>CM062805.1:230977776-235777776 GCA_031772625.1 Pinus tabuliformis
TTGGGATCCAAGTGGATCTATTGAGGGTAGGATTGGCTGGTGGAGGATTGTTTGGGATCTAGGTTTGAAAGGATCCATTAGGTTCATTTAGCATGGAGGCATGGGATAACACACTGGTTTGTATGGGATCTAGTATTTCAATGACATATGCTTCTACCATGGATAAAAATGGATTGCTTGAGGGAAAGCAATCTTTGGGTAGGAGGATTTGTAATATTCCCTTTTCTCGATTTGGTTAAAATGGACAGAATCTACCCATGGTATTTTGCCATGGTATATTCCATGGTTTTTTCCTTCATTCTTCGAGGGAAAACAATAAAAAATAAGGTTCCTAGAGGGTCCATCAAGCCTACAAAGGGGATAGGAGCTAGCATTAGGATCATCCTAAGTTTATCTATCTTATTGTGTTTTTCTTGAGAACTTGGTGTGGCCTGTTCTAGTTTGATCCTAGGGACGAAAACCCATGGGTGTGATTTGTTTAGTGGATCAATCCCGGGTCCACGATTGTGCTTCAATGTCTTGATTTCTCTTTTGATAAGCACTGATGCATGCCATCACAGGGGCACTAATATTATGTTTGGGATGTATTATTTCTTTAGTTTAATAATTAAAATAAGTGCATCTTCTTTTTAGATCCTTGTGTTATGCGTTTGGCTTGTTAGAAATTCAATTAGAACATTGAATTATTCCAGATCTGTTGATTATTTAGTCGTTTGGGATCTTACATTTTGGATTATGTTACTTGCAATCTATCATCGACTCATGTCAATAATTTATAACTTAAATCTTAAAACTTTGTGTTATTTCTCGATTTAAAATTTTGAATATATAATTTAGTTTATTTTGAACTAATTTAGATCATTTCTAATTAATCTACTTTGAATTAATTTAAATTAATTTATTTTGAATTATTCATATAGTTCTTGATCCTGATTGGGATCAAATTAATGGCATGTTTTTAACCTTGCTTCTCTTTTCTTTAGATGAGATTACTTTATTCATTTACAAAGGATAAAGCAAACATGGTCACCTGAAAACATTCATCTAGCCATAAAAGGATTTTGTTCTTCACATTTAAAAATACAATGCAACTTGGTCTTTGTCTAAGCTCAAGATAACATTGCTTGATATGTAAAACACAAGCATTTTTGAAGAACAATATGCATCTCTTATGTGCAAAGGTATGAAAAGCATAATCATGCAAGGGTTGATGGGAACCATGTTCTCTTATAAATGCATTATGCTACAAAGAAAATGAAAGATAGAAAAATATTGTGTAAAGACTTTTAGATGCAGATCGATAAAAAAAAATACTTCCTTTGTCAGTTCTCAGTTTACAAAAGGTTTAATCACAAATTAAGGCTACAAACCTTAGCAATAGCTTTAATCCACCAAGTTCTGTAGATCCAACTACCTACTGAGAAATCTCCATAGGCTTTTCATATTCACCAGTGAAAGGATTGCATATATGAATTGTTGAATGTGCTCTATTTTATGGTACATTATTAACTTAGCGATGTGCTCCAACATGTCAAAATTTATAATATTGTTGATGTATAAGTTCACATAGCCACAACATTAGTGCATGTGATGTTTTCTCTTTCCTCCCTGAGACATAGAAACTATACAATTTTTTCATTCCAAAATTGAGAACGATCTAGAATATTTACCTTCCACAATGCTCAAAAACCTATTCCAATGGCTCCAGAATGCCCAAAAACGCTTGTCTAGCCTCTTTCTGCTCCTGATTTGGTAAAAAATTTATCAAATTATGATTTCCCCAAGTTTGGTTGCTATTCACTCTACAAACTCCCCATATTTGCACCTAACCCACACTTTCACTTAGATTTCCACTAACCAGACACCATTTCCGCTGATTTCAAGGCGAATTTGTCAGACGCCTTAAATGGCCTATAAGGCTTTAAATATGAAATTTATGGACATGTGGGGAGCACGTGCCCGGGGCTAAGGCCAATGGCCCGCCCTCATCGGTGAAGCCCCCACTACCCTCTACCATGGTCCCATGGGGTAGCATGCACCCAAGGGCTGGCCTTTTACCCAAAATGCACCAAAACAAAACTTTAAATATGTGCGCCAACCCATAGTTGAATAAGAACTATGTATGTTGTGTTGGTAGGAGGCTTGGACTTGATGCTTACTGGTTACAGGTTTGACCCCTGCAACAGCTACCTGGACCTTCACCAAATTTTTGTGGCCCTCGGAATGCCACATGGCAGCCCTTGGCTGGGCCACATGGTAGCGTGTGGTTGGCCACCAACTAACCAACCAAACTCGTTCAAATCAACACTTAGGTACCTGCCACGTGTTAGCACACCATTTGCCGAAGGATCTCGTTGACCAATCAACCCTGCCACATCAACATGCACAGTTAGCGCGACGTCAGCGGTACGGACTGCTGACTGGGCTGTGACATTCTGCAAAAAATTGTATGTTTGGAAAAGCGAACAAAACATGATTTTGGGAGCATATGTATTTCATTTTGCGCGAAACGAGTTGCGTTGGATTCAGGATGACGAGCACTATCCGGTCATTTAGGTTCCACACATAGCCGACAACTTTGAATTTTGAGCTTTTTATTGAGCCTCTGATCAATTAGCCAAGTACAAAATCCAATGGGTAACATATACTACCCCATGCATTAAAAGAGTTATAACTCACAAATATTGGTTACCATCACTTTCTAAGAATGCCTCCCAATCATTTTTTCCGACAAATTGTTTTATATAGGAATAACAAATTACAATTTGATAATTCAAATCTCCAAACCAAATAGCTAAACTGTAAATTGTATCCACAATATCAAAATGGACTCACGCAATAAGGAGTACTAAAATATTAGAAGTTCAATTCCATGATTACTAAATCCTTTATAAGCAGTTTAAAATATTAGAAGTTCAATTCCATGATTTAGAAACAAAAAGTTGATCCATGTAAAATTATAAGTATTCAATTGAGACTTACTTGTGCTCCAAAATAGTTTCAAGTGAACCCTCTCCACCGACTCTATAAAGTCGTGGAAAGATGATTTCCGTAACACCAGAATTCCTTTCTAGCTGTTTCTCTCAACCGAAAAAAGGTGAAAGGACATTCCAACCGTTTAACTCTGGTTGTACATGGGCTTAAACACACTTTACTCATCTTATACTTATTGTTCCTTCGAATATACTCATTTATTTTAATGCGCTATAGTTTGTTAATTATGATGATTAATATATATCTATTACCATCTATCATTTTTAATTATGAAAAAGAAGTTTAATGTAATTCTTGAAAATTTGAAATACGTGGGTCGTCTAAAATAGAGTTTGCAATTTGTTTTGATGTGATTGCGATAAAGCTTGTGTATTTTCAACGCGCTCCCTCTCTTATGGACATATAAAAATTAAAAAAAATAATATTAATTTAATAAATATGATATTTATTTAAATATATATATAAATATAAAGGGCGGCAGAGCACATGTTCCCTGGAAAATACAAATCCGAAAAAGGAAGATCAAGGAGTATTTCTTTATTCAGATGGGACAATGGTTATTCACAAGGAAAGTAAAATATAACAGTATAACGTTTGGATAACAGAATAACGGAAACAGGATGATCAACACGGCAGGCAGCACAGATACTGAGCGCCGGAGATGGGACGGGTTCGATCGCCGGTAAATCGAAAAAATCGCATTAAAAGATTTTTTCTTTAAAATTAGGAGTTGTCTTCAGTGTTGTTTTTTGGATTTCTCAGTTTCCGAATTTGGCAGAAAATTTTGAGGTGAAATCTTGATTTGTGTTATTTAAATTGGTTTTTTTAACTGTATATATGGATTCAGCGCTCTGAAAAATCTTAGGACACTTTGATTATGCAAGGGTTACCCATCAAGCTTGTGATTTCAATAAATTATTGTCAGATTACTTCGAGCGTGGAAGGGTAACCCATCAAACTTGTGATTTCAATAAATTACTGCTAGATTTTAGAGAAATTAAACGAAAAAAACTCACGAATAAAACTTCAAAAACATCTCACTAAAAACAACTAATCAATCACACATATGTCACTTAAACCCCAAAACATATATTTCTCTTTTATTTATATATACTAATATACCCTCCAATTATCCTTTTTCTTTTAATATGCCTCATACTAAATTGTTGTTATATATATACGAATATACCCTCCAATTATCCTTTTTCTTTTAATATACCTCATACTAAATTATTGCGTTGACCTTCAAAATTGTTGGAGCAGCTAAACAAAATATAAGCAACAGCAGATCACAAACATCACAAAAAAGAGACACAGGGTTTAACGTGGTTCACCCAACCATTCTGGGCTACGTCCACCAAACATAGGCATCGGAAATCTTATTATGAAAATAGGAGATTACAAGAAAATTAATTTCCTCTCAAACGCTCACACCATACACCCAATCCGTCTAGACACCTGTTTTATAGCTAAGAGGATCTAACTGCCTCATAAATCCTCCTACAGCAAATATAGGATGCATTAACTCACTCCCAACAACCTGGAGCTAATCTAGCAACAAATTCCTATTGTTGTCACACATTAGAGATTTTTGCTTACTTTGTGAAACAGAAAAAATCTCAACAATCTCCACCTTGACAACAATTAGCCTGATACCCTGTTTGTTTATTATTTTTATCTTTTCTGCAAGCCAAGAGAAGCCAAGCACCAACGCAACTTCTCCAACAAAACTGGTTTCGTGAACATGTCTGCACAGTGTTCCTTTGTATGCACCTTTTCAAGAGAGACTCCCCTTTCAGCGATAACCTGTCTTACAAAATGGTACTTAATTGGAATATGCTTTGATTTACTATGATAGGCCGGATGCTTAGCCAAATATATTGCACTTTGACTATCACAAAGTAACCTGATGTTGTCCTGTAACCTACCAAACTCACCAAGCAAACCTTTCAACCAAACCGCCTCTTTGCAAGCATGCGAAGCAGCAATGTATTCTGCTTCAGTAATGGATAAAGCAACAATGTTTTGTAGCTTTGACATCCAGCTAATAGCTCCACCTGCAATAGTAAAGACATACCCTGAAGTTGACCTTCTCTTATCCAAATCACCTGCAAAATTAGAATCAACATACCCGCAAACATATTCACTACTCTTATTGTAAGTAATACAATAACTACTTGTGCCTCTCAGATACTGAAGCACCCATTTCACTGCTGACCAGTGTTCTTTACCTGGATTTGCCATATACCTGCTGACAACCCCAACTGCATGTGAAATATCTGGTCGCGCACAAACCATCGCATACATCAAACATCCTACTACATTGGCATATGGAATTCGAAACATATAATCCTTTTCTTCATCTGTATTAGGACATAAACTGGAAGAAAGCTTAAAATGGGAAGCTAAAGGGACTGACACAGGCTTCACATTGTTCATACCAAACCTCAAAAGTATTTTCTCAACATACTTCTGTTGTGATAGCCACAGCTTACCATTGCCCCTGTCTCTGAAAATCTCCATGCCCAAAATCTGTCTTGCTGCTCCTAGATCTTTCATATCAAACGTCCTTGCCATCTGAGTCTTCAACCTGTTGATTTCTTCAATGCTTTTGCTTGCTAAAAGCATATCATCAACATACAACACTAAGATAATGAACATGCCATTACTTAACTGCTTAAAGTAAACACAATGATCATATTCACTTCTTATATATTTTTGACTCAACATGAAAGAATCAAATTTCTTGTACCACTGTCGAGGTGACTGCTTCAGACCATACAATGACTTCTTGAGCCTGCAGACAAATTTCTTATTGCGATGCTGAACAAACCCTTCCGGTTGTTCCATATAAATTTCCTCATCTAAATCACCATGTAAAAACGCAGTCTTAACATCTAGTTGCTGTAATTCTAAATCAAGCAAAGCAACTAACGCTAACACAATTCTAATTGAAACAATTTTAACAACTGGTGAAAATATCTCATGAAAGTCTATGCCAGCTTTCTGAGAAAATCCTTTTGCAACCAGCCTTGCTTTGTATCTGTCCTCTGAATCATTCACACCCCGTTTCACCTTGAAAACCCATTTACATCCCACAGTTTTCCTGCCTTTCGGAAGTTCAACCAGATCCCATGTGCCATTCTTACCTAAGGCCATCATTTCTTCCTTCATGGCTGCTTTCCATTTGTCACTCTTTGAACCTTCTACAGCTTCCTGATAACACAAAGGTTCATCATCATTAGCGGTCAAAGAAACTGAAGTAACATAATCATCATACCTTCTCGGAGGGCGTTTGATTCTTGTAGACCTCCTTAAGGATGTTTCTGGTGCTTCCACAATTGGCTGACTACCATCTGTAGGAACTTCTTCATGATCACCATCTGAGACCTGTTCATGACCTCCATCTAAACCCTGTTCATAATCTAACTCTGAAACCTGTTCATGACGAGAATCTGAACTATGGTCATCATGACTATCATCAGAAGTGCTGTCAAACTGAATGTGCTGAAAATCAGATACATCATCCTGTTTCAATTTAATATCTACATCTAATTGTACAAGAGAGGATTCATCAAACTTTACATCTCTGTTGATGATGATTTTGCGGGTAGTAGGATCCCACAATCTAAATCTCTTTGTTCCATCACCATACCCAACAAAGATATACCTTTTCGATTTCGGATCTAATTTAGTTCGCTGATGTTTAGGCACCAGAGCATATGCATCACAACCAAACACTCTTAGTTTAGAATAATCACAAGGGTGTCCTTTCCATAGTACATACCTCTTGAGGAATCTTGCAACTTATCGCTGTCGATGGCGATCGATTTATCACATAACAAGCTGTAGCCACCGCTTCTGTCCACAACTCCTTCTGCAAATCAGCGTTATTCAGCATACTCCTTGCTCTCTCCAAAAGAGTTCTGTTCATGCGTTCAGCAACTCCATTTTGATGAGGAGTATAAACAGTAGTCTTATGTCTCTCGATCCCTGCATCCTTGCAATAGTTGTCAAACTCCTTGGAAGTAAACTCACCACCATTGTCAGTTCTTAAACATTTTATAGTTCTACCAGTGCTGTTTTCTACCAATGCTCTAAACTGCTTGAACACTATAAAAACATCAGACTTCCTCTTCAACATGTAGACCCATACTTTCCTAGAAAAGTCATCAATAAATGACACAAAATACGATGAGCCACCATACGAGGTTGTAGGTGCTGGACCCCAAACATCTGAATGGATATAATCAAGTATTCCTTTACTAGTATGTTTGCCTGTTTTAAACTTTTTTTTACTTTGTTTGCCAAACAGACAATGTTTACAGAAATCTAACTTTCCAGATCTTAGATTAGGAAGTAACTTGCGATCAGCCAAAATCTTTAACCCTCTTTCGCTCATATGGCCCAACCTCTGATGCCATAGGCGAATGGAACTACTGTCATGTTCAGACACGATAGACACATGAACTGACCCTGTTCTTCCTTCTAACTGAAACAGATTTCCTACTTTCTTAGCTTTCATTACTAGTAAAACACCTTTGTAAATTTTCATTACTCCACCTTGAATGACAGTTTTATATCCATTTGTATCAAGTGCCCCCAGGGAAATTAGATTTTTTCTTAAATCTGGTACATGTCTTACATCAGTTAACATTTTTGTTGTCCCATCAAACATTTGCAGCTGTATACTCCCTATTCCCACAATATTAGATGTGACATCATTACCCATGTACACGACTCCATCATTCACTGATCTATATGTCTTAAACCAGTCTCTATGAATACACATGTGGTTTGATGCACCAGAATCTAACAACCAATGTTGATCATGATTTGACAAATTAACTGATAAGACTTCGTCGCTCATACCTGAACCAGATGCTGAACCTGTATCAGTCGTGTTTGCTTCCTTCTTTTCTGTCGATGAAGCTTCTTTAGAAGTTTGTTGTTGCTTCCAGCAATCCTTCTTCAAATGCCCTGATTTGCCGCAGAACCAGCACTTTACTTTATTCTTCTTCCCCTTGGACTTTGAACGCGAATCGCTGCGCTTACCAGAGCGTCTTTCTCTAGAATGACCTGTAGCCATCATTGCCTCTGATGTAGAGGTGTCAGCATTCGACCGCTTCCTGGTCTCCTCAGACAACAAAGCTCCGACGACATCATCAAATTCAATGGTTTCGGATGAACTAAGACTTATAGACATCACAAAATGATCCCATGACTCAGGAAACGAGCACAATAAAGTTATGGCTTTATCCTCTGCTTCAATTTTTACTTCTATGCTTTCTAATTGCACCATTAAAGTATTAAAAACATTCAAATGATCAGTAATGGAAGTACATTCCTTCATTCGCACACTGTATAGCTGCCGCTTCAGGAGAATCCGATTTGTCAAAGATTTTGTTATATACAGCTTCTCCAACTTCGTCCACAAACTAGCTGCAGTCAGTCTTCTGACACGATGTTAAATAAAACATCATCAGCCAAACACAATCGAATTCCGCTCAAGGCTCTTCCATCCAATTCATTCCACTCATCATCTGTCACGGGGGGTAAGACAGTTTGGATCTGCCCAACGACGCCTTTGCCACGCCCTACTGTACCAGCAGATCATGCATCTTTACCTTCCAGATCTCGAAATTATTTTTGCCATTAAATTTCTCGATTTCAAATCGGGTACTCTGAGTTTTCGCCATCTCATTTAAAAAATCAAAGAATCTCCAATTCCAAGTTAAAAAAAATAAATTTAATCTCAATAAACGCCAATGCCTTAGTTGACCTTTGCCTTTATTTAAAAAAAAAACAAACCTCTTTGCTTTACTGTTTGAACCTCAGATTTCAATTAAAAATAGTGTAAATAAAATTTGGCGCTTGCTGATGAACAGAAGAACCGCGCCAGCAAAAAATCGCTTTAAGTGTTAACACTTTGGCGCGTGTATACCTCTAAAATACGCGTCGATCCGAAAATTGGCGCAATGGCGCGCTTAATTAAATCGGGTCCGCGCCATTTCAGTATTTTGGCGTGACTGTAATGTAAAACGCGCCAACTGCAAAAACCTTTGTTTTTTGGGTTTTACGCACCAATGTTTACCACGCATATTCCTTGGATTTCTTTTACTCACCAATGGGTACACGGTTTGTTAATTACCTGCATATCCAGACAGGTTCATGCAGACAATGTTTACCATGCAGCGCAGGTCCGCGGCAAAGATTGACACGCAGGTCCATGCCGTTTTCAGCCCCATGCCGATCTGGTTTTCACAACGTTGTTTCAACGCTGTTCTGCACTCCAATCATACGCACAGATGGCAGCCAAACTGCACGTCGCGGGGTTATATATGACATACATATAAATCAAATCTTATATATGTATCCACAACGTGGTTTTTAAAAAAACCTCCCACGCAGCAATGTTTAACACGCATATCCAATGCAGCATATTCTCCACGCATATAAATCAGAACTCATATCCAATGCAGCATATCCAATGTTTAACACGCCAGCATATCCAATGTTTAACACGCATATTCTCATCACGCACCAGCACAAAAAATTCACACACCAATTGTCATACGCTTCAGCAGCACACTGAAATGCTCGTCGAGCACTCGGGAATTCCACCGATGGAGACACTCACTTGTTGATTTCACCGTATTCTGCAGCGCTTTGCACACATATTCCTCAAGGCAGCCAGATATACGCTCCACCTTCACGATGTGCAGTAGCAGAACAGTGATACGCTCCACGCAGCAATGATTAGGAACCACGCAGCTTTAATCCTCAGCGCGCAGGTAAATGGGCATCTGCGATTTCCAGATTAGGCCACGCCTCCAACAAGCTCTGATACCAATTGTTGGAGCAGTCAGTGCAGCTAAACAAAATATAAGCAACAACAGATCACAAACATCACAAAAAAGAGACACAGGGTTTAACGTGGTTCACCCAACCATTCTAGGCTATGTCCACCAAACATAGGCATCGGCAATCTTATTATCAAAATAGGAGATTACAAGAGAATTAATTTCCTCTCAAACGCTCACACCATACATCCAATCCGTCTGGACACCTGTTTTATAGCTAAGAGGATCTAACTGCCTCATAAATCCTCCTACAGCAAATATAGGATGCATTAACTCACTCCCAACAACCTGGAGCTAATCTAGCAACAAATTCCTATTGTTGTTACACATTAGAGATTTTTGCCTACTTTGTGAAACAGAAAAAATCTCAAAAAAATAAGTAGTGTATGTAAATTGACACTGTCTACTCGAAACCACTCACATCTCACAATATTATTTAAATACTGTTTGAATTATTTATAATTAATATACCTCATACTAAATCGTTATAATACCTTTTTCCTTTTGGGTAACCAGTGGTGTCGGTCACATGACACCATCGACCGGGGACCTCAACGATAAATATTTCAAGAATTAATAACGAAAAACACCCCTCAACCACCCGGAATCTGGTGACTTTGAATGATTCGCCGAAAAAGATGGAACTGTAAATAATCAGATTACAAAGCGGGGACCTCAGATCTCTGTTGACTTTTAGTAATTTTAAAAGTTAATATATTTAAATATATAGATATGCTTTTATTTGATTTTCCTTTAAAAATGATTATATTTAAATTTATAAATATATTTTTAATTTAGAATAAAGTTTTCAACTTTTTCATTTAAAAACCATAAAAATGTATGCATATAACCCAGGATTAATACTTTAAAAATAACCAATGTTTGGGTTCCACAGCTTTTTCCCAGTTCTGATTTGTAGGCAAATGATGAACATCACTCAAGTAATAGCAGGTCCAGGCTATGAAGATATGTAAGAATTGTCTTGATATCCACCCAATATTTCACTGTGGAACAGTTCTCGGAAAAATCTCCATTATTGGAAAGCAAATTTTCTGGAGTTCATACCATTAAACAGTCATTTTCATGGCGGTCAATCAGAGATAGGTACCTGAAACTAATTCTTGATACCAATGACTATGACCGCAAGTGAGATAATGAAAGCATCAAAATCCAATTTCAAAGCTATCCAAACCGAATCATCTCTTCCAACAGTCCTTGTTGTAGAAGGTAAGCAGAGGATGATATTCTTGGAATTGATCCCTGTTCTATAAGGTAAGCCTAGGATCATATTCTTGGAATTTATTGTCAATGGGCTTCTTTTATTCTAGGGAAAAGGGATATCTATTCTTTGCAGACATGTCTACTTTCGACCTCGAGCTGGGAATACATCAACTATCCTAGATGGTGGGTAGAGAAATGGTGGGTAGAGAAATCAATTTTTGTAAAGCACTTGAGTTTATTCAAGAAGTTGGTTTACTAAATTTACTTTTGGCCAACATCAGTATTTTGTACAATAATAGTTATTTTTTCTTTTTGTTAGAGTTGGTAAAATAACCCAAGTCACTTCGCATTGGGACACGAGACATACACGATATGTGGATATAAGTGTTTAACATAGGACATGTCAACTTCGAAACACAATAGAAAGGACACATTATATATGTATGTATGAATTACAAAGGTTTAAATAAAATATAGACCTAAAGGAAATTGGAACATTAATACCATATTTATACAATTAGTTAATACATCAATTATGAATTATGAATTGATACTCAAACACATAATAAATTAGAATATTTAATTCACATAAAATATAGGCGTAGAAGTTAGAATCATAAACTACTGTTTTTTCATTGGCTTATTTGGTTTCATTAAAATTGAAGTGTATTTAATAGATACTGAATAACTGATACTATAGGTAAGAATGTTAATGTCAAATAAAATAAGACATATACTATATATCTCATTAGTCATCTCCTCTTTGTTAGTATCATCAAATCACCGACATTGCCATTGTTCTCTCCTCTTTTATATCCAATCCAAGATCTACATTTGCTAGTGTGGAGGATGACCCTTGATGATCACCATCATCAAAAGTGATTGGATTTAAAATTGGTTCATTAAGATCTAAGTTAGCTAATGCCAAGTGAACACTTTTGTCCAAACCTATACAGTAGGATGTACATCTCACATCTTTGTCTTTCCCTTCAACCACTCATCCCTCTACCTACAAATGAGCTGGAAGTTGGATCCATGGTCAATCATGTTTAATTGAATCATCCATGGTCTCCCCTTGGTTGACCTAGGTCAAGCATGTTCAATCATGTTCATATGTGGTCGAGAATAGTGAATTGTAAACAATAAGATGGTCATATATGACCATATGTGGTCAACACAGAGAAGATGGCTAACCATGGTCAACATGGATGTCACAATTTGATGAACGTCAAATGTCATCGCAACATTACGAACAAAAAATGTCATCACAATGTGATGAACAAAAAATGTCATCGCAATGTAACGAACAATAAATGTTATTGTACTGTGACGAATAATAAACAATGTTGCAAGGTGACGAATAACAAAAGAGGCCACAATGTAACGAACAACAAACATCATTGCAACTTGGCAAACAATAAATGACAACACAATGTGATGAACAATAGTTAACATTGCAATGTCATGAACAAGAAACACTGTTGCAATATCGCAAATAATAAATGTCATTCTAATGTGATCAATAATAAGCATTGTCACAATATGATGAACAATAAATGACATTGCAAAGTGTCAAACAACAAATGAGGTCACAATTTGATGAACAATAAATTTTGTTAGGATGTGACAGACAATAAACAACATCACTACGTGATGAAAAATAAATGTTGTCACAATGTAAATCACACCAAACGACGTCACAATGTGATTAACATCAAACATCATTACAATTGGACAAAAAAATGATGTTGCAATATAGTAAACAAAACCATTGATAACCATGGTCAATCATGTTTAACTATGTCAATCATGAGCTTCCCTTGGTTGACTGAGGTTAAACATGGTCGACCATAGTCGTATGTGGTTGAGCATAATCAATCATATACAATAAGGTCAACCATGGTCAACATGGTCAATATGATCAACCATATTCAACCAATGCTAAACATGGTCAAACCACAATCAATAATGGTCTACATGGCCAACATGGTTGACAATGGTTAATTGTGGTCAATAATGGTCAACATGGTCAAGATGGCCAACCATTGCCAACATTGGAATCATGGTTAGCGATGGTCAACCACAATCATCTATAGGTAAATGCTGACAACCTTGGTCTACCATGTTTGGCCATAGTCAATCATATGTTGACCATAGTCCAATAAGCTCAACCATGGTCAAACATGGTCAAGAAAGCTCAACCATGGTCAAATAATGGGGATTCACCTTGTTGACCAATGTGTTGCAACATTCATCCATAAAGGGGTTTTTGAATTGCGAAAAAATGAGTTATTATAGTATAGGTATTAAAAGGGAATGTGGGGTAGGGGGAAATTATACATTTTAGTGGGTATAAACATGGATATTTAGTAAAAATATGCAATATCTATTAATTAGTTTTCTTAGAAAGTTGTTATGTATTGAGAGGGGGTTTAAAAAATGATTTTTGGAAGGTTTTATCAATATCTAATGAGATTAGAGTATTCTTTAACATCCCATGAATGCAGACACTATGACATAGGCTAACTAGGTGGAGACATCATGGGTTAAACGTGGTCATCAAGTTCAATGATAGTCAACCTTGTTCAACCATGTTCATCCATGCCCAACCATAACTTAACCATATTTAACCATAGTCAATGATGTTCAAACATGGTCAAGCAAGCTTAATTATGGTAAAACATGGTCACCAAGTTTAGCCATGGTCAACCTTGTTCAAAATTGTAACATAAATACATTGTTATATTATGGTTGACCAAGTCAAATCACGATTAACCTCGTCAACCCTCTTCAACCATTAATGTAATTTTAATGTAAACATTAATTTAAAATTAACATTACCACCATTGTCACATCAAACATGGTCAACCATGGTTGAAAAACATTAATGTAACAATGATCAACATTAATGTAACACAAATAAATTGTTACGTTAATATTTGACCGCGGTCAATCATGGTCAACCTCATCAACCCTATTCAACCATTAATGTAACATTAATATAAACATTAATGTAACATTAACATTAACCCAAATATAACATCATCCATGATCAACCTTGTCAATGAAGGTCAACCATAGTCAACCATTGTCAACATCGTCAACACTATTGAACCATAATCAACCATCATTAATCATCAACAACCCTGGGAAACCATGGTTAACTATTGTCAGACATGGTCAACCCAATCAACAATTTTTAACCATAGTCAGACAATGTCAACCATGGTCTACTAACTTTCCCCACACATGCCAACTGTCAACTAGCATAACCACATTAATAAAGTCATTGACATACATTGATCAATGCAATTTTAAAATTATACATTGTATTGTTATAAAATATCACAAATTTTATTAAAAAATTATAAAGGAGATAGTTGACCCTATATATATATATATATATATATATATATAAAAGCCACTGCATAAAATTTGTTCCTCAATTTATTTTTCTCTTTTGGGAATGGGTGGTGTAGGTGACATACTAAAATATGTTTATCACATCAGGTTATTTTCAAATTTATAAAGGGGAAACAATGTTATTCACTAGTGCAGCCATATAAATTAAATGGTTGGTAAACACTGATAGAAATCAATCAATGATAATCATCAAAACAATTACCCCTTTATACATCTCACATTACCTAGATTAATTTTTTTATTTTATAAAAATCAACAAAATTATAACTTTGTTGTTGTTATTATTATTATTATTATTATTATTATAAAAATAATTCATATATGAGTTAAACATATATGCATTTAAGAAACATGTAACAATATTTTTAACCATAGAAATTCACCCCACTTTACCATGGAAATTCTTAACTTTTAAGTAGTTCTTCTTACAATACCATGGGCCAAACTCATGGCTTATTAATACCACATGTCCAATATGATATATGTTGATATGACATTTTCTTTCATTAATTAACTAATTTGAGATCAATTAATTAAAAGAGCATATTTAACTTGGAGCTAAATCTTACCTTGTTGTGATTTATAAATACTACTAAATATTAACATATTCCATGGAGGTTAAATCTCTAACATTCACCTAATAATTGTTAATAATTAAATTAAAATTGTGGAAGGTCTATTATGAAATAGACATGCGTAACAAATTTTGAATGATTCCATCTAAAGGGTAGACCATAAATACTTAAATTTAAATAATAATAAAAATAATTAGATCATTTTTTAATTTAAAAAGGGGAAACCACATTATTCTCGAGACAGACTTTGAATGATTCTATCTGAAGAGTCGACCATAAATAAGTATATTTAAATATAGAAAATGAAAAAAAAAATGTGTCATTTTCGAATTTAAAAAGGGGAAACAACGTTATCCACTAGACAGATTTTGAATGATTTGTCTACAATGTAGATCATAAACAAGGGTAATAGCTGCAAAGTATCTAGTCCCTGCCATTAGACCATGATTTGTAAAAAAAAATGAATTCGATCAGAGGGAAAAAAATATATTACAATTTGTTCAACCAATCATAGGATTTCAAAATTTGATAAAAGAGTAAGACAATGAAAAAATTACATTGCACAAGCAAAGACAATATAATACAATGAGCTAGTTAGAAATTTGTTTATTGAGTTCATGCACCTAAAAACATGGAAAAAGAAACATAGCATATGGATGAAAAACATGAAGTACTAAACATAATTTATAATGTGTAAAAAGCCATTGAACAATGATAAGTCAAATATTTATCGTTATGTAATATAAACATGTACAATGATAAGACAGAATGTGAGCCATACCATACAACCATAATGAACTTAGTAATCACAAAAAATTACATTACCAACTTTAATATGAAACAAAGTTGTTCAATTCTACATTTACCTTAGTCAAATATGTTTTTTTTCTTATATTATATTTTATATTTTCTTAATCCTTGTCGTATACTAGTTACAAGGAAAAGCATGACGAACTTTCAATACATAGCGTGTATACAAATCAACGATATCTATAAAAACATGAAGTATCTCATTGGTTGCATTTAACTAACTAATTAATTTGGACACTATGTTTTTTAGTTAATATCTTGCTTGCTATTGTTCCTATTTTTACATTTCTTCCAAGTAGGTATTGGAGAAGACAAAATCAAGACCAAAAAAGAAAAAAGAAAAACCATATTTACACTAAACTAACGCTATAGGACTATAAAAATTGATGAACTAAAAAAGAGAGTAAAAAGGGTGGAACAATAACTTACTAAATAGTAAATAGGAGAGAAGAGCTAGAAACAAACAACAAAGTAATAGATATATATTTGTTTCGCATGAAATTCCTTTAACAAAAGTGTCTCACGTGAACTTTAATTATACAAAGTATATGACATGTAAAAAACTATGCTTCAAAAAACCTTTAGTTCTAGTTTTTGGAATGTCATGATTTCAAAAGAGGACACTATACAAACACAACAATTGTGTTTAATAACTATACATAATTGTTAAAGATAGTACATTACAAATATTCACATGTTATAAAACTTTTTTTTCCCTTGCTTTGTGAAACTGTAATTTCATAGTGGTAGTTCTTGGTGAAATGAAACAGAAAACCTGCACAAGGAGAGTAAAAAAATATTACTAATTAGAAGCAATGCAGGTTTTAACTTTGTACATAAATTACTTGCAAACAAATTCTTAAAAATATAAAGATATAGAATGACGAGAACATAAAAATATACACAGAGATTTTCCCTTGGAACCCAAAACTTGGAAAACCAGATTGATTTTTCATTATATTCCTTTCAATGTTACAATACATTATATGCATGTTGAAGCATTCATAAACCCAAATCATGGGAAAAACCATCATTCTCAAACCATGAGCAAAACCATGGGTGGGTCTGCCCACCATCCTTGGGTTTGCCCCTCATCCTTGGGTCCACATAAATAAAAAAATCAGGGGTGTTGCCCCAAACCCTGTGTAGGGTGGCTACTACCCCCTTGCAAACCCCTCAACAGGGAGGGCTACAACCCCCTACTATGCCCATTGCAACATAACAACCCCTGCTACTAGTTTTGGAAAGAATATAACACATACCAACAAGCAAGGTATGTAAAGTGAAAAAATGAAAAAAATCATGTTTATTTTTCCTATTGTTAAGTGCATAATGTAAGTGAACTTGCATTTAGATATGAAATGATGTCATTTTTTTTTATGTCAACAAATATATTCTCGATTGAAATTGTAAAAGTACCCGTTATTGAGAACCCATCCATGTAACAAGAAAACAATGTCTGGGATGTTTTTTTTTTCTCATTCGGTGGGCATTCAAGTGAAGTTGATTGTGACATTCATTGAAGATAAACCTCAAGATCATTGACATTATGCATTCCCATCAATGAATATGTATTTAACACAATTTTATAAGACAACAATGCTTCAATAAAATTATTTTCAAGTAAAGTCTAAAATATTATATCGTCTCTTGTCTCAATTCTATATAAATATATCTATTATGCAAAAGCACTCAAAGAGAATCAAATATGCAATCTCTAGGCGTAAAAGCAAAGTTGTTCAAGAGAGTCAAATTGTGTTTTTTCAAAAAAAACATTAATATCAAGTTCTTCATTCACGCTGAACTTGTTTATTTCATCCATATGATCGTCTCCATGTTCTTTTTTTTATGTGCCTCAAGCGCATCCATTTTTTGTCTTTTTCTTTTTGTTATCTACCCATTATAGTTTTATTAAAAACACACACACACACACATAAAAAGAGGAATGCATTTTTTCTTTTTCCTTTTTTTTTTCTAGATATGGGAAAAACAATTTCTATTAATACCATTTACATGTTGGGAAAATGTGCATACCTTGTACCAAATAGAAATTGTTTAGAATTGCAATGACATTGAGAAAGCTCAACAAGTTCCACCTTCGATGTAGATATGTTCCCTTGCAAGTCAACAAAGTATCCAATTAAAAAAATATATCATAATGTTTCAAGATGTTCATAATCCAAATATTATCTTGTTTTCGAGAATGAAAAATCATTATGGCCTCCCTATGATGGAACTATAAACAATAATTATTTATTTATTTATTGAATATCAGCATGTAAATGAATATTGGCACTGTGAACTTGCATATTGTTGCAATGACACTAATGTTTAAGCTCACATTTAGTGGCCGATTATAGAAAGAGTACCAATGAAGTAAACTAGTATCTACATTTCTAAATTTGCATTAACAAGACATATTACATTGTCAATTATAACACCTAAAGTATGTGTGAAAGTAAAACATGTGTGGAGGTAAAAGGGTAAATTCCACTGCTCCACACAAGGTGGAGCCAAAAGGAATTATTTAATTTATAATCATGTTGGGAACGTAGCCCAGGTATTTAAACTAGGGTGTAAATGATAAATAAATAAAAATTATGGTGAATAAATTGAGAAGAGATAATAAATTATTAATTTTCTTCATTGGAATTATTATTATTATTATTTTTTAAAGTTGTACCTATTTGTTGGAGTTCAAATAATTTCAATCTTGTTTCTGGATGATATGTTGTATTAAAATAATACTGAAACTTAAACGATCGAAAATAGCTTTGAATTTTTCTTATGTTGACGTAAACAACTCTGGAAGCTCAACTCACTGCCATTTTGCGTTTGAATATTTTTGTTTAGTTAAAATTCAAATGATAAATGTAGACTATGTGTCAATGCATTGTACCTATTTTTAGTGATGAAAAGTAAATGTCATGCAATCTCTAATTCTTTTGTTTGTTTTTGAGATACTCAAAGAATCATGGATAAACATTTGATGTGGCATTATTGTTGTCTTTTGCATATTTTCAAGTTGATGGGAACTAAGCAGTTGAGAACTAATCTACTTTTTCCAGAACTTGTGTCTCTCTTCAAGTGCTAACAAGAAGGTTTCATCTAAGTAATTTTATGCATTTCAGATGTATTTGTTTTTCTCTTGTTTGGTGGATATTTTAAGGAATTAATAATTATCATGGTTATATGATTTGTCTAGTTCTAAAATTCATTTTTGGGTTACATGGAGAGAAATGAAGTTACTTCGATGCGTGCAAGACACTTATAGAGCCCAAAGTAGCTAATTGGGTTTAAATTTGCACTAATTATTTAATTTAAAGGATATATTAAATTTCATAATAATAGTCCACATAGAAATATTTCCAATGTTATTTATGTGAAAATTTAGAGTAAAGTGAGTAATGACACGCTCCCTCATTTGGTGGAAACCTTTTCTTTTTTCCTTATATTTTTTGTAGGCTAGAGTTATTCTGTGTGTGAAAGAATATTGTATGTCCAAACGTAATTCTCATGTTTTTACTTAGCAAGAATTTGAGAGGAATTTATATTTATGAGATAAACTTTTAATTTTTGGAAACAAGATTTATTAATTCCATTAACGGAAATATGTATGTGCATATATTAATGTTTATAGGCCTATGTGATAAGACTCCCACTTATAAAGTTCTTACTAAATCTAAAATTGATGAAAGTAAGGCATGTAGAGCTAGAGCTTGTGCGGAAGCAAGGCATGTGCGTAGTTAAAGTTTGTGCATTAATAAAGTATGTGTGGAGGCAAAAGGGTAAGTTCCATTGCTCCACACAAGGTGAGGCTAAAAGAAAATATTTAATTTATAATCATGTTGGGAAAGCGACCTAGGTATTTAGACTTGGGTGTAAATGATAAATAATAAATTTGTGGTCAATAAATTAAAAAGAGGTAATAAATGATTATTTATTTTCTTTAGAATTCGAACCGATTTTTTTTACTTGATTTGGTCTAAAACCTAATATATTTAGATAAGTTAAGACATATTATGGATATGTTAAGGAATTACTAAATATCATGAACCTTATATGGTTTCTCTTGTCATAACATTCATTTTTTGGTTACATCGAGAGAAATGAAGCTACTTCAATGCATGCAAGACAAGTATAAAGCTCAAAGTAGCTAATTGACTTTAAATTCACATTAATTATTTAACTGGAAGAATTTATTAAGTTTGATATGTCCAAGTAGAAATATTTCCAATGGTATTTATATGAAAATTTAACGTAAAGTGAGTAATCACACTCTCCCTCATTTGGTGGAATATTTTTCCATTTTTCCCTACATTTTGGTTGGCATATATTTATTTTGTGTGTGAAAGAAGATAGTATTTCCAAATATAATTCTTGCGTTTTTACTTGGTACAATTGGAGAAGAATTTATACTTATGAGATAAACTTTTAATTTCTAGAAAGAAGATTTATTAATTACATTAATGGAAATATGTATGTGCATGTATTAATGTCTATAGGCCTATGTGATAAGTCTCCTACTTGCAAAA
The DNA here is from genome assembly GCA_031772625.1 of Pinus tabuliformis. NCBI lineage: Eukaryota > Viridiplantae > Streptophyta > Pinopsida > Pinales > Pinaceae > Pinus > Pinus tabuliformis. Next base: position 230,998,198 of record CM062805.1, read on the forward strand.
ATCTTACTCGGTCTATAACTAGGGGAAGTAAGCCAAGTGCAAAAGTAAGGCATGTGCAGAGGTAAAACAATAAGTTCGACTGTGTTGCACAAAGTGGGGCCAAAAGGAAATATTTAATTTATAATTGTATTGGGAAAGTGGCCTAGGTATTTAGACATGGTTGTAAATTATATATAATAAAGTTGTGTTGAATAAATTAAGAAGAGGTAATAAATGATTATTGTTCTTCTTTGGAATTTGACAGAATTTGGGCTATGCAATTGCAGATCTAGTTCTCCACGCCAAAATTTATAACATGAATCCCAAATTGTCCCCTGTGCAATCGAGGGTATATATTAAATGTTCAAGGTGTGTTATCTTATGACTATTACACTGTGACTCAAGCTTGAATTAAAGTACCTCTTATGCTCTGCCACTTTCTGACAACGTAGATACTAGTACTAGTCAACAGTGGGATTTTATCATTAATGTTCTTAAATGGCTAGAATACACTAGTGACATCACCAATGTATGACATGTTTTGTCACATAAATACACATAATTTGATAGTGTACTTTTATTAGTAAATTTTATTTTTAATGTGATATTTTTAATGACAAGACATTTGTCACAAGCAACTTGGATTTTTTTTATATAAAATTTGTATATATATATATATATATATATATATATAAATGTAGTTTTCTAGATACTTTTATTGTGTAGAGATATACAATTGTCCAATGTTTCAGGTAGACTCACCATCCAATATTTTCTTATATATACGATGATGGGTGTCGAGTCCACCTAAAACCTTGGACTATTGTAAATCTCCACACAACAAAAATATCCATAAAACTACATTCAAAATAATGACAAGCTATGAAAGCATACATATACAAATTTTATTTTTTATTTTTTCATGTCATGTCTAACCACAGAGGATTAGTCTTTTCAAATGTTTCAACCAATAAAAAAAATGGAATTTCATTTCTAAAAAAAAAACAATATTTTTATAATTATTGCATTTTACATAACATTATAATATGCTATAGAAAATTCAACAATTTTTAAAAGTCAACTACATTTATTGGGAATGTTCACTGTAAATTGATTTCTATACTCCCATTTATGGCAGAGACTAATATTTATATTTGAGTATAAAAGTAAATTAAAAAAAAGGTGATAGATAATTAAATTAATATAATTTATGGATAAAATAAAAAATAAAGTGTTTTTTAAAATTGTATTGGTATTCAACTTATTAATACTTTCCTAAATAAACAAATATGAATATACTGTTTTAAAAAAATATTATGGTATGATTTTGCTCTATTTTAATGGTTTTTAATATTAAACAAGTGTTGAATAGTTCTTACCTAAGTCACCGGGCACGCCAAACAAAATTGATTAAATTTAAAGTTTTTCGAATTTCATCCCTGGGGAATTCATTCGATGAGGTTGCGGGTTTGACCCTTGCCACAACTGCCTGGACCTTCACCAAATTTTTGTGGCCCTCGGAATGCCACATGGCACCCCTTGGCTGGGCCACATGGCAGCGTGTGGTTGGCCACCAACTAACCAACCAAACTCGTTCAAATCAACACTTAGGGACCTGCCACGTGTTAGCACACCATTTGCCGAAGGAGCTCGTTGACCAATCAACCCTGCCACATCAACATGCACAGTTAACGCCACATCGACGAACGAACTGCTGACTGGGCTGTCACATTCTGCAAAAAATTGTATGTTTGGAAAGGTGAACAAAACATGATTCTGGGAGCATATGTATTTTGTTTCGTGTGAAACGAATTGCGTCGGATTCAGGATGACGAGCACTATCCGGTCGTTTAGGTTCCACACCGATCCGACAACTTTGAATTTTGAGCTATTTTTTTGAGCCCCTGATCAATTAGCCAAGTACAAAATCCAATAGATAACATATACTACCCATGCATTAAAAGAGTTATAACTCCACAAATATTGGTTACCATCACTTTCCAAGAATGCCTCCCAATCATTTTTTCCACAAATTGTTTTGTATAAGAATAACAAATTACAATTTTATAATTCGAATCTCCAAACCAAATAGCTCAACTGTAAATTGTATCCACAATATCAAAATGTACAGCAGAACTAAAACCTAAATCCTTTATAAGCCGTTTAAAATATTAGAAGTTCAATTCCATGATTTAGAAACAAAATGATGATCCATGTAAAAGTATTCAATTGAGACTTACTTGTGCTCCAAAATAGTTTCAAATGAGAAAGATGATTTCTGTAACATCAGAATTCCTTTCTAGCTGTTTCTCTTCAACCGAAAAAAGGTGAAAGGACATTACAACCGTCTAACTCTGGTTGTACATGGGTTCAACACACTTTACCAATTTTTATTGTTCCTTCGAATATACTCATCTTATTTTTAGGCGCTATAGTTTGTTAATTATGATGATTAATATATATCTATTACCATCTATCATTTTTAATTATGAAAAAAAAAGTTTAATGTAATTCTTGAAAATTTGAAATACGTGGGTCGTCTAAAATAGAGTTTGCAATTTGTTTTGATGTGATTGCGATAAAGCTTGTATATTTTCAACACGCTCTCTTTTTTTTTTTTTTTTTTTTCCGAAGGTGGTAAAACCTATCAACTCAGGTGTCAAACCAACAGTGAGGACAGCCATCTCTGGCTGCTATCCGCGAATGCTGGGTTTGACTCATCACTGTTAAATAGGAAAACCACGCCACCTGGCATAACCCTGCTGGTGGTCCGTAATCGGGAGCAAGCTCTCACTCCTGCCAGATGCCTCTGGGTCTTGGGCCGTTAACCTGTTTCCTTACGTCCGAGGAAGACGAGCTCTTATTGAGATATACAAATTAAAAATAAAAAATAAAAAATATTAATTTAATAAATATGATATTATTTAAAATATACATAAAAAAATAAAAAATATTAATTTAATAAATATGATATTATTTAAAATATACATAAATAAAAGGGCGGCAGAGCACATGTTCCCTGGAAAATACAAATCCTAAAAAGGAATATTTCTTTATTCAGATGGGACAATGGTTATTCACAAGGAAAGTAAATTATAACAGTATAACGTTTGGATAACAGAATAAGGAAACAGGATGATCAACACGGCAGGCAGCACAGATACTGAGCGCCGGAGATGGGACGGGTTCGATCGCCGGTAAATCGAAAAAGTCGCGTTAAAAGATTCTTTCCTTAAAATTAGGAGTTGTTTTCAGTGTTGTTTTTTGGATTTTTCAGTATCTGAATTTGGCGGAAAATTTTGAGGTGAAATCTTGATTTGTGTTATTTAAATTGGTTTTTTTGACTGTATATATGGATTCAGCACTCTGAAAATCTTAGGACACTTTGATTATGCAAGGGTTACCCATCAAGCTTGTGATGTCAATAAATTATTGCCAAATTCTTCAAACGGTGGAAATACAATCCATCAAACTTGTAATTTCAATAAATTACTGCCAAATTTTAAAAAAATTAAACCAAAAAAACTCACAAATAAAACTTCTAAAATATCTAAAAAAAACTAATCAGACATATGTCACTCAAACCCCGAACATATATTTCCCCTTTTTATATATATACGAATATACCCTCCAATTTTATTTTTTTTCTTTTAATATACCTCATACTAAATTGTTGTTATATTTATACGAATATACCCTCCACTTATCCTTTTTCTTTTAATATACCGCACGCTAAATTATTGCGTTGACCTTCAAAATAAGTGGTGTATGTAAGTTGACACCGTCTACCAGAAACCACTCACATCTCACAATATTATTTAAATACTGTTTGAAGTATTTATAATTAATATACCTCATACTAAATCGTCACAATACCTTTTCCTTTTGGGAACCAGTGGTGTCGGTCACATGACACCATCGACCGGGGACCCCAACGATAAATATTCTAAGAATTAATAACGAAAAACACCATCAACCGGGGAGCTCAACGATAAACATCAAGAATTAATAACGAAAAGCACCCTCAACCGGGGACCTCAACAACCCGGAATCTGGTGACTTTGAATGATTCTCCGAAAAAGATGGAGCTGTAAATAATCAGATTACAAAGCGGGGACCTCAGATCCCTGGTGACTTTTCGTAATTTTGAAAGTTAATATATTTAAATATATAGATGTGCTTTTATTTGAATTTTCCTTTAAAAATGATTATATTTAAATTTATAAATATATTTTTAATTTAGAATAAAGTTTTCAACTTTTCATTTAAAAACCATAAAAATGTATGCATATAACCCAGAATTAATAATTTAAAAATAACCCATGTTTGGGTTCCACAGCATTTTCCCAGTTCTACTTTGTAGGCAAATGATGAACATCACTCAAGTAATAGCAGGTCCAGGCTATGAAGATATATAAGAATTGTCTTGATATCCACCCAATATTGCAATGTGGAACAGTTCTCGGGAAAATCTCCATTATTGGAAAGCAAATTTTCTGGAGTTCATACCATTAAACAGTCATTTTCATGGCGGTCAATCAGAGATAGGTAGTTGAAACTAATTCTTGATACCAATGACTATGACCGCAAGTGAGATAATGAAAGCATCAAAATCCAATTTCAAAGCTATCCTAACGGAATCATCTCTTCCAACCGTTCTTGTTGTAGAAGGGAAGCAGAGGATGATATTCTTGGAATTTATCCCTGTTCTAGAAGGTAACCATAGGATCAATTGGAACATTAATTATATATATATATATATATATATATATATTTTGTACGTGATGTGCATGATGTGTTGGCTGGGGCGGTTGGCTTTCGCATCCCCCAGCCATGTTCGATTCCTGCGCGCACTGCGGTTGCTGCAGCAGCATGAAACAGTTTCGATGGTGCCGTAATCTGCTCGATGGTGCCGTATTCTGCTCGATGATGACGTATTCAGCTCGCTTCGGCAATATTGTATGATGAATCTGCTCGCTTCGGCGATATATGTTGTATTATGATTCTTCAGCGGGGATTCTCTCCCCCACTGAAAAAAAAAAAAAAAAAAAAAGAAAAAAAAAAAAAAAAAAAAAAGAAAAACAAACAAAGACTACCGTTTTTTCATTGGCTTATTTGGTTTCATTAAAATTGAAGTGTATTCAATAGATATTGAATAACTGATACTATAGGTAAGAATGTCAATGTCAAATACAAAATAGGACATATACTATATATCTCATCAGTCATCTCCTCCTTGTTAGTGTCATCAAATCACTGACATTGTCATCGTTCTCTCCTCTTTTATATCTAATCCACGATCTACATTTGCTAGTGTGGAGGATGACCCTTCATGATCACCATCATAAAAAATGATTGGATTTAAAATTGGTTCATTAAGATCTAAGTTAGCTAATGCCAAGTGAACTAGTGTCATCAAATCGCCGACATTGTCATTGTTCTCTCCTCTTTTATATCTAATCCAAGATCTACATTTGCTAGTGTGGAGGATGACCCTTGATGATCACCATCATCAAAAGTGATTGGATTTAAAATTGGTTCATTAAGATCTAAGTTAGCTAATGCCAAGTGAACACTTTTGTCCAAACCTATACAGTAGGATGTACATCTCACATCTTTGTCTTTCCCTTCAACCACTCATCCCTCTACCTACAAATGAGGTGGAAGTTGGAGTGCACATACACTATTGTCAAAATCATTTTTAACCCCCTCACGATCTTCTTTTTTATGCATTTGTGTTTGGAATATTAGGACATGTTTAGGGCATGTGTCTAACATGTATTTGACACATGTCTTGTTTTAGGATAAGTGTCAAACATGTGTCCTAGCATGTCACATCTTTGACTTTTATGAAATAAGAAAGGGAGCTTTAGGACATGTCTTGTTTTTTAGATAAGAACATTCCAATGAGGAAACACTTTCAAATCAAACCAAGAAAAGAAGATGAGTAAGGCCACCGTCTAACACCTAATGATGTAGGATTCTTATGCATTAATTTCTAGTTTTTAACTCCTAAAAGTGCATCTAAATTAGTCTTTGTGTATGTGCATTTGCGTGCATGTGTAGGGATAGATGGCTAGATTTATGTATGCATACATGAAAATAGCACGAAAGAAAACTATATGGTCAAACACCATTTGATGAGATGATGATATATTGGATTGATAATGCTTTATGGAGTAGGCTTATGGAAATGATCTATAAATTGTTGTGAATATTCCATTGGAAAATTTGTCACAACATATCTATGAAAATACACTGAAATCTATACTATGAAGGGTTAATTCCTTTTAGATTCCAAATTTATTATTTTTTGTTGTTGTTTATGCATGCAATAGATAATATGCGAAAACAAGTGTGATTTGCTCAAGTAAAACACATTCTTCCGCCAAGATCTTAGGCCTAGTCTGAAAGACATCGTTTGGAGATAGGACATCAACAATCAATAGAGAGGATAAACATAAATCCATTAGATATACTTTCTTCTTGAAAGTTAAACTAGCATTAATATATTCATAGATGTATACAAATTAGAAATTAATAAACATAGATAAAGTTGTGATTTTAATTTATATAATAAAATAAAATAAAATAAAACATTATTATATTTAAGTGAATGTATTGAAAATATTATATATATATGTAAATTATATTTCAAATTAATAATAATTTTAATTAATCAATAATTATTATTTTTACAATATTATATATTTATGATTATTAATTTTTATTTTTACAAACTACATGGTTATAATAAAATGTTAAAAATTAAATTAAAAATCCTAATTGAGTTGTGAACAAAATTTGAATTACGAAGAAATCCATCACAATCAATTTCAAACTTACACAGAGAAGTCCAAACTTACATAATTACTAGTAAAGAAGTCTAAACTTACATAATTACTAACAAAGAAGTCTACTTTATGACTGCATTTCATTAATTATTAGCGGATACATCTATTTTGTGATTGCTTTTCATTATCTATGTTGAGTTTGGTCCCTTAAACTGGTAAACAAAGTATATTTTGAAGATGCATATATACAAATATGTTATAGTGATAACTCAAAATCATCATGTATTTTTTAATTGATATTAAAAATTATAAATAAATAAGGGAAGAATTAAATTATTTTTTTGGTTTACTATTATTTTTAAAAAAAAATTATCATATTAATTTTAATTTATTGTTAAAAAACATTTTTCCTATTCATAAATGAAAAAACTATATTAAAATCGTTAGAAACAAAGTACGAAAATATAATATACAAATGAAACATAAATAGTTTGAGGATCTTAACTATAGAAGGGTTCATTATTTAGTTATAAAGGGGAAGTATACCAATTTAAGGTTTTATTATACAAAGCAACTAAATCATTCCTCAAATAAAATTTAGTCAATTATAGTCAACATAACTATCATGTTTTGGAAATTATACGACTATGGGCATCTTTAACTTGATTGTAGATTCTAGGAATATCTCAAAATCGAACGAACAATAGTGAGGTCAATTCAATATTATCCATCAAATTTGAGGATATTCTCGGAATCTACAATTGGGATAAGTTTCACATACGACCATAGTCAACTATAGTCAACATGGGTAACGTGTTTTGGAAATTGTATGTACATTAGTCAACTATATAATAAATTTAATATTTAATACTTAATATAATTTTTAATGTCAATATTTAATTTTTCATATAGCTTTTATAAATGTAGTATAATTTAGTAATATAACTATAATATTACACTTTACTCTGTTCACAATATAACTTTAGTAACTTTAATATTGTTCGCAACATATGATGTTGCAATGTGAAGAATAACAAATGATGCCACAATATGACAAACAACAAAAACTGTTGCGTTGTGATGAACAATAAACATCATCACAATGTAATGAACTATGAAAGTAATCACAATGTGATGAACAACAAAAGTCATTGCAATGTGATGAACAATGAAAGTTGTCGCAATGTGATTAATAATAAATGTTTTGGCAATGTGACAAACAACAAACAACATTGTTATGTGACAGATAACAAAAATTGTCACAACGTTACGAGCAATAAACATCATCACAATGTGATGGACAACATATAACTGCACAATGTGATAAGAAATGTCGTAATTATGAACGACAAATTACATTGCAACGTGCCAAACAACAAATGACATCAATGTGATGAACAATAAACATCATCACAATGTGATGAACAATAAACAATGTCATAATGTGATAAATAATGAGCTTCATTGGAATGTGATTCACAATAAATGACATCAAAATGTGATGAACATCAAATGTGGCGAAAAAATGATGTTTCAATGCAACAAACAAAACCATTGAGATCCATGGTCAATCATGTAATTGAGTCAGCCATGATCTCCCCTTGGTTGACCTAGGTCAAGCATGGTCAATCATGTTCATATGTGGTCGAGATAGTGAATTGTAAACAATAAGATGGTCATATATGACCATATGTGGTCAACACAGAGAAGATGGCCAACCATGGTCAACATGGATGTCACAATTTGATGAACGTCAAATGTCATCGCAACATTACAAACAAAAAATGTCATCATAATGTGATGAACAAAAAATGTCATCGCAATGTAACGAACAATAAATGTTATTGTACTGTGATGAATAATAAACAATGTTGCAAGGTGACGAATAACAAAAAAAGCCACAATGTAACGAACAACAAACATCATTGCAACGTGGCAAACAATAAATTACATCACAATGTGATGAACAATAGTTAACATTGCAATGTGATGAACAAGAAACACTGTCGCAATATGATGAACAATAAATGACATTGCAAAGTGTCAAACAACAAATGAGGTCACAAGTTGATGAACAATAAATCTTGTTAGGATGTGACAGACAATAAACAACATCACAACGTGATGAAAAATAAATGTTGTCACAATGTAAATCACACCAAACGACGTCACAATGTGATTAACATCAAACTTCATTACAATTGGACAAAAAAATGATGTTGCAATATAGTAAACAAAACCATTGATAACCATGGTCAATCATGTTTAACTATGTCAATCATGAGCTTCCCTTGGTTGACTGAGGTTAAACATGGTCGACCATAGTCATATGTGGTTGAGCATAATCAATCATATACAATAAGTTCAACCATGGTCAACATGGTCAATTGATCAACCATATTCAACCAATGCTAAACATGGTCAAACCACAATCAATAATGGTCTACATGGCCAACATGGTTGACAATGGTTAATTGTGGCCAATAATGGTCAACATGGTCAAGATGGCCAACCATTGTCAACATTGGAATCATGGTTAGCGATGGTCAACCACAATCATCTATAGGTAAATGCTGACAACCCTGGTCTACCATGTTTAGCCATAGTCAATCATATGTTGACCATAGTCAAATAAGCTCAACCATGGTCAAACATGGTCAGGAAAGCTCAACCATGGTCAAATAATGGGGATTCACCTTGTTGACCAATGTGTTGCAACATTCATCCATAAAGGGGTTTTTGAATTGCGAAAAAATGAGTTATTATAGTATAGGTATTAAGGGGGGAATGTGGGGTAGGGGGGAATTATACATTTTAGTGGGTATAAACATGGGTATTTAGTAAAAATATGCAATATCTATTATTTAGTTTTCTTACAAAGTTGTATTGAGAGGGGTTTAAAAAATGATTTTTGGAAGGTTTTATCAATATCTAATGAGATTAGGGTATTCTTTAACATCCCATGAATGAAGACACTATGACATAGGCTAACTAGGTGGAGACCTCATGGGTTAAACGTGGTCATCAAGTTCAATGATAGTCAACCTTGTTCAACCATGTTCATCCATGCCCAATCATAACTTAACCATATTTAACCATAGTCAATGATGTTCAAACATGGTCAAGCAAGCTTAATTATGGTAAAACATGGTCACCAAGTTTAGCCATGGTCAACCTTGTTCAAAATTGTAACAAAAATACATTGTTATATTGTGGTTGACCAAGTCAAATCACGATTAACCTCGTCAACCCTCTTCAACCATTAATGTAATTTTAATGTAAACATTAATTTAAAATTAACATTAACACCAATGTCACATCAAACATGGTCAACCATGGTTGACAAACATTAATGTAACAATGCTCAACATTAATGTAACATAAATACATTGTTACATTAATATTTGACCATGGTCAATCATGGTCAACCTCATCAACCCTATTCAACCATTAATGTAACATTAATATAAACATTAGTGGAACATTAACATTAACCCAAATATAACATCATCCATGATCAACCTTGTCAGTGAAGGTCAACCATAGTCAACCATTGTCAACATCGTCAACCCTATTGAACCATAATCAACCATCATCAATCATCAACAACCCTGGGCAACCATGGTTAACTATTGTCAGACATGGTCAACCTCATCAACAATTTTTAACCATAGTCAGACAATGTCAACCATGGTCTACTAACTTTCCCCAAACATGCCAACTGTCAACTAGCATAACCACATTAATAAAGTCATTGACATACATTGATCAATGCCATTTTCCACCTTTCATATGCTAATTGATATCATTATAAATGGAAAATAATGTTGATCCACATACATCAAACACTTTATTAATGTGGTTATGTTAATTATATATATACTTATACATTTTCCTCAAATTATAAAATATAGTTAACCACATATATATATAATTATACACTGTATTGTTATAAAATATCACAAATTTTATTAAAAAATTATAAAGGAGATAGTTGACCCCATATATATATATATATAAGCCACTGCATAAAATTTGTTCCTCAATTTATTTTTCTCTTTTGGGAATGGGTGGTGTAGGTGACATACTAAAATATGTTTATCACATCAGGTTATTTTCAAATTTATAAAGGGGAAACAATGTTATTCACTAGTGCAACCATATAAATTAAATGGTTGGTAAACACCAATAGAAATCAATCTATGATAATCATCAAAACAATTACCTCTTTATACATCTCACATTACCTAGATTAATTTTTTTTTTATAAAAATCAACAAAATTATAACTTTGTTATTATTATTACTATTATTATTATTATTATTATAAAAATAATTAATATATGAGTTAAACATATATGCATTTAAGAAACATGTAACAATATTTTTAACTATGGAAATTCACCCCACTTTACCATGGAAATTCTTAACCTTTAAGTAGTTCTTCTTACAATACCATGGGCCAAACTCATGGCTTATTAATACCACATGCCCAATATGATATGTGTTGATATGACATTTTCTTTCATTAATTAACTAATTTGAGATCAATTAATTAAAAGAGCATATTTAACTTGGAGCTAAATCTTACCCTTGATTTGTGAATACTACTATAAATATTCCAACATATTCCATGGAGGTTAAATCTCTACCATCCATCTAATAATTGCTAATAATTAATTTAAAATTGTGGAAGGTCTATTATGAAATAGACACGCGTAACAAATTTTGAATGATTCCATCTAAAGGGTAGACCATAAATACTTAAATTTAAATAATAATAAAAACAATTCGATCATTTTTTAATTTAAAAAGGGGAAACCACATTATTCGCAAGACAAACTTTGAATGATTCTATCTGAAGAGTAGACCATAAATAAGTATATTTAAATATAGAAAATGAAAAAAAAAATGTGTCATTTTCAAATTTAAAAAGGGGAAACAACGTTATCCACTAGACAGATTTTGAATGATTTCATCTACAAAGCAGATCATAAACAAGGGTAATAGCTGCAAAGTATCTAGTCCCTGCCATTAGACCATGATTTGTAAAAAAAAAATGAATTCGATTGGTGGGAAAAAAAGATATTACAATTTGTTCAACCAATCATAGGATTTCAAAATTTGATAAAAGAGTAAGACAATGAAAAAAATTACATTGCACAAGCGAAGACAATATAATACAATGAGCTAGTTAGAAATTTATTTATAGAGTTCATGCACCTAAAAACATGGAAAAAGAAACATAGCATATGGATGAAAAGCATGAAGTACTAAACATAGTTTATAATGTGTAAAAAGCCATTGAACAATGATAAGTCAAATATTTATCGTTATGTAATATAAGCATGTACAATGATAAGAAAGAATGTGAGCCATACCATACAACCATAATGAACCTAGTAATCACAAAAAATTACATAACCAACTTTAATATGAAACAAAGTTGTTCAATTCTACATTTACCTTAGTCAAATATGTTTTTTTTCTTACATTATATTTTATATTTTCTTAATCCTTGTTGTATACTGGTTACAAGGAAAAGCATGATGAACTTTCAATATATAGCATGTATACAAATCAACGATATCTATAAAAACATGAAGTATATGATTGGTTGCATTTAACTGACTAACTAATTTGGACACTATGTTTTTTAGTTAATATCTTGCTTGCTATTGTTCCTATTTTTACATTTCTTCAAAGTAGGTATTTGAGAAGACAGAATCAAGACAAAAAAAAAGAAAAAAGAAAAACCATATTTACACTAAACTAATGCTATAGGACTATAAAAATAGATGAACTAAAAAAGAGAGTAAAAAAGGTGAAACAATAACTTACTAAATAGTAAATAAGAGAGAAGAGCTAGAAACAAACAACAAAGTAATAGATATATATTTGTTTCATATGAAATTCCTTTAACAAAAGTGTCTCACATGAACTTTAAATATACAAAGTATATGACATGTAAGAAACTATGCTTCAAAAAACTTTTAGTTCTAGTTTTTGGAATGTCATGATTTCAAAAGAGGACACTATACAAATGCAACAATTGTGTTTAATAACTATACATAATTGTTAAAGATAGTACATTACAAATATTCACATGTTATAAAACTTTTTTTTCCCTTGCTTTGTGAAACTGTAATTTCATAGTGGTAGTTCTTGGTGAAATGAAACAAAAACCCTGCACAAGGAGAGTAACAAAATATTACTAATTAGAAGCAATGTAGGTTTTAACCTTGTACATAAATTACTTGCAAATGAATTCTTAAAAATATAAAGATATAGAATGACGAGAACATAAAAATATACACAGATATTTTCCCTTGGAACCCAAAACTTGGAAAACCAGATTGATTTTTCATTATATTCCTTTCAATGTTACAATACATTATATGCATGTTGAAGCATTCATAAACCCAAATCATGGGAAAAACCATTATTCCCAAAACCATGAGCAAAACCATGGGTGGGTCTGCCCACCATCCTTGGGTTTGCCCCTCATCCTTGGGTCCACATAAATAAAAAAATCAGGGGTGTTGCCCCAAACCCTGTGTAGGGTGGCTACTACCCCCCTGCAAACCCCTCAACAGGGAGGGCTACGACCCCCTACTATGCCCATTGCAACATAACAACCCCTGCTACTAGTTGTGGAAAGAATATAACACATACCAACAAGCAAGGTATGCAAAGTGAAAAAATGAAAAAAATCATGTTTATTTTTCCTATTGCTAAGTGCATAATGTAAGTGAACTTGCATTTAGATATGAAATGATGTCATTTTTTTTATGTCAACAATGATATTCTCCATTGAAATTGTAAAAGTACCAGTTATTGAGAACCCATCCATGTAACAAGAAAACAATGTCTGGGATGTTTTTTTTCTCATTCGGTGGGCATTCAAGTGAAGTTGATTGTGACATTCATTGAAGATAAACCTCAGGATCATTGACATTATGCATTCCATCAATGACTATGTATTTAACACAATTTTATAAGACAACCAATGCTTCAATAAAATTATTTTGCAAGTAAAGTCTAAAATATTATATCGTCTCTTGTCTCAATTCTATATAAATATATCTATTATGCAAAAGCACTCAAAGAGAATCAAATATGCAATCTCTAGGCATAAAAGCAAAGTTGTCCAGGGGAGTCAAATTGTGTTTTTCCAAAAAAACATTAATAGAAAGTTCTTCATTCACGCTGAACTTGTTTATTTCATCCATATGATCGTCTCCATGTTCTTGTTTTTTATGTGCCTCAAGCGCATCCATTTTTTGTCTTTTTCTTTTTGTTATCTACCCATTATAGTTTTATTAAAAACACACACACACACTTAAAAAGAGGAATGCATTTTTTCTTTTTCCTTTTTTTTTTCTAGATATGGGAAAAACAATTTCTATTAATACCATTTACATGTTGGTAAAATGTGCATACCTTGTACCAAAAAGAAATTGTTTAGAATTGCAATGACACTGAGAAAGCTCAACAAGTTCCACCTTCGATGTAGATATGTTCCCTTGCAAGTCAACAAAGTATCCAATTAAAAAAAAAATATCGTAATGTTTCAAGGTGTTCATAATCCAAATATTATCTTGTTTTGGAGAATGAAAAATCATTATGGCCTCCCCACAATGGAACTATAAACAATAATTTTTTTTATTTATTGAATATCAACATGTAAATGAATAGTGGCACTGTGAACTTGCATATTGTTGCAATGGCACTGATGTTTAAGCTCACATTTAGTGGCCGATTATAGAAAGAGTACCAATGAAGTAAACTAGTATATGCATTTCTAAATTTGCATTAACAAGACATATTACATTGTCAATTATAACACCTAAAGTATGTGTGAAAGTAAAACATGTGTGGAGGTAAAAGGGTAAGTTCAATTGCTCCACACAAGGTGGAGCCAAAAGGAATTATTTAATTTATAATCATGTTGGGAACGTAGCCCAGGTATTTAAACTTGGGTGTAAATGATAAATAAATTTTTTTTTATGGTGAATAGATTGAGAAGAGATAACAAATTATTAATTTTCTTCTTTGGAATTATTATTATTATTATTATTATTTAAAGTTGTACCTGTTTGTTGGAGTTCAAATAATTTCGATCTTGTTTCTTGTTTCTGGATGATATGTTGTATTAAAATAACACTGAAACTTAAACAATCGAAAATATCTTTGAATTTTTCTTATGTTGACATAAACAACTCTGGAAGCTCAACTCACTGCCATTTTGCGTTTGAATATTTTTGTTTAGTTAAAATTCAAATTATAAATGTAGACTATGTGTCAGTGCATTGTACCTATTTTTAGTGATGAAAAGTAAATGTCATACAATCTCTAATTCTTTTGTTTGTTTCTGAGATACTCAAAGAATCATGATAAACATTTAATGTGGCATTATTGTTGTCTTTTGCATATTTTCAAGTTGATGGGAACTAAGTAGTTGAGAACTAATCTACTTTTTCTAGAACTTGTGTCTCTCTTCAAGTGCTAACAAGAAGGTTTCATCTAAGTAATTTTATGCATTTCAGATGTATTTGTTTTTCTCTTGTTTGGTGGATATTTTAAGGAATTAATAAATATCATGGTTATATGATTTGTCTAGTTCTAAAATTCATTTTTGGGTTACATGGAGAGAAATGAAGTTACTTCGATGCGTGCAAGACACTTATAGAGCCCAAAGTAGCTAATTGGGTTTAAATTTGCACTAATTATTTAATTTAAAGGATATATTAAATTTCATAATAATAGTCCACATAGAAATATTTCCAATGTTATTTATGTGAAAATTTAGAGTAAAGTGAGTAATGACACGCTCCCTCATTTGGTGGAAACCTTTTCTTTTTTCCTTATATTTTTTGTAGGCTAGAGTTATTCTATGTGTGAAAGAAGATTGTATGTCCAAACGTAATTCTCATGTTTTTACTTAGCAAGAATTTGAGAGGAATTTATATTTATGAGATAAACTTTTAATTTTTGGAAACAAGATTTAGTAATTCCATTAACGTAAATATGTATGTGCATATATTAATGTTTATAGGCTTGTGCGATAAGACTCCCACTTAGAAAGTTCTTACTAAATCTAAAATTGATGAAAGTAAGGCATGTAGAGCTAGAGCTTGTGCGGAAGCAAGGCATGTGCGTAGTTAAAGTTTGTGCATTAGTAAAGTATGTGTGGAGGCAAAAGGGTAAGTTCCATTGCTCCACACAAGGTGAGGCTAAAAGACAATATTTAATTTATAATCATGTTGGGAAAGCGACCTAGGTATTTAGACTTGGGTGTAAATGATAAATAATAAAGTTGTGGTCAATAAATTAAAAAGAGGTAATAAATGATTATTTATTTTCTTGAGAATTCGAACCGATTTTTTTTACTTGATTTGGTCTCAAACCTAATATATTTAGATAAGTTAAGGCATATTATGGATATGTTAAGGAATTAATAAATATCATGAACCTTTTATGGTTTCTCTTGTCATAAAATTCATTTTTGGGTTACATGGAGAGAAATGAAGCTACTTCGATGCATGCAAGACAAATATAGAGCCCAAAGTAGCTAATTGAGTTTAAATTCACATTAATTATTTAATTGGAAGAATTTATTAAATTTGATATGTCCACGTAGAAATATTTCCAATGGTATTTATATGAAAATTTAGCGTAAAGTGAGTAATCACACTCTCCCTCATTTGGTGGAATATTTTTCCATTTTTCCCTACATTTTTGTTGGGCTAGAGTTATTTTGTGTGTGAAAGAAGATAGTATGTCCAAATATAATTCTCGTGTTTTTACTTGGTAAGAATTGGAGAGGAATTTATACTTATGAGATAAACTTTTAATTTCTAGAAACAAGATTTATTAATTCCATTAATGGAAATATGTATGTGCATATATTAATGTCTATAGGCCTATGTGATAAGTCTCCTACTTGAAAAAATCTTACTAAGTCTAAAACTGGTGGAAGTAAGCCAAGTGAAAAAGTAAGGCATGTGCAGAGGTAAAACGATAAGTTCCACTGTGCTACACAAAGTGGGGCCAAAAGGAAATATTTAATTTATAATTGTGTTGGGAAAGCGGCCCAGGTATTTAGACTTGGTTGTAAATTATAAATAATAAAGTTGTGGTGAATAAATTAAGAAGAGGTAATAAATGATTATTTATCTTCTTTGGAATTTGACAGAATTTGGGCTGTGCAATTGCAGATCTAGTTCTCCAAGCCAAAATGTATAACATGAATCCCAAATTGTCCCCTCTGCAATTGAGGGTATATATTAAATGTTCAAGGTGTGTTATCTTATGACTATTGCACTGTGATTCAAGCTTGAATTAAAGTACCTCTTATGCTCTGCCACTTTCTGACAACGTAGATACTAGTACCAATCAACAGTGGGATTTTATCATTAATGTTCTTAAATGGCTAGAATACACTAGTGACATCACCAATGTATGACATGTTTTGTCACATAAATATACATAATTTGATAGTGTACTTTTATTAGTAAATTTTATTTTTAATGTAATATTTTTAATGACCAGACATTTGTCACAAGCCAATTGGATTTTTTTTTTTTTTTTCTTATATAAAAAATTTGAATATATATATATATATATATATATATATATATGAATGTAGTTTTCTAGATACTTTTATTGTGTAGAGATATACAATTGTCCAATGTTTCGGGTAGACTCACCATCCAATATTTTCTTATGTATATGATGATGGGTGTCGAGTCCACCTAAAACCTTGGACTATTGTAAATCTCCACACAACAAAAATATCCATAAAACTACATTCAGAATAATGACAAGCTATGAAAGCATACATACACAAATTTTATTTTTTACTTTTTTCATGTCATGTCTAACCATAGGTAATTAGTCTTTTCAAATGTTTCAACCAATCAAAAAATTGGATTTCTAAAAAATAAAAAATAAAAACAATATTTTTATAATTATTGCATTTTACATAACATTATAATACGCTATAGAAAATTCAACAATTTTTAAAAGTCAACTACATTTATTGGGAATGTTGATTGTAAATTGATTTCTATACTCCCATTTATGGCGGAGACTAATATTTATATTTGAGTATAAAAGTAAATTAAAAAAAAAGTGATAGATAATTAAATTAATATAATTTATGGATAAAATAAAAAATAAAGTGTTTTTTAAAATTGTATTGGTATTCAACTTATTAATACTTTATTCTCCTAAATAAACAAATATGAATGGACTCTTTTATAAAAATATTATGGTATGATTTTGCTTTATTTTAATTTTTTTTAATATTAAACAAGTGTTGAATAGTTCTTACCTAAGTCACCGGGCACGCTAAACAAAATTGATTAAATTTAAAGTTTTTCGAATCTCATCCCTGGGGAATTCATTCGATGAGGTTCGTAAATTTCAAGTTGAACACGAACCCTAATAATTTCATAAAATTCATCTAAAATTCTATTGAAATTTATTTCAAGTTCCTCATAATATTATAGAAAATTCAAAGAGATAAGTAATCAATAAAGAAACAACAAAACGCTAAAGACTAAAACCTACACGCTTTTAAAAAAATCAAGGTTTCTTTTAGTAACATAATGTTGTTTCTAAATATCAACAACAAAGGAGATACCAATATGGGTTAAGTTAGCTTTAGGAGGATGTTAGGAGCCATGTTGTTAATTTACATAGAACACAACTTTTTTTAATAATATTTTTCATTTCTAATTGTTTATATTTATCTTCACAATTTTGATATATTAATTTTGTATTCATACCACACACATTTAAATATATGGATTTATATATTTATAAATAGTTATAATAGAAGTGTAATATTTCAATAAAATATAAAAATTAAATATATAAAAGATACATATGTAAATTTAAAACATATTTAAATTTTTAAATTTTGAATATATATATATATATATATATATATATATATATATATATATATATATATATATATATCTAATTACACATTTTAGACTAAATTATGTTGTTTCAACACACACATACCTCTTAAGATGTGCAAACATTTGCAAGGACAAGTATTGCATTTAATGAAAAATTGAGAGATTATACAACACTAATTTTTTTTTGTAAAAAATATCCTTAGGAGAACAACATAATTCTCCAAATATTGTCTTTTTAGTCCAAATCAAAATTCACAATGCTTATATGAATTTTGAGGGCTTCAATTCGATAAAAGAGGAAAATTTTGAACTTTCATCGCCAAATTTGGCCCAAAAGTGTAACCCATCTTCATGCATTCACACAAATACAAACACACAATATATACAAAGACAAAGATATATCTATATTTTCACACATACATTGAAACCATTTTTAGATTATATTGTTGAGACATACTATAAGTTCTACAAAAATCTTATAGAAAAGATGGTTAGTCATATAGATGAGATATTGATTACATTAATAATGACAATAATATTTTAAATATTTATGTATTAATTTAAAGTTTTCTAAATATTTAAAAGTTTATAATTTAGTATTATTGTTATTATTATTCATTTTTTGTCATTTGGGGTTATCTTGAGTGGCTGAGTGGAATGATTGTTATCCTATCCACTTAGGTTCAAATTCTCACTAGTGTCAATGCTGAACTTTGATGCCTTGAAGAATATTGTTGTAATAACTTTGAGTCTAAGCACTATCACTCTGAGGCTGAGAGGGTGATCGATTTATTTAAAACAAAAGAAGATTGTGTATTCAATTTTGTCAACCGGGTTTAGGTTAGAGTGGTTGAGAGAAATGTTGTTAACCTCCTTACCTTGATTCAACTCTCGCATGTGAAATATTGAGCTCATAATGAGTATTTGCAATGGCTTTGAGCCTTGTTGTATCAGTAGTATATCAAAGTTTATTGCGATCCAAATACATAAAAGAACCATAAGTACACACCATGTACACTTAAGTGAGCATGGAGCACAACTCCAAATAGATAACATAGATAAGTTACACAATAATTCATTAAATAATAGGAAAACTTCCTATAAATACCAAATACATTAATATATCCAAGTCACATCTCTTCAATAATGACTACATTATCCCTATACATACCTATTTACACATTGTACATGTGGTCCCTTCCTTATTAGGTTAACCCTATTACATATACATTTACAATTTACATTCACATTTAACCCCATATATGCCCCCCTTGAGGTCATATAATAGTACCCTTCTTCAAAATGATTTGTCCTCAAAGATTTGGAATTAAGGGCATCACATGAAACCAAATAATATGATTTAATTATATTCCCACATTCATATTGCCATTGATGATGATCCATCCATCCAATTTCTTCTAGTGTTAATCCTTGATGGTTAGTTGTTACATATTTTTTTTTCATTTATTCCATGTATTGTTGATGTGACTTCTCCAATTTGTAGTAATTGTTGGTCTTTGATAACATTTTGTTGAATGACAATTTGGTGATGCCTCATTCCATGAATATTGATGAATATTTCATCTTCTTTCTCCATAATGTTGATATTGATCTTCTTATTTTACTTAATAATGATGATATTGATCTTCTTGTCTCTAGATTTTTTCTCGGTAATAAGGACGTCAATATAATTTGACATTTGATGACTTTCATTCTTCTTCTTTTTAATGAAAATGACATTCTCTAACGTTTTTTCTTGGTCTTTGATCACCTACCTTTTGAGAAAATACCATCATATTTGGCATGTACATCCTCTAGATGGAGTTCAACTTCAAGTATTCTTTGGTGACCTTCTTGAATCTTGTCTTCTTTCTCATTTTAAAGTTGTGATGTGACCTCTATCAAATTCTAATGTCCTCCTTCATTTATAGAATGCATTTTTTTTAGCTTACTTCATTCGTGTCTAGAGCTTCTTCAATCTTCTTGCAAATTTCCTCTTCAAGTCTTTTGGTAGTCTCTTCAACTAAGATCATTGTTTCTTTTTTAATTTGACAATGCTTATTTTCTTCTTTCAATCACTTAACGCCTTCCCATAGCTTCTTGTTATGGTTACATAATCTACATATTTATTTATCTTTCTTTTTCAATTCTTCCTTTCAATAATCCTTTTCCAACTCCCCATGCTACATTTTCCTTATTTTAATTGTTCAATCTCCTTAATGAGTGCTTCATCAACGTTTTGTATCTTAGATAGATCATCCATTTATTCTTGATCACTTCTTTAACTTATTTTAATTCATCTTCAATTTTATACAGTAGTCTCCTTTTTTGTATCCTTGATCCATTTATTGGATAATAGTTTTTCAAATGCTTCCCATGTGATACACCATCTAGTAACTATCTCAATACTCCACCAACACTCATAGGCTTCACCTATAATATTATGACTCGCCCCTAAAGGAGTCTCAATGTATTCCTTTACGATCTGCATACATTATGTGGGATTGATTTCATCTTTATCTTCATCTCCACTAAATTTAGGTATTTTCATTATTTCTTGAATGAAGTCTAAGCAAAATTATCAACTCACAACCTCAATATGTTATCAATAATTATATGAAATGATTGATATCATTTTACTAGTGTAATCTTCTATGTTTTCACTTTCCAATAGCTTTTAAGTCACCTCAGTTAGACATTCCAATCAAAATATATGATAATTTGAAGTTAACATACCTCTAGAAACCTTGTTCTAGACTTCGCCCTTTTGTCCAACCTTTCATCTAATGTATATTTGCAATTTCATATCTTTTGAGTTTGAAATTTTAACCTGTCGAACTCTTATATGTCTTCTCTACAATTCCATACGTTTGATCAAAATTTGATGTGCTAAGTGAAAGTTATGGCAACTTTCCCAAAACTTGTTGATTCTTGACCTCTGCCCAAGAGTGAACTTGTAAATTGTTCCATGTGTCCAATTTTTAAATCTATATATGGTATTTTTACTTGATGTACTTTGGTATGTTTCCTCATAACCTTGATATTTTCATATTCTGAAACTTTTCTATGAAAAGTTACAGCAAAGCCACTAAGATGACTCATTCAAAATTGATTTCAGGACCATTCACAAACCCTAACTTCCACAAACTATGTCTTCATGCCTACAGTGAATTAGAAACTGAAATTTTGACCACCAGTATTATGTTGACACTCTTCAACGTCCCCAAAATTTTGTGGCCTGAAGATTCCCAAAAAAATTATAGTGAAAATTTAAATATCACTTGTTTGAAATTGATTTTTGGACAAGTCACAAACCCTAACTTCCACATGGTATATCTTCAAAAGTATAGTGAGAAAAAATCTGAAATTTTGACCACTTGCACTTAGATATGTTTCCTTAGTTTTCTCAAATTTTGTTGTTTGAATATTCCTAGAAAAAATTATGGCAAAAATACCAAGATCACTCATTTTCTCTCATACTAAATATTATGATACAAATACCTAAAAAACTAGAAGTACACACGATGTACACCAAGGAGAGCATGGAGCACAACTCCAAGATAGATCAAAGAAATAAGTAACACAATAACTCTTTAAATAATAGGAAAATCTCTTTCAAATACTCAATACATTCATATATACAAATTACATCTCTTCAATAATTGCTACATGATACTTATATGTACATATTCACACATTGCACATGTGGTCCTTTCATTATTAGGTTAGCCCTATTACATATACATTTACATATTACATACACATTTAACCCCATACATGTCTCCCCTTAGAGCTATATCATATACATATAATCTCATATATGTCCCTTGAACTCATATCGAAGTCCAAAACATGCATATTCCCCTTATATAAATATCTATGTATATATTATATGCTCAATCTCATTGTATTATTTAAGCATTTCCCTCTATCATTTAAACCTTTTATAACTAACACGGTCATATAAATTAAATGATTCATAAACGTCGATAACCATTAAAATATGTTTGTGTCATTTAATTTATGAGCCATTTAATTTATATAATGCTAAGACTTTGTAATGTTAGGATAGGAGTGGATGTTGCAAACACAGCTCATAATTTTTGAAATGGAAAAAAAATTTGGAAACCCTTCATTTCATCTATTAAAGTGTGTATATGATAAATAATATTTCCAGATCATTAAATCTAAATCATCCATACACTTTTATTTAAAAAAAATGGAAATTCTAAAAAATCTATTCCAAAATAAACCACAATTTCTTCTATTAAAATGTGTATATGAAAAATAATATTTACAAATTATTAAATCTAAATCATCCATACACTTTTTTTTCCTAATAAAAATTCTAAAATATCTCTTGCAAAATAAACCACACCTGTAAGCATAATTAATATACCTTTACTCAATCCATCCATTAAATAAGTGGTGTGGGTAAGATGACACCATCTACCAAAGACTATTGGAATATACTTATAATTAATATACCTATATTCAATCCTCCAATTATCTTTTTATTTTATTTTATTAAAATATACTTATAATTATTATACCAATCCTCCAATATTTTTTTTTAAATTGGAATATACTTAGAACTAATAGTCAATCCTGCAATTATCCCTTTTTCTCCCTTTTAATAGTTGTTCTTTTAGGAATAAGTGGTGTGAGTTACCAGAGACCACTCTAATCTCACAATATTATTTAAATATTTTCCCATATCATGTGAACGTTCTATATTTAACGTACCTCATACTAACTCGTCACATTACCTTCTTACTTTGGGAATCAGTGGTGTAGGTGACAGGACACCATCTACCGGGTAACTCACCCGTAAATAAATAAGCATAAATATTTCAAGAATTAATAACCAAAAACACCATGAACCAGGGACCTGCTGGCTTTTAATTATTCGCTGAATAAGATGGTACCGTAAATAAGCAGATTTCAAACATAATTTTTTAGATCAGTTGAGTGATAAAACTAAATCAGATTATATGCTTAAATTCTTTTTCCCACAGTTCAGCTCTAAAGGTCTGTAAAGGTCTATTTACAGGAAAACTTCAAGAAACTTCACTCTCATATAGAGCTAAATCAATACAGACAATTAAATCAGTCTTCTCCCAACATTCATTGAAATTCCAAAAAATTCGAAAATCATATATCTTTTTTGTTCGTCTTTTCCAGAGATGTTTTACACAGAGCAGTTCGGTAAATTATTTGCAGAAAATAGGACGGGATCCTGTGTAGTAAGCATCTTTTAATGATTTCAGTGTCTTAAGTTTTGGGTTTAAGTGCAGTAGTGATATTTCTTGAGGTTGAGGGAGAAGATGATAGAGAATTATTGGAAAGAATGTTGGGGGTTGTTAATTCACCTCCTGATCGCCATATTCTTGCACTGCGTTGCTACTTTCATGGTGGTCCCTCCTCTCACAGACATTACAATGTCTGCTCTCTGCCCCGGCCTTGAAGAATGCAGCCAAGCTATCTACCTCACTGGACTAGAGCATATGGTGAGCTTAATTTCATCTTCCTTCAGCAACACTTTACATGTTTTGTATCATTTTACAAGCGTTGACCATGGAATAAGAACTTACAGTTTGATCATGGGTTTTTGAATTTTTCTATGGTGTCATGACAATAGTTTAGTTCTGTAATTTACCATGGAATAAGAATTTACAGTTTGATCATGGGTTTTTGAATTTTTCTATGGTGTTATGACAATAGTTTAGTTCTGTAATTTAGAATTTTTGTTAAGGCTTTTAAATTTTTATTTTTAAAAAATAAAAATAAAAATTAACAATATGAAAATATTTTTCTTTGTGTGTCAAATCCATGAAATAAAAGTGTCCAGTATGCAATATTTGCTACTCCACTCCTGTTCTGAATTCTCAACTTCATATAAATTAAATGATTATACTAATTATGATATTTGAACTCGGTGTTTGAATTCATGGCATGATTAAAATTTCGGAAATGTGTATTTTTGCTATGTAGCTGGGGTTATGGTGGTTGGACTATTATGCCACCTGATAGATATTAATGAGATTTTTAAACATTCTAGTTTGATTATTCCACTGAAAAAAATTTGGCATGTAATAGATCTCTGGCGTTGGAATAATGCTTGCGGCACCCTTCATGGGGGTTCTCTCAGATCAATATGGAAGGAAAGCACTGCTTATGGTTCCCATGACTGTCACACTTATTCCCATAGGTAAGCGATGATACAGGAGGCCTTGAAATCTGTTCATAGTTAGTTACCTATTGCTGGAAAAAATTGGATGGTTGTTAATTGTCTTTAACATAAATAATTCGCAGGTGTCTTGGCTTACAGCAGGGAAAAGGCATATGTATATGCATATATCGTGTTGAGAACAATTACTGCATCAGTCAGCGACGTTCACTTCCTTTCGCTAGCTTATGCGGTACTTCATCTTTTTCAGTTATTGATTGCAGATTTTTATGTTTATCACGGTCAATGGCTGCACTAATATGATGGTTCTTTTTTCTTTGGTGGAATTTGTATTGAGGAACATGCCCCGAGGAAGGGCTGCACCACATAAGATGTTTCTTTTGGCTTAGGTACCGGGTTTGAGTAAAATTCTACCAAATTTGCCCAGGGTTTTCACTCAGTCTCACCTTTTCTGAAACACGCCATTCGAGTGGGGCAGACCACAGCGAGAATTGAACCTTGGTGGACAGTGGAAAACACTTTAAGAGTTTTATTGAGTAGGCTAAAAAAAAGTGTAAATATTCATGGCTTTGGCTTCAATTAATGACTACTTATTCTGTCTCTCTACTGAAATTGAAGTTCTGATCCAGGTGTCTGAGTCAATTGAATCCCTTAACTATCTCACAAATCTCACACTACTTCTAACCCTGCCACATGGTACGGATGAGCAAACCTTCAAGTTAATTATTGTTAAACAACTTGAGCTGATATACTGCTGTTCTGTGTCCACTAGAAGCACTCTTATAAGCAGAGCAGGTACTCTTGTAAATAATAGAAAAAAAATAAAATGTAGGCTAGTTTGGGTTCCACAGCTTCTTTCCAGTTCTATTTTTTAGGCAAATGATGAACATCACTCAAGTAATAGCAGGTCCAGGCTATGAAGATATGTAAGAATTGTCTTGATATCCACACAATATTTCAATATGGAACAGTTCTCGGGAAAACCTCCATTATTAGAAAGCAAATTTTCTGGAATTCATACCATTACAAGGCTAGGATTTTTCAAACAGTCATTTTCATGCCGGTCAATCAGATACAGGTACTTGAAACTAATTCTTGATACCAATGACTATGACAGCAAGTGAGATAATGTAAGCATCAGAATCCAATTTCAAAGCTATCCAAGCCAAATCATCTCTTCCAACAGTCCCTGTTCCAGAAGGTAAGCAGAGGATCATATTCTTGGAATTTATTGTCAATGGGCTTCTTTTATTCTAGGGCAATTGTAGTTGTTTTCCTTTAGGGCAATTGTAATTAAGATAATTTTATTTTTAGCTGCATGATTTCAAGTTACCACTTATTCTGTTACTAAATCTGTGTCCAATTTTCTAGACATGTTTGCATTTTAACCTTGAGCTGGAGATATATCTATTATCAACTATCCTAGATGGTGGGTGGAGAAATCAATTTTTGTAGAGCACTTGAGTTTATTCGAGAAGTTGGTTTACTCAATTTACTGATGACCAGCAAGAAGATTTTGTACAACAATAGTTATTTTTTCTTTTTGTTAGAGTTGGCAAAATAACATAAGAACCTAAGTCACATGACATTGGGACACAAGACACAGGACACGTGGATACAAGTATCTGACATTTGACATGTCAATTCTGAAATAGGACACAAAAGAATATATATATCTATATATATATATATATATATATATATATGAAAATAGAACATTAATAAAATATGATAGAACTGATTACTAGATCAATGATGAATTGATGCTCAAACACACAAGAAATTAGAATATTCAACACATAAAATAGAGGTGTAGAAGTTAGAAGCTAGAACAATAAGTGCAGTTTTCTCATTGGATTATTTGATCTCATTAAAATCAAAGTGTATACTGTAGATACTGAATAACTGATACTATAGGTGGGAATGCCAATGGTAAATACAAAACAGGATAGATACTAGAATTGACAACCTTAAATGGAAGAATCTTATATCTCATCAGTCATTGCCTCCTTGTTAGAGTAATCAAGTCATCACCATTGCCATTTCTCTTTCATCCTCCTCTTTTATATCCAATCCAAGATTTGCATTTGCTAGTGTGGAGGATGACCCTTGATGATCACCATGATCAAAAGTGATTTGCTTTAACAATGGTTCATTAATATCTGAGTTGTCTAATACCAAATCAACTCTCTTTTCCAAACCTATATAGTAGCAAAAACATCCCACATCTTTGTCTTTCCCTTCAACCACTCATCCCTTTTCCTATAAATAAGATGGAGGTTGGAGTGCACATTCACTATAGTCAAAATCATTTTAAACCCCGTCACAGTTTTCTTTTTGATGTATTTGTACCCAGCACATTGAGATATGTCTATGGCATGTGTCTGACATGTATTTGACACATGTCCTGTTTTAGGATAGGTGTCAAACATGTGTCCTAGCTTGTCATATCCTTGAATTTTGGGATATAGGACAAGGGGGCTTTAGAACATGTCTTGTTTTTAAAGTAAGAACATTCCAATGAGGAAACCCTTTCAAATCAAACCAAGAAAAAGAGAGGAGAAAGGATGCCAATCTAATACCTAATGCTGTAATCATATGCATTTATTTCCAGTTTTTAACTCTTTAAAGTGCATTTAAATTAGTTTTCGTGTATGTGCATTTATGTGCATGTGTGTACAAATAGATGGCTACATTTATGTATGCATACATGAAAATAGCATGAAAGGAAACCATCTGGTCAAACACCATTGGATGAGATGATGATATATTGAATTGATAATGATTTATGGAGTAGGCTTATGGAAATGATTTGTAAATTTCCGTGGATATTCTATTTGAAGATTTGTCACAACAGATTTGTGAAAATAAACTAAAATCTAGATTCTATACTATGAATGGTAAATTCCTCTTAGATTCCAGATTTGTTATTACTTTTTTATTGTTTATGCATGCAATAGATAATATACGAAAAATAGAAAATGGATAAATACAATCACTCACAAACCTCAATGAATGCCAAGATATGCTTTGGGAAACCCTTTCGGGAGAAAAACCAACTGGAAGATGAGGCTTCTCTACTCTCTTTTGTCTGGAATGGAAATGATGCAAATATGAAGGAGAATGAACTTTCTATGGAGTTTCCTAAGATCTGTGGCCCATGGGCTGCTACAGAACACAAGCTCCCTTTGTTATGCTCTCTCTCTACCCAGATTCCAAACTCAGCAACTATGCCCTACTATGGAACAAAATGAAAGCAAATAGAATGGAACCCCTTTTTCTCCTAGTGCCTTGGTTATGACATAGCCTGATAGCCAACTACGGGTTAGATTTGACTCATTCAACCTCCACAATATGAGTTACAACTAAACCCTTCTAGAGTCTTCTTCCTAGTGCCCATGCAACTACCCACTCTTGCATGAGTAACAGGCGCTGATGTGGCATCCTTTGAATTATGGTGGTCAATCATGAATCATGATAGGTCAATTTTTGGGAGGCATAACTTTTGTATCCAAACTCCGGTTGACGTGATTCTTGCATTGCTGGAAAGGTCTTCAAGTCTACAACAATGTCATGGGGCTCAATGCTTAAGTGGGAAAGTTTTACTCCCAAAAATGTCATTTAAGACCTCAAACTAGCCCCAAAAGGTTTTATACCCAAATTCTCCAAACTAGGTCTCGTTGATAAAATTGCTCCTCTAAGATAATTCCTTCAATTTTTCCACCCTAAAACCATTAAGACGAGTGAAAAATTACTTACTTTGTGACCCAATCTAGATCATACCTCTCCATTTGGTCCCTGTTGCCTCAAAATCTAGCAGGTCTTGTGAGAGGCTTCATGAGACAAGAAGTAAACCAAGGGACAACAATGAGGTGGAGGCCCATTTTCACCATAGCACTCCACCTCCTACTCTTTAGAGGAATTTCACCACAAGGGAGGTTTCCCAGTATTGGTCACCTAATATTCTAAGGTAATTCCTCAAAGGTGACAGTTGGGATAAGCTTAAGAAGGGCACTCAAACTAAGGACAAGGCTCAATCCAATGAAACAAGGAATAACGTGCTCTCCAAGAAACCTATCAAGGGTACTTATAGCCTAGGGTTTGAGGAATATACAACAAGAGTGGCTCACATAGGCATATAAGACCAAGAAAAGGCCTGTGAAAAATAGGTATGATCAACGAAAAGGAACGACATGCCTTCAACAAGCCCTAAGTAGAAGCCTTAACGCTAGACTAGGGTTTCTAGGGCAAAATTTCCTAGGATTAGTGATGTCAGCCCTAGGAAGGCTATTCCAACCATGGAAAAGGGTAGATTTTGATGCTATAAGATTCAATTCATAGGAAAAGCCTTAAAAATAGCCAATGACTTGACTCTAGTTAAATTCGGCCCTATGCCTTAGCCCTAGTGGCTTGGCTTGAAGGGTCGAAATTGCTAGAAAATAATAAGGTTGTAATGATGTTTGATCATATATGTGGAAGCCACTGCCTACTGCTTGGCTGATGGAGTCTAAGGGAAAAATTACTATGGAGATATCGAACCCTTGACGAGAGTAAGGGGTGAAAAAACCTAGTTTTCCACTTTCAAAACCCTAGATGTCACTCAATATCGGGATAAAATCAAGAGAAAATCTCTCTAGGAGGTTCTCAAGGGATGTTCAAGATTCTCCAATTAAAGCATACAATATTTCTCCAAAATTTCATATAAGGATATTCAATTGAACAAGAACATAGAAAACCCTAGCAAATATATTGCATGCAATAACCATTAAAAGATATTCAACAACAGAAAAGACTCACAAGATATCCATGAAAAATCCTTCATTATCCCAAAGAGACATCTCCACAACAAGGACTAGTCTCCAATAGCAAAATATCCACAAAGATTACATCTCCACGACAGTAATAGGCTACAAGAGCTAGGCTGAAATCTCTAAGGAGGCCAAAATAATCCACTAGTGATGATGAAATGCAATAATGAGGTGACTTTATTCTAATTTTTTAGCCTATGAAGCCCATAAACAAGTTTGATAATGAGTAAACATAAGATAATCCTTGGGTTACAAGCCAAT
This sequence comes from Pinus tabuliformis, assembly GCA_031772625.1. Taxonomy (NCBI): domain Eukaryota; kingdom Viridiplantae; phylum Streptophyta; class Pinopsida; order Pinales; family Pinaceae; genus Pinus; species Pinus tabuliformis. Next base: position 231,028,165 of record CM062805.1, read on the forward strand.
CCACTAGCTCAATATGAAATTATGCCACAAAAGACCTACATGTGTGAGCTGTAAGCCTGTAAATGATGATTTCATGCCCTTTTTGAGCTCCAAATTCTATGTCATGGTGAGATGAAGGTTAAAGGTGTCTCCAAGCATCATGATCATCCATCATTTGAGGAATACTCCTCAAAGCATCTCTCAGGGTTCCAAATCCAACTGAAGTGCCCCCACAAAATCTCCATGGGTCTTCAATAGTCAACGCAACGCCTCCTCTCTCTAGCGTTAGGGCTCCATCAAGTGCAACAAGCCCTCCCTAGTCATCTCATGGAATACCATCCTCATATGGGCTTTGAATCATGGCTTGCCCATTAGGTAGTGTCAAGGCCAACCTGGGGGGCATGCTGGGTCTAGTGGTGTAATCATCAAGAATCTTCTATGTTGGGCCAAACAATATCAACGTCTTGGGTCATAGGCGTACTCTGGGATATGCATCAACTATTGAAGTTATCATATTTCCTAACACTCTGACGTAAGTGAGAAATGTTGCATCTGCTAAGTCATCAACTTCTCTAAAAGACATGGGTACCTATGGAGTGGGTGCCCTCAAGGCTTGGGTTCCTGTGGACCACCTAACAAAACCAACTTAAACTCCAATGAAAGCAACCATTCATTAGAGACTAAGATCATATAAGTATCGAAGTGGACCAAACTTGCATGTGAAGGGCATATTAATACTTCAAACTTGGATCACCTTCCGTTACCTAACTAGACCAAATCCCGTAAAGGTGTTCCCTAACTTGATAGAGGTGGCTAATGGTCAACCCTATTAGGTGCTCCCAACCCCTCATGGGACGTGGAATTTATTGGGTCAACCCCTCAAGGGACATGTCATTTCTAGGGTCAAACCCTCAAGGGACGTGGCATTTCTAGGATCAACCCCTCAATCAATAGGTGTTGGTGTAAATGAGTGGAAATGGAGGGGAAAGGCATCATGGCCAAGTGCCATGGTCAAAGGGACCAACTGATGGGAGTCCACATCCTGAGTATATAAATGTAATGGAGGGAGCAATCATGGAGGCATGAGTTACCCTGCTTGGCCTACTTTTTCCACCCCTCTAGTGCGCCTTTTACTTCTTTTTAATAATGCTTTTATTTTGGGTGCATAGCTCAAGGGTTAGAGCTTGCTCTTTATGATATAGCATTTAATTTTACCCCTTAAGATGAGACAATTTATTGCTCATCAGGGTTGGGACATGCAAGGGTTCCTTTTGATGAAATGGAGCATCAAGTGCTCAAGAACCAAGTGATGGCTAATGAGGAGGGTAGAGCTTATGCTAGGTTTTTTCCCACGTGCTAATTTGTGTCTCGACCATCTTTTGCATTTTGATTTTTTCTTTTCCTTTCATTGTGGCCATGTTATGCTTTTCCATTCTTTTAGCTGCATCAAACTCCAGGGCAATGTTCCCTGTCCCAACTCAAGGATGTGGATAAGAGGGTTCCAAGTCCCAATGAACCAATGACAAGTTAGACTCGAAGAATGGAGATGATATATAAGGGGTTTGTAATGTGACATGGAAAGTGCTTAGTATGGTGTAAGCGAGAAGAGCATATTATTTCAATCCAAGTTTCCCAAGTAGTGCCCCTTGTATAACACGAAGGCCTCAAGGGAGGTCCCACTAGACTAGGGCTAAATATTAGCCCCCTAGTAAGGTGAGAGAACAAATGTACAGTCAAGATTGGTAAATCTTCCAGATCACCCTTTTATTTCTACTAAATTCCAAAAACAAACAAGTATAAGAACCTGATTGCAAAATGATCAAAGTACCTTTTGAATAGCAACCCACCTTCATCTAAGAGGATTGTTGGATGGTGAGAGGTGCATGGCTAATGCAGATGGTAGAGGCATATGGCATATCATCATTAAGAAGTGAATGTCAATGGTTGTTGGTTGGCTAGTTGTCAAATGTAGGAGAAAGGTTTTCTCCTATGGCGTTACCCATTTTGGTGGGTAACATTCCCCAAATTATTTTCTAAATGAGGTGTGAAAATTTTCTTCTACGTTCTCCCTAGAGTACCATGTAGCCTTTCCTTGAAGTTGTCCTTTCAACCTAATCTACCAAAGGGCATGTTGACCCTATCTTGTAGTTTTGGACCTCTTCTGCAAAATTGTACCCTTTGTCAACTTTGCTTATACATCTGGTGCTAAATCCTATATGGAAAGTAGGACCTACTCCTATTCTTTGTCCAACATGGAAGGCTCATAGAGTTTTAAATTTTCCACATTCACCACTAAGTAAATATGAATGTGTGGGGGTAGACTGATTTTGTAGGCATTATTTCCCACCTTTTCTAGTATCTCGAAAGGACCATATTGTAGAGCCTTGATTTTTTGACTAGGACCCTATAGCCATTCCTTGTTCAACTGTAACCATACTCTGTCTCTCGCTCTTGTTAATCTTTCTTAGGGCTATATTGTTCTTTGCTTTAGATAACTATCTTTCCAATATTTACATATGAATGCCCCCAATTATATTATAGCATCATCAACAATTATGTATAAAGAACAATAACATCAGTAATGCAACGAAACGTAAAGGAACAATAGAAGAAAAAACTTGCACACATAGAGACACCAAGATTGATCGGAGACCAGGGAAAAACCCCATAAGGGGAAAACCCAAAATTCAATTCTTTTTCTTCTATCAGATTTCATCAATTGTTCAACTGAGCTACAAAGTACAAAATATCTTGAGCCATAAATCAATACATCAGGCTACCCTGGGCCGATACTTATCTTGTTCACAAGTTTGTTTGTGAACAAGGCTGTCACATAATACTGTCATCAATAACTTCGTCATACTGACATTAGGGTTGCAACATAGGGATACCACCATTGTTTTGAACTGCAAAGATATAACTGAGCTACAATGTCAATAATGGCATACATATAACTGAACTGTGATGCCATACATAATTGGATTGATGTCAATGATGGCATAATTATAACTAAACTATGATGTCAATACATAGAGAGACCATATATATACATTATGTAGGGAGTATTGATGCCAACTGTAACGTAGAGGACCTATACATGATCGCAGTGAGACTGTGTGTATATCACAAAGAGACTATCCTGTGATTCATCATATTATCATGCCGAGACAATCATCTTAGTGTTCCTGTTGAGATCATCATACACTTAGTTGTAGTGATATCACATATATATTGCACTATAGCAATACCATACCTATTCTGTCCTGAGACTAATCAACACAGAGGCAGCCAAAATAATGTCGAGGAACTAAAAGAACTATATCCATAGAGATCATGGCAATGCCGAGCCATACCCATCATAGCCGTACGACACTGAACCACACATATGAGAGATTATAACCAAAATAGAGATGCGAGATCAGGCCATACGAGAAATGAACCAATATCAAATGTAGAGGAAATGATGCCAACTATGAATATTGATGAGAAGAAATAGAGTGATGCCCAGTCGAGACCTTGTGTCGTGATTGTGTGATTATACAGAGAGTAAGAACATATTCCTTTACATTGCGACTAAACCGAGAGTGAGATAGAGACTCCAAATCAAAATACCATAAGATAATTTGCGTGAGAAATAATGTGAGGGTCCATGAGACAGAGTGCGAGAAGCCATGCAAGAGAGAGCCATATGTGAGAGATTATAGTCATGCGGAAGACCTTAGAAGAATGTGAGCCCTAATCAATGATCCTCTATGATTTGAAAGACTGAATTTATACAAATGGATGGAGGAAAATCAAAACCTTTGTTGAGGCCGACTTTGGTCTATTGGAGGGAGACTTAAAATTCAAAATTTAAATTTTCCCAATAATATTTGCTTTAAATACTTATTTGTCAAATTAATTTTGGACAAATAGAATTTTCCTTATGACCAACATAAACCCTCTTTAGGGTTTCTTATGGGAATTTCTCCCTGGCTGCCAATTTTAACTCTCTTAGCTAGGGAGGAATTCAAACTAAGTATAAGTCTCAAGCAAGTGACCATCATAAGTTCCATATCGGATGCCATGTCTGAATATATGAAAAGGAAAACAACTCCATCATCATCACATCTCATCTTGTTACATATAAGAAGAATAATGCACAATCAAAGGGTAGGCGAGATCAATCCTCAAACCCTACTAATCTTCGGGTCAAATCACATGACCTCCATCTCATCTATATCAACAAAATATCCATCTCATCACATGTCGTTCTTTGATCATCAGTTGAACAATCTCGATCTAAAGAAGAAGAAGAAGAATCATCATAGGGGAGCTTCGACTAACACCTTAATCATCAGAGTAAGGGAGCATTTGGCTTCCACCCTATATCCAATAATCAATTCATTCATTTGAAGTAGAATCATTAAGGGGGATTCCATCTCAACCCACATTATAATATGGGAGTCCAACTCAACCCTCTATCCATAAATCAATACGATCATATGAAGTAGAATCATCATCGCCATCAAGTCACATCTCATCCCCACTCATCTGTGGAACATTCTCAAATCTAAAGAAGAATCATTGTAGTGGAGCTCAAGCTACCACCCTTTATCCATCGAGGAGCCACTACTACCACCAAGAATAAATGTTAGCGGGGAGCTAATTCTACCACTCGGGAATCATCTGCCAGTGGGGAGCTAATGCTAGCACCTGGGAGTCATTTGCCAGTGGGGAGCTAACACTACCACCTGAAAATCATCATCATTAGGGAGCCACTGCTACCACCTAGAATCATCTGCTGATCTTCCCAACACGACCCTCAAGAGTCAGTGGTAGAACACTTGCATCTCTAGCTTGAGCGAGATGCCACTTACTATAAATGATAAGGATCGCACCTAACTCAAGCAACCAACACCCATTGGCCAGATTGGTGGGAAATCAAATGCCAACTGGGGTATACTCTGTCAAGTCTAAAGGTCCCTCAACCCCAGGAGCTCTAAGGCTCGATTCCTCACCCTGGGAGCTCAGACAAGGGGGAAGAGCATAACTCAGTGTCCTCGATCAATGGGGACCTTTGCCTAGGAAGGGCACATCCATCAATCCAAGTTTCTCTCTGAAGATCAAAAAATATGATGTAGCATCATATCAAAGTGCTCATATCCAGTACCGGTTCAAACAACTCACTGAAGAGTTCAACAACATTGCCTTATGCAGTACTTTCGAGCAGTAGTCCTTTGTTTTCCTATTTATGAAGGACATCAAATGTTAAAGCAAATACATGTCATAAAGAAAAGAATACCATATTCATCCTTTCTCCCTCTCACATAGGAAGGCAACAACCACAAGCCTAAGCTTGTCTCATACAACAACATTATCTTAATCCATGAAGATGTCTTTGTCCCTGCTATATGTTGGAAATACTGAGAGGGGGGGTGAATCAATACTCCTTAGCAATTAACACTTTTAAATCTTTTCAGAGCATTAGTTAATCTTCAATTATTATTAATGTTTATGTATTAATAATTGTAAATAAAAGAACACAGTAGGCACAAAAATTTTAGGTGGAAAACCCCCTCTGGGTCAAAAACCACCAAACGCTTTTCTAATAAATTCTTTAATCTTCAGTCCCAACTGAAATGAAAGAAAAAACTTCCTAGAATTCTAGAAAAACATTCTTCTCCAGCTCCAACTGGAAGGACGCCCCAACGCCTTGGTTTCTTCAGTAATCAACTGAATGGATGCCCCAACACCCTAGACCAACCTACCACCCTGAAATGTTCACAGGCTCCAACTTGTAGGCGACTTCATGCACTAGCCTAGCACCTCCCTACCACCCTATAATGACTGAAATGAGACAAGAGTGTGGATTCCCGTACCAGGGACAACGATCCATGATACAATATGATTTACAATGATTTTGACCGAACACCCAATCACACTATGACCTGCAACCCAACCATGACATCATCCCAATAGAGATTCCTATACCTCCCAATAATGCCTTTTCGACTCTAGGCAGATTGACTCTTTTACAATAATGACTCTTCCAATGATGACACTTTTACAAATGACTCTTTTACAACTTTACAATGATGACTCTTGGCCTTGACACTTCTTCACAATATACGGATGGTTTTCATGTCTTCAAAGGATGTCCCATTGCAATGCTTCCTTTGATTTGATACTTCTACTCTTGAATTCTTTCTTGAAGTTGTACTTGAATCTTCTTCTACCTACATGCAAAATTTGCCCGGCGAAACCAATCCCAAAACAAAACAAAATACCCTTCAACTTACCTCTGCCTGCAAAACACATGTAAGTGCATAATAATGAATAAATACAAATTAAAATTACAATGCGTACTTGAAGTGTGCTTGTCACTTTTGTTGTTGACTTGTTGCAACAGTAGACAAAGACTCCCACTCTTGATATAGGCTTGGACTCTATGCAAGACTATATCCAAAACTGACCTAAAGATATATACAATAAAAGCTGATGATAGACCCTAGACTTGTGATGGACCAACTTCTAAGTACAACAACAGAGACCATTTTATCAACTATGACAAGACAAGTAACATGAACTTACAACATCATATAGATTTAGCAGACTTGGTGTAGCATCAAGAATATGTAGCATCAAATGTGTAGTATTAAAAATAGGACATCCGAAATGTGGTATCAAAACTAACTGTGACATATAGAGACATAGAGATATAACCGAGACCCTGTATGTACTTACATTGTCTTGTAAAAACATATGTCAGAGATGATACTCATATTTCAAATGTAAACACTAATCATACATACCTTGTTGTAGGAGACTTACCCTTGACTATTGATGTGTGGTCCTTACTGCAGTGATCCTTGAATGGATGCTTTTTCTTTCTGTCTAGGAGCTCGATATTGAATCTGTTGTATATATGTAATTTCGGATCTCCAGGCTCTAAAATTTCGTCCTGTGGTAGCCCTCCGAGTCCTCTTTCCAACCCCACAGGTCTGATCAAGATTGGATTCTTCAAGAAAGAGTTATGCCCAATATCCCACGATGACCTGATTATAGATTGGTTCAGTAAGGCGAACTTGTACGAAGTGCCACGTGTCACTGTTGCCACCTTCGGCCCTGAAAACGCTACTCAACAAACTGCAGTCCGTACGATTTTTGTGACTATTCATGAAATTTGAATCCAATTCTTAGAGAGAAAGTTATGATGATTTTCCCAACATCACCTGTTTGACATGGAATTCGGGAGGCTGCAAAAACTCTAACTTCCTCAGACCATATCTCCGAAAATATAGCTAACCAAGATCTAAAATTCGGTCACAAGGTTCATCAAGATTTCGGCTCAAATCAGTTTTAATTTCAGCTTCTGAAGCTTCGCCAAAAAAAAATTATAGCGAAATTCCACGATGACCTGTTTGAAGCCACAAAATCCCTACTAGAGGAGGATATGAGGGTCATTATTTATATGAATGTCTGGAGTTGAGAGGGTCCTCAACAAGTGAACGTTGGAGGGATTTTAGGAGAAAAAAACATTATTAGTTATTGACTATTCATTGACCACAACCAATTATGAGTGCCATGCCACAACCCCATAGGGTTTTAGCCCACTAACTAGGGTTACTAACTTCAAACATGAATATCTCTCAAACCGTGAAGAATTACTTGGTGTGCCATATATCAACAGAAACATCTCGACGAGTAGAATCCATCTAGAAGATAATTGACTCAGAACAGAGTAAGTTGTCAAGTCAAAATGCCATGCAAGATCGGGGTAGCCCCTGGTGCTGCTTCGGTTGACATCAATGACAACCACTGATCAACAATCTCCCCCTTTAACATTGATGGCGACACAAATACTCCCCCTGTGATCATGACACCTATTCCTACTTCCTTCTCTCCCCCTTTGTCATCAATGGCAAAGGGTAACTCCCCCTGACAAACAACCATCCTGCGGACCTGTACACACCTCCACTCCCCCTTTCTACTCGAGTAGATAAGAGAAAGAGTCTAATGAAAACTTGGGAGAATCCCAAGCTTTTGGCGAAGATACTCAAATGCTTCACGAGGTAATGGTTTGGTAAAGATGTCAGCAATTTGTTCCTTTGTGCCAACATATTCAAGCTTGATATTCTTTTCAGCGACTTTCTCTCTAACGAAATGATATTTAATCAAAATGTGCTTCGTTTTGGAATGCATCACAAGATTCTTGGAGATACTGATGGCGCTGGTGTTATCAAAAAAGATGGGAATAGGCTCATCGAACTTGACTTGAAGATCTTGCAAAGTTTGCTTCATCCAAAGAACTTGAGTACAACAAGCTACTGCCGCAACATATTCTGCTTTTGCTGTGGATAACGAGATTGAAGACTGCTTTTTACTTAACCATGAAACAAGACAACCAACTAGATAGAATGCTGCTCCACTGGTACTCTTACGATCATTAACACTCCTTGCCCAATCTGCACCTGCATAAGCTTGGATGACTAGATCATTTCCTTTGGGATACCATAGACCATATTCTGCAGTTCCCTTAAGATACCGAAGAATTCTTTTGACAGAAATAATATGAGATTCTTTTGGTGTTGCTTGGAATCTTGCTACTCGTCCAAATGCCTACATCACATCAGGCCGAGAGGCTGTGACATATAAGAGACTACCAATCATGGATCTATACAATCTTTGGTCCACATCCTTTGACGAATTTTCTAAACTTAACTTGCAACATGTTACCATGGGGGTAAGGACTGGTTTGCAATCTTCCATCTATAATTTCTTGAGAATTTCTTTGATGTACTTGGTTTGATATATGAATATTCCTTTATCTTGCTGAGAAATCTAAAGCCCTAAAAAGTATGTCAGTTCGCCAATCATAGACATTTCAAACTCACTTTGCATTATTGTGGAAAAATCTTTACTTAATTTGTCATCACTGCTTCCAAAGATTATATCATCCACATATACTTCAATAATTGTTAGGTTATCTCTATCCACTTTCACATAAAGATTGTTGTCAATGCTTACTTTCTTGAATCCCTGTTGATGTGGATATTTGTCAAGACAAGCATACCTAGCCCTAGGAGTTTGCTTGAGACCATATAGAGCCTTCTTTAATCTGCAGACATAGTCTTCTTTGTCAGAGAGCAGAAAACCTTTGAGTTGTTCATTGTAAAATTCTTCCTCCAATTCACCATTTAGAAAAGCTAACTTAACATCCATTTGGTAGACCTTGATTTTTCTCGAGTAAACATAAGCAAGAAACATCCTGATAGCTTCCATTATGGCAACGGGAGCAAATGTTTCTTCAAAATCAATTCCTTCAACCTGTGCATATCCTTTGCAGACTAATCTTGCCTTGTTCTTGGTAACCTGTAATCCTTCAACTGTTTTGCTCCCCCTGAACATGTAATGGAATTGCCATCTTGTTCAAACTACCTTCCTGTCAATCGTAGACTTGTGCCATATACTGCTACATAGACTCCTCCTCTACAAACATTAAGGAGTCAACAAGCCAGATTGTTCAAAATAGTGAGTCACCTAATGAGCCATCTTGACTTGAGTCATTATCTGAAGCAATTGCTAATTCCTCATGACCTTTTACTTTTACATATCCTGAAAGTGTAACTGTTGAAACCTTGTTATCTGCTTTGTCTTCCTATAACTATTTCCTTTTCCAAACCTTCTTATTCCTGCAATCTCGAGCCATGTGCCCATAGTTATGACACTTGAAGCATTCAATGTTGTCCATAAGTGATTCCATCTCATATTTGCAACCGCGAGCGCTATGGCCATAGTTATGGCATTTGAAACATTCAATATTTGGCCCATCTAGCACGTGTTCTCTTCTGAAAAAATCATCATGGAATCCTGTCTCGTGATCTAGCATTTTGCAGATAATGATTGTACCTGTCAAAAACTTCACAATCCCTAGCCATATGTCCTAAATTGTTACATTTGTAACATTGAGATCATCTCTCAAATGATCAAATTTGTTGATATTATGCTGAGTTTTGGAATATCCATTTCTGAAGGATATCCTGGAATTATATTCATTCCAAACATACATGTGACATTCTGCAGCTCTATGTCCAAACCTTCCACATGAATAACAATGACCATAAAAGATAGGTTGGTACCTGGGAGGAAATCTTCTTCGAGGAATTGTCTTCCAAGGTTCTTCCTGCGAGTCTTGATCTCTTGATTTAGCTGAGAGATCTATCTGCTTGGTAGATTTTGCATATCCATCTTCTTTAATTGTCATAGAAGGACTCGACTTATTTTCGAATTTTTCTTTGTAACCAAGACCAGTCTTGTCGTTGTATGATCATTGGTTGCTGATGAGTTCGTCCAAAGTCTTTGAACTGTTGGCATAGTTTTGAAAAGTTTTTCCATTTTTTACTTCCTTTCGTAGAGAAACTATTTCAGCTTCCAATGCTTCTCTTTCCTTGTTGTTTTCCTTTAATTCTTTCCTGAGAGATTCTTCAATTCGCTTGTATTCTTCAACCTTGATTTTAAGGTTGAGGACATGTTCTCTTTCTGTCTTCAATTCATCTTCAAGAGTGTTGACATGCTTCTTCTCGACTTTGAGCTCTTTGATAACCTTGATCACTTCGTTTTGAAATTCAACCTTAGTCATTTCTTCTTCTTCGTCTCCTTCTTCGTCAGGTGCCTCTTGCTTATTATGCTTGGCCATAAACAATACTCTTCTGTTGAATTCTTCTTCGTTATCACTGTCTTCTTCGGATGAGGAACTATCTTCTTTGGTGAAGAAACTTTTCTTAAACCATTTCTTCTTGCCTTGCTTGTTGAACTTCCTAGGACCTTTCTTTCCATTCGTAATAGCCTCATTTTTGTGAGGACATTTGGCTGCAAAATGCCCAACCTCACCACAATCGAAACATTTTAATGGAAGTTTACCTTTGAATTTTCCCGTACTTGTTGTCATTTTCCGCGTGAAGTAGGCAAACTCTTTATTTGAGAATTCTTCTTCATCTTCTTCCTTTTCCTCATCCTTACAATTGCAAGTTTTTGCTTTCGGAGTCTGTTTGTCCTTACTATTCTTCTTGGATGCGGCAAATGTTGTTTCTAAGTGAAATGTGCCATCCTCTTCTTCAATCCTCGTTTCATATGCCGTAAGAATTCCATGCAATTCATCTATGCTGAGATTGGTCAGATTCGATCTATCTTTCAAGACAGATACCTTAGGGTTAAATCTTGTTGGCAAGGTTCTGAGAATCTTTCGGACAACAATTCTCGTTTCAACAGGCTCCCCCAAACCTTCCAATGTATTTGTTGTTTCATCAACACACTGAAAATATGCAGCGATATCTTCATCTTCCCTCATTTTGAGTTACTCAAATTTTGCTCTGAAAATTTGAAGCTTTGCTTCTTTCATCTTTGAGTCACTTGCATATATATTTTCAAGCTTGCCCCATACCTCTTTAGCAGTTTTGCAACTCAATACCTTAAGATAAACAGATTTGATAAGCCCACTGATAATAATATCTTTAGCCTTTGCATCATATACCATATTTTTCTTACCTTGTTCATCCTGGGTCGGTGTGAAGCCTTTGTCAACGATTTCCCATACTTCGTATCCTTGAGGCTTGCGCCAAAAAATGAATCTGCATTCGTCCACTCCAAAGTGCATAGTTATTTCCATTCAACAAAGGAACTCTATTCTTAGTATACTCCATGATCTCCTTCCAGTTGTTAGACTGCTATTGAAGGAACCAAGCTCTAATACCAATTGTTGGAAATACTGAGAGGGGGGATGAATCAATATTCCTTAGCAATTAGCACTTTTAAATCTTTTTAGAGCATTAGTTAATCTTCAATTATTATTAATGTTTATGTAGTAATAACAGTAAATAAAAGAACACAGTAGGCACAATAATTTTAGGTGGAAAACCCCCTCCGGGTCAAAAACCACCGAACGCTTTTCTAATAAATTCTTTAATCTTCAGCCCCAACTGAAATGAAAGAAACAGCTTCCTAGAATTCTAGAAAAGCATGCGTCTCCAGCTCCCACTTGAAGGATGCCCCTGTTGATTTTTGGTAGTATTGGATGTGCTCTAGCCTTGAAATTTGGAGGAGAGGCTAAGTCACATGAGATCTCCAAGACCCAGAAATCGTTTTGAGAAATTCCACTCGGATGAGGAGTTATTAAAATAATTAATATTTTTAATGGGTTCCTAAGTCTAAACTCTGGAAAATAAAAATATTAATGGGTATTAATAAAGATAAGGGTGAGAAGCTTCTAAGAGACGAGGATCAAGTATGTTTTAATCTTAGCCATTGATTAGGGACTTAATCTCGGTCGCTGATTCATCAACAAGAAAAATATAAGAGAAGACTTGAGGATCATTTGGAAACACATCGGCAGATACTCAGTATCTCAAGGAAAATTGATTCTCAAGTAGAGGAGATTGATTTTAGAGGGAGAGTTGCAGGGTGGAGGAAGAGGAGGGCATCAACAGCAGGTAGTGACTGAGGAGGAGGTGACGCAGGGACAGTGGGAGACAATGCAGAGAGAGACGCAGTCCAGAGGAGAGCCGCAAAGCTTACGTAGGCTGACGCAGAGGGATGCAAAGCTAGTCAGAGCCACGCTGGGCCACGCAGAGTGATGCAGGGGCGACACAAAAGTGGGAGCAGGGTCTCCAAAGCATCAGGAGATCTCAAAGGGAAAGTCTTAGATGTTTTCTTTCAGTTTCTTTGTAAAATCATTCCTTATAAAAGCAATTGCTATTGAAGATTAATAAAGCCCTCGTTTGCTGCACCGCTTTTCCCACATTGGGTTTTTCTGGGGACAATTGTCCCAAGATAACTGTCTTGATGTGATTGGTTCTTGTGCATGTATTTTTTTTTTCCTCTGGGTAATTGTGTGATAACTACAGTAGAATTTATTTTAATATTTGCTGAAGGGATTTCATAAATAACTTATTGTGAATAATAAGTAGGTGAAATAAATCAATTGTTGAAGTAATAGAATTTAAGTTGAGAAATTTTCACATGGTATCAGAGCAGAGATTTGACAACAGGAGAGGAAAATTGATTATGGGTCAAGAGCATGATGCAGAGGCATCCACTCAAGGGGACTCACGCAGATTTCCAGAAGAATGCACATGGGACATAAATTATGATTATTCTATGTTGGCTTCCAGATTGGAAGAAGAAGTTGCTTGCTTAGCAAGCTCTACCTTCTTGGAGGTTTGGTATATAGACAGTGGAGCTTACTGGCATATGACAGGAATCCGAGAATGTTTTTCAGATTATCAGGAAGAAAGAATGAATTTTTAGATCGCCATGGGAAATAAGGCAAATTGTACTCTAGTAGGAAGAGGTACTATTGTTTTTCAAACCGAAGCAGGGGAGCGGCTTCGAGAAACCAATGTGCTACATGTGTCAGGGTTGGGGATGAACTTACTTTCCGTATCTCAACTTCAAAACAAGGGCAATGATGTTTTCTTCATTAAGGAGAAAGTATATGTCAAACACCCAAGTTGGAAAAAGAAAGCCCAGATTGGAATTAGAAGTAACAGGTTGTACAGGTTGCAACTAGAATCACCAATGGCATTGATAGGCAGTAATGGAGACAAAGATTTGAATGAACTATGGGACAGGAGGATGGGACACTTACACCATGGGGCTCTGAGAATTCTCAGGAAAACACTATCAGGGATTCTAGAACTAAGTACTGAACGAGATGATATATGCAAAGGATGCGCTCTGGGCAAGTATGCCAAAGTAGCGTTTTCCACAAGTAACAATAGGGCTAAGTGCATGCTAGGATTGATACACTCAAACATCTGTAGACCGATGTCCACAAAAGCTCTTAGTGGTGACGAAGTAGCAGACCGATGTCCACAAAAGCTCTTAGTGGTGCCGAATACTTCGTCACCTTCATCGATGACCATTCCAGCAAGACTTGGATCTACTTTCTGAAAACCAAGGATGAGGTTTTCAGTCGATTCAAAGAGTTCAAGGCTTTAGTGGAGAATCTGACAGGAAAGAAGATAAAAATGTTGCGCTCAGATAATGGTGGAGAGTATGTTGACAAGGAATTCACCGATTTTTGTGCTAAGGAAGGCATCAGAAGAGAGTGGACAACTCCTTACAATCCAGAGCAAAACTATTGGGAGCGGGATCCCCCAAGGGTAGCTTTGGGGCTAAAAGCCCATGTTTGAGTCAAATTTTGTAATAAAATTGTAAAGACTCCACATTTTGTGGTAGCAGAGTGCGAAGGTGTTGTGTGTCATAAAGGGTAGTTCGCCCTTAGTTTTGTAAAGTAAAGTCGGCTGTAAGAGATCTACCCATGGTCCGCGGACCATGAAATTGTATAAAAAGAGCTAAGCTCTAAGTAGTTAGAATGATTGATAGACACAACATGTAAGAGAGTCATAGCTCTGAAGCAAGAAGTCTAAGTCTTGGGTAGTAGCGTAAGTAGAGGTTCTGTAGTTGAGTGCGCAGAGGCCTAGGGTAGAGGTCCGCAACTGAGTGCGCGGATCCCTACCACTGTGTGCGCAGGGTGAACGGAGTTTGTAAGAACTTGGACGATATCAATAAAGATAAATATTCGGCAATTCCTGTGTCTTTGTTTTGTTAATGCATCTTTATATGTTATGTATGAACTTCCTTTATTATGCTTATATGATGCACGATTGAATTGAATTACATTGAATAATTGAACGCAATTACGATTATTTGTTTACGTGGTGTTAACTGTAATTATTGGATAAGATAAACAAGTCACTTAGATTAATTGGGGAATGGGCACAACATGCTGCCATAGTAGCGCGAAAGTACCTGAGCAACAGGCTAAGGCTGCGCGAAGGTCGACTGTACCCTTTCGCGGAGGTATTAAGTGCTGGAATAGAGGGCTCGTCTTGCAAGGACTAGAGCGAAGCAACCTGCGCAAACGTAGGGATAAAGGGAATCAAATGACATCACAACCATCTCAGGGTGTGGAAACTTGGTTCCAACATCCCCCCATACTGCTTTGAGTGAGACTTCGGTCCATGCTCCACGGGCTGATGCCGAAAGGGCCAGTAGTGTAGGGATTTGTTTGGCTAATTAACGTTGAACTTGGGTTAGGCCCCCTCAAGCCAAAAAATGAATCCGTTGTCGGGACCAGAATCTGCATAAGAGATGTGTGATGTCGTATCACTGGAATCCAACTAAGAAGGAGATCGGGGACTGGTTGGATAGGAAGATCCACGAATTCGCGGCACAAGAGAATAGAAACCCACGATTGACAAAGGAACAGTGGTTGGACAGATACCTATATACAGAGATCCATGAGATCTTTTTCTGCTCCTTCCTAATTGAGCTATACGAGTGGATCGTGAAGCTAGCAGATAGCCAGGGAAGGTGGAAACTTGACAGTCCTATTGTTTGGAACTCGGAGCTAATACAGAAATTGGAAGCATCTGAGGAAAACATCGCCTGCGATGTTGATCATTGGCTCAATCACGTCATAGGAGGATTTGTAACTGAATTTGCAGTCGATACCTCAGTCAGCTACAGCGAGGCGGAGCGACACTTTTTCAAAGGACCGCAAGGTAAGTACATAAAATATTTGAATATTTGGATTAAAATGCTATTGTACGAAAAACGGGTTATGCAGCTCCTTGATGTTCGGAACTACGCGAAGCAGAAAAACTTACAAAAACGAAGGTAAAAAGGGTTCGGAGTATAGTCCCTTGATTTCACCTCTGCGAGGTGACGAAGAAGGGATAGCGAAGGTTTCTCCGCGAAGTGCTATTCAATTAATAAGACAAGGATTCCCGCGAATACCACCTCCACCCACACCACCTCCAACTTCACCACCATCGCCTCCAACTTCACCCGTACCACCTCCACCTCCACCACAGTTCAGTATGGAAAATATAGTGAAGCTGCCTTTGTTCAAAGGCTTGGGAAATGAGGACCCGGACCAATTCTGGTTCGTTGTGAGGGCTGTATGGGAAGCTCAAGGTGTTACAGATGATCATATAAAGAAGGCGACATTGGTTAGTGCTCTGCAAGATCGCGCGCTAACCTGGTATATTAAGTACTCTAATGATAACCCGAATGTTGGAGTGGCAGACATCCAGACAACACTGAATAGAGAGTTCAGTAGGCCTAAATCTGAGGCACAGTCGATTGTGGGATTCAAAGAAATCATGATGCAACTAGGCGAGACACCTTGGGAACTAGATCAGAGGTTGAAGTGTACAATCCGCGAAGCCAACATGAATTTGATAGATGGACAGCATTGTGAGTGGTTTGTGGCTTCGCTACTACCACACTTAAGGGTTGCGTTGTCACAACAAAAGATAACAATTCAGGCAGAGGCCTTGGTGATTGCCATGAGACTACATGAAACCCCGATGCAAGATCCAAACTTGGGGGTTCAACAAATCCATGCGCAGCTAAAGAACCTATGCCTTGAGATGCAAAGTCTGAAGCAGGACAGGACGGTTCAACCAGAGGAGCGCGAGGAGGTATGGTGCTTGAAATACAAGAGCAAGGGACATGACAAAGACCATTGCCTGGTCTTTGCGAACTATATTGCAGGAGGAGGACCGATGCATTTAAGTCCAGAAGCTCAAGCAGGACCTAGCGTGGGGCCTGCATTATGGTGCGCTATATGTCAGGTAGCAGGAAAGCATGCCACAGATAACTGTCATCTGCTACAGAAGTTTGTACAGGCACCGCAACAACTGTTCTCCAATTTTTGTAGGTCGGTTGGACATGATGAGTGTAATTGCAGGAGTTATGAGTTAATGATGGATAGAACACCCGCCTACAGGGTTCAAGCCGAAACGCGGCCCCCTGACCAGAGCGTAGGGATGGTGCGGATAGGATTTCAGGGGCGCGGGCGAGGCCAAGGCGGAGGAAGACCTGGAAGAGGTCGGGGGTAGTTGATTTGCTACAGTTGCGGAGGATCGGGACACTATGCCCGTGATTGCACTAATCCAACGTGTTTGTCATGCAAGTATTGCACGTTGTTTGATCATGAAACAGAAGTCTGTCCCACGCTGATAGCAAGGATATGTGACAAAGGGGTGCTACCACCTCCACCGACTCAGAACCTGCAGATGATGAGGTCTGAGCCACGCGAAGAGGATCCAAACGTAAATATAGTGCTCAGGAGTGGAATCGCGACAGGAGATGACAAGGGGAAATAACTAGAAGACAGTACATGGGTTCGCAAAGCTCCGACGAAGGAGGCTGAGTTCGATTTGGAGTGCGCATGTGAAACCTTCATGGAAGCTAAGAAGAGCTTTGCTAAGGCCTCCACCTCAGGAAGCAAGGATAAGCCTGAGCAGGAGATGGACCCCTCTATGCTCACAACTTTCCTGGAGACATGTATGAAGTTACTGCGTGATAGTAAGGCTGTGAAAGGGTTAGAAGAGCTCATCAATAGATGTGCTGGAACCGCGTCTGGTGAGTCGTGCGTAGTATGAAAGATTGGCAAGTATAAAGCAAGAACGGGACGGGAGATGAGACTGACCGCACAGATAGGAGAGTATGAAATGGATCAGGTTCTTTTGGACCTGGGGTTAGATGCGAACATCCTACCGAAGCAGACTTGGGAACGGATGGGGAGACCTGCGCTGCAATGGTCTCCGATTTAGCTAAGGATGGAAAATCAGCAAAAGATCAGCGCCATGGGACGGCTGCAGGGCGTGACTATGGATATTGAAGGTGCGAGCGTGCTGGCTTTCTTTAAAGTAATAGAGATAGTGGATGACAGTAATCCCTATCCCGCGCTCCTGGGAATTGACTGGGCTACTGATATGAATGGGGTAATCAATCTAAAGAAGCGAAAGATGATATTTGAGAAGAAACCACTGCGTGTAATAGTACCCCTAGATTCCGCTGAAGGATCGCGCTATACTGAACCAATATGCGATTATGAAAGTGAAGATGATCTGGACTATATCTATAAGATAACAACACGAGACCAAGATTGGGTGAATCCCACCACGGATGGACGAATTACCTGGGATTGTGAGAGTTCCTGCACTTCGGACTCCGATGAAGAGTTAGAGAGCTGGCAGAATCGGTTACATGAAGTGACTACCTAATTTAACTTATTTCCATAGAAGAATAATAATAAAAATAATAATAATATTAAATTAATAAATTATAATTTGACCTGGCTTCTAAGGTCAAAATTAGCCGTTAATCAATCTAGTCGTTGGAGACTCTGCTCAGGCTATTTATCATGCTAATCTGGATTTGTTTCTTCAACTTGTCCTGACGATGAACCACACTAGTTGGTTCGAAACGCGTCGACAAATGATACTCCATGTGATTTTCGCTGAAAAATCTTTCACAATCTTGATATGGATCACAGAAGCCTGAACTCTATAAATGAAGTGACTATGCTGAATTGCAACATGATGACCCGATCGCTACACTGTGTGTCCTCAGAGGTAAGAAATCTTCCTACTTATGATGGTTTGAATGAGGTAGATATCTTTTTGGATGCATTTGAAAGGGAGGTACCAGAAAAGCAGCGCTTCCAGGCGTTGGACTGGGCACTGCGCGCTACGCTCGCAAGATGGTGGGGTACGCATAAGGGAAGCTTTGATGATTGGCGCGAATGTAGGAGGATGATGAGAACATGATTTGGGAAGCCTAAGATGCGAATGACAGACAAGTATGATGGGCAGGATGATCCGCGCGCGCATTTGGCCAAATGGACCCAGGCTTATGGAGAAAAGCCCCAACCTGAATGGGTGCACTTGTTCTGTCACACCCTGGATATTGTCCCAATGAACTAGTATGTAGAAACCGAGCTCCACCATGGGACAAGTGAATGGGATATCTTGCGCGAAGGATTCATGATGACATTCAGTTTTGAGGACGGGTTTGACAGTATTGATAAAGCACTACAAGAGGTGAAAGCAGCAATCTTTAGGATACCGCAGGATCAATTTGCACGAAGCGAGGACAAAGCGGGGATGTTTTTTGGAAGCGGGGACGCGGAAGCGTCATTTTCCAAAAATCTAGGAAGCGAAGCGTCTGCTATATATATATTTTTTATATTTTTTTGCATTTATACTCAAAACAAACATCCCAAATACCAAAGTAGTTGTAGAAGACATGAAAACATGCATATTTTTGCATAAATCAAGATAGATATAACATCCATTGTACATTAATGATTAATTATTTGAGCATCAACCATTTAGATGCATCAACCATCTAGAATCTAGATTCTTCTCCTCTTGTCTAGCCTTTGCCTCTACCTCGATTGTCTAGGGATATTAGTCAACATTGCCCAATTTTGATCAAACTACCTAATTCAAGACTTAAAATATGGTAGAAAAAGCTTAACATGCTTGATCGATGATTTTGACTTGATTGAAAGGTAATTTTTTGCTAAGGGCGTGCCGCGTGACAAAGGAGTTCAACAATTAACACCAGCAACACTAGGGTACATATAGGGCTTGGTGCTTTTGATTAAATGCTAATCGCATACCTTCATACTTGATATAATCTAATGAAATGCCACAATCCCATTGATCTTGAATTCCTGAAAACTGTTAAGTCTACTGAATTTTGAATAGGATATGAAATTCTATTTTCTCCATATGAAGTCCAATGAGGCTAAAACCACTCTCAAACATCCTCAGTCATTTCATGGTAATGTTAAAAATTTAAGTAAAAGGATGAAAATGAAAAATAAAGGAGAATGTCACTTCCCACCCCCAACAAGCAAACTCACCTAAAATTAAAAAAAAAAAATGAAAAAAAAATGATTTTCTAAACGCTTTTCCGGAATCGTACGGAAGCGTACGCTTCACCCTCCGAAGCGCCACGCTTCGTACTGCCGATGCGCCATACGAAGCACACTTTGGAGATTCGGAAGCGTGCTTTGGAGGAAATCTTCCGAAATTTCCAGGAAGCGTCCAAAACAGGCGGAAGCGCGCTTCTGCCGAAGCTTCCTAGACGCTTCCGCACGGGACGTGCTTCCGGGCTTGGAACCGGGGGGGGGGGGGGGGGAACGCTTCGTGCAACATTGCGCAGGATCCTTTAGACCTGATTCAACCTGAATGGGCTACTTAGCTGAGTCACGCGCTAGAATGTTACAATATAACTGTTGAAGAAGAGGACAAGGATCAGCGGAAGATTAACATTCTGGAAATAGAGGGTCACCGCTAGGTTAAAGGACCATAGATTGAGAACTCTGATATAATCGCGTCGTTGAAAACGAAACAAGTGAACATTGGTACGGAGTCAAAACCCAAATTTGAGAAGATTGGAGATTACTAGGACGACGCAACAGTGGATAAGGTCCCTGAATTACTCCGCGAATACAAGTATTTATTCCCTACCAAGTTCACGGATCTGAAGGGGATAATCGGGGACCTAGGTATGATGAAGATCACGTTAAAGCCTGACGCAAAGCCAGTTAAACAAAGACCTTACCATCTCAATCCGAAATATAAGGAGAAGGTCCGCTTAGAGCTAGACAAGATGCTCGCGGCAGGCATCATTGAGCCTGTGGAAGAATCTGACTGGGTAAGTCCAATGGTGGTATAGGAAAAGAAGCAGAAGGATGAAATAAGGATATGTGTGGATCTCAGAAAGCTAAATGACGCTTGTGTACATGATCCTTTCCCGACTCCGTTCATTGATGAAGTGTTGGACAATGTAGGTGGCCAGGAAGCATATTCCTTCACTGATGGGTTCTCTAGGTACCATCAGATCAAAATCGCACCAGAGGACAGGAGCAAGACAACCTTTGCGACTGAGTGGGGTTGTTTTCAGTACACTGTAATGCCGTTTGGATTGAAGAATGCGCCTGCGATCTTCTCGCGTGTAGTTGTGGCTGTGTTCAAGGAATTTATTCATAAGTTCCTGGAAGTATATTTTGATGACTAGACCGTGTTTGGGCTAGTTAAACGCCATGTAGCAAGCTTGCGCCTGATGCTGGATACCTGTCGAAGATACCAGATCATGCTCAATCTCAAGAAGTGTCTGTTTTTTGTTCCTTTTGGGAACCTGTTGGGGCATGTGGTTTGCAGGCAGGGACTGATGGTAGACCATGCGAAGATCGCGGTGATACTGAACTTGAAAGCGCCAAGGAGTGTGAAACAGCTGCGCGCTACCCTAGGACATACGGGATATTATAGAAAGTTTAGCAAAGGCTATGCCTAGATCATTGCGCCTATGGAGAAATTGTTGAAAAAGGATGTTACATTCTGTTGGAACAATGACTGTAAAAAGAGCTTGGATATATTGAAAGAAAAGATGGTCACCGAGCCGATTCTAGTCTTCCCGGATTGGAAGGAGTTTCATGTACATGTTGACGCGTCATGTATAGCGCTGGGAGCAGTACTGACACAGGCCGGCGGAGAAGGCTTGGACCATTCCATCGTGTTCGCAAGCCGAAGATTATCCAAAGCGGAGAAGAACTATTCCACCACTAAGCACGAAGGGCTAGCTATGGTGTATGTGCTTCAGAAGTATAGGCACTACTTGCTGGGAGGCCATTTTAAGATGTATACAGATCACTCTGCGTTGAAGTACCTAGTTAATAACCTTGTGTTGGGGGAAAGAATCTGCAGGTGGCTCTTATTGTTCCAGGAATATGATTTTGAAGTTGTTGTGAAGCCTGGACGACTGAACGCGGGACCAGACCATATATCGCGCGTCGAGATAGGGGAGGAACCCACTAACCTGGAAGAAGGATTACCTGACGCGCAACTATTTGCAGTGCGCGTCGCGGATGGTCATTTTGAGGATATAATACATTTCCTAACGACAGGTACTACACTGGAAGGATACACTGTCCAACAAAAGAAGGAATTAGTAGTGCATGCGATAATTTCTCTGTCATTGCTGGGCATCTGTACAAGATGGGGACTGATGAGATATTGCGACGGTATGTACCTGAGTTTGAAAGAAGCAACATCCTCGTGGACGCTCATGGGGGTGTCGCGGGAGGACATTATGTAGGAAGAGCAACCGCGCAGAAGATTCTACGCGCAGGGTTGTGGTGGCCAACCCTCCATCAGGACTCAAAAGCGTATTGCAAGGCGTGTGATGTGTGTCAAAGGATTGGTAGGCCATCGCGGAGGGATGAGATGCCTTTGAATCCACAGATGACGTTGCAACCCTTTGAGAAATGGGCGATAGATTTTGTGGGACCCATTCAGCCCCAAGGAAAGACGGGAGCAAGGTACATTATCACCGCGACGGAGTATTTGACTCGTTGGGCAGAGGCACAACCTGTGAAGGATTGCATGGGCACAACTGCCGCGAAGTTCCTATTTGAGCATGTACTAACGTGATTTGGCTGTCCAAAGATCTTGATGAGTGATCGTGGTACGCACTTCCTGAATGAGACGATCAGCGCGTTGACGGAAGAATTTCAGGTATACCACCAGAAGAGCACACCTTATCACCCACAAGTTAACGGGACAGTGGAGGCATTCAACAAAGTGCTTGAAAACGCACTGACCAAGGTTTGCAATGCTCAATAAAGTGATTGGGACCTATGTATATCTGCAGTACTATGGGCTTATCAAATGACATGCAAGAAGTTGACTGGACAAACCCCCTTTAGGCTCGTCTATGGGGTTGAAGCGGTAATGCCTATGGAATATATTGTGCCTAGTTTGCGCATAGTAGCGCTCACAGGTATGACGGATCGTGGAGCCTTAGAGGAGAGGCTCGCACAGCTGGATGAACTGGAGGAAGAAAGATTTTTAGCTGGCTTTCACCAATAGGTCCAAAAGCAACGCAAAAAGGCATGGCATGATCGACACATTTAAGTTGGTCAAATTAAATGGAGAACCCTTCCCAGGAAAGGTGAATGGCAGCTGCTTGAAGCCATACACCGGCGGTTCGGCCATGTGACTAAATGAAGGTAGCACAGTCTTAGCGCTCTAGGCAGCTGAAAGGAGGCACGGGTCTATAAACTACACTGCCCGGGTTGGGGAGTTGTGCGATTGGAGGATTGGGCGAAGCAAGTGTCGAAGCCGCGATTGTCACCCATGGTGTACACTAACCTGCAGAGATATGTCGAGTTTAAAGCCGATTTCCATCGAGTCTCCATCAGGGCATGGAAGGACCCTGTGTAGAAGTGGTACGACTTACAGTATTTGGCCACGGATGACGCCATTGATGCAATGCTTGATCAATCGTCGGCGGAGTGGCGTACTACCACGGACTTGGCAGTGGGTGGAAGCAAGTCCATTGTGCAGAAGAAGAAGGACCGCGCAGAAGGAGGAGGCCAAGCTGAAGATGACACAACTGGCCGAGAAGAGGAAAAAGGAGGCCATTGATAAGGCCCAGGCGGAATAGGTAGAAAAGCAGGCAGGTAAGCAGATAGGTGGAACAGAGCGTGGCTCTAACAAAGGCCCGCGGTCGCCTTCACCTAAGACCAAAGAGGAAGACACAGAACAACACGACGCGGACCCTCAGGAGACGTCCGCCCGCATTAAGCGCCCAAGAGAGCTGGAGAAGGGAGGGTCCAGAAAGAAATCCAAGGTGACCAAGACCTCGCTAGACCCTATCACATTGACGAAGGGTGACTTACATGATATCGGTGACACAGTCAGAGATGTCACCGGGTTGCAGGAGTTGCAGACCCGTGCATCGCAGGCTGGTACGATGTCTACCAGCTTGGTTATCGGCACTTCAGAGGCTGCCGATATTGGTGGGCTCCAGTATTGTAGCAATAATGCTACAACTCTTGGGGCTTCCTGTCTCTTAATTTTATCAACCCGGTAGTTCGTACAAACTTGGAAGCGACGGTGCTGTATGCGCAAGTACTAGCTCTTGTCGCAGCTGTCACTTGGTCAGCTGGCACAAGTCCGCTAGGGCTCAAGCCAACTTCTATAGGCTCTCAGAAGAAGCTTGTTAAATGATGGACGAAAGCTAGCTCAAAGAAGACTAATCTACTTGGCAAAAAATGAACTGAAAGCAAATCAAAACATGGAAACCCTAGGAAACCCTAATTTAACTAGTCTAACCTCTATGATGCAAAGAATGTGAAGGAAACTTCTACCAATGATGCCATTACTTCTAATAAGTGAAAATGCATGAATCTAATCTACTTGCATCTTAAAAGACATGTTTTTGTATTTTTTCTTTAAGTGGATGGAGTGATTGTGATTTTGTGCTTATTAGGGTTTGGTTGTGCAGATGTGATGCGGAAGGAAGGAAAGCTTGGGAAAGGTTGGGGAGGCTAGGAGAGGTCCCCAGAGATCCTTAGCATCAGTCCACAGAGGTTCCTCACGTTCAGAGGCTCAGCAACCGAGTGAGTGGCCTCCTACAGGATGTCTGCAGGGGATTCTACAGGAAACGCAGGGGTTTCTACAGGAAGGTCTGCAATTCTTCTACAGGATGTTCTGAAATGGGATGTTTGAGGATGGATGGTTGATGGAAGATGCATGGATGGTTATGGAGGTAGGATGGGGGTCTGAAGTGACCCAGGAACTGATGGATGGAGTGGTGAGGTGATGTGGAAAGCTGACTTGGCTTGAAGGTGGTTGAGACAACAATGGGGAAGAAGGTAAGATTACTTGGCAAAAGAGAAGATGGGAGATGAAGGAACAAACTTGGTGATGGAGGAGCTGATCTGAACGAGGCTCAAATGAACGAGGAGGTGATGAAGATGCCCTGCATAGTGGTTACTTGATCAAACCAACTACATCTTGCATGCAATCGAAATATCATGTGATCTATCTAACAAGTTAATGAAATCGGTGGACAGCAACCTTATTCATGAAAAGAATCA
The DNA here is from genome assembly GCA_031772625.1 of Pinus tabuliformis. Taxonomy (NCBI): domain Eukaryota; kingdom Viridiplantae; phylum Streptophyta; class Pinopsida; order Pinales; family Pinaceae; genus Pinus; species Pinus tabuliformis. Next base: position 231,052,877 of record CM062805.1, read on the forward strand.
CGTACAACCTATGAACAAAACATTATCAAAGAGATATAAACGCATGAATAACTCCTACCAATCTATCTTAAACATAAGAAACTACTTTAACCATCAAAAGCAACCTAAGTAACACAACATGAATTAAATCTAAAGAGCAGTTTTTTTCTCAAGAACGCAACAAACACACATAAAGAGAAACAAGGGAGGTACTGGGTGCTTGAGATGGGCCCAACCCCAAGAGCTACAGCCTCCCATGAAAGATTTAGAGCTGGTGCAAAGCTGGATCCATCTTTATTAATCAAGAAATGAAAAGTACATCAAAACTGTCCACAAGGAGAACTTGAACATGAGCTGAAAGCAAAGCTAATCTATTGCATAAAAATCGAACTACAAACTAGCTAACTAATGGCTAAAACAAAATGACTAACTAGCTACAAAATGACTACCCACTAGCTAACCAAAATGAGGCCCTAAGCCTTCTTATTTATACAATTTGAGGACCCAACAGTCCTCCTAAAATTTAGGGACTTGGCTGCCCAAGACTTGTAGTTAACAGCAGTCCTACTTGACTTGCTTGGCTGCCCTTGTGCTCATTGATTTGGTGGCCTTTGAACTCCGAGCTGATGGTGGAGAATTCGAGGTAAGGGCCCATAAATGAGGGGGACACCTTCCTACAAATCCTCTAGCTTGTTCTCCCACGAATTTGGCTGCCAAGTGCTCATTAAGACCTTCAATTTTGTCTCCAAGTTGACCAACAAGGCTACACAAAGCACCCATTAGACTTGTTGGCATAATGACTAACCAAATTCACTCTATTAACATAAAAATAATCAAAAACATGCAATAAACAAATGAGAATGGTGGACTAAGCCAAATTAGGAGGTTGAATGAGCCCAAATAATTGTACATTTTTGGGGCTCATCATCACCCCCCTACTGAAAGTGTTGCTCATCCTCTGAGCAACCAATCTCTCTCCTCATCTGATGGCCCTGGTGGCTTCTTTGGCTAACATCTCGGTTGATTTCTCCTTTGGCTTCCCTCTTTTCAAACTTCCTGTAGAAACAGTTCGCTGGCTTCCTGTAGAAACAGTCTGCTAACTTCCTGTAGAACCAATTTTCTCTGATTTGCTTGGCTGGGGGTGCCTTCTCCTTGAACTGTGCTGTGGCAGCCTTCATCTTCTCCTCCTTTCTGCTCTTCTCCCTCACGGCCTGCTGCTTTTCCTGTTGAATTCTCAGCTTCCTGTAGAACTGTCTCAGCATCCTGTAGAACTGTCTCAGCATCCTGTAGAGAGGCCTTTGTGTCCACCATTTTCATTCTTTCTCTCTAAGTGGATGTCTTAGGGCTTCCCTGTTCATAGCTGATGGATATCTTTGAAGGAGGCTCCTCCTTTTTTTTTAGCTTTTGTGTCCTTAATGACAATTTGCTCCTTTGACAGTGGTTTGGGTTTGCCCACCTTTATTTGTGTGCTCCTTTTTTACTTTAAAGTACATGAAGGTTTGCCTCTTTCCCTTCCTTTTTGGTCTTGGAGGTGTGCTAATGGTGGCAAGTATGACTGCTGCCTCCTTGGCCAAAATCTCAGGCGATTTTCCCTTTTTGTTCCTTTGTTTCTAGACTTCCTGTAGAAAGTCCTGTGCTGACTGTTTTCTGTCTTTCTGTAGAAACTGTCGTCACTGTTTTGGTCTGCTTGGCTGGGGGTGTCCTGCCTTTAATTGTGGTGTGGTTGCCTTGGTTGTGCCAACTCCCATTTGGGCTCTCTTGGCCTTTTTTCCAACCTTTTTTCCTTTTTCGCCCTCTCTGTTTTTGATGTTGTCTCCTTTTCTGTCTCATGCTCAGCGGTCATCTCAAATTCCTCTTTTGCCTTCTGTTCTTCCTTTGTTTTACTCTCTGCTTGCATGCCTTGTGCTCCCTCATCAATGTTCTTCTCAATTTCTTCAGTTGGCATGGTGTTGAGTTTGTGTTTTAACCAAAAAAAAAAAAAGGAAAATTGTTCATGGGAACAATCATTTCACTGCGACAGAGGATAGCTGAATTCTCTTCTTTTTCTGGGACCAAATAAGGAATTCTTCATGCTCCTTACAACATCAAATGACAGTAATCCCCTTGTGTTAAAGCTGCTGTCACCTAGAATTGGTATGTCTATTTATGAAAGGAATTTTTTACAGAATAGAGCATAAGGACATTGATTTTTTCAACACATTGATAGATGTGTATATTCAGGTTTTTCCACACACACAGGTCAGTCTCTACTGCTGCATGTCTTCTTTGCAAGGGAATGTTTTGTTTTCTTCTTTTTCTTTTTAAAACTGATGAGGAGATTTCGGAAGCAGAAGAAAAGAATGGGTAAACTCATTGAATCATGCAGGCAGACTTCCACTGTTCTCCATGCACAGGCAGACTTTTTACTCTCATTTTTCAATTTAATGTCGTGTTCAATTCACCATTTTGCACCAACAAATCATGCACAAAGAAGTGTCCCCACTCCTACCTTGTTTGGAGCTTGAAATTCGCCAAAAACCCAGGTTTCCTTTTTGCATGGTTGTTTTCTGTGTTTCCTGTAGAAGACTTCCTGCAGAAGACTTCCTGTAGAAACGCCTGTGGGGTGTCTCTGCGTCTTTGAATGATCTTGGTATGCGGGAGAATTTTCAACAAGCTGAAAAACTTGGCGAAGGACGTCAGTTTAACAAGATTCAGAGGCAGAGGACTCAGTTGAAGAGGTTTGCAAGTGTAAATGAATCAGCAGTTAACGTGAGTCTTCAGCCGAGCCGTCATTTGCTGCGTGATTTGCATGAGAGAGTGAAGTGGCCAAGTGTACGTGGCCACATGAAACGGCAGTGCTGTGAAGCTGCATGTCCTCTCCCCGTTAATCAACTGCACTAGAGTTAAACTTTCTATCACTGTTTTTTTCTTTTAATTTTTTTTTTTTTTTTTAATTTTTACGTGAGTCCATTGTCCACGTGCACTGCGTGGCTGCCGGCGGAGTTCTGAAGCAGACAATCAATTGAGCCTTGCTAATCCGTGGCTTAATTCCACCATTCCATCAATTCATGCAGTTTCCAATTAAATCTATGCAATAGAAGAATGAGATTAGTCACATACCTCGAAGTTGAATGGTTGCCGTGAGCTGCTGTGGCCTGTCATTGCTGCATGCATTGGTTTTCCTGATTGCATGTGGCTTGGCTGCTAATCTTTGATTGTTTTTTTCCTTGTGCAGGTGTCCTCTGGCCGGATCTGAGCTGCGTGCAATGATTTCCACGTTCAACTCTGCCCGTTCAAGCTGCTGCTGCTGCCTGGTCACAAAACCAGAACTTCTTTTTGCCATTTCTCCCAAACGGTAGATCGGTTTGATCTGAAACTCGGTGAGCGTGTTCCTACCATCATTATGCATCTCCCATATCAAATTCGTGATCAATGGATGCACGGATTTCGAGAAAAATGGAAAATGGCTGAAGATTTCAGAGGTCGATTTCTCGGAAACCGTGCATCGGAATCGGCTGAAACTGCTTGGGTAGGTTACTATCACCCATGTGCATCTCCCCATGAAACAGGTTTTGAAACGGATGCACGGTTATGGAGAAAATGCAAAAATGGCTGATGGTGATGGAGGCTGATTTCTTGGAAACCGTGCACCGGAATTGCATGAAACTGCTCAGGCATGTTGTCATCAACCTTGTACAATTCCCCATAAAACGGTTTGTCAAATGGATGCATGGTTTTCAAGTTATGGCAAAAACAAATTCTGCTCTATGGATTTTTGCTTCAAGGCACTTTGCATGTGGTTGCATGGTATGACAAAATGAATTTTGGCTGTGATGCAGGTATGGAGATGATGGAGGAGGAGTTGGAAGATTCCAGGAGGGCTTCTGAACCCTTGAGGAAGCTACCATGCTCGCCAAACCACTTTTTGAAATGCATGCCTAGTTTCCCACAATTTCTACAAGAAGTTCCTGTAGAAGCACAATGAGAAGCACAATGAGGTGGACGAATGATGGAGAAAGGAAAGGGATGGACACACAAGTGCTTTTAGGCCTAATCAACAGATTCCCACCATTAGATTCACTTCTGAAATTGTATTTGGCTCGTCCAAAGGTTCTACAGGATGTTTCCTGTAGAAATACAGAGCTTCCTGTAGAAGACACAGTTTTGAGGAAAGAGGCATAATGACATGGAAAAAAAATGATGGAAAAGGGGTGAGGAATGGAAACATGGATGTGGGTAGGCCTCATGGACATATTCCAAGCCTTCAGGTCCTCCTCGGAGATCAATTTGGCTTTTTTGTAAGCTTCCTGTAGAAGATACGAAACTTCCTGTAGAAGGCACAAAAACTCCTTTGTCTTTGTTTTGAGTGATCCACCTGACCTACAATGTCCTTCTTGCAACCTGCAATTAGCCAATGGAAATTAGTTTTATTTTTTATTTTTTATTTTTCTCTTTTTTTTTGAAAAACAACTAGGGCGCCTCATGGAGGTTTTCACCCCAATTGCCTGCCCTGGGCGCCTCCAAGGAAGGTTTTCACCCAGGGATCTTATTTTATTTTCTTTTCTTTCCAACCCATTGACCGCCTCATGGAGGTTTTCAATCAATGAGCCAATCTAAGGCGCCTCTGAGGGGGTTTTCACCTTAGATTTTTATTTTTCTCTTATTTTCATTTTTTCATTTCTTTATTTATTTTTTTTTTTTTCATTTTTTTCTACCCTACCCTACTTGAAAAACAAAATCATTTTCAAGTATAAGAATACTTCCAATGGAGCCATGTGCACATCGAGATTAGAGACAAAATGATGTGAAGGCTCGAAATGCATGTTTGGACAAGTATCCAGATCTCAGAGACCAAATGATCTGGCGTTGAAGGGCTCAAACAAAACTGAGGAAGAAAGTACTGCTGCAAGTTAGTGACCTTCTGAAACCATATCTCAATATAGCTTTGATATCCTTGGTTCTTTTGCTGATCTGGATCATTCTTCATGTCACCTTCTAACATGACTTTCTCATCTTCCTCTTTTTGCTGATCTTTCTCTTGAATACATGGAAGATCTGATGGTAACCATGAAGGAACTCTCTCGATCTCTGATTCTGATCTCTTCTCTTCATTAAGTGCAGCCCATGGTTCTTTGATCTCATCTCTTGAATCTTCTTTTGCTGGATGTGGTCCTTCAGTGCTTGCAATATAGTCACCTTTTTGCAATACTCTTCCTGAGCTAGGGTGAAGATCATTGAGCTCAAGAGGAGTTGTTTGGACATGTTGTGCTTCAGCTTTGCACTTGTGTTGAGCTGCTCCAATGTGTGGGTTTGGAGATGGTGGTACGGGTAGTTGAGTGGAGATGGATGGCATTGTGGTTGGGTAGGCATTTGGGGTTGCCTTGGTGGAGGAGGAGGCGATGGTTGTGGATGAGCAGGTGGTGGAGGAAACGAAGTGGGAGGAGTGTTATACTGGGGCCTCCACCCCTGATGAGGTGCATTCCACTGAGGCTGTGGCTGAGCATAAGAGTGAAATGAATGAGCAACTGGTAGGGCATAATATGGATCTGTGAAGGAACAAGGAGGATATGACCAAGGAGGAGGTGTAGACCAGGAAGGATGAGCAGGGGGACCACAAGAAGGCATGAAAGTGGCTTGATAAGGGTCATAATAGGTCTCGGGTGTCCCTTGCAGTTCCTGTTGGTAAGGTCTAGGTCCATGCGGCCAACTTTGGTTCATGTAATAGAGTGATTCAGTGGCTCCCTTGGCTCTTTGATATGTAGCTTTGATTCTGGGCAAGGAAGGGCACTGATCTGTAGGATGGTATTCTTCGCAGATGACACACACTTCTAGAGGGTGCATTGGACATTCGTTCCTAGGATGCTTTCTAGTGCACCTAGGACAAAAAATGGCCAAAGCCCTCTTGGCTTCTTCTTGCTTCTTTTGGATCCGCAAGGTATCCAGTTGCATGGCAAGAAACTGCCTCATATCACTCTTGAAATCTTCGATTTGATTTGCAAATTTATCTTTGGACAAGGGACTGCTCCCAACATTTCTGCTTGTAGCCATTTGCTTCAGAGGAATGTTTCTTCTTCTTCTCCCCTAGAGGTTCTTCAGATATGTCTTGATGTCCACCCAGGGGTTCTTTCATCACAGCCATCGAAGAAGAACGTTGGCTGTGTGAAGCAGTGGGGGTGTTGTGCAATCATTTTTCTAACTTATCTCTACTCCTACAAGGCATGAAATGAAATCTTTTTGCTTGATTTTTTTCTTTTTTTCTACTTCTACATGCAAAACTGAAATAGATTGAACTGCAACTAACTATCTTGCTGAAATGAAAATGCGGAATTAAAATGAAAGCAGGAAAGGACTAATCTATTTTGCTCAAATGAAATTGCAGGAATGAAATGCTAGTCTACGCTTGCAGAAAGGAAATTGCGGAATTGAAAGGCTATTCTAGGAAAGCAGGAAATGCTAATCTATGAAAGCAGGAAATGCTAATCTATGAAAGCAAGAAATGCTAATCTACTTTTGCATAAATGAAATTGCATAATGGAAATGAAATAAACTACTTAGCAGAAGGTTGTAGTAGAAAATAGAAGAATAGCAACAATCACCAATACTCTGTCGCTTCCCCGGCAACGGCTCCAAAAAGATGGTGGGCTCCAGTATTGTAGCAATAATGCTACAACTCCTGGGGCTTCCTGTCTCTTAATTTTATCAACCCGGTAGTTCGTACAAACTTGGAAGCGACGGTGCTGTATGCACAAGTACTAGCTCTTGTCGCAGCTGTCACTTGGTCAGCTGGCACAAGTCCGCTAGGGCTCAAGCCAACTTCTATAGGCTCTCAGAAGAAGCTTGTTAAATGATGGACGAAAGCTAGCTCAAAGAAGACTAATCTACTTGGCAAAAAATGAACTGAAAGCAAATCAAAACATGGAAACCCTAGGAAACCCTAATTTAACTAGTCTAACCTCTATGATGCAAAGAATGTGAAGGAAACTTCTACCAATGATGCCATTACTTCTAATAAGTGAAAATGCATGAATCTAATCTACTTGCATCTTAAAAGACATGTTTTTGTATTTTTTCTTTAAGTGGATGGAGTGATTGTGATTTTGTGCTTATTAGGGTTTGGTTGTGCAGATGTGATGCGGAAGGAAGGAAAGCTTGGGAAAGGTTGGGGAGGCTAGGAGAGGTCCCCAGAGATCCTTAGCATCAGTCCACAGAGGTTCCTCACGTTCAGAGGCTCAGCAACCGAGTGAGTGGCCTCCTACAGGATGTCTGCAGGGGATTCTACAGGAAACGCAGGGGTTTCTACAGGCAGGTCTGCAATTCTTCTACAGGATGTTCTGAAATGGGATGTTTGAGGATGGATGGTTGATGGAAGATGCATGGATGGTTATGGAGGTAGGATGGGGGTCTGAAGTGACCCAGGAACTGATGGATGGAGTGGTGAGGTGATGTGGAACGCTGACTTGGCTTGAAGGTGGTTGAGACAACAATGGGGAAGAAGGTAAGATTACTTGGCAAAAGAGAAGATGGGAGATGAGGGAACAGACTTGGTGATGGAGGAGCTGATCTGAACGAGGCTCAAATGAACGAGGAGGTGATGAAGATGCCCTGCATAGTGGTTACTTGATCAAACCAACTACATCTTGCATGCAATCGAAATATCATGTGATCTATCTAACAAGTTAATGAAATCGGTGGACAACAACCTTATTCATGAAAAGAATCACGTACAACCTGTGAACAAAACATTATCAAAGAGATATAAACGCATGAATAACTCCTACCAATCTATCTTAAACATAAGAAACTACTTTAACTATCAAAAGCAACCTAAGTAACACAACATGAATTAAATCTAAAGAGCAGTTTTTTTCTCAAGAACGCAGCAAACACACATAAAGAGAAACAAGTGAGGTACTGGGCGCTTGAGATGGGCCCAACCCCAAGAGCTACAGCCTCCCATGAAAGATTTAGAGCTGGTGCAAAGCTGGATCCATCTTTATTAATCAAGAAATGAAAAGTACATCAAAACTGTCCACAAGGAGAACTTGAACATGAGCTGAAAGCAAAGCTAATCTATTGCATAAAAATCGAACTACAAACTAGCTAACTAATGGCTAAAACAAAATGACTAACTAGCTACAAAATGACTACCCACTAGCTAACCAAAATGAGGCCCTAAGCCTTCTTATTTATACAATTTGAGGACCCAACAGTCCTCCTAAAATTTAGGGACTTGGCTGCCCAAGACTTGTAGTTAACAGCAGTCATACTTGACTTGCTTGGCTGCCCTTGTGCTCATTGATTTGGTGGCCTTTGAACTCCGAGCTGATGGTGGAGAATTCGAGGTAAGGGCCCATAAATGAGGGGGACACCTTCCTACAAATCCTCTAGCTTGTTCTCCCACGAATTTGGCTGCCAAGTGCTCATTAAGACCTTCAATTTTGTCTCCAAGTTGACCAACAAGGCTACACAAAGCACCCATTAGACTTGTTGGCATAATGACTAACCAAATTCACTCTATTAACATAAAAATAATCAAAAACATGCAATAAACAAATGAGAATGGTGGACTAAGCCAAATTAGGAGGTTGAATGAGCCCAAATAATTGTACATTTTTGGGGCTCATCAGATATGCTGCGCATGAAGGCTTCTAGTGCGATAGTGCTGCTGGATGGAGCACTGACCACAGAAAATGAGGTTGACAGGCCCACTCTCAACGCCTTGAAGGGAGTTGGGCTGAACCTGGCAACGCTTCTGCGTGAAGCACTCCACCTCTTGCAGGATGGAATAATTGCAGAACTGAGGGCCTGAGAGCACCGTGCCCTCCAGGTGATCAGGGAACAATGGATCAACAATGAGAAAATGGCCCTACAGAGAAATGTTTTCATCACCACTGAGACCAAGGTGACCAATCAGAGCAAGAAGATTATGTAGGTCATTGAGGAGGCATGTAGAATGGTCCCAAAGTTGGTCATTCTGGAGGAAGAGCCAGTCGAGATAGGCATCCGTAAGTTGGCCACAGGGGTTTGCGACACTCGGATTGAGATGGCACGGGTTCAGTTGGAGTTGAACCTGCAAATTACTGAGCTACAGTTGAGGGCCCAACCCTCCACACCACTAGAAGTAAAGGAACAACGGGTGACCGCTGTCATAGAGGCAGTCGCGACGGTGGAAAGTGCAGTAGCAGACTACACGCAGTTGTTCGAGCAATCATTTGAGGTCCTGACAAGCTTGCAGGAGGACCCAAATATACAAAGGCTGGAGATGGAATCACGCGAGCTACAACAACCCTACGATAAAGTTAAGGACACAGCGCAAACCGTCGCGCTGACATAGAGGCTAGCCAAGCTGCAGGAGGCCAAGCAGCTGAAGGAACAGGTGGACGCAGCGCTACACAAGGAAGCAGTGCTGAAGGCGAGACTAAAGCCTTGGCTGGAGGAAGCTTACGCAGTCACAGGAAATATTGAAGGCAATCTTGCGACTTTGCAAGCGACGCAACAAAAGCTTTAGGATGACAGCACAGGAGTAGTGACCGAGAAGACAGTGGAAGATGCGAAGCAGATGGCAGCTCAGTGCACAGCCAAGGTTTTGGTCATACGGGTCGAGCTAGACGGGCTTCGTGTGAAGATCTCCGCGCCAACTGAGTGACTCGAGGGTGAGTTGCGATTTTTGTGTTGGGGGCTTGTTGGGAGCGGTATTCCCAAGGGCAGTTTTGGGGCTAAAAGCCCATGTTTGAGTCAAATTTTGTAATAAAATTGTAAAGACTCCGCATTTTGTGGTAGCGGAGCGCGAATGTGTCGCATGTCATAAAGGGTAGTCCGCCCTTAGTTTTTTAAAGTAAAGTTGGTTGTAAGAGATCTACCCATGGTCCACAGAAAATGGAATTGTATAAAAAGAGCTAAGCTCTAAGTAGTTAGAATAATCGATAGACACAACATGTAAGAGAGTCATAGCTCTGAAGCAAGAAGTCTAAGTCTTAGGTAGTAACGTAGTTAGAGGCTCTGTAGCTGAGTGCGTAGAGGCATAGGGTAGAGGTCCGCAGTTGAGTGTGCGGACCCCTGCAATTGTGTTCGCAAGGCGAACAGAGTTTGTAAGCAGTTGGACGATATCAATAAAGAGAAATATTTGGCAATTCCTATGTCTTTGTTTTGTTAATGCATCTTGATATGTTATGTATGAACTTCCTTTATTATGCTTATGTGATGCGCGAATGAATGCAATTACGTTGAATAATTGAACGCAATTACGATTATCTGTTTATGCGGTGTTAACTATAATAAACAAGTCACTTAGATCAATTGGGGAATCGGCACGACACGCTGCCATAGCAGCGCGAAAATACCTGAGTAGCAGGCTAAGGCTGCGCGAAGGTCGACCGTACCCTTTCACGGAGGTATTAAGTGCTGGAATAGAGGGCTTGTCTTGCAAGCCCTAGAGCGAAGCAACCTGCGTGAAGGCAGGGATAAAGGGAATCAAACAACATCACAACCATCTCAGGGTGCGGAAACTTGGTTCTAGCATCCCCCCACACTGCTTCGGGTGAGACTTCGATCCGCGCTCCGCAGGCTGATGCCGAAAGGGCCAGCGGTGTAGGGATTTATTTGGCTAATTAACGTTGAACTTGGGTCAGACCCCCTCAAGACAACAAGAATGGACCAGCAGAAAGGAAAAACAGGCTATTGTGGAAGCAACTAGGGCAATGCTATATGATCAAGATATGCCTAAATTCCTGTGGGTAGAAGCATGCAGCACACAGTTTATGTCCAGAACAGGACTCCTCACGGGGCATTGGGCAAAATCACTCTGGAGAAGCTCTTCATTGGGAAGACACCTGAAGTTAGTCATTTCAAGATATTTGGGAGTTTAGCGTATTGCCGTATACCCGAAGAGAAGAGAAGAAATTAGATCAAATTGCTGAGAAAGGATATCTTGTGGGATATAGCAAGAATATTAAGGCATATAGAGTCTATCTTCCAGGGAGTAGGAAGGTAGTAGTTCGGCGGGATGTAAAGTTCATGGAGGATAGAGCTTTCAGGAAATCCTGAGAAATGCCTTCCGAGGAGGAGTCAAATGACGAGTTGTTGGTCAAACCACTTCAACCAGCAGAAACTAGTACCAAAAATTCTCATGAAGACAAAGCTTCATAACAAGAGGAATCTCAGGAAGAGGAAGAGATGATAGATGTGCCTACTACCAGTGGAAGAACGAGTTGAGAACTCCTACAGATTCTACGGGATGCAGAAGACTTCATTGGTGCTCCCAGGAATAGTAAAAGGGAGCGAAGACAACAAAATAGAGACTAGGCCTTAGTAGCTCAGGTTGGGGAACCTTCTAGTTTTCAGGAGGCCATTCAACATCAATTATGGGTGGATGCTATGGTGGAGGAATACAACTCTATTATGGTCAATGATGTCTGGAAAGTGGTACCTAGGCCTTAAGACAGATCAATGGTAGGTTCGAGATGGATCTACAAGGTCAAATATACTGCAAACGACAGTGTGGATAAATATAAAGCCAGGTTTGTGGCTAAGGGGTAAGCTCAGAAGGAAGGGATAGACTACGAAGAAACCTTCGCCCGAGTAGCCAAGTATACTTCTATTAGAACCATGATATCTCTTGCAGCACAAATGGGGTGGGAGATTCATTAGATGGATGTCAAGACGACATTCTTGAACGGGGTAATAGAAGAGGAAGTATACATTGAACAACCAGAAGGTTTTGAGACACATGAGAAAAAATCTCATGCATGCAGATTAAAGAAACCCTTGTATGGGCTTAAATAGGCACCTAGGGCATGGTACATTTGAATTGATGGCTACTTGCAAAAGATGGGGTTCGTCAAAAGTTACACAGACCCTAATCTCTACTATCTGGTCGTAGAGAATGCACCTCTAATCTTAGTGTTATATGTGGATGATCTCTTCTTGACAGGATCATCCAAGCTCATCAAAGACTGCAAGAACCTAGCCACAGAATTCAACATGAAGCATTTGGGACAGATGCATTATTTCCTGGGGTTGGAATTTTGGCAGCATAAGGGTGAGATCTTCCTTGGACAAGGGAGATATGCTACAGAAATCTTGAAGAGATTCAGGATGTAGTACTGTAGACCTATGGCTACTCCAATGATCACCAACTGGAAGAAGATTGATGCATCAGAAGATAAAGACGTTGATCCCACCTTGTACAGGTAGCTTATAGGGTCCCTGATGTATATGGTCAATACCAGGCCAGACATTTGCTATGCTGTCAACACCCTCAGTTAGTTCATGGTGGAACCTAAGAGGGCGCACTGGGTAGCAGCCAAACATGTTCTCAAGTATATACAAGGAATAATCGAGCATGGACTATTGTACACCAGAGGCAATGAAATTAGGCTGAGTGGGTTCATTGACGCAGATTGGGCTGGAAGTTCAGTAGATCGGAAAAGTACAACTGGGTACTGTTTCAACATTGGACTAGGAATGACTTGCTGGTGCAGTAGGAAACATAAATTCGTGGCTCTGAGCTCAGCGGAGGCAGAATATATGACAGTTAGCACAACTTCGTGTGAAGCCATATGGCTTAGGAAATTACTTGTGAATCTATTTAGGAGAAGGATGGAAGCGGCCAGGATCATGTGTGACAATCAAAGTTGCATCAAACTCTTTGATAATCCAGTATTTCATGATCGGTCGAAGCACATTGATATCAGGTGTCACTTTGTGAGAGACTGTGTCCAACGAGGGGCAAACATTTGAGATACACTCCTACAGGAGAACAGGTGGCAGACATCCTCACCAAGGCTTTAGGAAGAACAAAGTTTGTTTATTTCAGGGAAAAGATGGGGATGGTAAAGAATCCATTTCAGTAGCAGAAATGGATAAGTGTTAGGAGTTGCAATGCAGTAGTTAGTAGTGACAGTGCCATGGGAAGAATGATACATGTTGAGTGGGAGTTGCAGTACAGGTGCGGCAGTGGCAGTGGCAGTATCATGGGAAGTAGTACAGGAAGCAACAGTGCACAGGATGTAAGGCAGCAGTCCAAACATCATCTCAGGTACCGATGCGGAATATCAGTGTGATGTTTCTATAGTGAAACATTGCTAGAGCACATTCCTCGCTAAGAGGGAGTGTTGATTTTTGGTAGCATCCGATGTGCTCTAGCCTTGAAATTTGGAGGAGAGGCTAAGGCGCATGAGATCTTCAAGACCCAGAAATCGTTTAGAGAAATTCCAGCCGGATGAGGAGTTATTAAAATAATTAATATTTTTAATGGGTTCCTAAGTCTAAACTTAGGAAAATAAAAATATTAATGGGTATTAATAAAGGTAAGGTGAGAAGCTTCTAAGAGACGAGGATCAAGTCTGTTTTAATCTTAGCCGTTTATTAGGGACTTAATCTCAGTCGTTGATTTGTCAACAAGAAAAGTATAAGAGAAGACTTGAGGATCATTTGGAGACACACCGACAGATACTCAGTATCTCAAGGAAAATCGATTCTCAAGTAGAGGAGATTGATTTCAGAGGGAGAGTTGCAAGGTGCAGGGAGGGTATCAGTAGCAGGTAGTGACTGAGGAGGAGGTGATGCAAGGATAGTGGGAGACAACGTAGAGAGAGACGCAGTCCATAGGAGAGATGCAGAGCTTATGCAGGTTGATGCAAAGGGACGCAAAGCCATGCTAGGCCACACAGAGTGATGCAAGGGTGACGCAGAAGTGGGAGAAGGGTCTCCAAAGTGTCAGGAGGTCTCAAAGGGAAAGTCTCAGGTGTTTTCTTTCAGTTTCTCTATAAAATCATTCTTGTAAAAGAAATTGCTATTGAAGATTAATAAAGCCCTCATCTGTTGCACTGGTTTTCCCACATTGGGTTTTTCTGGGGACAGTTGTCCAAAGATAACTGTTTTGATGTGATTGGTTCTTGTGCATGTATTTTTTTCTTTGGGTAATTGTGTGATAAACGCAGTAAAATTTATTTTAATATTTGCTGAAGGGATTTCGTAAATAACTTATTGTGAATAATAAGTAGGTGAAATAAATCAGTTGCTGCAGTAATAGAATTTCAGTTTAGAAATTTTCACAGCCCCAACGCCCTGGTTTCTTCAGTAATCAACTGAATGGATGCCCCAACACCCTAGACCAACCTACCACTCTGAAGTGTTCATAGGCTCCAACCTATAGAACACTTCATGCACCAGCCTAGCACCTCCCTGCCACCCTATAATGACCGAAATGAGACAAGAGTGTGGATTCCCGTACCAGGGACAACGATCCATGATACAATATGATTTACAATGATTTTGATCGAACAGCCAATCACACTATGACCTGCAACCCAACCATGACATCATCCCAATAGAGATTCCTATACCTCCCAATAATGCCTTTTCGACTCTAGGCAAATTGTCTCTTTTACAATAATGACTCTTCCAATGATGAAACTTTCACAAATGACTCTTTTACAACTTTACAATGATGACTCTTGGCCTTGACACTTTTTCACAATATACAGATGGTTGTCATGTCTTAAAAGGATGTCCCGCTGCAATGCTTCCTTTGATTTGACACTTCTGCTCTTGAATTCTTGTTTGAAGTTGTACTTGAATCTTCTTCTACTTGTATGCAAAATTTGCCCAGTGAAACCAATCCCAAAACAAGACAAAATACCCTTCAACTTACCTTTGTCTACAAAACACATGTAAGTGCATAATAATGAATAAATACAAATTAAAAATACAATGCGTACCTGAAGTGTGCTTTTCACTTTTGTTGTTGACTTGTTGCAGCAGTAGACAAAGACTTCCACCTTGATATAGGCCTGGACTCTATGCAAGACTATATCTGAAACTGACCTAAAGATATATACAATAAAAACTGATGATAGACCCTAGACTTGTGATGGACCAAGTTCTAAGTACAACAAGAGAGACCATTCTATCAACTATGACAAGAGAAGTAACATGAATTTACAACATCATATAGATTTAGCAGACTTGGTGTAGCATCAAGAATATGTAGCATCAAATGTGTAGTATCAAGAATCGGGCATCCCAAATGTGGTATCAAAACTAACTGTGACATATAGAGACATAGAGATATAACCGAGACCCTGTATGTACTTACGTTGTCTTGCAAAAACATATGTCAGAGATGATAATCATATTTCAAATGTAAACACTAATCATACATACCTTGCTGTAGGAGACTTACCCTTGATTGTTGATGTGTGATCCTTGAATGCATGCTTTTTCTTGCCTTCCAAGAGCTCGATATTGAATCTGTTGTATCTATGTCCTTTCGGATCTCCAGGGTTTGAAATTTTGTCCTGTGGTATCCCTTTGAGTCCTCTTTCCAACTCCACAGGTCTGATCAAGATTGGATTCTTCAAGAAAGAGTTATGCCCAATCTCGCACTATAACTTGATTATAGACTAGTTCAGTAAGGGGAATTTGTACGAAGTGCCACGTGTCACTGTTGTGACCTTCGGCCCTGAAAACGCTACTCAACAAACTACAGTCCATCCTATTTCTATGACTATTTATGAAATTTGAATCCAATGCTCAGAGAGAAAGTTATGACGATTTTCCCAACGTCACCAGTTTGACATGGAATTTGGGAGCCTGCGAAAACCCTAACGTTTTCAGATCATATCTTCGAAAATATAGCGAACCAAGATCTGAAATTCGGTTACGAGGTTCATCAAGATTTCGGATCAAATGGGGGTTAAATTTCAGCTTTTGAAGCTTCACAGAAAACAAGTTATAGCGAAAATTCCATTATGACCTATTTGAAGCTACAAAATTCCTACTATAGGAGGATATGAGGGTCATTATTTATATGAATGTCTTGAGTTGAGAGGGTCCTCAACAAGTGAACATTGGAGGGATTTTAGGAGCAAAAAAACATTATTAATGATTGACTATTCAATGACCACAACCAATTATGAGTGCAATGCCACAACCCCATAGGGTTTTATCCCACTAACTCGGGTTACTAACTTCAAACATGAATATCTCTCAAACTGTGAAGAATTACTTGACGTGCCATATATCAAAGAAAACATCTCGACGAGTAGAATCCATCTAGAAGATCATTGACTCAGAATAGAGTAATTTGTCAAGTCAAAATTCCCATGAAAGATCGGGGTAGCTCTTGGTGCTGCTTGGGTTGACATCAATGACAACCACTGATCAACACTATATACGAACATACTCTGTCTAACTCAAAGTGCATACAAGGATCCATCTGACTGATTTCTCATCGTGATATCCACCAATTCCAGTAACAATAATTCATCAATACAGTCCAACTTGCCATGTTACATTCTAATAAACCAACCCTATCAACAGTGAACTGTTAGCATATAAAATTAATTAGCAATGACATACCTTTAACAACATCAGATGTTCATTAATTTATGTCCAGAAACTTGAAAATTCTATGCAAAAAACTGAATGTACTTTGTAGAAAACTGAATGTTCTATGCTGGGACTTGAAAGTACTTTGCAAAAAAACTGAATGTTCTATGTTGTTACAATCACTTAAAATGCATATTTCTTCAAAACTTTTCAGATCAACAATTGTAGATAGAACATAAACATAAGGATCATATGAAGATAAACAAGCACAAATATAGACATTGAGATTTAGGTCCAAGGACCACGGAAAAACCCCTCAAGGGGGAAAGGCCCAAATATTCTTCTTCTATTAGATTTTTTCAATTATTTAGCAAAGTACAGAGAGAGAGAGAGAGAGAGAGAGAGAAGAGAGAATAAAGTCACCAATGTCTGATCAACTTGCAACTGAAGTGCTCTTGCTCTTTGCTTGAAGATCTCCTCCTCTTGATTAGATATTTTCCTTCACACTTGTTCCAAATCTTGCTCTTCACTTGCTTTCACACTTCTCTTGCACACACTCAACACTTGCTCTCCTTCACAATGAACATGCTTCTCTTAACTCTCACTTGCTCTTGCTTAAATAGATGAGAAAGGAGAGGAGTTACAAAATGAATTCATGCCTTGGGCCAACAATAGGAGAATCGAATTCCATGAGGGAGGAGTTACTTGAGGAGAAGTGTAACTCATCTGAGGAATAGAGAGAGAGAGGTACACTTGTCTTGTGGAATTACAATTCGAATTAGGAAGAGAGAGAGTTACACTTAGACATGAGATAATATTTAGTGAGAGTTACAAATAAAATTGAGTGAGGGAGTTACACGTGCATTTAATGAGGAGAAGTTACACTTTTGCCATACATCGAATTAGAGAGGGAGAGTTACATTCTCTTAAGTGTGGAGTTACTATTTTATTCCAAGAGAGAGGTTCTATTTCCCAAGTAAGAGATTCTCAATTTAATTGACTTTCCATGAGGCTATTGAGAATTCCTTTTATTACTCCATTAAAGGCGAATGACTTTAGACTATTTTATAAAAATATTATCATAATAGTAATAATACTAGGAAGGATAAAATATTAATTCTTGACATGAATAATCATGATTGATTTTATTTTGAAGTGGATTCCATATTTCGAGATCATCCTTGATCATTTAGACATTACTTTCTATTTTTGGAAAGTCACTTCCAAATTGAGATGTGACTTTCTATTTTTGGAAAGTCATATTAGAATTGTCAGAAATGAAATTTTATTATAGGTGGTTCAAACAGAACTGAAAGATATGATTTCTTCTAGGAGAAATTCATCCCTGAGCTGCCAATTTTAATACTTTAGAGGGTCACATCCATCAATCCAAGCTACTCTCTGAAGACCAAGAACTTCCCTTTCGGCAAAGCCTTGGTGAGTTTGTTTGCAATCTGCTCATCAGTGGAAATATGATGGAGTCTCACTATTCCTCTCTACACCATATCACGTATGTAATGTTATCAGGGTTCAATATTCTTGGACTTGTCACGTAATACGGGATTCTCTACCAATCGGATCCCACTCTTGTTGTCGCAATATATCATTGTCGTATCCAGGACCTGCTCAAACAACTCTCCAAAGAGCTTCCCCAAACAAACCGTGCCACAACAAGCCATGCTAGAAACAATATACTGTGCCTTTGTCATACTCAAAGCCATAGAATTTTGTTTCCTGCTCATCCAAGATATCATGGCAGATCTCAAGATAAAGCAACACCCATATGAGCTCTTCCTGTCACTAATGTTTCTAGCCCTATCAACATTTGGGTATCCATGCAACCTCACATCTCTGGAAGTGTATCTCAGACCAAGATTGATCATACCATGTAGATATCTCAGAATGTGTTTGGCAGCAACCCAATGTGCATGGAGGTACTCGGTCATGAATTGACTCAAAGTGTTCACTGCAAAGCATATATCCGGATGGGTGTTCACAAGGAACATCAATGCCGCAATCAATTGACAATTGGAATGGTTAGCCAGGTTGTTCCAACAACATCTCCACATAGCTTCTTGAAATTCATTTCCATCGGGGTGGCCAGGGATTTGCATTTTTTCATCCCAAATCTCTCCAACAGCTTTATGACATATTTTCCTTGAGAAAGGAAAATCTCTCCGGGTCTCTACCAAACTTCTAATCCCATGAAGTAATGCATCATACCAAGATCCTTCATCTTGAACTCAGAGGCCAGCTCCCTCTTACACTAGATCATTAGAGGCTAACTACCTATCAAGAATAGATTGTCAACATATAAAACCAAAATCAAAGACATACCTTGAACTACCTTAAAATAGGGGTTGGAGTCAACGCTGCTTCTTGTGAATCTAAGCTTCCCTAGGTAATTATCAATGTGAGCATACCATGCTCGAGGAGCTTGCTTCAAACCATATAATGCTTTCTTCAACCTGCAAACATGAGTCTCCCTGCCCTTTACTTCAAATTCCTGAGGTTGCTCAACATATACTTCTTCCTGTAGCATGCTATGAAGAAGTGTCGTCTTTACAGCCATCTGGTGAAGGGTCTATCCTTCACTAGCAGCAAGGGAAACAATCGATCTAATAGTGGTGTAATCATAATCTTCTCTCTCTTTCTAGGAGAATCCTCTAGCCACAAGCTTTTCCTTGTACTTTTCAATGCTTCCGTTAACCCCATGTTTGATCATGTACAACCATTTTGAAGTTACAACAGACTTTCCTTTAGGTCTCGGAACAATATCCCATACATCATTATTCATAATGGATTCATATTCTTCGGCCATAACATCCTTCCAAACCTGTTCTTTCATTGCTTCTTCAAATGTGGAAGGCTCAACCTGTATCATAGTGCTCATAACTACAACATATCCCTGATATCGACACTTACTTTCTCTAAAGGTTCTCTTGGTGGGAAAAAATCTCTCAGCATCCTGTAAAGTATCACGATGCCATAATGGTCTCTTCCTAGCAGGGGGATCACTTGAAGGAGAATCCAAGGGGTCCATAGGCTCTATGGGATCATCAACAATATCCTTCTCAGATTCCAACACAAAAAGACCTTCTAATATGTCCATATCATCATCTTTATTTAGAGGAGGAAGATCTATCACTTTTCCAAGAGAAAAATCTTCATCAAAGGTCACATCTCTACTAAAATTGATCTTTCTTTGGCCAAATGTATAGATTCTAAATGCTTTAGAATTTTTACAATACCCAAAAAACGTACCTTTCTTTTTGGTAGCTTCCAATTTGTTCCTCTTATCCTTTGGCACATGAAAGTATACGAGGCAGCCAAATATCCTGAGATGACCAATGTCAGGCTTCACACCTGTAAACATTTCTTCTCGAGTCTTGTTATCCAAGAACCCTATTTTGTAAATAGACCTTTGTATTTCTTGCTTCTCCCCAAAGGAACTTTTGTAACCTTTGATCATGTAGCATGACTCGGGAAACTTCCACAATTGACCCATTCTTTCTTTCAAGCACTCCATTTTGCTTGGGATTTTAGGGGATAATAGTTTCCTTCTTAATACCTTCCTTCTTGCAGAAGTCAATGAACTCATTTGAAATGTACTCTCCACCATTGTCGGACTTGAAGACCTTAATTTTCTTCCCTGTTTGATTCTCTATCAACACCTTGAAGCCTTTAAACATATCAAAAGCCTCATCCTTGTGCTTCAAATAGTAGATCCAAGTCTTCCTGGAGAAGTCATCAATGAATATGATATAACAAAGATGGCCATCAAGAGAATGCATCGACATAGGTCCACAAAGGTAAGAATGAATGAGTTGAAGAATATCATCTGTCTTATTCCTGCTAGAGGGGAATGGTCCCCTTGTCTTATTTCCACTGGCGCATCCTGGACATATTCCATCATGACTTGCTTGAACATTAGGCATCCCAGAGACTAGCTTCTTCAAATTCGAGAGGGCATCATAATGTAGATGTGCCAAACTGTGGTGCCATAGCTCACTTTGGTGATTGGTGTCGTGGAGCATTGCCAGTAGAGGTCTCCCATTAACTCTATAGAGTCCTTCAACTCTAGATCCCAATGTGAATGCATCCCTTGTACGGTATTCCCCAGACCATGTGAGGACTTTACCTTTTATAAAGGCTAGTTTCATCCCTTTGTCTTCCAAGGCAAAAATAGATACCGACTTCTTTTTTAGTTCAGGAACATACAATACATCATGGAGAAGGATGGATTCCCCAAAGTACAAATCAAATTTAACATAACCAAATCCCTTTACTAGATATGTAGAATTATTCCCAAGAATGATCTTCAAAGTTCAAACCTGTCTCCCTTGTTGAAGAATCTAGGGCAAAGTAGTGTAGTGTGATTCTTCGTTACTTGATAACAATTTGTGGAGTCCTTTTACAATTTATCTTAGCTTGATCTTCTTCTTCTTATTAGTGTGTGTGTTTATTTCATCAAACTGCTACCAAAACACAAAACAAAAACACAAGATGTTGGCTCCCTGCCAGGGCCAAAACCTCTATTCTATTGAGAGGAAAACCCTTCAGTGAATTCTCTTATTGAAACTTCTATTGATCAATGCCAAACCCTAGACCCTTGACTAACAGATTCTCCAAGCACATGTCAAGTATTTACTCCTTTCTACAC
Source organism: Pinus tabuliformis (assembly GCA_031772625.1). Taxonomy (NCBI): domain Eukaryota; kingdom Viridiplantae; phylum Streptophyta; class Pinopsida; order Pinales; family Pinaceae; genus Pinus; species Pinus tabuliformis. The sequence goes on from CM062805.1 coordinate 231,073,830, forward strand.
CGTATACCTCGACACTTCTTCCGGCACTTTGTTCTCCGACACTTCGTCCTCCTTCTTCCGGCACTTCATTCTCTTATGAATCTTGTCTAGAAACAAACCTTATTGAGTGAGTCTTCTAGGTGAGGTGTTCCTCTTCTATCTCTTGCATAAGGAGACTTCAATGTTGACCAACCGAGAGAGTATGGCAGTGTTGTTGTTCTGCTGCCCTAATTTCTCCCATGTGTGGGAGGATTACTAGGTTCATATGCTCTTCTCTCCTTCGCTTGAGTGTCTTCCTTCCACGCTGGAGTAGGAGGCCTTTGTAGGCCTAATTACTAGCCCAAACAATAAAGAATATGCCACTGTAATTTCACTGCTGATATAGCCCAGATTGTCCCTCATTCCTTCGCACGTGTGATGGTGTATACCCTAGAAACAGTGCCTCAATCTTCGATGGTCTTCCTCTTCTCTTCACTGCCTTAGTAGACCTTTTTCCTTGGCTTCCTTCGACCTTCTTGTCTATTGATTTGCGGTAGCATAAGATGTTCTCTAGCCATGAAAATTGTTGGAGAGGCTAAAACACATGAGATCTCCAAGACCCAGAAATGGTTTGGGTAGATTCTAATCGGTTTGGGAGATATTAAAATAATTAATCTTTTTAATGGAGTTCCTAAGTCTAAACTTAGGAAAAATAAAATATTAATGGGTATTAATATAAAACTCGATTAGAAGGTTCCAAAAGTCATGGATCAAGCCAAATCTAATCTTAGCCATTGATTAGAGATTTAATTTCGGTTGTTGAAGGACCAACGAGAAAAGTATAAGAGGAGGCTTGAGGGTCAGTTGGAAGATACACCAGAGTGATCAGTGATTCGTTTTGCTAGAGCGGGGTTACTAAGCAAAGTCGAATTAGTGAGCAACAACGAGGGGCAGTGAGTACTGGACAGAGAGGCAGATACAGTGCCGAGAGACCAGCGCAGAAGCAGAGAGCGAGAGCAACAACCAAAGCAGGCCACGCAGAGCCCAACAAAGACAGCGCAAAGCCCAGAGGGACTGCGTCATCCACGCAAAAGGCAGAGGGAGTGACGCAGAGGGTCCCATAGGCTGCGCAATGCCTTAAAGGGCTGACGCAGAGGGGTCTGGGGCTGACAGAATGCAGTAGGAGGCTAACGCAAAGGCCAGAAGGGCCAGTGTTGAGCTTCAGAGTCGCTGGAGAGGGTTTCGTGGGACAGGTTTTCTGAATACCTGTTTCCGAATAGAGAGGTATTGTTGCCGTGTATTTTTCTCTGTCGGGTGAGTCAGTTAGGCACCCAGTTGTACTCAAGGAAATATTGCATAATAATATACCCTCAAAATAGCTGCACCGGTTTTCTCGCATTGGGTTTTTCCAGGGACATTTGTCCAAAAATAACGGTGTCACTTGTGTGTTTGTTTTCTTTCAGCTGTTGATCTGTAGATGTTGTGACTGTATTGTGTTTATTTTGGTATTTAAATGTTTTAAATAACTTGTTCGAATTTAAACAAGTAGAAGAAATAAACCACCGGAATACAGATTAATTTTCTAACGGATAGACTTAGAAAATTCAACATTGTCTCCTCTTTTTCTTGTGGATTTCAGAGCCCAAGTTGTACATTTCATTTGGAGTGGATAGCCTCTAAACCACCGGAATACAGATTAATTTTCTAATGGATAGACTTAGAAAATTCAACATTATCTCCTCTTTTTCTTGTGGATTTTAGAGCCCAAGTTGTACATTTCATTTGGAGTGGATAGCCTCTATAAATAGAGGGTTGTCCCTCCATTTCAGCCGACCTATAGGCCGACTTGATTGACTGTTAGCAGGCCGACTTGGAAGGTTGTTTGTAGGCTGACTTGGAGGGTGGTTTGGTGGCTGATTTGCTGAGCAGAATTCACACATTTTTCATGGTGGTGTTGCATGCTTGAAGGAGCTTCTTGAAGGTGTCCTTACATAGGATTAGACTTGACTTTTCTTGGAGGTTTCCCTTTGACTTTAATATATATTTCTACATAGTGTAACATGCCCTTAAGGCCTTCAATATTTTCTCTTGACTATTTGACTTTGACATGTGCTAGACCTACTTCAATGAGCAAGAAACTCATTGACATATATTATAAAAATAATATTTCTTCTCTTGAATAAGTACAAGTATAAAAAGTACATCTATGAAGACCGAACCTAGTTACACTTCCTTCAACACTCCCTCTTAACTGGGGAGGTATTCATATAACATTACAAGGTGTTTGGCTATCAATCTTTAAGAATTCATATACGAGAAACCGGATTAGCAATCCATCTATTATAACATCATATCCATCAGGATTGTCATAGTGCAAGGCCTTGACTAACAACTCCATTTCTTTACGAGACCACGAGCTACAATGCTGGTGAGACCAATGATTTATAGACACCTTCATCATTGTCTCTCAAGGTACATACCCACCCAGGTGTTCTCCGAATATGACCTTCTAGGACTATTCTTATCTTTGGTTCCCAACCCTCAAAGAATATTGGTCCTCTTTCCTACTATTGTCTTGGATGCCCTACACATCCTCAAAAAGTATTGGATGCCAGATGATTACCTAATCCTCCATTTTTTCTTCTCAAGTGAAGACAAGAATGTTGTGTCCATCTTGTGTCTACATTTCCACTCATGGCCTTAATTTAGACTTACGACTGTTAGTCCTAGTCTAGTGCATGACCCATGAAATGGAAAACAAAATTGTCACTCCTTTGTAATCAGGGGTGATTCAAAACGCCCTCTTGATCAGGGACTTGTCAGAGCTCCCTCGTAACTGGGGACTCTTTCCTTCATCAACAATTTCTTCTTCATGGGTCCTTTAACTGCTTGATCTCCTTCCTTTCTTGATGTCATGAAGTCTTTGTTTGAACTTCTTCTAGGTAGGGCACCATCCATCGATCACTTTCCTTCTTGGTTTGTCATGTCATTGTTTCGTGGAAAGTGACCATCAGGTTTTTCCTTGTCATCTTGGCTACTCCTTTGTCATCATATCCATGCTTCAGAGTATTCTTCTCATGGATGCTTCATTGTACTTGCTTGATTAAATGTTTTGACCTAGTAGCCCATCATAACTTCATCCTGATATTGTTTCAACATTGCCTTTTCTTTTGTTGGATGGCTTCTTCATCACGGCATCTCTGTAGAGTAGAATCAATTATTTGCACCTTCTATATCTCTAAGGCCTTCATAGATGTCAAGGGTCCTTTCTTCCTTTATCAAAGTTGTCCTGCCTTCTTTTGGGAGATATCTTTCAAGGCATTTTGTCAGATAGTGATTCTTGGTGATCATGGTGTTCTTCACATGCTTGATCTCTTTATTTATTTGCTTCTTCTTAGATAGATAGGTCAACCATCTAATGCTTTTTGTGAGAGCTTTCCTTCATTGCTTGCTTTTGGGACTTGTTAACATTTCTTCTTGCTTCTTTGTTAGCAATCTTATGCTCCTTATGTGAGCATATTCTTTTGTTGACCTTCATTGAATTGTGGTACATGCCTTCGAGCATGTTCTTGGTGAAAGAGATTCTTTCATGCTTGATCATGTTATAGAACTATACCCATGACTCAATAATATTAAATGATAACATGACTTAAACCTTGATGCATACATACCTCATCTTGATTCTCCTTTGATCATCCTTTGGTGTGGCCCTTCTTGCTTCATCTTAGCTTGCCTGCATATCATTCTTTTTCTTGAAACCCATGAATGGGATTCCCAATGAGACATCTTCTTTGGTCCATGAACCTTCTTTTGAAGATTCCATCATAGAATCTTAAAGATCCTTTCCTTGCAAATGTTTCCTTTCTTTTGATGATGTAGGTCTTCTAAGATTCTTATCATGGTCAATTTTTTTTCATCATATGTGAGGTCCTATACTAGGTATGCTTCTTCTACATGAATATCTTGAGCTATATCTGCCATGCTCCTATATTCTAGAAGGTATTTCTACTTATGCATTTTTGTTCTTATCATAAATGGTACATCTACATGAGTATCTAGAACTCTATATACATCATGCTGCTAGATTCTAGAGGATGTTTCTAGCCATGCAATTTTAATTTATTCCTTTATGCTCCTATCCTACTCCAAACTTTGAAAGAAGTCTAGAAGTAAAGAGTTTGACCTAGTTATAGTAGAGATACGGAGGATCTTCCTTCTTTTGCTTCTTTCCTTCTTCTTTCATCTCTTGAGTTATGTAAGCTTCTTCCCTCTTTCTTTTGTTGTCGTTGTCCTTTTTAAGCTTAGGACAATTTCTTTTGTAGTGTCCACATTCTTGGCATCCAAAGCATTGGATCTTGGACATGTCTTTGTTGTTTGTTCTTCGTGGACCAAACTTGTCAAGTTTACCCTTTGTTTTGGCCATGGTAGCAAATGCTTGCCCCTTTGACCCCACATCTTCTTTTGCCTTAAGTTTGATTTCCTCTGTTCTGCATAGAGACCACATTTCAATGAGAGTGGTTGCTTCCTTATTGGCATATATGCTTGATTTGAAGTTGCACCAATCCTCAGGTAGAGCATTGAGTACTACAGTTGTCATCTCTCTGCCAGACATGACTATCCCAAGCTCTTGAAGTTGATCTTTCATTTCAGATATTTTCATGAAGTAGGGAGCTATTCCTTCTTTTGTTATCTTCATCTTGTATAATTCATTCCTCGGAGATATTACTTCTCTGGTTGTGGATACCGAGAATAGCTCTACTAGCTTATCATAAATTTCTTTTGATGTCTCAAACTTGGAGACATAAGGAATGAGAGAGTCTTTGATTGATTCTATCAGAATCCTTTGAGCTCTTGTCTCATCCTTATTGTACTTGGCTAAGGCTTGAGTCTGTTCCTTAGTAGGGATAGCGATATTCCCTTTGACATGTTCTAGGAGTTCATTCTCCTTGAGTAGTAGATCAGTCCTCTTCTTCCATGCAAGAAAGTTATTGGTACCTATTAATTTATTGCTTTCCTTGCAAAAAGACATTGATGTATATTCAGAAGGGGACATGTACTTACTTGATAGATTTTGAGATGTAATGGATTTGCTTCCTCCTTGAAAACTTGATGGCTTGTCTTCCCTGGATCTTGATGTTCTTCAAGTTGCCTTTTCCAAGTGGACTTGCTTGATGATGAGATTTTCTTGAAGACTTGTAGCTTGATGTAGGTCCTTCTTCAATCCGCTCTTCTTTGTAGGTGCCTTTAGTAAGGCTCTTCTTCTAGCTTTGTAGACCTCATTGATGATTGATGGATTGTATACCTTTCTTTTCCTTGAAGTGATTGAGACTTCTAGGCTGGATGGATTGTATACCTTTCTTGTCCTTGAAGTGATTGATACTTCTAGGCTTGATGCTTCAACTTCGTAGATGCTTCTTCTTTATGAGTGTTCTTGAGTTGCCCTTTTCTTGATGTGTCACCTTAGCTCTGATACCATGTTGAAGAATCTAGGGAAAAATAGTGTAGTGTGATTCTTCGTTACTTGATAACAATTTGTGGAGACTTTTACAATTTATCTTAGCTTGATCTTCTTCTTATTATTAGTGTGTGTGTTTACTTCATCAAATTGCTACCAAAACATAAAACAAGAACACAAGATGTTGGCTCTCTGCCAGGGCCAAAACCTTTCTTCTCTTGAGAGGAAAACCCTTTAGTGAATTTCTCTTATTGAAGCTTCTGTTGATTAATCCCAAACCCTAGACCCATGACTAAGAGGTTCTCCGAGCATAAGTCAAGTCTTTACTCCTTTCTGCACCATATACTGCGGCACTTCTTTTGGCATTTTGTTCTCTGGCACTTCGTCCTCCTTCTTCCGACACTTCATTCTCTTATGAATCTTGTCTAGAAACAGACCTTCTTGAGTGAATCTTCTAGGTGAGGTGTTCCTCTTCTATCTCTTGCACTAGGAGACTTCAATGTTGACCAACCGAGAGAGTATGACAGTGCTGCTGTTCTGCTGCCCTAGTTTCTCCCACGTGTGGGAGGATTACTAGGTTCATATGCTCTTCTCTCCTTCACTTGAGTGTCTTCCTTCCACGCTGGAGTAGGAGGCCTTTGTAGGCCTAGTTGCTAGCCCAAACAATAAAGAATATACCACTATAATTTCACTGTTGATATAGCCGTAGACTGTCCCTCATTCCATGTGTCACTGTGTATACCTTAGAAACAGTCCCTCAATCTTCGTTGTTCTTCCTCTTCCCTTCGCTGCCTTAGTAGACCTTTTTCCTTAGCTTCCTTCGACCTTCTTGTCTCCTCTTTTTCTTGCGGATTTCAGAGCCCAAGTTGTACATTTCATTAGGAGTGGACAACCTCTATAAATAGAGGGTTGTCCCTCCATTTAAGCCGACTTATAGGCCGACTTGATTGACTGTTAGCCGGCCAACTTGGAGGGATGTTTGTAGGCTGACTTGGAGGGCAGTTTGGTGGTTGATTTGCTGAGAAGACTTCACATATTTTCCATGGTGGTGTTGCATGCTTGAAGGAGCTTCTTGAAGGTTTCCTTACATAGGATTAGACTTGACTTTGCTTGGAGGTTTCCCTTTGACTTTAATATATATGTCTACATAGTGTAACATGCCCTTAATGCCTTCAATATTTTTCTCTTGACTATTTGACTCACCTATAGCATTTTGACATGTGCTAGACCTACTTCACTGAGCAAGAAACTCATTGATATATATTATAAAAATAATATTTCTTTTCTTGAATAAGTACAAGTATCAAAAGTACATCTATGAAGGCCGAACCTAGTTACACTTCCTTCAACATCCCTGTCATCCAGATTTGAGAGGACTTATATCTTGATAAGTGTCTAGAAGCTCCACTATCTACCAAACAATTATCATGCGAATCTGGAGGAGAAGAACTAGAAAGAGCATAAATAATAATATCTTTAGATTGGCTAGCAGCTGCATTATTTTCATACATGTAATTTCTCACTTTCTTTTGAGGACTATGGCCTTCTTCATACTTATCCAGAGTGTCCCTTCTCCTTCTATCATCATTTCTTCTTCCATTATCTCCTGTTCTTCTATCATCATTCCTTCTCCTATCATTGTACCTGTTGTTTTTGTTGCCTCAATTGGATCTTGGAGCATCTCTCTTTCTTAGACAGTCTCGTGCATAGAGACAATACTTATGACAATTGTAGCATTCAATTTGAGGCCTTTATTTTCTAAATCTTCTCTTGGAGTCTTTGGATTTGGGAGAAGACTTTCTTTGATTGAATGGTCTCCCTTTACCTTTCTTTTTCTTATCTTGAGTAACAAATGTGGAGGGCTCTCCTTCTTCATGCTTTTGAATTTTCCCTCTGTCAATCATCCTGGTTTCCTCTTGAGTTCATTTTCCAACGAGCTCATCAAATGTTGGGAATACATTATTGTTGCTTAGTGTAGTAAAGAAGGTTTCCCTAACAGAAGGAAGACCTCGAAGAGGGACCTATACGAACTCCCTATTAGATACCTACTCACCTACAACTTGCAATTAATCCCTTAAACGAGATACCCTCATGATATATTATTGCGCAAATTCTCCCTTGTTCATCTTTATCTCTTTGAGTCGATCCTTCAAAGAGAGGATGTGATTCAAGTTTTTGACCTCATACATCCTGACCAAATTGTCATACTGTAATATTCCTAATTAGCCATGGCTAATTGGAATATTCGATTTTGCTCAATTTTGCCTTCTATAGCTATTTATAAATAAAAGGGTGAGGAGAGGGGGACACACCCACTTCATGAATAAAGACACTCCCTAGTAGCACAACGTTGTAACTTAAAAGGTGAGCCAAGGGGGCGCCAAAGAACCACGTAGAGGAGGGGCCCACGTAGACACTTGGAGTGACTGCGCAGATGGTGAGAAACACGTGGCAAGAGGAAAGATACGTTGGAGGAGGTGAGCCTTGGGATTGAGAGAGGCCAACGCTATAAAGGAGAGAGGATCCTCCTCATTTTGGCATTCGATTATGTGCATTTGAGCTAGTCACTTCGACTTAGAGCACATTGGCTGTTTAGCTAGTCTGCAGCACTGTTTAGTGCATTGAGTGTCTCCGTTTGGAGATCTCACCCTTAGCCCTAGGGGACTTCGAGTGCCTGCTCGGGCAAGGTATTTCCATCAGTATTTTTGCAGCAGTTTCATCAGCATTTTGGCTGGAGGATTGAGCATCTTGGATGACTACGCAGTCTTGAGAGGGATGATGCATTTTCTTCTGGCAGGAGTTCTGGGTTGAGGTTTTGCAGGGGGATTTGTGTTGGGAGGTTGAGCAGGGGATCAGCCCTTGCATATTGGAGGATTTTGGCTAAGTTTCAGGCAAAGTTGTGGTGGGTTCATTTTAGCAGCAGCGCAGAGCCTTGAGGGATTGCGTGGGTCCTCAAGGGGGCGATTTTCGGGGGTCGGCCATATCAGAAAAGCTTTCTGGGTTTTTTTGAGTAGAATTCGATTCCAGAGTTTCAGCATTTTCTAAGGAGGGGAACAACCCCAAATCCTCATTTGATTTCTAGCAGTAGCGGTAGCACGACAGTTCTCCAGCAACTTGGACGCAGTTCAGAGAGGGGCCATTCCTTTGCTATTCTTAGTGTATTTCTTCACTTGCCTTGTGCAAGTCGAGGTGCCATCTTTCTGATCACCTCCTGTACTCATTCTATTACTCAGTGTAATAAAATGGCTTAGCATTTCTCTCTGCATTTCTTGAGTATCTGCTTATGGTTATATTGTTATATGTTGCACCATTGTTATTTTTTTTTATCTCTTTGAGCTTCTCGGCTACTATACCACTTGTGTGCTTTCTCCTATACTCTTAGACAGAGTCTGGAAAGGGCCAGGTAACCTCCAGATCTCGTCCTCTTTTTAGAGGCGACATATCTGGTAAATGCCCTCCCAGTCCATCTCTGGTTGGAGTTTGCTTGTGTTTGAGGAATATTCTTGATAAGGGATATTACAATGGTATCAAAGCATAGATCTGGCTTAGCATGTGGAGCTAGCAATCTATGACACCGAGGGAAAGGCCCTACATCTGTTACAGAGGTAGGAGATACAGAGACACTGAGCATAAGTTGGAGAACACCTACAGAGAGGGAGACTGTGTTCCAGTAGTGGACGTGGAACAGGAGGAGCCTGTGGTGGATGCAGGACAGGAGGAGCCTGTGGTGGACGCAGAGCAGGAGGATCCGATGGCAGATGATGACGGGAAGAGATTTGCGGACATGCTCCTCAAATCAGTACAGGATTTGTCGAGGCAGATTGAGGTGATGGGGCAGAGATTCACGGCAGTAGAGGCTAGACAGCGTGAGAGCCCACGGGTTTTCCAGGTTGGTGAGGGATTGGGTGCATCCCACCATTTGCCAGAGCAGCGTGATACTACTCAGCAGGTGGCCTCACATGCCCCTACACGCTCTACCATGCCCACTTTCTTAGGAGCAGACACGGGGGCCGGAGCCCAGCAGGAGGCAGAGCCCGGTCATATGGGCGATTATTTTGCAGAATACCAGGCCTATGGGCAGGAGTTCAGGGAGGCTCTCTCATTCAGAGACTTTGTTCAGCTCCAGCGGGATAGTAGACCCCGCGACCATCACAGAGGGTGTCGACATTATCATAATGGTGACACCCACTGTGCAGCTAATAGATTCCACTTGCCTACGTTTGATGGTTCATCAAATAGTTCGGCAAAATCTTGGGTGGAGAAGCTGGACATTTACTTCCAGCTTAACCAGATGTCGGAGACGAAGGCCATCAAGGTGGCGACATTACATTTGGATGGTGAGGCCCAGGATTGGTGGTTCCATGGGATGGTTACACTCGGACACTCCACAGTGACGACATATGCCGAGTTCACCAGGAGATTGATGGAGAGGTTTGACCGGAGGGATCCGGAACAACACTTTGTGGAGTTGACGAGGCTCAAACAGACTGGGAGCCCAGAGACATACATTTCAGATTTCTTTAGGGTTTCAGTGATGGTACCAGATCTATCCGCGGCACGGAGGATCTACATGTGTGTTGAGGGGTTAACAGAGCCACTTCGGGGTCTAGTCAGATCTGCTAGACCGACCACCCTTCATGATGCTATTAGCAGGACCCGGGACTTACAGGATGTCTTACCCAGGACCCGGACACCTTATCCATAGCGACAGGCTTTTCAGCCTAAGGGGATGGATGTGAAGATTCCGCTTCCGAAGGGAAATCCAGGATGAGTACAACTTGATGATGATGCCAGGAGGGAGTTGAAGAAGAAGCGGTTGTGCTTCACCTGTTAGGAGCCGTGGGCACCAGGACATAGATGTGCTGCTGGCAAAGCACATTTTATTGAGGTCTTCTTCGAGAGCAATGGGGAAGAGGATGAGGAGGATGATGTGGAGGCAGGAGATAGTCATGCAACGCAGGATCTTTTGCCACCTCCACCACCAGCAATAGGTGGTGCAGCTTTTACACCTACCGGAAGGGCCCTTGCAGCATTGCGAGGAGCTCACAAGTATTTGATGCTGCGCGTAAGGGGGATAGTATGTGGCCAGCGAGTGTCAGTTTTGGTTGACAGTGGGGCAATCCACAACTTCATCGATGCACAGATGGTTGAGTAGAGAGGTATACAGACAGAGAGCTTCAATGGGTTTTCAGTTTTGGTCCCAGGAGATCAGACCATGGTATGTGCACGTTATGTACCAGAGTTATCCGTGACGATGGGCACTTACACATTGACTGACCACTTTTTCGTGGTCGATATTCCGGACACCAACATGATACTGGGTTTTCAGTGGCTCATCACTCTAGGGAAGGTCGCGAGAGATTGGAAGACCCTAGAGATGGAATGGGATGATGAGAGGACAGGGAGGCATGAGAAGATACGGGGACAACATACATATCTGCCTCAGACTGTTTCGGCTCATCGGATGGAGGCAGTCTTCTAGAAGGGAGACATAGAGTGGGCAGTAGAGCTGCGTGCATCAGAGGCAGGGACTACAGGGCAGACAGTGCACCCAGAGATACAGTCCATCCTTAACCGGTATGCCATAGTATTTGGGGAGATTCCACCAGGACAGCCACCGGACTGGGGGTTTGAGCACACCATTGAGCTTGAGCAGGGCATACAGGAAATGATTACTACCTCCTATAGGCATCCCAAGGTCTATCGGATGAGATTGAGCGGGCCATTCAGGAGTTGCTGGCTCTTGGGCACATTCGGCCGAGCACGAGTCCTTTTGCTTCTTCTGTGGTGTTGGTGAAGAAGAAGGACAGCACATTGAGGATGTGCATTGACTACAGTGCCCTGAACAAGAAGACCCTAAAGAACAGGTACCCCATACCCAGGATCGATGAGTTGATGGACGAGTTGAGAGGAGCACGGTTCTTCTCAAAGATTGATTTGAGATCTAGGTACCATCAGATTCACGTGAGGGAGCAGGACATTCCCAAGACCGCCTTTAGGTGTCACTATGGGCACTTTGAGTTTTTGGTGATGCCCTTCGGGCTAACCAACGCCCCAGCTACATTTCAGTCTTGCATGAATCACATCTTCCGTAGTTACTTAAGGAAGTTTGTGTTGGTGTTCTTTGATGATATCCTCATTTACAGCAGGACTTGGGAGGAGCATCTCCAGCACATCGAGACAGTATTGCGCATCTTGGAGGAGCAGCAGTTCTATGCCAGGCTCTCCAAATGTGAGTTCGGGTTGACGGAGATGTTATACTTGGGACATATCATAGGAGTGGACAGAGGGTCCACGAGGAGAAGATCAGGGCCATCAGAGATTGGCCGGAGCCGAGAAATGTGACGGAACTTCGAGGATTCATTGGCATTTGTACTTACTACCGGAAGTTCGTCAAGGGTTTCTCACAGCTTGCTGCACCCCTGACAGATTTGACGAGGAAGGGGGCATTTAGTTGGTCGGATACAGCGCAGCGAGCCTTTGATAGGCTCAAGGAGGTTATGAGCAGCTGCCCAGTGTTGATGTAAGGAGAGGGGATCGACGTAGTGTTGATGTAGGGAGGTCACCCTATAGCCTTTGAGAGCCGGAAGCTCCTTCTGCACGAGAGTTGTATTCTATATACGACAAGGAGATGCTAGCCATCATGCATGCATTGGCTAAGTACCGGCAGTATCTGGTGGGTAACAGGTTCAGGGTGAGGATTGATCACAACAGCCTCAAGTTCTTTGTGGAGCAGAAGCAGCTATAGGAGAGGCAGCAGAAGTGGATCAGCAAGATCCAAGAATATGACTTTGACATTGAGTATGTCAAGGGTAAGAACAACATGGTAGCAGATGCCCTTTCACGTAGGCTAGCCACGTTGTCTCTTATGAGCTTGGACGCAGACTGGAGGGCTCGACTCTTAATAGAGTACTCCAAGGACAGATTTTCATGTGAGGTTCTGGATGGGCAGGTGGCGGATGATAGGTACAGGGTGGTCGATGAGATCATCTACTACAGGGACCGGATCTTCTTGACTGAGTGGTCTCAGCTCAAGAAGAAGATACTTCAGGCGTCACATGATTCACCATTGGCATGTCATCAGGGGTTTACCAAAACCTACAGAGCCATTAGAGAGAGGTTCTCATGGAAGGGCCTCAAGGAGGACGTACTCCAGCATGTACGAGAGTGCGATGTTTGCCAAAAGAACAAGGGGGAGATGAACCATCCAGCAAGACTATTGCAGCCTCTTCCCATTCCGGAGGGGAAATGGGAGTGTATTTTGATGGACTTCATCACAGGGTTGCCCATGGTACAGGGCAAGGATTGCATCTTTGTCGTCGTTGATTGGCTGACAAAGTACTCACACTTTTTCGCCATATCTGCACACTACACAGCAGCGCAGGTGGCTGAGCTGTTCTTCAGAGAGATTTTCAGGTTACATGGTCTTCCCAAGACCATCACCAATGACAGGGACAGCCGTTTCATGGGCGGATTTTGGCAGGAGCTTTTCCGGTTGGTGGGGACGGAGTTGACACCGAGTACCAGTTATCACCCACAGACGGACGGGCAGACAGAGATAGTTAACAAGTGGCTGGAGGGCTACTTGTGTAACTATGTCAGTGGACAGCAACGAGCATGGCTGAAGTGGCTGCATCTGGGGGAGTACTGCTACAACACTACACATCACATGTCCATCGGTATGTCACCATTCTATGCTTTGTATGGATATCATCCTTTGTCTTTTGCTGACGTGATGTTTGGTGCTAGCAAGGCTCCGAGAGCCAAGATTTGGATCCAAGAGAGTCAGGATATTCTCCGAGCTCTCAAGGATAACATGGCTACAACGCAGAACCAGCAGAAGCTGTATGCTGACAGGGGTCGGGTGGAGAGACAGTTTGAGGTAGGAGACTTGGTCTACCTACGATTACAGCCATACCGACAGTCGTCACTGAAGCAGAAGGGGGTTGAAAAGCTCAAGCCCTGCTTTTATGGGCCATACAGGGTGATATGCAGGATTGGACAAATAGCATACGAGTTGGAGTTGCCCCAAGGCAGCAAGATTCGTAACGTTTTTCACGTATCATGCCTGAAGAAGGCATTGGGACAGCATGTGACAGTGACAGATGAGCTACCACCCATGGATGATGAGGGGCATTTGGTGTTGCAGCCAGAGGATATTATTGATACTAGGGAGAGGCGGCTGCGGAGCAGGACAGTCCGGGAATTCTTGGTGAGGTGGAAGAATCTACCGGATGAGGATGCCACTTGGGAGAGTGAGAAGATCTTGCAGCATCCATCACTTCAGTTGCTTGAGGACAAGCAACATTTTGTCGGGGGAGACTATAATATTCCTAATTAGCCATGGCTAATTGGAATATTCGATTTTGCTCAATTTTGCCTTCTATAGCTATTTATAAATAAAAAGGTGAGGAGAAGGGGACACACTCACTTCATGAATAAAGACACTCCCAAGTAGCACAACGTTGTAACTTAAAAGGTGAGCCAAGGGGGGGCCAAAGAACCACGTAGAGGAGGGGCCCACGTAGACACTTGGAGTGACTGCGCAAATGGTGAGAAACACATGGCAAGAGGAAAGTTACGTTGGAGGAGGTGAGCCTTGGGATTGAGAGAGGCCAATGCTATAAAGGAGAGAGGAGCCTCCTCATTTTGGCATTCGATTATGTGCATTTGAGCTAGTCACTTTGACTTAGAGCACGCTGGTTGTTTAGCTAGTCTGCAACATTGTTTAGTGCATTGAGTGTCTCCGTTCGGAGATCTCACCCTTAACCCCGGGGTACTTCGAGTGCCTGCTCGGGCAAAGTATTTCCATCAGTATTTTTGCAGCAGTTTCATCAGCATTTTGGCTAGAGGATTGAGCATCTTGGATGACTGCGCAGTCTTGAGAGGGATGACGCAGTTTCTTTTGGCAGGAGTTCGAGGTTGAGGTTTTGCAGGGGCATTTGTGCCGGGAGGTTGAGCAGGGGATCAACCCTTGCATATTAGAGGATTTTGGCTGAGTTCCAAGTAGAGTTGTGGTGGGTTCATTTCAGCAGCAGCGCAGAGCCTTGAGGGATTGCGTGGGTCCTTAGGGGGGCGATTTTCAGGGGTCAGCCATTTCAGAAAATCTTTCTGGGTTTTGCTGGGTTTTCTGAGTAGAATCGGATTCCAGAATTTCAACATTTTCCGAGGAGGGGAACAGCCCCAAATCCTCATTTGATTTCTAGCAGTAGCAGCAGCACAGCAGTTCTCCAGCAGCTCGGACGCAGTTCAGAGAGGGGCCATTCCTTTGCTATTCTGAGTGTATTTCTTCACTTGCCTTGTGCAAGTCGAGGTGCCATCTTTCTGATCACCTCCTGTACTCATTCTATTACTCAGTATAATAAAATGGCTTAGCATCTCTTTGCATTTCTTGAGTATCTGCTTATGGTTATATTGTTATATGTTGCACAATTGTTATTGTTTTTATCTCTTTGAGCTTCCCGGCTACTATACCACTTGTGTGCTTTCTCCTATACTCTTAGACAGAGTCTGGAAGGGGCCAGGTAGCCTTCAGATCTTGTCCTCTTTTCAGAGGCGACATATCTGGTAAATGCCCTCCGAGTCCATCTCTGGTTGGAGTTTGCTTTTGTTTGAGGAATATTCCTGATAAGGGATATTACACATAAATATCCTTGGATGCCTTTAAGTTACCAACATAAACAAGCAAACGATCTTGTAAACCATCATTAATAATCTTCTTAGCTTTGAGAGAAACTTTCTTGTACCTAGACTTGATAGCAGCAAAAGCATTAGTTGGAGGCTCAGGTACCTTTCCTTGCACATATTCCAAAACATCGTTGTCATCCAATATGACTTCCAACCTGATTTTCCAAGCAGCAAAGTTAAATGAGTCACCAAGCTTCTCATTATCCTTGAAGTAGGAGGTAGACATATTGATCAAACCAATTAGGCTCCTTCAACTTATTTCAAGAACTATTGTTCTCATCTCTTGTCTTCTTAGGCTTGTATTCACCTTAGCTCTGATATCATGTTAATTTTCCACTGTTCTACGTTGTTACAATCACTTTAGCCCAATTCTTATCCTTAATTAGCAATATTTCAAAAACAATAATCTTCCAATGATCAATAGCAAGTAAATGTAGTGAACAATAAGAGACAAATATGAGAAACCATATTTGGTCAAACCCCACAAGGGGGAAAACCCTTTCGAATTCTTCTTCTTATTAGATTGTCATAAAATGTTCAGCAAAGAGAGAGAGTACAGTGTTCCAATTCACCATACACAAGACTATCCAGCAAAAGCAACCAATCAATATTCAAGAGATGAGCCTAATAGACATATCTGCTTCAAATCAGAGTTTTCTAGCTCGCGATCAACGGTCAAAATCTATGATCAACTGTCATCAAAACCCTAGGTCACAGCTACACGGAGCTAGCGACCATGCGTGCAGCTATAGCTCTCCAACCGCAGGGAGAAGCATGTCCTGTGTGCGGCTACAATCAAGATTTCCCAGTTCCAACCCTATGGCCTCAAACCAAAAACCCTAATTTACATGTGCGAGCTCGGGTCGTGGAATTTCGGACTTGTACGAACAAATACCGCAAACCAACCTCAAACCTGTGCGAGCCAAATCAAAGAAGAGAGAAGAAGAAGATGCTTGATGATGATGTCCAAATGAGGTTCACTTGACTTGTATTTATAGGCTTCCAAGGGTGTCCAATTTCCCTTTAGGGTTGACTTGTCATTTTGTGCACATGTGAGTTTTCATATTAAAAATACATTTTTCCTTAATCAAATTAAATTCTTCCAAGGGCTTGGAGGGGTATTTCTTGACGAGGAAGGTTGTCCAAAGGAGGGAATTTGTCTTTGCGCTGCCAAATTGAAAAAAGAAGTGATCAACTCCCTCTTGATCCTGTCTCCAAGAGTCATTGATGTCCATCATCCATATGTCAATGTTGTCTTCAGAAGAGATGCAATCTGCAAAATACCCATCATGAGGTACCACAAGTCCCAATAGACAAAAAAAAACAAAGTCAATGCCTCCAAAACTAATCAAAGTCATGGTCAACGGTCAAGGTTAGTGGCCAACTGTCAAAAGAAATATCTTAGGTCATAGCGCACGGAGCTAGTAACCATCAATGTGGCTACAACTCTCCAAATGCATGGAGCACCCTATCATGCGAGCCATTTTGGCCAAGATTTCAGCGTTCCAACCCTGCGGATATAGACAAAATTCTTCTCTTTGTTGATTTCTGGTAGCATCAGATGTGCTCTAAACCTCAAAATTTGCAAGGAGGCTTGGAAACATGTATTCCACAATACCTAGAAATCGTTTTGAGAAATTCCACCCAGAGATAGTTTTATTAAAACAATTAATTATTTTTAATGGAGGCCTAAGTCTAAACTTAGGGAATTAAAATAATTAAAGGGTATTAATCTAACTGTGGGTGAAACTTCTAGAAGAAGACGAGGATCAAGCCAAAATTATTTGATCCATTGATTAGAATATAATCTGGGCCGTTGATTCTCAACTGGAGGATTATAAGAGGAGGCTTGAGGGGCATTTGGAAAATACATTGAGTGGGAGATCAGAAGATTGAATTTTTGAAGCACAGCAGTTGCCGAGAAGAGAATTTGAAGTGATATTTTGTAGTGAGGGGCAGGGATAGTTCCGGTTGGAAATTTCTCCTGATTTAGGAATACTCAGCAAAGGAGGCAGAGAGAGATCTGAGAGAGGAAACGCAGAGGTTTAGCTGGCTAGCGTAGGCTGATGCAGAGGCAGCGCAGAGCCTTGGGGAGGTCCGTATTTTTGCTGGAGGAATCAATTTCTGAAGTCGGAAGTTGAGGTGTGATATCGGGAGGTGGAAATCGACGTTCCTGGGAGGTAAATCAATCAGCAGAGGGAGTGACGCTATCCCTAGACGCTGTGACGTTGGGTTGATGCAGTGACAGCGCAGAGGAAGCAAGGGACAAGCTATTCTATGGCTGGATCAGTTGGGATCACCTGTGATAGTGTGAATTACTTCTCACTATTATTTTTCCAGTGATATTCTCTGTACTGGATAGCCAACAAGGCATCCAGAGATTGTATTCAGAAACTACTGCTTAATAATAAAACCTTCAATTGTTGCACTAGTTTTCCCGCATTGGGTTTTGCTGAGGACTTTTGTCCAAAAACAACGGTGTAATGTGTTGTGTATTTCTTTCTTGCTCAGGTTCTTGTTTCCACTTATAATTTAATTGGTGAAGACTGCAATGTATTAGTTTCAGCGTTTACTGTAGGAAACAATAAATAATTTGTTCAGTAATTAACAGATTGAAGGAACTTAACCAATTGCTGCAGTGGTGATTCGGGTAATCGAATTTTCACACTCTTCACATGTGTGAGCTCGGACCCTGCAATTTCAGACTTCCACGAACCAATTTGCGAACCAACTTCATCCCTGTGTGAGCCAATCGAAAGAAGAGATAAGAAGAAGATGCTTAATGATGAACTCCAAACGATGTTAACTTGAGTTGCCTTTCTCACATCTAGGCCCTTCTTCCAAGCATTCTTCAGGGGTTTCTTCCAAACCCTAACCTCATGATATTAACCAAACCCTAGCTCCTATTACTAGAACAAGGTTACCTAGAGTTTCCCTCAAACCCTAGCTTTCTTTTAGGTCTCCAACATTTCCTTTTCTTAATTCAGAAGTCCATCATGATATCTTTCAGGGGTGATCTAAATGACTTTTCCTCTAGCCCAACTCTGATTCCATGTTAATGTTTCTTAGGACTATATTGTTCTTTGCTTTCGATAATTACTTTTCCAATATTTACATATGAATTCCCCCAATTATATTATAACATCATCAACCACTATGTAGAAAAAACAATAACATCAGTGATGCAGCAAAACATAAAGGAACAATAGATGAAACACATGCACACAGAGACACTAGGATTGGTCAGAGACAGGGAAAAACCCCACAAGGGGAAAACCCAAAATTCAATTCTTCTTCTTCTATTAGATTTCATCAATTGTTCAACTAAGATATAAAGTACAAAATATCTTGAGACACAAATCAAGACATCAGGCTACCCAAGGCCGATACTCGTCTTGTTCACAACTTTGTTTCTAAACAAGACTATCACATAATAATGTCATCAATAACTTAGTCATATTGACATTAGGGTTGCAACATAGGGATACCACCATTGTTCTGCACTGCAAAGATATAACTGAGCTACGATGTCAATAGTTCCATACATATAATTGAATTGTGATGCCATACATAACTGCACTGATGTCAATGATGCCATAATTATAACTGAACTATGATGTCAATATATAGAGAAACCATATATATACATAATGCAGGGACTATTGATGCCAATTGTAACGTATAGGACCCATACATGATCCCGGCGAGACTGTGTGTATATAACAAAGAGACTATCCTATGTTGATTTTCTGTAGCATCGAATGTGCTCTAAGTCTCAAATTTTGTAGGGAGACTTAGACACATGTATTCCACAATACCCAGAAATCGTTTTCGGAAATTCCACCCGGAGACAGTTTTATCAAAATAATTAATTATTTTTAATGGGTCCCTACGTCTAAACTTAGGAAATTAAAATAATTAATGGGTATTAATCTAAACTGTGGGTGTAACTTCTAGAAGAAGACGAAGATTGAGTCCAAATGATTTGAGCCATTGATTAGAATCTAATCTGGGCCAATGATTCTCAATTGGAGGATTATAAGAAGGATATTGATGGGCATTTGGAAGACACACAAGAGGCAAGTACTTAGTTACTCGAGTAAGTTTGATTTTCTCACTGGTCGAAGTTCGGCAAAAGAAAATCGAACCAAAGGGAGAGTTGCAGGTGAGAAGGGGAGAGAGAGGGTATCAACATCAGTTTGAAGATCAGGAGCAAAAGATGCAGAGCAGAAGGAGGAAAACGTAGAGGTTGTGACACAGAGGACAACGCAAAGGCAGTGTGACGTTGGGATAGCATAGTTCTCATGCAGGGGCTGACGCAGTGAGATGCAAAGGGGGTAGCAGATCCTCTCCTGGATCAGAAACTCGTCGAACAATGTATGTAAAATTCTCATAGAGAATCCTCTTCTATTCTGTTGGTTGTATCTTGTACATGAGATTTTTGCTGAAGAATAATAAAGAAACCCTCATCTACTGCACTGATTTTCCCGCATTGGGTTTTTCTGGGGACATTTGTCCAAAATTAACTGTGTCATTGTGTTGTATCTTTTTCTTGTTCAGTTTCTTGTTTCGACATATTAATTTTAAATAGTGAATGCTGCAGTTTTATTTACTTTGATATTTACTGTAGAACACCGTAAATAACTTGTATGGTTTAACAAGTAGGAGAAGTAATATTAGTTGCTGCAGTAGGGATTCCCGGTTTAGAAACTTTCACATGGTATCAAAGCTACAAGTGAAGCAAGAAGACCCAGTGCTGAAGGAAGAAGGGATATCGAAATTCCTGCAAAGGTAGCAATTTGAATCCCTAGAGGATTTGCACAGTTCAGGCCGGAGGGCTAGATTTTCGAGGAAAATCTCTCTCTAAGTGAGTCGACAGAGAGGTAAGATTGCCAAATCGAGATTTGTTAGCGACAGAGGGAGCAGCGTAGCGAAAGCTTCAACGAAGAGGTTTTTCTGGTGAGATACAGTTTTCTGCAGGCAGTTGCTAGGGCAGGATAGCGTCAGAGATCGCACAAAGATGGAAACTCAAGATGTCTCTGAATTATCTTCTAGATTAGAAGAAGAATTCATATGCTTAGCAAGTTTAACGTCAGCAGATGTTTGGTACATTGATAGCGAGGCTTCAACCCATATGACTGGAGTGCAAGAATATTTCTCGAGCTACCAAGAAGAACAAATGGACTTCCAGATTACTATGGGAAACAAAAAAAAGTGTACTCCAGTAGGGAGAGGCACCATAGCATTTCAGATGGAAGAAGGAACCAACATCCAAGCCACCAATGTTCTACATGTGCCCGAGTTAGGAATGAATCTCATTTCAGTGTCCCAGTTACATGACAAGGGATACGATGTATACTTCATTGGAAAGAAAGTATATGTCAAACATCCAAGATGGAAGAATAAGAGACAAATTGGAGCTCGAAGCAACAAACTGTATAGATTGCAGCTCGAATCTCCAATGGCACTAATAGGCAACAGTGATAATGGTGAAATGGAACTGAATGCATTATGGCACAAGCGAACGGGACACTTACACCATGGATCACTGAGGATGCTCAGAGACACTGTTACGGGAGTTCCAGTCCTTAGTAATGAGCATAATGATTTATGCAGAGGATGCGTACTAGGGAAGTACGCTAAAACAAGTTTTTCCAGAAGCAACAATAGAGGAGAATGTGGATTGGGGTTGATACACTCAGATATCTGTGGTCCAATGTCCACAAGGGTTCTTAGTGGTGGCGAATACTTCGTCACCTTTATTGATGATCACTCTAGAAAAACCTGGATCTATTTCTTAAAGACCAACGATGAGGTCTTTGATCGATTCATAGAATTTAAAGCTCTTGTTGAAAACATTATAGGGAAAAAGGTAAAGGTATTGCATTTAGATAATGGTGGAGAATATACAGACAAATACTTCATAGATTTCTATGCAAAGGAGGGCATCAAAAGAGAATGGACAACTCCATATAATCCGGAGCAGAATGGAGTAGCAGAGCGGAAAAATAGAACTATTGTTGGGGCAGCAAAAGCTATGTTGTATGATCAGGACTTGCCTAGATTCTAATGTGCAGAGGCTTGCAACACAACGGTATATATCTTGAATAGAACTCCTCACAGAGCGTTGGGGAAGAAAACACCCGAAGGTGTCTTCACTGGGAAGAAGCGAAAGTAAGTGATCTTAGGATATTTGGAAGCGTGGCATATTGTCACATTCTAGACGAAAAGCACAGTAAACTGGATGAGACTGTAGAAAAGGGGTACTTCGTAGGATATAGCGAGACCTCAAAGGCGTACAAAATCTACATTCCTAACAATAGGAAGATTGTAGTGAGACGGTATGCGAAGTTCATGGAGGATAGAGCTTTCAGGAAGTCTCGAGAGATGCCAATAGAAAGTTAGTCAGTAGATATTCCATTAGTCCAGCAGCAGCACGGGTAGCAAGGAGGACATGCAGGAGGATAGACACTTGGATCGAGTACAGTGACCAGTACCAACATTTCATCAAAAGAAGGAAATCCAAGTAGCTCTCAGCAGATGGAATGATAGGACCAAGAGGAGGAGTTGATTGAGCCTCCCACCAACAGGGAAGTACGATAGGCATTGAGGGACACAGATGAGTTTGTTGGAGCTCCTACAACCGAGAAGAGGTAGCGTAGACAACTTGACAGATACCAGGCCTTGGTAGCATAGGGTGAAGAACCCTCTAGCTTTCAGGAAGTCGTTCAACACCAAGTGTGGGTGGATGCCATCGTAGAAGAGTATAGTTCTATCATTACCAATGATGTCTGGGAAGTAATACCTAGACTAGAGGATAGATCAGTTGTAGGATCAAGGTGGGTCTACAAGATCAAGTATGTTGCAAATGGCAGTATAGAGAAGTACAAGGCTAGTTTTGTGGCAAAAGGGTACACATAGAAATAAGGAATAGACTATGAAGAGACTTTTTCCCCAATAGCCCGATATACCTCTATTAGATCCGCTATATCCCTAGTCGCTCAAATCGGATGGGAGATTCACCAGATGGATGCCAAGACAACATTTCTGAACGGGGTGATAGAAGAAGAGGTGCATATAGAACAACCTGAAGGCTTTGAAATGCATGAAAAGAGAACTCATGTGTGCAGATTAAAGAAAGCCCTGTATTCGTCGGATTTATAGTTACTTGTAGCTGTTGGGATTCGTCAAGAGTGATGCTGATCCCAATCTATACTATTTAATGGTAGAGAAGGAGTCACTTATTCTAGTATTATATGTGGATGACTTGTTTTTAATAGGGTCATCTAGGCTCATACATGACTGCAAGAAGAATCTTGAAGAAGAATTCGACATGAAGGGTATGGGGTTGATGCATTATTTTCTAAGGTTGGAAGTTTGGCAGAAGAATGGGGAGATCTTCCTTGGGCAAGGAAGATATGATACAAAAATTCTGAAGAGATTTAGAATGTAGGATTGTCGGCCCATGGCTAATCCCATGATCACCAACTGGAAGAAAATATATGCATCAGGAGACAAGGAGGTGGACCCCACCTTGCACAGACATCTCATTGGGTTGCTTATGTATTTGGTTAACACTAGGCCAGAGATTTTTTACGCTGTCAACACCCTTAGTCAGTTCATGGTGGAACCGAAAAGGGTGCATTGGGCAACAACTAGGCACATTCTAAGGTATGTACGTGGAACAATCAGATATGGGTTGAAATATTTCCGAGGGGATGACGTCAGATTGAATGGATTCACAGATGCAGATTGGGCAGGTAGTTCAATACACCAGAAAAGTACCCTAGGTATTGCTTCAGTGTTGGATCAGGAATGATCTCTTGGTGCAACAAGAAGTAGAAGTCGGTAGATTTGAGCTCAACAGAAGTTGAATATTTCGCAACCAGCACAGCTACGTGCAAAGCTATATGGCTTAGAAAACTGCTTGTGATTTTATTCAGAAAAAGGATGGAAGCGACCAGGATTTACTGCGATAATCAGAGTTGTATCAAACTCTCTGAGAATCCAGTATTTCATGATCGGTCAAAACACATTGATATCAGATGTCACTTTATCAGAGACTATGTTTAGCGTGGGGTAGTACAACTGCAGTATGTTCCCACAAGAGATCAGATATCAGACGTACTCACAAAGTCTCTAGGAAGAGCAAAGTTCATTCAGTTTAGGGAGTAGATGGGTATGGTAGAGAATCCATTTCAGTAGCAGAAACAAGGGATTTCTTAGTGACAGTGACAGGGAATGAGAGGGAGTTGTAGTACAGATGCAGTGTTGGCAGTGGCAGGGTCAGTAGCAGTACAAATGCAACATTTGCGTAGTAGTTGGTGGGCAGTGATGTTGGAGATTAGCGGCGCAGAGGGAGATATTACAGAACAGGGTGATGTTTTGGCAGGTTGCATTGCTAGAGCACATTCCTCGCTAAGAGGGAGTGTCGATTTCTGGTAGCATCGAATGTGCTCTAAGTCTCAAATTTTGCAAGGAGGCTTAGACACATGTATTCCATAATACCAAAAAATCGTTTTGGGAAACTCCACCTGGAGACAATTTTACTAAAATAATTAATTATTTTTAATGGGTCCCTAAGTCTAAACTTAGGAAATTAAAATAATTAATGGGTATTAATCTAAACTGTGGGTGTAACTTCTAGAAGAAGACGACGATCAAGTCCAAATGATCTGAGCCATTGATTAGAATCTAATCTGGGCCAATGATTCTCAACTGGAGGATTATAAGAAGGACATTGATGGGCATTTGGAAGACATGCCAGAGGCAGATACTCAATTATCCGAGTAAGTTTGATTTTCTCATTGGTCGAAGTTTGGCAAGAGAAAACCGAACCAGAGGGAGAGTTGCAGGAGGGAAGGGGAGAGAGAGGGTATCAACATCAGTCTGAAGGTCAGGAGCAGGAGATGCAGAGCAGAAGGAGGACATCATAGAGACTGACACAGAGGACAACGTAGAGTCAGTGTGACGCTGGGATAGCATAGTTCTCATGCAAGGGCTGACGCAGTGAGATGCAAAGGGGGCAACAGGTCCTCTCCTGGATCAGAAACTCATCGAATAGTGTTTGTAAAATCCTCACAGAGAATCCTTTTCTATTCTGCTGGTTGTATCTTGTACATGAGATTTTTTCTGAAGAATAATAAAGAAACCCGCATCTGCTGCACCGGTTTTCTCGCATTGGGTTTTTTTCAGGGACATTTGTCCAAAAATAACTATGTCATTGTGTTGTATCTTTTTCTTGTTCAGTTTCTTGTTTTGACATATTAATTTTAAATAGTGAATGTTGCAGTTGTATTTACTTTGAAATTTGCCATAGAACATAGTAAATAACTTGTATGGTTTAACAAGTAGGAGAAGTAAAATCAGTTGCTGCAGTAGGGATTCTGGGTTTAGGAATTTTCACATCCTATGATTCATCATATTATCGTGTCGAGACAATCATCTTAGTGTGCCTGCCGAGATCATCATACACTTAGTTGTAGCGAGATCACATATATATTGTACTATAGCAAGACCATACTTATATTGTCCTGAGACTAATTGGCATAGAGGCAACCAAAATAATGTTGAGGAACTAAGAGAACTATAGCCATAGAGACCATGCCAATGCAGAGCCATAGCCATCATAGCCATACGACACTGAACCATACATATGAGATATTATAACCAAAACAAAGATGTGAGATCAGGCCATATGATAAATGAACCAATATCAAATGCGAAGGAGATGATGCCGACTATGAATATTGAGGAGAAGAAATAGAGTGATGCCTAGTCGAGACCTTGTGTCATGATTGTGCGATTATATAGAGATTAATAACATATTCCTTTACAGTGCGACTATATCGAGAGTGAGACAGAGATGCCAAACCAAAATACCATAAGATCATTTGTGGGAGAAAGAATGTGAGCGTCCATAAGACAGAGTGTGAGAAGCCATGTAAGAGAGAGCCACATGCAACAGATTATAGTCATGCGAAATACATCAGAAAAATGTGAGCCCTAATCGATGATCCCATATGATTTGAGAGACTCAATTTATACAAATGGATGGAGGAAAATCAAAACCCTTGCTAAGGTTGACTTTGGTATTTTGGAGGGAAACTTAAAATTGAAAATTTAAATTTGCCCAAAAATATTTGCTTTAAATACTTATTTGTCAAATCAATTTTGAACCAGTAGAATTTTCCTTATGACCAACATAAACTCTCTTTAGGGTTTCTTGTGGGAATTTCTGTGAAAATTCCTTAAACCCGAGAATTCCTATTGTAGCACTGATGATATTTCTTCTACTTGTTAGATGTACATGAACAATTAATTTGTAGTTTCCTACGGCAAACAACGAAATACATACACTGTAGCCTACACCAATTAAATAATATGCTGAAACAAGAAACTGAACAATAGAGAAAACCACATGCAAGTGACAGTTGCTTTTGGACAAACGTCCCCGGAAAAACCCAATGCGGGAAAATCGATGCAGCAGATTTGAGGGTTTTTATTATTATGTAGTAGTTTGAATACAACTTCTGGATGCCCTCGTAGTAATCCAGTTATAGAGAAATATGACTAGCAGAAGAAATTTGTGAGATTACCTCACTCTACCCGGCAAGTCTCGGCTGATCCGGCAGCTGAACTGCGAGTTCCTCGGCTACTTCTACGTTGCCCTTGCGTGGGCCCCGCGTCAACCTCTAAGGCACTGCGTCACCTCAGTATTGGATCGATTTTCTCTCTCAGATCTCTGACGTCAACCGTCCAGCTCAGAACATCAAACCCCAACAAATTTTCGGACTTCTGCTTGGAGAATTGCGTTGCCTCTGTGTGAACCCTTCTGCCTTCCTGGGTACTACGCTGCCTCCTTCTGGTGTCCCTCTATCTCTCTGTTGCGTATCCTTGGCTCAGGCGAAGATTCTCCAACCAAACTGTCCCTGCCCCTCACTACAAAATCTCACTATCGAAATTTTCCTGGCAGCTGCTCCGCTTCAGAAAATTGAACTTCTGAACTCACTCAGTGTCTTTCCAAATGGCCCTCAAGCCTCCTTACATAATCTTCTCGTTGACATTCAACGACACAGATTAGAAGCTAATCAATGGCTAAGATCATTTCTACTTGTTCCTCGCCTTCTTTTAGAATTTACACCCATAGTTAGATTAATACCCATTAATTATTTTATTTCCTAAGTTTAGACTTAGGGTTCCATTAAAATAATTAATTATTTTAATAACACTGTTTCTGGGTGGAATTTCCCAAAACTCTTTCTGGGTTCTTTGGAATACATGTGCTCAGCATCCCTACAAAATTTGAGACTTAGAGCACATCTAATGCTACCATAAATCAACAATTTCTGCTTGGTTGCCAATTTTAATAACTCTAAATGACTTCTCTGTTCTATGTTGATCATGCATGGCCTTGTACTTTTCTCGTGAATTCTTCAATGTTTCATATACTTGCAAATGGATTTACCTAATTTTCTCAACAATTTTTTCTACCCTTATGGTATCCCAAGTGATATCCTCCTTTACTCGTCATGCTATCCATATACTACATCCAAAGATAAAGGTGGCAAATATTGAAAACAAGTCTCAAATGGTGACTTAACTTGAGTGTGGACTACTTTGTTGTAGGATTCCTCCAACAAAGTCAAAGAGATACTTCCTCTCCACCTATATACGAGGTCCTAGACCTCCAAGGGCCACATTGGCACTTGTAGGGTGAGCGTTGAGAGCCATGGGCCTCCACCATAGCAAAAAGTACTTCATGGATCCTCAACACCACTCATTGATTGCTCATGTTCCACCTTTTTATCCGAATTGGATTATTAAATTATTTTTCATCCATCTCGATGCATTTGGAGTGGAAAAAGTGGAGGAATCAGCTCACAGGACCATTTTTACTGGTGGGACCCAGTTTGGCGAAACAGGGTCTAAAACCTTCCAGGAGTGTTTTGAGGCATCAAACGACGCTAATTGGTTAATTTATCTAAGTGAAATTGTGGATTAATGCTCTTAATTTCTCATTTCCATTACTATCATTGAGTGGATTCATTGCTCATTGTTAAATTGGATATCTCTTGTGGATGTTATTCTGATCATAATTGAGATAAGAGATTTAAATTTCTCTCTTGTATCTAACTAGCATATTGGTGATTTATTGATTATAATATTGGAGATTGTTAATTTTCTTAAGTAGCATTAATCTTGTCTTTGAGCAACTGTTTATTTATATTACCGCCGCATTTCTCTAGCACTGTTAAGCTTGAATACTTTCTCTTGTGGTTGAGATTTTATTCATTTATTGTTTAAGTACCTTATTGTTCTTAATTAAAAATCATTGTCATTAAGTGCTTAACAAATTAAGTAATCTCACCTTAAGACCACTAATCCATCTTGCATATCATTCTAAGACTAGTCTTGCATTTAATAATTTACCTCTAAGCATAAGCTTGGTTGATAGAAATATAGGAACACCTTTCTCATCTAGCTTGAGGAGCCTAACACCTCTTTACTGGTTAATATGGTGACCTTGCAGTCGTCAAAGCCACGGTCTCTACAGCGCCGAAGGCACTGATTGGTTAGTACCTAAGGGGAGGTATTGTTAATCAAGCCTTTGCTTGCTTCCCCTTGGCCTCTTTCTCAAAACCTACTCTAGAGACTAGCTTCAAAATAGTTAAGAGGAAGGATACATCTAGAATAGGCATATAATTAAAAGCAATCAAGATTCTTGCATCACACCTAGATTCCAGGATTTGCATAGCATATAAGGTAGATAAGCATTTAAGCAGCAGTTGTTCATCCGGTCATTTGGTCTTTAATTGATTTAAAAGCAAGTTGATTCCATAAGGCACTGGCCTCACATCTAAATCTAATTAAATTTATAAACTTGCTAAATCAACCAAGTGGCTAGGCCATTCAACATGTCTCCTGGACTCGTTGGTTGCCAACTTGTCTCTCATTCCCTTCTTTCATAGGGACTACCCCCCATAGCTTGTTGTTGGGAGAGAGTTAGAACATAGAGGTCGAGGATCAGGGTGAGAGCCCCCGACTTGAGTCGTTGTCGCACCATGTCTTTACAGTCTGAGCGACAATACATCTGAGGAAGGAGCAACAAGGAGATCTAGATCATAACCAAGCAAGGGCTTGATCAATAGATTAGATCCAATTGCTGAGTATGTGATTCCTCAGTTGGATCATTACCTTTTCTATTGGAGCCCAAGTATTAAAGTAGTACGAAGATTAGTGAGAGATTGAGACTCACTATTGCAGTGATAACAACAACACAGAGGTAATGTAGGGGTATCAACAGTGTGAGGTCAGAGTAGTGTAGTGTAAGTGAAAATTGGTTCAGCTACAAAATGTAGCAGGAGAATCAGATAGCGTAGTGATATCATGGTGGATACTAATTACCGAAGGATTTTCTTCACAAAGATTTCCAATTTCTCAGTGACAGAGGAAGATTGATTTATTTGCAGAAGAGGAGTGTGAGTTTCTCTAGGGAGGATGCAGTCTCTCCAATAGTGCAAGTTGATTGAGGTAGGAGGAGTTGCTAGGGAAACAAGGTACTTTGCTATTCAGATCGATTTGCAGAGGAGAAGCAATTCCTAGTTTGATGGTTTGATTTCCAGTGGAGATTGAGTTATTTTCCCTGCATTATTTCTCAGTTCCTGATTTATTTCTGTGGCGTTTATTTTATTTGTGAAGATTGCAATAGTGAGCTATTCATTATTTGACGTTAATTAAATAACAAAAGACAAATAAACTGCATCAATTAGAAGAATAGTTTCCAGTTTATTGCAATTGTGGATTTTCCATAGCCCATGGATGTAGTGTTTCCCTGCTCCGTCCAAGTCAAGTTTTCTCCAGGGAGGATGCAGTCTCTCCAGTAGTGCAAGTTGATTGAGGTAGGGGGAGTTGCTAGGGAAACAGGGTACTTTTCTATTCATATCGATTTGCAAAGGAGAAGCAATTCCCAGTTTGATGGTTTGATTTCCAATGGAGATTGAGTTATTTTCCCTGCATTATTTCTCAGTGCCTGATTTATTTCCGTGGCGTTTATTTTATTTGTGAAGATTGCAATAGTGAGCTATTCATTATTTGACATTAATTAAATAACAAAAGACAAATAAATTGCATCAATTATAAGAATAGTTTCCAGTTTATTGCATTGTGGATTTTCCATAGCCCATGGATGTAGTGTTTCCCTGCTCCGTCCAAGTCAAGTTTGCTAAGCCAAGATTTAATGCTCTTGCTTCTATGTTTCATTTATATTTGGGTTTCAATAACCAATGTACACATAACTGTCATGACAACCACGGTTGTGCAGGAGCACGGGGACCATGGTCCTTTTGCTTGACATCACTGGGACAATTGTGACCCTTTGTTGATGAGGTTGTCTACAAGTAACCTTGTTGAAAACACATAGCTAGCGGAGGAATAAAATCCGTTGGTCCTTCTATATTATACGACTAATGCCCCTCATAGCATAGAGTTCCGACAATCGGATATTGATTGTAGGTGAAAGTCACAAAGAGATCTTGCCTCAATCAACTAGACAAGCAACAATTTTGTGGATATTTCGTGTGATACACGAATATTATAGTGAATTTTGTCTTGTACATGGTTTTTAACCATACTTTTATATCTATTTCCTTGATGAAATCAGTCCAAATGAAATAACCAGATCCCAACAAATATTATTTGGGAAGGGCCCAAAATTCATGCCTAGAGACAAAATCTAGCTTTCCACAAAAAATGGAACTATAGAGGTTGGTTTTGTATCTTTCGAGTAATAACCTATGCACTGAACTTGATCCATGCAACGAAGAAATATGTCTATGTAAAGAGAGAAATATTGATTCGAAGACAATTTAAGCTGAAATCCTTCATTTTCCTGAGTTGTTGAAAAAATGGTTCAAATTAATAAGTTATTAGAGTCACTGTATACTTTGATACACTCTACTCTTCATGATATAGTCAAAATCAACGAATACACTCTCGTAGATATTCTAAGTTGTTTATGAGATGCACAAAACAAGATCAAGTTACTCCATCTCGAATCACAACGCCCACAACATGAGCTACAAGAAAGGAATCAATAGTTTGAACTAGTTCTTGTTCAAAACAATTCTCTGTTTGAAATCGATTCCCATCAGTAGCCAACACATGATAAGATTAGTGATGCCAATTTAGGAACAGTTTCAAATAAAGATGTAGAAATTCTACTTGCACTTGCCAAGCCCATCATTAGACCTTAGGAAGAAGTCATCCATAACAAGCACAAAACTGATCTTGGATATGAAAAGGAAGTGACCGTATCCAGGTCTAGTATGTTAGTCAACTACTTGTTTTGAAGTCATATCAAGTAAGCCTTAGTCATGACCAAAACTAGATCCTAGAGCCAGAGTTAGCCAGAGCTAGAGCTAGTATTGTAGCCAGAGACAGACTCATGTTCCATGAGCATGATATGGTTTGTAGTCCATCTTAAACCACCACTTAGTAGAAGACTTATTACTTCTACTAGATTACAGTTTGTGGTCATCTTCAAACCACCATCTCATTATTTTGTGGTCATTTTCAAGCCACCATCACAGAGCACTTCCATTTAGTAGAAGACATCAACTTCTAGCTATATTTGGAATTGTTCTAGGAACTGCTTCAAGCCAAGTTTCAGAGTTGGTGGTCTTCCTTAAACCATCACTAGTAGAGGACTTCGGCTTCTGTCAGCCTTTTGGTTTGTGGTCTTCCTTAAACCACTACCAATAGAAGACTTTGGCCTTTGCTACCCCATTTGGTTTGTGGTCTACCTTACATTGCCATATTCAGAGAGCACATCCAACCATTTGCTATTATCCACCTCATATTTCAGCTCTCTTCTTGGACTCACAGACACCCCTTCAAATTAAAGGGGAGGAATGTTGGAAACACAATCCTTATACATTATGTAAACTTGGCATATTCACTTGTGCCTAAGGCGAAAAGCCTCAAGTGAAGTTGAAGAGTTGCGAGGAGTCCAAGAGACCTCTTAGAAGATGAAAGCAAGGGTCACGAGATGTTGTATTTATGTGTATCATATTATTGAAAAACTGAACACATGCTTATCTATCTGTCTATTTTTGTGTGTGTGCTAACTCATTCTTTTCCATTTATATACCAGAATTAATCTTGTTAAAACAACTGTGCTTAGAATTCCACAATCAAGGTCATCCTGATGCTGCTGCACCTAGCTGATTTTCATACTCATCTATTAAGTTTTGAAATTGATTTGACTGATGTCAATGGGCTTAGCTGATTGCCAAGTTTGTACTGTATTTAATCAGAACGAAGTGCACAGACTAAATGATGAGTGTATTGCTTCTAGATAGAACGATAATGAATGATGATTCACCACTGGCTTGAATTATTCATGTAGGCAGATAACATCCTCGAATGTTCACGGACTGCAGCATTTGGAGTAATTACAGGAGTTGTTTCGTTTGCACATTTTCTTGGAATAACTATTGCACGTTTTCTTCCAGAACACATGATATTTCAGGTGTGTTCAATATATTCTTTAGTATTTTGTCACTTTCTTTTTTTCTAACAGCTCTTTTACGTAGCTTGTTAATGGAACTTATGTTCTGATGTCCTGTTTTATTGTAAATAATATTTAGGTGGCAACTGTTATAGGAGTATTTGCAGCTGTATATTTGAGAGCTTTTCTAGCCGAGCCAAATTTCAACTCATCTTCCCTACGAGGAAGTCAGCCAGTTGGCCCTGTAAACTCAAGTGTCTGGTCTAGACGGAGGTTTATTTGTAGCAGGTCATCTCTACAAGATGCTGTACAATTGTTTAAGAGAAGGTTGGTTTTTTTATAACTTCTGTTTTGTTCATGAGTGAAAACATCTATCTTCATCTATAGCATAGAAGCCTTCTTGATAAAAGAAATCTCTTTTGAGTCTTTTGGTTGTTTCATAGTTTAAAGCTCATCAAAACTCATACTTGATTTAGTAGGTATGTTCTTGGAAACTATCGTGTAACGTTATCTTATAAGTTATTAAAATAACTTTACATGTGTGAAATTTTCCTTTTGAAAAAGGACAGCCATTACTAAAATAATTTTGAATGAAGTTGATTTATTCCACTTCAGTAAACATGTACTCAGGGGCTGCACTGAGAAGAATGAACTTTCATCAGCTTAGAAATCAAGTCTAAGGAGTATTTATTCTGCTAAAGTTGACAGGGAATCACACCTGGCCTCATCTAATTTAAGCTTATGCTATGAAATTGGGGCAAACAGCAATAAAAAAACCAATCTTGGCAGATGACTTGACACCCTGACAACCTCACTTAGTGAACTAGCACCTTGTTGGCAAGTTGTTCCTGTTTATAAAATGATACATGCAAATAAGGGACTAATTCCACTTTTCTTCCTTGGACATAGACAATAAGTAATTATGCTTGTTGACCGCTACGTGTCAACTACCCATAGCAGTACACCCCCTTTTTCGCAAAAAGGGACAACGCTGGATCGACGTGTCCATGCCATTTGACTATCATCATTGGCCTGATCATGTTATCTTGTAAACCCAGTCTGCATGTGTAAATTGTAAATAATCTAGCAGATCTAAGTCAATACTCTCCTAGGAAACCTAATTTTCTCGTGATAATCTATGTTCCGGAAGGTTTTTTGTCGCACCGATCCATGATCGGCAGAGATTTCCTTCAGCCTAACCCCAAAGCTGGAATGGATTTTGTCATTCGAATCTTAGGAGAATCCTAGTGTGCTTCGAGTCTATGTAAAAGTAATTTAGAAATAATTCTAACTATTTGGTTAGGTTATTACAAATTGCTTGATCTGCTAGATTATAGTTGTATCGCAGAACTGGGTGGTCTATGAGGGTCT
Organism: Pinus tabuliformis; assembly: GCA_031772625.1. Lineage (NCBI taxonomy): Eukaryota > Viridiplantae > Streptophyta > Pinopsida > Pinales > Pinaceae > Pinus > Pinus tabuliformis. The sequence goes on from CM062805.1 coordinate 231,106,811, forward strand.
ATGTCAAATGGGTTTTCCCCCTTGAGATGTAAAATTGTAAAAGTCATGATGAAAAGTGTTTTGAGGGTTAGAAAATGTTTTAATCCCCTCATAAGTCCTAAGTCCTAGGTCCTAGGTGATTTTTCCAAAGGGCTAAGTTTGAGGATCAAAAAAAAAAAAAAAAAAAAAAAATAAAAGATATAAAAAAAAATACTAATAATATTAAAATAACTAAAAATAAAATAAAATAAAAATAAATTAATTAATTAAAAAATAAAATAAAATAATAAAATAATAATAAGTCAAAGTTTTGAGAAAATAAATGCAAAGTTTTAATTTTTTACTATATTAAAATGCATTTAAAATTTCGACGGATGAAATTAAAAGGGATTTTGATCCTCATCGACGGTCGAGATTAGTTTGACATGGATCACTCGAACTAGCCGTTGGGAATTTTTCTTTTAAATAGGGTGTCAGGGGTCATTTGAGATCAGATTTGATCTGAGAGTCTGGTGCTAAAGAAAGCTCTCTTGTAGTCATTTTTTGTGCAATAAACAAAGACTTTGGGGTTGAAAATCTTGCTGGTGTTACTCTTCTGGAAGTATTGTAAGATGATTTTTTTTTTGCATAATTTTATTTTCAGCCATTGATAATAGCTTGATGAAGATTGATTTAGGCACAGGTATCTTGTCTGATCTCTGGGGTTTGAATGATAGTTTAAATTCTGAAATATAATGGCAGGTATCTCCATTTGATCTGGATTTCACTATTGTTTTCTCCCTCTATGTTAATGGTTGATTTTAAGCTGTGCAAGAAATCTTAGTTTTGAGTTTACCGGGTGTTAGGGGAAGTTCTTGGCTGAACCAGCCAACCCCCGGATTGCATTTTCTGAAAGAGCCTAGCCAATTTTAATTCCGGGCTTATCATTTGAATTTTTCTTATGAATGCAAGAAGGGTTTTCTGAAGTATCTCACATTAAATTTAAATTCTGAAAATATTTCTGTGGGTTATTGATAAATCTGGCTGCTTAGAGTCGTTAATCTATAAACACTGTAATTATTTAGCTAGATTTAGGGTTTTCAGTTTTGTTTCCTGCACATATTATTTTTGAGTGTTCGGTTTTTGCAGGTTGCAGGTACAAATTTTGAAAATTTTTCGGGGTTTTCATTAGACAAATTTGAATGCAGGGAAATTTAAAATTTACTGGAGAATTTGCAAGGTCTTTCTGAGGAAATTCGAGGTTTCCAAGCCATTTGTCTGCTGGGGCTTCATCTTCACAGGAAAATTTCAAATTTTTTTTTAGTGTATGCACTGTTCAGATCTCCAGATTTGCGTCCATCAGACTGCTGGCCATTCAAATTCACGCATATTTGCAACTCCATTTTCTTTCACTTTGCTGCAAGCTTCATTCTCATCCATCGATCTGCACAGCAAACTTTCCCACGCCGTCTGATCGCTCAGCATCTCTGCCATACTGCATCCCTCTTCGTTGCTGCTCAACCTTCATTCACAGTAGACCTGCAAACACACATATTTGTTGTCCGTTAAGGGTCCTTTGCTCCGCAGCTTCTCTCTCAGATGCGTTTTTCCTTCTGCTATTTTCCTTACGCAGTCCCACTCTCATGCAAAAACCCCTACATTGCCCATCCATTGGAGCTCCACGTTGCCTACGTGCTGCTTCTGCCAGCGTCCATCCACACGCAGTATCACCTTTCTCCTTGCAACGAGTCTCCTATCAACTCTTTCTGCCTTCATCCATCAACCAGCGGCTCCTCTGCTTTTTCACTTCGTTGCCCTCATCTCCGCGCAACCTTCGAAAACCTCTTCACACTGCCGTTGTTGCGTTTCCATGCTTGAGCTCCGCAAACCTGCAAGTTGCAACAAATCCATCGAGCCTCCCTCGGTAGAACTCCATTTTCTTTTTCGCCATCTGACTTGCACAACCATAAACAAAACATTCGATTTTCTATATGCTGCGTATTGATTTTATGGTTTAGCGTAGGTTAGGGTGATGCATTTTTTTGTATAGTTTAGTTTTAGATTTTAGAATTGATTTTAGTTTTATTCTGATTTTTTTTAAGTTTAAATTTTAGAAATAAAAAAGTTCTTTAGGATTTAGTTTAGTTTAGTTTTTGCTTAGAATAGTGTTGTTTTATTTTTTATTTTCATTCATGAAAAATAAAAAAATTTCATAAAAAAACAAAAAAGTTAAAAAGGGACTGGTTCTTAGGATTTATTTAGATAAAATTTTAAGGTTTGATTTTAAAAATCTCAAAAAAAAAAAAATCATAAAAATTAAAAAGTTTTTTTTTTTTTTTTTTTAGCTTTCTTTTAGGATTAAATTTTAGATCTAGTTTAGATTTTTATTTATATTTAAGTTTGAGTTTTATTTTTAGAATTTAGATTTAATTTTCATTTTTGTTATAGTTTAGTTTAGTTTTATTTTAGAATAAATCAAAAAATCAATAAAAAAATAAAAAATCATAAAAGGTTAAAAAGTTCCTTTTTATTTTAGATTAGATTTTATTTCTATTTAGGATTTTAGTTTTAGACTTGAAACTTTATAAAAAATATAAAAATATTATATATATATATTTTTAAAAAGCTTAACAAAAAAATTGAAAATTCATTTTTGGTGACTCTGTGTTCCATTTCTCTATAGTTAAACACACTTGATAATTATTTTGAAGTTAGCTATGTGAAAGTGGTAACTAGTCAGCATTTAAATTTTAAGATCATTTAAAGCATTTACTTTTTCTTGAAGTTTAATTGCTGGAGCATTGTTAAAGCATTGTGCGTTTATCGAATATCTTACATTGCTTGGGTTATTTGATGATAAATGATTGTTTCACAAGGTTTATATTTCTGCAACATATACTAAATAATCTTTTAATCATTAACTCCATAAGGCACTAGTACATTAATTTCCAAAAAAAAATCAATCAAGTGCTAAATTGCCTTGCTGTGTCTCCCAACCCAACTGGTCCACAGTTGGTCTTCATTCATCCCATAGGGTCTAACCCCCTTAGCCTCGGGATATGGCTTAAACGGAGAGATCGGGGATCAGGGTGACAGCCCCCGGTCTGAGCGTTGTCGTGACAATCTGTGCGACAACAATGCCTACCTGAAATAGGTAAATGGGTATGGGCTTTGGAAACATGTCATGTCCCCAACAAATAAATTTTGTGAAGTTGAATTCACAATTTTGCAATTTTGATAATTATTAAATGTTTGACTTAGGAGAAAGGGGCTGGAGGCTCGAAATAATTTTGAGGACGAAAAAGGTGACCAACTTAGGAGAAATGAAATAATTAAATAGTTGGTGGGTTGTGGTGGCCACCCCAAAGAAGGAAATCGAACCCCTTGGAGGAATTCGTACCACATGAGGAAGAAGGCAAGGAAGGAGTTCGAACTAGTGGGCCCACAAGGATTAGAAGGGGCAACAACTATATATATAGGAGAAGCAAACTCATTTTGAGGGTTCCTTGATTGTACATTTTTTGTTATAGAGTTTGCTTGAGCTGTTTAACCAATATACTAGTGCTGCTTAGCACAGGGATTTCCAAGCGAAAAATCCCAACTCTCTTTTGGTGAACCCTGAGTGTCATCCGAGGAGAGAAATTGGAGCTGATTAGAGAGTCAAACTTTTGGCTATTGTGAGTCATTCCAGCACTTCTTTTAGCCAGTGAGAGTTCCTGAAGGACACAAAGGCAGAATTTCTTATAGCTTGGTTGAGGGGCTTCTGAGGAGAAAACACTTGGAGAAATTGCAAGAATTTCCCTTCAGAAAGGACAAGTTATCTGTTGATTTGGGGTAGCATCGGATGTTCTCTAGCCATCAAAATTGGTGGAGAGGCTAAAGCACATGAGATTTCCAAGACTCAGAATTGGTTTGGGTAGATTCTACCCGGTTTGGGAGATATTAAAATAATTAATATTTTTAATGGATTTCCTAAGTCTAAACTTAGGAAAAATAAAATATTAATGGGTATTGTTGTCGCACAGATTGCCACGACAATGCTCAGACCGGGGGTTGTCACCCTGATCCCCGATCTCTCCATTTAAGCCTGTCTCCCGCGGCTAAGGGGGGTAGACCCCATGGGACAATGGATGACCAACTGTGGACCAGTTGGGTTGGGAGACACAAGGGGAAACAAGCACTTAATTGATTTTATTAAGTTAATAGACCAATGCCTTATGGAGTTAATGACTGAATGATTATTTATCAAATGCTTGCAAAAATATGAGCTCATTAACAATCATTTATCATCAAATAACTCAAACAAAGGTTAACTTTTGCAAAATGTGAGGTAATCGATAAATGCTCAATGGCTCAATGATATTCTAGCAATTAAAATACGAAAGATTAAATACGTTAAATAACCACGGAATTTTAAATGTTAACCAGAGATCAGATTCATATAGCTAATCTTTAAATGATCTTCTAAGCATATTTAACCACATGAAAATGATAAATATTAGTCCCACATCAAAATTTTAGCCTCAGCAGAAAAGATATATAGAAAACATGACAAATCCTTGAGCCAAGATTGAATCTCGTAAAGTTATTTCCAAGATTTTTTGTATTTTCAAACAAGACTAAGCTAAAGTCTAAATAAATGACACTTTAAAATTAAAATCTAAACTAAATTAAAAGAAACCTTTTTTTTTATGAAATAAAACTAAAATTAGAATCTAAACTAATCTTGAAACTAAATGAAAAGAGAAACCAAAAGCTTAAAATCTATATACATAAAATGAAATTCTATAAAATCTAAAACCTAAATGAAATAAAATTTAAAACTAGATCTAAATCTAACTTTTAGATTTTTATATATATGTATTTTTTTTTATAAAGTCAAAATCAAATAAACTAAATTTAAATTAGACTAAGATCTAAAATCCCCCCCAAAAAAAATTGAGTTAAATAAAACTAAAACTACATACGAAAACTATATAAATAAAAGGTTTAAGCTAAATCAAAATCGAGAAAAAAAAAATTAAATTGAAAATAAAGTTGAAACTAGAATCTGATTGCGCTAATTCTAAGCCTAAACGCATAAACCAAGCATAAAGATGAAGTCGTATATTATTTTTTATTGTGCAGCCACAGGCTTACAGGGATGGCAGCAAATTTGGTCTTTGACAGCGAACGGAATTCGAGTCTATTTCGATGGATGAGAGCAGACAGAAGGAAAAAGGACAGACGCAAGTTTGATGGGAGCCTGAAGGAATACGTGTTGCAGATTTGGACGTGAAAGGCTGTGGGAGAGGTGTAGAAAGAAATGCAATGGTGACTGTGAGTTAGAGCCACGTTGAAGAGGGAGAGATGAGTGTGAGGAAAACTGATTTGAGGGGTTGTGATGCATAGACAGGCAGGGCAGGATAGGCCGCTGCGTAGATTTGAGAAAGGAACCGCAAGTTTGTTTGCAGTTGACAAGCCAGGCGGAGGGGAAAAGGACCAAAACAACGATTTGGAAGTGAAGGCGTGTGCAACGTTTGGGCGCAGATGGGCAGCAAAAGCATAAAAAATGACTGCGTGGAGAATGGAGAAGAAACGTAAGGATGGAGAGAGGACTGGGAGGAAGGAAAAATGTCAAATAGAGAACACGTGGAGAGATAAGGATGCAGAAAGGTTTGAGCTGCGTGAGTGATACGCAGGAGAAAAGAAAGGGTTGAGACAGCTGCTTGAGGGATAAAACGCAAAGCTTGAAAACAAGTAGTGAAACCCTCAAAAAATTCCAGATTATATTGTCTTAGATTTATTTATGAAATCCCTGCAGATTCTTCTTCAGATAAAAATTTGAAAACCCTGGATTGCAAAAATAACACCTTTGCAAGAGATTGTTCTGATGCAATAGCAAGGAGCTGACCAAACCCTTGGAAATCTTCAGAAAACCCTGCAACCTGTAATGGAAAAACAAACAACCAGAGATATATATATATATATATATATATATAAACCAAAACCCTACAAACGAGCTACAATATTTACAACTTTGTGACTCTACAACAGCCAGATTTGTCAGTAACCCTCAATAATATTTTCAGAATATCAGATTTACTATGAGATACTTCAGAAATCTCTCATGAAATTCAAAAATGAACTTAAAATGTCAAACCCAAAATCGAAACTGGCTGGGCTCTACAAGAAAATGCATGCGGGAGTTGGCTGGTTCAGCCGAGAACTTCCCCAAACGCCCACTGATTTTCTCAATAAGGGTTTCCTGCACAGCTCACTTCAACCATCAATAAAGAGGGAAAAAACAATATTAAATTCCAGATGCAATGGAGATACCTGCCATTATTTCATAAATTCTATTACCATTCAAACCCTGGTAAGTGAATAAGATACCTGTGTTCAACAATACTCTACATCAAGCTATTACTAATGGCTGAAAATAAAATTATGCAGAAAATAAAACAGCTCACAGCACTTCAAGAGAGTAACATCAGCAAGATTTCAACCCCAAAGTCTTTCTTTATTTGCACCAGAAAAGCTTTACAAGAGAGCTCTCTTTAGCGGAAGACTCACAGATCGAATGATCTCAAATGACCCCTAACACGCTATTTAAAGGAAAAATTCCCAACGGCTAGTTCGAGTGATCCATGTCAAAATGATCTCGACCGTCGATGAGGATCAAGATATCTTTTAATCTCATCCGTCAAATTTTTAAATGCATTTTAATGTATTAAAAAATTGAAATTCTGCATTTATTTACTCAAAGATTTGACTTATTATTATTTTATTATTTTTAAAATTTTTATTTTATTTTATTTTTTAATTATTTTTAAAAATTTAAAATTTTATTATTATTTTTATTTATTATTTTTTAATTTTTATTTTTAAATGGATCCTAAAACTTAGCCTTTGGAAAAATCACCTAGGACCTAGGACTTAGGACTTAGGACCTATGAGAGGATTAAAACATTTCCTAACCCTCAAGACACTTTATATCATGACTTTTACAATTTTACATCTCAAGGGGGGAAACGCATTTGACATAGACCCTCATAGACCACCCAGTCTTGTGACACAGATATAACCTAGCAGATCAACGCACTAGGATTCCCCTAAGATTCTAATGACGAAATTCATTCTGGCTTTGGGGTTAGGCTGAAGGAAAACTCTGCCGATCATGGATCGGTGAGACAAAAAACCTTCCGGAACGTAGATTATCACTAGAAAATTAGGTCCACCTAGGCAATTTTACATGCATGACTCAACTCTACTAAGATTATTTACAATTCACACATGCAGACTGGGTTTACAACATAATATGATCAAGTCGACGATGACTGTCGAATGGCACGGACACGTCAATCAAGCACTATCCCTTTTGCAAAGAAAAGGGGGTGTACTGCTATGGGAAGTTGACACGTAGTGGTCAACATCTGGTTCTACTTGGGGACACATTACTGCACTATGAGAATGTGAATCCAGAATCTGCATCCACGCAACACACAACAAAAATAAGTAGCGTCCGTCCAAAAATCATCATCTAACATTTAATCACATGAAAGATATAAGCTCTTCATTTATTAACAAGGAAAGTAAATCTAATCCTAAAACAGAAATAAAATGTTGAAATAACAAGGAGTAGGGTTAGAAATACAATACAAAGGATGCCCTATGGCATCAGATATCATCTCTGAAAAACAGCTTGAGCATTTGGTCATTCGCAAGTAGATCAAGTGGTTCGCCATCCAATCTGCTCAAGTGGAATGAGTTTGGTCCAGCTATATCTCGAATGATGTACGGTCCCAACCACAAACTGTCGAACTTCTTATGTTTTCTTGGTTTTTCATTCTTGTGATCCCAAAGAAGTGCCATATCTCCCACCTGCAAAGATCTAGATCGAGAGAATTTATCAAAGCTTTTCTTAATGTTATATTGATTTTTACATATAGCATCAAAAGCTGTCCTACGAGCTTCATCTAACTCCACAATCTGATCTATTCTATTCTAAACAACATGTCTATTAGTAGAAAAATTCTGAAGGAGCTGATAAGCTGGCAATTTTAGGTGCATATGTAAGGTTACATCCAAGCCATCAACTAATTCAAAGGGAGATTTACCAGTATCTTTCTTCTTAGTGATTCTATCTGCCCATAAAGCATACTTGATTTTGCTATCCCATGATCTCTTATTATCTCCTACTATCTTCTTGATAATGGTTATGAGATTCTTGTTACTTGATTAAGCCAGACCATTACCCCGAGGATAGTAATTTGACGAATGAGATAAGATAATGCCATATTTGAAACAGAAAGATGAAACTTCTGAAGAACTAAAAGCCTTGGCATTATCAGTAGTGATCTTAGCAGGGACACCAAATCTAGTAATGATATTATTTTCAATGAAATCCATAATAACCTTTTCAGTGGCATTCTTAGCAAGAATGGCTTCAACCCATGTAGTGAAATAATCCGTAGCAGTCAAAATCCATGAATAGCCATTGCTAGAATTTTCATGGAACTTCCTGATGAAGTCCAGACCGCAATGCTGAAAAGGTGCCTCTACAATGACAGGTTGTAGGGGCAGGGCAGAAAGCTTCTGTTTCCCAGTGAATAGTTGACAGGCTTGACATGTTCTAACAAACTTATGCACATCAGAAAAAATTGAAGGCCAATAATAACCAGCTCTCAGGATTTTGTGGGCGTTAGTTCTAGCAGCATAATGACCACCACAAAATCCTGAATGAAACTCAAAGATTAATTTCTTGGACTCAATTTCATCAACACACCTAAGCACTATGCCCTCAGGATTTCTCCATCCAAGGCCATCCTTCATAAGGCAATACTTAGTGGCTTTTAGTCTAAGAGCCCTTCTCTTATGAGCAGCTAAATGGTTAGGACATGTAAGATTCATCAAGTAATAAACGATGTCCTTGTACCACTCATGCTCTCCTAATCTTTGCAATTCCGACGAAGATAGATCGCTAAGACAAAACAAACCAAGAGTCTTTTCGTTACTTTCAGTCAACATTTGAGCCAAACATTGGCCTTTGACTAGCTTGGTGGGTTTGATCTCTAAATCATATTCTTGTATTTTAGTAACCCACCTAGCGCGAGTCCCTAAGCAATTAGTTTGAGTTAATATATCTTTAACAGCAGAATGTGGGACGAAAGCAATGATTTTAGAATAACCCACATAAGTTTTGAAGTGCTTAAGAGACTTGACCAGGGCATAAGCTTGCTTTTCCATGGTATTGTACTTCAATTCGGAATTTTGAAGCGCTCTACTCATGAAAGCAATAGGCTGCTCGTGACCATCTTTATTCTTTTGTAACAAGACACCAGCAATGGTATCTTCGGAAGCAAAAGAAAAAATCATGAAATCCTTGGAATAATCGGGACTAACTAAGACAGGAGCTCTTGCAATAGCGCATTTGATTTCTTGAAAAGCCTTTTTGCCGTCTTCTTGCCAAACAAATTTTGCATCTTTCTTTAGAAGACTTTGAATAGGCTTAGCTATTTCTGCGTAATTTGGAATAAACCTTCTAAGAAAATTTGTCTTTCCAAGGAAAGACTGAAGGGATTTAAGATTATGAGGAAGAGGAATCTTTTGGATTGCTTCAATTCTTTCAGGATCAATCTTGATTCCATCCTTAGAAATGATATGGCCAAGTAATTTCCCTTCTGTTACTCCAAAAACAGACTTAGCTGGATTCAAAGAAATCCCGTATTCTCTACATCTGTCGAAAACCTGCCTAAGATGATTTATATGACTGATACCATCTTTAGAAAATACAGTAAGATCATCTTGGTAAATCTCAATAAATTTCCCGATTAACCCCTTGAAGGCATAATCCATAGCCCTTTGAAATGTAGCCCCAGCGTTGGTTAATCCAAACGGCATTTTGATGTATTCAAAAGTACCCCATGGCATGGTGAATGTGGTTTTATGATGATCTTCCTTTTTAACCCATACCTGATTGTACCCAGAAAAACCATCTAGAAACGACATCATTCCAGAACCGGTTACTCTTTGCAATAAAGTCTCCATGTTTGGCAAAGGGTAATTATCTTTCTTGCATGCTAGATTAAGATTTCGAAAATCGACGCAAAGCCTTATCGTACCGTTCTTTTTCCTAACAATCACTAGATTTGAACACCATGTCGAATGCCTTGTTTGAGCGATAATTCCCGCCGCAAGCATTTTCGCAAGCTCTTTCTGAACCAAAGGGGCTAACTTAGGATTAATCTGCCTAAGCTTCTAGCAAAAGGGTTTAGCATTTTCATCTTTTAAGGGGATAGTATGTTCCATGACATCTTCCCTATAGCCCTTTAATTCATCATAAGAAAAAGCTAAAACATCTCGATATTCGCGAAGTAAATTAGTTAACTTTTTTCTTTCCTCCACACTAGTACCTTTACCAATTTTAACAATCTTTGGGTTTTCAGAAGTACCAATGTTTATCTCGAGATATTTGCCTGGGTCCATCTTATTTTCTTCTCTCAACTTCGTGGCATCATGCCGATCAAAATGTTGCTCTAAGGCAACCACATTCCTAGGAGTAGGATTTATGATATGCTCATGTTTTAAAGATCCATCCTCCTCAGAATCTATCCGGAAATCTTCAAACTCATCCAAACTATTAAGGAAACGAATGACTTGTTTTTCATCATTAAAGACTTGCCAATGCTCTGAGTTATCTGGAACAGATGGTCTAAATATTACTTCCATTTTGATCTTATCCTTAATTAGCTCATCAGATAACTGGAAGGTAGTAGCAGCTACGACAAGTTCATCTGCCAAACTATTTTGCTCTCTTGGGATAGCTTCGAGGTCAAGGGCATCAAAATGTTCCATAGTATCCCACACAGCATTTCGATAATTCCTTAGTCTTTGATTTTTGCATGTGAATTTATTTTTAAGCTGCATGATAATTAAATCAGAATCCCCCTTAATGCTAAGCAACTTAATTTTCAAAGACTTTGCCAATTCAAGACCCAACAATAAAGCCTCATATTCAGCGACATTGTTGGTTGCTTCAAACTCTAATCGATAGGGAAACTTGAAAATGTGATCAAGGGGAGATTTAAGCACTATTCCAACACCCTTACCATGCCTAGACGATGCACCATCAAAGTACATGTACCAAACTCTATCATCGAGATCCTTAATCTTATCATCAGGAGGAATTATGAAATTAGACATGATAGTGTAATTCCCATTGTCAGATTGCTCTTTGATTATCTCGTTGTGAGGTCTGTTAGGATCTTCAACATGGAATTTTCTTTCGGGCTCTCTATTAAGTCTTACAAAACCATCACCCCTAGGAGAAGGAATCATAGCATATGACCAATTCATTTGAATACTTCCTCCTAGATCAGAGGCCCACTTTCTGGATAAAAGCATACCCCAGGCGTCAGGCACATCAACAACAATTATATCCATAACAATCATGATGTCTGGGTAAACTGATAGATGAACTTGTAAATCTTTGATCAAACCATGCACTTCGATCTTTTTAGAATCCATGGCACATATATTATAGTAGGGTCTAGAAACTCTTAAGTTAAGCTGTTCCATGACCCTTTTAGTCATTACACAAGTTGATGCACCAGAATCCAACATGCAATTATTCAATTTATATCCATTAACTAACAAGGTGATAAAGAAAGGCTGGTGATCTTTGTTATCTGCATCTAAGCTTTGCAAATATATGGGAGCATCGTGATAGTCAACTTCCCGAGTCTTCTGTTGAGAAGTATTTACTTGAGGACCTTGAATAGCTTTTAGTAACTTATCTCTTTGGGAAGGGATTTTAGCAATCTCGGAGACAGGAACCCAGATTTTCGCATTGTTGAACCAACTTCCCAAATCAACATCTAATCCAGAGTTTAAACCAGGGTTAAAAGTTTGAGGGGGAATTTGATTCCCGCTCTAATCTTTATCCCTTCTCTGATAGGTCAAACCTTTATCTCTAGCAATTTCCATGATTTGCTCGGGAGAGGGTTTTTCACCATATAACCTAGCCAAAATGTCATCTTCATTTTCAAGGTTATTTATACTAAAAGCTGATGAAGGATTCATAACGTCACGACTATTTTCCTTGACCTCTATCCAATCATCCATAGACAAAGGAAACTTGTTACCTACTACATTTATTTGATCACCTGCCCCAAACATTCCATTATCTAAAATTCTTCTAACAATGGGACAAGTGGCCTCTTCATGAAGAGCATCACAAACCCGATAGTAAGGAGGAGCACTATCAACCAAATTAGTTAACGGATTAGGAGGTCTATGTTCACTAGATTGACCCTTCTTTTGCCAATTGTTATTTCCATTGTTATTATTTTGAGGTTGGAAATTTTGCGTTTGCGCTCTTTCCATTTGGATCAACCTATTCTGCAAAGTAGTTGTCTCCTTATTATGATTGATTTCCATGCTTTCGATCTTTTGGAGCAATTGCTGAACAAGCTCGCTTTCAGGTCCTTGAACTACTTTTCCTTTAGGTTCTTTTAGTTTCGTAGCAGCCCTATCGAAACCTGGGATCTCAGACTTCCCAGATGCTACCTTGTCCTTTTCAAGCTCTATAGCTAAGGCTTGGCAATCTCTATAATCATTAAGCCTAGCACGCCTTAATTCATAAGATGGCTCAGGACTAAAGGCATCAATGTAAAAATCTCGGAGAGATTTGTCTGTAGGTTTATAGTCTTGCGGTAATTCTCTAACAATACCATTAAACCTTTTGTTAAATTCTTCAACAGTTTCATTCTCTCTCTTTTTTATTATGCTAATAGCTTTTACGAGGTGTCTTCCTTCTCTCTTATCTCCATACTTTTCCTTAAAGGCATCAATGATCGATTGTAAGGAATTAAATGAATTCTGAGGCTTTTCTGCAAACCAATCATAGGCATCGCCCCCTAAAGTTAAAATGAAAAGAGTCATTCTAACATCCTCATGATCGAAATCAGCAGACCTTGCGTACTTAGCCATCCATATACTAAAATCTCTCAAATGCGAATTAGCACTAATTGCATTATCTCCCTGAAAGTTAGGCAACTTATCTATCCCAAGTGATGGAAGATCATTGGGATACCCTGGAATGTTAGAAAAATCGCAAGGGGCGTATATATCCATGATGTTGTGCCCAACTTGACTAGTAAAAAGCAAATGGATATCAGAGAGGGCTTCTTGTCCGAGATTAACAAGAAGTGCACGAGAAGAGAGTTTGTGTAATCGTACCCTGAGAGCCCTTTCAGGATCAGGAGCAGGATTGCACAGACTGCTTGGATGTCTTCTAGTATACACTCTTGTAGATAATATATGAAGTGGAGTCGCCACCCGGACAGGAAGTGAAACATGGAAAAGCTCGAAAGGAAAGGACCAAGGACAGAAAAACTCTATCCTCGGCAGTGGCACCAAAAAATGTTGTCGCACAGATTGCCACGACAACACTCAGACCGGGGGCTGTCACCCTGATCCCCGATCTCTCCGTTTAAGCCTGTCTTCCGCGACGAAGGGGGGTAGACCCTATGGGACAATGGATGACCAACTGTGGACTAGTTGGGTTGGGAGACACGAGGGGAAACAAGCACTTAATTGATTTTATTAAGTTAATAGACGAGTGCCTTATGGAGTTAATGACTGAATGATTATTTATCAAATGCTTGTAGAAATATGAGCTCATTAATAATCATTTACCATCAAATAACTCAAACAAAGGTTAACTTTTGAAAATGCGAGATAATCGATAAATGCTCAATGGCTCAACGATATTGCAGCAATTAAAATACGAAAGATTAAATACTTTAAATAATCACGTAATTTTAAATGCTAACCAGAGATCAGATTCATATAGCTAATCTTTAAATGATCTTCTAAACATATTTAACCACATGAAAATGATAAATATTAGTCCCACATCAAAATTTTAGCCTCAGTAGAAAAGATACATAGCAAACATGACAAATCCTTGAGCCAAAACTGAATCTGGTAAAGATATTTCCAAGATTTTTTGTATTTTCAAACAAGACTAAGCTAAAGTCTAAATAAATGACACTCTAAAATTAAAATCTAAACTAAATTAAAAGAAACCTTTTTTTTTATGAAATAAAACTAAAATTAGAATCTAAACTAATCTTGAAACTAAATGAAAAGAGAAACCAAAAGCTTAAAATCTATATACATAAAATGAAATTCTATAAAACCTAAAACCTAAATGAAATAAAATTTAAAACTAGATCTAAATCTAACTTTTAGATTTTTATATATATGTATTTTTTTTTATAAAGTCAAAATCAAATAAACTAAATTTAAATTAGAATAAGATCTGAAACTCCAAAAAAAATAACTGAGTTAAATAAAACTAGAACTACATACGAAAACTACATAAATAAAAGGTTTAAGCTAAATCAAAATAAAAAAAAAAAAAAAAAAAAACCCTTGAAACTAGAATCTGATTGCGCTAATTCTAAGCCTAAACGCATAAACCAAGCATAAAGATGAAGTCGTATATATATTTTTTTTATGTGTAGCCACAGGTTTATAGGGACGGCAGCAAATTTGGTCTTTGACAGCAAACGAAATTCGAGTCTATTTCGATGGATGAGAGTAGACAGAAGGAAAAAGGCCAGACGCAAGTTTGATGGGAGGCTGGAGGAATACGTGTTGCAGATTTGGACGTGAAAGGCCGCGGGAGAGGCGTAGAAAGAAATGCAATGGTGACTGTGAGTTAGAGCCACGTTGAAGAGGGAGAGATGAGCATGAGGAACACTGATTTGAGGGGCTGTGATGCGTAGACAGGCAGGGCAGGATAGGCCGCTGCGTAGATTTGAGGAAGGAACCGTAAGTTTGTTTGCAGTTGACAAGCCAGGCTGAGGGGAAAAGGACCAAAACAGCGATTTGGAAGTGAAGGCATGGGCAACGTTTGGGAGCAGATGGGCAGCAAAAGCATAAAAAATGACTGCGTGGAGAATGGAGAAGAAATGCAAGTACGGAGAGAGGACTGGGAGGAAGGAAAAATGTCAAATAGAGAACACGTGGAGAGATAAGGATGCAGAAAGGTTTGAGCTGCGTGAGTGATACGCAGGAGAAAATAAAGGGTTGAGACAGCTACTTGATGGATAAAAAGCAAAGCTTGAAAGAAAGTAGTGAAACCCTCAAAAAATTCCAGATTATATTGTCTTAGATTTATTTATGAAATCCCTGCAGATTCTTCTTCAGATAAAAATTTGAAAACCCTGATTGCAAAAATAACACCCCTGCAAGAGATTGTTCTGATGCAATAGCAAGGAGCTGACCAAACCCTTGGAAATCTTCAGAAAACCCTGCAACCTGTAATGGAAAGACAAACAACCAGAGAATTTATATAAACCAAAACCCTACAAACGAGCTACAATATTTACAGCTTTGTGACTCTACAACAGCCATATTTGTCAGTAACGCTCAATAATATTTTTAGAATATCAGATTTACTATGAGATACTTCAGAAATCTCTCATGCAATTCAAAAATAAACTTAAAATGTCAGACCCAGAATCGAAACTAGCTGGGCTCTACAAGAAAATGCTTGCGGGAGTTGACTGGTTCAACCGAGAACTTTCCCAAACGCCCACTGATTTTCTCAATAAGGGTTTCCTGCACAGCTCACTTCAACCATCAATAAAGAGGGAAAAAACAATATTAAATTCCAGATGCAATGGAGATACCTGCCATTATTTCAGAAATTCTATTACCATTCAAACCCTAGTAAGTGAACAAGATACCTGTGTTCAACAATACTCTACATCAAGCTATTACTAATGGCTGAAAATAAAATTATGCAGAAAATAAAACAGCTCACAGCACTTCAGGAGAGTAACACCAGCAAGATTTCAACCCCAAAGTCTTTCTTTATTTGCACCAGAAAAAGTTTACAAGAGAGCTCTCTTCAGCACAAGACTCACAGATCGAATGATCTCAAATGACCCCTAGCACCCTATTTAAAGGAAAATTTCCCAACGGCTAGTTCGAGTGATCCATGTCAAAATGATCTCGACCGTCGATGAGGATCAAGATATCTTTTAATCTCATCCGTCGAATTTTTAAATGCATTTTAATATATTAAAAAATTGAAATTCTGCATTTATTTACTCAAAAATTTGACTTATTATTATTTTATTATTTTTTAAGTTTTTATTTTATTTTTAATTATTTTTTAAATTTTATTATTATTTATTTATTATTATTATTATTATTATTAATTTATTAATTTATGAATTTTTAATTTTTATTTTTAAATGGATCCTCGAACTTAGCCTTTGGAAAAATCACCTAGGACCTAGGACTTAGGACTTAGGACCTATGAAGGGATTAAAACATTTCCTAACCCTCAAGACACTTTACATCGTGACTTTTACAATTTTACATCTCAAGGGGGGAAAACCCATTTGACATAGACCCTCATAGACCACCTAGTCTTGTGACACAGATATAATCTAGCAGATCAACGCACTAGGATTCCCCTAAGATTCTAATGACAAAATTCATTCCGGCTTTGGGGTTAGGCTGAAGGAAAACTCTGCCGATCATGGATTGGTGAGACAAATAACCTTCCGGAATGTAGATTATCACTAGAAAATTAGGTCCACCTAGGCAATTTTACATGCATGACTCAGCTCTGCTAAGATTATTTACAATTCACACATGCAGACTGGGTTTACAACATAATATGATCAAGTCGACGATGACTGTCGAATGGCACGAACACGTCAATCAAGCACTATCTCTTTTGCAAAGAAAAGGGGGTGTACTGCTATGGGAAGTTGACATGTAGTGGTCAACAGGTATTAATATAAAACTGGGTTAGAAGGTTCCAAAAATCATGGATCAAGCCAAATCTAATCTTAGCCGTTGAAGGACCAACGAGAAAAGTATAAGAAGAGGCTTGAGGGTTAGTTGGAGAACACACCAAAGTGATCAGTCATTCATTTTGCTAGAGCGGGGTTGCTAAGCAAAAGTGAATCAGTGATCAACAGAAAGGGGCGGTGAGTACTGGACAGAGAGGCAGAGACAGTACTGAGAGACCAATGCAGAAGCAAAGAGAGCGAGAACAACAGCCAATTCAGGCCACGCAGACCGCAGTAGAGACAACGTAGAGCCCAAAGGGACTGCATCATCCACTCAGAAGGCAGAGGAAGTCACGCAGAGGGTCACGGAGGCTACGCAGTGCCTCAGAGGGCTGATGCAGAGGGTCTTGGGGTTGACGCAAAGCAGGAGGAGGTTGATGCAGAGGCCAGAAGGGCTAGCACCGAGCTTCAGAGTCGCTAGAGAGGGTTTCGTGGGACAAGTTTTCTGAATACCTATCTCCGAATAGAGAGGTATTGTTGCTGTGTATTTTTCTCTGTCGGGTGAGCCAGTAGGCACCCAGTTGTACTTAAGGAAATACTGCATAATAATAAACCCGCAGAATAGCTGCACCAATTTTCCCACATCGGGTTTTTCCTGGGACATTTTTCCAAAAATAACGGTGTCACTTGTGTGTTTGT
Source organism: Pinus tabuliformis (assembly GCA_031772625.1). NCBI lineage: Eukaryota > Viridiplantae > Streptophyta > Pinopsida > Pinales > Pinaceae > Pinus > Pinus tabuliformis. The sequence goes on from CM062805.1 coordinate 231,124,273, forward strand.
TTTCTTTCAACTGATGATCTGTAGATGTTGTGACTGTATTGTGTTTATTTCGGTATTTATATGTTTGAAATAACTTGTTCAGAATTTACAAGTAGAAGAAATAAACTAGTAGAATACAGATTAATTTTCTAACGGATAGACTTGGAAAATTCAACATTATCTAGGTTGTGTTTATTTATGGTAGCATCGGATGTGCTCTAAGCCTCAAAATTTGCAGAGATACTTGGACACATGTATTCCACAACACCCAGAAATCATTTTGGGAAATTCCACCTGGAGACAATTTGATTAAAATAATTAATTATTTTTAATGGGTGCCTAAGTCTAAACTTAGGAAATTGAAATAATTAAAGGGTATTAATCTAACTGTGGGTAAAACTTCTAGAAGAAGACAAGGATCAAGCCAAAATGATCTGAGTCATTGATTGGGATCTAATCTGGGTCGTTGATTCTCAACTAGAGGATTATAAGGGGAGGTTTGCGGGGCATTTGGAAGACACATTAAGTGGGAGATCAAAAGATCGAATTTCTAAAGCACAACAGTTGCCGAGAAGAGAATTCAAAGTGATCTTTTGCAGTGAGGGGCAGGGATAGTTCCGGTTGGAGATTTCTCCTGATCCAGGAATACTCAGCAGAGGAGGCAGAGAGAGATCCGGGAGAGGCAGCACAGAGGCTAAGTTGGCCAGCATAGGCTGACACAGAGGCAGCGTAGAGCCTTGAGGAGGTCCGTATTTTTGCTGGAGGAATCAATTTTTGAAGCCGGAAGCCAGGGTGTGAGACCGGGAGGTGGAAATCGAAGTTCCTGGGAGGAAAATCGATCAACAGAGGGAGTGACGTTGTCCCTAGACACTGTGGTGCTGGGCTAACGCAGTGACTACGCAGAGGCAGCAAGTTGAAAGCCATTATGTGGTTGGATCAGTCGGGATCACTTGTGATAGTGTGAGGTACTTCTCACTATTCTTCTGTCAGTGATATTCTTTGTACTGGATAGCCAACAAGGCATCCAGAGATTGTATTAAAAAACTATGCTTAATAATAAAACCCTCAAGTGCTGCATCGGTTTTCCGGCATTGGGTTTTTCCGGGGATGTTTGTCCAGAAAAAATGGTGTAATGTGTTGTGTATTTATTTCTTGCTCAGTGTCTTGTTTCCGCTTATAATTTAATTGGTGAAAACTGCAGTGTATTAGTTACGGGTTTACTACAGGAAACAATAAATAATTTTTTCAATAATTAACAAATAGAAGGAACTTAATCAATTGTTGCCGTGGTGATTCGGGTAATCGAATTTTCACATGGTATCAGAGCTAGGTTAAGAAAGAGAGCAGAGTCGGAAGAGCTCAACGCTGAAGAGGAGGGTCAAAGTGTTGCGTAGGCAACACATCAAATCCCTAGAGGGATTGCGCAGTCCAGGCGAGGAGGGCAAATATTTTCGAGGAAGGTCTCTCTCTGAGTGAGTCGACAAAGAGGTAAGACTTCCAGATCGAATTTTGCTAGTGTCAGAGGGAGCCGCGCAATAGCGTCAGCGAAGAGGCAGTTTTCTAGTGTGATGTAGTTTTATACAACAATTGCTGGGGCAAAAAAATTGTCAGAAGGAGGAAGGGATACATTGTTGAGGGAGTTTCTTCCTCAGAGAATTCCTAGCCCAGGAATTCGATTTCTCTATTGCTGGGCAGCAGCAGAGAGGAGCAGATATACTAACTCCAGCAGGGAGTGTGTAGGCTAGTCCAGTGTCACGCAGAGGAGAGAGGAGGTAGTTCGATAGCCCGTTGGCAGAGATGGCAACAAATGGGTTGCGAGATCAGGATCAGTTGGAGGGAGCATCCAAATATGTGATTTGAAAGGCAAGGATCTCATGCCTTCTGGATGAGCACGATCTCAAAACTTGTGTCGACAATGTGATAGCTGTACTCGCGGATCCAGATCCGCTCAAGAAGTACAAGGCCGAAATGGCAAAGGCTAAGAGGATGATCCTCGACAGAATGAGGGATCATGTATTGTGTCACATGATGGCAAGGATACTGCTCGACAAATGTGGGAAGATTTGGCCATGCTATACGAAGGATCTTCCGAGTAGCAGAAGATGTACTTGGAGCAGAAGATGAGATCCACGCAGATGCATAAGGGGGAATGCATTGATTTGTTCCTTATGAAGCTTCAGGAGATCCGACACTCGTTGGTAGCTCTGGGGTCAACACCTCAGCCTACCAAGATGGTGAAGCTGGCCCTAAATTCAGTCTCAGAAGAATGGCAAGTGTTTGTCTAGAGCATCTTGGGTAGAGAAAGATTTCCAGATTGGGAAGGGATGTGGGCCGCTCTTCAGCAGGAAGAGATGAGGAGAGACTTAGTCAAGTGAAAACTTGACAGTAGCAGCAACAACAGTGGGACGAAGCCGAAGGAGGAGGATGAGAATGCAGCCCTCGCATCTAAGGGGCAACAGGAACAACGGAAGAAGAAAGATATGTCGAAGATCAAGTGCTTCCGGTGTGGCAAACTTGGTCATTGCACCACACAATGTCCTCTCATGAAGGACAAGGATGCGAAGCAGGATCCGAAGGCTACATCCGCACAGATTGAGGAGGAGGAGTTTGCCATGATCGCCCAGAGGTGGGGTGATATAGAATTGTAGTTCGAAGGAACTGCAGTTGGGCAGGATCCTTGAGGAGTCCACCTCATGGATCAATACCTTGCTACAGGAACCCAGATAAGAAGTAGCAGGATGGACCAGTGTCAGTGTAGAAGGGTGTTGGAGTGATAGTTGCAGTGGCTAGGAGCGCCAGAGACTAAGCAACGCAGAGCTAGAGTTGGCAGCAGTGCAGTTGGCATAGAGCATAGTCAGAACATCGCAGAGGCTTCAGAGGGTCAGCACAGAGACTAGCAGTAGTCAAAATTCTAACAACATATGCCTCATATTGAACACTAGTTCAATAATTTTGCATTCTTTTCCGTTGCTAATGCAGTAGCAGCAGCAGCTGGAGAAGGGTGCAGTGCTGATGCAGTGTTGGCAGTGGTAGTGTTAGTAGCAGTACAGATGCAACATTTGCGTAGTAGTTGATGGGCAGAGATGTCAAACATCAACAACACAGAGGGAGATGTTACAGAACAAGGTGATGATTCAGCAGGTATTGCTAGAGCACATTCCTCGCTAAGAGAGAGTGTTGATTTCTGGTAGCATCGGATGTGCTCTAAGCCTCAAAATTTGCAAGGAGGCTTGGACACATGTATTCCACAATACCCAGAAATCGTTTTGCGAAATTCCACTCGGAGACAGTTTTATTAAAATAGTTAACTATTTTTAATGGGTGCATAAGTCCAAACTTAGAAAATTAAAATAATTAAAGGATATTAAGCTAACTATGGGTGAAACTTCTAGAAGAAGACGAGGATCAAGCCAAAATGATTTGAGCCAATGATTAGGATCTAATCTGGGCCGTTTATTCTCAACTAGAGGATTATAAGAGGAGGCTTGACGGGCATTTGGAAGACACATTGAGTGGGAGATCAGAAGATCGAATTTCTGAAGCATAGCAGTAGCCAAGAAGAGAATTTGAAGTGGTATTTTTCAATGAGGGGTAGGGATAGTTTCGGTTGGATATTTCTCTTGATCCGGGAATACTCAGCAGAGGAGGCAGAGAGAGATCTGAGAGAGGCAATGCATAGGCTTAGTTGGCCAGCGTAGGCTGACGCAGAGGCAACGCAGAGCCTTGAGGAGGTTCATATTTTTGCTGGAGGAATCGATTTCTGAAGCCAGAAGCTGAGGTGTGAGACCGGGAGGTGGAAATCGAAGTTCCTGGGAGGAAAATCGATCAACAGACGGAGTGACGCTATCCCTAGATGCTGTGACGCGGGGCTGATGCATTGACTCTGCACAGGAAGCAAGGGGCAAGCCATTCTGTGGCTGGATGAGTCGAGATCGCCTGTGATAGTGTGAGGTACTTCTCACTGTTCTTTTGTCAATGATATTCTCTGTACTGGATAGCCAACAAGGCATCCAAAGATTGTATTAAAAAACTACTGCTTAATAATAAAACCCTTAGCTGCTGCATTGGTTTTACCACATTGGGTTTTTCTAGGGACCTTTGTCCAAAAACAACAGTGTAATGCGTTGTGTATTTCTTTCTTGCTCAGTTTCTTGTTTCCACTTATAATTTAATTGGTGAAGACTGCAGTGTATTAGTTTTGGTGTTTACTGTAGGAAACAGTAAATAATTTGTTTAGTAATTAATAGATAGAAGGAACTTAATCAGTTGTTGCAGTGGTGATTTGGGTAATCGAATTTTCACAGGTGATTTGCAGAGTTGGAAAGTGTTGATTTTGTGAGGGCCGAAATTGTCTCTCCTAGGGTTTGTGCAGGAGTTTTTCTAGGTGAAATTGCAGAGTGGGATTGGAGTTGGATTTGTGCCAGAGTGAGGCAGGAATTTTGCATACATCCTTAGCATTTTCCAGCCTTGAAGGGAGAATTTGGAGCTGAAGTGTAGCAGTGTTTTCTGTGTGGGACGCAGGGCCAAGTAACTAGAGGAATTCATACAAATTTGGGCAATTCCGGAAGATTGGAGCCAACCCAAAATATTTTTGGGTTTGGTTGGCTTGGGGATGTAGAGATCAACTCTAATTTTGCAGAATTGTTGGAGGTGATTTGAGGCCCCAAATCCCATTTTGCCTTTAGCAGCAGTAGTAGAAAATTCTTGGGCAGAGCATACAACCAATTGGGTCAATTCCAACGAGGAGATTCACTCTAGTTGACCTGGGTTTTGCATGCTTGTTGTAGCAAGCCCAGGTGCACACATTCCATTTCATATTGTACATAGATTGATTCACAACTTTGCAATAAAATGGCTTAGAATTGTTGCTCCTACTCAATGATGTTTTGATTGTCTTGCATGTGTGGAATTTTCAATTGCATGTTCCATTTATTTGTTGTAGCTTAGTTCATGTTTTTTGGTATTCACTATGTTGATGCCACCTCGAACACACAACTAAGTTAGTGTGAGAAAATTCCTTAACCCCATAAGGTGTGGCTTGGTGGCAAGCCTAAGATATGGGGTTGTCACCTATTCCCAACTTGTTGATTTGGGGTAGCATCGGATGTGCTCTAGCCACGAAAATTGGTGTAGAGGCTAAAGAACATGAGATCTCCAAGACCCATAAATGGTTTGGGCAAAATCTCACCAGTTTGGGAGATATTAAAATAATTAATATTTTTAATGGAGTCCCTAAGTCTAAACTTAGGGAAAAGAAAATATTAATGTGAATTAATATAAAACTGAGTTAGAATGGTCCAAAAGTCATGGATCAAGCCAGATCTAATCTTAGCCATTGATTAGGGACTTAATGTCGGCTGTTGAATTGCCAACGAGAAAAGTATAAGAGGAGGCTTGAGGGTCACTTGGAGAACACACAAGTTGATTAAGAATTCGATTTTCTAGGGCAGAGCTTGCTGAGGAAATCGAATGAGTGATCAGAGTTGCAGCTGAGGGGCAGTGAATGCAGTAGCAGAGAGGCAGAGATAGTATCGGGAGCATCAGCGCAGAAGCCGGGAGAGGGTTGACATAGAGCCAGCTAGAGGCCACGCAGAAGTAGCGAGAGGCCATGCAGAGGTAGCCAGGAGTTGCATAGAGCCTGAGGAGGGCCAGCATGGGGGACGCAGAGCCTCTAGTGGTTGACGCAGAGCCCTGAGAGGTTGACGCTGGGCCAAATAGGCTAACGTTGGGCTGATGCTGGGCCAGAGAGGCTGACGCAGACCCTAGAGGTTGACGCTGGGAGATTTTGTGGGGCAGATTGGGGCTGATATCTGTCTCCGACTGAGAGGTACTATTGCCGAGGGAATTCTCTGTTGAGTGAGCCATTTCTGGCACCCAGATTGTATTCTGAAACTACTTAATAATAAAACCCTCAGATAGCGGCACCGGTTTTCCCGCATTGGGTTTTTTCTGGGGATATTAGTCCAAAAATAATGGTGTCACTTGTGTGCTTGTTTTTTCCTTCAGTTGATGATCTGTATGTGTTGAGACTGTAGTTGTATTTATTTTCAGTATTTACATGGTAAATAACTTGTTAATTAATAGAACAAGTAGGAAGAGATAAACAAGAAAGTACAGGAAGGATTTTTAACAGTTAGACTTAGAAATTCCAACACAACTCTCTACGTTTAAGCTCTCTCGTAGGTAAGCTAAGGGGGTGGTCCCTAATGAAAAGTTAGGTAAAATGATGTGAGTTTCTAGGAGATCCTATGTCAATGGGACTACTTCAAGGCTATGAACAAGTTTAATGAATATAATGAGCAATACAAGATATGGATTCAACAATCAAATAAAGATATTTTCAATGATCATCAACACATTATCAAAAGATAAACATATAAAACCAGTGCCTTAATGATTGCTTCATAAGATAGTAAAGACTTGTGTAATATCCCCAATTTTGTGAGCATGAGAAGTTTGCCTAATTTTGGTGATATTAAGTAAAAGGGGCAAATATTGTTTTGGAGAAAGGTAGCAAGTATTATTTTATTGGAGATTGGTGGAAAATTATTATTTTATTAAAATGGAGGCAAAATTCACTTCTTGGAAAATGGCCCCCACCAATAAAATAATAATTAAAAAGGAGTCTAGAAGCATGGGAAGAAATTATAAAAGGAGGATGGACTCATTTGCTAATCATCTTTTGACTATTACATTTCACCTTTCATCTTCTCTTGGAGTTGTTTAGTACAAGAAGAAAAGTGTTGTTTAGCACCAGGAATTCCACCTCTACCTTCGATGAACTTCGAGTGTCACCCTAGGGGAGTAAGGAGGAATCCATCTCAGGGCTTCTTTAGGAGTTACATCGCATACTATTTCCATTTGGAGCGTGCTTCTATTAGGGAGCAAAAAGAAACTCAAAGCAGCTGAGAAAAGCTAGCAAACGCTGGAGTTTTGCCTAGAGATTTGCAGAGAATTATCCATAAGGAGGATGAGATTTTTCTTGGGGATTTGCAGGGTTGAGAGTACTGCATTTTGGAAGACCGAATTTATCTATTCCAGGGCCAGGACAAGGGTTTACTAAAAGCTTTTGTGCACTTGCAAAGATTCAGATTTTAGGGAGCATTCGAGTTGGGATCTTCTTGGTGATTGAGGGGAGAAATTTGCAGGAGTTAGGGAGGATTTCTTGGAGGGAGATTTGGGCCAAATTCAGCAGTATCTAAACTGTAGGGCATTTTCTGGCCAAATTGAGCAATTTACACTTGTTGGGGGTCACCGAGGGTCGATGGATTCAAACCAAACCCTTCTGGGTTTTTGTGGGTTTGGTGAGAGGAGGCTAGGATTAATCTTACTGAATTGTCTGAGCACTTTTGATGGCCAGATTCCTAGTTCGATTCAGCAGTTAGTAGCATAAATTGTTGGTGGAGGTCGCAATTTACCCTATGACCGTTTCCACCACTTGGGTCTGTGAGATCTATCTGGGTTTTGTTGGAGCTGGTGAGGAGAGCCTACATTTAATTTTGTAGAATTTTTGGAGTAGATTTGAGAGCCAAAATCTTAGCTCACCTACAACAACAGTGGCAATAATTTTCTGGGCTAGCACAGAATCATGGTGGGGAGCTCATTTGACACTTGGTCAGCATGATCATCACTTGGGTTTGGATTTTCTTGCTGCAACAAGCCAAGGTTCCTCTTTCATACTCATTTGTACTCTACTTGCTCGGAAATAAAGAAAATGACTCAAAGTTTATTCAAGAACCATCATCAAAACTAGGCAACTATGGGGGTTTACTCCCAATACTTGAGCTAGTATTTTTGTACATTAAATTTGTATTCTAGTTTGTTTGTTTTGATTTATTTTCAACTAACTCTTGATTTTCATTTTGCAGCCCATAAGCTTGAAGCATTGGACAACAAAGAGCTTTGAGGAGAGACATTGAGAAACTACTTACTTGTGTGCATGCAGGACCCCCTCACCCATTTCAAGGATCGATTTTTCAAGGGAAGCCGTGAGCACTCAAGGGAGGCCGTGAGCATTTCAAGGGAAGCTGCAAGTTCATTTAGGCCGTGGGCCTTATTGAGCCTTGCAACTATCTTTTGAAGGGCCTTTTGAGCCTTGTAGCTTGTTGTTGTATATTCTTGAGAGAGTCTAGCCTTGTTAAATTTTTGCACTTTGTAAAGATCTCTCTCATATTGTGGGCAACTCTTTAGAGGCATTTTAACCCATCTCAAGCACTAATAAAACAAAATTTATGTTTTGAGGAAGCTTGGGATTTTTCCCTGTTGAAATTTCTGAGTATTACTCGTTAGAAATTTTATCTGTATTCTCTGGTTTATTTCACCTACTTGTTTAATTATTAACGAGTTATTTAACCATATAAACACTGAAATAAACACAATACAATCTCAAGCATCTATAGATAAGCAACTGAAAGAAATGAACAAACACACAAGGGACACTGTTATTTTTGGACAATCGTCCCTAGAAAAACCTAACTTAGGAAAATTGGTGCAACAGTTCTGAGGGTTTTTTATTATTATGCAGTTTTTCTGAGTACACTAGGTGCCAAACTGGCACACCTGACAGAGATAAAAAATCCAGCAGTAGTACCTCTCTTCGGAAGTAGATATTCTGAAAGTCTGCCCCACGAAACCCTCTCCAACACAATCTGAAGCACTGTGTCAGCCTGAAACCCTCTATGTCAACCCTCTGAGGCCCTATGTAGCCTCTTTGGTCCTCTGCGTCAGTCGTCCAACCTCTGCGTGGATGATGCAGGCACTTTTGGCCTCTGCGCAGTCCCTACTAGCCTCTATGTGGCTCCCTTTGGCTTTGCGTTTGCCTCTCTGCTTATGCGCTGGTCTTCCGGCACTAGCTCTGCCTCTCTGCCTCGTATTCACTGCCCCTCGTTGCAACTTTGATCACTGATTCAATTTTTTTTTAGCAATTCCCGCTCTAGAAAATCGAATGACTGATCACTCTGGTGTATCTCCAATTGACCCTCAAGCCTCCTCTTATACTTTTTCTATTGAGTCCTCAACGACCGAGATTACATCTCTAATCAACGACTAAGATTAGATTTGGCTTGATCCATGTCATTTAGAACCTTCTAACCCAGTTTTATATTAATACCCATTAATATTTTTATTTTCCTAAGTTTAGACTTAGGAACCTGTTGTCGCGCGAATTGACACGACAACGCTCAGACCGGGGGCTGTCACTCTGATCCCCGATCCCTCCGTTTAAGCCTGTCTCCCGCGGCTAAGGGGGGTAGACCCTATGAGATGATGGAGACCAACTGTCGACCAGTTGGTTGGGAGACACGATTCAGATAAACCCTAAGATGATTTGATTAATCGAACAGACCAGTGCCTTAAGAGAATATTATTACAATGATTACTGGTTAAATGATATAGAAACATAAATCGCGAATAGCAATCATTTGTCATCAGCGAAATCACGTGACCAAAACGATATCCGGCAACTGAAAGCTTTGAAGAGATAAATGCCTTAAACCACCATGAGCATCATGAATTATTAACCAGACATTGGATTTCGTGTTTCGACTTGAAAAATTTCAGATCTCAACATGAAAGATATATCGCGAAAGCAACTGAAACTGGCAAAATGATTTTCCACAAAATTTTAATATTTTTTCAAAAATTTTAAGTCTTTTTCAAATTTTTTTTAATTTTTTTTTTATTTTTCAATATTATGGAAATAAAAAATCCTAAAAGGTTAAAATTCTAAAACTAAATTCTAATCATTAAAAATAAAACTAAAAAAAATATATTTTTTTCATTTTTTATTTATTTTTTATTCAAAAATAAAAAAAAATAAAACAAAAATTAAAATCTAATTAAAGCTAAACTAAACATTAATTAAAATACAAAACAAAATTTAAAATCTACATTTCTCTAAACTAGAACTATTGCTAAATTTAAATTCTAAAAAAAAATAAATATTTTTTTGTTTTCATATAATAAAAATCTACAAAACGATTTATTAAAATCTAAATTCTAACTAAACTAACCTATGCTAAACTAAACCAAAGGAAATCAATTAAAATCGAATCATAAACCATATGCTACCCACTCTTTTTTTTATGTTTTATTTTATTTAAAATACAATAACAAAATCTAAATGGAATGAAATCGAAACTGAAACTATACGCAATGGTCACATATGTGTAAAAATAAGCTAACCCTAGTCTGAGACGTGACCACGCACTGCATGCTCCAGCAAATCGAAAAATTACAAAACGAATGGAGAAAATACGAAGGGGATATCGTGACCTGGCTGGCGTGAATCAAAACTGCAAAAAGGAAATGCAACTCAGGCTCGAACACGCAGACGGGGATTCAGCAAAGAGTGTCGGATGAAACCTTAGGAAAAACGGCCAGCAGGCACATACCAGATCGAATGCAGTGATATCCAGGAACAATCCGAAAATGAAAACGACACTAAAAACTGAAAATCGTAACCATGCTTTGATGCAAAACACTGACGCGTAAATGAAAAGTTCAAGCAAAGGTTTTTGAATGAGAGATTTAGCCCTAGTCCCAAAGTTAACCACGTAAAGAATCGAATGGCGAAGGCGATATGCTTAATCTGATCACAATGACAGAAGCCTAGCTTTGAGAGGAGAAATCGATGCGTAAATGAGAGAAACCGACGGCTTTTGGAAAAAAATCGATTTAAGCTTGCCTGGCTTGATGAAATTACTCAGTACGTTTTACCAGAAATCAAATCACAAAATACTCAAAACGAAAACCTGAGTTATGTATACATTCACGCTTCCATTGTGTTTCAAAAATTTCTCTGTCGTTTTTTCAGTGATGTGCTTGCAGGTTAACGAAGACAGCAGGGTTTTGGAAATACCTGGGATGATTTAGCTAGAAAGAAAGCACCCTCATTCACGTTTACTTCTCACGTTGATGCAGCGGTGGATGTAAGCCAGTTCACCAATTTACAAATTTGTCGAATGCCAAAATCAGAAAAAGGCTGTAACCCTGATGACAGATATCCTGCAGAAAAAGAAATTTGGCAGATACACAGAATTTTGCAATAAACCCTTTAAAATTTACCCAAATCGCATCTTCAGAAGAAACCCTAATGAAAACCGCCAAAAAATAAACTTGAAACCCTAGAACAGCTAATTAATGTACAGATTTTGGCCCCTACACAGCCAGATTTAACAATAAGAGCAGAAATATTTTTCAATATATCAGAAATTTTGAACTTCATTGTGAACAGAAGGAGAATCTCTCAATGTAAAACATAAAAAGAAACTTTGAATGATTAACCCAGGGAACAATCAGCTGGGCTCTGCACAGAAAAGCCAGTGGGAGTCGGCTGGTTCAGCCTAGAACTTCCCCAAACGCCCACCTGTACCCTTTACCTAAAGATCTCCTGCACACCTCAAGCAAACATCAGTAAAGAGGGCAAGAAATGCTGCTAGATTTCAAGGAATAATGGAGATACCTGCCATTATTCCAGAAACCCTACAACATTCAAACCCTAGCACGTGAGCAAGATACCTGTACTCACAATACTCTGAAAACCAACTATTATTAATTGCTAAAAACTGAAATATGCAGAAAAATGAAAATCTCACAGCAATTCCAGAGAGTAACACCAGCCAGTTTTGAACCCCAAAGTCTTTTATTAATCAGAAAATCAGATTACAAGAGAGCTTTTCAGTACAGACTCACAGATCAGATCATTTGAAATGACCCCCTAAGACCCTATATAAAGGAAATGATCCTAACGGCTAGTTCGAGTGATCCATGTAGAAATGATCTCGACCGTTGATGAGGATCAAGACATCTCTTGATCTCATCCGTCGATTTATTAACTTAAAATATTATTATTTTATTAGTTAGGGTTTTTGCTCCATTTTATAATTTTTATTATTTTATAATTTTTATTCATTCTTTAATTTTTTAATTCATTTTAAAATGGATCACTGAACTAAGCCTTCGGAAACATCACCTAGGACCTAGGACTTAGGACTCATGAGGGGATTTAAAACATTTCTCGACCCTCAGGACACATTACATCATGACTTTTACAAAATTACATCTTAAGGGACAAACCCATTTAATACAGACCCTCACAAAACACCCAGTTCTGCGACACAACTATAATCTAGCAGATTAACTCACTAGGATTCTCCTAAAGTTCTAATGACAAAATCCATCCCGGCTTTGGGGTCAGGTTTGAAGGAAAACTCTGCCGATCCATGGATCGGTGAGACGAAAAACCTTCCGGGACATAGATTATCATAGAAAGTTAGGTCCACCTAGGCAATTTTACATACATGACTCTGATCTGCTTAGATTATTTACAATTCATACATGCAGACTGGGTTTACAAAAAAATGATCAAGTTGCTGATGATGGCAGGATGGCACGGACATGCTGATCAGGTGCTGCTTCTTTCTGTCAAGAAAAAAACGGGGTGCACTGCATGGGTAGTTGACCAGTAGGGGTCAACATCTGGCTCTACTTGGGGACACGTTGCTGCTTGCAGGAATGTGAGAATCCAGAATCTGCATCCATACAACACAAAAATAAGTAGCGTCCATCCAAAAATCAGCATATACGTTAAGCACAATAAAGATAAAAGCTCTTCATTTATTAACTATCTAAAATAGAAACGAAAATGCGGAAAAAACAAGGAGTAGGGTTAGAAATACGATACAAAGGATGCCCTACGGCATCAGATGTTTTCAATATAGTGCATACTGAGCATTTGCCTGCTTTCAGGCAAATCTGTCGGCTGCTTGTCGGATGTGCCATGTCCCATTTTGCATATGGTAGGACTCTTTCCTATCCGAAAATCAAGCTGCTCGCGGCCGTCTGATGTGCCAAATCTTCTCCTTATTTTCTTTCTCTTGCGCTTTTTCTTTCTGGCAGGTCGAATTACTGATGACCTGGAACTTTTTGTTTCGAAACTATCAGATGAAGTGTGTAAGATATGCATGCTAAGTCTTTTTGTGTCTTGCAGCTTATCTGGATCACCTTCAATTATCCACCTAATGACCTCCTCATAGTAAGATGGAACTTGCTGCGGCAAATGAGAAGGCTCCTGGTTTCTCTTATCATCTGACCATTGTTGAATCTTTTGAACTTGTATTCTAATGGCATCCATCTGACTAGAGCATTCATCCCTTATAGCACTGATTTGCATGGCATGGTGTTCTTGCATGTGTTTTATTACTTTATCATTCTTTTCCTCTATGTCCATCAAGCAATGTTGCATGAAATTTATTTCTTCTTTATGATTCGCTCGCATGTCAGCCAACTGATTGTTATGATTGAATGTCATAGAGTCAATTTCCCTATCATGATCAGCTTTCATGGTCACCATATTCTCCTCTAAGACTGACATCTTGCTTTGCATGCTTCTAATTTCTGTTTCATATCTAATTTTCATGGCCTCAATTTCCTTAGCATGCTGATTTTGTGTGACCTCCAACTCCCTATTACGTTTTTCCAGGTGGGCGCCTAAAGTTTTAACATCATTGATAAGACTAGTTTGATTGCTTTCCATGTTTCTTACCAGCATCATTAGATCTTGTATAATTTGCTTTTGTTATTCCCTTTCACTATTATTTGTCCCTGATTTTTCACTATCATGAACTTGATCTATAATATTTCCGGTGGATGACACATTCTGATCCTGAAAATTTTCTTCAACAGCTTGACCTTTAATATGATTACTTTCTTCTTTTTGCACAGTTTTAGAGGTAGAAGGCACAGTTTTGGACTATCATATCTATCTTTAAAAGCATCGAGAATGTCTTGTAAAGAAGTGAAAAAATCATTAGGAAAATTGTTAAACCAATTCAAGGCATCACCCTCTAAAGAATGGAAAAATAGACGCATCTTGAAGTCTTCATGATTATATTGAGGAAATCTACAATATAAGATCTTTACACAAGTAAACATGTTTAAATGATGTTTAACAGCGACCGGATCATCACCCGAGAACTTAAATAATTTAGAAATGGCCTCTTTCGGAAGATCATGGAGATTATTAGTAAAATGACATGGCTTACATGAATAATCCATGATGAACAGTAAGGGATCAAATGGATGATAGAAAGAGATTTCTGCTCAAGAAAATTAAGGGATGAGAGAAGTGGAGTCGCCACTTGAACAATAAGTCTGATTCTAGGATCCAAAGGTAACCACAAGCAGATATGAGGAAAGCTTCTTGTCTGGGGAAAATGAGAAAGTGGAGTCGCCACCCAAACAGGAAACAAACCCAAGAGGCGCTGCTGATATATGATGAAAAGATGCCAAAATATTGAATCTGCCAGCTCAACTGAGAGATGAGAAAGATGAGAAGATGAATGATTGTCGTTTGAAACACCGAGAACAAAGTGTCCCCGGCAACGGCGCCAAAAATGTTGTCGCGCGAATTGACACGACAACGCTCAGACCGGGGGCTGTCACTCTGATCCCCGATCCCTCCGTTTAAGCCTGTCTCCCGCGGCTAAGGGGGGTAGACCCTGTGAGATGATGGAGACCAACTGTCGACCAGTTGGTTGGGAGACACGAGACACGATTCAGATAAACCCTAAGATGATTTGATTAATCGAACAGACCAGTGCCTTAAGAGAATATTATTACAATGATTACTGGTTAAATGATATAGAAACATAAACCGCGAACAGCAATCATTTGTCATCAGCGAAATCACGTGACCAAAACGATATCCGGCAACTGAAAGCTTTGAAGAGATAAATGCCTTAAACCACCATGAGCATCATGAATTATTAACCAGACATTGGATTTCGTGTTTCGACTTGAAAAATTTCAGATCTCAGCATGAAAGATATATCGCGAAAGCAACTGAAACTGGCAAAATGATTTTCCACAAAATTTTAATATTTTTTCAAAATTTTTTAAATCTTTTTCAAATTTTTTTTTTATTTTTTATTTTTCAATATTATGGAAATCAAAAATCCTAAAAGGTTAAAATTCTAAAACTAAATTCTAATCATTAAAAATAAAACTAAAAAAAATATATTTTTTTCATTTTTTATTTTTTTTTATTCAAAAATAAAAAAAAATAAAACAAAAATTAAAATCTAATTAAAGCTAAACTAAACATTAATTAAAATACAAAACAAAATTTAAAATCTACATTTCTCTAAACTAGAACTATTGCTAAATTTAAATTCTAAAAAAAAAAAAATATTTTTTTGTTTTCATATAATAAAAATCTACAAAACGATTTATGAAAATCTAAATTCTAACTAAACTAACCTATGCTAAACTAAACCAAAGGAAATCAATTAAAATCGAATCATAAACCATATGCTACCCACTCTTTTTTTTTTATGTTTTATTTTATTTAAAATACAATAACAAAATCTAAATGGAATGAAATCGAAATTGAAACTATACGCAATGGTCACATATGCGTAAAAATAAGCTAACCCTAGTCTGAGACGTGACCACGCACTGCATGCTCCAGCAAATCGAAAAATTACAAAACGAATGGAGAAAATACGAAGGGGATATCGTGACCTGGTCGGCGTGAATCAAAACTGCAAAAAGGAAATGCAACTCAGGCTCGAACACGCAGACGGGGATTCAGCAAAGAGTGTCGGATGAAACCTTAGGAAAAACGGCCAGCAGGCACATACCAGATCGAATGCAGTGATATCCAGGAACAATCCGAAAATGAAAACGACACTAAAAACTGAAAATCGTAACCGTGCTTTGATGCAAAAGACTGACGCGTAAATGAAAAGTTCAAGCAAAGGTTTTTGAATGAGAGATTTAGCCCTAGTCCCAAAGTTAACCACGTAAAGAATCGAATGGCGAAGGCGATATGCTTAATCTGATCACAGTGACAGAAGCCTAGCTTTGAGAGGAGAAATCGATGCGTAAATGAGAGAAACCGACGGCTTTTGGAACAAAATCGATTTAAGCTTGCCTGGCTTGATGAAATTACTCAGTACGTTTTACCAGAAATCAAATCACAAAATACTCAAAACGAAAACCTGAGTTATGTATACATTCACGCTTCCATTGTGTTTCAAAAATTTCTCTGTCGTTTTTTCAGTGATGTGCTTGCAGGTTAACGAAGACAACAGGGTTTTGGAAATACCTGGGATGATTTAGCTAGAAAGAAAGCACCCTCATTCACGTTTACTTCTCACGTTGATGCAGCGGTGGATGTAAGCCAGTTCACCAATTTACAAATTTGTCAAATGCCAAAATCAGAAAAAGGCTGTAACCCTGATGAGAGATATCCTGCAGAAAAAGAAATTTGGCAGATACACAGAATTTTGCAATAAACCCTTTAAAATTTACCCAAATCGCATCTTCAGAAGAAACCCTAATGAAAACCGCCAAAAAATAAACTTGAAACCCTAGAACAGCTAATTAATGTACAGATTTTGGCCCCTACACAGCCAGATTTAACAATAAGAGCAGAAATATTTTCAATATATCAGAAATTTTGAACTTCACTGTGAACAGAAGGAGAATCTCTCAATGTAAAACAGAAAAAGAAACTTTGAATGATTAACCCAGGGAACAATCAGCTGGGCTCTGCACAGAAAAGCCAGTGGGAGTCGGCTGGTTCAGCCTAGAACTTCCCCAAACGCCCACCTGTACCCTTTACCTAAAGATCTCCTGCACACCTCAAGCAAACATCAGTAAAGAGGGCAAGAAATGCTGCTAGATTTCAAGGAATAATGGAGATACCTGCCATTATTCCAGAAACCCTACAACATTCAAACCCTAGCACGTGAGCAAGATACCTGTACTCACAATACTCTGAAAACCAGCTATTATTAACTGCTGAAAACTGAAATATGCAGCAAAATGAAAATCTCACAGCAATTCCAGAGAGTAACACCAGCCAGTTTTGAACCCCAAAGTCTTTTATTAATCAGAAAATCAGATTACAAGAGAGCTTTTCAGTACAGACTCACAGATCAGATCATTTGAAATGACCCCCTAAGACCCTATATAAAGGAAATGATCCTAACGGCTAGTTCGAGTGATCCATGTAGAAATGATCTCGACCGTTGATGAGGATCAAGACATCTCTTGATCTCATCCGTCGATTTATTAACTTAAAATATTATTATTTTATTAGTTAGGGTTTTTGCTCCATTTTATAATTTTTATTATTTTATTATTTTTATTCATTCTTTAATTTTTTAATTCATTTTAAAATGGATCACTGAACTAAGCCTTCGGAAACATCACCTAGAACCTAGGACTTAGGACTCATGAGGGGATTTAAAACATTTCTCGACCCTCAGGACACATTACATCATGACTTTTACAAAATTACATCTTAAGGGACAAACCCATTTAATACAGACCCTCACAAAACACCCAGTTCTGCGACACAACTATAATCTAGCAGATTAACTCACTAGGATTCTCCTAAAGTTCTAATGACAAAATCCATCCCGGCTTTGGGGTCAGGTTTGAAGGAAAACTCTGCCGATCCATGGATCGGTGAGACGAAAAACCCTTCCGGGACATAGATTATCATAGAAAGTTAGGTCCACCTAGGCAATTTTACATACATGACTCTGATCTGCGTAGATTATTTACAATTCATACATGCAGACTGGGTTTACAAAAAAATGATCAAGTTGCTGATGATGGCAGGATGGCACGGACATGCTGATCAGGTGCTGCTTCTTTCTGTCAAGAAAAAAACGGGGTGCACTGCATGGGTAGTTGACCAGTAGGGGTCAACAGAACCCATTAAAAATATTAATTATTTTAATATCTCCTTCACCGGGTAGAATTTCTCCAAACGATTTCTGGGTCTTGGAGATATCATGTGCTTTATCCTCTCCACCAATTTTCATGGCTAGAGCACATCTGATGCTATCCCAAATCAACATTCCTTCTTATTGAGGACTGTGCTCTAGTAATACTCCACCACTGAGAATCACCCTGATTATATGGCACTGGTACCTGCACCGATGTTAGGCCTTCCCACCCAACATCCTCTGCATTGCTGCATCCTGTACTGTTGCCCATGGCCCTAACACTGCCACTGCTACATCTGTACGACAACTCCCTCTCCATCCGTGCTGCTGCTGGTCCTTTCTCCCAACACTGCATCTGCACTACAGTTCTCTCTCATCATGTTGCAACATGCTACTGCTACTGCTACTGCACTGTAACTCAGTTGCTGAGAGGTAAGTAACTAATCCACCCAACTACTAACATCCTTGTCAGGCTAGAAACCCTCCCGATGCTGAAGCTCTCTCTGTCGCTATCCTATGCTCCCTCTGCTACATCTGTGCTGCTGCAACAACTTTGTGCCTCTTGCATTGATGCAAACCTCTCTGTGCCATCCTGCACTGCTACAACGTCCTCTGTGCCTCTCGCACTATTGCAACACTCTCTTCGCTGCCTGGGACTACAGCACTCTAGCACTCTCTACCGCTCCATCTGCATCCGCTTCTACCGACATTCGCCATCGTACTACTGTCATTTCAGGGTTGTCGTAGCTAGGTATGATCCAAGATTTTGGGTACCTCAAGGATCTTGCCCCTCATCGCCTGTAGTCCTACAACTTGATGTCTCCCCACCTCTTCTCTAGAGGTACATGAGCGCTCCTGGCACAATCGTCATCCTCCTCTACCTCCTTTTCCACCTTCGCTGGCATTGCCTTGGAGTCAAATGCCTCTCCCTTATTCTTCTTCCTTGGACATTGATTTGCATAATGCCCCAGTTCCCCACAGTTGAAGCACTTTATCTTGGAGAGGTCTTTTTTCTTCCTCTTCTCTTGCTTCCTAGTAGATGCCAGAGCTGCATCCTCTTCGTCCTCTTTCTTGACTCGGGCTCCTTTGCTGCTACTTCCCGTCTTGGTCAGCTATCTGATCTCTTATTGGCGAAGAGATGCCCACAATTCTTCCCATCCTAGAAGATTCGCTCTGCCCAAAATGCTCTGGACGAATGTCTCCCACTCCTCGGAGACTACGTTTAGGGTGGTTCTCACCATCAACTCTTGATCCGGCATGGCCCCTATAGAAGTCAGTTGGTCCCGGATCTCCTGCAACTTGCTGAGGAAGTGATCTATCTGCTCCCCTTTTTGCATCTTCCTTTGCACAAGAGTGCCTTGTTACAATGTCTTCAATGTATCCCACATTTCCTTTGCTGTCTCCTTCTTGGCAATATGCTGGACCACATGATCCTTGACCCCATCAAGGATTATGCATTTCACCTTGGCCATCGCATCCTCATACCTTTCATTGTCAGCTGGGTCGATTGGGATAGCCACAGTTCTCAAGGTGAAGGCCTTGATGTGATGTCTATCTAGAACGTACAGGATCCTGGCCTTCTAGATCACAAAGTTGGACGCCCTATTCAACCTGTCCTGATCCCTCAGCCCATTCATGGCCATCTCTCTACTCTTCTTTTTGACTCCTTTGAGTCTCTACTTCCCTCCTGGAAGTTCTCTCTTCGACTCCCTTTGATTCTCTACTTTCCTCCTGGAAGTTTTCTGCTAGACTCCCTCTGAGTCTCGATTTCCCTCCTAGAAATCCTCCTGCCAACAGTCGAATCGCACCTCTCCGATCTCCTATGCTCCTGCAACATTGATTTGGATTTGTTGGCTAGAAATCCGCCTAGGTAGCGACTTCCTTCTACCTTGGTTCTGTCCCGTTAGGTACTGTTCTGCCTCGATAGCAACAACACCCCACCAGCTTCACTCTTTGCAATCTTCCCACAGCTTCCTATGCCCCAGCAACTGAAGAAATGAGCCCCTAGGCTCTGCGCAATCCCGACATTGGCTGAATTTCTCCACTAGCCAACTGCGTCACTCCTACTTGGCTGAGCACGATGACGTGGCTCTTCGTGAGCCTCTTCTACCTCTCACTGCTTCTGCGCTGGCCCCTTCTCTGCTGCTTTCTACTTAGGAACAACTTTTGTCACTCGAGACAACTGTCTCTGCTGCAGATTCTCTGATTCAACTGGTGCCTTCAGCTCTCCTGTGATCTGCAACTCTCTGATACCATGTTGAAATTTCTAAGTATTACCCGTTAGAAATTTTATCTGTATTCTCTGGTTTATTTCGCCTCTTTGTTTAATTACTAACAAGTTATTTAACCATATAAACATTGAAATAAACACAATACAGTCTCAAGCATCTACAAATCAACAAGTGAAAGAAATGAAAAAACACAAAAGGGACACCATTATTTTTGGACGATTGTCCTCGGAAAAACCCAACTTGGGAAAACTGGTGCAACAGTTCTGAAGGTTTTTTATTATTAAGCAACTTTTCTGAGTAAACTGGGTGCCAAATTGGCTCACCCGACAGACATAAAAAAATCTGGCAGTAATACCTCTCTTCGGAAGCAGATATTCTGAAAGTCTGCCCCACGAAACCCTCTCTAGCACAATCTGAAGCATTGCGTCAGCCCTCTGAGGTTCTACATAGCCTCTTTGGCCCTCTGCGTCACTCCTGCAGCCTCTGCGTGGATGACGCAGGGCCTTATGGCCTCTGCGCAGTCCCTGCTAGCCTCTGCGTGGCTCCCTTTGGCTCTGTGTCTTCCAACACTATTTCTGCCTCTCTGCCTCATACTCATTGCACCTCGTTGCAACTCTGATCACTGATTCGATTTCTCTTAGCAAACCGCGCTCTAGAAAATCAAATGACTAATCACTCTGGTGTATCTCCAACTGACTCTCAAGCCTCGTCTTATACTTTTTCTGTTGAGTATTCAACAACCGAGATTACATCTCTAATCAACGGCTAAAAATAAATTTGGCTTGATCCATGTTATTTAGAACCTTCTAACCCAGTTTTATATTAATATCCATTAATATTTTTATTTTCCTAAGTTTAGACTTAGGAACCCATTAAAAATATTAATTATTTTAATATCTCCTTCACCGGGTAGAATTTCTCCAAACCATTTCTGGGTCTTGGAAATCTTATGTGCTTTAGTCTCTCCACCAATTTTCATGGCTAGAGCACATCCGATGCTACCCCAAATAAACATTCCCATGGAATCCCACTTCCTCATTTAAGGAGGGAATTCTTATGGTTTGACTGATTTTTTGTTTTTAGTTTTCTTAACTTCTAAACACTTAATTTCATGCCTAAAAATTAACTCATTCCAATCCCCATGCATTTTTTCCTAATTTTGAATCTCTCACATGCACAAGCTTAAACTTGTAAATTTTGAGTCAATTTTATCTTATGTGCAAATACTCAACATTGTGGCAAGTTTGATTATTCCTTCAAGTACGTGCTTCACTTTTTTTATTATACGCATTGATAACTTTTGAAGCAATTCTATTGGAACAATTGTAGCTTTAAAACAATCTACTTCATTGGTTTATTTTCCATGCAAGCACATATGAGTTCATTTACATACTAAATTCTCAAAGTTTTACAAGCTATCTCATTTTCCATTTATGAAACATTTGCATGTAAGTATATTTTAATTGAGGAATTAATACAATCTGCACTCTCATCTAGGTATTTTAGTATAGGGAGGTTTCCAAGCCTCACTAAAATTAACCTCCAAGCATAATCTTGGTTGATAGAAATTATAGGAAAAAGGATTTATTGGAAAGTTCTTTCATCTGGTACGAAGTAAGATAAAAGCATTGTGACCCTCCAGTTATGAAGGTGGTTTGTCCCCTTATAGGAACGAAGGCACACACTAGCTCCTAAGACTTAGGGGACAGGTATCATTAATGCAATCTCTGTGCCCTCGCCCCCTCTTTCTTACAACCATCCCAATTTTTACTCTTTGGTAAGAGCTCATGAGGATGACTTCTCACTTAGCTTAGGCGTTTTTTATTAAAAATAACCAAGACTAATTGCATTCAAATATAGTATAAGTGCATCTCATGCTAAAATATCTTATAGTTTTATTTGCAATTGTCCATTCTATTTGTCATTGTTGAATATTTTATGTTGGCAAGCATTGTTTCATTTTCCTTTTGCAAGTAGAACACTAATAGTTTTTCCTTTTACAAGATATCTCTATATGCTTTGATTGATTATATTTTGAAATCATTTTGCATCTTGTATTGAATATCGTGCTAACATATTTGTTTCCATTTTAAGATTTCTTTGCTTTCATTGTTGGAAGCATTCTACTTTTGTTTTGAGCAAATGTATTTTTCATTCTTGTTGAGCAATTTATCTTAAGGCATTGGTTTTTATGGTTTTATCATGTTAATGATTTTTATTGCTCATATCATATTTTGCTCATAATTTTTAAAAGTAATCCACTTTCACTTTAACATCTATTAGGGACCACCCCCCATAGCTAACCTAGGAGCTAGCTTAAATAGAGAGACTAGGGATTTAGTGTGACATCCCCTTCTCTTAGTTCCCTGCCACCAACCACACTTTGTGTGTTGGAAATACTGGGGGGGGTGAATTAGTATTTCTTTTTGCGACTATTGTTTTACCAGTTAAAACACACACACACACACATATATATATATATATATATATATATATATATATATTCAGAACACAAGATGAACAACAATAATAAATGCTTTTATTAATATAATCTTTGCAGTAAAATAGATACAATATATAAGTGGTTGCAATCAGTTGCCAAGCTCCAACTCAGACTTTGGTGAGGCTCCAACCTCTAGAGCACCAACTTTATTTCGCCAAGACACCGATCTTGGACTTAGGAGCACCAACTCCCAAGGACTTCAATCCTTCCATTTCCTGAGACACCAATCCCAAAGACTCCTATCCTTCCTACCTCTGAGGCACCAGCCCCAAGGACTCCAATCCTTTTTGCTTGTGAGGCACCAGCCCCAAGGACTCCAATCCTCCTTACTTCTGAGGCACCAGCCTCAAGGGTTCTGACACAATCTTGTCAAGGTTCATTTGATAGTAATGTTTTGCTCTCAGAACTCTTCTCTGTTGAGTTCTGTCTGTTTATAGCTTCACTGTAGTCTCCAAGCTACAACATCAATGACAACCAGTCTTCTTATGAAGTAGTCTTCACAACTCTGCACACTGCCCACACATAGTCTCCAATAGCCTTCATTCTCTCTCATAATGTCTTCACATAGTTTTAGTCAGTCTACTGTTAGCTACACTAAGCTCTGCATAAAGAACAACTTCCTGTTCAAGCTTATGTTCTCTGCTGGCTACTTCTCCCCTTTGACTGTCTGCTGTCTTGTTGGCCCTTCGGCCCTCTTTCTGTTTTGCTGGATCCTCTCACTGCCTCTGTCTCCTCCAGCTTATTTCCACAACGTTCAACAGCCTTCAACAACGCTCAGCAGCGTTAACCACCTCTATTCTTTGTTTTTCCTGCTTTTATTTGTTCCTCATGCCTCTGTCTATCGGTTTCCTCTCTTCACTGGCCCTTTGGCTTCCTCCTCGGTCTCTGTGGTTTCCTCTGTCTCTTCGTGCTCGCCAGCACTCCTGAGACACATTACTTCTTAAGAGAGGTCCACAAATGCACAGAGAAATCATGTCTTACGTTAAACTGTAACAACGCTCCTTTTTACAATAATTACAGGCATACCCAGAGACGGCTTTGTTTAACGGACAGCCACGTCCATCGGAACAGCTATCATAAGCCTTTCGACCTAAAACACGCCGTGCAAGCCAAATATTTCATTACACGGAGAATATGAGAAAAACAGTCAAACAGACTAAAAGGCGGACTTGAGGAAATATTACAATCGCACCTATTCCTGTATCGGGTCCATAGTGAAATCGCAATCGGCGCTTTAGACTTCCGGAGGTCCTTTATACATCAAGACCATGGCATCGCCGATGGTCGACGGTCGATCCTCCACTGGACATGATATTATATTAAGCCATGTTATAATGTTTAATCGGGTCCACATGCTTTATCGCAATCGGCGCTTGTAGTCGGACAACCCTCTGTGTAGCATTGCAATGGGCGGATGCGATATGGTATTAAACCATAGTAAATATGCCCATCGGGTCCGCAAACATTTTCGCAATCGCCACTTTCAGAGGTTCTTCTATAAGTCGAGCCTAAAACATTGCCGGTGGCCGATGGCCGATACCGAATGTGATATTATATTAAACTGTTTATAATAGGTCTGTCAGGTCCACAGCGCTATTGCAATCGGCGCTTTCATGTGGCAAGGCTTCATACTATATGTGATATGTGACGGATGCAATGATAGATTAACTCATATTGCAATGTGCGGCGGGTTCGCGTGGATAGGCATCGTAGCCGGGAGTTGCCCCTGGAGGAGGTCCGATGCGATATCGCTATCGGCGATCACAATGGACCGCTTGACATATTGTAGCGCCTGCTTCTGAAGTCAAGTCGCACAGGGTCAAGGCTCAACGTTAACGTAGACCCCTCAAAGCGATGCGATGTGCTAGACCCGATACAACTCAACACTCCCATGTATAGAGTTTCAAGTGCGTAATCTGCCCTCAATAGTGTATTTTCCCTAGAGCCAAGTCTTCCACCTCTGATAGTGTTAAGTCTGTGTATATGGGCTTTCTGTCCGCCGATAGTGTAAAAGCATGCATTCGTGGGTTTTACGGGCCTGATAGCATAAATGTATATATATATATATATATATATATATATATATATATAGATATATATATAAGTCTACGCCTCCGATAGTATTAAAAACACATATGTATGATATATGCTCCTCCACCTGTATCTGCATGCGTATAATTCTTTTGTGGCCCGATAGCTCCCGATAATATAAATGCACCCATTGCTCCTCTGATAGCTCTGTTTGCTCTTGTACTTTGGCATATATGGTCCCCGAACGTTGTTTAAATGCATGCACCTATATATATATCTGAGTTCTGCTCCTCTTGGCTCCGTCTGCTCCTCTTGACTCCAATGTGGTTCCTCTGGCTTGGTAGTGTCTTTCAAAGACCTCCTTGCATATATGAACGCCTCTCTTGCTCTGATATCCTGTGATATGCTTTGATCTGCCTCCTTTGGTAACTCCTCTTGCTTATGACTTGGCTATCCTAATGGCCTTGCTCCTGTCTCTCCATGGATCTGCTCGGCTTCCCCTTGGCTTCTAGTATCTAGAATATCACCATATTGACATCAATGACAACCTAGGTCAACATTGTGGGGTTGAAGGCTTTTCTCACTAACTTGTAGGTAGGTGTAGGCAGCAGGAGTAACAACTGGCAGTGATAGTGACAGATATCTTGGAGGTCTTGCCGATCATGCTATTTGTGGAGGGGCTTTCAGAGCCACTCCATGGCTGGGTGAGGGCCTACAAGCCCACATCATTGATAGATGCTATCTCCTGAACCCAGGATATGATTGACGCAGTGCCCAAGATCTGGGCCTTCGTCCCCACTAGACCCTTGGCCCCACAGGGGAACCGAGACACTAAACCACCTCAGAGGGATGAGCGACGTGGTCAGATGAATGAGGAGACCCAGAGAGACCTTAGGAGGAGGAAGTTGTTCTTCATATGCCAGGAGCCTTGGGCACCCGGGCACAAGTGCACCAAGGGCAAGGCCTACTACATTGAGGCGTATTCAGACAGTGAGCTTGATGAGGAGTTAGAGGTGGGAGCAGAGTAGGGAGATGAGGGAGGACCGTCATCAGGAGGACCACCACCACCACCACCACCCAGAGGAGGACCGTTTGCCCCATTTGGGGGAGTTCTTACTTCACTTCGGGGAGTACCGAAGTATTTGACACTCAGGATCAGGGGGACAATACAGGGGCAGCGAGTGTTAGTCCTAGTAGACTATGGGGCCACCCACAACTTTATTGATGCCCAAATGGTGGAGTGTAGTGGCATTCACACAAAGACATTTGAGGGGTTCTCCGTGCTAGTGGGAGGAGACTGGACCATGCAGTTCACGAAGTATGTCCCTGGGTTGACTGTGGTGATGGGGAACTACTTAGTCACTGATCACTTTTTTTGTAGTTGATGTTCCGCACACCAATGTAGTGTTGGGTGTCCAGTGGTTATACTCACTAGGGAGGGTCACTACTAACTCGCAGAAGTTAGAGATGGAGTTTATAAGCCCAGATGGGAAGTTGGTAGTGTTGAGGGGAATGCACACCTACCACCCCAGACAGTCTTTGCTCATAGGATGGAGGCAAATCTGCAACATGGGGATATAGAATGGGCAGTGGAGTTGAGGGTATCAGAGAAACGGGCTCTGACATGGCCTGTGCATCCAAACTTACTGGCCTTGTTGGAGAGGCATCAGGGGGATTTTGGGGAGATCCCACTAGGTAGACGGGTTCGAGCACACTATTGAGCTGGAGAAAGGAGTGAATGCGGTCATCACTACTCCATATAGGAACCCCAAAGCCTATTGGGACGATAGAGAGGTCCATTCAAGAGCTGCTGAGGTTGGGGCACATCAGGGCTAGATCGAGTCCCTTCGCTTCTTCCGTGGTGGTGGTGAAGAAGGATGGGAAACTACGCATGTGTATCGACTACAGGGCCCTCAATAAGAGGACATTGAAGAACCGATACCCTATCCCGCACATTGATGAGTGGATGGACGAGCTTAGAGGGGCAAAATACCTCTCTAAGATAGATCTGCGCTCGGGGTATCAGTAGATCCAGGTGAGGGAGTAAGACATCCCTAAGATTGCCTTTCGTTGTCACTACAGACACTTTGATTTTTGGTGATGCCATTTGGGCTAACCAACGCTCCCGCTACATTCCAGTCTTGTATGAACCACGTGTTTCGTGGGCAGTTGTGACGCTTTGTCCTTGTCTTCTTTTACGACATACTCATTTATAGTCGGACTTGGGAGGAGCACCTTAAGCACTTGGAGGTACACCAAGAGAAGATCAAGGCCATCATAGATTGGCCAATACCCAAGAGGAGTAGTAGAGGAGTAGTAACTGTATGTGAAGATGGCCAAATGTGAATTTGGACTAACAAAAATGTTGTACCTTGGACATGTGATTGGGGAGGATGGATTGAAGGTACGCCAAGAGAAGATCAAGGCCATCATAGATTGGCCAATACCCAGGAATGTGACGGAGTTGAGAGGGTTCTTGGGCATTTGCACTTACTACAGGAGGTTCGTGAGGGGATTCTCACAGCTTGCGGCACCCCTCACCGATTTGACAAAGAAGGGAGCTTTTGAGTAGACGTGGATGGCACAGGAGGCCTTTGAGCACCTCAAGAAGGTTATGAGCAACTGTCATGTTTTAGCTTTGTCGTATTTCACACAGCCATTTGTACTAGAGTGTGATGCTTCAGGTGAGGGAGTTGGGGCCGTGTTGACATAGGGAGGCCATCCTATTGCATTTGAGAACAGAAAAATGCTAGCCCACGAGCGGTTGTACTCTGTCTATGACAAAGAGATGCTAGTCATGATGCATGCACTAGCTAAGTTCAGATAGTATCTAGTGGGCAACCGGTTCAAGGTGAAGACTGATCACAATAGTCTTCGATTTTTCTTGGAGAAGCAATCATTGGAGGAGAGGCAACAGAAGTGTGTGAGAAAATTCCAACCCTATGACTTTGAGATTGAGTATGTTAAGGGTAAGCACAACATAGTAGTAGATGCACTTTCTCGGAGGTCCGCAGTACTATATTTGATGGATGTTATTCATGACTAGAAGGCTCAACTTTGAGTATTCCAAAGATAGGTAGGCTTGTGAGATATTTGATGGCATGCACGAGATGACAGATTCCCGATGATGGATGATGTGATTTACTTCAAGGACAAGATATACTTGGTGTCGAGATCTTAGCTTAGGGAGAGGATTATGCAGGTAGCCCATGATTCCCCTCTAGCAGGACACTCTAGGTTCCTTAAAACTTACCCTGCCATCAGGTAGAGATTCTTATGGTGGGGGCTCAAAGGAAATGTACTGAGGCATGTGCAGGAGTGCGTAGACTGTTAGAGGAACAAGGTTGACCTGTCACATCCCGCAGGATTACTACAATCGCTCCCCATTCTAGAGAGGTGGGAGAGTGTGTCGATGGACTTTATCACAAGGCTTCCAGCTGCACAGGGGCGAGATTGCATTTACGTTGTGGTCGACAGATTGACCAAGTTCGCCCATTTCTTCTCCATCTCATTGAGATCTTCAACCTCATAGGTGGCCGAGTTGTTCTTTCGGGAGGTGTTCCAGCTGCACGGGCTCCCAAAGAACATAGTCAACGACAGGGACATTAGATTCATGGAAGCCTTCTGGCAGGAGTTGTTCCAGTTGGTGGGGACTAAGCTTACACCCAGCACCAACTATCACCCACAAACGAATGGGCACACTGAGATCGTGAACAGAATGCTAGAAGGGTACCTACACAACTATGTCACGAACCAGCAAAGAGCGTGGGTGAAGTGGCTATACTTAGGGGAGTTCTGCTACAACATCACTTACCATATGTCGATTGGTATGTCCCCTTTTCGAGCACTTTATGGTTATGATGCCCTTTCCTTTTCTGACATAATATTTGGAAATAGCAGGGCCGTCGGGGCAAAGGATTGGGTCCAGGAGAGCCAAGAGATCCTCAGAGCTCTTAAGGACAACTTGCAGGTGGCACAAAATCAACAAAAGATGTACGTTGATAGGCATAGGGTGGAGAGATGGTTTGAGGTAGGGGACATGGTTTACCTATGCTTGCAGCCTTATCGACAATCTTCCCTCAAACAGAAGGGCGCGGAGAAGCTCAGGCCATGTTTCTATGGGCCATACAGGGTGATCAGGAGGGTCGGAGAGGTAGCTTATGAGCTGGAGCTACCCTCAGAGATTCGGATTCACGACGTATTTCATGTCTTGGGACAACAGGTTACATCAACCACTGAGTTGCCTCCATTGGATGATGAGGGGTACCTAATACTGACACCAGATGCTATAATGAAGACATGGGAAAGGAAGTTGAGGAATAGGGTCATCCGGGAGCACTTGGTGAAGTGGAAGGATTTTCCAGCTGAGGATGCCACTTGGGAGAATGAGCAAATTTTGTAGCACCCAGCTTTGCAGTTGCTTGGGGACAAGCAACATTTGGGAGGGGAGGACTGTAATGTCCCTTCCTAAATAATTTTGTTAATGATATCTCAATTTTGTCAATTTTACAAATTTTGGGCATAAAGCAATTTTGGAGGAAAAACACTTAAGACATGGGGTCAAAATTCAACACTTAGTGGAATGTGTGGGCCACCTCCCCTAGTAATACACACTTCTTGTAGAGGGAAATTCTTATGGCCAAGGGAATAGTTCGAATTGCCTAAGTGAGGGGGATCCACATGAAGAAAGGAGCAACAACTATAAATAGAAGGGAGGCAGCATCATTTGTGGCCTTTTGATAAGTTGACAATTGAAGTGTTCCTCTAGCTGTTTATAAGAGTTACATAGTGTTGTTCAACACAAGAGTTTCCCAAGGAGGAAGCTCAACCTTTCTTCGGTGGACTCCGATTGCCACCCTAGGAAGGATTTTCCATTAGTTCAGGATTTGGAGAGAGGACCACATGTGTGGTACGATTTTCTGGGCCAATTGGGATGCAGTTCAGGAGGCCACGTATAGATTTGAGGAGGGAGAGCTGGAGTTGGGAGTTGTAGCATTGTTAGAGTAATTATTGGTTAATTATGGGACAAAGGGGAAGGATTTGTAGTGATAGAATTTAGTATACAACAACAACCCGAATTTCTGGAGAAGAGACTGCGACATCCTCCCCAAACACTCTGCAGTCATTGTGGAGGTGCAATTGTGGGGTGGCTTGTGACGGGACTTTGAGAGTTGAGTTCGTTGAGGTAGTTTGGGGTGCAATTGAGAAGGATTTTCCAGCCATTTTGGGATAGTCATTTCTATCATCAATCACAGTTTTGGTTTTCTACACTTAGTGGAGGGTCAAGGAATATTGGGACCATTTTTGGAGTGTCAAAACCAGGGCAAACCCTTTCTGGGTTTTTCTAAGTTTTTGATAAGTTTTCCAGAATTAATTTGTTAGAATTCTTTGGGCGGTTTGGAGGGGTCAAATCAAGGTCTCAACATAGCCAACAACATAGAAATCACAAGGCTAGTGCAAAATTCTAGTGGGAAAATTCCAATAGTAGTTGGGCATTGATAAATCATCCAATTGAAGCTTGTGCAAGCCTAGGTGCACATTTCCTATTTTATATTGTACTCCAGCAAGATCTTATAATAAAATCTACCCATTTTAGCGTGTTTGGAGCTTTTTTTGTTTTACGGGTCTTTGTTGAAAAATATTTGTGTTTAATTCATTGCATGTTTTTGGTTATCACTGCTAATTTTCCATTAGGAATTCAGGGAGAGATCAGCCTAATTGAAGATTTTTGGGGCAGGAGGTTGTTGATTGAAGGCAACATGAATTAGCGCATTCGGGGCTAGCGCAGAAGCTATTTTCTGGGCACACGTGGGATTTTGTGGGAAGAGTTTTGGAGTTGGGTTTTGCCAGGAGAAATAAGGAGAACTTTGGGGTAGTGAGATTCAACATTTTGGCAGTGATTGGAGGGCTTTTTCAGGGAGTTTGCAGGAAGATTGTATTTCCTAGTTGTTGGAGGAGGACGTGGTAATTGGGGGGCAAATTTCGGGGTTTAGAACCAGACCAAACCCTTTATGGGTTTTGGTCGGTTATTTGTGAGGAACTTGGGGCTAATTCTATAGAACTTTCTGAGCACCGGAAGTGGGGTTTCCAACCGTATCTTTCCAACAGACAGTGCAGTTTTCTAGGGCAACGCAGGGCATCATTGGAGCAGCTTGTTATTTCATCTAAGATTTTCTATTTTATCACCTGGGTCTTGTCAAGCTTTCCATTGAGGCAATCCCAAGTGCACTCCTTCCACACCATTGTACTCTTGCTCCAATTATTTAATAAAATGGCTCAACTGGTTGACATTTCTAGAGTTGTTATGGGTGTTCATTGAATGTTCTGAAATTTTGTCTTACATGTATTGTTTTACTTTGCATATCACTGTTTTTCCTAATTAGGAACATTTCACATACTTGGTGCGTCCGACGTTACAGAGACTGTGGCTCTGATGACTGCAAGGTCACCGTTTTAAATACTATAGGGCCAAAATTCTCAGGCAAAGATTGAAAGGGTGTTCTTATCTCCCCATAAACCAAGCTTATGCTTGGAGGTAAATTATTAATGCAAGTCTAGTCGCTAAGATGAGATCCAAAATGAATATGTGATTCTTAAGGTGAGATCACTTAAATGTTTCTTTAAGTACTTAGTTATGATTTACTTCAAATTAAGATACGAAGTGTTGTAGTTTCTAAGTCTACCAGTTAGAAACCCTCCATGCACTTTACTTATTTATTCCTACCTACTCGTTTTGTTACTTAACAAGTTATTTACAATGTAAATACTGAAAATAAACACTAGTGCATGCTCAACATATTACAGATCATCAATTGAAGGAAACAGAAACAATCACACCAAATGACACCGTTATTTTCTGGACCAATGTCCTCAGAAAAACCCAATGTGGGAAAACTGGTGCAGCTATTTGAGGGTTTTCTTATTAAGCAATTTCAGAGTACAATCTTGGTGCCAAATCCGGCTTACCCAATAGAGACTTTCCTTGGCAGTAGTACCTCTTAGTCTAAGACAAACGTCCCGGCTGAAACTTCGAATAATCCTTCCGGCAGCTCCTTAGCTCCAATCTACCCCAGAAACCCCAACGTCTACCTTTCTGGACTGCGTCAACCTCTCTCTGCCCAGCGATGGCCCTGCGTCAGCCTCAGGAGGCCTTGCGTCAGCCTCAGGAGGCCCTGCGTTAGCCTTCTGGCCCTCTGCGTCAGCAACGCTGGCCTTCCTAAAGCACTATGCAGCGCCTGGCTGCCTCTGCGTGGCCTTGCATGAGCCCTGGCTGCTACTGCGTCACTCTCTCTGGCTCCTGCACTGCTCTCCAGACACTATCTCTGCCTCTCTGTCTCTCTGCACTCAATGCCCCTCAACTGCAATTCCGATCACTGATTCTATCTCTCTTAGCAAACCTTGCTTTAGAGAATAGAATGATTGATCATCTGGTGTAATCTCTAAGTGACCCTCAAGTCCCCTCTTATACTTTTCTCGTTGACATATCAACGGCCGAGATTAAGTCCCTAATCAATGACTAAGATTAGATCTGGCTTGATCGATGTCTTTTGGACCATTCTAACACAGTTTTATATTAATTCACATTAATATTTTAATTTCCCTAAGTTTAGACTTAGGGACTCCATTAAAAATATTAATTATTTTAATATCTCCCAAACTGTTTAGAATCTGCCCAAACACTTTTTGGGTATTGGAGATCTCATGTGCCCCAAATCAACACTCCCTCTTAGCGAGGACTGTGCTCTAGTAATACTCATCACTGAGTATCACCCTGATCATCCGACATCGGTCCCTGTGTTGATGCTAGCCCTGCTGCCCATCATCCTCTGCACTGCTGCATCCTGTACTGCTACCCATGGCTCTGCCACAGCCACTGTTGCATCCGTACTACAACTCCCTCTGCATCCGTTTTGCTACCCATGGCTCTGCCACTACCACTACTGCATCTGCACTGCATCTCCTCTCATCATGCTGCATCGTGCTGCCCACTGCTGCACTGCATCTCCTCTCATCATGCTGCATCGTGCTGCCCACTGCTGCACTGCAACTCAGTTATTGAGAAGTAAGTAACTGATCTCCCAACTCTGACCTCTCCGTTGGGCTAGAGACACCCACTGATGCTGAAGCTCCCTCTGTCGCTGACAAGTGCTCCCTCTCTAACCTCTGCGTTGCTGCAACAACTCCCTGCATCTTGCACCGTTGCACACCTCTCTGTGCCATCCTGCACTGGTGCAACACTCTCGTGCCTCTCTCACTGCTGCAGCCTGCTAGCCTCGCGTTGTCCTGGGAATTCTGCATTGTAGCTCTCTCTGTCGCTTCATCCGCATCCATCTCTACCCACATCCGCCAGTCCTGCTACTCCTCTTCGGGGCTCCCGTAGCATGGTCTAATCCAAGAGGCTGGGTACCTCGAGGATCCTGCCCCTCATCGCCTGTAGTCCATCTGCCTACAGCTCGATGCTCCCCACTCACTCAAGTGGAGCGTGTGCACTCATGGCATAGTCAGCGTTTGTCAACACTTCCTTCTCTGCCCTTGCTGGCGCTGCCTTAGTCTCGGAAGACTCTCCCTTACTCTTCTTCCTTGGACAATGGGTCGCATAATGACCCAGCTCCCCACAGTGGAAGCACTTAATCTTGGAGAGATCCTTCTTCTTCCGCTTTTCTTGCTTTCCCTCAGATGCTAGGGCAACATCTTCCTCCTCTTCCTTTTTGACACTGATCCCCTTACTACTGCTTCCCGCCTTTGACTGTCGTCTAATCTCTTCTTGGCGAAGAGCCGCCCACATCTCATGCCAAGGTGGAAGTGTCCCTCTGCCCAATATACTCTGGACAAATACCTCTCAGTATTCTGAGCTGCATTTAGGGTTGTCCTCACCATCAATTCCTGATTCGGCGTGGCTTCTATAGCATTCAACTGATCTTGGATCTCATTCAGTCCTCCGAGGAAGGTGTCAATCGGTTCTCCCTTCTTCATCTGATATGACCTCAACTGATTTTCTAGTAACATTCTTCTCTGCACAGAAGTATGCTGGTACAATTTCTTTAGGGCCTCCCACATCTCATATGTCGTTTCCTTCTCGGCAATGTGTGGTACTACATGGTCCTTGACCCCGTCAAGGATGATGCTCTTGGCCCTCGCCATTGCCTCCTCGTACTTGTCGTTATCAGTTGGGTCGACTGGGATAGCTATCGTCTTCAAGGCGAAGTGCTTGACACAATTTCTGTCAAGTACGGATAAGATTCTGGCCTTCTAGACTGCGAAGTTTGATGCTCTGTCCAACCTGTCCTGGTCTCTTACTCCGTGTAGTGCCATGATGCTCTTCTACTTCCCTCCTGGAAGTTCTCGATGTGACTCCCTCTGAGTCTTGATTTCCCTCCTGGAAATCCTTTTGCCGATGTCGAGATGCCCCCTACTCTGATCATCTGTGCAACCGCACCACTGATCCAGATTTCTCGGCTAGAAACCCTCGGTAGCAACTCCCTCCTCTTGGCCTTGCCCTGTCAGGTACTGTTCTAACTACAATACCTCACCAGCTCCACTCTGCAATGTTCCCACAGCCTTCTAAACCCCAACAACCTGAAGGTGAGAGCTCCTAGGCTCTGCGCAATCTCGACACCAGCAACCCGACCTCCTCAACGAACTGCGCCAACCCTCCTAGCTTCAACGTTAATCTCCCTTTGCCTCCCTTAGCTTTTGCGGTGCCTCTTCCTGGCTCTAGCTTGATCCATGACTTTTGGACCATTCTAACACAATTTTATATCAATTCACATTAATATTTTAATTTCCCTAAGTTTAGACTTAGGGACTCCATTAAAAATATTAATTATTTTAATATCTCCCAAACTGTTTAGAATCTGCCCAAACCCTTTCTGGGTACTGGAGATCTCATGTGCCCCAACCTCCACCAAATTTCGTCGCTAGAGCACATTCGATGCTACCCAAATCTACATGAAGTACTTAACAATGCTTAGAAAAGGTAATCTCAGCCACAAGACAAGTGTTTAAGTTCAACAGTGCCAACAAGAGATACCAAGAAATGATGATAATGATCCACTTAGACTAGTTAGCCAATGAGACAATACAAAGTGCCAATGATAATTATCCAAAAGAGACAATAAGAATGTAAATGTTCTTAGCCAATATATCTCAACAATTAGCTTCTTCAATGTTAACAAGACAATTATTAAGAGATATGCAATTATATCCACCAACTCTCAAGCCAAGAATACTTAGATCTTAGATGCAAATGTCACAATGATTACCAATTAGATTTTTAATTAGCCAAGATCACAAATTTCTCAATGATATTCTTTAAACAAAATTAGGAAAAGTTACTTCAATGCCAACTAGATTGATAGAGACAATTAGATCTTCCAAAATACAAGTGATGTAACTTTAACCATTCAACAAGATACCATTTGAAATTTAAAGTGCTTTTAGAGAGTGAGCTTATGAGTGCAAACTTGTAACTTTAGAGATCATGAAAAAACTCACAAGAGACAAGAGAATATTAGTATCCTTCTCCAATAGCACTATAGAACAAATTTTTCCCACAATGAACTATTAGAGCATGAGCAATAGATGCCTTTTATCCAAATGAGCACTAAATGAACTTGTGACAGTAGTGAATAAGTGTTATGAGAGCAGAGAGTTAGATTACTTTAAAGCACTTTAGATACAAAATGAGAGATGCCAAAGGCAAGTGAAACAATCCACTACCAAACCACTTTTTAAGTTACTAAAATCTTAATGTGTTAGGCTTTCTTATGATGATAATGCCACTGGTGTATTTTGGACCTTATTATGCAGTGTGACAGTCATGAATAAATCATGAAGTAAGCCAAATGATAGATGCCCAAATCACTTGAATGAATATTTTATCATTGTTATGAATCTATATCCTTGATGTAGCAAACAGTAAGTGAAGAGGGTTTAGAGATCAAACCCTTAGGCCCCTTGGGCTTTGGAGATGGCTAGTCCTCTAACCCAAAACTCTTCTAGTGGCTAGAACACCTGCAAACACATAAATAGCTCCAGTACCTCTGCAAAACCCACCAAGAATCAGCCCAGAGATCAAATGACTACCCATAGGGATGAAAAGACAAAGAAATAGGCTAGGAAGAGGCAACAATATGCCCTAGAGGGCTAGCATTTAGGGCCAAAGAGAAGCTGGAAGGCCTATTAGGGCCACAACCAAAGAAAAAAATGCCTAACATGCCTGACGTCTAGGGTATCAAGGCCCTAATGGACCTGCAGCTCAATGAGAAGAGCCACAAAAGCTCACGGAAAGCCCTTCAAGGGTTATCTTCTAGGAAAAAGGGAGGCCAAGGCCTCTTTTGGTCTGCAGCAGGGGAGATAGCGGAGAGGAAGAAGAGAGAGCCGAAGAGAGATAGAGGAGAATGGAGGGCAAGCAGAGGAGGATGAAGGGTTGATGATCTAGGTGGATATTGGTGACCACCCGCCTACCTAGATCCCCGAGTCAGTTTCATTTGTTTCCTTGTTCATTTCAGCATTTACTATTTTTAGCAATTTTTCAGGTCCTGAACTTCCGGAGCAGTTTTGACCCCCTAAACGGCATTTTTTTTAGGGTCTGCGGCAGGCCCAGGGACCTTTTCAACAAGGTATGTACGTGGCAAACAGAGATAATATGACCTAGTTACAACCCTAGGAAGTTGGTTGCTCAACTAACCCCAACGGGGCCCACAAACTCTTGGTGTTACATCTCCTGGGGTTAGGGTTTTCTCATGTTTTCCAATAATAAATAGGCCCTTCAGCCTCATTGAGTTCAGAGACATGTAGCCACCACATCTCTTCTCAAAGATAAGCTACCATTGCTCGAGCTATCTTATTTCCATTCTGTTTGTAAGCATAGTTCAATATTTTTCTATTAATGAAATGAAGTGTTTTTCTGCTGCATCTCTGTGTTTATGATTATATCTGTAAGTTGTTGCGTTTTTGTTTAAGTTCAGATTAGTGGTATCAGAGCGGTCTTCTCTTTCTCTGTTTTTCTTTGCATGTCCCCAATGAGGTCAGGGTATAAGGAGTTCAACCACTCTACAAGATACAAGTCATTCGGGATTGGCCAGTCCCAACCACTCTAACAGAGCTCCGCATCTTTTTGGGTCTTGCCAATTTCTACCATAGGTTCATGTTGGGGTTCTCTCATATCACTTGGCCTTTAAGTCAAGTCACCAAGGGCGGAGCGAAAACAAAGTTTTTTGGTTGGAAACCCAACAACAAGCGTTCTTCGAGTTGAAGGATTGCCTCTATTCTGCACTTGTGCTCACATTACCAGATTCTTCGAGTTGAAGGATCGCCTCTGTTCTGCACCTGTGCTCACATTACTAGACCTGCAACAACCATTTGAGATTGAGACAGATGCCTCTGACTATGTTATTTGTGCGGTTCTTACTCACCATGGGCATCCAATGGCTTACCACAGTGAGACACTTTCAGACACAGTTCGAAAGTACCCCACTTACGACAAAGAAATGTATTCCATTGTGTAGGCTTTCTGTTAATGGAAGCATTACACTATGGGGAAGGAAACGGTTATCTACACAACCCACCCACCTCTACAGTTCATACAGACACAAGGGAAGTTGTGGAACGATCGCCATAAAAAATGGTCCACTTATCTGCAACAATTCCATTTGAACATTAAGTGTAAGAAGGGCAACACCAATAATGTTGCTGATTGCCTTAGCCGACCACCGGTCATGGCGCTGATCATTGTGCTCGAGTCCTGTGGGCAGCAGACATCGGGGTGGCCACATCTTTACAAGAGCGACCAAAATTCGGCTACATATACAAGACACTCATGGAAAGGAAGCAAGTTTCAAATTTTCACCTTCAGGATGCATTGTTATGCCACCTAGGACACATCTGTGTTCCTTCAAGTGAGCATGCCAAGATGATTTGGGAGGCACACTATAGTTGGGTTGTTGGACATTTCTGTGTAGAAAAAGCAATGGCGGTATTGCTGAAGTATTTTTATTGGCCAAAACTTCGTCAGGATGTTGGGAAGTACATTAGATCCTGCATTGCCTACGCCATTGCCAAACCAACCATCAAGAAGCAAGGCCTGTATACTCCTCTACCTACTCCTAGTCGACCTTGGGAATCTGTGTCCATGGATTACATGTCGGGCCTTCCTACTTCTAAGCATGACAACGATTGCATTTTCGTGGTCATCGACAGATTTTCTAAGATGGCCACCATGGCAGCCTGCAAGAAGAGTATCACAACAGAGGCCACTGCTAAGCTCTTCTTTGAGCGAGTGTGGGTACAATTTGGGATACCACAGTCCATTGTCTCAGATCGGGACAACAAATTCCTGAGTGCATTTGGTCAAGTCTTTGGTCGATGCTGGATTACTAAGTCCACGACTTTCCATCCCCAAATTGATGGCCATACAGAGGTTGTCAACAAGATGATCATACACGTTCTGCGCATGTACAACCCGAAGCATCCGCGCACGTGGGATGAAAGTCTCCCCTATATCCAACACAGCTACAACAAAGTTCTCCACAGTTCAACAGGCCACAACCCCTTTCAGGTAGGGCTGGGATTTCAGCCATTATGCCCCATTGATGTGGCCATACCATTTGCAACCACTCAAGTAGATTCGGCTCACGTTCAATCTCAAGCTGAAAGGGCTAACAACGTCATTGAGCGCATTCAACACATCCGCCAGTAGATCCATGATAAATTGGATAGAGCCAATGTTAAGTACAAGCAGCGCCATGATCAGCATCGAGTGCCGCATAAATTCTAGGTGGGCGACAAAGTTTGGCCACATTTGCAGGAGCGCTTTGTTGGATCCCACCGCAAGCTTCAACCGCACCGATATGGGCCATACACCATCACTAAGGCCGTCGGTGATAATGCCTTCAAGCTCAGCATCCCACCATTCCTTGGTCTGCACCTAGTGTTCAATGTATACCACCTTCGGCCATACTTTCCACCATTGTTGGACACATCTGACATTGCAGAACAACTCACACCAACAGAGCTTAACCCAGGCTGCATGGAACATGCCACAACTGATCAGATCATGGACACAGATCAAGAACACTCGCCAATAGAGGATACAACTATATTGAGTTGTCAAAGCAGGCCAACTCCTTCACCAGGGCAAGTGGTTCACCAGGGACTAGGTTCAACAGAAATTTCCTCACCTCATGGAGGCTCTGCATGCAATGGGGACCATTGCTTCCTAAAGGGGGAGGAATGATCCAGGTGGATATTGGTGGCCACCCACCTATTCCACCTAGACCCCCGAGTCAGTGTCATCGGTTTCCTTGTTCATTTCAGCATTTACTATTTTTAGTAATTTTTCGGGTCTTGAACTTCCGGAGCAGTTTTGACCCCTAAACGACCTTTTTTTGAGGTCCGCGGTAGGCCCATAACTATGGGCAAGGGCTTATGGAGAAACCTGTAGTACTCAGAGAGACCTTTCCAACAAGGTATCGTACGTGCCAAATAGAGATAATATGACCAAGTTACAACCTCGGGAAGTTGGTTGCCCAACTAACCCCTCCGGGGCCCACAAACTCTTGGTGTTACATCTCCTGGGGTTAGGGTTTTGGTTGTTTAAGGTTTTCTCATGTTTTCCAATAATAAATAGGCCCTTGAGCCTCATTGTAACACAATTCAAAGGCATGTAGCCGCCACATCTCTTCTCAAAGATAAGCTACCATCGCTGAAGCTAT
Source organism: Pinus tabuliformis (assembly GCA_031772625.1). NCBI lineage: Eukaryota > Viridiplantae > Streptophyta > Pinopsida > Pinales > Pinaceae > Pinus > Pinus tabuliformis. Next base: position 231,163,475 of record CM062805.1, read on the forward strand.
CTCCATTTTGTTTGTAAGCATAGTTCAGTATTTTTCTATTAATGAAATGAAGTGTTTTTTTGTTGCGTCTCTGTGTTTATGATTATATCTGTAAGTTGTTGTGTTCCTGTTTAAGTTTAGATTAGTTGATGGGGAGAGTAGGAGGCTACGATAGGTAGAGGAGAGATGCTAAGGGGGGCAAGGGAGGCCCAAAGGGCCTGCGGCTAGGCCAAAAGGCCTAACAGAGCAAATGGGAAGGGCTGAGAGGCTTACGACCAAGATAAAGAGGGCTGAAAATGGGCTGCGGCCTAGGGCACAACCCTTAGAAGGCTGACGTCAAGACTGATGGGGCCCACGACAAGGTAGAAGGGGCCAAATTTGGCCTGCAGCTAGGCTAGGAGGGGAAACGACTAGGGTTTTGGAAGTAACACTGGGCCTAAAGGCCCTAAAAGTTTTGAAACCCTTGCCACAATTTCCAGATTTGCTTCAGTTCTTCAAATTTGTCCAATCACTGCAAAATTTCTTAGTGTCGACCCTACCTAAAAAAAATTTAGAGAGTAGATTTTACCCTTAAAGGCCTAGATCTAGCTCAAAACCCCAACAATCTTCTTGAAATAACTTGGATCTTGCTTGCAAAAATGAAAAATAAAAATACCCAAAACCCCAATATATACAAAAATTTGGAAATAAACCCAAACCCCAACTAGCTGCAAAACAAGGGTTAAAAATTTTTATTTACAAAAATAATATACAAATTATATACAAATATACAATGTTTGAATTTTTTTTTGAGAAGTAATTTTTTTGAATAATAACAATGGCTCAATGTATTTCGAAAGATAGGGTATTAACCACAGCTTTAGTGAAGTAAGAAAATCATATAAATTTCCCGAAGTCCAAACAAGGTCAACGTGTGCCCACAGTCTGTGAACTTGGAGCCCAAGGGTCAGGGAACCTACAAACTCTATATATTTTCTTCAAGAAAACTTGTCACATATATGGTGAACCAGATCACCTAAGATAGACCCAAAATCTACCAATAGAATGTTCTTATCACCATCTAATGAACAAGCAAGCTTATAAAATTTCAAGCACAATATAGGAAAGCACATACCGAACACATACCACAAATCAATGAGACAAAGACACCATGAACTGTACCACAAAGTCTTTTATTATGAATTTCAAACGTTCCCAGCGGAACAGTGACTTCACACCAACTTCACAAAATTTTACACTGACCAAAGATGAGGAATAGAAGAAAAATGCCTTCTATTTATACAGAAATCCCTCCAAGTGGAAAATAACGGCTAGTTGTCTTGATCCCCGTCAAAATAATCTCGAGCATTAATAAATACTTTATCAACTTTTAATCTTTGCCGTCGAAAATATTTATTTTTTGAGGAATTTTCGAATTTCTCATTAAAACCATTTTTTATTAATTCAAAAATAATTAATTTGGATTAATTTCCTCAAAATGTTGACTTTGACATAACCACCAAGGTTCAAAGGCTCAATTTTTCTTAAAAAATGCATTTTTGCCTTGGTGGGGAACCTCCAAAAATTAACTTCTTTTTGACCCACGAATTTTTTGGTCATTTTCTACTTGGAGAAATTAATTTATCTAGAATTTATTTTTTGACTCTAAATTAATTAACTTTGTGGTTTAGGTTTTAATTTTTATTTTACGAGAAAATGTTGAAATTTCTAAGTGTACCAGTTAGAAACCCTCCATGCACTTTACTTATTTATTCCTACCTGCTTGTTCCATTACTTGACAAGTGATTTACAATGTAAATATTGAAAATAAATACTAGTGCATGCTCAACATATTACAGATCATCAACTGAAGGAAACAGAAACAAGCACACAAAATGACACCGTTATTTTTGGACCAATGTCCCCGGAAAACCCAATGTGGGAAAACTGGTGCAGCCATCTGAGGGTTTTCTTATTAAGCAATTTCAGAGTACAATCTAGGTGCCAAATCCGGCTTACACAACAGAGAATGCCCTTGGCAGTAGTACTTCTCAATCTGAGACAAATGTCCCGACTGAAACCCTAGATAAACCCTCCTGCAGCTCCTCAGCTCCAATCTACCCCAGAAACCCCAGTGTCAGCCTCTCTTTGGATTGCGTCAACCTCTCTACCCAGCGCTGGCCCTACGTCACCTTGAATTGCTCTGCGTCAACCTCTCTCTAGCTAGCGCTGGCCTTGCATCACCCTGAATGGTCTGCATCAACCTCAGGAGGCCCTGCTTCAGCAACCCTGGCCTCTTTGAAGCACTGCGCAGCTCCTCGCTGCCTCTGCGTGGCCTTGGCTGTTAGCCCTGCCTGCTACTGCCTCACTCTTTCTGGCTCCTGCGCTGATTTCCCAGCACTATCTCTGCCTCTCTGTCTCTTTGTACTCAATGCCCCTTAGCTGCAACTCCGATCACTGATTTTATCTGTCTTAGCGAACCCCGCTCTAGAGAATAGAATGATTGATCATCTGGTGTATTCTCCAAGTGACCCTTAAGCTCTCTCTTATACTTTTCTCATTGACATATCAACGGTCGAGATTAAGTCCCTAATCAACGGCTAAGATTAGATCTGGCTTGATCCATGTCTTTTGGACCATTCAAACACAATTTTATATTAATCCACATTAATATTTTAATTTCCCTAAGTTTAAACTTAGGGACTCCATTAAAAATATTAATTATTTTAATCTCTATCAAACTGTTTAGAATCTGCCCAAACCCTTTTTGGGTATTGGGGATCTCATGTGCCCCAACCTCTCCACCAAATTTCATGGCTAGAGCACATCCATGCTACCCCAAATCAACACTCGCTCTTAGCGAGGACTGTGCTCTAGCAATACTCCTCATTGAGTATCACCCTGATCATCCGACATCGGTCCCTGTGCTAATGCTATGCCTGCTGCCCATCATCCTTTGCACTGCTGCATCCTGTACTGCTACCCATGGCTCTGCCATTGCCACTGCTGCATATTTACGACAACTTTCTCTGCATTCGTGCTACTGCTCATGGCTCTACCACTGCCACTGCTGCATCTACACTGCATCTCTTCTCATCATGCTACATCGTGCTGCCCACTGCTGCACTGCAACTCAGTTACTGAGAAGTAAGCAACTGATCTCCCAACTCTGACCTCTCTGTTGGGCTAGAGACCCTCCTGATGCTGAAGCTCCCTCTATCGCTGACAAGTGCTCCCTCTCTGACCTCTGCGCTGCTGCAACAACTCCCTTCATCTCGCACCGTTGCACACCTCTCTCCACCATCCTACACTAGTGCAACACTCCCGTGCCTCTCGCATTGTTGCAGCCTGCTAGCCTCATGCTGTCTCGGGACTTCTGCACTTTAGCTCTCTCTGTTGCTCCATCTTCATCCATCTTTACCCACACCAGCCAGTCCTGCTACTCCTCTTCGGAGCTCTCGTAGCAAGGTCTAATCCAAGAGGCTTGGTACTTTGAGGATCCTGCCCCTCATCGCCTGTGGTCCATCTAACTACAGCTCGATGTCTCCCCACTTTCACTCAAGTGGTGTGTGTGCACTCATGGCACACAGAACAGAAAGGATCCTGGCCTTCCAGATGACAAAGTAGGATGCCTCATCCAACCTGTCCTAATCCCTCATCCCATTCATGGCCATCTCTTTGCTCTTCTTATTGACTCCTCCGAGTCTCTCTACTTCCTGCCTGGAAGTTCTCTGTTTGACTCCTGCTGACTCTACTTCCCGTCTGGAAGTTCTCGGTTTGACTCCTGTTGAGTCTCTCCACTTCCTATCTAGAAGTTCTCTTCTGGACTCCTTCTGAGTCCCGATTTCCCACCTGGAAATCCTTCTATCAACGTCAAGTTTCCCCTCTCCGATCATCTGTGCAATAACAACACTGATCCAGATTCCATGGCTAGAAATCTGCCTCCGCAGCAACTCCCTCTCCTTGGCCTTGCCCTGTTAGGTACTGTTCTGACTACAATATCCCACCAGCTCCACTCTGCAACTTACCCACAGCCTCCTAAACCCCAGCAAACTGAAGGTTAGAGCTCCTAGGCTCTACGCAATCCTGACACCAGCAAATCAGCTTCCTCAGCCAACTGCGTCAGCCCTCCTGGGCTCTGCGTGAGCCTGTCTTTGCCTTCCTCAGCCTCTGCGCAACCTCTTCTTGGCTCAATCTTGATGACGAAGCACTGCGTCACCCCTTCCTTGCTGCTACTCTGCTAGGAACAACTTCTGTCACTCGGGACTACTGTTTTTTGCCGTTGCTGCTTTGCTCAACTGATGTCCACAATTCTCCTGTGATCTGCAACCACACTCTGATACCATGTTGAAGTTTTTAAGTCTACCAGTTAGAAACCCTCCATGCACTTTACTGATTTATTCCTACCTACTTGTTTCGTTACTTAACAAGTTATTTACAATGTAAATACTAAAAATAAAAACTAGTGCATGCTCAACATATTGCAGATCATCAACTGAAGGAAACAGAAACAAGCACACAAAATGACAATGTTATTTTTGGAACAATGTCCCCGGAAAAACCCAATGCGAGAAAACCGGTGCAGCTATTTGAGGGTTTTCTTATTAAGCAATTTCAGAGTACAATTTGGGTGCCAAATCCGGCTTACCCAATAGAGAATGCCCTTGGCAGTAGTACCTCTCATTCTAAGACAAATGTCCCGGCTGAAACCCCGGATAAATCCTCCGGCAACTCCTCAGCTCCAATCTGCCCTAGAAACCCCAACGTCAGCCTCTCTGTGGACTGCATCAACCTCTCTTTGCCCAGCGCTAGCCCTGCGTCACCCTGAATGGGTATGCGTCAGCCTTCTAGCCCTCTACGTCAGCAACGCTAGCCTCTCTAAAGCACTGCGCAGCTCTTGGCTGCCTCTGCGTGGCCCTGCGTGAGCCCTGGCTGCTACTGCGTCACTCTTTCTGGCTCCTGCGTTGATCTCCTGACACTATCTCTGCCTCTCTGTCTCTCTGTATTCAATGCCCCTCAGCTGCAACTCTGATCACTGATTCTATCTCTCTTAGCAAACCCTGCTCTAGAGAATAGAATGACTGATCATTTGGTGTATTCTCCAAGTAACCCTCAAGCCCCCTCCTATACTTTTCTCATTGACATATCAACGACCGAGATTAAGTCTCTAATGAATAGCTGAGATTAGATCTGGCTTGATCCATGTCTTTTGGACCATTCTAACACAGTTTTATATTAATCCACATTAAAATTTTAGTTTCCCTAAGTTTAGACTTAGGGACTCCATTAAAAATATTAATTATTTTAATATCTCTCAAACTGTTTATAATTTGCCCAAACCCTTTTTGGGTATTGGAGATCTCATGTGCCCCAACCTCTCCACCAAATTTCGTGGCTAGAGCACATCCGATGCTACCCCAAATCAACACTCCCTCTTAGCGAGGACTATGCTCTAGCAATACTCTTCACTGAGTATCACCCTGATCATCCAGCATTGGTCCCTATGTTGATGCTAAGCCTGTTTCCCATCATCCTCTGCACTGTTGCATCCTGTACTGCTGCCCATGGCTCTGCCACTGCCATTGCTGCATCTGTACGACAACTCCCTTTGCATCCGTGCTGCTGCTCATGACTCTGCCACTGCCACTACTGCATCTGTGTTGCATCTCTTCTCATCATGCTGCATCGTGCTGCCCACTGCTGCACTACAATTCAGTTACTGAGAAGTAAGTAACTGATCTCCCAACTCTGACCTCTCTGTTGGGCTAGAGACCCTCCTGATGTTGAAGCTCCCTCTGCCGCTGAAAAGTGCTCCCTCTCTGACCTCTGTGCTACTGCAACAACTCCCTGCATATCGCACCGTTGCACACCTCTCTGTGCCATCCTGCACTGGTGCAATGCTCCCGTGCCTCTTGCACTGTTGCAGCCTGCTAGCCTCGCGCCGTCTCGGGACTCTTGCATTGTAGCTCTCTCTGCTGCTCCATCCGTGTCCATCTCTACCCACACCAACCAGTCCTGCTAGTCCTCTTTGGAGCTCCCGTAGCAAGGTCTAATCCAAGAGGCTGGGTACCTCGAGGATCCTGCCCTTCATCGCTTGTAGTCCGCCTGACTACGACTTGATGTTTCCTCACTTTCTCTCAAGTGGTGTGTGTGCACTCATGGCACACGGAACAGAAAGGAACCTGGCCTTCCAGATGACAAAGTTGGATGCCTCATCCAACCTGTCCTGATCCCTCAGCCCATTCATGGCCATCTCTCTGCTCTTCTTGTTGACTCCTCCGAGTCTCTCTACTTCCCGCTTGGAAGTTCTCTGTTCGACTCTTGTTGAGTCTACTTCCCATCTGGAAGTTCTCTGTTCGAATCCTGCTGAGTCTACTTCCCGTTTGGAAGTTCTCTGTTCGACTCCTGCTGAGTCTCTCTACTTCCTGCTTGGAAGTTCTCGATTCGACTATTGCTGAGTCTCTCCACTTCCCGTCTGGAAATTCTCTTTTGAACTCCCTCTGAGTCCCAATTTCCCACCTGGAAATCATTCTTCCAACGTCAAGTTGCCCCTCTCCGATCGTCTGTGCAACAACAACACTGATCCGGATTACTTGGCTAGAAATACGCCTCGGTAGCAACTCGCTCCTCCTTGGCCTTGCCCTGTTAGGTACTGTTCTGACTACAGTACCCCACCAGCTCCACTCTACAACTTACCCACAGCCTCTTAAATCCCAGCACACTGAAGGTTAGAGCTCCTAGGCTCTGCGCAATCCCGACACCAGCAAATCAGCTTCCTCAGCCAACTGTGTCAGCCCTCCTGGCCTCTGCGTGAACCTGTCTTTGCCTCCCTCGAGCCTCTTCTTGGCTCAATCTTGATGACGCAAGCACTGCGTCACCCCTTCCTTGTTTCTACTAGGAACAACTTTTGTTACTCGGGACAACTGTTTTCTGCTATTGCCGCTATGCTTGGCTGATGTCCTCAGTTCTCTTGTGATCTACAACCATGCTCTGATACCATGTTGAAGTTTCTAAGTCTACCAGTTAGAAACCCTCCATGCACTTTACTGATTTATTCCTACCTACTTGTTCCGTTACTTAACAAGTTATTTACAATGTAAATACTGAAAATAAACACTAGTGCATGCTCAACATATTACAAATTATCAACAGAAGGAAACAGAAACAAGCACACAAAATGACACCGTTATTTTTGGACCAATGTTCTTGGGAAAACCCAATGTGGGAAAACCGGTGCAGTTATCTGAGGGTTTTCTTATTAAGCAATTTCATAGTATAATTTGGGTGCCAAATCCGACTTACCCAATAGAGAATGCCCTTGGCAGTAGTACCTTTCAATCTGAGACAAATGTCCTAGCTGAAACCCCGGGTAAATCCTCTGGCAGCTCCTCAGCTCCAATCAGCCCCAGAAACCCCAGTGTCAGCCTCTCTCTGGACTACGTCAACCTCTCTCTGCCCAGCGCTGGCCCTGCGTCACCTTGAATGGGTCTGCATCAACCTCAGGAGGCCCTGCGTCAGCCTTCTGGCCCTCTGCGTTAGCAATGCTGGCCTCTCTGAAGCACTGCGTAGCTCCTCGATGCCTCTGTGTGGCCCTGCGTGAGCCTCCGCTGCTACTGCGTCACTCTTTCTGGCTCCTGTACTGATCTCCCGGCACTATCTCTGCCTCTCTGTCTCTCTGTACTTAATGCCCCTCAGTTGCAACTCCGATCACTGATTCTATCTCTCTTAGCAAACCCCGCTCTAGAGAATAGAATGACTGATCATCCGGTGTATTCTCCAAGTGACCCTCAAGCCCTCTCTTATACTTTTTTCGTTGACATATCAACGACCGAGGTTAAGTCCCTAATCAACGGCTAAGATTAGATTTGGCTTGATCCATGTCTTTTGGACCATTCTAACATAGTTTTATATTAATCCACATTAATATTTTAATTTCCGTAAGTCTAAACTTAGGGACTCCATTAAAAATAATAATTGTTTTAACATCTCTCAAACTGTTTAGAATCTGGCCAAACCCTTTCTGGATATTGGAGATCTCATGTGCCCCAACCTCTCCACCAAATTTTGTGGCTAGAGCACATCCGATGCTATCCCAAATCAACAGAAAAATCAATTAATTGACACTTGAGGGGATTAATTATTTTTCTATCCTCAAATACTTTAGCCATGGTGTCTGATTGCGAGGGACTATGCACTAAAATATTTTTACATCAGATAATTACAAAATTCAACCCTCAAAGGAGGAATACTTGTTCATTATAGACCTTCATAATTTTTACCCAATTCTACGACACAATATGATCTAGTAGACCAAGTGACTTGTAATAAAATAATTTAGCGAAATAACGTATATTATTTCCAAATCACTTTTACTATAGACTCGACTAAGAACACTAGGACTCACCTGAGACTTTGTCAATAAATTTCACCCTAGCTTTACGGTTTAAGCTGGAGGGAAAAAAACTCTTCCGATTAGCTGTGTTTAGAAACACAGGTAGTCGGTGAGGTTAAAAAACCTCCTAGGATGAAATTTGTCACCAAAATCATAAGCTTAACTAGGTTATTACATAATTACACGGTCGTACTAGCATCATTTGCATTACAACTTGCAAAATTGGATTTTACAATGACATGATAGATAGTTGGCTGATGATTCCGAACTTCAAAAAGTTTTGCACAACTACTTCCTTGGTCTTGTGGGAAAATTGGTGCAATAGTGCCCACAAGCACCCATTTTGGGAAAATTCATCCCTCAAATTGGGAAAGTGTTTTCCCCTATGTTTCCCTGAAAGGGGGACACGAAGAAATGTTTCCCTGGTGTCCCCTCCTCCTGGGAGCGTGGGATACGTAGAGAGTGCACCCCACAACCTAGGTGATGCATCCCCGTGTAACACTACAATTTACTTGTTGGATATCTTGAATTTTGAGTGAAATCATTGTTGGTCTGCATTTATTTATCGCATAAATCACATTTTTGAATCAGTTTTATTAATCACAACTAACTAATCTCTTCACCCAAGATTCCATTTAAGGCACTAGTCTTCTAATTTTAGTTTGATGCACATGTTTTAGGGAATTTCCCCATTGCTATTCTAGTAGGAGTGTCGTGGTGATAGTGGTCACTTGTATTCTTATGTGTGATAGTGGAGTACAAGGCAAATAGGGAAGAACGATGTCCAGAGAGGCTGATGCTAGGCCACACAGAGTTGATGTAGTTGCAGTGTAGAGCCTAAAGGGAGGTCGAATTCCTGTTGAGGAAATCGAGTTTTAGAAGCCGGCAACCGGGGTGTGAGACCAGGAGGTTGAGAGTTGAAGTTTCCTGCCAGAAGAGGGTCAAAAGGAAGATCAACGCATTCCCCAGCAAAGGTGACGCAGAGACTGCATGGGGTTGACACAGTTCTGCGCAAAGGCTGACGCAGAAGGGATGTAGAGGCTCACTTCCAGCAAATCAGAGCCGGATCTTCCAGTGACAGGGTGATATCATATCACTATTTCCTTTTTTTTCATTTTCTCTCTGTATCAGATAGTCAGTTGGGCATCCAACGAATTGTACTTAGAATTACTACTGCATAATAATAAAACCATCAACTGCTGCACTGATTTTCCAGCATTGGGTTTTTCTTGGGACAGTTGTCCAAAAATAACTATTTAGATGTGTGATATTTTCTCTCCTGTGCTGTATTTAGTTTCCGCAGTTTTATTTGGTGTAGGTTGTAGTGTATGTATTTCAGTATTTACCGTAGAAAACTGCAAGTAACTTGTTCAATTAATTTAACCTGTAGGTGAAATATAATTAGTTTGTTGCAGTAGGAATCGGGTAACTGGTTTTTCACAATGTAGTCCAAGAAGGAGGCCGAGCTAGGAGGCCCACCATGGGCTACTAGAGGAGGCTGAGATCCATCAAAGTGCTCTCATCCAAGAAAAGAGACAAGTCTAAAGTGGTCGTAGTACAAAAGGAGCCTAGTCCAAGCAAAAGAGGAGACATGTTTGCGTCTTTTCTCAAGATTTGGCCTAGGCTGAGTTTGTAGAGTCGTTGGCTGAGTTTGTAGAGTTGTTGGCTGAGTTGTAAGGTTGTTTCTGTGCATGAGTAGGAGTATACTTCTCTAAGGTAAGGCCGAAGTCTGTGCCTGTAGTTGAAGAAGGGTTGAGCTCCTACAAGTAAGTTGGACGGTGGTCATATGACCTAAGAAAAGCAGGGATATAGGGACAATTTTCTTTTTGTAACAACACAAAAGTGAAGGGCAAGTAAAAGGAGTCTTACACTAATTTTAGGAGGTCTGTGGAAGCCAAATTAGGGCACTCTTGAAGTATTGTAGTTTCCCTAATAGAGGGTTCAGAATCAGAGCCTCTATGCACAGGACCGTGTCTTCAATGCTGTTAGTGTGGACGTCTTGAATAGAAGAATAGGCTTGTTTTTTGTGGGATTATTGCTAGAGAATGGAAGGTTGTTCAAGGGTTTTTAACAACAAACCTTTTTTCCCTAGTAGGTATGTCTCAATCGCATGACCAGTCACTCAAAAAATCCCTCCAGTTTGTCCTAATACGCTTGGAGAAGTACACTCTAGATCTAGGCACAAGTTTAGAGGGCCGAAACCTTAAGGGAGTCTACTTGTCCCTAATTTAGGGCAGCCGTGCCTCTGTTTGTATGCACAGGCCTGTGGGAAAACAGATCCAAGCAAGGAAGGAAGAATACCCTCAAAGTGTGAATGGAAGAGTGAGCAAGTATGGACAGAATTAGGGTAAGAAGTTGAGGGTTGTACAACAGTCCTAAAGTGAGAAGATGAAGGTAGAATCAAGGAGAGTAGTACTGTCAAAGGTTTGATTATAGATCATGAGCAATAGTGTTTTGGGAAGCCCTATATTTGTGTGATTTGAGGGTCAAATCACAAGTATGAGGGTAGATCTATAATCCCTAGTTCAATCAACTGTGTGGTAGCTAGGTGACTGATAAGAAGGGCAGTGTGATGTCCTTAAGTTCACTGTCTAGTTGTGGTGAAAAGCAGTCCAACAAGGCAGCGTGAAGAAGCCCTAGATGAGGGAAGATCTGAAGCCTAGATCTATGCAATTTGAGGAGTCAAATTACAGAACAGAGGGCAGATATTTGAAGCCCTAGATCATTCAATATTCCAGCTAAAGATGGGCAGATCTTAATGTTGAGAAGCAGTGTAGGATGAGAAGCAGTGCAGGATGCAATGCAGAATTGGAAGTCCAGGTTTGGGACTGTTGGTGGCAGCTTAAGAACAAATTAGAGGATTGTTAGTAGTTGTCACATTGTGCCCTAAGTGCAGAACTTGTGAAGGTCAACAACTCTGCTAGGAGAGGCAGTGTATTGGAGCCTGTTGACCACACTTTGTCAATAGTCCAAGAAGCAGAGTACAAAGCAGTGGAAATTTTTTTTCAAAGATCAAAGTCATCATTCAACATTAATTTTGTCATTGTAAACCCAATTTCTTCTTTTATTATTGTAAATGATTCTAGTATGACTATAAAGCCATGTAACAACACCTAGATGAGCCTATGCGTTTTGTCAAAGGATTTCATCCTAGGGAGTTTTATAAACTCCCCGAATTATGTGTGTTTACATAATCGACAAAGTTTTTCTCCCATATATACCCTACAACTAGGGTGGAATTCGTTGACAAGAACTTAGGTGAACCCTAGTCTTTATCGAGTCTATGCATTTTTCATACTAGATCATATTGTGTTGCAGAATTGGGTAATGTCTTGAGGGTCTATGGCTAAAAGTGTGTTTCCCCTTTTAAGGGTTGCATTAAATTGTAATATCTTGTAAAAATATTTTAGTGCATGGTTGCTCATACTTAGACACCATGGCTAAAATATCTGAGAGTGGAAAAAATAATTAATCCCCTCTTGAGTCTTCTAATTAATTTTTCTGGAAAAAATAGAAAGAAAATAATTAGCCAGAAAATTAATTAATTTTGAGTCAAAGAATAATTTGAGAGAAATTAAATTCTCTCCAAGTGGAAAATTATAAAAAAATTGTGGGTCAAAAAAAAAAAATTGGAGGTCCTCCACTAAGGGAAAATTGACTTTTTAAAGAAAATTTTACCCCTTGGACCTTGGTGGTTAAATCAAAGTGAATTTTTTGAGGATATTAGTCCAAAATATTATTTTTTGGATTAATAAAAAAGGGGTTTTAACAAAAATTCGAATTTTTCCTCAAAAATAAAAAAATCAACAGTGTAGATCAAGTTATTTTCAAAAGAAGATCAACGGATGAGATTATTTTGACGAGGATCAAGCCAACTAGCCATTATTTCCACTTGGAGGGGTTTTCTTCTCTCATTTTCTATATAATTAAGCTATGAAGCTCCTCATTTCATCTTTGGAGGATGTAATCTGTAACACATGTACCGAGCCTTGCTTTGTTGGAATTGTATTTCTCATAATAGAAATACTTTGGGGTTTCAATTCATGGTGTTATTCTATTTGCTGAGTTGTGGTATGTGCTAGTAATTTTTCATGCTCTATATTATATTCGCTTTATAAATTGTTATTTCATTTGTGGCAAGACGTAACATCTATTGGTACATGTATCTTGCCTTAGGTGTTGGGTTTAGATCTATACCCAGAGATCTAGATCCCTCATGATCTAACAATTAATCTTTTAAGTTTGAATAGAGATCTATAGGTATGCTAGACCTTGGTCTCTAAGTTCACAGACTGTTGAGATAAATCAATCGTGTTTGGATTCCGAACTTTCATTTTGCAGGAGTGTTTGGGTCGGTGACCCATTTACATCATTTATTTTAAAAATCTCTCAAAAATCTAATCTCTCTCTTGTGCTATAACAAAATTTAATATGCTAATAGCAGCAAATTTTATTTTGTAAATAGTGTAAATATTTGTAAATTATTTCTTCACTAACCCTTGTATTTTAATACTATTTTTTTTTTTTTTTTAATTTTTGTATCTATTAGGTTTTTGGGCCTTCTCCATTTCATTTGTGCAGGTGATAGCTCAACAATTTGAAGTAACAATTAATTTCTGGGCTATTCACCCAAAGAGAAGGAGGCTGATCTAGGCCCTAGAGGGTAAATTTAGTCTTTCCAGCTCCCAGCAACTCAACACTTAGCGAGAAGAGGAGGCCGCTAGCCTTTGGAGGTGTTTTGTTGAGGTAAAATTGTGTTTACAGGGGTGCCATGAGCATTTTGAGGCCTTTCAGACCTAGCCACATCCCCTAGGGGCTCTGTTAAATTTAGTTATGTTCTATGCTTACAAAAATTCATTTCAATTTTCATAGTTAGCTCAATATCATTTCCAGATTAGCAATCACATCAACATTAAAATAAATTGCAAATAGAACATAAACATAGATCGCAGAAGACAAGCCAAGACAAGAGGATGCAAGATGTGGCGTTAGCCAGGGACAAACCCCAATGTGGGGAAACCCTTGATTAATTCTTCTTATATGTTCTTCAATAGTTTAGCAGAGAGAGAGAGAGAGAGATAGTACATTTGCAACAGAAGTCAACACTTTGAGTTATCTAAATAAGAGCATAGATCATCTCTAAGAAGATGATACATGAGATAGTTGAACTCAGTTGAAGACATGTTGCTTCAACTGATTCTCCAAGGTGACTCCTTCACTTGTCATTGTGCTTCACCTTGTCATTATGCTGCACTTCATCGTGTTGCACCATGTTGCACCCATCATCACTATGTTGGATCTCATAACCATGTTGCACACATCATACTGTTGCACCTTATGCTGCCACTGTTGTCCCATGTGCCATTGTTGCACCATGCTACCACAACTGTCCCATGTTCCATTGTTGCACCATGCTACCACAGTTGTCCCATGTGCCACAGCTGCACCATGCTAGCCATTGCTGTCCCATGTGGCATACTGTTGTACCACTGTTAGTGACATTGTCATTTCATGTTTGCTTGTTGTCCCATTGTTTTGCTATTGTCCCTTTGTTTTGCTATTGTCCCATCACAACTTGCTATCCCAATTGTGCCATCATTGCACTATGTCGTTGCTGCTAGCACTGCTGTCCCATCACACTGCATTGCTGTGTTGTTATTCTCTGGTAAGGGAATCACCTATAGCCCTATTCCTTCACACACCTCAACAATCAGCGCTCCAAAAGAATGTGGTTTACCAAGGCAGTATGCCTCCACTCCTATGTTGCCTTGTCTGCTTCTTTTACCTCAAACACAACACATAGATGGCCACTAGCTGCTGGCTATCGCCTGCAGCCTAGCCCAACAACTAGATATATCTACGACTCCCTTATACACCACCCAAATATCCCTTAAACAACATTGTTTTCTCCTCCAGATTTGCAGCCTTCCTTACCTAGCAATCCGCACCTAAGACGGATCTCAAACAAGCCTCAAAGCAGCGTGCTGTAACCTATAGCAAATCGACTTCTCCACAGAAATACCACGCTGCTCTTTAAGCTCCCCCACGTTGTCCCTTTGGGCCTTCAAACTGCAGCTAAGACTCCTACAATCCTTCCTCTAAATATGCACTTGAAACAACCCCAAACATATTTGTCTAACCCTTAAACTTACCTCAGAAATACGTTGTCCATACAGCCCTTCCATGTTGTCTAGGGAAGCCTCCTAACCACAGTTTTAAGCCTCCTTCTCCACGCAGATTTCAGAGCTATACTTAGAGATATATATCCACACATGGATGCGTAGAGCTGTCATAGGTTAGGGCTTTTTAGGACTGCGGCTAGGGTTGCTAAGACCTCCTCCATAGCTGCGTAGATCCTCCTTCTTAGGACTGCGTTAGGGAATCCTTTTTAGGACTGCATTAGGGCTTGTAGAGACTATGTTTAGGGCTTCATACAAGGGCTCCTTTACCTTCTGTGTTTTAGGGCTTCCTCTCTTAGTGTTAGGTCCCTATACTACTAGTGTAACCCCTTATTGTTATTAGTACAACCCCTTTATTATATTGTTGTGCCCATGTAGTCCCCATATTGTTATTATTGTGCCCCATAGAAGCCCACTATTGTTATTATTGTGCATTTACATTATTGTTGTTATGTCGGCTGTGATTATATTATGACCCCTTAGACTCCTATATATAGAAAGGAGGTCTTGTCATTTGTATCATCGAAGAATTGTTCATTTGTGTAATGTAAAGGAGGTTGCCCCCTCGAAGAGGCTTATTTTGAAGGCGTTCATCTCTCTTTTCTATCTTTTTGTGAGCTAGTTTCATAACATTTGGTATCAAAGCTTTGGATTCTAGGGTTTCGTTGCTCCAAACAGGTCATCGTGGCATTTTCGCTATAACCTTTTTCTGCAACCTTTCAGAAGTTAAAAAAACCCATTTGATACGAGATCGCGCTGAACCTCAGGTCCGAATTTCAGATCATGTCTTGCTATATTTTCAGAGATATGATCTGAGAAAGTTAGGGTTTTTGCAAGCTCAAGAATTTCATCTAAAACATGTCATCGTGGAATTTTCGCTATAGCGTTTTCGCTACGAAGTTTCATAAGCTAACAAAAAAACCCATTTGAGAAGAAATCGGTCTGAATCTCGGGTCCAAATTTCAGATCTTGGCTCGCTATATTTTGGGATATATGATTTAACGAAGTTAGGGTTTTTGCAGACTCCCGAATTACATCATAAATAGGTGACCTTGGGAAAATCGTCATAACTTTCTCTCTGAACATCAGATTGAAATTTCGTAAGAAGTTATAGAAAGAGGACGGACTGTATTTTGTTTGGGTATAATTTTTAGAACCTAAGGTTGAAACAGTGACACGTGGCACATCGTACAAGTTTACTCTACTGAAATAGTCTATAATTAGGTCATTGCGGGAGATTGGGAAAAAATCTTTCTTCGGGAATCCAATTGTGATCTGAATTGCGGAGTTAGAAAGAGGACTCAGAGGAATATTACGGGGCAAAATTTCAGAACTTAAAGATCCGAAATTACAGAGTTACAGTCGTTTCAAGATCAAGCTCCTAAAATCAAGAAAAAGCGAGATGAGGAAGTTTGATGGCAAGGATCCGGTAAATTGGATACTACAGATGGAGAAATATTTTGATCTACATGGTGTATCACTATTACAAAAGGTAAGTATTACATCTAATTATTTAGAACCGAATCAATTTTTATGGTATAAAGGGCTTTGTTCTCGTAAACCATTTGTCACGTGATCAATTTTCACGGAGGAAATGATAGCACATTATGAGGATACCAAGAGCAACACCTTCTTTAGCCAATTGATAAATCTCAAACAAAAGGGTTCAATGGCAGAGCACATTGAGGACTTTCAAAAATTGAACATAAGGGTAAATGATATTCTAGATAAGCAAAACATAAATAGTTTTATCTATGCCATGGAAGCTGATATCAGTGGTATGAAAGCATATTGGAAGAAAGGCATGGAAGATTTGAAGAAAGACATGGAAGGTTTGAAGGAAGGCGGGACAAAGCTACTTCAAGAAAGGCCTTCTAATGATGAAAAGGATCAAGAGACATCAAAAGAAGAGGATATACACCGGGAACCAACCCTAGAGAAAGAACAAATGAATCCGACCATATCTTGTATTGCAATGGCAGGAATTACCACTCAAACTCTCAAGATAGAAGGACATATCAAGAAGAAGAAGGTTCAAGCAGTGAAATATCAGGAAGAAAAGTATCAAGAAACATCAAAAGAAAAGGATACTCACCAGGAACCAACCCCAGAGAAAGAAGAAATGAATCCAACCATATCTTGTAATGCATTGGTCGGAATTACCACTCAAACTATAAAGATAGAAGGACATATCAAGAAGAAAAAGGTAATAGTGTTGATTGATTCGAGTAGTACCCATAATTTTATTCATTGTAAGATAGCCAAGGAATTGAATTGCTTCCTATATCCAGCACCAGAGTGTCAAGTGACAGTTGTAAGTGGAGGAACCATAAATTGCTCTGGAAAGTGCCATAATATCAAGCTATCCATGGGAGAATATGTATTGAATAGCCCAATGCTTTTCGTTCCAATGGGTGGTACTGATGTTGTACTAGGAGTCCAATGGCTACAATCCTTGGGTACAATAGCTTTTAATTTTCAAGAAATTTTCATGAAATTTTCTTTGGAAGGAAAGGAAGTTGAATTAAGGGGTATCACAGGGAAACCATGAAAGATAATTAGCTCTAACGGAATGACAAAGCTTCTAATGAAAGAATAACAAGGCGTAATTGCACAATTATGTTCGCTAATGGTTCCCACATCGAAATCATCTATTTCTCCAGACCTCCAAAAAGTCTTGGACAATCATTCCAAGGTATTTGAGACTCTTAAAGGTCTCCCACGTATTCGTGATCATGATCATGCTATTCATTTGATTCTAGGAAGTGTTCCTCCAAACATCAGGCCTTATAGATATCCATATGCCCAAAGGAGTGAAATTGAACATATGGTTGCAGAAATGGTAGAGGTTGGTATAATTATCCAACCAAATTTGATAAACAAATCAAGGGATGAATGGAAGAATGGCGAAGCAGGGTGGGAACTCATTCAAAAGTTGCCGAAGATCCCAGTTCCAACAATATTGCCAGAACTTGACAAGGAAGGAAAAATCATATTGGAACCTGAAGCATTCATAGAACCAAGAAGTCAACAGCTACAAAATCGATCAATTTCAGAGTATCTCATCAAGTGGAAGAACTTATCTGCTTAAGATTCCACATGGAAGGATGAGAATTTTATACAGAAGCATCAAGAACTACTGAAGCGTTGAGGACAATACTTTTTGAAGGAGAGGGGCATGTTAGGTCCCTATACTACTAGTGTAACCCCTTATTGTTATTAGCACAACCCCCTTATTATATTGTTGTGCCCATGTAGTCCCCATATTTTTATTATTGTGCCCCATAGAAGCCCACTATTGTTATTATTGTGCCCTTACATTATTATTATTATGTCGGCTCTGATTATATTATGACCCCTTAGACTCCTATATATAGAAAGGAGGTCTTGTCATTTGTATCATCGAAGAATTGTTCATTTGTGTAATGTAAAGGAGATTGCCCCCTCGAAGAGGCTTATTTTGAAGGTGTTCATCTCTCTTTTCTATCTTTTTGTGAGTTGGTTTCATAACATTTAGATTTCTCTTCCATTAAAACCCAGAACAAGTGGAGAGAAATCAAGAGTGAAGTGTGTGTAAAATGACTCTCAATTCATCTCCTTTTATACTAAAACGTTGAGCACATGTGGGGTTTATTTGGTTGCTGGTCGACCTTGACGAATTGTCTTATAACACAAATAACTTCATATCTCCATGAATACTTATCCGAATCGGATGATCTTTAGATCAATGCTACACCTCTCGATGAGAGGGATCCAAGAAAAATATTATCTTCCATAAATAAGATGACCCACATGGAGTTTGGCCCTAGTTTCCAATTTTAACACTCCCTCTCAACTAGGGAGAACTCCATCTGCTGATCCATTTGTTTGACTGTACTATCACTGTCATTAGTGCCCTGCACTTCTCTGCTCTGCTGAACCATGAAGAAAAAGAATTGATCGAGAATGTCTCATACCATTCTCTACTGACCCAAAGTCAGTTCCATATGAAGAGAGTGTGTCATACCACTCTTACTGATCCCAGATCAGTGCCAAAATAGAGTGAGTTATGTCACTCTTACTGACTCGAAGTCAGTTTCATTGATCTTAGATCAATATCGCAAGAGAGTGTCTCAAACCACTCGTATTGATCCCAGACCAATGGAGGTCATCCTAGCATAGGGAGTACGGTAGATACAACGATGTGTCCATCGATAGTACTACTATGGTACCTAACCCCATTTCCCTGCTCACTGGCCAGATGAGAGGTACTTCCCATGAGTCCTAGACTGCATGAGTAGGATGCCTCGACAGGAGAACCACTCATCTTGTCCCTAAGTCGTGACGGGGTATCACAGGGGAAGGCTGAACCATTCACCCTGTAGATAGCGCACCATTAGGGGAGGGTGAGTCGCCCTATGGTCGCTTGTTGCTCCAAGAAGTACCCCAAGCTCCCCAGAGCTCCCAGAGCTCAATGGATGCATCATGCAGGAGCCTGGTAAGAGGGTCTCTCAACGGCTTGAAGTCGTTCGGGAAAGTCACAAATTTGACCTTTTCCCAGGGCTTTGACAGAATGTCTACGACCTGTACATCAGTCTCAATGCGATGGAGCCTCCTCGCTCATCGACGTACCATATCCCAGATAAGGTAGTATCTGATGTCTATATGCTGGAGCAATCATAGAATACGGGATTCTCCAACTATCGAATCCTCCCCTGGTTGACACAGAAGATCACAGTGGTATCCATCATGTGTACAAACAACTCACTAAAGAGCTTCCACAACTAGGTAACTTCACACGAGATCATACTCGTAGCTATATATTCGGTATCAGCGGTGCTCAAAGCAACCGTCTTCTGCTTCCTGCTCATCCAGGATATCGAGTAGAACCCAAAGAGAATCAACACTTAGAAGTGCTCTTGAGATCCTCCACACTGCCTGCTCTGTCAGCATTCGAATAATCATGCATCTTCACATTTCTGGCAGTGTATCTCAATCCATGAGAGATTGTGCCTCGAATATATCTCAAAAGATTCTTGGCACCAATCTAGTGAGGGTCAACCAAATATGAGGCCAACATGCTAACTACAAAACATATATCCGGATGGAAGTTTTCCAAGAACATCAAAGCGAATGAGTTTATAAAACTCAAAGGCTTTTCCCAAATCTGGTCTGGCATAACTACCACATAAACTCTGAAAGTTAAGCTCCATTGAGGTAGTCACGGGCTTGCAGTTCACCATTCCAAATCCGGAATCCAAGTCCCTCTTACTTCTGCAAATGAGAGGGTTTGCACTTGTCAGAAAGAGGTCATCCTCAGAAGGTGCCAGTATGAGAGGTCTATCATCCACAACCTTCAAGCAAAGGTTTGGATCGGCGTCACTCCTAGTGAATCTCAGCCTCATCAAACAACTATCAATCCTCTCAAACTAAGCCCGGGGTGTTTTTCCCCAAGCCATAGAGGGCTTTCTTCCACCTGCATACATGAGATTCTCGATCATGAATCTCAAACCCCTTGGGTTGTTCCAAGCCTGTGGACTTGCTATATGAGGGGAATGGTCCCCTTGTAGGATTTTCCTTCGGTACATCTCAAACATGTACCTTCATGCTCCTTTTGAATTCAGGCATCCCTGTCACCATCTGACTCACATCGGGTAGGGCCCCATAATAAGTAGACCTCCGGTGCTATAGATGAGATGTGACAACTGACATGGTTCCCAATGGACCATCCTGCAACATGATACAAATTGCCAACCCAGAATCAAAAGACTCTTTGAAAATTCCATTTTCAAACATGTACCTTTACATTGATGAATGCCACCTTGAAACCTTTGAATTCCATTGCTGAAATTGGCACCAGATTCTTCTTGCGATCAGGTACATAAAAGAGATTTTGTAAATGAATCAAGGTACCTTCATTCAGTTGAGGGGTAACATTCCCTACACCCTTTCTAGGATAGGTGGCATCGACTCTAAGTATAATCCCACGATTGTTTCCATCTCTACCAAATTAGAGAGAGCACCCTTTTATCCATTGAAGTGCTTTGAAGCACTACAATCAATAAGCCAGATTCCCAAAGAGTTTGAAGGAGAGGGCCAATACAAGATAACGCTTCTTTATCTTATCAGAAACAACATTTAATTCTTCATGCCTGGGGTTCCTTGCTTTCTTTGAAAAGTTGACCATTTCCTTGATGACCTGCATTACCTGTCATTCCTCTGATCAATCTGCACCCAAGACGACTCTCAAACAAGCCTCAAAGCAGCCCGCTGTAACCTAGAGCAACTCAGCCTCTCCATAGAAATACCATGTTGTTCTTTAAGCTCCCCCATGCTGTCCCTTTGGTGCTTCAAATTGTGGCTAAGACTCCTGCAATCCATGCTCTAAATCTGCACTTGAAACAACCCCAAACAGATTTGTCTAACCCTTAAACTTACCTCAAAAATACGCTGTCCATACGACCCTTCCACGCTATTTAGGGAAGCCTCCTAACCACGGTTCCAAGCCTCCTTCTCCACGCAGATTTCGGAGCTATACTTAGATATATATATCCACACATGGATGCGTAGAGCTGTCATAGGTTAGGGCTTGCTAGGACTGCGGCTAGGACTGCTAAGAACTCCTCCATCGCTGCGTAGATCCTCCTTCTTAGGACTGCGTTTAGGGCTTCATACTAGGGCTTCTTTACCTTCTGCGTTTTAGGGCTTCCTCTCTTAGATTTCTCTTCCACTAAAATCCAGAACAAGTGGAGAGAAATCAAGAGTGAAGTGTGTGTAAAATGACTCTCAAGTCATCTCCTTTTATGCTAAAACGTTGAGCACATGTGGGGTTTATTTGGTTGCTGGCCAACCTTGACGAATTGTCTTATAACACAAATAAATTCATATCTCCATGAATACTTATCGGAATCGGATGATCGTTAGATCAATCCTACACCTGTTGATGAGAGGGATCCAAGAAAAATATCAGCTGCCATAAATAAGATGACCCACATGGAGTTTGGCCCTAGTTGCCAATTTTAACACTCCCTCTCAACTAGGGAGAACTCCATCCACTGATCCATCTGTCTGACTGTACTATCTCTGTCATTAGTGCCCTGCACTACTTTACTCTGCTTTGCTCTGCTTTGCTGAATCATGAAGAAGAAGAATTGATTGAGAATGTCTCATACCATTTTCTACTGACCTGAAGTCAGTTCCATATGAAGAGAGTGTGTCATACCACTCTTACTGATCCTAGATCAGTTCCAAAAGAGAGTGACTTATGTCACTCTTTACTGACCCGAAGTCAGTTTCATTGATCCCAGATCATTATCACAAGAGAGTGTCTCAAACCACTCATACTGATCCCAGATCAATGGAGGTCATCCAAGCATAGGGAGTACGGTAGATACAATGATGCGTCCATCGTAGTACTTCTATGGTCCCTAACCCAATTTCCTTACTCATTGGCCAGATGAGAGGTACTTCCCATGAGTCCCAGACTGCATGGGTAGGATGCCTCGACAGGAGAGCCACTCATCCTGTCCCTAAGTTGCGACGGTGTATCACTGGGGAAGGCTGAACCATTCACCCTGTACACAACACACCATTAGGGGAGAGTGAGTCGCCCTATGGTCACTTATTGCTCCAAGAAGTACCCCAAGCCCCCCCGGAGCTCCCAGATCTCAATGCATGCATCATGCAGGACCCCCATAAGAGGGTCTCTCAATGACTCCAAGTCGTTCGGGAAAGTCACAAATTTGACATTTCCCCGGGGCTTTGACAGAATGTCTGTGACCTGTACATCAGTCTCAATGCGATGGAGCCTCCTCGCTCATCGACGTACCATATCCCAGATAAGGTAGTATCTGATGTCTATATGCTGGAGCAATCATAGAATACGGGATTCCTCAACAATCGAATCCTCCCCTGGTTGACACAGAAGATCACGGTGGTATCCATCATGTGTACAAACAACTTGCTGAAGAGCTTCCGAAACCAAGAAGCTTCACACGAGGTGATACTCATAGCTATATATTCGGTTTCAGCGGTGCTCAAAGAAACCATTTTTTGCTTCCTGCTCATCCAGGATATCGAGTAGAACCCAAAGAGAATCAGCACTCAGAAGTGCTCTTAAGATCCTCCACACTGCCTGCTCTATCAGCGTTCGAATAATGCAGCTTCACATTTCCGGCAGTGTATCTCAATCCATTAGAGGTTGTGCCCCGAAGATACCTCAGAAGATTCTTGGCACCAATCCAGTGAGGTTCAACCAAATATGAGCCCAACATGCTAGCTGCAAAACATATATCTGGATGAAAGTTCACCAAGAACATCAAAGCGAATGAGTTTATGAAACTCAGAGGCATTTCCCAAATCTGGTTGGGCATCACTACCACATAACTTCTAAAAGTTAATCTCCATCGAGGTAGTCACGGGCTTGTAGTTCACCATTCCAAATCTGGAATCCAGCTACCCCTTACTTCTGCAAATGAGAGGGTCTGCACCTGTCAGAAAGAGGTCGTCCTAAGAAGGTGCCAGTATGAGAGGTCTATCATCCACAACCTTCAAGCAAAGGCTTGGATCGGCTTCACTCCTAGTGAATCTCAGCTTCATCAGACAGCTATCAATCCTCTCAGACTAAGCCTCGGGTGTTTTGCCCCAAGCCATAGAGGGCTTTCTTCCACCTGCATACATGAGATTCTCGATCATGAATATCAAACCCCTCGGGTTGTTCCAAACTTGTGGTCCTGCTATATGAGGGGAATGGTCCCCTTGCAGGATTTTCCTTCGGTACATCTTAGACATGTACCTTCATGCTCCTTTTGAATTCAGGCATCCCTGTCACCATCTGATGGGTAGGGCCCCATAATAAGTAGACCTCTAGTGCTATAGATGAGATGTGACAACTGACATGGTCCCCAATGGACCATCCTGCAACTAGATACAAACTACCAACCCTGAACTCGAAAGCATTTTGAAAATTCCATTTTCAAACACATACCTTTCCATTGATGAATGCCACCTTGAAACCTTTGACTTCCATTTCCGAAATGGACACCAGGTTCTTCTTGCGATCAGGTACATAAAAGAGATTCTGTAAATGAATTGAGTTACCATCATTCAATTGAGGGGTAACATTCCCTACACCCTTTCCGGGATAGGTGGCATCGACTCCAAGTATAATCCCATGATTGTTTCCATCTCTACCAAATTAGAGAGAGCACCCTTCTATTCGTTGAAGTGCTTTGAAGCACTATAATCAATAAGCTAGATTCCCAAAGAGTTTGAAGGAGAGGGCCAATACAAGATAACGCTTCTTTATCTTATTAGAAACAACATTTGATTCTTCATACCTGGGGTTCCTTGCTTTCTTTGAAGAGTCAGTTGTTTCCTTGATGACCTGCATTACCTGTCATTCCTTCTATCATTGAAGATGTCCTTGATGATTGTTATCATCATCAAGTGATATGTCCCTACCTCGGACACTCCTTTGCATAATGGCCGAACTTTATTACACCTAAGGCATCTTCCTTTCCATCCACCCTTAGATCTGGACTTCCCATTGAAGTGATATTTAGGTCATCAGAAGCTTCTGTTGCGCCATTCTGATAATGTTCTCTACTTCATCTTCACCCTTGGTGAATTTGAAGAAGGATGAATCCATTGATCCTTTTGTCCTTTCCCAATTGTCTTCAGCGATTGCTCTTTCACTCTTGCTTGGGCTTTGTCTTCACCTCAGCTCTGATACCATGTTAAATTTAGGTATGTTCTATGCTTAGAGCAATTTATTTCAATTTTCATAGTTAGCTCAATATCGTTTCCAGATTAGCAATCACATCAGCATTAAAGTAAATTGCAGATAGAACAAAATCATCGATCACAGAAGACAAGCCAAGACAAGAGGACACAACATGTGGCGCTAGCCAGGGACAAACCCCAATGTGGGGAAACCCTTGATCAATTCTTCTTATATGTTCTTCAATAGTTCAGCAGAGAGAGAGATAGTACATTGTCAACTGAAGTCAACACTTTGAGTTATCTAAATAAGAGCATAAATCATCTCTAAGAAGATGATACATGAGATAGCTGAACTCAGTTGAAGACATGTTGCTTCAACTGATTCTCCAAGGTGACTCCTTCACCTGTCATTGTGCTTCACCTCGTCATTATGCTGCACCTCACCGTGTTGCACCCATCATCACTATGCTGGACCTCATAACCATGCTGCTCACATCATACTGTTGTACCTTACGCTGCCACTGCTGTCCCATGTGCCATTGTTACACCATGCTACCATAGTTGTCCCATGTGCCATTGTTGTACCATGCTACCACAACTGTCCCTGTGCCATAGCTGCACCATGCTAGCCACTGCTGTCCCATGTGGCATACTACTGTCCCACTGTTACTGACATTGCCATTCCATGTTTTTTGTTGTCCCAATGTTTTGTTGTTGTCCCATCACAGCTTGCTATCCCAATTGTGCCATCATTGCACTATGCCATTGTTGCTAGCACTGTTGTCCCATCACACTGCACTACTGCATTGTTGCTCTCTGGTTAGGGCATCACCTATAGCCATATTCCTTCACACACCTCAGCAATCAACCCTCCAAAGGACTGTGATTTACGAAGGGAGTATGCCTCCACTCCTATGTTGCGTTTGTATGCTTGTTTTACCTCAAACGCAACACATATATGGCCGCTAGCTGCTGGCTATGGCCTGTGGCGTATTGAAGTTTCTAAATTACTTAATTTAGAAACCCTTCATGCACTTTTTCTGATTTATTCCTACCTACTTGTTAATTTTTCTTTAACAAGTCATTTACAAAGTAAATACTGAAAATAAACACCAGTGCATGCTCAACATATTACAGATCAGCAACTAAAAGAAACAAGAACAAACACACCACATGACACCATTATTTTTTTACCAATGTCCCGAGAAAAACCCAATGCAGGAAAACCAGTGTAGCTATCTGAGGGTTTTCTTATTAAGCAATATCGGAGTACAATCTGGGTGCCGTAACTGGCCTACACAACAGAGCATTTCCTTAGCATCTATACCTCACAGTTTAAGAGAAATCTCCTCGCTGAAACCCTGGAAAACCCTTCCGGCAGCTCCTTAGCACAAAACTGCTCCTGCAACCCCAGCATCTACCCAATCTGGACTGCGTTAGCCCCTCTCTATCTCACGCTGGCCCTGCGTCAGCCTTTCTTGGCTTGCGTCAGCCCCAGGAGGCCCTGCGTCAGCTCTGGGAGCCTTTGCGTCAGCTACATTGGCCCCTCTGGTGCTCTGCGCAGCACTTGGCTGCCTCTGCATGAGCCCCTGCTGGCTCTGCGTCATCCTCCTTGGCTGCTGCGCTGCTCTGCCGGCACAATCTCCGCCTTCTCTGTTCCTCTGTACTTAATGCTTCTCAGCTGCTCTCCCGATCACTAATTCTATCCCTCTTAGCAAACCCGCTCTAGAGAATAGAATGACTGATCATCTGGTGTAATCTCCAAGTGACCCTCAAGCCTCCTCTTATACTTTTCTTGTTGATGATTCAATGGCCGAGATTAAGTCCCTAATCAACGGCTAATATTAGATCTGGCTTGAAACATGTCTTTTAGACCACTCTAACACAGATTCATATTAATACTCGTTAATATTTTATTTTCCCTAAGTTTAAACTTAGGGACTCCATTAAAATATTAATTATTTTAATATCTCCTGATCTGTTTAGAATCTTCCCAAACCCTTTGTGGGTATTGGAGATCTCATGTGCCCGAACCTCTCCACCAAATTCCGTGGCTAGAGAACATCCGATGCTACCCCAAATCAACACTTCCTCTTAGCGAGGAAAGTGCTCTAGCAATACTCCTCACTGAGTATTACTCTGATCATCTAGCATCGGTACCTGTGCTGATGCTAGGCCTTCCTGCCCAACATCCTCTGCACTATTTCCTCCTATACAACTGCCCATGGTTTTGCCACTGCCACTGCTGCATCTGTACGACAACTCCCTCTGGATGTGTGCTACCGCTGGTTCTTTCTCCCAGCACTGCATTCGCACTGCACCTCCTCTCATCATGCTGCATCGTGCTGCCCACTGCTGCACTGCAACTCAGTTACTGAGAAGGAAGTAACTGATCTCCCAACTAACCTCCCTGTTGGGCTAGAAACACCCACTGATGCTAAAGCTCCCTCTATCACTGACAAGTGCTCCCTCTCTCTAATCTCTGCGTTGCTGCAACAACTCCCTACATCTCGCATCGTTGCACATCTCGTTGTGCCTTCTTGCACTGGTGCAACACTCCTGTGCCTCTCGTACTGCTGCAGCCTGCTAGCTCTGCGTTGTCTTAGGACTCCTGCACTGTAGCTCTTTCTGCTACTCCATCTGCATCCGTCTCTACCCACTCAGCCAGTCCTGCTACACCTCATCAGGGCTCTCGTAGCAAGGTCTAACCCAAGGGGCTGGGTACCTCAAGGATCCTACCCCTCATCTCCTGTAGTCCACCTGACTACAGCTTGATGTCTCCCCACTTCCGCTCAAGTGGTGTGTGTGCACTCATGGCACAATCATCATCTGTCAAAACTTCCTTCTCTGCCTGTGCTAGCGCTGCCTTAGTCTCGGAAGACTCTCCCTTACTCTTCTTCCTTGGGCACTGGGTCGCATAGTGACCCATCTCCCCACAGTGGAAGCACTTGATCTTGGAGAGATCTTTCTTCTTCTGCTTCTCCTACTTTCCCTTAGATGCTAGAGCCACATCCTCCTCCTCCTGCTTGAACTTGATCACTTTGCTGCTGCTACCTGTCTTTGACTGTTGTCTGATCTCTTCCTAGCGAAGAGCTACCCACATCTCGTCCCAAGGTAGGAGAGTCCCTCTGCCCAGGATGCTCTGGACAACACTTCCCACTCTTCTGAGACAACATTCAGGGTTGTCCTCACCATAAGCTCCTGATCCGGTGTCGCTCCTATAGCAGTCAACTGATCTTGGATCTCATTCAATCCTCCGAGGAAGGAGTCAATTATTTGACCCTTCTTCATCTGATACGACCTCATCTGGTTCTCGAGCAACATTCTTCCCTGCACATAAGTATCCTGGTACAGGTTCTTGAGAGCCTCCCACATGTCAACTGCCATTTCTTTCTTGGCTATATGTGGTACCACATGATCCTTGACCTCGTCAAGGTAATGCACTTGTCCCTCGCCATCGCCTCCTCGTACTTGTCATTATCATTGGGGTCGACTGGGATAACTATAACCTTCAAGGCGAAGTTCTTGACACAATTCTTGTCAAGCATTGATAAGATTCTGGCCTTCCAGACTGCGAAGTTCGATGCTCCATCCAGTCTATCCTGGTCCCTTACCGTGAGTAGTGCCGTGACGCTCCTCTACTTCCCTCTTGGAAGTTCTCTGTTCGACTCCTCTGAGTCTCTACTTCCGGTCTGGAAGTTCTCTTCTGGACTCCCTCTGAGTCCTAATTTCCCTCCTGGAAATCCTTTTGCCGCTTGTCGAGATTCCCCCTACTCTGATCGTCTTGTGCAACTGCACTGCTGATCCAGGTTCCTCGGCTAGAAACCCTTGGTAACAACTCCTCTGGCCCTGCTCTGTCAAGTACTATTTTGACTACAATACCTCACCAACTCCACTCTGCAATATTCCTGCAGCCTTCTAGTCCCCAGCAATTGCCTCTCTGTGAACTGCATCAGCCCCTCTCTGCCTCACGCTGCCTCTGCGTCACCCTAGATGGGTCTCCGTCAGCCCTGGGATGCCCTGCATCAGCCCTCTGGCCCTCTGCGTCAGCAACGATGGCCTCTCTGAGGCTCTACACAGTTCCCGACTTCTTTTCCATGGCTCTCGCTGGCTCTACGCTACACTCCATGGCTTCTGCGCTGCTAGAAACAGTTTCTGTCACCTCGGGACAGCTGTTTTCGACTGCTATTTTCTGCTCGGTTGATGTCTTTTAGTCCTCCTGTGATTTGCAATCACGCTTTGATACCATGTTGAAGTTTCTAAGTTTACTTAATTTAAAAACCCTTCATGCACTTTTTCTGATGTATTCCTACCTATTTGTTAACTTTTCTTTAACAAGTTATTTACAAAGTAAATACTGAAAATAAATTCCAGTGCATGCTCAACATATTACAGATCAACAACTAAAAGAAACAAGAACAAAAACACCACATGACACCATTATTTTTGGACCAATGTCCCCGGAAAAACCCAATGCGGGAAAACCAGTGCAACTATCAAAGGGTTTTCTTATTAAGCAATATCAGAGTACAATTTGGGTGCCATAACTGGCCTACCCAACAGAGAATTTCCTTAGCAGCTATACCTCACAGTTTGAGAGAAATCTCCTGACTGAAACCCCGGAAAACCCTTCTGGCAGCTCCTTAGCACAAAACTGCTCCTGCACAATTTGGACTGCGTCAACCCCTCTCTATCTCACGCTGGCCCTGCGTCAGCCTTTCTTGGCTTGCGTCAGCCCCTCTCTATCTCATGTTGGCCCTGCGTCAGCCTTTATTGGCTTGCGTCAGCCCCAGGAGGCTCTGCGTCAGCTCTGGGAGCATCTGCATCAACTACGCTGGCCTCTCTAGTGCTCTGTGTAACACTTGGCTACCTCTGCGTGGCCCTGCGTGAGCCCCTGCTGGCTCTGCGTCACCCTCCTTGGCTGCTGCACTGCTCTCCAACACAATCTCTGCCTTCTTTGTTCCTCTGTACTCAATGCCCCTCAACTGCTCCTCCGATCACTGATTCTATCTCTCTTAGCAAACCCCGCTCTAGAGAATAGAATGACTGATCAAATGGTGTAAGCTCCAAGTGACCCTCAAGCCTCATCTTATACTTTTCCTGTTGACGATTCAACGGCCAAGATTAAGTCCCTAATCAACGGCTAAGATTAGATCTGGCTTGATCCATGTCTTTTGGACCACTCTAACACATATTCATATTAATACTCATTAATATTTTATTTTCCCTAAGTTTAAACTTAGGGACTCCATTAAAATATTAATTATTTTAATATCTCCTGATCTGTTTAGAATCTTCCCAAACTCTTTCTGGGTATTGGAGATCTCATGTGCCCCAACCTCTCCACCAAATTTTGTGGCTAGAGCACATCCGATGCTACCCCAAATCAACACGGCCTAGCCCAACAACTAGATGTAGTTGTGGCTCCCTTTTACACCACCCAAATAGCCCTTAAACAACATTGTTTTCTCCTCCAGATTTGCGGCCTTCCTTAACCCATCAATTTGCACCCAAGACAGCTCTCAAACAAGCCTCAAAGAAGCCCGTTGTAACCTACAACAACTCGGTCTCTCCACAGAATTACCATGTTGCTCTTTAAGCTCCCCCATGCTGTCCCTTTGGCCCTTCAAACTGCGGCTAAGACTCCTGCAATCCCTGCTTTAAATCTGCACTTGAAACAACCCCAAACAGATTTGTCTAACTCTTAAACTTACCTCAGAAATACGTTGTCCATACAAACCTTCCATGTTATCTAGGGCAGCCTCCTAACCATGGTTCCAAGCCTCCTTCTCCACGCAGATTTTAGAGCTATACTTCGAGATATATATCCATACATGGATGCGTAGAGCTGTCATAGGTTAGGGATTGCTAGGACTGCGGCTAGGGCTGCTAAGACCTCCTCCATAGCTGCATAGATCCTCCTTCTTAGGACTACATTAGGGCATTCTTCTTATCACTGTGTTAGGGCTTGTAGAGACTGCATTTAGGGCTTCATACTAGGGCTCCTTTACCTTCTGCATTTTAATTCTTCCTCTCTTAGATTTCTCTTCCACTAAAACCCAAAACAAGTTGAGAGAAATCAAGGGTGAAGTGTGTGTAAAATGACTCTCAAGTCATCTCCTTTTATACTAAAACGTTGAGCACATGTGGAGTTTATTTGGTTGCTGGCTGACCTTGACGAATTGTCTTATAACACAACTAAATTCATATCTCCATGAGTACTTATCGGAATCGGATGAGCTTTAGATCAATCCTACATCTCTCGATGAGAGGGATCCAAGAAAAATATCAGCTACCATAAATAAGATGACCCACATGGAGTTTGGCCCTAGTTGCCAATTTTAATAGGCTCTCTCTAGCTAGCCGCAAGTTGCAACCCTTCTTGGGCCTTAATACCCTAGCAGCATCCTCTTAGGCCTTAATTGCAGGCAGGCCTTAGGGCCTTTCTTGGGCAAGCCACATGCCTTTTAGGCCTTGATTTGGGTAGCGGCAGCCCTTTAAGGGCTCAAAACCCTTAGTTGCAACCCTATAGGGGGCTCTCCCTCCTTGTCCCGGGCCTTAGAGGCCTTTTTTTTGGCAGCTGCAGCCCTTTTAGGGCCTTTCCTCTTGGCCGCAGACCTAGGAGGCCTTCTCACCCTAGCCGTTGGCCTATTAGGCCTCTTTTTCCTTAGTTGCAGCCATTTTTTGGCTATTTTCCAAGTTTGGCATTTCAATTTGGCACTAATACTTGTGGTTGCAGGCTCATGGTAAGTTTGGTAAGGGTTTGAATTGGTTTCCATAATTATTTTGCCATTGAATCATTGAATTTTCGAGCTAACACTTCGTTTTGCAGACTTTCCATCAAGGATTTGAGGGATTGAGGCCTCACACAGCCATAGAAGCCCTAGTTTCAGTCACAGGAGGGATGATCCATTATTTTTCAAGTCTAACATTTATGTTGCAGGTGTTTGGGAGAACTCTAGTGCACTTTGGGAAGTCAACTAGCCATCTAGCAAGGCCTTAGGGCCAAGGTTTGCTCTCTAACCTCATTTTTCCCTCTCTGTTTGCATAATCAGATCTGAATCACTTTTATAACAGTGGCATTTGTCTCATATAATCATATCTAAAGTGCTCTAAAAAGACTTCACATAAGGCTAAGAACATTGCACATTCAACATATAAAGCTAATTAACTCATGTGCTTGTCTTGTACCTCTGCTAAGTGATTTTGGAAATCTGATATCTCTGATTTAAGAATTGATATAACTATAACAACAGTGAAATCTCTGAGTCCTGATGCTAAAATCTTGGTCTAAATAGTCCTAACATACTTAAAAAGTCATCATTATAGCCTAAAGATTCAATAAGTTTTGTTTGGCAAAGTGATTTAAGTGGTTTTGCTCTAAGTGATTGGACTAGCTATTGTGGAAATATAATGTTGTCTTGCTGGTCAGTCTTGTCATTTTGCATCATTGGCATAATTTTGCATCTCAAGATTTGCATATAAGTGTCTTCCAACATCTAATGAAATTGTGTTCTAATAAAATCAACCTCATCGTGAAGAAAATCTAATTGTATATCTTGTGAGGCTTGAATAACTGTTAATGCTCTAAATATCTATTGATATCGCATAAGTGTATCTTGTCCTCTCTCTTGTTACTTTTAGAGCATCTTGTGTATTGAGGAACATTGTGTCTAATTGCTAGAGCAATATAACATTTTTCTTGCTTCTTATTGTTATCGTTTAAAGAACATTGAGATTGCTAATTGATAAAATCACTTTATACATCTTTTGAGCATTCCTCATTGTGTCACTTGGTCTCTAATTTACACATCGAATTGGTGCTTCTTGCTAAGTAATTGAATAAATCTTGTGATTGGATTATAAACTGAAGTTGCTTGTCTCAGTGATTCATTGGATAAATGGGTTTTGAAGCACTTTAACTAACAAATCAAGTGGTTCATTGGCACTTTTGCTCTAGTGAGATTTGTTCTTGTAATTTCACTCTAAGTACTTTGTTCATTCTCTTGTGTTGAACATTATAAGCATTAAATCTTAAGTAATTTAATTCGAAGTACTCAAGGGTCACTTAATAATCTCACTTAAAGCTATCACTCGTATCGTGCATATCATTCTAGTATTAAGTGTGCATTAATAAATTCACCTCCAAGCATAAGCTTGGTTCAAAGAAGATAGGACCACTTTTCTCACCCAGCTTGCGAAGTTTAGACCCTCACTTGTGGTTAATACGGTGACCTTGCAGTCGTCAGGGTCACAGTCCCTACAGGGCTGGAGGCACTCAGGTGGCTAGAACTCCAAGGTAGGTATTGTTAATAAGGCTATAGCCTTCTTTCCCTGGGTTTCTTTCCACAACCTACATTTGAGACTAACTTCAAAATAGATGAGGGAAAGGATTCACTTAGAATAGGCATTTAATCTAAAATTAACC
Source organism: Pinus tabuliformis (assembly GCA_031772625.1). Taxonomy (NCBI): domain Eukaryota; kingdom Viridiplantae; phylum Streptophyta; class Pinopsida; order Pinales; family Pinaceae; genus Pinus; species Pinus tabuliformis. The sequence goes on from CM062805.1 coordinate 231,196,134, forward strand.
AAGAGTTTGCATTTCACTTAGTTTTAGGTGTCGCATCTCATATAGGATAGTTTTCATCCTAGCAGCAACTGTTCATGTGGTAACCTGGAAACTAATCTATATTATGCAAGTAAATTGACTCCTAAGGTAGTGAGTGGTCTTTAATTGATAATTCCGATAAGTCTAATCAAGTTGTGTATGTCCACCATCAACAAGTAGGTCAAGTGTTGTCTTGTTCAGGCTAGATTGGTTGTCAAAGGACTAATACCAACCCCTAGTTGTATTCTTGTATCAATGATTGTATGAGGTTTTGGAAAATCCATAGGTTGGCAGTTAAAATGATTTTCCCTTATTATGACATTAACTTGTGATGTTTTCATTATTAGTGTTAGATTTCTTGATTATCCTTTCTTATCATCAAGATTAATTCCAAACAACAAAAGAAGAGAATGCAAGATATACGCACGCCGCCAGGGAAAAACCCCCCTCGAGGGGAAAACCCAGTCACAAATATTTCCTTCAATAGATTCAAAGATGAGACGACTAAGAACCTTACATTCGAGACTACCTCCATCAAGTCACCCTTCTTCCTTTCACTGTGTTACCATCGTCACTACAATATCTTTGAGGTCATAGCAATGATAGAATTTAATTCTATGATGGCACCGAGCCCAGCATACTATAGTTACACCAAGGCACCAAACCATGGTAGACTGAACAATCCACATTCCCTTAACTGTGACAGCAACGAGGGTATGTCTCATTGAGACCCGAACTTCTCACTGTAAACAACAATGAAACTGTCTCTGATATTTCACCGAAGCTCCCTCTGAGATCTACCGAATCTCCCTCTTAAATATACCGAGACTCCCTCTGAAATATACCGAAAATCCCTCTGAAATATACCGAAACTCCCTCTCTGTGATCACTGAAATTTCTCTGTGATTGCGAGCTCTGAAATTAGTGAAATGCAAAAGATCCTAGGCGGGTATATATAGTGGTTTGTCCATCCTAAAATAAGCTGACATGATCATCATGAACTGATGTGTCTCCAATATATGTTAAGGACGACTTGAGTTATATTAATTGAAGCCGACTTGTAGATGATATAATTGAGGTTGACTTGAATACTTCGAGTAGGTAATTTACTGAAGAGGATGACTTGATGGAGGAGCCTTTGACCCAACAAGAAATGACTTTGACAATAAGCTAAAGCTTGCAATGGAGGCTGTTGATTTGGGGTAGCATTGGATGTGCTCTAGGCATCAAATTTTGTAGGGAGGCTTGGGCACATGTATTCCAAAGAACCCAGAAAACGTTTTAGGAAATTCCACCCAGAGACGATTTTATTAAAATAATTAATATTTTTCAATGGGACCCTAAGTCTAGACTCTAAACTTAGGAAATAAAAAATATTAATGGGTATTAATCTAATTGTGGGTATAACTTCTATAAGAAGACGGAGATCAAGCCAAAATGATTTGAGCCTTTGATTAGGAGTTAATCTAGGTCGTTGGTTGTCCAACAGAAAGATATAAGAAGGGGTTTGAGGGTCATTTGGAAAACACATTGAGAGATCAAGAGATCGAACTTCTGAAGTGAGGATTTCTCAGGAGGAAGTTCTGATCGAGGATATTTCTTGTAGTTGAGGGGTAGGGATATTTAGGTTGGAGTATCTTCTCCAGAGCCCAGGATACACAGTAGAGAGAGCCAGAGAGACACCAGAGGGGTTGACGCCAAGCTAGAAGGGCCTGCGCAGTGCTTGACGTTGAGCCAGAAGGGCTCACGCAGAGGCAACTCAGTCATCGACGCAGAAGTCCGAGTTTTGCAGAGGAGCTAACATTTTTGAGCTAGGAGGGCTAGAAATTTCTCCAGAAGGCAAGACGTTCCCAATTGAGCTGACGCAAAGTCTCAGAGAGCTCCACGTAGGCCCACACAGTTACTGCGCAAGGGCAGCGTAGTTGTAGCCGGGGACAGTTGATTCAGTTGTCGGAACAACCCAGATTTGCTGGGTAGTGTGAGGTAATCTCACAATTCTTCTCTGTCAGTTGTATTTCTCTGTAACTGGATTGTCGGGAGGGCATCCAGAGTTGTATTCAGAAACTACTACTTAATAATATAGAACCCTCAGAGCTGCTGCACCGGTTTTCCCACATTGGGTTTTTCCAAGGACATTTGTCCAAAAATAATGGTGTCGTTTGTGTTGTATTTTCTTTCTTGCTCAGTCTCTTGTTTCCGCATACATATTTAATTAAGTGAAGGCTACAGTGGTATTTACGTCGATATTTACCGTAGAACATAGTAAATAACTTTATGGATAAACAAGTAGGAGAAGTAACATCAATTTACTGCAGTAGGAATTCTGGTTGTGGAATTTTCACAAAGGCTTAACCTATAATTGACCCAAGCATGAAACCCGTGCTTTAATAAGTCAATTTAATAAAAATTCTTTCACTTTCTTTTGACAAGTACATTACATGATGAGTCAAGTACATTAATGAAGATTGAACATAGTTACATTTTCCAACACTCCCTCTTAACTAGGGAGGCATTCATGTGAAAATTCAGTGATCCCGAATTTTACTACAGTAATTGATAATATTTCTTCTATTTGTTAAATTACTTAAACAAATTATTTGCAGTTTTCTATGGAAAATATCAAAATACATACACTGTAGCCTTCACAAATAAAATTCTGCGGTGAGTAAATACAAGGAAAATACTAGCACATATATAACCACAGTGACAGTTATTTTTAGACAATTGTCCCCAGAAAAACCCGATGTGGGAAAACTAGTGTAGCAGATGAGGGTTTCTTTTATTAATCTTCAACAATAATTTATCTACAAGACAAAATAGAGGAAGAATCACTGAGAGAAATTTACTAGTGAATTTCTCACACTCCACGGCGTTTTTCTAACCCCGAAGAGGACCTACCGCTCTTTCGCTGGCCTTTCTGCGTCACCCTCTGCGCAGTGACTGCATAGGCCCTGCGTCAATCCTCTGCGCTGATGATCTGCGTCCCTCCTCTGTGCTGCCCCCTCCAGATTTGTCCTGCACTCTTAGACTATGTTGATGCCCTCTCTCTCCCACCTGAAACTCACTCTCTGACTCAATTTTCTCTTGCTGAACTTCAGCCACTGAGAAAATCAATCTACTTGAGCAACTGAGTATCTACCTTAGTGTGTTCTCCATCTACCCATCGACTTCATCTTATAATATTTTGTTGGAGCACCAACGACCAAGTTTAAAACATAATCGATGGATCTGATTAATTCCTTATTGATCCGTGTGAGCTTCTAGATGATTCTCACCACATCTCAATTAATATTGATTAATTAACCATATTCCCTAAGTTTAGACATAGGAAATAATTTAAAAATTGGTTAATAATCTAATTGAGACACTTCTAGGTGGAATTTCCAGAAATGATTTCTGTGTTTTGGAGAAATCATTTATTCTAGCCTCTCAACAAAGTTTCATGGCGAGAACACATCCGATTCTACAAAAACTAACACTCCCTCTTAGCGAGGAAAGTGTTCTAGTGTTGTTGCCCCTTGTAGCAACACCCTATCTTTGCATCATCTCTTGTCACACTGCTGATGTCTCGTTGTTGTTGCCCATCAACTACTACACAACTCTAATATGTGTTACATCTGTGTTGCTACTGACCCTACTGAACTGCTGTCAACTATTGCATCTGCACTGCAACCCCCTCTCAACTGCTATTGCTGAGAATCTATTGAAACGAATTCTCCACCATACCCATTTGTTCTCTGAACTGGATGAACTTCGCTCTCCCTAGAGATTTTGTGAGTATGTCTGCTACCTGTTGGCCTGTGGGAACATACTACAGCTGGACTGCCCCACATTGAACACAATATCCGATGAAATGACATATGATATCAATGTGCTTCGACCTATCATGAAATATTGGATTGTCAGAGAGTTTTATGCAACTCTGACTATCACAGTAAACACTGGTCGCTCCCATTTTCTTCTTGAACAAACTCACCAGCAATTTCCTAATCCATATGGCATCGCACATAGCTATGCTGGCCACCATATATTCTGCTTCTGCTGAGCTCAATGCTACTAACTTCTTCTTCTTGCTGCAACAAGAGATCATCTTTGATCCAACGCTGAAGCAGTACCCTGAGGTACTTTTCTTGTCCACTGAACTACTTACCCAATCTGCATCTATGAATCTGCTCAACCTGACGTCATCTCCTCAAGTATATTTCAACCCGAGCCCAACTGTTCCACGCACATATATGAGAATGTGCCTAGTTGCTGCTAATGTACCCTTTTTGGTTCCACCATGAACTGAATAAGGGTATTAACAATGAAGCAAATGTCTGCCCTGATGTTGAACAAATACATGAGTGACCCAGTTAGCTATCTGTACAAGGTGGGGTCGACTTCCTTCTGCCCTGAGGCATCTATCTTTTTCCAGTTGGTAATCATGGGTGGTGCCATGGGTCTGCAATCGTGCATTCTGAATCTCTTCAGAATTTTTGTAGCATATCTCCCTTGCCCAAGGAATATTTCCCCATTCTTTTTGCATACTTCCAAACCCAAAAAATAGTGCATCAACCCCATATCCTTCATGTCAAATTCTGTTGCAAGGTTCCTTTTGCAGTCCTCTACAAGGCTTGATGATCCTATCAAAAACATATCATCTACATATAAAACCAAAATGAGAGGCTCATTCTCCACTATCAGATAGTAGAGATTGGGATTTGCATCATTCTTGATGAATCCCAACTACTGCAAGTAACTGTCAATTTGACGTTACCATGCCCTGGGTGCCTGCTTGAGCCCATACAGGGTTTTTTTCAATCTGCATACATGAGTGTGCTTCTCATGAGTTTCGAAGCCTTCAGGCTGATCTATGTACACCTCTTCTTCTATCGCCCCATTCCAGAATGTTGTCTTCGCGTCCATCTGGTGAATTTCCCATCCCATCTGCACTGTTAGGGATATGAAGGATTTGATAAAGGTATATCTGGAAACTGGGGCGAAGGTTTCCTCATAGTCTATTCCTTCTTTTTGTGCATACCTCTTTGCCACGACTCTAGCCTTATACTTTTCTACACTGCCATCTGCAGTGTACTTGATGTTGTAGATTCACCTAGAACCCACCACTGATATATCCTCTCATCTAGGCACCACCTCCCAAACATCATTTGTCATGATAGAACTATACTCTTCTACCATGGCATCCACCCACACCTGATGTTGTGCGGCTTCTTGAAAACTAGAGGGACCTGCAACCTGAGGAACCAAGGCCTAGTATCTGTCAAGTTGCCTGCGCTGCCTCTTGTTGGTTCTAGGAGCTCCGACAAACTCTTTTTGCGCCCTTCAAGGTTTGACGCACTTCCCTACTGGTCCTATCACTAGTGGTGGGAGGTTCAATCCGTTCCTCTACCTGTACTTACAGCTATGTCTACTGAGAACTTCTTGGATCTCCTACTCCTGAGGAGATGCTGGTACTAGTCACTGTACGTGAATCCTGTGACTGTCCCCCTACTTGTTCTACCTGCGGTCCCTACTGCTGTTGGACTAAAGGAACATCTGATGACTGATCTCCTGCAGGCATCTCTCGAGATTTTCTGAAAGGTCTGTCTTCCATGAACTTTCATGAACTTTACATCTCACCTCATTACAATCTTCCTGCTGCCAAGAACGTTGATTTTGTATGCCTTTGAGGTCTTGCTATATCCTACGAGATACCCATTTTCTGCAGTCTGATCCAACTTACTACGCTTCTCATCTGGAATGTGACAATAGGCCACACTTTCGAATATTCTCAAATGACTTACCTCAGGTTTCTTCCCGGTGAACACTCCCTCTCGCGTTTTCTTCCCCAAACCTCTATGAGGCGTCCTGCTTTGGATGTACACTGCTGTGTTGCATGCTTTTTCCCATAGGAATCTAGGCAAATCCTGATCATACAACATGGCCTTTGCTGCCCCGACTATAGTTATGTTCTTCCGTTCTGCTACTCCATTCTGCTGTGGATTGTAGGGAGTTGTCCACTCTCTTTTGATACCTTCCTTTGCACAGAAATCTGTGAAGTCTTTATCCGTGTATTCTCCACCATTATCTAAACGTAGTACCTTGATCTTTTTCCCTGTCATGTTTTCTATGAGAGCCTTGAACTCTTGAAACCGATCAAAGACCTCGTCCTTGGTCTTTAAGAAGTAGATCCAGGTTTTTCTGGAATGGTGAGAAATAAAGGTGACAAAATACTCGCCACCACTAAGATCTTTGGTGCACATAGGGCCGTAAATATCTGAGTGTATCAATCCCAACACGCCATTGGCTCTGTTGTCACTTTTGGGAAACATTGCTTTTGTGTACTTTCCAAGTACACATCCTCGGCATAGATCATCGTGATCGGTGTTGAGCGCTGGAACTCCTGTTACAGTCTCTCTAAGCCTCCCGAGTGCTCCATGCTGCAAGTGCCCCATCCTCCTGTGCCATAGTTCATTCATCTCCTTCCTATTGTTGTTATCACTGCCTATCAGTGCCATTGGAGAATTGATCTGCAATCTATATAGCCTGTTGCTTCAAGCTCCAATCTGTCTCACCTTCTTCCAGGTAGGATGCTTGACATATACTTTCTTTCCCACAAAGTATACATCGTATCCCTTGTCCTGCAACTGGGACACTGAAATTAGGTTCATACCCAATCCTGGCACATGCAGTACATTCATGGCGCTAGTACTGGTTCCTGCTTCCGTCTGAAAATCTATGGTGCCTCTCCCTACTGGAGTACACTTAGTTTTGTTGCCCATAGTGATCTGGAAGTCCATTTGCTCCTCTTGATAACTCGAGAAATATTCCCTTACTCTAGTCATGGAGCGGAAGATTCGCTATCTGTTGACCCCTACTAGTCAACTACCCATGCAGTGCACCCCGTTTTTCTTGACGGAAAGAAGCAGCACCTGATCAGCATGTCCGTGCCATCCTGCCATCAGCAGCAGCTTGATGATTTCAATTGTAAACCCAGTCTGCATATATGAATTGTAAATAATCTAAGCAGACATGAGTCAATGTATGTAATTTGCCTAGGTGGACCTAACTTTCTGTTGATGATCTACGTCCCGGAAGGTTTTTTGTCTCACCGATCCACGGATCGGCAGAGTTTTCCTTCAAACCTGACCCCAAAGCCGGGATGGATTCCGTCATCAGAAAGTTTGGGAGAGTCTTATATGTTAGTCTGCTAGATTATAGTTGTGTCGCAGAACTGGGTGTTCTATGAGGGTCTGTGTTAGGTGGGTTCATCCTTTTGAGATGTAAATTGTAAAAAAATCATGATGTAATGTGTCCTGAGGGTTGAGAAATGTTTTAAATCCCCTCGTGAGTCCTAAGTCCTAGGTCCTAGGTGATGTTTCCAATGGCTTAGTTCGATGATCCATTTAAAAAATAAAATAATAAAAGATTAAAAATTTAAAAAAATTTAAAAAATGAAATAAATAAAAAAATAATAAAAATTCAAAAATTCAAAAAATAATAATAAAAAATAATTTAAAAATTTAAAAAATAATAATAAAAAAAATTAATTGAATAAATCAACGGATGAGATCAAGAGATGTCTTGATTCTCATCAACGGTCGAGATCATTTTTACATGGATCAATCGAACTAGCCGTTGGAGCATTTCCTTTAAATAGGGTGCTAGGAGTCATTTTCAGATCATTCGATCTGTGAGTCTAAGACTGAAGAAGCTCTCTTGTAAATCTGTTTTTGGTTAATAAAGGAAGACTTTGGGGTCCATATCTTGCTGGTGTTACTTTCTTGGAATGCTGTGAGATCATTTCATTTTTTGCATATGTTATTTTCAGCCATTAATATTAGCTTCTTATAGAGTATTGTGAGCACAGGTATCTTGTTCACTTGCTGGGGTTTGGGTGCTGTTAGGGTTTCTGAAGTAATGGCAGGTATCTCCATTACTGTTTGAGATCTAGCAGCATTTTTGCCCTCTTTGTTGACGGTTGTTTTGAGCTGTGCAGAAAACATTTTCTGAAGGAATTTTGTGGGCGTTCGGGGAAGTTCTCGGCTGAACCAGCCAACTCCCGCAAGCATTTTTTGCTGAGCCCAGTTGGATTTGATCCTGGGTCTATCATTCGGTTTATTTTTCTAATTTGCATGAGAGATTTTCTGAAGTCCTTCATAGTGACAATCTGAAATTTTTGTTCTTTAAAATGTTTTCCGTGCTTATTGCTAAATCTGGCTGTTAAAGGGGCCAAATTTGTACATTAATCAGCTGTCTTAGGGTTTCAAATTTATTTTTGGATCTAGGGTTTCAAATTTTCTAAATTTTTCATTAGGGTTTTCTTTGGGTGATTTCATCATTTTAGATTGCAGGCCTTAGATAATTTCCTTTTGCAGGTTCCCTGTTTCGGTTCTCAAGGGTTTAAAAATTTTGCCTTCATATCTGGGGAATCTATTGTAAGATTTTCATCTGCAAAAGACAGATCAGTTGGTGCCTCAGCTTTGCGAACGAATCCTCAGAATTGCTGCTGCTGCTTTCCACTTCACTCCATCTCCCTTGGCCTCCTGCGTCCTGCTCCTCTTGCACACCCGCCTTCACCTGCATATATCCTTACGATCTTCAATTTTCACTCAGCTTCATTATTTCATCTACGTCCTCTCTCTCGAACCCGCATGATAACCTGCAGATTTTAAGACTAGAGTCAATTTATGTATATCGTGGGCGTCAGCAAACAATTCATCGATACACAACTTTTCATTCATGCAGACGGCGTGTCCCTCTTACTATTCTGCGCAGGGATTTCTTGAGGTTTCATCAGATCTGATCATTCCATTTACAAGCGCTCAGATTTCTGAATGTGCGATGATCATTTTCCTCTATCGAAAGCAAAAGGCATAAATCGAATTCATCAGACCGTCGAATCCATCTTCGTTTGCACGTCTCAGACAGTTTACGTGGGCCAAGAGCATCGTGAGTTTTGCGCAGGGTGATTTCTGAAGATGCGTTAAGCGTGTGGGCATCAGAAGTTTTCAACAGCCATCTGTCGAAGATTTCAGGCCATCACGCAGGTAACAACGTACATCACTTTCGTTTCTGTTGAGAGAGGATCGATTGCCAGGTAAAACCCTAAAGCATTACCGAGAACGATTTGATTTGCTGAGGGATAGGCGTAGATCGATTTTGATACGCAGAGGTAACGTAGGTATAGCTTAGATTTTTATTTAGTTTTTTTTTACGATTTGAATTTTAGTTTTATTTACATAAAAAATTTTGAAAATCATGTTTTGACTTTCAGCTTTGGTTTATCCGTCGGTTCTTAAATTTTGTATAGTTTTGTTTTAAAATAGATTCTAATTTTAGTCCTTAGTTTTATAATCTTTAGATTTTAATAATCTTTAGAGTTTTATAATTTTTAGATTGTTTTTATTTGTATAATATAAAAAATAAATAAAAAATAAAAAAAGATTCATTTTATAATAGGGTTTGGTCTAGCTTTTATTTAGATTTAATTTTTATATTTTAGTTAGATTTAAATGTTATGTTAGAATTTATGTTTTAGATATTAGTTAGATCTTAGAGTTTAGTTTTAGATTTTTTTTCTTCTTTAGGATTTTTATAATATAAAAAATGAGAAATAAAAAAAAAAATATAAAAAGGGATTTATTTGTAAAAAAAAATTTAGATTTAGTTTTATTTTTTTAAAATAGTTTAGTTTTAGACTAATTTTTTAGATTTCATTTTTTAAATTTTGTTTAAAAAAAAAAAAAAAAAAAAAAAAAAAAATTGAAAAATATAAAAACTTTGTGGAAATTTTTCTCCGTCAGATCCAGTGATTTTTGGGATTTATCATCTTTCATGCTGAGATCTAAAATTTTCAAGTCGAGATGCGAAATTGATATCTGGTTAATGGTTTATGATTCGTGGTGGTTTAAAGCATTCATCTCTTTAAAATTCTCGGTTGCTGGATATCGTTTTGATCGTTCTATGAGCATTGTGATGATAGATGGTTGCTGTTCATGGTCCATGTTTCTTTATCATTTAAAAAGTAATCATTTAAGCATTGACTCCATAAGGCACTGGTCTGTTAAATTAAACAAATCTTTCGAGTGCTTTTTATTATCGTATCTCGTGTCTCCCAACCAACTGGTCGACAGTTGGTCTCATCACCTCAGAGGGTCTACCCCCCTTAGCCGCGGGAGACAGGCTTAAACGGAGGGACCGGGGATCAGAGTGACAGCCTCCGGTCTGAGCGTTGTCGTGTCAATCTGCGCGACAACACTATCAATATACCAGACACCGGCTCAAGCCGATCTTGACAAACACACAAACTCATCTTCCAATCTAGAAGATAATTCTAAGGCTTCTTGATTATCCATCATTTTTTGTGTTATTTCCTTCCCAACACTGAATTCGCAGCTGCAAAAATACACGTCTTGCTCTGCGTGGAAACTGTTGCGCTGCTGTCGCTGCCTCTGACAAATCTCGATCTGGAAAATTTTATTCTTTGTCGACTTACTCAGAGAATTATTTTTCCACGAAAAATTTGCCCACCTAGCAAATGGACTGCGCAGCTCCTCTGGTGTTTCAAATTGCTACCTACGTAGTGCTTTTGAAATCCTTCTTCCGGCTACAACCGAGCTCTTCTTGCTTTACCAGTGCTCTGATACCATGTGAAAATTCGGAGATTCCGAATTCTATTGCAGTAACTGATAATATTTCTTCTATTTGTTAAATTACTTAAACAAATTATTTGTAGTTTTCTACGGAAAATATCAAAATACATACACTGCAGCCTTCACAAATAAAATTCTGTGGAAAGTAAATACAAGGAAAATACTAGCACATATATAACCACAGTGACAGTTATTTTTGGACAATTGTCCTTGGGAAAACCCAATGTGGGAAAACCGGTGCAGTAGATGAGGGTTTCTTTTATTAATCTACAACAATAATTTTTGTAGAAGAAAAAATAGAGGAAGAATCACTAAGAGAAATTTACTAGTGAATTTCCCACACTCCACAGCATTTTTCTGACCCCGAAGAGGACCTCCTGCCCTTTTGCTGGCCTTTCTGTGTCATCCTTTATGCAGTGACTGCGTAGGTCGTGTGTCGACCCTTTGCGCTGATGATTTGCGTCCCTCCTCTATGCTTCCCCCTCCAAATTTGTCATGCACTCTCAGACTACGCCGATGCCCTCTTTCTCCCACCTGCAACTCACTCTCTGACTTGATTTTCTCTTGCCGAACTTCAGCCATTAAGAAAATCGATCTTCTTGAGCAACTGAGTATTTGCCATGGTGTGTTCTCCATCTACCCGTCGATTTCTTCTTATAATCTTTTGTTGGAGCACCAACGACCAAGATTAAAACATAATCGATGGCTCAGATTAATAACTTGTCTAGCTGTGTGAGTTTCTAGATGATTCTCACCACATCTCAATTAATAATGATTAATTAACCATATTCCCTAAGTTTAGACTTGGGAAATAATTAAAAAATTGGTTTTAATAATCTAATTAAGACACTTTTGGGTGGAATTTCCATAAATGATTTCTGGGTTTTGGAGAACTCATTTATTCTAGCCTCTCCACAAAGTTTCATGGCTATTACACATCTAATTCTACAAAAACGAACAATTCATAATGTACAAATAACCAAAGGGGTACATGGAAGATCTCAAACCACATCATCTATGAAGAAGTTTAGACACTGTAATGCCATGGACTAGATTCCTGACTAGGCAAATCTATCCATTGGTCTCTCAACAATTTTGGCACCGCAATGCCATGAAATAGATTCCTGACTAGGGCAATCTATTTGAGTGGGACTAAGATGGACTCAAGCTTTCATCCCTTCTAGGTACCATCAGGCTTGCTTGCTAACCATCAACCCAAGAATCCAGGTGCGTGTCAGAGCTCAATGACCAACGCCACCTTTCCAACTTCGGGACCCAAACATCAACACAAAGTGCCAGCCAAATGTCTTCCCAGGCAATGCTTCACTCACAAAGCCTCAACACCCCTTGATCCAGCAGATCAAGGACCACAAATCTCTCCCGATCAAACTGATCGGTAACCAGCATGCTACCAAAAAAACTTCCAAAGATTTACTTGTACAACCACAACCCCAACCAATAATATACTTTCACATGTACATAATCAAATACAAACCTCTGGGGTCATTCTAGATGTTGCTCCTTAACTCTGTAGGACTACCAACCAAATCTTTGACAAACTATTCCTCAATTTCCTACTTTTCATGCAGCAACATATCCTCCGAAATTCTTTCTTCAATAAAAAACCAAGCTATGCCCTCCCTCTCAACTAGGAAGCACCTCTTCATATGGACTCTCTCTTAATCTTAGGGAGATCTCTTCTATTGAGGTTTCCTCAGGGATATCATCTTCTTCTTTTCGTCATTGGAGAATCTTTCGCGGCTTCCAACCATTTCATCAGAGTTATTATCATCCTCATCATGCTTGTCACATTGAGCATCTTCACCAAGTTGAAGATTGTGTACTTGCACAACTTAGATAGCAAGTACAACCAAATCTATAGAAGCATGAAGTTAGCCATATCAAAATCACGGAAGCATTTCAACTTTATACATATCAGATACCCAAACTAAATTACAAACAAGAGACATGTATTCTTCAACATCTTGCTAGGGACTTTGTCATAAACCCTAGACTACTTCATAATAACTTTCATTCCATCTAGGGTTTCAATGTGTCTTCCAAAGGTATGACATACCTTACTACAACATATAGCAAACCCTAGAAACAATTCAGACAAATATAAAGCATCCAACAACCTTTCAAAATTCATATGTTAGACTTCTCACTAGGGTTTCATACAAATCCTAGATTTCATACAAAAGAATCAATCGAAGTCAATTACCGCTAAGCCATTATCATGACCAACTTCCACTAGGGTTAGTTCCAACCCCTAGATTTTCAATCAACCATCAATCACAACTAAAACTCAGATTTCAGCGATCATACACAAATCTCAAATTATCATATTGATATCATACATCAGAGATTTCTACTTCTACTAAGGTTCAACTCCAAAACCCTGGGACTCCATTTTCACAATCTCAACAATCATTAAATAGATTTCAGATTGTTACATACTAGACAATGTTACTATTAGGATTTTGCTGCAAAACCTTAGATTTCCAAATATCATCATCCTAGAATCTCAAACAAGGACTTCCATTAAATCTTAAAACTTATGACCATCAATAACTAGGTCGACACACATATCTAGTAATTCACAATCATACATAAGCATATCATATGTCCGACAACATTAATATATCTGACCTTGACCAATCTAGGGTTTCAACCAAAAGGACATATCTATATATGCCTAGATTCCATCATCATGCAAAGGCAATTCATATCATGTGATAGTCAAACCCAACTTCACAAATATCAATAGACATATAAGAAACTAGGGTTTACACATATACCAAGGAAATCATTTCTAAGACAAGTGAGGGTCTTGCTCACACATTCCACCAAACCCTAATGAGTTAGGGTTTCAATGTAGAATCATAGCAAACCCAACATTACCAATATTTCAATGGTTTTAGGATTTTAGACCTTATCATTCAACCCAAAATCCCAAACATTATATCATCAATAAGACTTCAAACAACATTTCACAATATCCCTAAGCAACTTAAGGTTTCAGACATTCACATTAGCATACCCTTAGGTTAGGGTTTTCCAGACCCTGTCTAGGGTTCTACAAAATTAGTTAAGAATATGAGTGGGGTGGGTAGATTTATCAATAGATGAATCACTCAAGACAAGAATCATTATGATTCAAGAGAGCTAGACACAACAATTGTTAATAATGTAGAATGGGTTGCCAAAAAGAATGATTATGAAGAGGACAAAGCTCATGATCTAAGACATACCTTTTTATCTCCAATGCTTTGTCTTGTGAGGCTTTCTTTCATAATTCTTGAGCGTTCAACAAGTCATGATCTTCTATATCTGTAGACATACTTTCAAGCAAAACATGGGATACCAAGAATCATGATTTAACTTCTCAAGTTAGATCTCCTACATAACCATGGAGGATGGAATCCTATAAATATTATTCCTTCTTTCAATCAAGGACTTTTATTTGACATCCTAGATTACTTGTAATTTCTAGAAGATAAGGATCGAGATTCTAATATGAGATTTAGTATGTCATCTAGGGAGTACTAACTATGTATCATTTGAAAATCTTTATGATTATACTTACCTTGTATTTTACATACCTCTGATTCTTGAGAGCTTATTAACCTTGTCGTAGTAACAATACTTACTTGTACTCAGATCCTGAAAGAGTGCTTGAGTTTGTAAGGACAGACTTCGGATAGTTTATGTGATGACACAGTCCACTTCGGTTTGTACACAGTAATCCCAATCTTCGTTGTTTGTAGGAGTGGCACAGTTCATTAATGATGACAATGTGGTGGCAGCAAAAGCTTCTTGCTGTGGTTAACCCTTATCACTGTTTTAGTTCTTATAAATATCAATGCTCCAGCCTATGATCCTATCAAAACTTTAACCACATATCATAGAACCCGAATTCTTTTATGACTGTAACTTCACCGAAAATTTATGAACCCAATCTCTGAAGTGATCGAGCTGTCTCGCTGTAGCTTACATCATACTTATACTTGTGATACTAGATGTCTTGAGTTCATTACTATCCTGTGGAGTGAAGTTATATTTTTCTTCTAGACTGTGAGATCATCGACCCTTGCTCTCTGAGATGATTTGACTGTGACTGAGATTAATACCTAAACTTTTCATTCTTTGACTTGTCACCTTGAGGTATAGCGAAATTCTCTTTCTTCAAGGTGTCTTAGCCCATTGTATTCTTAGCTCCATTAGCCCAAAACTGCCGTCTTCAAACTGCCTTTTGATCATGACCATAGTTCTGATCCCATTTTGGGAAATCCATAGGTTGGCAGTGTTGTCGCACAGATTGACACGACAACGCTCAGACCAGGGGCTGTCACTCTGATCCCCGATCTCTCCGTTTAAGCCTGTCTCCCGCGGCTAAGGGGGGTAGACCCTATGAGGTGATGAAGACCAACTGTCGACCAGTTGGTTTGGGAGACACGAAGAAAAAGAGCACTAAATTGATTTTGTTAATTTAAAAGATCAGTGCCTTGTGGGTTTGATGTTTAAACGATTATTTACTAAATGTTGCGGAGATGTAAACCATGTACAACAATCATTTATCATCAAATAACTTGAACGATGCAAGATATCCAGTAAAACCACAATGTTCTTATAATGATTAAAGCTCAATAACGATATCCAGATATTAAAAAAAATTTCGAAAAGATAAATGATTTAACAACAACGCAATTATGAACATCAACCACATATCATATTCATGCAGCTAATCTTCAAAATGATCATTCATGAGCAGATTCGCATAAAATGATAAATATTCATTCCACATCAAAAACTTGGGTCTTAGCAGGAAAAAAAATAGAACGTGATAAGTCCCTGAGCCAAGACTGAATCTGGCAAAAAAATTTCCACGATATATATTATTTTTTTATTTTTTATTTTTATTTTATGCTTTTATGAGTAAAATCTAAGAAAATTAAAACTATTTAAACTAAATCTAAAACTTAAAAAATTAATTAAATCATCAAACTAAGCTAAAAAAAATAAAATTAATTCCTAAATTAAAACAAACTTTTTAAATCCTAAACCAAAGTCTATTCTAATCTCAAACCTAAAACATATATACATAATCTAAGCCAAAGAACATAAGAAAAAAGGAAATTTAATACATATGAAAATCTAAATAAATCTAAAGCCTATCGAATTCCTTTTTAAAATTTTTATAAAGTCAAAACAAACAACAGAAAAGGCGCTACGCTAATTCTAACAATATCAAAAAAGAAAAAAAAAACAAATCGAAACCTGAAACATCATCTCGCCATACGAATATTACCGCAACGTGATTCCTGTTTTAGCCGTTTATAGGTGTGCAGGTTAGCGGCATTGGAGCAGATCGAAGGGTTCAATCAATGAAAAACGCAGGTAAAGAATGCGTATTGTGGTTTCGATGATGCAGGGTTTTGTGATAGCGTGGGTGGACGCAGGCGGAGAATGCTGCGTGAAGAGACTCGAACTGCCAGATGGAGGAATGATGCATTTACCACACAGGAATAATTTGGAGTCGGAAATTTTTTTGCTGCTACACATGCAGACGGCGGAAGACGCAGGAAGAAAGGAAAAATCGAAGCTGGAAACCCACACACGACTGAGCTGCTAATACATTGACAAAAAACTGCGCAGAAGCCTGAGCGATTTATCTGATACGTGTTTCACCATATACACGGATTTGAAATCGAAAAACTGAATGCTTAACAAGATCTAGCTGTTACCCTAACCATGCTAACCAAAAAAAAAAAAAAAAATCGATTCCGTTTTTTATTTTATTTTATGAATGAAAGGCTAACGCAAAGAGTTTAAATGAAACTTGAAATGACCAAAACGAGAATCGGAAATTAGGAAGATTAGGAAATGCGTAACCTCAGTATCTTACCCACGCAGATTCGCCTGGAAGATTTTTGCAAGCTTACGGAAGTTCTGACAGCGGCAGCCTCACATAAATTTGCAGGTGATTCAACGGATAGAGGGCAGCAGAATGCTGGCTGCGTGGTTGAGCAGGTAGTCAGTGCATTTGCAAGTTCCTTTGATGGCGAATGCAGCCCCCAGAAAGGATGTAAAACAACGATAATTTCTGCGTTGATCAGATCTGCGATTTTGACGGCAAAAGTTTTTCTTTTTTCTTTTTTTTGATGGCAGAAGGAGGGGTTTGTAATGTATGAATGTAGGGATGATGAAGAGGTGATGGGGTTTGACGGAACTGAGACCAGGCTGAGTTAAGTTTTGATGGGAGCACAATAAAATTTTCTTCTTGTAAATAATGGAACCCCAGCTTTGAAGAACAAATGATATCTGAAACCTCTGGACAGCAGAATAGTAAACCCTGCAAAACTCAAATTTCCTTCAGAATTTTATCTTCAGACCTGCAGGTGGAAAGCCAAAAATCCGGAAAGATATATGCAAAGATTAAAAATAAAACCCTACAAAACTGGTCCAAAATTACAAAATTTACAGCTCTAGAACAGCCAGATCTGTCAGTTATCATCAATAGTATTTCAGAACTTTAGATTTACAGTGAAAATACTTAGGAAATCTCTCATACAAATCAGAAAAAATAAACTAAATGACTAACCCAGGATAAAAACTAGCTGGGCTCTGCAAAGAAATGCTTGCGGGAGTTGGCTGGTTTAGCCTAGAACTTCCCCAAACGCCCACTGGTCTTCTTCAATAAGGGTTTTCTGCACAGCTTGAATCAACCATCAGTAAAGAGAGAAAAAATAATACTAGATCTCAAAAAGCAATGGAGATACCTGCCATTACTCCAGAAACCCTAATACCATTCAAACCCTAGCAAGTGAACAAGATACCTGTGCTCACAATACTCTATAATAAGCTGTTATTAATGGCGAAAAAAATAAAATATGCAGAAAATAAAATAGCTCACAGCACTTCCAGAGAGTAACACCAGTAAGATTTGAACCCCAAAGTCTTTCTTTATTAGCACCAGAAAAGTTTACAAGAGAGCTTCTTCAACACAAGACTCCAAGATCGAATGATCTCAAATGACCCCTAGCACCCTATTTAAAGGAAAAGATCCCAACAGCTAGTTCAAGTGATCCATGTCAAAATGATCTCGACCGTCGATGAGGATCAAGATATCTCTTGATCTCATCCGTCGAATTTTTAATGTATTAAAAAATTGAAATTCTGCATTTATTTACTCAAAATATTATTATTTTATTATTTTTAGGTTTTTTACTTTATTATATATATATATATATTTATTACTTTTTAGCTGATAAGCTGGAAATTTGAGGTGCACAGGTAAAGTTACATCCAAGCCATAAACTAATTCAAAGGGAGATTTACCAGTAGCTTTCTTCTTAGTGATTCTATCTGCCCATAAAGCATACTTGATTTTGCTGTCCCATGATCTCTTATTATCTCCTACTATCTTCTTGATAATGGTTATGAGATTCTTGTTACTTGATTCAGCCAGACCATTACCCTGAGGATAGTAATTTGACGAATGAGATAAGACAATGCCATATTTGAAACAAAAAGATGAAAACTCTAAAGAACTAAAAGCTTTGGCATTGTTAGTAGTGATCTTAGCGGGGACACCAAATCTAGTAATGATATTATTTTCAATGAAATCCATAATAACCTTTTCAGTGGCATTCTTAGCAGGAATGGCTTCAACCCATTTAGTAAAATAATCCGTAGCAGTCAAAATCCATGAGTAGCCATTGCTAGAATTTTCATGGAACTTCCCTATGAAGTCCAGACCCCAATGCTGAAAAGGTGCCTCTACAATGACAGGTTGTAGAGGCAGGGCAGCAAGCTTCTGTTTTCCAGTGAATAGTTGACAGGCTTGATAGGTTCTAACAAACTTGTGCACATCAGAAAAGATTGAAGGC
This sequence comes from Pinus tabuliformis, assembly GCA_031772625.1. Lineage (NCBI taxonomy): Eukaryota > Viridiplantae > Streptophyta > Pinopsida > Pinales > Pinaceae > Pinus > Pinus tabuliformis. The sequence goes on from CM062805.1 coordinate 231,214,681, forward strand.
CAATAATAGCCAGCTCTCAGGATTTTGTGGGCGGTAGTTCTAGCAGCATAATGACCACCACAAAATCCTGAATGAAACTTAGAGATTAATTTCTTGGACTCAATGTCGTCAACACACCTAAGCACTATGCCCTCAGGATTTCTCCATCCAAGGCCATCCGTCATAAGGCAATACTTAGTGGCTTTTAGTCTAAGAGCCCTTCTCTTATGAGCGACTAAATGGTTAGGACATGCAAGATTCATCAAGTAATAAACTATGTCCTTGTACCACTCATGCTCTCCTAATCTTTGCAACTCCGGCGAAGATAGATCACTAAGACAAAACAAACCAAGAGTCTTTTCGTTACCTTCAGTTAACATCTGAGCTAAACCTTGGCCTTTGACCAGCTTGGTGGGTCTGATCTCTAAATCATATTCTTGTATTTTAGTAACCCACCTAGCACGCGTCCCTAAGCAATCAGTTTGAGTTAATATATCCTTGACAGCAGAATGTGGGACGAAAGCAATGATTTTAGAATAACCCACATAAGTTTTAAAGTGCTTAAGAGACTTGACCAGGGCATAAGCCTGCTTTTCCATGGTATTGTACTTCAATTCGGAATTTTGAAGTGCTCTACTCATGAAAGCAATAGGCTGCTCGTGACCATCTTTATTCTTTTGAAGCAGGACACCAACAATGGTATCTTCGGAAGCGAAAGAAAAAATCATGAAATCCTTGGAGTAATCGGGACTAACTAAGACAGGAGCTCTTGCGATAGCACATTTGATTTCTTGGAAAGCCTTTTTGCCATCTTCTTGCCAAACAAATTTCGCATCTTTCTTTAGAAGATTTTGAATAGGCTTAGCTATTTCTGCGTAATTTGGAATAAACCTTCTAATAAAATTTATCTTTCCGAGGAAAGACTGAAGGGATTTAAGATTATGAGGGAGAGGAATCTTTTGGATTGCTTCAATCCTTTCAAGATCAATTTTGATTCCTTCCTTAGAAATGATATGGCCGAGTAATTTCCCTTCCGTTACTCCAAAAACAGACTTAGCTGGATTCAAAGAAATCCCGTATTCTCTACATCTATCGAAAACCTGCCTAAGATGATTTACATGATTGGTACCATCTTTAGAGAAAACAGTAAGATCATCTTGGTAAATTTCAATAAATTTCCCGATTAACCCTTTGAAGGCATAATCCATAGCCCTTTGGAATGTAGCCCCAGCGTTTGTTAATCCAAAAGGCATTCTGATGTATTCAAAGGTACCCCATGGTGTGGTGAACGTGGTTTTATGACGATCTTCCTTCTTAACCCATACCTGATTGTACCAAGAAAAACCATCTAGCAGTGACATCATTCCAGAACCGGTTACTCTTTGCAATAAAGTCTCCATGTTTGGCAAAGGGTAATTGTCCTTCTTGCATGCTAGATTGAGGTTTCGAAAATCGACACACAGCCTTATCGTACCATTCTTTTTCCTAACAATCACCAGATTCGAATACCATGTCGAATGCCTTGTCTGAGCGATAATCCCTGCTGCAAGCATTTTCGCAAGTTCTTTCTAAACCAAGGGGGCTAATTTAGGATTAATTTGCCTAAGTTTCTGACGAAAGGGTTTAGCATTTTCATCTTTTAAGGGGATAGTATGTTCCATGACATCTTCCCTATAGCCCTTTAATTCGTCATAAGAAAAGGCTAAAATATCTCGATATTCGCGAAGTAAATCAATTAAACTTTTTCTTTCCTCCACACCAGTACCTCTACCAATTTTAACGATCTTTGGGTTTTCAGAAGTACCAATGTTTATTTCGAGATATTCGCCTGGGTCCATCTTATTTTCTTCTCTCAGCTTCGTGGCATCATGTCGATCAAAATGTCGCTCTAAGGCAACTACGTTCCTAGGAGTAGGATTTATGATATGCTCATGATTTAAAGATCCATCCTCCTCAGAAATTATCCGGAAATCCTCAAACTCATCCAAACTATTAGGAAAATGAATGACTTGCTTTTCATCATTGAATACCTGCCAATGCTCTGAGTTATCTGGAACAGATGGTCTGAATATTACTTCCATTTTGATCTTGTCGTTAATTAGCTCGTCAGATAACTGGAAAGTAGTAGCAGCTACGACAAGTTCATCTGCCAAACTATTCTGCTCTCTTGGAATTGCTTCGAGGTCAAGGGCATCAAAATGCTCCATAGTATCCCACATAGCATTTCTATAGTTTCTTAATCTTTGATTTCTGCATGTGAATTTATTTTTAAGCTGCATGATAACTAAATCAGAATGCCCTTTAATGCTAAGCAATTTAACCTTCAAGGACTTGGCCAACTCAAGCCCCAACAATATAGCCTCATATTCAGCGACATTGTTGGTTGCTTCAAATTCTAATCGATAGGCAAACTTGAAAATGTGACCAAGGGGAGATTTAAGCACTATCCCAGCACCTTTACCAGCCCTAGATGATGCACCATCGAAGTACATATACCAAACTTTATCCTTGAGACCCCTAATCTTATCATCGAGAGGAATTATAAAATTAGACATGATGGCATAGTTCCCAATGTCAGATTGCTCTTTGATTATTTCATTGTGAGGTCTCTTAGGATCTTCAACATGAAATTTTCTTTCGGGCTCTCTATTTAGTCTTACAAAGCCATCACCCCTAGGAGAAGGAATCATGGCATATGACCAATTCATTTGAATACTTCCTCCTAGATCAGAGGCCCACTTTCTAGATAACATCATACCCCAGGCATCAGGCACATCCACAACAACAATATCCATGACAACCATGATGTCTGGGTAAACTGAAAGATGAACTTGTAAATCTTTGATTAAACCATGCACTTCGATTTTCTTAGAATCCATGGCGCATATATTATAGTAGGGTCTAGAAACTCTAAAGTTAAGCTGTTCCATAACCCTTTTAGTCATTACACAAGCTGATGCACCAGAATCCAACATGCAATTATTCAATTTATACCCATTAACTAATAAGGTGATAAAGAAAGGCTGATGATCTTTGTTATCAGCATCTAAGCTTTGCAGATATATAGGAGCATCATGATAGTCAACTTCCCGAGTCTTCTTTTGAGAAGTATTGACTTGAGGACCTTGAATCGCTTTTAGTAACTTGTCTCTTTGGGAAGGGATTTTAGCAATCTCGGAGACAGGAACCCAGATTTTAGCATTGTTATACCAACTTCCCAAATCGACATCTATTCTAGAGTTTACACTAGGGTTAAAAGTTTGAAGGGGAATTTGATTCCCGCTTTGATCTTTATCCCTTCTCTGATAGGTCAAACCCTTATCTCTAGCAATTTCCAAGATTTGCTGGGGAGAGGGCTTTTCACCATATAACCTAGCCAAAATATCATCTTCATTTTCAAGGTTATTTATACTAAAAGCTGATGAAGGATTCTCAACATCACGACTTTTTTCCTTGACCTCTATCCAATCATCCATAGACAAAGGAAACTTGCTGCGTACTACATTTATTTGATCACCTGTTCCAAACATTCCATTATCTAAAATTCTTCTAACGATGGGACAAGTGGCCTCTTCATGAAGAGCATCACAAACCCGACAGTAAGGAGGAGCATTATCAATCAAATTAGTTAACGGATTAGGAGGTCTCTGCTCACTAGATTGACCTTTCCTTTGCCAATTGTTATTTCTATTATTATTATTTCGAGGTTGAAAATTCTGCGTTTGCGATCTTTCCATTTGGATCAACCTATTCTGCAAAGTGGTTATCTCCTTATTATGATTAATTTCCATAGTTTCAATTTTTTGAAGCAATTTGAGAACAAGCTCACTTTCAGGTTCTTGAACTGCTTTCCCTTTAGGTTCCTTTAGTTTTGTAGCAGCCCTATCGAAACCTGGGATCTCAGACTTCCCAGATGTGGCCTTGTCCTTTTCAAGCTCTATAGCTAAGGCTTGGCAATCTCTATAATCATTAAGTTTAGCACGCCTTAATTCATAAGATGGCTCAGAACTAAAGGCATCAATGTAAAAATCTTGGAGAGTTTTATCTGTAGGTTTATAGTCTTGAGGTAATTCTCTAACAATACCACTAAACCTTTTATTAAATTCTTCAACAGTTTCATCCTCTCTCTTTTTTATTAGGCTAATAGCTTTTACGAGGTGCCTTCCTTCTCTCTTATCTCCATATTTTTCTTTAAATGCATTAATGATCGATTCTAAGGAATCAAATGAATTTTGGGGTTTTTCAGTAAACCATTCATGAGCATCACCCCCCAAGGTTAAAATGAAAAGAGTCATTCTAACATCTTCATGATCGAAGTCAGGGGACCTTGCATATCTAGCCATCCATATATTAAAGTCTCTTAGATGCGAATTTTCACTAATAGCATTGTCTCCCTGAAAGTTAGGCAATTTATCTATCCCAACTGATGGAATAGCATTGGGATACCCTGGAATGTTAGAAAAATTGCAAGGGGCATACATATCCATGATGCTGTGCCTAACTTGACCTTTAAAAAGCAAATGAATGTCAGAGAGGGCTTCTTGTCCAAGGTTAACAAGAAGTGTACGAGAAGGGAGTTTGTGTAATCGTACCCTGAGGACCTTTTCAGGATTAGGAGTAGGATTGCACAGACTGCTTGGATGTCTTCTAGTATACACTCTTGAAGATAATATATGAAGTGGAGTCGCCACCTGAACAAGAAGTGAAACACGAAAAAGCTAAAAAAGAAAGCACCAAGGACAGAAAAACTCTATCCCCGGCAACGGTGCCAAAAAATGTTGTCGCACAGATTGACACGACAACGCTCAGACCGGGGGCTGTCACTCTGATCCCCGATCTCTCCGTTTAAGCCTGTCTCCCGCGGCTAAGGGGGGTAGACCCTATGAGGTGATGAAGACCAACTGTCGACCAGTTGGTTTGGGAGACACGAAGAAAAAGAGCACTAAATTGATTTTGTTAATTTAAAAGATCAGTGCCTTGTGGGTTTGATGTTTAAACGATTATTTACTAAATGTTGCGGAGATGTAAACCATGTACAGCAATCATTTATCATCAAATAACTTGAACGATGCAAGATATCCAATAAAACCACAATGTTCTTATAATGATTAAAGCTCAATAACGATATCCAGAGATTAAAAAAAATTTCGAAAAGATAAATGATTTAACAACAACGCAATTATGAACATCAACCACATATCATATTCATGCAGCTAATCTTCAAAATGATCATTCATGAGCAGATTCGCATAAAATGATAAATATTCATTCCACATCAAAAACTTGGGTCTTAGCAGGAAAAAAAATAGAACGTGATAAGTCCCTGAGCCAAGACTGAATCTGGCAAAAAATTTTCCACAATATATATTATTTTTTTATTTTTTATTTTTTTATTTTTATTTTATGCTTTTATGAGTAAAATCTAAGAAAATTAAAACTATTTAAACTAAATCTAAAACTTAAAAAATTAATTAAACTATCAAACTAAGCTCAAAAAAAAAATAAAAAAATTTAATTCCTAAATTAAAACAAACTATTTAAATCCTAAACCAAAGTCTATTCTAATCTCAAACCTAAAACATATATACATAATCTAAGCCAAAGAATATAAGAAAAAAGGAAATTTAATACATATGAAAATCTAAATAAATCTAAAGCCTATCGAATTCCTTTTTAAAATTTTTATAAAGTCAAAACAAACAACAGAAAAGGCCCTACGCTAATTCTAACAATATCAAAAAAGCAAAAAAAAACAAATCGAAACCTGAAACATCATCTTGCCATACGAATATTACCGCAACGTGATTCCTGTTCTAGCCGATTTACAAGTGTGCAGGTCAGCGGCATTGGAGCAGATCGAAGGGTTCAATCAATGAAAAACGCAGGTAAAGAATGCGTATTGTGGTTTTGATGATGCAGGTTTTTGTGACAGCGTGGGTGGACGCAGGCGGAGAATGCTGCGTGAAGAGACTCGAACTGCCAGAAGGAGGAATGATGCATTTACCACACAGGAATAATTTGGAGTCGGAAATTTGTTTGCTGCTGCACCTGCAGACGGCGGAAGAAAGGAAAAATCGAAGCTGGAAACCCACACACGACTGAGCTGCTAATACATTGACAAAAAACTGCGCAGAAGCTTGAGTGATTTATTTGATACGTGTTTCAACATATACACGGATTTGAAATCGAAAAACTGAATGCTTAACAAGATCTAGCTGTTACCCTAACCATGCTAACCAAAAAAGAAAAAAAATCGATTCCCTTTTTTATTTTATTTTATGAATGAAAGGCTAACGCAAAGAGTTTAAATGAAACTTGAAATGACCAAAACGAGAATCAGAAATCAGAAGATCAGGAAATGCGTAACCTCAGTATCTTACCCACGCAGATTCGCCTGGAAGATTTTTGCAAGCTTACGGAAGTTCTGACAGCGGCAGCCTCACATAAATTTGCAGGTGATTCAACGGATAGAGGGCAGCAGAATGCTGGCTGCGTGGTTGAGAAGGTAGTCAGTGCATTTGCAGGTTCCTTTGATGGCGAATGCAGCCCCCAGAAAGGATGTAAAACAACGATAATTTCTGCGTTGATCAGATCTGCGATTTTGACGGCAGGAGTTTTTCTTTTTTCTTTTTTTTGATGGCAGAAGGAGGGGTTTGTAATGTATGAATGCAGGGATGATGAAGAGATGATGGGGTTTGACAGAACTGAGACCAGGCTGAGTTAAATTTTGATGGGAGCACAATAAAATTTTCTTCTTGTAAATAATGGAACCCCAGCTTTGAAGAACAAATGATATCTGAAACCTCTGGACAGCAGAATAGTAAACCCTGCAAAACTCAAATTTCCTTCAGAATTTTATCTTCAGACCTGCAGGTGGAAAGCCAAAAATCCGGAAAGATATATGCAAAGATTAAAAGTAAAACCCTACAAAACTGGTCCAAAATTACAAAATTTACAGCTCTAGAACAGCCAGATCTGTCAGTTATCATCAATAGTATTTCAGAACTTCAGATTTACAGTGAAAATACTTAGGAAATCTCTCATGCAAATCAGAAAAAATAAACTAAATGATTAACCTAGGATAAAAACTAGCTGGGCTCTGCAAAGAAATGCTTGCGGGAGTTGGCTGGTTCAGCCTAGAACTTCCCCAAACGCCCACTGGTCTTCTTCAATAAGGGTTTTCTGCACAGCTTGAATCAACCATCAGTAAAGAGAGAAAAAATAATACTAGATCTCAAAAAGCAATGGAGATACCTGCCATTACTCCACAAACCCTAATATCATTCAAACCCTAGCAAGTGAACAAGATACTTGTGCTCACAATACTCTATAATAAGCTGTTATTAATGGCTGAAAAAAATAAAATATTCAAAAAATAAAATAGCTCACAGCACTTCCATAGAGTAACACCAGCAAGATTTGAACCCCAAAGTCTTTCTTTATTAGCACCAGAAAAGTTTACAAGAGAGCTTCTTCAGCACAAGACTCCAAGATCGAATGATCTCAAATGACCCCTAGCACCCTATTTAAAGGAAAAGATCCAACAGCTAGTTCAATTGATCCATGTCAAAATGATCTCGACCGTCGATGAGGATCAAGATATCTCTTGATCTCATCCGTCGAATTTTTAATGTATTAAAAAATTGAAATTCTGCATTTATTTACTCAAAATATTATTATTTTATTATTTTTAGGTTTTTTACTTTATTTTATATATATATATATATATATTTTTATTATTTTTATATTTTTATTTATTTATTATTATTATTATTATTATTTTTTTTTTTAAATGGATCCTTGAACTTAGCTTTTGGGAAAATTACCTAGGACTTAGGACTTATGAGGGGATTAAAACATTTCTTATGCCTCAAGACACTTTACATCATGACTTTTACAACTTTACATCCCAAGGGGGGAAAACCCATTTGACATAGACGCTCATAAACCACCCAGTTCTGCGACACAACTATACTCTAGCAGATTAACACACTAGGATTCTCCTAAGATTCTAGTGACAAAATCCATCCCGGCTTTGGGGTTAGGCTGAAGGAAAACTCTGCCGATCATGGATTGGTGAGACGAAAAACCTTCCAGGACGTAGATTATCACCTAGAAAATTAGGTCCACCTAGGCAATTTACAAACATGACTCATATCTGCTAAGATTATTTACAATTTATACATGCAGACTGGGTTTACAACATAAATTGATCAAGTTGTCGATGACTGAAGGATGGCACGGACATGTCGATCAAGCGCTACCCTTTTTTGCAAAGAAAAAGGGGGTGTACTGCTATGGGCGGTTGACCGGTAGTGGTCATCAGGCAGTTAAACGATTTTCCCTTATTATGACATTAACTTGTGATGCTTTCATTATTAGTGTTAGATTTCTTGATTATCCTTTCTTACGTCAAGATTAATCCGAAACAACCAAAGGAAGAGGACACAAGATATAGGCACGCTGCCAGGGAAAAACCCCCCTTGAGGGGAAAACCCAGTCACAAATACTTCCTTCAGTAGATTCAAAGATGAGACGACCAAGAACCTTACATTCGAGACTACCTCCATCAAGTCACCCTTCTTCCTTTCACTGTGTTACCATCATCACTACAATATCTCTGAGGTCATAGCAACAATAGACTTTAATTTTGTGATGGCACCGAGCCCACCATACTGTAGTTACTCCAAGGCACCGAACTGTGGTAGACTGAACAATCTGCATTCCCTTAACTGTGACAGCAACGAGGGTATGTCTCACAAAGACCCAAACTTCTCACTGTAAACAGCACCGAAACTGTCTCTGATATTTCACCGAAGCTCCCTCTGAGATCTAACAAATCTCCCTCCTAAATATACCGAGACTCCCTCTGAAATATACCGAAAATCCCTCTGAAACATAGAGAAACTCCCTCTCTGTGATCACCAAAATTTTTCTGTGATTGCGAGCTCTGAAATTAGTGAAATGTGAAGATCCTGGGTGGGTATACATAGTGGTTTGTCTGTCCTAAAATAAGCCGGCATGATCATCATGAACCGATGTGTCTCCAATTTATGTTAAGGCCAACTTGAGTTATATTAATTGAAGCCGACTTGTAGATGATCTAATTGAGGTTGACTTGAATACTTCGAGTAGGTAATTTGCTGAAGAGGATGACTTGATGGAGGAGCCTTTGACCCAACAATAAATGACTTTGACAATAACCTAAAGCCTGCAATGGAGGCTTGACCTATAATTGACCCAAGCATGAAACCCATGCTTTAATAAGTCAATTTAATAAAAATTCTTCACTTTCTTTTGACAAGTACATTACATGATGACTCAAGTACATTAATGAAGACTGAACATAGTTACATTTTCCAATATGAGGGTCATGATCCCTGGGATGAGAGCCCTAGACTGTTGTATTATAGTTTGTAATATAACAAAAAAGGGTTGAAATTTTTTAAAAATTGTCATGTGTGCTGGTTGATTCGCTGGTGTGTTTTTTCATTGTGCAAAGTAGGATGGTTGTGGCACTTGAGTGTGTTTGTGGCAGAGATTTTAAGACCAAACCCAGATTCTCATTTGCCATGGAAATTCAACACTTTGGAGGAGTAGATACCCCCCAGTCATGGCTGCTTAGCCAAAGCATTGCTTCCATGAGTTGTGAGATATATTTGCTTCGTGTTGACCAAAAGCATTCATTAAAAAATAGAGAATTGCTTTATGTTTTGTCTGTAATTAAAGTTAGAAAACTAAACAGTTTCTTTCATTTCCATTATAACAATCTTCTCAATGAGGAAGAATTTGTGTACTTACCATTCTGAATATAATAATACATGTTGTTGATCAAGTTTCTTCAATATTTTCTGTTTCTTTTCTTGATGTCGAGTTCTGAAAGTGGGACAATCTAGATCATAAGCTTAAATACTAGTTTTCATTTCCTGACGTTTGTTTGGATGCAAGTGCAGCTCAATTTTGATACATCTCACAGTTATAACATTCTTCAACAGTCTTGGTGATGCTGGTTTACAAGGTTCTTTGCTGGTATGTTAATGTAATGGAACTTTTAGCAATTCAATTATATAGCATTGCTGCAATGCTCAAACAACATGATAATTGTTAAAGGTTATAAGAAAAGAGAATTTATACATAAACATCTGGGCCTGTTTCCATGAGGGTGGGAGAAGTCTAAAATTGGAAAATTTTATTCCTTAACTGGGATCTACATTTGTGACAACTGAAAGATTATTTTCATCTTTCTGTGATTGAAGAGGACAAGTCCCTGATTCTATGAAAATCATTTTCTCTAACTGGAATCAAAGGTTCAGGTTTTATCTTGAGTGCTTAATATAATTTAGTTGATCTTTTGTTTGTTAAGTGAATATTGTCCATTCAAAATTTAGGAAGTCTCAACAGAAGTTTAAACAGGGCTATTGAAATCACTTTTCATTTGCATTTGGAATCATGTGCATGAACACCAGAGTTGGTGCAAGGAATGGGTCTCACATACTTTGTGTATACAAATTTTGCAAAATCTCAATGGTAGCATGATTAGTGCTATTGAAGTTTACTTTGATTTCTTTGAAATCATGTGCTGAAACACAAAACTGTATGCAAGCAGTGGATTTTGCATCCTATGCTGGATTATAATGATCTTTTGTCGAGGGTGAATATTATATGTTTTCAATGAGCAATGTGAAAGTGGTCCTTCCTTGATCTCCCTGTTTCACATTTGAAAGCAAGCATTAGGGAAATGCATTTAAGAAGCAGTGCAACATTTCTGATTGCAATCCATGGCCTGAACTGGTTAGAGACTGAGGAAGTAACTATTATTCAACACTATTTATCGTTCCATTATCTGTCTATTTGCCTACATACCTATGTATCTACCTATATATGTATATGTATATTACTATATAGTCTTTGGCATGTTGTAATTGTATTCCCACTTATGATGATGGTATTATGCCAGGGCCTCATTGTTGTATCTAGACCCTTCCTCTCTTCTTTTGCTTTGTTTTAGACATTACATAATCATGCTCTTTCATGTATCTGCTTGTTTAGTTTTGTGCATTCAGAGTTGTCTTGCACATTCCTACAGGTTCTTATCGGTGATTGTATTTCTATTATCCTATCCCATTCACCTACCTTTTGGTCATTCATTGGACATGTTGACCCTGCCGCCTACACCTACCTACAAGTCAGTGAGAAAAGCCTTCAACCCCACAAGGTGTGGTTGGTGGCAGGGAACTCAGAGAAGGGGTTGTCACACTAATCCCGACTCTCTCCGTTTGAGCTATCTCCTAGGTTAGCTAAGGGGGGTGGTCCCTAATGAAAAGTTAATTTAAAAAGGATGTGAGTTTCTAGGAGAATTGTTAGAGTTAAATAGATTATCTCTTTAAGATTTATAAGCAAAAAATTGATATGAACAATAACCATCATAAGATAAGCATGAAATACATAAACAACCAGTGCTTTCCAAGTATTTGCTCTTTAAGAAATGAAATTATATTTTGCTTAAAATGAAGTAAAATACTTTCAAATGGAAAGCCAAAATAACCCTGAAAAGTGAAACACTAAATTGTTAGCACAAGATATTATAAATGCTTTCAAGATGAATAAATCTACAAATCAAAGCATGGAAACTATCTTGCTCACAAGGATACAAAAATAACTCAAATGTTAGACCAAGATGACAACAAAGTATGTTACAAAAATAATCTACAATAGGCTAGGCCAAAGAGTATGAGCAAGCTCTCCTCTTTGATTAGCCATGACTTAGCTCTTTGAAATAGCAGATATTGATAAATGAAGTACAATACATAAAAAATAAATTTTTCCAAGTTTGATATTTTGATGCAAGAAATAAAAGCTTTAAAAAACTTGAAAGAATTCCTGCGAGACACAAATAAGATATAGATGAGACTTTGGAATTCAAAACATGCAGGTTCTTCTTGAATATTTTTCAAGAATCGGTTGATTCCTTTGAGAATTTTCCCTCACCCTTGAAAAGCTTGAACAAATATTGATTCATCTACAAAACTTCACCACAAATCATTAAATCGACATGAAATTAAATAAGTGCAGTGAAAAGAATTCCTAGAGATACATTTATTATCCACTAAAAGATTTATTTTCCTAAAGCAAATAATTAATTCTTATGATAATATGATATAGTTGCATACTAACATAACTTGAAACAATCATGAAAGAAATATTGGCATGAGAAAATAAATAGAAGCATAACAAGAAGTCAAGAATTTACCACACATGCAAGGAGAAAAACACCATCACGCTTTACCCCAAACTCTGTTGTCTTATATTGCAAGTAGTGAATACAATCCCGTAGAGTCTCCTCAAGCACAATAGCTCGTATTACATAATCAATGTGAGAGCCCATGGCTCTATTATATAGAGAGTTGGGAGCAAATTCCAATGAAGAATGACAATGACAAATGGCATTGGAGCCATTCCCAATGTAGAAGTGATTAAACAAGTGGCATGAGGTGGCAATCCCAAAGAGAAATTTGAATTTGTTGGATGGAGCTCCAATGCCAAGTGTAAAAATCGAATTCTGGCAAGTGGACTTCATTTTCTTTTTCCTTTATGTGCCAAATTCGAATTTTATGATAAAATGACAAGTGTATATGGGTGGTAACCCATGTGGGAACAATTTCCCACAAAAATCTCCACCAAATATTCTCCCAAATCCTCCAAATGTGCATTAACTTCACAAATTCGAATTTCCTAAGTAAGCAGTTTTCTCCTTTAATGCCAGAAATTCGATTTTATTTGAGCACATGTCATTTCCTTGATTTTAGGAGTCCATATCACCTTGGGACTTCACTTTAACTCCTAAATAATTTTCCACCTCATTTCCACAACATTTAGCATATGTGGATATTTATTTTTCTCCATTTATTTAATTTCTGACTTAATTAATTGGCAGATTTCCCACTAAACTTAGGAAAAGTGGGTTTTAAGGGTTCAAAACACATTTTTAACCCCCTCAAAGTGTGTCATAGTAGAAAGTTGAGGATGAGAGGTGCAATTTTGATTACTCATACCCCATACAACTTCTCTAGACATCACTTATTACATTACAAATATAATTTATTAGCAATTTTTGTAGTGCAGAAAATCTAAAAAATTAAAAAATGACTACCTAAACCTAACCAAATTCCAAGAAATTTTTTGTGTGATGTAGTATGATAATATACACTGACTCTAGACACTAAGATGTGTTAGGAGCTCAAACTTCAAACCGTCACCCCGGCTTTGTGGTAAAACGTGAGTGGAAAAACCCAAAAAATTATCCGCCTCTGGAAAAGAAGGGATAATTAACCAGATAAAAAAACTCCAAGGTTTACTCATTTGTTGATCGAGTCCCAACATCCTAGACCTGTTACGGACTCAAAACTCATCATTACTAGTATCACTTATTACAATTCCTGCCAGGTTGTGGAATTTGGGTACAAGAAAGATGATAAGAAGATAGAAGTAGAGTTAAAAAGCTCTGTTGACTGATGATATATGATGGTACAACTGTCTTCTGGATTATCCTTGGGCGTGGAGTCTTCATAAAATCATCAGGTGCCACTCCAGTGGTCAACAAGACAATTATCTTATATTATCTTATTTACATTTTAAAAATTCTATCTGCTAAAGTACATCCTGAGTTGGCAGAAATATGTAAATATGCTTTAAATCAAACTTGGGATTAATTCTATATAAAAGAATGAATGAAAAAACTTGAGTAATACTCCAAGATTTAACCTGCAAGAAGTTTGTCATTTTCTTAGTCAGCTAGCTCATTGTGGGTGGATTTACTAAGATAGAAGTATATGGTTGTAGTACATGTATTGTTTGTCTAGTTGTCCTTGCCCTGTTGTATCAGACGGTACACTTTGTAGACTAGATCAATGTAATGTCTCATTTTTCCATATGTTCACATGTCATGTTAGTTTTTGTAGCATTGGATGTGTTCTAGCCCTGAAATTTTGTGGAGAGCTAGAATACAAGAGATCTCCAAAACCCAAAAATCGTTTCTGGAAATTCTGCCTAGAAATGACTTTATTATATTATTAGCCAGTGTTTAAATATTTCCTAAGTCTAGACTCTAAACTTAAGGAATATGGCTAATTAATCAAAATTAATTAAGTCAAGGCGTGAATGATCTAGAAGTTCACATGGATCGACTTCAAGTTAATCCTAGCCATCAATTAAGATTTAATTTTGGTTGTTGGAGTCCCAACAAAGGATTATAAGAAGAAGTCGATGGGCACTTAGAGAAGATACTTGAACAATTCAATTTCATGAGCAGATCACTTTCTAGAGTAGCAATAGTTAGTTACCGGAGAGAGAGCTAGTGAGATCGAAGTAGTGAGTGAGGGGCAGAGACAGTGATCCAGAGGAAAGATTTTCCAGATCCAGAGAGGCAACAACAAGTGAGACGTATCTCAGAGAGACAGCGTTGAGGGGCAGTGCAGTTGCTTCAGCAAGGCAGTTCGATTTGGAGGAAGGAAAATCGTTCTCAGTTCCAAACGCTGGGAAGAAGTCCCAAAGGGCCGGAGAGGAGAATTCCTTAGCATCCAGAGGCAGAATGACTTGATCAAAGCCTAGTCTGCAGCAAGTCATCCAGCTAGCTACGTAAAGTTGTGCAGAGGCTGACACAAAGCTCCAGGAGGCTGAGTTTTGATAGGGAAATCCGAGCCAGAGATTGCTCGCAGGAGAATGGTAATTCCCTTCAGTATTTTTCTCAGATTTTCTTGCTGTTTGGATTGCCAGTGGGGCTTCCAAAGATGTACTCAAATTTCACTGCTGAATAATAAAATAAAACCCTCACTGCTGCATCGGTTTTCCCAAGTTGGGTTTTTCCGGGGACATTGGTCCAAAAAATAATTGTGTTATTTTATGTGTGTGCTAGCATTTCTTCCAGCATTTATTTTTCCGCAATTTTATTTGTGTAGGTTGCAGTGTGAGTTATTCAATATCTGTTGTAGGAAACGGTGAATAAATTATTAATTAAAATAACAATTAGGTGAATAATTTCTAGTTGCTGCGATAGGGTTCGAGATTCCGAATTTTCACATAGTATCAAAGCACAGATGATCAATCGGAGAGGTCAATATTGAAGAAAGAAGGAGTTACGTTGTTCAGTGTGGGCAACAGATCGAAATTTCAAAGGGTAGCGCAGTCACTTTGCCAAGATGCCGGATTTCTTGAGCAGATTTGATTTTTCTTGAGCATGGGGCAGAAAAATTTGATCTCTCCAGATCGAGTGATTCCAGAGGCAGAGTGAGTAACTCAGTATTTTCGCAGAGCAGATCTCTAGCTGGACACAGTAGTTTTGCAGCAGTTTGATAGAGCAGAGCTAGCGTCGGGTGGAAGGAAGAAGAGAATACACTGAGGGAAAATTTTCCTCAGGAAACTTCTAGTCTCAAGAAGTTCAAGTTCCCTTGCAGATCAACAGTCGTTGTGAGCAGAATTTCTCACTCTAGAAGGAAGTGTGAATAGCCTAGCAGCAGTTGAGCAGAAGGGAAGAGGATATTTTCGACATTTATTGAGATGGCCATTGCTAGATTTCGTGATCAGGACAGGTTGGATGGAGCCTCCAACTATGTCATCTGGAAGGCAAGGATGTCCTTCCTTCTAGATGAATATGGGTTGAAGCCATATATTGATGCAGTGGTATCAGTACCCTATGATGCAGATCAGCTAAAGGAGTACAGAAAGAAGATGGCGCGGGCAAAGATATTTATCCTCGATGGTGTCCAGGATCATGTTGTATCACACATAACGGCCAAGGGAATGGCCAAAGAGATCTGGGATACACTTTCCACGTTGTACCAGGGAACTTCCGAGCAACGGAATATGTACTTAGAGGAGAAGCTGAGGCTCATCCGGATGCAGAAGGGGGAAGGCATAGACTCCTTCCTCACCAGGATTCAGGAGGTCCGAAACTAGTTGTCAACTATTGGGGCAGCACCTCAACCCACAGAGCTTGTGCGATTGGCACTAAACAGTGTCTTGGGGAAAGATACCTTGCAAAGGTGGGACAGGATGTGGGTCGATTTGCACCAAGAGGATTTGAGACGAGCTCTATTGAAGAGCTCCATCAGTGGCAGCAGTAGCGGATCAAAGCAAGTGAAAGAAGAGGAGAATGTGGCCCTCGCATCGAAGGGTCCCAGTCAGGGACAGGGGGAGTAGAGTAAGAAGAAAAATGACCTGTCAAAGGTCAAGTGCTTCAGAGGTGGTGAGCTCGGTCACTACAATACCCAGTGTCCTCAGGAAGAAGGACAAGGAGGAGAAGCAAGACTAGCAGATAGCATCAACAGAGATCGATAGGCTTTCCTCCAGGCTGGAGGAAGACTTCGCCATGTTTGCTGACATACCTCCAAGAGTGAGGTGGGAGATTTGGTGTTGTAGCCTCAGAGTGCTACAGATGTGCACGATCCTTGAGGAGGTCCACCTCTTGGATCAGTACTTTGCTACAGGGCCTATAGATTTCCAGTAGCAGGATGGATAAGTGGCAGTAGATGTAGTTGGAAGCCGAGTGATAGTTGCAGACTAGCAGCAGTCAGATGTTGGGGAGCACAGTGCAGAGTTGGCAGCAATTCAGTGTTGGGTGTGGAGCCTGATTATCTTCTTTATTCAGAGGTATCACTGCATTGGACCGCAGTTCATAATGTGGCGACAACGCCGCCCGTAATATTTGCGCTGCAAGGGGGGTCCAGGGGGGCGGCTACGATCTTTGGGAGCCCCCCCTGGTGGGGGATCGGGGGCAGCACCCCCAAAGCTAAAAATAGATGTAAAATTGCCTTGTAAAATGTTGTAATTTCGTAGTCAATTTGGGTCGTTCATTAGGCGGAGATCTGACGGTAGAAGCTATGTTTAATTTAGGGTTTTTTGCTTTAGAAGGCAACCCCTCGCTATATATGAGGGAATTGTATTGCATCTATGTAGATCTGTATTCAGAGTGAGAAAGAGAGAGCAGATTGTGTGAGAGCGAAGAGGGAATTATAGGGATCTGCTGTAGGTTGTATCTCTTTAGTTTGTTGGATAATATAAAAGGAAGGACTGGCTATTTCCCATGGAAGTAGCCCAAAATTGGGTGAACCACGTATATTTGTATCTCTCTTGTTTTATGTGTTTTATGTGTTTATATTTCTGCAATATATTTTATGTGTTCTATTACTTTGTAATATATAATTTTCTAACATGCAGTTGGCACAGTGCAGAGTCAGCAGCAGTGCAGAGTCTTCAGTAGACAGAGTAGAGCTAGTTGCAGCCTGGACTCAGGAAACAAATGCATCATGCTGATCACAATTGATTCAGTATTTAGGATGCTTCTCAGTTGTAGTTGTTGCAGTTGCAACAAAAATAGATGAGAGGGAGTTGTAGTGCAAATGTAGTGTTGGCAGCAGTTTAGCAGGGTCAGCAACAACACATGCAACGTATATCAGAGTTGCGCAATGTTTGGTGGGTAGCATGGTGTAACTACCCATCTCAAATTACAGGCAACATAGGAATATTAGCATGTATACGAGGCGTGCATATGATAGCTACATATGCATGCATTGCATGCACTGCGCTAGTATGCATATTAACTTATTATGAAAATTTCCAAGTAAAAGATAAATGAATTAATTATTGAAAGTACTGTAGTAGTATTCATACCAATTTAATTACATGAAGTGTCTATGTATGGAAATTGAATTAAATGGTAAAAGAATTAATTAATACCTTATTTTATAATATATTAATTTAATTTCATTAATAACATTTTAATTAAATAATAAATAATTATTAATATTACTATAGGACAAGGTTAATTAACTTCATAATCCTTGCAAGTCATGCTAAGATACTTAAAAGATCCTATTCTCAAAGTCGGTTGATATGATAAAGTTCAAAATTCCATCTAATATATATTTAAGTAAAAATCTGATTTAATGTATGTGTAATTTAAAATAAAGATGACCGACTCAAGTAATAAAATATTAATGGATAAGGACAAGGTTGATTGGAGGAAAAGAGGGTGGGATTTCTTCGGAGGGAAGGATCCTTCCCTATATAAAATCAAAAAGGAGAAGTGAGTTGGGGGGGGGGGGGTACTTTTGGACGGGGAAGAAGGAAAATGGAGAATCTGGGAGAGAAATTTTGTGAAGTAACGAATGAGCCTTGGGGCTCAAGATTTCAATATAGATCTATGAGAATTGGGCCCTGTTCTTGGAGGTTTTGGGCACGGGGGCCAAAAGGTTTCCCTTTCGAAGCCTTCTGGGTTTGGGATCCAGAAAGACTGATCCCAGACAGGCAGGGAGGAATTTGGTTGGTTTGGTATCAGGAGAACAACATCGTCCAAGGATCAACACCAACTCAGAAAAACCAGGTAAGTACATATGTCTAAATTGATTTATTTAGTTATAAAATTGAAAAGTATATTCTGCTAGAAATGAAATTATATGAAATTAAAATTACAGTCTGTTGGAAATGAAATTAGATAGACATGCATATACTGCTAAAAATGTAATTA
Source organism: Pinus tabuliformis (assembly GCA_031772625.1). Classification (NCBI taxonomy): domain Eukaryota; kingdom Viridiplantae; phylum Streptophyta; class Pinopsida; order Pinales; family Pinaceae; genus Pinus; species Pinus tabuliformis. The sequence goes on from CM062805.1 coordinate 231,233,180, forward strand.
CAATAACAAGCGTTACACATGGCCAGACATCAACAGCATGACAGGAGATGATGCAGAGATAGGGTGCCGCTACAGGATGTGTAGTAGAGCACTAGAACACATTCTTTGCTAAGAGGGAGTGTTAGTTTTTGTAGCATCAGATGTGTTCTAGCCTTGAAATTTTGTGGAGAGGGTAGAATACATGAGATCTCCAAAACCCAAAAATCGTTTCTAGAAATTCCACATAGAAATGACTTAATTAGATTATGTTAGCTTTTAAATATTTCCTAAGTCTAAACTTAGGGAATATGGCTAATTAATCATAATTAATTAAGTCAAGACGTGAATGATCTAGAAACTCACATGGATCGACTTCAAGTTAATCCTAGCCATCGATTAAGATTTAATCTTGGTCATTGCAGTCCCAACAGAGGATTATAAGAAGAAGGCGATGGGCACTTAGAGAAGATACTTGAGCAGTTCGATTTCATGAGCAGATCAATTTCCAGAGTAGTAGAAGTCAGTTTCCAGAGAGAGAGCCAGTGAGATTGAAGCAGTGAGTGATCCAGAGGAAAGATTTTCCAGATCCGGAGAGGCAGCAGTAAGTGAGCCAAATTATCCTAGAGAGGCAACACTGAGTGGTAGCACAATTGCTTCAACAAGGCAATTCAATTTGGAGGAAAGAAAATCGTTCTTAGTTCTAGAGGCCGAGAAGAAGTCCCAGAGCACTGGAGAGGTGATTTCCTCAGCATCCAGAGGTAAAACGACTTCATCAAAGCCCAATCTGAAGCAAGTCATCTAGCCAGCTATGCAAAGTAGCACAGAGGCTGACGTAGAGCCCCAGGAGGCCGAGTTTTGATAGGGAAATCCAAGCCAGAGATTGTTTATGAGAGAAGGGTAATTCCCTGTGAAAATTCTATCTATTGCAACTACTGGAGATTATTCTTCTAATTTAGAAATTAATTCAGCAATTTATTTACTACGACAAATAACGAATAAAATCACAACTGCAATTTTCATCATACAAATACTGCGGAAAATAAAATACTAGAAACTAAGAAATTCTAGCACACACAATAAAATTAACACAATTGTTTTTGGACAATTGTCCACGGAAAAAGCCAGCTTTGGAAAACTAGTGCAGAAGATGAGGGTTTTATTATTAATGTTCAACAACAAATTTGAGTACAATAATTTAGATGCTGAGCCGACAATCTAATCTAAAGAAAGCACTAGCAAAAATATTGTGAGACTTTTCTCACCCCAGAGCTAGTTTATACCTCCGAAATAGCTTCTCCAACCTCTGCCTAAGATACTTGCCTCAGCCTCTGCGTAGTCCATATGCAGGCCCTCCGAAGATTTTAGACTTCCTTACTTCAACTCTTTCGGGAACTAAAAAATTCCTCCCGCAATGCTGCTGCTCTCTTTCTCCAACTGCTACTCACCCTCTGGCTCTATCTTCTCTGTTGAGCCGCTGCTACTGAGAAAATCGAATTGCCTGGGCAAATGATTATCTGCACTGGATGATCTCCATCACCACATCAACTTTCTTTTATAATCCATCGTTGGAGCACCAATGGCCAAGATTAAAACTTAATCAATAGATAGGATCATTTCTGGGTGGATCCGTGTGAGTTTCTCGATGATTCATGCCTTATCTCAATTAATACTAATTAATTGACCATATTCACTAAGTTTAGACTTAGGAAATATTTAAAAGTTGGTTAATAATCTAATTAAGGCACTTCTAAGAAAAATTTCCAGAAACAATTTCTGGGATTTGGAGATCTCATGTATTCTAGCATCTCCACAAAATGTCGTGGCTAGAACACATCCGATGCTACAAAAAATAACACTCCCTCTTAGTGAGGAATGTGTTATAGGCTCTAGCATTGTTGCTTTCTGTAGCAACACTCTGTCTCTGCATCATCTCCTGTTACACTACTGATGTCTGGCTGTTGTTGCTGACCAACTATTGCGCAACTATGATATACACTGCATCTGTGCTGCTTTTGTTGATTTCTAGTAGCATCGGATGTGCTCTAAGTCTCAAAATTCGCAAGGAGGCTTAGACACGTGCATTCTCCAATACCTAGAAATCATTTTGGGAAATTCCACCCAGAGACAGTTTTATTAAAATAATTAATTATTTTTAATGGAGGCCTAAGTCTAAACTTAGGAAATTAAAATAATTAATGGGTATTAATCTAAACTGTGGGTGAAACTTCTAGAAGAAGACGAGGATCAAGCCAGAATGATCTAAGCCATTGATTAGAAGTTAATCTGGGTCGTTGGTTGTCCAACAGAAAAGATATAAGAAGAGGCTTGAGGGGCACTTGGAGAACATACAGAGGGGAGATCAAAAGTTCGATTTTCTGAAGCAGAGCAACGGTCGTAGAGATTTTTGATAATGATCTTTTGCAGTGAGGGACAGGGATAGTATCCAAAGGGAAATCTTTCCCGATCGGAGAATACTCAACAGAGAAGGCAGAGAGAGATCCAACAGAGGCGGCGCAGAGCCAGATAGGTGATGTTGTGCCATGTAGAGGCAATGCAAAAGCCAAGAGGGAATCCAAAAAATTGCTGAAGGAATCGATTGTAGAAGCCGGAAGCGGGGGTGTGAGACTGGGAGGTGCAAATCAAAGTTCCTGGGCAGCAAATCAATCAGTTGAAAGGGTGACGCTGTTCCTAGGGGGTGTGATGTTGGGCTGACGCAATGACTACGCAGAGGAAGCCAGGGGCAGTTCATTTAGTGGCTAGATCAGCCAGGATTTCCAGTGATAGTGTGAGGTAACCTCACTTATCTCTATATTAGTGATATTCTCTACAACTGGATATCTGAGAAAGCATCCAGAGATTGTATTTAGAAATTACTAATGCTTAATAATAAAACCCTCAGCTGCTCGACCGGTTTTCCCACACTGAGTTTTTCCGGGGACATTTGTCCAAAAATAACTGTGTAGATGTGTTATGTATTTCTTTCTTGTTCAATTACTTGTTTCCGCATATTCTTTTAAATGGTGAAGGCTGCAGTTTTATTTACTTCGATATTTATTGTAGAACACAATAAATAACTTGTATGGATTAACAAGTAGGATAAGTAACATCAGTTTGCTGCAGTAGGGGTTCCGAGTCTAGGAATTTTCACATGGTATCAGAGCTGCAGGTGAAATAAGAGAGCAGTGTCGGAAGAGCCCAGCGCTGAAGGAGAAATGAAGTTTGAAATTCCTGCAGAGGTAGAAAATCGAATCCCTAGAGGGATTGTGTAGTTCAGGCCAGGAGGGCAAGATTTTTTTGGTAAATCTCTCTCTGGGTGAGTCGACAGAGAGGTAGAATTTCCAGAACAAGATTTGTCAGTGGCAGAGGGACATCAAAAGAAAGAAGAGACACTTGAGGGAATTTCTTCCTTAGAGAATTCCTAGCCAGGGAATTCAAATTCTCATTTGCTGAGCAACAGCAGGAGAGAGGAGGTCATTCGAATTTTTCAATTGGCAGAGATGGTAGCCAGTGGATTGAGAGATCAGGATAGATTGGATGGTTCATCCAACTATGTGATCTGGAAGGCAAGGATGTCGTGCCTTTTGGATGAGCATTTTCTCAAGATCTACGTCAACAACATGGTAGCTGAGCCAGCAGATCCAGATCTGCTCAAGAAGTAGAAGGGAGAAATGGCGTATACTAAGAGAATGATCCTCGATGGCGTGAAGGATCATATAGTTTGTCACATCGTTGGCAGAGACACTGCCAAGGAGATGTGGGATGCTTTGTCAACGCTATATTAGGGATCTTCCGAGCAATGGAAGATGTACTAGAAGTAGAAAATGAGATCTATGCAGATGCAGAAGGGTGAACGCATTGATCCATTCCTTACTAAGCTTCAGGAGACCCGAGACAAGATGGTAGTTGTGGGGTCAACACCTCAAGGTTCTGAGATAGTAAGACTAGCCCTAAATTTAGTATTTAAGGAGTGGTAAGTTTTTGTCTAGAGCATCCTGCCCAGGGCGACTTTGCCAGACTAGGATGGAATATGTGCAGAGCTTAAGAAAGAGGAGCTGAGGAGAGACTTGGTCAAATGTAAACTTGATGGAAGTAGCAGCAGTGGGTCGAAGCCCAAGGAGGAGGAAGAGAATGCAACCCTCGCATCTAAGGGGAAGCAGGAGCAGCAAAAGAAGAAGAAAGATGTTTCGAAGATCAAATGCTTCAGGTGTGGTGAATTTGCTCACTACACAACATAGTGTCCTCTCAGGAACAAGGACAAAGATGAGAAGCATGATCTGAAGGTTGCAGCTATGAAGATCGAGGAGTATGCCATGATGGCCCAAGCATCTCCAAGAGGGAGGTGGGGAGATTTAGAGTTGTAGTTCGAAAGCAATGTAGTTGGGCAAGATCGTTGAGGAGCCCACCTCTCGAATCAATTCTTTGCTATGGGGCAAATTAAAAGTAGCAGGATGGACCTGTATCAGTCGGTTCAGAGGAGTGTCGAAGTGACAATTGTAGTTGCTAGGAGTGCCAGAGATTGAGCAACGCAGAGCAGAGTTGACAGCAGTGCAGTTGGCACAGAGTAGAGGTCAGTAGCAGCGCAGAGGCTTCAAAGGGTCAGCGTAGAGACTAGCAGTAGCCAGAACTCCAACAACGAGATGCATCATACTGAACTGGTAGTTTAGTAAATTGGGATGCTTTTCCATTACTAATGCAGTAGCAGTTGTTGATTTGGGGTAGCATCGGATGTGTTCTAGCCATTAAAATTGGTGGAGAGGCTAAAGCACATGAGATCTCCAAGACCCAAAAATGGTTTGGGCAGATTCTAACCGGTTTGGGAGATATTAAAATAATTCATATTTTTAATGGAGTTCCTAAGTGTAAATTTAGGAAAAATAAAATATTAAAGGGTATTAATATAAAACTGGGTTAGAAGGTTCCAAAAGACATGGATCAAGACAAATCTAATGTTAGCCGTTGATTAGAGATTTAATCTCAGTCATTGAAGGACCAACGAGAAAAGTATAAGAGGAGGCTTGAGGGTCAGTTGGAAGACACACTAGAGTGATCAGTCATTCATTTTGCTAGAGCGGGGTTGCTAAGAAAAGTTGAATCAGTGATTAGCGACGAGGGGCAGTGAGTATGAGGCAGAGAGGCAGAGATAGTACTGCTTGACCAGCGCAGAAGCAGAGAGAGCGAGAGCAGTAACCAGTCCAAGCTACACAGAGTCAGCGCAAAGGTCAGAGGGATTGTATCATCCATGCAAACTCTGCTGGAGTGACGCAGAGAGTCCCAGAGGTTGCGCAGTTCCTCAGAGGGCTAACGCAGAGGGTCCTGGGGCTGACGCAGGTCAGCAAGAGGTTGACGCAGAGGCCAAAAGGGCCAGCGCTGAGCTTTAGTTGTGCCAGAGAGAGTTTCGTGGGACAAGTTTTCTGAATACCTATTTCCGAATATAGAGGTATTGTTGCCGTTTATTTTTCTCTGTCAGGTGAGCTGGTTAGGCACCTTGTTGTACTTAGAAAGAATGCATAATAATATAACCCTCAGAATCTCTGCACTGGTTTTCCCGCATTGGGTTTTTCCGAGGACATTTGTCCAAAAATAACGGTGTCACTTGTGTGCTTGTTTTCTTTCAGTTGATGATCTGTAGATGTTGTGACTGTATTGTGTTTATTTTGGTATTTAAATGTTTTAAATAACTTGTTCAGAATTTACAAGTAGAAGAAATAAACCAGTAGAATACAAATTAATTTTTTAACGGATAGACTTAGAAAATTCAACATGGTATCAGAGGGTGGTTGCAGATCATAGGAAAGCTGAAGGCATCAATTGAGAAGAGAATTTGCAGCAGATTCAGCTGTCCTGAGTGACAGAGTTGATCCTTGCAGAAAGCGACACAGGAAGGGTTGACGCAGAGGGACTGTGTCATCAATTTTAGCCAGAGAGAGGTAGCGCAGAGGGTGACGAGGGCAGAAACAGGCTCACGTAGAGCCACGCAGAGGCCAAGAGGGCTGACGCAGTTGGCTGAGGGAGTTGTTTTGCTGGGAGCAAAGCTGGTGGGGTACTGTGGTCAACACAGTACCTAACATGGCAAGACCAAGGTAGAGGGAGTTGCTGCCGAGGCAAATTTCTAGCCAAGGAATCTGGATCAGTGTTGCAGTTGCACAGACGATTGGAGAGGGGAAACTTGTCGGTTGGCAGAAGGATTTCTTGGAGGGAAATCAGGACTCAGAGGGAGTCGAGAAGAGAACTTCCAGACGGGAAGTAGAGAGACTCGGAGGAGTCGAGTTGGGAACTTCCAGACGGGAAGTAGAGAGACTCAGGAGGAGTCGAACCGAGAACTTCTGGGCGGGAAGTAGAGAGACTTGGAGGAGTCGACAGACAAGAGCAACGAGATGGTCGTGAATGCACTGAGAGATCAGGACGGGCTGGACGGAGCATCCAACTTTGTGGTTTGGAAGACCACGATCTTGTCCATTCTAGACAGACATCGTATCAAGGGCTTCACCTTGAGAGTGATGGCTATCCCAGTTGACCTGGTAGCTAATGAAAGGTACAAGGAGGCAATGGCTAAGGCAAAGTGCATCATCCTTGATGGGGTCAAGGATCATGTGGTCCAACATATTGTCGAGAAGGAAATGACAAAGGAGATGTGGGACACTTTGAAGACATTGTACCATCGTACTTCCATGCAGAGGAAGATGCTCCTGGAGAATCAGCTAAGGTCATACCAGATGCAGAAGGGAGAGCAGATAGATGTCTTCCTTGGTCTGTTGAAGGAGATCCGTGACCAATTTACTTCCATAGGGGCCACGCTGGATCAGGAGTTGATGGTAAGGACCGCACTTAATGTAGTCTTCGAGGAGTGGGAAACATTTGTCTAGAGCATACTAGGCAGGCCGAGTCTTCCAGATTGGGAAGAATTGTGGGCAGCCCTTCGTTAAGAAGAGATCAGACGGTTGGCCAAGACGGGAAGTAGCAACAAAGGGGTCAGGATCAAGAAGGAAGAGGAAGAGGATGTAGCTCTGGCATCTGTGGGAAAGCAGGAGAAGAGGAAGAAGAAGGACCTCTTCAAGGTCAAGTTCTTCCATTGTGGGGAACTGGGTCACTATGCAAACCAGTGTCCGAGGAAGAAGAACAAGGGAGAGGCTTCTGAGTCCAAGGCAGCGCGAGCAAAGGTGGAAAAAGAAGTCGAGGAGGAAGACAATTGTGCCATGAGTGCTCATGTGCCACTTGAGAAGAAGTGGGGAGACATCGAGCTGTAGTCAGGAGGACTATAGGCGATGAGGGGCAAGATCCTTGAGGTACCCAACCTATTGGATGATACCTTGCTATGGGAACCCCGAAGAGGAGTAGCAGGACTGGCGGATGTGGGTAGAGACACATGCAGATGGAGCGGCAGAGAGTGCTACAGTGCAGGAGTCCCTGGAGAGCGCAAGGCTAGCAGGCTGCAAAAGTGCGAGAGGCACGGGAGTGTTGCACCAGTGCAGGATGGCACAGAGGTGTGCAATGGTGCGAGATGCTGGGAGTTGTTGCAACAATGCAGAGGTCAGTACAGGGAGCATTTGTTAGGAGCGGAGAGAGCTTCAACATCAGGAGTGTTTCTAGCCTTATAGGGATGTCAGAAGTTGGGTGGATCCGTTACTTACTTCTCAGTAACTGAGTTGCAGTGTAGTAGCATGATGCAACAAGATGAGAGGGGGATGCAGTGCAAATGTAGTGTTGGGAGGATGGACCAGCAGCAGCACGGATGCAGCAGTGGCAATGGCAGGGCCATGGGAAACAGTACAGGATGCAACAGTGCATAGGATGTTGGGCAGGGAGGCCTACAATTAGCACAGGTATGGGTGTCGGATAATCAGTGTGATACTCAGTGAAGAGTATTACTAGAGCACAGTCCTCGCTAAGAGGGAGTGTTGATTTGGGGTAGCATCGGATGTGCTCTAGCCATGAAAATTGGTAGAGAGGCTAAAGCTCATGAGATCTCCAAGACCCAGAAATGGTTTGGGTAGATTCTAACTAGTTTAGTATATATTAAAATAATTAATATTTTTAATGGAGTTCCTAAGTCTAAACCTAGGAAAAATAAAATATTAAAGAGTATTAATATAAAATTGGGTTAGAAGGTTCCAAAAGTGATGGATCAAGCCAAATCTAATCTTTGTCGTTGATTAGAGATTTAATCTTGGTCGTTGAAGGACCAATGAGAAAAGTATAAGAGGAGGCTTGAGGGTCAGTTGGAAGACACACCAGAGTGATCAGTCATTCATTTTGCTAGAGCGGGGTTGCTAAGCAAAGTTGGATCAGTGATCAGCAGTGAGGGGCAGTGAGTACGACGAAGAGAGGTAGAGAGTACTGGGAGACCAGCGCAAAAGCAGAGAGTGAGAGCAGCAGCCAGTCCAAGCTACAGAGAGCCCAGTAGAGTTAGCGCAGAGGCCAGAGGGATTGCGTCATCCACGTAGAGGCTGCTGGAGTGACGTAGAGGGTCCGAGGGGCTGCGTAGTGCCTCAAAGGGCTGACACAGAGAGTCCTGGGGCTGACGTAGGTCAGTAGGAGGTTGACGTAGAGGCCAGAAGGGCCAGCACTGAGCTTCAGTTGTGCCAGAGAGGGTTTCGTGGGACAGGTTTTTTGAATACCTATTTCCGAATATAGAGGTATTTCTGCCATGTATTTTTCTCTGTCAAGTGAGCCGGTTAGGCACTCTATTGTACTCAGAAAGATTGCATAATAATATAACCCTCAAAATAGCTACACCGGTTTTCCCGCATTGGGTTTTTCTGGGGACATTTGTCCAAAAATAACGGTGTCACTTGTGTGCCTATTTTATTTTAGTTGATGATCTGTAGAAGTTGTGACTGTATTGTGTTTATTTTGGTATTTAAATGTTTTAAATAACTTGTTCAGAATTTAAAAGTAGAAGAAATAAAATAGTAGAATACAGATTAATTTTCTAACGGATAGACTTAGAAAATTCAATAGCAGTTGGAGAAGGTTGTAGTGCAGATGTAGTATTGGCAGTGGCAGTGCCAGCAACAGCACAAATGCAGAATTGAGAGGGAGTTGCAGTACGAATGCAGTGTTGACAGTGGTAGGGTCAGCAGCAGTACAGATGTGGCATTTTTGTAGTAGTTGATGGGCAGGATGTCAGACTTCAGCAACTCAGAAGGAGATTTTACAGAACAGGGTGATGCTTCAGCAGGTTGCATTGCTAGAGCACATTCCTCGCTAAGAGGGAGTGTTGATTACTGGTAGCATTGGATGTGCTCAAAAGTCTCAAAATGTGCAGGGAGGCTTAGACACATGCATTATCCAACACCCATAAATCGTTTTGGGAAATTCCACCAGGAGACAGTTTCAATAAAATAATTAATTATTTTTAATGGAGGCCTAAGTCTAAACTCAGGAAATTAAAATAATTAATGGGTATTAATCTAAACTGTGGATGAAACTTCTAGAAGAAGACAAGGATCAAGCCAAAATGATCTAAGCCATTGATTAGAAGTTAATCTGGGTTGTTGGTTGTCCAACATAAAAGATATAAGAAGAGGCTTGAGGGGCACTTGGAGAACATACAGAGGGTAGATCAGAAGTTCGATTTTCTGAAGCAGAGCAGCTGCTGGAGAGATTTTCGATAGTGATCTTTTGCAGTGAGGGGAAGGGATAGTATCCGAAGGGAAATCTTTCCCGATCGGAGAATACTTAGCAGAGAATGTAGAGAGAGATCCAATAGAGGCAGCGCAAAGCCAGAGAAGCTGATGTAGGGCCACGTAGAGGTAGCGCAAAAGCTAAGAAGGAATTTGAAAATTTGTTGAAGGAATCGATTGTAGAAGCTGGAAGCCGGGGTGTGAGACCGAGAGGTGAAAATCGAAGTTCCTGGGCAGCAAATTGATCAGCTGAAGGGGTGATGCTTTCCCCAGAGGGTGTGATGCTGAGCTGACGCAGTGACTGCGCAGTGGCAGCCAGGGGCAATTCATTCAGTGGCTGGATCAGCCAGGATTTCCATTGATAGTGTGAGGTAACCTCACTTTTCTCTTTGTCAATGATATTCTCTGTAACTGGATTGTCGGGAAGGCATCCAGAGATTGTATTCAGAAATTATTATTGATTAATAATAAAACCCTCAACTGCTACACTAGTTTTCCCACACTAATTTTTTTCAGGGACATTTGCCCAAAAATAACTATGGAGATGTGTTGTGTATTTCTTTCTTGTTCGGATTCTTTTCTCCGCATATTGTTTTAAATGTTGAAGCCTACAATTGTATTTACATCGATATTTATAGTAGAACACAGTAAATAACTTAATGGACTATCAAGTAGTGTGAAAATTCCTACACCGGAACCCTACTACAGAAACTGATGATATTACTCTTATTTGTTAAATTCCTTTAAACACATTACTTGCAATTTCCTGCGGAAAATATCATAATAAATACACTGCAGTCTTCACTTAATTAAATATTATGCAGAAACAAGAGACTGATCAAGAAACAAAATACAACACAATTGACATCGTTATTTTTGGACAAATGTCCCCGGGAAAACCCAATGCGGGAAAACGGTGCAGTAGATCTGAGAGTTTATTATTATTAAGTAGTAGCAAATTCTGAATACGTCTCTGATTACCTCTCGGGTTATTCAGTTACAGAGAGAAATACTGGCAGAAAGATTTGTGAGATTACCTCACACAATCACTGAGAAAATACCAGTTGATCCAGACACTAGATGAAGTGCCTCTGGTAGGCCCTACGTTGCCTCTGCGCAGTCCTCACGTAGTCCCTGCGCCAACCTCTCTAGGCAAATCTAAGGGTTTATTATTATTAACCAGTAGCAAATTCTCAATACATCTCTGATTACCTCTCAGGTTATTCAGTTACAGAAAGATTTGTGAGATTACATCACACAATCATTGAGAAAATCCCGGCTGATCCTGACATTGGATGTAGTGACTCTGGCAGGCCCTACGCTGCCTTAGCGCAGTCCTCATTTTGTCCCTGCTTCAACCTCTCTAGGCACTACGTCACCTAGTTTGTTGATCAATTTGTTGCTCGGAGTCTTTGCTCTCAGCTTCCCGGTCTCACACCTTGGCTCTTGGCTTCTGAAATTGACTTTGAAGAACAAAATGTCAGACACTCTCTCACCCTCTGTGCTGCCTCTACTTGGCCCTGTGTCAGCCTCTGCGTCTGGGCTGCTAGATCACTCTCTGCCTCTCTCTGTTGATGATTCTCCGACTGAGAAAATATCTCTCTCTGGATGCTATCCCTGCCCCTCAACTGCAAGAAATCTCCTCGATCAGAACTTCCTCCTGAGAACTTCTCACTTCAGAAATTCGATCTCTTGATCTCTTGGTGTGTTTTCCAAATGACCCTCAAGCTCTCTTAAATAATCTTCTTGTTGACATTCAACGACCCAAATTAAAAGCTAATCAATGGCTAAGATCATTTTAGCTTGATCCTCATCTTCTTCTAGAAGTTACACCCACAATTAGATTAATACCCATTAATATTTTTAATTTCCTAAGTTTAGACTGAGGGTCCCATTAAAAAATATTAATTATTTTAATAAAATTGCCTTTGGGTGGAATTTCCCAAAACGCTTTCTGGGTTCTTTAGAATACATGTGCCCAAGATTCCCTGCAAAATTGGAGGCCTAGATCACATCCGATGCTACCCCAAATCAACACTCCCTTTTAGCGAGGAATGTGCTCTAGCAATATATGTTGTTGCCTATTGCTCTGACTCTGAAGCATAGCCCTCTGCATTGTTGATGTCTGACATGCTGTCCACCAATTACTGCACTACTGCTATAACTGTACTGCTGCTGACATTGCCACTGTCAACACTTCATCCGTACTACAACTCCCTCTCAAGTGCTGCATCTATGCTGCTGCTAGCACTGCCATTGCCAACTGCTATTGCACTACAAACTTTTGCTGCTACTCTATCAACAATAGAAAAATATCCAAAATTACTAAACTAATTATGTTCAGTATGATACCACGTGAATGTTGGAACTTGACTGCTACTAGTCTCTGCGCTGACCCTCTGAATCTATTGCGTTGTTGCTGACCTCTGCTCTATGCCATTTGCACTGCTGCCAACTCTGCTTTGCGTTGTTCAGTCTCTGGCACTCCTAGCCACTACAACTGTCTGTCCGACACTCCTTAGTACCATCTGACACTAGTCCATCTTGCTACTTCTGATTTGGGCTCTTGTAGCAAGGAATTGATGCAAGAGGTGGACTCCTCAAGGATCCTGCCCATCTGTAGTTATTTTGAACTACAACTCCAAATATCCCCACCTCCCTCCTGGAGATGCGGCTGCCATCTCTGCCAAATAGAAATGTCGAATAACCTCCTCTCTCCTCTGCGCAGCACTGGACTGGCGTATGCACTCCCTTCTGGAGCTTGTAGATCTGCCCATGTCCACTGTTGCTCAGCTAGTAAGAATTCAGACTCCTTGGCTAGAAGTCCTCTGAGGAAGAATTCCCTCACAATGCTTCTCTTCTTTCTTCTGACCATTTTCTGCCAGTAAACTGCCTGCAGAAAAATCTGCATCCCACCAGCTCTCCTCACGTTGAGGCTTCAGCGCTGCTCCCTCTGCCTCGACAAAAATTCGAATTAGAAGCCCTTCTCTCCGTCGACTCACTCAGAGAGAGACTACCTCGAAATTTCAACTCTCTAGCTAAGAACTGTGCAAACCCTCTGGGGTTTCAAACTGTTGCCTTCTGCAGCTTTTTCGAACTCCTTCTTCTACCCAGCATTGGGTCTTTTGGCACTGTTCTTCTTGTTCCATCTGCGGCTCTGATACCATGTGAAAATTCCTACACCAAAATCCCTACTGCAGCAACTGATGATATTACTTCTACTTGTTAAATTCCTTTAAACAATTACTTGCAATTTCCTACGACAAATATCACAATACATACACTACAGCCTTCACTTAATTAAATATTATGTTGAACAAGAGACTGAGAAAGAAAGAAAATACAACACAATTGACACCGTCATTTTTGGACAAATGTCCCCAGAAAAACCTAATGTGGGAAAACCGGTGCAGCAGATCTGAGGGTTTATTATTATTAAGTAGTAGCAAATTCTAAATACATCTCTAAATAGTAAATACCTCTCAGGTTATTTAGTTACAGAGAGAAATATCGGTAGAAAGATTTGTGAGATTACCTCACACAATCACTGAGAAAATATGAGTTGATCCAGACATTGGATGAAGTGCCTATGGCAGGCCTTATGCTGCCTTTGCGCAATCCTCATGCAGTCCCTGCTTCAACCTCTCGAGGCACTGTGTCACCCAGTTTGCTAACCGATTTGTTGCCCAGAGTCTTTGCTCTCAGCCTCCCGGTCTCACCCCCCGGCTCTGGCTTCTGAAACTGACTCTGCCCAGTAAAATCTCGGACTCTCTCTCACTCTCTGCACTGCATCTATGTGGCCCTTCGTGGTCCTGCGTCAGCCTTTGTGTCTGGGCTGTTGGATCATCTCTGCCTCTCTTTGCTGATGATTCTCCGAATGAGAAAATCTCTCTCTCTCTATGGATGCTATCCCTGCCCCTCAACTGCAAGAAATCTCCTCGATCAGAACTTCCTCCTGAGAACTTCTCACTTCAGAAATTCGATCTCTTGATCTCTTGGTGTGTTTGACGAATCCCAACTGCTGCAATTAACTATCAATCCGACCATACCGTGCTCTGGGTGCCTGCTTGAGCCCATATAGGGCTTTCTTTAACCTGCAAACATGAGTTCTCTTTTGATGAGTTTCGAGGCCTTCAAGTTGTTCTATATACACCTCTTCTTCTATTGCCCCATTCAAGAATGTTGTCTTGACATCCATCTGGTGAATCTCCCATCCCATTTGAGTTGTTAGGGATATAATGGATCTGATAGAGGTATATCTGGCTACTGGGGTGAAGGTCTCCTCATAGTCTATTCCTTCCTTTTGTGCATACCCCTTTGCCACGAACCTAACCTTGTACTTCTCTATATTGCCATCTGCAACATACTTGATCTTGTAGATTCACCTTGATCCTACCACTGATCTATCCTCTGGTCTAGATACCACTTCTCAGACATCATTTGTCATGATAGAACTATACTCGTCTACCATGGCATCCACCCGAACTTGGTGTTGTATGGCTTCCTGAAAGCTGGAGGGTTCTTCAACTTGTGCTACCAAGGCTTGGTACCTATCAGGTTGTCTACGCTGCCTCTTCTCGGTTCTAGGAGCTCCGACAAACTCCTTTGCATCCCTCAGTTTCTGTTATACTGCCCTGCTAGTTCTACCACTGGTGGTGGGAGGCTCAATCAAATCCCCCTCTTGTTCCTGCTATTCCATTTTCTGAGAACTTCTTGGATTTCCTACTTCTGAGGAAATACTAGTTCTAGTCATTGTGCTCGATCCAGGTGTTTGTCCTCCTACTTGTCCTCCTTGTTGCCCCTACTGCTATTGGACTAATGGAACATCTGCTTACTGACCTTCTGCTGGCATCTCTCGAGATTTCCTGAAGGCTCTATCCTCCATGAACTTTGCATCCCGTCTTGCTACAATCTTCTTGCTGCTAGGAATGTAGATTCTATATGTCTTAGAGGTCTCGCTATATCCTACGATGTACCCCTTTTCTGCAGTTTGATCTAGTTTACTATGCTTCTCGTTTGGAATCTGATATTGATTTTTGGTAGCATCGGATGCAATGTTGCACGAAGCGGAAGCGTTTTTTGGAAGCGGGGACGCCGAAGCGTCATTTTCCAAAAATCTAGGAAGCGAAGCGTCCGCGGAAGCGTTTGCTATATATATATATATATATATTTATATATTTTTTTGCATTTATACTCAAAACAAACATCCCAAATACCAAATTAATTGTAGAAGACATGAAAACATGCATATTTTTGCATAAATCAAGATAGATATAACATCCATTGTACATTAATGATCTAGAATCTAGATTCTTCTCCTCTTGTCTAGCCTTTGCCTCTACCTCGATTGTCTAGGGATATTAGTCAACATTGCCCAATTTTGATCAAACTACCTAATTCAAGACTTAAAATATGGTAGAAAAAGCTTAACATGTTTGATCGATGATTTTGACTTGATTGAAAGGTAATTTTTTGCTAAGGGCGTGCCGCGTGACAAAGGAGTTCAACAATTAACACCACCAACACTAGGGTACATATAGGGCTTGGTGCTCTTCATTAAATGCTAATTGCATACCTTCATACTTGATATAATCTAATGAAATGCCACAATTCCATTGATCCTGAATTCCTGAAAACTGTTAAGTCTACTGAATTTTGAATAGGATATGAAATTCTATTTTCTCCATATGAAGTCCAATGAGGCTGGAACCACTCTCAAACATCCTGAGTCATTTCATGGTAATGTTAAAAAATTTAAGTAAAAGGATGAAAATGAAAAATAAAGGAGAATGTCACTTTTACTTTAAGAATTTAACATTACCATGAGGGAGCATCTACTATATTTATATTTTTTTTTGCCTTCATTCGTCACCCTAACCCAAGGTGGACCCACCCCCAACAAGCAAACTCACCTAAAATTAAAAAAAAAATTGAAAAAAAAAAACGATTTTCTAAACGCTTTTCTGGAAGATTTTCTGGAAGCGTACGCTTCCTCCTCTGAAGCGCCACGCTTCCGACGCCCGAAGTGTTGTACGAAGCGTGCTTTGGCGCTTCCGTACAGCGCTTCCAAATTTCCAGGAAGCGCCGCTTCCGGCCAAGCTTCCTAGGCGCTTCCGTACGGGACGCGCTTCGGGGCTTGGAACAGTGGGGGGGGCGCTTCGTGCAACACTGATCGGATGTGCTCTAGCCATGAAATTTGGTGGAGAGGCTAAGGCACATGAGATCTACAAGACCCGGAAATCATTTGGAGAAATTCCACCCGGATGAAGAGATATGAAAATAATTAACATTTTTAATGGGTCCCTAACTCTAAACTCAGGAAAATAAAAATATTAGTGTGTATTAATATAAAATGGGTGAGAAAGTTCTAAGTGACGAGGATCAAGCCAGTTCTAATCTTAGCCATTGATTAGGGACTTAATCTCGGCCATTGAATCGTCAATGGGAAATGTATAAGAGGAGGCTTGAGGGTCAGTTGGAGATACACCAAGAGAGATCAAGAATTCAATTTTCTAGGGCGAGGTTTGCTGAGGAAATCGAGTTAGTGATCAGTTGCAGCGAGGGACAGTTCAGCGAGGTTGAAGAATACATAACAAAGAGGCAATGAAGTGCTGGGAGAAACAGCGCAGGCCCAAGAAGGGTTGACGCAGAGGCCGAAGGAGGCACCACAGAGGACACAGAGGGTCATAAAGGCTGACGCAAAAGCCGTAGAGACTGACGCAAAGGACACAGAGGGCTTCAGAAGCAATGTTGGGAAGATTTCGTTGGGAAAACTTGTTGGAATTTCTAAGTCTAACTGTTAGAAACCCTTCATGTACTTTACTGATTTATTCCTACCTACTTGTTCTGTTAACTAACAAGCTATTTACCATGTAAATACTGGAAATAAATACAAGTACATGCTCCACACATTACAGATCATCAACTAAAGGAAACAAAACAAGCACACAAGTGACACCGTTGTTTTTGGACCAATGTCCCCGAAAAAACCCAATGCAGGAAAACCAGTACAACTATCTGAGGGTTTTATTATTATGCAGTTTTTGAATACAATTTGGGTGCCAAAACCGGCTCATCCAACAGAGAATAACCTCGGCAGTAGTACCTCTCAGTCGGAGACAGATGTTCCGGCTGAAACCCCAGATAATCACTCCGGCAGCGTCACAGTGCCAATCTGCCCCACGAAACCCCAGCGTCAGCCTCTAGGGCTAGTGTCAACCCTTTTTGGCCCAACGTTTGCCCAAAGTCACTCTGGCTTGGCCTGCGTCAGCCTTTGGAGGCACTGTGTCAGCCCTCTGGCCCTCTGTGTCACCCACGCTGGCCCTCTAAGGCACTACGCATCTCCTGGTTGCCTTTGCGTGAGCCCTGGCTGCCTCTGCGTGAAACCCTGGTTGGTTCTGCATCCCTCATTGTCGGCTACTGCGATGATCCTCCCAGTAATGTCTCTCTGCTTCTATAATCACTTCCCCTCGCCGCTGATCACTGATTCTATCTCTCTTAGCAAACCCCACTCTAGAGAATAGAATGATTGATCACTCTGGTGTGTTCTCCAAGTGACCCTGAAGCCTCCTTATATAATTTTCTCGTTGACAAATCAACGTCCGAGATTAAGTCCCTAATCAACGGCTAAGATCAATTCCGGCTTGATCCGTGAATTTTGGACACTTCTAACACAGTTTTATATTAATTCACATTAATATTTTATGTTCCCTAAGTTTAGACTTAGGGACTCTATTAAAAATATTAATTATTTTAATATTTGCCAAACTGTTTAGAATCTGCCCAAACCATTTCTGGGTATTGGAGATCTCGTGCTTTAGCCTCTCCACCAATTTTCGTGGCTAGAGCACATCTGATGCTACCCCAAATCAACACTCCCTCTTAGTGAGGACTGTGCTCTAGTAATACTCCTCATTGAGCATCACCCTGATCATCCAACATCGGTCCCTGTGCTAATGCTAGGCCTACTGTCCAACATCCTCTACACTATTGCATCATGTACTGCTACCCATGGCCCTGCCACTGCCACTACTGCATCTGTACGACAACCCCTCTCATCATGCTGCCCATAGCACTACCACTACTAACTGTTGCACTGCAACTTAGTTACTGAGAAGTAAGTAACTGATCTCCTAACTCTTACAGCTCCTTCAAGGTAGAGACACCCACGAAGCTGAAACTCCCTCTATCGCTGACAAGTGCTCCCTCTCTGACCTCTGCACTGCTGCAACAACTTCATGCATCTCGCACAGTTGCACACCTATTTGTGCCATCATTCACTGTTGTAACACTCCTGTGCCTCTCGCACTGTTGCAGCCTGCTAGCCTCGCGCTGTCCTGGGAACACTGCACTATAGCTCCCTTTGTTGTTCCATCCTCATCTGTCTCTACTGACATCCGCCAGTACTGCTACTCCTCTTCAGGGCCCGCGTATCCAGGTATAATCCAAGAGGTTGGGTACCTCAAGGATCTTGCCCCTCATCGCTTGTAGTCCTTATGACTACATCTTGATGTCTCCCCACTTCTGTCCAAGTGATGTGTATGCACTCATGGCAGAGTCATCGTCTGTCTCCACTTCCTTCTCTACCCTTGTTGGCATAGCCTTGGTCTCGAAGGCCTCTCCCTTACTCTTCTTCCTTGGACACTAGGTTGCATAATGACCCAGTTCCCGACAGTGGAAGCATTTGACTTTGGAGAGGTCCTTCTTATTTCGCTTATCCTACTTTACCTCAGATGCTAGGGCATCATCCACCTCCTCCTCCTTGATTTTGATCCCCTTGCCGCTGCTTCTAGCGTTGCTCAGCCTTTTGATCTCTTCTTGGTGGAGAGCCGCCCACATTTCCTCCCAATCTGGAAGGGTCGCCCTACCTAGTTGCTCTAGACAAACACCTCCTAGTCTTCAGAGATTACGTTCAGGGTTGTTCTCAACATCAATTCTTGATCCAGCGTGGCCCCTATGGAAGTCAGTTGATCCCAGATCTCCTTTAATCGTCCGAGGAAGGTGTTGATCTGTTCTCCTTTCTGATCTGGTATGACCGCAACTGATTTTCTAGTAACATCCTTCTCTGCACAGAAGTATGCTTGTACAATTTCTTTAGGGCCTCCCACATCTCATTTGCCGTGTCCTTTTCGGTAATATGTGGTATTACATGGTCCTTGACCCTGTCAAGGATGATGCTCTTGGCCCTCACCATTGCCTCCTCATACTTGTCAGTATAAGTTGGGTCAACTGGGATCACTATCATTCTCAAGGCGAAGTGCTTGGCATGATTCCTGTCTAGAACGGATAAGATTTTGGCCTTCCAGACTACGAAGTTTGAGGCTCTGTCCAGCCTGTCCTGGTCTCTTACCCCGTTCACTGCTCCTCTACTTCCCTCCTGGAAGTTCTTGGTATGAGTCCCTCTGAGCCTCGATTTCCCTCCTAGAAACCCTTCTGCCAATGTCGAGATGCCCCCACTCCAATCGTTAGTGCAGCTGCACCACTGATCCGGATTTCTCGGCTAGAAATCCTCGGTAGCAACTCCCTCCTCCTTGGCCTTGCCCTGTTAGGTATTGTTCTGACTACAGTACCCCACCAGCTCCACTCTGCAACTTACCCACAACCTCCTAAACCCCAGCAAACTGAAGGTTAGAGCTCCTAGGCTCTGTGCAATCAGGCACTGGCTGAAATGCTCCCCTAGCCAACTGCGTCAACCCTCCCGGTCTCTGCGTGGCTCTGTGTGAGCCTTTTCTGCCCTCCTCAATCTCTGCGCTGGCCTCTTCCTGGCTCAATCTTGATGATGCAGGCACTGTGTCACCCCTTCCTTGCTGCTACTCTGCTAGGAACAACTTCTATCACTCAGGACAGTTGTTTTCTACTACTGTTGCTTTGCTCAGCTGATATCCTCAGTTCTCCTGTTATCTGCAACCACACTCTGATTCCATTTTGGAATTTCTAAGTCCCCTTCATGTACTTTACTGATTTATTCCTACCTACTTGTTATGTTAATTAACAAGTTATTTACCATGTAAATACTGGAAATAAATACAGGTACATGCTCAACACATTACACATCATCAACTGAAGGAAACAAAACAAGCTCACAAGTGACACCGTTGTTTTGGACCAATGTCCCCGGAAAAACCCAGTGCAGGAAAACCGGTGCAACTATCTGAGGGTTTATTATTATGCAATTTCTGAATACAATCTAGGTGGCAAAACCGGCTCACCCAACAGCGAATAATCTCGGCAGTAGTACCTCTCAATCAAAGACAAATGTTCCGACTGAAACCCCGGATAATCGCTCTGGTAGCTTCACAACTCTAATCTGCCCCACGAAACCCCAGCGTCAGCCTCTAGGGACAACGTCAGCCCTTTCTGGCCTAGCGTTTGCCTAACGTCACTCTGGCTTGGCCTATGTCAGCCCTGGAGGCACTTCGTCAACCCTCTGGCCCTCGGAGGTACTGCGTAGCTCCTGGTTGCCTCTACGTGAGCCCTGGCTGGCTCTGTGTGAACCCCTGGCTAGTTCTGCGTCCCTCACTCTCGGCTATTGTGCTGATCCTCTTGGTACTGTCTCTTTGCCTCTCTGCTTCTGTATTCACTGCCCCTTGCTATTGATCACTGATTCTATCTCTCTTAGCAAACCCCGCTCTAGAGAATAGAATGACTGATCACTCTGGTGTGTTCTCCAAGTGACTCTCAAGCCTCGTTATATACTTTTCTCGTTGACAAATCAACGGCCGAGATTAAGTCCCTAATAAATGGCTAAGATTAATTCTGGCTTGATCCATGACTTTTGAACCCTTCTAACATAGTTTTATATTAATTCACATTAAAACTTAGGGACTCCATTAAAAATATTAATTATTTTAATATCTCCCAAACTGTTTAGAATCTGCCCAAACCATTTCAAGGTATTGGAGATCTCACGTGCTTTAGCCTCCACCAATTTTCGTGGCTAGAGCACATTCGATGCTACCCCAAATCAACACGACTGAGAGCAGATCAACCGGGAGAGGGTGATGTAGTTCTTAAAAAGTGACGCAGTTCCAGAGTAGTGCTTGGAGCAGCTTTCATTGTCCAGCACAGGGAACAGTCAGAGTCACTGTGGGGTTTATCATTCGGTTGTTGATTTGCCGGAATATCTGTCTCTGGATAGAGGTACTACTACCAAGGACATTCTCTGTTGGGTGAGCCAATTCTGGCACCCTAGTTGTATTCAAGAATATACTTAATAATAAAACCCTCATATCTGCTGCACCGGTTTTTCTGCATTAGATTTTTCCGGGGACGATTGTCCAAAAATAACAGTGTCCTTTGTGTTATTGTTTCTGTTTACTTCACTGCATGATCTGTATATCTGTGAAGGTTGCATTTGTGTTTACTTCGATGTTTATGCAATTAAATAACTTGTTAATGTAAAGAACAAGTAGGAGATAGTAAACCAGAAATTGTAGTAGGGGTTTCTGATGTGTTAGATTCAGGAATTTTCACATGTTATCAGAGTGATTGCAGATCATAGGCGATTGATGACACCAGCCAAGAAATCCAGAGAATTCGCAACAGAAAAACAGTTGTCCCGAGTGATAGTGTTGTTCCAGACCCAGAGACGCAGAAGGAGTGACGCAGTGCAGAGAAGGTGACACAAAGGCTCATGAAGTGCCTACGTTAGCACTCTGAGCTAGTTGAAGATGACAGTAGCTGGGAGGAGCCCATGCAATAGTTGTGTCAGCTATCCAGGCCAGCGCAGAGGCACAGGGGGGACAAATCAGACCTATGCAATGCCAAGTCATCTTTCTTAGCCAGAAAGGATTGACGCAGTGGCCAGGAGGAGCTAATCTAGGTCTCATTGTGATTGCGCAGAGCCAAAAGGGCTCAGATTCTTCAGTTGCCGGGGCTAAGGGCGTTGAGTAGATTTTGATTTGTGGAGTGTTGAATTTTCTAAGTCTATCCGTTAGAAAATTAATCTGTATTCCGCTGGTTTATTTCTTCTACTTGTAAATTCTGAACAGGTTATTTAAAACATTTAAATACAGAAATAAACACAATATAGTCACAACATCAACAGATCATTAGTTGAAAGAAAACAAACACACAAGTGACACTGTTATTTTTGGACAAATGTCCCCAGAAAAACCCAATTCGGGAAAACCGATGCAGCTATTATGAGGGTCTATTATTAAGAAGTATTTCC
The DNA here is from genome assembly GCA_031772625.1 of Pinus tabuliformis. Classification (NCBI taxonomy): domain Eukaryota; kingdom Viridiplantae; phylum Streptophyta; class Pinopsida; order Pinales; family Pinaceae; genus Pinus; species Pinus tabuliformis. Next base: position 231,254,954 of record CM062805.1, read on the forward strand.
TTGAGTACAATTGGGTGCCTAACCGGCTCGTCCGATAGAGAAAAATACATGGCATCAATACTTCTATATTTGAAAACAGGTATTGAGAAAACTGTCCCACGAAACCCTATGTGGTGACTCTAAAGCTCAGCGCTGGCCCTTCTGGCCTTTGCGTCAGCCTCCTGCTGACTTGCATCAGTCTCAGGACCCTCTGCGTCAGCCCTCTAAGGCACTGTACAGCCTCTGGGACCCTCTGCGTCACTCCAGCAGCCTCTGTGTGGATGACACAATCCCTCTGGCATTTGCGTTGTCTTTGTTGGGCTCTGTGTGGACTGAACTGGCTGCTGCTCTTGCTCTCCCTGCTTCTGCATTGGTCTCTTAGTACTGTCTCTGCCTCTCTGCCCAGTACTCACTGCCCCTCGCTGCTGATCACTGATTCACTTTTTCTTAGCAACCCTGTTCTAGCAAAATGAATGATTGATCACTCTGGTGTATTCTCCAACTGACCTTCAAGCCTCTTATACTTTTTCTCGTTGGTCCATCAACGATCGAGATTAAATCTCTAATCAACAGCTAAGATTAGATTTGGCTTGATCCATGACTTTTGGAACCTTCTAACCCAATTTTATAGTAATACCCATTAATATTTTATTTTTCCTAAGTTTAGACATAGGAACTCCATTAAAAATATTAATTATTTTAATATCTCCCAAAACAGAATAGAACAGACAGGATCATAGCCTTCCAGATGACAAAGTTGGACGCCCCGTCTAGCCTGTCCTGATCCCTCAATTTGTTCATGGCCGTCTCTGCTCTTATTTTCGACTCCTCCGAGTCTCTATTTCCCTCTGGAAGTTCTCTCTTCAAGTCCCTCTGAGTCTCTACTTCCTGTCTGGAAGTTCTCCCTTCGACTCCCTTTGAGTCTCGCTTTCCCTCCTGGAAATTTGTCTGCCAACCGTCGAGTCGCACCTCTCCGATCTCCTATGCACCTGCAACATTGATCCGGATTCCTTGGCTATAAATCCACCTCAGTAGCGACTCCCTCTACCTTAGTTTTACCCCGTTAGGTACTGTTCTGTCTCGGCAGCAACGACACCCCACCAGCTTCACTCCTCACAAACTGCCCACAACTTCCTAAGCCCCAGCAACCGAAGAACTAAGCCTCTAGGCTCTGTGCAATCCCTGCACTAACTGAAATGCTCCCCAAGCCAACTGCGTCAACCCTCCTGGTCTCTGCGTGGCTCTTCGTGAGCCTTTTTCTGCCCTCCTCAGCCTCTGTGTTGAGTTCTCTCTTATCCAAACTGATGACGCAATCCCTCTGTGTCAACCCTTCTTCGCGGCTTTCTACTAGGAACAACTTTTGTCACTCGGGACAGTTGTTTCTGCTGCAAATGCTCTGCTTCTGGTGCCTTTAGCTCTCCTGTGATCTACAACCATGCTCTGATACCATGTTGAAATTTCTAAGTATTACCCGTTAGAAATTTAATCTATATTCTCTGGTTTATCTCTCCTACTTGTTAATTACGAACAAGTCATTTAAACATATAAATATCGAAATAAACACAATACAGTCTCAACCATCTACAGATCAACAACTGAAAGAAGTAGCAAACACACAAGTGACACCGTTATTTTTGGACAACTCGTCCCCGGAAAAACCCAACTTGGGAAAACCAGTGCAGCAATTCTGAGGGTTATTTTATTATGTAGTCTATCTGAGTACAACTCGGTGCCAAACTCGCTCACCCGACAGAAAAATTACAGCAACAGTAATACCTCTCTATTCGGAAGCAGATATTCAGAAAATCGTCCCCACGAAACCCTCTCCAGCTCAACTGAAGCACTGTGTCAGCCCTCCCGGCCTCTGCGTTAGCCTGAAACCCCCCTGCATCAGCTTTCTGAGGCTCTGCACAGCCTCTCTGGCTCTCTACGTCACTCCAGCAACCTCTGCGTGGATGATGCAGGCCCTCCTGGCCTCTGCATTGTCTCTGCTAGCCTCTGCGTGGCTCCCTCTGGCTTCTGCATCTGCCTCTCTGCCTCTGTGTTGGTCTTCTGACACTATCTCTGCCTCTTTGTCTTGTACTCACTGCCCCTCACTGCAAACTGATCATTGATTCGACTTTTCTTAGCAAACCCTGCTCTAGAAAATCGAATGATTGATCACTCTGGTGTGTTCTCCAACTGACCCTCAAGCCTCTTATACTTTCATGTTAGTCCTTCAACGGTCGAGATTACATCTCTAATCAACGGCTAAGATTATATTTGGCCTGATCCATGTCATTTAGAACCTTCTAACCCAGTTTTATATTAATACCTGTTAATATTTTAATTTCCCTAAGTTTAGACTTAGGAACTCCATTAAAAATATTAATTATTTTAATATCTCCTTAATCGGATATAATCTGCCCAAACCATTTCTGGGTCTTGGAGATCTCATGTGCTTTAGCCTCTCCACCAATTTTCATGGCTAGAGCACATCCAATGCTACCCCAAATCAACAAGTAACAGTGAGCAGTAACACGATCCAACATGATGAGAGGGGATTGCAGTGCAGATGTAGTGTTGGGAGAAAGGACCAGCAGCAGCATGAATGCAAAGGGAGCTACCGTACAGATGCAATAGTGGTAGTGGTAGAGCCATGGGCAGTAGTACAGGATGCAGCAGTGCAGAAGATGTTGGGCAAGGAGGCCTAACATCAACACAGGTACCGGTGCCGTATAATCAGAGTGATGCTCAGTATGGAGTATTATTAGAGCACAATCCCCGCTAAGAGGGAGTGTTGATTTGGGGTAACATTAGATGTGCTCTAGCCATGAAAATTGGTGGAGAGGCTAAAGCACATGAGATCTCCAAGACCCAGAAATGGTTTGGGTAGATTATATCCGATTAAGGAGATATTAAAATAATTAATATTTTTAATGGAGTTTGTTGATTTGGGGTAGCATCGAATGTGCTCTAGCCACGAAAATTGGTGGAGAGGCTAAAGCATATGAAATATCCAAGACCCAGAAAGAGTTTGGACAGAATCTAACCGGTTGGGAGATATTAAAATAATTAATATTTTTAATGGAGTTCTTAAGTCTAAAATTAGGAAAAATAAAATATTAATGGGTATTAATATAAAACTAGGTTATAATGGTCCAAAAGTCATGGATCAAGCCAAATCTAATCTTATCCGTTGATTAGAGGTTTAATCTCAGCCATTGATGGACCAACGAGAAAAGTATAAGAGGAGGCTTGAGGGTCAGTTGGAGAACACACCAAGAGAGATCAAGAATTCAATTTTCTAGGGCAGGGTTTGCTGAGGAAATCGAGTGAGTGATCTGAGTTGCAGCTGAGGGGCAGTGAATACATAGTAGAGAGGTAGAGTTAGTACCATGAGGATCAGCGTAGAGCCGGGAGAGGTTGATGAAGAGCCAGCTAGAGGCTATGCAGAGGCAGCCAGTGGCCACGCAAAGGCAGCCAAGAGTTGCGTAGAGCCAGAGAGGGCCAACGTGTGAGATGTAGAGGGTCTAGGGGTTGACGCAGAGACTCCAGAAGCTTACGCAGAGCCTAGAGAGGCTGATGCAGAGCCAGAGAGGCTGACACAGGGCCTAGAGGCAGGGCTGGGAGAATTTCGTGGGACAGACTGAGAGCTGGAGAGCTGGATAGGGTGACGCAATCTCTATCAAAGTGACGCAGAGCAGCAGAAGCTGCATTGTTGCTGTGGGATTGTTCATCCGATAATTTAGCCAGAATATCTGTCTCCGACTGAGAGGTACTACTGTTGAGGGCATTCTCTGTTGGGTGAGCTATTTCTGGCACCCAGGTTGTATTCTGAAACTGCATAATAATAAAACCCTCTGAATAGATGCACCAGTTTTCCTACATTGGGTTTTCTGGGGACATTAGTCCAAAAACAACGGTGTCAGTTGTGTGCTTGTTTACTTTTAGTTGATGATCTATATGTGTTGATACTGTACTTGTATTTATTTTCAGTATTTACATAGTAAACAACTTGTTAAGTAATTGAACAAGTAGGAAGAAAAAAATCAGATAGTATAGGAAGAATTTCTAACAGGTTAAACTTAGAGAATTTCAACATGGTATTAGAGCGTGGTTGCAGATCATAGGATAACTGAAGGCATCAGCCGAGCAGAGCAGCAGCAGCAGAAAACAGTTGTCCCAAATGACAAAAGTTGTTCCTAGCAGAAAGTAGCAAGGAAGGCGTGACACAAAGTGCTTGCGTCATCAGTTCGAGCCAGGAGGAGGATCAACGCAGTGGAAGAGAGGAGCAGACATAACCTACGCAGTCCCCAGTCATCTTCTCAACTAGGAAGGATCGACGCTGTGCCTAGGAGGTGCAGATTTTGCCGGTGCCAGGATTGCATAGAGCCTAGAGGCTCAGTTCTTCAAGTTGCAGAGGTATAGGGGGCTGCGGATAATTTGCGAAGCAAAGCTGGTGGGGTACTGTGGTCAAAACAGTACCTAACAGGGCAAGACCAAGGAGGAGGGATTTCCAAAAATGAAATTTAGACTCAGAGGGAGTTGAACCGAGGACTTCCAGGAGGGAAGTAAAGAGACTCAGAGGAGTCAGAAGAAGAGCAGTGAGATGGCAGTGAATGGGCTGAGAGATCGAGATAGACTAGACGGAGCTTCCAACTTCGTAGTCTGAAAGGCCAAGATCTTGTTCAAACTTCATTCTAGAAAGGTATCGCATCAAACACTTCGCCTTGAAACGATAGCGATCCCAGTTGACCCAGGTGAAAATGAGAAGTATGAGGAGGCAATGGCCAGGGCAAAGTGCATCATCCTTGATGGAGTCAAGGATCATGTGGTGCCACATATTGCCAAGAAGGACATGGCAAATGAGATGTGGGAGGCCCTGAAGAAATTGTACCAGTATACTTCCGTGCAGAGAAAAATGTTACTTGAAAATCAGTTGTGGTCATACCAGATGCAGAAGGGAGAGCAGATAGATGTCTTCCTCGATGGATTGAAGGAGATCCATGATCAGCTAACTTCCATAGGGGCCACGCCGGATCAGGAACTGATGGTGAGGACCACATTGAACGCAGTCTCAGAGGATTGGGAGGTATTTGTCCAGAGCATACTTGGCAGGTCGAGCCTTCTAGATTGGGAGGAACTGTGAGCGACTCTTCGTCAAGAAGAGATTAGACGAGTGACCAAGGTGGGCCAAAATCAAAAAAGGAGGAAGAAGAAGATGCAGCTCTCACATCTGCGAGAAAGCAGGAGAAGAGAAAGAAGAAGGACCTCTCCAAGGTCAAATGTTTCCATTGTGGGGAACTCGGTCACTATGTGAACTAGTGTCTGAGGAAGAAGAGTAAGGGAGAGGCTTCTGAGACCAAGGCAGCGCTAACAAGGGTGGAGAAAGAAGTGGAAACAGATGACGACTATGCCATGAGTGCTCATGCACCACTTGAGAGGAAGTGGGAGACATCAAGCTGTAGTCAGACGGACTACAGACGATGAGGGGAAGGGTCCTTAAGGTACCCAACCTCTTGGATTATACCTTGCTACGGGAGCCCCGAAGAGGAGTAGCAGGACTGGCGGATGTGGGTAGAGACGGATGTGAATGAAGCAACAGAGAGTGCTACAGTGCAGGAGTCCCCAGACAGCGTGAGACAACAGTGCGAGATGCATGGAGTTGTTGCAGCAACACAGAGGTCAATAGAGGGAGCACTTGTCAGCGACAGAGGGAGCTTCAGCATCGGGAGTGTTTCTAGCCTGACATAGATGTCAGAGTTGGGAGGATCAGTTACTTACTTCTCAGTAACTAAGTTGCAATGCACCGGTTAGTAGTGGCAGTGCTATGGGCAGCACGATGCAGCATGATGAGAGGGGATGCAATGCAGATGCAGCATTGGCAGTGGCAGGGCCATGGGCAGCAACACGGATGCAAAGCGAGCTGTCGTATAGGAGGATGTTGGGCGGGGAGGCCTAGCATCAACACAAGGACCGATGCTGGATGATCAAGGTGATACTCAGTGAGGAGTATTACTAGAGCACAGTCCTCGCTAAGAGGGAGTGTTGATTTGGGGTAGCATTAGATGTGCTCTAGCCACGAAAATTGGTGGAGAGGCTAAAGCACATGAGATCTCCAAGACCCAAAAAGGGTTTGGGTAGAGTCTAACTGGTTTGGGAGATATTAAAATAATTAATATTTTTAATGGAGTTCCTAAGTCTAAACTTAGGAAAAATAAAATATTAATGGGTATTAATATAAAACTGGGTTAGAATGGTCCAAAAGTCATGGATCAAGCCAAATCTAATCTTAGCCGTTGATTAGAGATTTAATCTCAGTCGTTGATGGACCAACGAGAAAAGTATAAGAGGAGGCTTGAGGGTCAGTTGGAGAACACACCAAGAGAGATCAAGAATTTGATTTTCTGGGGCAAGGTTTGCTGAGGAAATCGAGTGAGTGATCTGAGTTGCAGCTGAGGGGCAGTGAATACATAGTAGAGAGGCAGAGTTAGTACTAGAAGGATCAGTGTAGAGCCGGGAGAGGTTGATGCAGAGCTAGCTAGAGGCTACGAAGAGGTAGCCAGGAGTTGCGCATAGCCAAAGAGGGCCAGTGTGTGAGATGCAGAAGGTCTAGGGGCTGACGCAGAGGCTCCAGAAGGTGACACAGAGCCTAGAGAGGCTGACGCAGAGCCAGAGAGGCTGACGCAGGCCTAGAGGCAATGCTGGGAGAATTTCGTGGGACAGACTAAGAGCTGGAGAGCTGGATAGGGTGATGCAGAGTAGCAAAAGCTGCATTGTTGTTGTGGAATTGTTCATCCAGTAATTTAGCCGGAATATCTGTCTCCGACTGAGAGGTACTACTGCCGAGGGAATTCTCTGTTGGGTGAGCCATTTTTGGCACCGAGGTTGTATTCTGAAACTGCATAATAATAAAACCCTCTGAATCATTGCATTGGTTTTCCTACATTGGGTTTTACAGGGGACATTAGTCCAAAAACAACGGTGTCACTTGTGTGCTTGTTTACTTTCAGTTGATGATCTGTATGTGTTGATATTGTACTTGTATTTATTTTCAGTATTTACATGGTAAATGACTTGTTAAGTAATTGAACGAGTAGGAAGAAAAAAATCAGATAGTACAGGAAGAATTTCTAACGGGTTAAACTTAGAAATTTCAACAGAGTTCCTAAGTCTAAACATAGGAAAAATAAAATATTAATGGGTATTAATATAAAACTGGGTTAGAAGGTTCTAAATGACATGGATCAAGCCAAATCTAATATTAGTCGTTGATTAGGGACTTAATCTCGGCCGTTGAAGACTCAACAGGAAAAGTATAAGAGGAGGCTTGAGGGTCAGTTGGAGATACATGAGAGTGATCAGTCATTCGATTTTATAGAGCGGGGTTTGCTAAGAGAAATCGAATTAGTGATCAGTTGCAGCGAGGGGTAGTGAGTACGAGACAAAGAGGTAAAGATAGTGCCGAGAGACCAGCGCAGAAGCAGAAAGAGGTAGACGTTGAGCCAGAGGGAGCCATGCAGAGACAAAGGAGATTGCGCACGGGTCAGAAGGGTCTACATCATCCACTCAGAGGCTGCGGGAGTGATGCAGAGCGCTGTAGACGCTGCATAGTGCCTCAGAGGGCTGACGCAGGGGGTTCCGGGCTGACGCTGAGGCCAGGTGGGATGACGTTGAGCTTCAGATTGTGCTAGAGAGGGTTTTGTGGGGCAGAATTCTGAATATCTGCTTCTGAATAGAGAGGTATTACTGCCGGATTATTTCTCTGTTGGGTGAGCCAGTTTGGCACCCAGTTGTACTAAAAAAGATTGCATAATAAAATAACCCTCAGAATTGCTGCACTGGTTTTCCCAAGTTGGGTTTTTCCAGGGAAGAGTTGTCCAAAAATAATGGTGTCACTTGTGTGTTTGCTATTTCTTTTAGCTGTTGATCTATAGATGGTTGAGACTATATTGTGTTTATCTCAGTATTTATATGTTTAAATAACTTGTTCGTAATTAACAAGTAGGCGAAATAAACCAGAGAATACAGATAAAATTTCTAATGGGTAATACTTAGAAATTTCACACCGAATTCCCGATCCGCAGATCCGGCAAATCTGAAAAAGGATCCGTCGCGGATCCACGGAGATTCAGGCATGGTCCGTGTGGGTCACCAGCAGATTCAGAGGGAGATGGGTGGTTCTTCATGGTTCTAATTTTTTTTTCCTCTGACTTATGTTGGGTTGGAGCTTCCCGGACACTCCCAAGGTGCTCCCTTGATGCTCCTTAGATGCTTCCTAGATGCTCCCTCATGGTAATGTTAAATTCTTAAAAAATAAAAGTGGCATTCTCCTTTATCTTTCATTTTAAAGGAGAATGAAATTTTTAACATTACCATGAAATGACTTAGGATGTTTGATAGTGGTTCGAGCCTCATCAAAATTTATATGGAGAAAATATAATTTCATATCCTATTCAAAATTCAGTAGACTTAACAATTTTCAGGTATTCAAGATCAATGAGATTGTGGCATTTCATTAGATTATATCATGTATGAGGGTTTGTGATTGAAATTTAATCAAGATCACCAAGCCCTATATGTGCTCATGTACTCTAGTGTTGGTGGTGTTAATTGTTGAACTCCTTTGTCATGGCCTTAGCAAACAATTACCTTTCAATCAAGTCAAAATCATTGATCAAGCATGTTAAGCTTTTCCACCATATTTTAAGGCTTGGATTAGGTAGTTCAATCAAAATTGGGCAATGTTGACTAATATCCCTAGACAATCGAGGTAGAGGTAAAGGCGAGACAAGAAGAGAAGAATCTAGATTCTAGATGGTTGATGCTTGAATAATTAATCATTTATGTACAATGGATGCCATATCTGTCTTGATTTGTGTACAAATGTGCATGTTTTCATATGTTCTACAACTAATTTGGTAGTTTGGATGTTTTTATAATATAAATGCAAAAAAATATAAAATACAATGCTTCTGAGAGGCTTTTCTTCCTAGATTTTTGGGAAAAAATGTCCTCGCTTCATGCAACATTGGTCCAAACCACTCCGGGATTAAATTTCTTCTCCACCAAGCCAAAATAGATCCTTCTCCTTGAGATCTATGCAGGCACAAGCAAGGGTTACGATTTTGTGGCTTAGATCTAGCCGTTTTCTCCCATGGATCTATACGTTTCCACTTGGAGAGGGGTCTCTATCTTATTTTGCTATAAATTGAGGCTTTGCTCCTCATTGTAAGATGAATTGGAATCGAGCTCTTGGCTCTGGAAGCTCTACTGGAAATTTTGTACTAGAATTTCTGAATAATAAAGAAATTCTTTGGGGTTAATGCTTTGTGGTGTTTTTCTTTTGTGAAAATTTGGAGGACGCAAATTTCTACTGCAAAAATTGATTAAGTTTCTTCTATTTGTTAAATTACTGAACAAATTATTTACTGCATCTTACAACAAATACCGAAACTAACACACTACAACCTTCACCAATTAAATTTAAATGCAGAACCAAGAAACTGAGCAAGAAAGAAATACAAAACACATGACACCGTTATTTTTGGACAAATGTCCCCGAAAAAACCCAATGCGGGAAAACCGGTGCAGCAGTTGAGGGTTTGTATTATTAAGCAATAATTTTATGAATACAATCTTTGGATGCCTTACTGGCTAGCCAATACAGAGAATCTGATTGGCAGAAGATTAGTGAGAAATACCTCACACTATCACTGGCGATCCAATACTGATCCAGGTCCTAGATGGCTGGCCCCACGCTGGCTCTATGCAACTACTGCGTCCATCTACGCATTTCTACATCAACCTCTCTGGGGATCTATGTCACCTCTTCTCGGATCTCCTGATGTTTGGAGCTTCGTTCCTCTGGCTCTCTGGTCTCACACCCCGACTTCTAGCTCTGGAACTCGACTTCCCAGCAAAATTTTGGACTCCCCCTGAAGCGTTGCGCTGCCTCTTTTGGATCTGTCTCTGCCTCCTGTTTGATGTATTCCCGGATTAGGAAACTCTCAACCAGAACTATCCCTGCCCCTCACTGCAAAAAATCACTTCGATCTTCTCTCTAGCAACTGCTATGTTGCCCTCTTTGAAAAATTCGATCTTTTGATCTCTCCCCGATGTGTTTTCCAAATGCCCATCGAATTCCTTATAATCCTCCAGTTGAGTAATCAATGACCTAGATTAGATTCTAATCAATGGCTCAAATCATTTGGACTCGATCTCTATCTTCTTCTAGAAGTTTCACCCTCAGTTTGATCAATACCCTTTAATTATTTTAATTTCCTAAGTTTAGACTTAGACACCCATTAAAAATAAATAATTATTTTAATAAGACTGTCTCCGAGTGGAATTTCCCAAAACGATTTCTGAGTATTGTGGAATACATGTATCCTAGCCTCCCTGCAAATTTTGAGGCTAAGAGCACATCTGATGCTACTAGAAATCAACACTCCCTTTTAGCGAGGAATGTGCTATAGTAATGCAACATGCTAAAGCATCACCTTGCTCTGTAACATCTCCCTTTGCGCTGATGATGTCAGACATCACTGCCCACCAACTACTGTGCAAATGTTGCATATGTACTGTTGTTGACCCTGCCTCTGCCAACACTGCCTGTATACTACAACCCTCGCAAATTCTGCATATGTGTTGTTGCTGGCCCTACCACTGCCAACACTGCATCTGCACTGCAACCTTCTCCATTTACTGCTGCTACTGCATCAACAATGGAAAAACATCCAAAATCACTGAACGTGTGCTCAATATGATGCATCTGTTGTTGGAGTTCTGACTGCTGCTAGTCTCTGTGCTCACCCTCTGAAGCCTCTACGTTGCTGTTGAATCTGCACTGTGCCAACTGCACTGTTGCCAACCCTACTTTGCGTTGATCAGTCTCTGGCACTCCTAGCCACTGCAACTGTCACTTTGACACTCCTTTGAACCAACTGACACTGGTCCATCCTGCTACTTCTGATCTGGGCTCCTGTAGCAAGGTATTGATCCGAGAGGTGGACACCTCAAGGATCCTGCCCATTTGCAGTTCTTTCGAACTAAAGTACTAGATCACCCCACCTTTTCCCTAGAGGTATCTGGGAAACCATGGAAAAGTTATCCTCGATCTTTGTGGATGCAGACTTCGGATCATGCTTCTCGTCCTTGTCCTTCTTCTTGAGAGGACCCTGTGTAGCATAGTGAACAAATTCACCACACCGGAAGCACCTGATCTTCGAGACGTCCTTCCTCCTTCTCCGCTGCTCCTGCTGCCACTTTGACGCAAGGGATGCATTTTCCTCCTCCTCCTTGGGCTTCGTCCCATTGTTGCCGCTGCTATCAAGTTTGCACTTAACTAAGTCTCTCCTTATCTCTTCCTGCTAAAGAGCAACGCACATTCCTTCCCAATCTGACAATCTTTATGTTGATTTGTGGTAGCATTGGATGTGCTCTAGCCTTGAAATTTGGAGGAGAGGCTGAGGCACGTGAGATCTTCAAGACCCATAAATCATTTTGAGAAATTCCATCCGGATGAGGAGTTATTCAAAATAATTAACATTTTTTAATGGGTTCCCAAGTCTAAACTTAGGAAACTAAAAATATTAATGGGTATTAATAAAGATAAGGATGGGAAGCTTCTAAGAGATGAATGAGGATCAAGTCTGTTTTAATCTTAGCCGTTGATTAGGGACTTAATCTCGGTCATTGATTCATCAACAGGAAAAATATAAGAGAAGACTTGAGAGTCATTTGGAGACACACCAGCAGATACTCAGTATCCCCAGGAAAATCGATTTTCAGAGAGAAGGAGATCGATTTCAGAGGGAGAGTTGTAGGGTGGAGGAAGAGGGGGGATGAGCAGCAGTCAGGAAGCTCATAAGAAGTGACATAGGGACTCTGAGAGATAACGCAGAGGGAGATGCAGATCAATGAGACGCATAGAGGGACCAGAGTTGCGCAGAGCCACCCAGAATGACGCAGGGCTAACGCAGTAGAGAAAGGAAGTTCTCCAGGTTGTCAAAAAGTCTCGGAGAAAAGTCTCAGGTGTTTTCTCCCAGTGTCAATGTAAATTTTTCTATAAAAGCGATTGTTGTTGAAGATTAATAAAACCCTCCTCTGCTACATCGGTTTTCCTGCGTTGGGTTTTTCCAGGGACAATTGTCCAAAAATAATTGTGTTGATGTGATTGATTCTTGTGCATATATTTGTTTTTGTATAATGATGTGATATTTGCAGTAGAATTTATTTTAATATTTACTAAAGGGATTTCATAAATAACTTATTGGGAATAATAAGTAGGTGAAATAAATCAGTTGCTGCAGTAATAGAATTTATGTTTAGAAATTTTCTAATTTTCTCTTCCCAAGATACTCTGGACAAACGCTTGCCATTCTTCTGAGACTAAATTCAGGGCCAACCTCACCATATCGGTAGGTTGAGGTGTTGACCCCACAGCTTCCAATGAGTCTCGGATTTCCTGAAACTTCGTTAGGAACGGATTAATGTGTTCTCCCTTCTGCATCTGTGTGGATCTCATCTTCTGCTCCAAGTACATCTTCCGCTGCTCGGAAGATCCTTCGTATAGCATGGCCAATGCGTCCTGTTGACCCTGTCGCCTACACCTACCTACAAGTAAGTGAGAAAAACCTTCAATCCCACAAGGTGTGGTTGGTGGCAGGGACCTAAGAGAAGGGGCTATCAAACTAATCCCGACTCTCTCCGTTTGAGCTATCTCCTAGGTTAACTAAGGAGGATGGTCCCTAATGAAAAGTTAAGTTAAAAAGAGATGTGAGTTTCTAGAAGAATTGTTAGAGTTAAATAGATTCTCTTTAAGATTTATAAGCAAAAACTGATATGAGCAATAACCATCATAAGATAAGCATGAAATATTTAAACAACCAGTGCCTTCCAAGTAATTTTTTTTAAGAAATGAGATTGTATTTTGCTTAAAATGAAGTGAAATGCTTTCAAATGGAAAGCCAAAATAACCATGAAAAGTGAAACAATAAATTGTTAGCACAAGATATTATAAATGCTTTCAAGATGAAACTATCTTGCTCAAAAGGATACAAAAAAAATCAAATGTTAGACCAATATGACAACATGCAATTAAGTTTGCAACTCAAAATAATAATTCTTGAAAGTGAAATCAGTCATTCATGACAATATGCAATTAAACCAAAAGATGAGTCAATTTCCAAGTACAAGAAAATTAAACTTGTTGCAAAATTAAAAGAGATTACAATGCTTGCATCCAAAGTGCCTCTTGAAATAAGATTTGCATGTGAGACTTTAAACCAAAGCAAATGTGATGGAATGTTGTTCTTGGTTCATTTTATTTGATTAGTGCTAAGGCAAAGTTACAATTGAACTCTAGTCCTCAGACCTCATCCTCGCCCAAATATTTGGATCTCACAATGAGGAGTCAATAGAGGTAGAGGGTCCCTAAAAGTCTATTCAACCAACTTAAGTTGGAGGTAAGTTTTAGTGAAACTTGGGGCCTTCTTATACTAAAATGACTAGATGAAGTGCAAATTGTGTTAATTCCCCAAATTAAACTAATGCAAATGCAAATGCTTCAAAGAGAAATAGTTTGCAAAACTTGAGAGTGTACGCATGTGCGAATTTAAATACAAGATTAGTAAAATTTGCATGTGAAGTGAAATGTGTTGATTTTGAGTATGCACAATATGAAATTAAAAGCTAGAAATCTAAGAAAAACTAGAATCAAGAATAGGCCACCCACAAGAATCCCTCCTCTAAATGAGGAAGGGGGATGCTATGGGAAAAATCCCAAGCTCCCTCCAACAATTTTTTTATATCTTTTATTAGCACTTAAAGCAGGTAAAAATGTCTCTAAGAGGGAAGCCCACAATACGAGAGAGATCTGTACAAAGATGGGACTCTAACAAAGCTAGACTCTCTCCTCAAAAATATAACAACAACAAACTTCAAGATGGAAAAAACTCTCCAAAAGAGATTACAAGGCTTAAAAATCCCATGGCCTAGATGAGTTTGCAACTCTCTCCCAAGTTCTTATGGCCTCCCTAGAAATCAGTCTTTGGATAGCGTGGGGGGGGGGGGGTCCTACATACACACGAGTGAGTAGTTTTCCCAAGCTTCTCCTCAAGTTGCTTGCTGCCCAATGCTCAAGCCTATGGGCTGCAAAAACACAAAACATACCAATTGTTAGTGTGAAGGAAAAATAAACCAAAACTAAACTTATAATTTAATTTACAAAGTACTAGCTCCAGTAATGGAAGTGAAACCCCATACTTGCCTAGTTTTAGAAATGACTCTTGAATAGGAGAAATAACTTTGAAAGAACTAGAATCAAAGAAGTATTTTGAATTTTAAATGGATGATCGAGTAGCTATAGAGTAAGAAAACTCCCTTTTGCTCTTCATTGGATGGAAAACTTGAAGAAAAAAAATGATTGAGTCTTGGATTGCTGTGACTCTAGGAATGAGTTGATCTAATTGAGACTTCTCTCACTTCCAGATGGATTATTGCACACAATACAAAAGATCTTTCCTACACACTTGAACACGTATTAGTTTGCACAAGATTAGAGCAATATAATGAATAAGATAAACCAAACATTCCTCCTAAAATGAATTAGCAAGCTTATCCCTAGAATACTACTCTAAATCAATGATATGTGTAAGATAGCTTGCACACATCAATCCAAGCAAGATTACAAGTATAAACTAATATTAATTCAATATGTGAAAGAAATTAAACACAATAGCAGTAGCATGAAAGGACATCACCTCATAACGCCAAGAGAACACCAGCCAGATAGCCCCAAAGTATTAATTGTATTAAGAAAGTATGCAAGTACAAAATGGCATAGTTTCCTCAAGCCCAATAGTTTATTACCTGATATAATATGAGAACATATAGCCTCATTATATGGAGAGTTTGGAGCAAGTCCCAAGGAGGAATGCATGTAAGAACTGAACTTGGAGCAAATGCCAAGGAAAGATAAGTCAAGTTCGATGTGGAGAAGATAGAGACATCAGAGCAAAATCGAATTCCATATGTGCACATCAAGGGAAATAGAATTCCATATATGGCATAGTAAACTCATCCATGAGTGAATCAAAGTATCGTGATAACTCCAGTCAACAAATGCAAACTTGAACTTAGTGATGCCACATATGTAGATGATCCCCAAATAGCTCTGCATGATTCCTCCATGTGCAACTCGTAGTCCTCAAGAGTGGAATGATGAGAGGAGAAGAACCTGAGATAATTGTGAAGTGAGGTCCCACCTATTATTCAGTCCAAATATACCATCGAATATTCCTTTAGTGCATGAGCTCCTCTAACAAATTCGATTTTCCACATGTGCAACTGTTGCTTTATCTCTGGGAAATTTGATTTTATGAAATAATGGTGTATTTATGATGCAGTGTGCTCGGTCATCTTCCACATGTCTGTTGACTCAACTCTTTGACTTAGGATAATTCCCAAACCATTTCCACGTTGTTCTTTCACGTGGAATAATTTATTTCTCTCTATTTTATTTAATTCTAGCCTAATTAATTGCCACAATTTCCGCTAAAATTAGGAAATGTGGGTTTTGAGGGTCCAAAATACATTATTAACCCCTCAAAGTGTGTCATAGTAGAAAGTTGAAGGTGAGAGGTGTAATTTTGATTACTCATACTCCATACAACTTCTCTAGACTACAATTATTACAATTTAAATACAATTTTATTTGCAATTTTTGACCTCCGGGAAATCTAAAAAATTAAAAAATGACTACCTAGACCTAACCAAATTCCACGAATTTTTTTGTGT
The DNA here is from genome assembly GCA_031772625.1 of Pinus tabuliformis. Taxonomy (NCBI): domain Eukaryota; kingdom Viridiplantae; phylum Streptophyta; class Pinopsida; order Pinales; family Pinaceae; genus Pinus; species Pinus tabuliformis. The sequence goes on from CM062805.1 coordinate 231,270,716, forward strand.
GTTCTAGTATGGTAATATACATTGACTCTAGACACTAAGGTGTGTTAGGGGCTCAACCTTCAAACCGTCACCCCGGCTTTGAGGTAAAAAGTGAGTGAAAAAACCCAGAAAATTATTTGCCTCTGAAAAAGAAGGAATAATTAACCAGATAAAAAAAACACTCCAAGGTGTACTCATTTGCTAATAAATTCCCAACATCCTAGGTTTGTTACAGACTCAAAAAACTCATCATTTCTCTTATCACTTATTACAATTCCCTGTAGGGTGTGGAATCTGGATACAAGAAAGATGATGAGAAGATAGAAGTAGAGTTAAAAAACTCTGTTGATTGATGATATTTGATGGTACAAGTGTCTTTTGGATCATCCTCGGGCATGAAGTCTTCATATAATCATCAGGTGCCCCTCCAGTGGTCAACATTTGGCTCCATATGAGGATGCATGCTAGATATGAAGTGATAATGTGCAAGAACCCGGAATCTGCATCCACCAACAAAAGACATATATCAACAGTATCCATTCAAAAATATTATCAAGTACATAAATGAAGCAATGGAAATTTATTCTAAAAGCATAAATGACAATTTATTCATGAAATAAGACTAATTAAACAAAAATGACAAGGGATAAGGTTAGAAATATGATACAAAAAAATGCCCCATGGCATCAGATGTCTTCGGTGAAATCTATCTCGAGAAACTGCATACTCACAGGAAAGTCCATAGGTTCTTTCTTTGATGTGCCTTGCCAAATTCTGACTATCTTGGGACTATGACTTGCCCCAATATTAACATGTTTGTGACCATTAGATATACCAAACCTCTTCCTTTTCCGATTATTCATGCGTTGAGGCTTGATCCTGCTCAAAACTGGTGGTTCATTTTTTATATCTTTTTTCTTTTTTCGCTTTCTTTTTTCTTATTGTTTAGTTGCGATGGTGATGATGATGCATTTATTGCCAATCCTACTGCTTTGTCTTGAAAATGTTTTGATGGAAGATTTGAAGTACCCCAGCCTTTTGAGCTATGCCTAGTCTCTTCGTTTTGAATTTGTTTTGTTAAAGGGGGAAGAAAATTTGTCAACACTGCATCACTTCCTGTCTGGCATGATCTGTAGATAATCTCATTGTTGGGTTTCCTTGGATCTTCAACATGATATCTTTTCTCTAACTCTCGATCAAGTTTGACAAAGGTATTATGAGGCATGAGGATGGTGGCATATGATAAGTCCATTTGAAGGCTACCACCTATATCTGATGTCCATTTTCTTGATAGGAGCATTCCCCATGAATTAGGAACATTTATCACAACAATATCCTATTTATTTGTGGCATCATTGGATGTGCTCTAGCCATGCAAATTGGTGGAGAGGGTAAGGCATATAAGATCTTCAAAACTCAAAAATTGTTTGGGGAAATTCCACTTGGTTGGAGAGATATTAAAATAATTAATATTTTTAATGGGGTTCCTATGTCTAAACTTAGGAAAATTAAAATATAAATGGGTATTAATATAAAACTAGGTGAGAATGTTCTAAATGACATGGATCAAACCAAATCTAATATTAGCCGTTGATTAAGGACTTAATCTTGGCCGTTGAAGACTCAATAGGAAAAGTATAAGAGGAGGCTTGAGGGTCAGTTGGAGATACACCAAATTGATCAATCAGTTCGATTTTCTAGAGCGGGGTTTGCTGAGAAAATTGAACCAGTGATCTGTTGCAGCGAGGGGCAGATCGCATGAGGCCGAGAATACATAGCAAAGAGGCATAGGTAGTGCTAGAGAGAGCGCAGAGCCCGAAGAGGCTGACGCAGAGGCAACTGGGAGCTACGCAGAGGCTGAAGAGGCCAGCGTGGGTGACGTAGAGGGTTTGAGTGCTGATGCGGAGGCATCAGTAGTTGCGCAGAGGTTAGCAGAGCTGACACGGGGCTAAGAGGCAGTGCCGAAAGATTTTTCGTGGGGCAGACTGGGTTCTGGTGAGCCGGGAAGGGTGATGCAGAGCAACAGAGAAGCTTGGAGCATCTTTCATTGTCCAGCTAAGGAGTTGCAATTGTTGTTGTGGGATCGTTCATTCGGTGATTGATCAACCGGAATATCTATCTCCGAGGAGAGGTACTACTGCCGAGGGCATTCTCTGTTGGTTGAGCCATTTTTGGCACCCTAGATGTATTCAAAAACTGCATAATAATAAAACCCTCATATCTGTTGCACCGATTTTCCTGCATTGGGTTTTTCCGGGGACAATTGTCCAAAAATAACGTGTCCCTTGTGTGTTTGTCTCAGTTATTTCAATTGTTGATCTGTATATGAGTTAAGGCTGCATTTGTGTTTATTTTCGGTATTTATATTTATAAATAACTTGTTAATGGAATAAACAAGTAGGAGAAATTAAACCACATAATGCAGTAGGGATTTCTAACGAGTTAGACTTAAAAATACCCAACATGGTATCAGAGTATTGCAAATCACAGGAGAATTGAAGGCACCAACAGTAATTTGAAGAATTTGCAGCAGTAGCAGCGGTCCCGAGAGACAACATTGTTCCAAAGCAAAAGCAGTAGAGAAGAAGTGACACGGAGGGATTGCGTCACCATTTCGAGCTAGGAGGAGGGTCAGTGTAGAGGCAGAGAGGGGCAGATCGGACCTACGCAGCGCCCGATCATCTTTCTCAGCTAGGAAGGATCGACGCTGTGGCTAGGTGGAGCAGATTCTGTCGTTGCTAGGATTTCGCAGAGCCTGAAAGGCTCAGTTTCTTCAGTTGCCGGGGCTTGGAGAGCTGTGGGCAGATTGTGATTGAGAAGTTGGTAGAGTGTTGTTTCTGTCGGTGAAGAATAGTACCTAAGGGGACGAAACTAAGGTAGAGGGAGTCGCTACCTTGACGGATTTCTAGCCAAGAAATCCAGATCCGAGTTGCAGTTGCAAGGAGGATTGGAGAGGAGCAGTTCGACATTTGGCGGGAGGATTTCCAGCAGGGAAATCAGGACTTAGAGGGAGATTTCCAGGAGGGGAGTCGAAACTCAGAGGGAGTCCAGAAGAGGAGCTGAAATGGCAATGAGCGGAATGAGGGATCAGGATAGGTTGGATGGGACTTCCAACTTTGTCATCTGGAAGGCTACGATCTTGGCAGTCTTGGATCGACATCGCATCTAGGACTTTGCCTTGAGAACCGTGGCTATCCCAGTCGACCTGGCTGAGAATGAGAAGTATGAGGATCTAATGGCGAGGGCGAAATGCATGATCCTAGATGGGGTCAAAGATCATGTCATACCACATATTGCTTAAAAGAACACAACAAAGGAGGTGTGGGATACTTTGATGACCTTGTCTCAGGGCACTTCAGTGCAGCGGAAGATGCTATTGGAGAATTAGCTACAGTCGTATCAGATGCAGAAGGGAGAGCAGATAGATCCGTTCCTCCTCAGATTGTAGGAGATTCGTGACCAACTTACTTCCATAGGGTCTACACCGATCCGATGTTCATGGTGAGGACTACTCTGAATGCAGTCTTAGAGAGTGGGAGACATTTGTCCAAAGTATTTTGGCCAGGGCTACTCTTCTAGGTTGGGAGGAGATGTGGGCAGCTCTTCGCCAAGAAGAGATTAGGAGGTTGACCAAGGTGGGGAGTAGTGGCAAGGGAAGTCGAATCAAGAAAGAGGAGGAGGAGGATGCGGCTCTAGCATCTGCAGGACAACAAGAGAAGAGCAAGAAGAAGGACATCTCCAAGGTAAAGTGTTTCCATTGTGGGGAGTTGGGACATTATGCATCCTAGTGTCCCAGGAAGAAAAACAAGGGAGAGGCTTCCGACTCCAAGGCCGCTCTAGCTAAGGCGGAGAAAGAGGTCAAGACTAGTGACGACTGCACCATGAGTGCTCATGCACCTCTAGAAAAGAGGTGGGGAGACATCGAGTTGTAGTCAGGAGGACTACAAACTATGGACACGATCCTTGAGGTGCCCAAACTCTTGGATCATATCCGGCTACGGGAGCCCTTAATGACAGTAGAAGAATGACAGATGTCAGGTGGAGCAAAGTGTAGTGGAGCAGCAAGGCAATGCTTGGGTGCAGAAATCTGAGGCAGCAAAATGGAGGTTGCAGCAGTGCGAGAAGCACATAGCTGTATGCAGTGACACAATAGCAACAGAGGGAGCACAATATAGCAGCAGAGGCAACTTTAGTTTCACGAGGCCTCCAGACTAAATGGGATGTCAGTATTTGGGAGAAGTCAGTTGCCTACTTCTCGGTAACTAAGTTGTACTGCACCAGTTAGCAGTGGCAGTGCTAGGGGCAGCATGGGAAGCATATTGAGAGGGAGATGCAGTACGGATGTAGCGGTGGCAGTGGCAGTGTCATGGGAAACAGTACAGGAAGCAGCAGTGCAGATGATGTGAGGCAGCAGGCCAAGCGTCAACACAGGTACCACTGTGGAGGATAAATGTGATATTTCCATGGTGAAGCATTACTAGAGCACATTCCTCGCTAAGAGTGAGTGTTGATTTGTGATTGCATCAAATGTTCTCTAGCCATGAAAATTGGTGGAGAGGCTAACGCACATAAGATCTTCAAGACCCAGAAATGGTTTGGGGAAATTCCACCCGGTTGGAGAGATATTAAAATAATTAATATTTTTAATGGGATTCCTAAGTCTAAACTTAAGAATATTAAAATATTAATGGATATTAATATAAATCTGGGTGAGAATGTTCTAAATGACATAGATCAAGCCAAATCTAATCTTAGCCATTGATTAGGGACTTAATCTTGGTTGTTGAAGACTCAATGGGAAAAGTATAAGAGGAGGCTTGAGGGTTAGTTCGAGATACACCAAATTGATCAGTCAGTTTGATTTTCTGGAGCAATGTTTGCTGAGAGAATCGAACCAGTGATTTGTTGCAGCAAGGGGAAGTTCGGCGTGAGGCCAAGAATACATAGCAGAGAGGCAGAGATAGTGCCAGAGAGATAGCGCAGAGCCTGGAGAGGCTGACGTAGAGGCCATTGGGAGCTACGCAGAGGCTGAAGAGGCTAGCATGGGTGATGTATAGGGTCTGAGAGTTGACATAGAGGCATCAGTAACTGCACATAGGCTAGCAGAGCTGACGCAGGGCTAAGAGGCAGCGCTAAAAGATTTTTCGTGGGGCAGACTAGGTGTTGGTGAGCCGGGAAGGGTGACGCAGTCCCTGCAGAGTGACGTAGAGCAGCAGAGAAGCTTGGAGCAGCTTTCACTATCCAACTAAGTTGCTGCAATTGTTGTTGTGGGATCGTTCATTCGGTGATTGATCAGTTGGAAAATCTGTCTTCGAGGAGAGGTACTACTGCCGAGGGCATTCTCTGTTGGGTGAGCAATTTCTGGCACCCTAGATGTATTCAGAAATTGCATAATAATAAAATCCTCATATTTGTTGCACCGGTTTTCCCGCATTGGGTTTTCCCGGTATGATTGTCCAAAAATAACGGTGTCCCTTGTGTGTTTGTCTCAGTTATTTCAGTTGTTGATCTGTATATGAGTTAAGCCTGCATTTGTGTTTATTTTCGGTATTTATATTTATAAATAACTTGTTAATGGAATAAACAAGTAGGAGAAATTAAACCAGATAATGTAGTAGGGATTTCTAACGAGTTAAACATAGAAATTTCAACATATCCATAGTCATTATTCTATCTATGTATGCAGCTAGGAAATCTTGTAAATCTTTAATTACCTCACACACTTCAATTCTTTTAGAATCCATTGAACATATGTTGTGATTGGGCCTAGATATCCTTAAATTCAATTGCTCCATGACTTTCTTGGTCATAAAATTTGATGAAGCCCCTGAATCAAGCATGCAGTTGTGTAAAAGATGATAATTCACTATCAAAGAAACATAAAATGGTAGATGATCTTCATTCCCCACATAACAGTTCATACTTTTCAATCCAATTTCCTCATCTTCTGGTTCGTCACTAGGCTTTTCTTCCCTTTGAGAAATTTCAATGGCACTGTTGTCGCGCAGATTGACACGACAATGCTCAGACCGGGGGCTGTCACTCTGATCCCCGATCCCTCCGTTTAAGCCTGTCTCCCGCGGCTAAGGGGGGTAGTCCCTGTGAGATGATGAGACCAACTGTCGACCAGTTGGTTGGGAGACACGAGATACGATATAAAAAAGCACTAAAATGATTTGATTAATTGAGCAGACCAGTGCCTTAAGAGATTATTGTTAAAATGATTACTTGTTAGATATAGAAAAATAAACCGTGAACAACAATCATTTGTCATCAAAAGGTATCAGCGAAATCACATAACCAAACGATATCCAACGACTGAGAATTTTGAAAAAAGATAAATGCTTTAAACCACCACGAGAATCCCAGACCATTAACTAGATATCATATTCGCATCTCGACTTGAAAAATTCAGATCTTAAGATATAACATGAAAAACAACTGAAACTGGCAAAAATGATTTTCCAAATTTTTTATGTGATAAAATGAAACCTAAAAACCCTAAACACTGATAAAAACTGCATAAAGCAAAAAATTTGAAACCCTAGATCAGAGAAAATTGAAACCCTAAGACAACTGATTAATTTACAGATTTGGCCCCTTAACAGCCAGATTCAGCAATAAGAACGGAAATATTTTAACGAAATGAAAATTTCAGATTTGTCACTGTGAAGAACTTCAGAAAATTTCTCATGCAAATCAAATAAATAAACCGAATGATAGACCCAGGATCAAATCCAACTGGGCTCAGCAAAAAATGCTTGCGGGAGTTGGCTGGTTCAGCCGAGAACTTCCCCGAACGCCCACAAAATTCCTTCAGAAAATGTTTTCTGCACAGCTCAAAACAACCGTCAACAAAGAGGGCAAAAATGCTGCTAGATCTCAAACAGTAATGGAGATACCTGCCATTACTTTAGAAACCCTAACAACACCCAAACCCCAGCAAGTGAACAAGATACCTGTGCTCACAATACTCTATAAGAAGCTAATATTAATGGCTGAAAATAACATATGCAAAAAATGAAATGATCTCACAGCATTCCAAGAGAGTAACACCAGCAAGATATGGACCCCAAAGTCTTCCTTTATTAACCAGAAACAGATTTACAAGAGAGCTTCTTCCGTATCTGACTCACAGATCGAATGATCTCAAATGACCACCTAAGACCCTATATAAAGGAAATGATCCCAACGGCTAGTTCGAATGATCCATGTAGAAATGATCTCGACCGTTGATGAAGATCAAGACATCTCTTGATCTCATCCGTCGATTTATTCAATTAATTTTTTATTATTATTTTTTAAATTTTTAAAATTTCTTATTATTTATTTTATTATTATTTTTTAAACTTCTAAATTTTTAAATTTTTTTTATTATTTTTTATTTATTTCATTTTTTTTAAATTTTTAAATTTTTTTTTTATTATTTATTATTTTATTATTATTTTTTAAATTTTTAAATTTTTTTTATTATTTATTATTTTATTATTATTTTTTAAATTTTTAAATTTTTAATTTTTTATTAAATTTTTAATTTTTTTTTATTATTTATTTTATTTTTTAAATTTTTAAATTTTTTTAAAAAAATTTATTTTTTAAATTTCTTAATTTTTATTTATTTTATTATTTTATTTCATTTTTTAAATGGATCATCGAACTAAGCCTTTGGAAACATCACCTAGGACCTAGGACTTAGGACTCACGAGGGGATTTAAAACATTTTTCGACCCTCACAAAACACCCAGTTCTGCGACACAACTATAATCTAGCAGATCAACACACTAGGATTCTCCTAAAGTTCTAATGACAAAATGCATCCCGGCTTTGGGGTCAGGTTTGAAGGAAAACTCTGCCGATCCATGGATCGGTGAGACAAAAAACCTTCCGGGACGTAGATTACCACTAGAAAGTTAGGTCCACCTAGGCAATACACATACACGACTCATGTCTGCTAAGATTATTTACAATTCATACATGCAGACTGGGTTTACAATCAAAATGATCAAGCTGCTGATGACTGCAGGATGGCACGGACACGCTGATCAGGTGCTGCCCTTTTCTTGCAAAGAAAAAGGGGGTGTACTGCATGGGTAGTTGACCGGTAGAGGTCAACATCTGGCTCTACTTGGGGACACGTTGCTGCTTGCAGGAATGTGAGAATCCAGAATCTGCATCCATACAACACAAAACAAAATATAAGTAGCGTCCGTCCAAAAATCATCATATAACATTAAGCACAGGAAAGATATGAGCTCTTCATTTATTAACTATCTAAAGCAGAAATGAAAATGCGGAAAAAGAAGGAGTAGGGTTAGAAATACGATACAAAAGATGCCCCATGGCATCAGATGTGTTCAATATAGTGCATACTGAGCATTTGCCTGCTTTCAGGCAAATCTGTCGGCTGCTTGTCGGATGTGCCATGTCCAATTTTGCATATGGTAGGACTCTTTCCTATCCGAAAATCAAGCTGCTCGCGGCCGTCTGATGAGTCAAATCTTCTTCTTATTTTCTTTCTCTTGTGCTTTTTCTTTCTGGCTGGTTGAATTACTGATGACCTGGTACTTTCTGTTTCAAAGCTATCAGATGAAGTATGTAAGATATGCGTGCTATGTCTTTCTTCATCTTGCATCTGATCTTTATCATTCTTAAATCTATCTGGATCACCCTCAATCAACCATCTTTCAATCGAATCAACAACCTCCCAATAATAAGATGAATCTTGTTGCAGCAAATGAGAAGACTCGTGATCTGTTGATGTTTGCTGGTCTCTCTTATCCTCTGCCAGTTGCTGAAACCTTTGAACTTGTATTTTAATGGCATCCATCTGACTAGAGTGTTCAACCTTTATAGCACTGATTTGTCTGGCATGGTGCTCCTGCATGTCCTTTATTACTTTAACATTCTTTTCCTTTATGTCCATCAAGCAATGCTGCATAAAATTTATTTCTTCTTTATGATTCGCTTGCATGTCAGCCACTTGATTATTATGATTGAACGTCATGATAGTAATTTCCTCATCCATAGTTAATAACTTGTTTTGCATAGAGTCAATTTCCTTATCATGATCAGCTTTCATGGTCACCATATTTTCCTCTAAGACCGACAACCTGCTTTGCATGATTCTAATTTCTGTTTCATAATTAGTTTTTATGGCCTCAATTTCTCTAGCATGGTGACTTTGTGTGACCTCAATCTCCCTATTACGTTTTTCCAGGTGGGCGGATAAAGTTTTCACATCATTGACATAATTAGTTTGGTTGATTTCCATATTCCTTACCAGCATCATTAGATTTCGTAAAATTTGCTTTTGCTCTTCCCTTTCATTGTCATTTGTCCCTGATTTTTCACTATCATGAACTTGATCTGCAATATTTCCGGTGGATGACACATTCTGACATGATGAATCGTCTTGGGTTCTTTCAACTGGACCTCTTATCAAATTACTTTCATTCTGTTGCATAATTTTAGAGGCAGAAGGCAAGCTGTTTGGACTATCATATCTATCTTTAAAAGCATTGAGAATGTCTTGTAAAGAAGTGAAAAAATCATTAGGAAAATTATTAAACCAATTCAAGGCATCACCCTTTAAAGAATGGACAAATAGACGCATCTTGAAATCTTCATGATTATATTGAGGAAATCTACAATATAAGATCATTACACAAGTAAACCTGTTTAAATGCTGTTCAACAGTGACCGAATCACCACCCGAGAACTTAAATAATTTACCAACAGCCTCTTTCGGAAGATCATGGAGATTATCAGTAAAATGACATGGTTTAAATGAATAATCCATGATGAACAATAAGGGATGATAGAACTAGATCTTTGCTCAAGAAAATCAAAAGATGAAAGAAGTGGAGTCGCCACTTGAACAACAAATCTGATTCTAAGATCCGAGAAGCAATCAACAAACAGATATGCGGTAGGCTTCTTGTCTGGGAAAAAATAAGAAAATGGAGTCGCCACCCAAACAGGAAACAAACCCAAGAGGTACTGCTGATACGTGATGAAAAGATGCAAAATATTGAATCTGCCAGCTCAAATGAGAGATGAGAAGATGAGAAGATGCATGTCGATGAAAATCCAGGAACAAAAAAAACTCTGTCCCCGGCAACGGCGCCAAAAAATGTTGGCGTTGCCGGGCCAGACGAACGATAGGAAGATGAACGATGAATGATGAAAAGTCGTTGAAACACCAAGGACAGAAAAACTCTATCCCCGGCAACGGCGCCAAAAAATGTTGTCGCGCAGATTGACACGACAATGCTCAGACCGGGGGCTGTCACTCTGATCCCCGATCCCTCCGCTTAAGCCTGTCTCCCGCGGCTAAGGGGGGTAGTCCCTGTGAGATGATGAGACCAACTGTCGACCAGTTGGTTGGGAGACACGAGATACGATATAAAAAAGCACTAAAATGATTTGATTAATTGAGCAGACCAGTGCCTTAAGAGATTATTGTTAAAATGATTACTTGTTAGATATAGAAAAATAAACCGTGAACAGCAATCATTTGTCATCAAAAGGTATCAGCGAAATCACATAACCAAACGATATCCAACGACTGAGAATTTTGAAAAAAGATAAATGCTTTAAACCACCACGAGAATCCCAGACCATTAACTAGATATCATATTCACATCTCGACTTGAAAAATTCAGATCTTAAGATATAACATGAAAAACAACTGAAACTGGCAAAAATGATTTTCCAAATTTTTTATGTGATAAAATGAAACCTAAAAACCCTAAACCCTGATAAAAACTGCATAAAGCAAAAAATTTGAAACCCTAGATCAGAGAAAATTGAAACCCTAAGACAACTGATTAATTTACAGATTTGGCCCCTTAACAGCCAGATTCAGCAATAAGAACGGAAATATTTTAACGAAATGAAAATTTCAGATTTGTCACTGTGAAGAACTTCAGAAAATTTCTCATGCAAATCAAATAAATAAACCGAATGATAGACCCAGGATCAAATCCAACTGGGCTCAGCAAAAAATGCTTGCGGGAGTTGGCTGGTTCAGCCGAGAACTTCCCCGAACGCCCACAAAATTCCTTCAGAAAATGTTTTCTGCACAACTCAAAACAACCGTCAACAAAGAGGGCAAAAATGCTGCTAGATCTCAAACAGTAATGGAGATACCTGCCATTACTTCAGAAACCCTAACAACACCCAAACCCCAGCAAGTGAACAAGATACCTGTGCTCACAATACTCTATAAGAAGCTAATATTAATGGCTGAAAATAACATATGCAAAAAATGAAATGATCTCACAGCATTCCAAGAGAGTAACACCAGCAAGATATGGACCCCAAAGTCTTCCTTTATTAACCAAAAACAGATTTACAAGAGAGCTTCTTCCGTATCTGACTCACAGATCGAATGATCTCAAATGACCACCTAAGACCCTATATAAAGGAAATGATCCCAACGGCTAGTTCGAATGATCCATGTAGAAATGATCTCGACCGTTGATGAAGATCAAGACATCTCTTGATCTCATCCGTCGATTTATTCAATTAATTTTTTATTATTATTTTTTAAATTTTTTAAATTTCTTATTATTTATTTTATTATTATTTTTTAAACTTCTAAATTTTTAAATTTTTTTTATTATTTTTTATTTATTTCATTTTTTTTAAATTTTTAATTTTTTTTTTTATTATTTATTATTTTATTATTATTTTTTAAATTTTTAAATTTTTAAATTTTTTTTATTATTTATTATTTTATTATTATTTTTTAAATTTTAAATTTTTTATTAAATTTTAAATTTTTTTTATTATTTATTTTATTTTTTAAATTTTTAAATTTTTTAAAAAATTTTTATTTTTTAAATTTCTTAATTTTTATTTATTTTATTATTTTATTTCATTTTTTAAATGGATCATCGAACTAAGCCTTTGGAAACATCACCTAGGACCTAGGACTTAGGACTCACGAGGGGATTTAAAACATTTTTCGACCCTCACAAAACACCCAGTTCTGCGACACAACTATAATCTAGCAGATCAACACACTAAGATTCTCCTAAAGTTCTAATGACAAAATGCATCCCGGCTTTGGTGTCAGGTTTGAAGGAAAACTCTGCCGATCCATGGATCGGTGAGACAAAAAACCTTCCGGGACGTAGATTACCATTAGAAAGTTAGGTCCACCTAGGCAATACACATACACGACTTATGTCTGCTAAGATTATTTACAATTCATACATGCAGACTGGGTTTACAATCAAAATGATCAAACTGCTGATGACTGCAGGATGGCACGGACACGTTGATCAGGTGCTACCCTTTTCTTGCAAAGAAAAAGGGGGTGTACTGCATGGGTAGTTGACCGGTAGAGGTCAACAGGCACTTAGTAACTTGGCCCTTTGAGATGGTACCTTTAAAAGTTATATCGTTGGAATAGAATCCTTTGCATTATTCACCCAATTGCCCAAGTCAAAATTCAATTTTGAAGTAGGAGGAGAAAAATTTCTATGATTATTTCGGTCTTGGATATGCCTTCTCTAATAAGTCATCCCTTTGTGTTTTTCCATAGCAAGAATCTATCCAGATGTAGGTTTTTCCCCAAAAATCTTAGTGACTTCATTAAAATTTGCAATCATATTGTAAACTCTAAGATTATTAAGCCTATGGTCAATCTCTTGATTTCTCTCAATGGTTTATATCTGATCTTCCATGGAGAACATATTGATTTGACTAGTTATCCCTACATGTTCATCTCTAACATGCCACTTTCCATGATTCTCTTCACATATGGGCATGTGGCTTCTTCATGGAACTCATTACATGGCCTATAAAAAGGGGGAATCTAATCTACCATGTTGGTGGATTCCAATGGATTTGGAGGCCTATGCTCCTGTTGAGGGCCTTTATTCTTTTTCCATCTATCATTTGGCTTAGGTTGGAATCTTTGCACTTGTGATCTCTCCATGGCCACCAACCTATTTTGCATGGCTTGCATTTCTTTAATGTGATTTGCTTCCATCATCTTGATGAGTTGAGTTAATTCTTTAATATGATCATGCGTAGTTTCTTCCTTGGCCTTGCCTTTGGAATCATTTGATTTTGGTGGCCCTCTATTGAAACCAGGAATTTCAGATTTTCCTTATTTCTTTCTAGCCCTTTCTATCTTCAAGGCTTCAGATTGAGCTACACTTAGATTCGTAGGCTCTTTCCTCCTCAACTCATAGACAGTGTCAACCCCACTAGATATGAGCATAAAAGAAATTCATCAGGAGGTTTAATAGTAGCATGCATGCTTTTTACTAATTCATTGAATCTCTTGTTAAACTCATCCATGGTTTCATTCTCATTTTTCTTCATGTTTCTAATGGCATTGATCAAATGCCTATTTTCCTTCTTCTCTCCAAACTTATCTAAAAATGCAGTTAGAATGGCTTGTAAAGAGTTATATGAATTAGCAAGTTGCTCAGTGAGCCAATCAAGAGCATCCTCTTCTAAAGATAAAACAAAAAGACTCATCTTCACATCCTCGTAGTTAGCAGTGTTACACCATTTAAAGATACAAACATTAAAGGTTTTCACATGTGATGTAGCACTAATGGTATTGTTACCTTGAAAAGAAGGCAACTTTTCAATAGCCTTGTATGGTATATTGTGAAGATAGCCATTTATTTTAGTGAAGTCACAAGGAGCAAAAAGATCATTCATGATGCTAGGCTCTACTTGTTCTTGAAAAATCAAATGAATATCAGAAATAGCCTCTTGCCCAAGGCTAGCAAGAGCTCTAGTATGAGAAAGTCTATTCAACCTCTCTCTAAAAACCCTTTCAAGATCAGGAGAGGGGCCAACTCGACCACTTGAAATTCTCTTAGTAGAGACTCTTGCAGAATTTGGATTGAGTGGAGTCGCCACTTGAGCAAAAATCTAAATCTAAAGTTCAAAAATGCTAAAACCAAAAGGTTAGTCGATTTCCCAGGTACAAGAAAGCTTGTCCCTGGCAACGGCGCCAAAGATGTTGACTCTGCCGCCTACACCTACCTACATGTTAGTGAGAAAAGCCTTCAACCCCACAAGGTGTAGTTGGTGGCAGGGAACTAAAAGAATGGGTTGTCAAGCTAATCCCGACTCTTTTTGTTTGAGTTATCTCCTAGGTTAGTTAAGGGGGGTGGTCCCTAATGAAAAGTTAAGTTAAAAAGAGATGTGAGTTTCTAGGAGAATTGTTAGAGTTAAATAGATTATCTCTTTAAAATTTATAAGAAAAAACTGATATGAGCATAAACATCATAAGATAAGCATGAAATACATAAACAACCAATGCCTTCCAAGTATTTGCTCCTTAAGAAATGAGATTGTATTTTTCTTAAAATGAAGTGAAATGCTTTCAAATGGAAAACCAAAATAACCATGAAAAGTGAAACAATAAATTGTTAGCACAAAATATTATAAATTCTTTCAAGATGAATAAGTCTACAAATCAAAGCATGGAAACTATCTTGCTCAAAAGGATACAAAAAAACTGAAATGTTAGACCAAGATGACAACATGTAATTAAGTTTGCAACCCAAAATAATAGTACTTGAAAGTGAAATCAACCATTCATGACAATATGAAATTAAACCAAAAAATGAGTCAATTTCCAAGTACAAGAAAATTAAACTTGTTGCAAAATTAAAAGAGATTACAATGCTTACATCCAAAGTGCCTCTTGAATTAAGATTTGCATGTGAGACTTTAAACCATCAAATGTGACGGAATGTTGTTCTTGGTTCATTTTATTTGATTACTGCTAAGGCAAAGTTACAATTGGACTCTAGTCCTCAGACGTCATCTTCGCCCAAATATTTGGATCTCACAATGAGGAGTCAATAAAGTTAGAGGGTCCCTAAAATTCTATTCGACCAACTTAAGTTGGAGGTAAGTTTTAGTGAGACTTGGGGCCTTCCTATACTAAAATGCCTAGATTAAGTGCAAATTGTGTTAATTCCCCAAATTAAACTAATGTTTCATGCAAATGCTTCAAAGAGAAATAGTTTGCAAAACTTGAGAGCGTATGCATGTGTAAATTTAAATACAAGTTTAGTAAAATTTGCAAGTGGAGTGAAATGTGTTGATTTTGAGAATGCATAATATGAAATTAAAAAACTAGAAAGCTAAGAGAAACTAGAATCAAGATTAGGCCACCCACAAGAATCCCTCCTCTAAATGAGGAAGGGGGATGCCATGGGAAAAATCCCAAGCTCCCTCCAACATTTTTTTTTTATCTTTTATTAGTGCTTAAAGCGGGTAAAAATGTCTCTAAGAGGGCAGACCCACAATATGAGAGAGATCTTTACAAAGATGAGACTCTAACAAAGCTAGACTCTCCCCAAAAATATAACAACAACAAAATTGAAGATGGAAAAAACTCTCCAAAAGAGATTCACAAGGCTCAGAAAGCCCATAGCCTAGATGAGTTTGCAACTCTCTCCCAAGGGCTTATGGCCTCCCTAGAAATCAATCTTTGGATAGCATGAGGGGGTCCCGCATACACACAAGTGAGTAGTTTTCCAAAGCTTTTCCTCAAGCTCCTTGTTGCCCAATGTTCAAGCCTATGGGATGCAAAACACAAAAAATACCAATTGTCAGTGTGAAATTAGGAAAAAGAAACCAAAAATAAACTTAGAATTTAATTTACAAAGTACTAGCTCAAGTAATGGAAGTGAACCCCCATACTTGCCTAGCTTTAGAAATGACTCTTGAATAGGAGATATAACTATGAAAGAACTAGAATCAAAGAAGTATTTTGAATTTTAAGTGGATAATCAAGTAGGTATAGAGTAAAAAAACTCCCTTGTTCTCTTTGTTGGATGTAAAACTTGAAGCAAAAAAATGCCTGAGTCTTGGATCGCTGTGACTCTAGGAGTGAGTTGATCTAATTGAGATTTCTCCCACTTCCAAATGGAGTCCTGCACACAATACAAAATACCTTTCCTACACACTTGAACACACATTAGTTTGCACAAGATTAGAGCAATATAATGAATAAAATATACCAAGCATTCCTCCTAAAATGAATTGGCAAGCTTATCTCTAAAATACTACTCTAAATCAATGATATGTGCAAGATAGCTTGCACACATCAATCCAAGCAAGATGGAAAATATAAACTAATATTAATTCAATATGCAAAAGAGATTAAACACAATAGCAGTAGCATGAAAGGACATCACCTCATAACGCCAAGAGAACACCAGCCAGATAGCCCCAAAGTCTTGGTTGTATTAAGAAAGTATGCAAGTACAAAATGTCAGAGTTTCCTCAAGCCCAATAGCTTATTACCTAATACAATATGAGAGCATATAGCCTCATTATATAGAGAGTTGGGAGCAAATCCCAAGGAAGAATGCATGTGAGAAATGAACTTGGAGAAAATCCGAAGGAAAGATAAGTCAAGTTCGATGTGGGGAAGATAGAGACATCAGAGCAAAATCAAATTCCATATGTGCACATCAACGGAAATCGAATCCCATATATGGCATAGTAAACTCATCCATGAGTGAATCCAAGTACCGTGATAACTCCAGTCAACAAATGCAAACTCGAACTAAGTGATGCCACATATGTAGATGATCCCCAAATAGCTCTGCATGATTCCTCCATGAACTGCGTGATTCCTCCATGTGCAACTCATAGTCCCCAAGAGTGGAGTGCTAAGAGTAGAAGAACCTGAGATAATTGTAAGATGAGGCCCCACCTCTTCAGTCCAAATATACCATAGAATATTCCTTCAATGTATGGGCTCCTCTAATAAATTCGATTTTCCACATGTGCAATTGCTGCTTTATCTCTGGGAAATTCGATTTTATGAAATAATGGTGTATTTATGATGTCCGTTGACTCAACTTTTTGACTTAGGATAATTCCCAAGTCATTTCCACGTCATTCTATTTCATGGAATAATTTATTTCTCTCTATTTTATTTAATTCTAGCCTATTTAAATGCCACAATTTCCACTAAACTTACAAAATGTGGGTTTTGAGGGTCCAAAACACATTATTAACCCCTTAAAGTGTGTCATAGTAGAAAGTTGAGGGTGAGAGGTGTAATTTTGATTACTCATACCCAATACAACTTCTCTGGACTACATGATTTACAATTTAAATACAATTTTATTTGCAATTTTCGACTTGCGGGAAATCTAAAAAATTAAAAGATGACTACCTAAACCTAACCAAATTCCACAAATTTTTTTGTGTGATCTATTATGGTAATATACATCGACTCTAGACACTAAGGTGTGTTAGGGGCTCAATCTTCAAGCGGTCAGCCCAACTTTGGAGTAAAAAGTGGGTGAAAAACCCCAGAAAATTATTTGCCTCTAAAAAAGAAGAGATAATTAACTAGATAAAAAAAACACTCCAAGGTGTACTCGTTTGCTAATCAATTCCCAACATCCTAGGCCTATTACAGACTCAAAAAACTCATTATTACTAGTATCATTTATTACAATTCCCCGCAGGGTGTGGAATCTGGATACAAGAAAGATGATGAGAAGCTAGAAGTAGAGTTAAAAAAACTCTGTTGACTGATGATATCTAATGGTAAAAGTGTCCTCTGGATCATTGTTGGGAATGGAGTCTTCATATAATCATCAAGTGCCACTCCAGTGGTCAACACTTCCCACATCTATCGGGCAGTATCCTTGCCGGAAATGTGGCATACTACGTGATCTCTCACTCCGTCGAGGATCAATCGTTTGGCCTTCGCCATTTCAGCCTTGTACTTCTTGAGAGGATTTGGATCTTTGGGTACAGCTACCACACTTTCGACATAGGTTTTGAGATCGTGCTCATCCAGAAGGCATGAGATCCTTGCCTTCCAGATCACATAGTTGGATGCACCATCCAACCAATCCTGATCTCTTAACCCACTAGCTGCCATCTCTGCCAACAAAATGTCGAACTACCTCCTCTCTCCTCTGCGCAGCACTAGGCTAGCCTACACACTCTCTGCTGGAGTTAGTAGATCTTCTCCTCTCTGCTACTACTCAACAATGGAGAAATCGAATTCCTTGGCTAGGAATTCTCTGAGGGAGAAATTCCCTCAACAGTGTCTTCTTCCTTTTGATGCTTTTCTGCAACCGCTACAGAATACTGCGTCTCCCTAGAAAACTGCTCTACGCATATGCTTCTGCGCTGCTCCCTCTAACATTGGAAAACTTTGATCTGGAAATATTTCTCTCGTCGAGTCACTCAGAGAGAGACTTTCCTTGAAATTTTTCCCCTCCTGGCCTGGACTGCGTAATCCCTTTGGGGATTCGATTTGCTACCTAAGCAACACATCGACTTGCCTCTTTCTCTTCAGTGTTGGGCTCTTTCGACTCTGCTCTCTTGCTTCACCTGCCCTCTGATACCATGTGAAAATTTGGCGGACCCAAATTTCTACTGTAGCAACTGATTAAGTTTCTTCTATTTGTTAAATTACTTAACAAATTATTTACTGCATCCTACAACAAATTCCGAAACTAATACACTGCAGCCTTCACCAATTAAATTTAAATGTGGAAACAAGAAATTGAGCAAGAAAGAAATACACAACACATGACACTGTTATTTTTGGACAAATGTCCTTGGAAAAACCCAATGCGGGAAAACCAGTGCAACCGCTGAGGGTTTGTATTATTAAGCAGTAGTTTTCTTAATACAATTTTTGGATGCCTTACTAGCTATCCAATATAGACAATCTGACTGGCAGAAGATTAGTGAGAAATACCTCACACTATCACTGGCGATCCGACACTGATCCAGGCCCTAGATGGCTAGCCCCACGTTGGCTCTGCGCAGCTACTACGTCAGCCTACGCAGTTCTACGTCAACCTATCTGGGGATATCTTGCTGTTTGGAGCTTTGTTCCTCTGGCTCTTTGGTCTCACACCCCAGCTTCTAGCTCTGGAACTCGACTTCCCAGCAGAATTTCAGACTCCGTCTGAATCTCTGCGCTTCCTCTATTGGGCCCTACGCTGTCCATTGTAGCCTCTTCTGGATCTCTCTTTGCCTCCTTTGTGATGTATTCCCAGATCAGGAAACTCTCCAACAAGAACTATCGCTGCCCCTCATTGTAAAAAATCACTTCGATCTTCTCTCTAGCAATTGTTGCTTTGCTCTCTCTGAGAAATTCGATCTCTTGATCTCTCCCCATTGTGTTTTCCAAATGCCCATTGAAGTCCTTATAATCCTCCAGTGGAGTAATCAATGGCCCATATTAGATTCTATTCAATGGCTCAGATCATTTGGACTCTATCTCTGTCTTATTCTAGAAGTTTCACTCTCAGTTTGATTAATACCCTTTAATTATTTTAATTCCCTAAGTTTAGACTTAGGCACCCATTAAAAATAATTAATTATTTTAATAAAACTGCCTTGGGGTGGAATTTCCCAAAACAATTTCTGGGTATTGTGGAATACATGTGTCCCAGACTCCCTGCAAATTTTGAGGCTAAGAGCACATCCAGTGCTACCAGAAATCAGCATCTTCTACATCTATGGTGATATTTTTCCGATTTACTTGTTCTTAATGCTCTACTGGTGTTAACTAAATTGTTGTTTCGATTTTCCATTTTGGATTTATCGATGTACAATTATCTTGCATTGGTATTTGGATTAGACAAACACTCTAGATCTAGAAGCGCTAGTGGTTTTTCGGTTGAACCAACTAACTCTTAAGCATAAAAGTGGAAGAACCCACATAGATCTCTCTCAAAGGCTTATCATAAGATATATTTTAAAAGGGAGTTTCATTTCCATATCTTGTAAATATTATCATTAATTCTTCAAATCTATTTAATTCATGAGCTTTATTTGTCAGATCCAGCTATTTTAGAGCTTGTTTCTTGCTACCTGTTGTCGCGCGAATTGGCACGACAACGCTCAGACCGGGGGCTGTCACTCTGATCCCCGATCCCTCCGTTTAAGCCTGTCTCCCGCGGCTAAGAGGGGTAGACCCTGTGAGGTGATGGAGGCCAACTGCCAAACAGTTGGACTGGGAGACGAGATGCACGATTGAGATAAGCACTAAAATGATTTGATGAATTGAGCAGACCAGTGCCTTTGAAAGATCTAAATGATTACTAGCTAGATGATATAAGAACATGAACCACGGACAACAATCATTTATTATCAGATAAAGAGAGCAATGTTTTAAATATCTAGTAAAACCACAAAGCTCTTCAAATAACGATATCCAACAAACTAAGAGAAATAAATTGCTTTAAACAACAGTGAAACCAGATATCTATTTTGTGCTCAGATCTCAGCGTGAAAGATATGCAGTGATAAGCAACTGAAAGTGGTAAAAGTAATTCTCCACAAAAAAAAAAAAAAAAAAAAATTATGCTTTTCAAAAAAATTTAATTTTTTTTTTTTTTTTTTTAAAAAGGGAAAATTTAAAAAAATCTATCTAAAACTAAACTATAAAACTAAATCTAAAATCCCTTTTTTTTTAAATTATATTTTAAAAATCTAAAATCTAAAACTTTTAAAAAAATCTAAAACATTAACTAAATAAAAATAATAAAAAAAACTACAACAATATATATAAACTATGAAGATTTTAAAACAAATATGAAAATTTAAATAAAATAAACCCTAACAAATCTAAACTAAAACAAAGGAATTCATTAAAGTCTATACGGCAATGATATACATTACGTTTAAAACTAAAATCTAAAAGAAACCAACAAACCTATGCTAAAACTACGCTAATGGAAAAAGATCGAACGTATTCAAAACCATAACCAAGACTTGGAACCGAAAATCAAAACGCTAAACACTAAGCCTGACGGAGATTACACAGACGGGTTTATTGCAATTTCTAATGCCAGAGAGAAAATTGAGACACGTTTCTTTCAGCAAATGGGGTCGAATGGAAACATGGGACGTAGCTGAACTTACCTGATCACGTTTGCCATGGTGCACCCGATGACTGACCTCAATCCCTGCGCTGAGCTGAGAGAAAAATCGAAAAATTTAAGAAACGCAGATGCCCAGGTCAGACTTGTGAACCAGTTGACGACAATGCTTCAGATGACTTTAGAAAATACGCTTTGGTTATGCTATTTGGCGAACGTAACCCAAAAAAAATTTTAACGCTGGCAAAACGATGCGGTTTTCCAGTTCTGGATGACGGATGAGCAAAGTCTGAGATCTTCGACAGCGGATAGAGGACCTTCCACGCGTATTTCCAAAGAGTCTGGCGTTTAGAGCTGACCAGATACGTAAGAAAAACGGCCTGATGCACGTGCTGCGTTGTGGCCTGTGTTATGCGTTTATGGTGTATGAAACAGCCTTGGAGCATGGAGCAGCAAGTTTGGATTGGAACAGCATATTGCACATAAACCAAAATGATTGCAAACAGGGCAGCGTAAGACCTGATGCCCACACGTTAACGTATCTTCAGGAACCACCTTATGCAGAACTTACGATATTCTTGACCCACGTGAACTGTCTGAGACGTGCAAATGGAGATTCGATTTATTGCCTTTTGCTTTTGGTGGAGAAAAATGATCATCGAACATTCAGAAATCTGAGTGCTTGATTTCTATTCTGGAACAGCGTTTCCTCTGAAGCTTAGTTAAAACCTTTTAACTGGACTGTATTCCTTTAAGTGCACGGTTTGTGGGATTCAATCCCTCAACAGCCAGCCCAACAGATGGGCAGACAATCAACACAGTACTAGAGGAAAACCCTTTTCTCGATTTTGTCTTGGTGATCCTGCAGGAAAAGAACAATGGCAGATATACACAAAATTTTGCAGTAAACCCTTGAAGATTTGCCCAAAATCACAAAAAATTATAGCTCTGGACAGCCAGATTTGATAATAATTGCAGTAATATTTTGAAATATCAGAAACTTGAACTTTACTGTGAACATAAAGAAAATCTCTCAATGTAAAACACGCAATAAAATTTAAAAGATTAACCCAGGGCACAATCAGCTGGGCTCTGCACAGAAAAGCCTGTGGGAGTCGGCTGGTTCAACCCAGAACTTCCCCAAATGCCCACAAATACCCTTCACCTAAAGATCTCCTGCACACCTCAAGCAAACATCAGTAAAGAGGGCAAGAAATGCTGCTAGATTTCAAGAAACAATGGAGATACCTGCCATTATTCCAGAAACCCTACAACATTCAAACCCTAGCACGTGAGCAAGATACCTGTACTCACAATACTCTGAAAACCAGCTATTATTAACTGCTGAAAATTGAAATATGCAGAAAAACAAACATCTCACAGCAATTCCAGAGAGTAACACCAGCCAGTTTTGAACCCCAAAGTCTTTTTATTAACCAGAAAATCAGATTACAAGAGAGTTTTTTCAGTACAGACTCACAGATCAGATAAACCTGTAAAATGACCCCCTAAGACCCTATATGAAGGAAATGATCCCAACGGCTAGTTTTGAGTGATCCATGTAGAACTGATCTCGACCGTTGATGAGGATCAAGACATCTCTTGATCTCATCCGTCGATTTTATTTAAAAATGATATTTTGCATGTATTCACAAAAATATTATTATTTTATTATTTAGGGTTTTTGCTTTGTTTTATGAATTTTTTTATTTTTTATTTATTTATTATTATTATTATTATTATTTTTTTTTTTTTTTTTTTTTTTATTATTTTAGTATTTTATTTATTTTCTAAATGGATCATTTGAACTAAACCGTTGGAAACATCTCCTAGGACCTAGGACTTAGGACTCATGAGGGGATTAAAACATTTTTCAACCCTCAAGACACATTACATCATGACTTTTACAATTTACATCTTAAGGGGACGAACCCACTTTGGCATAGACCCTCATAAACCACCCAGTTCTGCGACACAACTATAATCTAGCAGATTAACATGCTAGGATTCTCCTAAAGTCCTAATAACAAAATGCATCCCGGCTTTGGGGTCGGGTTTGAAGGGAAACTCTGCCGATCCATGGATTGGTGAGACTAAAAACCTCCCGGGACGCAGATCATCATTAGAAAGTTAGGTCCACCTAGGCAATTTTACATACATGACTCTGATCTGCTTAGATTATTTACAATTCATACATGCAGACTGGGTTTACAACAAAAATGATCAAGTTGTTGATGACTGTAGGCTGGCATGGACACGTCGTTCAGGAGCTACCCCTCTCTGCCAACAGAAAGGAGGTGTACTGCATGGGTAGTTGACCGGTAGTGGTCAACATCTGGCTCTACTTGGGGACACGTTGCTGCACTGGTAGGAATGTGAGAATCCAGAATCTGCATCCATACAACACACAAATAAAAATAAGTAGCGTCCATTCCAAAATCATCATATACATTAAGCACAGGAAAGATAAAAGCTCTTCATTTATTGACTAACTAATAACATGAAAAGTAAATCTAATCCTAAAACAGAAATAAAATGCTGAAAAGACAAGGAGTAGGGATAGAAATACAATACAAAAGATGCCCCATGGCATCAGATATCATCTCTGAAGAACAGCTTGAGCATTTGGCCGTTCGCTGGTAGATGAAGTGGTTCACCATCCAATCTGCTCAAGTGGAATGAGTTTGGTCCAGCTATATCTCTAATGATGTACGGTCCCAACCACAAGCTGTCAAACTTCTTATGCTTTCCCGGTTTTTCATTTTTGCGGTCCCAAAGTAAAACCATATCTCCAACCTGCAAAGATCTAGATCGAGAGCATTTATCAAAGCTTTTCTTAATATTAGATTGATTTTTACATATAGTCTCAAAAGCTGTCCGACGAGCCTCATCCAATTCCACAATCTGATCTATCCTATTCTGAACAACATCTTTATTATCGGAAAAATTTTGGAGAAGCTGATAAGCTGGCAATCTTAGGTGCACAGGTAAGGTAACATTCAAGCCATAAACCAATTCAAAGGGAGATTTACCAGTAGATTTCTTCTTAGTAATTCTGTCTGCCCACAAAGCGTACTTGATTTTGCTGTCCCAAGATTTCTTGTTATCTCCTACTATCTTCTTTATAATGGTTATGAGATTTTTATTACTTGATTCAGCCAAACCATTACCCTGAGGATAGTAATTCGACGAATGAGATAAGACAATGCCATATTTGAAACAAAAAGATGTAAACTCTGAAGAACTAAAAGCCTTGGCATTGTCCGTAGTAATCTTAGCGGGGACACCAAATCTAGTAATGATGTTATTCTCAATGAAATCCATAATCACCTTTTCAGTGGCATTCTTAGCAGGAATGGCTTCGACCCATTTAGTGAAATAATCTGTAGCGGTCAAAATCCACGAGTAGCCATTGCTAGAATTTTCATGGAACTTCCCTATGAAGTCCAGACCCCAATGCTGAAAAGGTGCCTCCACAATAACAGGTTGTAGAGGAAGGGCAGCAAGCTTCTGCTTCCCAGTGAACAGCTGACAGGCTTGACACGTTCTAACAAACTTGTGCACATCAGAAAAAATCGAAGGCCAATAATAGCCAGCTCTCAGGATTTTGTGGGCGGTAGTTCTAGCAGCATAATGACCACCACAAAATCCTGAATGAAAATCTGAAATTAATCTTTTGGACTCAACATCGTCAACACACCTAAGCACTATGCCCTCAGGATTTCTCCATCCAAGGCCATCCTTCATAAGGCAATACTTAGTGGCCTTTAGTCTAAGAGCCCTTCTCTTATGAGCGACTAAATGGTTAGGACATGAAAGATTTGTCAAGTAGTAAACTATGTCCTTATACCATTCATGCTCTGCTAATCTTCTCAATTCTGGTGAAGATAGATCGTCAAGGCAAAACAAACCAAGAGTCTTTTCATTACTTTCCGTTAACATTTGAGCTAAACCTTGGCCTTTGATCAGCTTGGTGGGTTTAATTTCTAAATCATACTCCTGTATCTTAGTAACCCACCTAGCACGAGTCCCTAAGCAATCGGTTTGAGTTAATATGTCCTTAACAGCAGAATGTGGGACGAAAGCAATGATCTTAGAATAACCCACATAAGTTTTAAAATGCTTGAGAGACTTGACCAGGGCATAGGCCTGCTTTTCCATGGTATTGTACTTCAACTCAGAGTTTTGAAGTGCTCTACTCATGAAAGCAATAGGCTGCTCGTGACCATCTCGATTCTTTTGAAGCAAGACACCGGCAATGGTATCTTCAGAAGCGAAAGAAAAAATCATGAAATTCTTGGAGTAATCAGGACTAACCAGGACAGGAGCTTTCGCGATAGCAGACTTGATTTCTTGGAAAGCCCTTTTGCCCTCTTCTTGCCAGACAAATTTCGCATCTTTCTTCAGAAGACTTTGAATGGGCTTAGCTATTTCCGCATAATTTGGGATGAATCTTCTAATAAAATTTATCTTTCCAAGGAAAGACTGAAGGGACTTGAGGTTATGCGGGAGAGGAATCTTTTGAATTGCTTCAACTCGTTCGGGATCGACCTTGACTCCTTCCTTAGAAATGATATGACCGAGTAATTTCCCTTCTGTTACCCCAAAAACAGACTTAGCCGGATTCAAAGAAATTCCATATTCTCTACATCTATTGAAAACTTGCCTAAGATGATCTATATGACTGATACCATCTTTAGAGAAAACAGTAAGATCATCTTGATATATTTCGATAATTTTCCCGATTAACCCTTTGAAGGCATAGTCCATGGCCCTATGGAAAGTAGCTCCAGCGTTTGTTAACCCAAATGGCATTCTAATGTATTCGAAAGTCCCCCATGGTGTTGTGAATGTGGTCTTGTGTCGATCTTCCTTTTTAACCCAAACTTGATTATACCCAGAAAAACTGTCTAGCAATGACATCATTCCAGACCCAGTTACTCTTTGCAACAAAGTTTCCATTTTTGGCAAAGGGTAATTATCCTTTTTGCATGCTAGATTAAGGTTTCTAAAATCGACACAAAGTCTTATTGTACCATTCTTCTTCCTGACAATCACCAAATTCGAACACCATGTCGAATGCCTAGTTTGAGCGATGATTCCTGCTGCAAGCATCCTCGCAAGCTCTTTTTGAACCAGGGGGGCTAACTTAGGATTAATCTGCCTAAGTTTTTGCCGAAAGGGTTTAGCATTTTCGTCTTTTAAGGGAATAGTATGCTCCATAATATCTTCCCTATAGCCCTTCAACTCATCATAGGAAAAAGCCAAAACATCTCGATATTCACGAAGTAAATCAATTAACTTTTTCCTTTCCTCCAGACTAGTACCTTTACCGATTTTAACCATTTTCGGATTTTCAGAAGTACCAATGTTAACTTCAAGGTACTCGCCTGGGTCCAACTTGTCTTCTTCTCTCAGCTTCGTGGCATCATGCCGATCGAAATGTTGCTCTAAGGCAACTACATTTCTGGGAGTAGCGTTTATGATATGTCCATGATCTAAAGAACCATCCTCGCCAGAAACTATCCAGAAATCCTCAAACTCATCCAAATGATTGAGAAAACGAACGACTTGTTTTTCATCATTAAAAACTTGCCAATGCTCTGAGTTGTCTGGAACAGATGGTCTGAATATTACTTCCATTTTAATTTTATCGTTAATTAACTCGTCAGACAACTGGAAAGTGGTAGCAGCTACGGCAAGCTCATCTGCCAGACTATTTAGCCCTCTAGGAATTGCTTCAAGGTTAAGGGCATCGAAGTGCTCCATAGTATCCCACACAGCATTTCGATAGTTTCTTAATCTCTGATTTCTACATGTGAATTTGTTTTTAAGCTGCATGATAACCAGATCGGAATCCCCCTTGATGCTAAGCAATTTAACCCTTAAAGCCTTGGCCAATTCAAGACCCAACAATATAGCTTCGTACTCAGCAACATTGTTGGTTGCTTCAAATTCTAAACGATAGGCAAACTTGAATACGTGACCAAGGGGAGATTTAAGCACAACTCCCGCACCTTTACCATGACTAGAGGACGCACCATCAAAATACATATACCAGACTTCATCCTTAAGATCTTTAATCTCATCATCGGAAGGAATTATGAAATTGGACATGATAGCATAGTTCCCGATGTCAGATTGTTCTCTAATTATTTCGTTATGAGGTTTCTTAGGATCTTCAACATGAAATTTCCTCTCAGGCTCTCTATTTAGTCTAACGAAACCATCACCGCTAGGAGAAGGAATCATAGCATATGACCAATTCATCTGAATGCTTCCCCCTAGATCAGAGGCCCACTTTCTAGATAACAGCATACCCCAAGCATCAGGTACATCAACGACAACAATATCCATAACCACCATGATGTCTGGGTAGACCGAAAGATGAACTTGCAAATCCTTGATTAAACCATGTACTTCGATCTTCTTTGAATCCATGGCGCATATATTATAGTAGGGTCTGGAAACTCTTAAGTTAAGCTGTTCCATAACCCTTTTAGTCATAACACAAGTAGATGCACCTGAATCCAACATGCAGTTATTCAATTTATACCCATTGACTAATAAGGTGATAAAGAAGGGTTGATGATCCTTGTTATCAGCATCTACGCTTTGCAGATAAATAGGAGCATCATGATAGTCAACCTCACGAATCTTCTGTTGAGAAGCGTTGACTTGAGGACCCTGAATTGCTTTTAGTAACTTGTCTCTTTGGGAAGGGATCTTAGCGATCTCAGACACGGGAACCCAGATTTTAGCATTATTAAACCAACTCCCCAAATCGACATCTATTCCAGAGTTTATACCAGGGTTTAAAGTTCGAGGAGGAATTTGATTTCCGCTCTGATCTTTATCCCTTCTCTGGTATGTTAAACCCTTATCTCTAGCAATTTCCAGAATTTTCTCAGGAGAGGGTTTCTCACCATATAACCTGGCCAAAATGTCATCTTCGTTTTCAAGGTTATTTATACTAAAAGCAGATTGAGGATTCACAACATCATAGCTCCTTTCCTTAACCTCTATCCAATCATTCATGGGCAAAGGAAACTTGCTCCCTACTACGTTTATTTGCTCACCTGTCCCAATCATTCCATTATCGAAAAGTCTTCTGATAATGAGACAAGAGGACTCTCCGTGAAAATCATCACAAGCACGACAGTAAGGAGGAGCATTATCCACCAGATTGGTAAGCGGATTAGGGGGCCTCTGCTCACTAGATTGACCCTTTCTTTGCCAGTTACTATTTCTGTTATTATTATTTCGAGGCTGAAAATTTTGCGGTTGCGCTCTTTCCATTTGAATTAACCTATTCTGCAAAGTTTTTATCTCCTTGTTATGATTGATTTCCATAGTTTCAATTTTTTGAAGCAATTTAAGAACAAGCTCACTTTCTGGCTCCTGGGCTGCTTTTCCCTTAGGTTCCTTTAGTTTCATAGCAGCCCTATCAAAGGCTGGGATTTCAGACTTCCCAGAAGCTGCCTTGTCCTTCGCAAGTTCTACAGCTAAGGCTTGGCAATCTCGATAATCAGTAAGTTTAGCACGCCTTAACTCATAAGATGGTTCAGGACCAAAGGCATCAATATAAAAATCTTGGAGAGTTTTATCTGAAGGTTTATAGTCTTGAGGTAATTCTCTAATAATACCATTAAACCTTCTATTAAATTCTTCAACAGTTTCGTCTTCTCTCTTTTTCATCAGAGTAAGAGCTCTTACAAGATGTCTTCCCTCTCTCTTATCTCCATATTTTTCTCTAAATGAATTAATGATTGATTGTAAAGAGTCAAAAGAATTAGGAGGTTTTTCTGTAAACCAGTCATGAGCATCACCTCCTAGAGTCAAGATAAAAAGGGTCATCCTGACATCTTCATGATCAAAATCAGGAGATCTAGCATACTTAGCCATCCATATGTTGAAATCTCGCAAATGGGAATTAACAGTAATGGCATTATCTCCATGAAAGCTAGGCAATTTGTCTATCCCAACAGATGGAATATCATTGGGGGCTCCAGGAATGTTAGAAAAATCACAAGGGCCCAACAGACTCATGGTGTTGCGCCTAACTTGACCCCTAAAGAGCAAATGAATGTCAGAAAGGGCTTCTTGTCCAAGATTTGTAAGGAGTGTACGAGAAGCGAGTTTGTGTGATCGCACCCTGTAAACCTTTTCAGGATCAGGAGTGGGGTTGCACAGACTGCCTGGATGTCTTCTAGTGTACACTCTTGCAGATAATATGGGAAGTGGAGTCGCCACTTGAACAAGAAGTTAAGCACAGACAAGCTTGAAATGAAAGAACCAAGGACAGAAAAACTCTATCCCCGGCAACGGCGCCAAAAAATGTTGTCGCGCGGATTGGCACGACAACGCTCAGACCGGGGGCTGTCACTCTGATCCCCGATCCCTCCGTTTAAGCCTGTCTCCCGCGGCTAAGGGGGGTAGACCCTATGAGGTGATGGAGGCCAACTGCCAAACAGTTGGGCTGGGAGACGAGATGCACGATTGAGATAAGCACTAAAATGATTTGATGAATTGAGCAGACCAGTGCCTTTGAAAGATCTAAATGATTACTAGCTAGATGATATAAGAACATGAACCACGGACAGCAATCATTTATTATCAGATAAAGAGAGCAATGTTTTAAATATCTAGTAAAACCACAAAGCTCTTCAAATAACGATATCCAGCAAACTAAGAGAAATAAATTGCTTTAAACAACAGTGAAACCAGATATCTATTTTGTGCTCAGATCTCAGCGTGAAAGATATGCAGTGATAAGCAACTGAAGGTGGTAAAAGTAATTCTCCACAAAAAAAAAAAAAAAAAAAAATTATGCTTTTCAAAAAAAAATTTAATTTTAATTTTAATTTTTTTTTTTTTTTTTTTTTTTTTTTTTAAAAAGGGAAAATTTAAAAAAAATCTATCTAAAACTAAACTATAAAACTAAATCTAAAATCCCTTTTTTTTAAATTATATTTTAAAAATCTAAAATCTAAAACTTTAAAAAAAATCTAAAACATTAACTAAATAAAAATAATAAAAAAAACTACAACAATATATAAACTATGAAGACTTTAAAACAAATATGAAAATTTAAATAAAATAAACCCTAACAAATCTAAACTAAAACAAAGGAATTCATTAAAGTCTATACGGCAATGATATACGTTACGTTTAAAACTAAAATCTAAAAGAAACCAACAAACCTATGCTAAAACTACGCTAATGGAAAAAGATCGAACGTATTCAAAACCATAACCAAGACTTGGTACTGAAAATCAAAACGCTAAACACTAAGCCTGACGAAGATTACGCAGACGGGTTTATTGCAATTTCTAATGCCAGAGAGAAAATTGAGACACGTTTCTTTCAGCAAATGGGGTCGAATGGAAACATGGGACGTAGCTGAACTTACCTGATCACGTTTGCCATGGTGCACCCAATGACTGACCTCAATCCCTGCGCTGAGCTGAGAGAAAAATCGAAAAATTTAAGAAACGCAGATGCCCAGGTCAGACTCGTGAACCAGTTGACGACAATGCTTCAGATGACTTTAGAAAATACGCTTTGGTTATGCTATTTGGCGAACGTAACCCAAAAAAAATTTTAACGCTGGCAAAACGATGCGGTTTTCCAGTTCTGGATGACGGATGAGCAAAGTCTGAGATCTTCGACAACGGATAGAGGACCTTCCACGCGTATTTCCAAAGAGTCTGGCGTTTAGAGCTGACCAGATACGTAAGAAAAACGGTCTGATGCACGTGCTGCGTTGTGGCCTGTGTTATGCGTTTATGGTGTATGAAACAGCCTTGGAGCATGGAGCAGCAAGTTTGGATTGGAACAGCATATTGCACATAAACCAAAATGATTGCAAACAGGGCAGCGTAAGACCTGATGCCCACACGTTAACGTATCTTCAAGAACCACCTTATGCAGAACTTACGATATTCTTGACCCACGTGAACTGTCTGAGACGTGCAAATGGAGATTCGATTTATTGCCTTTTGCTTTTGGTGGAGAAAAATGATCATCGAACATTCAGAAATCTGAGTGCTTGATTTCTATTTTGGAACAGCGTTTCCTCTGAAGCTTAGTTAAAACCTTTTAACTGGACTGTATTCCTTTAAGTGCACGGTTTGTGGGATTCAATCCCTCAACAGCCAGCCCAGCAGATGGGCAGACAATCAACACAGTACTAGAGGAAAACCCTTTTCTCGATTTTGTCTTGGTGATCCTGCAGGAAAAGAACAATGGCAGATATACACAAAATTTTGCAGTAAACCCTTGAAGATTGCCCAAAATCACAAAAAATTATAGCTCTGGACAGCTAGATTTGATAATAATTGCAGTAATATTTTGAAATATCAGAAACTTGAACTTTACTGTGAACATAAAGAAAATCTCTCAATGTAAAACACGCAATAAAATTTAAAAGATTAACCCAGGGCACAATCAGCTGGGCTCTGCACAGAAAAGCCTGTGGGAGTCGGCTGGTTCAACCCAGAACTTTCCCAAACGCCCACAAATACCCTTCACCTAAAGATCTCCTGCACACCTCAAGCAAACATCAGTAAAGAGGGCAAGAAATGCTGCTAGATTTCAAGAAACAATGGAGATACCTACCATTATTCCAGAAACCCTACAACATTCAAACCCTAGCACGTGAGCAAGATACCTGTACTCACAATACTCTGAAAACCAGCTATTATTAACTGCTGAAAACTGAAATATGCAGAAAAACAAACATCTCACAGCAATTCCAGAGAGTAACACCAGCCAGTTTTGAACCCCAAAGTCTTTTTATTAACCAGAAAATCAGATTACAAGAGAGCTTTTTCAGTACAGACTCACAGATCAGATAAACCTGTAAAATGACCCCCTAAGACCCTATATGAAGGAAATGATCCCAACGGCTAGTTTTGAGTGATCCATGTAGAACTGATCTCGACCGTTGATGAGGATCAAGACATCTCTTGATCTCATCCGTCGATTTTATTTAAAAATGATATTTTGCATGTATTCACAAAAATATTATTATTTTATTATTTAGGGTTTTTGCTTTGTTTTATGAATTTTTTTTTTTTTTTTTTTTTTTTTTATTATTATTATTATTATTTTTTTTTTTTTTTTTTTATTATTTTAGTATTTTATTTATTTTCTAAATGGATCATTTGAACTAAACCGTTGGAAACATCTCCTAGGACCTAGGACTTAGGACTCATGAGGGGATTAAAACATTTTTCAACCCTCAAGACACATTACATCATGACTTTTACAATTTACATCTTAAGGGGACGAACCCACTTTGGCATAGACCCTCATAAACCACCCAGTTCTGCGACACAACTATAATCTAGCAGATTAACATGCTAGGATTCTCCTAAAGTCCTAATAACAAAATGCATCCCGGCTTTGGGGTCGGGTTTGAAGGAAAACTCTGCCGATCCATGGATCGGTGAGACTAAAAACCTCCCGGGACGCAGATCATCATTAGAAAGTTAGGTCCACCTAGGCAATTTTACATACATGACTCTGATCTGCTTAGATTATTTACAATTCATACATGCAGACTGGGTTTACAACAAAAATGATCAAGCTGTTGATGACTGTAGGCTGGCATGGACACGTCGTTCAGGAGCTACCCCTCTCTGCCAACAGAAAGGAGGTGTACTGCATGGGTAGTTGACCGGTAGTGGTCAACACTACCCATGAGCGGAGATGTCCTCACACTCTTTGGGCTAGTAGATCTGTAAATGTTTGTATATATTTGTAACCCCATTTGTACATAAATTATTTTTCTCTTGTATATACTTGGATTTTTTCTGTGATTTTGTGCAGATCTAAATGAATAGCGAGGGTTTGGCTTGGATAATTTTCTTGAAATTTTTTCTTGCAGATCCTAGACAATTAGGCTTTTGGAGGCTAATTCAGGTTCGATTTTGAAGAGATCAATTGTTTGAGGCTTGGAAAATCAAGATCAATTTGATTGGGATGTCCTCTTTTTTTTCTAGACCTCTCTCTCTTGGACACAAGCATAGGAGAGGGTACTATTTCATCTTATGCCAAATTCCTCTTGGGCGTCCAAGGTTCAAGAAAAAATATTTTGGAAGGGAGAGCGAAATTATTTTTTGAGGATCATCAAATTCCTTTTGAGGAATTTCTATTGTAATTTCATCATAAAATTTTGTAAATAATTTTCTCCTTTTTTTAGCTCTTTGAGGAAGGGTATTAGATCATTGATTTATATTTTTTTAAACCCTTCTCTAGATCCAAACCCTCTCTTCTTGTCTAAGAGGGTTGCTCTTGTAATAATAATAGAAGAGGATTTTTCTTGGAGGCAGCTTGGGGTTTTTCCCCTTGGTATCTGTTAGTTTTTGTAGCATCGGATAGTGTTCTAGTCTCGACAGTTGTCATAAAGGCTAAGAAACAATAGGACTCCATAACCCAGAAAAGGTTTCAAAAAAATCCACCTAGAGATGCCTTAATTAAGTTAATTAATTAGTAAATAAATTTTTCCTAAGTCTAATTTAGGGAAAATGATTAACAAGAATTAATGGAGGAAGGTGATATTTCTCTAGAAACTCACAGATCGACTATGAAATAATCTCAGCCATTGATTAAGTTTTAATCTTGGTCATTGGAGTCCCACAGTGAGATTATAAGAAGAAGTCGATGGGTAGATGGAGGAATAGACTTGAGATCGATTTCAATGGGTAGTTCGTTTTTCCAGAGAGTAGCAACAGTTTGCCGGAAGAGTTTGAGCCATAGAGGGGATGTAGAGACAGAGAGGGGCAGAGATAGTGAGTCCGAATGAATTTTTCTAGTTCCAAAGAGTCAGTAAGAGGAGGCTGAAATTTTCTCCAAGAGGCTGTGCAGAGCGTGAAGAGGGCAATTCGATTTTGCTGAAGAGAAGATCATTCTCAGTTCCAGAGGCAAGGAATATTTTCCAGAGTGCTAGAGAGACACTTTCTCAGTCAGCAACAGGCAGGACGGTTAGATTGGCAGTTGATTCAGGCAGAGCTTGAAAGGGTTTGCTCTAGGGTGACGTAGGGCATGCGCGGAGCTAGTTGGATGACTAGCTTTTCAGAGGTTAAACAGTGCGGGAATTGCTCACAGAGAGGGTAATTTCCCTCAGAGAATTTTTTTCCAGTATTTCTCTTGGATAGATTCTCCAGTTTGGCGATATTTATTGTACTCAAAATTTCTCATAGCTGCTTAATAATAAAAACCCTTAGCTGTTGCACCGGTTTTCCCAAGTTGGGTTTTTCTAGGGACTTTTGTCCAAAAATAACTGTGTCATATTTTACGTGTGTGTGTCAGTATTTTCTCAGTTTCCAATTTATCTCCTGCAGTATTTTTATTTGTGAAGATTGCAGTGTGATTAATTTGTTGTTGTTAAGCAATAAACTGAATAATTAATTTATCAGTTAGAAGAATTAATTCCAGTTACTGCAATAGAATTTCAGTGGTGAAATTTTCACATGGTTTCAGAGCAATCTTGATTAGATGGGGAAACTTAGAAGCGGAAGAAGAAATTCGTGTGCCAGTATTTTCTCAATTTCCAGTTTATCTTCCGTAGTATTTTTATTTGTGAAGATTGCAATGTGATTAACTCGTTGTTGTCGTATAAATAAACTGAATAATTAATTTATCAGTAAAAAGAATTAATTCTAGTTGTTGCAATAGAATTTCAGTGGTGAAATTTTCACAGTATCCCCATCTCCTCGTTTGGTAGGAGGACTTCTTTGATAGCTAGTCACTAACTCATTTCATTTTCTTTTGCTAGCTTAATCCTTAGATTTAATCACTAACTTGTTCATTGTGCATTTCTAGTTTAGTTCATTACATTATCTAATTTCTAGATCTAGTTTCTAATCTTCATTTGGAAGTAGTTCTAAATCACTCATCATTTAATTAGATTGCTCTGATTTCATTGAGTAATTTGGTTAGCTACTTGATATTATTGGCATTGTCATAAGTTTCTTGATCTTGTTTACTTGTGCTTCATTGAGTAGTTTTTCGCATGCTTCATTAATCATTGGCATAAGCTAATTTCACATTGATATCACAACTTATGGTCAAAGTGTTATGGTATTTTGCTATGGACCTATCTTAAGATATTTTACTTTTGAAACATTTCATTACTAATTGTATCTCACCAGAAGCATTTGTTATGGCTTTAGATCTCATTCCTAGATTGCATTTTAGATATCTCTAAAATTTACCTCCAAGCATAAGTTTGGTTGATAGACATCTAGGACACCCTGCCTTAACTATCATTCAGTTCCCATATATTTGAGTTTGGAACAAAGGTTAAAATGTGTGAACTCTCAATTCTCTTGTGGACGAGTCCTTGTAGGAACGAAGGCATGCGGTTTGTATTGAAGTCCTAAGGGGGTATCGTTAATGAGGCCTTAGCCTTCTCTCTTAGCCTTCTTACAACAATCCCACTCCTCACAAAGTTGAAGGGATTGAGGGGAAGTCAAGCCGTAGATTAGGCATTTAAGAAAATTTACGAAGACCACTTTGCCTCACACACTTCACATACACTTGTTTGCATCTTTCACACAATTGGTTATTGTATAAGTTAGTTTGTGAGCATTTCATTCAAATTTGCAAGCACTTTAATCATATTCTTGTGCTTCTCTATCTCACTTTTATGCTCATATTAATTGTCCCTTTAAAATTATATTATATTTGAGCATATATTTCTTTAAAGTATGAGTTCTATTTCCTTGCAAGTTCCAAATCCATTTATTTCTCATATCTCAAAGCTTATATATGATCTCTTGTGTGGTTCACTAACCTCTTGTGTTGTAGCTTCTCTAATTGTGTAACTTGTTGATCTTTTTTCTATATCATATTTGCAAGTATTGTGAATTTATTTGTGAACATATATTTCTTACAAGTATATTTGGCGCTGGTCTAATTATATTTGTCTTGCAGGATATCTTGTCGAATATAATTGATTTATCTCTATTATTGATTTTTATATGCTCTTAATTATTCATACTTGCTAATCATCTCATTTCAAGATATAATTGAAGTTGTTAAATTGGCAAAGCCTTAAATAATCTAATTAACATCATAATCTCCAAGAGCTTGTTATCCTTAGGAAGTTTTCCTCTTAGAATCATCCTTAGGGACCACCTCCCTTGGTTTACCTAGGAGAGAACCTAAATGGAGAGAGTTGGGAATAGGTGACAACCCCTTCTCTGAGCGTTTCACCTTAAGGCCACACCTAGTGGGTTTAGGGACTTTTCCTACATTCATCTGGGTGTGCATCCTAGGCGACATCAAGGTGAACAACGTTGAGGAACTTCATTACGGGAAGAGATCTATGCACCCTATAGTTAATGGGAAAGAGAAAATTGAATTCATGTTGCAATTACAGGGATTCAAATGTCAGGACTATGCAATATCCTTGGTAGGAGAAAACAAGAGACAGATTTACAAAAAGAAGAATACAGGGGTTCACATATAAAGGATCTGACCAATGAAAAGGGAGAAATAGGGTATGTTGAAAAAATCTCTGCAATCCAGGAAGCTGATACTTTCAAGAGAACTGTTGATAAATTTGCATCTACTATCAAGGCAATTCGGCTTGCAGAAAGAAATTGGAAGGCCATCAGGGCTAGCAATACCAGCGACGCTATTGAAAGTATGATAGAAGTTATTCACAACGGCAATGTTGATTTGATGTATGCAAATGATGAGACTGGTGATGATAGGATATCACATGATACAAACTATGCAGTGATGAGATAGAGGACAAAGCAAGAGTTGGGGTGCAAGGAAGCGAGATTCCTGAAGCAATTTTCTCGCATAGAAAGACCAGACAATAAGATTTCACAATAAAGCTAAGGGACAAGAATGTTGTAAATATGACACAATTGGATCTTGAGAAGTTTTTCCCTTCTCTTTCACCAAGGATTGTTATGAAGAATGATCTTTGTCACAACAAGGTGCTTTGTTGTATGGCTGAATGTGGCAGCTTCGCAGAATTAGGTGGGGCTGACATAGTACAACAAGTATATGCGGGATCATTCTATAGGAACATTTGGGATACTGATATTGGTATATTAGTTTTGGTTTGCTTGAGGACAAGCGATATCGGCAATAGAGGACTGTAATTTCCCTTTTTCCAAATGTTCACATGTCACTCAGTTGTAAAGGGGAACAAGTAGAAGTGACCATGGACAATTAAATTAAAAAGTGACTATGGAGAAAAATAAGAAAATTTAATAAAGCCACTTTATATTATTAAAAGGAAACGAAAGAAACCCATGGTATTTTCAAGACCAATGGTATTCAAATAAAGAAAAAAATTATAAAAGGAGAATTTGAGCTCACTATGGGGCATGATTGATTATTGATTTGATAATTTTTTCAGAGCATTAGTAGCTTACGGTGTGAGGGGAAAAACCCTTGTGGAGATCCTAGTTTTGGTGGTGGAACTATCCACCCTAGCTGGTAGTGATTAGTTTCAGTGGTGAAACATTCACCCTAGCTAGTATGAAGGAGGAAGCATTCCAGGTTCTCCATTAGCACTTAATGGAGGGAGGACGATCAAATTGTAGCAGTTTCCAGGAATCCAGAGGAATCAATTTGTAGCAGCTCACATCAACATCTGCTAGGTTTCCAGTAAATCGATTTTTGCATTTAGAAAAGGCTGTCAGCATGTAATTTCTTGATATGATTAATAAAATAACTGGTTGAGGTTATTGCTGCGTATTTTTGCCTATGTTATGATGGTTAGTCTATTTCATTAGCAAAAATATTTTTCTGTGGCATTAATAAACAAAGCAATTGGAAGAATTTATTTACTGCAGCATTTTGTTTACTCGTTGGGTTTGCTTGCAAATTATTGTGATAATTGTTGATTTGGGGTAGCATCGGATGTGCTCTAGCCATGAAAATTGGTGGAGAGGCTAAAGCACATGAGATATCCAAGACCCATAAATGGTTTGGACAGATTGTACCCGGTTTGGGAGATATTAAAATAATTAATATTTTTAATGGAGTTCCTAAGTCTAAACTTAGGAAAAATAAAATATTAATGGGTATTAATATAAAACTGGGTTAGAAGGTTTCAAAAGTCATGGATCAAGCCAAATCTAATCTTAGCCATTGATTAGAGATGTAATCTCAGCCGTTGAAGGACCGATAGGAAAAGTATAAGAAGAGGCTTGAGGGTCAGTTGGAGAACACACTAGAGTGATCAATCATTCATTTTGCTAGAGCAGGGTTGCTAAGAAAAATTGAATCAGTGATCAGCGGTGAGGTGCAGTGAGTACAGGATAGAGAGGAAGAGACAATGCCGAGAGACTAGCGCAGAAGCAGAGAGTGAGAGCAGCAGCCAAAGCAGGCCACACAGAGCCCAGCAGAGACAACACAAAGCCGAGAGCGACTGCATCATCCACGCAGAGAGCAGCTGGAGTGACGCAGAGGGTCGCAGAGACTGTGCAGTGCCTTAGAGGGTTGATGTAGGACAGCAAGAGGCTGACGCAGAGGCTAGAAGGGCCAGCGCTGAGCTTCAAAGTCGCTCGAGAGGGTTTCGTGGGACAGGTTTTCTGAATACCTGTTTCCGAATAGAGAGGTATTGCTGTCGTGTATTTTTCTCTGTCAGGTGAGCTGGTTAGGCACCCAGTTGTACTCAAGGAAATACTGCATAATAATAAACCCTCAGAATAACTGCACCGGTTTTCCCGCATCGGGTTTTTCCGGGGACATTTTTCAAAAAATAACGGTGTCTTGTGTGTTTGTTTTCTTTCAGTTGTTGATCTGTAGATGTTGTGACTGTATTGTTTTATTTCAGTATTTAACTGTTTTAAATAACTTGTTCGAATTTAAACAAGTAGAAGAAATAAACTAGCAGAATACAAATTAATTTTCTAACAGATAGACTTAGAAAATTCAACATGATATCAGAGCGTAGTTGCAGATTAGAGGAAAGCTGAAGGCATTAGCTGAGCAGAGCATTTGCAGCAGATTCAACTGCCCCGAGTGACAGAGTTGATCCTTGCAGAAAGTGACAGAGGAAGGGTTGACGTAGAGGGACTACGTCATCAGTCTGGGCCTAAGAGAGGCCAGTGCAGACGCTGAGGAGGATAGAAACAGGCTCACGCAGAGCCACCCAGAGGACAAGAGGGTTGACACAGTTCGTTGAGGGAGTTGTTTTGCTGGTGCCGGGATTGCACAGAGCCAAGAGGCTCAATCCTTTAGTTGTTGGGGCGAAGGAAGTTGTGGGCAGTTTGCGGGAGCGAAGCTAGTGGAGTACTGTGGTCAGAACAGTATCTAACAGGGCAAAACCAAGGTAGAGGGAGTTGCTACCTAGGCGGATTTCTAGCCAAGGAATCCGGATTAGTGTTGCGAGTGCACAGACGATCGGAGAGGGGAAACTTGACGATTGGCAAAAGGATTTCCAGGAGGGAAATCGGGACTTAGAGGGAGTCCAGCAGGGAACTTCCAGGCCGGAAGTAGAGAGACTCAGCAGGAGTCAAAAGGAGAACTTCCAGAGGGAAGTAGAGAGACTTGGAGGAGTCGATAGTAGAACAGAGAGATGGTCGTGAATGGACTGAGAGATCAGGACAGGTTGGATGGGGCGTCCGACTTTGTGGTCTAGAAGGCCACGATCTTGTCCATTCTAGATAGACATCGCATCAAGGGCTTCGCCTTGAGAACAATGGTTATCCTAGTTGACCCGGTAGCTAATGAGAAGTACGAGGAGGCAATGGCCAAGGCAAAATGCATCATCCTTGATGGGGTCTGTTGACCACTACTGGTCAACTACCCATGCAGTACCCCCCCTTTTCTTTGCAAGAAAGGGGCAGCACCTGATCAGCGTGTCCGTGCCATCCAGCAGTCATCAGTAACTTGATCAATCTAATTGTAAACCCAGTTTGCATGTATTAATTGTAAATAATCTTAGCAGATATGAGTCGTGTATGTGAATTGCCTAGGTGGACCTAACTTTCTAGTGGTAATCTACGTCCCGGAAGGTTTTTTGTCTCACCGATCCATGGATCGGCAGAGTTTTCCTTCAAACCTGACCCCAAAGCCGGGATTGATTTTGTCATTGGAATTTTAGGAGAATCCTAGTGTGTTGATTTGCTAGATTATAGTTGTGTCGCAGAACTGGGTGATTTGTGAGGGTCTATGTTAAAAGGGTTTTCTCCCTTAAGATGTAAATTGTAAAAGTCATGATGTAATGTGTCCTGAGGGTCGAGAAATGTTTTAAATCCCCTCGTGAGTCCTAAGTCCTAGGTCCTAGGTGATGTTTCCGAAGGCTTAGTTCGATGATCCATTTAAAAATGAAATAAAATAATAAATAATAAAAAAATTTAAAATTTAAAAAATAAAATAAAATAATAAATAATAAAAAAATTTAAAAAATTTAAAAATTTAAAAAATGAAATAAATAAAAAACAATAAAAAAATTAAAAAAAAAAAAAATAATAATAATATTTTAAGTGAATAAATCGACGGATGAGATCAAGAGATGTCTTGATCCTCATCAACGGTCGAGATCATTTCTACATGGATCATTCGAACTAGCCATTGGGATCATTTCCTTTATATAGGGTCTTAGGTGGTCATTTCAGATCAATTCGATCTGTGAGTCTGATACTGAAGAAGCTCTCTTTTAAATCTGTTTTTGGTTAATAAAAGAAGACTTTGGGGTCCATATCTTGCTGGTGTTACTCTCTTGGAATGCTGTGAGATCATTTCATTTTCTGCATATGTTATTTTCAGCCATTAATAATAGCTTTTTGTAGAGTATTGTGAGCACAGGTATCTTGTTCACTTGCTGGGGTTTGAGTGCTGTTAGGGTTTCTGAAGTAATGGCAGGTATCTCCATTACTGTTTGAGATCTAGCAGCATTTTTGCCCTCTTTATTGACGGTTGTTTTGAGCTGTGCAGAAAGCATTTTCTGAAGGAATTTTGTGGGCGTTCGGGGAAGTTCTCGGCTGAACCAGCCAACTCCCGCAAGCATTTTTTGCTGAGCCCAGTTGGATTTGATCCTGGGTCTATCATTCAGTTTTATTTTCTGATTTGCATGAGAGATTTTCTGAAGTTCTTCACAGTGAAAATCTAAAATTTATGTTCTTTAAAATATTCCCGGTCTTATTGCTGAATCTGGCTGTTAAGGGGCCAAATCTGTAAATTATTAAGCTGATCTAGGGCTTCAGTTTCAAATTTTTGCTTTATGCAGTTTTCATTAGGGTTTTGTTTATTTTGTGTTTGCAGGTATAGGGTTTTGTCTTTTTTGCAATTGCAGGACTGCCGTCAATCTTCTCGCCCACTGCACCTGTAATGATAAACGTCAATCCAGTATATCTCGGTTTCGCGGCCCCGGATCGCATGCATTTTCTGTGTATACACCACCGTCAAGGGTATTTGATCCGCAGACAAAGAGCATTCACCACAGAGAAAAGCGTTTAACCCTCATGATAATCAAATCTCAGTCAAAGCATTCAGGGTTACGATTTTCGGCTCTGATTATATTATTCTTCAGCATTCTGAGCGTATGTGTGATTGATTGCCGTCGTGAACATCTGCGATTTCTAGCCTCTGCCGTTTCTTTAACCTGCAAACGCATACATGGTATTGATCCGAGGACCAAGCAGCAAAACAATTTGATCTGCGCCCAGCATATTCCATCACGCCAGAACTTGTCTAGATTCGATCTCAGTTGCACCGTTCCAGTTATTCAGTTCACGTGGGCTGGCCAAAATTCGGATTTCAGTCTCAGACCATCAAGGCGACGCTATCAGTCAGTGAAAATTGCAATAATACAGTTCAATTAAGCCGCCGACAGTGTCAAAGCACTCAGGGCTACGTGGGCCTGCAATCGCCGCCGAATTCCCTTTAGCTAGCAAACAAGATCGTGCCCAGTCTCCTTTTATGAGAGCAAGCAGCAGCACGTTGAATCTTCGGTGGCTAGACTCGGTCATCGCCACAGCTTGTCAACACGTCCAAAACGATTTAAAGGGCAGGTAAATTTTCGCCCAGTTATTTTTCCTCTTGTGCTGGCCGAGGTTCCGTGGGCAGGCGTGGGAAATGTTCAGGTAAATCACGCCAGCTGAGTTCCTTTTTTTTTTTTTTTGCTGAGAGACGTCGCGGGTCTGTTTGTGTCATCGTGAATCTGCCTGAGTTTTCATTTTTAAGTTGTATGTGCAGTCGGGGATGAATTGTTTCATAGCGTAGGTTTCATTTTTTTTTATAGCGTAGGTTAATTTAGGATGCGTTAAGTTAATTTCTGATTTTCTTTCAAGTTTCGTTTGTTGTTTGTAAATCTTAGATTTAAAATATTCGATTAGAATAGATTGTAAATATAAATTTTCTCCTTTTATTTTTATTTAGGGTTTGAATATATTTAGGTCTTATAAATTTGGAAATATTTAGATTTCGTTTTAATTAGATTTTAGATTTTTTTTTTAAATTTTCATT
The DNA here is from genome assembly GCA_031772625.1 of Pinus tabuliformis. NCBI lineage: Eukaryota > Viridiplantae > Streptophyta > Pinopsida > Pinales > Pinaceae > Pinus > Pinus tabuliformis. Next base: position 231,313,012 of record CM062805.1, read on the forward strand.
TTTATAATATGGAAAATAAAAAAAAATATAAAAAAGGTAGCATTCAGTTTATTTTTTATTGTTATTTATTAGGATTTTTGATTTTATAATTTTAGATTAACGTAGACTTTAGATTTAGGATTTTAATATAATTTTAATTAGTTTTCATTTTGTTTTATTTTTATTTTTTTTAGATTCTAATATTTAGTCTTTAGATTTTTGTTAGATTTTAGCTTTACATTTTTTCCTTTTAGATTTTTATAATATAAAAGAAAAAAAAAAAAAAAAAATTGAAAAAAGATTTAAATTTTTTTTTTTTTTTTTTTTTTTAAATATTAAAATTTTGGGGAAAATTATTTTTGCCAGTTTTAGTGGTGTCCATGTTATGTCTTTAATGCTGGGATCTAAATTTTCAAGCCGAGATACGAAATTGATATCTGGTTAATGGTTTATGATTCGTGGTGGTTTAGAGCATTCATTTTTTCGGTTGCTGGATATTGTTTTGGTCATTCTAAGAGCATTGTGATTTAGCTGATGATAGATGATTGTTGTTCATGGTTCATGTTTCTATATCATTTAACAAGTAATCGTTTTTACAACAATCTCTTAAGGCACTGGTCTGCTAAATTAATCAAATCCATCGAGTGCTTTTTTATCGTGTCTCGTGTCTCCCAACCAACTGGTCTACAGTTGGTCTCATCATCTCACAGGGACTACCCCCCTTAGCCGCGGGAGACAGGCTTAAACGGAGGGATCGGGGATCAGAGTGACAGCCCCCGGTCTGAGCGTTGTCGTGCCAATCCGTGCGACAACAGGGTCAAGGATCATGTGGTCCAACATATTGCCGAGAAGGAAACGACAACAGAGATGTGGGACACCTTGAAGACGTTGTACTAGCATACTTCCGTGTAGAGGAACATGTTACTTGAGAGTCAACTAAGGTCATACCAGATGCAGAAGGGGGAGCAGATAGATCACTTTCTCGGTCGGTTGAAGGAGATCCGGGACTAGCTAACTTCCATAGGGGCCACACTTGATGAGGAGATGATGGTAAGGACCGCACTTAGCGCAGTCTCCAAGGAGTGGGAGACATTTGTCCAGAGCATATTGGGCAGGGCAAATCTTCCAGATTGGGAAGAATTGTGGGCGGCTCTTCATCAAGAGGAGATCAGGCGGTTGAGCAAGGTGGGAAGTAGCAGTAAAGGAGTCAGGATCAAGAAGGAAGAGGAAGAGGATGAGGCTCTGGCATTTGCAGGAAACTAGGAGAAGAGGAAGAAGAAGGACCTCCCCACGGTCAAGTGCTTCCACTGTGGGGAACTGGGTCATTATGTGAACCAGTGTCTAAGGAAGAAGAACAAGGGAGAGGCGTCTGACTCTAAGGCAATGCCAACAAAGGCGGAAAAAGAAGTCGAGGAGGATGACGATTATGCCATGAGTGCTCATGTTCCTCTAGAGAAGAGGTGGGGAGGCATCGAGCTGTATTCAAGGAGGACTATAGGAGATGAGGGGCAGGATCCTTGAGGTACCCAAACTCTTGGATTATACCTTGCTATGGGAGCCCCGAAGAAAGAGTAGCAGGACTGGTGGATGTCGATAGAGACAGATGCGAATGAAGTGACAGAGAGTGCTATAGTGCAGGGGTCCACGGGCAGCACGAGGCTAGCAGGCTCAACAGTGCGAGAGGCATGGGAGTGTTGCACCAATGCAGTATGGCATAGAGAGGTGTGAAATGATGCGAGATGCAAGGAGTTGTTCCAACAGCGCAGAGGTCAGTAGAGGGAGCACTTGTTAGCGGTAGAGATAGCACTTGTTAGCTGCAGAGAGAGCTTCAGCGTCGAGAGTGTTTCTAGCCTGACAGGGATGTCAGAAGTTGGGTGGATCAGTTACTTACTTCTCAGTAACTGAATTGGAGTGTAGTAGCAGTATGCAGTGGCACGATCCAGCATGATGAGAGGGGGATGCAGTGCAGATGCAGTGTTGGGAGGATGGACTAGCAACAGCACGGATGCAAAGGGAGCCATCGTATGGATGAAGCAGTGGCAGTGGCAGAGCCATGGGCAGCAGTACAGGATGCAGCAGTGCAGAGGATGTTGTGCGGGGAGGCCTAGCATCAGCACACGTACCTGTGCCAGATAATCAACGTGATGCTCAGTGAGGAGTATTACTAGAGCACATTCCTCGCTAAGAGGGAGTGTTGATTTGGGGTAGCATCGGATGTGCGCTGGCCATGAAAATTGGTGGAGAGGCTAAAGCACAAGAGATATCCAAGACCCAAAAATGATTTGGATAGATTGTACCCGGTTTGCAAGATATTAAAATAATTACTATTTTTAATGGAGTTCCTAAGTCTAAACTTAGGAAAAATAAAATATTAATGGGTATTAATATAAAATTGGGTTAGAAGGTTACAAAAGTCATGGATCAAGCCAAATAAAATCTTAGTCGTTGATTAGAGATGTAATCTCGGCTGTTGAAGGACCAACAGGAAAAGTATAAGAGGAGGCTTGAGGGTTAGTTGGAGAACACACCAGAGTGATCAGCTATTCATTTTTCTAGAGCGGGGTTGCTAAGCAAAATTGAATTAGTGATCAGCAATGAGGGGCAGTGAGTACTGGACAGAGAGGCAGAGACAGTGCCCAGAGACCAGCGCGGAAGCAGAGAGTGAGAGCAGTAGCCAGAGCAGGCCACGAAGAGCCCAGCAGAGACAGTGTAGAGCCGAGAGGGATTGCATCATCCACGCAGAGAGAAGCTGGAGTGATGCAGAGGGTCCCAGAGGCTGCCCAGTGCCTCAGAGGGCTGACACAGAGAGGTTCGAGGCTGACGCAGGGTAGCAGGAGGCTGATGCAGAGGCCAGAAGGGCCAGCGCTGAGCTTCAGAGTCGCTGGAGAGGGTTTCGTGGGATAGGTTTTCTGAATACCTGTTTCCAAATGGAGAGGTATTGCTGCCGTGTATTTTTCTCTGTCGGGTGAGCCAGTTAGGCACCCAGTTGTACTCAAGGAAATACTGCATAATAATAAACCCTCAGAATAGCTGCACTAGTTTTCCTGCATTGGGTTTTTCCAGGGACATTTGTCCAAAGATAACAGTGTCACTTGTGTGTTTGTTTTCTTTCAGCTGTTGATCTGTGGATGTTGCGATTGTATTGTGTTTATTTCGGTCTTTAAAGGTTTTAAATAACTTGTTCGAATTTAAACAAATAGAAGAAATAAACCAACAGAATACCGATTAATTTTCTAACGGATAGACTTAGAAAATTCAACAATAATATTGTTGGTTATTTGCCATTGGGCCTTCATATTTATTTACCAGCAAAGTATTTGCTGAAATTATGAGTTAATTTCAGTAGGGGACATTACAATCAAGGTTGTTACTTCATCTTTATGGTGCAAAATAATATTTCGAAATGCAAAGAATGGTATGAAGAAATGTACTAAATTGATAGTAAATATCACTCATATGCCCTAAAATCCATTACATACTTACTTTCATGTACCTTGAACATAATTTTAGCAGTTCTCTGACCAATCCATTTTAAAATGAAATGTGATGGGTGTGAAAATTAAAAAATTGCAGCAACTAATTTATTTTTCCTACGTATTCTTCAATAAATTATTTATGAAATCCCTTTAGTAAATATTAAAATAAATTCTACTGCAGACATCACACCAGTAAATAGAAACAAATACATGCACAAGAATCAAACACATCAACACAGTTATTTTTGGACAATTGTCCTCGGAAAAACCCAATGTGGGAAAACCGGTGTAGCAGAGGAGGATTTTATTAATCAGCTTTTCTTGAGTACAACTAGGGTGCCAAACTGGCTCACCCAACAGAGATAAATTCTCCGGTACCTCCCCTAGGATCAACGTTATTCCAGATAATCTCCGCGCGGCTCCCAGACCCTCTGCATCAACACTCTGCTTCACTGCGTCAACACTTGGCCTCTCTGCGTCACCCACGCAAGCCCTCCAATGACTGCGCAGTTCTGCTGCCTCTGCGTCTTCCTGAGTGGCTCTACGTCTACCTCTCTGATCTCTGCGCTGATCCTTTGGCACTGTCCCTGCCTCTCTGTTACGTACTTGCCACCTATTGCTGCAATCCAATCTTCTAGTTCAAATTTCTCAGCAAGCCCCGCTCCAAAAATCGAACTGACTGGTCTCCCTCAGTATCTTTCCAACTAACCCTCAAGCCTTCCCTTATACTTTTCTTCTTGATGAATCAACGGCTAAGATTAAAATAGACTTGATCTTCGTCTCTTAGAATCTTCTCATCCTTATCTTTATTAATACCCATTAATATTTTTATTTTCCTAAATTAAGACTTAGGAACTCATTAAAAATATTAATTATTTTAATAACTCTTCATCCGGATGGAATTTTCCAAAATGATTTTTGGGTCTTGGAGATGTCATGTGCTTTAGCCTCTCCACCAATTTTCATGGCTAGAGAACATCCGATGCTACACCAAATCAACACTCCCTCTTAGAGAGGAATGTACTCTAGTAATACTCCACAACTGAGCAGCACCCTGATCATCTGGCACCGGTACTTGTGCTGATTTTTGGCCTTCCTGCCCAATATCCTCTGCACTGCTACATCCTTTACTACTGCCCATGGCTCTATCAATGCCACTGCTACATCTGTCCTGCAGCTCCCTCTACATCTGTGCTGCTGCTGGTCCTTCTTCCCAACATTGCATCTGCACTGTAACTCCCTCTGCATCCGTGCTGCTGTTGGTCCTTTTCTCCCATCACTGCATCTGCACTGCAACATCATACCCATTTCTGCTACTGAAATGGATTCTTTATCATCCCCATATTCTCCCTGAAATAAGCAAACCTTGTTCTTCCAAGGGCCTTGGTAAGGATGTCTACCACTTGTTCTCTTGTAGGAGTATAGCTCAATTGTACAACTCCTCATTGGACACAGTCCCTCACAAAGTGACACTGAATATCAATGTGCTTTGACCGATCATAAAATATTAGATTCTCAGAGAGCTTGATGCAACTTTGATTATCACACATGATCTTGGTCGCTTCCATCCTTCTTCTGAATAGGTTCACAAGCAGTTTTCTAATCCATATGGCTTTGCACAAAGCTGTGATAGCACCCATATATTATGCTTCAGCTGAGCTCAGAGCTACGGATTTTTGTTTCCTACTGCACCAGGAGGTCATTCCTGATCCAATGTTGAAACAATACCCAGAGGTACTTTTCCGATCCACTGAACTTCTAGCCCAATCTGCATCAATAAATCCACTCAATCTGATATCCTTACTCCTGGTGTGCAAGAGTCCATAATCGATTGTTCCCTGTATATATCTAAGAACATGTTTGGTTTTTGCTTAGTGCACCCTCTTCGGTTCCACCATGAACTGACTGAGAGTGTTGACAGCAAAACAAATGTTTGGCCTGGTATTGACCAGATATATCAGGGACCCTATGAGCTGCCTGTATAAGGTGGGATCAACATCCTTGTCTTCTGATGCATCAATTTTCTTCTAGTTGGTGATCATTGGAGTAGCCATAAGCCTACAGTCCTGCATCCTGAATCTCTTCAGAATTTTTGTAGCATATCTCCCTTGTCCAAGGAAGATCTCCCCCTTTTGCTGCCAAACTTCCAACCCTAGGAAATAATGCATCTGTCCCAAATCCTTCATATTGAATTATGTGGCTAGATTCTTCTTGCAGTCCTCGATGAGCCTGGATGATCCTATCAGGAAGAGATCATCCACATATAATATTAGGATTAGAGGCTCATTCTCTACAACTAGATAGTAGAGATTTGGATCTGCATCACTCTTGACGAACCCCATCTTCTGCAAGTAGCCATCAATTCAACCATACCACGCTCTAGGTGCCTGTTTGAGCCCATATTAGGCTTTCTTCAATCTGCATACATGAGACTTCTTCTCATGTGTCTCAAAGCCTTCTGGTTGTTCAATGTATACTTCCTCTTCTATTACCTTGTTCAAGAATGTCATTTTGACATCCATCTGATGAATCTCCCATCCCATCTATGCTGCAAGAGATATCACAGTTCTAATAGATGTATACCTGGCTACTGGGGCAAAGGTCTCTTCGTAGTCAATTCCTTCCTTTTGAGCATACCCCCTGGCCACAAACGTAGCTTTGTATTTTTCCACACTGTCATCTGCAGCATATTTAATCTTGTAGATCCATCTCAAACCTACCACTTATCTGTCTTGAGGCTTAGGTACTACTTCCCAGACATCATTCATCATTATATAGTTGTATTCCTCTACCATCGCATCTATCCAAACTTGATGTTGAGCGACCTCCTAAAACCTGGAAGGCTTCCCATCCTGAGCTACTAAGGCCTGATATCTATCTAGATGTTTTCACTCCCTTTTATTGTTTCTCGGTGCATCGATGAAATCTTCTGCATCCTGCAGAATCTGTCGAAGTTCCCGGCTCGTTCTTCCTCTGGTAGCAGGTGCATCTGTTATCTCCTCCTCTTCCTATGATTCTTCCTGTTCTAAGGGAGAATTCTTGGCTTCCGCTGGTTGAAGTGGTTTGACCAATGGCTCATCTTTTGATTGCTCCTCGGAAGGCATTTCTCAATATTTTCTGAAGGCCCTATCTTCTATGAACTTCACATCTCATCGAACTACTACCTTCTTGCTCCCTGGAAGATAGATTCTATATGCCTTAGTGTTCTCGCTATATCCCACTAGATATCCTTTCTCTGCAGTTTGATCTAACTTCTACCTTTTCTTCTCGAGTATATGGCAATATGCTAAACTCCCAAATATCCTGAAATGACTGACTTTAGGTGTCTTCCTAGTGAAGACTTTCTCTGGAGTAATCTTGCCCAATGCCCTATGAGGAGTTCTATTCTAGACATAGACTTTTGTGTTGCATGCTTCTGCGCACAGGAATTTTGGCATATCCTGATCATACATCATGGCCCTAGCTGATTCCATGATAGTCATGTTCTTCCTTTTTGCTACTCCATTCTACTCCGGATTATAAGGAGTTGTCCACTCTCTTTTGATTCCCTCCCTAGCGCAAAAATTAGTGAATTACTTATCGACATATCCTCCACCATTGTCTGAGCGAAAAACTTTTATTTTCCTCCCTGTCAGATTCTCCACCAGAGCCTTGAACTCTTTGAATTGACAGAAAACCTCGTCCTTGGTTTTGAGAAAATAAATCCAAGTTTTCCTGGAGTGGTCATCAATGAAGGTGACGAAGTACTCGACACCACTAAGAGCTTTAGTGGACATTGGTCTGCAGATACCTAAGTGTATCAATCCTAGTACACTCTTGGCCCTATTTTTACTTCTAAGAAATGTTGCTTTGGCATACTTGCCCAGAGTACATCCTCTACATATATCATCTCATTTTGTACTAAGATCTAGAACTCCTGTTACAGTTTTCCTGATGATTCTCAGAGCCCCATGGTGCAAGTGTCCCATTCTTCTGTGGCATAGTTCATTCAAATCCTTGTCTCCATTAATGCCTATCAGTGCCATTGGTGATTCTAGCTATAACTTGTACAACCTATTACTTCTGACTCTGATCTGCACTTTCTTTTTCCAACTCAGGTGTTTGACGTATACTTTCTCCTTAATGAAGAAAATGTCATAGCCCTTGCTTTGAAGTTGTGATACAGAAAGTAATTTCATCCCTAGTCCTGGCACATGTAACACATTGGTAGCACAGAACCACTCTCCTATTTCTGTTTGAAAAACTATGGTACCTTTCCCTACTGGAGTACACTTTGCCTTATTCCCCATGGTGATCTAAAAATTCATTCTTTCCTCCTGATAATCTGAGAAACGTTCTCGGATTCCTGTCATATGCCAGGAGACTCCATTGTCTATGTACCATACCTCTGATGATGCAAAGCTTGTCACACAAGCAACTTCTTCTTCCAATCTAGAAGCCAACATAGAGAAATTGAAATTACTATCTCTTGTGCAATTGTCTGAAAATTTGCACGAGTCTCCTGACGTAGATACCTCTGCATCATGATCTCGACCCATAATTGATTTTCCCTTTCTGTCTCTGATTCCTTGCTCTAATATCATGTGAAAATTCTATTACTGCAGCAACTGATTTATTTTTCCGACTTATTCTTCAATAAGTTATTTACGAAATCCCTTCAGTAAATATTAAAATAAATTCTATTGCAGACATCACACCAGTAAATAGAAACAAATACATGCACAAGAATCAAACACATCAACATAGTTATTTTTGGACAATTGTCCCAGGAAAAACCCAATTTCGCAAAAACTGGTGCAGCAAAGGATGATTTTATTAATCAACTTCTCTTAAGTACAACTAGGGTGCCAAATCGACTCACCCAATAGAGATAAATTCTCTGGTACCTCCCCTAGGCTCAGCGTTAGTCCAGCTAGCCTCTGCACAGCTCCCAGACCCTCTGCATCAGCACTCTGCCTCACTGCATTAGCACTTGGCCTCTCTGCGTCACCCACGCAGGCCCTCCAGTGACTGTGCAATCCTGCTGCCTTTGCGTCTTCCTGAGTGGCTTTGCGTCTGCCTCTCTGATCTTTGTGCTGATCCTCCGACACTGTCCCTGCCTCTCTGTTACGTACTCGCTACCTCTTGCTGCAATCCAGTCTTCTAGTTCGAATTTCTCAGCAAGCCCTGCTCTAGAAATCGAACTGATTGGTCTCCCTCAGTGTATTTCCAACTGACCCTCAAGCCTTCTCTTATACTTTTCCTGTTGATGAATCAACGGCCGAGATTAAGTCCCTAATCAATGGCTAAGATTAAAATAGACTTGATCTTCATCTCTTAGAAGCTTCTCATCCTTATCTTTATTAATACCCATTAATATTTTTATTTTCCTAAGTTTAGACTTAGGAACTCATTAAAAATATTAATTATTTTAATAACTCTTCATCCGGATGGAATTTTCCAAAACGATTTCTAGGTCTTGGAGATCTCATGTGCTTTAGCCTCTCCACCAATTTTCATGGCTAGAGCACATCCGATGCTACCCCAAATCAACAATGGGCTTCTTTCTTCAGTGAAAAACAGCTATCTAAGTTCACAAACATAGAAGTATTTCTTTGAGCTTTCCAGTGTACCATGCCACTTGCTTGTGACTAAGCCCTTCCCATTTAAAAAATCATTTTTCTTGGTTCCAATCAAACTCAGACGGTAGATCGAAAGTCCCATTGGCTTCTCTCTCTGACACACATATAATTAATAACATGAAATGCTTTTTAACTTGCAAATGCAACAGAGTTTTCGAAAACCATCATTAATATCTCACTGCACCATGTTAGCATTGGAGTATCCCTATTTATTATTAACACAAGATCAAACACAAGTGTCCACACACAGAGATTTACTTCGACACATTTCTAGGGTATTCTAATTTAACATGGTTGAAACTCTGGAAAGTATTATAATTTATGCACAAAGAGAATTCAGATTTGTCCGAACTGTTTTTATTCCTGCTGAGTATTTATTAAACAAGACCAAGCACAGGACTTTACACATTTAGATTTACTTTAAAATGTTTTTAGGGTAATATAAATGTGTTTAAGTAATAATGAATATTGCTAATAGAGTTTGAGCTATAGAAAGTATTTTTAGTATATGTGTCCATATACATATTAATCCTGCAGATAATCTGATCAGCATATTTTCCTCAGTCTTACTAAATATGTTCGTTTTATGCAGTACTATCTAAAAGCAAGATTCCACTTTGAGAAGAATCAATATGCAGATCTATTACTTATTGCAGGTTTTGCTGGTGCAGTGTCACAGGTACTGTTCAAAGAAAGACCTTATAGTGTCCAAAAAAACTTGTTTTATTACTAAATGGTGCAAGCATGAAATCTGCTTTTTAAGAAACTTGCTTCTGGTTTCCTTCCTCCATGTAACTTGTGTAGGAACCTTCTCTAGGAAACTGACATTTACAATGCCCATTTCAGTTGCTCTTAATGCCCTTCTTGGCATATCACTTTGCAGAGCACAAGCTACTATGCGTAGGGTTATTTGCCAGCTTTGCACACGTACGTAAAATTTCTACACATTTTCACCCAACTTTTGCCTCTTATTGGATTTCTGTCAAAACTTTTTAAAAATTAATTATGATTTTGAAACTGCTGCAGGCTTTCTTAAATGGCGTTGCATGGTCCTCATGGGTACTCTCTCTCTCTCTCTCACACAATTTCTTAGCCACATAATTGATCTTTATGCAGGCATGACATTTGGACAATGAAGGTATAATTTGAAAAAGAAGTAGTATATGTTGCATATATTAGAGAGAACAAGGCACACTTATGAAATCATGTCTCATTAGCTCATTGATCCATCTGTAAGAGGTCAATAAGCTATGATTAATTGAGGAATTTCCTTGTCATTAGTGAATGAGGTGACATCGTGAATTGTACCCATTTTCTGTTACTGTTTGCATTCTTGAGGATGAATGGGGATGTCCCTAATGTCCTTTGACAGTCTGCTGAGGCATCTCTGGGACAATTTGGGAATGTTATTAGAACTTCTCCTCCGGAAACCAACAACCCATTAAAAAAATAACTTAGTACAAAATGGAAGAACTAACTAATCCAATAACCTTATCTAACGTACAACTAACCTAAAGATCAGCCATGGCTAAGTCACTAAGAATTTATTATTTATTTTCATATATAATGGCTGCTCATGCTGTACAAAACACAAAATTAGAACAACAAAGTTGTGGAAGTCATTGGAGGATGGTAGTGATGATGATGATGCAACAAAATCTATTGAGGCTCAAGCATTTTTTGATAGACTTACAGCAAAGCATCATAAATGTATCAACCTTCCAGCTATATAGTATGAGAACATTTTTTGGCATTTTGCCACATTGGAGGAAGCACTGACTCTTTATATTGTCAATTACAAGATCAATATTTATCTTTTTTGAAATTGCTTGATATGATTATTTTTATCTATTGAACGACTTCATATATTGAGGATTATATATATTTAACTACTAAATCTTTTCTACAAATTTTAGATATTTTAGGGCCACCAAATATGTCATCCATTGAAATTTGGCTCCTGTTGCAACCTAAACCCACAACTGGGATTATCATGGAGAAAATATTTAACTCCACTTGGTGTGGCCTTGGGGGAAAATCTCGAATTGAGGCTATCAATCAATTCTCAACTCCTCTGTCTAGGCTAACACCTAGCGAAGCCAAGGAGGGTGGACCATGTTACCGTTCAATCTAGGAGGGACCCTAGGAGGAGTACCTAACGGAAATTTACTAGACCAAATGGCAACAATGGGACAAGGACCCACTGTCACCTTAGTCGATGTCCCCTGCTCTTTATGGACTTTCACCGATGGGAGGAGTCCATCGGTATGGAGGAAATCACTTGAATGATAGGATCAATGGCAAGGTATAACGTGATTTCCAAGGCCCATTCAAAGGAGAGGCTCAATTAATGGTTCAAATACTTAAAGAAAAGCTAAAAGGCTCCCCAAGAAAGACCTATGAAGGATGACCTCAAGCTTAGGAATATTCAATAATGATGAATGCCTAAGATAAAAACTTCCAAAATCCCTCACTTGTGATTGATGTGTTTATACTAGGGTTCAAATTGAGGCAAGGATGGATCATTCAATTAAAGTGTGAGCTTTGGGAGAAGCTAGGGTGACTTTCCATGAAAAACCCCTTGAGAGAAATATTATAAGAGACCAAGGGTTGAGAAATATACCGTGGCAAAGGCTCACCCAATGATCACCTATAATTAAGAGAAAAGATTTTGAATGATGAACTACAAAGTGAAAACCTTCAAGAAATCCCCAAGTCAAAGCAGCTTCAAGGGTTCCCTCTTGGTGCAATAGCTAGGGCGTCAATTTATTTGAAATTACACCGTTGGAATTTGTTCAAACTTGGAAGATGCCTAGAGGAGACATAAATGAAGAAACTTGTCTGGACGGAATCTTAAAATTCTTCCTCCCTGAAATTTCGAACCAAGCCCTAGAAAATCTCCTTATCCTTAGAGGACAAAGAAAAGAGGGAGAAAAGAGGTGCAAGAATGATATTTTGTTAAGTTAATGTGATCACCAAGGATTTAGGACCAATGCCTGGCTATTGGGAAGATTGGAATCAAAATGATCAAGATTTTGGAATTTCACTCTTCCAGGAGGCCTAAAGAAGCAACTTCACTGATGATGGATGCAACTACATGGCAACCTTAGACTTTAATACTTCGATATACAAGATTTTATGGAGTTTCAAGGTAAAAAGTGCACAACCTACTTCATTCTTCTTGTCGAGATGAATAATAGAAATGAGCCAAGATTACAAGTGTTACATAAATTCACATTAATTTTTTGGGCACAAGCAAATTCAAAGCATACCGTTCCATACTTTAGACATAAATTATCAATAAATTCACATGAAAAGAGCACTTAAATGACAAGAGAGTATATCCATCCATCACATTTGCAAAATAGAAGCTCCAAGAGAGATAAATAAAATATTCCACAAACCAAAATGCATTTAATCATCCAAATCATTCCACAAATTGCAAGTATGAAATCTTTAGAAAGATATATCCCAAATCCAAGTGAATACGAGTTACAAATGAGGCCTCACTTGTATTTATATGAGCCTCTAACAATTCAAATAGGTCAAATTTTCCTAGCAAACCCCTAAAAATGACTCTAATGTGCAAAATAACACCCTAATTGGTGACAAGCCCAATAAATAGCTCCAAAAGATGAAGAATAAGCCTCTCAAGAGGGCCGAAATGATAAAAAAATAGCTAGAAGGCCCGTTGGAAGGCCAAATGAAGTCCCTCTGGTGCCATAAGAAATAGGAGGGCTCCAATAATAGTGATGAAAGTGGTGGCCCCTTGATCTCCAAGCAAATGACCTGTGGTGCCCTCAAGTGGCCATGGGAGCACAAAAGCATCCTCATGGGTCTCCAACTGAATTGAACAAACACGTATCCCATTTGTAAGGGTTGGAACAATGATGTAAGCCTTCCCTTGTCTCCCATGGTGAAACAAAACCCCATCTAGGCCCTAGATCAACTGCCAAGTGTGTGGTGCAAGTGTGTAGCCGGCTGGTCAAGGTGTTCCAGGTGCATCATCATCATCAATTAAGTTGGACACGAGTGAGTAATGAATGGTGTTGAAGGGTCCCATGGCATGGATATCTACTCTCTGCTATAGTGGAGGCCCATGGCTGACAACGCACATTGGACCCTGTATAGGGAGACCAAACCCCAAGATGAAGACCAACCTGCAATCATGTATAAAATCCAATGCGTCTCCTCACCTCCAGTATAAAAAATCATTAATGTAATTGAGAAAATGAGCTTACAAACCATGGAACCAAGTGGGCACTTCATAGTGGCATGCCCTTCCATAATGTGCTTTAGAGTGTACAGGTGTCTCCAAGTTCAAGAAATAGGTTAATCAAGGACCCTATTAGGTGGTTTCAACCTCTAAGGGAGTGGAAAGTCCATGGTACATCCGTCATATGGATGGTGTCATGTGAAATAATGATGGAACTGAGTGGGGCATCAGGGGAAGGCTCCAATCCACACGCCATGGTACAAGGGTAGCTATGATGAGGGAAGCCCACACTTGGGTGTATAAATGTATGAGGGAGAAATCGCGGTACATGAGAAACCCTGGCCTTCGTTTTTCCACCCTTCTTCATATGCCTTTTTCCTTTTTCCTTTTTATTGATTTTTCTTTTATAACTACTCGAGGCTCCAAGGAATGAGAGCATGATATGTATGATATAGTAGTGAATACCCCCTTGAAGGTTGGGCAGTTCATCGCCCACCAGGGGTTTGGACAATCATGGGTTCCTTAAAGATGTGGGGAGCACAATATAAGGGCCCTAGGAACTAAGGTGATGGCCATAATAGTAGGGGGTAGAGCTCATGTTGGTTTTTGCCCACGTGCTAAATTTGTATGTCTCGGCCATATTTTTTGTTTTATACTACATTTCATGTTGAGAGTGGCCACATTATGATTTTATTTTTATTTTTAGCTGCATCAACCTCTAGGGCTTCGTTCTAGGCCCGACCCAAAGTGTGGACAAGGGGATAGGGAGTCTAACTCATTGTGGACCCAATGGACAAATGTGAACCCAGATGGAAAATATGTGGAAAGGGGTTATAATGAGCGGAGGGGAGTGATGTATGTGGTTACGGGAAGTTGGACCATACAACCAAAATCGATATTTCCCATGTAATACCATTGCTAAAGCTAGTAGTCAATAAAGGAGATCCCATGGGACTAGGATACAAGGTTAACCACCAAGTTGGACAAGGGGACAAGAGTACAAACCAAATCCATTCTTTCCGCCGAATCCTCCCACTAATCCATTCCCAAAAGTGTCCATTACAAGTAAGCAAAAATACCCAACTATGTAATGAAATCCATACCTTCAGGGTTGAAAGACTCACCTTCAAACATACGATCATAATAGATGGGAAAAGGCACATAATGGCTGGCTCAGGCGGCAAAGATGGTGACACATCGAGCTATCTGGTGGCTGAAAGGGGCTGCTGGTTGTTGGTTGAGGACTATCTAGGAGAAAATTTTCTCCTATGGGTGTCACCCACAGGCGGTGGTTAACATCTGGCTCCAACTAGGACATGATCTCTCAGTAGAGTGCACATATGTACTCGAACGGGGAGGCCATGAGAACACCAACAAACTCTTGGGACCAAGACTTGTTGCCTACACATCATGTGAAAATTTCTGAATAGAAATCTTATTGCAGTGATTAATATTATTTCTCCTACTTATTATCTTAGAAATAAGTTATTCGCAGTGTTCTTATGGCAAATATTGAAATATATTATACTGCAGTCTTCAGAATTAAAATATTGCAGAAAGTAAATCCAGGGAAAAATACTGGCACAAATACAATCACAATGACATTTATTTTTGGACAGTCGTCCCTGGAAAAACCCAATGTGGGAAAACCGGTGTAGCAGATGAGGGTTTCTTTATTATTCTTTAGCAAAATCTCTTTTACAAATTACAACCAGCAAAACATGAGAGAAAAATTTATAAACGTTTCTAGATAAATTTATGATCCAAGTGAAGTAGCCCTCCTTCCTTTGAATCCTTTTGCATCCCTCTGCGTCAATTTTTCCCTCATTGGCCCAACATCTAGCTGCCCATGTAGTCCCTGCGTCAACCTGCCTCTGCACTGCCTCTTTCTGTGTCAACTTGTTCCTGCTTTGTGTCTTGCTGTCTTGCACTCTCGAATGATGTTGATGCCCTCTCTCCCTTTCTCACCTGCAACTCTCCCCCCACTTTGATTTTCTCTTGTTGAACTTTGACCAGTGAGAAAATCGATCCTACTCGGATAACTGAGTATTAGCCTCTGGTGTGTTCTCCAAGTGCCCATCAAGTCTCCTTTTATAACCCTCTCGTTGATCAATCAACGACCCATATTATTTTCTAATCAATGGCTACGATCATATTGACTTGATCTTTGCCTTCTTCTAGAAGTTTCACGCACAGTTTAGATTAATACCCATTAATTATTTTAATTTCCTAAGTTTAGACTTAGGGCCCCATTAAAAATAATTAATTATTTTGATAAAATTGTTTCTGGGTGGAATTTCCCAAAACAATTTTGGGGTATTGGAGAATGCATGTGTCTAAGCTTCCTTGCAAAATTTGAGACTTAGAGCACATCCAATGCTACCAGAAATCAACACTCCCTCTTAGCAAGGAATGTGCTTTAGTAATGCAACTTGTTGAAGCATCACCCTATTTTGTAACATCTCCCTCTTCGCTAGCTGATGTCTGACATCCTGTCCACCAACTACTGCGCAAATGGTGCATCTGTATTGCTGCTAACCCTGCCATTTGTCAACACTGCAACTCCCTCTGTCACTGTAAATGAGAAGTCACATGTTTCTACTACTGAAACAGATTCTCTACCATACCCATTTTCTCGCTGAATTGAATGAAATTAGCTCTTCCTAGAGCCTTTGTGAGTATGTCAGCTACCTGATCTCCTATGGGGACATACTGTAGCTACATGCCCCACGCTGAACACAGTCTCTGATAAAGTGACATCTGATATCAATGTGTTTTGACCGATCATGAAATACTGGATTCGCAGAGAGTTTGATACAACTCTGATTATCACAGAACACCCTGGTTGCTTCCATCCTTTTTCTGAACAAGCTCACAAGCAGTTTTCTAAGCCATATGGCTTCACACGTAGTTGTGTTGACTGCGATATATTCTGCTTCAACTAAGCTCAGAGCTACTGGCTTCTACTTCCTGCTGCACCAAGATATCATCCCTGTTCAAACTCTGAAGTAGTACCCCGAGGTACTTTTTCGGTCTACTGAACTACCTGCCCAATCTGCATCCGTGAACCCATTCAATCTGACGTCCTCCCCTCGGGAGTATTTCAACCCATATCCGACTATTCCATGCACATATCTAAGAATGTGTCTAGTTGCTGCCCAATGCACCCTTTTTGGTTCTACCATGAACTGACTAAGAGTGTTGACAACAAAGCAAATGTCTGGCCTAGTGTTGACCAGATACATAAGCGACCCAATGAGTTGTCTGTACAAGGTGGGGTCCACTTCCTTGTCTCCTAATGCATCTATTTTCTTCTAGTTGGTGATCATGGGAGTAGCCATGGGTCGACAGTCTTGCATTCTGAATCTCTTCAGAATCTCTGTAGCATATCTTCCTTGCCCAAGGAAGATCTCCCCATTCTTCTGCCAAACTTCCAATCCCAGAAAATAATGCATCAACCCCATATCCTTCATGTCGAATTCAACTTCAAGATTCTTCTTACAATCCTGTATGAGCCTGGATGATCTTGTTAAAAACAAATCATCCACATATAATACCAGAATAAGTGGCTCATTCTCTACCATCAAATAGTAGATATTGGGATCAACATCACTTTTGACAAATCCCAATTGCTGCAAGCAACTATAAATTCGACCATACCATGCTCTGGATGCCTGCTTTAGCCCATACAGGGCTTTCTTTAATTTGCAAACATGAGTTCTCTTCTCATGAGTTTTGAAGCCTTCGGGTTGTTCTATATACACCTCCTCTTCTATCACCCTGTTCAAGAAAGTTGTCTTGACATCCATCCGGTGAATCTCCCATCCCATTTGAGCTGCTAGGGATATAACAGATATGATAGAGGTGTAATGGGAAAGTGGGGTGAAGGTCTCTTCGTAGTCTATTCCTTCTTTCTAAGTGTATCCCTTTGCCACAAATCTAGCCTTGTACTTCTCTATATTGCCATCTGCAACATACTTGATCTTATAGATCCATCTTGATCCTACTATTGATCTCTCTTCTGGTCTAGGTACTACTTCCCAGACATCATTCGTCATGATAGAATTGTACTCTTCTACCATGACATCCACCCATACTTGGTGTTGAACAACTTCCTAAAAGCTAGAGAGTTCTTCAACCTAGGATACCAATGCATGTTATCTATCAGGTTGTCTACACTACCTTTTCTCGGTTCTAGGAGCTCCAACAAACTCCTCTGCGTCCCTCAATGTTTCCCATACTCTCTGTTGGTTCTACCATTGGTGGTGGGAGGCTCAACCAACTCCTCCTCCTGATCCTATTGTTCCATCTGTTGAGAACTATTTGGATTTCCTCCTTTTGAGGAGATATTGGTACTAGTCACTATACTCGATCTAGGTGTCTGTCCTCCTCCCTGTCCTCCTTGCTGCCCCTGGACTAGTGGAACATCTCTTGGCTAATCTTATGTTGGCATCTCATGAGATTTCTTGAAGGCTTTATGCTCCATGAACTTTGCATCCTGTCTCACTACAATCTTCTTGCTGCTAGGAATGTAGATTCTATAAGCTTTCGAGGTCTCGTTGTATCCTACAAGATACCCCTTTTCTGCAGTCTGATCCAGTTTAATGCGCTTCTCGTCTGGAATGTGACAATATGCCATGCTTCCGAATATCCTGAAATGACTGACTTTCGGCTTCTTCCCTGTGAAGAGCCCTTCGGGTGTTTTCTTCCCCAATGCTCTATGAGGAGTTATATTCTATATATACACCGATGTGTTGCAAGCTTCTGCCCATAAATACTTAGATAGATCTTGATCATACAACACAGCTTTGGCTGCCCCAACAATAGTTCTATTTTTTCTTTCTGCTACTCCATTCTGTTCCGGATTATATGGAGTTGTCCACTCTATTTTGATGCCCTTCTTTGCGCAAAAATTTGTGAAGTCTTTGTCCATATATTCTCCACCATTATCTGAACATAATACCTTTATCTTTTTCCCTATCATATTTTCAACGAGAGCCTTAAACTCTCTAAACCGATAAAGACCTCATCCTTGGTCTTTAAGAAATAGATCCAAGTTTTTCTGGAGTGATCATCAATAAAAGTGTCAAAGTATTTGCCACTACTAAGAGCTCTTGTGGACATTGGATTGCAGATATATGAGTGTATCAATCCCAATACACATTATGTTCTATTGTTACTTCTGGAAAAAACTGCTTTAGCGTACTTCCCTAGCACACATCCTCGACATAAGTCATCATGCTCACTAATAAGGGTTGGTACTCCTGTAAGAGTCTCTCGGAGAATCCTCAGTGCTCCATGGTGTAAGTGTCCCATTCGCCTATGCCATAATTCATTTCATTCCTTGTCACCATTATAGTTTTTGCCTATCAGTGTCATTGGTGACTCAAGTTGCAACCTATACAATTTGTTTCTTCGAATCCCAATTTGCCTTTTCTTCTTCCAACTTGGATGCTTGATGTATACTTTATTTCCCATGAAGTATATATCGTATCCCTTGTCCTGTAACTAGGACACTGAAATCAAGTTCATTCCTAATCCTAGCATATGTAGAACATTGGTGGCTCGGATGTTGGTCCCTGCTTCCATCTGAAATGCTATGGAGCCTCTCCCTACTGGAGTACATTTCGTTATGTTTCCCATAGTAATTTGGAAGTCCATTTGTTCTTCTTGATAGCTCAAGAAATGTTCTTTTACTCCCGTCATATGAGCTGAAGCCCCACTATCAATGAACCAAACATCCATTGACGCTGAATTTGCTATGCATGCGAATTCTTCTTCTAATCTGGTAGACAACCTTGAGACACTTTAAGTATCCATCTTGTGCCAATTTCTGACGCTATCCTGCCCCAACAACTGTTGCAGGAAAAACTACATCCCACCTGAGACAACCCCTCTCGCTGAATCTTCTGCTGCACTATTCCTTCTGCCGCTGACAAATTTCGATCAGGAAGACTTACCCCTTTGTCTACTCACTCAGAAAGAGTTTTACCACGAAATCTAATCCTCTTGGCTTGAACTGCATAACCCCTTGGAAATTCGAATTACTGCCCCTGCAGGAATTTCGAATTCCTTTCTTCCTTCAACATTGGGTCTTCCGGCTTCTTTCTTCTGCTTTACCTCAACTCTGATACCATGTGAAAATTTCTAAATAGAAATCTTACTGCAGTGATTAATATTATTTCTTTTACTTATTATCTCATAAATAAGTTATTCACGGTGTTCTTACGGCAAATATCGAAATATATTCTACTGCACTATTCACAATTAAAATATTGTAGAAAGTAAATGCAGGGAAAAATACTGGCACAAATACAATCACAATGACAGCTATTTTTGGACAATTGTCCCCGGAAAAACCCAATGTGGGAAAACCAGTGCAGCGGATGAGGGTTTCTTTATTATTCTTTAGCAAAATCTCTTGTATAAATTACAACCAGCAAAACAGGGGTGAGAAAAATTTATAGATGCTTCCAGACAAATTTTTGATCCAAGTGAAGTACCCCTCCTTCCTCTGAATCCTTCCGTGTCCCTTTGCATCAATTTTTCCCTCACTGGCCCAGCGTCTAGCTGCCCATGCAGTGCTTGCATCAACCTGCCTCTGCGCTGCCTCTTTCTGCATCAACATGTTCCTGCTTTGCATCTTGCTGTCTTGCATTCTCAAATGATGTTGATGCCCTCTCTCCCTTTCTCACCTGCAACTCTCCCTCTGCTTCGATTTTCTCTTGTCGAACTTCGACCAGTGAGAAAATCGATTCTACTTGGGTAATTGAGTATCTACCTTTGGTGTGTTCTCCAAGTGCCCATCAAGTCTCCCCGTATAATCCTCTCGTTGATCATTCAAAGGCCCATATTAGATTCTAATCAATGGCTAGGATGATATTGACTTGCTCTTAGCCTTTTTCTAGAAGTTTCAGCTACAGTTTAGATTAATACCCATTAATTATTTTAATTTCCTAAGTTTAGACTTAGGGTCCTGTTGTCGCACAGAATGTTTAGGCACCGCGACAACGGCTCAGATCAGGGGCTGTCACCCTGATCCCCAATCTCTCTGTTAAAGCTGTCTCCCTACAGCAGGCTAAGGGGGGTAGACCCTATGGAAAAGTGGAATGAAGAAGAACTAGTTGGGAACCAGCCAGTTCAGGAGACACAGTGAAGCGATCAAGTACTTGATTAATATTTAGCAAGACTTATAGCATTTGATTGTATTTTAAACGATTGATACCAGTGCCTTATGGAGTGAACGATCTTGCTAGGGAAATTAAGACCAAGTAATCGATTAGCAACTGTTGCTTAAATGAATGACTATTTTATATGAAATGCAAATCCTAAAACTAATGTGAGATGCAAGAATCTTGGTTAATTTTAGTTAAATTCCTATTTAAATGTGAACCCTTCAATCTTTTCTGTGTTGAGACTAATTTCGTAATAATTGGCAGAGAGAAGATCAGGAGAAGCACACTAAGGTGTGATTAACAATACCTCTCCTGAAATTCTAACATACCCAGTGCCTCTGACACTGCAGAGAACTGTGGCTCTGACGACTGAAAGGTCACCGTTTTAAGTACTACTAAAACAGGCTTCTCAAGAAAAGACGGATGGAGACCTATCTGTCTATCGACCAAGCT
This sequence comes from Pinus tabuliformis, assembly GCA_031772625.1. Taxonomy (NCBI): domain Eukaryota; kingdom Viridiplantae; phylum Streptophyta; class Pinopsida; order Pinales; family Pinaceae; genus Pinus; species Pinus tabuliformis. The sequence goes on from CM062805.1 coordinate 231,333,932, forward strand.
TATGCTTGGAAGTAAATTTTATCTATGCAAAGTTAACTTATATGCAAATGCACCAGAAGATGAGATGAAGTTAGACTCGAGAATGGGAAAACACTTATGTCACAAAAGCCCTCAATTACCCAAATGAAATGCTTGCATTTTTTTAGATGAAGACTTAGAAAATAAACTCTTGAAGATACTATAGTTAAAACACTAGCTTATTTCAAATCTTCTTGATACAATTTAGCTCAAAAAGAACAAAAACAACTTTTCAATTCGATATCAATGTCAACAGATGCTCAAAAAAATACTCAGTTTATGAAACAAAGGATATGCATTTTATCACAATTCCATGACAGTATTTAATTTTCAGAAATTAATTTTTAGGACAGCAGTAAGAAAAACTTTATGACAGCAACATTATGGCAATGAAAATAGTAAGCTATCAATGATATCTTTATGCCAAAAATTTACCGAAATTTTTCCAAACTTGCCCACATGAATTATAAAAAAAATTCAGCCTGTTGTGATGTGATTTCCGAAATTATATTAGATCTGATATACTTATTACAGTCAGCAATTAAAACATGAAATAATCCTAATAATGGATGCCCAACTCAAGAAATTAATTCCTTAATGTATTAGACAACTTAGGAACTGATTTTAGGCTAACCCACATGAAATTTCCACTGTTATATTTCAGACAGAAACAGAATTATTCAGAGATAATAGTGACCCAAAATGTAGATCTAGGCCAAATTCTTGATACACATCAAACATAAATGACTTATTAATGTATTTTGCAAATTTTTAGTTAATTTCAAGCCACTTAGATGTGTTTTTCACCACTATTAAAAAGGTATATGACTACTGTATCAAATAGTGAAGAAAAATATGGTTTAGAGATCAAACCCTTAGGCCCTAGGCCTTGAAGATCACTTGCCCAAGTTGCCAAAAAAATTCAATATCTGAAACACAAATTTTTCCAAATTTTCTGCAAAACCCACCAATGATTAACTTCAGAAAATCAAATATTCAAATCAGAAATGGAGCAAGGGAATCTAGAGCCAATGAGAGCTAGCACTAGGCCCAATAGAACTAGCATTGGGCTAGGAGAAGGCAGATCTGGGCTTAGGAGCCCCAAAACTTGAAACCCTTGTTCTGAAAAAAATTATTTTGCTTCAGATCTTCAGATTTATTGCAAAATCTTTAATGGTTGGCCTTGCAAAAATATTTGGGACAAGATATTGCCCTCCAGGGCCTAGATCTGTCTCAAAACCCCCAGATCTGCTTGAAAAAATCTCAAATCTGAAGATTTACTTGGTTGATTTCTCAGATCTATTCCTGCAAACAATCTTTGAGCCTAGATCTTGCCCTCCAGGGTCTAGATCTAGCTCAGATCTGAAGATTTTCTTGGTTGATTTCTCAGATCTATTTCAGCAAACAATCTTTGAGCCCAGATCTTGCCCTCCAGGGTCTAGATCTAGCTCAGATCTGAAGATTTACTTGGCTGATTTCTCAGATCTATTCCTGCAAACAATCTTTGAGCCCAGATATTGCCCTCCAGAGTCTAGATCTAGCTCAGATCTGAAGATTTTCTTGGCTGATTCTCAGATCTATTTCTGCACAAGTAGAAAGAGAAAAACCCAATACCCAATATGTACAAAAATAGAGAAAATCCCAAAAACCCAAGTGTTAAAATTCAAAATTATATTACAAAATTTCAGATCTACACAAGTAAATAACAGATCTATACAAATAATTTATAGATCTATACAAATAATTTACAAATCTATTAGATCTAAGGAGTATGAGTCTAACTCCGCTCCTAGATCTGATAATCTAAAGCTCTTAATAGCCAGATCTATCAAAATTTCCATAAAATATTTAAAATATTTTGAAATTTTAGAGAGGTACTAGCTCAAAAACACCTCGCAGAAAAAAATTATTGTTAGATAAATCCTGAGGTTTGTATGAAATAGGCTCTTCAGAAAATATGTGTTGAGAGTTCGCTGGTCCAACCGAGAACTATCCCCAAACACTCAATGAGAACTTGAGAGATCTTCTGCAAACACTAGATCAACCATCAAATCAAGGTTAGAAATAGAACAACAATAAAATTATGAAGAAATAGAGATACCTGCTACTTCAATCAAAATTAAAAATGCTACCCTAGATCCAACAAACTGAAGAAGATATCTGTATTCAGATTATTCTAAGAGAGCTATTGATTGATAGTTTTCACATAATATTAAGCAGAAACTAAAAGAATGTTACCATAAATTCATGAAGAGGAACACTACAACACGTTGAAACCCCAAAGATTTTTGCATTAATTCAAAAAAGTATACAAGAGAGCTTGAGAGCTTAGTACACGATCCAGAGATCGGATGAACTCAACTGACAATTGACCTCCTATTTAAAGATAAATCTTTCAACGGCTAGTTCAAGTGATCCTTGTTAAAGTAATTTCGACCGTTGATGAGGATCAAAATTTCTTTTAATTTCATCCATCGAAATTTTAATTATTGAGGAAATTTCAAATTTTTCAATTAAATGCATTTTAATTAATTCAAAAATTAATTTCCTCAAAATTTTGACTTTGACTTAACCCCAAGGACCAAAGGCTTAAAATTTAGCAAAATAATCAACCTTAGTCCCTGGACCTCTTAAAATTTAATTTTTATAGGACCCACGAATTTTGCTTTTGGAGAATTTAAATTTACCTACGACCTATAATTAATTAAATTTCTGGCTTAGGATTTTAATTAATTTTGGCCAGAAAATTTAATTAATTAACCTATGAGGGGATAAATTATTTTTCTAACCCTCAAGACACTTTACATCACGATTTTTACATTTTTACATCTCAAGGGGAAAAACCCATTTGCAAAAGATCCTCACAGACTACCCAATTCTGCGACACCAAAATATAATCTAGCAAATCAAGCAATTTGTAATAAAATAACCTAACGAAATAGTTAGGATTATTCCCAAATCACTTTTACACAGACTCGATCTATAACACTAGGAATCGCCTAAGATCCTAGTGACAAAATTCATTCCGGCTTTGGGGTAAGGTGGAAGGAAAACTCTGTCGACCATCCGAGAATGGATCGGTGAGACAAAAAACCTCCTGGAATGTAAATCGTTACCAAAAAAATAGGTTTTACTTAGGCAATTACATACATGACACAAATCTGCTGAGATTATTTACATCACATATATGCAGAATGGGATTACATTATAACATGACAATCAGGCTTATGATGATAGCTGGACGACACAGACACATCGATTAGGTGCTATCCATTTTGTGAAGAAGGGGGTGTAATGCTATGGGTCGTTGACACGTAGTGCTTAACATGTCCCATTAAAAATAATTAATTATTTTAATAAAATTGTTTCTAGGTGGAATTTCTCAAAACAATTTCTGGATATTGGAGAATGCATGTATCTAAGCCTCCCTGCAAAGTTTGAGACTTAGAGCACATACGATGCTACCATAAATCAACACATCATAGATTAAGCTCACGGGGCAACATGTTTTTGTGGCATCTTATGTTCGATCAAGCTTTTGTTAGGCCATAAAAATTAAAATGAACAAGAAATAAAATTTAATTCTAAATGTAATTTAAGTCTAAATGGGTTTAGTCTAGCATGATAATATAATATGATGTTACTTCTAATGTAAAATCAATATGCAATGCATCCTACTCTAACATGCATATTACATCATACAAGTAATAAGTGTAATCATAAAGCCAATGCAACCAACATATCATCTAGTCAATATGAGAACTATTGCTCCTCTGCTTACTCATATAATAGATCCAAGGTCAAGGGTAGGAATGGCTATATGGAAGGTCACAAGGGCGGGAGGTGGAAAAAAAAAAGTGTGAAAATTTCAAATCTGAAATCCTATTGCAACAAGTGGAATTTTTTTTTCTTATTGTTAATTAATTTAACAATTTATCTGCTATGACAAATATCAAATAAATCACATTGCAACCTTCACAAATAAAATACTGCGAAATAATAGAGCTATAAACTGAGAAAATACTAGCGCACACATAAAAATGACACCATTATTTTTGGAGAATTGTCCCCGGAAAAATCCAACTTGGGAAAACGGGTGCAACATGTGAGGGTTTTTATTATTAAGAAACAATGAAATTTGAGTACAATGTATGGATGCCCAACTGGCAATCCAAACAGCAAGAAAATCTGGACATAATTATTTAAGGGAATTCCCTTCTTCCACAAGCAACCCCGACACAACTTCCCTTCAGAAAATTCATCCTCCTAGACGCTTTGCGTCAGCCTCTACGCAGTGCTTGCATAGACCCTTAGACGTCTAAGTCTGGAACTGCCTTTGATGAAGTCATTCTGCCTATCTCTGCTGAGGAAACTAATTCTCTGACCCTTTGGAAGACTTTCCTGGCCTCTGGAAGCTGAATCAATTTTTCTTCCAGCCAAATCAAATTGCTTTTCTGAATCAACTGCGCTGCCTCACTGGGAATAACTCGGCCTCCTTGCTGCTGCCTCTCCAGATCAGGGAAACTTCCTCTGGATCACTGTCTCTTCTTCCTCACTAAAGGTCAAACTCTCTGGCAACTAATTTCTGCTACTCTTGAAAATTGAATTCTCCAACTAACTCTGGTGTATTCTCCAAGTGCCCATCGACTTCTTCTTATAATCCTTTGTTGGAGCACCAATGACCAAGATTAAAACTTAATCCAGGGCTAGGATCATCTGGAAGTCGATCTATGTGAGTTTCTAGACTATTCTCACCTTGACTTAATTAATTATAATTAATGAACCAGTTTTCCAAAGTTTAGACCTAGGAAACATTAAAAAATTGGTTAATAATCTAATTAAGTCATCTCTAGGTGAAATTTCTAGAAAGTATTTATTGGTTTTGGAGATCTCATTCATTCTAGCCTCTCCACCAAATTTCATGGCTAGAACACATCTGATGATATAGAAACTAACACTTCCTCTTAGCAAGGACTCTGTTCTCTCTAGTGTTGCACATCCTACCAAAACACCCTATCTTTGTATCACCTCCTATCACGATGATGATGTATGGCCATACTACCCACCAACCACTGCGCAACTCTGATGCTGCATAATGCATTTGTGTTGCTGCTGACACTGCCAACTCTACATCTGCACTGCAACTCCCTCTCATTTGCTGTTGTTGCTGCTACAACTATTGCAACTAAGAAGCATCCAAAATACTGAATCAACTGCGTTCAGTATGATGAATCTGTCACCCAAGTCTGTGAATGCTACTAGCATTTGCACTATCATTGAATAATTTGTGTTGCTTCCGGCTCTGCTGCTAAGCCACCTGCTCTGCTGCCAACACTGTATTGCGCTCCTCAGCATTTTACTACCACTAGTCTGTAACTCCCACTGTGGTACTGACTCCATCAACTGCCACTAATCCATCTTGCTACTGAACACTGTGGGCCCCCCCATAGCTAGGTAATGATCCATGAGGTGGACTCCTCAACGACCATGCCCAATATTTGTAGCTCTTTGGGGCTACAACTCCAAGTCACCCCACCTCACTCCTAGAGGTATGGCTGCCATCATCGCGAAGTCTTCCTCCAACCTGGAGGACAACCTATCTATCTTAGCATGTGTTGTCACCTAGTCTTGATTCTCCTTCTTATCCTTCTTTCTTAGAGAACACTGGGTACTTTAGTGGCCAAAATTGCCACGCCTGAAGCACTTGACTTTCTTCTTCTTCTTTTGCTCTCCCCTGCCCCTGACTAGGACCCTTTGATGCGAGGGCCACATTCTCCTCCTCCTTCACACTCTTTGATCCGCTGATGCTCCTGCCACTAATGGAGCTCTTTAGCAAAGCTCACCTCAACTGCTCCCGCTGCAAGTCAGCCCACATTTTGTCCCATCCTGGTAGTGTGTCTCTGCCCAATATACTTTGGACGAAGACTTTCCAATCCTCCGAGACATTGTTTAGTGTCAATTGTACTAGCTCCAAAGGTTGAGGTGCTACTCCAGCAATTGCAAGCTTGTCTCGGACCTCCTAAATCCTAGTGAGGAAGGGATCTATGCCTTCCCCCTTATGCATCCTGATGCATCTCAACTTTTCTTCCAGGAACATCTTTCGCTGCTCAGAAGTACCCTAGTATAACGTGGAGAGAGCATCCCACATCTCTTTGGTCATTCCCTTGGCCACTATATGTGAGACTATATGATCTCAGACTCCATCCAAGATCAACCACTTCGCCTTCACCATTTCCTTCCTGTATTCCTTGAGTTGATCTGCATCTTGGGGAACTGCCACCACATTATCTATGTGGGATTTCAGGCCATATTCATCTAGAATGAAGGACACCCTAGCCTTCCAGATGACATAATTGGAATCTCCATCCAACCTATCCTGATCTCTAAGTCTTGTTGTGGCTATCTTTGATCAAGTCGAAAAATACCTTTTTCCCTCTGTTTGGCTGCTGCTCTGCTACTCGCACTGCCTTCTGGAATGCACAGATCTGCTAGCTGCTACTGCCAATCTGTCTGGAAAAATTGAACTTTTGAGACTCAAAGTTTCATGAGAGAAGTTTTTCCTCTACTGTGTGTGCTTTTCTCTTCCACCTGACATTGGTTTTGCTGCTACAAAACCCTTTGCGTCCAACCAAGGAATCTGCTCAGCAAAAATCTGAGCTACAACTGTTCCTTCTAACTAATGGAATCACTAACCTGGGCAACTTGACTTTTCTGCAACCCTACAACTGAAAATCGAATTTTTGTCCTAGCAATTCAGCCTACCTGTTTGGGTACTACGTTGCCTCTGAGAATTTCGGCTTGCTACTCCTAGTGAATAGCGAAATTCCCTTCTCCACTTCTGAGCTTCCTGGTTGATCACTCATGCTTTGGTACCATGTGAAAATTTCAAATCTAAAATCCTATTGCAGCAACTAGAATTTATTTTTCTAATTGTTAATTAATTTAACAATTTATCTGCTATGGAAAATATCAAATAAATAACACTGCAACCTTCAAAAATAAAATACTGTGGAAATAATAGCGCGGGAAACTGAGAAAATACTAGCACACACACATAAAAATGACACCGTTATTTTTTGACAGCTGTCCCCAGAAAAACCCAACTTGGGAAAACTGGGGCAGCAGGTGAGGGCTTTTATTATTAAGAAACAGTGAATTATGAGTATAATCTATGGATTCCCAACTGGAAATCCAAACAACAAGAAAATATGGCCAAAATTATTTAAGGGAATTTCCCTTCTTCCACAAAGCAACCCCGACACAACTTCCCTTCAAAAAATTCATCCTCCTAGACTCTTTGTGTAAGCCTCTGCACAATGCTTGCGCAAACCCTTGGATGTCTAAGCCCAAAACTGCCTTTGATGAAGCCATTATGCCTGTCTCTACTGAGTAAAATGATTCTCTGACCTTATGGAAGACTTTCCCGGCCTGTAGAAGCTTAATCGATTTTTCTTCTAGTCAAATAGAATTGCTTTTCTGAAGCAACTTTGCAGTCCGGATCTGGAAAACTTCCTCCGAATCACTATCTTTGACCCTCACTATCTCTGCTTCCTCACTGAAGCTCGAACTCTCTGGCAACTGATTGCTACTACTCTAGAAAATCAAATTCTCCAAGTGACTCTGGTGCATTTTCCAAGTGCCCACTGACTTCTTATAATCCTCTATTGGAGCACCAACGACCAAGATTAAAACTTAATCAAGGGCTAGGATCATCTTGAAGTCAATCCGTGTGAGTTTCTAGACTATTCTCACCTTGATTTAATTAATTCTGATTAATTAACCAATTTTCCTAAGTTTAGACTTAGGAAACATTAAAAAATTAGTTAATATTCTAATTAAGTCATCTCTAGGTGGAAAGTTCAGAAATGATTTATGGGTTTTAGAGATCTCATGCATTCTAGCCTCTCCGCAAATTTTGTGGCTAGAACGCATCCGATGCTACAGAAACTAACAAAATATCCACACACAGAGGATCGCAGGTGAAGAGGGAACAAAGCGATGCAATCTACTCCATAGGATCCTCTTTTTCATCAAAAAGAGAGAGATATCCACAATTAAGCTCATAAATCTTTGATGAATGACAACCTCAGGCACATCATCCTCATTATGGTACCTACCATTGATATCAGGCTTTGTGGCCACCAAAAGGTCAGGATCATAAGGAAAGGGAAACTGATGACATGGAGAAACACAACAAGCAGGTTGCTCATGATGATCACACTTAGGAGAGGGATGGAATTCCTCATTATTATTGATAGTGCAAGAATGGTTAACGAAATGGTCTACATGAGACTCAACTACATTCCCAGTATCATGAGGAGAGACAAGGGTCCTATTCATGTCATCATCATTGTCATAGACAGGATCCTTGTCAAAAACAATGTCCATGAACCTACCATTTGTTGGAAGTAATGCTTCCATGTCATGTGCAGTTGTCATTTTGAGTCCCTAGTTGTCAGTCTAGAAGTTGTTGATTCCTATGTAATGAGTTGGAGTCATTATCTAGATGTGTCGACCGACTCGATGTAGAATTTGTTGTTCCCCATGTTTGAGTTGTAGTTGTGTCATTTCCGAGTCATAGATCCACTTCCTTAGGATCTAGATTCGTCGAAGTTTGTGATCTTTGTCCTATATATTTGTAATTGTTGTGATGAATAAAGATATTAAGTGATTTGTGTGTGTCATAATGTGCTCTCTCTATTTTTCTAACATGGTATCAGAGCTGGTACTGGTTTGACTCCCTCAAGGGAGGGCGAGGAATATGTGAAGGATCTGTGAAAATTCCTAAACTAGAATCCCTATTGCAACAACTAATAATATTTCTCCTATTTGTTAAATTCTTTTAAACAAATTACTTGCAGTTTACTACTAAAAATATTGAAATACATACATTGCAGCCTTCACTTAATTATATATAATGTGGAAACAAGAAACTAAGCAAGAAAGAAAATACAACATAATGACACCATTATTTTTGGACAAATGTCCCCAGAAAAACCCAATGTGGGAAAACCGGTGCAGCAGAACTGAGGGTTTTATATTATGCAGTAGTAATTTCTGAATACAAACTTTGGATGCCTTGTTGGCGATCCAGCACAGAGAATATCACTTGGCAGAAGAAATTGGTGAGATTACCTCACTCTACACTGCAAGTGCTGGTTGATCCAGTCGCTGAACCAACGAGTCCCAGGCTACCTTTGCGCTGCGTGGGCCTGTGTCACTGCCTTTGAGACACTACGTCACCTCTCTGCTGGATCGATTTTCTATCAGGAGCTTCGAATTCAGCCCTCCCGGCTCAGAACGTCAAACCCCCAGCAAAATCTCAAACTTCTGCTTGGAAAGTGTTGTCGCGCGGATTGGCACGACAACGCTCAGACCGGGGGCTGTCACTCTGATCCCCGATCCCTCCGTTTAAGCCTGTCTCCCGCGGCTAAGGGGGGTAGTCCCTGTGAGATGATGAGACCAACTGTCGACCAGTTGGTTGGGAGACACGAGATACGATATGAAAAGCACCAGATAGATTTGATTAACTTAGCAGACCAGTGCCTTGAGAGATTGTTATTAAAACGATTACTTTTTAGATGATATAGAGAAATAAACCGTGAACAGCAATCATTTGTCATCAAAGGTATCAGCGAAGTCACGATGACCAAAACGATATCCAGAAACTGAAAATTTTAAAAGATGAATGCTTTAAACCACCACGAGAATCATAAATCATTAACCAGATATCAATTTCGCATCTCGGCTTTGAAAATTTTAGATCTCAATATGAAAGACAGTTCCCGAAAAATAACTGGATCTGACGAAGAGAATTTTCCACAAAAAAAAATTTTATACTTTTTTTTCGAAATATTTTTTTTTTTTTTTCAAAATTTAAAAAATAATGAAATCTAATTAAAATCTAAAAAAACTAAATATTAAAATCTAATACTAAAATCTAAAATAAGTAAAATCTAAAAACTAAATATTAAAATCTAAAACTAAAAGATAACCTAACTCTAAACTCTAGATAAATCTAACATAAATATTTTTTTGTTATTTTTTAATTTATATGAAATCTAACTATATATATATACAAAAAAAATAAAAAATAAAACTTTAAACTAAATCAAAGTTAACCTACGCTACTGATCATTTTGTATATGTATATTTTTTATTTAAATCAAAGTCTCAAAAGAAATACGATTTACAATCTAAAAGAAAATAAAAACGTAACTACAATGAAACCCTAAACTAAACTTACGTAAAACCAAAACAGTGAAAAATTACCTGTGCAGTGAGTCGATTTTACCTGTGGCAATGAAGCAAAGTCTTCGACGGATAGCTGAGGTATGCAGAACCGAAATCAGATCCTCTTACGGCGTCAATTTTTCTGATCGTGGATTGCAGTGACAGTATCGTGTGGAAATACTCGATCCAGCAGCCAATTTTTTCTAAACGAAATGCCTGATCCGATGCTTTGCTGTCAACGATGCTCAGAAATCGACCCTTCTCACAGTCGGCAGTTTGGATACCTCTATGCACAACGCACACAGCAATGAATTTAACGCTTAACTCGTTTGCAGGTCCACGTGAATATACACAATACGATGGAATCAACTGAAACCAGATCCGCAGGCCTTGCCGACGGCGTTTTAAGAAAGATGCGTGGGTCGATTTTGAAATGCTGGTGAAATGGTTTCGATGCACAAAAGATTGCCACGTACAGTCCAGCCGCAATTTCTCCACACAGCATATGATATCAATGTAGTTTCAAGCGTTTACCCAGTTGTTCTAGTATTATCAGCAACATCCCCGCCTGTTAGAGAGCCATAACCACCACCAGCGCCTTCAGTTGATTGAGCAAGTGATCCTATTTTTTAAGAATCGATTCTGAAACGAATTTTCACACTGCTCTTGTAATAATAATGGCCTCAAGATGTGCTTTCAATCTGCCTGCCATATTCGATTAAATCGAAGGATTTGGATGTTGTTTGCAGGTTCGATGGCGGATGGAGCTGATGGAGCAGTAGCTGCTGACAGGGCATGGGAGCCACGGGTGAAATCTGATTTACCTGCCAAAAATAATTTCGAAAATTTTCATGTGATAAAATGAAACCTAAGAACCCTAAACCCTAATGAAAACTGCATAAAGCAAAAAATTAAAACCCTAGAACAGCTAATTTAAATTTACAGATTTGGCCCCTTAACAGCCAGATTTAGCAGTAAGCACAGAAAATATTTTAAGAATAAATTTGAGGTTTTCACTGTGAAGAACTTCAGAAAAATATGTCATGCAAATCAGATAAATAAACCAAATGATAGACCCAGGATCAAATCCAACTGGGCTCAACACAAAATGCTTGCGGGAGTTGGCTGGTTCAGCCGAGAACTTCCCCGAACGCCCACAAAATTTCCTTCAATGATGTTTTCTGCACAGCTCAAAACAACTGTCAATAAAGAGGGCAAAAATGCTGCTAGATCTCAGGAAGTAATGGAGATACCTGCCATTACTTCAGAAACCTTAACAGCACCCAAACCCCAGCAAGTGAACAAGATACCTGTGCTCACAATACTCTACAAAAAAGCTATTATTAACGGCTGAAAATAACATATGCAGAAAATGAAACAATCTCACAGCATTTTAAGAGAGTAACACCAGCAAGATATGGACCCCAAAGTCTTCTTTTATTAACCAGAAACAGATTTACAAGAGAGCTTCTTCAGTATTAGACTCACAGATCGAATTTTTCTGAAATGACCACCTAAGACCCTATATAAAGGAAATGATCCCAACGGCTAGTTCGAATGATCCATGTAGAAATGATCTCGACCGTTGATGAGGATCAAGACATCTCTTGATCTCATCCGTCGATTTATTCACTTAAAATATTATTATTTTATTTTATTTTTTAAATTTTTAAATTTTTTATTATTTTTTATTTATTTCATTTTTTAAATTTTTTATTATTTTTTATTTATTTCATTTTTTAAAATTTTATTTTTTTTTTAATTTTTTATTATTTATTATTTTATTTTATTTTTTTAAATTTTTAAATTTTTAAATTTTTTATTATTTATTATTTTATTTCATTTTTAAAATTTTTAAATTTCTTAATTTTTATTTATTTTATTATTTTATTTCATTTTTCAAATGGATCATCGAACTAAGCCTTCGGAAACATCACCTAGGACCTAAGACTTAGGACTCACGAGGGGATTTAAAACATTTTCAACCCTCAAGACACATTTCATGATGACTTTTTACAATTTACATCTCAAGGGGACAAACCCACTTAATACAGACCCTCACAAAACACCCAGTTCTGCGACACAACTATAATCTAGCAGATCAACACACTAGGATTCTCCTAAAGTTTTAATGACAAAATCCATCCCGGCTTTGGGGTCAGGTTTGAAGGAAAACTCTGCCGATCCATGGATCGGTGAGACAAAAAACCTTCCGGGACGTAGATTACCACTAGAAAGTTAGGTCCACCTAGGCAATACACATATACGACTCATGTCTGCTAAGATTATTTACAATTCATACATGCAGACTAGGTTTACAATCAAAATGATCAAGCTGCTGATGACTGCAGGATGGCACGGAAACGCTGATCAGGTGCTGCCCCTTTTTGCAAAGAAAAGGGGGGTGTACTGCATGGGTAGTTGACCAGTGGTGGTCAACAGAAAGCACTATGCTGCTCTACGTGAGCCCTTCTTGGCTTTGCGTCACTCTCATTGGGTACTGCGTTGCCTCCTCTGCGTCTTTCTCTGCCTCTCTACTGCGTATTCTTGGCTCTGGAGAAGATTCTCCATCCAAAACTATTTTGCCCCTCTTTGCGTGATCACCACGAAATCACTGTGTTGCTCACTGGCTCAACAATTCGATTTGACTGATCAACTCTTGGTGTGTCTTCCAAATGACCCTCAAGCCTCCTTAAATAATCTTCTCGTTGACATTCAATGGCCCAGATTAGAAGCTAATCAATTGCTAAGATCATTTCTACTTGATCCTCGTCTTCTTATAGAAGTTACACCCACAGTTAGATTAATACCCATTAAAAATAATTATTTATTTTAATAAAATTGTCTCCGGGTGGAATTTTCCAAAATTCTTTTTGGGTTCTTTGGTATACATGTGCCCAAGCCTCCCTACAAAATTTGAGACTTAGATCACATCTAATGCTACTAGAAATCAACACTCCCTCTTAGCGAGGAATGTGCTCTAACAATGCCTTCCATTGAAGCTTCACCCTAACTTCATAACATCGTCCACTGCGCTGCTGATGTCTGACATGACGTCCACCAACTACTACATTGCTGCTGCAACTGTATTGCTCCTGATAGTGCCACTGTCAACACTACATATGTACTACAGCCCCCTCTCAAGTGTTGCATCTATTTTGCTACTAGCATTGCCACTGCTATCACATCATTTGCACTGCAACTGAAAAACATCCCAAAATATGAACAAGTGTTCAGCATAGATGCATCTCGATGCTGAAGTTCTGACCGCTGCTAGTCCCACGCTATCCCTCTGAAGCCACTATGTTGCTGCTGCTACTGCACTGTGCCTCCCTACACTGCTACAACTCTGCACTGCGCTGCTCAGACTTGGTGTTCTAGCCACTGCATTTGTCGCTCCAACACTCTGCACCAACTGACACTGGTCCATCTTGCTACTTTTGATTTGGGCTCTCGTAGCAACGAATTGATCCAAGAGGTGTGTTCCTCCGAGATCCTGCCCATCTGTAGCTCTTTCGAACTACAACTCCAAATCAACCCACCTCCCTCCCTGAGGTATTTTGGTTGTCATGGCAAACTACTCCTCCTCGATCTTCACGGTTGCAGCCTTCGGATCGTGCTTCTCATCTTTGTCCTTCTTCCTAAGAGGACTATGTGTTGCGTAGTGACCCATTTCATCACACCTGAAGCATTTGATCTTTGAGACGTCCTTCTTCCGCCTCTGCTGCTCCTACTACCTCTTTGATGCAAGGGTTGCATTCTCTTCCTCATCTTTGGGCTTCGACCCACTTCTGTTGCTTCCATCAAGCTTACACTTGACTAGATCTCTCCTCAGCTCTTCCTGCTTGAGAGCTTCCCATATACTATCCTAGTATGGCAAAGTTGCCCTGCCCAGGATGCTCTGGACAAAGCCTTGCCACTCTTCTGAGATTGATTTTAGGGCCAGTCTCACCATATCGGAACCTTGAGGTGTAGACCCCATAGTTGCTAACTCATCCTCGGTCTCATAAAGCTTTGTGAGGAACAAATCTATGTGTTCCCCCTTCTATATCTGTGTAGATCTCAATTTCTGCTCTAATTACATCTTCCGCTACTTGGAAGATCCTTGATACAGTGTTGCCAAGGCATACCACATCTCCTTAGCAGTCCCTCTGCTAGTGATGTGACATACAATGTGATCCTTTACTCCATCAAGGATCATCCTCTTGGCCTTCGCCATTTCTCCCCTGTACTTTTCAGCGGATCTAGATCTACAGGCTCAGCCACCATGTTGTCGACATAGGCCTTGAGAAAAAGCTCATCTAGAAGGCACGACATCCTTGCCTTCCAGATCACATAGTTGGATGCCCCATCCAACCTATCCTCATCTCTCATCTCACAGGCTACCATCTTTGCCACGAAAATGTCGAACTGATCCTCTCTATTTATTACTACTATTTCTCAGCCAATAAGAAAACGGACTTCTTGGCGGGAAGTCTACTAAGGTAAAATTCCCTTACTGTGCTTCTTCTCTCTCTTCTAATGACTTTCTTCAACAACAAGCTGTCTACAAAAAACTGTGTCCCACCAGCTCTTTCCTCAACATTGAGGTTCTGCGTTGCTCCCTCTAGCACGACAAAATTTCAGTTTGGAAGCCCTTCCTCTTTGCTGACTTACTTAGAGAGAGACTTTCTGCGAAACTTCATCCCTTCTAGCTTGGACTGTGCAATCCCTCTGGGGATTCGAACTGCTGCCTCCTACAACTATTCGATCGTCTTCTCTTCTCAGCGTTGGTTTCTTTGGCTCTACTCTTCTTGTTTCACCTACAGCTCTGATACCATGTGAAAATTCCTAAACCAGAATCCCTACTACAACAACTAATGATATTTATCCTATTTGTTAAATTCCTTTAAACAAATTACTTGTAGTTTACTATGGAAAATATCGAAATACATACATTGAAGCCTTCACTTAATTAAATATAATGTGGAAACAAGAAAGAAAATACAACACAATGACACCATTACTTTTGGACAAATGTCCCCAAAAAACCCAATGCGAGAAAACCGGTGTAGCAAATCTGAGGGTTTTATTATTATGTAGTAGTAATTTCTGAATACAAACTCTGGATGCCTTGCTAGCTATCCAGTACATAGAATATCACTCGGCAGAAGAAATTAGTGAGATTACCTCACTCTACACTGGAAGTCCCAGCTGATCCGATAGCTAAACTAACGAGTCCCTGGCTACCTCTGCGCTGCCCCTACGTAGTCGTTGCATGGGCCTGCATCACTGCGTTTGAGGCACTTTGTCACCTCTTTGCTAGATCGATTTCCTCTCGGTAGCTTCAACTTCAACTCTCCCGGCTCAAAACGTCAATCCACCAGCAAAAGCTCGGACTTCTGCTTGGAAGGCATTGTGCTGCTCTGTGTGAGCCCTTCATGGCTTTGCGTCACGCTCACTAGGTATTGCACTGCCTCCTCTCCGTCTTTCTGTGCATCTCTGCTGCATATTCTTAGCTCCATAGAAGATTCTCGAGCCAAAACTCTCTTCCCCTCTCTGCATGATCACCACGAAATCACTGCGTTGCTCACTAGCTCAGCAATTCGATTTGACTAATCAACTCTCGGTGTGTCTTCCAAATGACCCTCAAGCCTCCTTAAATAATCTTCTCGTAGACATTCAATGGCCCATATTAGAAGCTAATCAATGGCTAAGATCATTTATGCTTGATCCTCGTCTTCTTCTAGAAGTTACACCCACAGTTATATTAATACCCATTAATTATTTTAATTTCCTAAGTTTAGACTTAGGGTCCTATTGACCTTGCTCCCTATACCTACCTACAAGTTAGTGAGAAAAGCCTTCAACGCCACAAGGTGTGGGTTTGTGACAGGGAAATCAGAGAAGGGGCTGTCACACTAATCTCGACTCTCTCCGTTTGAGCTGTCTCCTAGGTTAGCTAAGGGGGGTGGTCCCTAATGAAAAGTTAAGTTAAAAGATGTGAGTTTCTAGGAGAGTGTTATAGTGAAATAGATTATCTATTTAAAATTTATAAGCAAACACTGATATGAGCAATAACCATCATAAGATAAGCATGAAATACATAAACTAGTGCCTTCCAAGTATTTGCTCTTTAAGAAATGAAAATGTATTTTGCTTAAAATGAAGTGAAATGCTTTCAAATGGAAAGCCAAATAACCCTGAAAAGTGAAACAATAAATTGCTAGCACAAGATATTATAAATGCTTTCAAGATGAATAAGTCTACAAATCAAAGCATGGAAACTATTTTGCTCAAAAGGATACAAAAAGAACTCAAATGTTAGACCAAGATGACAACATGCAATTAAGTTTGCAACCCAAAATAATAGTACTTGAAAGTGAAATCAACCATTCATGAAAATATGCAATTAAACCAAGAGATGAGTAAATTTCCAAGTACGAGAAGATTAAACTTGTTGCAAAATTAAAAGAGATTACAATGCTTGCATCCAAAGTGCCTCTTGAAATAAGATTTGCATGTGAGACTTTAAACCAAAGGAAATGTGATGGAATGTTGTTCTTGGTTCATTTTATTAATTAGTGCTAAGGCAAAGTTACAATTGAACTCTAATCCTTAGACCTCATCCTCGCCCAAATGTTTTGATCTCACACTGAGGAGTCAATAGAGGTAGAGGGTCCCTAAAAGTCTATTCAACCAACTTAAATTGGAGGTGTTGACCACTACGTGTCAACTACCTATAGCAGTACACTTGCTTTTTTCGCAAAAGGGATAGCGATTGATCGACGTGTCCATGTCATTCGACTACCATCATCAGCCTGATCATATTGTTTTATTAACCCAGTCTGCATGTGTAAATTGTAAATAATCTTAGCAAATCTGTGTCATGTATGTATTTGCCTAGGTAAACCTAATCTTCTAATGATGATCTACGTTCCGGAAGGTTTTTTGTTACCGACCCATGGTCGGTAGAGTTTTCCTTTAGCCTAACCCCAAAGTCGGAATGGATTTTGTCATTAGAATCTTAGGGGAATCCTAATGTGCTTCGAGTCTATGTAAAAGTAATTTGGAAATAATTCTAACTATTCGGTTAGGTTATTACAAATTGCTTGATCTGCTAGATTATATTTGTGTCGCAAGACTGGGTTGTCTATGAGGGTCTATGTCAAATGGGTTTTCCCCTTTGAGGTGTAAAATTGTAAAAGTCATGATGTAAAGTGTCTTGAGGGTTAGAAAATGTTTTAATCCCCTCATAAGTCCTAGGTCCTAGGTTTTTTTTCCCAAAGGCTAAGTTCGAGGGTCCAGTAAAAATAATAAAAAATTAAAAATATAAATAAAAAAAAAATTAAAAAATTAAAAAATAAAATAAAATAATAATAAGTCAAAGTTTTGAGGAAATAAATGCAAGATTTTATTTTTTTAATATATTAAAATGCATTTAAAATTTTGACGAATGAGATTAAAAAAGATTTTGATCCTCATCGACGGTTGAGATCATTTTGACATGGATCACTCGAACTAGCCGTTAGGAATTTTTTCCTTTAAATAGGTGTCAGGGGTCATTTGAGATAATTGGATCATAGAGTCTGGTGCTAAAGAAAGCTCTCTTGTAGTCATTTTTCATGTGCAATAAAGAAAGACTTTGGAGCTGAAATCTCGCTGGTGTTACTCTTTTGGAAATGGTGTAAGATGTTTTATTTTTCTAAATAAATTTATTTTCAGCCATTTATGATAGCTTGATGAAGAGTGATTTTAAACACAGGGATCTTGTTTAGTCGCTAGGGTTTGAATGATAGTTAAATTTCTGAATATGATGGCACGAATCTCCATTAGATCTGGATTTTAGTATCGTTTTCTCCCTCTTTGTTAATAGTTGAATTAAGCTGTGCAGGATATCCTTGATTTTGAGTTTACCGGGCATTCGGGGAAGTTCTTGGCTGAACCAGCCAACTCCGGATTGCATTTTCTGAAGAGCCCAGTTGGCTTTGATCTCGGGCTTATCATTAGAATTTTCTGTTGCGGATGCATGAAGGGTTTTCTGAAGCACCTCATATCGAACTTAAAATTTAAAAAAAAATATTTCTGTGTCATATTGATAAATCTGGCTATTTAGAGCCTTTAACTGTAAATATTGTAATTATTTAGCTGGTTTTAGGGTTTTTAGTTTTGTTTCTTGCACATTTTATTTCTGGGTGTTCATTTTTTGTTATTGCAGGTTTCAGGCCGGAAGAAAACATTTTGTCCAAAGCCAAATCTAGGCCCTGGAGGGTACGATCTGGCCTCAGGATCAGCTCTGGCAGGAATATTTACTTCAGATCTGGAAATTTCTTGTGGGGTTTTCATCAAGGAAATCTAAACCGAAAAGATTCAATTTTTTTAAGGTTTCTGGAGAATCTGGAGGGTTTTCTGATCCATCTTTCTACTGCGGCCTGGGGTGTATCTATTTGCTGCCTGGGATTTCAACTTGACAGAAATTTTCGAATTTTTTTATTATGACAGGTTTTGGGATTGCCAATCCATCTCCACGCAGCAAGCTTCCTCAGTTCCATTCACGCTGCCTTCTTCCTTGCCAGCGAACTATCTTCAACTCGCAGTCTCATCTTTCCTCTGCGTTTTTCCTCCATCTCCCCACGGATCTCCTCACTGCTCGCTCCACTGCCCTCACTTCTCTCGCTGCCCTCCATCCATGCATTCTACTGTCCAAACCCTTCACACGTTTTATTCCCAAGCCGCCATTGCTGCCAGATCCGCGTGGCTCCTATATCGAACTATCTCCATATCCCGTCAACTGCACCTGCATCCTCACTCAAAACCTGCAAAGAAAACTCGCATATCTTCCGTCGAGTCGCTCTTCCCGCAGCTATCCAAACCTGCGCAGTTTTCTTCACCCTCAACTCCTGAAAAACGTGTGAGTTCCTCCTCAATCCCACGTAGTCATATTCCTTGCCCCTGCAAAGCAATCTTCTCCGCGCTGTCAACCATAACTACAAACACGCTCACATTTTCATTGTGGTTTAATATGATTAGGTTTTAGTTTTTTTTTAGAATTAAATCGAGCCTTTTTTTTTTTTTGTATGCAGGCCCGTAGATTTAGCTAACATTTCGATTTTAATGTGTTAAGGTAGACTTTTATAATCTTTAGTTTTGTTTTAGAGTTTTTATTTTTCATGATTTTTATTTTAATCATTTAAAAAAAAATGATTTTTGTTTTGTTTTATGATTTCAATTTTATATTTAAAAAATCTAAAACAATATATAAAAAACAAAATAAATAAAAAAAGGCATAAAAAGTCTCTCTTAGTCTTTTTTTTATTAGGCTTTAGTTTAGATTAAATTTTAATTTTAGTTTTGAACTTTATATCATAAAAAAATAATAAAAAATTTTAAAAAATATAAAAATCATAAAATCATAATTTTTTTTTTAAGGTTTAGGTTTGGTCTTATTTTAAAATTAAATTTTTTTATTAAAAATAAAAAATTTGAAAGAAAAGTTCTTCGTGGTATTTGACATAGCTAAATGTGTTTAAATTTTTACATCTGAAGTTTAGCTATATGAAAGTGGTAACTGGTTAGCATTTAAATTTTATGGTTATTTAAAGCATTTGATCTTTTTTGAAGTTTATTTGCTAGAGCATTCCGCATCTATTGAATATTTTGCATCTGGTAAAATTGATCATTGCTTGGATTATATAATGCTCGTTACATATTTTGTAGATATTTTCAACCAATCATTAAATTACTTCATAAGCAGCAACAGCTAATTAATTACTTGGTTTTCATTAACTCCATAAGGCACTGGTCTTAAGCATTTAAAGGTCTAATCAAATTCTAGCATTGATCAAGTGCTTGTTTCCCCCTGTTGTGTCTCCCAAGCCAGCCGGTTCCCAGTTGGTCTTCCTTTTTCCTATAGGGTCTAACCCCCTTAGTCTGCTTCAGGGAGACGGCTTAAACGGAGAGATCGGGGATCAGGGTGACAACCCCCAGTTTGAGCGTTGTCGCGCTGCCTGGACAATTTGTGCGACAATATTTTTTGGTGCCGCTGCCAAGGATAGAGTTTTTCTGTCCTTGGTTTATTCGACATTCATCTTTCATCTTTCTCATCTCTCATTTGAGCCGGCAAATTCAACATTTTTTGGCATCATCTCATCTTTTATGCCATTCATTAGCCTGTCAAATAGGCAACATTCTTTGGCGTCATTTGATCTTTTCATCGCCTTGTCTTTTGTCATATCGTTTAATCGTACCTTCAACACCTACTCTTCAGTTCATTTCTTGTTTGGGTGGCGACTCCATTTCTTTTCATTTATTTTTCCTAGACAAGAAGCCTCCCTTATATCTGGTTGTTTGTTGCCTTTTGGATCCTAGAGTTAGATTCATGTTCAAGTGGCGACTCCACTTCTTTCATCTCTTGATTTTCTTGAGCAGAGATCTCTCTCTATCATCCTTTTGGTCCCTCATTATTCATCATGGATTATTCGTTTACCACATATCATTTTATTGATGTTCTCCATGATATTCTAGAAGTGACCATTTCCAAATTACCTTTGTTCTCGAGTGGTGATTCAGTCGCTGTTAGAAAGCATTTATGGAGTTTTACTCATATAACGTTCATATATTGTAGATCTCCTCAGTATGATCATGAAGATGTCAAAATGCGTCTATTTGTCTTTCCTTTAGAGGGTGATGCCTTGAATTGGTTTAATAATTGTCCTGAAGACTCTTTCACTTCTTTACAAGACATTGTCAATGCTTTTAAAGATAGATATGGTTATCCAGATACCTCACCTTGTGCCCCTAAAATTGTGCAACAGAATGAAAGTAATCTTATGAAGGGTCCAGCTGTCGATGAAAGATTTCAAGACAATTCTTCATATAAGAATGTGCCATCCACCTGTACCATTGCAGATCAAATCCATGATAGTGGAAAGGCAAGGAAAAATTGTAAAATCAGTGTCGACAATGAAAGGGAAAATCAAAAACAAATTATAGAAGAAGTAATGCGGCTGGTAAAAAATATGGAGATCAATCAAGAAACATTTGTAACTGATTACGCCAAGGATATGAGAACTTTATGCACCCACCTAGAAAAACGCGATAAGGAGATGGAAATCATGAAAATTAAACACTCTGATCACGTAACTGACATGAAAAGTCAGCATGCTAAGGAAATTGAGACCATGAAAGCTAATCATGACAGGAAAATTAATTTTATGCAAAGCAAGTTATCAGGCTTAGAGGAAAATATGACGATCATGGAACTCAATCATTCAAATCAAGTCACTGCCATGGAAGCAAGTTTTCAGGAAGAAATAAGTGCTATTCAGAACAAGTTTTCAACTATGGATGATGAAATGACCATCATGAGATTCGATTATAATAATCAGTTGGCTACCCTACAAGCAAGTCATAAGAAAGAGATAAACTTTATGCAACATTGCTTGATGACCATAAAGGCAAAGGATGACAAAGTAATAAAAGATATGGAATCTAATCAGACATGTCTTCAGAATAAGTTATTGACCATGGAAGAAGACCATGCCAGGGAAATCAATGCTATGGAGGTTGAACACTCTAGTCAGATGGATGCCATTACAATACAGGTTCAGAAATTTCAACAGCGGTCAGAGGATGAAAGAAACCAGGGAACGTTAATAGATCAGAAGCCTCCTTATCTGCTACAGCAAGCTCCATCTTATTATGAGGTCCTTTGCTCCATTGAAAAGTGGCTAATTGAAGGTGACCTGGATAAAAGGGAAATTAATAATCAGGTTGATGCTCACACAGTTAATCCATGAGTCATAGAAGATCAAGTTATAATTCATGACACCTGTGAGACTGATCCATCATCCTTGACAGAGCAGATGCAGAATGAAGAAAGACATGTCATGCATATCTTACATACTTCATATGAGAGTTTTGAAACAGAATGTTCCACATCATCAGTGATGTAGCCTGCCACGAAGAAAAGGCACAAGAGAAAGAGAACGAGAAGGCAATTTGATGCATTGGACGGCGGCGAGCAACTTGATTTTTGAATAGGAAAAAGTCCTATCGTATGCAAAATTGGACATGGCACATCCAATAAGCAGCCGACAGATTTGCCTGAAAGCAGGCAAATGCTTAGTATACACTATATTGAACGCATCTGATGCCATGGGGCATCCTCTATATTTCTAACCTTACTCCTTGTTTTTTCAGCATTTTCATTTCTGTTTTAGGATTAGATTTACTTTTCATGTTACTAGATAGTTAATAAATTAAGAAGCTTATATCTTTCATGTGCTTAATGTTATATGATGATTTTTTGGATGGACGCTACTTATTTTTTGTTGTGTGTTGTGTGGATGCAGATTCTGGATTCTCACATTCCTACAGTGTAGCAACGTGTCCCAAAGTAGAGTCAGATGTTGACCACTACGTGTCAACTACCCATAGCATACACCCCCTTTTTTCGCAAAAGGGATAGCACTTGATCGACGTGTCCGTGTCATTCGACTATCATCATCAGCCTGATCATATTGTTTTGTAAACCCAATCTGCATGTGTAAATTGTAAATAATCTTAGCAAATCTGTGTCATGTATGTATTTTCCTAGGTAAACCTAATCTTCTAATGATGATCTACATTCTGGAAGGTTTTTTATCTCATCGACCCATGGTCGGCAGAGTTTTCCTTCATCCTAACCCCAAAGCCGGAATGGATTTTGTCATTAGAATCTTAGGGGAATCCTAGTGTGTTTCGAGTCTATGTAAAAGTAATTTGGAAATAATTCTAACTATTCGGTTAGGTTATTACAAATTGCTTGATCTACTAGATTATATTTGTGTCGCAAGACTGGGTGGTCTATGAGGGTCTATGTCAAATGGGTTTTCCCCTTTGAGATGTAAAATTGTAAAAGTCATGATGTAAAGTGTCTTGAGGGTTAGAAAATGTTTTAATCCTCTCATAAGTCCTAGGTCCTAGGTGTTTTTTCCCAAAGGCTAAGTTTGAGGGTCTAGTAAAATAACAAAAAATATAAATAACAAAAAAATAATAAAATTAAAAAATAAAAAAAAAAATAATAAAATAATAATAAGTCAAAGTTTTGAGGAAATAAATGCAAGATTTTAATTTTTTAATATATTAAAATGCATTTAAAATTTCGACGGATGAGATTAAAAGAGATTTTGATTCTCATCGACGGTCGAAATCATTTTGACATGGATCACTCAAACTAGCCGTTGGGAATTTTTTCCTTTAAATAGGGTGTCAGGGATCATTTGAGATAATCAGATCATGGAGTCTGATGCTAAAGAAAGCTCTCTTGTAGTCATTTTTCATGTGCAATAAAGAAAGACTTTGGGGTTGAAATCTTGTTGGTGTTACTCTTTTGGAAATGTTGTAAGATGTTTTATTTTTCTGCATAAATTTATTTTCAGCCATTGATGATAGCTTGATGAAGAGTGATTTTAAACACAGGTATCTTGTTTATTCGCTATCGCTAGAGTTTAAATGATAGTTAAATTTCTGAATATGATGGCAAGTATCTCCATTAGATCTGGATTTTAGTATCGTTTTTTCCCTCTTTGTTAATGGTTGAATTAAATTGTGCAGGATATCCTTGATTTTGAGTTTACCGGGCATTTGGGGAAGTTCTCGGCTGAACCAACCAACTCCCGGATTTCATTTTTTGAAGAGCCCAGCTGGCTTTGATCTCGGGCTTATCATTAGAATTTTCTGTTGCGGATGCATGAAGGGTTTTCTGAAGCACCTCATATCGAACTTAAAATTTTAAAAAATATTTCTATGGCATATTGATAAATCTAGCTATTTAGAGCCTTTAACTATGAATATTGTAGTTATTTAGCTGGTTTTAGGGTTTTTAGTTTTGTTTCTTGCACATTTTATTTCTGGGTGTTCGTTTTTTGTTATTGCAGGTTTCAGGTCGGAAGAAAACATTTTTTCCGAAGCCAGATATAGGCCCTGGAGGGTAAGATCTGGCCTCAGGATCAGCTCTGGCAGGAATATTTACTTCAGATCTGGAAATTTCTTGTGGCATTTTCATCAAGGAAATCTGAAGCGAAAAGATTCAATTTTTTCAAGGTTTCTGGAGAATCTGGAGGGTTTTCTGATCCATCTTTCTGCTGCGGCCTGGTGTGTATCTATTTGCTGCCTGGGATTTCAATTTGATAGAAATTTTCGATTTTTTTTTTTTAATGACAGGTTTTGGGATTGCCAGTCCATCTCCACGTAGCAAGCTTCCTCAGCTCCATTCACACTGTCTTCTTCCTCGCCAGCAAACTCTCTTTATCCCGCAATCTCATCCTACCTCTGCATTTTTCCTCCATCTCCCCACTGATCTCCTCATTGCTCGCTCCACTGCCCTCACTTCTTTCGCTGCCCTCCATCCGTGCGTTCTGCTGTCCAAACCCTTCACGCGTTTTATTCCCAAGCCGCCATTGCTGCCAGATCCGCGTGGCTCCTATATCGAACTATCTCCATATCCCTTCGACTGCACCTGCATCCTCACGCAAAACCTACAAAGAAAACCCGCATCTCTTCCGTCGAGTCGCTCTTCCCGCAGCTAACCAAACCTGCACAGTTTTCTTCACCCTCAACTCCTGCAAAACGTGTGAGTTCCTCCTCAACTCCACGCATTCATATTCCTTGCCCTACAAAGCAATCTTCTCCCCACTGTCAACCATACCTACAAACACGCTCACATTTTCATTGTGGTTTAATACAATTAGGTTTTAGTTTTTTTTTAGAATTAAATCGAGCCTTTTTTTTATTTTTATTTTTGTATGTAGGCGCGTAGATTTAGCTAACATTTCAATTTTAATGTGTTAAGGTAGATTTTTATAGTCTTTAGTTTTGTTTTAGAGTTTTCATTTTTCATGATTTTTATTTTGATCATTTAAAAAAAAATTAATTTTTGTTTTGTTTTATGATTTCAATTTTATATTTTAAAATCTAAAACAATATATAAGAAACAAAATAAATAAAAAAAAGGCATAAAAAGTCTCTTTTAGTATTTTTTATTAGGCTTTAGTTTAGATTAAATTTTAATTTTATTTTTGAACTTTATATCATAAAAAGATAATAAAAAATATAAAAATCGTAATTTTTTTTTTTTAGGTTTAGGTTTGGTCTTATTTTAAAATTAATTTTTTTATTAAAAAATAAAAAAAAAAAAAATTTGAAAGAAAAGTTTTGCGTGGTATTTGACATAGCTAAATGTGTTTAAATTTTTAAATATGAAGTTTAGCTATATGAAAGTGGTAACTAGTTAGCATTTAAATTTTATGGATATTTAAAGCATTTGATCTTTTTTAAAGTTTATTTGCATTGCGTATCTATTGAATATTTTGCATCTGGTAAAATTGATCATTGTTTGGATTATATAATGTTCGTTACATATTTTGTAAATATTTTCAAGCAATCATTAAATTACTTCATAAGCAGCAGCAGCTAATTAATTACTTGGTTTTCATTAACTCCATAAGGCACTGGTCTTAAGCATTTAAAGATCTAATCAAATTCTAGCATTGATCAAGTGCATGTTTCCCCCTGTTGTGTCTCCCAAGCCAGGTGGTTCCCAGTTGGTCTTCCTTTCTCCCATAGGGTCTACACCCCTTAGCCTACTTCAGGGAGACGGCTTAAATGGAGAGATCAGGGATCAGGGTGACAGCCCCCGGTCTGAGTGTTGTCGCGCTGCCTAGACAATCTATGTGACAACATTTTTTGGTGCCGCTACCCAGGATAGAGTTTTTTATGTCCTTGGTTTATTCGACATTCATCTTTCATCTTTCTCATCTCTCATTTGAGCCGGCAAAGTCAACATTTTTTGGCATCATCTCATCTTTTCCGCCATTCATTAGCCTGTCAAACAGGCAATATTCTTTGGCGTCATTTGATCTTTCATCGCCTTGTCTTTTGTCATATCATTTAATTGTACCTTCAGCGCCTACTCTTCAGTTCGTTTCTTGTTTGGGTGGCAACTCCATTTCTTTTCATTTATTTTTCCTAGACAAGAAGCCTCCCTTATATCTGGTTGTTTGTTACCTTTTGGATCCTGGAGTTAGATTCATGTTCAAGTGGCGACTCCACTTCTTTCATCTCTTGATTTTCTTGAGCAGAGGTCTCTCTTTATCATCCTTTTGGTCCCTCATTATTCATCATGGATTATTCGTTTACCCCATGTCATTTTACTGATGTTCTCCATGATATTCCAGAAGTGGCCATTTCCAAATTACCTTTGTTCTCGGGTGGTGATTCAGTCACTGTTAGAAGCATTTATGGAGTTTTACTCGTATAACGTTCATATATTGTAGATCTCCTCAGTATGATCATGAAGATGTCAAAATGCGTCTATTTGTCTTTTCTTTAGAGGGTGATGCCTTGAATTGGTTTAATAATTGTCCTGAAGACTCTTTCACTTCTTTACAAGACATTGTCAATGCTTTTAAAGATAGATATGGTTATCCAGATAGCTCGCCTTGTGCCCCTAAAATTGTGCAACAAAATGAAAGTAATCTTATGAAGGGTCCAGCTGTCGATGAAAGATTTCAAGACAATTCTTCATATCAGAATGTGCCATCCACCTGTACCATTGTAGATCAAATCCATGATAGCGGAAAGGCAAGGAAAAATTGTAAAGTGAGTGTCGACAATGAAAGGGAAAATCAGAAGCAAATTATAGAAGAATTAATGCGGCTGGCAAAAAATATGGAGATCAATCAAGAACATTTGTAACTAATTACGCCGAGGATATGAGAACTTTATGCACCCACCTAGAAAAACGTGATAAGGAGATGGAAATCATGAAAATTAAACACTCTGATCATGTAACTGACATGAAAAGTCAGCATGCTAAGGAAATTGAGACCATGAAAGCTAATCATGACAAGGAAATTAATTTTATGCAAAGCAAGTTATCAGGCTTAGAGGAAAATATGACGATCATGGAACTCAATCATTCAAATCATGTGACTGCCATGGAAGCAAGTTTTCAGGAAGAAATAAGTGCTATTCAGAACAAGTTGTCAACTATGGATGATGAAATGACCATCATGAGATTCAATTATAATAATCAGTTGGCTACCTTGCAAGCAAGTCATAAGAAAGAGATAAACTTTATGCAACATTGCTTGATGACCATAAAGGCAAAGAACGACAAAGTAATAAAAGAGATGGAATCTAATCAAGATATGTCTTCAGAATAAGTTATTGACCATGGAAGAAGAACATGCCAAGGAAATCAGTGCTATGAAGGTTGAACACTCTAGTCAGATGTATGCCATTACAATACAGGTTCAAAAATTTCAACAGCGGTCAGAGGATGAATGAAACCAAGAACTTCAATAGATCAGAGGCCTCCTTATCTGCTACAGCAAACTCCATCTTATTATGAGGTCCTTTGTTCCATTGAAAAATGGCTAATTGAAGGTGACTTGGATAAAAGGGAAATTAATAATCAGGTTGATGCTCACAGGGTTAATCCACGAGTCATAGAAGATCAAGTTATAACTCATGACACCTGTGAGACTGATCCATCATCCTTGACAAAGCATATGCAAAATGAAGAAAGACATGTCATGCATATCTTAGATACTTCATATGAGAGTTTTGAAGCAGAATGTTCCACATCATCAGTGATACAGACTACCACGAAGAAAAGGCGCAAGAGAAAGAGAACGAGAAGGCGATTTGATGC
The DNA here is from genome assembly GCA_031772625.1 of Pinus tabuliformis. NCBI lineage: Eukaryota > Viridiplantae > Streptophyta > Pinopsida > Pinales > Pinaceae > Pinus > Pinus tabuliformis. Next base: position 231,361,860 of record CM062805.1, read on the forward strand.
ATCAGACTGCTGCGAGCAACTTGATTTTTGGATAGGAAAAAGTCCTACCATATGCAGAATTGGACATGGCACATCCGATAAGCAGCCGATAGATTTGCCTGAAAGCAGGAAAATGCTCAGTATAAACTATATTGAATGCATCTGATGCCATGGGGCATCCTCTATATTTCTAACCATAATCCTTGTTTTTTCAGCATTTTCATTTTTGTTTTAGGATTAGATTTACTTTCATGTTACTAGATAGTTAATAAATGAAGAAGCTTATATCTTTCATGTGCTTAATGTTATATGATGATTTTTTGGATGGACGCTACTTATTTTTTGTTGTGTGTTGCGTGGATGCAGATTCTGGATTCTCACATTCCTACATTGCAGCAACGTGTCCCCAAGTAGAGCCAGATGTTGACCACTACGTGTCAACTACCCATAGCAGTACATCCCCTTTTTCACAAAAGGGATAGCGCTTGATCGACATGTCCGTGTCATTCGACTATCATCATCAGTCTGATCATATTGTTTTGTAAACTCAGTCTGCATGTGTAAATTGTAAATAATCTTAGCAAATCTATGTCATGTATGTATTTGCGTAGGTAAACCTAATCTTCTAATGATGATCTACGTTCCGGAAGGTTTTTTGTCTCACCGACCCATGGTCGGCAGAGTTTTCCTTCAGCCTAACCCCAAAGCCGAAATGGATTTTGTCATTAGAATCTTAGGGGAATCCTAGTGTGCTTCGAGTCTATGTAAAAGTAATTTGGAAATAATTATAACTATTCGGTTAGGTTATTACAAATTGCTTGATCTGCTAGATTATATTTGTGTCGCAAGATTGGGTGGTCTATGAGGGTCTATGTCAAATGGGTTTTCTCCCTTGGATGTAAAATTGTAAAATCATGATGTAAAGTGTCTTGAGGGTTAGAAAATGTTTTAATCCTCTCATAAGTCCTAGGTCCTAGATGTTTTTTCCCAAAGGCTAAGTTCGAGGGTCCAGTAAAAATAATAAAAAGTAAAAAATAATAAAAAATATAAATAACAAAAAAATAATAAAAAAAAATTCCGTAAAGAAAATTCATAATTTCATTGGAGAAATTACATGTTGTAGATGCCAGAAGGCATATGCAAAGAAAATAGATAATAATAATAATAAGAATAATAAAATTAAAAAATAAAATAAAATAATAAAATAATAATAAGTCAAAGTTTTGAGGAAATAAATGCAAGATTTTAATTTTTAATATATTAAAATGCATTTAAAATTTCAACGGATGAGATTAAAAGAGATTTTGATCCTCATCGACGGTCGAGATCATTTTGACATGGATCACTCAAACTAGCCATTGGGAATTTTTTCCTTTAAATAGGGTGTCAGGGGTCATTTGAGATAATCGGATCATAGAGTATGATGCTAAAGAAAGCTCTCTTGTAGTCATTTTTCATGTGCAATAAAGAAAGACTTTGGGGTTGAAATCTTGTTGGTGTTACTCTTTTGGAAATGTTGTAAGATATTTTATTTTTCTGCATAAATTTATTTTCAGCCATTGATGATAGCTTGATGAAGAGTGATTTTAAACACAGGTACTTGTTTAGTCGCTAGGGTTTGAATGATAGTTAAATTTCTGAATATGATGGCAGGTATCTCCATTAGATCTAGATTTTAGTATCGTTTTCTCCCTCTCTGTTAATAGTTGAATTAAGTTGTGCAGGATATCCTTGATTTTGAATTTACCGGGCGTTCGGGGAAGTTCTCGGCTGAACCAGCCAACCCCCGGATTGCATTTTCTGAAGAGCCCAGATGGCTTTGATCTCAGGCTTATCATTAGAATTTTCTGTTGCGGATGCATGAAGGGTTTTCTGAAGCACCTCATATTGAACTTAAAATTTTAAAAAAATATTTCTGTGGCATATTGATAAATCTAGCTATTTAGAGCCTTTAACTGTGAATATTGTAATTATTTAGCTGGTTTTAGGGTTTTTAGTTTTGTTTCTTGCACATTTTATTTCTGGGTGTTCGTTTTTTGTTATTGCAGGCTTCAGGTCAGAAGAAAACATTTTGTCTGAAGCCAGATCTAGGCCCCGGAGGGTAAGATCTGGCCTCAGGATTAGCTCTGGCAGGAATATTTACTTTAGATCTAGAAATTTCTTGTGGGGTTTTCATCAAGGAAATCTGAAGCGAAAAGATTCAATTTTTTTAAGGTTTCTGGAGAATCTGGAGGGTTTTCTGATCCATCTTTCTACTATGGCTTGGGGTGTATCTGTTTGTTGCCTGGGATTTCAATTTGACATAAATTTTTGATTTTTTTTTTTTTATGACAAGTTTTGGGATTGCCAGTCCATCTCCACGCAGCAAGCTTCCTCATCTCCATTCACGTTGCCTTCTTCCTCGACAGTGAGCTCTCTTCAACCTGCAGTCTCATCCTGCCTCTGCGTTTTTCCTCCATCTCCCCACGGATCTCCTCACTGCTCGCTCCACTGCCCTCACTTCTCTCGCTGCCCTCCATCCGTGCGTTCTGCTGTCCAAACCCTTCACGCGTTTTATTCCCAAGCCGCCATCGCTGCCAGATCCACGTGGCTCCAATATCGATCTATCTCCATATCCCGTCAACTGCACCTGCATCCTCACGCAAAACCTGCAAAGAAAACCCGCATCTCTTCCATCGAGTTGCTCTTCCTGCAGCTATCTGACCTGCATAGTTTTCTTCACCCTCAACTCCTGCAAAACGCGTGAGTTCCTCCTCAACTCCACGTAGTCATATTCCTTGCCCTTGCAAAGCAATCTTCTCCTCACAGTTAGCCATACCTGCAAACACGCTCACATTTTCATTGTGGTTTAATACAATTAGGTTTTAGTTTTTTTTAGAATTAAATCGAGCCTTTTTTTTGTATGCAGGCCTGTAGATTTAGCTAACATTTCGATTTTAATGTGTTAAGGTAGATTTTTATAATCTTTAGTTTTGTTTTAGAGTTTTCATTTTTCATGATTTTTATTTTAATCATTTAAAAAAAAATTATTTTTGTTTTGTTTTATGATTTCAATTTTATATTTAAAAAATCTAAAACAATATATAAAAAACAAAATAAATAAAAAAAGGCATAAAAAGTCTCTTTTAGTTTTTTTTATTAAGCTTTAGTTTAGATTAAATTTTAATTTTAGTTTTGAACTTTATATCATAAAAAAATAATAAAAATTTTAAAAAAATATAAAAATCATAAAATCATAGAAAGGTTTTTTTTTTTAGGTTTAGGTTTGGTCTTATTTTAAAATTAATTTTTTTTTACTAAAAATTAAAAAGTAAAAAAAAAAAATTGAAAGTTCTTCGTGGTATTTGACATAGCTAAATGTGTTTAAATTTTTACATTTGAAGTTTAACTATATGAAAGTGGTAACTGGTTAGCATTTAAATTTTATGGTTATTTAAAGCATTTGATCTTTTTTGAAGTTTATTTGCTAGAGCATTGCGCATCTATTGAATATTTTGCATCTAGTAAAATTGATCATTGCTTGGATTATATAATGCTTGTTACATATTTTGTAAATATATTCAAGCAATCATTAAATTACTTCATAAGTAGCAGTAGCTAATTAATTACTTGGTTTTCATTAACTCCATAAGGCACTGGTCTTAAGCATTTAAAGATCTATTCAAATTCTAGCATTGATCAAGTGCTTGTTTCCCCCTGTTGTGTCTCCCAAGCCAGCTGGTTCCCAGTTGGTCTTCCTTTCTCCCATAGGGTCTACCCCCCTTAGCCTGCTTCAGGGAAACGACTTAAATGAGGAGATCGGGGATTAGGGTGACAGCCCCCGGTCTGAGCGTTGTCACGCTCCCTGGACAATCTGTGCGACAACGGAGGTAAGTTTTAATAAGGCTTGGGGCCTTCCATACTAAAAATCCCTAGATGAAGTGCAAATTTTGTTAATTCCCCAAATTAAACTAATTCTTCATGCAAATGCTTCAAAGAGAAATAGTTTGCAAAACTTGAGAGCATATGCATGTGGGAATTTAAATACAAGATTAGTAAAAATTTGCATGTGGAGTGAAATGTATTGATTTTAAGCATGCACAATATGAAATTTAAAAGCTAGAAAGCTAAGAAAAAACTAAAAGCAAGATTAGGCCACCCACAAGAATCCCTCCTCTAAATGAGGAAGGGGGATGCCATGGGAAAAATCCCAAGCTCCCTCCAACAATTTTTTTTATCTTTTATTAGCGCTTAAAGCGGGTAAAAATGCCTCTAAGAGGGCAGCCCACAATACAAGAGAAATCCTTACAAAGATGAGATTCTAACAAAGCTAGACTCTCTCCCCAAAAATATAACAACAACAAACTTGAAGATGAAAAAAACTCTCCAAAAGAGATTCACAAGGTTCAAAAGGCCCACAGCCTAGATGAGTTTGCAATTCTCTCCCAAGTACTTATGGTCTCCCTAGAAATCAGTCTTTGGACAGTGTGAGGGGGTCTTGCATACACATGAATGAGTAGTTTTCCAAAACTTCTCCTGAAGCTCCTTGTTGTCCAATGCTCAAGCCTATGGGTTGAAAAACACAAAAAAAAAATACCAATTGTCAATGTGAAATTAAGAAAAAGAAACCAAAACTAAACTTAGAATTTAATTTACAAAGTACTAGCTCAAGTAATAGGAGTGAACCCCCATACTTGCCTAGCTTTAGAAATGACTTTTGAATATGAGATATAAGTTTGAAAGAACTAGCACCAAAAAAGTATTTTGAATTTTAAATGGATGATCAAGTAGCTATAGACTAAGAAAACTCTCTTTTGCTCTTTGTTGGACGGAAAAATTGGAGCGAAAAAATGGTTGAGTCTTGGATCGCTGTGACTCTAGGAGTGAGTTGATCTAATTGAGATTTCTCCCACTTCCAGATGGATTCCTACACACAATACAAAAGATCTTTCCTACACACTTGAACATATATTAGTTTGCACAATATTAGAGTAATATAATGAATAAGATAAACCAAGCATTCCTCCTAAAATGAATTGGCAAGTTTATCCCTAGAATACTACTCTAAGTCAATGATATGTTCAAAATAGCTTGCACACATCAATCCAAGCAAGATGGCAAACATAAACTAATATTAATTCAACATGCGAAAGAAATTAAACACAATAGCAGTAGTATGAAAATACATCACCTCATAACGCCAAGAGAACACCATCCAGATAGCCTCAATGTCTTGATTATATTGAGAAAGTATGCAAGTACAAAATGGTAGATTTTCCTCAAGCCTAATAGATTATTACATGATCTTACAAACGAGAGCTCAAGGCTCTATTATATAGAAATATGGGAGCCAATCCCAATGTAGAAGTAATTAAACAAGTGGCATGAGGTGACAATCCAAAAAAAAAATTGAATTTGTTGAATGGAGCTCCAATGCCAAGTGTAAAAATCGAATTTTGGCATGTGGACTTCATTTTCTTCTTCCCTTATGTGCCAAATTCGAATTTTATGATAGAATGACAAGTGTATATGGGTGGTAACCCATGTGAGGACAATTTCCCACAAAAATTTCCATCAAATATTCTCCCAAATCCTCCCAAATGTGCATTAACTTCACAAATTCAAATTTTCAAGTAAGCAGCTTTCTCCTTTAACGCCAGAAATTCGATTTTATTTGAGCACATGTCCTTTCCTTGATTTTACAAGTCCACGTCACCTTGGGACCTCACTTTAACTCCGCCATAATTTTCCATTTCATTTCCACAACATTTAGCATGTGTGGATATTTATTTTTCTCCATTAATTTATTTTTTGGCTTAATTAATTGCTAGATTTCCCACTAAACTTAGGAAAAGTGGGTTTTGAGAGTTCAAAACACATTTTTAACCCCTCAGAGTGTCATAGTAGAAAGTTGAGAATGGGAGGTGTAATTTTGATTACTCATACCCCATACAAATTCTCTAGGCTACACTTATTACAATTTAAATACGATTTTATTTGCAATTTTTGACCTGCGGGAAATCTAAAAAAATAAAAAATGACTACCTAGACCTAACCAAATTCTACGAAATGTTTTGTGTGATCTAGTATGGTAATATACATCGACTCTAGACACTAATATGTGTCAGGGGCTCAACCTTCAAACCATCACCCCGGCTTTGGAGTAAAATGTGAGTGAAAAAACCCAAAAAATTATCCGCTTCTGAAAAAAATGGATAATTAACCAAATAAAAAAACACTCCAAGGTGTACTCTTTTGTTGATCGAGTCCCAACATCCTAGGCCTATTACAGATTCAAAACTCATCATTACTGATATCACTTATTACAATTCCCCGTAGGGTGTGGAATTTGGGTACAAGAAAGATGATGAGAAGATAGAAGTAGAGTTAAAAAACTTTGTTGACTAAAGATATTTGATGGCACAAGTGTTTTCTAGATCATCCTTGGGCATGGAGTCTTCATATAATCATCAGGTGCCACTCCAGTAGTCAACATTTGGCTCCATATGGGGATGCATGCTAGATACAAAGTGATAGTGTGCAAGAACCTGGAATATGCCTCCACCGACAAAAGACATATATCAGCAGTCTCCTTTCAAACTATCATCAAACTAAATAAAGTACAAAAACGAGGAAATGGAAATTTATTCTAAGAGTATAAATGACGATTTATTCATGAAATAAAACTAATTAAACAAAAATTACAAGGGATAAGGTTAGAAATATGATACAAAAAGATGCCCCATAGCATCAGATGTCCTTAATGAAGTTCATGCTAAGAACCCACTTACTTTCAGGTAGATCCATGGGTTGTTTTTCTAATGTGCCCTGTCCAATTCTAAATATTTGAGGACTTTGATCAATCCCAACACTGTGTTGTACATGGCCATCAAATTTATCAAATCCTTTCCGTTTTTTTATTTTCTTCTTAATAGATTGTGATGTTGATGTTGATGTCTTTGACAAAAAATATGGAGATGAAAGAAAGATCAAACTCAAGCAAATGAGAATGATAAGGATCTCATCAAAGGGTTGACTCGAATGATTAAGGATATGCAACTCAACCAAGTTCAACTCATTAAGACCATGGAGGAAAATCATGCACAAGCAATAAAAGCCATGGAAGTCAATCATTCTAATCAAATGGCCAATTTTCAAAATAGGTTTCTCAACATGGAAGAAAAACAAGTGTAATTAATCAACACCATGGAAACAAATAATGCCAAGGAAATAAGTGTTATGAAGGCTAACCAAATCACTTTTCAGAATAGGCTGGAGGAAATGGAAAGATTACAGGTACAAAAATTCCATCTTAGGACCGATGACGGATGGGGAAAGAACAAAGAAACAAATCATAAGCCTCCCGATCCACTGAAGCAATCTTCATCTCATTATGAGGAGGTCATTTACTCCATTGAAAAATGGCTAATTGATGGAGACTTAGATAGCAAGGAAATTGAGGGGAATCAGGTTTATACTTATGAGATTGATCCATCACCCATGTCAGAGCATACGCAGAATGGACAAAGGCAAGTCAAAGAAGTATTGGATACTTCAAATTTTCCATCAGAGCATCTTCAAAATCAGAAAGAAAGGTCTACTTTGATCACCTCAACATCTTTGGAGTCGTTGTTGGGGACAAGTCTTCTTGTACCTGGGAAATACGACTAACTTTTGGTTTTTGCATGCTGGATTTTAGAGTTAGATTCTTGTTCAAGTGGCGACTCCACTTATTTCATTTTTTGCAAGGATTTCTTCTTGAAGCTTGCTTCTTGTTGATTTTTTGGTAATCTTGGACAAGAGCCTCTCTTTGGTATCCATTTGCTCTTTCAGGTTCAAGTGAGCATGACATTATGAATGATTTGTTCGCCCCTTGTTATTTTAATAACATTTCAGGCTATCCGAATTTCATTCCGAATGAAGCCATTGAGGCTATTGAAGAGTTGCCTAGTTTTCTAGGTAATAACGCCATCAGTACTTAAAATCACCTTAGGAATTTCCACCTTTGTGTGAGCAAATGGTGCCATGATATTAACCATGAGGATGTTAAAATGAGACACTTCATATTTTCATTAGATGGTGATGCTATGGATTGGTTCATAGACTTACCTGCTAATAATTTTGATTCTCTAGAATCAATCATTGATGCCTTTGAAGAAAAATATGGAGATGAAAGAAAGATCAAAACTCAAGCAAATGAGAATGATAAGGATCTCATCAAGGGGTTGAATCGAATGATTAAGGATATGCAGCTCAACCAAGTTCAACTCATTAAGACCATGGAGGAAAATCATGCACAAGCAATAAAAGCCATGGAAGTCAATCATTCTAATCAAATGGCCAGTTTCCAAAATAGGTTGCTCGTCATGGAAGAAAAAAAAGTGCAATTAATCAACACCATGGAAACAAATCATGCCAAGGAAATAAGTGTTATGAAGGCTAACCAGATCACTTTTCATAATAGGCTGGAGGAAATGGAAAAATTACAAGTACAAAAATTCCAGCTTAGGACCGATGACGGATGGGGAAAGAACAAAGAAACAAATCATAAGCCTCCCGATCCACTAAAGCAATCTTCATCTCATTATGAGGAGGTCATTTACTCCATTGAAAAATGGCTAATTGGTGGAGACTTAGATAGCAAGGAAACTGAGGGGAATCAGGTTTATACTTATGAGATTGATCCAACACCCATGTCAGAGCATAAGAAGAATGGACAAAGGCAAGTCAAAGAAGTATTGGATACTTCCAATTTTCCATCAGAGCATCTTCAAAATCGGAAAGAAAGTTTTACTTTGATCACCTCAATAGGTCCCATTAAAAATAATTAATTATTTTAATAAAAATGTCTTCAGGTGGAATTTCCCAAAACACTTTATGGGTTCTTTGGAATACACGCGCCCAAGCCTCCCTGCAAAATTTGAGACTTAGAGCACATCTGATGCTACCATAATTCAACAAGACACTGAGTGTTATTGTTTGTGTACATATTAGTATAGATGTGTGAGAGTTTATTTTTAGTGTGTGAAATTGTTTGTGATCCTGTGTGTGTAGATCTGTTTGTTGTTTGCATCTTCTTCAAGCATCGTCAGATTATTCCGTCATCTTGCTATCTGTAAAGTTTTATTTGTGCTTATCTGCTCAGAACCTGCAAGGAGTTAAGTTCATGCCTTGATGGTTTTGTCAAAATTGTGTGCACTGAACTATTATAAATTTGCAAAATTGTGCCATGAATTGTACATGTTGCACGGATCTGGACTTGAGATCTAGATTTGAGATCTAGTGCAAAGGAGTTTGAAGTGGCCAGTGATATATGTCAAAAGTGTTAAAATTGGAGGCAGATCTCAAATTTTCGCTTCTGTGGGGAAGAGATCTCTGTGTCAGATGTTTCTATTGCAATCTTGTTCTGATCTCAAATTTTGGAGTTTGCATTTTAAACATATTGAGTCTGGTCAACTCAATATGTGAGTGTAAGTTTGTTGGAATTGACCACTCTAACAAATGCTTTTTGAAGACGAGAAAACTCCAAGATAAAGATTGAACCAGATGAACAACTTTTGACCTATGCTAAGGAGGGACGTGGTGACTTGTCTATGCTTGGATGATAGCAAATATTTTGATGATTATTGGGTTTGTAGTTGTGAGATGTGTTTGTCAAGTATTTTTCTATTTCTTTCAATTTTGGTTATAAAAATGGTTGGTGGTTCTTAAACTGGAGGCCCTGGTGTTTGAAACATCAATTCTTGTGTGTTAGTAATTCTGGTTATAAAAAGGATTGGTGGTTCTTAAACTGGAAGCCCTAGTGTCTGAAACATCAATTCTTGTGTGTTGTAAGGTCAAGTTGTTTGATCAAATTTTAAACACATTCAATATCCAGACCTCCATCCTAGCAACTGACAGATAGCTGAAAGAGAAATATCTAACAGATGGTGGTTGGTCCATAGGATGGTTCATTACTTGACAACTCTTATCGCGGAAGCCCCAACGAGCCAAGGTGTCAATGTTGTTGATCTTGCAAAGTTCTTCAATGATGGTCAGAGGTAGTTACATTTTAACTGGATTTCAAGTGATAGCTTGAAGATGTGGTGGTGAAAGAGCGGTGTTTGCGAGATTCCAAAGTGGATGTGAGTGTTGATGAAGACCAGTTAGACAAATTACCTTTGTTGTTGTAATATGTGTTTTTCATGTAACCATTAAGGGAGGGTGTTGGAAGTAATGCTTCCATTTCATGTGTAGTTGTCATTGTGAGTCCCTAGGCATTAGTCTAGAAGCTGTTGATTCCTATGTAATGAGTTGGAGTCATTATCTAGAGGTGTCGATCTAGAAGTCGTTGTTCCCTATGTCTAAGTTGTAGTTGTGTCATTTCTGAGTCATATAACCACTTTCTTAGGATCTAGATTCATCGATGTCTGTGATCTATGTCCTATATATTTGTAACTATTGTGATGAATAAAGATATCAAATGATTGGTGTGTGTCATAATGTGCCCTCTCTATTTTTCTAACACCATTTCCTCTTTCCAATATGTAAGTAATCATTGATATCAACGCTCAAAGGGGGAATGGGATCAACTTTCCCAAGATGATGTTCAATGAAGGCTTCTTTTTGAATATCTAATGCTTGGAATGCTTGAAAATGTTCAAGAAAGCGATCAACGAATGTTTCAATAGATGATATACTCTTAGGTTTGCAATTATGTAACCATGAATTATGGCCATTGAGGGATCTCAAAAATAGCATCATGAGGACATCATGATGAACCAATTCAACTTTTGAGAGATATGTGGTAAATCTTACCACATGATCAACTGCAGATGGTGGATCACCCTCAAACTTGGGCACCCCATGTATGATAGTCCAGGTGAGATGCTTAAGGCATCCAGGAATGTGAACGATGTTCAAGGGAGGGAAATCATCAAAGAGAGACATCCTATTAGAATACACATGTAAATTATATAGGAGTCACTAATGTGAAATTAGAGATGCCTAGAGACATGCTTGCTTCACCCAACAATCATTGACCTTAAATTTCAATGGACTAGGGCTTCTTCCTTCCAATGCAGTCATCGAGAGATATATCAATGATTTCGTAAGCAAACAAGACACACGTCTTGTCTCCTCGGCAATGACGCCAAAAATGTTACCGCTCAATCTGGCAGGGACCTTCGAAGGATTACCTAACAGAAAACTACTAGACCAAATGGCAATAATGGGAAAAGGACCCATTATCACCTCAGTCGTTGTCCCCTTCTCTTTATAGACTTTCACCGATGGGAGGAGTCCCGGTATGGAAGAAATCACTTGAATGATAGGATCAATGGCAAGGTATAATGTGATTTCCAATGCCCATTCAAAGGAGAGGCTCAATTAATGGTTCAAATGCTTAAAGAAAAGCTAAAGGAACCCTAAGAAATACCTATGAATGATGACCTTAGGCTTAGGAATATTCAATAATGATGAATGCCTAAGATCAAAAAATCCAAAATCCATCACTTGTGATTGATTTGTTTATACTAGGGTTCAAAGTGAGGCAAGGATGGCTCATTCAATGGAAATATTCAATTAAAGTATGAGCTTTGGGAGAAGCTAGGGTAACTTTCCACCAAAAACCCCTTAGAGAAATACTATAAGAGACCAAGGGTTGAGAGATATACCATGGTAAAGGCTCATCCAATGATCACCTATAGTTAAGAGAAAAGGTTTTGAATGATGAACTACAAAGTGCAAACCTTCAAGAAATCCCCAAGTTAAAGCAACTTCAAGGGTTCCCTCTTGGTGCAATAGCTAGGGCATCAATTTATTTGAAATTTCATTGTCAGAATTTGTTCAAAACTGATAAATGAAGAAACTTGTCTGGACGGAATCTTAAAATTCCTCCTCCCTAAAATTTTGCACCAAGCCCTAGAAAATCTCCTTATCCCTAGAGGACGAAGTAAAGAGGGAGAAAAGAGGTGCAAGAATGATATTTTGTTAAGTTAATGTGATCACCAAGGATTTAGGACCAATGCTTGGCTATTGGGAAGATTGGAGTCAAAATGATCAAGATTTGGGAATTTCACTCTTCAAGGAGGCCTAAAGAAGCAGCTTCACTGATGATGGATGCAGCTACACGACAACATTAGACTTTTATACTTCGATATGCAAGATTTGATGGAGTTTCAAGGTAAACGTTGCACAACCTACCCCTAGGAAAATTCTTTATTCTGGCCAAGATGAATAACATATGCAACGAGCCAAGATTACAAGTGTTTCATAAATTTGCATTAATTTTTAGGGCACAAGCAAAATCAAAGCATAGCATTCCATACATTAGACATAAATTATCAAGAAATTCACATGAAAAGAACACTTACATGACAAGAGAGTATATCCATCCATCACATTTGCAAAATAGAAGCTCCAAGAGGGATAACGAAAATATTCCACAAACCAAAATGCATTTAATCATCCAAATCATTCACAAATTGCAGGTCTGAATTATTTAGAAAGATATATCCCAAATCCAAGTGATGATGAGTTACAAATGAGGCCTCACTTGTATTTATATGAGCCTCTAACAATTTGAATGGGTCAAATTTTCCTAACAAACCCCTAAAAATGACTCTAATGTGCAAAATAACACCCTAATTGGTGACAAGCCCACCAAATAGCTCCAAAAGATGAAAAATAAGCCTCTCAAGAGCGCTGAAATGATAGAACAATAGCTAGAAGGGTCGTTGGAAGGCCAAATGAACTCCCTCATGTGCCATAACGAATAGGAGGGCTCCAATAACAATGATGAAGAGGGTGGCCCCTTGATATCCAAGCAAATGACTTGTGGTGTCCTCAAGTGGTCGTGGGGGCACAAAAGCATCCTCATGGGTCTCCAACTGAATCGAACAAGCATGTATCCCATCTGTAAGAGCTGGAACAATGATGCAAGCCCTCCCTTGTCTCCCATGGTGAAACAAAACCCCATCTAGACCCTAGATCAACTACCAACTATGTGGCACAAATGTGTAGCCAGTTAGGCAAGGTGGTCCAAGTGCATCATCATCATCAATTAATTCGGACATGAGCGAGTAATGAATTGTGCTAAAGGATCCCATGGCATGGCTATTTGGTATCCAATATGACCCTCTAGAGCACTTGGACCCCATACAGGGAGACCAAATCCCAAGATGAAGACCCACCTACAATCATGTATAAGATCCAATGCATCTTCCCACCTTCCAGTATAACAAATCATTAGTGTAATTGAGCAAGTGAGCTTACAAATCATGGAACCAAGTAGGCACTTCATAGTGGCATGCCCTTCCATAATGGGCTTTAGAGTGTACAAGTGTCTCCAAGTTCAAGAAAGAGGTTAATCAAGGACCCTATTAAGTGGTTTCAACCTCCAAGGGAGTGGCAGTCCCATGGTACAACTATCATATGGATGGTGTCATGTGAAATAATGATGGAACGAAGTGGGGCATCAGGGGAAGGCTCCAAGCCACATGCCATAGTACAAGGGTAGCTATGATGAAGGAAGCCCACACTTGGGTGTATAGATGTCGAAGGGACCAATTGTGGTACATGAGCAACCCCAACCTTTGTTTTTCCACCTTTCTTCATATGCCTTTTGCCTTTTTATTGATTTTTCTTTTACAACTGCTCAAGGCTCCAAGGAATGAGAGCATGATATGTAAGATATAGCAGTGAATACCCCCTTTAAGTTTGGGCAGTTCATCGCCCATCAGGGGTTTGGACAATCATGGGTTCCTTAATGATGCAGGGGGGGCAATATAGGGTGCCTAGGAACTAGGGTCATGGCCATAATGATAGGGGGTAGAGCTCATGTTGGAGTTTGCTCACGTGCTAAATTTGTATGTCCCGACCATCTTTTGCATTTTATGGTGTACATTTATTTCCTAGTGAGAGTGGCCACATTATGATTTTATCTTTCTTTTTAGCTACATCAACCTTCGGGGCCTCATTCGAGGCCCAACCCAAAGTGTGGATAAATCCTCCCACTAATCCATGCCCAAATGTGTCCATGACAACTAAGCAAAAATACCTAACTACCTTCAGGGTTGGAAAGCCCACCTTCAAACATGCAATCATAACAAATGGGTGAAGTTACATAATGGTTGGCTCAGGTGGCGGAGATGGTGGAACATTGAGCTATCTGGTGGCTGCAAGGGGTTGTTGGCTGCTAGCTGAGGACCATCTAGGAGAAAAAATTCTCCTATGGGTGTCGTCCATATGCGGTGGGTAACAGACCTTATATTAAAATACTAAGGCTTAACTAATCTATACTAGATGAGCTAAGTTCTAGGAGTTACAATGTAAGACCAGGATGTATCCACCATATTAAATGAAACCAATAGATCCAGAGGATAAACTGCATGAGCATGATAATATTGACCATTTGTAATGTCCCCTATCTCATGAGATGGAGCCAAGATTTCCTCTTGCCTAGTTATCTCCTACAAGCTAGCGAGAAGGAAAATTGATCTAGGAGATCCATGGAAAATTTACCCAATTTTGATATTATTAAATAAAAGGCGTAAATAATAAATAATAAAAAGGGGAAAATCATTTTTATTAAAAAAAGGGGCAAAAGTCACTTAGGAGGAGAAAAGTGACTTCTTCAATAAAATAATATTAAAAGAAGATCTAGAAGCTTGGAGAAGTCTCAATGAAACATTATAAAAGGAAGATGGAGCTCAATGATTGATCATTATTTTCGTCATATTTTTGCTATTGGTGAGAAGCTCAAGTGAGTCTCATTTCCAAGGGTTTCTAGTGAGACCCTCACACTAGCTTCAATGATCTCTTGCTACCCTAGTTAGATTTCTTCCATCTTCTGTGGACATTACTTGCCACCCAAGTGGAATCCCTTTCTCTTGTTTATTTTTGAAGATATGACGATATTTGTTATAGGAAAGTGATAGTATCTTGATTCAGTGGTTGCAGGACTATTTCCACATTCCAAGCGGTCAAGTTCAATTCTTTTCTAGGGACGCTGAGTACAAATATTGGGGAAGCCAATTCTGAAGTGGTTTTCCTTGAAGTTCTGAAATTAAGCACCAAATCTCCTAGGCTGAAATTGCCTTCAAGAGAGGAAGAATTGCAAGAAGATTTAGGAGGCTGAGTATTTCAGCTTGTCGTTAAAAGAAGGACGCATTCAGAGGCCAAATAGCATTCTTTTCTAGAGCTGAAGGCCGAGTTA
Organism: Pinus tabuliformis; assembly: GCA_031772625.1. NCBI lineage: Eukaryota > Viridiplantae > Streptophyta > Pinopsida > Pinales > Pinaceae > Pinus > Pinus tabuliformis. Next base: position 231,377,014 of record CM062805.1, read on the forward strand.
AATAACTAATGTGCAGTTCAATCTTTTCAGCTTGAGGCTGAGTTTTTACTTCAAACAGATCAAGGGTTTCATGTTGATTTTTGGTAGCATCAGATGTGCTCTAGCCATGAAAATTGGTGTAGAGGCTAAGGCACATGATATCTCCAAGATCCATAAATTGTTTGGAGAAATTCCACCCAGATGAAGAGATATTAAAATAATTAATATTTTTAATGGGTCATAAGTCTAAACTTAGAAAAATTAAAATATTAATGTGTATTAATATAAAATGGGTGAGAAAGTTCTAAGAGATGGGGATGAAGCCAGATCTAATCTTAGCAATTGATTAGGGACTTAATCTAGGTTGTTGAATCATCAACAAGAAAATTATAAGGGGAGGCTTGAGGATCAGTTGGAGACACACCAAGTTGATCAGTCAATTCGATTTTTTGGGGCAAGGTTTGCTGAGAAATCGAATTAGTGATTTGTTGCAGCGAGGGGAAATTCGGCAGAAGGCCGAGAATACATAGCAGAGAGGCAGAGATAGTGCCGGAGAGACAGCGTAGAGATAGCCCGGGCTGACACAGAGCCCGCCAGAGTTGACGCAGAGGTTTGGAGGGCCAGCATTGTTGACGCAGGAGGCCGAGAAACTGACGCAGGCAGACGCAAAGGCTGGCAGAGCTAACGCTGGGCAGAAAGATCTACGTTGTGGTGTTTTCGTGGGGCAAACTAAGAGCTGAGAGGGAGATGCAGAGCCATAGAGGGTGACGTAGTCCCTTGAGGGTGCCGCAATTCCAAAGAGAAGCTTGGAGAAGCTTTCGCTATCCAGGTAAGGAACAGTCGAAATCACTGTGGGGCTGATCATCCGGTTGCTGATCAGCCAGAATATTTGTCTCTGGAGCAAGGTAATTTTGCCAAGGAAAATCTTTGAAGGGTGAGCCATTTCTGACACCCTAATTGTATTCAGAAAACTGCATAATAATAAAACCCTCATATCTACTGCACTAGTTTTCCTGCATTGGGTTTTTTCGGGGATGATTGTCCAAAAATAACAGTGTCCCTTGTGTTGTCTTAGTTATTTCAGTTGTGGATTTGTATATGTGTGAAGGATGCATTTGTGTTTATTTCGGCATTTATATAAATAACTTATTAATGGAAAGAAAAAGTAGGAGATAATAAACTAGATAATGCAGTAGGGATTTCTGATGTGTCAGACTTAAAAATTTCCACATGGTATCAGAGCGATTGCAGATCACAGGAAGACTGTAGACACCAACAAAAACCTGAACTTTGAAGCGGAAGTAGCTGTCTTGAAAGACAACGTTGTTCCAAAATAGAAGCAACAAGAGAAGAGGTGACGCAGATCTTGTGTCAGCAGTTCGAGCCAAGGGAAGGGCCAGCGCAGACGCAGAGTGAGGCAGAAGAAGCTCACGAAGAGCCACGTCATCCCGATCAGCCAAGTAGGATTGACACAGTTGGCCGGAGGAGCAGATTTAGCCTTTGCTAGGATTGCACAGAACCTGAAAGGCTCAATTTCTTCAGTTGTCGGGGCTTGGGGAGCTGTGGGCAGATTGTGATTTGAGGAGCTGGTGGGACATTGTTTTTGTCGATACAGGATAGTGTCTAGGGAGACAGAACCAAGGTAGAAGGAATCACTATCTCGATAGATTTCTAGACAAGGAATCCAAATCCGAGTTGCAGTTGCAAGGAGGATTGGAGAGGAGCGGTTCGACAATTGGCCAGAGCATTTCCAGGAGGGAAATCAGCACTCAGAGGGAGATTTCCAGGAGGGGAGTCGAGACTCAAAGGGAGTCCAAAAGAGGAACCGAAATGGAAGTGAACAGACTGAGGGATCAGAACAGGTTGGACGGAGCTTCTAACTTTGTCATCTAGAAGGCCAGGATCCTGGCAGTCCTAGATCGACATCACATCAAGGACTTTGTCTTGAAAGTAGTGGCTATCTCAGTTGACCCAACTAAGAATGAGAAGTATGAGGAGGTGATGGCGAGGGTGAAGTGCATGATCCTAGATGGGGTCAAAGATCATGTCATACCACATATTGCTGAGAAGAACACAGCAAAGGAGATGTGGGACACCCTGACCACCTTATACCAGGGCTCTTTCATGCAGCGAAAGATGCTATTAGAGAATCAGCTGAGGTCATATTAGATGCATAAGGGAGAGCAGATAGATCCATTCCTTCTCAGGTTGCAAGAGATTCGAGACCAACTTACTTCCGTGGGGTCTACACCGGATCCAAAGTTTATGGTCAGGATTGCCTTGAATGTAGTCTTCGAGGTGTGGGAGACATTTGTCCAAAGTATTTTTTGTAGGGATACTCTTCCCGGTTGGGAGGGTATGTGGGCAACTCTTCGACAGGAAGAGATCAGGAGGATGACCAAGGTGGGGAGTAGTGGTAAAGGAGTTCGAGTCAAGAAACAGGAGAAGGATGCGGCTCTAGCATCTGCAGGACAACAAGGAAAGAGGAAGAAGAAGGATATCTCCAAGGTCAAGTGCTTCAATTTTGGGGAGCTGGGTCGTTATGCCTCCCAGTGTCCCAGGAAGAAAGGCAAGGGAGAAGCTTTTGATTCAAAGGCAGCTCCAGCTAAGGCAGAGAAGGATGTTTAGACTAATGACAATTGTGCCATGAGTGCTCATGTGCCTCTAGAGAAGAGGTGGGGAGACATTGAGTTGTAGTTGAGAGGACTACAAAAAAGTGGCGGGATCCTTGACATGCCCAAACTCTTAGATCACATACGGCTACTGGAGGCTTTAACGATAGTAGCATGATAACAAGTGTCGGGTGGAGTAAGGTGCGATGGAGCAGCAAGGCAGTGCTAAAGTGCAGAAATTTGAGGCGGCACATTGGAGGTTGCAGCAGTTCGAGAGGCACAGAGGTGTTTGCAGTAGCGCAGTGGCAGCAGAGGGAGCACAGGATAGCAGCAGAGGTGGCTTCAGCATCACGAGGCTTCCAGACTGACTAGGATGTCAGTCCTTGGGTGAAATCAGTTACTTACTTCTCGGTAACTGAGTTGCAATGCAGCAGTTAGCAGTGGCAGTGCTATGGGCAACATGATGCAACATGTTGAGAGGGAGCTGCAGTACAAATGTAGCAGTGGAAGTGGCAGTGTCATGCGCAACAGTACAAGAAGCAACAGTGCAGTGGATGTAGGGCAGCAAGCCAAGCATCAACATAGAGGACCGATGCGGAAGATCAGTGTGATGCTTCTATGGTGAGGCATCACTATAGCACATTCCTCGCTAAGAGGGAGAGTTTATTTTTGGTAGCGTCGGATGTTCTCTAGCCATGAAAATTAGTGGAGAGGCTACGACACATGAGATCTCCAAGACACAGAAATCGTTTGGAGAAATTCCACCCGGATGAAGAGATATTAAAATAATTAATATTTTTAATGGGTCCCTAAGTCTAAACTTAGGAAAATTAAAATATTAATGTGTATTAATATAAAATGGGTGAGAAAGTTCTAAGAGACAAGGATCAAGCCAGTTCTAATCTTAGTCATTGATTAGGGACTTAATGTAATGTTCCTTTTTCTGGTGTTCCTCATGACATGGTTAGGATGGATTTTCAGTGTTGGGGCAGACAGGTCACAGGTGCAGGTTTACTTCATCAGTGGACCCAGGCGCTTTAAGAGGTGTTTCATGGGGTTTTGAGGAGTTTTTATGAGGTTCTATGGCATCCTCTTGGTATATTCCATCATCCGCACAATTTGCCTTTTATTCCTTTACATTCCGACAACTTTCAAAAACCCTGAGTTATTAATGGGCTTGACTCAAATAATTACGCTTAAAGTGGCATTTCAGGAGGAATACTTGGTAGAACACCTTAGTGTAATAGCTCGTTGGAACTGGAACAAGAATATCTATAGGATCGGATGGATAGAAGTAGTTTTCAGAGGCTTGATGAGGCATGGTGGCCAATTTACCATTTTCCCACATTAAAAAGAATATTTTAATTAAGGGAAATGTGCTAAATGATTAAAATAATAATAAAATAGGAGCTTCTAGAGAGGTCCATCAAATTTGTGAAAAGAGGAGTAGGAGGCCATTAGAGGACATCTTGGATTTGATATTTCTTCTTGTATGAGAGGTTGCGAACCCGATTCTCTACTTCCTTGGTAGCCCCAGGACGGAAACTCTCGGGTGATTTAGTGAGATTGGGCGAGTACCCATCTCCCCTTGATGAATTCATCTAGAATTCACAGGAGAGCTTAGCAGTGGCAGTTCAATTCAGTTTTGGTGGAGGGCCCGTGCAGCATTGGAGCAGATCCTTGAGGCTAGTTCTATCTCAGCTATATCAGCTATTCTGTTATTTCAGCATGTAAAACCCCAGTTATATATTATAATAGAAGCTGAGATTATTTCTGCTCATTGTATGATTGAATTGCATGCATTCTCTTGTTCTATTTTACATGGCAATCTTCTATTAATCGAATAGTAATTTTATGGTGAAATTTTTGGTTGAGTTAAATATCTGCAAAATAAGTCAAATATCCCGTTTGGGATATTACAGTGATATCAGAGAATGATCTCTGTTAGCTATGAAGGAGTCTACAAGATCATAAAGTTATAGCCAAGATTATCAAATTTCTAAAGTAATGGTGTGCACAAAATTGTCTCCTGAATATTAATGGCTCTACAATTTTTTATGATTCAATAATTTCATAAAACAATTTGGCCCAAATTATTCAAAGCCAAATTTATAAAGTCAAGGGGCCGACTTTAACATTCCGAAAGGCCGCATTTCTCTGCAATCTGCAATCAAAGGCCGAAAGTAATTACAGGCAAAAGCTTATAGCTATTTTGGTTGCCAAATATTTCTTGGAAAATTTTGTGACAGTGGTCCGTGCTTGAATAATTCAATTTATTCAATCTACTGGGTGCTTGCACAAAACTAAAGTTCGGCTTCAGAGCAAGTTTGGAAGAGATTTCTCTATCATTCCGAGGAGAATGAATTTACACATGCAATTACACAGTTGTTCCAGGATCACAATCTTAAGTAATGGATAGCCTAATTATGCTCATAAAAAAATTAGTGGCTTCGTGGGGGTCGAATTTGTGCTTTGATTTGTATGGTTCGAGTATTGCTAAAGCAGAATTGTTACCGAGATCATTGCTTTGGGTTGAGCAATCAAATTCCTTGTCATTGTAGCAGTGGAAGCCAAGACGAGGACAAGAATGTGCAGCCCCATTTACATTATTTTCTAGAGGACCAAATCTACTAAGAAGTCGCTGAATCAGAGTAGCTGATAAGATAAGATAAAATAAGATAATTATATTTATGTCCAACTAATGACCACAAAGTAGGTCAAAGGGATTGTTGAGTACACTGATGTATATACAAAGCGGGAGAACCAAATGGTCTCCTATAAAAGATACAATGCATGAAGTAAATCAACATCTGGCTCTAGCGGAGAAGATCCAGGACCTAATAGGTCTGAGGATCAGACCCATCTCTCCTAACATCTGAGGCTGAATGAATAACGCTGAAGAAACTCAATAATGTCTGTTGGCCCGATGAAGAGTTGATGGCAAGTGCAAACTGTCCACTAAATCGTGTCCTGGGGGGGTTCACACGCTGCTGAATGCTGGAGGACCTAGTCTGTCTCCCAAGAACAGATTTGAGACGGAACTGCTAATGAGATCTCGTGTAGCAAGGTGAGGTCCCACGGATCCTCACTGATCTGGAGTCTGGATACGTATTGGTATCAATCAATCTCTTGGTGCCCCTATCTGAAGGTAGTACCCTGAAAAATGTCGTGATCCTCTGTGTGGGGTCTGGTCTGATGGGAGGCTGAAGAATATGCACTCGGAACCTAAGAGCCTCTTGCATATATAGGGCCAAACATCTCTAATTAGGGTACCTGAAAAAGTCGGCGAGGGTCCGAGAATCTCTGAACAAGCAATGAAACCTTCCTCTGATCTCGTAGTAGACAAGGCATCCAAGGATGAAGTGCACCTCAGTCTCCACTTCCTGTAAATGACATACCTGGCAGAGTCTAATCTATCCACCTGGTGGTCTGTCTCTACCCGAAGTCTATGAGAACCTACTCTAAACTGGCCTAGAGGAATGCGAAGAGCATGCATCCAGTGGTGAAATGTATACTGGGGTCGAACAATGAGCCCGTCTCTCAACTCCAAGAAGTGCTCAGCATAGAAGACCATCTTTGGGCACAACCCTCCTGGAGGATTGACTAGGTGACCTGGACGAATTGCCTATAGATGTCCTCCCTGATGATCTTGTTTAGCTCCTGTTTAGTAGGTAAAAGGTGACCGGGGGCATCTAAGGAATATCGGAAAGGAGGGAAATGATCCAACTGAATTCCCACTGACTCTAAGAGGTTTGAAACTCCTGTAAACCAACATCTGGCTTGGCCTGAGGGGGTAGAACGAGCAATAGTCCCAGAAGAGCAATATGCCAAGTAAGGGTAACGACCCCTACTCTTTATCGAGTCTGCCAAGCCCTGGACACGATGCAAGAATGAAACCAATCTGAAGACCGTCTCAAGCCGAAAGGGCTGAGCTCCAAACTCTGCCAGGATGATGTGCTGCGGCACTATCAGTTTGCACCTAATGATGCGGCAGAGAAGAAGAATCTGGACTCTCTTAGCTGAAGCCCAGTTTGACTCAAGTAAAGACGGTCCCCAAATCTCTAAGCCATATAGAACAGTGGGACGAATCAAGGTGTCCATGAGGCTCATCTTGGACGAGATGTCCTGGAAGTGATGTCGAAAGCACTGTCTCTCGAGAAGGGCTAAGGATCCATATCCTTTGTTGATCTGAGGCTGAAGCGTTGGTCGCAAACTGAAGCGAGGACCTGAAAATTGCACCCCTAAGTAAGTATACGTGCTGGTGATCTCAATCTCCTCCCCTCTGAATAGAAAGTGAAGGTCTGAGGTTTTCTTCACCCCATTGAAGATCATAACCTTGGTTTTACCCAGGTTGACCGTCAACTGTCGATGGTCACAGAACAAAGCTAAGGCATCCAGCTGCCTTTGTAATCCTTCTAGGGATGAGGAGAGGAGGACCACGTCATCAACAAAGAGTAGAATAGATATCAGAACCTAGTGAAGAAGGCAGCCATCAGTGTCCTGGATATGCTCGTGTAGAAATGCTTCCAACTCATCAATATAGATCCCAAATAGGGTAGGGGATAGTGGACAACCCTGTTTAACCCCAATAGTGCTTCGAATGAAATCAGACATCCCATGGGCTGCGTGAAGACGACCAAGAACGGACTCATATAGGCGCATAATAGTGGTCAATAGGGTTGTAGAAATGCCAATATCTCTAAGTCTCTGGAGCAAGGCCTCCCTCGAAACAGAGTCAAAAGCTTTCCGAAAATCTACGAAACAACAGTAGACTTTCAAAGATCCACCGGTACGCCATTCTCCACAGAGGCCGAGTATAAGTGTTATAAGGGTTGAATTAGTAGCTGACTGCTTTCATTTTTTTTGGTCATGTTCCTTTCTCTATTGGCAGGTTGACGCATTCACACCAAGGGTTTTTCCGAAAGGGGTTGAGAGATTATGCATAGGTCGAGAATCCCATCTTATTAGGGGCCGAATATCTTCAAAATCGTGAAGCTCCCTTCTAAGAGATTGAACAAGTTTTGACTGAGCTTCATAACATGGTATTCACTCGTTGAACTAAACGCATATCGGTGCTGGTGTAGCTGAAATGTATGTTGCGTGGGGGCTAACTGAGCCATTCTGAGCTAAATATCTCTTGATGCCAAGTAAATTCATTGCCTACAAACATGCCAGGGCCACGTTGTATTGAGGGAGCCGCCATTTCAAAATATAGTTGTTGTGCGAGTTTTGCCAACAGAAGCACGAGATTCTTTTTCCAGGGGGTGAATCACACTCTTTTATTTGTTGGGCAAGCAGCCACAAAATAAATGAGTTTCCTGTGGAACAAGTGCATCGAATACTTCATCCCTACTGTTGTACGAGCGACTGCCTTTTCTAGGAACAAGTTGTGGTTATTCTGGAACGCCTTTACCTCTGTTTGGGAGTCGCAGTGATGAGTATGACTATCCATTGAATCTCTTTAAGAAGCTAGATTCTGGAGATTTCTATTGGCTGGGTAAAAGCATTGCGGGTGACTGCCATGGATAGGCTGTGGCTCCATACTTGCTGGTGGTATTAACTATTACACACAGTCTTGTTCGTTGGGTATTCTCAAGGCAAACTTAGGAGGAACGAGCTGCTGAACTGAACGATGGGAAAGTGGAACTGAAGGATGACGTTGACCGTGTATGTGCCTCCATCTCCCTTGTTTTGAAGAAGACTAAGTTACCAGCCAACGAGAATGGCAGTACCAGGTTCCATCTCTCTCATACATTGTTTAAATCTGTGATAAAGTAATTTTATAACTCTATCCATTTCCAGAAAGACGTCTCTGTCTTTGTAACAACATTGAATACAATTATACGTGCATTCTTGAGCAGCTCATTAAATATGATGTGTTGAAGAGAAATGTTTTTGTTTATGGCTAGCATGTAAATTTTGAGTTAAATAAAACAAGATTCCATCTATAGTAGCTCCCAGACATCTATTTGACAAAAGTCTTAGTGAAACCCATAAGACAAACTCAATAACTTATTTGAGAATTAAGGGATTGTTTCGAAAGGGAGTGTTACAGGCCAAATTGTTTGCTTCAGCAGAGAATAAAGAGGCTGAGTTGGTATTCACCTATAGCTGAATCCTATAAGATACCTTGCTAGACCTTGTAAAAATACCATTGTAAATGTCATTAGAAATTCTCAATTGAGGGCAGACTATTGAAGAGTCTGTCAGTCACGTCATGTATGAAACAACTTGATAAACTTTCCATCATTAAATTGAAACATGGATGAAACATTCACAAACTCCCTTAATAAACTAGCCGCAACAATCAAGAGATCTTTTTCCAAAGGGATACTTACTATGCTACGGTAAGAGCAGCCATAGAAGGAACATGAGTTAGGATACAAAATCTTTACACTTGGGACACATTTGAGATGCATGTAGGTTACAACAAAATCCCTTCTCAAACTAGAAGAACTTGCTTCACTCCTCTCCAAGGTGCATCAGTCAGATGGGAAGACCTTGATTTGGGCTCTAAAACCAACCATGCTTGCTCTCATACAACACAAATATTTGGAGCACCCTTGTATAGGAGTCAAACTTCCAGTTGCCTCTTGTCTCAATAGTATCATGATGTTGAATGCACCTATACCCCCTTACAGTGATGACATTATGAGGAGAATCTTCGGGTTGATAGTGGAGACCTTTTAGGATTTGGATAACAATGAGGGCCCTACTTTTGGGAAGAGGCTAGAGATCCTAGAAGTCATTGCCTTGGTTAGATCTTTTGACCTCATGTTTGAGCTGGATTGTGATGACTTGATCCTATAGATGTTCCAATGCTTCTTCAACATTAGGAAACATCACCCTAATACAGTCATAACACACATGCAATCTATTTTGTCCTCACGTATGGGAGGCCCTGATGCCATTTGCATGACGTTGCAGTCTCAGTTGCTGGCCATTTGGAGGGAGGAATAGTTGGTTTCACTTCCTACCTATCAACTAGCAGAAAGGTTAGTTGAGCAGAACATTGGACTGCTCAGGAGACAGTTGACCCAGGAGGAGTTGCGATGGATTTATGGTGACCAACCATGCAACAAGAATGAGCTGAGGAGGAAGGGTCTTTGCTTCATCTGCAAGGAACCTTGGGGACCTGACCACTCATGCTTGAGAGATGCAGGGGAGATGGTAGAGGTAGAGCAAGAGGATATTCCTTTTGCCTTTCAGGATGAGGACTCTTCTTTGGATGAGTCCATGGGGTCATACGAGGGTGCCTTTGGGGAGCATGAGCAGTCATGTGGAGTTGTTGACAGCAGGCTAGATCTATATTCCAGTGTGTATGGTGAGCAGTTAGTGGGCCTTATGGGAGACATTCGGGATGATGAGTCACCCGTGATGATTCAGCAGGAGCAACATATGGTGGAGCATGAGTCAGCTAAGGCGGATGATATGCACAGTATGCATGATGAGCCCATAATGGAGGATGACGAGCCGTTATCCATGGGTCCAACAATCGATGAGGAGTAGGCAGATATACAGAAAACTCGCAGGGTGACAATATTTGCAGATAAATTTCCTTAGGAGGTGTGAGGGCTTGATGGGGTAGCTTTGCATGAGGTTGGTATACTAGAGGAGCATGGAGTTTCGAGCCAAATGAGGGTGGATCTTTTTGATATCATGGTGCAGTCATCTTTGGGTCGACCCACTGATGAGGTACAGGTGCTTGCACAAGTAGCTGGCAGAGTTGCAATACTTTCAAGGAGCAACCCTCTCCAAGAGTACATGGACAAGGCTTGCATCACAGTTTGGCCACTTGTACCCATTACAGGAAGAGAGGCAAGGTTTTCTTGATGGATATTGTTGACTGACCAGGCAGAGTTGCGTAATTGGGACACAATGTAGCATAGGGGACTTATCACATATATAGGTGTCTTTGCATCCGATCCTTCCCATGGGATGGATTGGAGAGAGATCATGAGTTGGTATCCTATTGATGGTGTGATATCCTCAGTCAGTGGCATAGTAGAGTAGGGACCCCCAGACATGTTAGAGGCTACATATTCCAGTCGGTAGTGGGATAGAGGTCGAAAGCTCTTCAGCATTCCATCCTGGCATCAGGAGAGTAGGATTAACATTGGATTGAATCAAGGGTTGGACTAGAGAGAGGCGATGAGTTGGTACGCAATCGGTGGGGCAACATTCACATCCGGAGCTATAGCCCAGCAGGTTCCATGGAGCATTGATGCTTGGTGGCATTGGGATCCAAGAGGGTTTATTGATGATAGGTTTAGGCAGAGATTGGTCTCAGATCCAGCCATTAAGGGATCCGCTCTTGGTGGGTCGATATAGAGGCATAGCCTCACCCAACGATTTGTATGGGATCCGAGCATTGGGTCTCAGTTGCATTGGGCCACCAGATTGGTCCACAGGTTTGGATTGATTGAGGACAAGCAATCTTGGGGCGGGAGGACTTGTAATGTTCCTTTTTCTAGTGTTCCTCATGACATGGTTAGGATGGACTTTTAGGGCTGGGGTAGACAGGTCACAGGTGCAGGTTTACTTCATCAGCGGACCCAGGGGCTTCAGGAGGTGTTTCATGGGGTTTTGAGGAGTTTTTATGAGGTTTGATGGCATCCACTTGGTATATTCCATCATCCGCACAGTTTGCCTTTCGTTCTGTTGCATTCCGACAACTTTCAAAAAAATTGAGTTATTAATGGGCCTGACTCAAATAATTACGCTTAAGGTGGCATTTCAGGAGGAATACTTGGCAGAACACCTTAGTGTAATAGCTCGTTGGAACCAGAACGAGAAGATCTATAGGATGGGATGGATAGAAGTGATTTTCGGAGGCTTGAGGAGGCATGGTGGCCAATTTACCATTTTCCCACATTAAAAAGAATATTTTAATTAAGGGAAATGTGCTAAATGATTAAAATAATAATAAAATAGGAGCTTCTAGAGGGGTCCATCAAATCTATAAAAAGAGGAGGAGGAGGCCATTAGAGGACATCTTGGATTTGATATTTCTTCTTGTATGAGAGGTTGAGAATCCGATTCTCTACCTCCTTGGTAGCCCCAGGACGGAAACCCTCAGGTGATTTAGTGAGATTGGGCGAGTACCCATATCTCCCCTAGGTGAATTCATCCAGAATTCACAGGAGAGCCTAGTAGTGGCATTTTAGTTCAGTTTTGGTGGACCCGTGCAGCATTGGAGCAGATCCTTGAGGCTAGTTCTATCTCAGTTATATCAGTTATTCTGTTATTTTAGCATGTAAAACCCCAGTTATATATTATAATAAAAGTTGAGATTATCTCTGCTCATTGTGTGATTGAATTGCATGCATTCTCTTGTTCTATTTTACATGGCAATCTTCTGTTAATCGAATAGTAATTTTATGGTGAAATTTTTTAGGAGGCCATTAGAGGACATCTTGGATTTGAGATTTCTTCTTGTATGAGAGGTTGGGAACCCGATTCTCTACTTACTTGGTAGCCCCAGGACGGAAACCCTGCGAGTGATTTAGTGAGATTGGGTGAGTACCCATCTCCCCTTGATGAATTCATCCAGAATTCACTGGAGAGCTTAGCAGTGGCAGTTCAGTTCAATTTTGGTGGAGGGCCCGTGCAGCATTGGAGCAGATCCTTAAGGCCGGTTCTATCTCAGTTATATCAACTATTCTGTTATTTTAGCATGTAAAACCCCAGTTATATATTATAATAAAAGCTAAGATTATTTCTGCTCATTGTATGATTGAATTGCATGCATTCTCTTGTTCTATTTTACATGGCAATCTTTTGTTAATTGAATAGTAATTTTATGGTGAAATTTTTGGTTGAGTTAAATTTCTATAAAATAAGTCAAATATCCCGTTTGGGATATTACACTTAATCTGGGCCGTCGAATCGTCAACAGGAAAAGTCTAACAGGAGGCTTGAGGGTCATTTGGAGACACACCAAGTTGATCAGTAATTCAATTTTTTGGGACAGGGTTTGCTAAGAAATCGAGTTAGTGTTTTGTTGCAGCGAGGGGCAGTTCGGCAACAGGCCGAGAATACATTGCAGAGAGGCAGAGATAGTGCCGGAGATACAGTGCAGAGACAACCTGGGCTGACGCAGAGGCAACCAGAGCTGACGTAGAGCTGACATAGAGATTTGGAGGGCCAATGGTGGTGACGCAGGAGGCCGAGAAACTGACTCAAAGATGACGCAGGCAGACACAGACGTTGGCAGAGCTGATGCTGGGCAGAAAGAGTTGTATTGTGGTGTTTTTGTGGGTCAGACAGAGCTGAGAGGCAGACGCAGAGCCATAGAGGGTGACGCAGTTCCAAAGAGAAGCTTGTAGTAGCTTTTGCTATCCAACCAAGGAACAGTCGAAGTCACTGTGGGGCTCATCATCCGGTTGCTGATCAACTGGAATATTTGTCTCCGAAGCAAGGTACTTCTGCCAAGGAAAATCTCTGAAGGGTGAGCCATTTCTGGCACCCTAGTTGTATTTAGAAAACTGCATAATAATAAAACCCTCATATCTGCTACACCAGTTTTCCCGTATTAAGTTTTTCTGGGGATGATTGTCCAAAAATAATGGTGTCCCTTGTGTTGTCTCAATTATTTCAGTTGTTGATGTGTATATGTGTGAAGGTTGCATTTGTGTTTATTTCAATATTTATATAAATAGCTTGTTAATGGAAAGAACAAGTAGGAGATAATAAACCAGATAATGCAGTAGGGATTTCTGATGTATCAGACTTAGAAATTTCCACATTTCATGTCTAATTTCCACCAAAAATTTCTAGTACTTTGTCAAAGTTACCGCTCAAACTAGCAGGGGATCCCTAAAGGGCAAATGCTAGACCAAGGGCAACAAATGGAGACTTAGCCCACTGTCACCTCAGCTAAGGCTCCCTACTATTTACGGACTTTCACTGATGGGAGGAGACCCAGTATATTATATGTTGATTTGGGGTAGCATTGGATGTGCTCTAGCCATGAAAATTGGTGGAGGGGCTAAAGCACATGAGATCTCCAAGACCCATGGTTTGGATAGATTGTACTCGGTTTGGGAGATATTAAAAAAATTAATATTTTTAATGGAGTTCCTAAGTCTAAACTTAGAAAAAACACAATATTAATGGATATTAATATAAAACTGAGTTAGAAGGTTCCAAAAGTCATGGATCAAGCCAAATCTAATCTTAGTCGTTGATTAGAGATTTAATCTCGGCCGTTGAAGGACCAAAGAGAAAAGTATAAGAAGAGGCTTGAGGGTTAGTTGGAAAACACACCAGAGTGATCAGTCATTCATTTTGCTAGAGCGGGGTTGCTAAGCAAAAGTGAATCGATGATTAACAACGAGGGGCAGTGAGTACTAGACAGAGAGGCAGAGACAGTACTGAGAGACTAGTGCAGAAGCAGAGAGAGCGAGAGCAGCAGCTAGTTCAGGCCACACAGAGCCCAGTAGAGACAGCGCAGAGGCCGGAGGGATTGCGTCATCCACGCAGAGGCTTTTGGAGTGACGCAAAGGGTTCCAAACGTTGCGCAGTGCCTCAGAGGGCTGACGCAGAGGGTCCTAGGGCTGATGCAGGTCAGCAGGAGGTTGACGCAGAGGCCAGAGGGGCCATCGCTGAGCTTCAGAGTCGCCGGAGTGGGTTTCGTGGGATAGGTTTTCTGAATACTTATTTCTGAATCTAGAGGTATTGCTGTCGTGTATTTTTCTCTGTCGGGTGAGCCAGTTAGGCACCCAATTGTACTCAAGGAAATACTGCATAATAATATACCCTCAGAATAGTTGCACTAGTTTTCTCGCATTGGGTTTTTCCCAGGACATTTGTCCAAAAATAATGGTGTCACTTATGTGTTTGTTTTCTTTCATCTCATGATCTGTAGATGTTGTGACTGTATTGTGTTTATTTCGGTGCTTAAATGTTTTAAATAACTTATTCAAAATTTACAAGTAGAAGAAATAAACCAACAAAATACAGATTAATTTTTTAACGGATAGACTTAGAAAATTCAACATGGTATCAGAGCGTGGTTGCAGATCACAAGAACGCTGAAGGCATCAGTTGAGCAGAGTATTTGCAGCAGATTCAGTTGTCCCGAGTGACAGAGCTGATCCTTGCAGAAAGCGACAGAGGAAGGGTTGACGCAGGGACTGTGTCATCAGTCTGGGCCTAAGAGAGGCTGCGCAGAGACCGAGGAGGGCAGAAACAGCCTCACGCAGAGGCCAAGGGGGATGATGCAGTTGGTTGAGGGAGCTGTTTTGTCGGTGTCGGGATTGCACAGAGCTAAGTGGCTCAATCCTTCAGTTGCTGGGGCAAAGGTAGTTGTGAGCAGTTTGTAGGAGCAAAGCTGGTGGGGTACTGTGGTTAGAACAGTACCTAACAGGGCAAAACCAAGGTAGAGGGAGTTGCTGCCGAAGCGGATTTCTAGCCAAGGAATCTGGATCAGTGTCGCAGATGCACAGACGATCGAAGACGAGAAACTTGACAGTTGGCAAAAGGATTTTCAAGAGGGAAATCGGGACTCGAAGGGAGTCCAGCAGAGAACTTCCACACGGGAAGTAGAGAGACTTGGAGGAGTTGAACTGAGAACTTCCAGACGGGAAGTGGAGAGACTCAGCAGGAGTCGAACCGAGAACTTCCAAGTGGGAAGTAGAGAGACTCGAAGGAGTCGATGGAGAAGAGCAGAGAGATGGTCGTGAATGGGTTGAGAGATCAAGACAAGCTGGATGGAGCATCCAACTTTGTGGTCTGGAAGGCCAGGATCTTATCCATTCTAGACAAACATTGTATCAAGGGCTTTGCCTTGAGAGTAATGGCTATCCTAGTTGACCCAGTAGCTAGCGAAAGGTACGAAGAGGCAATGGCTAAGGCAAAGTGCATCATCCTTGATGGGGTCAAGGATCATGTGGTCCAACATATTGGTGAGAAGGAAATGGCAAAGGAGATGTGGGACACTTTGAAGACATTGTACCAGCATACTTCCGTGTAGAGGAATATGCTCCTTGAGAATCAGTGAAGGTCGTACCAGATGTAGAAGGGGGAACAAATAGATCTCTTCCTCGGTCGATTGATGGAGATCCGGGACCAACTGACTTCCATAGGGGCCATGCCGAATCAGGAGTTGATGGTGAGGACCGCTCTTAACGCAATCTCCGAGGAGTGGGAGACATTTGTCCAGAGCATACTGGGCAGGGCGAGTCTTCTAGATTGGGAAGAACTATGGGTGGCTCTTTGCCAAGAGGAGATCAGACGGCTAACCAAGACGGGAAGTAGTAGCAAAGGAGTCCGGATCAAGAAGGAAGAGGAAGAGGATGCAGCGCTAGCATCTGCAGAAAAGTAGGAGAAGCAAAAGAAGAGGACCTCCCCAAGGTCAAGTGCTTCCATTGTGGGGAACTGGCTCACTATGCGAACCAGTGTTCGAGGAAGAAGAGTAAGGGAGAGGCTTCTAAGTCTAAGGAAGCGCTAGTGAAGGCAAAGAAAGAAGTCGAGAAGGATGACGATTGTGCCATGAGTGTTCATGTGCCACTTGAGAAGAAGTGAGGAGACATCGAGTTGTAGTCAGGAGGACTACAGGCGATGAGGGGCAAGATCCTTGAGGTAGCTAACCTCTTGGATTATACCTTGCTACGTGAGCCCCGAAGAGGAGTAGTAGGACTGGTGGATGTTGGTAGAGATGGATGTGGATAAAGCGGTGGAGAGTGGTATAGTGCAGGAGTCCCCAGGCAGCACAAGGCTAGCAGGCTGCAAAAGTGCGAGAGGCAAGGGAGTGTTGCACTAGTGTAGGATGGCATAGAGAGGTGTGCAATGGTGCGCGATGTAGGGAGTTGTTGCAGCAACGCAGAGGTCAGTAGTGGGAGCACTTTTTAGCAATAGAGGGGGCTTCAGCATCTGGAGTGTTTCTACACTGACAGGGATGTCAGATGTTGGGTGGATCAGTTACTTACTTCTCAGTAATTGAGTTGCAGTGCAGTAGCATTATGCAGTAGCACAATGCAGCATGATGAGAGGGGGATGCAGTGCAGATGCAGTGCTGGGAGTATGGACCAGCAGCAGCACGGATGTATAGGGAGTTGTCGTACGAATATAGAAGTGGCAGTGGCAGGGACATGTGCAGCAGTACAGGATGCAACAGTGCAGAGGATGTTGGGCAGGGAGGCCTAGCATCAACACAGGTATCGGTGCCGGATAATCAGTGTGATGCTCAATGAGGAGTATTATTAGAGCACAGTCCTCGCTAAGAGGGAGTGTTGATTTGGGTTAGCATCGGATGTGCTCTAGCCATGAAAATTGGTGGAGAGGCTAAAGCACATGAGATCTCCAAGACCCAGAAATGGTTTGGATAGATTGTACCTGCTTTGGGAGATATTAAAATAATTAATATTTTTAATGGAGTTCCTAATTTTAAACTTAGGAAAAATAAAATATTAATGGGTATTAATATAAAACTAGGTTAGAAGGTTCCAAAAGTCATGGATCAAGCCAAATCTAATTTTAGTCATTGATTAGAGATTTAATCTCAGTCATAGAAGGACCAACAAGAAAAGTATAGGAAGAGGCTTGAGGGTCAGGTTGAAAACACACCAGAGTGATTAGTCATTCATTTTGCTAGAGCGGGGTTGCTAAGCAAAAGTGAAGCAGTGATCAGCAGCAAGGGGCAATGAGTACTGGAGAGAGAGGCAGAGGCAGTACTGAGAGACTAGCGCAGAAGCAGTGAGAGCGAGAGCAACAGCCAGTTCAGGCCACACAGAGCCTAGCAAAGACAACACAGAGGCCAGAGGGATTGTGTCATCCACGCAGAGGCTGCTGGAGTGATGCAGAGGGTCCCAAAGGTTGCACAGTGCCTCAGAGGGCTAACGCAGAGGGTCCTGGGGCTGACGCATGTCAGCAAGAGGTTGACGTAGAGGCCAGAGGGGCCATCGCTGAGCTTCAGAGTCACCGGAGAGGATTTCGTGTGACAGGTTTTCTGAATACCTGTTTCTGAATATAGAGGTATTGTTGTTGTGTATTTTTCTCTATCAGGTGAGCTAGTTAGGCACCCAGTTGTACTCAAGGAAATACTGAATAATAATATACCCTCAGAATAGCTGCACTGGTTTTCCCGCATTGGGTTTTTCCAGAGACATTTGTTCAAAAATAACGGTGTCACTTGTGTGTTTGTTTTCTTTCAGCTGATGATCTGTAGATGTTGTGACTGTATTGTGTTTATTTCGGTATTTAAATGTTTTAAATAACTTGTTCAGAATTTACAAGTAGAAGAAATAAACCAACAGAATACAGATTAATTTTCTAACGGATAGACTTAGAAAATTCAACATTATAGAGTCACCGATGAAGGATAAATCAATAAAGTGACATGGTGTGAACCAGATAGTCCCTTTCTAGAAGAGGTTGAAGAATAGAGCTTGTTTGCTTTTTAAGCAAGGTACAATGTCTTCTAGGAGAAGGATGGGAGGATTTGAGGGTTAGGTTTAGCGAATATGACTTGTGAATGAGTTCTCAATCCCTAAAATCGTTGTTGAAGTTGGTATCTCGGATGGTTCTTGAAGAATTATCTTTTCAAAGGAATGGGACCACACGGAACCAAGTGGACCCAACCTAGGTTAGGAAGTAAGAGTTAAGCAACCAATGATGTTCTTAACCCAGACAAGGAGGGGGGAAAGGATCAAAGAAATAATTTTCACTTAAAGGTGTTGAATTGATCCTATGAACCCAGACAAGGAGGGGGGAAAGGATCAAAGAAAGAATTTTCACTTAAAGGTGTTGAATTGATCCTATGAGGCACTAGCCTTGGGGATACTAGGGCAAAGTTTGATCTCAAAGCTAGGGCTTGGCTTTTCTCACAACTCCACCATCAGAAAGGCTTCAAAATTGGAGGAGGCCTTGAGGAGACACTAGCATAGGAGTGATCGGGAGATCAAACTTTTTGAAGGGCTATTTTGTCAGTAAAACGATGCCCTAGGTGGCCCAACTTGGCTAGACCAAGGAAAAGGTGAAAAAGAGTTTGATTTTGGGTGACCACCTCTTGGTAGATCAGTGCCTTAGTCTTGGGAGAATGGAGTCTATGATAATTGATAAATATGAATGAGGACCTTGGTTCTTAGTCAAGGAGGCCCTAAGACTACCTCACTAGCCTTCTAGGGCAAAGAGAAGCAACCTTGCAACTTTTATACTTCGATTTGCAAAAGGTGGCGGCTTATCAAGATGAATTCATTGATAGAATTATCCCTAGGAGATTTCATCCAAATTACATGGTCCATACATTGAGAGATGTTATATAGAGACAAAATTCCACAATTTAAGCAGTGAATGCATGCAACAATTAGCCCTAAAAATAGCAAAAATCCCAATCCAATGTATATGAAAAAGTAAAAAAAAAACAACATTAAATGCATGTACTTACATTTAATAAAACATATCCAAACATCCATAATTTGACAATAGAGAAGTTCCAAGATAAGAAAAACCAAATCCACACATCAAAATTCATCCATAAAGCTCCAATTCATCCTCTAAGAAAAAGTGCGAAATTCTCAAGAGAGAGAATAGATCCAATCCAAAAGTGATGATGAGAAAATTACTCATCTCACTTGTATTTATACATTAACGAGGAGTTTGAATTAGTCTCCTTGGCCTACATAAGCCCCAAAAATAAAATAATGTGCTAATAATCTAACTTTTGGTGACAAGCCCACCAAACTAGCTCACAAATGAAATAATACATGAATAATCCATGTCGTAGGGCCCTCCAAGAGGCTTGATGAGGTCCATGGGTGCCATAATGAAGAGTAAGACCCTCAAAAGTGATGGACAAGGGGTTGGCCCCTTGTTCTCCAAACAATAAACCTATGGTACTCCCAATGGGTGTGGGGGCACAATAATAACCTCATGGGTCTCCAAATGAGTCAAAGATGCCTGTAAATCATCTGAAAGGGCTTTGATGATGGTGTATGGGATGCCACATCATACTACAAGTCATGGGTCAGCTACCAAGTGCATGGTACGTATGTGGGGCTGACTAGGCAAAGGTGAACCAGGTGCATCTTCTTCATCCAATAAGAGTATCTCGAGCATCTCTGACCATCCTCAGGGATCCATGGAGTGTTGCCTACTGTTGTGGAGTCCGATGGGTCTCGACCATAGTTTTAAAAAATCGTCGTTCTGAAACGGAAACGGCCGAGTTGGTCCGTTCCATTGCCCTCCGGAGTGACTCGGCAAAAAAAACAGCTTGGTTGGCTGACTCGGCCAACTCGGCCATTTCTCGTACTGATTCGGCCGAGTTATAAACAACGGCCCGTAACCCACTAAAACAGCGATTTAACATTATTTTAATGAAATTTTAAGGGGTTTGCTAATTGGTTTGGACTTAAAGGTGTTTTATGAATTAGCTAAATGTTATTTGGGGTCCATTTCCCCCTCCCAAACCCTATTTAACACACTCAAATGCTCTCATTCTCTCACAACAATCTCATGCATTTGAATGAGAACTTCTTTGAGAGTTAGTGAGCAATTTTTGAGCTTGTTTTTGGAGCAGCAGTGAGGAGTCTTGGGGGAGCATTGTAGCTGGAGTGAGGAGCTTCTTGGGCAGCCATTTGGAGCAACATTGAGGAGCTGATTCTTGGAGCAAGCTTGAGGAGGCAGTTTGTGCCTGGAGGTATTTTTTTTCACCTCTATAAATCTGTTTTTGCTTGTTAAATTTTAGGTGCATATCTAGAAAGTCTAGAGAGTGTTTTTTGTCAAATAAATGAATATTGAATCAATGTTTTTTTTTTTTTTTCATTTTCAGATTGTTTGCTTTCATTTCCTAGTCAAAAAATTCCACCTAGAGCGAGAGATCCTACTTGGGCATATGTTGAAATGGTTGATAGTCAAATGAAATGCAAATTTTGCCATAGGAAAATTAAGGAAGGTCCTGAGGGCATTAATAGGCTGAAACAACACTTGGCAGGGATTAGAGGCCAAATTACCGCATGTACCTCACCAGAAATTGGGGAGATTAGGAAGCATTTGTTGGCCAGCTTTGAGAAATTTAAAGAAGATAAGGCTAGGCAAAGAGACATACAGGCTGAAATTGGGAGGAAAAGAGAGATACAAAAAATGATGGCTACCAACCCCCATTATGATTTTGAGGGTTCTTCCTCTATCCCTCAAGTTGATACATCCAACCCTTTCCGATATGTTCCTCCCTCTTTTGGTTCTACTCAAGATAAGGGAAAGGGTAGAATGAAAAAGGGTGATGTGACTATCAGAAGTTATTTCACTCCCTCCTCTCCATCAGATGCACATGGTCCTGAAGTTAGTAAAAGTCAAATGCAGCCCACTTTAGATGACCATTGGAAGAAATAATTGAGGGAGACTACTTGTGAGTACATAGCTAGATGGTGGTATGATGTTGATATCCCCTTTAATGCTGCTCGTTCACCATATTATGAGCCTATGTTTGATGCCATACATGCTGCTGGAAAAGGCTTCAAAGGCCCTACTATGCATGAACTAAGGGGGTATCGTTTGCAGAAAGAAATTCAATCCATTAATGAGTATTTGAAAGAGTTCAAGGACTCATGGGCAAGAACGGGATGTACCATCATGTCAGATGGATGGACTGATCAAAGAAACCGTACCATCATAAAGTTTCTTGTCTTCTGCCCACGGGGAACCATGTTTTTAAAATCAGTTGATGCATCTGATAAGGTAAAAGATGGGCAATTGTTGTTTCACCTATTGATCAGGTTGTTGAGGAGGTGGGGGTGGCTAATGTTGTTCAAGTAATCACAGATAATGCCTCTAACTATGTTCTTGCTGGTAAACTGTTAGAGGAAAAACACAAGACCATCTTTTGGACCCCGTGTGCTGCACATTGCATAGACCTCATGCTTGAGGATATTGGAAAAATAGAGTGGGTCAAAAACACTATAGATCATGCCAAAAGCATAACAAAATTTATCTACAATCATACATTGATTTTGAGCCTCATGAGGAAAAACACTAGGGGCAAGGATATTATTAGGCCTGCCATCACTAGATTTGCTACACATTTTTTGACATTGCAATCTATGCTTTCCCAACATAGAAACTTGCAAAAGATGTTTTCCAGTGATGAATGGAATCAAAGCAATTGGTCTAACAAACTGGAAGGCAAAGAATTGAAAAGGAAAGTCTATGAAGAAACTTTTTGGAGAAAGGCAGCAAAGATTGTGAAGCTTGCTGAGCCACTAGTTAAAATGTTGTGGTTGGTGGATGGGGAAAGGTTGGCTATGGGCTTCATTTATGAGGCTATGGATCAAGCAAAGGAGCAAATAAAGACGGTATACAAGGACAGAGTGGCAAAGTATGGGCCCATTTGGGCAATCATTGATGAAAGATGGAACAATCAACTCCATCGCCCTATACATGCAGCTGGGTATTTTTTGAACCCACGGTATCATAAGGATTCAGGAGCTTTGAGGGGGGAGGTCAGAGATGGACTGATTGATTGCATTGATCGCATGATCCCGTTGGAGTCTAATCAGCTGGAGATACACCGACAGGCCACAACCTTCAGCAATGCATCAGGTACCTTTGGGAAGAACCTAGCAAAGATTGCAAGAGAAGCAGATGAGCTAGGTAAACGAAAATTTCAATTTCAAATTCTTAATAGTTTTACTTTTTTTTTTAAGTTTGTTAAATCGTTTATAATTTGAAAGTTAGATATAATTTGTAATTTTGTTGAGCTAACTCATTACACTCCTATGTTTTTTGCAGCACAATGGTGGGAGGCCTTTGGTGGCCATTGTCCTGAATTGCAAAGGTTTGCAATTCGTATTTTGAGTCAAACTTGCAGTGCATCTGGGTGTGAGCGCAATTGGTCTGTCTTTGAGAGGATTCACACAAAGAAGAGAAACCGTTTGGATCAAAAATGGTTAAATGATCTAGTTTATGTCCAATACAACCTCCGGCTCAGACGAAACCATTTGCTGAACAAAAGACCTGATTCAGATCCCATTGTGTTGGAAGACATTGATCCAACATCAGATTGGGTAGTGGAGAGTTGTCCAGCAGAGTTTGATCCTGATGAGGATCTTGATTTAGATTTAGATATCGAGACATCAGTTGAACTTGAACATGTTGTTCAGTTGAATGCAGATCCCAATCCACCAGCCTCAGTCTCACAGCCAGCAAGGACTCCAGTTGTAGGTGCTTCCTCTACTCAGCCACAACAGAAGTGCAGCTGCATATCTACTCTATCTCAGCTTGCATCTGCTGCAGTTGCACAGCCTGCTAGTGGTACCACTTCTATAGTTGCAGTTGGAGATGAGGAGGAGGAGGAGGAGCCATGGGGCCCCCTGTCTGACTCTGATGATGATGATCCAGAGATTGATCGACATGATCTTGGCTCCTTTGGCAGTAGCTACTAGCCAGTAGTACTAGTACTGGAGTCTGGTCACCGTCACAGTTTACTTTTGTTGTAGAGGCCATTTCTAGCCTCCTTGGTTATGTGTTTTTTGTTTTGAGTCTTTGATCATGTATGACAGTTGACTATGTATTGCCATTGGGTACCATTTTGATATAATGGATTGGTTCATGAGCCTACTTTGATCATATGTTGTCTTCCATCTATATTATAATGTTGTGTGTTTGGAAACATGAATGAAAATCTTTAAAATTATGTTTTTTTATAAAAAAAAAAAATATTTAATGTATTTTTTACAACGACCGAGTCATTGAAATCAAGCCGGCCGAGTCATTACCGTTTTGGAGTCAGAGTCGGAGTCGATCCTCGGCCGAGTCGGAGTCGGAGTCTGAGTTTTAAAATTATGGTCTCGACACACACCCTACACGTGCCATTGTAGCCCTTTGGAGGATTAGGACCCCGTATAGGGAGACTAAACCCAAGACAGAGACCATCTGCAATACTGCATAAGATCCAATGCATCCCCTAGCCTTCCAATACAACAAGTCATTAGAGAAATTGAGTAGATGATCTTACCAACCATGGACCACAGGTGGGAACTTCATAATGGCCTGCGCTTCCATAATGGGCTTCAAGATGTGCTAATGTCTCCTAAAATCCAAATGGGGTTAACCAAGTATCCTATTAGGTGGTTTCTACTTCTAAAGGGGATAATATGTTCAAGGTACATCTTCAAAAGGTGGTGGCATGTGATGGATAGGTGAATGAAGTAGAGGATGAGAAGGAGTAGCCCTGGGCCACATGCTGGGATACAAGGGTAGTTAATAAAAGGGAAGCGCACACCTAGGTTTATAATGCATAAGAAGGAGCAATCGTGGTACATGAGGTGCCCCAACCTTGATTTTTCCATCCTTCTTTATATTCCTTTTATCTTTTTATGATTTTCTTTGATTAACTGCTTGGGGCTCAAGGCGTAAGAGCATGATGCATAAGATACAATAGTGAATACCCCCTTTTAGGGCAGGGTAGTTCATTTCCCACCAGGGTTTGGGACAATCATGGGTTCCTATATGATGAAGGAGGCTCATAGAACCTGTAGGAACCAGGGTGATGGCCATGATGATGGGGTAGAGCTCATGTATTGGCTTTTGCCCACGTGCTAAATGTTTTTGTCACGGCCATATTTTGCATTTTGTGGTACATTTTCCTGATGAATGTGGCCAAATATGCTTTATCTTTCTTTTTAGTTGCATCAACCTCTGGGGTATCATTCCGGGCCTGACCCAAGGTGCGGGAAAGGGGAAGGGGGGAGCTAACCCTATGTGGACCCAGTGGAGGAATGTGGACCCAGGTGGGACAAATGATGAATGGGGTAATAATGAGTGGAAAGGGGGTAATATAAGCGTATAAGGGAGCAGGAGCACGCAACCAAAATCAGGGTTTCTCGTGAAATACCATCCCTAAATCTAAATGGTCAATAAAGAGATCCCATGAGACTAGAATCCAAGGTTAATATCCAAAAGAGGTCTAGGGGATAGGAGCACAGACCTAGCCCATTCTTTCCACCAAACCCCCCCCATTAATCCATGCCCAGAAGTGTCCATTATAAGCAAACTACAATACTCAATTACCAAATGACATGGCATACCTTTGGGTTCGAGAGGCCCACCTTCAAACATACGATCATGGCAAATGGGCGAGGGACCACATGGCTGACTTAGGTGGCGGAGAAATGGCACAATCAGCTAGCTGGTGGCTGCAAGGGGTTGCTCGCTGCCACTTGAGGACCATCTTGGAGAAAAAAATTCTCCTAGGGATATCACCCCCAAAATGGTGGGTAACGGTCAACAAGGAAACCGAGCTATTCAAGGGGAGAGAGGCTGAATCATTTTGTACCAGTAGTTGAGCTTCAAGAGGCTGAATTGTTTGCATCTTAGAGGAAGCTTGAATACCTTGTGTTGACTGATTATTTATTCCCTAATTGGAGTCTCATTTGGCCGAATTATTGATTTTATAGCAGACCTATCAATCAAGGGTGGATCAAATTTCTTATCAACTATTAATCTTTGTCTACAGGGGCCGAATACTTTAAGGTTTCGAGGAAGAATTGTTGAAGTCTCAAGCATTGTTTTTGAAAGGGCTGAGCAGTATTTTACATGAGGATATTGGTAGCAAGTCAAGTGAAAAGGAGATCAAATGTTGTGTTAAGGAGTTACTTATTTTCTCATGTTCCATATTTGGAATTTCCCTTGAGGCCATACTTTTTATGCCTATAGCAGCCTATCCAAAAGAGGCCAAGTTGGTTTTAGAAGAGTATCTATATCAGCCAACACAAGTTCTGTACATGGGTGCTCTTTCCAAGTGTATTCTTGACAATGGCATTGTAAATTTGACATTTTCTCTCAATAAAAAATCAAAACTTTGCCTCAAATTGTTCTCCTTCCAAATTGCTTACAAATTGTTTGACAAAATCTCTATGTTTTCTATTGAAGTGAAATTTTTGACTTTGCACTCAAATTGTTTGTAAAAAAAGGTGTCCAAGAGAATTTTCTGATATTTTTGGAAACTTTTGCTTGAAGTCTTTGGAATTATTCTCTAAATCTTCTTTAAGTTATGCCTGGTACATTATAGTGGTATCAATGCATGGTCTTGGCCAGCTATGAAGTCAAGACACATGACCTTTGAGAATTTTCAAAACGTGACTTATAGGAGGCACAATTATAGGATAAAAGAGAGAGAGTTGCATATAGATCCAAAACCAAATTCACCAGAGCAAAAGGAAGGGGATCTCACAGTTTCAATGGAGGTCCAGATGGGGGATTCGAACACTCAATTGAGCAAGGAAGAAGTAGCATTCTAAAGTCTCTTGAGGGCCTTGAATGACTTGGCAAGGCGGAAGAAAGAAATGGTTGAAGGGACGAGGCAGCAGAATCGAAATAAAGGCAG
This sequence comes from Pinus tabuliformis, assembly GCA_031772625.1. Classification (NCBI taxonomy): domain Eukaryota; kingdom Viridiplantae; phylum Streptophyta; class Pinopsida; order Pinales; family Pinaceae; genus Pinus; species Pinus tabuliformis. Next base: position 231,402,925 of record CM062805.1, read on the forward strand.
CAATGGGGATTCTTATGCAGGAGGAGTAGGGACATCTTATAATATTGCAGCTACCAATCCCTGTGAAAATTCCTTCATTGCAATTACTGGATATTATTCTCCTAATTGTTAGCAGTTTAATTGTTTACAACAATTAACAAAATAATTTACAACTGCAATCTTCACCGAAAATATGTCATGGAAAATAAAAATCAGGAACTGAGAAATAGATGCACACACATAAAATCGACACCAATATTTTTGGACTAATGTCCCCGGAAAAACCCCGAAAGGAAAACTGGTGCAGTAGATGAGGTTTTATTTTATTATTATGCAGAGAATTCTGGGAGTTCAATAATCTGGATGCCAAATTGGCAATCCTCCGGCAAATACTGGCAAAATATTTGGGAGATATTTTCCTCCCTCTGCAAATCAACTGGGCCTCCACTATCCTACTCGCACTGCCGTCTGGAAATGCACACTAACTGGCCTGGAACAATTCGCACTGCCTGCCCACTAGCTCCAGATGAGTCGTCTGCCTCCCATTGCCTCTGGAAAATTTCTCTTTGCTCCTGGATGATCTTTCCAACCTAACCATTTCTAGGTTTTGAATATCTCGTGTTCCTTAGCCTCTTAAACACAATTGAGACCAGAAGACCTGTTCAATGCTACCAAATCAATCAAAAACTAACACTCCCTCTTAAGGAGGAAGGTGTTCTCTCCCCAACATCTCTCCTCTATAGTCGGACCACATTATTGGTGTCTGACATCTGCAACATACTGCCATTGTCCACCAAGCTACTGCACATGCTCTGATTCACCTACTAACCTTGTAGTTGAACCAATTTGCATCTACACTGCTGCTAACACTGCATTGTCCCTGCTTGCACTACGTTCGATCTCATGTTGTTGCTGCTCCTGCAACTACTGCAACTGAGAACTGATCTACAGTCCCTGTAACTGGAAGGTGTTCTCCACTACACCCATCTGTTCTCTGTAACAGACGAACTTAGCTCTCCATAGATCTTTTGTGAGTATATCTACAACCTGCTGCTCTGTTGGAACATGCAGAAGCTAAACTGCTCCACATTGCACACAATCTCTAATGAAGAAGTATCGTATGTCTATATATTTCAACTTATCATGAAACACTGGATTTTCAGAGAGCTTGATGTAACTCTGATTATCATAGTATATATTGGTCACCTCCAGCTTCTGACTGAACAAGCTTACTAGCAACTTTCGAAGCCAAATAGCTTCACATGTAGCCATGCTAGTTGCCATGTACTCTGCCTTTGCAGAGCTCAGTGCCACGGATTTCTGCTTCCTGTTGCACCAAGATACAACCCATGATCTAACACTGAAGCATCACTTTGATGTGCTCTTCCGATCCACTTAACTGCCTGCCCAATCTATGTCATGTCCCTTCTCAAACACATTTGTAATAGGGTGCTACTACACAATTTTGCACAATTTTGGCTAAGGAAGAGAACCCATCATTTTCGACTTAGGGACTTAGGAGGCAATTCAACTTAATTTGGTTGGTAGTGGAATGTGGGGGCCACCCACATGTGAATTCGAATTGACCCATTTGAATAGCTTGGAGGGAAAGTTGAATAGGTGGATGGAGGGGCCCACATGAGGCAAGGTGGCCCAAGGAGTTATAAGGAGGGAGTAACTCTCATTTTGGGATTCATTCATACATCTTGCAAACAAAATCACTTGACTGTTCACTCTGCTGTTTAGTTGAGTCAATCGGTTGTTTAGCCACGAATCTCTCAAGTGGGAGATTCAACCTCTACTTTGGGGGACCATCCATGCCCACCCTAGAGAGGCAGTTCTACAAGTATTTCAAGAGTTTTTGGTAGTGACATAGCACCACCAACCAACGCAAAGTAAGGAGTGTGTATTTCTGGGCAACCAAGAAACGCGCAGAGGGAGATTGAGACAAGCAGAGATTTGATTGCTTGTCCGGGAGTTGGGGAGCCGAGGTAGCAGCACTACCAGCATTCTTGCTAGGTTTTATAGCCAGCTGAGCCAACATTCCAGCAATTCGAACCGCTGGGCTGGGGGACAGCGTAGAGGCCACACAACAGATTTTCGTGGTACTTGGGAGCAGTTGAGTTGCGCCAAGAGATCATCTTTGGAGTCAGGGATTGGATAGAATGGGTGAACTCAGCATTTTGGAGAAGTTTCAGGTTGATTTACAAGCAGTTTCCAGCAAGTCGAAATTGGTCGCGAGAGTTGAGGTGAGGCTCCAAGGGGTTCGAAAATCATAAGTCTAAACCAACCAAAATCCTTTCTGGGTTTTTCTGGGTTTTTTACAAGGATCCCAAATATCAAGTTTCATAATTTTCTGAACAATGGAGGTGGGGTTTTTAGCCATATCTTTGCAACATACAGTGTAGAATTATTGGGGATTGAATACTGCCTTTGGGGGTCGATTTTGGGAAGTTCAAATCGGGCCAAACCATTTTTATGTTTTTGTGTGTTTTGGCCAAGGAGTTTGGGGTTAAAAGCATATAAATTCTGGACTATTTTAGTGCACTTCCAACCATTCGAACTTCAGTAGAGCAGCAGTTTCTGGGCAGCGCAATGCAGATTGGTGCAGCAGCTGAGCAGCCTTCAGCTCAACCATTTTCCTACTTGGGTTTGGTCTTGCTTTTTCTTTCAAACAAGCCCAGGTGCAAAATTCCATCATCTATTGTATTTGACTTGCAGAAATATAATAAAATGGATCAGAAGTTTTCCATTTGCAGCTTTTATATGGGTGTTTGTTGAATATTTCGTTTTTTTAGTTGCATGTATTATTTGCTTGTTATCACTTGTATTCCTATTAAGGATCATTACAGTGGTATTAGAGCATGATCTTGGCCCAGTTGTGGGAAATTAGTTAGAAGATCATGGAAGCTTTGGGTATGAGTGCACAGTGATGGGTGAAACCAGAGACAAACCCATGGCTCAAGGGAAATCCAGTACGCAGAAATTCTGGGGTAGAATTGATTGAAACGATAAGAGGTTGGCCCAGTTGAGGAGGGTGACAGACCAAACCCATACTCACCCTTACAACAAAGATGTTAGAAGTGTGCAGGTCGTGGGGATGCAACCATCTACATCGCGTTGGGAAAGTCAACCAGATCAGAGCACCAAATATCCTGAAAAGGAGCAGACAAGACAAAGATGGTTAGAGGATGAGACCAGGGGGCACTTTTGTTGGTGGAGACTTGGCTTTAGATATCAAGATGTTGAGCATGGCGCTGAGAACCCACAGGATGGTGAGGAGCACATCGATATACCCAGTGCGACGTAGGAGTCACCTTTATTAGAGACCTTTTTGATAGCCCTAGTTGACACCCTGGTGGAGAGGATAGGGCCTACTCGCATAGAGCCATTTGTTGAGGGGGTGTCATCCCTGGATGAGATGCCAACTATTGTTGAGGTTATTGGAGCCGTGACTGAGTTTACAAGTGATAGATGCCCACGACAGTTCCATCAGTTTCAGGCTGACCTTCTAACATTAAAAAGGAAGGTCATGTTAGTGCGAGAGGCGATTCTGCAGCAGAACAAAGAGCTGGAGGGCATGAGAGAAGTTTGTGCCGAGTCCACGACCAAATTGACTCACGTTGGGGAGCAGTTGGATTCCCTACTAGTGCAGCTAGAGTGCAAGTTGGAGCATGAGAGCAGCCCTCTTTGGGCATACATAGACGGGGCTGGCAGCACTGTTAGGTTACCTTGGCCCATTGGACAGAGGGAGACAAAGCTACCTAGTTAGATTGTATGTATTGATCAGGATAGTGAGATGAGACGACTTGAGTTGCATAGGGTGCAACACCTGCATGCTGGGGTTATTCTATGTGCGATAGTTCGTGCATTAGATCCCTCTCTTGGGGTTGGGTGGCGAGAGATTCTGAGTTGGTACCCGGTGGAGTGGACTATAGAGATGGTAGTGGACCCAAGTGGAGCTCAGCAGGAGTTGCTAGGCACTGGGGATGCTGGAAGCCCCGACTGGCATTGGGATCCGGGAGGGACCACCTATAATTTCCCATGTATGTCGGTTGACTACAACCGGGATGGTGCATTTGACCTAGCAGTTGAGCATGCACATTTGCTAGGGGAGTCTTGGTCAGCACCAATGGCCGACCAATTTATGGACAAAGTCTTTTGGTTTTCTTGGAATGGCATTTGTACACAGGATCAGTGGGTGATCAACATACTCTGGTAAGAGTTTGTCGAAGGAGGTGGCAATGGCAAGCCACTAGACGGTGCCTTGCATGGAGCTGGGGGCTCTTCACTTTTGTGCGGGGCACAAAGGACGCAAAGTAGCGGACCACTGGTGGCATCATAGCTGACACATAGGTAGAGTCACTTCTCAGATCCCTCAGGGGGGATTTGGAGGGAAGATCCATTCATCGGCGGGAATAATGATGCAATGGTAGAGGTGATGATACTAATTGGGTGTGGCCTGACACAGATACATAGCTCTAGGCCATCATATCTAGGGATGTGTGGGAGCATCTAGCACTGAGGAGTGGTCTACAAGTGGGCATGGAGATGCATGGTGGTGTGCTGCAATGTGTTGGACTGCGTTGCGGAGTGGGAGTACCTCACATAGCAGTGAGTACATGCGAGGAGTGACACGTGCAGTGACATAGGTAGGAAGTAGGACGGTACAGGATGGCAAAGCTATAGCTGAGGGTATCCAGCAGTGTACAATGGTAGGCTGCGGTGTACAGTGGCATGTCCAGGAGTATTGGGATGATTGGTGGTATGCAATGGCGTATGGTGCTGCAAAACGAGGTCTTGGAGTGTTGCCTCCAAGGACACCCATGGACGGAGATATCGGGCATACCTTAGGGTGTAGTTCACCCAGGATCGATGGGGACATAGATGAGCGATACTTGATGGTATCCGCGGGGACTCACACTCTTGACCCTCTTCTACGTCACTTACAGGAACGAGTGATCTGGTTGTTGTCCTTTGACACTCTGGGCATGAGCAGCAGGGGACGGGGAGCTCACCCAAGATATTTGGATGACACTTGGTGCGATATAGGGGAGACTTCTTAGCGGGGGCATCGAGTCGGTGCGCGAGTTGACAACCACAGGTCAAGGGATGAGGTGATCACCGATAGGGATGACATATCATTCATCACTGATCCTATGCCTGGGGAGCTGGTCACAGGGGAGAAATGTTTGATATGTGGTAGCATCGAATGTGCTCTAGCCATGAAAATTGGTGGAGAGGCTAAAGCGCATGAGATCTCTAAGACCCAGAAATGGTTTGGGCAGATTCTAACTAGTTTGGGAGATATTAAAATAATTAAAATTTTTAATGGAGTTCCGAAGTCTAAACTTAGGAAAAATAAAATATTAATGGGTATTAATATAAAACTGGGTTAGAAGGTTCAAAAAGACATGGATCAAGCCAAATCTAATCTGAGCCGTTGATTAGAGATGTAATCTCGGCTGTTGAAGGACCAACAGGAAAAGTATGAGAGAAGGCTTGAGGGTCAGTTGGAGAATACACCAGAGTGATCAGTCATTCGATTTACTAGAGTGGAGTTTTCTAAGTAAAGTCGAATCAGTGATCAACAGCGAGGGGCAGTGAGTACTGGACAGAGAGGCAGAGATAGTGCCAAGAGATTAGTGTAGAGGCAGAGAGCGAGACGCAGATGCTAGAGAAGGCCACACAGATCCCAGCAGAGACAGCGCAAAGGCCAGAGGGCCTGCGTCATCCACGCAAAAGGCAATGGGGGTGACGTAGAGGGTCCCAGAGGTTGCACAGTGCCTCAAAGGGCTGACGCAGTGCTTAAGAGTTGCAGAGAGGGTTTCGTGGGACAAGTTTTCTGAATACCTGTTTCCAAATAGAGAGTTATTACTGCTGGTTGTTTTTCTTTGTTGGGTGAGCTAGTTTGGCACCCAATTGTACTCAAGGAAATACTACATAATAATAAACCCTTAGAATTGCTTCACCAGTTTTCCCACAGTGGGTTTTTCCGGGGACGAGTTGTCCAAAAATAATGGTGTCACTTGTGTGCTTGTTTTCTTTTAGTTGTTGATATGTAGATGTTGAGACTATATTGTGTTTATTTCATCATTTATATGTTTTAAATAACTCGTTCGAAATTAACAAGTAGAAATAAACTAGAAGAATACAAATTAAATTTCTAACGGATAGACTCAGAAATTTCAGCATGGTATTAGAGTGTGGTTGCAGATCACAGGAGAGCTCAAGGCATCAACTAAAGAAAAACATTTGTAGCAGAGTCAATTGTCCCGAGTGACAAAAGTTGATCCTTGCAGAAAGCGACAGAAGAAGGGTTGATGCAGAGGGGTTGCGTCATCAATCCGGGCCAGAGAAAGGCCACCGCAGAGGCTGAGGATGGCATAAAGAGGCTCACACAGAGCCACGCAGAGACCAGGAGGGTTGACGCAGTTCGTTGAGGGAGTAGTTTTCACCAGTGTCGAGATTGCGCAGAGCCTAAAGGCTCAATCCTTCAGTTGAGGGGGCATAGGAAGCTGTGGGCATTTTGCGGGAGCGAAGTTGGTGGGGTACTGTGGGAAGAACAATACCTAACAGGGCAAAACCAAGGTAGAGGGAGTTGCTACCGAGGCAGATTTTTAGCCAAGGAATCCGGATCAGTGTTGCGGGTGCACAGAAGATCAGAGAGGTGCAACTTAACAATTGGCAAAAGGATTTCTAGAAGGGAAATCGAGACTGAGAGGGAGTCTAGCAGAGAACATCCAGACGGGAAGTAGAGAGAGTCAGCAGGAGTCGAAGAGAGAACTTCCAGAGGGAAGTAGAGAGACTCAGAGGAGTCGACGAGAAGAGCAAAGAGATGGCCATGAATGGGCTGACGGATCAGGACAGGATGGACGGGGCATCCAACTTTGTGGTCTGGAAGGCCAGGATCCTGTCCATTCTAAATAGACATCGCATCAAGGCCTTCACCTTGAGAACAATGGCTATCCTAGCTGACCCGACTGCTAATGAAAAGTACGAGGCAATGGCCAAGGCGAAATGCATCGTGCTTGATGGGGTCAAGGATCATGTGGTCCAACATATTATCGAGAAGGAAATGGCAAAGGAAATGTGGGACACCTTGAAGACGTTATACCAGCATACTTCCGTGCAGAGGAAGATGTTACTTGAGAATCAGCTGTGGTCATACCAGATGTAGAAGGGGGAGCAGATATATCACTTCCTTAGTCGGTTGAAGGATCTCCAAGGCCAACTGACTTCCATAGGGGCCACACCGGATCAGGAGATGATGGTGAGGACCGCTCTAAACGCAGTCTCCGAGTAGTGGGAGATATTTGTCCAGAGCATTTTGGGTAGGGCAAATCTTCCAGATTGGGAAGAATTGTGGGCAGCTCTTCGTCAAGAAGAGATCAGACGGTTGAGCAAGACGGGAAGTAGCAGCAAAGGAGTCTGGATCAAGAAGGAAGAGGAAGAGGATGCAGCTTTGGCATCTGCGGGGAAGCAGGAGAAGAGGAAGAAAAAGGACCTCTCCAAGGTCAAGTGCTTCAACTGTGGGGAACTAGGTCATTATGCGAACCAGTGTCCGAAGAAGAAGAGTAAGGGAGAGGCGTCTGACTCCAAGGCAGCGCCAGCGAAGGCGGAAAAGGAGGTAGAGGAGGATGACGATTGTGCCATGAGTGCTCATGTACCTCTAGAGAAGAGGTGGGGAGACATCGAGCTGTAGTTAGGAAGACTACAGGCGATGAGGGGCAGGATCCTTGAGGTACCCAACCTCTTGGATTATACCTTGCTATGGGAGCCCCGAAGAGAGAGTAGCAAGACTGGCAGATTTCAGTAGAGACGAATGTGGATGAAGCGACGGAGACTCGATAGTGCTACAATGCAGGAGTCCCCGGGAAACGTGAGGCTAGCAGGTTGCAGTAGTGCGAGAGGCACGAAGAGTGTTGCAACAGTGCAGGATGGCACAGATAAGTTTGCAACGGTGTGAGATGCAGGGATTTGTTGCAGCAGCACAAAGGTCATAGAGGAAGCACTTGATAGCGGCAAGAGATAGCTTCAACATCGGGAGTGTTTCTAGCCTAATAGGGATGTCAGAAGTTGGGTGGATTAGTTACTTACTTCTCAGTAACTGAGTTGCAATGCAGTAGCGGTTAGCAGTTGTACGATGCAACATGATGAGAGGGGGATGCAGTGCAGATGCAGTGTTGGGAGAAAGGACCAATAGCAACACGAATGTAGAGGGAGTTGTCGTACGGATGCAGTAGTGGCAGTGGTAGAGCCATGGGCAGTAGTACAGGATGCAGCAGTGCAGAGGATGTTGGGCGGGGAGGTCTAGCATCAACACAGGTACCGATGCCGTATAATCAGAGTGATGCTCAATGTGGAGTATTACTAGAGCACAGTCCTTGCTAAGAGGGAGTGTTGATTTGTGGTAGCATCGGATGTGCTCTAGCCATGAAAATTGGTGGAGAGGCTAAAGCACATGAGATTTCTATGACCCAGAAATGGTTTGGGTAGATTGGTTTGGGAGATATTAAAATAATTATTTTTAATGGAGTTCCTAAGTCTAAACATAGGAAAAATAAAATATTAATGGTTATTAATATAAAACTGGTTAGCAGGTTCCAAAAGACATGGATCAAGCCAAATATAATCTTAGTCATTGATTAGAGATGTAATCTCGGCCGTTGAAGGGCCAACAGGAAAAGTATAAGAGGAGGCTTAAGGGTCAGTTGGAGAATACACCAGAGTGATAAGTCATTCAAACTAGAGCGGGGTTTGCTAATTAAAGTCGAATCGGTGATCTGCAGCGAAGGGCAGTGAGTGCTGGACAAAGAGGCCGAGATAGTGTTGAGAGATCAACGCAAAGGCAGAGAACGAGATGCATAAGCCAGAGCAGGCCACACTAAGCCTAGCAAAGACAGCGCAGAGGCCAGAGGGCCTGCGTCATCCACCCAGAAGGCAACAGGAGTGATGCAGAGGGTCCCAGAGGCTGCGCAGTTCCTCAAAGGGCTGACGTAGAGGGTTCTGAGGTTAACGCAGAGCAGCAGAAGGCTAACGTAGTGCTTCAGTGTTGCTGGAGAGGGTTTCGTGGGACAGGATTTCTGAATACCTGTTTCCGAATAGAGAGGTATTTACTATTACTGCCGGTTTTTTTTCTCTGTTGGGTTAGCCAATTTGGCATCCAGTTGTACTCAAGGAAATACTGCATAATAATAAACCCTCAGAATTGCTGCACCGGTTTTCCCACATTGGGTTTTTCCGGGGACGAGTTGTCCAAAAATAACGGTGTCACTTGTGTGTTTGTTTACTTTCAATTGTTGAGCTATAGATGTTGAGACTATATTGTGTTTATTTCGTTATTTATATGTTTTAAATAACTTGTTTGAAATTAACAAGTAGAAGAAATAAACCAGAAGAATACAGATTAAATTTCTAGCGGATAGACTTAGAAATTTCAACAAAAACCCACAAAGCCTGTACGGTTGGCATTGAACAGTGTCTTGAAGGATTGGCAAGTGTTTGTCCAAATCATATTAGGCAGGGACACTTTGCTTGGATAAGACAAGATGTGGTCCGATCTATAGTAGGAGGAGTTGTGCCGGGCTATAGTAAAGAGCACCATCAGCAGTAGCAGTAGCAAGATCGTGAAGAGTGAGAAGGAAGAGGAGAATGGAACCCTAGCATCAAAGGGTCCCAGTCAGGGGCAGGGGGGGAAATAGAAGAAGGACATGTCAAAGGTAAAGTGCTTTAGGTGTGGTGAACTTGGTCACTACAGTATGCAGTGTCCTCTCAGGAAGAAGGACAAGTAGGAGAAGCAGGACCAGGCAACAGCACCAGCCAATATAGGTAAGTTGTCCTCCAAGTTGGAGGAATATGTCGCTATGATGGCGTCCATACCTCCAGGAGTGAGGTGGGGCGACATGGAGCTATAGTCCAAAACTACAGAAGTTTGGGCAGGATCCATGAGGTGTCCTCCCAATGGATCATTACCTTGCTACAGGGGCCCATAGTATTCAATAGTAGGATGGATCAGTGTCAGTGATGGACTCAGATTCCAAGGTGACAGTTGCAGACTAGTAGCAGTCAGGTGTTGAGTTGTGCAGTGCAGTGTTGGCAGCAGTGTAGAGTGGCACAGTGCAAAGTCAACAACAACGCAGATTCTTCAGTGGACAATGCAGTAGCTAGTAGTAGTAAGGACTCGGGAGTCAGATGCATCATACTGAACACACTTGATTTAGTATTTAGGATACTTCTCAATTGCAATAGTTACAGTTGGAGCAACAACAGTTGAGAGAGAGTTGCAGCGCAGATGCAGGGTTGGCAACAGTATGGAAGTGTCAGCAGCAGCACAAATGCAGCATCAGAGTTGCGCAGTAGTTGGTGGGCAGTGGCCAGACATCAACAACGTGACAAAGGGTGGTACAGAGATAGGGTGTTATGGCAGTGGTATAGCAATAGAGAGAACACCTTCCTCGCTAAGAGGGAGTGTTAGTTTCTGTAGCATCGGAGGTGTTCTAGTCTCGAAACTTTGTGGAGAGACTAAAACACAAGATTTCTCCATAACCCAAAAATATTTTCTGGAAATTCCACCTAAAAGTGTCTCAATTAGATTATTAACCTATTTTTAATTATTTCCTAAGTCTAAACTTAGGGAAAAGGGGTTAATTAATTATAATTAATTGAGATAAGGTGTGGATCATCTAGAAACTCACACGGATCGACGGGGAATCAATATGGGCCCTTCATTAAGTTTTAATCTTGGCCATTAGAGCTCCAACAAAATATTATAAGAAAAAGTTGATGGGTAAATGGAGAACACACTTGTGAGAACCACAAAGAGTTCGATTCCTTGGAGAGTTGGATTTTCTAGAGAGCCAGTGGTGCTAGAAGAGTTCGAGCTTCAGTAGGGAAGCAGAGACAAAAAGGGGCATGGACAGTGATTTGGAGGAAGTTTTCCAAATTTGAGGTGGAAACAAGAGGTCAATTTATTCCCAGTGAGGCAGTGCAAAGGACTGCGCAATCAGCTTCAGAGGGCAATTTGATTTAGCTAGGGGGGGAAATCAATTCATCTTCCATAGGCCTAGAAAGTCTTCCAGAAGGCTGGAGAATCATTTTCCTCAGCAGAGACAGGTAGAATGACTTGATCAAAGGCAATTCCAGGCTAGATGTCAAAGATTCTGCACAAGCACTATGCAGAAGCTTCCACAAAGGGTCTAGGAGGACGATTGTTCTGAGGTAAAGTTGTACTTGGATTGCTAGTGGAAGAAGGGAAATTCCCTTAGATAATTTCGGCCAGATTTTCTTGTGGTGGATTGCCAATTTTCAGGAATCCAGATTGTACTCAGAATTTCACTACTGCATAATAATAAAAACCAATGTTGCATTAATCATTATCGGGATTAAATCGGTGCGGGGAAAAAATCGAAAAAAATCGTAAAATCAGGAAAAAATCATAACATACAAAAATATTCATTTTTTTTCAATTTTTTTAATATCTAAAGCATCTACAACATAAAATAAATACATTGACACATAAATATGATAAAAGAACTAATATATAAGATGTTTAATATCATTTCTAGTGCCACATTACACATAACAGTGAATCATGTCCTGAATAGTAAGTCCTGACTCGTGACTCCCAACTCCGCCTCAAAATATCAACAAAAACTATAATAATGTATCTCATATCATGAGTCATAATGTCATATACAATGAAATGAATCAAATAACTAAAGTCTAATACTATTGATTTCCTTTGCCCCTCTAGATGTAGATGTCGGTGGAGTTGGCAATGGACTCTGCTGTGCTCTAGAAGCTGAAGAACTAGGAGCTACAGGAGGTAGACCACGTCCTCTACTGGTGACAGGGGTAGCTTGGGTAGGTTGTGTCACCTCCTCCTTCTGATCAAAAAAATCGCAATTTTTACGAAAAAATCATCGGAAAAAAATACATGTATTTATCGGCCGATAATATCGCCGATTTCAAAAACTAGCGATTTTACGATATAATCGCGATTAGTGCAACACTGATAAAAACCCTCAGCTTTTGCACCAGTTTTCCCAAGTTGGGTTTTTCTTGGGACATTTGTCCAAAAATGACTTTGTTACTTTTAATGTGTGTGCTAGTATATTTCTCAGTTTCTAGTTTACCTTCCGCAGAATTTAATTTTGGTGAAAATTGCAATAGAAAAGTATTCGTTGTTTGTGTGGGCAAATAAATTGTTAAATTAATTAACAATTAGGAGAATAATTTTCAGTTATTGAAATAGAAGTTGAAAATTTCACAATTCGACCTTCCCTCTTCATCACTTTCTCTCTAGTTCGATTTTTCCTACAGAGTTCGATTTTCCCTTTTGAGTGGCCCCCACAACCCACTACCATTTTAATTTATCTTTTCTCCTAAGTTTAGCCTCCTTTTCTCTCCTAAATTAAGTGGTGCCTCCAAGATCCATTTTTCCTAAGCTTCATATGCCAAAATATTTGTTTATCACCAAAATTGCAAAATTGGGAATTCTGCTTAGCAAAATTATTTATTGGGGACATGACACTAGGAGCTCCCACAAACTCCTGCACATCTCTCAATGTCTGAAGCAGCTCATGATTCCTTCTCCCACTTGTGGTGGGTGGAGCTTCAATCCCTCATCTTGCTGCTACTCCACATGTTGCAAACTCTCCTCAACACCTATACCTATGCTCGTACTGATCACTATACTCTCACTAGTACCCTAAGCCTGAGATTCTTATTCAAGCCTTGGAGCTTTTGCTTGCAGACTCTAATCAACTTTAGGCAACTCACGGGATCTAATGAAGGCTTTCTCCTCCTGAAACTTAACGTCCCATCTCACAATGATCTTCTGACTCCCTGGAATATAGATCCTGTATTCCTTGGATGTGTTGCCGCCCATCACGCACACCTACCAGTTAGTGAGAAAAGTTCTTAAGCTCACAAGGTGTGGTTGGTGGCAAATTAAAGAGAAGGGGTTGTCACCTATTCCCTACTCTCTTCGTTTAAGCTATCTCCTAGGTTAGCTAAGGGGGGTAGTCCCTAAATGGAAAACTAAGTTAAAAGATGGGAGTTTCTAGGAGATTAAGTTAGTCTTTTTTTGGATTACTTGTCAAAAAATAACTTTTTTCCAAGAAATAAGCAAGCATATGAATAAACATGCAAACTTGAAATATATATTCAAAATGTAGACTAGTGTCTTCAAGTAAATAACAATAGCTTGCTCAAAATGAATTCAAGATACAAATGATAAACAATTCAAATGTTAGACCAAGATAAGCATATGAACATCAATTGCAACTATAAAGGAAATAGTACTTTGGTTGTGAATGCCCCAAATAACAAGATACATCAATTACTCATGGGCATAATGATCATGAAATAGAATTGCACCAATGAACAATATTCCAAGTACAATAAAATTGAATTGTTGCAAAAGTAAAGGACCACAATACTTGCATTATAAATGCTTCTTGAAATAAAAAAATTGATATTTGCAAATGAAACTCAAAACACATCAAGATAGCGAAATGGAAAATTGAAAGTAAAGTAAAATGATGATGTAAATGTGCTCTTGGTTTATTTTATTAGTTAAACTCTAAAGCAAGATTTCAATTTAACTCCAATCCTGAGATCTCACCCTCGCCCGAAAATTTGGATCTGACAATAGTAGAGGTGGAGGGTCCCTAAAGTGTATAAAACCAACTTAAGTTGAAAGTAAATTTTAGTGATGCTTGGTGCATGTAATATTTCCCAAAGTAGATTTGCAAAATGAAACTTTAACTTGAGAGATTAGCTTGACATAAAATAAATGGTTGCTTTGGAAAATGAAATTGCCCAAATACAAAATGCATCAATATTCAAGATATGAAAATGTTGCATAATAATGAGGCATAAGTGAAATTTAGACAATTACCAAGCTAAATGTATCAAGTTAAAGATATTCTTTCATAAAAATAAATTTCTATGAAATGGAATGTAACTTGTGACTTGTAGCAATCAATGTAAATTGTGCAAGCGAATTGTAGTGAACTTTGGGAAAGGGAATGTTATGTGTAGTTATATTAATTTCCAACTTAAAGCATGCATACGATGTGAGAAAAAATGGAAATGTCAAAACTAAGAATCAATCTACCTACAAGATCTCTCACTAAATGGATAGGTAGGATGCCAATGGGTAGAACCCATGCTCCCAAAAGAAGAAAATAAATAAATAAATAAATAAAAATTATTATTATGGTTTACAGTGAGGTTAATGGCTCTTTGAGAATATTAAACACATACATGGCAGCAACAGAAGATGAATGATAAGCATGAGAGTGTATCTATTATTAACAAATGATATACATTTATAGTACATTCATATGACCCTTGGTTTCGTATTCCAAGGTCTCTTGGACTTCCTTAGACTATTCAGCTTCCACACCAACCCTTAGAGGATTAGGTGTCCAACATTCCCCTCTTTAATCCGAAGGGTTATATATAAGTCCAAGAAGAGATTTGTAATACAAAACGTGCAAAAATGCATGGCAGCACTAGGCTGAATGTGCTCTCTAAAATGTTGGTATAAAGGGTGGTGGTTTAAGGATGACCACCAACACTGGAACGCTTAGTGCAGTTCCCAGAACTCTTCCAAGTCTGGCATGAAGCTCAGGTCTTCTACTAGAGGAAGTGCTCCTAATGTTTTGAAGAGGGAAACCTTCAACCATGAAAGGGAGGTCTCACTCCGCATAAAAGGGAGAACCTCAACCTGAAAAGGGAGGTCTCAACCTGTGATGGTTTAAGGATGACCAACAACTCTGGAATGCTTAATGCAATTCCTGGGGCTCTTCCAAAACTGGCAAGAAGCTGAAGTCTTCTGCTAGAGGAAGTGTCACCAATTCTTTGAAGAGGTATCACCGACTAAAGGCATGCTCAGCGGCATATTTGTCTCAGGCTACAACTTTGAATCTCGTATGGCAGGTTGTGGCTCAAGCTCGCTTGATGTGGCTTTGAAGCTTGTAGATGACCATCACTTCCCCCTCTGTCAGATACAAGGTGAGAATATGAAGAGATCTCAACTGCAAGACTTTTCAATATTTGAGAACAAATCCTGTTGTATGAGTGAAATATCGTCTTGGTTGTTGAAGCGCATTTCCAAGAAGCAATCCATCCAAGATGAATCTTTGTTCTTGCAGGAAGTTTGTTTCTGAAGCATCTGTTTGAAGAATGACCGGTTTTATGACAATGCTTACATGGATGAAGATCAAAATAGTGATCTTTCATATGGCCAACTCGGTCACAGTGTTGGCATTTCACTATCTGTTGCTGTTGCTGTGGAAGAGGGGCAGAATCTGGAACAGCTGAAGATGAACTGTCATGAAGGAATCCAACACTCTGAAACTGAATGGGCTTTGAGTAATCTGGAATATGAAAGGAAACTTCCTTATCGTATCCAAAACCTGTTCTGTGCTTGTTATGGACAAGCTCTTCCCAAGGTCTGATGATGGGCTTGGGAAGTGCAAACTGAACTTCTGCATCTGCATGTACAACTGCTGCTTCATTGGGTACTAAATCTGAATGAACTTCAACAATATTGACTTGCTGCTGATGGGTGGTTGTCTCAATGTTCTAAACAAAAACAGGTTCAGAATGATGTCTATTTTGATGTAGCTCTTCTTGCTGGAATTGAGATTCGAGCTGCAAAAAATCAATTTTCTCATGTGCATTTTGCAGACAAATTTTAATATCAGAAAGTGTATCAGACCTAATTTTTACCATTCCATCAATAGTGGAATGAATTAGGATATTTAACAACTCTAATGTATCATCAATTCTAGCCATTGTCTCAGCAAAGAAATGAAGGCTCAACAATCCTAGTGGAGACTGTAGCAAGGCTAGACAAACCCCAACTATTGAAGATTTCAAAAAATGAAGAATACCAGTTGTGCATCAAACCATCATTGAATATATAATGCAGGCATAAATGTCTCTTGAATCATTTAGTGATGCCACCCATAGAATTTCCTTCTTCACTACACCAGAGGAGGAGCATGCACAACTGTCTGAGGAGGACTGTGAACTGGTGTACGAGGTGCTGCACAAGGAGTGGGCCTTCCTCCTGGTATTTAGATGGCAGTGAACAAATATTGCATATACATATGAGATAACACAATTGGAGGGGTTTTCCAGCATCTGCAAAAGAATTAGTGTGCTCGGAATCTCAAGTTCATTTTCCCATCAGATGCAGAATCTGAAACAAACCAACAAGTGTGTAGGTCCAGTTGCAGCCTTCATGACTCTTCACACTGACAAACTAACACTACCAGATGATATTCTCATTATAAAACACTCTAACATACTTCCTGACCTCAACTCAAACTATTGCCAAACAAATTCAACATACGAATAACAATGTAGCTAAATACTGCGATGCGAAAAGACTAATATTATAGGAAATTATTTCAAAAGCACTGCAAGAGAGGGTATTTTTATCATTGTGACAGTCAAATCTCTTTTAAAGATAGATGCTCTTAAATGCTCAAGTCCAAAACCATGCTCAACTGAATTTCATAGGACTGCAAGGGCAAAGGATATCAGTGTTGGAATCAAATGGCGGGAGCCGCAAACTCGCAATTAAAATGCTACTGGAGAGAGACAACACCCCCAACTTCAAGAATTCGCACACCAGAGAATATGCTGCTACGCCTGCGCCATCTTACCGCAACATGACACCTCTAGCGTTATGGACAGTTTTAATCACCGAGCGTTGAATGAAGATGAATTTCTGAGACTTATGAATGTTGGCACTCAAGAATTAAATGGAAAGTGTTATACGAAAGTGTAGTTGCTTTCGCTGAATCATTCCCAATACATTGAAATTTTCTTTCGCCACGGCAACTACAAAGACAATAAGCCTTCTCGAAATGCCCCTCCAGATTTGACTGCACACTCACTGTTTCAACTTCGACGTAGTATGACCTTTCAAGAGCCTTCCAATCATGCAAAGTCTTCAAAATTACAACGTATAGCCAGGAGAACTGTTTAACATTGTATTCTCACCTTTCATCACAACCAGAAATAGTGGTAATGAACCAGCCATTCAACGCACCTGGTGTCGATGCTGAGTTCTATTATAGTGAGTGGTTGATACCATTGCTATCTTATTATAGTGATTCATGAATTGTGACCATTGTATTGAATCGAACCTTGCAGTGGAGTGCTAGAGGATGCCATGACAGTTTTCGTAATTGTAGAAGCATGTAACTCTTATCAACCCCGTCGATTACGTTACATAATTTAACACGAAATCTATCATTGCTTTATATTCATTACTGGAGAATACTAATAGCTGCCAATTATCGAACATTTCGGCGGATACACAACCTCCCAAAATGAATGATTCAGATATCCATTACTGTTCTTCAAAACATCTCGTCAAGTTTTTTTTTTTGAAAAGGAATACAACACTGACAGTCTGTGTATGTGGGATATCATTCAATGCCAGTCAACGTATGAATGGAGTAATGTATAGAAATATATGGACACTTGAAAAGAAA
Organism: Pinus tabuliformis; assembly: GCA_031772625.1. Taxonomy (NCBI): domain Eukaryota; kingdom Viridiplantae; phylum Streptophyta; class Pinopsida; order Pinales; family Pinaceae; genus Pinus; species Pinus tabuliformis. Next base: position 231,420,432 of record CM062805.1, read on the forward strand.
TCTATTAAAAACTGAATCCCACGGTGATATGAGGTAGCGTGACAGAGGGAGGACTGAGGTATGCGCACAGTGGAATAGCATGTATAGCATGTCAGGCCATACATTACAAAAAACGGTTGTTAACCAATGCACTAACGTAACTGCGTGGAGTATGGGGAAGCGTATGGAACATTTTGAATATGGAGGGTCTGGCAGTGCAACATGTGCCTCAGATTTGGGCGCATTGATTTCCCAAGGTTTCCGTACGCATAATTGAAAGTAGCGTTTCATGCAAATCAATCAACGCAGATATGAAACACACAGTTGAACCAATGAACCAACACTCATGCCACACTGCAGACTTACCAGTTTTCCCTATAGATCAGAGCTCCGTTTATTATAGATCTGTATGCTAACCTTTCAAGATGGAAGGCCATCAAATAGGACAAACAAGAAAGAACAGGATGCTATTGTGAAAGCCGCAAACAACTGCTCCATCATCGGTATTACTGGTTGGAGAGTAGAGGTACTAGGAGGACAGGTTATTACTGTTCAGATTTCTGAATCAGCGCTCTACAAGACCACTTTTGACTATACAGTCTCCATTATGACTATAAGATTACATCGAGTCAAGCGTATTCCAGATACATGTCTTCAAGACGAGCTTTGGGATCACGCAGCTGCTATGGCCACCCTATTTGTTAGAAAGGAGTTAAAAACACCAGTTTTGATATTTATCTGAGAGAAGGAAAAAACAAATGTGAATTACACAGAGAGACATAGATGAGAAATATTTTGTATTCCCATGAACTACACTCAGACTTCAATCTCAACGAGCAATATGAATTTATCCTAACAAATGATCACAAACCCACAAGCTTCATTAAGACATAGAAGCGTTGGTTTACACAAGCCACAAAAACAAGTGGCTTACACAATGTTGAGTAGGTTATGAACGTACCAGCTCTGATACCATGTTAAACACATACATGGCAGCAACAGAATATGAATGATAAGCATGAGAGTGTATCTATTATTAACAAATGATATACATTTACAGTACATTCATATGACCTTTGGTTTCGTATTCCAAGGTCTCTTAGACTTCCTTAGACTATTCAGCATCCACACCGACCCTTAGAGGATTAGGTGTCCAACAGAGAACTACCCATTGAATTGATGGAAGTACAATATGAGGTTTTGAAACCACAAGGAAATTTTTTCAAGTATGGAGCCTCAAGAGGATGAAGATGGTGCTACAATTAGGTAATACAAGCCCCCAAAGTGATACACAACCTAGCCTCTTTTGCAAGCCCTCCTAATGCCCATGGCCTCCTTGAAAATGGAACTTGAAGCTTGAGAGAAACTACAACAAAAATGTTAGGGCTACAAAACCAAAACCAAAGTTAGTGTGAAAAAGAGCATGCAAAATGAGTGATAATGCTACAATATAATATACAAAAACTAAATCAAGTGATGGGAAAGACCCCATCACTTGTCTAGTTTATAAGGAGCTATTGATTAGCTAGATAAGAAATGAAAGCACAAGAGTTTACGAGATACATTTTCTTGAAATGTTGACCTATGCACAAACTATGTCAAAAGGGACCCTGCAAAACAAAACACTTTCAAAAGATAAACTTATGAAATTCAAATAACGATAGGAGCTCCTTGAGAGCTATGCCAAGAGTGTTGTCGCACAGAGTGTCTAGGCACCGCGACAACGCTCAGACCGGGGGCTGTCACCCTGATCCCCGGTCTCTCCATTTAAGCCGTCTCCCTAGGCTAAGGGGGGTAGACCCTATGGGATAAAAGAAGACCAAATGGTAATCCGTTGGCTTGGGAGACACAGCAAGGGAAACAAGCACTTGATTGATTTTAAAACTTGATTAGATCTTTAAATGTTTAGTACTAATGCCTTTGCTAGATGAAGTGGAAATCGAATAATTGATATGCTGCTTAGGAAATATAAATACGAACAAATCTTTCAATAATTGCTTGAAAATATTTATTGAAATGTCTAGCATACAATGAGCATTAAAACATTCAAGCAACCACGATCTATTTTAATAACTTAGCAAAGCTCCAACAATTAAATTTTCAAAAGATAGGATACTTTGAATGACCACAAAATGCGAACCAGTTCATAAAATGAATCACAACTTTCAGATAGCTAATCTTCAGATAAAATCTAAGCACATTTAGCTATGTTGAATACCACGAAAAACTTTTCTTTCAAAGTTTTCTAATTTTTAAATATTTTAATTTTTATAATTTTTTTATTTTAAATGATTAAAATATAAACCAAGATCATAAAGAAAAACTAAATTTTAAAATAAAACAAAACTAAAAAAAACTAAGGACTAGACCTTTTATATGCTTTTATTTTTTTTATTTTTTTTTATTTTTTATTTGATTTGATTTAAAATAAAACTAATCTAAACTAATTCTAAGACTAAAACCTATACTAAAAGAGATATATACACCCTAGCTATATATTAACCAATGCATATAATGAAAACAAAACTAAATATAACCTTGGCTCGTATATACAAAAAAAAAAAATTGAAATGTTTTGTTTGGTGTGTGCAAGTCATGTGAGAGAAATTTGACGGTGGTAGGGAGAACGTGAGGACTTGCAGTCAGGGGATGGAGGGACTGTGAGCGAGGGTGCTACAGGCAGATGAGAGGGAACGGATAGCGAATTTGCTGATGCGGAAAACTACGGACAGGAGAGGCAAGGAATGCATACACGGTAGCAGTGAGGAGCGGGTTGGAAGAACAATGAGAATATAGCAGAGAGCTGTGTATAGAGGAAGTCGCAGGGATGAGGGTTGTTGACCCCTACTGGTCAACTACCCATGCAGTGCACCCCGTCTTTTCTTGACAGAAAGAAGCAGCACCTGATCAGCATGTCCGTGCCATCCTGCCATCATCAGCAGCTTGACCTTTTTGATTGTAAACCCAGTCTGCATGTATTAACTGTAAATAATCTTAGCAGACATGAAGTCATGTATGTAATTTGCCTAGGTGGACCTAACTTTCTGATGATAATCTACGTCCCGGAAGGTTTTTTGTCTCACCGATCCACGGATCGGCAGAGTTTTCCTTCAAACCTGACCCCAAAGCCGGGATTGATTTTGTCATTTGAACTTTAGGAGAATCCTAGTGTGTTGTTCTGCTAGATTATCGTTGTGTCGCAGAGCTGGGTGTTTTGTGAGGGTCTGTATTAAATGGGTTTGTCCCTTAAGATGTAATTTTGTAAAAGTCATGATGTAATGTGTCCTGAGGGTCGAGAAATGTTTTAAATCCCTTCATGAGTCCTAAGTCCTAGGTCCTAGGTGATGTTTCCGAAGGTTTAGTTCAGTGATCCATTCTAAAATGAATTAAAAAATTAAAAAATGAATAAAAATAATAAAATAATGAAAAATAATAAAAAATTAAAAAAAATCAAGCAAAAACCCTAACTAATAAAATAATAATATTTTAAGTGAATAAATCGACGGATGAGATCAAGAGATGTCTTGATCCTCATCAACGGTCGAGATCATTTCTACATGGATCACTGAACCAGCTGTTAGGATCATTTCCTTTATATAGGGTCTTAGGGGGTCATTTCAAGATATCTGATCTGTGAGTCTGTACTGAAAAGCTCTCTTGTAAACCTGATTTTCTGGTTAATAAAAAGACTTTGGGGTTCAAAACTGGCTGGTGTTACTCTCCGGAATTGCTGTGAGATGATTGTTTTTTCTGCATATTTCAGTTTTCAGCAGTTAAATATAGCTGGTTTTCAGAGTATTGTGAGTACAGGTATCTTGCTCACGTGCTAGGGTTAGAATGTTGTAGGGTTTCTGGAATAATGGCAGGTATCTCCATTAATCCTGAAATCTAGCAGCATTTCTTGCCCTCTTTACTGATGTTTGCTTGAGGTGTGCAGGAACTCTTTAAGTGAAGGGTATTTGTGGGCGTTTGGGGAAGTTCTGGGCTGAACCAGCCGACTCCCACAGACTTTTCTGTGCAGAGCCCAGCTGATTGTGCCCTGGGTTAATCTTTTAAGTTTTATTTCGTGTTTTACATTGAGAGATTTTTCTTTCTGTTCACAGTGAAGTTCAAAATTTCTGATATTCTGAAAGTATTTCTGTTCTTATTTGCTGAATCTGGCTATTTCAAGGGCCAAAAATCTGTAAAGTAACAGCTGTTCTAGGGTTTCAGATTGCAGGATTTTGCTTTGTACAGTTTTTCATTAAGCTGGGTTTCATTTTTCTAGGGTTTTAAATTTTTTTTTTTATTTAGGGTTTTTTTTTTTTGTTGTGTTTGCAGCTGCAAGGTTTTTTTTCAGTGAGGGCTAAGCGAAATCATGCATACTTCGTTCATTTCCACTTCCTGCCTTCCTTGACCCTCACTGTATTGAGCATTATCAAGTGAATTTCGAATTTGTGTGTGTGCATCAAGTGGGGAAATCTGATTCAAACCAATAGCCGCTTCAGCTTTACTGCTGCCTTTCCATTTCCCTCCTTAACGCTTCAGATGATTAGTATCTGCTCTTGTTTTATTTATCGTTGAATATCTGTTACCATAAGCGTTACATATCATTGCGGCTGTATAACAGATTATTCCAAGAGCCATTTCAAGCCGCCGACAGTGATTGACGAAGTTCTGGAGAGGTGATTTGTTGCTGCGTAGATCATGCAAAAGCTCAGGTGACAATCAAAATGCCGTCGGTATGCAGTGGACACCAAGTGTCAAAGGGAGATCGAAAATCCTTCAACGCATTGAAACATTCTGTCGGCCCAGTCTTCTGCCGTCGCTGGCATTCCTCCGCGTGAGCTCTTCCGCCGACAAAATCCCTGCTCATGTCTACACACAAATAAAAAAAAAAGCGAGAGCGTTGAAACAATACCAGGCCAGCAGGTAAATCGAATTTGGCAATACGATCTCGTAAATGCGTCGGGCCAGGTATTCTCCTCACACGTCCAGGCTTCTGCGTAATATTAAAACTGGTAATTTTCAAACCGGCTTTCACGCTGTCACTATGTATTTACACGGTTTGCAGATCTAGCCATCGTAGCGGGTATCATATGTATGAAATGTGTTTGCGTGATTGCATAAATGGTATCGATTGACCCTAGCATACGTTTAGTTAGGGTAGCGTATAGTCTGGAGCTTTTGTGTATAATTAGATTTCAATTCGTACGTTTAATTTAGGTTTATTGTTTTAGTTTTACTTTTTTTAGATTTTTAGTCTAAAGTTTTATGTACAGTTAGATTTTATTTTATAATTTTAGATTTTAACTTATGTAGATTTTAATTTAATGTAGTCACGTATTTAGATTTAGATTTTGTTTCTTTTTTAAATAGTTTCATTACATATAAATTCAAAAAATAAAAAATCAAATAAAAAGAAAATTCGTTTATGTTTAGATTTAGCTTAAATTTTAATTTATTTTTGAGTTTAGTTTAGGGTTAGACTAGTTGTAGTATTAGATTTATATTTTTATTTTTATTTTTAATGAGATTTTAATTCCTTTAGATTTATTAGATTTTAAATTTGTAGATTTTAATTTTAGCTTAGTTTTAAGTTTAGATCTAGACTTTAATTAGATTTTAATTTTTGATTTTAAAAAAAAAAAAAATAAATAAAAAAAAAATTGAAAAAAAAAAAAAAATTTGTGGGAAATTATTTTTGCAAGTCTCAGTGGTTTTCACGATATATCTTTCATGCTGGGATCTAAGTTTTCAGGCTGAGATGCGAAATTGATATCTGGTTAATGGTTTATAATTCTCGTGGTATTTTAAGGCATTTATCTGTTAAAATTTTCAGTTGCTGGATATCGTTTTGGTCACATGATTTAGCTGATGATAGATGGTTGTTGTTCATGGTCCATGTTTCTTTATCATTTAAAAAGTAATCATCTAAACATTGACTCCACAAGGCACTGGTCTGCTAAGTTAATCAAATCATCGTGTGCTTTTTTACATCGTATCTCGTGTCTCCCAACCAACTGGTCGACAGTTGGTCACACTATCTCGCAGGGTCTACCCCCCTTAGCCGCGGGAGACAGGCTTAAACGGAGGGATCGGGGATCAGAGTGACAGCCCCCGGTCCGAGCGTTGTCGTGCCAATCTGCGCGACAACATTTTTGGCGCCGTTGCCGGGGACAGAGTTTTTCTGTTCCTGGGGTTTCATCGACATTCATCTTCTCATCTTCTCATCTCTCATTTGAGCTGGCAGATTCAATATTTTGGCATCTTTTCATCTCATATCAGCAGCATCTCTTCGGTGTGTTTCTTGTTTGGGTGGCGACTCCATTTTCTTATTTTTTCCCAGACAAGAAGCCTCCCGCATATCTGTTTGTTGGTTACTTCTTGGATCTTAGAATCAGTTTTATTGTTCAAGTGGCGACTCCACTTCTTTCATCTTTTGATTTTCTTGAGCAAAGAGCTAGTTCTATCATCCATCTGATCCCTTATTGTTCATCATGGATTATGCATTTAAACCATGTCATTTTACTGATAATCTCCATGATCTTCCGAAAGAGGCCATTGGTAAATTACTTAAGTTCTCGGGTGATGATTCGGTCGCTGTTAAAAGGCATTTAAACATGTTTACTTGTGTAATGATCTTATACTGTAGATTTCCTCAATATAATAATGAAGATTTCAAGATGCGTCTATTTGTCCGTTCTTTAGAGGGTGATGCCTTGAATTGGTTTAATAACTTTCCTAATGATTTTTTCACTTCTTTACAAGACATTCTCAATGCTTTTAAAGATAGATATGATAGTCCAAACAGCTTGCCTTCTACTTCTAAAATTGTTGAACAGAAAGAAAGTAATTCAGCTGTTGAAGAAAGATTTCAAGGTCAGAATGTGTCATCCACCGGAAATATTGCAGATCATCATAGTGAAAAATCAGGGATAAATGACAATGAAAAGGAGGAGCAAAAGCAAATAATACAAGATTTAAAGATGCTGGTGAAAAATCTGGAAAGTAACCAAACTAATCTTATCAATGATGTTAAAACTTTACGCACCCATCTGGAAAAACGTAATAAGGAGATTGAGGACACGCAAAATCAGCATGCTAAGGAAATTGAGGCCATGAAAATTAAATATGAAACAGAAATTAGAAGCATGCAAAGCAAGATGTCAGTCTTAGAGGAAAATATGGTGACCATGAAAGCTGATCATGATAGGGAAATTGACTCTATGACATTCAATCATAACAATCAGTTGGCTGACATGCAAGCGAATCATAAAGAAGAGATAAAATTCATGCAACATTGCTTGATGGACATAGAGGAAAAGAATGATAAGGTAATAAAACACATGCAAGAAAACCATGCCATGCAAATTAGCGCTATAAGGGATGAATGCTCTAGTCAGATTGATGCCATTAGAATACAAGTTCAAAAGATTCAACAATGGTCAGATGATAAGAGAAACCAGGAGCCTTCTCATTTGCCGCAACAAGTTCCATCTTACTATGAGGAGGTCATTTGGTGGATAATTGAAGATGATCCAGATAAGCTTAAAAACGATAAAAATCAGATGCAAGACACAAAAAGACTTAGCATGCATAACTTACACACTTCATCTGATAGTTTCGAAACAGAAAGTTCCAGATCATCAGTAATTCATCCTGCCAGAAAGAAGAAGCACAAGAGGAAGAAGATTAGACGAAGATTTGATGCATCAGAAGGCCGTGAGCAGCTTGATTTTCGGATAGGAAAGAGTCCTACCATATGCAAAATTGGACATGGCACATCCGACAAGCAGCCGACAGATTTGCCTGAAAGCAGGCAAATGCTCAGTATGCACTATATTGAACACATCTGATGCCGTAGGGCATCCTTTGTATCGTATTTCTAACCCTACTTCCTTGTTTTTTCCGCATTTTCATTTCTGCTTTAGATAGTTAATAAATGAAGAGCTTTTATCTTTATTGTGCTGATTTTTGGATGGACGCTACTTATTTTTGGTGTTGTATGGATGCAGATTCTGGATTCTCACATTCCTGCAAGCAGCAACGTGTCCCCAAGTAGAGCCAGATGTTGACCCCTACTGGTCAACTACCCATGCAGTGCACCCCGTCTTTTCTTGACAGAAAGAAGCAGCACCTGATCAGCATGTCCGTGCCATCCTGCCATCATCAGCAGCTTGACCTTTTTGATTGTAAACCCAGTCTGCATGTATTAACTGTAAATAATCTTAGCAGACATGAAGTCATGTATGTAATTTGCCTAGGTGGACCTAACTTTCTGATGATAATCTACGTCCCGGAAGGTTTTTTGTCTCACCGATCCACGGATCGGCAGAGTTTTCCTTCAAACCTGACCCCAAAGCCGGGATTGATTTTGTCATTTGAACTTTAGGAGAATCCTAGTGTGTTGTTCTGCTAGATTATCGTTGTGTCGCAGAGCTGGGTGTTTTGTGAGGGTCTGTATTAAATGGGTTTGTCCCTTAAGATGTAATTTTGTAAAAGTCATGATGTAATGTGTCCTGAGGGTCGAGAAATGTTTTAAATCCCTTCATGAGTCCTAAGTCCTAGGTCCTAGGTGATGTTTCCGAAGGTTTAGTTCAGTGATCCATTCTAAAATGAATTAAAAAATTAAAAAATGAATAAAAATAATAAAATAATGAAAAATAATAAAAAATTAAAAAAATCAAGCAAAAACCCTAACTAATAAAATAATAATATTTTAAGTGAATAAATCGACGGATGAGATCAAGAGATGTCTTGATCCTCATCAACGGTCGAGATCATTTCTACATGGATCACTGAACTAGCTGTTAGGATCATTTCCTTTATATAGGGTCTTAGGGGGTCATTTCAAGATATCTGATCTGTGAGTCTGTACTGAAAAGCTCTCTTGTAAACCTGATTTTCTGGTTAATAAAAAGACTTTGGGGTTCAAAACTGGCTGGTGTTACTCTCCGGAATTGCTGTGAGATGATTGTTTTTTCTGCATATTTCAGTTTTCAGCAGTTAAATATAGCTGGTTTTCAGAGTATTGTGAGTACAGGTATCTTGCTCACGTGCTAGGGTTAGAATGTTGTAGGGTTTCTGGAATAATGGCAGGTATCTCCATTAATCCTGAAATCTAGCAGCATTTCTTGCCCTCTTTACTGATGTTTGCTTGAGGTGTGCAGGAACTCTTTAAGTGAAGGGTATTTGTGGGCGTTTGGGGAAGTTCTGGGCTGAACCAGCCGACTCCCACAGACTTTTCTGTGCAGAGCCCAGCTGATTGTGCCCTGGGTTAATCTTTTAAGTTTTATTTCGTGTTTTACATTGAGAGATTTTTCTTTCTGTTCACAGTGAAGTTCAAAATTTCTGATATTCTGAAAGTATTTCTGTTCTTATTTGCTGAATCTGGCTATTTCAGGGGCCAAAAATCTGTAAAGTAACAGCTGTTCTAGGGTTTCAGATTGCAGGATTTTGCTTTGTACAGTTTTTCATTAAGCTGGGTTTCATTTTTCTAGGGTTTTAAATTTTTTTTTTTATTTAGGGTTTTTTTTTTTTGTTGTGTTTGCAGCTGCAAGGTTTTTTTTCAGTGAGGGCTAAGCGAAATCATGCATACTTCGTTCATTTTCACTTCCTGCCTTCCTTGATCCTCACTGTATTGAGCATTATCAAGTGAATTTCGAATTTGTGTGTGTGCATCAAGTGGGGAAATCTGATTCAAACCAATAGCCGCTTCAGCTTTACTGCTGCCTTTCCATTTCCCTCCTTAACGCTTCAGATGATTAGTATCTGCTCTTGTTTTATTTATCGTTGAATATCTGTTACCATAAGCGTTACATATCATTGCGGCTGTATAACAGATTATTCCAAGAGCCATTTCAAGCCGCCGACAGTGATTGACGAAGTTCTGGAGAGGTGATTTGTTGCTGCGTAGATCATGCAAAAGCTCAGGTGACAATCAAAATGCCGTCGGTATGCAGTGGACACCAAGTGTCAAAGGGAGATCGAAAATCCTTCAACGCATTGAAACATTCTGTCGGCCCAGTCTTCTGCCGTCGCTGGCATTCCTCCGCGTGAGCTCTTCCGCCGACAAAATCCCTGCTCATGTCTACACACAAATCAAAAAAAAAGCGAGAGCGTTGAAACAATACCAGGCCAGCAGGTAAATCGAATTTGGCAATACGATCTCGTAAATGCGTCGGGCCAGGTATTCTCCTCACACGTCCAGGCTTCTGCGTAATATTAAAACTGGTAATTTTCAAACCGGCTTTCACGCTGTCACTATGTATTTACACGGTTTGCAGATCTAGCCATCGTAGCGGGTATCATATGTATGAAATGTGTTTGCGTGATTGCATAAATGGTATCGATTGACCCTAGCGTACGTTTAGTTAGGGTAGCGTATAGTCTGGAGCTTTTGTGTATAATTAGATTTCAATTCGTATGTTTAATTTAGGTTTATTGTTTTAGTTTTACTTTTTTTAGATTTTTAGTCTAAAGTTTTATGTACAGTTAGATTTTATTTTATAATTTTAGATTTTAACTTATGTAGATTTTAATTTAATGTAGTCACGTATTTAGATTTAGATTTTGTTTCTTTTTTAAATAGTTTCATTACATATAAATTCAAAAAATAAAAAATCAAATAAAAAGAAAATTCGTTTATGTTTAGATTTAGCTTAAATTTTAATTTATTTTTGAGTTTAGTTTAGGGTTAGACTAGTTGTAGTATTAGATTTATATTTTTATTTTTATTTTTAATGAGATTTTAATTCCTTTAGATTTATTAGATTTTAAATTTGTAGATTTTAATTTTAGCTTAGTTTTAAGTTTAGATCTAGACTTTAATTAGATTTTAATTTTTGATTTAAAAAAAAAAAAAAAAAAAAAAAAAAAAATTGAAAAAAAAAAAAAAAAATTTGTGGGAAATTATTTTTGCAAGTCTCAGTGGTTTTCACGATATATCTTTCATGCTGGGATCTAAGTTTTCAGGCTGAGATGCGAAATTGATATCTGGTTAATGGTTTATAATTCTCGTGGTATTTTAAGGCATTTATCTGTTAAAATTTTCAGTTGCTGGATATCGTTTTGGTCACATGATTTAGCTGATGATAGATGGTTGCTGTTCATGGTCCATGTTTCTTTATCATTTAAAAAGTAATCATCTAAACATTGACTCCACAAGGCACTGGTCTGCTAAGTTAATCAAATCATCGTGTGCTTTTTTACATCGTATCTCGTGTCTCCCAACCAACTGGTCGACAGTTGGTCACACTATCTCGCAGGGTCTACCCCCCTTAGCCGCGGGAGACAGGCTTAAACGGAGGGATCGGGGATCAGAGTGACAGCCCCCGGTCCGAGCGTTGTCGTGCCAATCTGCGCGACAACAAGGGTATTTGGTCGATGAAGCAGCATGCAGGTTTGATGGATGGCGTAGGTAGAATGAGAGCGAAGGCAGTGTTGCTGAGGAGCGAAGGAGATCACACAGAGAGGGAGCAGTTGTGTGAGGAAAATGAGCAGCGTGAGGGTTAACAATGGAAAGGACGCAGGGAACTCGGGTTGCAAGTTGACGAGGAAGGGAAAAACCACAAAACTAAAGGCGAGTTGAGGGAGCAACGTGAGAATGGGAAGAGAAAACACGTGGTATGGTTGCAGGGTTCTAAGGGCGATGGTGAAGAGAGCTGGACAGATGTTCTGGCAGCGTGGAAATGGGTGTGGGATGGTCAGCGTGAGGAGCTTGGTGGTGGAGATTGCAGACAGCAAGGGGATGGAAGTTGTGTAGATGGCTGCGTAAGGTTTGGCAACAATCCAAGAGCTACGTGGAGGAGGAAGAGCTGGTAAGGGTTATGCAGCGGCCAATGAGTGTTTAAGATTTTGTTTTTTGCAGGCTTTGGCAGTGAATAGGAGACAGATTAAAAAAATTTCGAAATTTTTCAGTAAAATGAAACCCCAAGCAATAGACAGCATAAAAAAATTTCGAAATTTTCTATCAGAAAAAGTCAACCCTAAACAGCAGAGAAACTGAAAACCAGACCGGTGGCCCAGAAACTTAATTAAAATTTTAAATCCTTCCTGCTTCAGATTGCCTAATGAAACCCTCACGAAATTTTCCAAATCTGAAAGTAAATAAATATTCTTGCCAGAGCTGATTCTAAGGCCAGATCTTACCCTCCAGGGCCTAGATCTGGCTTCAAACAAAATCTCTTTTTTAGATCTGCAACCTGCAATGGCAAAACAAAATGCCTAGAAACAATACATGCAAGGATGAAACTAAAAACCCCAAAAAACCAGCTAAATAATTACAATATTCACAGTTAAAGGCTCTAAGCAGCCAGATCTGTGATTATGCCACATATTTTTTAAGATTTTAAATTTAAGATGAGGTGCTTCAGAAAACCCTTCATGCATCTGCAACAAAAATTCTAATGATAAGCCCGGGATCAAAACCCAGCTGAGCTCTTCAGAAAATGATATTCGGGAGTTGACTGGTCCAACTGAAGACTTCCCCGAATGCCTGGTGATCTCAAAATCAAGGATTTCCTACACAACTTAATTCGACCATTAACATAGAGAGAGAAAACGACAATGAAATTCAGATTTAATGGAGATACCTGCGATTATATTCAGAAATTAAACTATCATTCAAACCCTAATAATCAAACAAGATAACCTGTGTTTAAATCACTCTTCAATAAGATAACATCAATGGCTGAAAGTAAATCTATGCAAGAAAATAAAACAGTCTTACAACATTTTTACGAAGAGTAACACCAGCAAAGATTAACCCCAAAGTCTTTCTTTATTTGCAGATGAAAAACGATTACAAGAGCGCTTTCACTTAGCACACGACTCAAAGGTCGAATGATCTCAACTGACCATTGAACTCCTATTTAAAGAAAAATTTCCCAATGGCTAGTTCGAGTGATCCTTGTCAAAACAATCTCGACTGTTGATGAGGATCAAAAAATCTTTTAATCTCATCCGTCGAAATTAAAATAATGAGGAAATTCGAAATTATCATTTAAATGCATTTTAATTAATTCAAAAATTTAATTTTTGAATTAATTTCCTCAAAATTTTGACTTTGACTTAACCCTAGGGACCAAGGGCATAAAATTTAGCAAAATAATCATTTAACCTTGGTCCTTGGACCTCTTAAAATTTAATTTTTTAAAGGACCCTCGATATTAGCCTTTGGAAAATTTAAAACTACCTAGGACCTAAGACTTAGGACTTAGGACTTATGAGGATAAAATATTTTTCTAACCCTTAAGACACATGATTTTTACATTTTTACATCTCAAGGGGAAAAACCCATTTGATATAGACCCTCACAGACTACCCAGTCTTGCAACACAAGTATAATCTAGCAGATCAAGCAATTTGTAATAAAATAACCTAACCAAATAGTTAGGATTATTCCCAAATCACTTTTACATAGACTCGATCTAGCACACTAGGACTCCCCTAAGATTCTAATGACAAAATTCATTCCAGCTTTGGGGTTAGGCTGAAGGAAAACTCTGCCGATCCTGGATCGGTGAGACAAAAAACCTTCCAGAATGTAGATCATCACTAGAAAATTAGATTTACCTAGGCAATTACATACACGACACAGATCTGCTAAGATTATTTACAATTTACACATGCAGACTGGGTTTACAAAATAACATGATCAGGCTGATGATGATAGTCGAACAGCACAGACACATTGATCAAGCGCTATCCCTTTTGCGAAAAAGGGGGTGCACTGCTATGGGTAGTTGACACGTAGTGGTCAACAAGTCTCTTGAATTCTTCCTCTCACACTTGTTAATCGATCCAAAGATGTTCCCTACAAAACTTCACATGCACATTAGCTCATATGGATTTAAACAATACACAATGGCAAGAAAACTCTAGAATTTGTATGAAAATAGATAGAGTTGTCTAGCCTAGAGCATATCAAATAAACAACTGTAAATGTAAGATAGTTGTACATTCACAACTCTATAAAGCATATGAGAAAATGGAACAAAATAAAGCATAAGTAGAGAAGTATACCATCATTGAACCAAACACAACCTCCAAGAGAGAAACACCCATGAATGAACCCCAAAGACTTTTTTATTCATATGAAGCACAAGTGTACATAGGAGCAGAGTCCCCCAAACACAATAGCTAGTACAAAAGATTGCTAAGTGAGAGCACAAATCTCTTATTACATAGAATCTTGGGAGCCAATCCCAAGGCAAATGGTGACAATCCCAAATCACCTTCATGCAAATTCAAATTTCCCAAGTGGCATCAAGAATGCCTCAAGCAAAATTGAATTCCATGATGAAATGACAAGTGTATATGGGTGGGAAGCAATGTGGGGACAATTTCCCATAAAAATATCTACCAAATATTCTCCCAAATCCTCCCAAATGTGCATTAACTCCAAAATTTGAATTTCTCAATTAATAGTTGTTGCATTTATGTCAAGAAATTCGATTTCCTTGAGTGGGCCATGTATTTATGATACAAGGTGCCAAATAATCCTCCAACTTTTCCTTTAACTTGAAATAATTTCCAAGTCATTTTGTCACATGGAGCAATTTATTTCTCTCTATTTAATTTATTTTTGGTTTAATTTATTCCTAGATTTCCTACTAAACTTAGGAAAAGTGGGTTTTGAGGGTCTAGAACACATTTTTAACCCTTCAAAGTGTGTCATTGTAGAAATTCGAGGGTGAGAGGTGTAATTTTTATTACTCATGCCCCATACAACTTCTTTAGACATCACTTATTAGATTTCACATACAAATTTTATTCCAATTTCTGCCCTGCGGGAAATTTTAAGAATTAAAAAATGACCCCCTAGACCTAATCAAATTCCACGAAATTATTTGTGTGATCTAGTATGATAATATATAATGATCCTAAACACTAGGACTCACCCAAGGCCTCACCATCAAGCCATACTCTTGCTTTGGGGTTATGCTTGGAGGAAAAAACTCAATTAATTATTAAGTCCTCGTAAGGAGATGATAATTAACCAAGTGGAAAAAACATCCTAGAGTAATAATCACTTGATGATAAGGTCCCAGGCCACCCAGGCTTGTTACTTGACTCGACTCCTCATACTAGTATCACTTTTACATTGTCCCCGTAGGGATTGTGGAATTTGAGTACAACGGAAAATGATGAGAAGAAGTAGAGTTGAAAAAATCTGGTGATATGATGGTCTTTGATGGTACGAGCAGCCTTTGGTACATCCTTGGGCATGGAGTCTTCAAAAAATATTTAGGTGTGACTCCAGTGGTCAAAAGATGTTTCGACGTAACCAATGAAATACCCCTTCTTTGCATTAAAATCTAGCTTGGTGCACTTCTCATCTGGAATGTGACAATATGTGATACTACCAAAATTCCTTAAATGTCCAATTTCTAGCTTCTTCCTTGTAAATGCCTCCTTGGGTGTCATCTTTCCTAACACCTTGTGCGGCACCCTATTTTGAATGTAAATCGTTGTGCTACATGCTTCTGCCCAAAGATATCTAGACATGTCTTGATCGTATAGCATGGCCCTCGTTGCTCCAACTATCATTCTACAACCCCATTTTGCTATGGGTTGTACAGAGTTGTCCATTCCCTCTTGATTCACTCCTTTGTGCAAAAATATTTGAAGGCTTTCTCGATGTACTCTCCCCCATTATCTGTCTGAAGAACCTTAATCTTCTTGCATGTTGGGTTCTCCACAAGAACCTTAAATTTTTGGAAGCGATTGAAGACTTCATCTCATGTCTTCAAGAAGTAAATCCAGGTCTTCTTGGAGAAGTCATCAATAAAGGTCACAAAGTACTCATAACCCTTGAGAGACTTAGTGGACAATGGACCACAAATATCAAAATGTATCAAATCTAGAACACCCTTGGCTCTACTGTCACTCCTTGGAAATGTTTCCTTTGTGAACTTCCCAAGTACGCACCCTCTGCACATGTCATCATGATCTATACTCACTTCTGGAATACTCATCACAGTCTCTCTAAGAAACTTAGGTGCTCCATGATGGATATTTCCCATTTCCCTATGCCATAGCTCTCCCATATCTCTACTACTGCTGCTACTAACTAGTGCCTTTGGTGCATCCAACTATTGCCTGTACAACTTGTTGCTTCTCACCCCAATCTCCTTTACTGACTTCCAATCTTGGTGATTCAATTACACCTTCTGTCCTTGAAAGTATACATCATACCCCATATCTTGAAGTGCAAAAACTAAAATCAAGTTCACTCCCAAACTTGGCACATGTAACACATCTGTAACATGGATATTCTTTCTTGACACCCTCTGAAATGTGATTGTCCCTCTCCCTCTGAAAGAACAGGGGGTTTTGGCTGAGGTGACATTGGGCCTCTACCCCATTCTTAACACTTTGTGTAGCTCTTGTCTTGTAGGGTTTCCCTCTCCAAGGTCCGCTAGATTTTGTGGTAATAGGTTCCTCTGCTAGCCTTGGCACTTAGGTAAGAAAAACCCTTCCTTCTCTACTCCAATCAACATTTTCACCTCCATTACATGTTTTATGCTGCAAATGCAAAAAAAAATGTCAAGCCAATGCTTTGTATTATTCTCTCACGTAAAGATCTCATGGATAATGGCAAGGACTAAATAATGTTGCTACATTAAAGAGATGAAGATCTATATATCTTGAATTGGAACTCTCAAGCAATGTTTTGTTGATTTTTGTAGCTTGGGAGGTACTCCAAGCCTTGAGGATCAAGGGTTTGGAGGAGGAGCTTCACAAGTGACCTTGTGGGCTTGAAACCCAAGCTTGGGGTTTTGCGTCCAAAGTTGTTGGGCCAAAACAGTGATGATTTTGCGACATGTGATAGATGAGGATGATAGTTGATGGTGAGACAAATCCAATGCATCAAGAATCATCCAATTCCGAGTTGTCATTGAAGAGAAATTAATTTTTGAAGTTTACATGTGGGTTTGTGCACCATAATACAAGTCGGCCTTGTTGTTGGAGAGCCCAAGAGTGGGCTAGACGTTGCACATAACACATGTATAAATATAGGTCATATGTGAGGTCATTTGAGACAATAACAAGTGCATAAATCATCACAAGGAGCTTTGAATTATAGTGCGAGTCTGTGGCAAGGGAGGCTGAGGCAGGTAGTCGAGTTTGTGGAGATCATTCACTATTTTGGGTGTGAGTTTCTTAGGAGAAGGAGCCGCAGCTCTAAGGCAACTAGTATGGAGGCTTGAGGGAAGTTTTGTGACCACAATGGAGCAGTCCTACCTTGCAGATCAGGCCGCAAAATTTAGGTGAGCTATGTGACTGTTTTGTGTATGTTTTTGGGTGTGTATATCTCTGTTTATAGGGCTGCAGTGAGGGGCTGCTACAACAACAATTGGGAGGTGAAGTTTAGACAACCGAAAGGCCTAGAAAGGCTCTTCTAACCAGGCCGTAGTCTCCTCTAAGGGTAGCGAAGGAAAACATGGGTATTCTCCTATTGTATTGGGCTTGTTTGTAGAGTTGGAGTAGGCAGATTAGTTGTGGTCTGAGCTATGTATTGTAGGAGGCCTTGTGGAGGTGCCCAAGGCCCACAACTACACCTTGGATACCTTGCAACCAATAGCTAAAGGAAACAGCCTGATTGGAGAAGTTTAGGGCACTGGTGTAGGGTTATTAGTGTGCCCTAACCAGTCTGGTACATGCACAGAACCCTAGGCAAGAGAGCAGTAGTAGGGAGTTGCAGATGGTCTCTTGGTGATGATTGGTTGCCCTAACTAGGAGCAGAAGCTACAGCAGGATTGGTCACTCATGGTTTGTTGGAGGGCAGCGTGTGAGTGGACCAAGTGTGGACGTGGATTGGGCATTTATGGTTTGTTGGAGGACAGCATGATAGTGCCCAAGTTGGAGCCTGGTGTGCACCATCTTCATGGATTTAGATGGTTGCTAGAGTGGCAGTAGTTGAGCTCAAGGTTTGATCAGCCAGGAGCAGTTTGAGCAACCCAAGACTTGTCATGTGGGGAAGGACATCTACAACAGATGATGGGCAGTCCTCCTAGCCCGTGTTCATTGTGGGAGATGGAAAACTTGCAGTGATAGGTGGCAACCTATGTTCCCTATGTTGTCTTCACTGGAGCAGCGTAGGAAGACCATTATGGGTTGAAGTCCCCGAGTAGCTAAGGAGCAACAGTGGGCAGATTGAGAGTTGTGAACAAGTGGAGTTGTGAACAACTCGACGGGAGTCTCGATGTGTTGTGCCCTTGATGAACTAAGGCATAACTAGTAAGTAGATTGACAGTTGAGGTTTAGTGGCAAGATGGACTTGGATCATTGATAGAGGCAGTGCTGCAGATCGGGAGCCAAAGGACCGGGCAGGTATAGAGTATGACCAAGGAGAGTTGTGAAATCGACTACATCATCCAGATGGTCAAAGTATCTTGTTGAGGGTAGATTGGTCATCGATGGGCCGACACCAAACCCCATTTTCGTATTCTTGTACTAGTGGATGTATGAGGGCCATTATCCCTAGTACGAGAGCCCTAGACTGTTGTATTATATGTTGATTAATATAACGAAGTTGAGTTGAAAAATGTAAAAGGTTGTCCATATTTTGTGCACTAGTAGATTTACTGTTGTTTTATTCCATTGTGAAAAGTATTATCATTGTGATTCTTGGTTTGGTAGCGTCAGAGATATAAGATTCTATCCTAGACACCAAGGTCGTGGAAAAACATGTTTCGACATAATTTCTTATAAGTTGTATGCAACTCTAGAGGGAGCCATCAATGCAAGCTGCAATTGGTTGTGACATTTGTTTATCATGGATTGAAATATGTAACAAATCATGTCTATGGATAGTCCTCTCTTTGTCAACATTTTCAAGGAAACCATCTTTAGAGTATTTCAAAAATTTAGTAAGATGTATATCACTTTCTACAAAAGAATCTAGCCTACAGAAATATCAAAAGAGGCCACCCAAGCCGCAATGGCATCAACATTGTCTAGACAACATCACAGTTATAGAATTCAAATTATCTTTGGTTCCTCTTATAGACAATGTTCTATTTGGAGTTTCCTTCATTCATCCACAGATGGTAGGAGAGCAGTTGCTAGCAAAGCTTCAGTCACTCTCGCTCTTTGTATTCCAGATCCTTGATCTGTCTCTCACAAATCTATGTTATTAGTGTCAGAGCTTTGTTTAGATCTTAGATCAGGGAATTCCCTGACTTTATTTCTCTTTCTTTCTACATCTTTCTTTATTTAGACTTGTGATTGAGCCTTCAAGGTGGGGAATGCTATACTGTGGATCCCTAGACAATTACAAAGTCCAAGATCACCTTATTATGAGTTGTCATCCTTTTCTAGTGATAAGATGTTGTCATTATGCAATAATACATTGTCAATGAGATCTAGATCAAGAGTTGTTCAGATACATGTACTATATATTCATATCAGTGGATGAATACATGTTAAATATGGCTTTAAAAGTTTAATCCTTTTGCGCCAGGTTTTTGTCTTGCATTCTATTTCTTAACACCATTTCTATGTTCTGAATTTGTATCAATATGGGTGTACTTATCAGTCCCATTGACCTACTTTTATGGTAATTTGCTGGACATCAATAAAATTATCCTTATCTGTATCTTCTCTGTAAAGTTCGACTTTTTGTATTGACAGGGGAAGGGGTAGAAATCTGGAATTTATTTTTTCTGTCGAGGGGGTGTGTTGTATTAATACAATGCTCAAATAATTATTAAAAGCCACATTTAATGCTAGTGACTTGACTTATGACCCACATATAATGTTAGTGATTGTCAATTACACAGTCCATTTCATAACTTCCAGATTTATGTATAATTAAGTCTTCAACGTTATGTACATTTGATTCCATATTTATTAATTTATTAATTTCTTTGTGTCTGTCTCACGTGTTTGTGTGTGTCTCTTCTCCTAAAAATAAAAGGGGGAAAAGGTGCAAAGTCACATCTTAGTTTCCATTCTAAAATATATTCATCTGTTCCTTTTTAAAAAGTTGAGTTTTATCATATGAAAGAGTGGTTATAGCTTCTTCTATTTTGTCAACTACTTTTTTGTATTTACAGTCGGTCAAGAGAGGACCTTTTCAGTTCAATGTCTTGGTTTTGATGGTGCAGGTTCCATATGCTGCCGCATCCACCGAGATTTTCTTTGTTTTTATCCTTCCATGTGTAAGTTTAGAATTAGTATTGTGGTTGGCATTGGTTGTTATTCATTTCTGACTCATTAAATGCATCTGGAGACATCAGTATCTAGTTCTGATTTCCATCGCTTTGTAGGTTGGCAGTATTGTCTCCAAGGAAGTTGGAACTGATGAACAGGTATATAGTGAGATTCTGTATTGTCTGATTTGATTGAGATTCACTGAACCATAGTGAAACTATTTGCATGTTGTAATATACCCACTCAAGGGTATCTCTGTTTTGATAATGATTTTTCTGAGTTTGTTTGATTTGGTCTTTGTGAGAATTTGTCAAACAGTTAGAATATAGACTGCTGTAGGTGTGCTTCCTTGATTTTTGGTTTAAAAGGATATTTGATGCCAAAATATACATGCTCACAAAAGCCTCCAGAACAATGACATAACTTTCATATTAATTCAGCAAGCATAAACTCCATGAACAACATTAATGACAGCCAACAAAATCATTGTCATACTCAGAGAATTACACAGTGGTCTCCAGATCGGTTAGCCTTTCATAAACTTGACTGAGGGTAAATAGATTAAAGTAATAAGCTAAGTCACCTGACACGTGGATTCAGGATTCGACAGATACAGGGATTCGAATGTCAGATACGGACACATTGACCCCCGGAACAGGACACGTTCAGATATGTTATATATTATTTTATTAAAATATATATATATATATTAAAAATTAGATATTTCTTACACAAATTCTCATTCATGATACAAATTCATTGGTTTCAAACATAGATCTTCATCTAGATGTAAATTTTACTGTTTACAAAGTAACATTATGCATAGTACATACAAAATTCAAATACAATCGTAATTTGTGACATGTTACATAAATGATAAATGATAAATTCTAAATTCATAATACATATTCAATTCATCAATGATCCAATAGGAGAAAGACAAGATAGTAAGATAAAGATACTGACTGTAGTTTTCTCATTATGTCATCAAAATCAAAATGTGTTACATAGGTAGTGCAATGCCAATGGCAAATAGAAATAGAAAATACAAAACAACTACAAGTGTACAAGCCTCAAGGCAATAAGTAGCTCATGACTCATGAGTCATCAATCCTCATAGTCATCATCAAAATCAGCATCACTGTCCTCATCATCATGGTCACCACTGCTCTCTGCTACATCCTCCTCCCCTGTATCCAAAGTCATCTCTGCATTTGCTGGTGTGGAGGATGACCCCTCTACATTATCACCATCATCAAATGTGACGGGCTCTAGCACTAGATCATTGAGATCCATGTCGGCCAATGCCAACTCAACACTATTGTCCAAACCCACATCATCAGGAAAGGCATCCCACATCTTTGTCTTTCCCTTCAACCACTCATCCCTCTACCTGTAAATAAAACGAAGGTTGGTGTGCACATACACCATTGTCTCTGCTCTTTACTGCTCAAGCCTTCTCTTCTTAACACTATACAAATTCCCATATGTGCTCCAATTTCTCTCGCAACAAGAGGATGAAGTCCCCTGAGAGAGGAGCCTCATGGCTATCTGTTGTAGAGGAGGGCTTGTTGCCCCATGATTTGACCACCAAGAATAGGGCTTCTTAGCCCCCCTGTCTCTAATCAGATCAAACCTGCAAATCGACTAGTGCCAGTTGAAAAATCTGCAAAGGCATCCTCCACCTCATCAAGCAATGCTCTATCCTAAAAAAACTCGCATGAATGCATCTTTCCTCCCCTGTGAGATTTCACCATCCACGTGAGGAGGGAATCTACAGGAAGGTCCATCATTCATCCACTCATGGCTGTAGTATTTTGGGTTCAATGAGTGAGCCAAACAATGTAAAGGTGTGCAATTCTTGTCCCATCTGCTCACAAGAATATCCTATATAGTGGTGAAGAAGGCATCTAGTGATGTCTCATACTCGAGGCACTCACTTTGTAAAATAATGCTCCTGACAAACTCGATCATGGAATCCCATCTCTCATAAACCTCTTCTAGGATGGGTTGGTCTGTATCTGCAAATCGAAGCAAAGAAATGGTAGGGTCCATGATTTGAATAAGTAGATCTACCCTCTCCCGCGAAGCATGATCTAGCACTGTGTCCTTCACTCTTTTAGAGGCTACTTGATCTGTCTTTCTCTAAAAAGACCAAAACTCTGAAATAACCATGGCCCTAAGAGCAGTCTTGACCTCCCTCAACCTCTTCAGCATGATGAATGAAGATGCAAACCATGTATCGGCAATCTTCAACAATGATAGATTGTTGTACTCCTTGTAGATAGTGAGGGCATTTGTATGATTTTGTACAAAGTTACGAATATGTCGTGCATCCTCGTTAATGTTACCAATCCAAAGCACATTAGAAGCAATGGATTTTCATGCTAAGTTCAATGAATGGACAATGCAAGGTGTCCAAAACACTTGTGGATATTTAGCTTCCACAATCATGCCAGTGTCCTTGCAAACAGGTGCATTATCTGTAATGATTTGCACACAAGAATCAACACCTACATCTTCAATAACTTTAATAAACAACTCACCCATATATTATTTATCCTTGTATTCTCCAAGTGCATCCAATGATTTCAAGAAAACTAAACCATTCAAGGAAGACACGATGAAGTTGATGAGTCGGTGTTGTGCTAGATCTGTCCATCCATCAGAAATAATGCTATCCCCAGATGTTGGCCATGATGCTTTAATAGGCTCAAGCATTTTTTTGCACGTCTTTTTTTCCTTCGTCAACAATGTGGTTCGAAGCTTCTCTGAACCAGGAGGCACATACCCTGATGGATTCCCTTGAGTTAGAGCTCGACACATCTCAATAAATAGAGGTGAGCGTCCAACATTAAAGGATATGAAGTTTTGATAGAAAAAAAGGCAATGGTGAGATCAAGCTCTTCCCATTTCTCCTTTTGAAAATCTCATCCATTGGACCAAGTGAAATTGCCTTTCTTTTTGCTGCTTGTCCCCCACAAGAACTCTCAAATGGAAATTTGTTGCTGCCTTTCCTCAAAAATGGAAGGGGGTCATCATTCTTGGTTTTTTACTTTTATTTTGCAGCCACATTTGCCATACCAACATTGGACTCTCTTTCCATTTCTTTCCTCTTTTGTAAAGCCACTCTTGTACAAGCTCCAACTCCACAACCTAGTAAAGCCAACAAATGGCCTTTCACACGGAAATATGTGCTCGTGAAAGTATTGTGGCAAAAGTTGCATCTCCAATTCACATTGCTTCCTCCCTTCACCTTGCTGCTTGGCCCTTGCTCTCTTCTGACATATTTCCACAAGGGATATTTCTCAATGTTACATTGAGGAGGAAGTCTTCCCTCAACATTACTTGCAATAGAAGGAATACTTGCAGGCTAATAAGTGACCTGGTATATGCGTTTTCCAAGAGGAACTTTCATCCACTGTAAAATACGCTTCCGGTATATCTCAAATTTTCACTAAGTTTTCGAGTTATGTTTGGAAACTTCAGTGAGTCAAATGGTTTGTAGGTGTATTGATGTAGGTGTAGTTTCTAATATTTGTTTGAACCAAACAAACAACACCCAGAGTTGAATCCAGCAACTAGAATAACTCAGAAATAATACAAATCACTGAGGCATGTAATGTCATTCACTGTATGAAAGGTATACAACTCATATATTAACTCTGGTAAATGAAATAAAACACAATAAAAACAATGAGGAAACCTAGTATACACCGGATGTCACATCAATGAATGTTTAGTCCTGTTACCGCTCAAACTAGCAAGTGTCCTAGGAGCGGTTCCTATAGAGCAACTACTAGGTCGAGAGGCAACAATGGAGCGATAGCCCACTGTCACCTCAACTAAAGCTCCATACTCTTTACAGACTTTCACCGATGGGAGGAGACCCGGTATAATGGGAATCACAAAAATGAGTATCTCAATGAGAGGAATAAAAAGGTGATTCCGATGGCAATGGCATATTCACAAGAAGAGCTCAAATGTATGGCTTTCTTGCTTGAGAAGCAAGGTGTAAGGCTCTCTAGAAAGGGCCAAGTGGATTTCAAGAGCTAGGATTTGAGGATAAGACTTGTAAAGGAGATGCCTAGTCCTAGAACTCCTTCTGAAAACTTGGTTTCCAAGTGGTGTTTATGAAATTAGCTTCAATAGGTTGCGGGACCACACAAGACCAAGTGGACCCAAAATTAGGACAAGGGGATGGAATTGATCATCCAAGGGTGTGCTTGACCTAATTGAGGGGGAGAAGGGGATCAAAGGAGAAATTTTCGATAATTTTGATGCAATGATCTCAATGAGGTCACTAGCCAAGGGAAACCAAGGGCAAGAATTGATCTTGGAGCTAGGGCTTGAAATATCTCAAGATCCCACCGTTGGAATTGCTTCAAATTTGGAGGGCCTCTAGAAGACACAACACCGCAGTAGTGGGCAAGAAATCAAACTTTTTTGATGGATGAATCGTGAGAAAATCGATGCCCTAGGTCACCTATGGAGTCTAGGCCTAGAAAGAAAGAGAGAAAGGTGAGAAAAGTATGCTTTTGAGTGATCACCTATGGAGGATTAGTGCCTTGTCCTTTGGGAGAGATGGAGTCAAGGAGGATTTTTAATATTTGGAATGGATTCACTCAGTCAATGAGGCCTTTAAAACAACTTCGCATGGCATTAGGGCATGAGAGTAGATGCTTCAAGGTCTTTACACTTCGATTTGCAATATTTGATGACTTATCAAGATAAATTTTGACACAATATCTCTAGGAAAATTCACTAATTCATACATGGCCCATGGCATGATGCAACGCTATAAAATATCAAATTTCCACAATTTCGCATAAGAAAAATAGTAAATTTCAGCCTAGTGTAGCGAAAATCCCAACGACATGCATGTGACAAAAGTAAATAACAAGAATAACATTAAAAGAACACTTACATGTAAGAAAGAGTATATCCATTAATCAACATATGCCAATAGTGATGCTCCAAGACAAAATGAAAGTGTTAATTTTAGGTATGTTCTATGCTAAGAGCAATTTATTTCAATTTCCGCAGTTAACTCAATATCTTTTTCAGATTAGCAATCACATCAGCATTAAAGTAAACTGCAGATAGAACATAAACATAAATCGCAAAAGACAAGCCAAGACAAGAGGACACAAGATGTGGCGCTAGCCAAGGACAAACCCCAATGTGGGGAAACCCTTGATGAATTCTTCTTATACTTTCTTCAATCGTTCAGCAGAGAGAGAGAGATAGTACGTTCACAACAGAAATCAACACTTTGACTTATCTAGATAAGAGCATAGATGATCTCTAAGAAGATGTTACATGAGATCAGTTGAAGACATGTTGCTTCAACTAATTCTCCAAGGTGACTCCTTCACCTATCGTTGTGCTGCATTTCGTCATCATGCTGTACCTCACCACGCTGCACCATGCTGCACCCATCATCACTATGTTGCATCTCATCACGCTTCATTAATCATGATTGTACCCATCACTGTACTGCATTATGTGCAATTGCTGCACCATGTTGCCATCTTGACCTATGTGTTGGTTGCACCTTGCTTGCTTGTTGTCCCTTGCTTGCTTGTTGTCCCTAGCATGCTTGTTGTCCTTAGCATGCTTTTTGTTGCATGCTAGTTGTCCCTTGCATGCTAGCTGTAACATTGCATGCTTGGTGTATTTGCTACTAAGTACCATACAACTATCCCAATGTTAGTTAGCTGTCCCTTGTATGTTGCTCTCCTTTGGAGATAGATGCTCCGGTTGTTTCGACACTTCCCGGCAGTTCTGGCAGTTCCGGATTTTCTGGCATTTCTAGCTTTTCCGGCTTTTCCGGCAGTTCCGGCTTTTCTGGCTTTTCCGGCATTTCTGGCAGTTCTAGCTTTTCCAGTTTTTCCGGCAGTTTCGACTTTTCCGGCTTTTCTGGCAGTTCCAACAGTTCTGGTCGTTCCGGCAATTCTGGCTTTTTCCGGTAGTTCCAGCTTTTCTGGCAGTTTCGGCTTTTCCGGCTTTTCTGGTAGTTCCAGATTTCTGGCATTTCCGGCTTTTCGGCAGTTCTGGCTTTTCCGACTTTTCCCGCAGTTCCGACTTTTCCGGCTTTTCCGGTTGTTCCGACAATTCTAACTTTTCTGGTAGTTCCGGATTTTCCGACTTTTCCGGCTTTTTGAGCAACGTAGAGTTTATTTTCCCATAACTGCATTTAGATCTAGGGCATGTTATCTAGGGCAGCGTATACCCTAAGGCACTCCCTCTAGCTCTCATCTTCATCGAACCCAAAACAGGATGAAGTGAGATCACAAGAGTGAGTGTGTGTGTGTCAAATGACTTCAAGTCCTCTTCTATTTATACTAAAACGTAGAGGTTGAATAGACATGACTGTTGGGCTTCTGAGCCTACATAAGTTGCTGCCCAACTTGACAATTTGTCCATAATCAAAATAAATTCATATCTTCATAAATACTTATCAAAATCGGATGATCTTTAGATCAACCCTACACCTCTTGATGAGAGAGATCCAAGAAAAATATCAACTGCCATAAATAAGATGACCCACATGGAGTTTGGCCCTAGTTGCCAATTTTAACACTCCCTCTCAACTAGGGAGAACTCCATCCTCTGATCCATATGTGCCACTGTACTATCTCTGCCATTAGTGCCCTTCACTGCTCTGCTTTGCGCTGATCTATTGAGCTCTGCTCTGCTGAGCTCTCCTTTGATCTGCTCTGCTCTGCTTTGCTTTGCTCTACTCTGCTCTCCTCTGTTGAACCATGAAGAAGAAGAATTGATCGAGAATGTCTCATACCATTCTCTACTGACCCGAAGTCAGTTTCATCTGAAGAGAATGTGTCACATCACTCTTAGTGACCCGAAGTCAGTTTTATTGATCCCAGATCAATATCACAAGAGAGTGTCTCAAACCACTCATACTGATCCCAGATCAATGGAGGTCATCCTAGCATAGGGAGTACAGTAGATAAAATGATGCGTCCATCGATAGAACTACTATGGTCCCTATCCTCATTTCCCTACTCATTGATCAGATGAGAGGTACTTCCCATGAGTCCCAGACTGCATGGGTAGGATGCCTCGACAGGAGAATGAATCATCCTATCCACAGGAGAACGAATCATCCTGTCAGTGGATGCCACAGAGAATGAATCATCGTGGCCCATAGTCGCCACGGAGAACGAATCATCCTGGCCCACAGGAGAACGAATCATCCTATTCCACAGTCGCCACAGAGAACGAATCATCCTGGCCCACAGGAGAACGAATCATCTTGTTCCACAATCGCCATGGAGAACAAATCATCCTGGCCCACAGGAGAACGAATCATCCTGTTCCACAGTCGCCACGGAGAACGAATCATCTTGGCCCACAAGAGAACGAATCATCCTGTTCCATAGCGCACCACCAGGGGAGGGTGAGTCGCCCTGTGGTCGTATGTTGCTCTAGTAAGTACCCCAAGCCCCCCAGAGCTCCCGGAGCTCAATGCATGAAACATGCAGGACCCTTATAAGAAGGTCTCTCAATGACTCCAAGTCGTTTGGGAAAGTTACAGATTTGACCTTTCCCTAGGGCTTTGACAAAAAATGTCTACAACCTGTACATCAGTCTCAATGTCATGGAGCCTCCTCGCTCATCGACTTACCATATCCCAAATAAGGCAGTATTTGATGTCTATCTGCTGGAGCAATCATTTTATACGGGATTCCTCAATAATCGAATCCCACCTCTAGTTGTCACAGAGAATCACAGTGGTATTCATCATGTGTACAAATAGCACACTTAAGAGCTTCTACAACCATGCAGTTTCACACAAGATCATACTCATAGCTGTGTATTCAATCTCGTCGGTGCTTATAGCAACCGATTTCTGCTTCCTGCTCATCCATGATATCGAAGTAGAATCCAAAGAGAATCAGCACTGAGTAGTGCTCTAGTGATCCTCCACACTACCTGCCCACTCAGCATTCGAATAATCATGCAGTTTCATATTTCCGGCAGTGTATCTCAATCCATGAGAGATTGTGCCCCGAAGATATCTCAGAAGATTCTTGGCACTAATACAGTGGGGCTCAACCAAATATGAGCTCACCATGCTAACTGCAAAACATATGTCCGGACGAAAGTTCACCAAGAACATCAACGCGAATGAGTTTATGAAACTCAAAGGCGTTTCCCAAATCTGGTCCGACATCACTACCATATAACTTCTGAAAGTTAATATCCTTGAGGTAGTCACAGGCTTGTAGTTTATCATTCCACATTCGGAATCCAACTCCCTCTTACTTTTGCAAATGAGAGGGTCTGCACCTGTCAGAAATAGGTCTTCCTCATAAGGTGTTGGTATGAGAGGTCTATCATCCACAACCTTCGGGTAATGGTTTGGATCGGTTTCACTCCTAATGAATCTCAGCTTCATCTGACACCTATCAATCCTCTCATACTATGCCCGGGGAGTTTTGCTTCAAGCCATAGAGGGCTTTCTTCCACCTGTATACATGAGATTCCCAATCATGAATCTCAAACTCCTTAGGTTGTTCCAAACTTGTGGACCTACTACATGAGGGGAATGGTCCCCTTATAAGATTTTCCTTCAGTACATCTTAGACATGTACCTTCATGCTCTACTTGAATTCAGACATCCCTATCACCATTTGACTCACATCAGGTAGGGCCCCATAGGTAGACCTCCGGTGTTATAGATGCGATATGTCAATTGACATGATCCCTAATGGACCATCCTGCAACTTGATACAAATTGTCAACCCTGAACCCATGAGAAAAAGCATCTTTGAACATTCCATTTTTTTTAACACTTACCTTTCCATCGATGAATGCCACTCTGAAACCTTTGACTTCCATTTCCGAGATGGACGCCAGGTTCTTCTTGCGATCAGGTACATAAAAGAGATTCTGTAAATGGATCGAGTTACCCTCATTCAATTGAGGGTTAACATTCCCTACACCCTTTCCGGGATAGGTGGCAATGGCTCCAAGTATAATCCCACGATTGTTTCCATCTCTACCAAATTAGAGAGTGCACCCATCTATCCGATGAAGTGCCTTGAAGCACTACAATCTATAAGCGAAATTCCCAAAGAATCTGAAGGATAGGGCCAATACAAGATAACGCTTCTTTATCTTATCAGAAACAACATTTGATTCTTCATACCTGGGGTTCCTTGCTTTCTATGAAGAGTCAGCCATTTCCTTGATGACCTGCATTACCTGTCATTCCTTTGATCATTGAAGATGTCCCTGGAATGATTGTTATCATCATCAGGTGATGTGTCCCTGTCATTCAGACACTCCTTCGCATAATGGCCAAACTAGTTATCTGCCTTTCCTTCCACCCCGAGATTCGGTCTTCCAATGAAGTGATCTTTAGGTAGGCCATATTCCGCTGCGCCATTCTGATAATATTCTCTACTTCAGTGATTTCTCTTTCACTCTTGCTTGGGCATTGCCTTCACCTCAGCTCCGATTCCATGTTAATTTTAAGTATGTTCTATGCTAAGAACAATTTATTTCAATTTTCACAGTTAGCTCAATATCTTTTCCAGATTAGTAATCACATCAGCATTAAAGTAAATTACAAATAGAACATAAACATAAATGACAGAAGACAAGCCAAGACAAGAGGACACAAGATGTGGCGCTAGCCAAGGACAAACCCCAATGTGGGGAAACCCTTGATCAATTCTTCTTATACGTTCTTCAATAGTTCAGCAGAGAGAGAGAGAGATAGTACATTTACAACAGAAGTCAACACTTTGACTTATCTAGATAAGAGCATAGATCATCTCTAAGAAGATGATACATGAGATCAGTTGAAGACGTGCTCCTTCAACTAATTCTCCAAGGTGACTTCTTCACCTATCTTTGTGCTACATTTCGTCATCATGCTGCACCTCACTGTGTTGCACCATGCTGCACCCATCATCACTATGTTGCTTCTCATCACGCTTCATTAATCATGACTGTACCCATCACTATACTGCATTATGTGCAATTGTTGCACCATGTTGCCATCCTGACCTATGTGTTGGCTGCACCTTGCTTGCTTGTTGTCCCTAGCATGCTTGTTGTCCTTAGCATGCTTGTTGTTGCATGCTAGTTGTCCCTTGCATGCTAGCTGTAACATTGCATGCTTGGTGTATTTGCTGCTAGGTACTATACAACTATCCCAATGTTAATTAGTTGTCCCTTGCATGTTGCTCTCCTTCGGAGACAGATGCTCCGGCTGTTCCGGTTGTTTCAGCAGTTCCCGGTAGTTCTGGCAGTTTTGGCTATTCCCTGCAGTTTCGGCAGTTCCGATTGTTCCCGATAGTCCCGACAATTCTGGCTTTTCTGGAAGTTCCAACTTTTCTGGCAATTCCGGACGTTCCGGCATTTCCGGCTTTTTCGGCTTTTCTAGCAGTTTCGACTTTTCCGGCATTTTCGGCTTTTTCGGCTTTTCCCACAGTTTCGGCTTTTCCGGCTTTTCTGGCATTTCTGGCAGTTCCAACTTTTCTGGCATTTCCAACTTTTCCGGCAGTTTCGGCTTTTCCAGCTATTCTGGTAGTTCCGGCTTTTCCGGCTTTTCTGGCTTTTCTGGCAGTTCCGGCTTTTCCGGCATTTCCAGCTTTTCCAGTAGTTTCGGCTTTTTCGGCAGTTTCGGCTTTTTCGGTTGTTCCGGCAGTTCCGAATTTTCCGGCAGTTCCAGCTTTTCCAGCGTTTTGAGCAATGTAGAGCTTATTCTCCCATGAATGCATTTAGATCTAGGGCATGTTATCTAGGGCAGCGTATACCCTAGGGCACTCCCTCTAGCTCTCATCTTCATCAAACCCAAAACACGATGAAGTGAGATCACAAGAGTGAGTGTGTGTGTGTCAAATGACTTCAAGTCCTCTTCTATTTATACTAAAATGTAGAGGTTGAATAGACATGACTGGAGCCTACATAAGTTGCTGGCCGACTTGACAATTTGTCCATAATCAAAATAAATTCATATCTTCATAAATACTTATCGGAATCGGATGATATTTAGATCAATCCTACACCTCTCGATGAGAGGGATCCAAGAAAAATATCAGCTACCATAAATAAGATGACCCACATGGAGTTTACCCTAGTTGCCAATTTTAACAGAAAGAGATCCAAGCATCAAAATTCATCCATTCATCCAAACTCATCCTCCAAGAAGGATAGCGAAAATCTCACAAGAGAAGATAACCCAATCCAAGTGACCATGATGGATCATCTCACTTCTATTTATACAGTCTCTAAGGAATTCGATCTAGCTAAATTGGCCTAAATGAGCCCCTAAAATAAAATAATGTGCATAATAACAATACTTTTGGGGACAAGCCCACAAAATATCTCAATAATGTAAAGATAAGCTTCTCAAGAGGGTCAAATGATAAACAAAGTGGGTCGTTGGGCCTTTGAGGAGGCCTAATGAAGTCCAAGGGGTGCCATGATGTAGAAATGCACTCAAAACATAGTGGAAATGGGTTGGACCCTTGTTTCCGAAGCAAGAACCTGTGGTGTTCCCAAGTGGGTGTGGGGGGCACAAGGACATCATCATGGGTCTCCAAGTGGATTGAAAATGCTTGTAGAACATTTGTAAGGGCTAGGATGGTGATGTAAGGACTCCCTCTGTAGCGAGAGACATCCTCTAGATCTTGGAACATCTGCCAAGTTTATAGTGTAAGTGTGGAGCTGGTTGGACATGGTTGATCTAGGTGGCTCCAAGATCAAAGGTGGCTTTGGAGAATCTCAAAAATCAAAGTCCTTGAATTGAAATGAATCTAGGATTAGA
This sequence comes from Pinus tabuliformis, assembly GCA_031772625.1. Lineage (NCBI taxonomy): Eukaryota > Viridiplantae > Streptophyta > Pinopsida > Pinales > Pinaceae > Pinus > Pinus tabuliformis. Next base: position 231,452,365 of record CM062805.1, read on the forward strand.
TTGAAGAGCTCATCGCAAGCTTTCCAATGGTGCAAATGACACCTCAATTTGACATCATATGTGAAAATTATGGCCAGTCAAATTTTTGGTCAACTTGGCCCCACTAGTTAAATTTCGCTGAGTGCGAACTAAATTTTGAGGCTCGCCAAATCTGAAGGTCCTGCTAAATTTGGCGGCCACTAAAGAGGCGACAAATTGACACTTAATGGTGACGGTTTTCAACGGTCGGAAAGGGAGAAATTGTCACCTACTTAATTTTTTCGGTGACCCCAAAATTTCGCCGACAAGTTTTTGAAAAAATTGTTTTATAAGTCAAAAATTATTGTTAATTATAGACATTGGAGTTGGGGCCCACGGCTCTAACCTGGGACCCAACCCACTACACTCAGCACCATATGTTAATAGGGTCGGCGGGTATCGAACTCGCGTCGACCACAGGCCAACCTGCCCATCGCCAAGCCTCCATACCACAAAACAAAACAACGCCCAAACAAAAATTAACCACCGACTATTCTGGGGAGCCCGCAGTGTTGAACCTGGGCATGCCCTAGGCTAATTTGGGCGCCCACCAACGACCCATGGGCCTTTCTTTGAATGCTCTGCCCACAAGTATATATAATAACGAGTCTTTCATTCATTCGTGGGACAGAGGCCGAGAATCGGGAGCAGCGAAACTATGATTATGGGGAATGGATCCCAAGAGAGAATATTCTCTAGGAATATTCCTTTTTGCAGAATGTTGATGAATCTTTAAGATTCCCTTGGCGTTGAATTCTAACAGTGTCAGAAATATGCCAAGTTTATACTCAAATTGATCATAATTTCGCCAGAAGTCTGATGGTGCAGACACTTTTTTGATCTGAGCAGTCATTTTTACAGAGACATGTTGAATAGTGGAACCATGAAGGTAGAACCATGACACAGGGATCTGCATGGAATCTGAAATATTCCTTGGAGGCCTGAAAATGACAGTTTCAGAACCACACTGACTTTATACTCATTTTTCTTAGTTTTTCGTAAGGAACGCGATGACGTGATCGATTCCTCGATCTAAGCAGCCTAATTTGAGTCATCCCGCAAAATAGAATCTTTGAGGAATCTTTGAGATTCTTGGGGAGCCCAAATTTGACCAAGTCAGAAAAGGGTCGAGTTTACAGTCAGATTTCATGGTTTTTCGCTAGGAATTCAACCATGCAGTCTGTTTCTTCAGCAGAGGTGTGCATTTTCAGGCCGTCCCCGGAAGTGGAGGTATAAGATGCATTGATGCCATGTCTTCTTTTGATTTTTGTTGAGATGATGATTTGTTGTTGAGATCCTTGTTTTCCATTTTGTTGGAGGATCCTTGTATGCCACTTCATGTGAGAGTTTGATATTTTGTCATGTTGAAGGAGAGATTATATGAGTGAGAGTTCTTATAGAAGAACATCTCGTGGAGAGACATGCCACTCTAGTTAAGGAAGTTCTTCCTTGTATTAACAAAGAACACATCATGTATTCATCATCATCTTGCAGCAATTAATGAAGCGGCCTCCCCACTCTTGACACCGGGCCCAGAGACGTAACCCACACTAGGTGAACTCCGTTATCAACTTGTGTGTGTTCTTTGATTTGATGGTTGCCTTTATGTTTCCTCTTCTTTAAAGTATGCACATGTGGTTTCTTCATACTCTTTCACATGCAATTCTGCTAACATCATAGAAGTAAAAGATCTTGGTTAATTATGATAGCTGAGAGAATCCAGATCAAGTTTGGTATTAGAGTGGTCTTCTTGCTGATGCGAATTGTGAGTGTGAATGATAACCAGAGATTGAATGTGCAACAAGAAAAGAAAATGGAGGATCACAAAGATCTCTACAAGGCCTTCTATAGGATGGAAAGCATGGTAGATATAATGTATGTAGATTATAAGGAGAAAATGACCAAAAGAGGAATAGGAGAAAGAGAAAACAGAGGACGATGTTCCATCTCCATCTTTAAGTATATATACTTCTTCGTCTTCATCTTCTTCTTATCATTTAAATGAAGAGATCAACAAAAGCCTTCAAGCAGAAAATGTTGAGCTAAAGATACTTCTATAAAAAGCAAAAGAGAAGCAGAGATTGCAGCTTCAATTACGAGCCACAGAAGAGGCCTTGGAAAAGTTGAAGTGCAGCGAAGGCTTAGTGAAACCATCATCATTTGCTTCAGAATCCCCGAAACATGAGAAGAACACAAATAATAAGATCTACTGAAAAGTGTAGTCCACTAGTACCATGCACATGCATCTAGCCATCCAAGAGAAAGGGGATTACTCGATCTAGCCATTGCCTCGCTCACTTGAGATGGAAGTTGGTTCTTGTGGTTCCTATGTGTTGATGTGTTGTGGGTGGATCGAAGCACCCCTCTATGTGTCTTCCAGGAGTTATCAATCTTGTTGCTAATTCTTTGCCACCTTACTGGTTGTTGTCTTGTTGGGTGGTGTGGGTGGTGATATGCTGAAGTTTTAACTGATGGTGTATCTTTCTTCAATTTCCACCTGATGGAGCCTGAGTGGTATCGTGTACTTGTTGTGGCGCTTGCATTTGTTACTTGTCTTCCATTATTACTTCCACCATAGACTCCTCATCTAATGTGTCAGTACCTGTGGCATTTTCTGCTTGGGCCTCTGGGCCCTACCTGTTTACTAATGGAAATATCCTATAATATAATTTTCTTCTTTTTATACCAAAGCTTTAGGAATTAAATATCCTATAATATAATTTTCTTCTTTTTATACCAAAGCTTTAGGAATTTCTTTTGCATATTAATATTAATAGTACCAATAAATTATATCCAAGGGTATCACAAAACAACATCCACATCCATCATATCTAAAGCATAAAAATCAGAATGCAATGTTGATTTGTGGTAGCATTGGATATGCTCTAGCAATGAAAATTGGTGGAGAGGCTAAAGCACATGAGATCTCCAAGACCCAGAAAATCCTCGGTTGGAGAGATATTAAAATAATTAATATTTTTTATGGAGCTCCTAGGTCTAAACTTAGGAAAATTAAAATATTAATAGGTATTAATATAAAACTGGGTGAGAATGTTCTAAATGACATGAATCAAGGCAAATCTAATCTTAGCTGTGGATTAGAGACTTAATCTCGGCCGTTGAAGACTCAACAAGAAGAGTATAAGAGGAAGCTTGAGGGTTAGTTGGAGATACACCAAGATTGATCAGTCAGTTTGATTTTCTGGAGCAGGGTTCGCTGAGAAAATTCGAACAGGTGATCTTAGTTGTAGCAAGGGGCAGTGAGTACATAGCAGAGAGGCAGAAATAGTGCCAGAGGACCAGCGCAGTGACTGAGGAGGCTACATAGAGGCAGCAGGAGCCACGCAGAGGCAGCCAAAGATTGCATAGAGGCTGAGGGGTCTACGAAGGTGACGCAGAGGGCTAGAGAGCTGACGCAGAGAGGCAGAAGGTTGACGCAGAGGGTTCTAGAGCTAGGCAGAGGCTAGCAGGGCTAATGCAGAGCCTTGGAGAAGTGCTAGAAGGATTTTCATGAGGCAGACTGTAAAAATTTCTCATTTCCCACCCCGGTTTTCAGTTTCACCTTATTTCTCCAAAATAGTTAAATGCCCTTTCCCATATCCATACATTTAACAACTGGAAAATAAATTTTGCTGAAAACACAAATTCTGGAAAAATTACAGAATGATGGAAAATGCGGAAATAAAAATCAGCACATACAAACAGCCATTTAACTCATTTAAACACAGTGATTTTTGGTCAAGGTGACCCTGGAAAAACCCCCTACAACTCTTGGGGAAAACCAGTTCGAAAGCTCCTTCTTATTTCTGGAAAATGCTTTTTACAGTAAGAGATATATTCAACAAAAAAAAACAGCAAGCAACTTTTACAACTTATCTCGTTTTCTGTGCCTCACAGCCAACTGGAAAACTTGCAAACAGCAAAACAAAACAGCAATATTGTTGTACGACCTCCTCCAAATCTACTGTACAACCTCCTTGAAAATTGTTGTACGGCCTCCTCAACATTTGCTGTATGGCCTCCTTGAAAACAGTTGTACGGCCTCCTCCAAATCTATTGTACGGCCTCCACAAAAACTGCTGTACGGATTTCTAGAAAATCGTGCCCAATATCTGCCTTTCATTCTGTGCTAACTCAACTGTACAGACTTGCTAAAATGCTGCCTTGGAATGTGTGCCAAGCTGCTGCCGCCTTCTCCTCTCTGTCTAGAAATCTCCCTTGCTCTCTTGCTCTGCTTCTCTCAATCTGCTCATGAAAGAAAAAAATGACATTTTCCTCCTTTCCCTCCTTTAATCTAACCCTAAGTGACTTTTGGGGAATCCCTAAATCCAATGGCTGAAATAGATTGAGATCTAGGGCTGAGATTAAATGCTCATTTAAATCTCACTTTCTATTTTTTAATTCACCCCACTTTAATAAAGACCCACTTAGTCATTTATTTCCAAAGTCACTTTTCCTTTCTAATTTTACATTGACTTTATTAAAGTCACTTTAAAATTAGACTTTAGTAACTTTATCACTTACAGTCACTTTTAAATTAAATTTGACTTTATAAAAATTATAAAGTCACTTTAGGAGAAAAATTAAATTCTTTTGGACACTTTTCCCTAGGCCAAAGATCAAAGCCTTAGGGAACCACTTGTCCTCCGGTACCAAATTTCAACACTCCCTCTTACCGAGGAAGGTGTTCCTCACCACACCCATCTTGTCTCTGAAGTAGTCATGCTTGCCCCGTGGTAAGGCTTTGGTAAGAATATCTGCAACCTGCTCATCAGTGGGAATATACTCAAGCTTCACAGCGCCCTTTTGAACACAGTCTATGATGAAATGATATTTGATCCCAATATGCTTTGACCTGTCATGAAATACTGGATTCTCCGTGAGTTTAATGCAACTCTGATTATCACAGTAAATCACTGAAGGTCTCAATGGCTGACCAAATAAGCCAAACAACATCTTGCGAAGCCAGATGGCCTCACAACTAGCTAGACTGGCTGCCATACACTCTGCTTCCGCTGAACTCAATGCTACTGACTATTGCTTTCGGCTGAACCATGACACTACTGCCGAACCCAACCCAAAACAGCACCCTGAAGTGCTCTTCCTATCAGAAGCACAACCTGCCCAATCAGAATCAGTATAACCTGCCAATCTCACTCCATCCCCCTGCCTGTAGTCTAGATCATAATCCACTGTCCCCTGCAAGTACCGCAAAATGTGTTTTGCAGCCACCCCGTGAACTTTCTTAGGCTCACACATAAACTGACTCATCCTGTTGACTGCAAAACAAATATCTGGTCTAGTGTTGACCAAATACATCAAGGAACCAATCAGCTGCCTGTACAATGTGGGATCCACCAACTCGAAATCCGAAGCATGAAGCTTCTTCCAGTTGGTGATCATCGATGTCGACATGGGTTTACAATCCTCCATGTGGAATCTGCCAAGGATATCCACAATATACTTCCCCTGCCCCAAGAAGAAATGCCCCTCCTCCTGCCACACCTCCAAACCCAAAAAGTAATGCATCAAGCCGATGTCCTTCATCTCAAACTCCGCTGCAAGATCTCTCTTGCAGTGCTCTATGAGTCTCTCTGCCACTGTAATGACCAAGTCATCCACATACAGCACCAGAATGAGAGGCTCCTCACCTATCACAATATAGTAAAGGTTCGGATCTGCCTCACTCTTTGTGAAACCCATCCCTTGCAAGTACGTATCTATCTTGGAGTACCAAGCTCTGGGAGCTTGCTTCAGGCCATAAAGGGCCTTCTTCAGTCTACACACATGGGACTCCTTCCCATGCACCTCAAAGCCCTATGGCTGCTCAATGTACACCTCCTCCTGTATGAAGCCATTGAGAAATGCAGTTTTCACATCCATCTGGTGGATCTTCCAACCCATCTCTGCTGCTATCGATATAATGGAGCGGATCAAAGTATATCGAGCCATGGGAGCGAAGGTCTCCTCATAATCAACTCCCTCTACCTGGGAGAACCCTCTAGCCACAAACCTCGCTTTGAATTTCTCAATGTTGCCATCTGTAGCATGCTTTACCTTGTAAAGCCATCTGGAAGTAACAACGGATTTGCCCTCAGGCCTCGGCACCACCTCCCAAACATCATTCTTCATGATAGAAGAATACTCCTCCTGCATGGCCTCTCTCCAGACCTGCTGGCTAGCTGCCTCCTCATAGCTAGAAGTCTCAAAGTCAAGGATGTTGGTAGCCATTGCCATATAGCTACAAAACCTCTCAGGTGGTCTACTCTCTCTGACCAGCTTCTTAGGCTCAGCAACAGATGTGGCATCTCTCAAGGTGTCCTGAAGCCACTTGGGCTTCCTCTTCCCTGAGCATACTTCTCCCATTGGAGAATGAAACTCCTCCTCCTCATCATCACTAGGAGCCTGAACTCCTGACTGTCTGTCTGTTGTCCTCCTGTCTGCACCTGAACCTGTAGAAGCTGAGGTACCCTGTGAACTGTCCATTAGTGGACTCCCTAGTGAACTGCTCTGCATGTTGCCCGGAGCACCACCCCTCTGGCTCGGCGAGCCACTGCTCACTGACGGACCTGACATCCTCATAGATGTACCTCCGGATCCTCCTGATCCCTGCCCACTAGATCCCTATGACTGACTCAACTACTGCTGAGGGTCTGGCTGATCCAGATACTCTAACTCCCGTGACCTCCTAAAGGCCCTGTCCTCCTCGAACTTCACATCCCGCCTGACAACAACTTTCCTCTGTGCAGGAATGTAAATCCGAAAGGCCTTTGAGGTCTCACTGTAGCCCACAAAGATACCCTTCTTTGCGGTGGGCTCTAGTTTGGTCCTCTTCTCCTTGGGTATGTAGGAGTATGTAATGCACCCAAAGATACGAAGATGACCAATATCAGGCTTCTTCCCAGAAAAAGCCTCCTCCGGAGTCATGTGCCCCAAGGCACGATGCGGACTCCTGTTCTGCAAATAAACAGCTGTGTTGCAGGCCTCTGCCCACAAGAACAATGGCAACCCCTGATCATGTAACATGGCTTTGGCAGCCCCTCCGATGGATCTGTTCTTCCTCTCCGCAACCCCGTTCTGCTGGGGGTTGTAAGGAATAGTGAACTCCCTCCTAACACCTGCCTCCGCACAATAGTCAACAAACTCTCCAAGGGTGTACTCTCCCCCATTGTCCGACCTCAGGGACTTGATCTTCTGACCTGTCTGTGTCTCCACAAGAGCTCTAAACTCCTGAAACCGCTTGAAGACCTCACTCTTGGTCTTCAAGAAATAAATCCAGGTCCTCCTGGAGTGATCATCAATGAATAAAACATAGTACTCATATCCACTCAAGGAAACATGAGACATCCGACCGCTCACATCGGAATGAATCAAGTCAAGAATCCCAGTCGCTTTGCTGTCACTGCTGGGAAAAGGGGATTTGGCAAACTTGCCCATCGCACATCCTTTGCAAGTATCAAAGTGATCAGTACTAAAATTTGGCACACTTGTAGTGATCTCCCGCAAAGTCCTCAAGGCTCCATGATACATATGCCCCATCCTACGGTGCCAAATCTCACACAGCTCAGAACTGCTAGCTCTACTGTCGGTACTACTGCTCAATGCCAAAAGGGGTTGGAATGCAAACTTGTACACCTTTGCATGGCGTACACCTATCACTCTAGCTGAATCAGCTGGAGTGCCCCTAGGATACATCAACACCTGTCCTCCCCTGAACAGTACCTCATATCCTCTGTCCTCCAAAGCTGAGATGGATATGAGGTTCTTCCTCATCCCTGGCACATAAAGAACATCTGACACCTTCAAGGGAGGTTTGGACTCCCTCTGAAATGTCAGTGTCCCCACACCAACTGCTCTAACAACTCTGTCATCACCGAGTACTACCTCTATATTAGTGCCACTGTCTGAAAACTCTGAGAAGTACTCACGGACTCCTGTCATGTGACGTGAAGCCCCACTGTCCACATACCAGATACCCGAAGATGCTCCGCTAATCAAGGGAAAAGCATGCTCCCTCTGAACCTAAGTGGCAGGTGATCCTACACTAGAGGACTTACACGCAGTGAACGCAAACTCCCGGTCAAAACGATCTGCAAAGTCCTCAACCTTTGCTGAAGCTGCCATGCTCTGGTTCTTCCCCTTCTTCTTCTTCTTCTCTGAACACACAACTGCATAGTGTCCCATCTTTTGACAATTCCAACACTTCACCTTGGAATAGTCCTTTTGTGTGTTACCCTGTTTACCTTTACCTTTGCCTTTGCCCCCACCATTGCTTGTGGAAGCCTGCTTCTTTCCTTTGCCTTTCTTGCCTCCTGCCAATAATGCTACATCCTCATCCTGCTCAACTGGCTTGGCTGCCCCAAGCTAACCTTTCCTGATCTCTGTCTGAATGCAATCATCCCAAAACCTCTCCCATGTTTGAAGGGTCTCACATGCACAAACCCCATTAGCAAAGTTCATCCATGAACGGGGAAGGCCATTCACTGCAATCCGCACCAACTCAGTGGGTGGAATGACCTCTCCAACTGCTGCCAACTCATCTCTCACATTAGTAATCTTTGTGAGATATCCAGCTACACTATCATTGCCCATTTTAATGGTCTTCAGCTTCTCCTTCAGGACCATTTTCCGGTTCTCATTGGTACTCTGGTAGAGATTGGACAATGTTGTCCACATCTCATGGGAATTTCTCTTTCCTCTCACATGAGGAACGCAATGGTCTTTGACTCCGTCTAGAATCAGTTTCTTACCCTTGTTGTTCTTTCTATTATAAGCAGCCAACTGAGTAGCATCAATAGGCACAACAACAAGGTTCTGTGTGGTATGCACCATGATGTTCCAGACTTCTGCCTCCTCAAAGATGCTCTGCATTCTCTCCTTCCAAACGTTGTAATTGGAATGCCCATCCAACCTATCCTCCACCCTCAATCCCAATGACATCTTGCTGTCCTAAAACTGAAAAAATAGCACTGTTGTAGTAAGGATAAAACCACTATTTGTGAAAAATCAGCTTGCTGGAATTTTCTGAGTGAAAAATCAGCAGGCTGTAATTTTGCTCCTTGCTATCCCAAACTGCACTTCAACACTTAAGCTCTGATACCATGTAGAAATTTCTCATTTCCCACCCCGGTTTTCAGTTTCACCTTATTTATCCAAAATAGTCAAATGCCATTTCCCATATCCATACATTTAACAACTGGAAAATAAATTTTGCCGAAAACACAAATTCTGGAAAAATTACAGAATGCTGGAAAATGCAGAAATAAAAATCAACACATACAAGCAGCCATTTAACTCATTTAAACATAGTGATTTTTGGTCAAGGTGACCCTGGAAAAACCCCCTACAACTCTTGGGGAAAACCAGTTCGAAAGCTCCTTCTTATTTTTGGAAAATGCTTTTTACAGTAAGAGAAATATTTATCAAAAAAAAAAACAGCAAGCAACTTTTACAACTTATCTCGTTTTCCGTGCCTCACAACCAACTGGAAAACTTTTAAACAACAAAACAGAACAACAATACTACTGTACGGCCTCCAAATTTGCTATACGGCCTCCCTGCTGTACGACCTCCTTGAAAACTGTTGTATGGCCTCCTCCAAATCTGTTGTACGACCTCCTTGAAAACTGCTATACGGCCTCCTCAAAAATTTTTGTACGGCCTGCACAAAAACTGTTGTACGGCCTCCTTGAAAACAACTGTACGACCTCCTCCAAATCTGCTATACGGCCTCCACAAAAACTGCTATACGGATTTCTAGAAAATCGTGCCCAATATCTGCCTTTCACTGTGTGCTAACTCAGCTGTACGGACCTGCTAAAATGCTGCCTTGGAATGTGTGCCAAGCTGCTATCTCCTTCTCCTCTCTGTCCAGAAATCTCCCTTTCTCTCTTGCTCTCCTTCTCTCAATCTGCTCATGAAAGAAAAAATTGACCTTTTCCTCCTTTCCTTCCTTTAATCTAACCCTAAGTGACTTTTGGGGAATCCCTAAATCCAATGGCTGAAATAGATTGAGATCTAGGGCTGAGATTAAATGCTCATTTAAATCTCACTTTCTATTTTTTAATTCACTCCACTTTAATAAAGACCCACTTAGTCATTTATTTCCAAAGTCACTTTTCGTTTCTAATTTTACATTAACTTTATTAAAGTCACTTTAAAATTAGACTTTAGTAACTTTATCACTTAAAGTCACTTTTAAATTAAATTTGATTTTATAAAAATTATAAAGTCACTTTAGGAGAAAAATTAAATTCTTTTGGACACTTTTCCCTAGGCCAAAGATCAAAGCCTTAGGGAACCGCCTATCCTCCGGTACCAAATTTCAACACAGACTAGTGCTGAGAAGTTGAATATCTGTCTCTGAGATGATGTATTACTGTCGTGTAAAAATATTTGTTGGGTGAGCTAGTTTGACACCCTAGTTGTACTCAAGAAATTTGCATAATAATAAAACCCTCAGAACTGTTGCACCGGTTTTCCCGCATTGGGTTTTTCCGAGGACGATTATCCAAAAATAACGGTGTCCCTTGTGTGTTTGTCTAGTATTTCAGTTGCCGATCTATATATGAGTTAAGTGTTGAAATTTCTAAGTCTAACCGTTAGAAATTTTATCTGTATTCTTCTAGTTTATTTCTCCTACTTGTTAATTACGAACAAGTTATTTAAACATATAAACATCGAAATAAACACAATACAGTTTCAACCATCTACAGATCAACAACTGAAGAAATAGCAAACACACAAGTGACACCATTATTTTTGGACAACTCGTCCCCGGAAAAACCCAACTTGGGAAAACTGGTGCAACAATTCTGAGGGTTTATTTTATTATGCAGTCTATCCTTGAGTACAACTGGGTGCCAAAGTGGCTCACCCAACAGAGAAAATAATTCGGCAGTAAAACCTCTCTATTCGGAAGCAGATATTCAAAAAATTTGCCCCACGAAACCCTCTACAACATACTCTGAAGCTCAGCATCAGCCCACCTGGCCTCAGCATCAGCCCAAAACCCCCTTGCGTCAGCCCTCTAAGGCACTGCTCAGCCTCTACGTCCCTCTGCGTCACTCCTGCAGCCTCTGCGTGGATGACGCATGCCCTTCTGGCCTCTGCGTAGCTCCCTTTGGCTCAGTGTCTGCCTCTCTATGCTTCCGCGTTGGTATCTTGGCATTATCTCTTCCTCGTACTCACTACCCCTCGCTGCAACTAATCACTGATTTGATTTCTCTTAGCAAACCCCGTTCTAAAAAATCAAATGACTGATCACTCTGGTGTATTCTCCAACTGACTCGCAAGCCTCCTCTTATATTTTTCTTGTTGGTCCTTCAACAACCAAGATTACATCTCTAATCAACGGATAAGATTATATTTGGCTTGATCCATGTCTTTTGGAACCTTCTAACCCAGTTTTATATTAATACCCATTAATATTTCTTTTTTCCCAAGTTTAGACTTAGGAACTCCATTAAAAATATTAATTATTTTAATATCTCCTAAACTGGTTAGAATCTACCCAAACCATTTATGGGTCTTGGAGATCTCATGTGCTTTAACCTCTCCACCAATTTCCATGGCTAGAACACATCTGATGCTACCCCAAATCAACACTCCCTCTTAGCAAGGATTATGCTCTAGTAATACTCCACACTGAGCATCACTTTGATTATACGGCACCGATACCTGTGCTGATGGTAGGCCTCCCCGCCCAACATCCTCTGCACTGCTGCATCCTGTACTGTTTCCCATGGCCGTGCCACTGCCATTGCTGCATTCGTACTACAGCTCCCTCTGCATCTGTGCTTCTGTTGGTCCTTTCTCCCAACAATGCATCTGCACTGCAACCCCCTCCCATCATGTTGCATCGTGCTACTGCTACCCGCTACTACACTACAACTCAGTTACTGAGAAGTCACTGATCCACCCAACTACTGACATCCCTGTCAGGCTAGAAACACTCCCGATGTTGAAGCTCTCTCTACCGCTAACAAGTGCTCCCTCTACTGCCTCTATGCTTCTACAACAACTCCCTGCATCTCGCACTACTACAAACCTCTTTGTGCCATCCTGCACTGTTGCAACCTCTTCTGTGCCTCTCGCACTGCTGCAGCCTGCTAGCTCTGCGCTGCCTCAGACTACTGCACTGTAGCACTCTCTGTCGCTTCATCTGCATCTGTTTCTACCGACATCTGCCTGTCCTGCTACTCTCACTTCGGGACTCCCGTAGCAAGGTATAATCCAAGAGGTTGGGTACCTCAAGGATCCTGCCCCTCATCAGTTGTAGTCTTCCTGACTACAGCTCGATGTCTCCCCACCTCTTCTCTACAGGTACATGAGCACTCATGGCACAATCATCATCCTCCTCTACCTCCTTTTCCGCCTTCGCTGGCACTGCCTTGGAGTCAGATGCCTCTCCCTTAGTCTTCTTCCTCAGACACTGGTTTGCATAATGACCCAGTTGCCTAGAGTTGAAGCACTTAACTTTGGAGAGGTCCTTTTTCTTACTCTTCTCCTGCTTCCCCGCAGATGCCAGAGCTGCATCCTCTTCCTCTTCCTTCTTGATCCGAACTCCTTTACTGCGACTTCCCGTCTTGGACAGTCGTCTGATCTCTTCTTGTCGAAGAGCTGCCCACAATTCTTCCCAATCTAAAAGATTCACCCTGCCTAGAATGCTCTGGACAAATGTCTCCCACTCCTCGGAGACTGCGTTTAGGGCGGTCCTCACCATCAACTCCTGATCTGGCGTGGCCCCTATGGAAGTCAGTTGATCCCGGATCTCTTTCAATCTACCAAGGAAGTGATCTATCTGCTCCCCCTTCTACATCTGGTATGACTACAGCTAATTCTCAAGTAACATCTTCCTCTGCACGGAAGTATGTTGGTACAACGTCTTCAAGGTGTCCCACATTTCCTTTGTCGTCTACTTCTCGGAAATATGTTAGACCACATGATCGTTGACTCCATCAAGGATGATGCATTTCGCCTTGGCCATTGCCTCGTACTTCTCATTATCAGCCAGGTCAACTGGGATAGCCACTGTTCTCAAGGCGAAGGCCTTGATGCAATGTCTATCTAGAATGGACAAGATCCTGGCCTTCTAGACCACAAAGTTGGACACCCTGTCCAGCCTGTCCTGATCCCTCAGTCCATTCATGGCCATCTCTCTGCTCTTCTTTTCGACTCCTCTGAGTCTCTACTTCCCTCTGGAAGTTCTCTCTTCAAATCCCTCTGAGTCGCTACTTCCTGTCTAGAATTTCTCTGCTAGACTCCCTCTACGTCTCGATTTCCCTCCTGGAAATCCGCCTGCCAACCATCGAGTCACACCTCTCCGACCTCCTATGTACTTGCAACACTGATCCGAATTCCTTGGCTAGAAATCTACCTCAATAGCGACTCCCTCTACCTTGGTTTTTCCCATTAGGGACTGTTCTGACTCGGCAGCAACAACACCCCACTAACTTCACTCCTTGCAATCTGCCCACAGCTTCCTATGCCCCAGCAACTGAAGGACTGAGCCTCTAGGCTCTGCGCAATCCCGGCACTGGCCGAACTTCTCCCCTAGCCAACTGCGTCAATCCTCTTGGTCTCTGCGTGGTTCTGAGTGAGCCTCTTTCTGCCCTCCTCAACCTCTACGTTGGCCTCTCTCTAGCCCAAACTGATGACGCAGTCCTTCTGCGTCAACCCTTCTCTGCTGCTTTCTCCTAGGAACATCTTCTATCACTCGGGACAGTTGTTTCTGTTGCAAATGCTCTGCTTCAGCTAGTGCCTTTAGTTCTCTTGTGATCTGCAACCTGCTCTGATACCATATTGAAGTTTCTAAGTCTAACTGTTAGAAATTTTATCTGTATTCTTCTGGTTTATTTCTCCTACTTGCTAATTACAAACAAGTTATTTAAACATATAAACATTGAAATAAACACAATACAGTCTCAACCATCTATAGATCAATCGCTGAAAGAAATAGCAAACACATAAGTGACACCGTTATTTTTGGACAACTCATCCCCAGAAAAACCCAACTTGGGAAAACCGGTGCAACAATTATGAGGATTTATTTTATTATGCAGTCTATCCTTGAGTATAATTGGGTGGTCAAACTGGCTCACCCGACAAAGAAAATAATCTGGCAGTAATACCTCTCTATTCGGAGGCAAATTTTCAGAAAATCTGCCCCACAAAACCCTCTCCAGCAACCTCTGAAGCTCAGCGTCAGCCCACCTGGCCTCAGCGTCAACCCGGAACCCCCTACGTCAACCCTCTAAGGAACTGCGCAGCCTATACAGCTCTCTGCGTCACTCCTGCAGCCTCTGCGTGGATGACGTAGGCCCTTTTGGCCTTTACGCAGTCACTTATGCCTCTGCATGGCTACCTCTAGCTCAGCATCTGCCTCTCTCTGCTTCTGCGCTGGTCTCTCGGCACTTTCTCTGCCTCTCTGCCTCGTACTCACTGCCCCTCGCTGCAACTAATCACTGATTTGATTTCTCTTAGTAAACCGCGCTCTAGAAAATCGAGACTGATCACTTTGGTGTGTTCTCCAACTAACCCTCAAGCCTCCTCTTATACTTTTCCTGTTGGTCTTCAACGGCCGAGATTACATCTCTAATCAGCAGCTAAGGTTAGATTTGGCTTGATCCATGTCATTTGGAACCTTCTAACCTAGTTTTATATTAATACCCATTGATATTTTATTTTACCTAAGTTTAGACTTAGGAACTCCATTAAAAATATTAATTATTTTAATATCTCCCAAACCGGTTAGAATCTGCCCAAACCATTTCTGGGTCTTGGAGATCCCATGTACTTTAGCCTCTCCACCAATTTTCATGGCTAGAACACATCTAATGCTACCCCAAATAAACATTAACATTGCATTTGTGTTTATTTTCAGTATTTATATGAATAAATAACTTGTTAAGAATAAACAAGTAGGTGAAATAAACTAGATAATGCAGTAGGGATTTCTAATGGGTAACATTTAGAAATTTCAACATGGTATCAGAGCGTTGCAGATCACAGGAGCACTAAAGGCACCAGCATAATGAGAAGTATTTGCAACTGTAGCAGTTGTCCCGAGAGACAGAGTTACTCGTAAGTAGAAAGTAGCAAAGAAGGAGTGATGCAGAGGGCCTGCATCATCATTTCGAGCCAAAGAGAGGGCCAACGTAGAGGCAGAGAGAGGCATAAGAGGCTCACGAACAGCCACGTCATCCTACTCAGTCAGGTAGGCTTGACGCAGTTGGCCAAAGGAGTGATTCAGCTGTTGCCTGGATTGCGCAAAGCTGGAAGACTCAGTTTCTTCAGTTGTTGGGGCATAGGGAGCTGTGGGCAGATTGTGGATTGGGAAGCTGGTGGGGTGTTGTTGTTGTCAAAGCAGAACAATACCTAATGGGATAGAACCAAGGTAGAGGGAGTCGTTCCCTTGACGGATTTCTAGCCAAGAAATCCAAATCCAAGTTGCAGTTGCAAAGAGGATTTGGAGAGGAGCGGATCGACAGTTGGCGAGAAGATTTCCAACAGGGAAATCGAGACTTAGAGGGAGTCTAGGAGAGAACTTCTAGGAGGGAAGTCGAGGCTCAGAGGGAGTCCAGAAAAGGAGTGAGGATGGCAATGAACGGACTGAGGGATCAGGACAGGTTGGACGGGGCCTCCAACTTTGTCATCTGGAAGGCCAGGATCCTGTCTGTTCTGGATAGACATCGCATCAAGGGCTTCGCCTTGAGAACTGTGGCTATCCCAATATACCTAACTGATAATGAGAAGTATGAGGATGCAATGGCAAAGGAAAAGTGCATAATCCTTAACGGGGTCAAGGATCATGTCGTACTACATATTGTCGAGAAGAACATGGCAAAGGAGATGTGAGATACTTTGACGACATTGTATCAGGGGATTTCCGTGTAGCGGAAGATGCTATTAGAGAATCAGTTGCGGTCGTATCAGATGCAGAAGGGGGAGAAGATAGATCTATACTTCCTCAGATTGCAGGAGATTTGGGACCAACTTACTTCCGTAGGGGCCACACCGGATCAGGCGTTCATGGTGAGGACCGCCCTGAATGTAGTCTCCGAGGATTGGGAGACATTTGTCCAAGGCATTTTGGGAAGAGCTATTTTTCGAGGATGGGAAGAGATGTGGACAGATCTTCGCCATGGAGAGATCAGACAGTTGACCAAGGCAGGAAGTAGCAGCAAAGGAGGTCGAATCAAGAAAGAGGAAGAGGAGTATGCGGCTCTGGCATCTACGGGACAGCAGGGGAAGAGGAAGAAGGACATCTCCAAAGTGAAGTGCTTCCATTGTGGGGAGCTGGGTCATTATGCAACCCAGTGTCCCAGGAAGAAGAATAAGGGAGAGGCTTCTGACTCCAAGGCAGCTCCGGCTAAGGCCGAGAAATAAGCTGAGACGAATGATGACTGTGCCATGAGTGCTCATGCACCTCTAGAGAAGAGGTGGGAAAACATCGAGATGTAGTCAGGAGGACTACAGAAGATGAGGGGAAGGATCCTTGAGGTACCCAAACTCTTGGATCATATCTAGCTACGGGAGCCCCAAATGATAGTAGAAGGATGACAGATGTCAGTAGAAGAAAGATGTGATGGAGCGACAAGGCAGTGCTAGAGTGTAGAGGTCTGTGGCAGTGCAGTGGGGGTTGCAACAGTGCGAGAGGTACAGAGAGAGTTGCAGCAGTGCAGAGAGGCACAAAGATGGTTGTAGCAATGCAAGAGGCACAGAGGTGTTTGTAGCAGCGGCAGCGCAGAGGCAGCAGAAGGAGCACAGGATAGCAGCAAAGGTAGTTTCAGCATCAGGAGGCTTCCAGACTAACAAGGATGTCAGTATTTGGGTAGATAAGTTACTTACTTCTCGGTAACTGAGTTGCAGTGCAACAGTTAGCAGTGGCAGTGCTATGGGCAGCATGATGCAGCATGTTGAGAGGGAGCTGCAGTACAGATGTAGCAGTGGCAGTGGAAGATCCATGGGTAGCACTACAGGAAGCAACAGTGCAATGGATGTGAAGCAGCAGGCCAAGCATCAGCACAGGTACCGGTGCAGAAGGATCAGTGTGATGTTCAGTGGTGGAGCATTACTAGAGCGCATTCCTCGCTAAGAGGGAGTGTTTATTTATGGTAGCATCGAATGTGCTCTAGCCGTGAAAATTGGTGGAGAGGTTAAAGCACATGAGATCTCGAAGACCCAGAAATGGTTTGAGGAAATTCCACCCGGTTGGGAAGATATTAAAATAATTAATATTTTTAATGGAGTTCCTAAGTTTTAACTTGGGAAAATTAAAATATTAATGGGTATTAATATAAAACTGGGCGAGAATGTTCTAAATGACATGAATCAAGCCAAATCTAATCTTAGCCGTTGATTAGAGACTTAATCTCAGTCGTTGAAGACTCAACAGGAAAAGTATAAGAGGAGGCTTGAGGGTCAGTTTGAGATGCACCAAGATTGATCAGTCACTTCGATTTTCTAGAGCGGGGTTTGCTGAGAAAATTCGAACAAGTGATCTGAGTTGCTATGAGGGGCAGTAAGTACATAGCAAAGAGGTAGAGATAGTGCCAGAGGGTCAGTGCAGAGACTGAGGAGGCTATGCAGAGGCAATTGGAGCCACGCAGAGGCAGCTAGAGACTGCATAGAGGCTGAGGGTCTGCGTAGGTGATGCAAAGGGCCAGAGAGCTGACACAGAGAGGTAGAAGGCTGACGCAAAGTGTTCTAGAGCTACGCAAAGGCTAGCAGGGCTGACGCAGAGCCTTGGAGAAGTGCCAGAAGGATTTTCGTGGGGCAGACTAGTGCTAAGAAGTGAATATCTGTCTCCAAGAAGACGTATTACTGTGGTATAAAAATCTATGTTTGGTGAGCTTGTTTGACACCCTAGTTGTACTCAAGAAATCTGCATAATAATAAAACCCTCAGAACTGTTGCACCAATTTTCCCGCATTGGGTTTTTCCGGGGACGATTGTCCAAAAATAACGGTGTCCCTTATGTGTTTGTCTAGTATTTAAGTGTCTGATCTATATATGAGTTAAAGCTACATTTGTGTTTATTTTCAGTATTTATATGAATAAATAATTGTTGATTTGGGGTAGCATTGGATGTGCTCTAGCCATGAAAATTGGTGGAGAGGCTAAAGCACATGAGATCTCCAATACTTAGAAATGGTTTGGGCAGATTCTAAACAGTTTGGGAGATATTAAAATAATTAATATTTTTAATGGAGTCCCTAAGTCTAAACTTAGGGAAAATAAAATATTAATGTGAATTAATATAAAACTGTGTTAGAAGGGTCCAAAAGTCATGGATCAAGTCAGAGTTAATCTTAGTTGTTGATTAGGGACTTAATCTCGGTCGTTGAATTGTCAACAAGAAAAGTATAAGAGGAGGCTTGAGGGTCACTTGGAGAACACACTGAGTTAATCAAGAATTCGATTTTCTGGGGCTGGGGTTGCTGAGGAAATCGAAGTAGTGATCAGAGTTGCCGCTGAGGGGTAGTGAATACAGAAGCAGAGAGGCATAGATAGTACCGGGAGGATAAGCGCAAAAGCCAGGAGAGAGGAACGCAAAGCTAGCCAGAGGTTCGCGCAGAGCCAGCCAGGGCTCATGCAGAGGCAGCCAGGAGCTGCGCAGTGCCTAAAAGAGCTAGCATGGGTGACGCAGAGGCTCTAAAGGCTGACGCAGTGCCTCCAGAGGCTGACCGAGGGCGAGCTAAGGTGATGTTGGGCAGACGCTGGGCCAAAAAGGGCTAACGCAGTCCCTAGATGCTGACGCTAGGGTTTTCGTGGGGCAGATTGGAGCTGGGAGCTGTCGGAGTGTTTATCTGAGGTTTCAGTCAGAACATCTGTCTCCGACTGAGAGGTACTACTATCGAGATTATTCTTTGTTGGGTGAGCCGGTTTTGGCACCCAGATTGTATTCTGAAACTTCTTAATAATACAAACCCTCAGATAGCTGCACCGGTTTTCCCGCAATGGGTTTTTCCGGGGACATTGGTCCAAAACAACGGTGTCACTTGTGTTCTTGTTTTGTTTCCTTCAGTTGATGATCTGTAATGTGTTGAGCATGTACTTGTATTTATTTTTAGTGTTTACATGGTAAATAACTTGTTAATTAATCAGAACAAGTAGGAAGAAATAAATCAAAAAAGTACATGAAGGGTTTCTAACAGTTAGACTTAAAAATTCCAACATGGTATCAGAGCGGGGTTGCAGATTACAGGAGAACTGAGGACATCAGTTGAGCAGAGCAGCAGCAGTAGAAAACAGTTGTCCCATTGACAGAAGTTGTTCCTAGCAGAGAAGCAGCAAGGAAGGGGTGATGTAGTGCCTGTGTCATCAAGTTTGAGCTGGGAAGAGGATCAGCACAGTGGCAGAGGGGAGAAGACTTGACCTACGCAGTGCCCAGTCATCTTTGTCAGTTAGGAAGGATTGACGCCCATGGCCAGGAGGTGCGGATTTTGCTAGTGTCGGGATTGCGTAGAGCCTAAAAGCTCTAACCTTCAGTTTGTTGGGGCTTAGGAGGCTGTGGGTAAGTTGCAGAGTGAAGCTGGTGGGGTACTGTAGTCAGAACAGTACCTAACAAGGCCAGACCGAGGAGGGAGTTGTTACCGAGGATTTCTAGCCAAGAAATCTTGATCAGTGTTGCAGTTGCACTAAGGATCAGAGTGGGGACATCTCAACATTGGCAGAAGGGTTTCCAGGAGGGAAATCGAGGCTCAAAGGGAGTCACACCAAGAACTTCCAGAAGGGAAGTAGAGGAGCAGCAAGATGGCAATGAATGGGGTAAGAGACCAGGACAGACTGGACGGAGCCTCAAACTTCGTAGTCTGGAAGGCCAGAATCTTATCCGTTCTAGACAGGAACCATCTCAAGCACTTCGCCTTGAGGACAATAGCGGTCCTAGTTGACCCGGCTGATAATGATAAGTACGAGGATGCAATGGCGAGGGCCAAGAGCATCATCCTTGACGGGGTCAAGGACCATGTAGTACCACACATTGCTGAGAAGAATACGACAAATGAGATGTGGGAGGCCCTAAAGAAGTTGTATCAGCATACTTCCGTGCAGAGGAAGATGCTACTAGAAAATCAGCTGCAGTCATACCAGATGCAAAAGGGAGAACAAATCGACACCTTCCTCGGTCGATTGAAGGAGATCCAGGATCAGCTGACTTCCATAGGGGCCACGCCGGATCAAGAATTGATGGTGAGAACAGCCCTGAACACAGTCTCAGAAGACTGGGAGGTGTTTGTCCAGAGCATACTGGGCAGGGCGACCCTTCCAGATTGGGAGGAAATGTGGGCAGCTCTTCGCCAAGAAGAGATCAGAAGGCTAAGCAAGGCGGGAAGCAGCGGCAAGGGGATCAGAATCAAGAAGGAGGAAGAGGAGGATGCTGCCCTAGCATCTGAGGGAAAGCAGGAGAAACAGAAGAAGAAGGACCTCTCCAAGGTCAAATGCTTCAACTGTGGGGAACTGGGTCACTATGCGAGCCAGTGTCCGAGGAAGAAGAGAAAAGGAGAGGCTTCCGAGACCAAGGCAGTGCCAGCAAGGGCGGAGAAGGAAGTGGAGACAGATGATGACTGTGCCATGAGTGCTCACATGCCACTTGAGCGGAAGTGGGGAGACATCGAGCTGTAGCCAGACGAAATATAGGCGATGAGGGGCAGGATCCTTGAGGTACCCAACCTCTCAGATTATACTTGGCTACGGGAGCCCCGAAGAGGAGTAGCAGTGTTGGCGGATGTCGGTAGAGACGGATGGAGCGACAGAGGGAGCTACAGTGCAGGAGTCCCAAGACAACATGAGGTAGCAGTGCGAGATGCACAAAGTTGATGCAGCAACACAGAGGTCAGAGAAGGAGCACTTGTCAATGGCAGAGGGAGCTTTAGCATCACGAGTGTTTCTAACCTGATGGAGATGTCAGAGTTGGGAGATTAGTTACTTACTTCTCAATAACTGAAGTGCAGTGCAGCAGTTAGCGGTGGTAATGCTATGGGTAGCACGATGCAGCGTGATGAGAGGGGTTGCAGTGCAGATGCAACAGTGGCAGTGGCAGGGCCATGGGCAGCATCACGGATGCAGAGGGAGTTGCCATACAGATGCAGCAGTGGTAGTGCAGGGCCATGGGTAGCAGTACATGATGCAGAAGTGCAGAGGATGTTGGGCAACAGGCCTAGCATCAGCACAGGGACCGATGCTGGATGATCAGGGTGATGCTCAGTGAGGAGTATTACTAGAACACAGTCCTCGATAAGAGGGAGTGTTGATTTGGGTTAGCATCGGATGTGCTCTAGCCACGAAATTTGGTGGAGAGACTAAAGCACATGAGGTTTCCAATTCCCAGAAATGGTTTGTTCAAATTCTAAACAGTTTGGGAGATATTAAAACAATCAATATTTTTAATGGCATCCCTAAGTCTAAACTTGGGGAAAATAAAATATTAATGTGAATTAATATAAAACTGTGTTAAAAGGGTCCAAAATTCATGGATCAAGCCAAAGTTAATCTTAGTCGTTGATTAGGGACTTAATCTAGGCTGTTGAATTGTCAACGAGAAAATTATAAGAGGAGGCTTAAGGGTCACTTGGAGAACACACCGAGGGTCACTTGGAGAACACACCAAGTTGATCAAGAATTCGATTTTCTAGGGTTGGGCTTGCTAAGGAAATCGAAGGAGTGATCAGAGTTGCAGCTGAGGGGCAGTGAATATAGAAGCAGAGAGGCAAAGATAGTACCGGGAGGATCAGCGCAGATGTCAGGAGAGAGGGATGCAGAGCCAGCCAGAGGTTCACGCAGAGGCAGCCAGGGCTCACACAGAGGCAGCCAGGAGCTGCGCAGTGCCTGAGAGAGCCAGCGTGAGTGACGCAGAGGCTCTAAGGGTTGACGTAGTGCCTCCAGAGGCTGACGCAGGGCGAGCTAGGGTGACGCTGGGCAGATGCTGGGCTGACGCAGTCCCAAGAGGCTGGACGCTGGGGTTTTCGTGGGGCAGATTGGTGCTGGGAGCTGTCAGAGTGTTTATCCGAGGTTTCAGCCGGAAAATTTGTCTCCGACTAAGAGGTACTACTGCCAAGATTATTCTTTGTTGGGTGAGCCAGTTTTGGCACATAGATTGTATTCTGAAACTGCTTAATAATACAAACCCTCAGATAGTTGCACCAGTTTTCCCACATTGGGTTTTTCTGGGGACATTGGTCCAAAAACAACGGTGTCACTGTGTGCTTGTTTTGTTTCCTTCAGTTCATGATCTGTAATGTGTTGACCATGTACTTGTATTTATTTTCAGTATTTACATGGTAAATTGCTTGTTAATTAATCAGAACAAGTAGGCAGAAATAAATCAAAAAAGTACATGAAGGGTTTCTAACAGTTAGACTTAGAAATTCCAACAATAACTTGTTAAGGAATAAACAAGTAGGTGAAATAAACCAGATAATGTGAACATCTTCAAATCTTTATAAATTTGAACATCTTCTTTATCAGCCTGTGTGTTTTCAATATGTTTTGCTAGAACTTGCAATTTTTTTGCCTAATTAACATTGATAAAATTATGCTTGCAACTAGGAATGATAGACACAATGATGTTTTCTTTCTGAATACTTCCATGAACTTGTAATATGGAAAGATTAGTAGAAAATAACTCTTTATGTTTTTTATTACCCTTCTTTCGAGCATGAGACCATTTTTCCAAAAAGATTTTTTCAATTTCTTCATTAGGAAGTCCTCTCACTGAATTGTCAAGTGACTTCCACCAATTATATGCTTCATCTTTCAAATAATTCCCTATGTAGATGCTCCAAAATAGTGGGTATTGAGACTTGTAAGATTGTATAAATTTTTAAATAGTGGGACCATCATCACTTCCTGTCAAAATAATCTTGCCAGAACCCTTAAAATAGAGTAAGGGTTTTGAAGAAAATCACTTTGGAAAAAATTTAAAATGGGCATAACTCAGTCAATATAACTCAGAATTTTTATTGAGCCGAGAGGCTCATTCTATAGCCCAGTGTGAAGGCAATGTGTAAGTATGTATGTCCCTCTTAAAATAAAAATAAAATATTCTTTTAAAAGAAAAACAATGTCAACTATAATAAAAAAGAAAGAAAAAAATATATGTTACTCATATTTAATTAGTTGTCCTTATAACCTAATATAATTTCATGTAAAGCAATTATAAGTAAAAAGAAATGTAAGAAGATTTTTAAAACGTGATATCAACATCATATAAATCTATATATCGAAAAAAAATGTCAAAAGAAAATATTTTATTGTTGTGTGGAATAAAATATCCAATTCGGGTTATGAATAAAATATTTTAATATGAATTAATATTGACGTATACTTAAAAATATATCAATAACAAAAAAATTAGTTTAATGTGCACTGATAAAATGACTAAATGCACATGTGATGTAATCTCTATAACATTCAAAAATACAATTTAAACAAAAAAATATTACACATTGTTTTTTGCAATCTAAAAGTGAAGAAATTTGATCCCTCTCGTCTCATGTTAGATCTTTGGTTAAGATGGATCTTGATAACCTATTTTCGGAAATAGAACAACCATTTTACATCTTCCCATGTGATTGAAATCATGATCTGGGCACTCTGGAAACTCAGATCCGCACTGCAATTGTCCAGTCGACACAAAAAATTCTGAAAAAATAGCTGATTTTAAATCAGCAATATCTCCCTCATCTAGACGCCAATTCGACCGATTGTTTTTTTGAAAAGGGTGATTTTTCAAGAGGATATCATATTTGCAATTAGTTTTTTGAAATTCTGCACAAAAAATACAAAAAAATATTGGAGAGTCGTCATCCACGAATCATCATCACAAAAAATTTCTCCAAAACAACTGATTTTAAATCAGTGATATCTCCCTCATACGGACTCCGATTCGACCTTTTTTTTTTAAATTGGGTATTTTTTCACAAAGAATTCAGATCTGTAATTTGTTTTGCAAATTTTGCAACAAAATTTTCAAATCTGCTCTACAAACTTGTTGCTCAAAAAAATTCCTGCAAAAAATGAAAAAAGAACAATCTTCCTGCTTTGTCCAAGAAAGCGCTATGATACCACTTGTAATAGATCTGACCTGCAATTATAATAGACTTGCAAAAAACACCCAAAAACATAACACAGGAGATTGCTAGAATGAAAATATATTTATTACTATTTGCAGAACCCTTGAGGTAGGGCAACACCATACACTCACTTCTCAAGGAAGGAGAAGAATCCACAAGCTAATGCTTGTCAATACATAACCAATACTTGACATCCCTCAATGGAGAGTCTCTAGCCTCTATATAGGCTTCATACATACAAAACCATGTGTCTCTCAAAACCATACATCCAATACCATGGGCTTATCATATTATTTTTTAACTACTTGTGGTCCCTTGCATAATGCAAGTTAACCACTTTATTTATTAACTATGACCCATTTATTTATCATCCTTAATCATTTCCCTTAGGTACCTCCCTCTGTACCCCATATCAAGAGCAATCAAAAAATATAAAATAGAAGTGCTTCTTTATTAATATCAAAACCCTTGAGATAGGGTAACACCATACAACTACTCTTTAAAGAAAGACAATCCACAAGCCATATGCTTGTCAATGCAACAATACTTGACATCCGTTAATGGAGAGTCTCTAGCCTCTATATAGGCTTCATACATACAATACCATGGGTAATTACCATGAATCTCTCAAAACCATACATTCAATACCATGGGCTTATCATATTATTTCCTAACTACTTGTGGTCCCTTGCATAATGCGGGTTAACTACTTTATTTATTAACTATGGGCCCATTTATTTATCATCCTTAATCATTACATCATATTATTCCCTTGGGTACCTCCCTTTGTACCCCATATTATCCCCCCTAGGCATACTACAATGCCTCCAAGTAGACTTGTGGTTATCCTTGGGCAATACTAGCATTCGCTGTATATAAGATCAAGCCATACAAATAATTGATGTTTGATGGAGAATATAATCAAATCAAGCTGCCCACCATGATACACTAGAGTCCAAAAGTTGATAAAACACTGGAGAAGGATACCATATTTCAGGTTTAGGTGAAGAAGACCAGGAGAAACTAATGTAAAGTGAACCCACGAAAAGATCAAGAAAATAGATTTATCTCTCAATAGGTGAATCAATTCTAATGTTTTGTATAATTCTAATATTTGTTATATTATATTCATCTTGTGTTGTATATTCACATTTTTCCCATAATTTGGGTTTATGTGTAAATGAATAGTCGTTTAGGTAAATTGTTTCAATCTATTGCTTAGCTTTTGATATGTTATATTTTCTATCTTATAGGGGACAGCGCAAGGTTGCATTTCAGCGATACGTTCTTTCACAAAAATTATTTCTCCACTTATAATGACTCCATTGACAGGTGATGCTTTTGGCATTTTTTTTATCTTTTGAATTTCCTTGAAGGGTAACTAAATTAGACAGGCACATATGTTAAGAATAAATTTTGATCAAGAAAACTACTTTCTTTCATATTGTTTCAATATAATATTAGGATACTGTGATTTGTTAGTTGGAAACAATTTAAAGATTTTTCATTGCCATTATTATATTAATAAACATTGAATAGTTAGTGACTGGTTACATGTTAGAAGTTTTGAATTACAACTAACCATAGAATAAAGCAGTTGTGTTGCCCATCGTAAAGGAGCGTACACATATACCATGAAATGGTAATAAATTAATTTTGTACAGTGGTTCATGTGCAAAGCTATCTTTTATTCATTGGAATACAAGTTAAATAAAGGAAGTATGTGTTAAGTTGACATGAACAACTAAATTGTCCTATAGAATGCATGTTTTTTGAGAATGAATGAAGGTTAAAATGTTTATATTGAGAACATATGTTGTAAGTCAATTTCATTTAGTGTACGATTATCAGAATGGGAAGTATGTTTACAGAATTAACACAACCCCAACACAAATTAAAGATAGTTCAGTTCACTATATAGTCATATGGTTATGGTGTGAATGAAATATTAGCAACTGAGAAAAAATAAAAATTGCAGCACATAGATATTGACATGAATAATTGAGCAGTGTGTTATCTCTTAAATTTTCCCTTGAGTAAAGTCCAATCTCACAAAGGGGAAAACCTAAGGATACAAAAAGGCAAAGCACCTTGACAACTTTGCCCCTCACTTTGAGGTTTTAGGTAGGTGATAGCCTCGCCCCTCACTTCAAGGTTTTAGGTGTACAAGTTTCCTAACCTAGGGGGGTTTCCCTATGTTTGTTTCAAATTAAATCATTGAGTATGAATGAAAGTTTCTTTAGGACTAGATTTCATTTGTTGAAATGATAACTTGGTTAGTAATAAATTAACACTCAATTCAAAATGACACCTGTTGCACCCAGTTTTTCACATTCCAAGGAAGCAAGATTCGAAGGCTTGAAGGAATTTTTTCAAAGTTCAGAATCATCAGCCAACAGTTTGTGTTTCCTCCTAAGAGGTCACAGGTTCAAAACCAAAGGGGGGTAGAGTATGTATGCCTTCGTAGACTTAGCAGTCAAATCACTGCGTGGAGGTGGGTCCCTTGTCCCACAAACAAGGTGGTCTCGTACACCAATGTGGTGTCTGGCTTAGACGTGACCTTAAAATTGGATAATAATAATAATAATATGTCATTATAAACTCATTCTGCAATATTGTAATGTAAATGATGCTAGTACGACCGTTAATTATGTAAAAACCTAGGTAAGCCTATGATTTTGGCAACGAATTTCATCTTAGGAGGTTTTTCGTCTCACTGATTATCTGTGTTTCTAAACACGGGTGATCAACAAAGTTTTTCCCTCCACCCTCACCTCAAAGCTAGGGTGGTATTTATCATCAAAGTCTTAGGTGAGTCCTAGTGTTGTATCCGAGTCTTTTGTAAAAGTGATTTGGGAATAATTTAAGCTATTTGGCTAAATTATTTTATCCCAATTCACTTGGTCTACTAGATCATATTGTGTCATGGAATTGGGTAAATATTTTGAGTGTCTATAACAAACATGTCCCTTTGAGGGTTGAATTTGTAAAATCTTATGTAAAAAATATTTTAGTGTATGGTCCCTCATACTTAGACACCATGGCTAAAATATTTGAGGGTGAAAAATAATTAATCTCCTCATGAAGTCAATTAATTAATTTTTCTAGCAAAAATAAAATTAAATCATAAGCCAGAAAATTAATTAATTTAGAGTCAAAATTAAAATGTTAAAGAAATTAATTTCTCCAAGTGGAAAAATCCGTTGGTCTAGAAGAAGTTAATTTTTGGAGGTCCCCTACCAAGGGTATATTGGAAATTTCAAAATTTGGACCCTTGGACCTTGGTGGTTAAGTCAAAGTCAACTTTTTGAGGAAATTAGTTCTAAATAATTATTTTTGAACTAATAAAAAATGGTTTTAATGAGAAATTCGAAAATTCCTCAAAAATAAGTATTTTCAATGACAAAGATTAAAAGTTTATCAAAGATTTATCAAAGGTCAAGATTATTTTGATGGGTATCAAGCCAACTAACCGTTATTTTCCACTTGGAGGAATTTCTCTATAAATAGAAGGTATTTTTCCTCTATGGATCATCTTGATCTTGAGCTATGGTCTAATGTAACTTTGTAAATGCCGGTGTAAAGCCATTGTCCTGCTAGGAACGTTTTGATCATCATAATAAAAGACTTTGGGGGTGCAGTTCATGGTGTCTTTGTTTCATTGATTTGTGGTATGTGTTGGGTATGTGCATTTCTATATTATGCTTCAAATATTAATTAAATCGTTATTTCATTGTAGATAATAGGAGCATTTTATTGGTAAGTTTTGGGCTTATGTTAGGTGATCCGATTCATTGTATGCTCTAACGATTTCTTCTTGAGAAAATATATAGAGTTTGCAGATTCCCCAGCCCTTGGGCTCCAAGTTCACAAACTGTGGGCACAAGCTAACCATGTTAGGATTCTAAATATTTTATGTGATTTTCTAACTTCGCTAAGGTTGTGGTTTGACATTTATTTTTCGAAATACATCTAGCCATTGTCAAGGTTTATAGAAATTCTATCTTTTCAAAATCCTCCTAAGAATTGTACACTTGTATATTTTGCACAATAAATTTTTGCAAATAATTCTATTTTCTAACCCTTGTTTTGCAGCTGGGATTTGGCATTTATTTTTCAATTTTGTATATATTGGGGTCTCTTTTTGGAAAAATTCTTTTTATTTGTACAGGTGAAATCTCTCAAGGGATCAAAGAAAGAAGTAATTTTTTAAAGTTTTCAGCCCTTCGAAACCTTAGACAGCTAGGGTTTCAGAGCCATTTTGGGCATCTTGAGAAGGCTAGAAAACCCTAGCCACAGGCATAAATAGGCCTTCCAGTTCTATCGCAACCCTAAGGAGGTTTGATTTTGGGCTCAACATATGAATATTACCCCTATGTTGGCAGTCGCAGCCCTAAAAAGGAGTTGATGTTGATTTCTGGGAAGATTACACCAGTGTTGTTAAAATCGCGATTTTATCGGAAAATCGCAATTTTTTCCTCTGCCCGATCAAATCGCGATTTTTATTCGTAAAAATCGCCACTTTTTTTTATACCGATTTTTATCGAAAAAATCGCGATTTTTAAGGAAAAAATCGTGGGGGCTTGGGACAGCATAGTTTTATAACTTTTTTTGGGTTTTTTCATGCAATTTTTTTGAAAGAAACAAATAATTTTTGAGTGGGGCAACTTAATGATCAAGTCTATGCCCTAGTATGGATATGCTATTCATGGTAATGTTAAATTCTTAAAGTAAAAGTGACATTCTCCTTAATCTTCATTTTCATCCTTTTACTTAAATTTTTAACATTACCATGAAATGACTCAGGATGTTTGAGAGTGGTTCCAGCCTCATTGGATTTCATATGGAGAAAGTAGAATTTTAGATTTCATTTAAAATCCAGCAGACTTATCAGTTTTTCAGGATTTTAGGATTGGGAGATTGTAATGTTTCGAGGTGACACCATCCGCCCAGCCTACCCCTGCCACCAGTAGAGGACGTGGTCTACCTCCTATAGCTCCTACTTCTAGTTCTTCAGCTTCTAGAGCACGTCAGACTCCACTGCCATTTCCACCAGCACAGGCACCAGCTTCTACATCTAGAGGGAAAGAGAAAGCTGTGCCATTTTCTCGCAAGAGGGGCAGAGGAAATCAATAGGATTAGACTTTCATTTTATTGTATATGACATTATGACATGATGAGATACATTATCATATTTTTTGTTGATATTTTGAGGCTGAGTTGGACTTGGGACTCAGGACTTACTATTCAAGACATGATTCAATGTTATGTGTGATTTTAGCACTAGAAATGATATTAAACATCTTATATATTAGTTTTTTTATCATATTTATGTGTCAATGTATTTATTTTATGTTGTAGATGGTTTAGATATTAAAAAAATTGAAAAAAAATGAATATTTTTGTGCCAAACGCTTTTTTCCCGCTTTTTTCCGCTTTTTTCCCGCTTTTGTCGATTTTTTCCGCTTTTTTCCCGGCGCCGATTAAATCCCGATCGCGCTTTGTGCAACATTGGATTACACCACTGATCTGTGGTCACAATTGATCTGATACACTTAAAAAGTAGCCACAGCAGTTCAGTCCCTTGTTGACAGTGCATTCTTGGTACCTCAAATTTTCAAACTTGGCTTGGAAAAAGGTCAAAAGGCCTAAAGGGTTTGATTCCCCTGCCTTTACTCTTGTTATTTGATTGTCATAAGTATAATCAGACCTGAAGAATGTCATGACAGTGGTATAATCACATCAGATCTAGGCCTAAGAACTGATCCTCATAAGCCTAAATATTTAAAAGAACTTCACACGTTGACTTAAGGGCTCAATAATCAATTGTATGGGCTAATTTGCAAGTAATCTTATGATTAATCCGGGTGACTGACTTGACTGTTAGAAGTCTGATATAAAAGTTACAGAGGTCTGATATCACACAACAGTGACACCACTGAAGTTTAGTATAACACTTATAGCATCAAAATTGGTCATGCTCTTGCTTCTTGCATTTCGTAATGGCTTTTCACTGAACAAATAGATTGATATACATCAACAGTGGGTACCCTAGACTGATTTTTTTTTGCAGTAGTATATTTTAAAAGTCTAGTGCTCTCTTTTGTACATCTTGTGGCATTTCGATAGTTGGCATATCATTTGCATTGGTTAGGGCCTTGATCCTTCATCACCGTGGGGCTTTCTTGGCCTTTAGCCCCTCTCTTAGCCTTATTTTTCCTCATATCTATCTCTGATCAATCATTGTTTGATTTCTGAGCTAACAATTGGTGTGTTGCAGAGAATTTGGTCACATTTTTTTGGTTGCAGGCACCTTGGGAAAATCCTCCACTAGTCTTCAAGGCCTAAGGCCACATGGTTTGCTTCTTCCAAACCCTCATCCTCTCACTGTTCTGTTACAGCCATCAATAAATTTCATAACAGTGGTATATAAATTCATGAAAGTGGTCTAAAAACACTTATTAAGTCATCTAGGCAATTTAATGATTCATTGCAGATAATCACTGTTTGTGAAAGTTTTATCACTGTCATCTCTATTCTAAATGCATCATAAAGTCTGAAATACATCAGTGGCATAAGCACATTTTTCACTATTTGCTCTCTAATCTAACTCAAAAGGAAGTGAAAGCTTTTTTGGACTGCTTGACCCACTTGGCATTAGAATAATTCATACGTAATTCACTGCTGTCATAGGGTTTACTTGCTGCTGTCATATGTTTATTTGATACTCACTGAATATCATAAGAACATAAGTAACTCACTGTTATCCTATTACTCATTGGATATCATATTTGGCATAAATAGCTTACTGTTAGCTTACAGTGGTCATAAAGTTTATTTATTGCTTGTCATCACATAAAGTGCTTTCATTATTTCATGCTCCACAACAATTACTCATAGTTGAAGGCATTGTTTACATAAGTTTTCTAAGTAATTTGACAAGTGGATGAAATATCTCATCGCTAATGCACTAACACATTGTTGTCTTGTGTGGTCTCAAGAAGTTACAATCTTGCACTTAAATAAGCCCATTCTCTAAAAGCACATTGGTATCATAATCTTGTGATATGCTTGCCTAAGTGAATAAGTCATAAGAATTCATTGGATATTGATATCTATTGTTTCATCATTCTAATTGGCATGAGAGCCTTGGTATTATTGTCATTCTTGTTTCATTGCTTATGTCCATTGGTGATAGATAACTTTGCATTGACATCTAAGGGTTCTTAGCTTGAATACTTCCTAATTTAATTGAGCATCTCTTGAATAATTGGCATTGAGCAAATATTGATATATCTTGAAGGCTTCTAATCATATAAGAGCAATAATAATCTTCATGTCTCTTTGAACAATCATTATTGGCATTTTGAATCATTGGCTTATTGTTCTAAGTGGATAAGCGATCTAATTCTCTTTGACATCATTGGTTTATGGTTATTGAATCTCTGGAAGTTTCTAATTGAGCATTAATAATCTCATCTATAATCTTAAGCATTGGCATCTTCTAATCAATGGCTTATTTTCCTAAGAAGGCAAGTGCTCTAAATTGTTATTAGATTTGTGATTTAAAGTTAACATCTATTACGGATCTGTGGCATATTAATAATCTCGCATCTTGTGGTTATTGAGCAATTGTATCCTTGATATCTCTTGTCTATGGTTGGCACTTCATAGCTTGCAACATCTTTCTTGTGGTTAAGATTGTATCTCATTTATAAGTACTTATTGACATAACTTAAGATCTAAGTACTTAAAAAACATTTAACCAATCTTAAGAATCACTCAATCCATCTAGTTGCATTAATAACTTACCTCCAAGCATAAGCTTGGTTAATAGACATTTAGGACCACCCTTTCTCAATTTAGCTTGAGGGGCTTAGCACCTCTTTAGTGGTTAACACGATGACCTTGCAGTGATTAGAGCCACAGTCTCTGCAGTGCCAGAGTCACCGGGGGGTTGGAACATAGGGGGAGGTATCATTAATCAAGCCCTTGCTTGCTTCCCGTTGGCTTCCATCCCACAACCTACTCTAGAGACTAGTTCCAAAACAATAAAGAGGAAGGTTACATTTAGAATAGGCATCTAACTCAAAATCAATCAAGATTTTGCATTTCACCTAGATTGTAGGACTTGCATTTCATCTAGGTTAGTGAATCATCGAAGCAACGATTGTTCATCCAATTACTTGACATTTAATTGATAATAAGCAAGAAGTTGAATCCATAAGGCACTGGTCTCACATTCAAATTTGATCTAATATTTAAGACTTGCTAAAATTAACCAAATAGTTAGGCCATTCAATCGTGTCTCCCAGACTCATTGGTTGCCAACTTGTCCTCCAATCTTCACATTTCGATAGGGACTACCCCCCATAGCCTGTTGTTGGGAGACAACTAGAATGGAGTGGGCGGCAATCAAAGTGACAACCCTTGTCCTGATTTGTTGTTGCAGTGCCTGTACAATCTAAGTGACAACAACACCGATTTTACAAATCCCATATCTATATCATAAAATTGCAATCATAAATTCTGTCTGCAATACATATGTCCAATGGCAATATAAATCATAAATTTAGTTCACAAGAGAAATCATGAAACCAACTTATGTAAATCATCGTGTAATCACTCAATGAATCCAAAAGACAAGGATCACTACACATATCATCATGGGTTTGTCATACCGACTTAGAACAAAAATCTGAAATTATGTGCCTGGGCTTTTCAAGTGAAAGTTTCAATCTTAAATTGGCAGCAAATAAATGAATTTTTGTATCCCAAATACTTTGAAAGGATCATCCGACTCATGTGCTCAAGTAATAAAGAATGCTCAACATGTTTCAACAAAAAAACCAGATGATAAATCCAATTCAAGAATTAGACAACCATTCATAAATGCTTCGAAATCATGCTTGCATTAGGGTTTGCTCTAGACCTTCAATACTTTATGTCATATCACCAATAGTCCAATAACTGTTCCTTAAAACTAGGTTTAATCCCAAATTTTGTCAATGGTATCAGTTTTAAATCCTTTGCCAATAAAATAATTCTGAAATGTGTGCAACAAATCTAAAGGGATGCAACCAAGAATTTATTGCAATAATCCCAAGAAAACGAACTCTGTGATCAAACAAAACAGTTCCCATAAATCATTTGCACCATGTTAGATATAATCCATTTATGTCATCAATTCGTTTTCAAAATCAAATCTATGAAAGTTCCCTTTGATATGTCAAGCCAACTCAAAGCCTTACCCATGGCCATCAAATACTTTGTCAATCGATGATTACAAGTTTTGTGCATGAAGAGCAAATCAAAGTAGCTTGCTAAATGTCTATGGGACTCTAAGGCGTTAATTGATGGCATCAAGGGAACCACTAGGTTTTTCCCCCTCTCCTGGCTTAGGAGGATCAAGCACATCCTAGGTTCGCTCCCTTCATACACCATCTCACATGTTTACCGGGAATGCAATACGATGGCTGACAGTCTCTCCAAAGGCTGGCCTGGGCAGATCTTCTGGTTTATTGCACTATCGGTACTTGGTTGACAACAAGGTACTGGAGGAGGGGCAGGCGAAGGAGCATTTAGATATGGGATTTGCAGTTAATTTGGTTATATACAATCTTGCATTTGCATTTAGTTGCATTTTTGTTTTACATTATACAGATACGTTGCCATTTGTGTCGATATGAAATATCACATACTTTTGACAGACTGCTTTTTGGTATAATTCTGGAACCTTACTTATCTAGCACCTTGTCCATATCACATACTTTTGACTGGCTGTTTTTTGGTATAATTCTGGAACCTTACTTATCTAGCACCTTGTTTGACTATGCATATGTACTGTTTTTATTTAAAATAGAAGCAGCGTTTTTTCTTCTGAAAAAAGGTTGTGTGCATGAAAAAGAAAGAAATTTCTCAAGAAACCAGAATTATGACTTGTCATGGCTTGAATAAATGGATGTGTAAAAAGTCGATTAACTAGAAGCCCATCATATATCATAAGGGCGTCAATCGATTTTTGTATCACATGAATCTCAAGCTATACAGGATGGTCGCGGTTGAATTTGGATCAGGCCAATGTTGGGTATTTTTAAATGGGAAATACCAAAACCAATCATGCAAATACCACAGAGCCAATGCTCTGTTTCATTTCTTCCAGGACCTTTGCACAGCGAAGCTATTAAAAACAAAATCACTCAAAACAGTTCATTTCACAGCCATAAAATACTTCTATTGCTTAAAAACAAAAACTGTTACACACTTCATCCTCTACGCAGAGAGGGATTCACTGGAGAAACTCTGTCTCCTCATTTCTGGTCTTCCAATGCTGTGGGCATTACAACAACTTCTGTTTTACAATGGGGTAAGAAAATTACATCCCCTGCTCCTGATATCTCGCACTGCTGTGCGTTTAACATTTACCACAAAATTACATACGCCTCTGTTCAGTTTTTTTTTACCGCACTGCTGTGCGTTCATTACAACAAAAAATTCACCACCGCCACCGTGCGCAGGCACAACATTGCTCTTTGTTCTTTGAGCAATTACTCCCGTGCAGCACACCACACTTTTGCCTATTATTCTTTACCGCACTGCTGTGCGTTCAATATATGGCACCAGTGATGCGGGGGAGCGGCCCCCCCCCCCTACGAACCCGCTCCCGAAGCGCGCTCCGGGCGGGAGCGGCTCGGGAGCGGGTCGGGAGCGCGCTCCCCAAATCGCTCCCGGACGGGAGCGATTTTCGGGAGCGCGCTCCCGTAAAAAAATTTGCGCTCCCTGGTCTGTGAGGGAGCGCTTCAGGGAGCGATCGCTCTCGCGCTCCCGGAGCGCTTTTTAATGCCCGGGAGCGATCGGGGAGCGATTGCTCCCTGATCGCTCCCGGGCATTAAAAAACGCTCCGGGAGCGAATTTTAAATTTCCGGGAGCGATTCGGCGGAAAAAAAAATCCGCGGACCCGAAAAAAAACAAAAAAATAAACTAATTTTTTTGGATTTATAAGCCCAATGGGCCAAAACAAAATCATTTCAATGAGATTGAGCTTGAGTTTGAGAGCAAAGGAGCAAGGAGCAAGAGCTGAGGAGCAAGGAGCCAGAGCTGAGGAGCGAGGAGCAAGTGCCAAGGAGCGAGGAGCAAGCTTGCAGAGGTAAGTAACTTAATCATTTAGTTAGTTTAGCTGGTTAGGTAGTTAATTTTGTTAGTTTCATTTACCTGTTTGAGTTTAAAGATCATTAATTTAAATTAAATTAATAAATTAAATGAATTAATCCCAATAAACTAAATTAATTTGCAGATTCAAGACTCAAACCCTACAAACATCAAACACGATGGACCTGAGCATTTTTATTGGCATTTTCCTCTTCCTGGTCCCCTTTCTGGTTATTATGGTGGTGGAGAGTAGGAAACGGAGGGGGCCTGAAACTGAAGAGGTGGATGAAGAAGCCGGAGGAAGTCAAATAGGTGAAAACCCCAGTGAGGAGGATGTGGAGGGTGAACATGAGGGTCAAAAAACTAAACAAGACCAAACTCCATTGTGGAAATATGTTCAGAGGCCTGAAACAGGGAGAGGGGGTGGAACCACTAAATTTCATTGCCCCCATTGCAACACTGATTTCACAGGCTCATACACCCGTTTGAGAAGACACCTTTGCGGGAAAAGGGCATGGGATGGAGAGAAACAAATAGGAATCAGAACTTGTGACGCGGTGTCAACAGTTGATAGAGCCAAATACATAAAGGAAGAGGAGGACGCCCAATACAAAGCAAAAAGATCAAGGGGTTTCTTTGAACCAAGCTCACAAAGAACTCCTTCAGCATCCTCCCAAGGCAGTGGATATGGACATGGAGGCTCAGGGTCATCATCTTTACGCCGTAGAACCATATCAGATTTCCTTGATGAGGGGTGTAGGAATGATGTGGATTCAAAAATTTACAGGTTCCTCTATGCAAATGGGATACCATTCAATGTTCTACGCTCACCTTATTGGCACGAAATGGTTTCTGCCATAAATGATGCCCCTAAAGGATACAAGAGCCCTGGGTATGACAAGGCAAGAACAGTTGGCCTGATCATGAAAAAGCAAAAATATCACATTCTTTGAATAAAATGACAAGTTCTTGGACTGACAATGGGGTGTCCATTGTATCTAATGGATGGACAAATGTAAAAGGCAAGCCATTGATAAGTGTTCTTGCTGTGTCCCGAAGTGGTCCCATTTTTCTAGTTGCATATGATTACTCAGACAA
Source organism: Pinus tabuliformis (assembly GCA_031772625.1). Taxonomy (NCBI): domain Eukaryota; kingdom Viridiplantae; phylum Streptophyta; class Pinopsida; order Pinales; family Pinaceae; genus Pinus; species Pinus tabuliformis. The sequence goes on from CM062805.1 coordinate 231,488,706, forward strand.
GTTCAAGACCGCTATCAACATTGCAGAAGCATTGCTTGAAACAATTGAGCGTATTGGCCCATACAATGTCATCCAAGTCATCACTGATAATGCTCCTAATTGTAAGGCAGCGGGAGCAATTATTGAGGATAGATACCCGAACATATTTTGGTCTGGATGTTTGGTTCACACATTGAACCTTCTGTTGCATGATATTGTCAAAAACAAAAATGAACAATACCAATGGATTGGGGATTTGTACAAGAGAGGAAAAAAAATGATAAAATTTATTACAAATCATAGCAATACCCATGGCCTTTTCCGCAGTCACTCGAGATTGGAGTTGCTGAAGATTGCGAGGACTAGATTTGGTAGCTATTACCTCACCTTCAGGCGCCTTTTGAAGGTAAGAGAGGGTTTAGCTAGCATGGTATCAAGTCCAAATTGGCAGGTGTTAAAGGAAAGGGCTACAAATGTAGCTGACATTGCAGGTTTTGAAACGGTGGAGGAGGCCGCTCTTGATGGGCAGTTTTGGACAGCTGTGAGACAGGTATTGGATTTCACCAAGCCAATTTATAACATGATTCGGTTTGCAGATACAGACAAACCAGTGATTGGCGAGGTGTATGAGCAAATGGATACCATGTTGGGGGAAATAAAAGACATTGTTAATAACAGAGATCCCGACTTGTACAATCTGATTCACGATTGTGTGTGTGAACGGTGGAAAAAGCTTAACCTTCCACTACATTGCTTGGCATATATCCTTACGCCAAAATACTACTCAGATTCTTGGTTGGGCAAACCTGCAGCAGGGGGTGGTGTTAGGACCAAACCCCATTTAGATCGAGAGGTAACTAAAGGATATCTGGATGCATTAGAAAAGTTGGTGCCTGACAGGGAGGAATGTGCAGCTGTGCGCCTTGAAATAGGCAGATACTTCACTGGCAGTGGTTTGTATGGTAACTTCCATGCAATGGACGACAAAGATAAATTTGATTCTCTCACATGGTGGGAAACATATGGCGGCGACGGACTTTTGCGAAAATTGGCATTGAAAGTTCTTGCACAGGTTGTAAATTCTTCTTCTGCAGAGAGGTGTTGGAGCACCTACAGTTATATACATAATGTGAAAAGAAACAGGCTCAACGAAAACCGAGCAGAAAGCTTGGTTTATGTGCACTACAATTTGAGGTTGTTGAGCCATTACTGTGATCGGGCTAATGAAGATCCCACATATAAAATTTGGGACAATCACCCTGAGGACGACAATTTAGAGGATGGCATTGTACATATGGAAGAACTAGAAGATGAGCTTGTACGGGATGAAGCTGAAGCAGCTGCAGCAGCCATGCCACCTCCACCTCCACCATCCAGTAGCAGTTCTCGGGGCCCGAGTCTTGTTCCATTGCTGTCGCCACCTCCATCGACACCCTCGCGTGGAGGCTCTAGTTCTGGTCGTCGGTCTGGGCGGGAGACTCCTAGAAGACCGCCAAGACCTACTTATACTCCTGGAGACTCTCGTGGCAAGGGCCACTTGTAGATTTACAGTTTACTTGTCTTTTTTAGTTTCTATTAGACTTGTCACTTTAGTTTTCATAACTGTTCAGTGTTGAGTTTTGAGTCCTTGACTCTTGACTCTTGACTCTTTCATATCATTATGACATTATGATATTTTTTGTAAACATTATATCACTGTGACAATGAAAATTTGAAGTTTGAAGTTGGGCCTTGGCAATTATAACTCATTGGTAATGATTGTGAATTATGAATATGATGCTTTGTGAAAGACTAAAGTTGTTTCATTTCATCTCATTATTCATGTTTCATTTTATAAATTTTTAACATTTCATATCATGTTAACAGTTAGAAGTTAGGACTTAGAAATATCTTCGATATTACTTCTTGTAATGGTTAAACTTGGCTTACAAGTACAACTTGTTACTTTGGTGATCAATGATGATAAATGTTATTGAATTGAATGTTATTTTAATTTATTATTTTACTAAGGTTGATGACGATTATAATTTCTAGATGATTGATGTGATATGGTTCAATGATCAATTTATGTTTTTTTATGTTTTTTATGTCTATTTCATCATTCTACATGTTTTTGTTGACATATATGTATCAAAAATTAAAAAATATAAAAAATATATATATTTTTAAAAAATCGCTCCGGGATTCGCTCCCAAACCGGGAGCTTCTGAAAATGGTCGCTCCCGCTCCCGCTTCCGCTCCCGCTCCCCGCTCCCGCTCCCGCTCCCAAGTAACACTGTATGGCACAAAACAAAACATGCACATCCTCAGTGCGCAGTCACCATACCCAAAAGACTTATTTCATTTCGACGACCACACACGCGGGCTTACATAACATATAAAAAACATACATAAAAAAAACGTGGCCCATACTAATATTAAAGGCCCACACCTAAACTACGTACATGCATATATAAAAAATATGATAATGTGCCCATAACCATTTAAAGGGCATTCACCAAAAAACTACGTCAAGCATTAAAATCATTAACTCTTCCATTCTCGGCGGTCAACCAATAGTCTTTTACTCCACGCAAAATTAATTCGTTGCAGGCCCGTATGCACCTTACGCAATCGACGGCTGAGGACGCGCGAGGAGATCGGACGGCGGAGATTGATATCGGAAGGCAGTTTGCAGCAGGACTTTAACGCCCGAGAAAGTGACTTTGGCTTATGTCATGCGGGTGACACGCGTCGCCTCCATATTATATCGGAGCTCCTTGCCGGAATATTCCGCCGTCGGCAAATCGCTCCGAGAAAATTCCGGTGCCGAATTCTGGTCAATCCACCGCGCTGCTGAGTAGGCATCCGGCGCTGCTCTGGTTTTGGGTGCGTAGTTGAAATTAGATTTCAACACTCCCCTTTAATTTCAACTGCTGGGCATTCAATCTTACCCAAACACTTCCTCACATATAGGGATTCACTAACTGCTTCTGATGCAGTTCATAAACAAACAAAGTTGTCTTCCTCTTAATAGAGGGATTAACCTGAAACTGTGCTTAAGAGCACCTTCCTCATGACAGAGGGATTCACCATAACAATGTGCTGAAGAGCACCTTCCTCTTGACAGAGGGATTCACCTGTGACTATGCTGAAAAGCATCATCCTCTTGATAGAGGGATTTACCACACTATGCTGAAAAGCATCTTCCTCTTGACTGAGGGATTCACCATGACACTGTGCTGAAAAGCACCTTCCTCTTTAACAGAGGGTTTCACCAAATGACTGTGCTGAAAAGCACCTTCCTCATTAACAGAGGGATTACAAACAGACACTGCTTTACATGCAGTTTCAAAAACAAACAATCATTGCACTGCTGTGTGTGCAAACTCATTACATTGTTCTTTTATGCTGCTGCATATTCTCTGCTGCACTGTTGTGCCATCTTCTTTGCTGCGTCTACCCCACACTGCTGTGTCTACACTTGCTGTTGTGTTGCTGCACTCCACTTACATTTCTTTGCAAACTCTGCATTGCTGTGCATTCTTCAAAGACCAAATACTCTGTCTTTTCTAGAACAATTACACTGTCCCAATTTACAAATTTACGCTGCTGTGTGTAAACATTTCTTACACTTACTGCTGTTGCATATATTGCATTTCAATTCAATGAACAACACATTCATTACATTTACCTTTACTACTGTAAGGAAAATTTCTTTTACATGTGCTGCTGTTCAAAACTTCTTGCTGCTGCATTTTTCACATTTGCATTTCTGTGTGCTTCTCCTTCTTGCCATCATGCTGCTGTCCATAACTTCTTGCTGTTGCAATTTTCATATTCACTGCTGTCCATACCCATAACCATAGACTGTCATCCCTGGGTTTTTATTCGCTGTTGCGTTGCCTCTGCAATTTGCACTGTCGCTGCCTTTTGTTTCATCACACTACTGTGCCCATACTCTTGGCACTTCATTCTCCACACAAAAAATAACACGGGCTGTTACTTTTTACACCCTTGCTTCACACAATCTTCAGCTTCATTTTTTTTATCTTCATAATGCACTGCTGTGCAATTCCTTTCGATTTTCTACTGCCACACACATTCTCATTCACCCATGTGCATTAAAAATCTGCTGTCCATGTTTTTCTTTAGGCATTTCTGTGCATGTTGCATTGCATACTAAAAAAACATTACAAATTCTTTACTGCTGTGTGAAAGAATTTCATTGCATTCTCAGCCACTGAGCATTTACGTTCTGCTACGTTTTGCCTTCTTCTCATTTTCTTCTCACTGCTTTGCATTTTCATTCCCAATAGAAAACATTTCAATCTGCTGTGTATTATACTCACTCTGCTGTGAGTATATTCTCTCACATTACATAGAAGGAAACTACCTTCCATTGCTATGCATTTCAATGCATGTGCACCACAAAAAAAAATTTCAAACTGCTGTTTTATGTTTTGTCCTCCCACTGCTGTGAGGGTCTCCATGCTTTGCATTTTTCTCTTATCTCGCTGCTGCTCTTTACATTTCAGCGCTGCCATCTTTTCTTCTTTATGCATTTCTGTGCATATTGCATAAAAACAAAGCAAAAACATTGCTGATTTCATCACTGCTGCATATTACCTTTCAGAGGGATTAACAAAGATTTCATTTGCAACTGCTGCGCTGCAATACATCCTCCATCAACAAATGACTGTTAATACAGTTCAGCAAACAAAAAAAAATTACAAGCTCCCCTTTAATGTGTGCTTGTCTTCTTTTGGCAGACTCTTCTCAAAACAAATTTAGATCCACTGGGGAGTTCAAGGGGTTTTTAGATTGTCTTTCCTTCCTTCTCCATACTTGTGTAACTTTCTTCTTTTGCATGGGTCTAGCTTGTGTAAGAGCCCATGTTAAGTTATAGTCACGTGCCATATGCCCAATGTTATGACACTTGAAACATTCAACATTATTCATGAATAAGAATTCATGATTTCTTCTTGTGAAATTATTTCTTGGAGATTGTCGGGGACCACAACATCTATCTCCATGAAATGCTCTACAGTCTTTTGCCATATAACCAAAGTTTGAACAAGCATAACAATAACCAAAAAATGAACTTTGGTACCTGGAAGATGGAGGTTTTCTTGATGCACTTCTGAAGCCTTGCTGCCTTGAGATCCTTTGATGATCACCATTGCCTCTTGCCTTTTTGCCATCAGCTACATTTCCTCTTGGAGCTGATTTTCTACTTGGAGCAGGATTCCTTCTATTGTTGCCTTCATTTTTCTCCTTGCCTTTGCTAGAACTAGGAGCATCACCATCTCTTTCTGGCTTCTTCACATCTCCTTTGCTTAAAGCATCTTCATCCTTGCTTGAGGGTTCACCTACATACCCAAGTCCTGATTTATCAGATGGAGATCTGTGATAGCTAAGCATGTCATCTAAAGCTTGAGAGCTCTTCATGATCTTGTTCATCCCTTCAACCTTTTTCCTGAGGAGGACAATCTCTTCTTCCAACTTTTCACATTCATTATTTTTCTTTGCTAGTTGTCCCTCAGTTTCTTCCTTGCTACGAGTAGCTTCAGCTGCTACTATTTTGAAGGAGATAATATATGTCTTCATTTTGGAGATTTCTTCATCTTTTGCTTGACTGCTCTTCATTTTCTTTTCAGCTCCTTGTGCCTGCTTCCTGGCTTCTTGTAGTTCGGACTTAAGGGAGGAGACCTCTACCTTGTACTGTCCAATCTCTTCCACAAGCTTATTCACTTTCTTGTGTCTTTGTTCAAGTTGACTTGTCAAGACATCTGCCTGCTTCTTTGCACTATTCAGCTGATTTGTCATGGATATGACTTCTTCATGATGTTTCTTCTTGCATTGGTCAAGCTCCTTCTTAAGCTTGGCAAGCTCTTCATCCCTTTCTCTTACTTGAAGCTTGATGAGGTCAACCTTCTCATTCTTAGCTTCTATGATGGGTTCTTCTTGACTCATTGTCATGGTCAGTGCTCCCTTTGCATGAAGGTCATGCAGTCTGTCCCATATATCCTTTGCTGATGTATATTTTCCTAGATTCCTCTTCACAGAATCAGGGAGTCCATCCAAGATAGTCTTTGCTGCTTGTGCATCATACTCCATGGATTCTTTATCCATCTTGCTGTCATCAATCACTGACTCCCAGACTTCAATCCCCTCAGACATTAGGAAAGCCCTCATCATTATTTCCCATACATCAAAGTTTCCATCAAACTTTGGAACCTCAAATACAATGCTTTCAAACAGATTGCCTTCTAGTTTAGTAGAGAAGGGAGACACATTTTTAGCAGGCTTGGATGCTTTCTTCTTTGACCTTGCCATTCTTAACTAGTCTTCAAATACTTGACTGTGTTTTTTTTAATCACTGACTGTTTCTTCAACAGTAACACAAAGGAAAGCTTGAGGAATACCTTAATCCTTTTACCTGAGGCTTCACACTGCTGGAGAGGTTTGACTGCTGCAACAACACCTTCTTTCAGCTTCTTTGAGTCTTCAAAGAGCCTGGACTAGCTCTGATACCACTGTTGGGTATTTTTAAATGGGAAATACCAAAACCAATCATGCAAATACCACAGAGCCAATGCTCTGTTTCATTTCTTCCAGGACCTTTGCACAGCGAAGCTATTAAAAACAAAATCACTCAAAACAGTTCATTTCACAGCCATAAAATACTTCTATTGCTTAAAAACAAAAACTGTTACACACTTCATCCTCTGCGCAGAGAGGGATTCACTGGAGAAACTCTGTCTCCTCATTTCTGGTCTTCCACTGCTGTGGGCATTACAACAACTTCTGTTTTACAATGGGGTAAGAAAATTACATCCCCTGCTCCTGATATCTCGCACTGCTGTGCGTTTAACATTTACCACAAAATTACATACGCCTCTGTTCAGGTTTTTTTTACCGCACTGCTGTGCGTTCATTACAACAAAAAATTCACCACCGCCACCGTGCGCAGGCACAACATTGCTCTTTGTTCTCTGAGCAATTACTCCCGTGCAGCACACCACACTTTTGCCTATTATTCTTTACCGCACTGCTGTGCGTTCAATATATGGCACAAAACAAAACATGCACATCCTCAGTGCGCAGTGACCATACCCAAAAGACTTATTTCATTTCGACGACCACACACGCGGGCTTACATAACATATAAAAAACATACATAAAAAAAACGTGGCCCATACTAATATTAAAGGCCCACACCTAAACTATGTACATGCATATATAAAAAATATGATACTGTGCCCATAACCATTTAAAAGGGCGTTCACCAAAAAACTACGTCAAGCATTAAAATCATCAACTCTTCCATTCTCGGCGGTCAACCAATAGTCTTTTACTCCACGCAAAATTAATTCGTTGCAGGCCCGTATGCACCTTACGCAATCGACGGCTGAGGACGCGCGAGGAGATCGGACGGCGGAGATTGATATCGGAAGGCAGTTTGCAGCAGGACTTTAACGCCCGAGAAAGTGACTTTGGCTTATGTCATGCGGGTGACACGCGTCGCCTCCATATTATATCGGAGCTCCTTGCCGGAATATTCCGCCGTCGACAAATCGCTCCGAGAAAATTCCGGTGCCGAATTCTGGTCAATCCACCGCGCTGCTGAGTAGGCATCCGGCGCTGCTCTGGTTTTGGGTGCGTAGTTGAAATTAGATTTCAACAGCCAACTGCTTCAACTGGGCTGTCCAAAAAACTTTGAGCAAGCCAATTGCTCAGCTGCCCTGGTGGTTGGTTTAATAGAGTTGAAGTTCACATTTGTCCATAGAATACACAGAATTAATCCAACTTTTCCCACGCAGCTAAAATTGCATCTAAATAAGTTTTAACCCCTCTATTTATAACTTGATTAGGGTTTGCGGGGAGCTGTGGATAATTTAGTGGATGCGGCTGAGGGCTTACACTGAAACGATGCAGGCCTGAGTCGAATTTAGAAATAGTGGGCGGATGCTCACAGGGAAACAGAAAAATGGGCTCGTGCCTTGTTGGTGATTTGGGTCAATGTCTGCCGAGGGGGCCGAATCCTGTGCGTGGAGGTGGTTCGAAAGGGGAAGCGAGATCCCTAAGTGCATGGGATGCTAAAAAAACGAACGCTGTGTTTACCTGTCTGATTCACGTCTCTAATTGGTTTGTCATACAGCAGTTGTGACTGGTTGTAGTTGTATGTCAACGTTTCATGAACAGATTTGGACGCTACTTCGAAGACACAGAAAAACCATTTCCTTCCATTATCTTTTTATCGTTCATTTGCACCATACCTGACTGTATTGTTATGCAAAGTTCCTCTATGATCTAGTATGTCTGTTATTTAATTTCTTAACTGTGTTGTTATGCAATGTTGCTCTATGATCTGGTATATCTGTTATTTAATTTCCTAATTAAATGAGATCCTCTGTTGAAAATATATGCTGTAGTTTATGCATGGCATCTAATTGACCGGCCATGCTGTGAATTTTTTTGTGAACTGGACAATCCAGGAATGCACGTTTTCGTTTGTCTTCAACAATATTTTTAATGGAAAACTTGCATATCTTTTATTCCCATCCAGTTGTTGTTTGCGGGCACATACAAATGGGTGCCATAAATGATCACATGATTTCTTAATGCCCATGAAATCTCCTAACCGCCCAGAATACTATTTTTACGCTATTTGAGTTGGTTTTTTTAGTAAGTTGGGGGTGTTCGCCACGAGGAGAACCAAATTCGAATCTCCTAGAAGTGTAGACCCCTCTCTCCAATCTGAACGTGAAGAATTGAAGAAGCGGAGAAATATCGGGTCGTCTATTGATCACTTTACTCTTCTAAAATCTTATTTTACTCTATTTTTGCAGCACTCAGATTCCTCTATTCGAATTTTGTTTTAATTTTGTTTTACTATGTAAGCGGAGTATTTATATCAATCAAATCTTTTTTGAAAGGAATTTTCAGTTTCTTTTTTTCCCTAATAAAAAACCCTAATTTATTATCGTACCCATGGCATTTAAGTCAGTTTATTCTCTTTTTTAGTGAAGGGCCTAAAATCGTAGAATACTTACTCACTTTCTAGATGATCTTGATAGAAAGATAAATTTGAAAAGTTTAAAATAATCACAAATCTTTCTAGTTACTTCGTTCCCTATTCCACTGATTCTGATCCTTAGGAGAACAAATTCCACCGAGCTCGAACAAAATGCCAATAACCCAAGTAAACCAAAGTCACAGTTCTATAGCTATTCGGCTTCAACCTGTGGTCCTTCCATCCATAAGTTGAAGGTTTAGTCACGATGAAAAAATATCTTCCCCATAGATATGTAATTTATCTAACTTTTCAAACATTCTGTGTCGCTATCTTGGAACCAAAAATGTGTTTATCTTTCATCATTTCAGACCCAGATTACGAGAAGGTATGCTATTCTTGGGTATTCATAGGGAAGGTTTTGAACCTATCTGGAAATAGAGTAAGTGTATATATTAGAATGTTTAATTCCACTTATAGTCATCGATCAAAAGTATACATAGAGGCCAATATCTCTTGGAAAGCCAAAATTCTTATTTCTCAATTAAGGATTAATTCTCTTTAATTCGGTTGTGAAACAAGGCGCTGGAAAAGGCCAAAAGAAGTGTGACAGGAAAGAGTATGCATTTTTTGTTCTTCCGGACAAGTGGAAACAGAAAAACATTTCATTTTAGAATGTGAGGCCTTTAAAGACAATAGGGAAAATTATGCAGATATGCTAGCAGCGAGCTCTTAGGATAATCTATTTAGAGGGGTTTGTCGAGACACTAGGAGCATTTATTTTGAAGCTTCACAAAAGAAGCCCAGAATACGTCAAGTAGAGGAAAAAGCCATAGGCTATCTTTAGCTTCGTGGACATTAAAATAATTTATTTCTTTCTTCTTTCTATATATAAGTTCATATAATAATATAGTTTAAAATTAGTTAAAATGTGGATAAACGTTAATTCATAATAAATATTAAAATATTTATTTTATAATATCTCTCACATTACTTAAATTTAAAAAAACTCATAAAAATTAACTAAATTATAATTTTATTTTAAATTGTTATTATTAATTATAAAAAGAATTAATAAATAACCTAAACATATATACTTATAAAAAAACATGTAACAAAATAATTAACTATACAAATTCTTAAAAATAAATTTTGTTAGAACTCATAAAAAACCATAACTCATTTCATATCACACTCTTGAAATTATTATTTTTTTTAATTAATTAATTTAATTAAAAATGAAAAAAAGAACACAATTAAAAATATTATAGAATATTCACACTGTCGCCTAATAATTATTGATATTAATTAAACTAAAATTTTGAAAACCCTATATTTTAACTTAATTGGGTGGATGGTAGGAATTTAACATCCACTAAATATTCTAAAATATTCTTAGCTTGGAAGTTCCTACCATCCATCGAATTAACCACAGTTGCTTTGTAGGATTGTCTAAGTTTAGGTTCATAAGGGGATCCATCATCAAGACATAATTATTGATAATTAAATTAAAACTTTGAAAACCCTATATTTTAACTTAATTGGGTGGATGGCAGGAATTTAACATCCACTAAATATTCTAAAATATTCTTAGCTTGGAAGTTCCTACCATCCATCGAATTAGCCATAGTTACTTTGTAGGATTGTCTACATTTAGGTTCATAAGTGGATCCATCATCAAGACATAAAGGCATGAGGGAAACACACTCAAGAGAACAATATAAATATAAAAGAAAAAGGAAGGAAAATAAAAGGATGTTGGCTATGAAGACTTAAAGAAATTTTTTTAATTTATAAAAATGTTGGCCATGAAAAACCTAAAGCTTAATCTTTTTTAAATATTAATATATTATATTAGTGGCGGTAGGAGCAGAAGGGGTAATATTTTTCCTTGACAAACAAATGGAGATAAAATATGTGTGGGGTTTAGGAGTGGTCACCAATACAAGACATAGTTGTTTGCTTTGTGGAAAGGATTGGATCTTGCTCTAACTCTAGGAATAAATAAAATAAATGTTGTAGGAGATTCCTTGATGGTTATTAGAATGTTCACACCCCAAAATCACCAATATGATGCTAACAGGTCCTCTATTATTAAAAGAATAGAATATATGTTGTAAAAATTTGAAGAGCACTCATGCTTTCATGTTTTTTTCCACTTCAACGGGGATGACAATGAGCTGGCAAATCATGGAGTGCTTCTAGGTGCACGTAAATACGAGGTCGACAAGAGAGATCTAGCCCATCTTCCCATACCTAATAGAATGTTGGTTGGAGCAGCAATAAAGACCATCATTGATGGTGTTGACAAAAGCATGATGCATGGAGGTATAAATGGCAAGTGTGACAGGTGGGAGAAGGTCAAAGCGCACTTAACGCTTGGCGTCTTCTCGGATTCCCAGGGCAACAAGTTGAAAGGCATGAGGAAGGTAATAACTCAGCTCATGGTAGCCGTAGAGAACCCATCATTTCAGCGATTTGGGAGGGATGCATATCACACTGGAGAATCAATGGCAAGGGGATGGGGTAAGGATTTGTTTCATGTCTAAGTGAATTGGCTGCAAGGATGGTTTGGCAGATCCCTCGGACAAGATGTCTATTTAATGGGTATGAAGATCAAGGATCTACATGCAATAATGGCACTAGCAGATGATAATTGCACGGAGAAGGAAATTTGTCTATTTAAAGATTCACAACCCTCCCCCAAGTCATCAGTTGTTTCAAGCTTGGAGTGTCGATTTGATAATTGTGTGGTCTAGAGAGACTCTGGTATGGATACGTGTGAAGGCCAAGAAAGGAAATCCCTTGAGGATGATTTGGCTTGCTAGAAGAGGGCCACCGAATTCTTGTTTAAATTACTAATGGGAAGGCTAGACCTTATTACTCGTCGGGTTGGGATGCTGGAGAAAGATCATGCTTCCAATGCCAGGGGTATTAATGCTAAGTTTGAGAGTGTTGAGGCGTCACTGGAGTGGAAGATAGTGAAGCTGGACACTGACCAGTTCACTTCCAACTCACATTTGATTAGTGATAGTGTATTTGCAGAGGTGAAGGAGATCATAGTGCGGTTACCTAAGACGATTGTTGCCCAGTTGCAAAATGATGGAGAAGAAGGTGTTATGGGAGCTACTCCGAGCAGTCGAGGCAAAGAAGTCAGCGAGGATGCGGGGAAGTCAAATCCTGGTTAATGTTTTTTCATATATTGTCGTCATGTGTTAATATTGGGCATGTTCTTTTGGGTATATAGTATATATTAGTGTTTTGTTATAGCTCATATGGTTCGTAGAGGGAAGAAAATAGTTTTATGGTTGTACTGGGATATAGAAGCAGCTACATAAACTGAAGCTAGTTTTGATATGGTGATGTAAAAACAATTCTAGAAGTGTAACCCAAATTTTAAATATAAAGCATATATATATATATATATATATATATTATAATAATAATATTATTATTAATATTATGCTTGTTATTATAATATTATTGTTAGTGTTAATATACCTAATAATATCAATTAATTATTTTATTTCTTCTTTATAAATGTTGTTAAATTATTTAAGAAAATTAAGAATAATGTTATGATGTTGTTATTAAATTTAATGTTATTATTATTAAATGTAATTATAATATTAATTAATTATTTCATTTCTCCTTTCTATGTAATATAAATATTATATAATATAATGTGAATATTATTAAATGATGATATTAATTATTGTTTTCATATTAATATTATTAATATTGTTATTAATATTCTAATTAATAATATTATTATAGTGTTAAATAGAATCTTAAATGGAAAGGAGGGAAAGGTTAACAGAAAGGGAAGAGGGATGGTCATTAATGATTAAGGAAGAGTGTGATGAGGCATAATTTAAGAGTTCTTCAAGTTTTTAAAGTGGTTAATAATGGGAATCCAATGGTTAATAATCAGAGGATTAAGGAATAAGTGGCTGATATCAACCACCAAAGGATTCACTATTTAATTTTGGTGGAATATGTAAAGAAGACCAAGCATCATATAGAGGAGGCTAAGGTTACTGGGAAGATTTCTCATTGTCATCACCTTAAGTTTAGGGAAGCCATTGAAATTGAGAGGTGGTCAAGTAATCTTAATAGGGATGATGGATGAAAAATTAGTAGCTATTGAATTCATGCCCTTTCTTTTTAGTTTTTTCTCCTTCTTGGTCCAGTTTTTTTTCTATTTGTTTGTGTTTTCTTCTCATTTCTCCCCATGGGATTTATTAATCCTGCTTTCTTTCCATTCTCCGTCTCTATTTTATTTTTAATCTTGATTCAGTTTTCTTCGTGATTTTAAGTATATTGTTTCCATGGTTTTAATAACTTCCCCTAGCTTGGATTTTTGAATTTTGTTTTTAATTTCCATATATATATAGATATATATATTTCTTTCTCTCAGTCATAAGTAATAATATTTTTAAATCTTAAATTTATATATATATATATATATATATATTTATCTATTTAAATTATAAGTAAAAGATTAGATTATAATCCTTAATCTTTATCATTAGTTAGAAAATAATGTCAATAGTTATTTATATCCTTTAACTCCATTATTTATATAAATTTGATATTTGATATATTATTATTTTATTAATCTAATAAATTAATGTATTCCTCCTTTGTTTTAGGATGTTATATATTGCTTATTAGAATAATGTTTATTATATTATTATTCCCTTAAATTATGGGTTTGTTATAATCTTTTATATATATTTATGTATATCTTATTTTTCGTCAAGTCTAGGTTATTTTTTATGATTTTAATTTTTATATATTTTTAAATTATTTAGTTAAAAAATAATTAATTAAATATTTTAAAATTAATTAAAAATTTATCAGTATTATTAAAAATTATTTATAAAAAAAATTTCCTCCTCTCCCAATCATATATAATCGATCTATCTTCCTATTTAACCTATTGCCTTGATGTCATTCTTCATCTTGTCATGATGATGAACCAAATTCTTCCAATGTGATTTCTACCGAAAATGTTTTAAATATTCGATCCCACTATTGTTGAGTTCTAAGCCATTATTTCTATTTAGATTGTTAGGGTTTGGATCATCTCCAAGAGTGTCTATTCAAATAATGGTTTTCCCTTACTGTAATTTGAGACTTTTCAAGTTTTATATGGTGCTTGGTTTTGAAGGAATGTTGGGCAAGGGTAGAAGTGAACATGTTCTTGTGTGTGATGTTTCTTTCATTGTGGTTTCAAAGGATTTTCCAATTTCCACAATATAGCATTTACCACATGAGAAATTACTTTTATAGATACCTTGGTGTTGATGTGGGTCTATGCTATCTTTGACAGATCTCATTTCTTATTAGTATTCACAAATTAAAGGTTGATATTTATCTCCAAAGTAATTATTTTTGGGTTTTTAATTATATTGATTAATTAAAAAAATATCTTATTACAAGTCTCATATGAAATGTGTAGTGATTTTTTATAAGCCATGGTATTGTAACAAAATATATTTACAAAATAAAAAATTTCATGATAAAGTGTGAGTTAATTTAATTAATGTTTTTTAGATGTATATATGTTTTATTTTTTTATAATAATAACAATAAATTTATAATTTAGTTAATTTTTATTATTTTTTAATTTTCGTAACAATTTTATAATGAATTTCGGCCTAAATTCTTTTTTTTTTAATGTATATATGTTTATTAATAATAATAATAATAATCTGTGGCTAAAGCACTTTGCTAATGGGAAGTTATGGGGTCAATTCTCCTTAGGCTCTGCTCATAAATTTTTAAACATGACCATAATGTAGCCTCACTACTTAAGAATTTACGTAATTTTTTTATAATTTAGTTAATTTTTATTATTTTTCTAATTTTAACAATAATGTTTTGATATTCATTATATAATTAAGTTAGAAATTATGGATAATTAAATTAAAATTATGAAAACCTTAAATAAACACCCAGTAATGTGAAAATTTATCTAATTAACCTATATTGAATAGTAAGAAATGTCTACACCCTGCTCTTTACAGATGCCACAGCATTTAACTTTCTTGTGCTTCTCGTTGATGCTACAGCATCTAACTTTCTTGTGTGTTGATTAACTTGCAGCATTGTTCCTATCCGACAAAGCACCATTTGATTGCCCGGGATTCAGTCTCATATGTGCTGCATTTCTAATGGTAGATATTGCCAATTAAATTATTTTCTCTGCTATTTTAGCTTTTTTCGGTTTCATTCAAATTAACTCACCTGGGAATGCAACCAAGCTTAGATTACTCAATACAGGCTAAAGATATCTGAGACTGTTTTCTTGATGCAGATAATTGCGTTCGTACAGGCTTGTGTGATGAGGCCTCCTCCTACGATAACCTCAGAAAGTACCGACTATGTGCAAGTGTTGTCCTCCGAAGATTGAGCAAGCAACATTGAATGTTTTGCCGGCTAGTAGCTGAGTTTCTCAAACAGGAGGCAGCCATAAGTGCATCGTCTGTTATAGATGGCATTTTGATTAGATATATAAGTTGTATAGATGATGGAGTTTCTGTTAGATTTATTTACGGTCTCTATTTTGATTTTCACACTCTGACAGGCATATGATTACTCACATGCTTTTATTGGAAGCTTTATTTGTGAAATGTGTAAGCCGGGTAGAAAATGTATTGGTAAATTATATAAACTAGCATTCCTTTTTTCCTGGAAAAAAAAATCTTTCCATCGTTCATGTAACAAAAGTAACAAAAGTATCTGTAATATATCTGATTTAAAAGTTGCATTTTTGTATTCTGTTGGGGAATTTTAAATTTCATAATATAATTTAAAAAAAAAATGCCTGATATGTTTTTTTTAAAATACATATATCTTACCAAAAAATTATATCTCCAAATTCTTATAAAAATAAAAAAACATCTTATATTTAAACTACTACTTTGTCAAATAACCTTCTCCACATGGTAATGCTAATTATTGGAACTCTTATCATGGCTCAAATTTTCTAATACATTTGGCAAGTTAATGGAATGTACATGGAAAACTACTTTTTTAAAGGGGATAGCTTACAAGTTTGTGCTTTGTGTTATGTTTTTCCGAAGGATAATAGGGTTTTAGGATTTTTTCCAAATTTTATTTTAAATTATTTGAATTTTAAAAAATATTATGTTAATATTTACCTAAATTATTGAAATATAAAAGAGGAGATTATGTTATTATACCAAGTCAAAACACAAAAAATTGATTTGAATACAAATATTATGTCTAAATTTAAGGAAAATTATTAGTCCAAAAACTAGAAAGAGGATAAGAGGAAATTAAGATACTATAAAGAGGTCACTAAATGTGATCTAAATATCAATTTTTTGTTTATATAATAGACCATTTAAAAAAAGAAAATCAAAAAGGCTAAAAGAAGAATGAATTCCATAGTTCAACAAATTGTTGGACAAATTCTAAAACACCCTATAGAGATTTAGGAAAGTTTATCTCAAACCTATTTAGTAATAAAAACAAAATGATAAAGCAAACCAATTAATTCATTGTCATTTTTCTTAAAGGTTTGAGAAACTAAAATCCGTCTCAGTTGACAACTAGAGTAGTCATCATCATCAAAAACATATTTATGGCAAAAAATAATAATGATATATGTAAGTTATAATTATGGATGTCTATTAAGTTTATCTTGGGTGGTTGGAAGGGATGATTGTTATCATCCCCACCTAGGTTCAATTTTGCAAGTGACATGATGAGTATATTGTTGCAATGGCTTCAAGTCTTATTGTTGAATGGGAGCCCTAAAGAATACCATGAAGAATATCTTACATTTTTTGTTGAACGAGGAGCCCTAAAGAATATCATATCCTTACTATGAAGAATGTCTTACATTGAATATGATATCTTTCCCATGAAGAATGCCTTACATTTGTTGTTGAACAAGAAGAGCGCTAAAGAATATCATATCGTTACCATGAAGAATATATTGCATTCATTGTTGAAGTATATCTTATCTATGGAACATTGTTATGTGAGGAACAAAAGGTTATAATTATGGATAACAAATAAAATTATCTTTTTCTTCAAAATGATGTCAAACATATTTTCCATGATTGCTAGCTTTTAAAAATAATCATATATTCTTATTTGAGAAGAGTTTTTTAAAATATGCTAATATTTTTTAATGATGTATTTTAAGTTTAAAATACACTTATCTACAAAATAAATTACTAAATAGATTTTAAAAACACATTGTGAAGAGGGAGAAAAAGGCTTATACACCTTCGCCAAAATCTGTGCAGAAATAGACATGAGTAAAGGTCTACCTGATCAGATCAATCTCAAAATTGGAGATTTCCACTGGACTCAGACCCTAGATTACGAGAACACAGCCTTTCACTGCGGACACTGTCATCACACAGGGCACCTTCAAAGCTCTTGTCCCTCAATGGCTGCCCAAAAGAAGAAAGCCAATCCTAAGCCAAAATCCAAAAGTTGGAAGCCTCATGATCCTCCTCCCATGGATGATTTTGACTCTAGCTCAGATGAAGAGGAAGGGGATCCGGAAGGATTAGAAGCATCGCTGGCACATGATCCACCCTCGACTGGTCCTGAGGATTCTTCTGTCCCTCCAAACTCACAGAAAAGGACTCATGAGTCCTCTCCATCGGATTCAGACAAGGAGACCTCTCCGTCTGCCCAACTCTGTTTGCAAATCTTACCAGCTCAGCAGAGTCAGCTTGATTGGGTCAAAGTTGGAAAAAAGAAAGGGAAAAAATGCCGAATAGTTGATTCTACCCACGTTGGGTAGAATCCTTTGTTCTGCTTCTACTTCTCTGTTCTTCTTATTACTTCTTGTTCAGCATTGCTCTCTTCTTGGTTTCTCTTGGGGGCGAGGTGGATAGTTTATCCTTTCCGGTTGCCCGTTTTCCTACTTCTCTTGGATGTATCTTCATATTGTACCATACTTCCTCTTAATAGAATTAGTTTTTTACCGAGAAAAAAAAAAAACATAGTGTGAATAATGTTGCTTATATTTTTGTCTTTCAAATTTAACTTATTTATGATTTAATATTTTTATTTTTTATTTTTTGTTATTTAATAATGTTATATTTACAAAATGTAGATATTAGAATAGTCCAATGACATAATACTTCTTTGCATTGTGCTATCTCCAAGAGGTTCACCTAAGTAAAGCATTATTTGTGGTGAATACTTCATTAATGAAAATACATGAATAAATATGGTAGAAGTGGCATCATGAAGAAAAGGGAGGGATATATTGGTAGGCGTGATGACTGCATAATTGTATGGGTTGTCTTCAGTTGGGGACGAGAGCCATCCATCATCGTAGCTAATCTCTCACTAAAACTACATATAGAAGATATAATCAATATTCATATTAATTAAGTAACAAACTATGTTTCAAAATCTTGTTAACAATGTATTCTTCCCTTTTTTTGAGATCGATGTCCCACAAAACGATGTGGAGAAAAAATATTGTTCTTATTGTTGTTGTTGTTGTTGTTGTTAGTATCCACCATCAAGTACATGCAATTTGAAACTACATTATCAAGCAAGCTCCAATGTACCTTTTTCATGTTTTGACATTTGACTTTCTTTTCTTATGGGTACTTAATATTGAATCTAAGAAAAGTGAGATTGTAATAATGATGGACACTACAAGATTTGATCTTTTGGTTCAATGAGTGAGGATGGGGTTTTCACCATTAAAGTTTCTTAGGAGCGACTAGAGTAGATCAAGGTGAACCAATCATCAATGATGTCAAACCTATACCACGTGGAAGGGAGAATGGGGTATGAGGAGAAATTTTTCGACTTCATTGATGATATGTTGGAGGGTCAAGTGATTTGGTTCAACCTAGTTGCAGATCCTTTGGATGACTTGAGGGATTCTCACTAGCTACATTAGTTGGGGTCCAAAGCCTTGGAGGAGGCGACCATGGTGATTCTAGGGGAGTTAGCATAGGAACTGAGTTTTCAAGGTGTCAAATCCTCAATCCAAGCAAAGCACAAGGTGGCGGGACTTCTCAATGATCCAACCAAGGACTATAATTGCTTAATTGTATCGCACCATGCTTGAAGGTGTGAACCTGATCTTGTGGATTCATCATCCCTAAATGCATGGTCAAAGGAGGAAGGTGGGTGATTACATTCCAGGCATGAATTTGAAAACACATTGAATGAGATTTGTCAAGAAGTTGATTTCCTTTGCAATAGTGCTATCGATCAACAAGATTATGTTTCTCATTCTTGATTTGTGGGCACAATGTGGGATCTGCAACTATTGAAGGGTGCCGCTTAAAGAACTTGGAGGTGGTAGGGATGTAGTATTAGTTAGGCTCTAGAAAGATGAAGAGACAAATATATATATATATATATATATATATATATATATATATATATATATATATATATATATATATATATATATCTATAAAGAAATCCATAAGCTTGAACCTAGTTGGAAAAACTAAACTCAATGACATTATGGAAACAAGGGATTGGCCATTGGTAGGACCTTTTCCTAGGAAGATGAGTAACAAGGAGCTAAATAATTGGACCAACCTCAACTTTTAGCTAGTCATGAGGTCCTATCCACACACCCTATTTCTAGTAAAAGGGTAGTTAGTTTAGGTTTTTAAGTCAATAGAAGAAGCAAAAATATTGCACTAGCATCGAAAGTGTGGGTCACAATCCTTTTTCTTAAAGAAATGGCATATAGGATTTTATGCTTGACAGGCTATTATTGATATTCTTCTAATATGGATTCATATTCCAATACTACCACTAATTTTGTGGTCCAAGGAGATGTTTGAAAAAAATAAAGAACACTTTGGTATTGTTTCCAAAGTAGAGTTATCTTACCAAGAGCTTGGGTATTATAGCATGACTCATATTTTGATAGGGCTGAAGATGAGCAAAGGTTTAGCAAATTAAATGGATATTAGAAGAGGAGTTGATCTTTTCCATCTCAATTTGGACTATGAAATTTAGATGTAAGTGATGCCATTGTTATGGGCACCTTTCAACAAACGAAAGTAGCCAAGTATCCCAAATAATTAGGCATTAAGGAAGCTTCCAAGAGGTCCATAGCTTTTGGAACTAGAAACAAGCCAAACTATGAGTACGAAATAATATTTAGGGGTTAAAATGACCTCAGATGACCTTCTAGTAGGAATATTTGAGTAGACACCTAGAACATAAACATTAGATAGTTCAAAGAACCTACCCAAGACATGGTCAATGACAAAAAGGTACCTCTACTTAAAACTCGTTAGTCTCCCTATATGAAGAAAAGTATTTCCTTGAATTTTTTTGCTTGTGGGACGTGGGGAAATGTGGTTGGATCAAAAGTAACATAATCCACAAGTGATTTCTATCTAGTTTTTCTAGTATAAAAGAACCCAATCCACTGCTTCTCATAATCTTTCCTAGAATTATTGAGGGTGTGGATGTTGCATGCGATCTAGAAGGTTCCATTGCAAACCCTAATTCATATTTCTCTTTAAAAGGAAAGGAAACTTAGGACTCCAATCCCCTGGAAATGGTGAAGGACAATTTAAGACATAGAACCAAAGGCATGCTTGATTTTGAAAGGAAGGTGGCAAGAGTTTTAAGCTTTGTTGAAGAAAACAATACCAAATCCAATCAAAAGGGAAGGAAAATTTTCATGTCTTTCTCCCATAAACAAGCATATGCAAAAGCAAGATCTAGCAAATGATTATCCTTAATTGATGCCCTTAGATAAAATCCCCCTTTCAAAGGTTCCAAATAAATTTTATAACCCTCAAATGTAGAGGATGGACAACCCCTCAAAGAAGTTGGACATAAAGAGATTAGTTGATATGTTCAAACCTTTTATTATTCTACAAGAATAGAAAATGATACATGGGGATAAAATTATTTAGGATCTCTCTAAACTTATTAGAAATGATATCTTATATGTTATTGATGTCACTGCTAAATCATGTAGGAATGTGACTAGATGGAATAAATGGCCCTTAGCTCTCATGAATTCTTGGGCCCTTCCTACAGGGTGAGAGCTTTCTTTTTCTCTTGGGATATGGGGAAGATATCATAATGTTGAATATTTATGGTCGTTATATGGACAATGTATTGTTGGGATATATTTTTCAAAATGGATTGTTTGTGATCAGGGAGACATGGATTTCACCTTATGAGCATCATAGGTATAGCGTGTAGCTATTTAACTGGACCCCTTCTCTAGATATTTTTATAAAAATTGAAGGAAACTCACCTTTTAAATATTGAACCAACCAAGCTATCTCCTACTTAGAGAAACAAGAGAGTTGGGGAAGCCATAATTGTTAAGATACTTGACAAGCTTTTAATTTATAAAGCCTTCCTAAATTCAAAAGCAATTAAAATCGCTCACAGGGTGTAGAATAGAGGGTGATGGGGTGTACTGTTAAGTCACTCAGTGATGTGAAGGTCACGGTCTGAAACTCCATAGGAAAAAATCCGGTCATGTTAAGGGCTCATGTGGCCTAGGCCAGATGTGATCCCAAGGTGATTTTGATGGTTTAGATGCCCCTGGGTCACGATTTCTCAAGACACAAGTCAAGCCTGATGTAATCTCTTATGAACTCAGATCGCTTAACCAAAAAAAAAAATTAAACTCAAATTTTGAAATGCATAGTAACAGAAAAAGTACATTTGAACCATTTTGATATATATATATATATATATATATATATATATATATATATATATAAAATTTAGAAATAATAAATTGGTGTTTTTGAATGGTTGTAGTTTAAAATCAATTTATTAGGGAATTGGTAGAGTTTAAGCTTCCTCAATTTTGGAAATAAGTCAAACAACAAAGGTTATCTAAAGCATAAATAAGTTTTTTTTATGGGTGGACGAATCTTTTTTTGGTTAATTTTTTAGGGTATTTAGACAATTAGGAATTAGTTAAGATCAATGTGGTTTGATGTGTCTAGGTAAAGTGTGTTTCTTTAGTATGCATTAGTTGCCTTGTAATTTGACAATCACCATATGTTCTAGACAAAGAATGATCTGACGACTCATTATCTCTTCAATACTAATAGCTATTGATTTGTGGCTTAACACCTAATTGGTCTATGATTTATATTTAAAATGGAGAGTCATTGCTTATGATTTATTTTGAGAAACTCTTATTTCCAATTTTCTTTGCATTAATAAAATTTCCTAAATGGCCACATTGTTTGGGATCTGCGTGGTCTATTTCCCTCTTAGACGGTTTTAACCACGTATAAATACTAGTGTGACATGCTTGGTCTAGTTGTGTGAGTGGTTTCTTAAGGTGTCTATCCTCTTTGGAATACCTTGTTATTTCCAACATGAATCAAAGCTTATTTGAAGACTCGGTGCCATTGTTGTTCAAGATTGTGAACCAGTGTTACTGCATGCAACAAAATATTTATCGGTTCTACTATTTTTGTGCATTTCTAGGCTTACTATACTATTGCATTGCATTTGGAGCGCAACTTTCACTAAAGAGTGTCTTTCATTTCATAAAAAACATGTGTTTGTTTGTTGACAGTATAGTTTTTTTTTCATATCTAGAGGTATAATTGTTGAACATATATATATATATATATATATATATATATATATATATATATATATATATATATATATATATATATTGGTTTTACTATCTTTTATTTTTGGTTTGCTACTCTTTATCAATGTGCTCCGTGTAATCTCAACAAATCATAAATACAACAATAATTTTGTTCTTTTTTTTTGTATTCTCCTGTGTGCTCTATGCAGTCACAACAAATCAAAATAGACAAAAAACTTGCATTTATTGGGTAAGCTAACTTGGATCTAACCCCATTGTTGTTGAGTTTCATTTTTTTCAAAATAATTGCTTGTTTTTGGATGAGAATATGAAAACACGATTTTTTGGGGGTAAGCATGCATTTTGAGCCAAATCTCTAACAACAACACCCCAATCCTCCTTCATTAGTATGATTATGTGTTTTTCACTAGCTCATTTGGTTGAAATTTACTACATTTATCAAAGAGATCTTGAAGTCAAAACAACAATAACACCCTCATTTTCCTTCGTTAGTATTGTTATGTGTTTTGCACTAACTTAGTTGGTTGAAAGTTACTTTATTTAGCACAAGCCTTGAGTTCAAGTCTCTTTTTCTAAGTGATTCACACTTGTTTTATTAAAATGGATCACTTCAAAAATTGTCTTAATTACAAAAGTGAGCTTATAAGCAAAGCTAGTGAGAGAAATGAATATTTTTCCTTTTTTTGGCAACATCCATCACCATGTGGGTTGACTCTACTTGCCACATGGATTTTTATTACCGTTAATGTCTTTTTCTAAAAAAAGGGAATCCTTTTCACATCTAAAGTCTAATTTCAATGCCATTTTTTTAAACAACCTACTTTTTGAAAGTTTTCCATCAAAATAGTCAATTTTAGCTATTGAATCCATATTACCAGCATATTTTAATATGGCTACTCCAAGTGAAATTATTCTTACCTATACCAACTAATTCTAATGGAAATCCCATATGAAGAATGTCTTAAGAAGTTAAGAATAGTACCAAATTACCTTGACAAAATAAAAAACCCCATCCATACTTACTATTTCTTTGTCATTTTTTGAAAGACTATAATGACACATAAATGGTAGGATTATAGCATATCCATTTCACCAACATGGACTCCTAAGACATGAAGAAATTCATTGATGTTCCTACACATACATTTGATATTGGAAAGATGAAAATGGTTATAGATTATTCTAGTTTCATGTGTTGCTAATTTATTCGGCTATAAATGAATTAATTTATATCTTAAAAAATTTAAATCAATGCTCAAATCAACGGAAATATTCCTTGTTCCTTTACTATTGCTAATGGTGGTTATCTTGTGACAAGACCCACATTATTCACACTCTAATAATATTAGTATATGAACAACTATATTCCAAATTCAATTTAAATAAAAAAACTCTTCTCATTTCAAACAATCATGTGAGCATAGTACAACACTTGAATAAGTAAATATAGGTGAACGTCTTTAACAATAAATGAGACAATAAGAAAAGATCCAACAAAAAACTAGATAATTCTTTCTCAATCCAATGCTTTCATAACAACATTCAATCACTTAGATAAGGAGGTGAAGGTATAACTAGCCAATTAGAGCATACAACCTGGGCAAAGGCATATAGCTAGCTATTGGAGAACTTGATGCTTTGAAGGATGTGTACAAGTATCCAATGGATAAATTGATGCTATGAAGGATGTGTACATCCAATTAATGAAGAAATTAATGTTCTAAAGTATGTGTATGTCTAACCAAGGTGAAATTGCAGCTATGGAAGAAGACATACGACCTATGGAAAAGAATTTCATCATATGAAGAGGACATATGGCCTATAGAAAAGAGGAAAAATTCCAACACACCTAAAGACCTTCTCTCAATGAATTTAGAAACCTCAAATTTATTGTAACAAATTTGGAATGGAAACCATTGATCTTTAAGACTTGTTAGGCATTTGAAGATGTTGGTTTTCTAGATATTGATAAACTCTGATCGAAAATAAACATAGAGTATGAAAAATTGGTAATTCTAATGAAAAATTCCATTCCAAACAATCTCAATGCCCACTAGTAGTCATTAAAGCATAAATAAGGAAATTCATAATCAATGTAGAAACAAATTCACATAGTAAATCACACAAACATAGATAAATCATCCCATATGAGTCATTGTTTACCTTGGAGACCCAAATGGGAAAATTGACATTTAAATGGTTTCATCCAAGCTCCTTATTATGCAGTTATAAGCAAGTTATAGTTTCTCTGGTTCACCTCATTCTCCTCATGAAATTATGGGAAGTATTCCCTTCACTCTCAACCACAAAACCACTCTTCCTTTATGAAAACATAATATATGGTAGGATGGATTAGTTAGGGGATATTTTTAAGGTCAAGCATCCCCCTCAGCTTCCCTTGTCTTTTCAATTTAGTACATTGGGGAAGAGGCCTCATGTTTGTTTGTTTGTTTTTTTTTTTTTAATAAAATATTTATCCTTGTAACTTTACATTCCATATTATTTCCTTATGATTTGATTTAATGTAGGGGTGGAAATCAATCACTATGGCATGGAGCCCTTCACATCAACGACTAGGTATCCTTCCTCATCCATAATTGCAAGCCTTCTCTGTGGCAGTCATCATAGAGCCTATGTTGGTAGCCAATTGTTTTTGGGTGGATCCAATTTGGATGCACCTCTCCACTGTGAGTCCTTTTGTTCCCAAAAGCTTCCAAGGATAAATGAGGTAACTTGCTTGCAATTTGGTTTCTCTCATATCATTTCACCTTCCTTTTAGTGTATCCTTTGAGACCAACTTACCATATCTCTTGCCATCCTATATGATTTATCCATTATGTTCACTACAAATTGCATCTTCCTTCAATTCTTCTAGAGCATGTGGCGAAAATTCTTCAATAGTAGGGACAACCTTATGGTTCTCATCTTCATCTAGCATGAAAGTTTTGAATATCTTCAAGTACTTCACATTCACCATTGAATTGATATACATATATGGAGGAAGTCTCAACCTAAAGGTATTCTCGTTCACTTACTTAATGTTGTCAAATGGTCCATACATGAGGGGATTGGATTTCTTCATTGCTACTTGCAATCAACCCTTATAAAAAAAAATAAACACCTTGTCTCTAGCATGGAATTTATGATTTTCCCTATGTTAGCCATATCTAGCTTTATATTGTTACTAAATTTCTCAAGCTACTCCTACACCCTTAGGTGTATCTATCTGATATTATCCATGAATATACTCACATTTTTTTCATCTCCTTGGTTCTCTACTTCATCCTTCTATTTTCCATACATAATATCATATGGTGAAGGAGGTAAGTAACCAAAACAAGTCTTGAAAGGAAAATTGTTAGTGGAAGAATGGAGTGTTCTATTGTAGGAATGTTCAATGCAAACTAGTTTCTCATTACATATCTTTGGATGTTTGCTTCGAGAGGCGCGTTCTACAGCCCAATATGGGGTAGATGTGTAAGTGTGTCTGTCCTGCTGAAATTTCACTAATGTCGGCCAAAATTAAAAACTAAAAAAATCTAAATAATGTCATTTTAAACAATAACTTACATAACCATATAAATAAACAATTAAAAATCAATCTAATTAGTGTAGATGGTGATTTCTAATCCTAGTTGATTGCTTGCACTAAATGCATTGATTTTAGTGTAGATGTTGATTTCTAATGATATTTGATTACTTGCACTAGATGCATTTATTTCAATGTAGATTATTTATAATCCTATTTGATTGATTGCACTAAATGCATTTATTTCAGTGTAGATGGTGATTCCTAATCCTATTTGATTTCTTGCACTAGATGCATTAATTTCAATGTAGATGTTGATTTCCAATCCTATTTGATTGCTTGCACTAAATGCATTGATTTTGGTGTAGATGGTGATTTTTAATCCTATTTGATTTCTTGCACTAGATGAATTAATTCAATGTAAATGTTGATTTCTAATTATATTTGATTGCCTTCACTAGATGCATTGATTTCAATGTAGATGATTTCTAATCCTATTTGATTGCGTGCACTAAATGCATGGATTTCAGTGTATATGGTGATTTCTAATCCTATTTGATTGCTTCCACTAGATGCATTGATTTCAATGTATATGTTGGTTTCTAATATTATTTTCTTACTTGCACTAGATGCATTGATTTTAATGTAGATTTTGATTTCTAATCTTATTTGATTGCTTGGACTAGATGCATTGATTTCAGTGTAGATGTTGTTTTCTAATCTTATTTGATTTATTGCATTAGATGCATTGATTTGAATGTATATGTTGATTTTTTATTTGATGTAACTGGATGTATGATGATACATTAATTTTAAAGTGATTGGATTAATAAATTGTGCATTGATTTCAGTGTAAGTGCAAAAAAATATTGACAATGTACATTGATCTTTGTGTTATAGTGTTGAAATATGGCAACAAGAATATTCCAATTTAATTTGTCCTTGAATTAAATTGTGAATTCATGCAAGAGTTATCCCTTAAATTAAGGAGATAAGATTGAGTTGTATTTGAGTTGTAATTATTTAACTCAGTTTACTGAGTTAAGTCCAGTTAAATTAGTTCCAAACTATTTGAGGAACTAATAGAGAGTTAATAATCAGTTGATGCATGCATGCACTCAACTAGTGCTACTCTAGTTAACTGAAGATTCCGTCATCAGAAACTCATGCATGTCTATTCTGAGAAAGACCCAATTGAGATTAAAGTCAAGGACAATGTACTATCAGTTGCATGTGTTTTCTCAAAGAGAAAACTCATGCATGCAGTCAAGGATTTAATCCTGGAGGATTGCGCAGTTTTGGAGGAGATCATCCACTTGGTAATAGGGGAATCATCCACAAGGAACAACACAAGGAAATAGGAGCTTGGAGGGTAGAGAGGAAGGCTGGAGAGAAGCCAAGATTGCCTATGAGCATCTGTGAGGATTGTATTGAGAGTTGGCTAGCTGTGAGAGCTAAGGCTTTGTATAATTCATATGTATTTCCACCATGTATGATAATACAATAGTGTGGGGGTTTTAGCTGAGGATTTCCCCAAAGCATTTTCATGTGTATTGTGCCATTGATTCTTCTTCTTCTGGTTATATTGTTCAGCTCGATCTTTAAGCTTGCGCAAATTGATAGTAGAAGTAGGTTATAGTATTTTGCTTTGATTTATATTGCATTATTGGGTTAACCTACATCGGATTTTCTACATGGTATCAGAGCTGGATTTGTAGAAATTTTCTACATGGTATCGGAGCTATGAACAATATACTGAGAAGAGAATTCGAAGTTTGAAGTTCGGGGTTGCAGGTGTAAATCAGATTCATATCATACTTCAAGTTTGGCCAATGGCGTTCTATGGCTTGAGACTCGAGTATGCCTTGGAAGGTAGCTTGAATTACATAGCATGGAAAGATAGAATGGAGGTTGTATTAGAATACAATGGCTTGAAGGAATTCATTGATCAAGAAATACCAAAGCCGGCTTCAACTAATGCACAAGAGTTGGCTAAGTGGAAGAAGTGTGTGGCGAAGGCGAGACGGATCATCATTGAGGGAGTTCGAGACCATATTGTCTCACGTCTCCATGGGAAGGATACTCCATTTTCAATGTGGAAGACATTGAAGGACCTGTACCAGAACAGTAGCGACCAGAGGAAATTGGTGCTCAAGGATAAGCTTTGAAGAATCAAGATGGAGAAGGGTGATACTATTTCCACATATCTGAACAAGCTCACCACCTGCAGAGATGAGCTTGGCAGTGTGGGAATAACTACTGCCGATGATGATATGGTGAGCCTCGCTCTCCTTGGCCTTCCAAAGAGTTGGAATAGCTACTAGGACTCTGTGAATGGAAGGGAGAAACTACCGGATTGGGAACGACTATGGTCGGATCTTATGGAAGAGGAGATATGGAGGAGCACACGAGATGGTTCTTCATCCAAGAATGATGAAGAAGAAAATCTAGCCTTAGCAAGTAAGGAAAGGAAAGGGAAGGGGAAGGCTTCCCATTTCAAATCAAATTCTTCTCATGGAGGGAATAAGGGTGACATTTCTAAAGTAAGATGCTTTAATTGTCACAAGATGGGACATTATACGACTAATTGCCCATCGAAGAAGTCCAAGAAGGGATCCTCGGAAGGATCAGAAGGTGAGGCATTAGCCTCTCAGTTTGAAATGCACTTTACGCTCATCGCATGCATGGTGTCATCGATAATGGGTTGTGTCTGGTACCTTGACATTGGAGCCTCATTACACATGATCGGTGATAAAAATTTATTCAGTGCCTTGGAGGAGAAACACCTCAAGATGCACATAGAGATGGGTGACGACGGAAGGTATAGTGTTTCAGGAGTGGGCACGATTGCTTTTCAAAGGGAGCATGGAGCTCCTCTCACCTTGACAGATGTGATGTATGTGCCTGGAATGAAGAAGAACTTGGTATCGGTCACAATGTTGGAGGACAAAGGCTATGATGTTGTCTTCAGTAAAGGAAAGGTGTTCCTAAGACACATAGCCACAGGGTAGACCAAGAGGATAGGGATTCGGGTGAAGAATATCTATAAACTAGAGGTAGATGATTGTGCAGCATTGAGTATGAAAGCAGAATTGGTGCAAAGCCAAGACATTGGTGAGTTGTGGCACAAGTGGTTGGGTCATTTGCATCATGGGGCTTTGAAGATAATGCAGCAGATATCTACAAGACTTCCCAAAGGTAAACTTGAGCAAGTTGACGCATGCAAAGGTTGTACCTTGGGAAAATAAGCCAAGTCTTCTTTTCATGATCGAGACAGTCAAGCAGGGGCTATCTTAGAGCAAGTTCATACTGATTTGTGTGGACCATTCTCGACGGCATCCACAACGAAGCAACGGTATTATGTTATTTTCATTGATGACTATTCTCATAAATGATGGATTTATTTCATGCAGAAGAAGGACCAAACCTTCACAAAGTTTTGTGAGTTCAAAGCTTTGGTCGAGAAAGAGTCAGGGAAGAAGATCAATGCCTTGAGAAGTGACAACGGTGGAGAATATGTCTCTCAAGATTTTAAGGACTTCTATGTAGCGGAAGGAATTAAACGAGAGTTGACGACACCTCATAACCCATAGGAGAATGGGGTGGTTGAGAGGAAGAACAAAACTATTGTAGGGGTATCACAGGCAATGTTGCAAGACTAAGGCCTACCACTTCACTTGCGAGCTGAGGCATGCAAAACAACGGTCTATTTGCAGAATAGAAGCCCACATCGCATACTTGGGATGAAGACACCAGAGGAAGCTTTCTCCAGTAAGAGACCAGATATGGGTCACTTTAGGATCTTTGGCTCATCGATATATTGCCATGTGACAAAGGATGCACGAAAGAAGCTTGAGTTGACAGTAGAGTTGGGGATACTTGTGGGGTACACTAATACACCTCACAACTATCGGGTGTACTTGCTTACCAGTCGGAGGATGATGGTTCGCAGAGATCTCAAGTTTGATGAGTAGCGGGCCATGCGAGTTTCCCTTGAGAGGGAGCTACAACTACAGGCTATGGAGGAACTATTGGTTCCTAAGGAGGAGGAGCCTCGGACTGATGCGGAGCAACCGCATGCAGAGGTTCTAGGAGTGGAGACATCCACTCAAGCAGAGTCTTCTAGAGATGGATGAAAGCACACAAGAGAAGCTGACAGATTGTTGGAGGATGCAAGAGACAATGTGGGAGAACCATCTTCTCAGCGAAAAAAGAGGAGGTCACATGAGAGGTACACTAGATACATGTCCCTTGATGGGGAATGTGTTGAGACTGAGTCATCTTCCTTTGAGGAATCATTGCAACAGCCGATTTGGGTTAATGCTATGGTGGAGGAGTATGACTTCATAGTTCATAAAAGTGTTTGGGACGTGGTTTCGAGACCGGAGAACAAGTCAGTTGTGAGTTCTCGTTGGCTTTACAAGGTAAAGCAAGCTATTGATGGTAGTATGAAGAAGCACAAGGCAAGATTTGTTGCCTGTGGCTTTTCACAGGTCGAGGGGATTGACTATGATGAGACTTTTGCTCCTATCACAAGGTACTCATCTACCAGATCTATGTTGGAACTATCAGCACAGATGGGTTTGAAGATCCATCAGATGGATGTGAAGACTGCATTCCTCAATGGCTAGATTGAGGAAGAGGTGTACATAGAGCAGCCGAAAGGTTTTGAGACCTTCGATCGTGAGTCACATGTGTGCTGACTCAAGAGAGCATTGTACGAGCTGAAGAAAGCACCTCGTGCTTGGTACACCATGATAGACAACTACTTCACCGGGTTGGGCTTCATAAAGAGTGAAGTAGATGCGAACCTGTACCACATCGTGGTGAAAGGTAAGTTGTTGATTATCGTACTTTATGTTGATGATCTCATATTGACTGGTGATGATCAGTTGATCATGTCTTGCAAGGAGGACCTTGCAAGAGAATTCGAGATGAAATACATGGGTCTCATGCATTACTTCCTTGGCATGGAAGTGTGGCAGAAGGATGGGGAGTTGTTTGTGTCTCAGGGAAAGCATGCCAACGATACTTAGGAGATTCCACATGGAGAAGTGCAAGCCCATGCAGACTCCTCTAGTAGGTAACTGGAGGCAAGAGGTTGCTACTTCAAGAGAAGTGGTAGAGGCTACTGTGTACAGGCAGCGTGTGGTTTCACTGATGTACTTAGTGAACACACGACCAAATTTGTGCTATGCGGTGAACCAGCTGAGTCAAGCGATGGTTCAGCCTACCAATATGTTTTGGAAGGCGACAAAGCATGTATTGAGATACCTCAGAGGCACATCTTAGTATGGATTATGGTACAAACGGACAAAGGGAGTGAAGCTACTTGACTTCACTTATGTATATTGGGCATGGAATCCATCAGATCAGGAAAGCACATCAGGAGGGATTTTCAACCTTAGGTCAGTAGCAATTCCTTGGTACAGTAGGAAACAGAGGTCGGTTGCACTCAACTCGGCAGAGGCAGAATACATGGCTGCAAGTTAGGTAGCATGTGAGGCCATCTGGATGTGGAAAATCCTAGTTGGTTTGTTTGATCAGAGGATGGAACCAACTATGATCTATTGTGATAATCATAGTTGTATCAAACTCTCTGAGAATCAAGTATTTCATGATAGGTCCAAGCACATCGACATCCGGTATCATCATCTCAGAGACTGTGTAGCGAGGAGGATCATGTTGCTACAGTATATTTTGACAAAGGAGCAAGATGCTGACATTTTGACAAAGGCATTGTCAAAGTGTAAATTCAAGTTCCATAGAGACAGGATCAGGGTGGCAAATAATCCCTTTCATGTTGAGAGGGAGTGTTGAAATATGGCAACAAGAATATTCCAATTTAATTTGTCATTGAATTAAATTGTGAATTAAAATTGAATTTAGTCTTAACAGCTACTTGGAATTAATTAATTAATTTATTTTAAATTAATTAGTTGGAGAAATTCAAGTTAGAAGTCTTTCTGAAGTCAAGTCATGCAAGAGTTATCGCTTAAATTAAGGAGATAAATTGAGTTATATTTGAGTTGTAATTAGTTAACTTAGTTTACTAAGTTAAGTCCAGTTAAATTAGTTCCAAACTGTTTGAGGAACTAATAAAGAGTTAACAATCAGTTGATGCATGCATGTACTCAACTAGTGCTACTCCAATTAACTGAAGATTCTGTCATCAGAAACACATGCATGTCTATTCTGAGAAAGACCCAGTTGAGATTAAAGTCAAGGACAATGTACTATCAATTTCATGTGTTTTCTCAAAGAGAAAACTCATGCATGCAGTCAAGGATTTAATCCTTGAGGATTGCACAGTTTTGGAGGAGATCATCCACTTGGTAACAGGAGAATCATCCACAAGGAATAGCGCAAGGAAATAGGAGCTTGGAGGGCAGAGAGGAAGGCTGGAGAGAAGCCAAGATTGCCTGTGAGCATCTGTGAGGATTGTACTGAGAGCTGACTAGCTATGAGAGCTAAGGCTTTGTATAATTCCTATGTATTTCCACCATGTATGATAATACAATAGTGTGGGGTTTTTAGCCGAGGCTTTCCCCAAAGTATTTTCATGTGCATTATGCCATTGATTCTTCTTCTTCTAGTTATATTGTTCAGCTCGATCTTTAAGCTTCCACAAATTGATAGTAGAAGTAGGTTATAGTATTCTGATTTGATTTATATTGCATTATCGGGTTAACCTACATTAGGTTTTCTACATAGAGTAACTCAACCTATTAATATTGGAGAACAAAGGGAGACAATGTATGATGTTTACTTCAACAACTCGAGCTAGATATTTAAATGGTTTATGATTTCAACTATCCTTTTCATATAATCGATATGAAAATATGACAAAACTAACAAGGGTGACAATAAGAATAGTAAAAGAAAATAGTTTGAGATCGATCACAATGAAGACTATTTGTAATTGACTACATTTTTATTATTCACATTTTCTATCATTCAACACTATTACATTGTCACTTTGCATTCAAAATTTTTGTTTCATCAATTTTCACCATTAATGTTATTGACAATATTTATCACTAATCAAATTTAAAATTAAAATGACTAGATAGATATTAGGCATATTTAAAATGGTTTTATCAATATTAGATGTATTTACATATTATCGATAAAATTAGTCATATGCTCGATAGATTTTCCTTAGCTACACACGACTGAAACCAACCTAGATCCATCTTAACTCTGGATCTATCAATCGCTGAGAGGGATCAAATCTCTGAAGATGCAAACCTTTCCTCAAGTTTTTCACTAAAAAAAGATGTTTGCACCTCGAGATATTTGATCTCTCTCGGCGCTTGATAAATCTGGAGTTAAGATGGATCCAGGTTGGTTGTTATTGTAATCTCTCAGCAACTATACCAATGTCTAATTGATAACTTATTCCATCGTTCTAGGGAAGGAATGAAATGGAATGCCACATCTTGGTATCCATTCTTTTCCAAAGTGTTCTCCAAAAATTTCCTAAAAACCTACTATCTCAACTAGATATGATGGAACTTGGTAATCCAAAATTTAGCCAAACATGGTTGAAGAATAGTTCAATTTCCTCTTGTCTAGAGATTGTTTTCTCATAAAGGATGAGTATAGACATCTTAATAAAATGGTCTACTATGAAAATCAAGTATCCATGACCTCTATGAGATAGGAAAACCTCCAACAAATTCCATGGAAATGCTCTCCCAAGGCCTACTTGGTATTGAAAATGGCATGTATAGCCTAAGATTATAGTTGATTGGCTTGCTAGTGCTATAAGGAACATGGTATCTGACAAGTTTTTTCCACCTACTCCAACATCTTTTAGCAGTATAAATACCGTTGAAAATTTACCAATGTCTTCCTTATGCTAAAACATTTAGCAACTTCAAAAGTGTATGCTTCTCTCATTAACTAAATTCTTCTGTCATGTGGTATGTGTAGCTTTTATATCTTGTATAGTAGCTCATCTTGGAGGTAATATTTATTTCCTTCCATGGAAATGACCATTCTCTCCTTCAACTACTTGTATACTCCTTTAAAATATTCATTTGAGTTCCTCATAGTCTTCACTCATAAGATCATGAGTGAAAGCCTTACGCTGCATTATCACCCCAACTATTGCAATCTTCTTTAGTGGTGGCTGAGAGGGTATGCCTACTATCTTATTCATGGCTTATTTATTGTACTTGATGAATAAGTAAATTTTTTGCAAGAATGTGACCACTTATAATTCCTCACTTGTTGCATCTTATTTTGGTTTTGCAAGGAACTGAAGTAGTTCATGATTTGAGTGTAATATAGTCTGTTTTCCTAGGATATAATGCTTCCACTTCTCATTACATGTATAATCACAAAGAGATCATTATAATATCTAGTGTAGTAAAGTCTTACTCCACGAAACAACTGTAAATGGTAACACATAAGTCTTCCCCCTTACATAAACATTACTCCTAATGAACACTTACTACCATCTATCTATAACTCAAAGGCCATTGCAAATTTAGCATGGCTAAAACCATAACATCATATATCTTCTTTTGTGTTCGAGTGCTCATTATTGTGGCTTACCCAAATGAAATCTCTTTCATTTAGTGGCCATGACATGCAATGGAGTTTCTATGGTTGAAAAATTTACAATGCTCAAACATTTTGTTGTTCCCATGGAAATCCTAGCCTCTATCATGTTGGTGGGAATAAGCCATCAGGTGATGGTTGCAATATTTTTTGGATCCACCTCATCTCTCCTCCATTGATCCAATGTGTGAGATATCTCAATAATGTATTTCCAAGCTCAAATTTCTACAAATTGGAAATTAGTTGATTCCTGAAGGTATCTAGTACTTGTGAGACATGTGAGAGGTTTTCTTGCCAGATATTATTGAAGATTGGTTTTCCATCTAGATATGCTATTAAAAATGAGTCAATAAATTTCCATAGCACAACATTCATTGGTCTCATGGAATTTTCAAGTGTCTTACATAAAGTAAAAGGCATCAATAACCACTCATACAAATCTTATCTTATTTTTAATGTTTATCTTCCACACATTTTCTACTTTAATTCTCACTTAATGGTAACTTGAATTGAGGTCCGAATTGGTGAAGAAATTATTTTTTTGCGGTTGATCCATTAGATCATCAATCATAGGTAGGGATATACAACCATGATGGTGATTTTTATTAGAGCACGATAGTTAATTCATATGCTCTAGCTTTCATCCTTCTTTTGCACCATGATGATTGTGAATAAAAGGTGAGGTATGAAATATGATGACTATAGTTCCTTCCTCTAGTTGATAGGATATTTACACAATCTTGACCTTCAGACATCATTTGACTTATATATTGTTCTTTAAGGACATCGGTATGATGATTTATACATTTTTGTATTTTGGGGAGCATGTATTCATGATACTATGATTTTTTATTTTTCATTTTGATGGTGATGATGTGGGTTATTTTCTTTATAAGTGATCATTTATGATGCTTACTAGATGATAGTTTTGTGTTTACTAGCATTTACTAACTATTTTTTGAGTGTAGTATGAAAATAGGACTATGGACACTACCCATACCATTACAGTTTGAGTCGCATTATGATCTACATTCATGTTTTGATATTTGATATTGGTGAAGATAGTGGGTATGCTTATTGGATTACATTGATCGATGTTATCACAGTTTCTTTTTGAAGGCACTAATGAGTGATGATCAGATGACCCACATATGGGTAGTGGGATTGTAGGAGAATGAGGCCACACATATTTGGAGAGGTATGATCAACGTCCCTAATCATGGATTTTAGCACTCCAGTCGTGGCTCAAGATGAAGTACAAGGGTTACTTATCCTTGGAGTTGTACTATGTCATGTGGGCTAGATCATGGATATGGTTGGTCATGAGGTACTACTAAGGGGCACATATCAAGGGGAGACTTGATCCTCAGTCACCACAAAACTATCAACAAGGGTGATAAGGAGACTATTGATTTTTCATTCTATCATTAATTCTTTCCCCTACTCGGATCATGAGAGTTTGAAGAACAACCCATGGCACCCTCGGAACGTGAGGTTCTTGAAGGGAATGAGAGTTGACATCCTTGAACAAGATGGAATATAGGGAAATATATGATATGGTTAATTCATAACCACTTAAGGATTGTTATGTTATTGAACGTCAAGTTAATCTAAACTTTAATTAGTGATAACGAGAAAACTAAACTGAAATAAATGGCATGATTAACAATAGAAAACTAATACCTAAAATGGGTTTAATGTAAGTTAGAGCTAATTAAATAATAGATACAAGGTTAATTACAAGATATCATGTTTAAAAGAGAACATTATCTAAAGTTAATTTAATGACATAAACAAACTAAAATCTAAATAGATGGGTGGAAGCATTAAATCATTAAAGTAACTCTAAGAAACCAAAATCAAGAGTTCCTCACCTAATTGAGAAAATCCTAAAAAGATAATAAAATATCAAGAGGAGAAATTTAAGGGAGTAACTACAACTAACTGAGACTCTTAGTAGGTAACAAAGAGTTAATTGAACAAATAGCAAAAATTGAGGAGAAAAGGGCATAAAGGAACATCTAGGAGTAAATTTAGGAACATTTGTCTCTTGGGTAAGAAAATATTTAATAAAATAATAGGAAATTTTCATCAGAGCCAATTTTTGAATAGGGCATGTGGTTGGATGAACAATCAAATTCATGAACTTTAATCAATAATCATTTTGCATGTGAAAAAATGTTTGACATCTAATCCTCACCTAAAAGACTATAACAAGCACACATTCTTATGAAGGGGAGAGCTGGAGCTTCTTAGTTTTGGATGGATGTCATAATGACATTCTAATTTTCTAGTGAGAGCCTATGATTTGTTGTGAATTGTGATTTTGAGCATTGTTGATAGTGTGGTGGATAGGAAATGTTGATCTGGGAATATTAGGGTTGCTACTCATATTCCTATAAACTAGTGTTATTCTCTCCTCATTCCTACAACCCCACCACAATTAGGGGGGAAAGGAAAAAAGAGTACCTTGGCATTAGTATTGTGGATAATCAATTGGGTTGTCAACTCTAGTCAAGTACAATGGGAATTGTGTGATATTGATCGTTGAAGCCATGTCGAGCAAGGAATGAGGCTCATGACAACCTACATTAAGGATTTTACCCTCTCTTTGGCTGAACAATAACATGTAATTTGTTTTATAGATTATTTATTCAGTGTATAACTTGAACATTAGCACCATGGATGTGGTAGTAAATTATTGTTATAAATGTAATATTTGTAAACTTCCTTGGAATGATTTTCCTTTGGCGTACAATATTGTAGATTGAAATTTAAAAACATTTGATCATTCTTCATTATATTATATGCATTATTGTTTTGTAATTTTTTGTAGAATTTAATAATGAAGGTGTGCATCAAGAACTGAAGTTGTAATTTTTTGCAATTATATTTACAGATATATTTATCTATGTTAAAAATAAAATAAAAATTGAATAGAAAATGGGGATCACATGTAGGGACCCTGTAATGACACCCTAATGCCACAACTATTATAGCTACTTCTTCACTTCATCTACTTTTATAATGGATTATATATAAATCCCAATGTTTTGCGGTGATGAATCTATCAACAACTAAATCTCGTGCTCAACCTCTTATGTGACGAAGAAAATTCATTCACACACAAAATTTCCAAAATATCTGGAATATAAATAAATCCATGTGGACAATAATTATATAAAATGATATAAGAAATTGATAGTATAAAATATGATGATTGATTGTACAAAGATAGATCCCATATAAATATTAGGGAAGAGTGCTCTTTCATTTAAAAGTCATACCCCTAAGTTGAGACATGCCCCTTCATGTGTCTCTTCATATATATATATATATATATATATATATATTCATTACATTGCATTCCCGTTTATAAATGCTTTGTCCTCAAAGCATAATTGTGAAAAGGATTTATTTCTTGCATTGGATTTTAATGTCTTCACATGATTATTTATTCTTGATGATGTCATGGTTGATGATACAAGATTATATAAAGCTTTTAAGTGTTGAGTAGAATTGTCAAACTAAAAATTGATCTAACCTTCCTGATTCAATCCTTTGTGGAACTTCGTGCTTGCTTGATACCTGAGACAAATCGTTATTATGAGACTTAATGATACTGGTATCAATATTATTTGGAAGATAGGTTAATTGTTTCCCTTCTAAGAAAAGTTGAGATGTTAATTGTTTAAGATATATGCTCTTATCGTTAGGATGTCGATAAGGTGTTCTTGTAACATGGGCTTTCGCAAACATCATGCCTTTAACTATTATGAAGCAATTGGGTCTCAGCATCACCCGGCTATATAAGAAGGTGTGTGGATTTAACTCCAAACCTATGCAAGTGGAGGGTCTCATTAAAGATCTTAATGTTGGAAATTGTAAGTTTAACCCGTTAGAAATTCTTCCTATACTATCTGGTTTATTTATTCCTACTTGTTCAGGTACTTAACAAGTTATTTACCATGTAAATACTGAAAGTAAACACATACAAATCATCAATTGAAAGTAAACAAGCACACAAGTGACACCATTGTTTTTGGACTAATGTCCCCGGAAAAACCCAATGCAGGAAAACCGGTGTAGCTATTCAGAGGGTTTTATTATTATGTAGTTTCATAATACAACCTGGGTGCTAGAAATGGCTCACCCAACAGAGAATTCCCTCGACAATAGTACCTCTCAGTCGGAGAAAAATATTCTGGCTAAATTACCGGATGAACGATCCCACAACAACAATTCAACTTCTATTGCTCTGCATCACTCTGATAGGGACTGCGTCACCCTATCTAGCTCTCCAACTCTCATTCTATCCCACGAAATTCTCCCAGCGCTACCTCTAGGCCCTACATTAGCCTCTCTAGGCCTATGTCGGCCTCTCTGGGCCTGCGTAAGCTTCTGTAGCCTCTGCGTCAGCCCCTAGACCCTCTATGTCTCACACACTGGCCCTCTCTAGCTCTGCGCAGCTCCTGGATGCCTCTGTGTGGTCACTGGCTGCCTTTACGCAGCCTCTAGATGGCTCTACGTCAACCTCTCACGGCTCTGCGTTGATCCTCCTGGTACTAACTTTTCCTCTCTACTATGTATTCACTTCCCCTCAACTGCAGCTTAGATCAATCACTTGATTTCCTCAACAAACCCTGCCCCAGAAAATCGAATTCTTGATCTCTCTTAGTGTGTTCTATAACTAACCCTCAAGCCTTCTCTTGTACTTTTCTTATTGGTCCATCAACAGCTGAGATTAAATCTCTAATCAATGGCTATTATAGACATATTTGGGCACTGCAACCCCAAACACATATGTCAATAAACCAAGGGCTCTCAAACCCCTAAAAGTGTTGTTTCATACCCTAAA
Source organism: Pinus tabuliformis (assembly GCA_031772625.1). Taxonomy (NCBI): domain Eukaryota; kingdom Viridiplantae; phylum Streptophyta; class Pinopsida; order Pinales; family Pinaceae; genus Pinus; species Pinus tabuliformis. The sequence continues at coordinate 231,528,250 of CM062805.1, forward strand.
GGATCAAGGTCAATTGATTACATCATTTCCCAGAATTTCTCCCTGAAAAACTGCTCAGAACTGGTCAAAACTAGACCATACAGACTGCTCCATGCTGAGGGTGCGATGCATCTCACCTGCTACACACAAAGGGTGCAATGCATACTGAAAATCCCTTCTGTAGGGTGCGATGAGTGAGAGCAGACAAATGGAAGAGGTAGTTTGCTAGGTGGAAACTCAGAGAATCTTCTAGAAATTGCTCATATGACACTTGCCTCTCTGAATTCGCCCAGGGATGAGTAAGAGATGATGAAATCTCCAAATGGAACCAAGAACTATCATTGAAATGACACTAATCAAAATCCCAGACGCTGACTCACTCCCCTGAAAATATCTATATATGGATCCCTCATCCTAGAGATCCAGAGGCTGGAATTTTGTAATTTGTAAGGAAGTGTTGTTGGTTTCTCTTTGAGACATTGTATTGTTGGGTGATCTTTCTTTTCATGAGGTGAAGAGGGTTTTCATGCTGGGAGGATGATGTTTGATCAGACAGCTGGGTTGTAATCGTCTCTTCTACTACTTCTATCAATAAAGCTATTTGAGTTTTCCTCCATATACTTGTATATTTATGAATCTTGTATTTGTGTATGCATTTGTATGGTTAATGTACGTCTGATTCTACATTGTTTATGGTTATAGATCTCTATGCTTTGATGGTATTTTGCTGCTTTGACTCTACAAGTGTTCTTTGAAGCGGGACAAGTGAGAAAGGAGTGGCGAAGCTCTATCAAAGGAGAGAGGAAACAAGCAAGGAGCCAAGCGAAAGACTAAGGTTGGTACTCTCTGCTTCTCTCTCATCTATCTCTCATAAAGGAAAACACAAGTTACTTTGAATTGTTTGTTTCTAAGATAGCTACCCGTGTTAGTGGGACTAGCAGTTTTGAATGGACACTAGTTTTCCTGGAAACAAAATGGCTACTCCGTTGGGGAGTGAATAGTTTGTTTGTTTGTTACTATTGTTTGCTTTATAAACTACAAATGGAGCCTCAAGTTAAGCCAGCTTGCCTTCGGACTGCTTTTGCTATGCAACTGCAAAGTAGATCAACGCTGCTTCAGTAAATCTCCGGGTTGGTTTATGAACTGAACATCTAACTTTCAAACATCCTAAGTGCCCTGGTGGTAGCTCAATAACCTCATTAGATTAGCCCCTATACTTTGTGTTTACTGTCTATCATAAGCTCAGCCTAAATCCCTGAACTTAGCTACAAACTATGGGTGAAAACCAATCTCAGTCTCGTCCTTGGACCATTGTGTCTCATTGGAAATCTGGATGCATCGCACCTCCCATGTGCTGTAGGTGAGATGCATCCCTGTTTTCCTTAAGGACAGGTGCGATGATTGAATGAGACTATTTCTGCCTCCATATTTTGGTTTTTCTTCATTGTTTTCAGCTCTATTCAGTAGTTTTGTTGTCTATGATTAGTATATCATTGTTGAAACCTTCTTCCTTCACATTATTCAGCCTCCATTGATAAGGAATTGTGAATGTTTTTTTATGAAATTTTCATCATTTACAATCCTCCTTTGCAAAAAGTAGCTTAATCGAACTGTCGTCTTTTGATTTGAAAGTGTCGTACCTGTCGTTTTCAGTCAAGAAAAAGAGTGTCATGAAGTCTTCCTCTTTTAGATAGTCATTTACACTTTTGCCATTATATTTGATTTGCATTATCAATTCTTTGAAGTGTTGAAAATAGTTTTCCATTTGAAAGAGAAAGTGTCATCTTAGTCTTCCTTATGTTTTTTGAAAAGAAATTGTTAAAGTTTCACTTTGAGGAAAAGCAGTTCAGATTTGTACTTAGTTTCCTTTTTGTCATTCTCACATTAGGGGAACTGAAAAACAAATACATGCATGTGCATTTGCATTTAGACTGCATGCGGAAATTGATTTAGGAAAAGTGCATTTAGTGTGTGCTCTTTGCTCTATATTGAAAGAATCATATTTTTCTTTCCTTAGTAGCTAGGATTTTCATTGCTAAAAGAAAATAAACGACTATTTATCATTTTAGATTGCATATTTAGGAGTTGTACATCTACATCACACGGTGAACCTTGAAAGGAAAACTTCTTAAGAAAGATCAACTATAAAATAAACCTCAATGAACATAAAAACACTTTGGAACCTAATGCACAAGATCTAGAAGTCTAGGCTAGAGACATATTCCGGTGTCGTAAAGCCTGGTAACTATCGTTTTCATCGTAGGTTGGGTGATTCCTCCTCTTTGATACGACAAGTGCCAATACGGACTTGTGCTCCCACGTACCGTCGAGTATATATTAGGAGACCACAATAGGCTAATATCCTTTATCCTTAGGAAGCCGTGTCTGCCACCCTATCGATTGCAATGCACTGAACACAGCATTCAGGAAGATTAACTGTCGTACGTAAAGTCCTCGGTAATTTCTCTATAATTTACCACCGAGGTGTATATTGCAGTTTTGTGATTGTTTTGGTAATCTCTCTGTCTAGATTTCCAGAGTAGTTACTTTTGTTCCTTTTCAGACTCCTTAAAAGAAAAGGTCCATCTGAGCACTTGTCACTTCAGGCTCATTAAAAATCGAAGGTGACTAGAGTCATCTTTAGCTTTTTCTCGACTCTTAAAAATTGAAAAAGCAAGTTGTGTCAAAGCGTCATAAAATTCATTGAATTCGGAATAACATTTTCCCCTTTTTATTTTGAGTTGATCGAGTAATCTGCAATCATGGAAGAAAGTCAATCAAAACCCCATTATTCGCGGAGACTAGCGAGTCAACCGTCTTTGACTCCGGAAACGAAACCATTCTGGGCCAAGCGATCTTATTTAACTAGGTCGAAGTCTCCTGGTTTATTTGAAACTTGTGTTTCAACATCCTCAGAGACTCCAGTTACTCCAATTATTTCTAGTATTCCTGCCTCTACAGAAGAAGTTCTGCAGTTACAAGAGGACATTAGCACTGATCCTAGTGTAACGGTAAGCATTTCTATTCCTGAACTAGCTCCATCTAGGACTGATTCAGAAGGTGTCACCCCTCCAACATCTGTCATTGCAGAGTCTATACCTTCTTCGGCACTAGAAATACTTTACGGACCTGACAGTCTACCTCTTCCACCTGAACTGATTGCTATAGAAGAAATTGTGGAGGAGGATCTTCCATCCAGTACCCCATTGCATTTTGGAACTGGGATCCACCTATATTCTTCCACCATAGAAGTTAGTTCTTCTGATCACCCTTCATCGCAAGTTCTTGTCGAATCGCTAGGAAATCTTTTGGATAGAATCAATATGTCTGAAAAACCATCGACATCTAGGACTGTGTCCTCTGATAGAGTAGCAACAGAACTTCCTGCCGCTACTCCAACAATTTTCGCTGGCATATCATCTATCCCAACTAGTTCTCAACCACTAGATGGAGTCCCCCCAGGGACTGTTTCGACAGCATGGTCTGTTCCTATTTGTTCATCCAAAATCTTTTCTGGAGTTTCTTATGTTGAGACTCAGCAAATTGATCCTTCACATCAGCATCAATTTGGGCAGTCCAGTCTCCAAAGACCAATTTACCCTTTGAACACTGGATTGCCGCCATATGGCGAGTAGTATGCCTTTTCATTGTTCCCTCCGGGGGAGCAACCATATGCGAGTTTACAACAAAGTTCGGGTCAAGCTGGAATTACATCTAGTGGTTGGGTGCCAATACTGCCTCAACAGCCAAGAGTTGTATATTCAATACAACAAAATCAACCTGTGTCAAACATTCCCACTACAGCGGCTATTGTGATGGTGTCGCAAGTACAAGCGCTACCTATTGTATGTCAACCTCAAGTCTCTCAGGTCATAATACAACAGCCTCTTATCCCCACGACTCAATCACAACCGTCGATTAGTGGCTCCCTAACTAAAGTGACTCAGGCTCAAACGGGTACTATCACCCCTCATCTTGGTCAAACATCCGGTATTGGACAACAGTAAATGGTCTCACAGCCATGGCTGGTGCAATATCAACAACCGCAATTCCAGCAAGCTTACCAAGGACCTGAGCAACAAAGCTTTGCAGGTATATTCAAAATGGTTACCAACAATCATATTATAATGGTTATTCCCATCAACCTTATCAAATTTATTAGCATCAAATGCATTATGCTGGTATGCAAAGACCCACTGCTCAGGCGATCCCATCTTATCCTGGGTATGCTTCACCAAACCTGAATCAACAGTTGCCCTTCGTAGCAACTTTAGAATTACCAGATCTGAATCGGCTAACAAATGATCCAATTGCTTGCACCCCTTGGTGGCCAATGATTCCTCATAAACTTCCGTCAGATATTCCTAAATTCAATGGAAATCCGGGTGAAGATCCATCGAATCATGTGATGACATTTCATCTGTGGTGTTCATCCAACTCCCTCAATGATGATTCGATTAGGATTCGCCTTTTTCAACGAACGCTAACTGGTCCAGTAGCGAAATGGTACATCGAATTGCCTAGATCTTCATTCGATAACTTCAGCGCCCTTACCACCACCTTTTAAACCCATTTTCATTACCCATAAGGTACGAAATAGGAACGGAAATCCTTACCAATTTTAAACAGACAACATCCACTCACATATCTAATCATATTCATGAGTGTTGATGTCATCATCGAATGGTAAAGACATATGTTCCTGATAAGCTTCTAGCTGAATGGTTTATTAAGTCATTGTTACCTTCTATTACAGAAGATGTGGCTAAGGGAGGAGTCATCACTGAAGAGCAAGTCATTGCTTGTGCACAATATATAGACTTGATCTATACTCAATCTGGCACACTCTATGACAAAATTCCTGATGCTCCTAGACCAAAATGTTCTGTTCCTCCTCCTCCTAAATCGAACAGGGACTCTCATGCCGGTGATGACGTGATTGGCACCTCAAGTATGAAAACCGCAAAGGCCCCATCTGGTAAAGCCCTTGCAGTTTCCAGTAAAAAGGCAAATGACAAACTTCCTACCTTGGAGGTTAATGCCGTGTCGACTGACAAAGGCAAAGAACCGAAGCAACCAGGGGGCAAGAAGAAAGGGAAAAACAAAAGGAAGAAACAGGAAGATTCGACTCCTGAAAAATCTTCTAGAAACCCTTTTGGGCAAAAGAAACCTAATCGGCCATGTCTCATATGCGATGAGGACCATTGGACGAAAGATTGTCCGCATAAAGTTGAGATTAAGAAGTTCTTTAAGAGTTCAAATACCTCAGCGGTGTTGACTGATCTGTTTCCAAACCCAAAAACCAATCTGGTTGCTAGTGACAATGCTTCCCCATCCCAAGTGCTTATGTTGTCCATTTCGAAATAGAAAAATGATGCTTTGATATTGAAAAGGAATAAAGATTATGGGAATCCATAGATGTCGAACAACAAGGCTACAGATCAACCTAGTAGTTCGACAACAACTTCGACAGAAGTTGTGCCACCTATTATTCCTGAGCTAACAATAAAGCCGCCAAAGGGAGTAGTACACATATCGACATTTAATCTTCGTGCTCGAGTAGCACAGAATTATAATATAGTAGAGGATCTGGCCCAATCACCATCTGCTATGAGTACTGCAAAATTGCCCCTCCCAAAAGCAGGCTCTGTTATCAACAATAGGTGGGATTGACCCAGCGGATTCCAATCTTGTGGCCTTTAATCATAAAGGATACGAACCTCAGTTACCATCTCAACTCTCTTTCCTCATACAAGTGAAAGCCCTCAACAAAACTGTTCATCGAACAATTATTGATGAGGGGGCATCTACCTGCATTATGTCGATGAGTTGCTGGAAAAATTTAGGCTTACCACCCTTGTCAAGATCATCAACGAAATTAAAAGAATTTGATGCACAAACATACACCCCGTATAGGATTTTAAGTAACTTGCAAGTTGAAATGGGGGGAAAAACAGTGGAAATTGACGTGAAAGTTATCGATGGAAACCTCGATTATAATATCCTACTGGGAAGGCCTTGGATTTATGTTATGGCATCTGTTGTGTCAACATACTTTAGAAAGATTTCATTTCCCTTTCAAGGAAGAATTACAATCGTTGATCAAACAAACGTTCCTCCCCAACAATTCACAAGTTATAGGAAGCATTCCAATGATCCATGGAAGCCCTCATTTGCTTCAAAATGTCGAAGTAGGCCTCCTAAAAGACCCTGCCTTAATGGGTACTTTTGCCTTACCGCCTCCGAGTAATCTAGCGGAAGTAGCCACGGTGGAAACCTGCAATATGATATCTTCCATATCTACACAGATTCAGAAGATTTCTGAACATTTTGTTAGCATGGATCATCAACAGGTGTTGCCTCCAAGCCCAATAGAAATTTTGTAGCAATTAATTTTCTTGGCCTGGGTAGCAAACCCAAATCAATGCTCATTGAGTGTTTGGATAGATAGTGTGGAGTACTAAAAAGGTATGTTTTTAATGATCATTTCAATGGTTTTTCAGTGGGACTTGTGAATATTTTACATCATGAATGTGAAAAACAATAAAGAATTATGACAAAATATGTGGAATTAGTATGCAAGACTTAACCGTTGATAGTTGTCATTCTCCTGTGCTGGAAAGGGTAAAAACGAGGAGCTGTTGTTCCAAATAAAAAGACAAGAACAGGGTAACTGTTGTCCCTTTGACAAAGGACCGAGTGCAAATGAGGCTAAGCAGGTCGAAGCAAACCGGTTCGGAAAAGGAGGAGAAGGCACCAGCTCGGCGGAGGAGAAAAGAAGTGATTAAGGATTAACAGTTTGGCGAATCCCTCAGGGTCTTCGATCCTGAGGGATCGTTGCTTTATTTATCTTATTGCTTAGACATCTCCGCCGTCACCCTTATATAAAGGGATGGCACTGTTAGCTTTGGGGGGATTATGCTTTTATGTAACTTTCTGTTAAATATTGAACTTTGATCATCGAGTCTCGTTGAACTTGCCTCATTGTACTTTCTGTTTCATGCATTAATATAAACTTGGTGATTATCTTATCTTTTCGTCTGGATTAACTTAAAGCGGTGTACCCTTGAGGCTAAGGGCCCGGCCCCGAAGGACACTTGCTTCTGTATCACTACGATTTGATTTCTGCGTGGTTTGCTTATCATCATTAGTGGGTAATCTGATATGCTTTATAAGTTACATCATATGCTCTGTTAAGATTTGTTCATTAAGGTTTTTATAACTGTTATATTGACTCTGCATTATATCACCAATACCTTCAGAGTTGATTGAATATTATGAGACTTGATTGAACATTGTTATTATTTTCTTACAGAGCTCTTATGCTGCATATTCGTGTTGTGGAATTTATCTGAAACATGTGTTCTTTATGATTCAGGATTAATGCTGTTCTATTTTCAAACACAGTTGTAATTCCTATGGATGACGATTGGTGCTAAATCAGATTACTTTTCAAGTGTGTTGTGTGTGTATGATTTCCAAATATTGTTCCATAACTAATTAGTGTTGTTCCATTAGCACGTGTTGCTTGATTTGCTTGGAGAATGAAAGATTGGATTTTTGATTATAATGAGTGTATTTGAGTCAATAGGATAAAGCATGATTACTGCTCGCGAGGTTTAGTTATTCGATTGCTGTTCCATTTCAGAATTGTTGTTCCATTTTAAGCATTGTTGTTCCATTCTAGATTTGTTGTTCAATTTCTTATTTGTCGTTCCATTTTTATCTGTTGTTTCATTTACTCGCATTTGGTGTGAGAGACGATCTGTGGCTGTAGTGAGCCTCGGCATTTACTGCCTCGCTCCCAGACCCGCGATCCATGCTCTAATTTACTTTCCATCATTTTTCAAAGGGATGGGCTATTGCTGTCGAACCCTTGACTGATAAAGTTGCCTAGCTTTAAGAATGTGTGATTTATTCATTTGAAGTAACTTAGTCATAGACAAGCATCTGTTTACTCTTGTATTTTTGCATAACGCTGTACTACTAGCATTACTCTAACAAATAGCCTCAGATTGAGTCACTCTTTGAAATAATCAAACGCTCCCGGATTGACATATTAATGTGAGGTAATTATAGGTGAAAGAGACCCTTTTTATAGCTCTACATTTTGGCGCCGTTGCCGGGGAAAGAGTGTAGCCATTTGTCTTTTTTAGAGTAGTGTACGAACCTGCTAGGGAAGAGTTGGATCTTAAAAACGGAAGGTAAGAACCTGCGTGCAGAGCATGTAAAAGCCCTGCTCCACTGTCCGCTTTCCTAACAGATTTGTTGTTGCTTTGTTTGAATAGAATTTAGTAGTTCATTTGAGTGCATGACTAAGCAGAAAAAACCAAAAAAGAACATTAAGCTTCCATCCAAACCCAAAAAAGCTAAGGGGCCGGTGACCCTTGGCCGTGTTAGCGCTTGAAATTTCACCTCAAGCTGAGAAAGGTAAACCTCAAGGCGACATCAAACCACTTAGCCTCGTAGCTAGCCCTACGGGGCTGGAGAGGGCTCTCTCCGGTCAATCTCAATAAAGATCTTCAATGGGCGAGATGACCAATAGGGTAACACTGATTTTAGGCTAGTAAACTGATCAAAAGGGTTGATTTGGGGTTTTTAGGGTTTTTGGTGGAAAATTGGGGAAATGGCAATTTTGGGTGCGGGGATTGGACACAGTTTCTGCAGGGGGTTCTTTGGGGCGAAATAGGAGACAGTATTGATGCCTTTGATTGAGGTGGATGGTCAGGAATGACAGGTGAGGAGCTAAGGAGAGCAAAAAATAACTTTGAATTCTCCTTAAACAGTAGAAAACATTGAAATTAAACAAACTTAAAAGCAGAGCATGACAATCATGAATTCTTACTTTAACACTTCGTTTGTTTAATGTGCAGAAGGAAAAGAAAGGAAATGATTCACATAACACACTTACAGGTACATAGAGAAACAGACCATCAATGCATGTAACCACAAGAATCCCAAAAAGGACTGCAAAACCCTGATCTTCCTTAGCCAAAAATTGCAGAGATACAGTGAATAATACAATGATAGCTTCTCCCTCAAGAGTCCAACCTTCCAACCTCTGAAAATTACTAAGAAAATACTTAATATAGGCAAGCTAACACCTTTCCTTGCCTCTAGGGGTCGAGCTCATCCTTCTAGGAGTTGTTTCAACCAATTCTAAACTGAGCACTAAAATCTAGGCAGTCAAAACAACTTGCCTCTATAAGCTAGGAAACCAATTCATTCATTTAATTTTCACCTATTTCATGAATGAATCTTCTAGAAGAGGTACATAAGTGTAAAAGTGTCATAAAAGTACATTAATTACATCAAAGAGGATAATAATCCACCCCAAAAAGTCAAACAGGGTCAAACTACGTTTTTCTGAGCTGTACACTGAAATTTGGAAAAATTTGCCTGACGGGTCGCGCGCCTTTGGGGCCACTTTTGGGGCACTTCCAGGTGTCCAAATTGAGCAAGAGTAGGCTTGTTGGAAAGGTATATGAGTCTACTTTCCAACACAATGGGAATTTAGGAATTTGGTGGTCATTTGCCCCTCCAAAATTTCAATCTCCCAAGACTGCTTTCTGTGTCTCAAAAATGTGGCAGAAAGTCATTTTTTGTTTTTTTTTTACTTTCTGGAGGCCCAAAACTTCATAAAATCTCTTGTCCATTAATGAGCATATGTAACTTCTCATGAAAAATCTGGAAATGCTGAGTTTTTGGAAAATGGAGTTGCCAGGATGAAGGATCGCGCGGGGGGTGAGACCCGTTAATGGACAAAACCTGTAAATTGTCTGAAAAATCAAAATTGACCCAAAATGTTCAAAATTTCTTGGGATTTGTGTTGTGGTTGGGATATTTAGTGCCTTGGTCCTTCAGTGAAGCCTCAGCCAAGATATGGAGGGGATCGGGCCTTTTTCTCCTTTTTTGTGCCTTGGCCAACCGCCTTTGGAACATCTTCATCTTCGCCTTGCATACGTGCATTCGGGCCCAATAGTGGTTTTTCATGTTCCGGAGCAGGCTCAACTTCTGGTGTTGACTCACGATCATCACTTTGCTCATAGTCGGTTTCGGTTTCTGACATGGTTTCAGGGGCAAAGTGACTGAAATGTACTGCTGCTTCTGCTTTGAAATCTGCTGTTTTAACTGTTTTGAAATGCTGTCTCAAGGGGACAAGTAGCACAAGGGAAATGTTAGGGAAGGGAGACTTGGAAGGGAAATTGGAAAAAATATATGAAACAGGGGTTAAAGAGAGGAATCATGACTTCAACATCATCATACAATTTCATTTGCAAGGATATTATGGAAGGTAGGGTTTAGGGTTTGATTTCTTAGGGAGAGGGGTAGGGTTTAAGGCTCTTAGCAAATTTGGAAGGGAAATTTAAATAAAATGATAAGGAATATGTAATGGGAGGTGGACAATAGGAAAGAAAAGGGATACCTCAAAACAGCATAATAAACCCTAGCAATTTTGACAACTTCAAGCCCAAAAGCACAATGGAGACTTTTACTTGCAAATGGAGACTTTTACAAATACAATCATGACCTTCTTGAACTGTAGCAAGCAATAATTTTTCATAATTGAGGGCCTACCTTGCAAAATTTAGCAACTTGTGGTTCCTTGGCAGCTTGCTGGTAACTTTCTGTGGAGGAAACCCTGATGGGTCGCGCGCACTGCCCAACGGGTCACGCCTGTGTAATTTTTGCATTGCTGGAGGTGCCCTGACGGGTCGCGCGCCAGACTCAACGGGTCGCGCTTTTGCAGGAGGCTTTTGGAGGCCTTCCCAGTGTTAGAATCAGGTGCAGGATAGCTCGTTGGAAATTTATTTAAGTCTACTTTCCAACCCAACTGAAATTTTTCAATTTGGAGTTCATTTGACCTGTCAAATATCAAATCTCCCAAGACTGGTCAAAAAGTGCCAAATGAGGCTGCCTCAAGGAAGAGTGTTGTTGCAGTCAACGTTTGAATGCCTTCCTCAACCCCAAATTGAGCTCATGATAGCTCATTGGAAAGCTCTTTGTGTCTAGTTATCATTTTACCCATCAATAAAATCATTTGGCCAACCAATCTAGGATAAAACTTGATTTTCCCAAGGTCACTTCAGAGGTGTCTTTGATTCTCCTGAGGCAACGGTATTCTTGACATTTCTCTCAAACCATGACACCTGTGCAAAAAGTGAAAGAGGTTTTTCTTTCTTGGCATGTTTTGGACAGAAACCTCTCTCAGTTTCCCAAAATTCATCTTTGATTTCTCTAAAACATCTTTTGAGTGAAACTTATCCCGATGTGTGGAACAGGGGATTTTGCCGAAATGAAGCGGAATGAAGGGGATAAGAGGATTCTAAATTCTTGGGGAAATTTTTGGAAGTAGGGAGGGATGTTAGGAAGCTGGGGAAAGTGGAATCTCAGAGATTGAGTGAGGGGAAGGGGTCCAAAAGGGCAAAACACAGGCCAAACCTAGAAAATTGTCAAGTTGTAGCTAGAAACTAGGGTTTGTGCAAAAATGAGGAATTTGGGGGATCTCAGTGATGGAAAGTGTTTGATAAGGTAATTTGAGGATAGGGGAAGGTGTATGAACATCAGGATACAAGTTTCGCTAATGATCTGACTGTCCAAGAGATATTGCCATCAAAACCCTAGGAGAAGGAAATGACCTTGCCTAGGTGCCACTGAAGCATGAACAAGATGTAAAATGACTCATTAGACACTAACATGATAATGAAAACCCTATGAATGATGATAGACTCAGCTGAATAGTGACATAGATTGGCATTTGGGCAACTTTTAGAAGGAGTGAAAGCAAACCCTAAACCTAATGCCTAGTGACCAAATTTTGCTTGAAGACTCACTGAAATGACAAAATTTGACCTTGACACTTCAAAATCACTTTGTAAGAGCACATTTGATCACTGGAGGAAGGCTGGAAAGACTGACACTAACAGGCCGAACAACTTTCATAGAAGAAATCTATAAGAAAACAGAATCTCAGCCATCAATAGGTCCCAGGAAAATCATTTCTAAACAACCTACTAGTTCCCTTCAGGCCACAAGATCACCATCTGAAGCCTTTGCTGAGGTGCATAGTCAAACTGAAGAGCAGAACTTTCAAGAAATTGAAAATTCTACTCCAGAACTATTGAAGGAAGGGAATTTCAACAACTTTTGTGAAGGAGAAGGAGAAACAGGGGAAACCGAGGAACCAAATTCTCCCATTGGAACAGATCAGCCATTAAACAGCCCAGATGAGGGGAGCGCTGCAAAAATCATTGTTGAAGGAGTCCAATCTCCTCAGACATCAGGTAGTCCTCTTATCCAAGATAAATTAAGTGCCATTAAAACTATCCCTGCTAAAATCGTTCCCTCTCAACCTAGGAATACCCTCCTAGATATCCCAGAAGGTTATTGGCATATATTCGACCCTATGGCTCAGAACCAACCAAATACTCAAACCTCTACATTACAATATCCTATAGTGGATTCTGCAGCAAATGCGCCCATGAAAGCTATCCCTCTTCAACATATCCCTACATTTCACAGTCTCACATCAGAAGATCCAGATGCATTTTTATTCGAATTTGATGTGTTGTGCAGGGGATATGATTACACCACCGATCCCCAGAAATTAAAATTATGCCCCTCTACATTAAAGGGGGCTCCTTTAAGATGGTTTATGGGACTAGGTGGTGGGGTCATCAACAATTGGGATCAAATGAAAGAATCCTTCTTAAAAAAATATCAGGATTATTGTAGGTCTAGAGAACTGAAAGATGAAATATTCCAAATGACAGCCAAACCGAACGAAACATTAGAAAAATATGTGGAACGTTTTCAATACAATTTACAAAGATCTCCTTATGCATCGCTACCTTTACCTGATAATGTGTTAAAAACTACATTGATAAGGGGCATGAAGGAACAATGGATTGAAACATTAAACATCATGGGAAAAGGGGATATTTATCAAGAGAATTTTGTTGATATTATTGATTTATGTATCAGGAGTTTGAGAGGCAGCACAAGAATAAAACCGACAGAATATGATCGGTTTGCAAGAGACAATAAAATATCAACAGAAGGAGTAACGCGTGTGGAGATTGGAAATTTATTAGAAAATTTTAAAACTGATATTCTAGGGACACTAACTACACAACTTGATATTATGCAGGCCAAACAGAAGCAGATGGAGGCAGAACAGAATTTGGCAATCTTCTGCCCCCGATGCAGGAAAAAGCATAGTTACAAGGAGTGTCCACTGGATACAGTCCAAACATGTGCCATCTGTACAAAAGATCATCTGACAGAAAGCTGCCCCTCACTTCCAAGATTAAAAGCAGTATACAAGGAAGCAGAGGAAGAACCAGAATCAGTGTACTTTATCAACCAGTGCCGCCAGTGGCAACCAAGACAATCTGGTATGTTTTCAGACCCAACCTCTTCTTTTCAGCCTCCACAATATAATGCCCAACAATATAATATGTGGCAAAATCAGTCCCAACCCCCATTTTCAAACTGGTCACCACCATTGTTTCCTTCTTCAAACCCATGGCTGCATCAACCACGCCAATCTGGTTGGCCGAATTTCTCTTAACTCCACCATATTGGCAAAATAACCCATATCCTCCGCAATGGACTCCCCCTACTTCACAAAGTTCACCCTGGCAGACAAACTGTCAAAGACCAATGCAACAGCTAGTAGGAACTATTCCGCTCCCTCAACCTACTCTGTCAGCTCTACAACAAAATCCACAGTCTAATCTGAGACCGCAACTCCCAGCCCAGCCCAACCCCAATCCAAATAATAGACCGGTCCAATCTCTTCAAATCATAGAATCACCAAAAATAGGACCCGACCTGCGGGAGTGTAACGATCTTCAATTACGCTCTGGACGTATCATTGAAAATGAGGGAGATAAAACAGTTCATATTGAAGATCAGTTATCAAGAGAACATCAGTTGCAACAAGAGGATGTAAATAAGCAGCAGACTCATAATCAAGCAACCACATCCTCTCCTCCGTTCCCAGAACGATTAGTCATACCTCGACCTTTACAGTATCCTAACTTTGACATTCTGGGAGAATTACAAAATTTGTATATAAAAATCTCGTTCCTCCAAGCCATTCAAGATATTCCTATATACGCAAAAACTATTAAAGAATTGTGCATAAAGAAACCAAGGAGGAATATAACAACTAATCCAAGAGTCCAAGTAGTCGGTACTTTATCTGATCTATTATCTGGGAAAGAAACACCCATTAAATATGAAGACCCAGGAAATCCAATTGTAACTATTCAAATTTATGGTCAGACCCTGTCTAATGCCTTAGTTGATCTAGGAGCTGCAATCAATATTTTAACAACCACTACCTGTCAAAAGCTCGGCATTACATCTGTAGAACCTACCTCTACTTTGTTAGAATTGGCCGACCGATCTGTGGTTAGACCAGAAGGTACTCTTCACGATGTCATGGTCTCTGTAGATTCCTGGGAATATCCAACCGATTTCCTGATAATTAATCCAAAAACCCGACTTGAGGGACATCCGCTAATCCTAGGTAGACCTTGGCTTGCCACCGCCGATGCTTACATTGGTTGCCGGCAAGGAAATATGACCATAACCAAAGGACCTGATATCAAGAATTTAGTTCTATACCCTCCACCGCAGTCAAGTGTCACAATAATTAAAACTAACAAGTATCCTGTATCATACCTTATTGATAACATTAGATCTCCATTGACTATACAAGAGGCACTTGATTTTAAAGATCAAACAGAAGATGATGCCATTAACAACTTCATTAGTCAAACTGAATCCGGACCCTGCACACAATGTCACATGATAGAAGCAGCATTTGATAATGAATTAGAAGAAGATCCTCTGAAAGACACACATGATCAAACAATACCTGTTACTTCTGTCGCAAATAGTAAAATTATGGAAATTGAACCGGGAAAAACTTTAAATATCAATGCCAACCTCACATCTGAACAAGAAACTAAGCTCATCCATCTGTTAAGAAAATATCAACAAGCATTTGCATGGGATTACCCTGATATGAAAGGAATCGACCCACAATTGTGTACACACCACATTTATATAGAAAAACATGCTAGACCTGTCCATCAACCGCAAAGAAGACTTAATCCTCATCTAAAGGATGTGGTAAAAGAGGAACTTCAGAAACTTTTAGATGTCAATTTTATTTATCCTATTTCTGACAGTAAATGGGTCTCTCCGCTTGTGGCGGCACCAAAAAAGAATGGGAAATGGAGAATTTGTGTGGATTATAGGGAACTCAATAAAGCAACACAAAAAGACCACTTTCCTCTCCCATTCATAGACCAAGTGTTAGATACTTTGGCAGGAAAGAAATTCTTTTCCTTTCTGGATGGCTTCAGTGGATACAATCAGATTCAGATTGCCCCTGAAGACCAAGACAAAACTACTTTCACTTGTCCTTGGGGAACATTTGCCTACCGAGTTCTACCTTTTGGCCTATGTAATGCTCCCGCCACATTCCAAAGGGCTATCCTTAGCATTTTTGCAGATTTAATAAATGATGGACTTGAAGTATATATGGATGACTTTACACCCTATGGGGATGATTTTGATCCAGCACTAAATACCCTAGAAAAAGTCCTACAACGCTGCATAGCTACCAGGCTTTGCTTAAGCCACGAAAAATGTTACATGATGATGACTGAAGGACTTATTCTAGGACACTATGCTTCAGCAGCCGACATTCAGGTAGACCCAGCCAAAGTCCAAATACTTTTGCTTATTCCTACTCCTACTACTCAAACAGAGGTACGCAATTTTCTTGGATTTTCTGGTTATTATAGACGATTTATAGAACATTATTCACACATTGCTGCACCTTTATATGCACTAACTGGTAACGTTGATTTTTCTTTGGACAGAAAAATGTGAACATGCTTTCAAGGATTTAAAGAAGCTCGTATCCACAGCCCCAGTCCTTCGAGGACCAAACTGGGATTTGCCATTTCAGATATCAGCTGATGCCTCAGATACAGCCATTGGCGCAGTCCTTGGGCAGGAAAAGGATAAAAAACCATACGCTATCTATTACATCAACAAAAATTTATCCCCTGCTGAATTAAATTACACTGTTACTGGAAAAGAATTCCTAGCTGTAATACATGCTGTCAATAAATTTAGACATTATATTACAGGCTATCCTGTTATTTTGTATACGGATCATTCTGCCATAAAATATTTAGCAAATAAGCCTGTCACAAATGCCAGAATAACTAGATGGTTGATCTTATTGCAGGAATTCGATATCACAATCAAGGACCGGCCCGGCAAAGAGAATCCTGTAGCCGATTTTCTCTCAAGAATGCCAAAGCCAATTGATGCAGCAGCAGTTGAAGATCGATTTCCGGACGAACATCTGTTTGTTGTTGCCGTTCGAACACCCTGGTATGCTGATGTTGCCAATTACCTTGCAGTAGGTAAACTACCAAAACACTTAACCCCTAATGAACGAAAACAGATTGTTCAGAAGAGTACTCGATTCTCCTGGATTGGGGGCTATTTGTTTCACACAGGGGCAGACATGCATATCAGGAGATGTGTTCGAGAAGATGAAATCTTTGACATCCTAAAAGCCTGTCATGACGGACCATGTGGGGGACACTTCGCTGAGCGTAGAACTGGACACAAAGTATTACAGACAGGATATTATTGGCCCACGATTTTCAGAGATGCAAAGAAATTTGTCCAAGCCTGTGATAGCTGCCAGCGAGCAGGACATCCTGGTCAAGCTGACGAGATGCCTTTGAAACCATAGTTAGTCATCGAACCATTTGAGCGATGGGCTCTTGATTTCATTGGACCCATCAACCCTCCATCAAATCAGAAAACATATATCTTGGTGGCAACAGAATATGTCACCAAATGGGTTGAAGCAGAAGCATTTCCAAGAGCGACAGAGGACTCTGTCATACAATTCCTGTTCCATCTATTTGTACGTTATGGCCTTCCAAGGGAAATAATTATAGACGGAGGACCACAATTTGCTGGCAATAGATTAGCTGCAACACTTAATAATTATCATGTCCAGCACAAAATCACTACTCCATATCACCCACAGGTGAATGGACAAGTAGAAAGAAGCAATAAGGTAATAGAATCAATCCTAACGAAAACCATTGCGTCGCATAGGCGTGATTGGGCTGCCCGACTACCTGAAGCACTCTGGACCAATAGAAGAACATGGAGAAGCACCACTGGTTACTCACCTTATCAATTAGTGTTTGGAAAACAACCCATTTTTCCTATAGAATTTGAAATCCAAACATTACGAACAACACAGGAAGTTGGCTTAGATCTAATCGAGGCACAGATTAATTGATTACAGCAGATCAATGAATTGGACAAAATTAGGCTCTCTGCACTACAAAATACAACATTGATTCAACAGCAGCGAGCTAAATGGCATGACACGCTCATCAAAAATAAAGTCTTCCATGAGGGAGACTGGGCTCTGTTATATGACTCTTGGTTTCAGGACTTCCCTGGGAAACTCCAGACTCGTTGGTTGGGACCATACGAAATCCAGAAGGTACATGACAATGGGACCATCACTTTAATCACCATTGACGGTTCTGGATATGCCTTCAAAGTGAATGGCCACTGAGTTCGTCTCTATCGTAAACCACTCACTCGGGAATCCTTCTGCGAACAGCTACGCAGAGACACTGATATGGAGATTTTAGGAGAGGAAGAGAAGTCTTCCTCACCTGTAATTCATTAAGGAATTCATTTCTTTTCACAATTTGTACATAATTTCTTTTCTTCAAACTCGTTCGTGTACATATGTTTGAACTAAATGTGTTCTTTTGCTCAAAGATTTCAATTTTTGTCGTTCCTGAAACGAATGGAATTTTCATTTTTCTGTTGTTCCTTTTCAAAAGGAACAACATTTTTTATTTCTCGATTTTTCTGCTGTTCCTTTTCAAAAGGAACAACACTCTTGATTTTTCTGCTGTTCCTTTTCAAAAGGAACAACACTTTTGATTTTTCTGTTGTTCCTTTTCAAAAGGAACATCACTCTTCATTTTTCTGCTGTTCCTTTTCAAAAGGAACAACATTTTTGATTTTTCTGCTGTTCCTTTTCAAAGGAACAACACTTTTGATTTTTCTGCTGTTCCTTTTCAAAACGAACAACACTTTTGATTTTTCTGTTGTTCCTTTTCAAAAGGAACAACACTTTTGTTTTTTGCTGTTCCTTTTCAAAAGGAACAACACTTTTGATTTTTGTTGTTCCTTTTTCAAAGGAACGACGTTTGCTTGTTTTGCTGTTCCTTTTCTAAAAGGAACAACATTTTGATTTTTGCTGTTCCTTTTTCAAAAGGAACTTTATTTTGAGTGTGTTGCTGTCCTTTTCTTTTTTTCAAGAGAAATAGCATTTTTTTTTATTTTCTGCTATTCCTTTTTCAAGAGGAACAACATTGGTGTGTTCTATTGTTCCTTTTCCAAAAGGAACGGCATTTGCACTTTTGAGACCTATGCTCCTTTGTTGTTCTTCTCTAAAAAAGGAACACTTCTAGCATACTTTTTCTCTCCTTGTGAAACAACTTATCCCTTTTGCTGATCCAAATTTGAGGATGCTTCTTGCTCCTGTTCTTTCAAAGTCTTTTAGAGACAGCTATGCACTTATGCAATGAATACAAAATCACAACATACTGAAATCAGAAAATTATAAATCGCTATCTTTATAAGGCTCTGTATTGGTAAGAGGACAGAAGGAAGGACATACTTATCTTTTGTTGTCATTGTCTTACTAATTTTGCCCTGATTGGTTATCTTTATCATGCCATTCTTTTTAATCCTCTTTGATTTTTGTTTAGGAATAAGAGCAAAGGGTTTATATCCTCCTATTGAGATGATAAGACTTCTTCCACCATTCCTACTCTTAAGGAGTGTCGAACCACCCTTTGTGTATATATAAGGAAAAATGCTTTATGAAAAAAGAAAGTAAAAACAAATGAATTATAAATTGTCAAATGCAGGATAGGGGGTCTCATCAAGAGCCAGCCTACCATGATCATGAGGATGGAAGTGAAGTGGCATTCCCACTATGGCCACCACACCGGTCCAAAAGGTATATCAAATAAACAAACCTTGGAACAGGAGGTCTCATCACGAGCCGATCTGCCCACTCTTCGCCCCCTCCTTGTGAATGGCATTATGGCTAACTAGTTACCAAGCTAGCATAATGGCCTACACTTTGACATTACATTCCTTAATATGCACATATAGGATCATGGTTCCAGGGGTGAAATAAACAACTCTGCCAAGGTTATGGACACATGTCGGTAGCAGAGCACTGTTAATGGTATCGAAGTCATATTGATTACACCAATAGGTAGGATACTAATACTCTTTTGTTTCTTATATCCTAGGCACTAATCATACATTATTTCCTGACTTATATACCGCATGAACATTTATTACACCAATCATGGCAAAGGAGGTGACAATGACCACTTGAGATTTGGCAAGTACGACAGACGTCCTATCCCCCAGCCTCGCATCATATCACAACAGCCTCTTACGTAATACGCGATCCAACTTTACGCCTCGATTTCGATAATCCGTTGTTTTTCTAAACATGGCATATTTTCATACGCTGTTCCTTTATGACTTGGTTATAGATCGGGTGCCGCTCCTTTCTTTGACGGCTGGGACAACCTATCGCATTGTGGGGGGGAGATTAACCTCATTATTCCCCAGGTTATGTGTCAGCTCACTATTCGGGAAAGATAGTGTACCAGGAAATGGCACAGTTTAACGGCATGATATTTCTATTTTTTTCTACACAAGTTGCTGTTCATAAGTCATTTCTGTTGCATACTCTGTGTTTTTTTTCTAAATCCTACGATTATTACCCTCTCTGTGTTTCAAACAGCACAAGCAGTTGCTGTTCCATTGAGAATCCATAGTGAAACCATGGGAGGCAGGGCAATTCGAAGCAAACCACAGGAGTTGACAGTCTCCGCTGCTGCTCGGGAGATCCTGGAAAGAGCAGGATGGCTGACTTATCTCAGTCGCCTGCAGGAGTCCAATGAAACAGTGGCGATGGAATTTCTGCAGAACCTGTAGGAGGATCACTCCACAGTGAGGGGGAAGCGGATAGCGGTCACCGACGATATAATCGCAGAAGTCTCGGGACTACCAGCCATCGGACCTATATGGACACTAAAGAAGGAAAGACTACAGAAGATCATGGAAATTTTCCAAGACGAAGGCCAGAGCTTGACGATTAAGGGGAAGGGAGTTCTGCCGACAATGCTAGGAGAACCCTGGGCAGAATTAGCAAGAACAGTACAAAGCTACATCACCTGCAAGGGGAGAAAAGACGTGGTAAGGCCATGACATCTTAAACTCTTAGCTGTTCTAAAGCAGAAATGCTCTGTAAATCTTCCTGCACTTTTGAATTCATTACTTCATGACGTCGCATGAAGCCTAAAAAGGCACAACATGTAGAGTCAGTTGTTAGCCACCATGGATTAATCCAACTAATAGTTAGTCATAGCCTCACCCAGCAGTAAAGTAGCTGGGAAGAACTAATTGCAATAATTGAGGGGAGGGCGACAGCACCTTCCCCAAAACGTAAACATACTAAAAGCACACTAGAACGTCCGGAAAAATGCAAAGAATTAGGAAAACAAAAACATGTTGTGAGCACATCTGAATGACCAGAAACACGCCAGGAATCAGCAAAGCGTAAGCATGACACTGATACACTGGAATGGCCAGAGAAACGCAGAAAATCAGTTCGGTTAGCTCGGATAAGAGGAAGGCTGGAAAAACTCCAGGAAAGCACCAGCCAGCCAGTGGTAATTGAGGATGAACAACCCTCACGGCCAGAAGTAGAAGAAGAATAAGTTGAAGGAGAAAAGGAAGGAGAGGTCGAGGAGGTCGAGCAATCCGAAGAGGAAAATGAGGAAGCAATTGAGCCTCCTAAAACAGAAGCTGAGCCTCCTGAAACAGAAGCTGAGCATTCTGAAATAGAAGCTGAGCATTCTGAGGTAGAAGCTGGACAATCCAGGCAGGAGGAAATGGGACAGCAGGAAGGTAGCCCACCACAGGACCCAGTGGGAGAAGATGAATTAGCCACAATCTTGGCCAATATGGGTGAGTATGGCCAACCTTCCACTCCATCATACCTCCACGACAAACCCTAGGAGGAAGATACATCCGAAAAACCACATGCAGAAGAGGCAGAAGAAGGAAATTTGCATGTTCATGATGAAAAGGAGACAGGAGACACTGAACGGGAACAATCTGTTCCTAAGGCACCAGAGGAAATTCCGGAGGAAGTAGGGATAGAAAAAGAAGTCACGGAACCAGTTAGGGTTCCTACCCCAGAACAGCCAGCACAAAACAGTGAAGAAGCACCCTAGGAGGAAGATCCAGGGACTAATCACGGCCCAGAACGCAATAGAAAGCCTGCTGTTCCTTCTAATAAAACATCGGAAATTAGGGAATTACGAAAGGAACAACAGAGGTTATTGAGCATAATAGCCCAGCTCCACCAGCAGATCAGGATCCTGAAAGCAAGGCAGAGGCTAAGGAAGACCGCAGGGGAGAAAAAGAGGACCACTGCAGTAAAAATCCGCAGGATAAAAAGGCGGAGGACCAAAAATCGCCCTGCTGATCAAAACGATGCTGAAGATCCAGCTGCTGTTCCAAATGACGCTGAGGGACAGACTACTGTTCCATTTGAAAAGGAACAACAACAAGCTAATATTCGTGTTAAAAAAGAGATGGACAACAAGAAAATTCAAACGGAGGCACCACCCTCAGGGGTGATAAGGGTTCTGAACTCGAAACAACACAATAAGAAAGTTCAGGTAAAACTCCCGGCCTCTGCTGCTGCATGGAAAAGAGATCCAAAGACGAGGGCCTTGCACAAGGGATTGAAACATGCTCAGCAAGAAATGGAGAGGCTTAGAGAGCAAACAGTCCCTCGCGAGAAGTATGAAGAACTACAACAGCAACTAAGGAACGTCAATCAATCCGAAAGCCAGACCTTTGAAGGGCGGCGAAAGGAACAAGAGAAAGTTGCAAAGGTAACCCGTAGGCTAGATACTATTATCAAACAGATGGATACCTTGTGTTCTTTATACAATGATGTTTTAGCATGTAGGGCCCCTGCCAAAAACTATGCTCTGTTTTTATTGGAACGGTAATTACAATTCAAAATAAAAGTTGTTAAAGCAAGCACCCCGATACAAATTAACACTGTCAAGGAATTTATAGATTGTTGTAAACATTATGGGGTGAAGGTCCATAGATTGCTATGTGAATTTTATTTGCATAACCTCGTGCTAGATCAGGAGACTGAACTGAACCCTAGCCCTTTTGTTGGGGACATTCAATTGCAAGCATTCATCTCATTCGGGGTTAATCAGATTAAATGGCTCAAGGCCTATAACACTTTCCAGAGGCAGGAAAATGGCCTAGACTTGTGGGTAAGGGCTGAGCCTAGGGACCCAGTGCGGTTATGGAAAGCACATAGAAACCTCATGAGAACTCCGAGTGTCATCGAAACGTTAGGACCCATGCACGAGGCACTCATTCGACAATGTTTAGAATATTTTCTTTCTATCAAAGACCTCACCATTGATGCAACCAAATTCCTGTACCAAATCTCTAATCCAAACATCCAGCTCAGGGAGCCATTTAAGTATGAGGATTTTCAATTCGCTGCCAACCGTTTGAACCTCTATGGCGAAAGCATTTTGAGGGCAGGGCCATCCTGGTTAGGATATAGATTCTGCAGTCCAATTATCTGGCACCCTGCACCCGGATATCAAGCCCTATATGAGATGCCTAAGGGTCAAACAAGCCAGTTCTTTGACTACCTAGTCACTCACCATGGCTGTAGGCCTTCACATGAGATTCCTTCTCCAGCCTATTCTCTCACTGCTTTGCATTTCAACTACAACGTTTTCATGAGGGCATGAAACAGGGTAAGCAGGGGGGTGTGTGCAGTACTAAAAAGGTATGTTTTTAATGATCATTTCAATGGTTTTTCAGTGGGACTTGTGAATCTTTTACATCATGAATGTGAAAAACAATAAAGAATTATGACAAAATATGTGGAATTAGTATGCAAGACTTAACCCCTGATAGTTGTCATTCTCCTGTGCAGGAAAGGGTAAAAATGAGGAGCTGCTGTTCCAAAGAAAAAGACAAGAACAGGGTAACTGTTGTCCCTTTGACAAAGGACCGAGTGCAAACGAGGCTAAGCAGGTCGAAGCAAACCGGTCTGGAAAAGGAGGAGAAGGCACCAGCTCGACGGAGGAGAAAAGAAGTGATTAAGGATTAATAGTTTGGCGAATCCCTCAGGATCTTCGATCCTGAGGGATCACTGCTTTATTTATCTTATTGCTTAGACATCTCCGCCGTCACCCTTATATAAAGGGACGGCACTGTTAGCTTTGGGGGGATTATGCTTTTATGTAACTTTCTATTAAATATTGAACTTTGATCATCGAGTCTCGTTGAACTTGGCTCATTGTACTTTCTGTTTCATGCATTAATATAAACTTGGTGATTATCTTATCTTTGCGTCTGGATTAACTTAAAGCGGTGTACCCTTGAGGCTAAGGGCCCGGCCCCGGAGGACACTTGCTTCTGTATCACTACGATTTGATTTCTGCGTGGTTTGCTTATCATCATTAGTGGGTAATCTGATATGCTTTATAAGTTACATCATCTGCTCTATTAAGATTTGTTCATTAAGGTTTTTATAACTGTTATATTGACTCTGCATTATATCACCAATACCTTCAGAGTTGATTGAATATTATGAGACTTGATTGAACATTGTTATTATTTTCTTACATAGCTCTTATGCTGCATATTCGTGTTGTGGAATTTATCTGAAAGATGTGTTCTTTATGATTCAGGATTAATGCTGTTCTATTTTGAAACGCAGTTGTAATTCCTGTGGATGACGATTGGTGCTAAATCAGATTACTTTTCAAGTGTGTTGTGTGTGTATGATTTCCAAATGCTGTTCCATAACTAATTAGTGCTGTTCCATTAGCACGTGTTGCTTGATTTTCTTGGAGAATGAAAGATTGGAGTTTTGATTATAATGAGTGTATTTGAGTCGATAGGATAAAGCTTGATTACTGCTTACGAGGTTTAGTTATTCGATTGCTGTTCCATTTCAGAATTACTGTTCCATTTTAAGCATTGTTGTTCCATTCTAGATTTGTTGTTCAATTTCTTATTTGTCGTTCCATTTTTATCTACTGTTTCATTTACTCACATTTGGTGTGAGAGACGATCTGTGGCTGTAGTGAGCCTCGACATTTACTGCCTTGCTCCCAGACCTGCGATCCATGCTCTAATTTCCTTTCCATCAGTTTCCAAAGGGATGGGCTATTGCTGTCGAACCCTTGACTGATAAAGTTTCCTATCTTTAAGAGTGTGTGATTTAGTCATTTGAAGTAACTTAGTCATAGACAAGCATCCGTTTACTCTTGTATTTTTGCAGAACGCTGTACTACTAGCATTACTCTAAAAAATAGCCTCAGATTGAGTCACTCTTTGAAATAACCAAACGCTCCCGGATTGACATATTAATGTGAGGTAATTAGAGGTGAAAGAGACCCTTTTTATAGCTCTACAGATAGGTCTAAGTAATATGGCACCT
Source organism: Pinus tabuliformis (assembly GCA_031772625.1). Taxonomy (NCBI): domain Eukaryota; kingdom Viridiplantae; phylum Streptophyta; class Pinopsida; order Pinales; family Pinaceae; genus Pinus; species Pinus tabuliformis. Next base: position 231,552,917 of record CM062805.1, read on the forward strand.
CTTCAGATCCTTGGTCGCATGTACATTCTACAGACAAAGGAATTATTTAGTAGATGACGATAGGAGAGGCACCATGGGAATATTACCACCATCGTTCCCATCTCTCGGATTACAACGAATATTATTCCAGTGACCTTGATCATCCTTCAGTTTTTGATTTTCTATCAAATATTGTAAATATGGTGGATTCCGAGCGAAATCTGTCCAATATTGAAGAAACTATCACCATAAATATCTCGACCAAACCTAATGTTGTAGAGAATATTCATGTCGGCAAATCTTGTTCTTCTGTAGAACTGGAAATATATTGCGCTCTCTTTCACGAATTTAGAGATGTATTTGCATGGTCATATGAAGAAATTCCAAGCATAGACTCGAGTATAGTTGAACACAAAATCAAGATGTATCCAGATGTCAAACTGGTACGACAACAAATTCGACAGGTACACCCGAAGAAAGCCACTTCCATCAAGGCAGAAGTTGAAAAACTTTTACATGCTGGTTTCATTTACTCGGTTCCTCTAACTGATTGGGTATCGAATATTGTTCCTGTGATGAAAAAGCAAGGAACGATTAGAGTGTGTGTCGATTACAGGGATGTAAATCAAGCTTGTCCAAAGGACAACTACCCTACACCCTTCATCGACCAGATAATTGATGAATGTGCTGGATGCGAAATCTTTTCATTCATGGATGGATTTTCTGGGTATAATCAAATAAATATCTGCCCACAGGACCAGTCGAAGACTGCATTTATATGTCCGTGGGGCACATTCACGTACTGCAAACTACCTTTCGGTTTAAAGAACGCAGGGGAAACTTTTCAGAGGGCTATGAACTACGCCTTCCATGACATCAAGAACATCATTCAACCATATCTCGACGATCTACCGGCTCATTCACAAAAGCGGACTAACCATCCACAGCATTTGAGAGCTATATTTCTATGTTGCTGACACTACAAGATACGACTCAATCCGCACAAGTGTGTGTTTTGTGTCAGTTCTGGTCGTTTACTTGGTTTCGTGGTTTCTAAGGATGGGATTCGACTCGACCCATGTAAGGTTCAGGCAATCATCGACATGCCTCCACCTTCAAATTTGCTTCAGATTCAGAAACTCCAAGGGAAAGCAAACTTTCTGAGGAGGTTCATTCCAAATTACGCCGAACTTGCTAAAGGTTATACGTGTCTTTTGAAAAAATAAGTGCCCTTTAACTGGGATCAGGTTGCGCAAGCTTCCTTTGATGCTCTAAAGGAATCCCTAATAAAAGCATCATTAATGTATGCTCTTGACTATCAAAAAGATTTTAACACGTATCTAGCTACAGCAGATACAACCATCGCAATGGTTTTAGTTCAAGAAGACAATGGAATCGAACATCTTGTCTATTATTTAAGTCGAAACTTAAATGATACAGAAATCAAGTACTCCTATGTTGAAAATATGGCTCTTGCAGTTGTTCAATCAGTACAGAGATTTCGACACTATATCCTCTTTCACAAAACTACCATTTTGTTAGATTGCAACCCTATGACTTACATTCTGTTGCATCAGTCACTTGGGGGAAAATATTCGAAATGGATAGCCATTTTGCAAGAGTTTGATCTAGAATTTGTAAAATCCAAATCAAAGAAATCTCTAGCATTCACAGAGTTACTATGTGACTTACCATCGTCGTCCAACGATTCAACATCCAAAGCATCAATCATGGATGAATCTTTGTTTCTGACATCGTCAAGCGATCTGTGGTATGGAGATATACTAATCTATCTCCAAAGCCAAACATTTAGGCCTAATACCTCTCGCGAAGAACAATGACGTACTCGATACCAAGCAAAATACTACATGATCGTCGGTGATACACTTTACCGTCGTGGTATCAATACAGTTCTGCGAAGGTACCTCACCCATGAGGAGGCCGAAAAAGTCCTGAATGATTGCCATTCAGGCGTGTGTGGGGGCCATCAATCTGGTTATGCTATGGCACAAAAGATCTTACGAGCAGGTTACTTCTGGCCTACTATGTTCAAAGATTGCATAGTCGCAGTCAGAAGTTGCCATGCTTGTCAAATCTTCAACCATAAAACTAGACTACCACCCGCACCTCTGCATCCAGTAGTTGATGATGGGCTATTTGCCAAATGGGGCATAGATTTCATGACATGTAACCCCACCTCAGCCGGGGGGCATGGATATATCATAGTCGCAGTTGACTATTTTACAAAATGGGCCGAGGCGATGCCTACATTAAACAACAATGGTGAAACGGCTGCTATTTTATTTTTCAATCATGTAGTCTCTAGATTTTGTATTCCCCAAGCTATAGTCATAGATCATGGATCACACTTCTGCAATCACATGATGGATGAATTGGCTACCAAATTAGGATTGTCCCACGACATTTCTACTCCGTATTAACCACAAGCTAACGGACAAGTTGAGGCCATCAACAAAGTCCTGAAGCGCGTGTTGCAAAGGATGATTGGAGTCCACAAACGTAGTTGGCACCTAATCATGTACTCAACCTTGTGGGCATATAGGACATCGGTGAGAAATGCAACCGGATTTACACCCTTTCAGCTAGTGTATGGCCTGGAAGCGGTCTTACCGGTTCAATGTGAAATTTCATCTCTCAAGCTCGCAGTCGACCTTCTCCCTGGAACTTTAGAGGAAGAGGCTCGTTTCTTGGAACTAATCCAACTGGATGAAACCCGTCGTGACGCCGCCTTGGCTAACGAAGCTCATAAGAAACGAGTCAAGGCACAATTTGACAAAAATGTCAAACCCCGTGTCTTCTTAAAAGGTGACCTGGTCTTACTTTACGATCAGGAATTTGATAAATTGGGAGCAGGTAAGTTCCAATCATTATGGATGGGTCCCTACATTGTTAAGTGAGTATTAGCAAAAGGAGCCTACGAGCTAGTAGATTACAATGGGATTCCACTGTCGCAACCCTGAAACGGGTTGTACCTTAAGCATTACTATGCTTGACTAAGTATATTAATCTCTTTATATGCTTTTGTTACGTTTTTGTTTTCGTCAAGAGTGATCGTTTTGGTTAGGTAATCCACTTTTGCATTTGTTTCAGATGTCGAACCTATTGGAATCATTTGTTGGATATGCCGACGGAGCTAGTCGTAGTACGCGAAACCTATCTTCTGCAGCCTGGGCCATTTTTTATCCAAGCGGCAAGTTAGTGAGTTTCAGAGGGGTATGTATTGGTTGGTCAACGAAAAACTTTGCTGAATACAATGCGTTGATAGAGCTTCTCTCTGATGACATCGCACATGGCATATGCCGACTTGTTGTCAGGCTAGACTCACAACTCATCATCCTACAGCTCACTGGCATCTATTCCATTCAGAATCCAGCTATCTATCGTATGTTCTTAAGGGTCAGAATTTTGGAAAGGCAGTTTGATTCTATTCAATATCAACAAATTTCTAGAAACTTAAACACTTAACTGATTCATTAACAAATTATGTGTTAGATAGACATTTGTAGCATTTATAAAAGAAAAAACATGTCAATCAACATTTGCATCAGGATCATATAACTTAACCAAAATAAAGCTCCGAAAATCAAAAATATATATAAATGTTTATAGTCTTTTACAAAATGTTATGTGTCCAGGACAAAATCGGTCATACGACCCAAAAACTCAAAAATGCAGGGAAGCACCCTAGACTAATGGTGCTGGTGATAACAAGTCACCGCCTATGCGATCATACGTAAGAGCCTAGTCCATTGACTCAACATGCTAGTGGTATGGCGCTGTAATCTCAGAGGTAACTTGTCGGTCCTCACATCCTGAATACCAAGGGTTAGACCCTCGATATGATCCTGCAATACTGCAAGGGTATATGCTATGTCCAGATCGCGAAGGACAACCCTCCCTACAGCCTCTCCTACTGGAACGGCAGCTGCTACCCTCGGGCGCGTTGTTGGTCACACTGGTCCAATATCTGCACAAATATATGGGTTTGATTAGTCTTGATAACATTTAAAATACACAAGAACATTATAAAAGCAATAAGCAAAGATATGGTCAAATCTTTTACCTATAACACCTCCAGAGCTCCAACAATCCCAAATTTGAATGAAATGGTAAAAATGAGAGGTAAAAACTACTTTTATGTTACTATTCATGTAATTCAAGTAAGATGTTGGTGTTTAACTCATTTTTCAAGCATGTATTTACATTTCTAATCAATTTTATGGAGCAATTGAACAGGCAGTACGACCGTCAAGAGAACATAGTGTTAATGGTGAATTGAACATCTTTGACTATTATCATGAGCAATGTTTCCGCAAAGTTCAAGCTCGTTAAGAAATAAACCCAGCAATGAGCATATGTTCCCCCAAAGTTCAAGCTCATTAAAAAATGAACCCACCTTTGGTAAATAACCTTTGTGATCGCATTGCTATCAACTTTTGAGCCTTGGTCGTGTTCTTACCATCACCTCCACCTTTTTAGCCGATCATACACCTCCACTTGATTTTTTACCCTTTTGAGGAACAGCTGCGATGAGTGATTCTATTAGCCACCTTCTTTACACTGCCGTGATTGAAAAGTTCCAAACTTACCTGGAACCAGTTGCTATTCGAAAACATCACTCGTTCCTAAAAAACGAGTCTCCTTTAAGCTCTTTTTAGAATCATAAAATATGAAAATATTGTCGAGCAAATTGGCCTCTCTAGCTCATTAAAGTGATGGGAAGTGCCATCCCTCCTCTATATTTTAATCTTTTTGGACCTGAGGGATCATTACACAAAAAGATCGAGCGCTTGTCTTTTTCGGCTCGCTAAAGTGATCGGAAAAGTCATCCCTTTCGTATTATTTTATACTTTTTCGGACTTAAGGGATTATACTACGAAAAAGGACTACTAGAGTTTCCTTTCCGTCTCTTTTCAGACTCTCTAAAACTAAAAAGGACCAAGTTATCTTTGTCATTAAACTCGTTAAAACAATAGCGAAAAACTTGTCCATACAGGCAAGAGTGAGTTTCATTGTTCCTAGGCTCGCTAAAACATAGCGAAAGGTTTGCCCGAAGGGAAAATTATAGAACAAGCATATGTTATCCTCCTCAAGCTTGATAAAAATAAAGAGGTACTGGTCAGCAATTGTTATAGACATTTTTGGGCACTGCAACCCCAATCATAAATGTCCATAAGCCAAAGGCTCCTAAGTCCCTAAAGGTGTTTTTCCAACCCCTAAAAGAACAAGGTCAATTGATTATAGCATCTCCCAGAAGTTCTCCATGAAAAACTACTCAGAACTGGTCAAAATTGGACCATTTCACCTGCTCCATGGTCAAAGTGCGATGCATCCCACCTAATACACACGGGAAGTGCGATGCATGTTGAAAAGCCCTTCTATGGGGTGCGATGGACGAGAAAATACAAGTGGCGGAGACAGTTTGCGAGGTGGATGATCATGGAATCTTCCAGAAACTTCTCCTGTGACACTTGCCTCTCAGAATCACCCAAGGATGAGTAAGAGATCAAGGAGATCTCCAAGTGGAAACAAGAACTATCAGAGAGAAGACACTAATCAAAAACCTAGAGCTGACTCATACCTCTGAAAATATCTATATATAGATCTCTCATCCCAGAGATCCGGGGGTTGGAGGCTAGAATTTTGTATCTTGTAAGGAAGTGCTATTGGTTTCTTGGTGCAACATCATAGTGTTGGGTGATCTAAGCTTTTCATGAGGTGAATAAGGGCTTTCTTGCTGAGAGGTTGATGCTGGGTCAGAACAATTGGTTGTAATCCTCTTTGCTCTTTCTTGATTATCAATAAAGCTATTCAAGTTTTCCTCCACATTATTGTATGATTGATATTATATGCATTTGTGTGGTCAATATATATCTGGTCCTATATTGTTTATGATAATAGATCTATGTTCTTGGATAGTGTTATGTTGCTTTGATTCTACAGGTGCTCTTTGAAGCTGGGTAGACAAGGAAGCAAGTGGCGAAGACCTATCAGAAGGGAGAGGAATCGAGCAAGGAACCAAGCGCAAGATAGAGGTTGGTCTCCTTATTCCTCTCTTATCTATTTCTCATAAAGGAAAACGAAAGTAGCTTTTAGTTTGTTTGTTTCTAAGGTAGTTAACAGCCTTAGTGGGACTAGTAGCTCTGCATAGACACTAGTTTTCCCGATAAAAAAATGGTGACTCCACTCGGGAGCGAATAGATTGTTTGTTTATCTACATTTGTTTACTTTATAAACTTACAAACGGAGCCTGAAGTCAAGCCAGCTAGCCTTCGAACTGCATTTGCTATGCAAGTGCAAAGTAGATCAATGCTGCTTCAGTCTATCTCCAGGTTTTGTTTATGAATTAAACGATTGATTTACAAGCTCTCTAATTGCCCTTTTGGTGGCTCTAGTAACCTCTTTAGATCTACCCCTGTGATTGATTTACTGATTACCACTTACTCGACCTAAATCCCTAAACTAAGCTGCAAACTGTGACCCGGAACCCAGCTAAAGTCTCGTCCCTAGTCCATCGCACTGTGTCTTCTTTGAAACCTGAATGCATCGCACTTCCCGAGTGTAGTAGGTGCGTTGCATTTCAGTTTCCCTGTGCTACAGGTGCACTGATCAGACCTCTTCTGCCCTTAGATTTTGGCTTCTGTGTTCATGCTTTTCAGCTCTATTCAGGAGTTTTTCTACCTGTAGTCAGTACACCTCTGTTGAAACCCCCTTTCTTGCCGTTATTCCGCCTCCATTGTGCAAAGAACTGTAAATGTTTTTATGTATTTTTGAGTCATTTTTAGTTCTCCTTTACAAAGAAGTAGCGTAATCGAACTGTTGTTTCTTTATTTGAAAGTGTCGCAAGTGTCGTTTTCGGTCATAGAAGAGAATATGATTGTTCTTGATAGTCGGTTACACTGTTACTCTTGTATTTGATTTGAATTAGTAGTTTTTCAAGTGTCGAAAGCAAGTTTTCAATTCCAAATAGAAAAGTTTCATCATTGTCCTCATTTTGTTTTCAAAAGAAGCTTGTTAGTAGTTGTTGCTTTGAAAAATAATTCAGATTTGCGCTTAGCTTTCATTTTATCATTCACACATTAAGAAGGCTGAAAAAAATACATGCATGTGCATTTGCATTTAGACTGTTTGTTGGTTTGATTTAGGACAAGTGCATATAGTGTGTGCTCTCTACTCTTTGTTGAAAGAACGCCATCTCTCTTTCCTTAGTAGCTAGGATTTCATTGCAAAAAGAAGATTAAACGATTGTTTATCATCTTAGATTGCATTTTAGGAAATTGTATATCTACATCACGCGGTGAACCTGAAAGGAAAATTTCTTAAGCAAGATCAACTGTAAAATAAATTTAATGAATCTAAAAATGCTTTGGAACCTAATGCACAAAGTTTAGAAGTCTAGGCTACAGACGTATTCCGGCGTCGTAAAGCCTGGTACCTGTTGTTTTCATTGTTGGTTGGGTGATTCCTCCACTTTGAGACGATAAGTGCCAGTACGGACTTGTGCTCCCACGTACCGTCGAGTATATATTGGGAGACCACAATAGGCTTTATCCTTTATCCATAGGAAGCCGTGTCTGCCGCCCTATCGATCGCAATTCACTGAACACGGCATTCGGGAAGATTGACTACCGTACCATAAAAAGTATTCTGCAGTTTTGCGATTGGTTTGGTAATCCCTCCGTCTAGATTTCCAGAGTAGTCTCTTTTGTTCCTTTTCAGACTCCTTAAAAGAAAAGGTCCATCTGAGCACTTGTCACTTCAAGCTCATTAAAAATCAAAGGCGACTAAAGTCATCTTTTGTTTTTTCTCGACTCTTAAAAATTTAAAAAACAAGTTGTGTCAAAGCGTCTAAAATTCATTTAATTCGGAAACATATTTCCCCTTGATTTTTAGTTGATCGAGTAATCCGCAATCGTGGAAGAAATTCAATCGAAATCGCTAGAAAATCTTTTGGATAGACTAGATATGTCTGAACAACCGTCAACATCCAGGACTGTGTTATTCGACGCAGCAGCGGCAGAGCCTCTTGCTGCTACTCCAACGATGTTCGTCGGTATACCATCTGTCCCGGCAAGTTATCAACAACAAGCCGGAGTCCAATCAGGGACTGTTTCGACGACATGGTCAGTTCCTATTTCTTCAACCAGATTATCATCTGGTATTTCTTATGTTAAAACTCAACAAATTGATCCAATGTGTCTTCAAAGGCCAATCTACCCTTTAAGTACTGGATTGCCACCATATGGAGGGAAGTATGCCTTTTCATTGTTCCCTCTCGGAGAATAACCATATGGGAGTTTACAACAAAGTTCAGGTCAAACTGGAATTACATCCAGCGGTTGGGTACCAATACTACCTCAGCAACCAAGGGTTGTATATTCAATGCAACCAATCCACCCTGTGTCGAATATTCCCACTATACCTACTATGGTGACTGCATCGCAAGTACAAGCGCTACCTGTTGTATGTCAACCCCAAGTTTCTCAGGTTGCAATACAACAGCCTCTTGTCTCAACAACTCAATCACAACCTCAGGTTAGTGCCTCCTTATCTGGAGCGACTCAGGCTCAAAAAAGTACTATGACTCCTCATCTTGGTCAATCATCCAGTATTGGGCAACAGCAAATGGTCCAACAACCATGGCTGGTTCAATCTCAACAACCGCCATTCCAGCAATCATATCAAGGACCTGAGCAACAAGTCTTTGTAAGTAATGGGCAACCACATTTCCAAAGCGGTTATCAACAACCATATTATAATGGTTATGCCCATCAACCTTATCAAAGTTACCAGCATCAAATACATTATGCTGGTATGCAAAGACCCACTACTCAGGCGATTCCATCTTATCCTGGGTATGCTTTGCCTAACCTGAATCAACAGTTGCCCTTTGTAGCAACTCTAGAATTACCAAATCTAAACTGGCTGACGAATGATCCAATTGCTTATGCCCCTTGGTGGCCGGCGATTCCGCATAAGCTTCCGTCAGATATTCCTAAATTTAATGGAAATCCAGGTGAAGACCCGTCAAATCATGTGATGACCTTTCATCTGTGGTGTTCATTTAACACTCTAAATGATGATTCGATTAGGCTTCACCTTTTTCAACGAACGTTAACTGGTCCGGCAGCAAAATGGTATATTGAATTGCCTAGAGCTTCATTCGATAACTTCAGCACCCTAGCCACAACCTTTTTAACCCATTTTTAGTTACCAATAAGGTACGAAACAGGAACAGAGCTTCTTACCAATTTCAAACAGACAACGGCCACTCACATATCTGATCATATTCATGAGTGGCGACGTCGTCGCAGAATGGTAAAAACATATGTTCCTGATCAGCTGCTAGCTGAATGGTTTATTAAGTCATTATTACCTTCTATCACAGAAGATGTGGCAAAGGGAGGAGTCGTCACTGAAGAGCAAGTTATTGCTCGTGCACAATATCTAGACTTGATCTATACTCAGTCTGGCATGCTCTACGATAAAATACCTGATGCTCCTAGACCAAAATTTTCCGTTCCTCCCCCTCCTAAATCAAACAGAGACTCTCATGCCGGCAATGGTGTGATAGATACGACAAGCACGGAATTGACAAAGGCCACATCTAAGAAAGCCCGTAAGATTTCTGATCAAAATGCAAATGAAGAACTTCTCGCCTCGGAGGTAAATGCTGTGTCGACCGACAAGGGCAAACAACTGAAGCAACTAGGGGGCAAGAAGAAAAAGAAAGGGAGAAAAAAGAAGCAGGATGAGTCATCTCCTGAACAACCTTCTGCAAACCCTTCTGAGCAATGGAAACCCCCTACGGGGTGTCAGATATGCGATGAGGATCATCGGACGAGAGATTGTCCACATAAAGCTGAAGTTAAGAAACTCTTTAAGAATTCAAAAACCTCAGCTGTATTGACTGATCCGTTTCCAAACCTGGGAAACAAACTGGTTGCTAATCAAAATGCTTCTTGATCCCAAGTGCTTATGTTGTCCATTTCAAAATAGCAAAATAATGCTTTGATATTGACGAGGAATAAAGATTACGGGAATCCACAGCTGTCAAACAACAAGGCTACTGATCAATTGAGTAGTTCGACAACAAATTCAACCGAATTTGTGCCACCCATCATTCCTGAGCTAACGATAAAGCTGCCAAAGTGAGTAGTACACAAATCGACATTTAATCCTCGTGCTAAAGTAGCACAAAATTATAATATAGTAGAGGACCTGGCCCAATCGTCGTCTGCTATGTCGACACTTGAGGTACCGCAAAATTTCCCCTCCCAAAAGCAAGCTCTATTATCAGTAATAGGTGGGATTGAGCCAATGGATTCCAATCTTGTATCCTTTAATCACAAAGGATATGACCCTCAGTTACCAGCTCAACTAGCTTTCCTTATTCAAGTGAAATCCCTCAACAAAACTGTTCATCGAACAATTATTGATGAGGGGGCATCTACATATATTATGTCGATGAGTTGCTGGAAAAATTTAGGCTCACCACCCTTGTCGCGATCGTCAACGATGTTAAAAGCATTTGATGGATGATCATACACTCCATACGGGATTTTAAGTAACTTGCAAGTTGAACTGGTTGGAAAAACAGTAGAAATTGATGTTGAAGTAATCGACGGAAACCTCGATTACAACATCCTACTGGGAAGGCCTTGGATATATGCCATGGCCGCAGTTGTGTCGACCTACTTCAGGAAAATTGCATTTCCCTTCCAAGGAGGAATTGCAATCATCGACTAACAAACATTTCTCCCTAACAGTTCACAAGTTACGGGAAGCATTCCAATGATCCATGGAAGCAATCATTCGCTTCAAAATATTGGAGTAGGCCTCCTAAAAGACCCTGCCTTAATGGGTACTTTTGCCCTACCGCCTCCAAGTAATCTGGCGGAAGTGGCCACAGTGAAAACCTGCAATATGAAATCTTCTATATCTAATGGATTCGGAAGATTCCTAAACATTTTGTTAGCATGGATCATCGCCATTTTAGAAATATTGTAGCAATCAATTTTCTTGGCCTGGGGGACACACCCAAGTCAACGCTCATTGAGTGTCTGGATAGATAGGTCTAAGGAATATGGCACCTATTTAGATCCTTGGTCGCATGTACATTCTACAGATGAAGGAATCATTCAATCAATGATGATAGGAGAGGCACCATGGGAAGATTACCACCATCACTCCCATCTTCCGGATTACCACGAAGATTATTCCAGCAACCTTAATCATCCTTCAGTTTTTGATTTTCTATCAAATACTGTAAATACGGTGGATTTCGAGGATGGTTCTTATCTCGTGTCAACCTTGTTAAAAAATGAAACAAGGATTCATGAGGATAGTTCTTTTACTGTGTCAACCTCATTAAAAAATGAAACAAATCCCTTTCCAAATCTCAAAGGTAAACTTTCATTCCAACCACCGAGTTGAATGCAATGAAGCTTGGGGGGCATGCACCTCGATTTGCATTATTATGCTGGGGGCATGCAAACTTATCACGAGCAATGTTACCACAGGGTTCAAGCTCGTTAAAAAATAAACCTGCATCGAGCAGTTTTAACGCGGAATTCAAGCTTGTTAAAAAATAAACATAAGCAATGAGCAAGTGTTTCCCCCAGCATTTAAGCTCATTAAAAAATGAACCATTTCCGGTAAATAACCATCGTGAATATTGTTGAGTCTTGAAAATGTCATTCATTTCCATTACACTTTCACTATTATGTCCATTATATCACCTCCATTTCACTACTATGTCACCACATTCATCCCACTTTCATTATCATTGGGCCACCTTTATGTTTTTCCAATCTTTATTATTTCTAAGCCTTTTAAGTGAATTTGTGGTTAAACATTAGAAAATAATGTGCATATGCTTATACCTAACAAATGGGTTGAGGTTGTTGACATGTGTAGGTTGAAAGGAGACTTCTAGAAGACCCTTATGTGGCACGCCAAGGCCAAATTCGAATTTGAGTGGAAAGAATCATGGGATCATGAGGATATGTGTCACATCTCCTAATTGTATTGTAACTCTAAAAAGACATTTGTCTTATCAGTTCCTATTTTGATTAGGACTCTAGAGGTAGAGGGAGAGATTCATGGATTATCATTAATGAGATGGCTCTCATCTTTTTGTATAAATAGGAGATCTCTCTCCTTCATTTGTTAGTCCTTTTTAGCCCCTTTTAGTCTTTTAGTTTCTAGTTCTCAAGTTTGTAGTTCTTCCTTGATGGCTTTTGAAAGCTTTTGTACTTTGTACTTTTGAAGAAATTGAATAAAGCTTTGATGTTCTCAACATGGAAGGAGATGTGAAGTAGATGTCATGGAGCTTATTAGGATGTAAGGTAGAGTAGATTTCATTTTGTAAATATTGCTTTGTAGAATGTAAGGTAGATTAGATTTTTCATTCATGCAAGTGTGTTTAATTTTGCTTTGATTTCATGACTAGTGGCATGTGTGATCATCTTGTCTATGTTGCTGACCTTTATTTTTCTGTAGTTTGATTTTCATTAGTATCATTTCTTTAACTTGCACTTTACTTTTGCTCTTAGATATCAAGTTGTTCATCTATTGATAGTTCTTTTTCCATAATCAAATAACTTTATTGGAGCCAAAATATCACTTAGTACAGCTTGGTTTAGTTTGCTTTAAGACTCACATTGCTGACTTGTTCATAACTGTTCTCACATGATAAATCTAGCTGAAAGGCAAAAAGGTTAAGAAAAGGTTAAAGTAGTGTGATTTGTCTCCTTTATGTAGTGTCACTTAGATTTCACATTTCATTTTCATTTTAAATCAGCAGCAGAGATACTGGGCCGATGTCATTAGTCCTTTATTTGATGTCTTTATTTTCCTTTAAGCATTTGATTTCATAGGTGGTAGGGGGCCCCTGCCTTGTATAGTTTTCATTTTATTTTTGCATTTTATTTCACCATGTATATTAGCTGTACATAAATTTCTTTCAAGTTGATTGTAGATTAGTGATGCACATAGCCTTTTAATGAACTAATGACATGATAGAATCATCTTGTCCTTTTGTTGAAGCAGCAAGGATACTGGGTCTCATAGTCATTCTCTCATTATTTGATTATTGCATTTTATTTCGATTAAACTAGTGGCATTAAACACTTTAGAAAAGCAACAAGAACAAAACCCTAAAAACAACATAAACTATAAAACAACGAAGTAAGAGAAAGGTTAACTAAGCACATATAGTGCACCACACTTCATCAGTTTACGATACCCGGATTGATAATTTATGTAGAGCAATTTAAGACATTAAATTGACTAAACATTTTGGCGCCGTTGCCGGGGAAGTGTAATTAGGAGACCTCATTTCTTACATCTGGAAAAAAAAGTTAATAATTCTTGAGTATGCTCTCCTCTTGCACTTTGTGTGATCTAGAGGATCAGAAAAAGGATTGTTAAGTAAAAAAGAAAAATAATAATTCTTGAGTATGCTCTCCTCCTGCACTTTGTGTGATCTGGAGGATCAGAAAAAGAATTGTTAAGAAAAAATAGGAGACAAAATAAACTTCATCACTTCAATTGATTCAAGAAAAAAAAAAAAAAAGGAGAAGAGAAGAAAAACAATCTATGGCTATCTCCATTCCTAGTTTTCGCTGTGGCTTCGTGACTCTTCAAATAGTGTGTTCTTTATTGATGTGTCTTTCCTGTGGTTGGATTGGAATTTCTTGTCTCCCACATAGATCTCTGATAAGGGTCAACAGTGTGAAACTACCACCATCGAACAATGGCGTATTGTCTTACTTATGGTATTGATATAGTGTTTAACACATTCCTTGTAGTCCTGGTCATGAGATTATTGTAGGAAGCCGACAGTGAGGAAGATGATATTTAGCGTCAGATTAATCAAATAATTCATCTTCAGCAAATAAGAGAAGAGGTTTCACTAAAATGTGCTCATAACCATTGCAACAATGGAATAGATAAGCACTTCATTTTCTGCAGTCAAAAACCACTGTCTTTCTATGCTCTAGGTCAGCTCATATAAGTCATCTGTATGCATCTTATCTAGATACCCTACCCTCTAAGATCATAGCAAATACTGTCTCTTCTTATTGGAATGATGTTCTCTGTCTCAAGGCAATAACTTCTAGCTGCACCGACAAGAGCTAATTGCTGCACTGAAAGGAGCTTCATTCTTTCATTCACGGGCAGACCAGAGCTTCATTCATGTTGACCAGAGGTTCACGCACTTAACTGAGTGTCCAATGAGTCTTTCCATGGACTAGACCTAATTCCTGATTGACAAGAACTTAATGCACTGCCTAGCTGCATCTACCTTCTAGCTAATACTTCCAACGGTAACTACGACTAGGTACTATCGGCAATGGAGAAAAGCCAATGACTAGGGACAATGATTGAACCTGTGTAATACACCTGCAAAACAGTAGATCAAGCAAGAAAAACGAATGCAACAATGCAGAACAGTGAGAACAGTTAACTCAGGAAAAACGTAACAGCAGAAAAAACGTCAAACTTCAAACATTTGATTTGACCAAACAGAGATGAATTTAGAAAAAATAAAACATGGGTTTTTTTTCCAGGTGGGTTAATTAGATAACCCAGAAACCGTTTGAAGAAATTTGTGGCGGTCTGGGAGAAATCTTCGGTTCTTTGGAGCCTCTTTTTTGCCGCCGCGTGAAAAAATTGAGTTATTAACTGACAATTTGATGTATTCCGCGTGCCTGAAGAAGGGGAATTCAAATTTGATTCTATGCTGCCACCTCTACCACGTTCTCTGCCCATATGCCACCCATTGCAATTCATTTAAAACCGTTAAACAGCAGTTTCAATTGAACACGACTCCCCGTTAAACAACAGTTTCAATTGAACACGACTCTCTGTCGCTGCCACCCATCTGTACATGTTTTGTTACTGTCGGTTAAATTTTGGGAGAAAATCATGTTTGAAGAACTCAAGGAAATGAAGGATTCCCTCGCATTTCAGATTACTCGTCCTAAAAGTCCGGATCAGCATACACCACTTGTGTCAATTTCTTTATTGCATTCTGCGTTTATTGTGATTTAGGGGTGAAAATGTATGCTCCACGGCTGTGCTTCAAACCTTGATTACAGTCACCAATACGCCTTGCAATTCGATTATGGCCACTCCACTTGCCTCAAGAATCCCGTAATCAGCTTGTTTTTCCCTTGAATGTCCACACACAGTAAAATTTTCAGCCGGAGTTGAAAGCCGAGAATGGGAAAGCTTGGCAGAGCTGAACCGTGAATTGCATTAGTTAAGTTAATTGTCTTGAGGGGGCACTTACACTGTTTCAAAAGATTAACAGTCAGTAGCATTAATCATGGGAATAGTTTTCCATCTGCCATTGTAGTCTCTAGCAATACATAATTGTGTAAATTCTCATCATTTGCAATTGTGTTCTTGCTACTGCAGTGAGTTTTGAAGCAGAAGAAACATTACATTTTACAATCTTCATGTGTATGGACTTTGAGTCAAGCACAACATCCTTCAGGTTCACCACTTCTGCAATCAAAAAGGGTGGTTCCTTTGCTATTTCCATGGAAAAGGCTATCATATGGAAGATCAGTTCGTTTACACCTTAAATTTCTTTTGGCTGATGCTATAAACTATTAATGTCACACAACGTTTCCGCAGCTGAAAACTGTTTCCGCAGCTCGCACCAGTTTCCGCAGCTCGCACCAGTTTCCGCAGCTGATCCCGGTTTCCGCAGCCAACCCCAGATTCCGCAGCTGTTTTCTTAAATGCTATGTTCCAGGTGTCCTCCGGGTAGAAGAGCCACATGGGCAAGTTTGTGGGATCAAGGACATGGTGTGTGTCCTTCCAGCTCATCTAAACCGGTCATCAAAACCCGTGGTCAACGAGGAGGCAAATACGGTCAAACTGAAATAAAGGCAGAACCAGAAGGGCTTAAGTCTATGAAAGGGTCAAATAGTCATGATAATGGTTATAGACTATTTTTTTTCATCAATAAAACTATTTTGCTCTGCAGACAAAAAAAAAAAAAATACTGCACTTTCCGCAGCCAACCCAAACTTTCCGCAACTGTTTTGTTAAACTCTAGGTTGCAGGTGTCATCAAGCAAAACAAGTTACATGGGTAGCTGGGGGAATGTTGGTACATGGATGGTGTCCTATTCATTCGATCAAATTTGATGAAAAAGACCCCGGTCAAAGGGAAGTCAAATTGTGTGTTATCACAAAGTCGCCACACTGAGTCGCTGCATGTCAAGAAAAAATAATAATTTTGAATCAATGAAATGAACAAGTTATTTTCTCAATTTTCTGAAGGATTGATGATGAAAAATGAATGGCTAACTTTGTATCCAAAATTTTTAGCTACAGAACTGTGCACATTCCGCAGCTAAAGTCCAATTCCGCAGCCAGAAAAACCTCATTGTTCAAATCAGCCTATCTTTCTCATACAAAATTAGATTTTGATGATTTAAGTATCGTTGGAAAGATCTCAACAAGATCTATACAATGAGAAATCTATCATTAGAGTTTGAAATGGCAAATAATGAAATAAATTGCTGAAAAGAAGCAACATTCAACTTGGGCACCAATTTCAAAGCAAGTATAAATTCTTTTGATTTTTCCTTTGAGAACTTGTTTCATTAATACAAATTCTTAGTTTTGTGTGTAAATATCATAACTAGAGAGATTGATCACCTCTCTCCTTTGATAATCTTACATTCCATTGCAGAAGAAGTATTAGTTTTTTTGCAGGTTTCAGGAGGAAGGACAAATGACTACAAGATAATGGTGTCTCTCTAAGAGACCAATTTGTTTCATAAGAAGATGATCAGCAACAAAGAGGAAATATGTTGATGCAAAATCAGATCCAAACACTTGAAAAACTTTCAGATACTATTGTCTCCATCATCACATCCATACTTCATAATAAACCATTCACCTCATTCCACTCCATATTTTCCATTTACATTCACATACACTTTCCATCTCTTTTTGTCCATTCATAACCCACAAATAAAAGCAAGAGGCACATTCATATGCTTATTGCCCATTTCCATTTCTACTCTCCATTGCCATCTTCCATTTTCATCTTCCATTTCTTGTTATTTTCATTCCGCAAATAAGCCCTGCTTCAATGCAAATTATTGAGTCCATAGTCCTTTGAGTCTAATTTCTTTGTAAAAACACCTTGAGGCTTGCATGCCTTAATGGCAAGTCCTCATGCTGACAAACAATGGGAATACATTAATGTCCCTTGTTCGTTAGATCTTCTAGGTGACTCGACATCAGCAAATTCATTCGTACCTAGCAAGATGTGTTTGGGCATCTTGACTCTCATTGTCATCAATGGTGAGAGTTCTCGTGTTGACTAGTGGCATCCATTAATGGCCACTAAGCCAACAATTTCCTACTATGTTCGACATCAGAACATCTTTTCACATAGTAGGAATTGTGCCAATGAGTTTTGAAGACATGAAGACTATTATTTTCAGCATTTTGGAGCAGATTCAGCAAGTTTTAGTAGAAGCAATAAAAAGTCATCTTATCTCTCTATCCATGAATCCTCTTGTTCAGCCACTTGAAGAAGAATATGATCAGAAATTTTCAGCCACTACACATACAACTCATCCATTCCAAAGGGTAAGTGAAGGTACGGCATTTTCTAACTTTTGACCATATAATTCCATAAAAAGCTAGAATGATAATTGTTGGAAAAACATTTCTCTTCCTCATTTCATAAAATTGCCAATACCATCAGTTGGGGGGGGGGGAATACATTCATATTCATATCTTGCCATGTCCATATCATATTCATGAGCTCACGTACTTCCAACATATATTAATTATTACATTGCTATTATGAGCATACAATGGTTTTTGAAAAAGTACTTAAAGGATAAATTGGATACAAACAAAATCATGGTTGTCACACAAGAACCAACCATCATGCAATCCAATAAAGATATACTTTGCAACAATAATCAAAATATCATTATGCAAAGTTCAAAGATCAAAATAGAAGGCAACAATAAAAAAAAATTGGTTGTAACACAAGAACCAACCATGTTGCAATTCAAGTAAAACACTTTGCAGAAATATGAAGTTATCAAATGATATCATGCAAAGTTAAGCCAAAGCTCAAGGATCAAAAGAGTTAATGTAATATATATTGCATGAGGACATGCAATAGCTTCAGTTGGGGGGTATGTTGAGTCTTGAAAATGTCATTCATTTCCATTACACTTTCACTATTATGTCTATTATATCACCTCCATTTCACCTCCATTTCACTACTATGTCACCACATTCATCCCACTTTCATTATCATTGGGCCACCTTTATGTTTTTCCAATCTTTATTATTTCTAAGCCTTTTAAGTGAATTTGTGGTTAAACATTAGAAAATAATGTGCATATGCTTATACCTAACAAATGGGTTGAGGTTGTTGACATGTGTAGGTTGAAAAGAGACTTCTAGAAGACCCTTATGTGGCACCCCAAGGCCAAATTCGAATTTGAGTGGAAAGAATCATGGGATCATGAGGATATGTGTCACATCTCCTAATTGTATTGTAACTCTAAAAAGACATGTGTCTTATCAGTTCCTATTTTGATTAGGACTCTAGAGGTAGAGGGAGAGATTCATGGATTATCATTAATGAGATGGCTCTCATCTTTTTGTATAAATAGGAGATCTCTCTCCTTCATTTGTTAGTCCTTTTTAGCCCCTTTTAGTCTTTTAGTTTCTAGTTCTCAAGTTTGTAGTTCTTCCTTGATGGCTTTTGAAAGCTTTTGTACTTTGTACTTTTGAAGAAATTGAATAAAGCTTTGATGTTCTCAACATGGAAGGAGATGTGAAGTAGATGTCATGGAGCTTATTAGGATGTAAGGTAGAGTAGATTTCATTTTTTAAAT
This sequence comes from Pinus tabuliformis, assembly GCA_031772625.1. NCBI lineage: Eukaryota > Viridiplantae > Streptophyta > Pinopsida > Pinales > Pinaceae > Pinus > Pinus tabuliformis. Next base: position 231,571,821 of record CM062805.1, read on the forward strand.
ATTGCTTTGTAGAATGTAAGGTAGATTAGATTTTTCATTCATGCAATTTTAATTCATGCAAGTGTGTTTAATTTTGCTTTGATTTCATGACTAGTGGCATGTGTGATCATCTTGTCTATGTTGCTGACCTTTATTTTTCTGTAGTTTGATTTTCATTAGTATCATTTCTTTAACTTGCACTTTACTTTTGCTCTTAGATATCAAGTTGTTCATCTATTGATGGTTCTTTTTTCATAATCAAATAACTTTATTGGAGCCAAAATATCACTTAGTACAGCTTGGTTTAGTTTGCTTTAAGACTCACATTGCTGACTTGTTCATAACTGTTCTCACATGATAAATCTAGCTGAAAGGCAAAAAGGTTAAGAAAAGGTTAAAGTAGTGTGATTTGTCTCCTTTATGTAGTGTCACTTAGATTTCACATTTCATTTTCATTTTAAATCAGCAGCAGAGATACTGGGCCGATGTCATTAGTCCTTTATTTGATGTCTTTATTTTCCTTTAAGCATTTGATTTCATAGGTGGTAGGGGGCCCCTGCCTTGTATAGTTGTCATTTTATTTTTGCATTTTATTTCACCATGTATATTAGCTGTACATAAATTTCTTTCAAGTTGATTGTAGATTAGTGATGCACATAGCCTTTTAATGAACTAATGACATGATAGAATCATCTTGTCCTTTTGCTGAAGCAGCAAGGATACTGGGTCTCATAGTCATTCTCTCATTATTTGATTATTGCATTTTATTTCAATTAAACTAGTGGCATTAAACACTTTAGAAAAGCAACAAGAACAAAACCCCAAAAACAACATAAACTATAAAACAACGAAGTAAGAGAAAGGTTAACTAAGCACATATAGTGCACCACACTTCATCAGTTTACGATACCCGGATTGATAATTTATGTAGAGCAATTTAAGACATTAAATTGACTAGACAAATATATTATCATCAGCCTTTGAAGCCTTGGTCGTGTTCTCATTATCACCTCCACTCTGTATTGGCCGATCATTCACCTCCACTTGATTGTTTACCCCTTTTGAGGAACAGCTGCGAAGAGTGATCCTGTTAGCCATCCTTGTGACACTGCCGTGATTGAAAAATTCCAAACCTTACCTGGAATCAGCTGCTACCTGAATCTATCACTCATTCCTCAAAAAACGAGTCTCCTTTAAGCTCTTTTCAACTGACTCGTAAAATATGAAAATATTGCCTAGCCATTGGCCTCTCCAGCTTGTTAAAGTGACCGGAAGTGCTATCCCTCCTTTAGATTTTAATCTTTTTGGACTTGAGGGATTATTACACAAAAAGATCAAGCGCTTGTTTCTTCGGCTCGTTAAAAGTACCGAAAATTCATCCCTTTTGTATTATTTTATACTTTTTCGGACTTAAGGGATTTGATGACGAAAAAGGATTTTTTGGAGTTTCCTTTACGTCCCTTTTCAGACTCTCTAAAATTGAAAAGGACCGAGTTATCTTTGTCGTTAAACTCGTTAAAACCTAATAGCGAAAAACTTGTCCATAACAGACAAGAACGAGTTTCACTATTGCTAGGCTCGTTAAAACATAGCGATGGGTTTGCCCGAAGGGAAAATTATAGAACAAGCATATGTTATCCTCCTCAAGCTTGACAAAAATAAAGAGGTACTAGTCAGCAATGACTGGGGAAAAATTGGGAAGAAAACTTGAAGAAACTTTGTTGGTAGCAAGTCGCTCTTGAACATGACACTTTCACTCCGCATCCGAGTCGGGTTGGGTTGTTCCATTCACTGGTCACATCACCATGGTTCCGTCACACCATCCATATTTGGGATTAATGCTACCAATCCATCATGTCAGTGTCGCCGATATGTTCAAGAGAAGTCGCTCAGAGAATTTGCCTATGTCTCACCCACTGCAATACATTCACGCTCCATTCTTTCATGACCGCCACCCTAAACCTTATATCACCAGATCATTTTCACCTCCATTAAAATCATTTGCTCCGTTCCGTGTCATTGATGTGGGATTCACTAAGGCCCTCCTATGACGGATCGCTTCTTGTCGACATCAGCTCATTATCCAAGAAGTCGATCTAGGAACAACCCTTTCAGTACTTTGAAGCTTGCATGCCTCAATGGCAAGTTTCTCACTTCCGGCGACAGGTTTACATCAATGACCTTCGACCGAAAGATTTTGTGTGGTGTTCGACGCCAAGTCCCTTATTCACACCACATGAATTGTACTGTAGTACCTTGAGGGTCATCATCATTATCGGTGATTCCTCTCGCGCCTGTTAACAGCTTACATCATTGGCTGGTAATCAGGCGATGTCTTTCCATGTTCGACTCCAGAACATCTCTCACATGGATCAACCTATACTTTGAGTGAAGATCGAACGAGATTGAAGACCCCGGATCTAGTTTCATCCATCCGGGCTGTGATATATATTCAGGAAAATAAAGACATCCAATGTACATCATTGTTGCACAGATAATCATCCAATTTAAGGGATGATGGCTCTATCAGAATCATCAATCTACACTCAGACGATTGTCTGTCTCATGTACATGAAAATGAATTTATGAAGCTGAGCATGGGAATTCCCGCCTCAGCTAGATCATGAAAATATTATGAAGATAATGTATTGTATTGTATCTTATTACAGGTCGCCTTCCAGCTCAAAAAACTTCGGATCCTCATGATAAAGCATTTCACCCAACATCAAAATATTAACGACCTCATGCTTTAGGGGGCAACTGTTATAGACATTTTTGGGCACTGCAACCCCAATCATAAATTTCCATAAACCAAAGGCTCCTAAGTCCCTAAAGGTGTTGTTCCAACCCCTAAAAGAACAAGGTCAACTGATTACAACATCTCCCATAAGTTCTCCATGAAAAACTACTCAGAACTGGTCAAAACTGGACCATTTCACCTGCTCCATGGTCAAAGTGTGATGCATCCCACCTAATACACACGGAAAGTGCGATGCATGTTGAAAATCCCTTCTATGGGGTGCGATGGACGAGAAAAGACAAGTGGCGGAGACAGTTTGCGAGGTGGATGATCATGGAATCTTCCAGAAACTTCTCATGTGACACTTGCCTCTCAGAATCACCCAAGGATGAGTAAGAGATCAATGAGATCTCCAAGTGGAAACAAGAACTATCAGAGAGAAGACACTAATCAAAAACCCAGAGCTGACTCATACCTCTGCAAATATCTATATATAGATCTCTCATCCCAGAGATCCGAGGGTTGGAGGCTGGAATTTTGTATCTTGTAAGGAAGTGTTGTTGGTTTCTTGGTGCAACATCATAGTGTTGGGTGATCTAATCTTTTCATGAGGTGAAGAAGGTCTTTCTTGCTGAGAGGATGATGCTGGGTCAGAACAATTGGTTGTAATCCTCTTTGCTCTTTCTTGATTATCAATAAAGCTATTCAAGTTTTCCTCCACATTATTGTATGATTGATGTTATATGCATTTGTGTGGTCAATATATATCTGGTCCTATATTGTTTATGATAATAGATCTATGTTCTTGGATAGTGTTATGCTGCTTTGATTCTACAGGTGCTCTTTGAAGCTGGGTAGACGAGGAAGCAAGTGGCGAAGACCTATCAGAAGGGAGAGGAATCGAGCAAGGAACCAAGCGCAAGACAGAGGTTGGTCTCCTTATTCCTCTCTTATCTATTTCTCATAAAGGAAAACGAAAGTAGCTTTTAGTTTGTTTGTTTCTAAGGTAGCTACCAGCCTTAGTGGGAGTAGCAGCTCTACATAGACACTAGTTTTCCCGATAACAGCAATGACTAGGGAAAAAGGGAAGAAAACTTGAAGAACTTCATTGGTAGTAGGTCGCTCTTGAACATGACACTTTCACTCCATCACCATGATTGAGTCGGGTTGGGTTATTCCGTTCACCGGTCATATCACCATTGGTCCTTCGTACCATCCATTTTGGGGTTAACGCTACCAATCCATTCCAGTGTCGCCAATATGTTCGAGAGAAGTTGCTCAGAGAATTCACCAACCCAGCGAACACCTCATCCGCTGCAATACCTTCACGCTCCATTGTTCATGACCGCCACCCTGAACCTTGTATCATCAAATCATTTTCACCTCCACAAAAACATTTGCTCCATTCCGTGTCGTAGATGTGGGATTCATTAAGGCCCTCCTACGACAGGTCACTTCTTGTTGACATCAGCTCATTATCCAAGAAGTCGACTTAGGAACAATCCTTTCAGTACTTTGAAGCTTGCATGCCTCAGTGGCAAGTTTCTCACTTCCGACGACAAGTTTACATCAATGGCCTTCGACCGAAAGATTTTACGTGGTGTTCAACATCGACTCATGTATTCACACCACGTGAATTGCACTACAGTACCTTGAGGGTCATTATCATTATTGGTGATTCCTCTCGCACCGGTTAACAACTTACATCATTGGCTGGTAATCAGGCGATGTCTTTCCATGTTCGACACCAAAACATCTTTTCACATGGATTGACTTGTACATCGGGCGAAGATTGAACGAGTTTGAAGACCTCAGATCTAGTTTCATCCATCCGGGCTGTGATACATTCAGGAAAATAAAAACATCAAATGTACTCCATGGCTGCACAGATAATCATCCAAGCTAAGGGATGATGGCTCTACCAAAATCATCAGTCTGCCACACAGACTACAGTATGTATTATTTACATGAAAATGAATTTATAAAGCTGAGCATGGGAATGCCCACCTCAGCTAGATCATGAAAATAATATGAAGATAATGTATTGCATTGTATTTTATACAGGTCACCTTCTAGTTCGAAAAACCTCAGATCCTCATGATAAAGCATTTCACCTGACATCAAAAGATTTACGACCTCATGCTTTAGGGGGAAATTGTTATAGACATATTTGGGCACTGCAACCCCAATCACATATGTCAATAAACAAAGGGCTCTCAAACCCCTAAAAGTGTTGTTTCATACCCTAAAGGATCAAGGTCAATTGATCACATCATTTCCCAGAAGTTCTCCTTGAAAAACTGCTCAGAACTAGTCAAAACTGGACCATACAGACTGCTCCATGCTGAGGGTGCGATGCATCTCACCTGCTACACACAAAGGGTGCGATGCATACTGAAAATCCCTTCTGTAGGGTGCGATGAGCGAGAGCAGACAAATGGCAGAGGTAGTTTGCTAGGTGGAAACTCAAAGAATCTTCTAGAACTTGCTCATATGACACTTGCCTCTCTGAATTCGCCCAGGGATGAGTAAGAGATCATGAAATCTCCAAGTGGAACCAAGAACTATCAGTGAAATGACACTAATCAAAATCCCAGAAGTTGACTCACTCCCCTACAAATTTCTATATATGGATCCCTCATCCTAGAGATCCGGAGGCTAGACTTTTGTAATTTGTAAGGAAGTGTTGTTGGTTTCTCTTTGAGACATTGTATTGTTGGGTGATCTTGCTTTTCATGAGGTGAAGAGGGCTTTCATGTTGGGAGAATGATGTTGGATCAGACAGCTGGGCTGTAATCCTCTCTTCTACTACTTCTATCAATAAATCTATTTGAGTTTTCCTTCATATACTTGTATATTTCTAAATCTTGTATTTGTGTATGCATTTGTATGGTTAATGTACATCTGATTCTACATTGTTTATGGTTATAGATCTCTATGCTTTGATGGTATTTTGCTGCTTTGACTCTACAGGTGTTCTTTGAAGCGGGACAAGTGAGAAAGGAGTGGTGAAGCTCTATCAAAGGAGAGAGGAAACAAGCAAGGAGCCAAGCGAAAGACTGAGGTTGGTACTCTTTGCTTCTCTCTCATCTATCTCTCATAAAGGAAAACACAAGTTACTTTGAATTTTTTGTTTCTAAGATAGCTACCAGTCTTAGTGGGACTAGCAGCTCTAAATGGACACTAGTTTTCCCAGAAACAATGGCTAAGGTTATATTTGGATTGATCCATGACTTTTGGACCATTATAACCTAATTTTATATTAATACCCATTAATACTTTATTTTTCCTAAGTTTAGACTTAGGAACTCCATTAATTATTTTAATATCTTCCAAACCGGTTAGAATCTGCCCAAACCATTTCTGGGTCTTGGAGATCTCAAGTGTTTTAGCCTCTCCACCAATATTCATGGCTAGAGCACATTCGATCCTACCCCAAATCAACACTCCCTCTTAGCGAGGATTGTGCTTTAGTAATACTCCTCATTGCTTATCACCCTGATCATCTAGCATCGGTCCCTGTGCTGATGCTAAGCCTCCCCGCCCAACATCCTCTACACTGTTGCATCATGTATTGTTGCCCATGAACCTACCACTACCATTGTTGCATCTGTATGGTAGATCCCTCTGCATCCATGTTGCTGCCCATGGTCCTGCCACTGCCACTGTTGCATCTGCACTTCATCCCCTTCTCCTCATGCTACATCGTGTTTCCCATAGCACTACCACTGCTAATTGTTATACTGCAACCCAATTACTGAGAAGGAAGTAATTGATCCATCCAACTCTGACATCCTTGTCAGGCTAGAGACTCTCCCGATGTTGAAGATCCTTCTACTGACCTTTGCGCTGCTGCAACATCTCCATGCATCTTGCACCGTTACACACCTCTCCATGCCATCTTGCACTCGTGCAATACTCCTGTGCTTCTTGCACTGTTGCATCCTGCTAGTCTCTGCATTGTCCCGGGACTCCTACACTATAGCACTCCCTTCCGCATCCGTCTCTATTGACATCTGCCAATCTTGCTACTCCTCTTTGGGGCTCCTGTAGAAAGGTATAATCCAAGAGGTTGGGTACCTCAAGGATCCTGCCCTTCATTGCCTGTAGTCCTCCTGACTACAAGTCGATTTCTCCCCACTTATTCTCAAGTGGCACATAAGCACTCATGGAACAACTGTCATCAGTCTCGACTTCTTTCTCCACCCTTGCTAGTGTTTAATTAGTCTCAGAAACCTCTCCCTTTCTCTTCTTCCTAGGACACTAGTTTGCATAGTGACCCAGTTCCCCACAATGGAAGCACTTGACCTTGGAGAGGTCCTTCTTCTTCCTCTTTTCCTACTTTCCCACATATGCGAGAGTTGTATCTTCTTCTTCCTCCTTCTTGATTCTAACCCCTTTTCTTCTAGCTCCCACCTTGGTCACCCGTTTGATCTCTTCTTTATGAAGAGCCGCCCACATTTCCTCCCAATCTAGAAGGCTCGACTTTCCCAGTATGCTCTGGACAAATACCTCCCAATATTCTGAGACTGCGTTCAACGTGGTCCTCACCATAAAATCTTGATCCGATGTGGCCCCTATGGAATTTAGCTGATCATGGATCTCCTTCAATCCACCAAGGAAGACATCTATCTTCTCTCCTTTCTACATCTAGTATAACCGCAGCTGATTTTCAAGTAATATATTTCTCTGCACAGAAGTGTGCTGGTATAATTTCCTTAGGGCTTCCCACATCTCATTTTCCGTGTCCTTCTCAGCAATATGTGGCACCACAGGATCCTTGACCCCATCAAGGATGCTGCACTTTGCCCTGGCCATTTCCTCCTCGTACTTCTCATTTTCAGCTGGGTCAACTAGGATCTCTATCATTTTCAAGGTGAAGTTCTTGATGTGATACCTATCTAGAATGGACAAGATCCTAGCCTTCCAGACTACGAAGTTGGAAGCTCTATCCAGTCTATCCTGATCTCCTAGCCCATTCACTTCCATCTTGCTATTCTTCTTCCGACTCCTCAGAGTCTCTTTACTTCCCTCCTGGAAGTCCTCGGTTCGACTCCCTCTTAGTCTCGATTTCCATTCTAGAAATCACTCCTCCTTGGTCTTGCCCTGTTAGGTAATGTTCTAACCACAGTACGCCACAAACTTCACTCCGCAAGTTATTTGTAGCCTCCTATACCCCAACAACTTGAAGGACTGAGCCTCTAAGCTCTGTGCAATCCTAGCACCAGCAAAATCTGCACCTCCTGACCACAATGTCGATCCTTCCTGACTGAGAAAGATAACTAGGCACTGCGTAGGTCAGTTATGCTCCTCTCTGCCTCTGTGTTGATCCTCATCCTAGCTCGAACTGATGACGCAGGCCCTCCGTGTCACCCCTTCCTTGCTGCTTTCTACTAGGAACAACTTCTGTCACTTGGGACAGTTGTTTCTCCTACTACTGCTCTACTCGGTTGATGCCTTCAATTATCCTGTGATCTGCAACCACACTTTGATACCATATTGGAATTTCTAAGTTTAACCCGTTAGAAATTCTTCCTATACTATCTGATTTATTTCTTCCTACTTGTTCAGTTACTTAACAAGTTATTTACCATGTAAATACTAAAAATAAATAAAAGTACAATATCAACACATACAGATCATCAACTGAAATTAAATAAACACACAAGTGACACCGTTGTTTTTGGACTGCTGTCCCTGGAAAAACCCAATGCGGGAAAACCAGTGCAGCTATTCAGAATGTTTTATCATTATGCAGTTTTAGAATACAAACTGGGTGCTAAAAATAGCTCACCCAACAGAGAATGCCCTCGCCAATAGTACCTCTCAGTTGGAGATAGATATTTTGTCTAAATTACCGGATGAACAATCCCACAACAACAATGTAGCTTCTACTTCTCTGTGTCACTCTGATGGGGACTATGTCACCCAATCCAGCTCTCTAGCTCTCAGTCTGTCCCAAGAAATTCTCGCAACACTACCTCTAGGCCCTGTGTCAGCCTCTCTGGCTCTGCATCAGGCTCTATGGGCCTGTGTCAGCTTCTGGAGCCTCTACATCATCCCCTAGACCCTCTGCGTCTCACACCACTAGCTCTCCATGGCTCTACGCAACTCCTGCTTGCCTCTACGTAGCCTCTAGCTGGCTCTGTGTCAACCTCTCACGACTCTATGCTGATCCTCCTGGTACTAACTCTACCTCTCTGCTATGTATTCACTGCCCCTCAACTGTAGCTCAGATTGCTTACTCGATTTCCTTAGCGAACCCTACCCCAAAAAATTGAATTCTTGATCTCTCTCGGTGTGTTCTCCAACTGACCCTCAAGCCTCCTCTTATAGTTTTCTTGTCGGTCCATCAACAGCCAAGATTAAATCTCTAATCAATAGCTAAGATTATATTTGGCTTGATCCATGACTTTTGAACCCTTCTAACCCAGTTTTATATTAATACCCATTAATATTTTATTTTTTCTAAGTTTAGACTTAGGAACTCCATTAATTATTTTAATATCTCCCAAACTGGTTAGAATCTACCCAAACCATTTCTGGGTTTTCGATATCTCATGTTCTTTAGCTTCTCCACCAATTTTCATGGCTAGAGTACATACAATGCTACCCCAAATAAACACAATCATTCCAAGGTATTTGAGACTCCCAAATGCCTCCTACCTATTCATGATCATGATCATGTTATTTATTTAAACCAAGGAAGTGATCCTCCAAACATCATACCTTACAGATATCCATATGCCTAAAAGAGTGAAATTGAACCTATAGTTGCAGAAATTCTAGAGACCAATATAATTCAACCTAGTCAAAGTTTTTTCTTTGCTCCAATAGTGTTGGTGCACAAGAAGGATGGATCATGGCATATGTGTCTGGATTAAAAGGAGATCAACAACCTCACTATTAAAGATAAATTTTCCATTCATGTCATTGATGAATCGTTGGATGAATTATATGGAGCAGTTTACTTCACCAAGTTGGATCTTCATTCAGGATATCATCAAATTAGAATGAAGACTGAAGACATTATGAAAACAGGATTCAGAACTCATGAGGGTCTTTATGAATTTTTGGTCATGCCTTTTGGCCTTACTAATGCACCTTCCACATTTCAAGGTTTGATGAATTCCATTTTCAAACCCAACCTTAGAAAATTAATGTTAGTATTTTTTGATGATATACTAATCTACAAAAAGTCTTGGAAGGATCATGTTGACAGGGTGCTCAAACTGTTGGAGGAGAAACAATTATATGAAAAAACCTCCAAATGTTTATTTGGAGTACAGGAGGTGGAATATTTTGGTCATATTTATCTCATGAGGGTGTTAAGGTAGACCCTAAAAAAATAAAATCCATTAAGGAATAGAAAATCCCCACAACCATAAAGCATCTTCAAGGATTTCTTGGGTTGACAGGGTATTATCGCAAGTTTGTTAAGAATTATGGGAGAATAGCATCACCTCTAACAACATTACTAAAGAAATATGCATTTTCTTGGACTCTAGAAGAAACTAAGTCATTTGAACATATTAACGAGGCAATGTGCCAAGCACCGGTCTTAGCTATGCCAGACTTCACAAAAACCTTTATTGTGGAATGTGATGCCTCGGGAAATGGAATTGGTGTTGTTTTAATGCAAGAAGGAAGACCCTTTTCTTTTGAAAGTCATAATATCAAGGGAAAGTATTTACATAAACCTATTTATGAGAAGGAAATGTTGGAAATACTACATTCACTAAAGCAATGGCGACCTTACCTAATGGAAAGACACTTCAAGGTAAAAATAGATCATGATAGTATTAAATACTTTTTGGAACAAATATTATCTTCAGAAGAGTAGAAAAAATGGGTTACAAATATCTTGGGTTATGACTTTGAAATCATCTAAAAAAAGGGAAGAAAAATGTTGTTGCAAATGCACTCTCAATAAAGGATGAGGAGTGGAAGCATTGCTTTGTGCAATTTTTATTATCCAACCTGATTGTATAACCAAAGCAATGGATGAATGGTAGAATGATGAAGGGGTGTGGAAACTCATTCAAAAGTTGCAACAAGATCCTAGTACAACTGACACATTTAGCTGGAAAAATGATTCATTGTGTTACAAAGATCGCTTAGATATTTTTAAGAATTCCCAACTCAAGCAAAAGATTATTTTGGCATTACACACCTCCCCCTTAGGAGGGCACTCAGGATTTTAAAAAACTTACCACAGCGGAAAGAAGAAATTTTTTTGGGGTGGCCTTAAATTTGATATTTATAAGTTTGTGGCAAAATGTTTGGTTTGCCATCAAAATAAAGTTGAGACAATTAAGACCTTGGGTCTATTACAACCTTTAGCCATTCCAAGTCAGTGTTGAGAGGAGGTCTCAATGGATTTATCACAGGTTTATCCAAGTCTAAAGAAAAGAGTTTCATCATGGTGGTAGTTGATAGACTTACCAAGTAGGCACACTTTTGTGCATTATCTCATCCTTTTAAGTCCAGTACGGTTGTTAATACATTTATGGAAACAATTCAAAAGTTACATGGAAACCCAAAGATTATTGTAAGCGATAGAGATCCCATTTTCGCTGTAAATTTTGGATGGAATTATTTTCTTGTCTTGGTACTCAAATAGCTCGTAGTCCATCTTATCATCCTCAATTTGATGGGAAAATTGATATAGTGAACAAATGTTTGGAAGGATATATTTGTTTCTTTGTATCTGATAAACAAACACAACGGATCAAGTGGTTACATCTAGTTGAATGGTGGTATAATGCTTTCTTCAATATTGCAGCAAAAATGACCCCATTTATGGCACTTTATGGATATCATCCACCATCCATCACATCATCTTTAAGAGAAAATTGTAAGGTTAAAGAAGTGGAAGGTCACATTGAGCATTGAAAAGAAGTTCTCCAACTCTTAAAGGATAACCTCACTTTGGCGCAGAATCAAATGAAACAACAGGAAGATCAACATCGTGTTAGTTTTTGGTAGCATCGAAAGTTCTCTAGCCTTGAAAATTGGTGGAGAGGCTAAGGCACATGAGTTCTAAAGAACCCAGAAACCATTTGGTGAAATTCCACCCAAATTGTATTTTATTAAAATAATTAATATTTTTAATGGGGTTCCTAAATCTAAACTTAGGGAAATTAAAATATTAATAGGTATTAATCAAAATATGGGTGAGAATGATCTAGAAGGTGAATCAAGTCATGTTTTAATTATATCCATTTATTAGAGACTTAATCTCGATCGTTTAAGACTCAATAGGAAAAGTATAAAATGGAGGCTTGGGGTTCATTTGGAAACACACACAAAGAGATTGAGGAAATTGATTTTTTGAGGTGAGAAGTTCTCAGGAGGAAATTCGATTGGGGAAATCTTGCAGCAAAGTAGTTAAAGCAGTGGAAGGTCACATCAAGCATCAAGAAGTTCTCCAAGTCTTAAAGGATAACCTCACTTTGGCACAGAATCGAATGAAACAACAGGAAAGTCAACATCGTGTTAGTTTTTGGTAGCATCGGAAGTGATAAAACCTTGAAAACTGGTGGAGAGGTTGAGGCACATGAGTTATAAAGAACCCAGAAACCGTTTGGTGAAATTCCACCCAGATTGTATTTTATTAAAATAATTAATATTTTTAATAGGGTTCCTAATTCTAAACTTAGGGAAATTAAAATATTAATGGGTATTAATCAAAATATGGGTGAGAATGATCTAGAAGGTGGATCAAGTCATATTTTAATATTAACCATTGATTAGAGACTTAATCTTGGTAGTTGAAAACTCAACAGGAAAAGTATAAAATGGAGGCTTGGGGTTCATTTGGAAACACAGACACACAGATTGAGGAAATCGATTTTCTGAGGTGAGAAGTTCTCAAGAGGAAAATCGATTGGGGAAATATTGCAGCAGGAGGGCAGTGAGAATCTGGGAGGAATTTCCTGAGAATAATGATAGAGAGGCAAAGAGAGCTTGCAGAGAGGTAGCGCAGTAGTCGGGAGAGATGATGCAGAAAAGTTGTCTGTCACACAGAATCCAGAACTGTCGGAACAACTGAAACTATCGGGAATTGTCGACACTGTCGGGAACTGCCAGAACAACTGAGATAGTTGATGCAGAGGCAACGCAGTAGCTAGGAGAGTTGATATTGTGTCCAAAAATAAGTGTGTCCTATGTATCTTTTTCTTTTCTTTGTTTTCTATTTCATGAGATCAAATATTTAATTAGTGTAGGTTGCAGGAGTAATTTTCTTCAATATTCAGAAGAATAATTTGATGAATGTAATTTAAAAATCAAGTAGGTGAAATAGATTCATATTTGCTGCAGTAGGGGTTCCTTCGAGTGTAGGAGTTTTCACATGGTATCAGAGCGTTGATTTTGAAATAGGAAGAGAAGATCTAGTGCTAAGCAATGAGGCCGAAAGCTGCACTTGGCAGCAATTCGAATCCCCTTGAAGGGATTGCACAGTCCTTATCGAGAAGTAGATCCGAAGAAATCTCTCTCTAAGTGAGGTGACAAAGAGGTTCGATTTCCAGTTCGTGAGTTTTGCAGAGGCAGAGGGAGTAACACAGAGCGTTAGTGCAATGCTTGAAGGGCATAGTTTCTGCTGGGGCGGAAATCCACTGGAAAAGAACAAAGACACGTGGAAGGGGAATTTTATCCTCATAGAAATTTCTGCCAGAAAGTTCAAATTTCTCATTTGCTGAGCAGTGTTAAGCAATGACCAGAGGAGTCAGTTCGACAGTTGGGTGAGATGGCATTGCATGGGCTTAGAGATCAAGACAGGTTGGACAGAGCCTCCAACTATGTCATATAGAAGACTAGAATATTAGTTGTTCTGGAGGAATATGATCTCGAGGCCTACATCAAAAGTGTTGTAGATGTTCCTACTAACAGTGATCAAAAGAAGAAGTACAAGGTTGAGCAGGGGAAGGCAAAGAGGCTCATTGTCGATGGAGTTCGAGCTCATGTGGTCTCTAACTTGCAAGGAAAGGATACATCCCGAGAGATGTGGGAATCCTTGTCTTCTCTATATGAAGGCTCTTTCGAACAGTGGGAGATGTATTTGGAGCAGAAGTTGCAGCAGACTTTGATGTAGAGAGGAGAAGGGGTCACCCTCTATCTTCAACATTTTCAGGACACTAGAGACCAGCTTATTTCAGTGGGATCCACTCCTTGGCCAACCGCGATGGTGAGGATAGCCCTTAATGGAGTCTCAGATGAATGACAATTTTTTTTCCAAAACATATTTGGCAGAGAAAAACTACCTTCATGGGAGGAGATGTTGGTGGCTCTTCAACAGGAGGAGTTAAGGAGGGACCTAGTGAAGGTCAACCTCATTGGCAGCAGCGAGAATGGCACAAAGACGAAGGAGGAGGAGGAGAACGTGGCTCTAGCATCGAAGGGACAACAGAAACCGAAGTGAAAGAAGGACATTTCGAAGGTGAAATGTTTCAGTTGTGGTGAGATGGGCCACTATGCATCCTAGTGTCCTTTGAAGAAAAAGGACAAGGATGAGAAACATGATCCTAAGGCTGCTTTAGCAAAGATTGACGAGGATGAGTTTGCCATGAGTGCCTATGCATCTCCAGGAGGGATATGGGGTGATATTGAGCTGTAGTTAGGAGGACTACATGTGGGTAGGGTCCTTGAGGAGTCCACCTCTTGGATCAATTCCTTGCTACAGGACCCCAAGATTTAGTAGTAGTGAGATGGACCTAGTTTCAGATGATGCAGTGGAGTGTTTGGAGGACACATGTAGTGGCTTGGAACCAGAAACTGATCAGTGCAGAGTAAGGTTGGCAGCAATGCAGATCGCAGAGTGCAGAGGTCAGTAGCAACGCAGAAGATTCAGAGGGTCAGCATTAGTTAGATTCAAACATTCATTGTATTATGTTGAACACAATTAAGTTCAGCTAATTTTGGATGTTTTTTAGTTGCTTCTCTCAGCAATTGAGTTGCAGTACGGATGCAGTGTTAGTAATGGCAGTGCTAGTAGCATAGCAGATGCAATGTTTGAGAGGGAGTTGTAGTAAGGATGCAGCAGTGGCAGTGGCAGTGCCATGGGCATCAATACAGTAATAGAAGCAACACAGTGTTGGTGGCAGCAGCAGTGCAGAAAAGAGGTGCTTCAAAAATAGAGTAGCATGTAGGTGGACGTTGTTGCTAGAGCACTTTCCTCACTAAGAGGGAGTGTTAATTTTTGGTAGCATCAGAAGTTATCTAGCCTTGAAAATTGGTGGAGAGGCTAAGGAACATGAGTTCTAAAGAACCCATAAACCATTTGGTGAAATTCCACCCAGATTGTATTTTATTAAAATAATTAATATTTTTAATGAGGTTCCTAAGTCTAAACTTAGGGAAATTAAAATATTAATTGGTATTAATCAAAATATGGGTGAAAATGATCTATAAGGTGGATCAAGTCATGTTTTAATCTTATCCATTGATTAGAGACTTAATCTTGACCGTTGAAGCCTCAACAGGAAAAGTATAAAATGGAGGCTTGGGGTTCATTTGGAAACACACACACAAAGATTGAAGTAATCGATTTTCTAAGGTGAGAAGTTCTTAGGAGGAAAATAGATTGAGGAAATCTTGCAACAAAGGGGCAGTGAGAATCTGGGAGAAGGAATTGTCGGAGAATACTAACAGAGAGGCAGAGAGATCTTGTAGAGAGGTAACGCAGTAGCGGGGAGAGATGATGCAGAAAAGTTTCCTGTCACACAAAATCCAGAATTGTCGAAACAACTGAAACTGTCTGAAACTTCTAAAACTGTTGGGAGAGCTGACGCAGAGGCAACATAGTAGCCAGGAGAGATGACGTAGAAAAGTTTCCTGTCGCATGGAATCTAGAACTATCATAATAGTTCAAACTGCCAGGAACTATCAAAATTGTCAGGAACTGCCAGAACAGCTGGGAGAGCTGACGCAGAAGCAGCGCAGTAGCCGGGAGAACTGACGTAGAAAAATTATTTTTCATGCGGAATCTAGAACTGTCAGAACAACCAAAATTGCTGGGAACTGTCAGAATTGTTGGGAACTGCTAGAACAGTCGGGAGAGCTAACACATAGGGCAGAAGGTGACACAGGTCTAACGTAGAGCCAACATAGAAACAGTTGGGGTTAGCCAGTCTTGTGTCGGATCAGCCAGAATTATGCCGGGTGAAGTGAGGTAAAACTCACTCACATTTTCTGCTAGTATTTTCTCTGTAAAGGGTTGCTAAATGAGAATCCTAGATTTGTATTCAGATATTTCTCCTGCATAATAATAAACCCTCAAAATTGCTACACCGGTTTTCCCGCATTGAGTTTTTCCGAGGACTGTTGTGTCAAAAAATAAGTGTGTCCTATGTATCTTGTTCTTTGCTCTATTTTCTATTTCATGAGATCAAATATTTAATTAGTGTAGGCTACAAAAGTAATTCGTTTCAATATTCAGAAGAATAATTTGATGAATGTAATTTAAAAATCAAGTAGGTGAAGTAGATTCATATTTTCTATAGTAGGGGTTCCTTCAAGTGTAGAAATTTTCACACATCGTAGATAAGTTTTTTTGTAGGCGACTGGGTATTTTTATGGCTACAACCATACAAACAAATGTCCTCAAGAAAGCTAAGAAGGATAATAAATTATCACCCAAGCACTATAGTCGTTATAAGGTGTTGCGAACGATTGGTACTATGGCATACAAATTGGAGTTTCTTGCATCTTCTTGAGTACACCCAGTTTTCCATGTTTCATGCTTAAAGAAGGATAGCGGTGACAAGCTCCCAGTTCAAATAGTGTTCTAGAACTTTACGAAGAAGGAAAAATCATATGTGAGCCTAAAGAAGTCATGGAAACAAGAACTCGACAGCTACATAATCGATTAATTCTAGAGTATCTCATTAAGTGGAAGAACTTACTCATTGAAGATTCCACATCGAAGGATGAGAATTTTATACATAAGTATCTGGAACCACTCAAGCGTTGAGGACAACACTTTTTGAAGGAGAGGGGCATGTTAGGTGCCTATAATACTAGTGTATCCCATTTATTGTTATTGTTAGTGTAGCCCCCTATTGTCATTATTTGCCCATGTATTCCCCATGTTGTTATAGTTGTGCCCCATAGAATCCCACTATTGTTATTGTTGTGCCATTACATTATTATTGTTATGTAGGCTGTAGTTATATTGTGACCCCTAAGAATCCTATATATAGCAAGGTATTATCATTTGTATCATCCAAGAATTGTTTATTTATGTAATGTAAGGGAGGTTTGCCCCTCGAAGAGGATACTTTTTAAATCGTTGATGTATATTTTCTTATGTTTTGTGAATTGGTTGCATAACAAATCGTTTCATCAAAAACAAAGTGTTTCATAAGGATGATTGGGATATGTTATATGACTAGATTTAAGAATTTAAAGGGAAACATTTGTACCAGATGGCTAGTTCCTTATAAAGTGGATACATTCTTCAACGATGGGACAATGAAACTAACAACCATTGATTGGTTGGAAACATCTTTTCTTTCTAGTGGACATCGTCTTTAATTATATCACAAGTCAACCTCTAAAGATTCATGTGTTGACATTATCTCAGATTCAGATCTCGAAATCATTGGGACAAAGGAAACTTTTCCCATGCGGCCAACCATTTAATTTATATTTTTATTGTCCAAATAAATAAATGAAAAAATAATAAAATTTCTAAAAACGCCTTTGGGGCACAATTAGATAATGTAGTGACTAAAAACTAGCTTGCTAGAGGTCAACACATTATTTTTTGCAATAACAATTTCATGTTCTTTTTGTTGTTTCACCATTTGTTGATATTGTGAAATTTTTATCTATTGAAGCTACTGGAAATTATTCTTCTAACTAAAAATTTAATTATGTAGTTTATTTGCTACGGACAAACAACGAATAAAATCACAACTACAATTCTCACCATAAAATTATTGTGGAAAATAAAATACTTGAAACTGAGAAATTCTAGCACACACATAACAATTTTGACATGGTTATTTTTGGACAATTTTCCCCAGCGAAACCGAATGCGGGAAAATTGATGCAGCAGATTAGGGTTTTATTATTATTCTTCAGCAGCAATTCTGAGTACAATAATTTATATGCCCAACTAGCAATCTAATCTATGGAAAATACTGGGAAAATATAGTGAGGAATTTTCTCTCACCCCAAAGTTATTTTTGCCTCCGAAATTACCTCCCCAACCTCTACATTGAGCCTCCTGCGTCACCCTATGTGTAGGGATTATGCTGGCCCTTTATAATTTCAACCTTCCTTCCTTTTCCTCTTCCATAGACTGGAAACCTTCCTCCCGGAATGTTGTTTCCCTCCTCTTCCACCTGCTACTCACCCTCTAGCTCTATCTTCTTCTTTGAGCTACTGCTATTGAGAAAATCGAACTGCTTAGGAAACTGAGTATCTTCACGTGTGTATCCTCCATCACCACATTGATATCCTCTTATAATCCATTGTTGGAGGACCAACAGTCAAGATTAAAACTTAATCAATGGATAGGATCATCTTTGGATCGATCCACGTGAATTTCTAGATGATTCTCACCTTATCTCAATTAATATTGATTAATTAACCATATTTCCTAAGTTTAGACTTATGAGATATTTAAAAAATGGTTAATAATATAATTGAGACACTTCTAGGCGGAATTTCCAAAAATGATTTTTGGGTTTTTGAGATCTCACGTATTCTAGCCTCTCCACCAAATTTCGTGGCTAGAACACATCTGGTGCTACAAAAAATAACACTCCCTCTTAGCAAGGAATGTGTTCTAGTGTTGCACACCTTGTCACAACACTCTCTCTCTCTCTCTATATCATCCCCTGTCATGTTATTGCTGCCCACCAACCACTGTGCAACTCTGATATACGTTGCATCAGTGTTGTTGATGTTGTTGTATTGTTGTTAACATTGCATATGCACTACAACTCCCTCTCATGTGTTGCTTCTCCAACTGAGAATCATCCAAGATAATTTGCCTTTTCTACTAAAATGAGTTCTCCACCATACCCAACTATTCTCTGAAATAGATGAACTTAGCTCTTCCTAGAGCTTTCTTGAGTATACCTGCAACCTGCACTTTTGTGGGAACATACTTTACTTGGAATGCTCCACGTTGTACACAATCTATGATGAAATGACATAGAATATCTACGTGTTTTGACCTGTCATGAAACACTGGATTCTTAGAGAGCTTTATGCAACTCTGATTATCACAGTAGACATTGGTTGCCTTCATCTTCTGCCTGAACAAGCTCACTAGCTGCTTCTGAAGCCATATAGCTTCACACTTAGATGTGCTTGCTACCATATACTCTGATTTTGCAGAGCTTAGTGCTATTGTCTTCTTCTTCCTGCAACAACAAGAAACCATTCCTGATCCAACACTAAAGCAGTACCCAGAGGTACTTTTCTTGTCAACTGAACTTCCTGCCCAATCTACATTTATAAATCCACATTATCTGACATCATCTCCTCAGGTATATCTTAACCCATACTCAATTGTGCCATGCACATACCTCAAAATGTTCCTTGTTGTTTTCCAGTGTAGCTTCTTCGGTTCTACCATGAACTAACTAAGGGTATTGGCTGTGAAGCATTTATCTGCCCTCATATTGACTAGATACATGAGAGATCCAATAAAATGTGGGGTCAACATCCTTGTCATCTTATGCATCTATCTTCTTCCAATTGGTGATTATGGGTGTGGACATGGGTCTATAATCCTGCATTCTGAACCTCTTCAGAATAGTTGTAGTGTATCTTCCTTGTCCAAGGAACATATCCACATTCTTCTGTCATAGTTCCAAACCTAGGAAATAGTGCATCAACCCCAAATATTTCATTTCGAACTCTATTGTGAGGTTCCTCTTGTAGTCCTCTATGAGCCCTGATGATCGTTTCAAAAATATATCATCCACATACAAAACTAGAATGAGTGGTTCACCCTCTACCATCAAATAGTAAAGGTTGGGATCCGCATCACTCTTGACGAATCCAATTTGCTGCAAGTAGTTCCCAATCCTACCATACCATGCGTTGGGAGCCTACATGAGTTATTATAGATATCTATTCAGTCTACACACATGAGTGTGCCTCTCATGTGTCTCGAAGCCTTCTAGATATTCTATGTACACTTCTTCCTCTATCAAGCCATTCAAGAAGGTTGTCTTGACGTTCATCTAGTGAATTTTCCATCACATCTAAGCTGCTAGGAATATAACTTACCAGATAGAAGTGTATCTGGCAACTGGGGAAAAGGTCTCCTCATAATCTAGCCCTTTTGTCTATGCATACCCCTTTGCACGAACCTAGCCTTGTATTTCTCCAAACTGTCATCTGCAGCATATTTGATCTTGTAGATCCATCTAGAACCTACAACTGATTTGTCTTACGACCTTGCCACTACCTCCCAAAATGCATTCGTCATGATAGAGCTATATTTTTCTACCATGGCATCTACCCGTACATGATGTTGTGCCGCCTCTTGAAAGCTGGAAGGTTTCGCAACCTGAGCTACCAATGCTTGGTACTTTTTAGGTCTTTTACGTTGTCTTTTATTCATCCTAGGAGTTCCAATAAACTCCTCTACATCTCTTAATGTCTGACGAACCTCTCTACTAGCTCGACCACTAGTCGTGGGAGGTTCAACCATCTCCTCCTCATACTGCTTTTGTTGCTCCATCTGCTGAGAACTCCCTGGATTTCCTGCACCTAAGGAAATACTAGTATTGGTCATCGTACTTGATCTTTGTGACTATCCTCTTTCATGTCCATGTGGTTGCCCCTGCTGCTGGACCAAAGGAGCTTTTTCTGACTAGTTTTGATCAACTATAGACATCTCACAAGATCTCCTAAAAGCTCGGTCCTCCATGAACTTCATGTCTCGCCTTACTACAATCTTCCTATTGCTAGGAGTGTAGATTTTGTATGCCTTTGAGGTTTCATTGTACCCAACGAAGAACCCCTTCTCTGCAGTCTGATCTAGTTTGGTACGTTTATCATTTGGCATGAGGAAATAAGTAATGGTACCAAAAATTCTGAAGTGGATAAATTCTGGTTTCTTCCCTATGAAGACTCCTTCTGGCGTTTTCTTCCCCAATGCTCTATGAGGGGTCTTATTCTAAATATATATTATCATGTTACATGCCTCTTCCCATAGAAATATGGGTAGATCATGGTCATATAACATAGCCTTTGTAGCTCCAACAATGGTTATCTTTTTCCACTCTGCTACACCATTATGATGTGGATTATATGGAGTTTTCCATTCTCTCTTGATGCCTTCCTTCACATAGAAATTTGTCAATTCTTTATCAATATATTATCCACCATTATCTGAGTGAGGCACCTTGATCTTCTTCCCTGTCACATCCTCCATGAGAGCTTTACACTCTCTGAAATGATTGAAGACCTCATATTTGGTCTTCAAGAAGTAGATCCAAGTTTTCCTGGAATGGTCATTAATAAAGGTGACAAAATATTCAACACTACTGAGAGCTCTAGTGGACATCAGGCCATAAATATCTAAATGTATAAGTCCTAACACGCCATCAACTTTGTTGTCACTTCTTGGAAATTCCACCTTATCATACTTCCCAAGTACGCATCCTCTGCACACATCATCGTCTTCTATGCCAAGTTCTGGAACCCCTATTATTGTTTCTCTGAACATCCTGAGTGCTCCATGGTGTAGATGTCCCATTCTGCTATGCCATAACTCATTAATATCCTTCCCACTGCTATTGTCACTGCTTATTAGTGTCATTGGAGAATCGATCTGTAACTGGTACAATCTATTACTTCGAAATCCAATCTGTCTTACCCTTTTTCCAGCTCGAGTGTTTGACATACACTTTCTTCCCTACGAAGTGAATATCATACCCTTTATCTTGTAACTATGATACTAAAATTAGATTCATAGCCAATCCTGACACATGCAATACATATATAGCGTTGGTGCTTGTTTTTTACTCCCTCTGAGAATTTATGGTACCTATCCTACTGGAGTACATTTTTTTATGTTTCCCATAGTAATCTGGAAGCCCATATGCTCCTCCTTGTAGCTATAGAAATATTCTCTAACCCCTCTCATGTGAGATGATGTCCCATTGCCTATATACCAAACACCTTGTGAAGTTGATCCTGATAAGCAAGAAAATTTGTCCTCCAATCTGGAAGACAACTCTGAAGTCTCTAGAATGTTACTTCTGTCCATGGTCATGTTGAAGAATTTATAGTGTGCTATTCCTCTCCACCCTGACGTTGGCTCTACTCCAGCAAATTGTTGCAAAAACCCTTTGCATCCAACTAGATATCTGCTCAATGAGAAAATTTGAGTTGCTACATCTTCCTCTGAAATCACATGCTCTGGAAGGATTGAATTTTTCTTCCCTTCTCTCAGAAAAATTGGTCTTCCTCAAGCAACTCAACCTCTTGGCAAAAATATTGCACTGCCCCTTGGGAATTTTGGCCTACTACCCACACTAAGCAATGAAATTCCTTATTTTCACTTCTGAGCGCTCTGGATGATCAATTGTGCTTTGATACCATGTGAAATTTGTATCTATTGTAGCTACTCGAAATTATTCTTCTAATTGAGAATTTAATTATGCAGTTTATTTTCTACGGAAAACAACGAATAAAATCACAACTGCAATTTTCACCATAAAAAAATTGGAAACTGAGAAATTCTAGCACACACACAAGACTTTTGACACAATTATTTTTGGACAATTATCCCCAAAAAAACCAAATGAGGGAAAACGACACAACAGATGAGGGTTTTATT
Source organism: Pinus tabuliformis (assembly GCA_031772625.1). Lineage (NCBI taxonomy): Eukaryota > Viridiplantae > Streptophyta > Pinopsida > Pinales > Pinaceae > Pinus > Pinus tabuliformis. Next base: position 231,594,356 of record CM062805.1, read on the forward strand.
ATTATTCTTCAGCAGCAATTATGAGTACAATAATTTAGATGCCCAACTGGAAATCTAATCTGAGGAAAATACTGGAAAAATCTAGTGAGGAATTTTCTCTCACCCCACGGTTATTTTATACCTCCGAAATTACCTCCCCGGCCTTTGCACTGAGCCTCCTACGTCACCCTTTGTGTAGGGCTTACACTAGCCCTTGATAAATTTGGTCTTCCTTCCTGTACCTTTTCCGAAGGCTGGAAATCTTCCTCCCATAATGTTGTTGCCCTCCTCTTCCACCTACTACTCACCCTCTGGCTTTATCTTCTCTGCTGAGCTACTACTATTGAGAAAATCGAATTGCCTAGGAAACTGAGTATGTACATTGGTATATCCTGCATCACCACATCAATATCCTCTTATAATCCATTGTTGGAGCACCAACAGCCAAGATTAAAACTTAGTCAATGGCTAGGATCATCTCTGGATCGATCTGTGTGAGTTTCTACATGATTCTCACCTTATCTCAATTAATGTTGATTAACTAACCATATTCCCTAAGTTTATACATATTTAAAAAATGGTTAATAATCTAATTGAGATACTTCTAGGCGTAATTTCCAGAAATGATTTCTGGGTTTTGGAGATCTCATTTATTCTAGCCTCTCTGCCAAATTTCATGGCTAGAACACATCCGATGCTACAAAACTAACATATTTTAAAGGTTAAATATTGTTGTTGACACTGAAACCCAATATACTTGCTAATGTGAAAATCAAATAGTGTTGTTGATACTGAGACTTAAGTGTTTTTGCTTATACATACTAGATGTACTTTCTAACCACCAAATGTTGTTGCTAACCACTGAATGTTGTTGTTAATCATCAAATGTTATTGCCAATCATTAAAATAACAATTTGTTGATCCTCATGTTGCAAGCTATTATTACCAAGGCCTACCTATTAACAATGTTTTCCTATTGTTACAATGGATTTTCCTGATGATTATACCATAGTTGTAGCCACTTTCATCACATGAAGGGGACCGACCAAAGATAATTGCCATGAACTTTCCTGATAAGTGCTTCGAGTTGAGTCAACTTTATCTTATTATTCGTTGCATTATCATAATTGGTAAGTTCGTGACAGGTAAACCTCTATCATTTACTTGTAATGATGAAATTAAGTGTGACTTGACCATCCAATTATAGTGGCCAAGGACAATATTCATTTTAGAGTTGGTTGGGGGGCGGGGGGGGGGGGGGGTGTGGATTTGTATTGTACTTTTGTACGATACACCATTAGCACTTTGATTTGGAATGTTGGTTGATAAAAATTTGCATGCACAATGTCATTCCCATTACACCACGATGTTGTAATTACTCTGACGTGACCATTCTGAAATCCATTTGTAGTATCTGCACCACCTTCTAATTATGGCATTGTAAAATTGACTAGTACCTTATTGTAACCTAAATTTTCCAATTTCTACAAGCTCAACATATTCCTTCCAACAAACAATTACATGCATGATTGTTGCACCTATAGCATCTTCTTTGTATTAACAATCAGATTCATGGAAGGAGAAATTGTGCATCATGAACCAGATTCTATTGATGCATTAAGGGATTATCTAAGAGCTTATACGATATTTGAAAATGTAGGTTGGTTTGCATACTTCAACGGGCCACAAGGGTTTAATGAAAATATTTTCAATGCACAAGGTACATTTGTAAGTGGAGTATAAATAGATATTACAAAGGAAGTCATTACTAGGGTGACAACTTTACCTCAAACTGGGATGTGTTGGTTTAATAGAAAAAACATAATTCCGACAACCGAGGCCGCATTTTTACAAGAAGGTGAGAAGATAAGGTATAATGGGAGAGAAGATAGAACTTCACTTCCACACTCATGGGAGGATGTAGCATACTTTATTCAGAATTTAATCACTTGTGAAGCATGATTTGGAGTAATTTTCAATTATCACTTCCAGTTGTTGACACGCTTCATAGCAAGAACTTGGTCAATATTCCCTATTTTATTTTAAAATTATTGTCCCATATGGTAGATGTTGTTGGACACTCTAATTACCGTGAAACATATGTAATGAATCATATGTTGACTAATCTCATCATTATTGATTCACTAGATCAGCAGGGGAGTACATGAGAAAGAATATTAGTTGTTGCAAGAGTACCATTATGACAAGAGATAGAGGAAAGTGAGCCTAAAGATCAAGGTGGAGATGTTGAAATAGAGGAAGTAGGGCCAAGTAGGAGGAATAATTCCCCTACCGATACATCTGCCAAAATCCCTCATGATGACATCCCTAAGGAAAACTAACATGTTGTCACACTAGCAAAATATTCTTGTGTTGTGGAGAGTTTACATATTGAATAAACAATGGATATTATCAGTTCGTAATATGAAAGTTCAAGAGTATGGGGCATTTCCTATTGTGGAAGACAACCCCTGCATATGAAAGTGAAGAAAATACCATTGAAGAAACATGTGGGAGGAAAATTCCCAAAGAAAAGGATCAAATTTATTATTAAACCATCTCTTACTCCATCATCTAAAACCCCACTGCTACAAAAGAATTGAAAGAGTTAGAGAAGTAGCCTGTTGATTTCTGTAGCATTCGTTGTGCTCTAGCCTCAAGATTTTGCAGAGAGGCTAAGACACTCTCCAATACCCAAAAATTGTTTGGGAAAATTCCACCTAGAGATGGTTTAATTAAACTAATTAATCATTTTTAATGTATTTCTAAGTCTAAACTTCGGAAATGTGATTAATTAAAGGGTATTATTTAAATTTGGTGTGAATCTTCTAGAAGAAGACGAGGATAAATTCCCAGTTAATCTCAGCCTTCGATTATGTTTTAACCTAGGTCGTTGGTGCTCCAACAAGATATTATAAGAAGGATCTTGATGGGCACTTGGAGAACACACTCAAGACACTGAGATGGTGAGATAAAGAGATCAAATTTCTTAAGAGTAGTAGTGTTGAGTTGTCAGAGAGAGATCGAGTGATCTTCTTGCAGTGAGGGGTAGGGATAGTAGACCAGAGGAGATTTTTCCAGATCTAGAGAATGCAAGGAAGAGAAGGCACAGAGAGGTTCAAAGAGGCAGCACAGTGCTACGCAAAGGCAGCGTAGAGCTTCAGAGGGAGTCTGAATTTTGCTAGGATAAATCGAGATCTAGAGCTAGAATTCAGGGTGTGACACCGAAGGTCCAGAGGGTCGAAGTTCCAGTCAGCAGAAGATCAAAGGAGGAGGTGACACAAAGCATAGACGCTGAGACACAGATCTGTGTAGGCTAACACAGAGGCCACGCAGAGGTAGCGTGGGGCTAGCCATCTAGAGCCTGGATCAGATTTGGATCACTAGTGACAGTGTGAGATTTTTCTCTACCTCTTTGCCAAATTATTATCTGTATCAGATTTCCAGTTTGGGCATCTATAGATTTGTACTCAGAAACTACTGCATAATAATAAAACCCTCAATTGTTGCACCAATGTTCCCACATTGGGTTTCTCTGAAGATGTTTGTCCAAAAATAACGGTGTATTTGTGTGTGTTTATTTCTCTCCTGCGCAGTATTTAGTTTCAGCAGTATTTATTTTGTGTAGGTTGTCGTGTATGTATTTCAATATTTGTTGTAGAAAATGCAAGTAATTTGTTTAAATTAATTTAATAAATAGAAAAAAATATCATCAATCTGCCACAGTAGGAATCGTGTCACTGATTTCTCACATGGTATCAGAGCACAGATCGTAAGTAGAAGAGCTCAATTGTAGGTGGAAGAGGGATTTCAAAAACACTTCATAGGCAGTATTTCAAAACCCATAGAGGCAGCGTAGTCCATTGGCCAGGAGGGCTAATTTTCGTGGAAAATTACTTCTCTAAGTGAGTCAACAAAGAGTAAATTTTTTGGATTGAAGATTCATAGAGGCAGAGGGAGAAACGCGGTAGTTTCATGCAAAGCAGATCTTCAGTTGGGACACAGTTATTTTGCAACAGGTGCTGGAAGAATAGAGTCAGGAGGAGAGGAGAGCACATACTGAGGGAATTATTTCCTCAGGGGACTTCTAGCGAAGAAGTTCGAATTTTCCCAGTAGAGCAACAGTAGTTGTATGTAGGATTTCTCACTCCATAAGGGGGTACGAATAGATGGGAAGTAGCTGCGCAGAGGAGAAGAGGAGGAATTCGATTTTATTGTTTTTGAGAGAGATGGCATCAACTGAGTTTAGAGATCAATATCGGTTGGACGGAGCCTCCATATATGTGATCTGGAAGGCTAGAATTTCATGCCTTAGAGATGAGCATGATCTCAAAACTTATGTCAATAGTGTGGTAGTTATACCTGTCGATGCAGATCCAATGTAGATCTGCTCAAGAAGTAAAAGAAATAGATGGTGAGGTCTAAGAGGTTTATTCTCAATGGGGTTCAAAATCATGTGGTATCTCACATAGCTGGAAAATATACTACCTGAGAGATCTTGGGAAGCACTAGCTATGTTCTACGAAGGATCTTCCAAGCAACAGAAGATGTATCTAGAGGAGAAGCTGAGATGCACGAGGATGTAGAAAGGGGAGTGTGTATACCCCTTCCTTACTAGGATTCAGGATGTCTGGGATCAATTGGATTTAGTAGGATCAGTGCCCTAGCCTACAGAGTTTTTACGATTAGCGTTGAACATTGTTTCTAAAGAATGGCAAGTTTTAGTCTAGAGTATCTTGGACAGAGAAAAACTACCAGATTGGGAACGTGTGTGGGTTGATCTGCAGCATGAGGAGATGAGGCGTGATCTGGTGAAGACCACCATCGGTGGCAGCAACAGTAGTGGGATGAAGCAAGTGAAGGAAGAGGAGGATGTGGCCCTTGCATCAAAGGGGCAACAAGAGCAGCGCAGGAGAAAGAACATTTCAAAGATCAAGTGCTTCAGGTGTGGTGAGATTGGCCACTACAGGACTCAATGTCCTCTTAGAAAGAAGGATAAGGAGGAGAAGTAGGATCAGTAGGCTGCATTGGTTGAGATCGATAGGTTGTCCTCTAGATTGGAGGAAGAGTTTGCCATGATAGTCGAGATGCCTCCAGGGGTGAGGTGGGGTGATCTAGAGTTGTAGCCATGAAGAGCTATAAGATGGGTAGGATTCTTGAGGAGGTCCACCTCATGAATCAATACCTTGGTACAGGAGCCCAAGACATGCAGTAGCAGAATGGATCAGTGGAAATTGGTGCAGTCAGGTTCTAGAGTGACAGATGCAGTAGCTAGTAGCAGGTCAGAGACTAAGCAACATAGAGCAGAGTTGGCAGCAGTGCAGTTGGCACAATGCAGAGTCAGTAGCAACGCAGAGGCTTCACTAATAATGCATAGGCTAGCAACAGTCAGAACTCAGGTGACAGATGCATCATACTACCACAGTTGGTTCAGTGTTTTGGATGTTTTTCCGTTGTAGTTGTTGCAGTTGCAACAACAGCAGATGGAAGTGAAGATACAGTGTTGGCAAAAGTTCAGCAGGGCCAGTAGTAGCACAAATGCAACAATAAGAGTTGTGCAGTTGTTGGTGGGCAACAACAGCGAGACATCAGTAGCATAGCAGGAGATGGTGCAGAGATAGAGTGATGCTTTAGTGGGTTGCAACACTAGAGCACATTCCTCACTAAGAGGGAGTGTTAATTTCTATAGCATCAGATCTGCTCTAGCCTCAAGATTTTACAGAGAGGCTAAGACACTCTTCAATACCCACAAATCGTTTGGGAAAATTCCACCTAGAGGTGGTTTAATTAAAATAATTAATCATTGCTAAAATTGGCAACTGGGGCCAAAATACATGTGGGTCATTTTATTTATGGGAGCTAATGTTTTTCTTGGATTCCTTTCATCGAGAGGTATAGGATTGATCTAAATATCCTCCGATTCCGACATGTATTCATGGAGATATGAATTTATTTGTGTTATGGGACAATTCGTCAAGGTCGACCAGCAACCAAATTGCCCCCACTTGTGCTCAACGTTTTAGTATAAAAAGAGGTGGCTTGAAAGTCATTTGTTACACACACTCTTGTGATCTCTCTTCATTATGTTTTGGGTTTGATGAAGATGAGATCTAGAGAGAGTGCCCTAAGTGATACGCTGCCCCAATAGGAGATGCCCTAGAAGCTATGGAAGGCTCTACGTTGTCATGGAGGACATCCCTTATCTCAGCCATAAAGAATCCCTAATGTTGCCCTATGGAGAAGTCCTAACATAGCCTATGAAGAGGTCTAACATGCAGTCAAGAAGGGCAGTGGTGTAAGCCCTCAATGCAGCCTAGAAAAGGGTCTCTACCTTAGATGGATGCCCTAGACCCTAACGTAGTCTATGGAGGAACCTTAATGCAATCTATGGAAGAATGAATGCTCTGAAATTTCCCTAGCCGCAGCAAGAGAGGGAGGCTCTAAGACAACGTGGAGGAGGAATGAGTTCCTTGATTGAGGTCAAGATAACTGTTGGAGCAGTGGTTTGTTTTTGGGTCACCTTGGTGGAGGCCAAGAGGTTGTCTTGGATGTTACAGACTATTCTTGAGGACCGAAGGCATGAGGAGTTGTTTCGTGGGGTTAGAACCCTTGGAAAGGGCTACCGTAGCAAGAGATAGGCTTGTTGTAGCAAGCCGCAGTCCCTTATACACCTACAGGTCTACGTTAAGGCCAACAAGGAGGGCGTAAGGCCTGGTTGTGACTATTGGGGTATGAAAAGCCAACGTGTGGTTTAGGAATGTTGAATAAGGGTGACCATATCCTTGGGACAGATGTTGCAGATGATGTGTGAGGGTTGGTAGGACTGTCATTGATTCCCTAATCAGTGCATGACCATATTGTGAAGGTTATCCAAACTATTGTTAGAGTGCCCTTACTAGTCCAGCAATGCGGCTAATAGAGAATCCCCTAACAGTGAACTGAGGAAGTACAACAACATTTTAATAAGGTGCAACATGATGTTGAATGCCGCTGCATGATGATGGGCATAGTGATGAAGTGTAGCATAGCATGATGTGTACAACACAAGTGTAACAAAGTGCAGCACAGTAATGATGAATGCTGCAATATGATGCAACATGGTGCAGCGCAGCGATGATGGGCATAGATGCATAGCAACATCACTATGCATTGCAGCAGCTTGTTGATGATGGGTACAACATGATGATGAGGTACTGCTCAGCGATGAGAGTAGCTCAGTGATTGGGTGCAGCACAGTTCTAAGTGCAGCATGATAATGAGGTGCAGCGCATTGATGCGTGAAGCATGGTTATGGAGTCACCTTGGAGGATTAGTTGAAGCAGTATGCCTTCACCTGAGTTCAGATCAACTACCTCATTATGTTATCTTCATGATGAATATCTCTGCTCTTATTTTGATAAGTCAAAATGTTGACTTCTGATGTATATGTACTATCTCTCTCTCTCTCCTGAACTATTGAAGAACATAAGAAGAATTGATCAAGGGTTTCCCCACATTGGGGTTTTTGCCTGGTTGGCACCACATCTTGTGTCCTCTTGTCTTGGCTTGTCTTCTACGATTTATGTTTATGTTCTATCTGCATTTTACTATCATGCTAAATGTGATTGCTAATCTGGAATTGATCTTGAGCTAATATGAAAAATGGAAGTAAATTGCACCAAGCATAGAACATACATAAACTTAACAATCATTTTTAATGTTTTCCTAAGTCTAAACTTAGGAAATGTGATTAATTAAAGGGTATTAATTAAATCTAGTGTGAATCTTCTAGAAGAAGGCAAGGATCAACTCCTAGTTAATCTCAACTTTTGATTATGTTTCAATCTTAGTCGTTGGTGCTCCAACGAGAGATTATAAGGAGTTTGATGGGCACTTGGAGAACACATTGGAGACACGGAGATAGTGAGATCAAGAGATCAAATTTCTGAAGAGTAGTAGCGTTGAGTTGTCAGAGAGAGATCGAGTGATATTCTTGTAGTGACTGGTAGGCATAGTAGACTAGAGGAGAGTTTTCCATATCCGGAGAGTGCAAGGCAGAGAAATCATAGAGAGGTCCAAAGAGGCAGCGCAGTGCCACGTAGAAGTAGTGCAGAGCTTCAAAGGGAGTCCAAAATTTTACTAGGAGAAATCGAGATCTAGAGCTAGAAGTTGGGGTGTGAGATCGGAGGGCTAGAGGGTCAAAGTTCCAGTCAGCAGAAGAACAAAGGAGGAGGTGACCCAGAGCCTCAAGGCTATGATGGAAATCTGCATAGGCTGATGCAGAGGCTGCGTGGGGCTAGCCATCCAGAGCCTGGATCATATTCGGATCACCAGTGACAATGTGAGATTTTTCTCACTACCTCTTTGCCAATTTATTCTCTTTATCAGATTGCTAGTTTGGGCATCTAGAGATTTGTACTAAGAAACTACTACATAATAATAAAACCCTCAGTTGTTGCACTGGTTTTCCCACATTAGGTTTTTCGGGGGATTTTTGTCCAAAAATAACGGTGTATTTGTGTGTGTGTTTATTTCTCTCCTGTGCAGTATTTAGTTTCAGCGGTATTTATTTTGTGTAGGTTGTCTTGTATGTATTTCGATATTTGTTGTAGAAAACTGCAAGTAATTTGTTTAAAGTAATTTAACAAATAGGAGAAATATCATCAACCTGCTACAGTATGAATCGGGTCACCGATTTCTCACATAGCCCAGTAAGGAGGAGGATTCCAAGCAAAGACAAGATGACAATCCCCCTCCTAGTAAATCCAAACTTGACCTTTTATCTCAGCAAGTTGATGATTTAAGGAAAGAAAATGAAGATTTAAGAAACCAATTTTTTATGCTTAAGGAAAATTCTCAGACTAAGAATCATTTAGAATTAGAAACCCTCGATAAGGCATTGGAAATGATGGATATGCCTTCTTCGCCCTCTGAAACTAGAAAATCTAGAAAGTCATTGTGTAAAGTGTGTGGGGAACTTCTTGAAGAGGTTGGTTATACAAGGGAAGAAATTCAAAAGCCGTTTATTATCTTAGTGGGGGTACTACTAGAAGTCAAAGTGAAGGGTATGGAATTTCAGGTTGTGACACAAAAACCTACTAAAGATATTGGTGCCATGCAAGAACCTACAATCGAAGCAAAGCATCCTTAGGACTTTTAGGCTACAACACAAGAACATGTTGAAGATGTTGCTACCACACAAGAACTAGCAATTGAAATAGATCAGCCTAGGGGAAATAAAATGATTAGTACAGAAGAACATTTTGATGATGCTACTGACAGATAAGAACCAGTTGTTGATGTAGTACAATTGGAGCGAAAAGGGAGGAAATAGAAGAATAGGAGAATCTGCAAAAATATGTTGAAGACACTATTGTAATAACAATCGATACAGTATGGCCTAAATCTAATGATGATTTGAGTTTGGTGTTTTTACTTGCTAAATTGGGAAATTGGAAATGAATACTAGTCTTATTGTAGCAAGGAATGATTTCATTAAATTATCATAGAAAATTATCCATGACCTTAAGGAAGCTTGGGTTGAGGAATTGGTATTTCAATGACTTAAATGGGACAAGGTCAAGGTGGATAGAAAGAAAGAGAAGATGCAAGTGCTAAAACTGCAAGAGAAATTCTAGTAGTTATAGGAAGACAAGGAGAAGAATTACAATCTTGCACGTAATATATTGAGTTACAGGAGACCCTCTCCTTCCTACCCCTTGTTTCTGCAGGAAAAACTCTTCATTTTCATATTCATAGTAGTAAAAGAATGAAGACGATATAAAATGGTTGGCATTCAATCTTTTCTTGAGACCTTTAAGCATACTAGTTTTACAAAACAACATTTGTTATGTGAACTATATATGCATGACTTTTCTTTATTTGGAAAAAATAACATTAATTTATCGCCTTATGTAGGATACATCTAGCTAAGAGAATCTACTTATTTCATGCAAAATCAAATAATATGGAAAGCAGCTTATGACACTAGCATTGAATCTAGAGGGAAGGCTACTATATATTTGAGAAGAACCAGGTTTTGCTTCAGAAATATTAAGAACATATGGAAATTTCTTGGGATCTCCAGAGACGAGAGATAAGGTAATTGAATTCATAAACAAATTCTTAGAGCATTGTTCCAATAGCATTGAGTTGATGAGGCAAGGTGCATTGTATGGAAGCAAGTTAATATGGGAAGTGTGTGATGTAAAGTTACAAAAAAAGACCCTTATTGTTTCCATAATTTTGTTCATGTTCTTTCTAGAGTTCCTAAGTACATTGATTGTATTAAGAGGTGTGGGCCCATTTGGCTTGGGCTAAATTTCAAATTCCCACTGATTTGGCTTCCTACATTTAAGTATCAACATTTGTATCCATTGAAGCCAACAAATGGAGAGATATGGTGGTTGGATTGAATTATTACTCGGGTTTATAGTACTTTCACAAATGATACAACAATAGCCTACAACTTCTCTAAGCTACACTCACGACATGCAATGAAAATTGGCTGAAGGTTTTGCATGAGGAAATGAAGTTGCTTCAGTTGGGAGGAGATGTTGGGACGTGGAATTGGCATCATTTTTACCCTCATTTTCCCATCCTTTCCACCATATTTACCCTCATAATCATACTTTTTTACTCCATAAATCACCTTCTTTAATAATGCATGCCACTCTTTCATGTCACCCTAGTTTATGCAATTTTGCTTGTACTTTGATAAGAGGTTGACTGCTTTGAATGATTTTATTAACAAGATTGAAAAAGAGTTTGTTTCAAGATAGCTTGGCTTGTTGGAGTGTTGTTGTTTGTATGTCCTTTTTTCTCCAGATTTTGTGTTGTTAATATTCTAAAATGAGAGTTTGTTGATATTTCTACCATGATGTTGATACTTTGTTTTATAGTAATTTGTTTCCTCCTTAATACCATCATAAGTCAAAACGAGTTGTTACTTAATCTTAGACAACCTAGATTGTTGTGACAGCAAGGAAACTATTTCCTAATGATGCGGTTGACTTAGTTGTGATAGTTATGGGCTTTCTGTTGTTGACCTCCCATTATTTGGAGATATTGTTACAACATTGTTTTATTCCAAGTAAATTAGTTGTACTTTGTTAAATAAGACTCGATTTTGATAGCATGAGAATCGAGAGATTCTCATATTTGATTGTGATTTCAAGAATAGACATGATGTGATTTATAAGAGAAGGATACCTTTGCCTAGAGTGGGGGAGGCACTATTGTATTTCTGGAGAGACTGTGCATCTGTAACATTTTGAAAATTAATGCAAACTCTTATGGTTTGTGGCTCAGTAATATTTCATTGACTTAGCTTGTGAGTTTTACATTACCAACTCCCTACTAAGGAGGAAGGGCCCTCCTCTTTAGCAGGGATTGATGTATCAGTAAGGTAATGTAGCAGTAAGTGTAATTTCCTCTCATTTATATTTCATGTCAATTAATTGTTACTGTTACATATTTCCATTAATGTGTTACAGTTACTAATCAATTAGTTGGTAGAATAGTTGATCTTGATTGCTAGTGTAATAACATAGATCCTAGATCGAGCCATTTATGAGTGTATGTTATTTATATTGTTGCTATAGTTTTATGGGTTTTGTTAGATGTATCGTTGCACATATGTTACAGTGTGATTGCACAAATTGATGAGGTGATGATTGCAGTGAGTTTCTCGATTGGGTGAGGTTTTGGTTTAATGGTTTCTGCAATTCTTTCTAGGAGTGGTATTCTCTTCTACAAGTGTGATCTCGAGTGATTGAATGATTTTATTCCACAAAAGTGTTTTCATTTGAAAAATGTGTGCAGATTTCCTTGGATGTTTAAAGAGTGATAGTGACAATTTTGGTATGTTGAGAGTGAGCAGTTACAACAACTTGATTTTGATTGTGTTATGTTCTCAAAGAGTTTGGCATTGAAAATTTTTAGTTACTACTGATACCTACATATATTTTGCATAATAACCTTGAAATAAAAGACTTACCCTGGTGTGTGTAATTAATTGGTTCTAATTAAAAGAAAATAAATTTCCCCAAGAATTACCCTATCAGATATGTAGGCAAAGACAAGGGTAGATTGTATAGGAGTACACTATTTTTTTTTTAAATATAGCCATGGTGTTGGATATCTCCCCAAAGAACCCATAGGTACTCCTCAAGTATTTGGGAGGTCTACACAACCATATGTGGAAGCAAGTCATATTGTTCATGTTGGAGAAACTACTAAGGAATCTATTAAAAATAATGCTCCTTATCCTTGATAAAATTTTGTGATCTTCTATTATCTATTTGTATTCTTAGCTAAGTTCTCTTCATCAAACAGTTATCAAGAGCATAAACAATAAAAACAATGGACACAAATATAGGCTCCAAGCTAGGGAAAAACCCCTCAAAGGAGAAAACATAAAAGAACTTCTTCTCTTCTTATAGAATCTGCTTCAAATGAGAATACCAAGACCCAAACCTCTAGACCAAGATCTCGTCCAAGCACCAAGTTAACCCTTCAAGAATCTCTTCCAAGTATGTCAAAGATCAACTAAGTCAACAAGGGTCAATCCTCCTTCAACCTACTTCAAATTTCAACTTCGGCCCCTATCCTCGACCTGCAATTCTCAGCCCTGGAATAGTTGCATAAACCATAATTCTTTTGCATGTGTGAGAGAATAAGGATCAAAATCAGATCTTCTTTCTTCTTCTTGGTTTCTTCTTGCTTCCTTGACCTTTTCTCTTTCTTCCTTCTTTATTCTTTCTTCAAATAGAATGTATTTCTTATGTATATCAAATGTGTCTCAAATGAGGTTGAAATTACTTCTATATATACACAACTATGGACGTCGAATAGCTTCTTCTAGGTCAACTTGTCACTAGCAGGGCTAACTTGTGCTTGGAGGCTTTTTTTTTCTAGACTAAAAATAAATTATTTTACAAATTAAAACTTTCCCATTAGGGTCTTCTACAAATGACAAGGACTCTCTTGACTCAAGAAAAATATTCTTTTGACTTGAAAAACCCTAGAAGCATGAAGAACATGCTTGACCTAGTTGACCAACAAAATGGAGCATGAAACCCATGCTTTATATAATATATTTTCTTGTAACATAAAATATACATAATGACATGATTATAATGATAGTTATGATGATCAAAACTAGTTACATTTTCCAACAGTCTAAACCCATATTGTTGGATGATGCTTGTGTACAAGCACAATACATAGAGAACATAGGAAAAAAGAAATGGAATCAAGTGGGTACACGTAGAAAGAGAACCAAGAAGCTTCTAATGAGGAGAATAAGTGAAATTTGGGGGGAGGAAAAAAATATATCAGCCAGAACACACTAGCACAAAGATCCCAGTTGTTGCAAATATTGAAAGGGGGTGTGAATCGATATTTCACTTCAACTAGTTAATTTTTAATATTCAAAGGATTAAATAATATTGGCATCATATCAAAACATAAATTAGCAATGCCATTCAACAATGCACAACGTCAAATACAATACACAAGATATTATTTTTAGGTGGAAATTCTTCCAGGAGAAAAAAAAACATCAAACACTTTAAACATAGGTCTTTAAATATTACATCAACGAGAAGCTCCAACTTCTGAAATTATCCAGTAACAACTAGAAGGAGGCTCCAACCCCCTGATTTATCAACTCCAACTGAAATGATTCTCCAACACTCTGATTTACCAGCTCCAACCTAAAGGAAACTCCAATATCTGACTTGCACCACCTTGCAACCATACTCAACAAGCCATCACTTCTCCTAAAGGCTCTGACCTTCAATTCATCAAATTGGAGCATGTTTCGTATATTTTCAAACTGGATCTGCATGTGCTCAATATCAATCATAAAATTAATCTTCTAAATTTTTCACTTGGAACAAGGTCATCAACAAAAATTGTTCATCAAAAGATCAAACCATAGTTGAACAATCCAATAGTACTCAATACTCTCAACTCAAAAAATAGATACACTACTGCTCAACATGTATATATGATGACAAACCATAGTAGCATTGGATAGATCCACAATAAGTCTCTGATATAAAATCATTGTACCCACAAACTCATTTATACAATACCTTTTTCTTAATAACACTGATCGATACTTGTGATGCTCAACAATAACACTGATTGAGCCTCTTTGATTGCAGATAAATCCCTAACAGCAACAACATATATATATATATATATATATATATATATATATATATATATATATATATATGGCATTAATGTGGTCTTTGCAACATACCAACTCAAATAAGATTCAACCATACAAACATACTAGAACAACTTATTAGCAACCTCTTTGTCATTGGCAGCACCACTAAATACTCAGCCAACACTCATAAATACTTTTCCTATACAACATTCTGGCTCATCAAGCAATCTTTTCAAAACACAATAGCAATGCATATTATATTCAGCGCTCAGAGAAACTAACATTACATAACATATATAAAGCTCATACAATAAACCCTAGCAGTGGAAATCAACGTATGAAATCTAAGCAGTTATAGCAATATGACTTAGTCATTCAACGTACAAACATCACTGGTAGTATATCAACCTTCGACCTATGTGTACTTTGTCCTCAAAATCTCTATCCACAATAATTCCCTCACACATACATCAACATACAGACTTGTCATACATCACCAGCAAAGATATATTAAAGCAACAAGAACCTCACCATACATCCATCAAACCTCAAATCTATGCAACAACAAACTATATGTAGGAATTTACAGGGTAAGTTCCTCAGATAGAGCACCAAAGGACACTACTCACAAATAGATCACAGATCAATACACCAGTACTCTTGACGTGGTTAAAACCCTCAAAGAGGGAAATAGTCCACGGCCTAAGCCAACGAGGCCACTTCAGGCAATTTATTAATAAAAGAATGAAAATTTACATAAGCTTCTCTCATGAACGGTCACCCTAGAAATGACCTCCATGCTCTTTAAATAGAGATCATGGACCAATCGGGTGTTAAGCCATGGATCAAGTGTCGGTAATACCAAAGAGAGAATGAACTGTTAGATCACTTCATGTCTAGAACATATCGTGACCGTCGGATTGTAAGTTACAAAAGTACATAGTAAAGAAACGCACTTTACTTAACTCTACACTATACCAAGTTATACTTAACTATTTCCTATGTGTCAAAATATCCTAACATCCCCCCTTAAGAACAACTTGGGATAGGATTGAAGGATGTACAAATATGGCACAATAGGATAAGGAAGGAAGCATTAGAGCCTATCCCCCCTTAGTGAAAACTTCCTGAACTCCAACCATAAACAAAGTTTAGTAAACTTCGCCTCTGTGAGGGCCTTTGTAAAGATGTCTGCAACTTGATCATCAGTTGAACAATATTGCACTTCAAGAACATGGTCATGAATGAGCTTTCTGATGAAGTGCATGTGTAGTTCAATGTGTTTTTTGCGCTGATGTTGGACTAGATCTTTGCATAGTTAAATGGAACTTTGATTATCACACCAAAGTGTAGTCAGATGTTGCTGCTGAGATCCAAACTCTGACAGGATTTGACGAAGCCACAAGGCTTCCTTACTATCTTCTACAGTGCCACGATACTCTGCTTCCACTAAAGAGAGAGAAATGGCACTTTATTTCTTGCAAGCCTGTGTAATAGGTCCAAAACCAAGAGTGTAGACATAACCTGTAGTAGACTTCTGATCATCAGGGTCACCATCCCAATCGGAATCAATGAAACCAACTAATAGAGGATATTCTTCTGCATTGCAATGAATCCCAAGCTGAACTGTACCTCAAACATAACAAAGTATTCTTTTAGCTGCTTTCCAATGACTTTCATGGGGGTTTTTCATAAACCGAGCAACAAGGCCAACAACAAAGGAAAGGTCAGGACGAGTATGGGTCAAATACAGATTTTTTCCAACAAGCTGACAGTATAAGGTAGAATCAACTTCAGGGGAAGTACAAGTAACTGAAAGTTTGGCTCCAGACTAAAAGGGAGAAGGGGCTGGCTTACAGTCTTCCATGTGAAAATGGCGTAGAAGATCATGTGCATACTTGGACTGGGAAAGGGAAATACCTTCCTTGGTTTGCAAGACTTGAAGACCAAGAAAATAATGCAAGTGTCCTAAGTTTGTCATTTCAAACTTCTTTTTAAGGTTGGACTTCACATGGTTTATAATGTTGGGATCACTACTAGTAAGGATAAGATCATCAACATAAAAAACAAGAATGATAAGAGACTTGCCCACTTTCTTGGTGTAGACAGTATTGTCAGAATGACAACTAGAAAAAAAAAAATATCTAAAAGAAAGCTATCCATTTTGGCATACCAAGCCCTAGGGGCTTGCTTGAGACCATAAAGGGATTTCTTAAGCTGACATACAAGGCTAGAGTCTGGTTGTATAAAGCCAGGAGGTTGTTCCATATAGATTTCTTCATGCAAGTCCCCATGCAAAAAGGTAGATTTAACATCCATCTGATGGACTTCCCATTTGAAAGAGGCAACAAGGGAAAGAACAAGGTGGATAGAGTTAATTTGGCAACAAGGGAGAAGGTTTCAGTATAGTTAATGCCTTCAACTTGTGAAAAACCCTTAGCAACAAGATGAGCTTTATGTTTATCAACTTTTCCATCTAGTCCATACTTGGTTCTGTAAACCCATTTGCATCTAAAAAGTTTTTGTCCCTTTGGAAGAGGAACAAGATCCCATGTATCATTTGATAATAATGAACAATATTCTTCATTCATAGCTATGTCCCAATCTGGATGGCCTAAAGCTTATGCAAAGGTGTCAGGATCATTATTCGTTGAAGCTTGAGCCAGTAAAGAAGAGGCTCTATCGAACTGAGAACGTGTACGTCATTGATCTGTAGGATCACCTACAAGAGCGCCTGCTACATGTTGAGTAGAATAGACCCATTTAGGAAGCTGAGGAGCTAAAGGAGGATCCTGAGAAGGTGGGGGAGGATTTTCATCCTCGTTGTCATCATTTGAAGAAGAAATGTTTTCAGAAGTAGAAGGGATAGAGAGAGGTGGCACATCCGCCGAACTAGGCTCGTAGGACGATATATTTTTAGCAAACTTTACATCTCTTCTAATGATAACATTTTTTGACTTAAGTGGAATAAATCTATATCCTTTAACATCTTCAGAATATCCAACAAAAGTACAATTTTCACTCTTAGGCTCTAAAGCCTTATGTTTCTCATCTGGAATATGGGCCCATGCTTCACTTCCAAAAACACAAAAGTGACTTACATTTGGTTTAGTTGATCTCCATACTTCTTCTAGAGTGATATTCTTTAAAACCTTAGTAGGAGTGTGATTTACTGTATAATTTGCACAGTTAATTGCTTCTGCCCAAAAATTAAGACTAAGTCCTTTAGATTGAAGCATACAATTAGCCATTTCCTTTAAGGTGAGATTCTTGCTTTCAACTACACCATTTTGTTGTGGAGTATATGGAATAGTATGGTGCATTTGAATTCCATGCTCAGTGCAAAAGTTGATGAATTTGTTGTTAACATATTCTCCACCATTATCAGATCTTAGCTTAAGAATTTGATGTCCAAATTGTTTTTCAACAAAGGCCTTAAAGGCCAAGAACATGTTAAATACTTCACTCTTGAGTTTTAAGAAGTATATCCAAGTGTTTTTGAAGAAATCATCATTGAAAGTTAAGAAATACTTGTGGCTAGAGAATGAAACAATTGGAAGTGGACAACATAAATCACTATGCACAAGCTATAAAGGGGTTGAGGCGTGCCAAGAGGCACGTTTTTCAAAACTATCCTGATGATGCTTTCCAAGTACACATCCAGAACAAACACCATCTCTGTAAGATACCATAGGAAGACCTATCACCATATTTTCTTTACATAGATTTTGAAGGGAGCAATAGCTTAAGTGACCAAATCGCTCATGCCAAATTTTTCTCACTTCATCATTATGAGAAACAAATACCGAGGGAAGTGTTGATCACCCAAAGTTGTTAAACTTATACAACCTTGTAGAATCATCAGCAATGCCAGTAGCTAAAATCTGTCTAGGATCTCTTAGGTCCTTAATTACAACATCATGAGGTGAAAATTCAACGATTTTACCTTCACCTAAATGAGTTATCTGATATACAGATGGAAGGTTGCAAGATAATATTGGAACACATAATACATCATTAAATTGACCATTGTCTAGATGAATAGTTCCAATCCCTACAACACTAAGAGATCTATCATCACCAACATATATATTTTTGGTGTTAAAATCATTTAAAGAAGAAAACATGGCTTTGTTTTTGGCCATTGTGATAAGAAGCTCTAGAATCAATGAGCCACTCATGAGAATGAGAAGAAGAAGATACATTAAGTGCATAACCGAACCAAGATGCTTGACAACCACATGCAGAAAGTGTTATTCCTGAAGATGAAGTTGAAGTTGAAGAATGATCCAAATGGATGTTTGTTATAGAAATATTTGGGCACTGCAACCCCAAACTCATATGTCCATAAACTAAGGACTCCTTAAGTCCCTAAAAGTGTTGCTTCACACCCCAAAGGACCATGGTGAACTGATTACATCATTTCCCAGAAGTTCCATATGAAAAACTACTCAGAACTAGCCAAAACTGGACCATACAGACTGCGCCATGGGCAAGGTGCGATGCATACTGACTACCTAACTGGCCAGGTGCGATGCATACTCAAATTGCCATCTGTGGGGTGTGATGAGCAAGAATATAAAAATGGCAGAGATAGTTTGCAAGGTGGATGATCATGGAATCTTCCAGAAACTTCTCCTGTGACACTTGCCTCTTTGAATTCGCCCAGGGATGAGTAAGAGATCATGAAATCTCCAAGTGGAACCAAGAATTATCAGTGGAATGACACTAATAAAAAACCCAGAGCTGACTCACACCCTTGCAAGACATCTATAAATGGATCACTCATCTGAGAGATCTGGAGGCTGGAATTTTGTATTTTGTAAGGAAGTGTTGTTGGTTTGCTGAGAATAGACATTGCATTGTTGGGTGATTTGCTTGTTCATGAGGTGAAGAGGGCTTCTACAACTAGGAGGATGATGTTGGATCAGACAGCTGGGTTGTAATCCTCTCTTACATTACTATTAATAAAGTTCTTTGAGTTTTCCTCCATATGATCTTGTATTTGTGAATCTTATTGTTTATGAATGCAATTGTATGGTCAATGTGTTTCTAATTCGCATTGTTTATGATGTTTTAGATAGAGATGCTTTGATAGTTTGTTGTTACTTTTACTCTACAGGTACTCTTTGAAGCCGGACAAGTAGGAGAGGAGTGGTGAATTCTATCAAGGAAAAGAGAAATCAAGCTAGGATCAAAGCGAAAGATCCAGGTTGGTCCTCTATTCTTCTCTTCCATCTATCACACTTAAAGGAACTCTTCAAAAGCTTTCATTTTTTGTTTCTAAGATAGCTACCCGTCTTAGTGGGAATAGCAGTTCGAATCGACACTAGTTTTCCCTGAAACAAAATGGCGACTCCGCTAGGGAACGAATAGTTTGTTTTTTTTGTTTATTGTTTTCTTTATAAACTACAGACAGAGCCTGAAGCTAAGTCAGCTAGCCTTCGAAACGCCTTTGCTATGCAATTTCGAAGTAGATAAACGCTGCTTCGGTCAATCTCTGGGTTGGTTTATGAACTGAACATCTAACTTACAAAGCATCCTAAGTGCCCTTGTGGTAGCTCAGAACCTCATCAAATCCTACCCTTATGATTTGTGTTTATTGTCCATCATTACTCAGCCTAAATCACTGAACTTAGCTGCAAGTTTTGAGCAAAAATCAAACTCAGTTTCGCTCCTTGGCCCATCACACTATCTGTAACTATGCAACCTAGATGCATCGCACCTCCCATGTGTTGCAGGTGAGATGCATTCCTGTTTCTTTGTGTTGCAAGTGCGATGATTGAGTAAACTGTGTTTTCTTCTCTGAAATTTGGTTTTTCTCTCTATTTTCAACTTTATTCAATAGTTTTATTGTTCATGATCAGTACCTTCTTGTTGTAACCATCTTCCTTCACATTATTTCAGCCTCCATCAGTTAGGAATTGTAAATGTTTTTGTGTATTTTTTGATCATTTTCAATCCTCCTTTATCGAAAGTAGCCTAATCGAACTGTCATTTTTTATGCAAGTGTCATAATTGTCATTCTGAATTAAAAGAAGAGTGGTGTAAAGTCTTCCTCTTCTAGATAGTTGATTGTACTTTTGTCATTGTACTTGATTTAGAAATTATTAGTATTTCAAGTGTCGAAAACAGTTTTAAATTCGAAATCAAAAAGTGTTGTCTTAGTCTTCCTTTCGTTTTGAAAAGAAAAAATTGTTAGTACTATCACATTGAAAGAAAATAGTTTAGATCTGTACTTAGCATTCTTTTTGTCATTCGCACATTAAGAAAGTGGAAAAAAAATACATGCATGTGCATCTGCATTTTGACTGCTTGCGAAATTTGATTTAGGAAAGTGCATTTAGTGTGTGCTCTATGCTCTCTGCTGAAATAAAAATCGTTATCTTGTTTCCTTTGTAGCTAGGATTTTCATTGCTAAAAGTACATAAATGATTGTTTATCATTTTAGATTGCATATTTAGGAATTTCACATCTACATCACGCGGTGAACCTTGAAAGACAAACTTCTAAGCAATATCAACTCTAAAATAAACCTCAATGAACATAAAAACGCTTTGGAATCTAACGCAACACATCTAGAAGTCTAGGCTAGAGACGTGTTCCAGCGTCGTAAAACCTGGTAACTATCGTTTTCATCAAAGGTTGGGTGATTCCTCCTCTTTGATACGACAAGTGCCAATACGGACTTGTGCTCCCCATACCGTCGAGTATATATTGGGAGACCACAATAGGTTGATATCATTTATCCTTAGGAAGTCGTGTCTGCCGCCCAATCGATCGTAATGCACTGAACACAGCATTCGGGAAGATTGATTGTTGTACATAAGTCCTTGGTAATTTCTCTATCATTTATCACCAAGGTGTATTTTGCAGTTTTACGATCGATTTGGTAAACCCTCTATCTAGACTTCCAGAGTAGTCACTTTCATTCTTTTTCGACTCCTTAAAAGAAAAGGTCCATGTGAGCACTTGTCACCTCAGGCTCATTAAAAATCGAAGGCGACTAGAGTCACCTTTAGCTTTTTCTCGACTCTTAAAAATTGAAAAAGCAAGTTGCATCCAAGTGTATTTAAAATTTATTTTAAACAGAATAACATCCTTGTTCCTACGTTGATCTGAGGTTGAGATAATGGAGTCTACCAATCAAGGAATACCCCTTGGAGGGAATCCTAGTCCCTTCTCCTCTTAGGGAGATATTGGTTCTCCATATATGGCTACATTGTCCCTTCCAGGAATCACAATTGGCCTGCCAGTATGGCTTTTCTCGACCTCTGTCGTTCAAAACACCACAATTCCTCAACAATCTAATCAGCAACCAGATGATACTGAAGTTACCCCTTCGCCTTCTACTTCATTTGTTTCTCCTTCCCCTTCTTCCTCTTCGCTTGGTGAAACTAGTGACACTAAAAACCAAGTAACTGAGAAGAAAAAGAAAGGGAAGGAGAAGAAGAAGAAGCCAGCTAAACAAGGGAACACCAAAGCATCATCTGGCGAAAATCCACACACTAAAGTTTCCAAACCAAAAACTCCATGCGCAATTTGCAAGGAGAACCATTACCATCGAGATTTCCCTTGCATCCCGTGGATCTTGAGAGAATGGTCTCCCCGGTTGCACCATTCGGTGTCATCAACCCCTGACAGTCAGGTTGACAGCGCACCATCAACTAGTGAAAACGAAGTCAATCGACAGAAAGGAAAAGCTAGAGTTCCATGTAGGTTATGTGAGGGTGATCATACTCTTCACCGTTGTCCTTTTCTAGACGAGGCCAAAAGCATTTTGGATAACTGCCCTGCTTCACCACAACAACTTCCACCTAGATACAAGAAACTCTTGCCAAGCCTTCACTAGTTGAAAACCCAATTGACATAACTCAATTGTCGATCGAATCGCCTATCATTGAAAGTGAACCTTCTAAGTCCTTACCAGATCAAAGTCAACTGGTCGAGATGGAAATCGACCCAGTCTTTCCTTCAGATGATATAGTTTCCAAAGAGGATGAGAATGACACCGTTCAAATTCTTTTTGTCGATATAGAGTCTAATGAAATTGGGGGCAATCCACCCATTCCTTAACAACAGGAAGAGACCCCCCTCGTTCATGAAACTTATCCAGACATTTACCGGTACCTCCTCCGAGCAGTCTGGTTATTTTCTTTAACTGGAATCAAATAGCGAAACCTCGCCTTCCATCTAATGTACCATTCTGAATCATAGTACAGGTTTACAAAATGATCGTGTCTGGTACAATCATAGATGAAGGGGCTTTGGTGAGTATCCTTTCCTCAACTTCTTGGAAAGCGCTTGGTTCGCCATCGCTTTTTCCTAAAAACCAAAATCTTTTGGGCTTCAACAAAGGAACCAGTCGATCATTAGGGATCCTTCCAAAGTTGCCTATAACTTTGAGAAAGAAAATTGTTTATGTGAACGTGATGGTAGTCCAAGGTCCACTATATTACAATCTACTCCTTGGACGTGATTATATATATAGCATGGAAGCCATTATTTCCACATTCTTTCAAGTGATGTGTTTTCCACATGAAGGCAGACTGGTGCAACTTGTCGACCAGCTTTCATTTCCTGGTTCAAACACAGCTATAAATCAACCATCATCCCTAAATGGTCTCTTCACATCAACAATGTCTCTTCCATCTTCATCCCATCCACCTAATTATCACGAGTAGTTCGGTGAGTGTGATGAAGATTAGGGGGCATGCACCCTAGTCTGCTTCGGCAGGCGAACCCAAAGGAAAAGAGATATTTTCTTGAAAGGGCATAATACTCAGACCGAATAACATTCCCCTATAGGTTATGTGATTAGTCTAACGCGATTATTTCCTTTGTACAATTGTGAATGGAAGCTCACAGCATTCACCTTCGTACGCTATGTGATTGGAAGCTCATAGCAATCACCTTCGTCTATTTCGATGGACAAAGCAAAGGAAGAGTTTTGTCGGCAAACAAAAACAATCTTGCCTAATTGCAGGAACTTCCATTTGGTAACCTAGAAACTCTCCTTTTATTGAAAGACCTGGGGGCATGCAAACCTTTGCATGCAAGTGAAAGGTGACCCTTTATTTTTCTTAGTTTGTAGGTTCTTAACCCTTTAACCTCGTAGCTCGGTCATTTCTAGCTTACATAAAAAGGTCATGAGCGCATGTTATAGTAGTGATCAAGCTCATTGAAAAATAAATCTACCGAGAGACATTATCAAAAGACTGGTAAGAGCAATGTTCCCACAAGGTTCAAGCTCGTTAAAAAATCAACCCGCATTGAGCACATGTTGGCACAAGGTTCAAGCTCATTAAAAAATAAACCCGCCTTTGGTAAATAACCTTTTGTGATCGCTTTGATATCTGCCCTTTTTGAACTTTGGTTGTGTTCCTTCCTTCACCTCCATTTCATACGGTCGACCATACGCTTCGACTTGATTGTTTACCCTTTTGAGGAACATCTGCGACGAGTGATTCTGATTGCCACCCTCTTCACACTGCCGTGTTTTGATAAATTCCAAACTTACCTGGAACCAATTGCTACCCAGAAATATCACTCATTCCTCAAAAACGAGCCTCTTTTCAACTCTTTTTAGACTCGTTAAATATAAAAAGATCGTCGAGCTATTAGCCTTCCCAGCTCGTTAAAGGAAAGGGAACACTATCCCTCTCATATATTTTAATCTTTTTGAACTTGATGGATTATTAAACAAAAAGATCGAGCGCTTGTCTTTGTCGGCTCATCAAAACTAGCGAAAATTCATGAATTTCGTATTATTTTACACTTTTTTGGACTTAAGGGATTATGCCACAAAAAAGGACTATTGGAGTCTCCTTTTCGTCCGTTTTCAGACTCTCTAAACAAGAAAAGGACCGAGTTATCTTTGTCGTTAAACTCATTAAAACAATAGCGACAAACTTGTCCACCAAGACAAGAACGAGTCTCACTGACGCTAGGCTCGCTAAACACAAAGCGACAGGTTTGCCCAAAGGGAAAATTATAGACCAAGCATATGTTATCCTTCTCAAGCTTGTCAAAATAAAGAGGTACTGGTCAGCAATGACTGGGGAAAAATGGAAAGAAAACTTGAAGAACTCTATTGCTAGCAAATCACTCTTGAACATGACACTTTCACTCCATCACCGTGATTGAGTTGGGTTGGGTTTCTGTTCACCGTTACCATTGGTCCGCCATGCCATCCATGGGGTTAATGCTACTAGTCCTAATCAGTGTCGCCAATATGTTCAAGAGAATTCATTTAGAGAATTCACCATCCAACAAACGCTTCATCCACTGCATTACATCCACGCTTCATTTTTCATGACCGCCATTCCTGAACCTCATATCATCAGATCGTTTTCACCTCCACAAAAATCATTTGCTATGTTTCGTGTCGTAGATGTGGGATACATCAAGGACCTCCTACGATAGGTCACTTCTTGTCGACATCAGCTCATTATCCAAGAATTTGACTTAGAAACAACCCTTTCAGTACTTTGAAGCTTGCATGCCTCAATGACAAGTTTCTCACTTCCGGCAACAGGGTTACATCAATGACCTTCAACCGAAAGAATTTGCAGGTGTTCGACATCAGCATATATATTCACACCATGTGAATTGTACTGTAGTACCTTGAGGGTCATCATCATTATCGGTGATTCCTCTCGCATCTGTTAACAGCTTACATCATTGGCTGGTAATCAGATGATGTCTTTCCATGTTCGACTTCAGAACATCTTTTCACATGTATCAACTTGTACATCGGGCGAATATTGCACAAGTTTTAAAGACCCCGGATCTAGTTTCATCCATTCGAGCTGCGATATATTCAAGAAAATAAAGACATCAATTGTACACAGAATCTGCACAGATAGTCATCTAGTCAGGGAAGATGACTCTTCATGCAAAGAATCACAAGTCTGCAACAATAGATGATTATTTGTCCTATGTACATGAAAATGAATTTATAAAATTGATCATGGGAATGCTCGCCTTAGCTAGATCATGAAAATAATATGATGATGATGTATTGTATTGTATCTTATATAGGTCACCTTCTAGTTCAAATACCTCAGATCCTCATGAATAAAGCATTTCACCTGACATCAGAAGATTTACGACCTCATGCTTTAGGGGGTAGCTGTTATAGACATATTTGTGCACTGCAACCCCAAACTCATATGTCCATAAACTAAGGACTCCTTAAGTCCCTAAAATTGTTGCTTTAGACCCTAAAGGATCATGGTCAATTTATTACATCATTTCCCAGAAGTTCCACATGAAAAACTACTCAGAACTGGCCAAAACTAGACCATACAAACTGCTCCATGGGCAAGGTGCGATGCATACTGACTACCTAACTGGCCAGGTGCAATGCATACTCAAATGGCCTTCTGTGGGGTGCGATGAGCGAGAATAGAAAAATGGCAGAGACAGTTTGCAAGGTGGATGATCATGGAATCTTCCAGAAACTTCTCATGTGACACTTGCCTCTCTGAATTCGCCCAGGGATGAGTAAGAGATCATGAAATCTCCAAGTGGAACCAAGAACTATCAGTGGAATGACACTAATCAAAAACCCAGAGATAACTCACACCCTTGCAAGACATCTATAAATGAATCACTCATCTGAGAGATCTGGAGGCTGGAATTTTGTATTTTGTAAGGAAGTGTTGTTGGTTTGTTGAGAAGAGACATTGCATTGTTGGGTGATTTGCTTGTTCATGAGGTAAAGAGGGCTTCTACAACTAGGAGGATGATGTTGGATCAGACAGTTGGGTTGTAATCCTCTCTTACATTACTATTAATAAAGTTCTTTGAGTTTTCCTCCATATGATCTTGTATTTGTGAATCTTATTGTTTATGAATGCAATTGTATGGTCAATGTGTTTCTAATTCCGCATTGTTTATGATGTTTTAGATAGAGATGCTTTGATAGTTTTTTGTTATTTTGACTCTACAATTACTCTTTGAAGCGGGACAAGTAGGAGAGGAGTGGAAAATTCTATCAAGGAAAAGAGAAATCAAGCTAGGATCAAAGCGAAAGATCCAGGTTGGTCCTCTATTCTTCTCTTCCATCTATCACACTTAAAGGAACTCCTGAAAATCTTTCATTTTTTGTTTCTAAGATAGCTACCCATCTTAGTGGGACTAGCAGTTCGAATCGACACTAGTTTTCCCTGAAACAATGTTATGCTTCTTCATTGTTTCTTCCAAGGCTTCCATCTTCTTAAAGCATTTGGATTCGAAGTGGCCATCTCGATTACAAAAGTTGCAATGTATATCAGTCTTCTTCCTTTTGCTTTTATTTTCCTTATCATTTTGTTGAATTGATTTTTCATTTTGAGAATGAAATTGCTTAGGACCCTTGTTTGGTTTAGGACCCTTGTTTGGTTTAGGACCATTCTCTTTAGGATACTGCTTCTTAGGATTCTTTGAATTTGGTTGTTGTTGGGCGGCTAATGTTTTCTTAGAAGAGTTTACAAGATTAAGAAGACCAAGATGTAAGAGTTTTTCTTGTTCTCTTATTAAAGAATCACAAAAGGAATCAAAAGAGGGGGACTTATAGTATTATCCTTGAGAAATGAAGGCTTCTCTAGTAGAATGGAAGGTGGAAACAAACACAGAGTAGGCTAGTCCCAACTTAATAATAATGGAATAGATAAGGCTACCATATTCTTTCTTAACCTTAACACCTTCCAAGATAAGTCTAAGGGTCTTGAACTTGGACAAAAAATCTTCAATGGAAGAAAAATTATTGGGGTCCAATGTAAGCAACTCATTTTCGAGTTGATCGGCTCTAATTGAATTTTAATTCCAAAAACTTTAGTGAGTTGTTTCGTTGTTTCATTAGGGGTATCAAATTCTACAATATAGAATCTAAGGTCTAGAGAAATAGAAATACCTATCAACCCACGTGCTTGATCTTGCCTATTTTCCCATTTGGCTACCTTATCTTCATCTTTAGGTTTAGTTTCTTGGCCTGAGGCTATTATGTAAAGACCTTTACTTCTAAGTAAATCCACAATGTAGGACCACCATTGGAAGTAGTTGGTGTTGTCAAGAATAATTTGGCATGAACTTTCCATTTTAACTGAAACTGAAGTTGTAGATGTTGAAACTAAGTGTTCCAATGGAAAGATGTAGAAAAACTAGGCCGATTAAAAAAAACGGCTTCTGGATGAAGAAGTTATGGCTTTTTGAGGAAAAGTTGTTGAAGATGCCGACAAAGTGCGTGAATGTGCGGAAAAGAATGATAATGTTATATTTAAAAAAAAATCTCCCCCCCCCCCCCCCCCCCTTTTCCAAACTTAATATAATTAACTCACTTAAAAAAAAAAATTATGCGACTCACTTTTATAAATAAGTGAAAGTCACTTTTACAAAGGTACTTTATGAGCTACCCACTAAATTGTAACTTAAATAAAAGATAAAGAGACTTTAGAACTATAAGTGACTCACTTTTTATAATGGGTGAGAACACTTTTACATAAAGTAACTTTAAAACATAAGTTACATGTGCTTTTTGAAAAAGTAATTCAACAAAAAGAAAGACTTGAACTCACAACCTCTTTTCTCATAAAGTAACTTTGGACCAAGTGAGCTAGTTTAAAAGGTTAATAATTTTTTTTTATTTTTTTTTATTTTTGTTTTTTTAAGTCACTGGAACTTTGGGGTGCGTTCTTACTTGAAAAAACTCTTTTTTCCTAAAAAACAAAAAAAAACACAAAACCCAACACGGAGATACAAAAAAAACCAAGCCTTATAGCTTGAAGTTAGCTTTTGCCGGAAACTAAATATTTTCCTCAATGTTTCTGGTTTTCCGAGATCACACTAAGGCACGCGGAAAAGAGCATACGCATGAGAAAAATCCTTCCTTTCTATTTCTAATTTGCCCAAATTGAACAGAGTCGTTGTGAAAAGAACATATGCAGAAATGAAAAGTATAGATCTGATAATAAAAAACAGAAAGATAAATAAACCGAAATAAACAGAGATAAATAGTTGTAACTGCAAATAAAGACTTTATACCTCCAAATCTTAAAAATGACATAGTTAGGGCTATCGAAAACCTTTTCGCGTGAAACGAAAGGGGTCCTCACCAGAACAGATGCTCTTAACACAATAGAGCAGTCCTCTCGGCCCGAAAGCTATTAGAAACAATAGATCTAGGAAACGACATTTAAATGCAATTGTACCAGCTTCCGATTTGGATCACCAACAGATGCAGCCCTCAAATAGCTCTAATACAATGTATGAATTTACAAGGTAAGTTCCTCAGACAGAACACCAAAGGACACCGCTCACAAATAGATCACAGATCAATACACCAGTATTCTTGACATGGTTAAAATCGTCAAAGAGGGAAACAGTCCATAGCCTGAGCCAACATGACCATTTCAGGCAATTTATTAATAAAATAATGAAAATTTACATAAGCTTCTCTCATGAACAGTCACCCTACAAATGACCCTCCATGTTATTTAAATAAAGATCATGGACCAATCGGGTGTTAAGCCACGGATCAAGTGTTGGTAATACCGAGGAGACAATGAACCGTCAGATCACTTCATGTCTAAAACATACCGTGACCATCGGATTGCAAGTTACAAAAGTACATAGTAAAGAAACACACTTTACCTAACTCTACACTAGACCAAGTTATACTTAACTATTTCCTATGTGTTGAAATATCCTAACACTATAATGCATGATTAAACTCAATAGAAAACTCATATATGCAAGGAACTTAGAATAGGATCTGCTCGGAATGTAACATCTACAGGTAAGTACATCCAGTTTCCAGCACTCATACAACTTATTTTTCAAAGTTAGTAAATGATGTAGGGTTACATAATTAACCACGTTCAAACATACCACAATTTTTTGCTGCGAGATCTAACATGGCGACACGATAATCAACCTCAGTGATTATGCCTCTATACACTATGCAACATATGTGTCCAAGCGACAATCCATGTGTCATTAACCAAATCATGTGGCAATTTAGAACACTATGTCGTAACATATATATTTATCACAAAGGAACCAAACATAAACCATGTCTCTGTCATAATCGGTCAGCCACTAAATGGGCTCCACTTCTGCACTTCAAAATAATTCAATTATGCTACAGCAACATCGAAACTCCAAATAACACAATCAAATCTGCGACTTTAATCTTATTCAGTATCCTTGGTTATCTTCTGTTTCCAAATCTACAACCTCTAAAGCTGGATCTAAATCCATGCCACTATAATGTGTATAGGTACTCGTCCAATCTCATAATCAAGACACAACAAACTTTTCAACTCTGCAACAACAATGTCAATACATGAATGACGATGCTTGGATGAATTTCAAGCCAATATTATGCTTGACACAATGTCCATATTCCAACAATCGACGGGCCTCGAATCAACAACCTCCTTGATTTACTTTTTCAAATATTGATTTCAATCCTCCAGTCTATTGGTGCCAATTTTGAACCCAGTTGGCTTCTATAGAGCAATCGTATAGAATTTGGTGTTTAAATACACGTCCTTAATGTAGGTTTTAACCCCATATAGAAATTACCTACATATGAATTCTAAAAAACAGAAAATAAACAATGGCGAGAGCATAAAACATAAAACAGATATACACAGAGATTTTCCTCTGGATCCCAAAATCAGGACTACCAAATTTATTTTTCATTATGTTTTTTTCAATGTTACAATACATATATATATATATATATACATGTCGAAACATCCATAAACCCCAATCCATTAACCCTGGATTAGAACATAACCGTAGTTCTTTTGACCGGATCTACAAAATATAATGCACAGAAAACCATCATGCTCAAAACCATATGTGAAATCCATGCACAAAACCATAGGTAGGTCCGCCCACCTAATATAGGGTCCAAAAAAAAATTCCTGGGGCATTTCCCTGAACCCTGTGCAGGCGGCCTACCACCCCCCTACATACCCCAACAAGGGGGCAACCGCCCGCTCAGTGCAATGTATAGTGGGGGCTATCACCTGCCCCCAGTGCTTGGAGTAGTCATGGAAATAATATAACACAACTCAACACTGAAAGAGATTCGACCTACTTGGGTTCAAATATGTTCTACTCACTCGTTGTATTTTTTGGAAGCAGTCGCTTCACAACATAGACATAAAATAGAGTTGGCGATAATTGGTGGAATATTGACCGTGTTTGGACCAGATCAAGCTATCAAAATTATTCCAATATCTCTTGGTTATATAGGAGATATCACGCTGGTTGAAACATGTGGTGTCAAGAACCGAAACATTGGAATCGAACCATATGATTTGTCTCTCAACTCACTCACACTTCCTTCAACAAATATTTCAATACACAATGTTTAAACTTGTTTTTTTTTAAGTTTGTGAACATGTACATTATTATAATGTTGATTGTCCCAAATAGTGGAAGAGTTGACAATGAAATATGGATGAAGATACAAAGTTGAAAACAAAATTACCATCAAACATGATGCATGGGACCAACACACGAATCGATGGATGTGACAAATTCCATGATATTCACACTTGCATCACCAAGAACCAACCGTATAAGACCATAAAAGGAATTATTCGATAACCAACAAAAAAATTTCTCTCCCCTTTTTTCTTTTTTATTAAATAATACAAGAATCAAATGTTCAATAAAATTGGTGTCAATTTTATTAACAAACCCTGAGCTCATAATTTAAATTTGAAAATAATATTCACAATTAGGGGTACTTTGACCATTATTGTGGGGCATCAGCTTTAGAAAATCATATTTCATCAACCTACATGAAACATGTGGCGTACAACCTATAAGAAGAAATGGCATGATGAGCACAATCAAATGAATATGGTCTTGCTTCCAAATTCATTTTTCTTCCCATTAATTTACCCCATCAAATGTGAGGTATCTTGATCTTAGATTACAGGGGCTTCCTTCTCTTATGGGGCTTCTTGTCCACTGGGATTTCCAATCAATGCAATCCGCAAAACATATTAAATGGATACCATCCAAGAGGTAAGTGGAGCATGAGATTCAACTATTGTCATACTCCTCGTTTCCAAACATTTGGTTGTACAAGAGGTTTATTATAGAAGCAAGTGTGATGAAGAAGCAGTTGCACAAGTTATTGGCACAAGGTGTCATTCAACCAAATACTTAACCATGTGGATCACTCATCACCATTGTGCCAAAGAAGGTTGGAACTTGGAAGATGTGTGTTGATTATAGGTAATTAAACAAAATTATGCTCAAAAAAGGTACACCTACCGAATACATCTCCCATGATGGTGGTGAAGTAGAAGACCCCAAAGGAAGCATGTTCTAGAATAAATCCCAAAGTAAGTCATCTTAAAGTATTTGGTTCTACCACCTACACTTGGATTCTAGATAAGAAGAGAGTTAAGTTAGATCCAAGGTACAACAACACTCATAAGGCTTACAGGTTGGTTGGTATTGACACTAATAAGGTGCACTTCAGCCAAAATGGTGTTTTTGATGAGGAAGGTTAACCTTTCTAAACTTATTCTAAGTTTAAAATTACTAAGCTTCCAAAATTTGCAAAGGAATCAAGTGTCAAGCTTAAGGAAACTCTACCTAAGGGAGGGAGAGGAATATTTTGAGCATGGAGTCTCCTAGAGTAGCATTTTTTTTATCCAAATACAGGTGGCTCAAGTCATGGTGGAAACATTGACTTGGATGAGGAAGATTTCAAGAAAAGACCCAAGTGGTGGCACACCACCATTGGTGATGTTTGGATAGGAGAAATGATCAAGGGGAAATTGTCGAGGTGAAAGAAAACAAAAACCAAACATGGTTAATGTTTCTTTGATAGTCAATATACAGGAAAACTATGAGCCACGACACTTTGAGGAGGCAAAAGGAAGACCTAAATGGGAAAAGGAAATGGCATATAAACATGAGAATTTGATGCAAAATCAGACTTGGGATTTCATAACTCATCCACTAGGGAAGAAACCCATTGGTTTCAAATGGGTGTAGAAGGTCAAGTACAACAGGTACACTTGACAGGTACAAAGCATAGTTGGTTTCAAAAGGATTCTCTTAATGAGAAGGCATTGAATATTAGGAGATTTTTTCTTGTACTATTAGTTTTACCATTGTCTTGTGTTGATTCAATTACTTTAGCCCAATTCAATTACTCAATTAGAAATATTTCAATACCAATTAATTATTTCCATCAATCAATAGTAATTGAAGATAGAACGGTAATGCAATGACAATAGGAGACAATCAACAACATCAACAAGAGACACAATTTTGGTCAAAGACCAGGGAAAAACCCAAGAAGGGGGAAAACCCTTTGTAATTATTCTTCTATTAGATTGTTATAAAATGTTCATCATAGAGTACAATGAACCAATACAAAACTATACATCAAAAATTCCATGAAACAATATCCAGAAATATGATCCCAGCAACAATATTGATCAGAGTTAACTTTCCCAATCTATAGTAAATTGTGGTCAACTGTGGTCACCTATAAAAATGAAACCCTACGTCCCAGCCACATGGAGGGAGAGTCATGCATGCGACTAGAGATTTCCAGCCACAAGGATAGGCCTGAATGTGCGCAGTTGCAGGCAAAAAAAATTGTGTCAACCCTGCAGCCAGAAAAGAAAAACCCTAATCACATGTGAGAGCTTCGAACCCTGCAATTTTGTACCTATACAGACCAAATTCCATGAACCCACTTCATACCTATGCAAACCAAACGAAAGAAGAGATAAGAAGAAGATGCTTGATGATGATGTCCAAATGAGGGTCACTTGTCTTGTATTTATATGCTTCTAAGGGTGTTCAAATTTCTTTTAGGGCGGACCTGTCGTTTGTGTACATGTGGGCTTCATTAGTCCTCTTATACCGAGGAATCTAGTCCCATGATTGGAATTTTTCACTGAGCTTCGAAATTAATACTCCCTCTCAGCTAAGAAGAAATTCCAACTGCATCATGTAATCATCATGAGTATCCTATTATCATATCATGCCCCATCTCTACTCAACTCTATCTGTTGAATCATTCTTGAATCGAAAGAAGAAGAACCATCAGGGAGCTACAACCCACACCCTCTCGTGACAATGAGGAAGGTCCTATGGGACACTCTCACCCCAAGTCATCTCATAGGGGAGCATACGTCTTCCACCCTATGTCGAGCAATAGGCGAGATATGATATCTCAACCATCATATTTACTATTGATCTTCCTAACAATGACCCTTAAGAGTCATGTGGTAGAACACCTGCATCATAATAAATATTGGGTGAGATACCTGGCTTACCAAAGATAAGAATCACACAACCCCAAGCCTTCTCAACCCATTGGCCAGACAGGGAAAGACAATCCCAACAAGCCCAGCTTATGGGTATGATGCCAACTGGGGTATACTATGCTAGAACATGATAGGGGAGCATACATCTTCCACCCTATTGGTGACATATAGGGGTGATACCCTATTTTCCAAAGATCCATCAACCCCAAGATCCCTCAATGCTTCATTCCCTCCTTTGGGAGCTCAAGCAAGGGGGAAGAGTTATGCTCAGCGTTCTCAATCAGTGATGCCCCTTATCAAGTGGGGTCAAATCCATCAGTCCAAATTTCTCTCTAAAGACCAAGAACTTCCCTTTAGGCAAAGCCTTGGTGAGAATATTTAGAATCTGCTCATTTGCCAACATGTGATGGAGTCTAACGGCTCCTCTCTGCACCATGTCCAAAATGTAATGATATTGGATCTCTATGTACTTGGACTTGTCATGAAACATGGGATTCCCTGCCAGATGAATCCCACTCTTGTTGTCACAATATATCACTGTAGTGTCTAGGACCTACTCAAACAGCTCTCCAAAGAGATTTTTCAACCAAACTGCTTCGCAACTAGCCGTGCTAGAGGAAATATACTTTTCCTTGGCGGTACTTAATGCTATGGATTTATGTTTCCTACTCATTTAAGATATCATGGCATATCTAAGGCTAAAACATCCATAAGTGATTTTCTTGTCAAGAACATTTCCTTCCCAGTTAGCATCGATATATCCATGTAGTCGAACATCTCTAGCAAAATATCTCAGACCAAGGGTGATCATCCCAAGAAAATATCTCAAAATATGTTTGGCAGCAACTCAATGTGCATGGAGAGGCTTTTGATGAATTGACTCAATGTTTTCACTACATACCATATGTCGAGACGAGTGTTCACTAATAACATCAGATCCCCAATCAATTGTCTATACTCGGATGGATTTATCAAATCGGGTCCTACATCTTCTCCGCATAGCTTCTTGAAATTCATTTCCATTGATGTGGGTTAGGACTTGCATTTTGTCATTCCAAATATTTCCAACAACTTCACAACATATTTTCCTTGTGAAAAGAATATCTCACCAAGCCTTTGCCACACCTTAAGCCATAGAAATTAGTGCATGAGTCCAAGGTCCTTCATCTTGAATTCAGAGGCTAGCTCCTTCTTACACTCAATCATCAGGGTCTCACTACCTATCATAAATAGATTGTCAACATATAAAACCAAAATCAATGGCATATCTTGGACCATTTTTAAGTAGAGGTTGGGGTCGGTGTTTCTTCTTATGAATCCAAGCTTCATCAGGTAACTATCTATGCGGGTGTACCATGCTCTCGGGCTTACTTAAAACCATGCAATACCTTGTTCAAACTACAAACGTGTGTTTTTCAGTCCTATACTTCAAATCCTTGTGGATGTTCAACATACACTTCTTCTTGTAACATGCCATGAACGAATGTTGTCTTCACATTCATTTGGTGAAGGGTCCATCCTTGACTTGCAACAAGGGAAACTATCGAATGAATGGTGATGTATCTAGATACAGGAGCAAATATATCATCAGAATCTTCTCCCTCTTTTTGGGATAATCCTCGGGACATGAACTTTGCCCTATATTTCTCAATACTTCCGTCGACTCCATGTTTGATCTTGAATATCCATTTTGAAGTTACAACATATTTCCCCTTTGGTATCAACACAACATCCATACATCATTCTTCATAATTGATTCATACTCTTTGGCCATAACATCCTTCCAAACTTGTTCTTTCATGACTTCTTCAAATATATGAGGCTTAGCTTGAATCATATTGCTCATAGCTACAACATATCCTAGTACCTGCATGGCTTCTTACTCTCTCTAAAAATCCTTCTGGTGGGAATGAATCTCTAGGCATCCTATAATGTGTCACGAAGCCAAAGTGGCATATTCCTGGCAAGGAGATCACATGGAGGAGGATCCAAGGGGTCGATAGGCTCCATGCGATCATCAACAATGTCTCTCTCAGATTCAGGCATGGGAGAACCTTCTAAAATATCTGTATCATCATTCTTCTTCTCAGGAGGAGGAGGCAGAAGAAGGTCCCTTGCTTTCCCAAGGGAAACATCTTCATCAAATGTTACATCCATGCTAATTTCAATCTTCCTTTGACTAGGAATATATATTCTAAATGCTTTATAATCTTCACAATATCCAACAAACACACCGTTTTTTCTCATGGCTTCCAACTTGTTCCTTTTATCCTTCGGCACATGGAATTACACGAGGTAGCCAAATATACAGAGATGACCAACATTAGGCTTGACACATATGAATACTTCCCAGGATTTTTGTTGTCCAATGCTTTATGAGGTACCCTGTTTTGAACAAACATTGTTGTATTCATTGCTTCTCCCCAAAGGAACTTCGAAAACTTTTTATCATGGAGCATGGCTCGAGTAGCTTCTACATTGGACCTATTCTTTCTTTCAGCCACTCAATTTTATTCAAGATTATATGGCACAATTGTCACTTTATTGATGCTTTCCTTCTTTCAAAAGTCTATGAATTCAATGGAAATGTCCTCTCCATTGTTATTAGACTTGAAGATCTTAATTTTCTTCCCTGTTTTATTTTTGACCAAAGCCTTGAAATTCTTGAACAAATTGAAGGCCCCATCCTTATGCTTCAAGTAATATAACCAATTCTTCCTTGAGAAATCATCAATAAAGGTAATGTAGTAGAGAAGGCCACCAAAGAGACTGTACGGTCATTGGACCACATATGTCAGAATGAATGAGATGGAGGATGTCTTTCATATTGTTCCCACTATAGGGGAATGGTCCCCTTGTCTTCTTTCCACTGGCACATCCAAGACATACTCCATTATTTTGGGCTTGAACATCGAGAATTCCTCAGACCAATTTCTTCAATTTCAGAATGGCTTCATAGTGTAGATGGGCCAATCTTCAGTTCCATAGCTCGCTTTGATGACCAGTATCATGGACCAAGGCTATAAGAGGTCTTCCAGTTACTCTATAGAGTCCATCAAATCTAGATCCAAATGTGAATGTATTTCTCATAGGGGATTCCATCGTCTAAGTAAGTACTTTTCCCTTAATGAAGGAAACCATCATCCCTTTGTCTTCCAAAGAAGATATAGATACCAAATTCTTCTTCAACCCTTGCACATACATCACATCATGAAGCAAAAAAAATTCCCCATAGACCAAATGAAATTTAACAAACCCAAACCTTTAATGGGATGAGTGGAGTTTTTGCCAAGAATAATTTTCAAACTTGACTCCCTCTCCACCAAATTAGAGAGAAATTCATTATACTCAAAGAAATGATGAGGGGGCCACTATAAACCAACCAATTGTCCCAAGTATTCAAAGGAGAGGAACTAGAAAGCGCAGAAATAAGAATGTATTCAAATTGAATAGCATCATTACTTTCATACATGGTGTTTCTTGACTTCTTTTGAGGATGACGGTCTTCTTCATGATCACTCAAAGCATCTGTTCTTCTTCTTTCATCTCTTCCATTATGATCATTCCTTCGATCATCTCCTCTTCTTCGATTATTAAACATGTTATTGTTGCTTCTAGTGTTGTAGCATGGACCATTGTTATTCTCAGGCCAATCTCAAGTATAGTGACCTTTCTTGCGACAATTGTAAAATTCAATGTGTGATATTTATCTTTCATTACTTCTCTTTGAATTCCGAGGAGGAGGCTTCCTTGAATTTTATGGACCTCCTTTTCCTTTCTTTTTCTTGTTATGAGTGACAAATGTAGCAGGCTCTCCTTCCTTATGCTTTTGTATCCTACCTCTACAAGCCATCCTTGATTCTTCTTGAGTGAGTTTTCCAACAATCTCATCAAATGACGGGAAATTGTTGTTGTTTCTTATGGTAGTCATGAAGATTTCCCAAACATGAGGGACATCTCTAAGGATTACAATCACTAATTCCTTGTCAGGCACAGTCTCCCTAACTCCCTGCAATTGATCTCTAAGACGAGATATCCTCATAATGTAGGATTGCACAGAATCTCCTTTATTCACCTTCATATCTTTGAGTTGATATTTCAAGCAGATGATGTCATTCAAATTGTTGAATTCATACATGTCAGTTAGCTTATCATACATATCCTTAAACCTTTTTCAAATTTCCAACATATGCAAGTAAATGATCTTGTAAACCATTAGCTATAATTTTCTTTGCTTTTAACTCACCTTTCTTGTACTTGTTTTTGGCAACAAAGGAAGCATTCTCCAGAGGCTCAGGTACTTTTCCTTGTATGTATTCCCAAACATCATTGTCATCAACTATGATTTCCAACCTAATCTTCCAATCAACAAAGTTAGATGAGTCACCCAGCTTCTCATTTTCCTTGAAGTAAGAGGTTGACATATTGACTTGATTAGATATGCTCCTTCAACTCTTCCAAAGATGATTGCTTCAACTATTGTCTCCTTTGGGCTTGTCTTTTACCTCAGCTCTGGTACCATGTTAATTTTACCATTTTTCTATGTTGATTCAATTACTTTAGCCCAATTCAATTTTTCAATTAGCAATCTTTCAATAGCAATTAATTATTTTCATCAAAAAATAGTAACCGAAGATAGAAAAATAATGCAATGACTATAGCATACATTCAACAACATCAACAAGATACATAGTTTTGGTCAAAGACCAAGGGAAAACCCCACAAGGGGGAAAACCCTTTGTAATTCTTCTTCTATTAGATTGTCATAAAATGTTCAGCAAAGAGTACAATGAGCCAATATAAAACTATACATCAAAAGTTCCATGAAAAAATATCCAGAAATATGATCCCACCAACAAAACTGATCAGAGTTAACTTTCCCAATCCGTGGTCAATTGTGGTCAATTGTGGTCACCTGTAAAAAAGAAACCCTAAACCCCATCCGCACAGAGGGAGAGTCATGCATGCGGCTAGATTTTTCTAACCGCATGGATAGGCCTGGAAGCGCATGGTTGCAGCCGAAAAAATTATGTGTCAACCTTGTGGTTGGAAACCAAAAACCCTAATCACACATGTGAACTTCAAACCCTACAATTTCAGACTTATATGAACCAAATTCCACGAACCCACTTCAAACCTATGTGAACCAAACCAAAGAAGAGAGAAGAAGAAGATGCCTGATGATGATGTCCAAATGAGGGTCACTTGAATAGTATTTATAGGCTTACAAGGGTGTTCAATTTCCTTTTAGGGCCGAATTGTCCTTTTGTTCACATGTGGGCTTCATTTCAAAACTACACTTTCCCTTCTCCAAATCCAATGCTTCAAAGGTCAAAATTGGTCCTCTAGTCCCATGATTGGAATTTATCACTGAGATGCCAAATTAAAACCTACCACAAATATGAGAACCATCCAACTTTTTGTAGCCATGGCAACACAATTTGGCTAGGAGGTCCATCAAACGGATCTAAAGAGTGCTTTCCTCAATGGACATTTGCAAAAGAGGTATATATATCAACCGTAAGGGTTTCATCTTTTAGGAAAGGATCACTTGGTCTGTCAAATGAATAAATATTTATATGGTCTGCAGCAAGCACCTTGAGCATGGTACATCAAGATTGGAAAATATTTGGATGAACAAGGGTTCCATTAGAGTCATTTAGATTCCAACATGTATATAAAAATAGTTGGTAATGATTTAATCCCTCTATTCATTTATGTATATGATTTGATCATTACAAGCAGTGAGGAAAATGTAATAGAACATATCAAATATAGTATGAGCCAGGCTTTTGACATGACATATCTAGGCCTCCTACATTAGTGTCTCGGTCTAGAAGTTTAGGCTAATACATTTTTGTCTCATAAATAAAATATGCTAGGATTTGTCAGGCTAGGCAGTAACTCCTCAACCAAAAATTGATTCGTGTGTTTATTCCTTCAAGGTGGCCTTATTATATACATGAGGGAGAGACTGTTCAATTCATCTCTCGATGACCGTTCACATTACGTATTTATTTATTTACATTATGTTCACCCAATCCTGATGATTAGGTGTCAACATTCCCCCCTTAATCTGAAGGGATGTTGGTGAGTCCAAGCATCATTCTGAATCGTTCAAGTTTTTCTCTTCCAAGCGCTTTGGTGAAGATGTCTGCAATTTGCTCATTAGTGGAACAATGACAGAGATGGATTGTTTTGGCCTCAACATGATGTCGAATCAGATGATATTTAGTATTGATGTGCTTTGTTCGATCATGGAACTTTGGGTTCTTGGCCAACTTTATTGCAAAGGTATTGTCAATCATGAGTGGAGTTGATTGTACTTGTTTTACCTGCAAATATTTAAGAATTTTCCTGAGCCACACAATGTCTTTTGTTGCTTTAGTTGTTGCCACGTATTCTTCTTCTATTGTGGAATCTGTTGAAACTAATTGTTTGCGTGATCTCTAGGAGACAGCTCCTGATCCAAGACTCATAGCATATCCTGAAGTAGATACCCCAGTTTCTTTGTCTCCATCGAAATCTGAATCAGAGTATCCAATCAAGCTGAAGTCGTCCACCTATGTATACTTGATTCCAAAGTCTTGAGTTCCCTTCAAGTACCTTAGAACTCTTTTTGCAGCAGACCAATGTCCCTCACAAGGCTTTTGCATAAACTTGGAGAGAATTCCAACAGCAAACGAAATGTCTGGTCTAGTAGTAGTTAGGTAGTTGAGACTTCCTACAAGCTGTCTATACTTTGTTGCATCCTCAAATTCTTTTCCTTTAATAGATGTGAGCTTTAAGTTTTGTTCCATTGGAGTAGTCAGAGGATTGCACTCTTTCATGCCAAACCTGTTCAACAGATCTCCAATGTATTTCTTTTGAGAAAGAAATATGGACTTTGGATGTTGGGTTACTTCAATGCCAAGATAGTAATGAACATGGCCCAAATCAGTCATTTCAAAACTTTTCCCCAATTCCTTCTTTATGGATGCAATGTAGCTTTCATTGTTCCCTGTCATCAAAATATCATCTACATATACCACAAGATATACAACTATTTTGCCAACTTTCTTGACAAATAAAGTTGCATCATCAAGATCATAATGTTTGAAATTGAGTTTCAGAATATGCTCAATTAGTTTTTCATACCAGGCTCGCGGTGCTTGTTTGAGGCCATACAAGGACTTCACTAGTTTGCATACTTTATGTTCATGTCCTTTCACAACAAATCCTTCAGGCTAGGACATAAAAACATTCTTTCTTAGATCTCCATTCAAGAAAGCAATTTTTACATCCATTTGATGGACTTTCCAACCGTTCTGAGCTGCTAGGGCAAAGAGTGTCTGGATGGTAGCCCATTTTGTTGTGGGGGAAAAAGTCTCCTCATAATCAACCCCTTCCTTCTGTGTAAAGCCTTCTGCCACAAGCCTAGCTTTGTGCTTGTCAAGTGAGCCATCAACTTTATACTTATTCTTGTAGACCCACTTGCAGCCAATTGGTTTGATTCCTAATGGAGGATCAACCAGCTTCTAAGTGTCGTTCTTTATGAAGGCATCATACTCCTTTTGAATCGCTTCTTTCCATTCATCATGAGAAGCAGCTTCTTTGAAGGAAGTTGGTTCAAAATCTATTAACAATTTCAATTCACAATCATAAGAAACACCATATCAACAGGTGAATTAGAGTCATGTACATCACCTCCATTTTTCCGGTATGAATTTCCAGTTCCTATCTTTCCAACCTCATCAGGATGAAAAATTTCAAGTGTCTTTGTCAGCCACTTTGGGGGACCTTTCTCAGATGGTCCAGGCTATTATGTTGATTGAGTTGGGACTGAACCAAGATTAAGTCTCCAAATTCTATCAATCACATCACTTAAAGCATCATCTGTTGTTGGAGTTTCATGCGGGGGAGAGTGTTCCTCGGAAGAAGATTCCACATGTTTATCTAGTATAGGAATCCCCCCTTCAATATGTGGAATCTAATTATCAAATTCTTGAAATGATTTTGCTTTTGCGAATCTATCCAAGCGACCAAGTTGCTGCTAAACAACATTGTCAGTTTTGGATGATTCAAGAAAAATTACATCTCTAGATACAACAAAATTTTTATTTACTTCATCATGGAGATGATATGCTTTGGAGGTGTTTGAATACCCCGGGAAGATACACTTACGACTTCTACCACCAAGTTTGTTTCTATGTACCTTTGGTATCAAGGCATAACAGGTGGAACCAAAGACCCTGAGATGCTTTACCAAAGGAACATGTCCATACCACATTTCATATGGAGTCTTGTTTCTAATAGCATTAGATGGACATATGTTCTTTATATATGCAGCACATAGAACAACATCAGCCCAAAACATTATCTTTACATTTTTGAAAAATAGCATGGATTGTACCATATTTAAGATTGTCCAATTCATTCATTCAGCTACACCATTCTGTTGGGGATTATAAGGTATGGTTGTTTGACGTTTGATCCCATGTTGGCAAAGATAGTTTTCAAATTCATTTGATGTGTATTCTTTTCCATTATCATTGCGAATAGACCCAATATGAGATTATGCATCATTTTCAATCCATTTATGAAAATTCTTGAATGTTTGAAAAGCATCAGATTTGTTCTTCAATAAATAAACCCAACACATTCTGGTGTAGTCATTAATAAATGTCATCATATATTTATTTCCATTTGCAGAAGGAATAGGCATTGGACCACATAAATCTGAATGAATGAGTTCAAGTTTTCTATGTGCTTTTGAATGTGAATCATGAAAACACTATTTGCTATGCTTTCCTAGGACGCAAGCATCACATTGCTTAAGTTTCCTAGGAATTGTAGGCAAACCAGCAACACCATTTTTCTTCAACAAGCGGAGGCTGTCATAGTTCAAATTTCCAAATCTAGCATGCCATAATAAACTTGATGGAAGTGTACCTTCTTGATGACGAGCAGAGGTTCCTTGCAGCTTGAGAAGCCTTTCTTCTTCTATTCCCCTCATAACAAGTGAGTGGTCAGATGCTTTTCTTACCTCAAGCTTTCCATCAAACATATGAATGGAGTGACCTTGCTAGCAGATGTGGACCAAGGACAGCGAGTTTCTCTTGAGCTGTGGGAGATATAGAACATGATGCAGAAGAAAGTCTAGAAGACCAGGCAGTTTCAGCCAGATTGTGCCAAGCCCTGATGGCTTGATTTTTGATTGGTCTAAAAAGTATACTGCTCCATCAACATTGTCAGTGAAATCTTCAAAAAATTCTTTTTTATGAGTCATGTGGCAGGTTGCTCCTGAATCAAGCAACCAATCATTTTTCCAAGAAGCAAGTGAAGCATTAAACAAATCTTCATTTACACCAATGTTACATTGTGCCACAACATAGTGAGCGGATTCAGGCGCTTTATCTTTGTCTGTATCATTAGTTTTACCTCTCTATTGGTTTCTTTTCTGCTCAATTTTGTCCCATGGTAGCTTGCATGTAGAGGCATCATGTGATCCATTTTTTTTGCAGCGAATGCATTGCAAATCTGCCTTTTCTCCTTGAGAATGTCTACCCCCCTTGCCTCTGAAATATCTTCCTCTTCCTCTTCGACCACCTCTTCCTCTTGAAGAATCTTGAGCAGGATGCTTTTATTTATGAGCAAGGCACACAGCCTCTTCAGAAGATTCAAGGGTTGTCTTCTTTCCAAAAGCTTTCTCTCTTTCAACAAACTTTTTCACAAGAGAGTCAAAGGTGATATCTTTGAAATTACCATTTGCTTGCAATGACTCAAGATAATTGGAGTAAGTAGGATAAAGTGCCTTGAGAAAAGCGATAAGAGGAATATCCAATTCAACCTTAGTGGATTTGATATCATGCATTATAGACTTTACTTCAGATGCAAGAGCAAGAGGATCATTATTTTGCAGTTCAAGAGTGAAGAGTTTAATCATGAGTTGAACAACTTAAAGTGTAGAATGTGAGTCATAGAGTTCTTTCAGCTTTTGTAAGGCTTCAAAGGCAGTTGAAAATGACGAAATATGGCGACTCACCTCTTCATTTACAGATGCTGCAATTAATGCATAAGCTTTGTTGTTCTTGTTTTCCCAAATGACGAGCTCTTTGTCTGAGGTAGGTTGTACTGGTTCATTATCTCCGTCTCTGACACACACTCCTTTCCACAACTCATTGAAAATGAGGGTGTGTTTTATCATCTGAGAGCATTCAGGATAGTTCTCCTTGCCAATGAGAACTATTCCCACAATAGATATGATTGAATGCGTACTGTAAAAAAAAATTCTACTGGTAAAAAATCTGTGTACTGTATTTTTAAAAAA
Organism: Pinus tabuliformis; assembly: GCA_031772625.1. Classification (NCBI taxonomy): domain Eukaryota; kingdom Viridiplantae; phylum Streptophyta; class Pinopsida; order Pinales; family Pinaceae; genus Pinus; species Pinus tabuliformis. The sequence continues at coordinate 231,638,115 of CM062805.1, forward strand.
TACTTCTGCTGGCAAAATGTGCTTTTGATGTAAAAAAATGTGCTTTTGATCTTTTTATTTAAAAAAAATCTCAACCCATATGGTTATTGCAGCAGCATTTGACATTTTCTAAAAAACACACACAGCCAGTGAGGCGGTGTGGGAAAACAGTATGGCTACCGGCACGCATGTATTAAAATGATGTAAAAAATATCCAAAAGCCACAAACTTATTCAACACTGCCTTTTGGAGAACACCCAAAAGTATTACACAGAACGACACATTCATGCAAACATAATTGGATACATGTTTCATAAGCTATAAGAATCTGCCAAGCACCAGATGATAAGCTTGATATGATGTATAAATTTAATTAAACATCAATTATATCAACACATCAACCTGCAAAAACTGTCACAAGTTACTTGTCTTCCTGGCTACACGGCTTAGCTAACTTGTTAGTCACCAAAATATCAAGTTGTGCAGCACGTTCTACAATTGATTTCCTCTTTAATGATAAAACATTGTGTGTGATTTCAGCACAGTATGTCCTGTTGTGCATCATAAGAAGGTCTAGGTCATGAACATTGTAGACAACAAACTTCTTAAAGCCATTGGGTAGGTAGTGTCTGGTCTTCTTGTTAGACCCATAACCAATATTTGGCATAAGGGCACATCCCTTAAATTTTCTCCTAACGCGTGAATCAAGGCACCATGACCACTGCAACACGAAGAGGTAAGGCCCTCATCAACCAAAACTACAAGGAGCATATAATTGTAAAATAAAGGCTCAAAATTGAAATATTGCTCCTCCACGTAGCTACTCGAGCCAGGACTACAAAGAGATTAAAAAACAAAAAAACAAAATGTTTCTTCTTGATAAATATCTGCAATCAGCTTTTCCAAATCCCTGCGGCTGCTCCGATCTTCCACAATTTCTCTACAAAAGCAAGAGGCAATGGAACTGATTCTAATCTCAGCCACATGTGTTGTAGCAGAGGAATGTTTCTGGTGTTGCAGCAGAGGAACGTTGCAGCAGAGGAAGCGTGGCAGCAGCGTTCAGGCCACTACGTGGAGCAACGTTCAGGCCACTACGTGGCAGCAACATTTTGTATGCAATGTTTATGGGCAGCGTATTATATGGACAACGTATGGACAGCACTTTTGAATGGAGAGTAAAGGAGCAGAATAGGGAGTTACAAAGGGCATAAAAGCTAAAAAATGGAGTTGGCTCTGATACCATGTCAGGCCAGGCAGTAAATCCTCAACCAAAAATTGATTCGTGTGTTTATTCCTTCAGGGTGGCTTTATTATATACATGAGGGAGAGACTGTTCAGTTCATCTCTCGATGACTGTTCACATTAATTATTTATTTATTTACATTATGTTCACCCAATCCTGATGATTAGGTGTCAAAAGGAGTTTGTTGGAAAACTTCTAAATTACAAATTGAAAAATCTCATCTACACCTATGGAGAAAGGGACTAAACTTTCAGCTAAGAATGACTCTAAGGAAATTAATGAGTTAGTATGTTGGAAACTAATGGGTAACTTCATATATCTTACCGCCACTAGGCCTAACCTGAGTTTCGTTGTGAGATTCCTTTCCATATTCATGACAACACCAAAATTAGAGAATTAACGTGAGTGTTGAGGTAATTGAAAGGAACACTTGACTTTGGAATTCTATATGGTGGAAGTGAAGACCCTCATCTATGTGGATATCTAGATTCAAATTGGGAAAATTGTCGATGATAGAAAATCCACTTGTCTATATGTCTTCTATTAGAATTTACACGAACTTGGTGCTTAGTATTCAATTGCAAGAAATTAATTACTAACAAATACATAGCCATGTACTTTACCAAAATATTTCACTGAAGTAAATTAACTCAATCTGAATCACAATGAGACACATAGATTTATGCCCAACAAATCATTTCATCATTAATGAAACTCATAACTTAATTGGTCTCCCATCCTGGGATAATGGCCCAATTGAGGAATTACATATACAAGAATAAAATTGGAGTTATCCAACTAATCAAACCCTGTATTTGTCCTTTCATCTTCCTCGATTGATCTAGATTTGTCTCCCTCACTACTCCTTGCACCTTCCTAGAACTTGGCACACTTGAGTATCACACTCCTCCTCCTCCTAAGGCTAGTGTCATTTTTGTGTGTCTTTTCCTCACCTTAGCCTTACCTTTATAACTTTAAATTTATCCAAAAACCTAATCCTAAACCTAACCCTAATCTCAAAGTGCTTCATGGAAAAGATTACATCTCGCCTCACTTGAGATCAACGATTAATATTAAAACTTATTCACTAAAGTAAATAATTTACTTTTTCTAAGTTTTATTTTAGCTCAATAAGCTGACATATTAATATGTGAATTTTTATTTCTACTTACTCATCCTAAAGCAAGTGTTCTAATGTGATATGTGGCAACTTTTACATGCCTAGACACAAGGTCAATGTAGAAATACCTGCTTGAGCTAAAAAATTCAACACTCCCTCTTAGTGAGGGAGGTACTTCTGGAAGAACCTCCTCCACCTGGATATGTCTCCAATCCCATCTCAGTATTTATAGTTGCTCCCTCTAACCTTGAATATTGTCTTGTTTCCTGAGCTGAGAACCCATCACAACTAGTCATGCTCTGAGGAGTCCTATCACACTCCTAAGCATCTATCAATGTCATTTCATACAAACTAAGTCTCCTCGAAGTACTTGAAGAATCACTCTTCCTAGTCAATTTTCCCCTCTCACTAATTGAAATTGATCTTATATCCAATATCCCCTCATATACACCCACAGGGTATCCCAACAACCTGTTTGACTAACCCTATATGATTTCAAGCACTATTGTTACGTCCAAGGTCACTCCCTTTGAATATAGAAGCACTTGTCCATTGCAAAACAAAACACTATATCCATCATCCTCTAAGGATAATACTAAGAGAATGTGTATCATCAGCCATGGAACAAATAACATCCCTATCACCTCTAGAAATCCTCTTGAAACTACCTGGAATCCAACACATCCAACCCCATTTACTGAATGTGTGGTACCAGTAGATGAGGCTTATCAATAGGTACATCATAAGGGTCATAATTCCATCCTCCAAGTTTAGTATCTCTTTCTCACATTTATTTAAAATTTTTGTTATATTATGCTTTGTGAGGGGTAAAAGATGTTTTGCTATGTCATGTAGCCTAATATGGTTTAAATGCAGGAAATGGAGCAATTTTGAGATGATTTCAATGCAGGAGCTCGGAGTAGACAGTAGGGAGAGATTCTAGGAGGTTGTCCACCTCCTTAACTCCCTCAATCAACCAAAATCACCACTTTCTCTCTCAACAGCTCGAGGTCATTGACAGCCAAGCAGGACAAGGTCATTGGAAGCGAAGCAAGTGCAGTTAAAGAAGATGTAGATCCACCTTTCCTGAGTTTTGGGAGACAAACATTCCTATTTTATAGGGAGTTGATGGTATCTACCCTCTTGTATAAATAAACATGCCAAAGAGCTCATTAGGATTCGAGTTTTGTTTTCAGCTAAGAAGCTATTGAGCTCAAGCACTTGATACTATTATTTTTTACTAGATATGTGATGTATTTGACATTGATGCAATGATAATGAGAAGTTCCTTATTTATCCATCACTGAGTTAGCTCAGAGGGTTGAAGCTCTTGGGTTTGAGCCCAACCCTAGTGGCTTAGGTCCCTCTTATGTATTGGTATTTCTTTTTATCTTAGAATGTTTATTAGTTTTCTGCATTTCATTAGAATATAACCCCTCAAAACTCTTGTGATTACAACCTCTATCTCATCTCTCTCATGGGAGCATGATTGGAAGGATCTACAATCACATCCCAAAAAATGTTATGTTTATGATTGCTTGGAAGAAGGTCTATATTAGTCATATTGTTTTGAATAGGTTTGTTATATCTTAGAAGTTGATTCATTGACTAGATCAGAGTTTTTGGCATAAATTAGATAGTGTTTAAATCCAACTCATATTTTCCACAATTGGTTATTTTATTTTGTAAATGATAAAGAGCATGTGCATGTGATGTTGCATGGTTTTTTGGATCTTGAGGCAAGGGGCCTTTCACCATCTCCATCCAGGACTTTTTCACCCTCTTTGATGAATCCCAAAATTCTGTTGTTGAGATCATTCCCTTACGTCACCACGAACAACCCTCGTAGTCCAAAACATGCCTTCCTGAGGTGTTGATCTTGGCTAGGGTTTTGGCCACCTTTCATCCATCTATCACAACCTCCATCCATCTTGCCATCCCTTGATCTCATCATTCCTACCTTCCAAACCCTCTTGGCAGCCTTCCTGTAGCATTACAGGCCTTCCTGTAGCAATACAGGGTTCTTGTAGCATCTTCCTGTAGTATGCCTGTAGCAACCTGTTTTGACATGCAATGCAATTTTGACTTAGTTTAGGACTAGGTTGACCCCCAGCTTGGACTCCATGATCAAGGGAAGCACCTAGGCCATCTCATCCATCCTTTTTCCTCCACCACAAGATAAAATAGCATTAGTTTCTTTATCAAAGATTCAACACAAGTAGAACATTGGTTTATATGCAAGTGTGAATTAGATAGATGATGCATGAAATCTTGAATTATGATTTGGTAGGATAGTTTTCTATTTACAAGTAGATTTAATAGCTAGATGGTTGAATGCAAAATAGTGTAGTTCTCTTTCTGCATGTAGTATATCTCTTATGTTCTTTCATGAATTGATTCAGTAGAATTTACAAGTTGATAGCATCTACAAGTTGAGGTTTAGAAAGTATTTACCTTTTTGTCATTAGAGCTAGCTTCTGAATTGCACCTTTAGTAGTTAATTTCCTTCTAATTCAGTAGAAAGAATGGTCTTGGAGCACTATTGATCACATATCCTAGTTGAGGGTAGCATGAGTAGAATCTCATCTATTGTGTGTATAGCATTGTCACCTCGAAGTTTGTACAAACCTCGAGTTGATAAATAAATTTGAGGAGCCCTTGGGAGTTGCATCACTCTTCGTGCAATACCAGTGCTCACCACTTTGTGGCATCATTGACAGGGAGGTGTCTAGGTAAATTTTATTTCTGCTTAAGCATTATTTTTTGTTTTGCATTCAGTTTTGAAAAAAATCACATAAAAGAAAAAAATAAAAAATCTTTAATGCCTCGTAGGAATAGAGATACTCAAGGAAAATTCTTACCAAACACCCCCACACCCTCAAACAGTCAACCTTCACTCTTCTTTGGTGACTGTCAACTTCCCTCTCTAACTACAGGGGAGTTAGAAGACCCTTTAGGTGAACAACCTAATATCTTTGAAGAACCTATTAGGGAAGAAGAAGAACCCTTTTCACCTACCCAAACCATGGCTGAAAATGGGAATAATGAGGTTTTCCCCATCAGAGAGACTAATGGAGAGGCTAGAATGAAGAATCTAAGCCCTACTTCCCTTCCTCACTTCCATGGCTTAAACTCTAAGGATCCTGATACTTTTATGTTTGAATTTTTTGTTGTCTGTAGGACCTATGACTATGCCCTTGATGACCATAAATTGAAGTTATTCCCATCTACCCTTAAGGATGCAACCTTGTGTTGGTTTATGGGTCTGCCTAGGGATAGTATCACTACCTCAGCTCAAATGCAACAAGATTTTAATAACGAGTATATGGGCTACTGTAGGTCCAAAGAAACCAAAGAATAAATCTTTAGAATAACTCTTGAACCTGATGAATCCCTAGAAGACTATGAGAAGATATTTTAGCTCAATTATAAGAGGGTCGGATGCACCCTTGATCTTGAATCACTCAAGCTAGTTCTTCTATGAGGGATCAGGGAGGACATGTTGGAAACCCTTAACATGTTGTCTAGGGGAGACATCTATCAGTTATCCATTAGGGGAATTTTGAGGTCTAAAATGGGCCTCCTAAGGAAATTATAAAATAATAGTGGAAATAATAAAATAAGATTAAATTACATCATCAAATTTTAGAGGGAAAAAAGGAAAAACTTTTTTTCAATTCGTATTTTCAACTTATCTCCCATGAGTTTACTCAAATTTTGAGCAGAAACACTCATTGGATGCAGAATTTGATTCCACGGCCAAGGAGTAGCCATGTTTCATACTTTTGATGGACCCTACTAGACGAAAAATGAGAAATACATGAAAAATGTGATTACAATCACATTTTTTCAGGTATTTCTCATTGTTCATGTAGCAGAGTTCATCAAAAGTGTGCAACATGGATACTCTTTGAATGAGGAATTAAATTTTGCATCCAACGAGTACTCCCACTCAAAATTTGAGTAAAACCTTAGGGAAATAAGTTGAAAATTCGAGTTGAAAATAGTTGTTTTATTATTTTATTATTATTTTTACTTTTTTACTCCAAAAATGGTGAATCATCCCCCATGGTTGACATGATCATCTTGAATCCTATTGGTTCTTATAAGTTTTATTTTGGTTGTACATTTTTCTTAGGAGGCCCATTTTAGACCTCAAAATTCCCCTAATGCCTATGATGACATCAAATCAGTTTTCAAAAACCACTCTAGGGTTGTTAAGAAGAAGGGTAGGGCTAGTCAAGCCTTGGTCAATTCCTCTCGTTCCACAACATCCATCAAGAATGATATTGGGAACATTTTGGAGGACTTTAAAAGTGAAATATTACATACATTTTCCTTGCAAATGGATACCATGTAGATCAAGAGGAGACAAGAGGAAGCAGAGACAGACCTAGCTATTATCTGCCCTAAATGCACTAGAAGGCACCCCATAAACGAATGCCCATTAAATGTCATAGAGGTATGCGCAATTTGTGAGGAAAACCATGCCACAGACAAATGTCCTTCTTTGCCTAGTTTAAAATTTGTATACCAAGGCATAGAAGGTGGCACTGAGTAACTCTACTTTATAAATCAAAGGAGGCCTAAAGGACCTTGGCCATACTAGCAGGGCATGCAAGGTGCATCTTACTCTTATTACCATCCCAACCAAAATGAACCCTTGCCAACCTGGTACTCTTCCCTCATCCATCATGGTCCGCACCTCCTTCTTGGCCTTATGCTCCTCAATATCCTCCCCAACCTGTCAAGCAACCATTTCATCCATATACATGCTCAGTGGAATAACCCATCACAAGGGTGGAGGCCTCAACTCAACCAACCTCCTGCTTTACTCCCTCCACCTCCATATCAACCACAACTCACTCATACTCCTCCACCTAAGCAACCTTATATGCCTTCTCAACCAAATCTGAACTTAAATCACAAGCAAGCACAACAGGTCTACGGCGGAGAGATATCTTACCTTGCCTATGTTGTGGAGATTCAAGAGATCAACCTCGGGTTTGGGAGAGTGCTTCCAGATAACCAACCTCCATCTCCACCTGAAGAACTTGAAGAGGAAAAGGAAGAGAGTATCCCTCAACTAAATCCACCTCCTTTTCCTAAGAGATTGATCCATCCTAATGAGCACATCCCAGAAGAGACTGAACTTTTGGGAGAATTGAAGAATCTGTGTGTTAAAATACCCCTCCTCCAATCTATTAAGGATGTTCCCATCTACAATAAGCTTATCAAAGATAAATGTTTCAAACACCCTGGGAGGATTAAAAAATACACCCCCACCGTCAATGTTATTGGTCAATTATATAATTTGATGTTGGGGAGAGTGATTTGTCCAAAATATCTAGACCCTGGAAATCCAGTAGTAGATGTGCACATTGATGGCATCATTGTCCCTCATACCTTGATTTATCTTGGGGCAGCCATAAATGTGATGACTAAAGAAACCATGCTAAAACTAAACCTCCAAGGATCCTTGAGAAATACCACTATAGTGCTGCAACTTGCAGATAGATCCACAATGGTTCTTTAGGGAGTTGTTGAGGATGTAATGGTCTCTATTGAGTCTTGGGAGTATCCTACTGACTTCTTGGTTCTCCAGCCCAAAACCAATTCAATGGTTATCCTCTCATCTTGGGAAGGACGTGGTTAGCCATTATTGATGCTTACATTAGTTTTAGGGCCAGGAACATGACCATTAAGAATGGGCATTTGTCCAAACAATTGGTATTGTACCCTCCTACTCAGCTATCCATTGAGCATGACTTACCCCTATGTCTATAAGAGGAGGAGGAAGATGAAGTGTACCATACCACATCCCATCCAATTTGTACCATAGATGTTGTTATAGGAGGGGGATAACCTGATGAAGATGACCTCATTGACCAAATCCTCCAAAACCAACCCCCCAATACCATGCCTCCCGTTGAGCTTGTAAAAGAGTCTGAGAGTAGTCCTTGGACTGAATTATTCTTAGTTGACCCAAGTCCTGCCCATGTCAAAGTTGTATAATTTGGTCCATCTTGAATCTTAAAGATTAACCCCTCTCATCCAACCAAGAAGAGAATTTGTGCAATATGTGGAGAGAACACTTAAATGCATTTACTTGGAACTATAAAGAAATGAAGGGGGTGCATCCCTTGATTTGTATTCATCACATCTACAGCAAGGAGGGATGAAAACCTATGTCCCAACCTTAGAGGAGAATGAACCCATCCCTCAAGGACATAGTAAAATAATAATTGCAAAATTTGTTGGATGCAGGGTTCATATACCCCATATTAGATAGTGAGTGGCTATCCCCTCTAGTTTTGGTCCCAAAGAAGAATGGGAAGTGGAGGATCTGTGTGGATTACAGAGAACTGAACAAAGCCACCAAGAAAGACCATTTCCCTTTGCCTTTCATTGATCAAGTTTTAGATGGTCTTGCAGGGAAGAAGTTCTTCTCTTTCCTAGATGAATTCAGTGGTTACAATCAGATCCAAATTATCCTTGAGGATCAAGATAAAACTACATTCACATGTACTTAGGGTACCTTTTCTTATAGGGTCCTCCCTTTCGATTTATGTAATGCCCCTGCCACTTTTTAAAGGGAAGTTCTAAGCATCTTTGTTTAGCTGGTCCATGACTTTGTAGAGATCTACATGGATGATTTCAATCCCTATGGGTGTGACTTCCTAGATGCTTTCTCTAACCTAGGAAAAGTCCTAAGGAAAAGCATTGAGATGAACCTCTCGCTTAGTCCTAAGAAATGTAAATTCTTAATGAATGCAAGGATTGCCATTGGCCATTCAATCTCTTAGGAGGGAATACAAGTGGACCCAAACAAGATTGCCATCATCAAAAGGGTCCCTACTCTTCAAAAGCAAAGGGATGTTAGGAGTTTCTTGGGCTTAGCTAGATATTATAGGAGGTTTATCAAGGTCTTTAGCAAAGTTGCTTCACCATTATTTGGATTGCTGGCCAAGGACTCAAAATTTTGTTGGACACATAGCTACCAAGAGGCCCTTTAGATTTTGATAGAGAAATTAACCACTGCACCCATACTTAGGGGCCCAAATTGGGCTTTTCCCTTCCATATCCATGTTGATGCATTCGACAAAGTTGTGGGGGTAGCCTTGGGACATATAGATGGTAAGTTACCTTATGCCATTTACTTTATTAGTAAAAATTTGTCTAAGGCTGAACTGAACTACACTGTGACTGAGAAAGAACTCCTAGCTAGTGTACACTTCTTGAACAAATTTAGACACTACATCACTGTATACCAAACTTTTGTGCATATTAACCATGCATTTACTAGATACTTGATGAATAAACATGATGTGAATGCTAGAATCATTAGATGGTTACTATTTTTACGACAATTTGATTTAACTATCATTGACAAGCCAAGAAAATAAAATGTAGTTTCTAAACTTGTTTTGCCTGCAGGTCATGAAGGGATGGTCTATGATCAACTTCCAAATGAGAAAACTACCTAGTTGCTAGAAAATTTCCACCAAATCTCCCATCTAGGGAGAAGAGCATAATTGTAAGGAAAAGTGCCGCTTTCACTTGGATTGGGGGCAATATTTTCAAGTTGGGACCAGAGTAGATGTTAAGGAGATGTGTCAGGGAAGAAGAAGTCTTTGACATCCTCTTGGCCTGTCATGATGGGCCCTGTGGAGGTCATTTTGTTGCCAAGAGAACAATGTTTAAAGCTCTACAAGCTAGATATTATTGGCCCATTATCCACCAAGATGCAGGAAGGTATACCGCAGATGTGATTAGTGCCAGAGGACGAGAAATCCCACACCTAGGAAAGAAATTCCCCTACAACCTCAGGTGGCCTTGGAGCCATTTGACAAGTGAGGCATGGATTTCATTGGACTAATTGATCCACCATCAGGGTAGAAAAAGTACATCATTATGTGCATTGGTTACTTGACAAAGTGGGCTGAGACAAAGGCTCTCAATGTAGCAACAGAGGATAAAGTGGTTGATTTCTTAAGGGAAAATATCTTCTATAAATTTGGGTACCCCAGAGAGATAGTCAACGATCAAGGAGCTCAATACAAATCACATCTGATCGAGAATATTTTAAGGCAACATCATATCAAACGCAAAACATCTACTTCCTATCACCCTCAGGAAAATGGGCAAGTAGAGGTTACAAATGGGGCATTGGATAGCATGTTCACTAAGGTTGTGAGTAGCAGCAGGAGAGATTGGGCAGAGAGATTAGTGGAGGCCACTTGAGCCTATAACACAACTTGGAAGACAACTACTAGGTTCACTCCATATGATATATTTTATGGAAAGAAATCTTTCTTTTCTATTGAATTTGAGTATAATACTTTGAGAATGGCAGCCCAATTGGACTCAGATGTCACCAAAGCACAACAAGAGAAGTTGCTCCAGTTGAATGGATTGGATGAGTTCATAATGCAGGCCCTCCTACACACTGAAGTTATACAATTGCAAAGGAAGTTCTATCATGATAGGAATATCAAGGACAAGGTTTTTTAAGGGGATTGGGAATTATTATATGACTCTAGGCTCAAGGATTTCAGAGGAAAATTGATGACAAGATGGTTAGGCCCATACTTGATAGAGAAATGTTATGACAATGGAATTGTTCAAATCAGGACCATTGATGAGGAAGGGATTCCCTTGCTTGTCAATGGCTACATGTTGAAAGTATATAGAAAACCTATGTCTAAGGAAGAATTCATCAGCATAATCAGAACATTGGTCAATGTGATTAGAAGTGTCATAACTTCCAATCCACAACATTTCTAAATACTTTTTTTTAAAACAAAATAAATAAATAAATAAGCTTTGAGGCCAACTCTTAGGTTGAAAACCTCTTTGAGGCTGAGAAATAATAAAGATCCCTAGGTGAAAACCTCTCTTGAGGAACCTAGGGCAGGCATACAGGTTGAAAACCTCCTCTGAGGCAGCCTGTATGTCTTCAAAAAAAAAAGGAAAAGAAAAAACATAGGAAATGGATCTACAGCATGTTAATTTTTTTTGTCATTTTACAGGATTGAAGGCAACGGTAGGTTTCATAGCTACGGGGCTAGCGTCCTCAAGATTCTCTTCACTCCTCCCTCCATCCATTTCATATATATCATCCACACTCATTTGATCACCCCTCTCCATCATCTCATTAGCTCAAAATTTAAGTTTCACCCCTATCTGGATTGCTACAAGAAAGACATGTAATTGCTATAGGAAGGTCTTGTAGTGCTACAGAAGGGCTCCAAAAATCTACAGGAGGGAGATCCAAAGGAAAGGAAAACCTATCTTGACCTTGAAAAGGATGAATAAGGTCCCCCCCATGGTCCACCATCCATCCATCACTCATCCATCTCAATTCATATATATATATATATATATATATATTTCACTAAAAATCCCACCACTCTGTCTTACCCCTATTAAAAAAATTCTGAGAAACACAAATAGCACACCCTCTCCATTTCCACAAATCTACACCACTGCCTCATAGTCCTAGCACTGTCCTTAAGACCTTTTGCATTCCCCCTCCTCATACCCATGTAGCTTGAAGACCCTAGAAGAAAATAAAATGATTGCTACAGGAAGAGAACCTCCTCATGTAGCAGCTTGTGCACACATCAAAGAAAGCAATAATCTTTTTTTTCTCATCAGTAGGGGGATGATGAAATTATGAGGCCACTCTACAGTAGTCATATCACTCCCATCAGGACTCTCCACCAGTAGTAGCAGCCTGGACATCAACAAGGTACCTGCACACATAGCAACCACAACAGTCAAATATCATGAGGAGCAAAGAAGAAATACACAGGAAAGAAAAACACAGCAAGTCAACTCCCTTGATGAAAATAATGAGGTCCAACTCTAGCATGCACATCCTTGCATCAGTTTGATCATGAGTTAGGAACATGTATGGAAAAATCTCATTTCCTCCCTATCTATAAATAATGAAAAAGTGTGTAAATGTCGAGAGGTGTTTTAATATGCTAGAGATGGCCAATTAACTTGGCCACCCTTAGCTAGTAAACAAAAAGTGATGGTAAGCACTCATGTAACATGGAGGTGTCACATCAGTCGAGTTGGAATCACAGAGAGTGGGTGGTGATTATGAGGAACGAGGGAATAATTACTCTGAGTGGGGATAATGGTCAAAAAGAGGAAACCTCGTGTGACTGCCAAGTCATCACAACACTCCAAGCCTAAGAAAAAATGGCATATTGTATACTTGGGCTCGAATTCTTTTGCATAAACACTCATTTCAAAAACAGTGAAGGAGAGGACAAGCTCAGGGTGCCATCGAGGATTTTCGAACCCTGTTCTGCCATTTCTACAAAAGGGAACTACAGGCAAGCCTGTAACAACTACAAGAAGGCCGAGAGACCATCTCCTTCATCCATCCATAAATTGTATGCTAGGTGCACTTCAGATTTTACAGGAAGTAGCAGTCAAATTATGAAATTGAAAGATATTTTTAGGTTGTAGATTAGAGAGAATGTAGGAAATTGTCATCAACCAAGAATTTTAACCCACTGCTACCACTGAATTATACACCAAATCTATTACAGGAAGTATCTCTCCTTCACTTAGCTAAAAAAACAAAGAAGATATGGGGGGAGGATTTAACAGAAGAGATCCCTCTGATACCAAAAGAATCCATCTACACCCTCCTGTGGTAGACATTTTTAGAAGACACCAGTGGCTAGGATTCTTTGAACTGTTGAAAGGATATGATGATGATATTGCCTTTGAATTTTCCATGGCCCTGAACTCACAAACAAAAGACAGTGCCACCACTGTGGTGAGGGGATTAACTATCTCACTCAGCCCTGAGCTAATTAGCAGAGTGACAACCCTACCCCTAGGGATCAAATGGGGTAGAGAAGACAAGACCACCAGTGCCACTACTAAGAAGTTCTTTATTGCCAATGAAAATCATGTTGAGGATAAGAATGGAGTTAGGAGGGAAATCCTACCTTACCATTGGGATGAGGTGGCCTACCATATCATGAAATAAATCTCCTGTGAGGAGAGGTTGAGTGTGGTCTATGCATGCCATTTTAGATTACTTCATGAACTCAAATTTCAAACACAATTTCCCCTGGCTCAAAGACTCAGTGTACCATACTTCCTCCTATAGTCTATCAGGGACATGAGTCAGAAAGTGAGAGGGAAAACACCAACACCTAGGCCACCATGGCCTCATTAAACTGATAGTGGTGGATGCCTTGAAAAACTTGAAAATCCTTGTCCTTTGGTCCAAATTCATAGACATGGACAGAGACGCCTTCATTGACACATAGAACCTCATACCAGGTTAGACCCCAGCCTCTGGTGTTGGAGGAAGAGAAGGGAAAGCAGAAAAAGAAGTGGGAAAGGAAAGAGAGGAAGAAGCAGTAGTGTCAGAAGAAGAACAACGAGAAACAAATGCAATGAAGACAGAGGAAGCACCAGAGGCAGAGGTAGAAAAAGTGCAAGATGAAGAGGAAGATGTGGAGCAACAGGAAAAACCAAGTCCTAAGAAAACTACTGAGACTAGAGAAGCAGAGGTATCCCCAGAGAAAGAAATTTTGTCTCGAGGACCCACTGAAAAAGAGGTAGATACAACCTTAGCTACCTTGAGCACCCCAGTCAAACCTAAAAAGAAGAGAAAAAGGTAAACCCCCCTATACTTTAAGACCAAGAAAAACACTGGATGATCCAGGTGGATATTGGTGGCCACTTTCCTATTCCACTTGGACCCCCACCATTGTTTCTTTTAGTTTTTTAGTTTCCTTATTTGTAGCACAATTTACTAATTTTGGCAGTTTTTCGGGTCCTGAACTTCCAGAGTCATTTTGAGGCCCCAAATGACTTTTTTTTTTGAAAAATTGGGGCCAACGTTGTTTTAAAACCAAAGTTGGCCACTCAAAAGTTGTATTCCTCACATAGATTTTTCTGACGAGGTATTGTGTGTGTCAAAGGGAGATCATATGCCAAAGTTACGACCCCAGGAAGTTGATGTGCCAATTTACCCAAACGGGGCCCGTAGTTTGGCGCTTCATCTCCTAGGGTTAGCTTTTTGGATGTTTAGGGTTTTCCATTGTTTCTTAATAATAAATAGGGCTTTGAGCCTCATTGTAACATGGTTCAGAGGCATGTAACCGCCACATCTCTTCTCAGAGATAAGCTACCATTGCCAGAGCTAGTCTTATTTCCATTATTTTTGTAAGCATACTTCAGTATTTGATATTAATGAAATGAAGTGTTATTTCTATTGCATCTCTGTATTTATGGTTATATATGTAATTTTTTTCCTTCCTATTTAAATTCGGATCACCGAGATCAAGCAAGGAAGGCCTCAAACTTCCACAAAGACCCCTATCACAATTGAAGAGTCCCCACGTAAGAAAGAGAAGGTAGGGCCTACTGAAAGAAAAATTGAAGAGGTTGTTATTCCAAAATCCATAACAAAGGCTCTTATAGCATATGTAAGGAGGCTCACCACCAGATCAACCTCCTTCAAACAACCCAAGACACCTACTACCCTCCAACAGGAAGAAAGGGGAAGCTACAGGAAGGGCATAACATGCTACAAGAAAAACAAAGTGTGCTACAGGAGGAACAGAGTATGCTACAGGGGGGGTAGAATGAGCAACAAGAGGGGCAGAATGTGACACAACAAATACATGAGTTATCAGATCCCAAAAAACATTTGAGAAAGACTTCCCAGAGCTCCAGGAGCCTAGTCCACAACCTATTTTAAGCTCCTATTATAGATTCATTGAAGGAAAGAGCTATTCCCCAAAAATTTGCAGTCCCACTTTTCTTTGACCAGGACGTAGAAAGAGAAAGAACCCATGAATGCAAATTGTTAAGTCTAAAAAGGTGGAAAAAGTGGGCCTAATGGAAGAAAATTTCCTTGAAATGGGCAAAGAATTAAGTGAGCAAAGAGAGAGGGAGTCCACAAAGAGGGAGAAACTACAGGCAGAAAATAGGTGGTTGAGGGAGAAGTTGCAGGAGAAGGAAACTCAACTGACCACAATGGAAAGCCTCCCAATGGAGGCATTATAATGTAGATGTTCATCCAAGTCTTATGCACTCTTTCTCAAAGAGCAGTGGATGCAATTCCAAATCAATACCTTAGCACAACATGGATCTATGCCATTTCAAGATTACAAACAATTCATTGAATTTTGCAACCAAGTTAGCATAGAAGACAGAGAAAAATTGGTTGAGTTATACATTCGTAACATCAACTTGACTGATATGAATATCTGGAATCCCAATGCAAATTTGGGTGATACACAACTGATGGTCCTAGCATCTAGGATGACTCATGAGGAGGAAAGAGCCAAGGAAGTAAAGAGAATCATGGCAAAGGAAGAAAAGGCTCCACTATATATCAGGACAGAGCTAATAAGCCTAATGGCTATCATTAGTAATCATAGCACCATATCCAATGATTCTAACCTAGCACCTAAGTACCTTGCCACCCAGGAACAACCCATCTCACATTTTGAAGACACGCTTTGGTTGTTAGGGACAAAAAGCCAACAAGCCTTCCAAAGTAGATGGAATGCCTTACCCCACAGTCTCCAGATCAGGGAGTATCACTCTTTTGAAATGTTGAGGAATGCATTTGAGAGGACACCCCTATACAAAAGAATCATGCAAATATTAAAAAACAACTGGCTTGGACTCAAGCTCAATCCACCCTTTCTTCTAGGCCTACAAGAAGGAAGAAATGAAGTAGAGGATAGGAAGGAGAAGAAAGTGATAGAAAAGAATGTGGGCTTTTATCCTCAACAAGGCACACCATCTTAGGAGCCTTGGAATGTGAGGGAGGTCACTAGGGCCATGAAATACATAGACATAGATGACTAAGTTGCTCAGAGGATGAGAAATGGTTTCAGTAAGGGGTGATGATGAGGCTCATCAATAGGTACATCATAAGGGTCATAATGCCATCCTCCAGCTTTAGAACTATATCTTTCTCACATTTATTTACAATTTTTGTTATATTCTTCTTAGTGAGAGTGGTAAAAGATGTCTTTCTATGTCATGCGGTGTAATATGGTTTAAATGCGGGAAATTGAGCAATTTTGAGATGATTTCAATGCAGGAGCTCGAAGTAGAAAGTAGGGAGAGATTCTAGGAGGTTGTCAACCCCTTAACTCCCTCAATCAACCAAAATCACCACTTTATCTCTCATCAGCTCGAGGTCATTGACAGCCAAGCAAGACGAGGTCATTGGCACCCAAGCAAGTGCAGTTAAAGAAGATCTAGATCCACCCTTCTTGAGTTTTGGGAGACAAACATTCCTATTTTCTAGGGATTTGTTGGTAGCTACCCTCTTGTATAAATAAAAATGCCAAAGAGTTCATTAGGATTTGAACTTTGTTTTCAACTAAGAGGCTATTGAGCTCAAGTACTTGATACTATTATTTTTTACTAATTATGTGATGTATTTGACATTGATGCAATGATAATGAGAAGTTCCTTATTGATCCATCACTAAGTTAGTTTAAGAGGGTTGGGGATCTTGGGCTTGGGCCCAACCCCAGTGGCTTAGGTCCCTCTTATGTATTGGTATTTCTTTTTAGCTTAGAATGTTTATTAGTTTTTTGCATTTCATTAGAATATAACCCCTTAAAACTCTTGTGATTGCAACCTCTATCTCATCTCTGTCATGGGAGCATGACTGGAAGGATCTACAATCACATCCCAAAAAATGTTATGTTTATGATTTCTTAGAAGAAGGTTTGTATTAGTCATCTTGTTTTGCATAGGTTTGTTGTAGCTTAGAAGTTGATTAATTGACTAGATCAGAGTTTTCGGCATAAATTAGGTAGTGTTTAAATTCAACTCATATTCTCCACCATTGGTTATTTTATTTTGTAAATGATAAAAGAGAATGTGCATGTGATGTTGTTATGAAACCATCTCAAGAAAAGATAGAAAGATAGATCAACGCCTTAGAATTCAGCCTCTTCGAGGGGGCAACCTCCTTTACATTACATAAATGAACAATTCTTCGATGATACAAATGAAAAGACCTCCTTTCTATATATAGGAGTCTAAGGGGTCATAACATAATCAGAGCCGACATAACAATAATAATGTAAGGACACAATAATAACAATAGTGAGCTTCTATGAGGCACAATAGTAACAATATGGGCATTACATGGGTACATCAATATAATAAGTGGGTTGTACTAATAACAATAAGGGGTTACACTAGTAATATAGGGGCCTAACATGCCCCTCTCCTTCAAAAAGCGTTGTCCTCAACGCTTGAGTAGTTCTTGATGCTTCTGTATAAAATTCTTGTCCTCCCATGTGGAATCTTCAGTGGGTAAATTCTTCCACTTGATGAGATACTCTGAAATTGATCGATTTCGTAGCTGTCAGGTTCTTTTTTTTGTGACTGATCCAGGTTCCAATATGATTTTTCCTTCCTCTTCAACTTCTGGCAATGTTGTTTGAATTGGAATCTTTTGTAACTTTTGAATAACTGGCCATACTTCTTCGTCCTTCTTCCATTCATCCCTTACTTCGTTTATCCAATCTAGTTGGATAATAGAAATAGCACAAAACAATGCTTCCACATCCTCATCCTTGAAGAGTCTTCCCATTTGGTAAGGTCGCCATTTTTTAAGTGCATGTAGTATTGCCAACATTTCCTTCTAATAAATATCTTGCTTTAGATGTAGCAGTAAAAATACCCAATCACCTACATCAAAACATTTTTCACTAAAATGTTGATCTACCTATTGTTTCGTTTGATTTTGCACCAAAGTGGCGTTATCCTTTAAAATTTGGAGAACTCGTTGTTGATGCTCGATGTGATCTTTCACTGCTTGAACCTTTTTCTTCTTGATATGTCCTTTTATCTCTAGAGTTTGAGGAGTGTTAATTTCTTCCAATCCTTTACAAGATATGGTCGGATTCATTTCTTGATGCTTGATGTGATTTTTCACTTCTTGAACATTTTTCTTCTTGATATGTCCTTCTATCTTGATAGTTTGAGGAGTGGTAATTTCGACCAATGAATTACAAGATATGGTTGGATTCATTTCTTCCTTATTGATTTGATCTTTCACTTCTTGCACCTTTTTCTTCTTGATATGTCCTTTTATCTTGAGAGTTTGAGGAGTGGTAATTCTTGCCAATGCTATATAAGATATGGTTTGATTCATTTCTTCCTTCTTTGGGGTGGGGTCCTGACGTATATCTTCTTCTTTTGATGTTTCTTGATCCTTCTCTTCCTCCTCTTCATATTCTATGTAAAATAATTTCTTCTCAGCACACTTATGACCTTTAGTGCATTTGCTATCACAATTGTAACAAAGTCCTTTTTCTCTTTTTTCTTCCAATTGTTGTGGTGTAACCCTTGTAGGTTGTGGAAGGCTAGGAGAAACAACACTTCCACCTTTATAGTTGTGAGGGGTATGCTTCTTGGTTTCCATAATTTTTCTTTCCACTATGTCACAAAGCCCTTTTACTCTTTCCAATTGTTGTGATGTTGCTCTAAAGAAGGTGTTGCTCTTTGTATCCTCATAATGTGCTATCATTTCCTCCGTGAAAATTGCCCACGTAACAAGTTTTTTACGAGAACAAAGCCCTTCATACCATAAAAATTGATCCGGTTCTAAATATGAAGATGCAATACATGCCTTTTGTAACAGTGGTACACCATGTAGGTCAAAATATTGCTCTATCTGAAGTATCCAATTTACCGGATTCTTGCCATCAAACTTCCTCATCTTGCTTTTTCTTGATTTTAGGAGCTCGATCTTGAAACGACTGTAACTCTGTACTTTTGGATCTTTAAGTTCTGAAATGGAAACCTATAGTGGCCCTCTGTGTTCTCTTTCCAATGCCACAAGTCTGACCCAAATTGGATTCTCCAAGGAAGAGTTATGCGAAATCTCCCACAGTGACTTGATTATAGACTAGTTCAGTAGAGCGAACTTGTACGACATGCCACGAGTCACTGTTTCAACCTTTGGATCTAAAAAATGCATACAAGAAACTACAGTCTGTCCTTTTTTTATACCTTCTTACAAAATTTCAATCTGATCCTCAGAGAGAAAGTTATGACGATTTTCCCTAGGTCACCTGTTTGGAATGTAATTCAGGAGTCTGCAAAAAGACCAACTTCCTCAGATCATATCTCTGAAAATATAGCGCGAAAAGCTCTGAAATTCGGACCCGAGGTTCAGCGTGATTTCTTCTCAAATGGCTTTTTTTTGCAACTTCTGAAACGTTGCAGAAAAAAGGTTATAGCGAAAATTCCACGATGACCTGTTTAGAGCAACGAAACCCTAGAATCCAAAGCTCTTATACCAAATGTTATGAAACCATCTTAAGAAAAGATAGAAAAGATAGATCAACGCCTTAGAATTCAGCCTCTTCGAGGGGGCAACCTCCTTTACATTACATAAATGAACAATTCTTCGATGATACAAATGAAAAGACCTCCTTTCTATATATAGGAGTCTGAGGAGTCATAACATAATCAGAGCCGACATAACAATAATAATGTAAGGACACAATAATAACAATAGTGGGCTTCTATGAGGCACAATAGTAACAATATGGGCACTACATGGGTACATCAATATAATAAGTGGGTTGTACTAATAACAATAAGGGGTTACACTAGTAATATAGGAGCCTAACAGATGTTGCAGCATTGTTTGGGTCTGCAAGCAAGGGGCCTTTGACCATATCCATCCAGGACTTCTTCACCCTCTTTGATGAATCCCAAAATTGTGTTCTTGATCTCATTCCCTTAGGTCACCGTGAGCAGCCCCCTTAGTCCAAAATAGATCTTCCTGAGTTGTTAAGCTTGGTTAAGGGTGTTGGCCACCTTTCATCCATACAACACAACCTCCATCCACCTTGCCATCCCTTGATCTCATGATTCCTACCTTCCAAACCCTCTCGGCAGACTTCCTATAGCATTACAGGACTTCCTGTAGCAATACAGAGTTCCTGTAGCATGCCTATAGCAACCTATTTTACCCCCTGTTTTGACTTGTGATGCAATTTTGACTTAGTTTAGGAGTAGGTTGACCCCCAACTTGTACTCCATGATCAAGGGCAGCACCTAGGCCATCCCAACCATCCTTTTTCCTTCACTACAAGATAGAATAGCATTAGTTTCTTGACCATAGATTCAGCACAAGTAGAACATTGATTTATATGAAAGTGTGAATTAGATAGATGATGCATGAAATCTTGAATTATGATTTGGTAGGATAATTTCTTGTTTACAAGTGGATTTGATAGCTAGATGGTTGATTGAAAAATAGTGTAGTTCCCTTTCTGCAGGTAGTATATCTCTTGTGTTCCTTCATGAATTTATTCAGTACCATTTACAAGTTGAGGTTTAGAAATAATTTACCTTTTTTTCATTAGAGCTAGCTTCTAAAGTAGTTAATTTCCTTCTAATTCAGTAGAAATAATGGTCTTGGAGCATTATTGATCGCATGTCCTAGTTGAGGGTGGCATGAGTAGAATCCCATCTACTATGTATATAGCATTGTCACCTCGAAGTTTGTACGAACCCTGGGTTGATAAATAGAGTTGAGGACCCCTTGAGAGTTGCAGAACTCTTGGTGCAATACTAGGGCTCACCACTTTGTGGCGCCATTGCCGAGGAGGTGTCTAGGTAGATGTTATTTATGCTTAAGCATTATTTTCTTTTTTACATTCAGTTTTGAAAAAAAAAAATCATGCCTTGTAGGAATAGAGATACTCAAGAAAACTTCTTACCAAACACCCTCACACCCTCAAACAATCAGCCTTCACTCTTCTTCGGTGACTATCAGCTTCCCTCTTGTAGGTTTTAACTTCGTACAAAAATTACCTGCGTATGAATTCTAAAAAATAGAAAATAAACAATGGCAAAAACATAAAACATAAAACAAATATACACATAGATTTTTCCCTAGATCCCAAAACCAGGACTACAATATTGATTTTTCATTATATTCCTTTCAATGTTACAATACATATATATACATGTCGAAGCATCCATAAACCTCAATCCATTAACCCTCGATTAGAACATAACCGTAGTTCCCTCGACCCGAACTACAAAATACCATGGACAGAAAATCATCATGTCCAAAACCATGTGCAAAAAACCATGCACAAAACCATAGGTAGGTTCGCCCACTTAATATAAGGTCCAAAAAAAAATCCCCGGGGCGCTGCCCCTGGACCCCGTAGAGGGGGGCTACCACCCCCTGTGACCCCTTGCGTGTGGGGCTAGTCGTAGAAAGAATATAAAACACACCCAACATTCTTCCACTTGTTTTTTTCTTTCCACGGGAGAGCTTAGTCATTGTCCCAACCCTGCAAGGCCTATTGTTTCTCTACACCAAGAGAACTTCTTAGTGCTCACAGATTTTGTCAATGCATCTGCAGTATTCTTCAAAGTGTCCACATTTTCCAGCAACACCTTTTTTTCCTCAACCATATCCCTTACAAAGTGATATTGAACATCAATGTCCTTTGTCTTTGAATGATAAGTAGGGTTCTTTGCCAAGAAAATTGCACTTTGGATGTCACAGTCTATCCTTATAGCTCATTGTACTAACCCCAAACTTGAACACAATCTTTGCAACCAAACTGCTTCATTACTTGCATGAGTGTCTGCCATGTATTTTGCCTTTGTATTTGAAAGTGCCACTACAGACTCTCTTACTCATCCAACTGACTGCACCTCCAAATAGGTTAAACACATAACCACTTGTAGATCTTCTCTGATCTAGATCTCCAACCTACTCTACACCAACAAAGCCACGAATGCCCAAAATTTTGTCCAATCCTAGTCTTCCTTGGTATCACAGACCATAATCATTAGTGCCACACAAATACATGAAAACTCAACTCATTATTGTCCAATGCTCCTTCCCTGGTTTTGACATAAACTTGCTCAATACTCCCACTACATGTGTAATGTATGGTCTAGCACAAACCATTGCATACATTAGGTTATCGACTACACTTGCGTATGGAACACGGGACATGTCCTCTTCCTCTTCTTGTGTCACGGGACACTGTTCATCAGATAACTTTACACCGACAGGAATAGGAACCTTCACCAGTATACTATCCTGCATATTAAACCTCTGTAATATTGTCTCGACATACTTTTTTTCGTTTAACCATAGCTTCCTCTTTTCCTGATCTCGTCTAATTTCCATGCCCAAAATATAGTTTGTAGCACCAAGATCTTTCATGTCGAATTTGAAGGATAATTGGGTCTTTAATTCCTAAATAATTTCTTTGTTATTTCCAATCAGCAACATATCATCCACATACAAGACCAAATAAATAACATGATCACCAATTAATTTAAAATACACAATGATCTTCTTTGCTTCTAGTGAAGCCAAGTCCCCGTATATATGTATCAAATTTTTGATGCCACATCCTTGGTGACTGTTTTAACCCATACAAAGACTTTTTTAACCTTCATACCAGTTCTTTCTTACCCTTCTTCACCACAAAGCCTTCAGGTTGCTTCATGTAGATCTCTTCTTCTAGATTCCTATAAAAAAATGTTGTCTTCACATCCATCTGTTCTACCTCAAAATCAAAAGCAATAGCAATAGATAAAAGTAATCTAATAGAAGCTATCATCGCAACAAGAGAAAATATCACCAAGTTCAATTCCCAACACCGGGGAATAACCTTTTGCTACCAACCGAGCTTTGTATTTCTCCACCTTGCCTTCTGCATTCATCTTCTTCTTCAACACTCGTTTGTTGCTAATGAGTTTCTCTCCAGTCGGCAACTCCACCAGATCCCAAGCCTCATTTTTATGCAAAGATGCCATTTCATCAACCATGACCTCTTTTCAAAGTTTTCCATCCTCTGAATCTATTGCTTCCCTGACAGTTCTGGGGTCATCATCAATAATAGATAAAGAAAAATTTGAACAGAAAGCAGCTGGACTATACCTTTCTAGCTTCCTTCCTTCTCAAACTAATCTTCTCACAGCTGAAGTTTGTGGCTCTTCATCTTCTGCTATAGAGTTTGATTCCTCCTCCTTTAACTCAAACTCTATCTTCTTAGGTTCCTTTGGTAGGACTTCATGTTTAATAACATATTTCATCTCTATAAACACCACATCATGTTGTACACAACCTTCCTTGTTTCTGGGTTCCAAAGCTTATAACCTTTTAAACCATCCTTAGACCCAATAAAGATGCACCTTTCAAATTTACTATCCAGCATGGCTCTTTCTCCTTTGGAACATGTACATATGAATCACATCCAAATACCCTCATATGTGAAAGAGAGGGTTTTTTACCAATCCATACCTCTTGTGGAGTCTTATCCTCCAACGCTAATGAAGGTGATTTGTTGACCAGGTAACATGTAGTCTCCACCGCCTATGCCCATAATTCTTGTCCTAACCCGACACCACTGAGCATGCTTCTTGTCTTTTCCATCAATGTCATGTTCATTATTTCTGCAACTCCATTTTGTTGAGGTGTGTATGGAGTAGTCTTATGTCGTGTTATACCACACTTCTTACAAAACTCTTCAAATTCCTTCTTGCAAAACTCTCCACCGTTATCTGTCCTCAACACCTTTATCTTCTTCTTCGTCTGGGTTTCCACCAGAGCCTTAAATTCTTTAAACCTGTCAAAGACTTTAGATTTATTCCTAATGAAATATATCCATTTATTCCTTGAGAAGTCATCTATAAATGATACATAATAATAGACTTACCCAGTGATGGAACCGACACAGGTCCAAACACATCATTGTGCACAAGCTCTAATATATATTTCGCCCTCTTAGCAGCAGAGGGGAAACTCACCCGACTTTGATTCCCATATACACAATTTTTACAGAAATCAAAATCCAGAGAGAAATTAGACATACCTTCTACCATACCATTACCATGAAGTATTTGAAGCCCCTTCTCTCCAATATGTCCAAGCCTTTGATGCCATAACATGGTCTTTTTTCTAGAGACCACTAGATTTTCTGCTCCACTTTCAGGAACCACAGAATTGTTGCACTCATCAATAACAATGCTACCCTTAAGCTTGTACAAAGTTCCAATCCAAACCCCCCTCATAAATATCAGTGCTCCCCGAACCATCTTGCAGTTTTCTTTCTCGAACACTGTTTTTACACCTGCATCATCCATCTTGCTTACAGAAATCAGATTTCTGGCCAATGCAGGAATATGCAAAACACCCGGAAGTGTTCTAATCCTTCCACCTTGCAACTTCAACTTGAATTTTCCACGACCGACGATTCTAGCCTTCCTGTCATCCCCTAAGAAGACATCACCACCATTAAATTTATCATACTCGCAAACCACTCCCTATGGGGAGTGAAGTGAAAAGATGCACATGAGTCAATCAACCATGCCTCATGATCTACATTTTTACTTGGAAAAGTAGCCAAGTACACATCCCCACCTTCATCTAAGGTGGTTTTCGCCTCTGTAGAAGGAGTATCATCAGATTCCTTTTCTTTCTCAAGAGCTTTAGATCTGCAGTCCTTTTTGAAGTGCCCTTCATTTCCACATTTTAAGAACACCTTTACATGTTTTCTTGGAGATTTAAATTTCCCTCTAGATTTAGATCTCCCACTTGAGGATTTATTTTTGTTTTTGTTCTGAGATCGCCCTCGTATAGATAAGGCATTGCCATTCTGGCCCTTCGTATTTTTCCATCTCATCTCCTCAGACAGCAAGGATCACACTATTTCATCAAACTACAAGGTAGTCGCGTTGCTACATATTGCAACAACCAAACTATCCCACGAATCTGGTAGAGAACACAACAAACTGATGCACATATCTTCATCTGAAATTTTTATATTAATAGATAACAACTTTATATTAATAGATAACAACTAGCTTACCACAGTATTAAAGGCGTTCAGATGCTCTGTCACGAGTCTCCATCCTTCATCCTCAGGTTATACAGCTTTTTTCGTAGGAACAGTTTATTCACCGGAGACTTAGTTGGTATAAATTCCCTAACTTGTCCCACAAAGCCTTTGTCGAAGCTTTCCCTGATACATTCAACAATATTGAATCTGAGATACGCAACCATATTGTGCTCTTTGCCTTCTGATCCAACTTCTTCCAGTCTTCATCAGACATTGTCGTTGGTTTAGTACCCGGATCTACCATGATCCATTGATCTTTATCCACCAATAGATCCTCCATCTTGAATTTCCACAACTAAAAACTCTGTCCATTAAATCCATCGATCTCTACCTTTCCACTTCTCGCCACCTTCTTTCACCACAAGAATCGATCCTGCAGATCTCCCACTGAATAGGGTCTACCACAGGTCCAAGCAAAACCCCTCAACAGCAAAGGCGTCCCCTTGAAGCCAAAACAGCTTTGATACCAAATGTAGGTTTTAACTTCGTACATAAATTACCTACATACGAATTTAAAAAAACAGAAAATAAAAAATAATGAGAGCATAAAACATGAAACAAATATACATTGAGATTTTCCCCTGGATCCCAAAACAGGGACTACCAGATTGATTTTCATTATATTCCTTTCAATGTTACAATACATATATATACATGCTGAAGCATCCATAAACCCCAATCCATTAACCCTGGATTAGAACATAATTGTAGTTCCCTTGACCAGATCTACAAAAATACCATGTACATGCACAAAACCATGTGTGAAAGCCATGCACAAAACCATAGGTAGGTTTTCCCACCTAATATAGGGTCCAAAAAAAATTCCTCAGGGCACTACCCCGGACGCCATAGAGGGGACCTACCACCCCCCTCAAACCCCTCGACAGGGGGGGCTCCTGTGCCCGTCATAACGAATAGGGGGGTCTATCGCCCCCCTGTGACCCCCCCCCCCGTGCGTGGGGTTAGTCGTGGAAAGAATATAACACACACCCAACACCTCTCTGACTACAATGGAGTTAGAAGGCCCTTCAGGTGAAAAAAACTGAGATCTTTGAAGAACATATTGGGGAAGAAGAAGAACCCATTTCACCTACCCAAACCATGGCTGAAAACAAGAATAATGAGGTTTTCCCCATCATAGAGACTAATGGAGAGGATAGAATGGATAATATGAGCCCTATTGCCTTTGCTCGCTTCCATGGCTTAACCTCTAGGATCTTGATACTTTTATGTTTGAATTTTCTATTGTCTGCAAGACCTATGACTATGCCTTGTGTTCTTTCATGAATTGATTCAGTAGCATTTACAATTTGTTAACATCATCAAGTTGAGGTTTAGAAAGAATTTACCTTTTTTCATTAGAGCTAGCTTCAAAATTGCACATTCAATAGTTAATTTCCTTCTAATTCAGTAGAAAGAATGGTCTTGCAGCACTATTAATCACATGTCCTATTTGAGGGTAGCATGAGTAGAATCTCATCTATTGTGTCTATAGCACTGTCACCTCGAAGTTTGTACGAACCCCGGGTTGATAAATAGATTTGAGGAGCCCTTGGGAGTTGCAACACTCTTGGTGCAATACTCTGAGCTCACCACTAGTCCCAATATTCACACTGTAGTCTCAACCCATATTTCAAATATTATGGAAGGTTGACCTCATTCCCATCATGTGACTTGATTGATGATTCTCTACTTTCCACTAGCCATAAACCAATCTCGACAGCTGCCTCACGCAACCCTGTCTGCAACCCTACTAACTCTGGCTTCCTATTGGTCAGGGATCCTCATGGACTAACATTATTGGCACAACTCCATGAGCCATTATTGCACATCTACACTAGAACTCCCTCATTACCTACTGGCGGAAATTTTTCAACCCCAAGCTCTGTTTGTTCCATTCTCATAATTTTTTCCTTAGAAACCATCCTAGGCTCACTTTCTAACACCGTTGCTAGCCAGATATATTTTAATGCTTCAAATGCAACTCGATTATCCATGCTCTTTTCAGCTTCCATGGGTATGGTCACATCAGTTTTTGGTCGATGTGCTGACATGGATATCACCTAGGTCACACTCAAGGCCCAAAAATCGTCTGACGAATCGTGCATTCCCACCCCATCCCTAAACATTTATAAAAATGCTTTGTACAACACTTCACATTAGTCCTGCATGTGAAAATTCTATCACTGCCACATCTAATTTACTTTGCCTACTTATTTTCAATAAGTTATTTATGAAATTCCTTCAATAAACATTGAAATAACTTCTGCCGCAAATATCACACCATAATGCAGAAACAAACACATGCACAAGAATCGACATAGAGATTTTGGACAATAGTCCCCAGAAAAACCCAATGTGGGAAAACCGGTGCAGCAAGGGAGGATTTTATTATTCAGCAATTCTTCAGTACAACAGGGTGCCAAACTGGCTTACCCAACAGAGAGAAACATTCTCCAGCAATTTTCCCAGTCCCAACATCAGCCTGGCTGACCTCTTCGTAGCTCCTAGACACTCTGCATCAGCCCCTACTTGATTGTGTCAGCCCTGGGCGTCTTTGCGTCACCCACGCAGGCCCTCTAGTGACTGCGCAGTCTCCTGCTACCTCTAGGTCCACCTCTCCTTCCTCTGATTTGGTTTTTTGTTGCTGATCCTGACTCTCTGTTTTGTACTTGATACCTCATACTGCTCTCCAGACCACTAGTTCAAATTTCTCAGCTAACCCCGCTCCAAAAATCGAACTGGCTAGTCTCCCTCAATGTATCTTCCAACTGACCCTCAAGCCTCCTCTTATACTTTTCCTGTTGGTTCTTCAATGACCGAGATTAAATCTCTAATAAACATCTAAGATTAAATTTGGCTTGATCATTGCCTTTTGGAACCTTCTAACCTAGTTTTATATTAATACTCATTAATATTTTATTTTTCCTAAGTTTAGACTTAGGAACTCCATTAAAAATATTAATTATTTTAATATCTCCCAAACTGATTAGAATCTGCCCATACCATTTCTGGGTTTTGGAGATCTCATGTGCTTTAGCCTCTACCAATTTTCATGGCTAGAGCATATCTGATGCTACCCCAAATCAACACTCCCTCTTAGTGAGGACTACGCTCTAGTAATACTCCACACTGAGCACTACTTTAATCATACAACATCGGTACCTGTGATGATGCTAAGCCTCTCTGCCCAACGTCCTCTGCACTGTTGCATCCTATACTACTGCTGATGGCTATATCACTTCCACTACTACATCTGTACTGCAGCTCCCTCTGCATCCATGTTGCTACTGGTCCATCTTCCCAACACTACATCTGCACTACAACTCCCTCTGCATATGTGTTGTTGCTAGTCCTTCTTCCCAACACTGCATCTGCACTACAACATCATACCCATTTCTGCTACTGAAATGAATTCTTTACCATCCCCATATTCTCCCTAAAATAATTAAACTTGGTTCTTCCAAGGGCCTTGGTAAGGATGTCTGCCACCTATTCTTTTGTAGGAGTGTAGCTCAACTGTACAGCTCCTCGTTGGACATGGTCTCTGACAAAATGACACCGGATATCAATATGCTTTGACCGATCATGAAACATTGGATTCTCAAAGAGCTTGATGCAACTCTGATTATCGCACATGACCTTGGTCACCTCCATTTTCCTTCAGAATAGGTTCACAAGTAGTTTTCTAATCCATATGGACTCACACAAAGTTGTGCTTGTTGCCATATGTTCTGCCTCAGATGAGCTCAGAGCCACAGACTTTTGTTTCCTATTGCACTAGGAATTTATTCCTGATCCAATGGTGAAATAGTACCCATAGGTACTTTTCCGATCCACTGAGCTTCCTGCCCAATCTGCATCAATAAATCCACTTAATCTAATATCCTTACTCCTAGTGTACAAGAGTCCATAATCGACTGTTCCTTATAAATACTTGAGAACATATTTAGTTGTTGCCCAATGCGCCCTCTTCGGTTCCACCATGAACTGACTAAGGGTGTTGACAGCGTAGCAAATGTCCAGCCTGGTATTCACCAAATACATCAGGGACCCTATGAGCTGCCTGTACAAGGTGGGATCAACATCCTTGTCTTCTGATGCATCAATCTTCTTCTAGTTGGTGATCATTGGAGTAGCCATGGGTCTACAGTCCTCCATCCTAAATATTTTCAAGATTTATGTAGTATACCTCCCTTGTCCAAGGAAGATCTTTCCCTCTTCCTGCCAAACTTCCAACCCCAGGAAATAATGCATTCATCCCAAATCCTTCATATCGAATTTTGTGGCTAGATTCTTGTTGCGGTCCCCAATGAACCTGGATGATCCTGTCAGAAAGAGATCATCCACATACAATACTAAGATCAACGGCTCATTCTCTACAACCAGATAGTAGAGATTTAGATCCGCGTCACTCTTGACAAATCCCATCTTCTGCAGGTAGCCATCAATTCTACCATACCATGCTCTAGGTGCCTGTTTCAGCCCATACAAAGCTTTCTTCAACCTGCATGCATGAGACTTCTTCTCATGTGTCTCAAAGCCCTCTAGTTGTTCAATGTATACCTCTTCTTCTATTACCCCGTTTGGAAAAGTTGTTTTGACATCCATCTTATGAATCTCCCACCCCATCTGAGCTGCAAGAGATATCACGGTTCTAATAGATGTATACCTGGCTACCGGGGCGAAGGTCTCTTCGTATTCAATCCCTTCCTTCTGAGCATACCCCTTAGCCACAAACTTGGCCTTATATTTCTCAACACTGTTGTATGCAACATATTTGATCTTGTAGATCCATCTCGAACCTACCATTGATCTGTCTTGAGGCCATGGCACTACCTCCCAGACATCGTTCACCATAATGGAGTTGTACTCCTATACCATCGCATCTAGCCAAACCTGATGTTGCACTGCCTCCTGGAAACTGGTAGGCTCCCCATCCTGAGCTACTAATGCCTAATATATTTCTAGTTGTTTTTGCTCCCTCTTACTGTTTCTTAGCGCACCGATGAAGTCCTCTGTATCTCGCAGAATCTGACGAAGTTCTCTACTAGTTCTTCCTCTGCCAGCAAGTGCTTTTTTTAGCTCCTCCTCCTCATCCTGTGAATCTTCTTGACCCGAGGAAGAATTCTTTACTCCTATTGGTTGAAGGGATTTAACCAACAGATCCTCTTTTGACTTCTCCTCGAAAGGCATCTCATGATATTTTCTTACAGCCATGTCCTCCATGAACTTTACTTCTCGTCGAACTACTACCTTCCTGCTCCCTACAAGATAGATTATGTATGCCTTAACATTCTCGATATATCCCACCAGATATCCCTTTGCCACAGTTTTATACAGCTTATTCCTCTTTCCCCAGCTATGTGGCAAAATGCTAAACTCCCAAATATCCTAAAATCACTGACTTTAGGCGTCTTCCTTGTAAAAACTTTCGCTAGAGTAATCTTGCCCAACGCCCGATGAGGAGTCATGTTCTAAACATAGATTGTTGTGTTGCATGCTTCTGCCCACAGGAATTTTGGCATATCCTTATCATACATCATGGCCCTAATTGCTTCTACAATAGTCCTATTCTTCCTTTCTGCTACTCCATTCTGCTCTGGATTGTAGGGAGTTGTCCACTCCCTTCTGATGCCCTCCTTAACGCAAAAATCAGTGAAGTCCTTATCGATATACTCTCCACCATTATTTGAGCGCAAAACTTTTATTTTCTTCCCAGTCAGATTCTCCACCAGAGCCTTGAACTCTTTGAATCGACAGAAAACCTCGTCCTTGGTTTTCAGAAAACAAATCCAAGTTTTCCTTGAGTGGTCATCAATGAAGGTAAAGAAATACTCGGCACCACTAAGAGATTTGACAGACATAGATCCACAGATATCTGAGTGTATCAATCCTAGTACACTCTTTGCCATGTGTCTACTCCTAGGAAATGTTGCCTTGGCATACATTCCTAGAGCACATCATTTGCATACATCATCTCATTCTGTACTAAGATCTGTAACTCCTGTTACAGTGCTCCTAAGAATTCTTAAAGCTCCATGGTGCAAATGTCCCATTCTTTTGTGCCATAGTTCGCTCAAGTCCTTGTCTCCATGATTGCCTATTAGTGCCATTGGTGATTCTAGTTGTAATCTATAGAACCTGTTACTTTTGATCCCGATCTGCACTTTCTTTTTCCAGCTTGGGTGTTTGACGTATACCTTCTCCTTGATGAAGTAGATGTCATATCCCTTGCCTTGAAGTTGTGACATGGAAAGTAAGTTCATCCCCAATCCTGGGAAATGCAACACATTTGTAGCACGGAACCATTCTCCCGATTATGTTTGAAAAACTATGGTAACCTTCCATACTGGAGTACACTTTGCCTTGTTCCCCATAGTGATCTGAAATTTCATCTTCTCTTCTCGATATTCTGAGAAACATTCCCTGATTCCCGTAATATGCCAAGAGGCTCCACTGTCTATACACCATACTTCTGATGATGCAAAACTAGTCATACAAACCACTTCTTCTAGCCTGGAAGCCAACATGGAGAAATAGAAATCCCTCCTGTGTGCAATTTTTTGAAAACCTGTGCAAATCCCTAGACATGGATGCCTCTGCATCATGGTCTCGACCCACAAATGATTTTCCCTTCCTGTCTCTGATTACTTGCTTTGATACCATGTGAAAATTTTATCACTGCCACATCTGATTTACTTTGCCTACTTATTTTCAATAAGTTATTTGTGAAATTCCTTCAATAAACATTAAAATAAATTATGTCGCAGATATCACACCATAATATAGAAACAAACACATGCACAAGAATCGACATAGAGATTTTGGACAATAGTGCCCGGAAA
Organism: Pinus tabuliformis; assembly: GCA_031772625.1. Taxonomy (NCBI): domain Eukaryota; kingdom Viridiplantae; phylum Streptophyta; class Pinopsida; order Pinales; family Pinaceae; genus Pinus; species Pinus tabuliformis. The sequence goes on from CM062805.1 coordinate 231,670,233, forward strand.
AACCCAATGTGGGAAAACTGGCGCAGCAAGGGAGGATTTTATTATTCAGCAATTCTTCAATACAACAGAGAGAAAAAATCTCCAACAATTTTCCCAGTCCTAGCGTCATCCTGGCTGACCTCTGCGTAGCTCCCAAACATTTTGCGCCAGCCCCTACTTGACTACATCAGCCTTGGGCCTCTCTATGTCACCCACGCAGGCCCTCTAGTGACTACGTAGTCTCTTGTTGCCTCTACGTCTGCCTCTCCTTCCTCTGTGTTGGTCTTTTGTTGTTGATCCCACCTCTTTGTTCCGTACTTGTTGCCTCTTGCTGCTCTCCAGACCACTAGTTCGAATTTCTCAGCTAACCCCGCCCCAGAAATCGAACTGACTAGTCGCCCTCAGTGTATCTTCCAACTGACTCTCAAGCCTCCTCTTATACTTTTCATGTTGATCCTTCAATGGGTGAGATTAAATCTCTAATCAATGTCTAAGATTAGATTTGGCTTGATCCATGACTTTTGGAACCTTCTAACCCAGTTTTATATTAATACTCATTAATATTTTATTTTTCCTAAGTTTAGACTTAGGAACTCCATTTAAAATATTAATTATTTTAATATCTCCCAAACTGGTTAGAATCTGCCCAAACCATTTTTGGCTCTTGGATATCTCATGTGCTTTAGCCTCTCTACCAATTTTCATGGCTAGAGCACATCTGATGCTACTCCAAATTAACACTGCCAATATTTCCATGTGTTGAATTTTCTTCCACTTGGCTCTTTGGATGCCTTGGCATAATGCACGATGGCACGAACCTCTCGCTCCTCGACCCAGTGCAATCTCATACCTGACAACCCTACATATCGTTGCACATAGCTATTATAAATGTGTTTTCATTGATGGCAAATGTGATGTGGATGAAGGCTAAAGCAGATATGATTGCAAGAAGTATGGATAGTAACTCAAAGTATGTAAAGGCATAGATGGAGAAGGTGTAGTGAATTTAAAGCCATTTTCATCTCAAGAGATCACTACAATTGTAGTTGGACTCCACTTCGATGGATATAGATCTGAAAGAGATTTCTAGTGGTATATAGAAGTTCTAGAATCACCTCCTCAATCACAAGTTATTTCTAGTCAAAGTCTAGTTCCCCCAAAAATTTAGTTTGCAGAGTTAACATTGGTAAAGGACCCTTTGGAGCAAGTTATGTTTGGTGAGGTTTTCCAAACTGTTAATTTTAGATAACATGTTCTTTTCTTAGGACAGTTAATTCAATATTCAATATTAGCCCATTTATCAATCCATTTCATTTACATTAGCAATCACATAAATCATTATCACATAGACAGTAACTAAAGAAAAAACATAAACGATAAATGTGGAATACAAGCGAAGACAAGAGAATATAGGAATATGGCTCAATCTAGGGAAAAATCCCAAGATGGGGAAACCCTTAATCAATTCTTCTTATTATTAATATCAAAATGTTCAGCAGAGAGAGAGAGTGTGTGAAAGTACAATAATTCAAAGTCAAAATTGACTTGCCAATTTGAAGATCCAATATCACAGCCCTTAGATAAATGGATGTCCCAATAAAAAATGCAATTCTCGAGAAATCAAATTGTGCCCTCTTAAGTTGGTGCCATACTGTTGTGGAATCTTGGTCTGGTTAGGGCTACTTACAGTCCACTCTTGTCTCACTTAACAGCGCCAAAACTACTCCTCTCAACTATGACTCTTCTAGGTATACAAGATGTTGCCCTTCATTGGTGCTTAGGTTTGGTATGTACCCAAATTAGGCCTCTTGTCCCCATTATATAGGGTTGTACAATGCTACATCCCTTCCTGAAGCAACTGCTCTAAAGTGCGGACTCTCAAGGAGAGAATTTCTTCCTCAAATTGTCCACAAAACAACCTAGAAATAATGCATAAACTCGTCCTGCCATTCTTCTCTTGAATTTGGACCTACAAGGACAAATTTACCCACACAAACTTCCCATAATTTACCTCAAGGCTGTCGGATATCCATCTAAACTACCTAGGCCCTACTGCAGAGGTAAAACTCACCTCAAACAACCCCTTCATCCTCCTCCCAGAGCTCAGCTACCTCAGACATATTTATTATAGAATAAAGCGCTTGGATGTGTCTAATGAGGTTGGAGGTCACCTTTATTTATACAAATTTGTTAGGGTCAAGAGACATGTGGCTAGGGATTCATGAGCCTACATGGAGGTGTGTTCGACCTTGACAATTTGCATAAGTGTGGGCTTCACTTCAAAAACATATTTCTCCTTGTCAAAATTTAGTGATATTTAGGTTGAACTTGGTTCTCTCGAAAATAGGAATTCAATGCAATAATTATCTCTATCAAATGAGTTGTCCAAAGTGGAATTTGGGCCTAGTTTCCAATTTTAACACTCCCTCTCTACTAGGGAGAATTCCACCTATCAATATTTGACCATTGATCATCATGCCATCCTGTCATCGTGTACCATCTCTGCATCACATCTCAACTTTGTTGAACACTGATATAGAAAATGAAGAATAATTCATCAAGAGTGAGCCACAAGACCTTGCCACTCTCCACTGACAAAAGCCAGTCCACATAACTAGGGGTAGAACCCCAATCGGACTTGATCCTGGATCAAGTTGTGAACACCATGCATCCTAGACATAGGGAAAACGATAGTACGATGTGTCTATTTGTACGGCTATGGTCCCTATCCTCTTTACCCAAATCATTGACCAGATGAGTCTCAGACTATATGGGTAGGATTGTTGAGAAGTGCAGCAACAAAGTCTCAATTTGACTTTGCCTTGGTCAAAGTGAGAAAATTTGAATTTCCACAATACAGCTAACATGTGTGACATGGATCTTGTCACTCAGTTACCTTAATAAATTCAAGTTAGAGGGCTTGGAGTTTAGTTAAGCATGTGTGATTGCTAAATTTTAGTAAGCTAGTTCAACTATATCCAGTTGTGTTTAGTTAAACTAGTTCTAACATTTGGAGGAACTAGTGGAAGGTCAATTGTGCATTGGGATAGCAGTCTAACTCAATGATCATCCAGTTAACTCATCAATCATCCTAAAATAACTAGTGCGTGTAGATAATTTGAGTTCCCAACTGTGGTGGAGACTCCAAAGCAGTGTAATAAGCAGTTGTAAACTAGTTTGAGTGTGCAGGTGTTGCATGCAGTTAGATGATCAAACCTTGGGAATTGTGCAATCAATTGGAGGAAAAATCCTAAAAAATAGTGGCTAATTCTCTATGAATTACGCATGGAAATAGGGGTTCAAGCAGAGGCAAAAAAGAACTAAGTAAAATTAACTAAGTCTAGGTCAAAGATATTTATTGAGCAGAGAGATAAGTTATTCACTTGTAGGTTGTGCTCAGTGCAGGCAAGCAATTGTAATACATCTCTATTCATATAATTAATGTAAAGAGGATTGAGGTGTTGGGTTCCCCTAGAAAAATATATTATGTATGTGTGTTAATTCTTATTGAATGTCTAAGATTGTTGCTTTAAATTGTGGATTGAATTTTGTGGAACAGTAGAGTAGAATTGTGTCTCTTGATTTAGATTAAAATTTCTTGAGAAGTTGCAATTATATCACCATATTTCTACATGGTATCAGAGCAAGATTCACATTAGAACAATAATTTCGAAGTTTTTTCTCAGGAGGTTTGAATTTGCAACTTCAGTGTAGCAAAATTTCTTCAGGATCGGGAAAATGACCTTCAATGGTCAAAGATTAGAGTATGCCTTGGAAGGCAGCTCGAATTTCATTACATGGAAGGATCACATCGAGGCAATGCCTGATGACAATGGATTGTTGGATTATGTTAACACAGACATTCCAAAAGTAGGATCAGTTGATGCCCAAAACCTAACCCAATCAAAGAAAGATGTATCCAAGGCGAGGAGAATAATCTTGGAGGGAGTGTGAGACCACATTGTTTCAAATCTCCATTGGAAAGAAACTCCTTTCGCAATGTGGTAGGCACTGACAGAGCTATTCCAGAATAGCAATGACCATAGAAAAATGGCCCTCAAAGACAAACCCTGAAATAATGATACTATTTCGTAGTATCTTAGTAGATTTACAGAAGTTCGTGATGAGCTTGGAGGGGTTGGTGTGAATGTTGCAGAAGATGACCCGATGAGCCTAAAACTTCTAGGCCTTATAAAAAGTTGGCATAACTACTAGGACTTGATGAATAGTAGGGAGAAATTATCGAATTGGGAATGCTTGTGGTCCAATTTTGTACAAGAAGAGATCAGGAGGAATACCAGAGATGGAACCTCATCTAAGGGAGAGGACGAAGAAAAATTTGCATTGGTTGGAAAGGGAAAGGAAAAGAGAAGAAATCTCAAACCAAACTAGAATCTAGCCAAGGGGGCAAGAATAAAGACTTGTCCAAAATAAAATTCCTCAGCTGTCCTGAATTCGAGCATTATCCTACAAAGAGTCCACAAAAAAATTCTAGCAAGAAGAACTCAGGAGGAGCAGCAGGTGAGGCATTGGCTTTACAGTTTGAGCTAGACTTCACCCTTATTGCATGGATGGCTAGTACTATGATGGGGAGTGTGTGGTACTTGGATTCCGATGCCTCCTTCCACATGACAGGGTGTAGAGAGTTTTTCAGTGACTTGCAGGAGAAAGATCTCCATATACATATTGTGCTTGGGGACGAAAAAAGGTACAGTGTTACTAGGATTGGTACAGTAAACTTTAAGAGGGAGTCGGGATCCCCTCTTCACCTCAAAGATGTCATGTTTGTTCTAGGCCTAAAGAAGAATCTCATCTCTGTAGCAGTTTTGGAAGACCGTGGTTATGATGTGATCTTCAACAAAGGGAAATCATTCCTAAGACACATAGTCATTGGATAGGTGAAGCAAATCAGAGTTCGGGTGTAGAACTTGTACAATTTGGATGTGGAAAATTGTGTTGCATTAAGCAATAAGGTAGAGAAAATGCAAAGTCATGATGTCAGTGAAATTTGGCACAGGAGATTGGGCCATTTTCACCATGGTGCCCTGAAAATTATGTAGCAAATAACCAATGGCCTCCCTAAAGGAGCACTTGAGCAGTAGGATATCTACAAAGATTGTACCTTGGGGAAGTATGTGAAATCCACATTCCATGATCAAGACAGCAAAGCACATGCAGTCTTGGAAAGAGTCCACTCTGATGTTTGTGGACCTTTCTCGACAACCTCCATTGCCATACATAAGTATTTTGTTATTTTTATTGATGATTCCTCAAGGAAGTGTTGGATCTTTATCATGAGGAAGAAGGATGAAACATTCTCTAAGTTTGTAGAATTCAAGGCACTAGTTGAGAAAGAGACCGGTAAGAAGGTGAAGGCTCTCAGGAGCGACAATGGAGGCGAGTATGTTTCATTAGAGGAATTTTGAGGTCTAAAATGGGCCTCATAAGAAAAATGTACAACAAAAATAAACTTTATAAGAACCAATAGGATTCAAGATGATGATGTCAACCATGGGGGATGATTCATCATTTTTGGAGTAAAAAATAATAATATATTATAAAACTGCTTTTTCAACTCGTATTTTCAACTTATCTCCCTAATGTTTTACTTAAATTTCAAGCGGGAGTGCTCGTCGGATGCAAAATTTAATTCCTCATCCAAAGAGTACCCATGTTGCATACTTTTGACGGACCCTACAACATGAAAAATGAGAAATATATGAAAAATTGTGGTTGCAATCACATTTTTCATGTATTTCTCACTTTTCATGTAGCAAGGTCCATCAAAAGTATGCAACATGGGTACCCCATGGACGAGGAATCAAATTCTGCAATTAACTAGTGTTCCCGCTCGAAATTTGAGTAAACCCATGGGGAAATAAGTTGAAAATACGAGTTGAAAAAATAGTTTTTCTTTTTTCCCTCTAAAATTTGATGATGTAATCTAGTCTAATTTTATTATTTCCATTATTATTTTATAATTTCCTTAAGAGACTCAGTTTAGACCTCAAAATTCCTCTAATGTAAATGACTTCAAGGAGGTCTGTGTAAAATAAGTCATTCAAAGAGAGTTGACAACACCCCACAACCCACAGCAGAATGGAGTCGCTGAGAGGAAGAACCGGAACATTGTTGGAGCTACAGAGATATGATACATGACCAAGGGCTACCACTGCATTTGTGGGTAGAGGCAGGTAACATAGCAGTCTTCATGCAGAACCAAAGTCCTCATCAGATTCTTGGTATGATTAGACTGGAGGAGGCTTTCAAGGTGAGAAAGTCAAATGTGTCTCACTTCAAAATTTTTGGAGACTTTATTTACTAACATGTCTACAAATATTTGAGGAAGAAGCTTGAGTCGATAGCGAATTTGGGAATTTTTGTGGGTTATACGGAAACTCTACACAATTACGTGTGTACTTACCTTCCCTCAAAATTAAAGTTGTGCGAAGGGATGTAAAGTTTGATGGGAGAAAGTGATATGGTGCTCTCTTAAGAGGGAGCTTCAGATACCACCAGAAGAGGAGATTTTAGCTCCAAAGGAGGAGCCTAGGGAAGTTGTGGAGCAGCCACAAATAGAGGAGCAGAGAATGGAGACATCCACTCAAGCGGAACCATCCAGAGAAGGCAGAAAAAGAACCAAGGAATATGATAGACTAGTGCAGGATGCGAGGGAGAATGTGAGAGCTCCCTCAAATTTGCCAAGGCAAAGGAGGTCACCTGAGAGGTACACTAGCTAAATGGCTCTAATGACTGAGCTTGTAGAGACTGAGCCATCCTCTTTTGAGGAAGCAATTGAAAAACCAGTGTGGGTTGATGCAATGGTGGAAGAATATGAATCCATCATGAAGAACAGTGTTTGGAAGCAGTCCCAAGACCAGAAGATAAATCAGTTGTGGCTTCGAGATGGATCGTCAAGGTTAAGCATGCAGTAGAGGGAAGCATAGAGAAGGCTATGTTTGTGGCCAAAGGATTCTCTCAAGTTGAGGGAATTGACTATGAGGAAAAATTTGCTCCTATAGAAAGGTATTCATCTATCAGATCAATTCTTTCACTAGCTATGGAGATGGGGTGGAAGATCCACCAGATGGAAAACAACATTTCTCAATGGTGTTATTGAGGAGGAGGTGTACATAGAGAAACCATAAGGTTTTGGGACATTTTATCGGGAGTCTCATGTGTGCAGACTCAAACGAGCATTGTACGATCTCAAACAGGCACCCTTAGCTTGGTACACCAGGATCGATAGTTATCTTACTGGTTTGGGCTTCACCAAAAGTGAAGCGAATGTGAACCTATATCATATTTTGGTAGAAGGTAAATTGCTTATCATTGTTTTATATGTTGATGATTTAATATTCACAGGTGATGATTCATTGATCAGTTCTTGCAAGGAGGTTCTTGCAAGGAGGACCTTGCAAGGAAATTTGAGATGAATGACATGGGTCTCATGCACAACTTTCTCAAGTTGGAAGTATGGCAAGGCGATGGGGAATTTTTTTGACTCAAGGAAAATATGCTAATGAGATACTATAGATATTTTTCATGGAGATTTGTAAGCCCATGGAGACACCTCTAACGACCAACTGGAGGAAGGAAACTGCCACTTCAAGTGAAGAGGTGGATGCTACCAATTATTGGCAGTTAATGGGTTCACTAATGTATCTTGTGAACACATTACTAGATATGTGTTATGCAATCAAGTAGCTAAGCCAAGCTATGGTTGGGCCGAAAAAAATTTATTGGAAGGTAGCTAAGCATGTTTTACAATACCTCAGAGGCACTACCCAATATGGATTATGGTACAGACGAACATAGGGAGTGAAGTTGTGTGGATTCATAAATGCAGATTGGATAAGGAGTCCATATGACTAAAAGAGTACATCAAGTGGAATTTTCAGTGTTGGGTCTTGTTGACCCTGCTACCTACACCTACCTACAAGTCAGTGAGAAAAGCCTTCAACCCCACAAGGTGTGGTTGGTGGTAGGGAACTTAGAGAAGGGGTTGTCACACTAAACCCATTTTCTCTTTGTTTAAGTTATCTCCTAGGTTAGCTAATGGGGGTGATCCCTAACGAAAAGTTAAGTTAAAAAGAGATGTGAGTTTCTAGGAGAATTGTTAGAGTTAAATTACTTCTTTAAGATTTATAAGCCAAAAACTGATATGGGGAATAACCATCATAAGATAAGCATGAAATACATAAACAACCAGTGCCTTCCAAGTATTTGCTCTTTAAGAAATGAAATTTCATTTTTGCTTTAGAGTGAAGTGAAATGCTTTCAAATGAAAGCCAAAATAACCTTGGACTTGAGTTTCCAAATGGAAAAGGGTTACATAGCTTATGCTTCAGCTCCCTTTCTTCAAACTTAAATTACCTCCAAGAACACCTGTAGGAAAGCAAGCAAAAGAGTTAGCATGCAAAAAAAATAGGGCCTCAAATGCTAGATGAAGCCAATATGCACACAAATGAAAGAAGAAAATATATTATATTTTTCAAGATGGAAAAGAAGCAAATGGCTCATGAAACCCCCTCTTAAATAAATCTCTTAATGTCTTATGAGATTGTTGGCTTGAACAACTTGTGGTATCCTTGATATCCTTGGAGGTGACTATTCGAATCAAAGAAGTCCTCACACTCCAATAGAGTTGGCAACCTATCCTTTGAACACAAAAATTCCTACAAACCAATTGTTAGTGCAAAAGAGACTTGGCATATAGAGGCCAAGTTGAGCTTGTCATTCAATTGAAAATAACAAGCTGCAACAAGAGCACAAAATATACCAAGCCCAAAGGAGATTTGAGATAACTACAAATCTCTCCTCCCTATACAATAATGCCCTTAGGCAAATGCACAAAAAACAACTCGATATTGATAGCAATGTAAAATCAAATGAATAATAACATCAAATGAAACAGGTATACCTCATCAACCAAAGAATGCACCACAAGAAAAGCTAGTAACCCCAAAGACTTTTTATTTATATGAAAGATGAATACAAAATTCAGCAAAGTCTCCGCAAGCCCAACATCTCATTAGATATGATCAAAGATGAGAGCCAAAGCTTATTTAAATATGCAAATGGGAGCCAATCCCAATGTGAGTGCAAGTGACAAGTGGAAGGGTGAATATCCCAAAGCAAAAAACGAATTTGAAAGTGGCTGCAAGAACTGTCCAAGTGTTGGAGATAATTGTTGTAAACCACTCCTTAACTAGTTGTGTATATCTCCCTTGAGAATTAGCGTTCATCCATTGGTAACCTGTGTGTGTCTCACTGCTGCCATGTGTATGAATGCTGGTGGAATGGGGAGACAACTCCTTAGTTAGCCGTTGTAAACTCCATTGCATTCCCAATGAATTTGTAAAAAAAAAAACATGGTGTGACACCTTGCAATTTGAACCAACAAACTGTTGTTCATACTTTTCGTAGGTTGTTTTTTCACTGCGTGTTAATTTGTTTCATATCACCTGTTGTGAGTGTTGATTTGATGGGCTTCCAAGTGTGAAATCTGATGGGTAAAATAGGGAGCACACTCCCACTGAGGTCTCAACAACTAAGTGCCACGAGTTCCTATGTTGAAGTTTCTAAGTTTACTTGGTTAGAAACCCTCCATGCACTTTATCTGATTTATTTCTACCTACTTGTTATTTTCCTTAACAAGTTGTTTACAATGTAATTACTGAAAATAAACACTAGTGCATGTTCAACATATTACAGGTCAGCAACTAAAAGAAACAAAAACAAACACGCCATATGACACCATTATTTTTGGACTAATGTCCCCGGAAAAACCCAATGTGCGAAAACCATTGCAATTATCAGAGGGTTTTCTTATTAAGCAATATCATATTACAATCTAGGTGTCGAAACTAGCCTACCCAATAGAGAATTTCCTTGGCAGTAATACCTCTCAGTTTCTGAAAAATCTCCTGGCTGAAACCCCGGATAATCCTTCCGACAACTACTCAGCACAAATCTACCCCAGAAACCCCAGCGTCAACCTTTCTCTGCACTGCATCAGCCCCTCTCTGCCTCACACTAGCCCTGTGTCACCCCGAATGGGTCTGCATCAGCCCTAGGAGGCCCTGCATCAACCCTCTAGCCCTCTGCGTCAATAATGTTGGCCTCTCTAAGGCTCTCCGCAGCTCCCGGCTGCTTCTGCATGGCCCTGCGTGAGCCCTGGCTAGCTCTGTGCCACTCTCCTTAGCTACTACACTGCTCCCAAGGCACTATCTTTGCCTCTCTATCTCTATGTCCTCAAATTCCCCTCAGTTGCATCTCGCGATCGCTAATTCTATCTCTCTTAGCAAACCCCGCTCTAAATAATAGAATGACTGATGACTCTGGTGTATTCTCCAAGTGACCCTCAGGCCTCCTCTTATACTTTTCCTGTTGACATATCAACGGCTGAGATTAAGTCCCTAATCAACGGCTAAGATTAGATATGGCTTGATCCATTTCTTTTAGACCATTCTAACACAGATTCATATTAATACACATTAATATTTTATTTTCCCTAAGTTTAGACTTAGGGAATCCATTAAAAATATTAATTATTTTAATATCTCCTGATCTGTTTAGAATTTTCCCAAACCCTTTCTCGGTATTGGAGATCTCATGTGCCTCAAACTCTCCACCAAATTTCATGGCTAGAGCACATCTGATGCTACCCCAAATCAACACTCCCTCTTAGCAAGGACTGTGCTCTAGCAATACTCCTTACTGAGTATTACTTTGATCATCCGGCATCGGTACCTATGCTAATGCTAGGCCTTCCTGCCCAACATCCTCTGCACTTTTGCATCCTGTACTATTGCCCATGGTTCTACCACCGTTGCATCTGTACGACAACTCCCTCTGCATCCCTATTGCTGCTAGTCCTTTCTCCCAGCACTACATCCGCATTGCACCTCCTCTCATCATGTTGCATCGTGCTGCCCACTGCTGCACTACAACTCAATTACTGAGAAGTAAGTAACTGATCTCCCAATCTGACCTCCCTGTTGGGCTAGAGACACCCACTAATCCTGAAGCTCCCTCTTCTGCTGACAAGTGCTCCCTCTCTGACCTCTACGTTGCTGCAACAACTCCCTACATCTCGCACCGTTGCACACCTCTCTGTGTCGTCTTGCACTGGTACAACACTCTTGTGCCTCTCGCATTGCTGCAGCCTGCTAGCCTCACGCTGTCTCAGGACTCCTGCACTGTAGCTCTCTTTGCCGCTCCATCCACATCCGTCTCTACACATATCAGCCAATCCTGCTACTCCTCATCGGGGCTCCTGTAGCAAGGTCTAATCCAAGAGGTTGGGTACCTCAAGGATCCTGCCCTTCATCGCCTATAGTCTGTCTACCTACAGCTTTATGTCTCCCCACTTCCGCTCAAGTGGTGCGTGTGCACTCATGGCATAGTCATTGTCGATCAAGACTTCCTTCTCTACCCGTGCTAGCACTGCCTTAGTCTCGGAAGTCTCTCCCTTACTCCTCTTCCTTAGACACTGGGTCACATAATGACCCAAATCCCCACAGTGGAAGCAATTGATCTTGGAGAGATCCTTCTTCTTCTGCTTTTCCTACTTTCCCTCAGATGCCAAGGCCACATCTTCCTCCTCCTGCTTGACTTTGATCCCCTTCTGCTGCTACCCATCTTCGACTGTCATCTGATCTCTTCCTGACGAAGAGCTGCCCACATCTCGTCCCAAGGTGGAAGTGTCCCTCTGCCCAGTATACTCTCAAAAAATACCTCCCAGTCTTCTGACACAACGGTCAGGGTTGTCCTCACCATCAGCTCTTGATATGGTGTCGCCCCTATAGCAGTCAACTGATCTCGGATCTCATTCAATCCTCCGAGGAAGGTGTCAATCGGTTCTCCCTTCTTCATCTGATACGACCTCAACTGATTCTCAAGTAACATTCTTCTCTGCACAAAAGTATGTTGGTACAGCTTCTTGAGAGCCTGCCACATCTCAGATGTCGTTTCCTTCTCAGCTATGTGTGGTACTACATGGTCCTTGACCCTAAGGATAATGCTCTTGGCCCTCGCCATCACCTCCTCGTACCTGTCATTATCATTAGGGTCAACAAGGATAGCTATTACCTTCAAGGCGAAGTTCTTGACACGATTCCTGTCAAGTACGGATAAGATTCTGGCCTTCCAGACTGCGAAGTTCGATGCTCCATCCAGTCTATCCTGGTCTCTTACTCCGTGCAGTGCCATGATGCTCCTCTACTTCCCTCTTGGAAGTTCTCTGTTCGACTCCTCTGAGTCTCTACTTCCTGTCTAGAAGTTCTCTTCTGGACTCCCTCTGAGTCTTGATTTCCCTCCTAGAAATCCTTCTTCCGCTGTCGAGATACCCCCTACTCTGATCGTCTTGTGCAATTGCACCACTGATCCAGGTTCCTCGGCTAGAAACCCTCGATAGCAACTCCTCTGGCCTTTCTCTGTCAGGTACTGTTCTAAATACAGTACCTCACTAGCTCCACTCTACAATATTCCCGCATCCTTCTAAACCCCAGCGACCTAAAGGTGAGAGCTCCTAGGCTCTGCGCAATCCTGGCACCAGCAACCCGACCTTCTCATCCAACTACGTCAGCCCTCCCAGCTATTGTGTGGCTCTACATGAGGCTTCTTTTTCCTTCCTTAGCCTCTGCATTGCCTCTTCTTGGCTCACCCTTGATGACACAGTCACTACGTCACCCTTCCTTGTTGCTGCTCTGCTAGAAACAACTTTTGTCACCTTGGGACCACTGTTTTCTACTGCTATTGCTCCGCTCGATTGATGTCCTTTAGTCCTCCTATGATCTACAATTTGGCTCTGATACCATGTTGAAGTTTCTATGTTTACTTAATTAGAAACCCTCCATGCACTTTATCTGATTTATTCCTACCTACTTGTTATTTTCCTTAACAAGTTATTTACAATGTAAATACTAAAAATAAACACTAGTGCATGTTCAACATATTACAGATCAGCAATTAAAAGAAACAAAAACAAACACGCCATATAACACCATTATTTTTGGACTAGAGTCCCAGGAAAAACCTAATGTGGGAAAACCAGTGCATCTATCTGAGGGTTTTCTTATTAAGCAATATCATAGTATAATATGGGTGCCAAAACTGACCTACCCAACAGAGAATTTCCTTGGCAGTAATACCTCTCAGTTTCTAACAAATCTCATGGGTGAAACCCCCGATAATCGTTCGGCAGCTACTCAGCACAAATCTACCCCAGAAACCCCAGCGTCAGCCTCTCTCTGAACTACGTCAGCCCCTCTTTGCCTCACGCTGGTCCTACGTCACCCTGAATGGGTCTGCGTTAGCCCTGGGAGGCCCTACGTAAGCCCTCTAGCCCTCTGCGTCAGCAACGCTGGCCTCTCTAAGGCTCTGCGTGGCCCTGCGTGACCCCTGGCTGGCTTTGCATCACTCTCCTTGGTTACTACGCTGCTCCCTTGGCACTATCTTTGCCTCTTTGTCTCTTTGTACTCAAATGCACCTTAGCTACATCTCCCGATCACTAATTCTACTCTCTTAACAAACCTCGCTCTAGAAAATAGAATGACTGATCACTCTGGTGTATTCTCCAAGTGACCCTCAAGCCTCCTCTTATACTTTTCCTGATGACATATCAATAGCCGAGATTAAGTCCCTAATCAACAGCTAAGATTAGATCTGGCTTGATCCATGTCTTTTGGACCATTCTAACACAGATTCATATTAATACACATTAATATTTTATTTTCCTAAGTTTAGACTTAGGGACTCCATTAAAAATATTAATTATTTTACTATCTCTTGATCTGTTTAGAATATGCCCAAACCATTTCTGGGTATTGGAGATCTCATGTGCCCCAACCTCTCCACCAAATTTCGTGGCTATAGCACATCTGATGCTACCCCAAATCAACATCCTATGCCAAATCTACTTGTGCATAGAGCTGCCAAACAGATCAGCGTATGGGTATTGTTAGTGCATTGACTGCTGTGTAAAATGCATGGAAGCTACCAGGAGTAATTAGCATACAAGTGTATGGAATCATGTGGAGACCAATCACCACAAATCTCTCACCAAACTAATCTCATATCAGCATTGATTTTTCGATTTAGCATGTGCATTGAAACTTTACTTTGCCTGACTGCGTGGAGTTCATTTGGCATGTGCATGAAACTTTAGCTTGGAATATACGTATACAATGGAAAATGAGTGGGGTCCATTCCTCACTCATATTACCTTTAAGATTAGACTTTATATTAAATCAAATCCACTTTTAAATCATTCATGGTGTCTCCAAACTTCATCGTGTTGCCTTGTTGATTGCTTTTTTACCACCCTTTGACTTGCTTTGACCTTGAGTTGTAATTGAGCTCGCGCCTTTTTGGTGGGCCCCATGTAACTGCCACATTACCTTTGAATTTCATTTGGAACTGCCATGTCATTTGGTTGACTTTCTTTGACTTTGGAAAAATTTAGAAATTTTTCCAATTATTGAATTTTTCTCATTTTTTCTCATTTTTTGCCATTGTCATTAGGAAAATCGGCTTTTGAGGGATTATAAGTCATTTTTTGACCCTCAAAGTGGGTCCTAAGATAATGTTGGGTCTCTGAAGATGAATTTCGAATAGTGACACGCCCCAGACATTTTCTAAGGCCACTTATTTACATCATTACGTAGAAAATAATTAAAAAATCTCATTTTGCGGGAAATTTTTAATTATTAAAAAATCCTACTTAGACCTAGCCAAATTCCACAAAAAAATTTGTGTGATCTAGTATGGTAATATACATCGACTCTAGACACTAATATGTGTTAGAGGCTCAACCTTCAAACCGTCACCCTGGCTTTAGGGTAAAAAATGAGTGAACCCAGAAAATTATCCGCCTCTGAAAAAGAAGGGATAATTAACCAGATAAAAAAAAAAAAACTCCAGGGTGTACTTGTTTGTTGATCGAGTCCCAACATCCTAGGCCTGTTACAGACTCAAAAACTCATCATCACTAGTATCACTTATTACAATTCCCCGCAGGGTGTGGAATCTGGGTACAAGAAAGATGATGAGAAGATAGAAGTAGAGTTAAAAAACTATATTCGCTGATGATATTTGATGGTACAAGTGTCCTTTGGATCATCCTTGGGCATGGAGTCTTCATATAATCATCAGGTGCCACTCCAGCGGTCAACAAGTACACAATGGTTTCTCGGTACAACAAGAAGCAAAGATATGTGGCGGTCAGCTTGGCAGAAGCAAAATACATGGATGCAAGTCAAGCAACATGTGAGGCGATCTGGATGAGAAAGATATTTGCAGGAATGTTTGTTTAGATGATGGATCCAATTGTGGTCTATTGTGATAATCAAAGTTGCATTAAGCTCTCTAAGAATCTGGTATTTCACGATCGATCCAAGCATATAGATATTTGGTATGTTAGGTCCCTATACTACTAGTGTAACCCCTTATTGTTAATAGTACAACCCCCTTATTATATCGTTGTGCCCATGTAGTCCCCATATAGTTATTATTGTGCCGCATAGAAGCCCACTATTGTTATTATTGTAACCTTACATTATTATTGTTATGTCGGCTTTGATTACATTATGACCCCTTAGACTCCTATATATAGAAAGGAGGTCTTGTCATTTGTATCATCCAAGAAGTGTTCATTTGTGTAATGTAAAGGAGGTTGCCCCCTCGAAGAGGTTGAATTCTAAGGCGTTGATCAATCTTTTCTATCTTTTTGTGAGATGGTTTCATAACATTTGGTATCAGAGCTTTGGATTCTAGGGTTTCGCTACTTCAAACAGGTCATCGTGGCATTTTCACTATAATGTTTTTTCTGTGATGTTTCAGAAGATAAAACAAAACCCATTTGAGAAGACATCTCACTGAACCTTGGGTCCAAATTTCAGAGCTTGTCTCACTATAGTTTCAGAGATATGATCTGCAGACATTAGGGTTTTTGCAAGATGCAGAATTTCAACTAAAACAGGTCATCGTGGGATTTTCGCTATAACGCTTTCGCTACAAAGTTTCAGAAGCTAAAACAGAAACCCATTTGAGAAGGAATCGATCTGAACCTTGGATCCAAATTTCAGATCTTGTTTTGCTATATTTTAGGAGATATTATCCGAGGAAGTTAGGATTTTGGCAGACCCCTGAATTACATTCCAAACAGGTGACCAAGGGAAAATTGTCATAACTGTCTCTCTAAGCATCAGATTGAAATTTCGTAATAAGTTACAGAAAGAAGACTTCCTGTAGTTTTCTGTATATCAGTTTTAGGTACTAAAGTCGAAACAGTGAGACGTGGCACATTGTACAAGTTCGCTCTATTGAACTAGTCTATAATTAGGTCACCGTGGGAGATTTGGCATAACTCTTTCTTGGATAATCAAATTCTGATCAGACTTGTAGGGTTAGAAAGAGAACTCAAAGAGATACCGTAGGAAGAAATTTCAGAACTTGGAGATCTGAAATTACAGAGTTACAGTGGTTTCAAGATCGAGCTCCTAAAATCACGAAAAATCGAGATGAAGAAGTTTGATGACAAGGATCTGGTAAATTGGATACTACAGATGAAGAAATATTTTGATCTACATGGTGTACCACTATTACAAAAGGTACGTATTGCATCTAATTATTTAGAACCGAATCAATTTTTATGGTATAAAGGGCTTTGTTCTCGTAAACCACTTGTCACTTGGTTAATTTTCACAAAAGAAATGATAGCACATTATAAGGATACAAAGAGAAACACCTTTAGCCAATTGATAAATCTCAAACAAAAGTGTTCAATGGAAGAGCACATTGAGGACATTCAAAAATTAAATATAAGGGTAAATGATATTCCAGAGAAGCAAAGGATTGATGCCTTCATAGGTACTTTAAAGGATAACATTCAACATGAGGTTCGTCTTTGGGAACCTGATTCATTGGAGAAGACATTCAGGTGGGAAAGAAAAATTGAAAGCGAAATTATGGAAACAAGGCATCCCACCACTAATGACTATAATTATGGAAGTGTTTTTTCTCCTAGCCTTCCTCAACCTACAAGGTTTACACCACAACAATTGGAAGAAAAAAGAGAAAAAGGACTTTGTTACAATTGTGATAGCAAATGCACTAAAGGTCATAAGTGTGCTGAGAAGAAATAATTTTACATAGATTATGAATAGGAGGAAGAAAAGGATCAAGAAACATCAAAAGAAGAGGATATACACCACGAACCAACCCCAGAGAAAGAAGAAATGAATCCAACCATATCTTGTAAAGCATTGGCAAGAATTACCACTCCTCAAACTCTCAAGATAGAAGGACATATCAAGAAAAAAAAAGGTTCAAGAAGTGAAAGATCACATCGAGAAAGAAGAAATGAATCCAACCATATCTTGTAATGCATTGGCCGGAATTACCACTCCTCAAACTATCAAGATAGGACATATCAAGAAGAAAAATGTTCAAGAAGTGAAAGATCACATCGAGCATCAAGAAATGAATCCGGCCATATCTTGTAAAGCATTGGAAGAAATTACCACTCCTCAAACTCTCAAGATAGAAGGACATATCAAGAAGAAAAAGGTTCAAGCAGTGAAAGATCACATCGAGCATCAACAACAAGTTCTCCAACTTTTAAAGGATAACGCCACTTTGGTGCATAATTGAATGAAACAACAGGTAGATCAACATCACAGTGAAAAAAGTTTTGATGTAGGTGATTGGGTGTTTTTACGGCTACATCTCAAGAAAGCTATTTATGAGAAGGAAATGTTGGCAATACTACATGCACTTAAGAAATGGCGACTTTACCCAATGGGAAGACACTTCAAGGTAAAAATGGATCATGATAGTCTTAAATACTTTTTAGAACAAATATTATCTTTAGAAGAACTGAAAAAATGGGTCACAAATATGTTGGGTTATGACTTTGACATCATCTATAGAAAAGGGAAGCAAAATTTTGTTGCAGATGCACTCTCAAGAAAGAATGAGGATGTGGAAGCATTGTTTTGTGATATTTCTATTATCCAACCAGATTGGATAAACGAAGCAAAGTGTAGGAATTTACAGGGTAAGTTCGTCAGACAGAACACCAAAGGACACCGCTCACAAACAGATCACAGATAAATACACCAGTACTTTTGACGTGGTTAAAACCCTCAAAGAGGGAAACAGTCCACGACCTGAGCCAACACGGCCACTTCAGGCAATTTATTAATAAAAGAATGAAAATTTACATAAGCTTCTCTCATGAACGGTTAACCTACAAATGACCCTCCATGCTCTTTAAATAGAGATCATGGACCAATCGGGTGTTAAGCCACGGATCAAGTGTCGGTAATACCGAGGAGAGAATGAACCGTCGGATCACTACATATCGTGACCGTCAGATTGTAAGTTACAAAATGTACATAGTAAAGAAACACACTTTACCTAACTCTATACTAGACCAAGTTATACTTAACTTTTTCCTATGTGTCGGAATATCCAAACATCCCCCCTTAAGAACAACTTGGGATAGGATTGAAGGATTTACAAATATGACACAATAGGAGAAGGAAGGAGGCACTAGAGCCTATCCCCCCTTAGTGACAACTTCCTAAACTCCAACCATAAATCGAAGTTTAGTGAACTTCGCCTCTGTGAGAGCCTTTGTAAAGATGTCGGCAACTTGATCATCTGTTGAACAATATTGCACTTCAAGAACATGGTCGTGGATGAGCTTTCTGATGAAGTGCATGTGCAGTTCAATGTGTTTGCTGCGCTGATGTTGGACTGGATCTTTGCATAGTTGAATGGCACTTTGATTATCACACCAAATTGTAGTCGGATGTTGCTGCTGAGAGCCAAACTCTGACAGGATCTGACGAAGCCACAAGGCTTCCTTACTAGCTTCTACGGCACCACGATACATTGCTTCTGCTGAAGAAAGAGAAATGGCACCTTGTTTCTTGCAAGCCCATGTAATAGGTCCTGAACCAAGAGTGAACACATAACCTGCAGTAGACTTCCGGTCATCAGGGTCACCAGCCCAATCAAAATCTGTGAAACCAACCAATAGAGGAGCTGCTTCGGCACTGTAATGAATCCCAAACTGAATTGTTCCTCGAACATAACGAAGTATTCTTTTAGCTGCTTTCCAATGACTTTCACGTGGGCTTTGCATAAACCGAGCAACAAGGCCAACAGAAAGGAAAGGTCAGGACGAGTATGGGTTAGATACAAAAGTTTTCCTACAAGTTGACGGTATAAGGTAGCATCAACTTCAAGAGAAGTACAAGTGACTGAAAGTTTGACTCCAGACTGAAAGGGAGAAGGGGCTGGCTTACAGTCTTCCATGTGAAAATGGCGTAGAATATTACAGCCATACTTGGACTGGGAAAGGAAAATACCTTCCTTGGATTGCAAGACTTGAAGACCAAGAAAATAATGTAAGTGTCCTAAGTCTGTCATTTCAAACTTCCTTTTAAGGCTAGACTTCACATGGTTTATAAGGTTGGGATCACTACCAGTCAGGATAAGATCATCAACATAAAGAACAAGAATGATAAGAGACTTGCCCACTTTCTTGGTGTAGATAATATTGTCAGAATGACACCCAGAAAAGCCATTTTCTAAAAGAAAGTTATCCATTTTGGCATACCAAGCTCGAGGAGCTTGCTTGAGACCATAAAGGGATTTCTTAAGCCGACATACAAGGCTGGAGTCTGTTTGTATAAAGCCAATAGGTTGTTCCATATAGATTTCTTCATGCAAGTCCCCATCCAAGAAGGCGGATTTAACATCCATCTGATGGACTTCCCATTTGAAAGAGGCAACAAGGGAAAGAACAAGGCGGATAGAGTTCATTTTGGCAACAGGGGAGAAGGTTTCAGTGTAGTCAATGCCTTCAACTTGTGAAAAACCCTTAGCAACAAGACGAGCTTTATGTTTATCAACTTTCCCATCTGGTCCATACTTGGTTCTGTAAACCCATTTGCATCTAACAAGTTTTCGTCCCTTTGGTAGAGGAACAAGATCCCATGTATCATTTGCCAATAATGAATGATATTCTTCATTCATTGCTGCTTCCCAATCTGGATGGCCTGAAGCTTCTGCAAAGGTGTCAGGATCATAATTCACTGAAGCTTGAGCCAGTAAAGAAGAGGCTCTATCAAACTGAGAACGTGTAAGTCGTTGATCTGTAGGATCACCGGCAAGATCACCTGCTGCATCCCGAGTAGCACGGACCCATTTTGGATGCTGAGGAGCTGAAGGAGGATCCTGAGAAGGTGGGGGAGGATTTTCATCCTCGCTTTCATCATCTGAAGAAGAAATATTTTCAAAAGTAGAAGAGATAGGGAGAGGTGGCACATCCGCCGAACTAGGCTCGTAGGCCGATATATTTTCAGCAAATTTTACATCTCTTCTAATGATAACATTTTTGGACTTAAGTGGAATAAGTCTATATCCTTTGACATCTTCAGAATATCCAACAAAAATACATTTTTCACTCTTAGGTTCTAAAGCTTTATGTTTCTCATCCGGAATATGGGCCCATGCTTCACTTCCAAAAACACGAAAGTGACTTACATCTGGTTTGATTGAGCTCCATGCTTCTTCTGGAGTGATATTCTTTAAAACCTTAGTAGGAGTGCGATTTATTATGTAATTTGCATAGTTAATTGCTTCTGCCCAATAATTAAGACTAAGTCCTTTAGATTGAAGCATACAATTAGCCATTTCCTTTAAGGTGCGATTCTTCCTTTCAGCTACACCATTTTGTTGTGGAGTATATGGAACAATGTGTTGCATTTGAATTCCATTCTCAGTGCAAAAGTTGATGAATTTGTTGTTAACATATTCTTCGCCATTATCAGATCTTAGCTTAAGAATTTGATGTCCAGATTGTTTTTCAACAAAGGCCAAGAACATGTTAAATACTTCACTCTTGAGTTTTAAGAAGTATACCCAAATGCGTCTGGAGAAATCATCAATAAAAGTTAAGAAATACTTGTAGCCAGAGAATGAAACAACTGGAAGTGGACCACATAAATCACTATGCACGAGCTGTAAAGGGGCTGAGGCATGCCAAGAGGCAAGTTTTTCACAACTGTCCGATGATGTTTTCCGAGTACACATCCGGAACAAACACCATCTCTGCAAGATACCATTGGAAGACCTGTCACCATATTTTCTTTACATAGATTCTGAAGAGAGCGATAGTTTAAGTGACCAAATCGCTCATGCCAAAGTTTGCTCACTTCATCATTATGAGCAACAAATACTGAGGGAAGATTTGATGACCCAAAGTTGTGAAACTTATACAACCTTGTAGAATCATCAGCAATGCCAGTAGCTAAAATCTGTCTAGGATCTCTTAGGTCCTTAATTACAACATCGTGAGGTGAAAATTCAACAATTTTACCTTCACCTGAATGGGTTATCTAATATACAGATAGAAGGTTGCAGGATAAGGTTGGAACACATAATACATCATTAAATTGACCATTGTCTATCTGAACAGTTCCAGTCCCTACAACACTAAGAGATCTATCATCACCAACATATATATTTTTGGTGTTACAATCATTTAAAGAAGAAAACATATCTTTGTTTTTGGCCATGTGATAAGAAGCTCCAGAATCAATGAGCCACTCATGAGAATGAGAAGAAGAAGATACATTTAGTGCATAGCCAGACCGAGATGCTTGACAACCACATGCAGAAAGTGCCATTCCTGAAGATGAAGTTGAAGAGTGCTCCAAATGGATGTTATGCTTCTTCATTGTTGCTTCCAAGGCTTCCATCTTCTTAAAGCATTTAGATTCTAAGTGGCCATCTCGATTACAAAAGTTGCAATGTCTATCAGTCTTCTTCCCTTTGTTTTTATTTGTCTTATCATTTTGTTGAAATGATTTTTCATTTTGAGGCTGAAATTGTTTAGGACCCTTGTTTGGTTTAGGACTATTCTTTTTAGGATACAACTTCTTAGGATTCTTTGGATTTGGTTGATGCTGGGCGGCTAACGCTTTCTTAGAAGAGTTTCCAAGATTAAGAAGACCAAGGTGTAAGAGTTTTTCTTGTTCTCTTATTAAAGAATCACAAAAAGAATCAAAGGAAGGGGACTTATAGTCTTGTCCTTGAGAAATGAAGGCTTCTCTTGTAGAATGGAAGGTGGAAACAAACACAGAGTAGGCTGGTCCCAACATAGTAAGAATGGAATAGATAAGGTTACTATCTTCTTTCTTAACCTTAACACCTTCCAAGAGAAGTCTAAGGGTCTTGAACTTGGACAAAAAATCTTCAATGCAAGAAAAATTATTGGGGTCCAATGTAAGCAACTCATTTTCAAGTTGATGGGCTCTAAGTTCATTTTTAATTCCAAAGACTTTAGTAATCTGTTTCATTGCTTCATCAGGAGCATCAAGTTCTGCAATATGGAATCTAAGATCTGGAGAAATAGACATCCTTATCAACCCACGTGCTTGATCTTGCCTATTTTCCCATTTAGCTGCCTTATCTTCATCTTTCGGTTTGGTTTCTTGGCCTGTGGCTATTCTGTAGAGACCTTTACTTCTAAGTAAATCCACAATGTAGGACCACCATTGGAAGTAGTTGGTGCTGTCAAGAATAACTTGGCATGGACTTTCCATTTTAACAGAAACTGAAGCTATAGATGCTGAAACTAAGTGTTCCAATGGAAAGATCTCGAAAAATTAGGCTGTTTCAAAAAAACCGGTTCTGAAAACGGCTTCCGGATGAAGAAGTTATGGCTTTTTGAAAAAAATTTGATGAAGTCGTCGACGAAGTGCAGGAATGTGCGGAAATGAAAAATCCGCCCCCACAAAAAGGAGACTTGAACTCAAGACCTATACTCTCATAAATTAGCTTTGGACCAAGTGAGCTATACAAAAAGTTTGAGAGAGAGAGAGAGGGGGGGGGGGGTTGAAGCTTTGGGTTGCGTGCTTGCTTTGAGAAAGCTCTTTTTCCCTACAAAACAAAAAACACAAAACCCAACACGGACATACAAAAAAAAAAAACGAACCTTGCGGCCCGAAGTTAGCTTTAGCCGGAAACTAAATATTTTCCTCAATGTTTCTGATTTCCCGAGATCACACTAAGGCACAGCAGAAAAGAGCATACACATGAGAAAAATCCTTCCTTTCTGTTTCTGATTTGCCCAAATCGCACAGAGTCGCAGGGCAAAGAGCATACGCAGAAATGAAAGGTATAGATCCGGTAATAAAAAAGGCTAAATAAACCGAAACCGAAATAATCAGAGAGAAAATAACTGTAAACTGCAAATAAACATTGTATACCTCCAGATCTTAAAAAAGACGCAGCTAGGACTACCGGAAACCTTTTCGCGTGAAACGAAAGGGGTTCCTCACTGGAATAGATGCTCCCAACACAAGAGAACAGTCCTCTCGGCCTGAAAGCAGTCAGAAACAGTAGATCTAGGAAACAGTAGTCGGATGCAGTTCTACCGGCTTTAGATTTGGATCACCAACGGGCGCGGCCCTCAAATAGCTCCGATACCATGTAGGAATTTACAGGGTAAGTTCCTCAGACAGAACACCAAAGGACACCGCTCACAAACAGATCACAGATCAATACACTAGTACTTTTGACGTGGTTAAAACCCTCAAAGAGGGAAACAGTTCACGGCCTGAGCCAACGCGGCCACTTCAGGCAATTTATTAATAAAAGAATGAAAATTTACATAAGCTTCTCTCATGAACGGTTAACCTACAAATGACCCTCCATGCTCTTTAAATAGAGATCATGGACCAATCGGGTGTTAAGCCACGGATCAAGTGTCGGTAATACCGAGGAGAGAATGAACCGTCGGATCACTACATATCGTGACCGTCAAATTGTAAGTTACAAAATGTACATAGTAAAGAAACACACTTTACCTAACTCTATACTAGACCAAGTTATACTTAACTATTTCCTATGTGTCGGAATATCCTAACATCCCCCCTTAAGAACAACTTGGGATAGGATTGAAGGATTTACAAATATGACACAATAGGAGAAGGAAGGAGGCACTAGAGCCATGAATGGAAGAAGGACGAAGAAGTGTGGCCACTCATTCAAAAGTTGCAGAAGATCCCAATTCAAACAATATTGTCAGAACTTGAAGAGGAAGGAAAAATCATATTGGAACTTGGAGCAGTCACAGAAACAAGAATTTGACAGCTACGAAATCGATCAATTTCAGAGTATCTCATGAAGTGGAAGAACTTACCTGCTGAAGATTCCACATGGGAGGACAAGAATTTTATACAGAAGCATCAAGAACTACTCAAGCGTTGAGGACAACACTTTTTGAAGGGGAGGGGCATGTTAGGTCCTTATACTACTAGTGTAACCCCTTATTGTTATTAGTACAACCCCCTTATTATATCGTTGTGCCCATGTAGTCCCCATATTGTTATTATTGTGCCCCATAGAATCCCACTATTTTTATTATTGTGCCCTTACATTATTATTGTTATGTCGGCTCGGATTACATTATGACCCCTTAGACACCTATATATAGAAAGGAGGTCTTGTCATTTGTATCATCCAAGAATTGTTCATTTGTGTAATGTAAAGGAGGTTGCCCCCTCGAGCAGGCTGAATTCTAAGGTGTTGATCTATCTTTTCTATCTTTTTGTGAGTTGGTTTCATAACATGGTATCATCATTTACAAGACTGTGTGCAGAGACAGATAATGTTGCTACAATACATTCCGATAAAGGAACAAGATGCTGACATCTTGACAAAGGCTTTGTCAAGAGGGAAGTTTGAGTTCCACAGCTATAGGATATGGGTGGTTGATAATCCCTTTCTTGTTGAGAGGGAGTGTTGAGAAGTGCAGCAAGAAAGTCTCAATTTGACTTTGCCTTGGTCAAATTGAGAAAATTTGAATTTCCACATCAGTAGACAACTTGGATGTAGTTAACTTGTGTGACATGGCTCTTGTCACTCAGTTAGCTCAGTAAATTTGAGTTAGAGGGCTTGGAGTTCAGTTAAGCATGTGTGATTACTAAATTTTAGTAATCCAGTTCAGTTATATCCAATTGTGTTTAGTTAAACTAGTTATAACAGTTGGAGGAACTAGTGGAAGGTTAGTTGTGCAATGGGACAGTAGTCTAACTCAGTGATCATCCAGTTAACTGATCAATCAGCCTAAAATAACTAGTGCATGCAGAGAATTCGAGTTCCCAGTTGTGGTGGAGATTCCAAGGCAGTGTAACAAGCAATTGTAAACTAGTTTGAGCATACATGGGTTGCATGCAGTCAGATGATCAAACCTTGGGAATTGCACAATCAATTAGAGGAAAATTCCAAAAAAATAGGGGCTAATTCTC
This sequence comes from Pinus tabuliformis, assembly GCA_031772625.1. Classification (NCBI taxonomy): domain Eukaryota; kingdom Viridiplantae; phylum Streptophyta; class Pinopsida; order Pinales; family Pinaceae; genus Pinus; species Pinus tabuliformis. The sequence continues at coordinate 231,695,549 of CM062805.1, forward strand.
TAGGAATTATGCAAGGAAATAGGGGCTCAAGCAAAGGTATAAAAATTGACTAATTCTAGGTCTTATATTTTTATTGAGCAGAGAGATAGGTTATTCACTTGCAGGTTGTGCTCAGTGCGGGAAAGCAATTGTAATACATCTATATTCATCTGATTAATGCAAATATACTTGAGAGATTTTTTCCAGTTGGGTGCCCCTAGAAAAAATAATATGCATGTGTGTTATTTCTTATTTCATTTCGGATATTGTTGTTCTAAATTATGAATTGAATTCCGCAAATCAGTAGAGTAGAATAGTGTCTTTTGATTTCGATTAAAATTTCTTGAGCAGTTGCAATTCTATCACCATATTTCTACAAGGATGTATGTTGGGGCATCTGCAAGAGAAGGTCAACCACTCATCCTGCCCATATGCCATGGTAGAAGGTGAACCACTCATCCTATGCATATCTCATCAACCGTAGGGGAAGGTGAACCAATCACCCTGTACAAGAAGAACCTCAGGCCCTTAGGAGCTCCCAGAGCTCAATGCTCAACCGAGGCACTCATACTAGGGTTTTTCCACGACTCCAAACCTCTCTCTAAAATGGAGATAAAGTTGACCTTATCAAGAGGTTTTGAGAGGATGTTGGTAACTTGCACATTGATCTTGCAATGCTGGAGCTTGGTTGCTCCCCGTTGTACCATATCCCAAATAAAGTGGTACCTGATGCCAATATGATTGGAGCGGTCGTGGAACAGAGGATTCTCGGAAAAGTGAATCCCACTCTCCAATATACAACGGTGGTTTCCAGCACGTACTCAAATGGCTCACTGAAGAGCTTACTCAAATGGATTCATAATAAGCCATGTTTGTTTCTTTATACACTCAGCCTCAACGGTGTTCCCAGAGCAACAGACTTCAGTCTTTGATTTATTCACAAAATAAAGGTGTTCCCAAGAGATATAGCGCTTAGATGTGCTTTTTCCATTCACTACACGCCAGTCCAGCAATTCTCAGTAGTGTATTTCAGATTATAATTAATCTTAATAAGCAGTTATCCAATATATGAGGCTTAACCATAAATTGTCTCAGATTCTTTGTAGCATGGCATACACCAGTGCCCCCATAAGTTGTCTATATCCGAATCAACTTCTTCTCCATCTTATCAGACCTTTAAGCTTAGGAACAAAGCTAGGTCTTTCATCTTGACTTTAAAAGTCAACTCCCTCTTACATTGATAAATGAGAGGATCATCATCTGTTGGACAGACATCATCAATAATTGCATCCAAACATCATAGCTCCCTCTGAATATCGGGAAATTAACCTTGCCCAAAACATAACCATCGAGTTATCTGCAACCTACTATTAATGATTAATCCTTTGGTCCATGTGCCAAAATCATCCAATCATAGTCATGCGGCTTCTCAAGTAACAAAAATATATCGAATCATCATTAGAGCATTATCACCTGTCATGTCTTGCCTAATGTCCTTCGACATGGTCATCCTTCTTGTAATAATCATTGGGAAAAAGAAGTCATCAAGCCATTTTGCTAGGGATTTTATATCTCCCTCTGAAGTCTTACTTTAGTTGGTCATCCAGCCTTCAATATGCTCCTCATCTTTAAGATGAGATATTGTCATGCTACAACTGTATCAGCAAATTTTCAATTACCAAATCACAGCAATACGAATGCACATGTAATCTCTCTAACATGACCTGCCCATTCAACAGCAACTATGAACAACAATGTATTCAATCTTTGATCTCAACAGCAGTGTCATACCTGTATCAATAGTACCTTGGAATGATTGCTCTGTTCATTTTGAACTGGCTGCTTCAAGTCTGATTATGCCAAGGTGTCTTATGCAACATTGATTCAGAGTCCTAGCCCTTATTAGCATTGTTCTTAACATCTTCTGCCACACTACAGATAGTCCAAAGAGAACGCAAGCAATTGATATCATAGATCAAATCAAGTTATGTCAAGTTACTTCTCAGCCACAAATTTAAACTTCGGGACATATTATCATAGGCTAGTTTCATGAGGTTATCAATATGCTTGGAATATATATAACTGTTGATGTACTACATTTCTTCAAAGATTCAGTGATGTTGCGAAAGAATGTGGCAATTAGACAATGTACCTTAAACTGTTGGTGAAAATTTGACTTATGCCCTCAAGGTTTTGATACTTGCCATTCATTGTTGAAGATGAAAAATTGTGAACAGTTGTAGCCAAGTATCAGTGACACGGTGTTCATCACACAGTGCAATACATTTTTGACTTATTTCTCATGAGCAAGAGAAGTGATTTTTGTCATAAAGGAGGTATGATCACAAACAATCTTCAGATTTGTACACATGCAGGACTGCTTCTTTCAATGATGCTACTGTAGAGCTTCACGATAAATTACTATATAGAAGATTTCAAGGAGACTGATTCTTGAAAGAGGATTAACTCTGTTACAAAAATAAAACGCTTCCACTGCTTGATGCCTGAAGCTTTCCTTCTTTCCAACGTGACGAAAAATTCAATAAGGTCTATAACGTAGGATTTCAGTATAGACTCTTATTCAATAACAAAATTGCCACTGTAAATAAAAAATCTCCACAGGTGAGCTCAACAGATATAAGCAGTTCAAGTAGTGTATATATATGTCGATCATGTTACTATAGAAAGTACTCTCATACAGAGACTTATACTATCAGCATATATTCTTATCACTGTAGGATGTACAGATGCATTAATCCTTTTATGATACTATCCAAAACTGTGAGCAAGGTGATGAGCCTTTACTTATGATAACCCTAATGATCCATCATCCTAGGTCTCCTTCACGCATAGGAGTCTAGACTCCTCTTCCTTTATGACAGAGGCTTGAATTAAGTTCAATGTAATTATGCGGAGAACTATGCTTCTTCTTCTAGCCTTTATTTGTATGATGAGAATTTTGAAGAGTAGCTCAGATCTCATGCTCAGGTATAAATACAAGATCATGTAATCATGCCAATCCAACAACTCATTGCCTCCTTTGTTGTTCAGTAGAGCATCATGCTCTTCTTCTGAATATGTTGAAAAGGATCAGGACATCTCCGGATTAGGCTTCAATTATTCCTTGAAATAGTTTCGTATAGCCTTAGGAAATCACGCTTACCAAGTACTACAGAGACTGATTTGTGGTCCTGGGAAGCTTCATCAATTTCTACTTTCAGATTTCTGCTTAGAGCTAGACATTCCCATTATTTCAAAAACCAAAACTTACTTAGAGATTTGTCACAGAACCCCATAGACTAGGGCACAGTTCTTCATTAGATAGAGATGTCATATATTTTAGTTTCTCCACAGGAACAGTGTCAACATATCTCTCTGTTCTGAGGGAGGCCGAGTAACCTTCATATCATCATCATCAAAATGTAGACATACATCGCTAGAGCTGCAAATAAACTTTAGAAAGGGCACATAAATGACCACATATCTGTTACAAGAGGACAGAACCAGATCCCCTTGAGATACATCAGCTGCTGAAATAGAGATGAGGTGTTGATGTGTTTGAAACTGAGGCCGAGTAACCTAGAGATCCTTGGCATGTGGCACAAAACTCATCCTGGATCAGCTTAAAAAAAAATTGAATAACATTGATACGCAACGTAGCCCTTAACCAAAAGCACATAAAAAGGACTTACAGATGTCTTATAGAATTTGACCTATCTTGAGATTGACAAGACTCCCATGGCTGCAGAGCTATATCACAGAAAGGAGTTCTTTTTTCAACTCAACTTGTAAGGCCTTCAATAAACTCGAACTTGGTTTGCTTCCTTTCTCAGGTGAGAGGACAACTTCAAAAATGTTTTCCAAACAGCAATTCAGATAATATATGCACAGTGCTTCTGCATTTCAGACCTCTGAGGAAACTCAGAGAATTTGGTCCTCCTAAATTGATTTTAGACCTCATATGTTGTGCCCAGGACTGCGATTTCTTTGTCAAATAACTCAGCTTTGTGTGGGCTATTAGATTAGTCCCTTGGTCTTCCAGATCAGGGTCTATATAACCCTCAAAAGTCTTTGCTCTCCTTGATTAGGTTTTGGGCCTAGTCACAGTGACTATGGCTTGAGATCATGCCCAGAATTTGACTTGATGTTGCAAGGAGCTTGGCCATAGGTATTCCTCTGTATTTTGATGTGATGAATCCTTGATATTTAGTGATACTCTTTCCTTTATAGGACCTGCAACCAAGATTTTTTTAATAATAGTTTGCAAGAGAGCCCTCATAGTTCAATACTTCACGTTGCCTGATCTTTGAAGAGGAAGGAAGCCATGGAGACTTGTCAAAACACTTCTTAGTGATCTATTTCTCTCTTGCTCGGGCTTGTCCTCACCTAAGGTCAATACCATGTTAATTTTAGATAAAATGTTTTTTTCTTAGAACAGTTCTTCATATTAACCCGTTTATCAATCCATTTCATTTTCATTAGCAATCACATAATTCATTATCACATAAACAGTAACTGAAGAAAGAACATAAACGATAAATGCAGAAGACAAGCCAAGACAAGATAACACAAGAATATCTCTCAAGGCAGGGAAAAACCCCATGATGGAGAAAAGCCTTGATCAATTCTTCTTATTATTAATATCAAAGTTCAGCAGAGAGAGAGAAAAAATACAATAATTCAAAGTCAAGATTGACTTGCAAATTTGAAGATTCAATATCACTTCCCTTAGATAAATAGATGGCCCAATCAAAAATAAAATTCTAGAGCAGTCAATTGTGCCCTCTTAAGCTAGTGCCATACTGCTACAGAAGCTTGGTTTGGTTAGGGCTACTTACAGTCCATTGTTATCTCACTTAACAGCTCCAAAACTACTCCTCTCAATTGCGGCTCTTCTAGGTATACAAGATGTTGCCCTTTGTTGGCCCTTAGGTCTGTTATGTACCCAAATTAGGCCTCTCATCCCCCTTATCTAGGCTTCTACAGACCTGTGGCCCTTTCTAAAGCAACTGCTATGAAGTGTGGCCTCTCAAGGAGAGAATTTCTTCCTCAAATTTTCCACAAACCAACCTAGAAATAATACATAAACTCGGCCTGCCTTTCTGCCCTTGATTTTGAACCTGTAAGGACAAATTTACCCACACAAACTGCCCAGAATTTACTTAAAGTCCTACGGTTCTCCATCTGAAGTATCTCAGACCTGTTGTAGATGTAAAACTTACTGCAAGCAGCACCTCCGTCTTCATCCCAGAACTTGGCTACCTCATACATATATTTTCTATAGAATAAATCACTTGGATGTGTCTAATGAGGTTGGAGGTCACCTGTATTTATACAAGTTGGTGAGGGTCAAGAGACATGTGGCTGGGGCTTCATGAGCCTACATGGAGAAGTGTCAGACCTTGACAATTTGCATAAGTGTGGGTTTCACAACAAAAACATATTTCTCCTTGCCCAAATTTAGTGCTCTTTAGGTTGATCTTGGTCCTCTTGAAAAGAGGAATTCAATGAAATAATAATCTCCATAAAATGAGCATTTCAAAGAGGAATTTGGCCCTAGTTTCAAATTTTAACACAAATCCGGTGGAGCTGATTAGCGGAGCCGCTAAAGAAGATCCAAGCAGATGTGGAGCAGACAGCGTAGTGGCAAAAGCAGTTGCTATTGGCCAGTGGTGGAGCCACACTATACAACGTATCCCCGAGGGAGTTTCTGTTATACCTAAAATGACCTCCTCATCAACTCAAAGGAGGACACTTTGACTGGGCGAAAACCCTAAGTTACAGACCTATTTTACGGGGTAATGCCCCCCAGAAATAGACAAAGAGTGTTCAAACACTTCCTATGACCCGGCAAGGGGTGTTAGTCCCTAGGTTAATGCTCTATTTTGCCTAAAGGGAAGCATTATTAATTTTAATGATATTCCGGAAGTCAAAGCGCGAGTTGAGTGACTGACACTCCACTTTTCACTCATACGTCAGCTCAAAAAATCCGGAAACATCTGCCTCAGTCCTGTCTAAGGAAATAAAGCGAGGCAACATCTAGCTTTTTCCTCAATTGAACTTATGAAGAAATTGGCAAGGATTGAGCCTCTCCTCATCTATAAATTAGAGGCTAGGCCATTGTAACAAGGATCAGAATTTTGAGCATTGTTATGTTTCCAAGAATTTGATCGAGAGAGAGAGAGAGGAGCAGGGAAAACTTGATTCAGCAACCATGGTTATAATCTTTCTTCTCTCATCTGATAATATAGATATGCTCTTGTTTTGTCTACTTGATGATTTTGACACCTTCTTTCTTTATATGTTGGTTCAATGGCGAGACTGAATATTATCTTAGATGCATGCTAGTTTTATATATTGTTATATGTTGATGTTTTGAATCGTTAAGGTTTCATATGTTGTGAAGGTTACTTTGTGTATTTTCTATGTGCAGGTCCTGATCTGAGAGCTGGTGGAGGATGTTTCCCTTGTCACACTAAAAACTCTAGCGGAACTACACCAAGGACTGAAAGGTAATCCTTCTCTTTTACTTTGTCAATTCCTAGATTAACATGAGTATTTGCATGTATCTCTGAACAATTGCAGGTCACCTCATTCTGTCTACCTTAGGTCCCAGGAGACCTAAGAGAGTTTCATGTCCACAAACCCCCATGCATTAATCCCTATAGCAGAATTGGTGAATCTGCTGGGGGACACTCTTAGTTCCCGACTTTGACCTCCTGTTTCCCAGATCTCTCTTTCTCTCCAAGTCCCTATATTCTTCTTGATTTGAATTCTGATCACCCTATATGCTTCCTGACCTCTTCTACTGCTCACAACTTCTGCACAAACCATAATCATACTCTGTTTGCATCTTAATCCTTTGTAACGCACCCTCCTAGTGTTGTCCATAGCACTATAACATTGCCTAGTTTATTGGATATAGTGTTAGCCCTGCTACTAATGCTCTGTTGGTCTTTCTGAGCCATGTTACTAAACCAATATCTTGACATCCACCCATTCCTATGGATTCTTGGGTTGATAGGTTGCTTGTGGTCTGTCCTTGGGATCTGCAACTGTGAGATTTTTTTGGTTGGTTGCTTGCATGGTCATTTTTCTTTTGAAGAATAACTTAGTTGCATTTAATTTTCGAAAAAAAAAAAAAAAAATATATATATATATATATATATCTTTAGCTTTTTTTTTTAGTTATATTTGTTCTACTATATTGGGTTAGTTAAAAAAATCTTTAGCTTTTTGTTTTAGTTAGATTTGTTCTATTATATTGGGTTAGTTGTAAGATCATTGTATGTCTTCATTTCTTTGCATGTGTTTGGACTGCATTTGGATGTGTAATTTCTAAAATGATGTATAGATACTCTCTCCCTATAAGAACTCTTTTTCATTGAATGGAAATCTAAAAGCATTTTTCTTGCATGGTTTGAGTCAGAGTCTCACTGAACTCCATACGTCAACACCCCCTCTAGAGACATTAATAAAGTTCACATAAAATCAATCGCTTAATAAAATTAATCAGCAAATCACTTTTTAGCACACATAAAGATTAGTTTAAGCTAGGATCTTGGGTTAGGATGTGGTGAGTAAACTACCCAAGATTTCGAAACAGGGACTAGTGACATTAATGATAGTAAAATCTTGTCGCGCTCATATCATCCGGGACCGCTCCACTTACAACGGAGTTAAGCGCGAGACAACATCAAAATGTGAGAGAAGGTAGCTTGCCTTCGATTGCATTTCTGGTGTGTATTATGTGTATTGGGGATCCCCTTGAGGATATCAAAGCCGAGTTGGGGACACAGGTGTCCTACCCACACAGCGTATTGTCAACGATCGTGAACCCCCCGGTGGTGTCTGTGATTTGAGGTAACCTTAGCGGCCAAACTTTTTAGGGACGAACACAAGGTGATTGGGGCAGCCTGCCCTGGTACCTAAGCAGACGAACCTACTCCGTCTTTGGTTTTTTTGGGAGGATGCTCGTATTCACGAGAGTACTTGGCCCCTTCTTACTGAGGTTTGGGCGAAGGTCAAGAGTAATCATAATTGTGCATTTGACCAGCTCTCTCTTTTAGCCACTGTGATACTGGTTTTCATCTCTAGCTAGTGGTGGTTATCAGACAAATTTATGTTCCCTGGCTTCTTGTTGATTGCCTTTAGAGTATTTTTTTATTTTTAGGTGTTGGCTTGTTGACACTGAGACTATAACAAATATCACATTTAAAATTTTGATAAAATATATCTTTCACCGTGGCTACATTCAGCCCTCTTCGTCTACCTAGATGACAACGAGGTCTTCCTCCACTGACTTTAGAGGATCTGTCGAGCCTCGGTGAATTAGATTCTCCTTCATTAGGAGATCAGTCTTCAATGTCTAACATTGAATCACATAACACTTCCCAAGAGACCTTGTTGCCTGAGGACTTATTTAACGAAGGTATTGTACCTCATTATAATCCTCCTCTCATCGATCCTCTTGGACCTGTTTTGGTTCAAGTAGCACAAGTACCTATCATGTCTTCATCAATTCCACATCCAATATTCCTATGGTGACCAGTGGGTCGTGTTATTTTGTGCACAATTTTGCTCCATCATCGCTTTCCCCGCCTATTGTCATTCCTACACAGCTGATTGGTCAACCTGTTATTCAGACCATACTTAGTCTAGGCAAACCAATTACCCCTATCACGTGTGGAGTTCAGTATCTCCCAACCTCCACCCCTTTTGTGTCAACCCCTCGACCATCGCTCCTAGTAGCGTTGTTAGCATGGTCGCCTTCGGAAATCCTTTTGGTTGGAAACCATTGCTATGTTCTAACCCCTAGGCTCAGATCCCTGGGGGGAATATTTCCAACATGCATATACCTATCGGGGGCATTCCTGTTCCCCTACCACTTATAGGAAAAGTTGGTTTGTCACTGATCGACTTGCTTCCTCCGAGTGGACACTATGTCAGTGTCAGTCATGCACCTTTTGCAAACTATGTGGCCAGCAGTATCCCTCAACCCAGTCCTATTGCATCCATTTGGGCACCGCCTCCTAAAACACAATTGAGCCAAGGGGGCAACTTCTATTATGGGGGCAACCAGCCTTTTTCCAACAGTATAATTTCCAATAAGGTTCGCTACCTTATATGACCATGTCGCCATATCCATGAAGTTATTATCTAATGCATACCACGTATCCTATTGGAAACAACTTGATGGAAGGACTTTCTGGTCCTTCAAGTCATCCTGCACCACCTTGGTCGAATTCAGGAGCACCTACACCTTTGCCTTTCTTGGAAACTCTAGACATCCCAGATATTTATAAGCTGACTAATGAACCCATCAATCACAACTTACTCTGGCCTCCAATCCCACACAAGATACCCGCAGACATTCTGAAATTCGAAGGGAAACAAGGGGATGACCCGGCTACGCATGTCACCACTTACCATTTATGGTGTGTATCGAACTCCATGGTTGATGATAGTATCCAGCTCAGACTCTTCCCCCGCACCCTTACTGGCAATGCTTCCAAGTGGTACATTGAGTTACCACATGCGTCAGTCAATACCTTTGGTGCCCTGGCAATGGAATTTCTAAAGCACTTCCAGTTTCTTATCCGCTATGAAACCGAAACGGAAATCCTTACTACTTTATGCCAAAACACCTCCACTCACATCTATGATCACATCCATGAATGGAGACGTAAGCAGAGGCTTGTCAAAGCCCCCATTCCGGATTAGCTCTTAGCAGACTGGTTCTTTAAGTCTCTGCTCCCCCCATCGCCAAGGACATTGCCATGGCTCGTGTGGTTACGGAATACCAATCTATTTGTCATGCCCAGCATTTAGATTTGATCTATTTGCAATTTGGCATGCTTTATGATTTTCTCCCTAATGCCCCCCAAACTTCCAATGCTCCCGCTACTCAACCCCAATGCACACGCTGACGGCATCGTCGGCGTTACCTCTAGGGCTGCTATAAAATAACTAAACGGGCATACTGCCTAGTTATCTGTCACTGTCGATACCACTCCTACTACCCAATCTGTTGCTCCTCCATGCAGTCTACATAAAAACCCAATGTTAAGAACAAGAAGAATCAGAAAAATATCTCTCCTTATGAGGAGCATACCATTACCCAGACAATCCCAATCAAAAAGTTGTTGCTAAATCTGAAAAAGGGAAGGAAAAAACTGTGAAGTTCCCTTGTAAGATCTGTGTTGAGGACCATATGACCTATAAATGTCCTCCTCTTCAAGAATGCATAAACCTCCTTGCACAAAAGGAAACTCACCTAACCCCTGCGGTCCTCAACAACCTATTCCCTGCTCAGCAGCAACAACACCTTGTATCGAACTGAGCGCAACCCCTGCAAGGGGGAAACGGTGGTTCACATCCACCTACTTCAGGTGAAGGACCCTCAATTGTTCACACCGTTGAAACAGTTGATCTACAAACGTGAGCTAAGAATTATGGAAATCTAGTCGCTAACTCTCTAGACACTGCCTCAAGTTCTAATCTACTGCCAGCTAACGATTTGCATATAGAAAGTCTTGTCATTGGCCCTGTGATTCTCCCCCCCAAAGGGTTTTCATCCCACGGCACACAACCCCTCTACAAGTGTTGCCCAAAACTACAGTATTGTAGAAGACTTGGTGCAAGCATCATCTACTATGTCTACCCTCAAAGTACTACAAACTTGTCCAGCACAACGAAAAGCTTTGCTTTCATCCATTGGTGGAATTGACCCTCAGGATTCCAATCTAGCAATTTTCGACATGGAAAAGAGTAAGCCTCGCCTCTCGCATCAGCTTGCATTTCAAGTGCAGGTCGTAGCGAAAGGCAAAATTATCCATTGAACTATCATTGACGAATGTGCCTCAACCTGCGTAATGTTTATTGCTTATTGGCTCGCCTTGGGTTCTCCTACTCTTTCACCGTCATCAAATTCGTTAAAAGCTTTTGATAGTCACACTTTCATCCCAAAAGGATACCTTGCTAGCTACCCCATCACTCTGAGTGGGAAAACTGTAACGGTGGACATTGAAGTCGTAGATCGCAATCTCGACTATAATCTACTTTTGGGCTGCAGTTGGACTTATGTTATGACTACCATTGTTTCTTCAGTCTTATAACTCGTCCTCTTCCCTTTGGATGGGAAAATAGTCATAATGGATCATCTATCCTTTTGTTACCTAGATTATTCCCTGTTTCCTAGCGACAATTTTCCCTTATTGGGTGGTATACCTAACTCCTATGTCAGTATTGGTACTAGTCTTTTGAAGGGTTCCTCGCTTTTAGGATGTTTTCCTCTCCAGCCACCCGAGGTTCCATGGGTGATTTCAATGGTGTCTTCCATTTCTAATGGCCCTACCGATCCCTAGATCCTCCCATCCCCTTCAAACCTTGATTCCTATGGAGAGAAAATGTCATTGTCACAAGCTGAATTAGCTTACCAGGCCATTCAATCTACATCTGATTCTTCTACTACTTTGGTTATGAGTGATGGTACCACTTCCTCTTACATCGCCTCTCCTGCTAATGATCTCCTCAATGAAGTTTTTCCTTCGGATGAAGCTATCCAGGAGATCATGTCTTTAGACGAGAAGGCCTAGGATGACTCTCATCATCGTGCTTCAATATCTAATTCGGGCGCAACATCTTTACAAATCCTGCCTTTTGACCAACTTGAGATTGTTCCTTCAACTTATATGACTATCCAAACTATGGATTCAGAAGCTAAATTGGGTAATATTTCCAAGACTATGCTCATTGATATCTCGGTCAAAACAAGTATCGTGGAAAATATTCATATTGGAGCTGACTGCAGCCCCAAGGAAATTGCATGCTTCACCTACCTTTTTAAGGAATTATGTGATGTCTTCGCTTGACCTTACAAGGAAATTCCCGGCATAGACCCTTCTATTTTCGAGCATGAGATCAAGGTTTATGACAATTCCAAGCTTTTCTAGCAAAGAATTCGACCTATCCACCCTCGCAAAACAGCTGCCATCAAGATTGAAGTTGAAAAACTATTGTGTGTTGGTTTCATCGATCCGTTCCCTTAACCAAATGGGTGTCTAATCTAGTTCCCATAGAAAAAAAACAAGGTGCCATCTACGTCTGTGTCGACTACTGTGTTTTGAATGATGCTTTTCAAAAAGACAACTATCCAACTTTGTTCATCGACCAAATAATCGACGATTGCGCTAGTTATGAATCTCTCCTTTATGGATGGCTTCTCGGGATATAACCAGATTGCTATTAAACCTAAATACCGGCACAAAACTACCTCCTTCTACCCTTGGGGAACATTTGCGTATCTAAGCTCCCATTCAGTCTAAGAATGCAAGAGCAACCTTCCAGAGCGCTATGGACTATGCCTTTCATGATATCAGACACATTGTTCAAACTTACTTGGATGATCTTCCTGCTCACTCCAAGAAGTGCACCCAACACCTAGCTCACCTTCTAACAATGTTTCTTAGGTTTTGGTTTTATAACATCCATCTGAACCCACGTAAGTGTGTATTCTTTGTCGATTCTGGGTGTCTGCTTGGATTCATTGTCTCTAAACACGGGATACGGGTTGATTCTGATAAGGTCAAGGCGATTATTCAATCACACGCACTGCAATCCATCCTTCAACTCCAAAGTTTGCAAGGGAAAGCAAACTTCTTACGTCGCCTCATCGTTAACTATGTCGAATTAACGAAAGGCTTTAAGTGCCTGCTCAAGAAAGGAATACCATACTTGTGGGATGATCAAGCTCAACGGTCATTTGATGCCTTGAAAAAGGCGCTCATCTCAGCTCCACTATTAAGTCCTCCTGACTATACACACAATTTCTATACCTGGCAGCCTCACCATCTTCCATCGAAATGGTGTTAGTTCAAACAAACGATGATCTCAGTGAGAATGTGGTCTACTACCTCTCAAAAGGCCTTGTTGGGCCTGAATTACGATATTCGCATGTGGAGAAACTATCCCTGGAAATTGTTTTTGTTGTCAATCATTTCTGACACTACATCTTGCTGCGTGAGACTATTGTCATTGCCATGGAGAATTCCATAAGGCACATTTTGTCTCATCAAGTTATTGGAGGAATATATTCCAAATGGATCATCATCCTCCAGCAATTTGACTTGGTTTTCCCTACTTCCAAAGCCAAAAAATCCTTAGTCTTCGCCGAATTATAATCGGACCTTCCTAGAGTCGACCTAGATGAAGTAGCTCATGATCCTATGCCGAATGAATCTATTTATCTACTTGACTTTGTTGATCGTTGGTATGGATACATTCTTGTCTACCTCCAAACACAACGTTTCCACCCAGATCTATCATCAGATGACCGTCGTCGCATCCACCACCAGGCTATACACTACTTAGTGCTCAATGATACTTTATATCGTTGTGGCACTGACTCAGTTCTTCGACATTGTCTTACTCTTGCCGAGGCATAAAAATTTCTTAATGACTTCCATGGTGGGGCATTTGGTGGCCATACTACTGCCCAAAAAATCTTGCGCACAGGATATTACTGGCAAACTCTATTTAAATAATGTATTACTGCAATCCAACAATGTCATCCTTGTCCAGTCTATACAAAGACAATGTGTGCGCCCCCTGCCCCTCTTCACCTGATTATCTTCGTCGGTCCTTTTTCTAAATGGGGCATCGACTTCATCACTTGTAATCTCACTTCCTCTGACGGACACGGCTACATTTTCGTGGTTGTGGACTATTTCACAAAATAGGCCAAAGTCATTCCCACTTTTCGGGCTAATGGAGAAATTGTTGCTTTATTCTTATTCAATCAGGTCATTTTTCGTTTTGGTGTATCCCGCACAATTGTTACAAACCATGGATCCCACTTTCAGAACCATATTATGTCTGGTTGAACCTCTATGCTTTGTTTTCGCCAAGATTATTCGTCCTCCTACTACCCACAGGCTAAGGGTCAGGTTGAAGCCGTCAATGCAATCCTTGAGACCATGATCCGTCGGCTAGTAAGAAATCATAAAATCTGATGGCATAGAATGTTATATTCTGCACTTTGGGCATACGGAACGTCAATAAAAACTGCTACAGGTTTCACGCCATTTCAGCTTGGTTATGACCTGGAATTAATTATTCCTATTGAGTGTCATATTCCCTCCCTTAAACTTGTTGTTGAACTCCTACTGGGTACGACTACTAAAGAAAAGAGCTTGCTCTCACCTAATCATTCGGATGAGACTCGCCGGAATGCCTCACTAGCTCTCGAAGCACATAAGCGTCGAGTCAAAGATCAATACGATAAACATGTCAAGCCTCATTCTTACCAAGAGGGTGACCTCATCCTACTTTATGATCAGAAACATGATCTCTTGGGGGCAGGAACACTTCAACCACTATGGGTCAGTCCATATGTCATCACTAAGGTTCTTTCCAAAGGAGCCTACGAACTTCAGGACTGCGATGGAATCCCGCTCACTGAGCCCCATAATGGGTTCTATCTGAAAGAAGTATTTTGCCTAATGTTATACAGGGCATCTACTTTGTAAATTTATGTATATAATTTTTGCTTCTTTTGGTGTGTCTGGATATTTTTGGCTTTCAAAAATAGTTATTTCTCTCATGCATGTCTCTTTTTTTCACAGATGTCCACGTCACCCTTATCATACATTGGATACGCAAATGGTGCTAGTCGCCACACACGGCACATTGCATCAGCTGCTTGGGTTCTTTACACACCTGAGTTGGAACTATTTAGTTTTGGGGGGGGTCTTCCTTGGTTATGCCACCAATAATATTGTTGAGTATATGTCAGTCATCGAACTCCTTATTGAAGCTGCATCTCTCGACATCTCCAATCTAGTGGTCAGGTTAGACTCTCAGCTTGTTGTTATGCATTTGACTAATCATTATCACATTCACAATCCAATCTTGTTATGTTACTTTTTAAGGGTATGGCTTTTGGAACGTCAATTCGAATCTCTTACTTATGAACACATTCCAAGAGAATCTAATGCATTAGCTGATTCGTTGGCAAATTATGTATTAGATTGGCATCTATCACATTCCTTATAGTTACATGCATGAGTGTACAATTTTTCATTATAAAATTTACACAAAACACAAACACATATACCATCAAAATCGCCAAAAAATATCTGTATATATATATATATTGTTTCCAATCTTTTTACATCAAAAATTCCCAAAACTTGGGTGTTTTATACAAAAATGGCTTTGCTAAGTCTCGTTCTGGCACCCAATGGCCATAATCTACTCATGTTGAGCCTGCTGCTCATGGTAACAGATCACTGCTCTAGCTAACCTCCTCAGAGGCACCAAAAAACGCTCTGGTACTCCCACTGTGTGTCGCTGCATATGGATCGGTATCTTTCACATGGGAAGAGATAGCACACCCATGCTCAATCATTTGAGGTTCCTAGCAACCTCGTGTAGACTTTGTGTGTCATAACACTCTTCAGCGACTATCGCGACCTCTACTGCTGCTCCAACCCCAGGTAGTTGATCACCTCACCTAGCATGGCGAGGCATACCCATAGGACAAACCAGTGCCACATCTGTCTCAAGCTAAGCTTCATGTCAGAATTTTTCACCCATAAACAAAAAAGTTGCATAAAATTCAAAAGAAAAAAAATACTTTTATCCCTAATCCATCCTCTTACCTAGTGGCCCCCACTAAGTTTTAGGTGGTAATATCAGTTCCAGATCCCCTGAATAGTTCATGTTGGCAAACGAGTAGTCCTCAATCATAGGATCTAGCCTCTGAGCTACTCAAAGAAGTCATCCTCAAATAAGTGTCTAATTGGTCCACCTCTCATCCGAGGTGCTAAGGCTGCCCATCGATCCTATTTGGGCTCCCTGGGACCGACTATACCCAGACTCATTTGAGGCCTCATTACGACCTGAGTCTTACATGTTTTCAACTCTTCTTTCATTGTAGGGGGACTCCCTCACACCAGTTGAACACTTGTAGCTGCAAGAAATCAAATGTCAGTAGCAACTGGGCTTTTGTAGCCACATGTTGACTCTTAGCCCTACCAGGTGCACAATCATCCATAGAATAGACCTCAAGATGTTATCCGCACTACTGGAATCCTGTTACTCACTAGTTGACTGCCTTCTATGCAATGTGTTCGGATCAGATCCACCGTGGTCCTGGGATCCACTCTCCCTCCTGTCAAGTTTACTCGTGCACCTCTACATGATAAACCAGTGAGGAAATATATATCGTCTCGCTCGATTGAGAGCTCATGGTCCCCAATATTGAACAAACCTTATTGTTCATCCCACCGTTGGATAATCCAACTCAAGAGATCCTCCTGACTTTTCATCAAGTCAAGTCTGGCATATTTCAACAACCCGCACCATCTCAGAGCTGCCAAACATGCCGGATAATTTAGCATTTGTAGTTCCTCATGGTCATGAGCTCTTTCTCTCTAAAGACTCATCTTGTTGACCTAATCCCTGCATCACAAAACCCCTTGATCAATTTCTAGCTAGAAAAATCTTCCCGGGAATCAAGAAAATGAATTTTTTTCTTGCGCTTGACCAGCTAACGTGGCTATCCTTCCTCCACAGAGCGTGCTAAAGTGCTCCTCCTTTGCAGGAAGAGTGTTTAATGTGCCCCATGGCCTGGGCGACCGTGGTACCTGGCCAAACTACCCAAGGCTCGCTTAAAAACCTAAAATTGTCAACAAAAAACATAAAATAAGGAATGAAATGCAAGCTAAGGATCAGTGCTCTTACTTGGAACTAACGGAAAGTTGAATGGTAGGCTGTTCTGCTCGCAATCGCTCAGGAAATTTCTACTCCTTTTTCTCTCCAGAGCACTCTCACAAACTTCAAATGGTGAAAATGAGGGCCTGCTTCCCTTCTTATAGTCACTCTGGAGGTATGACTCATCTCAGCTAGTCTTAGATTTCAGAGCAATTCATTCCTGCTTTGTTTAAACATGTACCAGTTCACTATTCTGTCAAATTTTACATATGCTCTGATGATGTTTTAGTGTTTTTATGCAGAATTGACCATATTTGACTCTGTATGAGAACATTCTTTTTTGGGCATTTTTCTCCCTCTTAAACCGAAAAACCCCTGAGTTACAGTCTTCAGGCTCGTAAAATTCCTACGAAGAAGATTTGAGCAATTCTTTTTATCTCTTTTTCTCACTCCCTAAAAATGAAAAAGACATATCGAGTTTCCTTCATCTAACTCATTAAAATTTCACGAAGAATATCAAGTTTACTTCATCCCCTCGTACTCGTAACAAAATGAGGAAGACGTCTATTGAGCATAGGTTTATCACTTTATCCAGACTCAATGGACTAACTTACGGAAAAGGAATTGTGTCAAGTATACTATTAACCCTTTGTCGCACCCGATTATCAATCATGACAAAAGTACCCCTTGGAGTTGTATTTACGATCTTTTTAGACTCTCTAAAAATGAAAAGACCACTGAGTTTACCTCTTTGGACTCGTTAAACTTAATCAGATTGGGAAAAAATGGATAGAACAGTGGCTCAATATCTATATTCTGAAGGATCTTTTGGCAGCAGTATTCTTGTCACTCCCTTGAACATGGCACCCCCTCAGTAACTTCCTCTTTTGTCAGCTTCTCGTTGAACCTTACCATCCTATGAGTTTAGCCTTGATACCCTGATGATTCCTGCATCCTTGTATCCTAACACTCTTTGGTGTTCTTGAGTCTAAGCTGCCTGGTAGCCTTGATGTCGTGCCTTCTATTATTCAAGGGAATTTCCTACTCTTTGCTTCCTG
Organism: Pinus tabuliformis; assembly: GCA_031772625.1. NCBI lineage: Eukaryota > Viridiplantae > Streptophyta > Pinopsida > Pinales > Pinaceae > Pinus > Pinus tabuliformis. Next base: position 231,713,302 of record CM062805.1, read on the forward strand.
TATCAACCATACAATCATATGCCTATACTACCCTCAGTATGTTTTCCCCATTGCTCTAATCTATCTCCAAAACAATCATTCTTGTCCCGCTTCGCGTCAACTGATATAGAAAACCTTATTTCCTACCTTGGATAGATCTCTTCCTATCGATTTCAGCATCTTATCTAGGAAGCAAATCCAGAAACATGTCAGTACCCTAGAACTTGCAGTCCTCAGTGGCAAGTTACCCTGTGTTTGATTGGGGGTTTTCACTATTGGCTCCCGGTTGAACGAATCTACGAGTGTTCGACGCCAACAACTTTTATTCACACTCGCTAGATTGTACTGTGCATCTTGGAGACCATCATCCTTATCGGTGGCCATCCTCGCGTATGTTAACAGTTTTCATCATTGACTGGTAATTAGGCGATTTGTCACATGTTTGACTTCAACTCCCTTATTCACATGTGCAGAAATATGTTGTTCGTAGAAGCAGTGACCAAGACCTTGGGTGGAGGTTTACATCACTCAACCTTGTTTCCTCTCCTAAGTTGTGTATCTTGTTTTCGGAGACAGCTCATCACATTGATCATATTATGACAAAGCTTCCACATTGTGCCTATCAGTGGACATGACAGTCATACCTCTCCTGAGAATCACTCTGATTCAGCTACTGAGCATGGGAATTCCCGACTCAGGACATGTTCTTATATCTCTGACATATGTTGTTATTTTCAGGTCTCCCCTGGTTCCACAGCGCCAATCCTCTCTCTCTTCAACTACATTTTAAAAATTATTTCGGCCATTGTCTTCTTCTCTGACCTCACTTTACGGGGCATCTGTTATACATAATATGACCTCCTCATCAGCTCAGAGGAGGACACTTTGACTGAGAGAAAACCCTAAGTTACAGGCCCATTTTCTAGGGTAAGACCCCCTAAAAACAAACAAAGAGCGTTCAAACGCTTCCTATGACCCAGCAAGGGGCGTTAGTCCATAGGTTAACGCTCTATTTTGCCTAAAGGGAAGTGTTCCTGGATTTTTATGAGATTTCGGAGGTCAAAGCACTAGTTCACTAACTGACACTCCACTTTTCACTCAAATGTTAGCTAAAAAAAATCCGGAAACATCCACCTCAGTCTTGTCTAAGGAAATTGTTAATCCTAACAAGAACACATAAAATGGGAAAGAGAAATAAAGCAAGGCAACATATAGCTTTTTCCTCAATGGAACTTATGAAGAAAATGCCAAGGATTGAGCCTCTCCTCATCTATAAATTAGAGGCTAGGCCATTGTAACAATGATCGGAATTTGAGCATTGTTATGCCGCCAAGAAGTTGTTCGAGAGAGAGAGAGAGGAGCTAAGGAGCTAAGGAAGACTTGATTCAGCAACCATGTTTGTAATCATTCTTCTCTCATCTGATAATATAGATCTACTCCTGTTTTATCTACTTGATGATGTTGACACATTTTTTCTTTATATGTTGGTTCAATGGTGAGACTGAATATTATCTTAGATGCATGCTAGTTTTATATATTGTTATATGTTGATGTTTTGAATCGTTAAGGTTTCATATGTTGTGAAGGTTACTTTATGTATTTTCTATGTGCAGGTCCTAATCTAAGAGCTGGCAGAGGATATTTCCCTTGTCACACTGAAAACTCCAGCAGACCTACACCAAGGACTGAAAGGTATCCTTCACGTTTACTTTTTTGATTCCTACATTAACATAAGTATTTGCATGTATCTCTGAACAATGCAGGTCACCTCATTTCGTTTGCCTTAGGTCCCGGGAAACTTGAGAGGGTTTTTTGTCCACGACCACTTATGCATTAATCCCTATAGCTGTTTTCGATGGAAGGATCAAAGGTTCACACAAAGGGCAGAGCCTGCGATGACACAAGCCCAAGATGATGTTACCCAAGGAGGACTTCTCCAAAAGAGCTAAGGCATGCACTAAGAAGTTAAGCTCTTGAATGATGTCAGGTTGGGTAGACATGGTAGAATGGTAGCATAGGACTAATAGGCGCACTGTTAGGCTAATGTGGCCAACATAATAGTAGCAGGAAAGAGCATTCGTAGGTAGACACTCTATAGTGGAAGGTCCCCACGGGACAGCTCATCTCGAGAGACTTTCCCCAAAAGAACCATTGTTGCATGAAGAAGAAGAGACCTAGGATGACAAAGAACTGGGAAACGTGGCGCAAAGTTGTTGCAACGAAGAAATAAGGCTCAGACCCTTAGAATTTTAATGATGAAAAACAATGGCAAGGGACACCCTTTGCCTCCGCACCCTAAATAGAATGGACGAATGAGAACAAGACATATGGCCCAATATGATTAGCTCATGGAAGCACAAGTGGTTAATGACATTAGCATGACATTGGTAAAGGGGACACGTGGCATGCATTTTTGGTGTTTTTAGGTGGTCAAGTGGGCCAAATTTGAGTGACATGTGTCACCACTCAGAAAGTGCCATGTGGCATTGGTGAGGTAAGAATGACATCACATTGGATGGTCGACCACAAAAGAATTATAAGGCAACAATAAAATATCTCCAGGTTAATTCGGCATTGGGTAGATGTGGCAGTTGTCAAGGACAGCTCACCTCGGTTGATCATCGATTGGCTCATATGTGCATTAGTAGTTCCCACCGAGACACCTCATCCACGTCCCCGAACCCCGAAGTATTTCAAGCGATTGTAGTAGAGGAGCTCTGGGCTTACAGAGTTTCAGGCAATGGTGTCAGCTGTTGGCAAAGTCGATGACCAAAGAGAATAGATTGCAAGTAAAAATAGTTTCGAACCCACTAGACATGTAATCCTAGAACGAAATAAAGTCGGGGGCTAAAAGCCAAGAACTAGGTCCAGGTTTTGTTGTGGCATGAAGACCAAGAGTGCAATGAAATGAAAAAGAAAATAAGCCCTCGGGGCTATAGAGAAATGGGCCCAACGAAGCTATAATTGGTAGTGCTTTACATATGAAAAGTGCTTTGGGCCATGATTAAATGCTTGTTTGAACAAGTTGGTAGCACAATTTAAAGCTCTTTGGGGCTAAAAATAAGAAATTTTGGCTAAGATTTGACAGGCTCAATGCATGAATGGGCTAGCAACTGGATTCTAGCACTTATGCCATATACAACGGAGGAAAGCTAAAGCTTTAAAGCATCCATGAACGGGATATTGGCAAAGATTGGCAGAATTGATATATTTAACAATAAATTTGGCCGAAACGCTAAGTTTAGAGATTCTCCAAAAATAGAAAATCACTGCTAAATTTTGAAATTTCCCAGAATGGCAAAATTGAGCAATTAAGCTCAGGTTTTCTTGCATTAACGAGGAGAGTTTAAATACTTGGAGAGTAGATTCAGATGACTTGATAGAATCAAGGGAAAGAAAAAAATAGAAGATCATGCAAGCATAAAAATACAAGTAAACTAAAGTTCAAAGAACCAAAATTATCAGTGCAAAATCTATATAAGCATAATTGTATTTGTAAGATTAGATGAGTTAGTTTGTGAGATGGATTGATGTTGCTAGTGTGTATGGTGAATTGTTCAGTGATAAGAAACCGTTGAAGGTGTTTGTAATGGTAGTTTTGGTGAGTGTTTGAAGTGACAAACTGATTTGTTTTATAAAAAGGAATGGTTTCATGATTTTCGAATGAAAATTGTATGAAAGATGAATCATTGAGGTCATGCAAGTAGTATCTTGCAAATCAGGGGTTGTAGATCCTAGTAGTTGTTGGTAAATACTTAGGGGTTGAAGCTCCTTTCAGTGATAGTTGATAAACTTAGGGATTGTAGCTCCATTCAATTGTAGCTGATAGATCAGGAAGTATTTTCTTCCTTCTGGTTATAGCCAGAGAACTTTGTAACAAGAAGTTGTAGATTGCCTTTGAGAAGGTATTGAAGAAAATTTTGAAGAATTTTTATGTTCACTTTGTGTTGCTCATGATATTTCTTGCCATGCTCATACAAATTAATTGCTGGAAAAATTATTGGTGTTCTAGTATCATTGCAAGTAAAATAAAGTTGTAAAATTCCTACAATATTGATTCACCCCCCCTCTCAATATTGTCCTGGTTTCTAACAATTGGTATCAAAGCAACACAGGTTACTTTAGGATCAGTTTAACAGATGGAAGAAAGATCAAGAACCATGGAAAATCGGGAAGGAGGATTCACCAATAGGGCACCTATGTCAATGGAACAAACTATGTGTTTTGGAAAGTAAGGATGAAGACCTATATTCAATCACTTGGTGCTGATGTATGCGATGCAGTAGAAGAAGAATATCAAAAGCCTCTAGCAGTGATTACTAAAGATCATAATATGGAGTTCACATGAAATGTTAAAGCTATGAATGCTTTGCTTTCTAGCCCACCTGAATCAAAACTATTCAAGGTTATGGACTGCTCAACTGTAAACTCCATTTGGGACAAAATGAGCAATTGCTATGAAGGAGACAACAAGGTAAAGTAAGCTAAACTTCAAGGTTTTATAATGCAATTTGAGTCTTTGAATATGCATGATGATGAAGATATTGCAAAATACTTTCTAAGGGTTGATGAAGTTGTGAACACGATAAGAGGTCTTGATGAGAAGTTAGAGGAGCCAGTAGTAGTTCAAAAGGTGTTGAGATCTCTCCCTAAGAGATTCAATCCCAAGGTTTCAGCCATTGAGGAGATGATAGAGTTGAAGAATCTCGCTGCTTATGAGACGAGAATTTTTACTTGGCACTCTCACTACTTATGAGGTGAGAATTTCTAATGGAAATCCTACTGCAAAGGAGTCAACCTTCAAAGCAGACAATAAGCCCAAGGAAGAGATTGATGATTCATGTTGTGAATCAAGTGAAGAATAAGCCAATTTTGTGAGGAAACTCAAGATAGGTTCAGGTAAGTATAAATTTAAGCTACCTTTAAGTGCTTTAATTGTGGTAAATTTGGCCACTATGCTTCCAAGTGTCTTGAGAAGAAGAAGAAGGAATATGATCCAAGAGAGAAATTCAAGAAAATTCTAAAGGAAAGAAAGAAGGCTAAGAAGAGGAGTCTTTATACCCAAGATGTCAGCGCCTCTGAAAGTGAAGGCACCCAGTCTTCTAATGAGGGCAGAGACAATGAAGGTCTAAAAGAATTTATGCTCATGGCTATAGACAATTTGGAAGTTGAAGTTATTAATTCTGATGGTGAAGATGCTGAAGTTGATTTAAGAGACCTAGTCAGTGCTCTTAAAGAGATAGAAAGGCTCGAAAAGAAAAATAAAGCCCAGAAGGAATTGATTATCAAGAACAAAGATGAAGTTAGATCTCAGACTTTTGTGATCCATATCGATAATTAGTGTGTCTTCCGGATTAATCACATGTTATAGAATGGGTCGACGTTTCGAACCAACTAATGGGGTTCACCCTCAGGACAAATGGTGAGAAAAAACAATCTTAACAAAAGATTAAATAGCAGAGAAGCATCCGGATCTTGAGATAGCCATTTGGAACTAACTGTTGAAAACTAGTTGTTAAGGGATTAAGTAATAGTTAAGGGAAAAAAATATTAAAAAATTAGTTAAATTTTAAATTATATCTTAATTTTAGTTTATAATAATAAATTCTGAAAAATATAAATAAATATAATAATATAAATAATAATAAGATTAAAAATAAAAACCTTAAAAATATTTAAATAAAGAAAAATATTAAAATAAAAATAATAATAATAATAATATAATTAATAAAATAATAAAAACAAATAACTTAAAGAATATTAAGATAAATAAAAACAAATAATATTACACTTTAAAAAAATAATAAAGCAGACGAATCCTGGAGGAGAGCTCTAAGGAATAATGGCGAGCGGAAGTCACGTTTCGTTCTTGAACATCCCCAAGGATTCGCATTTTTCAGTGCAAAATCTGCCCTTTGGAGTGTTCAGGCCAACGCCTGAACAGCAGCCGAGGCCAGCCGTGGCCATTGGCGAGTATGTTTTGGACCTCAGCGTCTTGGCCCGCGGCCCTGTGCTCAAGGGATCCGATTGGTTTCTCCAGCCATCTCTGAATGCTTTCATGGCTTTGAGAAAGCCTGCATGGAAGGAGGCACAAGGAACAATTCAGAAACTTTTATCAGATTTAGTGAAGTTATCGAAGGAGACGCGAGGGTTTGGATCTGCTTCGGGTTTTTTCGCCAGGGTTTACACTACAGGCGCAGAGACTGGATTATCCCAAATCTCGCCGGGAACAGCGGATCTGAGTTTTCCAAACACACACGCGTGGGCTCTATGCGGACCCCCCCACCAGGACGACACAAGAAAGGGAGTGGGTTTCGTCATCTGCATGCACCGGACGACTACCGTCAAGGAGATCAGCCCAGATCTTTGTTCCCAGACCTTTTTTGTGATTGTGTGGCAGGAGGGAAACCAAATCGATAACCAGGCCAGAGCATGCATACTTCAAGGCATCGTTATCGCGGTAAGGGCAATTACGGCTTCTCCATATCACTCCTTCATACCCAATGGGCAGCTAGAACAGCCAGAACCCAGGCAACAGGTAATATCAACTTGTTTTCAGATCTTTATTACACCCCCTGTGGGGAAAACCAGTCTAGTGTGGGTACATGCAGAAAGCACCATTATGCAGTTGAAACAGCAAATATGGGCATTGATGGGATACCCTGTTCAGATCCAACATTTGGTCAGTGGTAGGTGGTCCCTTCAGGATAGCAGAACCCTGAAAAACTACGATATAAGCCCAGAAACAACCATTGTTTTAAACCTTAGGCTGAGAGGAGGTGCTCTGCCCCAGGGACATCCAAGCACCACAGGAGGAGACAAGGGGAAAAAGACAACATCTCAGCAACAACCCAAGGGAGGCTCCTCTTACAAAAACATCTTACAGGGTAACAGAGATCCAGGGTCCCCTCCAGATCAAGGTGGACATACACCTAGGCCATACATAGTAGATCAGCTAGGGCAAACCCCAGCCCTCAACTTTGATTCTACAGGACTAGAAGATTTCGTTAAGTCATATGAAACACAGGCCCTAATCTGCCGATTTAACAGTTTTTGGCCAAAGCCAATGGATCTATTTCACTGGATCTTCACCAATTGGACCATGGAATGTGATATACATCTATGCTCCAAGGGGTTTTTCATTGTTAAGTTCACATCCACGGAAGCCAGAGATACAATCATCAGTGCAGGGCCTTGGTTTTGGGGAACATCGGGTCTTTTTATGACCCCATGGTTTCCAGATTTTGATCCAAACAAAATGACTGTCTCCAAAATGCCGGTCTGGGTCCGCCTATATAACCTTCCTCTTCACTTTTGGAGTGAACGAGTTCTGGAAGGAATTGGGAACAGCATAGGGAAATATATCAAAACAGATCTGGAGAGGACTGATGAGAGGATCTACACCTTTGCACGCATTTGTGTGGAAGTTGATCTAAGTAAAGGACTGCCGGAAAGTATAAGGCTGGTATACAAGCAACAAAACTGGCTGCAAGGACTAGACTACGAAAACACTGCATTCAGATGCAGAATCTGTAGGCTGACAGGACACTTGCAAAGTACATGCCCAGAAGCCAAGAAAGCAAACAGTAAAAAGAAGCAGAAAGGGAAGCAGAGAAAAGGGTGGCAATTCCCCCCTCCTGACTCAGAGGACGACGAATCAGAAGCAGAGGAGGAGGTTACCCCCACAGAGAATACTGAGCCTACCCAAGGAAAGGAGACCCAAAAGGAAAACATATCAGCCAACAAGGTTTCACAACTCCATTCAAATCAGGCAGAGAAGACAAGCGAGGATCTGAGTATGGGAGGGATCAAACGGCATCACCCCTCAGATACTTCAGAGTTAGACAAGGATACATCTCCATAGAAAGCAGAAACATAGTTCGTTCTAGCAACGATCGAGCCTACCCAAGGAGAGTGGCGCAAGGTCGAAAAGAAGAAGGGGAGAAAAACATGAGGTGTGAGTCCTCTACTCACTACCGAGAACCAATTTTTCTGTCCTTTCCTTTTTCTTTTCTTTCATTCTCTCTAAATGCACGGTAGCCTCGCTACGTCGCATTGTGTGCAAAAGCACTCGAGCCCAATGGGCAACTTCTGGAAATGCTTCAATGCATATGCTTGTGTAACTTTTCATTTTTTAAATAAAAGGTTACCGCTTTTTCCTGTGGAAAAAAAATAATAATAATAAAGCAATTAATAATAAAAAAATCTTATTGAAAAAAAAACAATAATGGTAATAAAAATAATAATCGTAATAATACTAAAGATAACTAAATAAATAATAATAATAAAAACAATTAAAAATAAATAAATAACAATAATAATAAAAAACGAAAAAAAATCAAGAAGAGAGGGCAGGTATCCAGCTTCTGCTTAATTTTCAACCATCATCTCGATTGAGGTTGATAGATTTCTTCTCAATCTCAATGGCTTCTCTAAGTTTCCGATGATGGAAATGATCAACCCTAGCGATGACCTGAGGATTCTCAATGCACACATGGTGGTTTGATTTTGCAGCATATTCAGCTAAGGCAGAGGAACGAAAGTGATTATGTCTAATGTCTATCACATGCTCTTGGATTCTCTGGTTTATGGAACGACACGTCTCACCTATGTAGGGAACCCCACATGAGAAAGGAATGGAGTAAACCCCTTTCATATCTTTGGGGTCAATCGGGTCTTTGACCGGCCTAAGAGAATTTCTAATGGTATTAAGGGGTTTAAAAGACGCAGAAATTTTATTCTTTTTTAGAATATGAGCAATCCTATCAGTGGTCCCCTGGATGAAGGGAAGTGCCACATTGGGAATTCTCTTAGGTCAGTCAAAGACCCGATTGACCCCAAAGATATGAAAGGGGTTTACTCCATTCCTTGCTCATGTGGGATTCCCTACATAGGTGAGACGGGTCATTCCATAAACCAGAGAATCCAATAGCATGCGGCAGACATTAGATATAATCGCTTTCGTTCCTCTGCGTTAGCTGAACATGCTGCAAAATCAAAGCACCATGTGTGCATTGAGAATTCTCAAGTCATCGCTAGGGTTGATCATTTCCATCATCAAAAACTTAGAGAATCCATTGAGATTGAGAAGCAATCTATCAACCTCAATCGAGATGATGGTTGGAAATTAAGCAGGAGCTAGATTCCTGTCCTCTCTTCGTGATATTTTTTTTTAAGTTATTATTGTTTTTTATTTATTTATATTTTTTATTATTAATTGTTTTTATTATTATTATTTATTTAGTTATCTTTAATATTATTACGATTATTATTTTTATTACCATTTTTTTTCTTTCTTTCTTTTTTCTTTTTTTAATTGTTTTATTATTTTTATTATTTTTTTTTTTTTTTTTTTTTTAAGGGTAATATTATTTGTTTTTATTTTTATATTATTTGTTTTTATTTATCTTAATATTCTTTAAGTTCCCCGGATGCGGGTGCTGGAGACAAGAATTAAAGTGATAAGACAGTGGTTAGGCGGGGCGGATCGCCACTTGCCTGACTTGCACAGGATACGTGGATGGGCAACACTGCAAAGCGCGTGGCACACCTGCATGACCATCGCTCAGGGTACAATTCTTTGTTGGTTCGGCTGGAACGTCAGGTTCGTAGTGGGGGAATTAAGGTTCACACGCATCAGCATGCAACGGAGGGATCAAACCATTAAGGGAGCAGTAATGGGAGACGACTCCCAAGACATAGCCTGCAATCTTAAAACTGGAGGCAGGACGAGGGGGATGGTAAATTCGTTAGCGCTGCCGCTCTGTTGGCACTCCTCTGCGTGTGATAAGAATCTCAGAGAGAAAGCAGGGAATTGGACTTAGGTGTTGATTATCTTGGTCCTATCGGCGAGGCTGGTCGCTCCCCTCCCCGAATATCACTCAGGTATTGCTAGCTGACCCTTCTGCTCTTTTCTCTCGGCATCTGATTTCTGTGTTTTTTTTTTGGTTTAAGAAAAGGCACAGGGACTTGGCAAACCCAAAGAACGTGTTCATTCGAGGTAGAGGAGGCTCAATTAGGAGGCATCGCCGCATCCAAGCTATCGCCCCATAGGAAAATCTCCGGATTTGAGCCACTATCATTCGCAGGATGCCTCGTCTGAGACCGAGAGCAGGCAATCGACGAGGGCAGGCGAGAAGAGCCCCAACAGACTCATCCTCCAACGATTTGAACCATCCTCCAAGAAGAGGGCTCTCTTCTCGCATCAGAAGACGAAGGTCATGAGCCTCTAACTCTCGACCTGGTCCGATTCCTACCACAGGCTCTGCCATTTTCACCTTTGACAGTGCTCTCAATAGGCCTAGGATCACAGCCTATTTTACTGTGGTGTTTCAGGAGGAAGGTTTAGCAGTAGACTTAAGGACACAAGAGGAAAATTCGAGCGCTATGCAGGACCCCTCTTCATCCTTTCAGATAGCAACGGAGACCATGCCTCAGCAGGAAATTAAGGAGCAAAGAAGCAGCGCGCGGGAGCCGATGATGGTAGATCTGGGTAATAATGCCCAGAACGTGACACAGTTAGAGGAACCACCTGATATGGGCTGGTGTCGAATTACTGAAGAGCCCATTGATGAATAGGAAGGCCGAACATGCCTCTCTTTTTGCAGAATGCCCCTGTCCACAGGGTAAGGATGTAAGGCGGAATGGTTATGTGTTTTTGTTATTGTCTTGTGTCTTAGTGTTCACTCTCCCCTGGTCTTTTCTTTTTGAGTTTTTGACTTGTCTCAGGCTTCAAAGATTATTCCCCTGCGTGGGAAACAATATTAGACATTTTTCAAATATGTATATGCTGGATAGAACTGCCTCCGCAGGAGCAGAGCGCTTGACTACGGTCATGTTGTATATTTACCACCTCTTTATTAATATAATAGATTAGATTTACGCAGGAAAAAATAAATAAATAAATAATATATATATTCTTTAAGTTATTTGTTTTATTATTTTATTATTTCTATTATTATTATTATTTTTATTCCTATTTAAGTTATTATTTTTATTTATTTAAATATTTTTAAGGTTATTATTTTTAATCTTATTATTATTTATATTATTATATTTATTTATATTTTTTCGGAATTTATTATTATAAACTAAAATTAAGATTTAATTTAAAATTTAACTATTTTTTAATATTTTTTTTCCCTTAACTATTACTTAACCCCTTAATAGCTAGTTTTCAACAACTAGTTTCTAACGGCTATCTCAAGACCCGGATGCTTCTCTGCTATTTAATATTTTGTAAGACTGCTTTTTCTCACCATTTGTCTTGAGGATGAACCACATTAGTTGGTTCGAAACTTCGACCCATTCTATAACATGTGATTAATCCAGAAGACACACTAATTAAAGGTGAAGTTGTTGAACCACTTCTCCTACAAATAGAAGAATGCAAGAAGATTCAAGAGACTTTAAGTCAACATCTTAGTGAGAAGAATCAATCATGTCAATGGCTTGAAAGAAAAGTTATTTTTCTAAGGAAATAGTTGGAAAAAGAAAAAAACTCAACTAATCTTTAATCAGAAGTTTGGAAAGGTGACAGAAAATTTAAATGAACTTCTAGAAGCACAAAGAGACTCCACTAATCAAATTGAGCTTGGATTTTAGGCCGAATCTAACTCAGAAGCAGAGTTGAAGGGAAAGAGGTCAATTTCCTTCATGTAAGCAGCCAAAAATGATGATAGCGTAGCAGCAAAATAAGATTCAATGCAGAAGCAAAGAGACAAAAGTGTGCAGCACAATAGTCAGTAAGAGTCTAAACAACAACAACACAATAACATGAGGATTTTTTCTCAACAAAAGGCAAATAACGTCGGAGGAGAAAATCAAAATACATAAAGAGTATCCCAGCGAATGTTCAGAAGTCAATTTTCTCCGGTATGATGGAAGTTTTCTAGACTATTGTTTTGACATGCATCAATTATGGACACAAGGCAACAAATTGCTGGGTCAATTTATCATACAGACATCTCAAGCTGAGAAGAAGAAATTATCAATCAAATTGTCAACCAATCAGACAGAAAATGAGTAGACCCAGGTACAACAACTCATTTTCTCCTTTGAATAATCTAATTCAATGCTTTAACTTTCGAATTTTTGGGCATAGAGCAGTTGATTGCAGAATAAAAGTTCTAAATTGGTTATTGAGCAAACAATCCAAGAGCCCAAGGTATGGAAAGAAAAGGAGAATTTAGAGCAATATAACATTGTTTTATATGCTCATAATGAAGGTAGTCATAGGTATGTTAACAATGTTGTTATAGGCACATTTTAGGAGACAAAATTAAGTTTTTGACATGGAAACCAGTGGAGAAAGGTAATGTGACCTTTTGTAATAATGCACGTGGTAAAATTGTTGGAAAAGGAGCTGTCAATCTGTCAATTGGCAAAGGTAAAGCCAAAAATGTGTTGTATGTTGATGGGATATGTTGATGGGTCGAAGCATAATTTGCTAAGTGTTTCTCAGATGTGCGACTGAGGCTATGATGTGATTTTCAAAGCTAAAAATTGTCAAATAGTTTTTGCAAACACTGAAGAAGTTGTAATTGAAGTTGTAAGAATACACAACAATGTTTATGTTCTAAAAGAGAAGACAGAGAGGTGTTGCTTTTCAAAGATTGATGAAAGATGGTTGTGACATAGGAGACTTGGACACTGAATTTTGATCAGATAATCATATTGGGCGAGAATAATGTTATTAAAGATATTTCAAAGATTTCAAATCCTGATAATAATATTTGCAAGTCTTGTAAGTTGGGTAAGAAAGTTAGAATACCATTCAAGTCCAAGGAGAGCTCATCAACTAAGCCATTACAATTAGTACATGTGGACTTGTTTGGAACATCAAGAACGTAGTCACACACAGGTAAATTGTATTTCATGTTAATTATTGATGATTACAGCAGAATGATGTGGGTTGCATTCCTTAGAGAAAATTCAGAAGCTTTTGAGAAGTTTAGGGACTTTAAAGCCATGGCTAAAAATGAGATTGACTATAAAATCAAGAGTATAAGATTTGATAATGGAGGTGAGTTTACTTCAAAAGAGTTTGATGATTTTTGCAAGCAACATGGCATCAAAAGGTAGTTCACAATAGCAAATACTCCACAGCATAATTGTTGAAGGAAATGTAACTAGGTTCGATCTTCATAAATGTACTTTTGATATTTGTATTTATTCAAGAAAACAAATATTATTTTTATAGTATATGTCAATGAGTTTCTTACTCATTGAAGTAGGTCTAGCACATGTTAAAGTGTTATAGGTAAATCAAAAGGTCAAAAGAATTATGTTAAAGACCTTAAGGGTATGTTACATTGTGTATAAGAGTCAAAGAAGTAACCTCCAAGCAAAGTCAAGTCCCCTCCTATGCAAAGGCACCATCAAAGATCCTCCTTCAAGCATGTGACACCACCAAAGAAACCATCCGAAGTAAGCATAACAAGACGTCATGCAAACAGTCTACAAGTCAGCCTAAAAGGAGGGTCAGTCCTCTATAAATAGAGGTTGTCCACACCATTACAATTTAAATCAAGCAGCTCTGAAATCTACGAAGAGAAGAGGCTAGAGAAATGGTAACAAAGGACGAAGAAGAGGTCTCCTAGGGCAGCAAAGGAAGGAGGAGAAAAGACGAAGTGAAAAGGACTGTTTCTAGGGCTAGAAACAGTCACACGTGTGAAGAAAGGGTGGTCAAGTTTGCGGGTATGATAGTAGGGACAAACAATCCATAAACTAGTGTTGATTGGGTTTGAAACTAGGCCTACAAGGCCTCCCAAGTCAAGCGAAGAAGCCTATCTCTCTAGAAAAGGAAAAGGACCCTAATTCTCTAGGGTACCTCTCACACGTGCGAGAATTAGGGCTGCAATGTTGTCACACTAAGTAAGAACGAAGTGCTGGAAGAAGGACAAAGTGTTAGGGAATGAAGTGCCAGAAGGAGGTGAACAAAGTACCGGGAAAACATAGTGCAGAGAAAAGGAAGGACTTGACTTGTGCTTGGAGGATCTTTTAGTCGAGGGTCTAGGGTTTGGCATTGATCAAGGAAGAACCTTCAATAAGAGAAAACTTACCAAAGGGTTTTCCTCTCAAGAGAAGAGAATTTTTGGCCCTGGCAGAGAGCCAACATACTGTGTTCTTGTTTTTATTTTTTTGATAGTAATTTGATGAAGTAAACACACATGCATTAATAAGAAGATGAAGAAGATTAAGCTAACAAGGAAAAGTAAAAAGACTCCACAAATTTTTATCAAGTCAAAGAAAAATCACACTACACCTAATTGCCCTAGATTCTTCAACAAGAATGGTGTAGCAGAGAGAGTCAATATATCAATTCAGCAGCTAACCAAAAGTCATGAAGGGAGAAAGGAATTTTCATTAGAGATTTCGGGTTGAAGCCATTCACACAATAGTAATGATTCTCAACAAGCTCACTTAAGACCAAATAGTGATAAGACTCCCTATGAGATTTGGTATGGCAGACCTGCTACAGTCAAGCATTTTAGAGTATTTGGAAGCAAGTGTTATATTAAGAGGAACGATGAAAATCTAAGTAAGTTTTATGCAAGGGATACTGAAGGTATCTTCTTGGATATTCTCATAATAACAAAGGCTACAAATTGTAGAATGCTACAATAAGGATATAAAGAGTATTGTTGATTTTATTGATGCTAAATTGGATGAGTATATTGAATCTGAAATGAATCGGCTAGTAAATACTAGCTCTACTGATCGAGTCAACAATGATGAGAAGATCGATAAGCCACTTTTAGAAGAAGACAATGAAGATCCCCCCAGTTCTCAGTCCAAATATTCTTAAAGGTATGTGAAAAAACACAACCCAACTAATCAAATTGTTAGTGATCTAAACCCAGGTGTACAAACAAGAAGGAAGCTGCCAAATCCCCCTACTCAAGCGCATGTAGCTTTGTTATCCATGGAGGAACCAAAGGATGTTTCACAATCCAATCATGATGATAATTAGTTAAAAGATATGCATGAAGAACTGGACCAAATTGAGAAAAACAACATGGGAGCTTGTTCCTAGATTAGCAAACAAGAATGTTATTGGCATGAAGTGGGTCATCAGGAATAAGTTGAATGATTGTGGAGAAGTGGTAAGAAACAAGGAAAGATTAGTTTGCAAAGTCTATGCACAAATTGAAGGTCTGGACTTTGATGAAACTTTTTCTCTTGTTGCTCAATTAGAGACAATTAGAATGTTTTTAGCATTTGCTTGTTTCAAGAAATTCAAGATATATCAAATGGATGTCAAAGTTGTTTTTCTAAATGGATAGTTGCAGGAAGAAGTTTACATAGAGCAGCCAGATGATTTTCAGTTATCAAATCAGATTGATTATATTTGCAAGTTGAAGAAGGCCTTGTATGGTCTCAAGCAAGCCCCATGGGCTTGGTATTCAAAGTTGGACAGTTACTTGCTCAAGTGTAGTTTTAAAAGAGGCCGAACTGATAGTAATTTACACATTAAATCTGATGATGGAAAATTAATAGTGGTGGTTGTCTATGTTGATGATATTATATTTTCCAGTGATTCAAAGTCACTAACATGTGCATTTGTAGCTGATATAAACAATGGGTTTGAGATGTCTATGCTTGGAGAAATCTCTTATTTCTTTGGTTTGCAGATTACACAGACTCCCAAAGAAATTTTTATCTCACAAAGCATCTTGTTGTCGCCTAAGAAGTACACCTAAGTGTGGGAAATTTTTCCAACCCCGCAAGGTATAATCTTTATGGCGCAATGCTCAAAGCATGGGTTGCCACCTATTCCCTACTCACTTTGTTTAATCTCTCTCCTAGACAAGCTAAGTGGGGTAGTCCCTAAATATGGTGAACGAAGGAAAACTTGTTGAAAACAACAAGTTCTAGGAGACTAAGGGCAAGGTGATTATTATAAATGTAACTTGGCTATTAATTAGAGCAAGTGTAAATATTTATGAGCAAAGTATATAAGATAGATTTTATTAGATCAATAATGCAAACACAAGATGTAAAAGATGATGGACCAGTGCCCTAAAAAAATGTTCAATGTATAGATTAAAGATACTTGCAAATAGATAGATATCTCAAGTTACAAGAACAACAATGTTGCAAGACAAGTTAGTACAAAACGATTATAAGCAACAGAATATGAGCAATAATACTTGATGAGAAACTTGCAAGGAAATATGACTTGTACTTCAAGATAATGATAACATGACATTTAAAGCATAAAGTGGATAAGCACAAGAATGAAAGAATAAGCTCACAATTCTAGATAAAATAACCCAATGATAAAAATGAAAGTGTAAGATGAATGCACAACCTATCTAGGTGAAATGAAAAATTTTGGTTACTTTTAATTAAATGTCCAATCTAGATGAAATCCTTCTCCTCAATTTGAAACTAGTCTTAAACAAGGTCGTAGAAAGAAGGTTCAAGGATGGAAGCTAGGGCTTTATTAACAATACCTCCTCTTGCTTATAACGACCCAAGTGCCTCCCTTCCTACAAGGGATTGCCCACAAGAGAACTACAAGTTCACCTGTTTTAACTGTTGAGTAAGGATCTAGCCTCTCAAATTAGATGAAGAAGGTGGCCCTATACAACCAAGCTTATGCTTGGAGGTAAATTTTTAAGATGCAAGTTAAGATTTAAGGTAAGAATGAAATGCTCCAATGATATGTATATTACTTCAAGGAAAGTAAAATTCCAATACACTTGCAATCACAAAGTAGATAAATACTTCAAAGCACAAGACTACTAGCAAGTGACAATGATTGATGAAACAATAGGAAATACTCAAAGAAACAATGATGTTTAGAAAGTGTTAAAGGAAGCTCTCATGATACCTTAGGATAACATGTTCTTAAGATTATTCTTCACTTATTTAGACAGTTGAACAAGTAAAGAGTTATTCAATGAAATCACGTTTATTAGATGGAAAATGAGATTGCTAACAATGATCAAAAAGACTACTTAATATTTTTAATTGCAAATGAAACAAGACAAAGAGTATTTCAAGTGCACTAAAACAAAGCAGTAGATTGAATATGTTTGTTAGGAAATTTAAATCTAGGATGGAACAAGAAAATGCAAAAGATGAGGAATGCAAGTTAGATCTAAACTAACAAAAATGAAAGAAAGGGCCCCCCTCTAAATGGAGAGGTGGGATACCAAGGGATGAAAATCCCAAGCTACCACAAGAAACAAAGTTAGATTTTATTAATGAAATGTTACAAGAAAAGAGTCCTTAAGACAAGAGGGAGAAACTCTTTCTTTCAAGGAGATTAACAAGTTGATAGATTCAACTACCTCACAAACCAATATATCTCCTCAAGGACAAGGAAACAACTTGAGATGGCTCAAGGAAATTCCTTGAATCAGATTACAAGTATCTTTAGCCCTTCAATAGATGATGACAAGGTGAAAACAGTGAGGAAGCTCTTGGCCTAGGAGCCTTAAAATTTGAAATTCCTTTAATGTAATGGCTCACAAGTTATGATGAGATTCAGCTACAAAGGAAGATCATTTTCTCAATGACAAACCCACATGCAAAACAAGTGATTAGAAACCCCAGTCTATATATACAAAATAGAAAATACATACAAAGGTGGGAAAAATATTTACAAAAATTATTTACAAAATTTAAAATGATTTACATATAATTTACAAGTCTAATATATGGGTATGAGGACACCTTCACCCATAGATTAGATAACATAGCTCTACAAATAGTAGATATTATTTAAGCATAATGATTTAAAGAGAGATAAATGAGATAAATAGAATTTTCATCTAGTTAAGGTCTAGAAACCCTGCAAAAAATTCTTTAAATAAATCCTTCAAGTGAAATAGAGTGAATTCTTCCACTTACTCAAGAATTGGTTAACTTAAAAAAAAGCATCCCCTCACGCTTGAGATCTGATTCAATCAAATGATTTTCTACACAACTCAAAGAAACTTTGTTAGATCCAAATGAGATAGGAAAAATACAGTGGAAGGAAGTTCTAGTAACTTAAACAAAAGCACACTAGCCACGTCCAATCCTAAAATATTCTTCAAATCCAATTAAGATAGCTATACACTAATAATTATACCATGAGCAAATGGAAATAACAAATGTGATTACTAGTAGAAAATTAAAACTCAAAGAATCATTACCATATCCATAGAAGAAGAGCCACAATACTTCACCCCAAAGACTTGTGTTTTATTATTTCAAAATAGAGAGCTTCAAGAGCCAAAGCCAGAGTACAGTATCAAGAGATGTTACAATGAGGAGCATATGCTTCCTTATATAGAAAAAATGAGAGTTCTAGAGACTCTTCCAAGTGAAAAATGTCCAGGTCCATGATGGTGCACAAATTTGACTTGATCCTGGTTGATTTAATGCTTGATCCATGTCAAAATCATCTCCACCCTTGATTTCTTGAGAAAAAATCGAATTCCTTTATGAAGCCTTTTTTCTTGGTCCAAAAAAAAAAATGTGACTTTTTCTCCTCGAAAAACTCCCATTCACTTAACCAACTTGGACCATAAATTCAATTTTCCTTAAAAAATCAACTTTTCTGGGAATTTATTCCTCTTTTCTGGCCCAACGATTTTTTCTTGAATTTTTGCTTGCTTGATTTTTGGAGATTCCCTTCTTGGAAAGTACACATTCCCTTTTTTAATATTTTTTACTAGGACAAAATTTTATTTTTCTCTCATTGTTAATTTTGACCATTTTCCAACAAATTATTTGTCGTTTTTTGCCAAAAAAAAATAAATTAAATGACTCTAGAGCGGATTAAACACATTTTCACCCTCAAAGTGGGTCTAAAAAATATTTAGGCGATGATGTCTAATTATGATTAATCATCCACCTAAAATATTCCTAGACAACACAATTTACATCAAGTATTACATAGACATTCCATACAAAGGGAAATTTTAACAATTAAAACATGACCTCTAGACACAACCAAATTATGTGGCACGTGATAGAGGATCTAGTATGAGAAAAATACATAGACTCAATAACAATAGGACAACAATTGAGTCCTTACCATCAAGCCCCACTCTAGCTTTGGGGTATGTGTGGGAGAAAAAATTTGCCAATTATTTGGGTTAGAAAACACAAATAATTGGCGGAGGGAAAAAAAATCCTTAGAGTGAAACTCTTGGCTAAGAATCAAAGGTTTACCTAGATTTTTTTGCATGGCTTCATAGTCATACTAGAATCATTTTTACAATGGTCGTGCAAGGCTACAGAATTTGGGTTTACAATTTTGAGTAAACTGTTGAAAGATGATGATGATATATGGATGTCTAACTTCTTGAACATGATGGAATTGTTTTAAAAAAAGGTATGCTTCTATAGGGTAGTTGACACAAAGTGGTCAACACATCTCAAGGAAGTATTGAAGAAATTTGGCATGGAGGAGTGTTCTTTAGTGAGCACACCGATGGTTACAGGTTGCAAGCTCAACAAGATTGATTAATCACCAGAAGTGGACCAAACTTTATACTGGTCCATCATTGGAAGCCTCTTATATTTGACAGCCTCAAGACCATAATTTATGCAGGAAGTTGGTATTGTTTGAAGATTTTGAGCAGCGCCCTGACATAGCCATCTTCTAGCAGCTAAAAGGATTTTCAGATATCTCAAAGCCACAATGGACTATGGACTTTGGTACCCAAGAGATAAATAATTTTCACTAATTGTTTATATTGATGTTAATTGGGCAGGTGATGTAGATGATCGAAAGAGAACTAGTGGTGGTGCATTCTTTCTTAGAGAATGTCTAGTTTCATGGTTGAGCAAGAAGCAAGCTTCAATCTCTCTATCTACTACTGAAGCAAAATATATAGTAGCAGCTTCTTGTTGCACTCAACTCTTATGGATGAAGCAGACTTTGCAAGATGTACAAGTGTTTTATGATCAACCTATTCCTATTATCTGTGACAATACAAGTGTCATCAGCATGTCAAAGAATCATGTTTTTCACTCAAAGACAAAGCATATTCCAATCAAGTACCATCTCTTGAGGAAAAAAGTTGCAAATCAGATTTTCAAGTTGGAGTATGTACCTAAAAAAGAGCATGTAGCTTATATATTCACAAAACCTCTTCCAAGAGAACAATTTGAGTATTCAAGGCAGAGCTTAGGAGTTGTTCCTCATGCCTCCTTCCACTAGATCTTCCTTCGAGAGGAAGAAAGGAAGCCCACAAACATTCAGCATATCAAGATGCAAGTGTCAGGTCCACAAGATCAACATGATATGGGGAAATTATTGACAAGGGGAGTATGTTGGTATCTTTTCCATTGATGTCAAAGGGGGAGAAAGAAATTCAAACTACAAAGATAAAAGGGGGATGAATATTGGTGATCAAACAAAAGAAGGAGAATCATTGCCAGCAAAAGGAAAGAGGAAAAGGATAAGTACACCAACAAGAAGCACTCGATTCTATTTTTTATGGTGTTGTTTGAATGGTGTTTCCATCAATTCCAAAGGGGGAGAATGTTAGAAATGTGTTTTAATTGATGGCAAAGGTGATGAGGATGAAGGCTAAGGCATAGATGATTGCAAGAAGTATGGAGATCAACTCAAAGTATGTAAAAGGAAAATATGAAGAGGGTGTTGTGAATTTAAATTTCATTTCATCTCAAGAGATCATTACAAGTGTAGTTGGAACCCACTCAGATGGATATAGATCTGAAAGAGATTTCCAGTGGTATGTAGAAGTTCCAAAATGACCTCCTCAATCACAACTTATTTTCAATCAAAGTTTGGTTGCCCTAAAAAGTCAATTTGCAAAGTTTACATTGGTAAAGGACCCTTTGGAGAAAGTTATGTTTGGTGGAGTTTTCCAAACCTGACAGAGCTTATTAGTAGAGCTGCTAAAGGATATTCAAGCGGACGTGGAGCAAATAGCATAGTGATAGAAGTAGCTTCTATTGTCCAATGGTGGTGCTCCACTATATAACTCATGTCGATGGGAATTTTCCCCAGAAGGATCAACGGTGTGCATAAAAGGGAGCGCCTGGGATGATGCAAGCCCAAGATGACGTCAAACTCAGAGGACTTCCCCAAAAGAGCTAAGGCATGTGCTAATAAGTGAAGCTTTGGGATGATGTCAGGCTGGGCAGATGCAATAGAATGGAAACAGAGGACTAATAGATGCACAAACAGGCTAATATGGGTGACAGAACAATAGCAGGAAAGAGAATTAATAGGCAGAAGCTCTACAACAGGAGGTCCCATGGGACAACTCATCTTGAAGACTTTCCTTGGAAGAACCATTGTTGTGCGAAGAAGGGGAGACCCGAGATGAAGAAGGACTGGGAAAAGTGGCACAAAGTTGTTGCAATGAAGAAATAAGTCCCAAACCCTTAAAAATGTTACTAAAGAAAATTGATGAAAAACAAGGGCCTGGGACCCCCTCTACCTCAGTACCCTGGACAATATGGACGAATGAGAACAAGATATATGGCACAATATGATTGGTTCATGGAAGCACAGGTGGTTGATGAAGTCAAGATGACAATAGCATGATGTCAATACAAGGGAAACATGGCATTCATTTTCGCCATTTTTAGCGGTCAAATGGTCCAAATTTGAGTGACACATATAATCACTCAGATGACGCCATGTGGCATTGGTGAGGTAAGCATGACATCACTTCAGATGGTCAACCACAGAGAAATTAGAAGGCAACAATTGAAGAGCTTCGAGATGACTAGGCATTGGGCATATGTGACAGTTTTTAGGGACAACTCACCTCGACTGATCATTGATTGGATCATATGTGTGGCAATGGTTCCCATCGAGACACCTCATCTCGATCCCCAGACCTCGGAAGATTTCAAGCGAGGGCAGTAGAGGAGCTCTGGGCTGACAGAGTATCGAGCAATGGTGGCAGCTGACGGAAAAATCGATGACCAATGAGAATAGAGCGCAAGTAAAAATTGTGTTGGACCCATTGGCCACGTAATCCTAGAAGGAAATAAAGTCGGGGGGCTAAAATCCAAGAACAAGTCCAAGTTTTGTTGCGGTGTGACAACCAAGAGCGTGATGAAATGCAAAACAAAATAAGCCCTCCGGGCTATAGAGAAATGGGCCTAGCGAAGCTATAATTGGAGGTGTTTTACATATGAAAAGCGCTTTGGGCCGGCCTTGTTCGAACGAGTTAGTAACACAGTTTAAAGCTCTTTGGGGGTAAATATAAAGAGCTTTTGGCTAAGATTTGAAAGGCTCACTTTCTGTTACTCATGATATTTTGGTCATGCTCATATGAATTAATTGTTGAAAAGCTTATCAGTGTCTTAGTATCATTACAAGTAAATGAAAGTTGTAAAATTTCTACAATACTGATTCACCCCCCCTCTTGGCATTGTCCTAGTTTCAAACAGTAGCACCACAACATGCGATCCCGTGCGTCTAGACTCCGACCCTCCATATTCAAAGTTCAAAAGGACACATACATCATGGCTTGTAGCTCATTAATCTGTCCCAGGCCACATAATAGACTATCAAGTGTCGCCTCAATTTTGTTTTCACTGCACTCTTTCGCAACACGCTGGGCCAGTTTCTCGCCAATATATATTTTTTCTATTTTAAGAATTTGTTTGTAGGTAATTTCTGTACAGGGTTAAAACCTACACTGCGCCCTAGTCGTTGGGGCCTTTGTCTGATAGTTGGTAGGCATCGACCTCAACTATTGGCTACAGCTCAACTCCCAACCACCCGACTCCACTGAAATGAAGATCGTTGTCTGTTTTTTCCTATTGGCCATCATTGACCAATGTCGATTGCTATGGCAGTTCAGTGATGGCTTTTGGTTGCACTCCTTTCTTAACTATGACATTTGGTCATTGGCAGCTGTCGGTTTCCCTAATGAAGAGTTGGTTCGAGCTATTGCCTTTGGCCTACAGCTAGCTAGCTCACGTTGTCAGCTCTAGTCGATGGCTGGCTAGCTTGGGCTGTCGGCCACCCATAGTCGTTCTTTTTTTTTGTTTCTATTTTTAACAAATATGTGTCATATTTTTTAAAAACAATGGCCTATGGAAAATTTCTTATGACTGTTTAGCTAATTTACTTCGGCCACCTTACTAAAAAAAAAAATTACATTCGTATGTACTATGATCACAGTTGAACCTGGCCCCAACAATCTGGTACAAACCTGGCACCTGTGGTTCGGAGATCAATTCAAAGTAGGAGCTCTGACACCATGTTAAAATTTACTCAAACCCAGCACCCAGAATTTAATTCCAAGCAAATAATTACTGACCAAATACACAGCTAGATTCCTCACCAAAATATTTAGAAGCAAAATTACTCACTCTGAATCACAACGAGACATATAGATTTCTACCCAACAAATCAGTTCATCATTAATAAAATTCGTAACCTACTTGGACTCTCGTCCTAGGATAATGGCCCAACTAAGGAATTACATATACAAAAATAAACCTGGGGTTAACCAGTCGATCAAGCCCTAGATCTATCCTTCAATCTTACTTGGTTGATATGAATATGTAAGAAAACTCAAAACCTACTTGGGCTCCCGCCCTAGGATAATGACCTAACTAAGGAATTAATATACATCAATAAACCTGGAGTTACCCAGTTGATCAAGCCCTAGATTTGTCCTTCGATATTTCTCAACTGATTTGGATCTATCTCCCTCGCTACTCCTTGCACCTTCCTCGGGCCCGGCACACTGGAGTATCACACTTCTCCTCCTCCCAAGGCTAGTGTCGTTGTTGTATCTCTTCTCCTCACCTTAGCCTAGTCTTTATAACTTTACATTGAGGAAAAAACCTAATCCTAACCCTAACCCTAATCTCATAGTGACTAACGGTCGAGATTATATCTCTCCTCGCTTGAGATCAACACTTAATATTAAAACTTATTCACTGAAGTAAATAATTTATATTTTCTACGTTTTATTTTAGCTCAAGAAGCCAACATATAATGTGTGCATTTTTTTCTAAGTTAAAGTTAGGCTATGTTACATTAGCAACTTGCTCAACATAGAGCAAGTTTTCTAAGGTAATGTGTGGGCGACTTCTACATGCCTAGACATAAGGCATGTGCAAAAGTACCTTCCTGAGCTACAAACTTCAACATCTTCAGCTTTGGCATGGGTGCAATCACATGGACCAACAAGAAACATCATGTAATAGAACTTTCATCAACATAAGCAAAATATCAAATATTAGTGTAAGGAGTGTGCAAGGCAGTTTGGATCAAGAGGATGATTTCAGATATGCAAATGCAACAAACATAGCCCACATCCCTGCTATGTGACAATTAAAGGGCGATGAAAATAGCCAAAAATCTAATCTTCCATGAGTGTACCAAACGTATTGATGTACATTGTCACTTCATCAAATAACTTGTAGAGGAAGGACCAATCAAGTTGCAGCACTGTCCCACAGAGGATCAAATTGCAGACATTCTCATCAAGCCTTTTTGTCTTCAAAAATATGTAAAATTCTGAGATAAGCTTGGTGTGGTTAGTTGATTAACCATTAGGCAGGGTATTAGAGTAAATATTAGTTTAATAATGGTCAATGAGGTACTAGATTTGGGCATTAATAAATTCAATTGGATTCTAGTTTATTTATGTTTTTTATGTCTTATTTCACTTTAGTGTGTATCTTGGTCTATTCTACATTCATAAAGTGGATTGACTTGACTCCATTGTAACCTATATAAGAAAATTTTCACTTTCTCATTATTCACTCAATACAAAGAGCTCTTTGGAGTTTTCTTGGTTTCTTTATGTACTTGGTTTCCATAATAGAGAACACGTAGACACTGCCACTCCCACTCCCACTCCCACTCCCACTCCCACTCCCACCCCAACCCCCCTGTCGAGGTCAATTTTTTGTCTAACAACCTTGTTGACCACTACGTGTCAACGACCCATAGCAGCACACCCCCATTTTCCCCAAAAGGGATAGCACTTGATCGATGTGTCTGTGTCGCCCAGCTATCATCATTAGCTTGACTTCCAAGATGTTATGTAAACCCTTTCTGCATGTGTATAATGTAAATAATCTCAACAGATCCGTGTCATGTATGTAACGACCTAAGTAAATCTACTTTTCTAGTGATGATCTTCATTCTATGAGGTTTTTCGTCTCACCGATTCATTCTCGAATGGTCAACAGAGTTTTCCCCTCCACTCTTACCCCAAAGCTGGAATGGATTTTGTCACTAGAATTTTAAGCGAGTCCTAGTGTTCTAAATCAAGTCTAGGTAAAAGTAATTTGAGAATAATA
The DNA here is from genome assembly GCA_031772625.1 of Pinus tabuliformis. NCBI lineage: Eukaryota > Viridiplantae > Streptophyta > Pinopsida > Pinales > Pinaceae > Pinus > Pinus tabuliformis. The sequence goes on from CM062805.1 coordinate 231,738,547, forward strand.
TTAACTATTTGGTTAGATTATTTTATTATAGATTACTTGGTCTGCTGGATTATATTTGTGTTGCAGAAGTGAGTAATCTGTGAGGATCTATTACAAATGGGTTTCCCCCTTATGATGTTAAAAAAAATGAGAATCATAATGCAAAGTGTCTTGAGGGCTGGAAAAATAATTTATCCCATCATAGGTTAATTAATTAAATTTTCTGGACAAAATTAATTAAAATCCTAAGTCAGAAATTTAATTAATTCAAGGTCCTAGGTAAATTTAAATTCTCCAAAAGCAAAATTCGTCGGTCCTCAAACATTAAATTTTAAAAGATCTCGGGACTAAGGTAAATTAATTATTTTGATAAATTTTAAACCTTTGATCCCTGGAGGTTAAATCAAAATTAAAATTTTGAGGAGATTAACTAAAAAAATTAATTTTTGAGTTAATTAAAATGTATTTAATTGAAAAATTCGAATTTCCTCAAGAATTAAATATTTCGACGGATGAGATTAAAATAAATTTTAATCTTCATCAACGGCTGAGATTGTTTTGACAAAGATCACTTAAACTAGTCGTTGGAGGATTTATCTTTAAATAGGAAGTCATTGTCAGTTGATTCATCCGACCTTCGAGCCATGTTCTTAGCAAGAAGCTCTTGTGTAATCTTTTTCTGGATAATAAAGAAAGACTTTGGAATTAAGTTCTATTGGTGTTATTCTTCATGGAAATATTGTAAGATGTGTTGTTTTCAAGCATAATTTTTTCTAAAGCCATTGATGATAGCTTCTAAAGAGTAATCTAAGTACATGTATCTTGCTCAGTCGTTGGGGTTTGAATAATAATCTAAATTTTAAACGTAATAGCGGGTATCTCTATTTGTCTGAGTTTTATTATTATTTTATCGTTCTATTTTTAATGGTTGGATCGTGTTTTGCGGGGAAATCTTGATTTTAGATCCTCGGGTGTTAGGAGAGGTTTTCAGTTGGACCATCCAACTCCCAATCTGTGTTTCCTGAAGAGCCCAGCTAAATTATCTCCGACTTTATCATAAGATTTTTATTGGTGATGCATGAAGGGTTTCGAGTTAGCACCTTTAAAATTTAAGAATCTTTTAATTTATGTGCAGCATAATGGTAGATTTGGCTGATTAGAGCATGCAGTTTGTAAATTTTGTAATTATTTTTCTAACATGGGTTCTTATGGGTTTTAGTTTTTATCATTGTATATATCGTTGGGTGTTTTCTTGTTGTCGTGCAGCTACAGATCTAAGGTAGAAATTTGTGTATAGTCCAAATCTAGGCCCTCGAGGGTAAGATCTGGATCTCTGGGGTTTATTCACGTAATTTTCCAAGGATATTATTCAAATTTTTTTGCAGTCCAAGGGTTTAAAATTTCTTGGATCTGGAATTTTTTTAAGAGTTTCAAGAATAAATATGAAGCAAAAGGCTTTAACATTTTCATCATAATTTCTAGAAATGTTTTAAAGGGTTTTCTAGCTACCATTTATCTAAGTTTTCCGATCTACTGGCTCGGTTTTCAATTCGCTGGAAAAATTTTGAAATTCATTTTGTTGTCTGGGTTTTTTTCATAAACAAAAAATTTAGAACATTTAAAAATCTAAAAAAATTAAAAATTTTGGTGACTTTGATTACGAATGAAATAAATCAAAAGATTCGTAATAAATCAAAAGAATTTAAGCTTTCACATATTAAAAATTTTAAATTTAATTAAGTTCTTTTGATTTTTATTTTTGGTCACATTCAAAAAATTTCATTTTCCACATTAAATGTTGCTTCATAAGCTTAACATTTACCTAAGGGATAATCAACATTCAAATTTAAAGTTCCTTGGTGTCTTTGGTGTTAAGTGTAAAATTTTAATTTTTGTGGTGGTGATTTCTCTATTGTCAAGTGTGATTAATGTTTTAAAAATCATATTGACTATAGGAGAAAGATAAATTCTTCTAAGATATGGGATTTAATTGCTAGAATATATTGCAGTTTTGGGCATTTACATTTTATCATTCATGATCGTCACCTTCGCCACATTTATAAATTGCTCTGGGTAACTTGTTCTCGTTTAGTTTATGGTTAATTGAATATCAAGGCACTGATCTATAATCATTTTTATCTTGTGGTTGTGTCTTATTTTGTTTAATCTATCCATCTCAATTGACCAAGACTGGTCCTAAATTTATCAAGTTGTCCATCTTCAAGTCTCCTAGAGCCTGTGTTTCATAGGCTATTCTCATTCGTTCACCTTAGGGACTACCCCCCTTGACTTGTCTAAAAGAGAATCTAAACAAAGTGAGTAAGGATGAGATTGACAACCCTTACTCTGACTAAACACTTTGTGCGACAACAAACCCTTTAATATAGAGCAGAGAAAGGGATAGAGCTTTAAGGAGTTTTCAATTTCAATAATTAATGGTAATATTAAATTCTTAAAGTAAAAGTGGCGTTCTCCTTCATCTTACATTTCCTATCCTAAGTGGCATCCTCTTTTATCTTCACCTTTTCAATCCTTTTACTTAAACTTGGTTCCAATATCAGTGGACTTCATATGGAGAAAGACGAACTTCATATCCCATTTGGAAATTTGTAGACAACAATTTTCAAGATTTTAGATTTGCAGGATTATAGTGTTTCCACTAGATTGCACAATAATGAATTTTGTTATTGATATTTTATAATTGATCTTTTTATTTTCATAATTTTAGAGACGATGACCCCAACGTCTCCTTCCCCCTCTGAATTTACCTAAAATTTGGGGGTGCTCTCAAACATCCCCCATGTCTGTCTCCCTGATCTTGCACACCCCCATCTTGGAAACTTTAGCAGAACATTGGATCAAACTAATCCACTGATTGCTACAACTAAAAGATGTGTTCTAATATATCACTTGTTGCCAAGTTGGAATTCTCCACAATGAGGAGTCAAGCAAATTGTCCAAGAGGGCATGCAACACACAATCAAGTTCCCTAATGGTATCTAGCTAGAGAGAGAGTGGATAATTTTTTAATATCAAACAAATGTATTGATCGAAGGCCACTTATGTTTGCAAATTTTACCCTGTTCCAAGTGCTCATATGGATTTTGTTTTATTTCTTGTTTCATTGTTGTATGTATTGTCCTTTATCTATTGTCACACACCAATTTGGTGTCGAGCTTGGCCATGACCATAAAATTAGATTATTGTACAACTTCAATGGCCCTAATGGTTAAGAATATGTGTTTCCTTCTCAGAAGTCACAAATTAAATCCAAAGGGGGGTAGATTATGTACACCCCTGTAAACTTTAGTAGACAAATCGTTGTACATAGGGGGTCTCATACACCAATTTGGTGTATGCCTTGGCCATGACCTTAAAATTTTGTTGTTGTTGTTGTTGTTGTTGTTGTTGTTGTTGTTATTATTATGAGCTTAAAGGATAATATTTCTAAACGTTCTTTTGTTGTTCTTGTTATTCCCAACTAGGATCAACTTCTGATTGTACCTTTTTTTACTTCTAAATAATGGAAAAAGGTACCCATCCATAGGGGGGTAGAGTATGTACACCTTTGTAAACTTTAGTAGCCAAAACACTATGCATAAAGGGGTCCATTGTCCAACAAACAAGGGTGTCCCATACACCAATTTGGTGTGTGGCTTGGCCATGACCTTAAAATTGTGTTGTTGTTATTATTATTACTAGCATGAACATACAAGGGAATATTTCTAAACGTTCTTTTGTTGATATTGTTATCGCCAACTAAGTTGAACTTCTAGGTGTACCTGTTTTATTTTAAATAATGGAAACCCTAAATAATATAGAAGAGTATAATGTTGTCATTCAAATCCAACATAAGATGACATCATAATCAATCGCATCTCATTACAAGGTCCATTTCAAAAATGGCACCAATCTTCTGCTATAAAAAATAATAGTTATTTTGTTGAAAATAATTGTTATTTATTTTAAAGGTTGTCTAAATAAAAGGGAAAGTTACATAGTCAAATAGCATATTTTGATACCTTTCCAATGATAGGTGGCATGCCTTCTAAATCCTCACAATTGAGGATATATATATAAACACCCATTCATAAGTCAACTCAACCCTGCTAGAAGATAGGTTGGTCCCCAACAAAAATACATCACTTAAACTCATACTAATAAGTCACTCATGTGGCTCATTTGAATCAAGCAATTCATATTTTTTCTAAGCAAAGGAAGAAGGTAACAGTACAAGGGTTCACACCTTTTGAACCAAGAAGAGAAGAAGCAGGGAGTTTTGTTGGAGGAAAATTTTTGCTAGAGACTAAGTTCTATTCTGTTGAGGTCAAGTTATGTTGGAAGCCAAGTCTAAGTTTTATTGGATGTTGATTTGTTAAGGAAGGTTTACAATAGGTGACTTCTGTATATTCTCTTGTATTTTTATGTGTTTTTATCCTTATTTATTTCTGGAGAAGGCCAAGCCCTGGTCCATCTAGGTCGCAGGCCTATAGGACAGCTTAAAGAGAAGTGACAGCAAAATTATGAGGGATGTAAAGGCTAACTAAGTGCTAGAATAGCAAGTACAACATTTGGCACAAACTACTAGGTAGGTAGATCTATTTTTTAACATAATAAAAGCCTAAATTTTGACAATTGAACAGTGAACAACAAAGTGCTAGATTGAATTGAATTATAGAAGAGGAGTGTTGTCATCTATAAAACGGGTTGGAGCCTAAGCAGCTGTAAATTAGAGTTTACAAAGGATAGGTGACCTTATTCCTTTGGCAGGTTGAAGCCTATGACATTGTAAGTTGTTGCTTACAGAGGATTGGTGTACTCACAGGTGGTTTCCTGTAACAATGCACCAAATTGAAGACAGTTAAACAAGCATTACATTTTTTCTATCGGTTTAGGTTTACACATTAATGTTTGTGTTTATGCATTGCGTTAATGATTGATGTGGTGAAGTGACTTATGTCTTAAGTGAAAAGGATTGTTAAATTTAGGTGATACTAATTCACGCCCCCCCCCCCCCCCATTCAATAACAATTGGTATCAGAGCAAGCTTCTTCAGAAATAGTTTAATAGTTAGAAGAAGATCTTATAAGGACCATGGTCAATGGAAAAGGTTCAATCAAAATTCCTTTGTTTAATGGAACAAATTATGTCTTTTGGAAGATAAGAATGAATACTCTCTTGATGTCTCTTGGAGCTGAAGTTTGGTTGTCTGTTGTAGATGGATATAAGGTTCCATCTTCTCCCCCAATTGATCAAGATGGGAAAAAGGCTTATGTCGCCAATGCAAAAGCCATGAATTTCATTTTAAGTGACTTGGAAGATTCAAAATTTGTTAAAGTTATGCAGTGTGAAACAACTAAAGAGATGTGGGACAAGATTCTAAGAAACTATGAAGGAGATGACAAAGTAAAGAAGGCAAAGCTTCAGACCTACCAAAGACAATTTTAATCCTAGAAATGAATGATGAAGAAGATATTAATTTTTATTTTCTTCGAGTAGACGAAGTGGTAAATTCACTCAAAGGACTTGGTGAAACAATTGAAGAAACAATGTTTTCGTCAAAAAAGTATGAGGTCCCTTCCTCTATGTTTTGATGCCAAAGTCTCAATAATAGAAGAATTAATGGACTTGGAAAAACTAACAATGGACAAGCTTCACAAAATTATCAAAATATATGAAATGAGGATAAGAAACTCATCACATAAGGAAGCAACGTTTGAAGTATCAACGAAGTTGAGAAAATGCAAGTCTAATTATTGCTCCAATGACGGATTTGATACATAAATGGCTCAACTATTAAAAAAACTAAAGAAAATATCCAAATAAAGGTAAGTTACCTACCATCTAATTTAATTGTGGTAATATAGGACATTTTGCTGCTAAGTGTCCTTTCAAAAAAGATAGTGATGATGAGGAAGAACCCAAAAAAAGGGTATTCAAAGGAAAACCTTTGGAAACAAATCTCTACTCCAAAGAGGAAATGATTTTTTTTTGAAGAAGAATATGATTCCAATGATGAAAAAAGAGTGATCCTATTTTTAGACACAAATGAAAAATCTAGCAGAGATAAATCAAAGGAGCAAAAAGAAAAAGCAGAAGAAGGTGGTTTTGGAGGCATAGTAGATCTTGAAGCATAACTCATTAATGCATTAGAAAATATTGATAACCTCAAGAAGAAAAACAAAAGATTATCCAAGGAAATCACATTCCTTAAGACTGAAAAAGAGAAAGCAAAAAAGAGTAGAATTTTTGAACATCCAACTAAAAGAAAAAGAATAAAATTGTGAGAAGCTTGAAACAAAAATTGTCTCATTAAGAAAATTGCTAGGTAAGATCAACAAAAACATGAACAGCTATTGAACTCTAGAAGTTATTCTCATCAGTCAAAGATCACAATATAATAAGACCAATCTTGGTTATATCGGTGAGACTTCATACAAATAAGATGCAAACCCCGAGTCACTAGGAAAGAAAGTTGGGGAAAAGCATGAAAGCTCCAATCTCAGTGAGAACAAGCATAGAAGTTGGAAGAAGTTTGGAAACACTACTAGACCAAAAAGTTACGTTGATGCTCTCAAGAAGTCCATTCACAATGCAAGTAGCAATATGATAACGGAAAAGGATCATCGATCTTCTCCAAAGAAAATCAACTCCAAAAGAACTGTTCAATTAAGGCAACGGATAGCAAGGGATCAAACTATTTTTCTTGTTCACTATTTTTTATGCATAAATTTTGGACATCAAGCAAGATAATGTAAAGTTTATAATGATTATGAAAGAGGTTCTCATCAAACCTCTATGAATAAGCTCGTAGATAATAGAATAAAAGATATTGATGGATTTAATAACAAAAATCATAATTCATTTGCTCCATTATCAAAGTATAGTATAGAGTGTTACTGATGCAACAATTTTGGACATATGGAACGTGATTGTCTTACAAAATTAAGAGAACGGTTTTAGAAGAAAAAATAGGAAGAACAACCAACAAAAAAATGTGAACTAGTTATGCATGCTCAAAACAATCAAATTCAGTGGTACGTTGATAGTGGCTGCTCTAGACACATGAATAGATATCAAAAGAAATTTATTACTCTAAAAGAAGAAAAAGGAGGAAATGTGATTTTTGGAGATAATGGATCTACAAGAATTGTTGGAAGAGGTACCATAAGCCTTGACAATGGTAAGGCTAAAGCACAAAATGTTTTGTATGTTGAAGGACTCAAACATAATCTTTTAAGTGTCAGTCAGATGTGTGATCAAGGTTATGATCTCACTTTTTGTGTTGAATAATGTGAAATAAGGAAGACTGATTCAAGAGGATTAGTAGGGAAAGCAATAAGGACTATAGGCAATGTGCATATTCTTGATGAAATTCAATAAGAAAAATGGTACATTAGACATACATATGAGAGTTGGTTATAGCATAAAAGATTAGGACACTTGAGCTTTGGCAGTTTGATAAAAATTAGCAGAACACAAGAAATGAGAGATATGCTCAAAATCTCATAACCAACAAGTCTCATCTGTGAATCTTGTCAACATGGGAAACAGATAAGAGTGAGCTTCAAGTAAAAGGAGTGACCAACATCAAGACCACTAGAGCTTGTTCACACAAATCTATGGACCAACAAGAACACCAACCCTGCAAGGAAAATGGTACTTTATGTTGTTTATTGATAGTTATACTAGAATGATATGTGTTGCATTTCTTAAAGGAAAAATCAGAAGCATTAGAAACTTTCAAATCATTCAAGGCCTTAGTTGAAAATAAAATCAATCTAAGAATCAAATGTTTAAGATCGGACAAATGAGGTTCATTTACCTCAAATGACTAATGAATTCTGTGAGGAACATGGAAACAAGAGACAACTTTCAGTTGCAAGAACTCCACAACAAAATGGAGTCGTAGAAAGAAAGAACATATCAGTGCAAGAAATAGTAAGAACAATGTTGCTAAAGGCCAAATTACCAAATAACTTTTGGAGAGAAGCAGTTGGTACAGCAATTTAAAGCACGAACAAAACACGACTTCAAGTTAATAGCGACAAGGCACCATATGAGCTATGGAGACAATCTTTAGTTAAATATCTCATCATTCTTTAAAGTAAGTGTTACATGAAGATAAATGATGATAATTTGGGAAAATTTGATTCTAGAGTAGACGAGGGAATCTTCCTTGGATACTCAAAAAGAATTAAAGCTTACAAATGCTACAATAAAAGACTACGCAAAGTTGTGGAATATATTGAAGTGAGAATAGATGAAGCTTAGCTAGATAAAGAAGCAGTAGAAACAAATGAGAATTTAGAAGATACCATCTACGTGGACCAAGAAGAGATTACTACAAAGGAAGAACAAGAAAAAGAAGAATAGTATCCATCCAAGACAACTTTTAAATTTGTGCAAAAACATCACCCAAAGAAACCAAATTATTGGAGATGTTGATGCAGGTATACAAACCTGAAGAAGAATGACCAATTCACCAAGAAAAGTCAATTTTTCCTTGCTATCCAAAATAGAGCCAAAATATTTTGTACAAGCTAGTAAGGACTAGCATTGGGTGATTGTTATGGAAGAAGAATTAAATCAAATTGAGAAAAATGGAACTTGGGAAGACTACCAACTAATGAGATCTGGAGTAGTCTGAGGAATAGAAGTGCGAGAAAAATTTGAAGATGAAGATGAAAACAATGTTTTTCTTCTTGTTCATGATACAAATTTATGGGCGAACTTGTTGTGTTCACAAAATAGGCAAAGCCTATTATGCCAATGAAAGATCCAACATCAAATAACACTATAATTTCCCACAAAGGTTCTGCACTAATAATAGAGATTCTTGAGAAAAAGAGCATGAACATGTCATAGCAATGTTTTTTGGAGCTTGCAGGATCTAAACTAGGAAATATACTTGTAGTTGAGAAGACAACAGAGAAGATAGATGTAGACTAGGCAGCAGTTGGTCCAGAGGGTGAGGTTGATTTTTAGGAGGAAGCAAGATTTGCATCACACATGAAGTAAAAAGGTGAATCAATCAATGAATTCGTAAAATCAAAGACACTATGTGAACAGTGGCAGTATCTTCCAATATACTCCATTCAAGATCATATCTTGCAAGGTGTACGTGAAAACCAAGAGGTTATGATAGTCTGAGAGATAGGATCAAGGACGACTACACAACTTACACAGTATTTGCATGAAGATGGATATACAACACATGGTAAGATAGGATGCACCCAACCAAGACTTGTTGTAGCTATGAGTGTTGCCAAGTGATTTAGTGAAGGGATGGAAATTGAATTGAGATATAGATTTGGTTATGCCATTCAATTTGAGGATGTAACTAGACCAAATACTACAATTAAGTACATGACAGATAGAGTGTTGATGTAAGAAACTCTTGATGAACCAAACGTAGACCAATACAGTGATTGTTATGAATGAAGCACATGAAAGATATTTAAACACATATCTATTATTCGGGATTTTGAAACAAATAGTTGCATGACTTCGTGACTTCAAGCTTATTGTAACATCTGCGACATTAAATGCACAAAAGTTATCCATTCTCTTTGGAGGTGTGCCTCTTTTCCATTTACCTGGACGGACATTGCCTGTCGATATACTCTATAGCAGTGTTTTAAAAACCGTTTTTAAAAACCGGTTACCAGTCTAACCGACCGGTTAGCAAGGCCGTCGGTCTAAACCGACCAAAAAACCCAGTTCAATCGCCCATTTCGCTAAAATTTTCCCTAAACCGGTGCTAACCAGCCGGTTTTGTATCAAACCGGCCGGTTCCGTCCTAAACCGGCCGGTTAGAGGCACACCCACCGTGTAATGCAAAAAGTGTAATGCGGACTATGTTTTAGGGGTTTTGGGGGGGGGGAACTAAGGGTGTTTTTTCTCCAAAAACACCCTCTCCAAGCCTTTAAGAGGCCCCTCTCACTCTCATTTGTCTCACACAACTGTTTTGGAGTGTTTGTGAGTTTGTTTGTGAGCTTGGAAAGTGTTGAGTTTTCACTGAAGTAGTCATCTTGGAGTTGGAGTTGGAGCTATTTTGGAGATAGTGTGTAGATGTCAGTGGAGTTGCCATCTTCAAGAGGAGGCTAAGGAAGCTAGTTTGCATTTCCAGGTAAGGATTTGCACTTGAAAATTCCTTATTTGACTGTTGTCCATGAATTAATTTTTTTTATGTGTTATAAACTTCTCACTTCTATGATCTACCATCCAGGGAGTCATCATGCCTCCAAAAGCCAGAGATACTGCATGGGCTCATTGTGATATGATTGATGGCAAAATGATCTGCAAATATTGCCAAAAATCCATTCAAGGAGGGGTTATTAACAGGTTCAATCAACACTTGGCTCGAATAGGAGGCCATGTAAAGCCATGTGGAGCACCAAATGAAATAATAGGGCATATTAGGGCAAAATACCTTCAGAAGTTTGAGACTCAAGTCACTGAACCAATAGAGAAGTTTGTGACTGCAAAGTTTGGGAGTCGAGACACAACCAACTGAGTTTGATCATGATGACTGAAACTCATGAGAAGTTTCAAACTTCAAGTGATAATGTTGATCACTATTATAGTATTACTATTATCATATATGTAGAGTCTAGACTGAAGTCTTGTAGTAGGCCACTGGCCCCATAGTTTGTAGGCTTTGTTTTTGCACTCTAGAAGCCATTTAGAGCCTCATTACTTGTGTATTTTGTCGATGATATGTATTGCACTCGGTGCCATTTTGATATATTCACCTTTACATGGTATATAAATGAGCAATCTTTGCATATTTTGTCTCTATTGGCTTGGAATCATGGTTTTAAATCTTAAAAATAGTTTTTTTCATTAAAAATTAATTATTTAATGTATTTTTCTAAAACCGGTTTGTTTAGACCAAACCAGTCCCGGTTAGACCGGTTCCGGTCGGTAAACCGGTTCATTAGGTGGACCGGTCCTGTCACCGATTCCGGTTTTAAAAACACTGCTCTATAGCAAAACTCCTTTTAAAGACAATGAGAAGTTGTTGTGAAACAAGCTATGACTATTCACATTTCCCTAAAAGAATCAGGGTCCACCTCATCAATGAACCAAAGGAGTGGCAACTTGCTACATGGTGGCATTAGGCATGTCTAGTCTTGAATACACTTTGATGATACATATAACAGTCACCTAGATGGTGCACAACTACATTAGACATGATTTATATACATATGATGTTATGGTCTATGGAGCAAGACGTCCATATTCAACATCGATTGAAAATTCTCGATACAAACTCAGGGGGAGCAATCCTTAGCAATAGAAAAAGAGGAACACCTATCAAGAAGTGTTGAAAAGATGTAGATAGGGAGAGTTGTTAAATTTCCTAATACTAGCCCAGAATTATTTTCTCACAACAATTAATTTTATTCCTAGCGATTTATTTATTTAGCAAAATAAATTTTGAATACCAAAAAATGAAATCGGTGGTATATTTTACATCTAGAAATAGATATACAACATAATTTAAATCAAAGAGATCAATCACATCGCAAAAATAATTCACCCACAACAATTCTCCGCCATGTATTAATCCAAGAGATACAAGGAAAAATACAATAACTAGAACCTGTAACTCGACCCCCGCAGAATTAATTCGGCCCAAGGAGTTCGACCACCAGGAAATCAGCTTCAAATGTAATTCGGCCTGAAGAAAATTGGCCTCTACACCGAGCAACTCGGCTTTCGTAATTTGGCCTCCCTAACAATTGCGCCTCACTTCAACAACTCGGCCTTGCAATCTCCACAACACAGCCTCCTAGATTCATCGTCAAATTCTCATGTACTTCTCCTTTGCGCTTCAGTTTGTTGAGCCACTCACGCTATAGAAAATCGCTCTCTTGAGTTCTTGTGTGCCTTCACCTCTTCGTTGGGCTTCTTTTAGAATCTTCATTAAGCCCAAATCCCTAACCCTAATCTCCCTTCTAGAATATCTTGGATATCAATGGTTAATATTATTTCTAAATCACTTAAACAATTAAATTATTTATCCTTAGAAAATGACTTAATAGTCCACAATAATTAATTGACATTAATTATTGTACTTTTCCTAAAACTTAAGAAGACATAAATCACTTACTCCGCCAAGCAAGCACCTAAAGAGCAAATAAATCATCTTCCGCATCCTAAGACACCAAGCTTACGTAGAAGACCCTCTGAATCTACTACAAACGTCAACCCTCCCTCCTAGGAAGAAAGGGATTCTCCACCACCCCCAGCTTATCTTAATACTTCGCAAACTTCCCTTTCACTAGAAGCTTAATGAGAATATATGCCACTTGTTCCTTTGTAGAAATGGATTGTAGTCTCACAACACCTCTCCAGACACTGTCTCTAATAAAGTGATATTTGATCTCAATGTGCTTGGACTGGTCAGGGCTACCCACATCACTTAAATAATTAGTTTATTTATACTTATAAAATGAATTAATAGTCTACAATAATTAATTTAATTTAATTATTGTACTTTTTTAAAGTTAGACTTCGGAAAGAAGACGTAAATCACCTACTCCACCAAGCAATCACCTAAAGAGGCAAATAAATCATCTCCCACATGCTAAGACACCAAGCCTATGCAAAAGACCTTTTGAAGCTACCAAAAACGTCAACAACAACACCCTTTGCTATTGATGTGAAAGGGGGAGAGTGTATACAGGGGGGAAAGCTGATAAGAAGTATGGAGAAAATGCAGACAAAAGCAAACATCGAAGTATTTCCATCAATAACAAAAGGCGAGATTGTTGGAAAATATTTGTTATTGATGTAAAAGGTGTTATATTTTTATAGATATGGTAGCATTGGACATGTGTTCTAGTCTCTAAGGTGTCAAAGAGGCTAAGGTGTTGGCGTTATGATACAAGTGTTGTCCTTGATGGCAACTCACACAGATGACAAATCATAGTGCAGCAGGTCAGTAGCAAATAATTGATGATCAGACTACAAAGAATGAAGAAAGAAAAGTATATACGCATATTCACTATATACCAAGTCGTGTACACACGCAGATTCACTATATACCAAGTCGTGTACACACGCAGGTTCAATATATACCAAGTCGCGTATATACGCAGGTTTGCTATATACCAAGTAGTGTATACACGCAATTTCACTATACACAAAGGTGTGTATATCGTACACATGCACTTTCACGCAAGGAAAAGCGCGTACATGTCGAAAAACTAAGTTTTGGGTCCGTGGTATTTGGACCTATGGTTTTGGATCTTGGTATTGCGTCCGAAGTATTGAACCCAAGTATTTGGTCCCTAGTATTGGTTTTAAATGGTTTTGGACCATGGTATTGAATAAAACCTAAGACTATAAAATGGGAAGGAAATCTTTAGGCAAAGGCATTCACTCAAGTATTGAATATCTGATGAAAAGAAAGATCTAGAATACTGGTCATTGGGTAATGGTGCATAGCTAGATCTGAATCAAAGAGAAACCTGAGCGCTAGAAGAAGGATAAGTTCTATTGATGGGTCAAGATCTTAAGGCTTGAATAGTAGTATCTTTGTGTTATTTTGATCTGTTATATTTGGCGCATGACTTGATCTATAAATCTGATAATCTGAGTTTAACTGATGTCTAAATAAGTGAAAAGGGTAAATTATCTTTTATAGATCTGTACGCAGGTTCGGCACAGCAAAGGCACGTATACACGCAGGTTCATTAATTCAAAACAGCGTATACGCAGGTTGGCATTAATACATCAACGTATGCACGCAGGTTCTTCGTATTGAAGTAGCATACGTCTCATGAAATATGTTTTAGCTACTTCTGTTTATTGTTGCAGTGTTCTGGGTTCAGGATTAGTTCTGGTTACTATCACTGTATTTTGGTTACAGCTTTCTGAGAAGTGATTGGTTGATTCAGTATTGGTTTTTACAAAGGAGATTGGTTGATGCAAATATAATTGATGTTTGATTGATGTTATTCATGGATCTAGTCTGAAAATTTATGAAACATGTTCCCTGGAAGAAAAGAGAAGGTTGTAGCCTTCTGTAGGTTAGCACCTACGTACTAGTACCTCAGCTAGTACAAGAGATAAGGGGGTTTAGCTCCCTTCCAAGAGAAGCTGGAGAACGAGAGAAGGTTGTAGCCTTCTACAGGTAGCACCCTACGCACAGGTATAAGACTGCACCAGTACAGAAACATTGTAAAAAGAAGTTTCTAATTAAAAGAAGATAGAGACGAATTGTAGCAGGTGGTTCTCACCCACACTGGGTTTCCACCTTATATCTTGTGTTCTTATGTGTGACTGTCTTTTCTTTTTTACTGTTCCTGGTTATTGTTTATATGGTTTGATGCACAGATTAATGATCAACATCTGAAGAATAATTTAAATTACAAGTTTGTTGGTTATACGCTGGTTTCCTTGACTGTAGTTGCATACATACACGATTTTCACTAACTAAAGTAGCGTATACAAATCTGATTGTGAAATGAAAAATAATTGACCTGATAATATTGATTCACCCCCCCTCTTAGTATTATTTCCAACAATTGGAATCAGAGAAGGTCCTTCAGAGGAAGCTTGATCACTTGAAGGAATATCTATCATCATGAGCAACTATGAAAAGGAGGCATCTATCAGGCCACCAATCTTTGATGGAAGCAACTTCGTCTATTGGAAGGTAAGAATCACAGCCTATCTTCAATCTCTTGGTACAGAAGTTTGGGATATCGTGGAAATAGGATACACATTTCCATCAGCAACTCCTACAGATATGGTTGGTAAGAAGCAGTATGAAATAAATGCAAAGGTTGTCAATACTCTATTAGGAAGTTTATCTTAATTAGAATTTGTCAAGGTTATGCAGCTCAAAACCGCAAAAGAAATATGGGACAAGATCGTTCTAAGCTATGAAGGAGACGATCAGGTAAAACGTGCAAAACTACAAACTCTCAGAATTCAATATGAAAATCTCAGAATGCACAATGATGAAAATGTGGCTAATTATTTCTCACGTATATATGAGATTGTTAATTGTATGAAAAACTTGGGTGAAGAAATAAAAGAAGTTACTTTGGTTGAAAAGGTTCTAAGATCTTTGTCTTCTAAGTTTGAATCAAAAGTTTCTGCCATAGAAGAAAAGCAGAATCTACAGAGCATTACCATGTCACAGCGGCACGGAATCTTAACTGCTTTTGAAATGAGAAAAGGGGGACCATCAGACAGGAGAAAAGCCGCATTCAAAGCCTCAGGAAAAGAAGATTACAATGAGTCAGGACATATGTCAAAAGGAGAGGAAGAATCAAACTTTTTCAAGAACCTTCAACGAGGTTCTGGAAGATTCAGAGGTAAGCTACCTTTCAAATGCTTTGCTTGTGGGAGAGTCGGTCACTACGCAGCCAAGTGTCCTCATAAAGATAAGCTTGACAAAGGTAAGGAACCAATTAGATGGAACAGAAAACATAATGTAAGTAAGAAGAGCTATTATACTCATGAAGACAGTGATGGATTTTCAATTAGTGATGAAGATGAACAATGTAATGATTATAGACTTTTGATGGCTTTTGAAGATGATGATTTCTTGGATGCTATAGATGAAAATGATCTCTATGAAGAAATTTCTAAACTTAAAATTTGTTTAGAAGAAAAGAGTATGATCATAGATACTCTGACATTCCAACTTGCTAAAAGGGAAAAACACAATGAAAAGTTAGAATGTGAAATTGTGGGACTTAGAAAAGATATTGAGAAAACAAAAGCTCTTAATCTTATATTTGCTAAAGGATCTTAAACTTTAGATGAGATTATCAAAGTGCAGCATTCTCCTCTAATCAAGACAGGTCTCGGATATTCTGAAGAAGCATCTCAGGCACAGAAGCCATCCACCTCCAAAAGTTATCTTGATGCAGCAAGGAGAAGTGAACAGGTTGACCATCGACAGCAAAGGCATAAAGCAGATCACCAGGTAAATCAGGGTCAATATACTTCAAGGATGAACAAAGATCACCAAGTAAACCGGGGGCAATCTACTTCAAGGATGAACAGAAGCTACAACCAACCGCAGGTAAATCATTCACAATTTGCCTCAAGAATGGATCATTTGGTCGGTAGGTTTGATAATCGCAGGAATTTCTTCAATGGCCAATGTTTCTCTTGTCATGACTTTGGACACAACGTTGCTCAATGTGTTGCCTACAAGACCATCATGACTAGAGAAGCACAAAAACAAAGAAGTATGACTGGGATCATGAAAAGGACCTACAATAACTTTTCAGCTCTTGAAAATGAAATAGAATGTTCTATTTGTAACAACTTCGGTCATGAAGATTCTGAATGCAGGAGTAGGTTTCAGCAAACATCTCAGAAGGAGCAAGCTTCATTGAGTCCCAAAACATGGAGAAAGAAAGAACCGCAACCAGAAAGATGTGGTATAGCCTTATATGCGGAAGGGCATGAAAATCAGTGGTACATCAACAGTGGATGCTCGAAACATATGACAGGTGATAAAGAAAAACTTCAGTCATATAGTGCCTTAGAAAAGGAAAGGAAGGTCTCATTTGGAAATGACACCCCTGCACTCATAAAAGGTAAAGGTTCTGTTCTTTTGAAAGAAAAGGTCAAAGCTGGAAATGTTATGTATGTTGATGGCTTAAAGCATAATCTATTGAGTGTCAGTCAAATGTGTGATCAAGGAAATGAGGTAATATTTCGATCAAATGGATGTATTGTTCGTGAGCTTGATACAAGAGAAACAGTGATCAAAGGCATAAGAACTCCCAATAATTTATACATACTCAAGGGAGGACAACAACAATGCTATCTAAGCAAGAATGATGAACACTGGCTATGACACAGAAGATTGAGGCATCTAAGCTTCTCTCAGATAAGGAAAGCATGCAAATATCAGGCGGTTCGTGATCTCCCTGACATCAAAATTCCAGACAATACAATATGCAAATCATGTCAATTTGGTAAGCAAACCAGAACTAATTTCCCTGAGAAGGAAGGATCAGCTAGTAGGCCACTTGAACTTGTCCATACTGATGTATGTGGTCCATCTAGGAAGAGGTCACCTCGAGGAGAATAATACTTCATATTGTTCATTGACAATTTTTCTTGGATGTGTTGGATAGGACTTCTAAAGCATAAAGACGAAGCCTTCGAAAAGTTCAAAGCATTCAAAGCCTTGGTTGAAAATGAATCAGATCGCAGAATCAAATGCCTCAGGTTTGATCGAGGAGGGGAATTTACCTCGGATGAATTTTTCAACTTTTGTGAAGAACATGGAATAAGAAGGGAATTCTCTATAGTAAGGACTCCTCAGCAAAATGGAGTAGTGGAAAGGATGAACAGAACGGTTCAACAATTGGCTCGTGCTATGCTTGATGAGTCTTGAACTCCTGCAACCTTCTGGGGTGAAGCTGCATTTGCTGCAGTTACTATTCTCAACAAGACAAACGTCCGGGTAAACAGCACTCAAACTTCTCATGAACTTTGGTATGGTAAGACTCCCACGGTAAAATACTTCAAAATTTTTTGAAGCAAATGTTACATCAAAAGGACTGATGAAAACCTTGGCAAGTTTGAACGTAGAGCAAATGAAGGCATTCTCCTCGGTTACTCTCCCCATAGCAAAGGATATAAGTGTTACAATAAAAGACTTGGAAAAATTGTTGAAAGTATTGATGTAGTGGTTGATGAAGAAGGAAACATTCCTAGGCAGGTAAAATCCGAAGATTTCGAAGATGATGAGGACTATCCTTCAACATCAAATCAGACTTATGATGAAGAAGAAATTCATGAGGCTCCAGAAGAACAGATAAGGTTAGAAGAAAAGACTCCTTCCAGGTACGTTCAGAAGAATCATCCAAAAACTCAAATTTTGGGGCAAAAAGAGGCAGGTGTACAAACAAGAAGAACTATTTCAGAAGCTTCAAGCTATCTAGCATTGCTATCATCCACTGAACCACAAACTGTAAGTGAAGCTTGCAAAGATGAATGCTGGGTCAAGGCCATGAATGAATAACTTGAGAGAATTGAAAAGAATAACAATTGGGAGTTGGTTCCTAGACCAAATGATAAGAATGTCATAGGGACAAAATGGATATCCAAAAACAAGTTGAATGAAAATGCAGATGTTATTAGAAATAAAACCAGACTTGTTTGTAAAGGGTATGCTCAACAAGAAGGTATAGACTTTGAAGAAATGTTTGCACCGGTTGCTAGACTTGAAGCCATAAGAATGTTTCTTGCTCTTTCTAGCTTTCAGAAGTTCAAAGTATTTCAAATGGATGTGAAATCAGCCTTTTTAAATGGAGACTTAGAAGAAGAAGTGTATATTGAGCAACCAGATGGATTCATCCTTGGAAATGATCCAAAACTTGTATGCAGACTTAAGAAGGCACTCTATGGTCTTAAACAGGCTCCAAGGGCTTGGTATTATCGTCTGGACAAATACCTCCATCAACAAGGTTTTTCAAAAGGATGAGCAGATAGCAATCTACATATAAAAATTGATAATGATAAATTGCTAATACTTTTTGTGTATGTTGATGATATCATCTTTGGTAGCAATGAAGAAGCCATGAGTCAAAACTTTGCCTTGGTGATGCAGAAAGAATTCGAAATGTCCTTGCTTGGTGAGCTGACATATTTTCTTGGCTTACAAGTCCAACAAAATAAAGACGGTATCTTTTTATCTCAAACCAAGTACCTCAAGCAGATCTTGAAGAAATATGGCATGGAAGATTCGAAACCAGTATGTACCCCTATGGTAACAGGATGAAGCCTCAGCGCAAATGATGAATCAACGGCAATACATCAACCAACCTATAGATCCATGATTGGTAGTCTGCTCTATTTGATGGGTACCTGACCAAACATCATGCATGCAGTGGGAATAGTTGGAAGATTCCAGGCAAATCCAAAAGAAGCACATCTTCAGGCGATTAAAAGGATTTTCAAATATCTTCAAGGAACACAAAACTATGGCTTATGGTATCCTAGAGATACAGATCTCACACTTCATGCATATACAGATGCAGATTGGGCAGGAAGCGTGGATGACATAAAAAGCACTAGTGGTGGTGCATTCTTTATGGGTTCCATATTAGTATCTTGGTTCAGCAAGAAACAAAGTTCTATTGCTTTATCTACAGCTGAAGCGGAATATGTGGCTGTTTCATGTTGTTGCACACAACTCCTTTGGATGATGCAAACTTTGCAAGACTTTAAAATCACTTGTACTCCACCTATCTCCATTTTATGTGATAATACAAGTGCAATCAGTATTTCAAAAAATCCAGTCATGCATTCAAAGACCAAGCACATACCTATCAAATATCATTTTCTCCAGGAATAAGTGCTTGAACAAAAGGTCAAATTGGAGTATGTTCCCTCCAAGGAACAGGTCACTGATATACTCACCAAACCACTTCCCAGGGAGACATTTGAATACCTCAGACAGAAGCTGGGAGTAGTTGATGCACCATCTTGCTGTTAAAACTTATCTATTTCAGAGAAAAGTGGTTGTACGCGAGTTTCATGAGGAGCATCCGCGTACATATGCCGGTTTCAGTGGATACAGTCGCGTATATGTTGGTTTGAAGGAAATCAATGGGCCAGACTCAGGATGAAAAAGTCTGATATGGGTCTGACAGAGACCATCTAGCACAAGTTCAGGAGGAGCATATACACTTCTAATAATGCATTGTTGGCATTATCTTAGAAGATCTTGGATTAAGTTCACAGTTGTTTCTGGTTTCAGTTGAAACAGGTGCAGAGGGAGATCATGGTTGTTGGTCTGAATGATGATTGACAGATGTTGCTAATGATAGTTGTTGATGACTATCATAGTCTTGTTGTAGATATTTCGTCTCTATGTCATGTATTCCTTTTCTTATCAAGGTCATGTAACGGCCTAATTTGGTTTCCCCACTATGCCTGGGATGGATGATGTAATGTTCTGGTTTTATCGTGTAAACCTTTGGAGTATCCCCACTTGGTTGGGTGGATGAATCAATATTGGTATATCCCCACTTGGTTGGGAGATGGATGTATGTATGAGTTTTTGGTGATAGGAAGGTCATTCATGATGTATAAAGTCATGTTCTTCCTGGTAGATCATCTTTATGCAGACCTTGCCTACAGTCAGGGGGAGCATGGACAGCACAGCAGAGTAGAGAATTCAGCATATACTCAGGGGGAGCATAACCCTTTGCCCTTGATGACAAAGGGGGAAAATGACTTTGAGTGACTTGGGGTTGCCATCAAGTCCAAAGGGGGAGATTGTTGGCGTTATGATATAAGTGTTGTCCTTGATGGCAACTCACACAGATGACATATCATAGTGCAGCAGGTCAGTAGCAAAGAATTGATGATCAGACTACAAAGAATGAAGAAAGAAAAGTATATACGCAGGTTCACTATATACCAAGTCGTGTACACACGCAAGTTCACTATATACCAAGTCGTGTATATACGCAGGTTCGCTATATACCAAGTAGTGTATACACGCAATTTCACTATATACAAAGGCGCGTATATCGTACATGTTATCACAAAATCACACACTGAAGGCTGCCAATCAGCAAGATTATGTGTAACTATTTCAAACCAAGCTTTGGACTAAGGCTTAGCCTCCTTAGTCTGAGAGGGCTCTCTCACAGATTATGAATATTGATTAATGACAAGGAAAGATGGCTAACTCTTATAAGACACATGAAGAAAATATGCTGGCTGGACAAATATCAAATTAGTTCCCATTGGGCTTATGGAGTCACTAAAATCTCAGTAAACAATGGCACTATCCTTTCATAGAAATCAGGGCACTTTACATCTATTGTTCAAACATAACCTATATGAAACACAGTTTGCCAAGCATATAGGAAGTCAGAGCATGAAACATGAGTTCTGAGTGATTATGCAATAACAAGACTGTAAAAGAACACTAAAGAGAATAACCATCACACATTTGAACAATAAGATCTATTGTGAATCCTGAGAAGAAATAACAGTTATTTGTATTACTGAGCTCTGCTATACATAAACCAAAATAGTCTTCTTCTTTATCAAAACATCCAACCCTTTGTCTATCTCTGTTTCAGCTATTTATAAAATTCTTCTACCTGACTCCCCTTCATCTGAGGGGAACTCGAAGTCCTTTTCTAATGACACCTATTCATCTTTAAACTAACTAATAAAAGTCACTTACTACTAACTGACAGCTCTAGAAACCTAAAACAACTAGGATTCTAATCCTACATCATGCTGGACATAGTATTTATTACAATCAAGACTCATTCTCTGCCAAGTGGATTACTACAGCGGTAGCTTTGATGGCTTTGATTACAATGAACTTCATTCTTTGACATCTGCTCTCTTTCTGGCGGTGGCTGTGATGAACATTTAATGCTACATGTTTGTCTTCAATGACATATCTTTCTGTTACCCTGAAACATAGGCCCCTGTTTGTCGGTCTTTGATGTGCTGCTCCATATTCGAATCCAACGAAGCATGCCTTTCATCTTTGATTATTCGGAACATATCAAAATGCCACGTCCTTGATCTGCTGCCCACCTTTGCTAATCTTTCTGTGTAAGCTGCCTCTTTTATGTCTGTTAGATTGGTTTTCTCATTGCTTCCTTTTCCAGTAACTCTTCTAAAGGGCTCTGCAAGGATTGGAGTACTGTTTCTCCACACTCTTTAACAAGACATTTAAATAACTTGGCAAAACCAGGTACAAATGCTTCTCCTTTTAAGAGGTCAATCCAGTTTCTTGAGCGCGGCCATGGAGCATAAAAAAGCTTCCAACCATCCATTCACCGATTTATCTCGAATACTTTGGGACATAGTCATTGCCTGGCTGTTTGGGTTGTTTGCATCAGGAAAAACATGATCATAAGATAAACCATTCAACATGCCATTGACAAAACCTTCTACCTGAATGATTGGATTCAAAACACCCTTAAAGGAAGAACTAGCAATTGCATTTGACAATCCAGAATGCAACATGTTGTCACTAACTAATTTCCTGTTAGGAGATGCTTGCAGAAGAAGAACAAGGGATGCAACCGCAAGCAGCCTTACTGGGGGCAGATGGCTATTGAGAAGCAAGCAATTTCCTCCCTTGAAATCCTTAAATCACTATCCCCTTCATTTTTCTCGGCTTCTGCCTGTTCCATTTCATCCCTTTCAAATTCTTCCTGACATTTGTTCAGGAGTTTTGTCTTGAATACAACCTTTTCATTGTCTTTATAGAATTCAGGCAATTCAGCAGCTAATTGAACACAAAATTTTGCATACATCTCACAAAATGTTGGCTCCGTCAAGGCTTTGTCAAAAATTTGAGATATCACTTCAGTAAGACAAAGTGCAGAGTCAATGTTTACTTCTTTGACCTGTACCAAAAAACCTATCAAAATTTTGAGGTGTTAGTTTGTTAAGTATTGATTTTATCTTTCTTTGTTTTGACTGTTCCTCATCAGAAACTTTTCCCACTTCATATCGGTTCTCAGTTTTATGAATTGCAGGTGAATGTGTTTGAGGTGGAGGAATCAAACCCTTCTGGAATCCAGGGGCACGTTGCCATTTATCAGCATCAACACTACTTCTTGCTAACCCAGATTGTGGGAAAGGCATCTGCGTGAAAGGTCCACCAAAGAGGATTCCACTCATATGAGTCGGCATTCCACGTGCATTCCTTCCAAATCCTGGACTGAAGGCTTGTCCCGGTCGAAACCCACCAGGAGGACCACCTACACCCACTTCCATATAATTATCACGACCAGACAAATCTGTTGACTTGTTCCATCTGTCTTCATCTATAGTGCCTGCACTACTCCCACGACGGTCAAAGTGAGAATTGCCACTGTGATTTAACAACTCAATCTCTCCAACATGACTTGCAACCACTTGAGGAGTCGCGAGGATTTCCATCATGTCTGATGGAATTTTAACATGTGAAGATAGATCTTTAAACTGACTTCTGAAAGTCAACAAAAAATCTCTGCTGTACTTTCTGTTGCTTGAGCTTCTTAGTTCCGGTGCATCTAATTTTTCCATGGTTGTCGAAAGTTCAGCAGCATCTTCCCAGTCATCCAGATCTTTTAGTTCTTGATTCTCAGATCTGCCACCCGTTTGCGTGAAAAAAAAACTCTTGTGGAGCTAGGCCACGAAGATAATGAACTATATCTCTCTCTGGCACTTCATCAAACACTTGCGCCCAAGACATAAATGCTATTCCATGAATTTGCCACCTGCCAATAATCGGTTTCACCCACAGCGGAAAGAAATCTCCACCGGCCCATTTGTATAGACCTCAGCCATGATATGAAAGCGGTGCTCCCATATAAACCCGTGTATTGACACATATCGCTTAATAGTGTCTTGACACCTGAGCGAAGCACTAAATTATCCACATTTGCCCTACGTTTACATTTCTAGATCTCATACCGTTACTAGCTCATTCGTTGAAGAAATTGGAGATAGAGACAGATGATTTGCTCCAAGATCTTGGAAGCAACTCCGTGCTCAAAAGAAACTATATGAACAATAAGATGTAAATAAGATGTCCCAATGGATCTACTTTCTCTCTCCTTGATGTTCTCAATGGCTCTGAATGCAATTTCATCTAGCCCCTCAATGCGCGGAATCTGCCCACATTCATACTTGTTGACTAGCTTCTCTGAACGCTCAATTTCTCCTTGCCATTCCTTTATACCACAGAGTCTCTTTGTTTGTGACTACATTAATGAAGCTCTGTATTAGAAGGGGGGCCACAAACATGACAGACAATTTTGTAAAAGCCAAAATAGCAGTGAGGCTAGATAACTTCCAGAAAGACCATAATATAGCGAATACAAGAGAGCATTGCCTTGACTGCAACTTCGATTGGAGCAGAGCATAACTGTTTTCAGCTCTATCCTGAGGTCCAAGCATAGGTAAATCCTGAACATTAATGGCACACTTCTGCCTAGTAGCCAACAGATAATTCAACCAGGAAAAAGTCAACCTGTGTATAAATCCTGAACTAGCATAACTTGTGAGGGTTCCAGAGTTCTATTTTTGGGGGAAGAGTATTTTATCAGTTAACAGATTTTCAGGAATTAGATCAGGATTTTCTACCACTTCTCCCAAAGTTGTGCGCAACTGTCTCAACATGCTGCGCTGCGAAACTACTGAAAACTGACTTATGCGCTACGAAATCACCTAAAGAGCATGTTGCGCTGCGAAACTGCTAAAAAAGATTTATGTACCTTTGGCAAACAATTGAACTGATGTGAACAATTCAGAGCTTTTTCTTGAGTGATAACAGTGGCTCCACTTGGGATAGTGTGCCCTTGTGGTACACTAAGAACATGCAGATCCAGTGCCTTATCCATTCATGACAAACAGAAATTTGCTTGACAAGCATGACTGTAGGAGAAAGAAAGCTACATCTACTGAAAAATGCTCAGTTGACCTTGAGCTTATTTATATTTACCTACCTACCTACCCTAACAATTTCAAACTTTTTCCTGCTCAATCAATATGAAATTTCCAATGTAGCCAATCCTCTGTTTTATCTGATATTTGACTTCTTTGACTGCATCGGAGTTCAGAGCCAATATGATAGTGTGATGACCGCTGCCACTGGAATTGTCTCTGATCTTTATAGGAAAACTGAAACACTGGAGTGTAAAACTCTTCAATGTAATCAGCTATAGGATCCCAGAATACATGATCAGCTTGATTTTTCTTGTAACTTTCTGGTTGTGCAAACTGATCTTCAACAACAGTGTTCAGTTCCTCAATCGTGAAAGAGAAAGGAACCAGCATTGTCTCCTTGCGTTCTGCCATAGAAAACTTCTGAAAATAATGATCATGATTATGAAAACTGTATGCCTGAATTTGACCTTCTAAACCCTCAATTTCTTTCTCAATGTCCTCAGCAACTTCATCCAAAAATCTCATCTTATCCTTTGCTTTACAGTCAAATGACTTTAGATACGAGGACAAGGACAAAGAAAAATTTCCACCTATTTCTTCATTAATATGATCATCATTCCATTGTTTGAAACCCTCAACTGAAGGAGAGTTTACCACCACCTCTGACCTATCTATCCATTCCTCCAAAAACATAAGCCATAAGTCTTGAAATGACTTAACGGATTTGATAGGAAAACTTTCAATCCATTGTTTGCATTTCCCTTGAAGTGAATCATAAAATAACATAATGCAAACATCCTCATGTTTGACTCTAAGAAGCTCAGCAAAATGGCAGAAATCTGAGATATGCTTCAGAGTTAAACTCAAATCTTCTCCATTAAATTTGGGACCATTCCTTAGAAAATATGCATCCTTGGGAAAATGATTTGGGAAACCATGAATTCCTGAAAAATCTATGCATGCATACCTTGAACTAAGAATGGTAGCTTCTGGGTCTTTCATAACTCCAGTGGAATCACCATGAATGTATGAATTTTGAATTCTTCAACAATGGAGTCGCCAAGGTAGATTTGCAGCCTCAAAAATCTTCTGAGCTCCTGCTACCTTCAGAAGTTCAGCTTCATAATTTCGGGAAAGAATAATCTTCAGGCTCCCGGCAGACGCACCAAAATGTTATCACAAAATCACACACTGAAGGCTGCCAATCAGCAAGATTATGTGTAACTATTTCAAACCAAGCTTTGGACTAAGGCTTAGCCTCCTTAGTCTGAGAGGGCTCTCTCACAGATTATGAATATTGATTAATGACAAGGAAAGATGGCTAACTCTTATAAGACACATGAAGAAAATATGCTGGCTGGACAAATATCAAATTAGTTCCCATTGGGCTTATGGAGTCACTAAAATCTCAGTAAACAATGGCACTATCCTTTCATAGAAATCAGGGCACTTTACATCTAATGTTCAAACATAACCTATATGAAACACAGTTTGCCAAGCATACAGGAAGTCAGAGCATGAAACATGAGTTCTGAGTGATTATGCAATAACAAGACTGTAAAAGAACACTAAAGAGAATAACCATCACACATTTGAACAATAAGATCTATTGTGAATCCTGAGAAGAAATAACAGTTATTTGTATTACTGAGCTCTGCTATACATAAACCAAAATAGTCTTCTTCTTTATCAAAACATCCAACCCTTTGTCTGTCTCTGTTTCAGCTATTTATAAAGTTCTTCTCCCTGACTCCCCTTCATCTGAGGGGAACTCGAAGTCCTTTTCTAATGACACATATTCATCTTTAAACTAACTAATAAAAGTCACTTACTACTAACTGACAGCTCTAGAAACCTAAAACAACTAGGATTCTAATCCTACATCATGCTGGACATAGTATTTATTACAATCAAGACTCATTCTCTGCCAAGTGGATTACTACAGCGGTAGCTTTGATGGCTTTGATTACAATGAACTTCATTCTTTGACATCTGCTCTCTTTCTGGCGGTGGCTGTGATGAACATTTAATGCTACATGTTTGTCTTCAATGACATATCTTTTTGTTACCCTGAAACATAGGCCCCTGTTTGTCGGTCTTTGATGTGCTGCTCCATATTCGAATCCAACGAAGCATGCCTTTCATCTTTGATTATTCGGAACATATCAAAATGCCACGTCCTTGATCTGTTGCCCACCTTTGCTAATCTTTCTGTGTAAGCTGCCTCTTTTATGTCTGTTAGATTGGTTTTCCCATTGCTTCCTTTTCCAGTAACTCTTCTAAAGGGCTCTGCAAGGATTGGAGTACTGTTTCTCCACACTCTTTAACGAGACATTTAAATAACTTGGCAAAACCAGGTACAAATGCTTCTCCTTTTAAGAGGTCAATCCAGTTTCTTGAGCGCGGCCATGGAGCATAAAAAAGCTTCCAACCATCCATTCACTGATTTATCTCGAATACTTTGGGACATAGTCATTGCCTGGCTGTTTGGGTTGTTTGCATCAGGAAAAACATGATCATAAGATAAACCATTCAACATGCCATTGACAAAACCTTCTACCTGAATGATTGGATTCAAAACACCCTTAAAGGAAGAACTAGCAATTGCATTTGACAATCCAGAATGCAACATGTTGTCACTAACTGATTTCCTGTTAGGAGATGCTTGCAGAAGAAGAACAAGGGATGCAACCGCAAGCAGCCTTACTGGGGGCAGATGGCTATTGAGAAGCA
The DNA here is from genome assembly GCA_031772625.1 of Pinus tabuliformis. Taxonomy (NCBI): domain Eukaryota; kingdom Viridiplantae; phylum Streptophyta; class Pinopsida; order Pinales; family Pinaceae; genus Pinus; species Pinus tabuliformis. The sequence continues at coordinate 231,765,679 of CM062805.1, forward strand.
AGCAATTTCCTCCCTTGAAATCCTTAAATCACTATCCCCTTCATTTTTCTCGGCTTCTGCCTGTTCCATTTCATCCCTTTCAAATTCTTCCTGACATTTGTTCAGGAGTTCTGTCTTGAATACAACCTTTCCATTGTCTTTATAGAATTCAGGCAATTCAGCAGCTAATTGAACACAAAATTTTGCATACATCTCACAAAATGTTGGCTCCGTCAAGTCTTTGTCAAAAATTTGAGATATCACTTCAGTAAGACAAAGTGCAGAGTCAATGTTTACTTCTTTGACCTGTACCAAAAAACCTATCAAAATTTTGAGGTGTTAGTTTGTTAAGTATTGATTTTATCTTTCTTTGTTTTGACTGTTCCTCATCAGAAACTTTTCCCACTTCATATCGGTTCTCAGTTTTATGAATTGCAGGTGAATGTGTTTGAGGTGGAGGAATCAAACCCTTCTGGAATCCAGGGGCACGTTGCCATTTATCAGCATCAACACTACTTCTTGCTAACCCAGATTGTGGGAAAGGCATCTGCGTGAAAGGTCCACCAAAGAGGATTCCACTCATATGAGTCGGCATTCCACGTGCATTCCTTCCAAATCCTGGACTGAAGGCTTGTCCCGGTCGAAACCCACCAGGAGGACCACCTACACCCACTTCCATATAATTATCACAACCAGACAAATCTGTTGACTTGTTCCATCTGTCTTCATCTATAGTGCCTGCACTACTCCCACGACAGTCAAAGTGAGAATTGCCACTGTGATTTAACAACTCAATCTCTCCAACATGACTTGCAACCACTTGAGGAGTCGCGAGGATTTCCATCATGTCTGATGGAATTTTAACATGTGAAGATAGATCTTTAAACTGACTTCTGAAAGTCAACAAAAAATCTCTGTTGTACTTTCTGTTGCTTGAGCTTCTTAGTTCCGGTGCATCTAATTTTTCCACGGTTGTCGAAAGTTCAACAGCATCTTCCCAGTCATCCAGATCTTTTAGTTCTTGATTCTCAGATCTGCCACCCGTTTGCGTGAAAAAAAAACTCTTGTGGAGCTAGGCCACGAAGATAATGAACTATATCTCTCTCTGGCACTTCATCAAACACTTGCGCCCAAGACATGAATGCTATTCCATGAATTTGCCACCTGCCAATAATCGGTTTCACCCACAGCGGAAAGAAATCTCCACCGGCCCATTTGTATAGACCTCAGCCATGATATGAAAGCGGTGCTCCCATATAAACCCGTGTATTGACACATATCGCTTAATAGTGTCTTGACACCTGAGCGAAGCACTAAATTATCCACATTTGCCCTACGTTTACATTTCTAGATCTCATACCGTTACTAGCTCATTCGTTGAAGAAATTGGAGATAGAGACAGATGATTTGCTCCCAGATCCTGGAAAGCAACTCTGTGCTCAAAAGCAACTATATGAACAATAAGATGTAAATAAGATGTCCCAATGGATCTACTTTCTCTCTCCTTGATGTTCTCAATGGCTCTGAATGCAATTTCATCTAGCCCCTCAATGCGCGGAATCTGCCCACATTCATACTTGTTGACTAGCTTCTCTGAACGCTCAATTTCTCCTCGCCATTCCTTTATACCACAGAGTCTCTTTGTTTGTGACTACATTAATGAAGCTCTGTATTAGAAGGGGGGCCACAAACATGACAGACAATTTTGTAAAAGCCAAAATAGCAGTGAGGCTAGATAACTTCCAGAAAGACCATAATATAGCGAATACAAGAGAGCATTGCCTTGACTGCAACTTCGATTGGAGCAGAGCAGAACTGTTTTCAGCTCTATCCTGAGGTCCAAGCATAGGTAAATCCTGAACATTAATGGCACACTTCTGCCCAGTAGCCAACAGATAATTCAACCAGGAAAAAGTCAACCTGTGTATAAATCCTGAACTAGCATAACTTGTGAGGGTTCCAGAGTTCTATTTTTGGGGGAAGAGTATTTTATCAGTTAACAGATTTTCAGGAATTAGATCAGGATTTTCTACCACTTCTCCCAGAGTTGTGCGCAACTGTCTCAACATGCTGCGCTGCGAAACTACTGAAAACTGACTTATGCGCTACGAAATCACCTAAAGAGCATGTTGCGCTGCGAAACTGCTAAAAACGATTTATGTACCTTTGGCAAACAATTGAACTGATGTGAACAATTCAGAGCTTTTTCTTGAGTGATAACAGTACACATGCACTTTCACGCAAGGAAAGGCGCGTACATGTCAGAAAACTAAGTTTTGGGTCCGTGGTATTTGGACCTATGGTTTTGGACCTCGGTATTGCATCTAAAGTATTGAACCCGGGTATTTGGTCCCTAGTATTGGTTCTAAATGGTTTTGGACCATGGTATTGAATAAGGCCTAAGACTATAAAAGGGAAAGGAAATCTTTAAGCAAAGGCATTCACTCAAGTATTGAATATCTGATGAAGAGCAAGATCTAGAATACTGGTCATTGGGTAATGGTGCATAGCTATATTTGAATCAAGGAGAAACCTGTGTAGGAATTTACAGGGTAAGTTCCTCAGAAAGAACACCAAAAGGACACCGCTCACAACCAGATCACAGATCAATACACCAGTATTTTTGACGTGGTTAAAACCCTCAAAAAGGGAAACAGTCCACGGCCTGCGCCAACGTGGCTACTACAGGCAATTTATTAATCAAAGAATGAAAATTTACATAAGCTTCTCTCATGCACGGATTACTCGAACAATGACCCTCCATGCGCTTTAAATAGAACTCATGGACCAATCGGGTGTCAAGCCACGGATCAAGTGTCGGTAATACCGAGGAGAGAATGAACCGTCAGATCACTACATATCGTGACCGTCGGATTGTAAGTTACAAAATGTACAACGGTAAAGAAACACACTTTACCTAACTCTATACTCTACACTAGACCAAGTTGAACTTAACTATATCCTATGTGTCGGAATATCCTAACATCCCCCCTTAAGAACAACTTGGGATAGGATTGAAGGATTTACAAATATGACACAGTAGGAGAAGGAAGGAGGCACTAGAGCCTATCCCCCCTTAGTGACAACTTCCTGAACTCCAAGCATATATCGAAGTTTAGTGAACTTCGCCTCTGTGAGAGCCTTTGTGAAGATGTCTGCAACCTGATCATCTGTTGAACAATATTGCACTTCAAGAACATGGTCATGAATGAGCTTTCTGATGAAGTGCATGTGTAGTTCAATGTGTTTGCTGCGCTGATGCTGGACTGGATCTTTGAATAGCTGAATGGCACTTTGATTATCACACCAAAGTGTGGTTGGATGCTGCTGCTCAAAGCCAAACTCTGATAGGATCTGACGAAGCCACAAGGCTTCCTTACTAGCTTCCACGGCACCATGATACTCTGCTTCTGCTGACGAAAGAGAAATGGCAGCCTGTTTCTTACAAGCCCATGTAATAGGTCCTGAACCAAGAGTGAAGACATAACCGGCAGTAGACTTCCGATCATCAGGGTCACCAGCCCAATCAGAATCAGTGAAACCAACTAATAGAGGAGCTGCTTTGGCACTGTAATGAATCCCAAACTGTACTATACCTCGAACATAACGAAGTATTCTTTTAGCTGCTTTCCAATGACTTTCACGGGGGTTTTGCATAAAACGAGCAACAAGGCCAACAGCAAAGGAAAGGTCAGGACGAGTATGGGTTAAATACAAGAGTTTTCCTACAAGTTGACGGTATAAGGTAGCATCAACTTCGGGAGAAGTACAAGAGACTGAAATTTTGACTCCAGACTGAAAGGGAGAAGGGGCTGGCTTACAGTCTTCCATGTGAAAATGACGAAGAATATCACAAGCATACTTGGACTGGGAAAGGAAAATACCCTCCTTGGATTGCAAGACTTGAAGACCGAGAAAATAGTGTAAGTGTCCTAAGTCTGTCATTTCAAATTTCTTTTTAAGGCTGGACTTCACATGGTTTATAAGGTTGGGATCACTACCAGTAAGAATAAGATCATCAACATAAAGAACAAGGATGATAAGGGAGTTGCCCACTTTCTTGGTGTAGACAGTATTGTCAGAATGACACCTAGAAAAGCCAGATTCTAAAAGAAAGCTATCCATTTTGGCATACCAAGCCCGAGGAGCTTGCTTGAGACCATAAAGAGATTTCTTAAGTCGACATACAAGGCTGGAGTCTGTTTGGATGAAGCCAATGGGTTGTTCCATATCGATTTCTTCATGCAAGTCCCCATGCAAGAAGGCAGATTTAACATCCATCTGATGGACTTCCCATTTTAAAGAGGCAGCAAGGGAAAGAACAAGGCGGATAGAGTTCATTTTGGCAACAGGGGAGAAGGTTTCAGTGTAGTCAATGCCTTCAACCTGTGAAAAACCCTTAGCAACAAGACGAGCTTTATGTTTATCAACTTTCCCATCTGGTCCATACTTGGTTCTGTAAACCCATTTACATCTAACAAGTTTGCGTCCCTTTGGTAGAGGAACAAGATCCCATGTATCATTTGTCATCAATGAATGATATTCTTCATTCATAGCTGCTTCCCAATGTGGATGGCCTGAAGCTTCTGCAAAAGTGTCAGGATCATGATTTACTGGAGCTTGAGCCAGTAAAGAAGAGGCTCTTTCAAACTGAGAACGTGTACGCCGCTGATCTGTAGGATCACCGGCAAGATCACCTGCTGCATCCCGAGTAGCACGGACCCATCTTGGAAGTTGAGGATCCTGAGAAGGTGGGGGAGGATTATCATCCTCACTTTCATCATCTGAAGAAGAAATGTTTTCAAAAGTAGAAGAGATAGGAAGAGGTGGCACATCCGCCGGACTAGGCTCACAGGCCGATTTATTTTCATCAAATTTTACATCTCTTCGAATGATAACATTTTTGGACTTAAATGGAATAAGTCTATAACCTTTTACATCTTCAGAATATCCAACAAAAGTACATTTCTCACTCTTAGGTTCTAAAGCTTTATGCTTTTCATCTGGAATATGGGCCCATGCTTCACTTCCAAAAACACGAAAGTGACTTACATCTGGTTTAATGGAACTCCAAGCTTCTTCTGGAGTGATATTCTCTAGAACCTTAGTAGGAGTGCGATTGATTATATAATTTGCACAATTAATTGCTTCGGCCCAAAAACTAAGACTGAGTCCTTTAGATTGCAGCATACAATTAGCCATTTCCTTTAAGGTGCGATTTTTTCTTTCAGCTACACCATTTTGTTGTGGAGTGTATGGAACAGTATGTTGCATTTGAATTCCATTTTCGGTGCAAAAGTTGATGAATGTGTTTTTAACATATTCTCCACCATTATCAGTTCTTAGCTTAAGAATTTGATGTCCAGATTGTTTTTCAACAAAGGCTTTGAAGGCCAAAAATGTGTTAAATACTTCGCTCTTGAGTTTTAAGAAGTATACCCAAGTGCGTCTGGAGAAATCATCAATGAAAGTTAAGAAATACTTGCAGCCAGAGAATGAAGCAACAGGAAGAGGACCACATAAATCACTGTGCACAAGCTGTAAAGGGGCTGAGGCGTGCCAAGAGGCACGTTTGTCAAAACTGTCCCGATGATGTTTTCCGAGTACACATCCGGAACAAACACCATCTCTGCAAGATACCATAGGAAGACCTGTCACCATATTTTCTTTACATAGATGCTGAAGGGAGCGATAGTTTAAGTGACCAAATCGCTCATGCCAAAGTTTGCTCACTTCATCATTATGAGCAACAAATACTGAGGGAAGATTTGATGACCCAAAGTTGTGAAACTTATACAACCTTGTGGAATCATCAGCAATACCAGTAGCTAGAATCTGTTTAGGATCTCTTAGATCCTTGATTACAACATCATGAGGTGAAAATTCAACAATTTTACCTTCACCTGAATGAGTTATCTGATATACAGATAGAAGGTTGCAGGATAAGGTTGGAACACATAATACATCATTAAACTGACCATTGTCCAGATGAACAGTTCCAGTCCCTACAACATTAAGAGATCTATCATCACCAACATATATATTTTTGGTGTTACAATCATTTAAAGAAGAAAACATGGCTTGGTTTTTGGCCATGTGATAAGAGGCTCCAGAATCAATGAGCCACTCATGAGAAGGAGAAGAAGAAGATACATTTAATGCATAACCAGACTGAGATGATTGACAACGACATGCAGAAAGTGCCATTCCGGAAGTTGAAGTTGAAGTATTCTCCACATGGATGTTATGTTTCTTCATTGCGGCTTCCAAGGCTTCCATCTTCTTAAAGCATTTAGATTCTAAGTGGCCATCTCGATTACAAAAGTTACAATGTCTATCAGTCTTCTTCCATTTGTTTTTATTGGTCTTATCATTTTGCTGAAATGATCTTTCATTTTGAGGCTGAGTTGGTTTAGGACCATTCTTTTGAGGATATGACTTCTTAGGATTCTTTGAATTTGGTTGTTGCTGGGCGGCTAACGCTTTCGTGGAAGAGTTTCCAAGATTAAGAAGACCAAGGTGTAAGAGTTTTTCTTGTTCTCTTATTAAAGAATCACAAAAAGAGTCAAAGGAAGGGGCCTTGTAGTCTTTTCCTTGACAAATGAAAGCTTCCCTTGTAGAATGGAAAGTGGAAACAAATACAGAGTAGGCTGGTCCCAACTTAGTAAGGATGGAATAAATAAGGTTACCATCTTCTTTCTTAACCTTAACACCTTCCAAGAGATATCTAAGGGTCTTGAATTTGGACAAGAAATCTTCAATGCAAGAAAAATTATTAGGATCCAAAGTAAGCAACTCATTTTCAAGTTGATGGGCTCTAATTTCATTTTTAATCCCAAAAACTTTAGCGATTTTTTCCAATGCTTCATGAGGAGTCTCAAGTTCTGCAATATGGAATCTAAGATCAGGAGAAATAGACATCCCTATCAAACCACGTGCTTGATCTTGTCTATTTTCCCATTTTGCAGCCTTGTCTTCATCTTTTGGTTTCTTCTCTTGGTCTGTGGCTATTCTGTAGAGACCTTTACTTCTAAGTAAATCTTCCATGTAGACTATCCATTGGAAGTAGTTAGTGCTGTCAAGAATGACTTGGCATGGACTTTCCATTTTTTTTTTTTTAAACTGAAGCTGAAGATGCTGAAAGTAAGTGTTCCAAGGGATAGATCTCGAAAAATTAGGCTATTTTAAAAAAAAAGGCTCTGAAAAAGGCTTCCGGATGAAGAAGTTATGGCTTTTTGAAAAAAATTTGTTGAAGTTGCCGGCAAAGTGCGCGAATGTGCGGGAATGAAAAAAATCCGCCCCCACAAAATGGAGACTTGAACCCAAGACCTCTACTCTCTTAAAATAGCTTTGAACCAATTGATCTATACAAAAAAGTTGAGAGAGAGAGAGAGAGAGGGGCCTGAGAGAGAGGGGGGGGGCCTTGGTTTGCGTGCTTGCCTTCAGAAAGCTCTTTTTCCCTACAAAACAAAACACAAAACCCAACACAAATATGCAAAGAAAAACGAACCTTGCGGCTCGAAGTTAGCTTTAGCCAAAAAACCAGATATTTTAAAAAAAAATCTCAAAGTTAGCTTTAGCCGAAAAACTAAATATTTTTCTCAATGTTTCTGATTTTCCGAGATCACACTACGGTGCAGGGAAAAGAGCATACGCATGAGAAAAATCCTTCCTTTCTGTTTCTCATTTGCCCAGATCGCACAGAGTCGCAGGGCAAAGAGCATACGCAGAAATGAAAGGTATAGATCCGGTTAAAAAAAAAGGGCTAAATAAACCGAAACCGAAATAAGCAAAGAGAAAATAACAGTAAACTGCAAAAACACTGTATACCTCCCGATCTGAAAAATGACGCAGCTAGGGCTACCGGAAACCTTTTCGCGTGAAACGAAAGGGGTTCCTCACTGGAACAGATGCTCCGAACGCAACAGAGCAGTCCTCTCGGCCCGAAAGCAGTCAGAAACAACAGATCTAGGAAACGACAGCCGCATGCAGTTCTACCGGCTTCAGATTTGGATCATCAACGGACGCGGCCCTCAAATAGCTCTGATACCATGTAGGAATTTACAGGGTAAGTTCCTCAGAAAGAACACCAAAAGGACACCGCTCACAACCAGATCACAGATCAATACACCAGTATTTTTGACGTGGTTAAAACCCTTAAAGAGGGAAACAGTCCACGGCCTGCGCCAACGTGGCTACTACAGGCAATTTATTAATCAAAGAATGAAAATTTACATAAGCTTCTCTCATGCACGGATTACCCGAACAATGACCCTCCATGCGCTTTAAATAGAACTCATGGACCAATCGGGTGTCAAGCCACGGATCAAGTGTCGGTAATACCGAGGAGAGAATGAACCGTCGGATCACTACATATCGTGACCGTCGGATTGTAAGTTACAAAATGTACAACGGTAAAGAAACACACTTTACCTAACTCTATACTCTACACTAGACCAAGTTGAACTTAACTATATCCTATGTGCCGGAATATCCTAACAACCTGAGCGCTAGAAGAAGGATAAGTTCTATTGATGGGTCAAGATCTTAAAGCTTGAATAGTAGTATCTGTGTGTTATTTTGATCTGTTATATTTGGCGCATGACTTGATCTATAAATCTGATAATCTGGGTTTAACTGATGTTTGAATAAGTGAAAAGGGTAAATTATCTTTTATAGATCTGTACGCAGGTTTGGCACAGCAGAGGCGCGTATACACGCAGGTTCATTAATTCAAAACAGCGTATACACAGGTTGGCATTAATACATCAGCGTATGCACGCTGGTTCTTCATATTGAAGTAGCGTACATCTCATGAAATATGTTTTAGCTACTTCTGTTTATTGTTGCAGTGTTCTGGGTTCAGGATGGGTTCTGGTTACTATCACTGTATTCTAGTTACAACTTTCTGAGAAGTGATTGGTTGATTAAGTATTGGTTTGTACAAAGGAGATTGGTTGATGTAGATATAATTGATGTTTGATTGATGTTATTCATGGATCCAGTCTGAAAATTTATTAAACATGGTCCCTGGAAGAAAAGAGAAGGTTGTAGCCTTCTGTAGGTCAGCACCTACGTACTAGTACCTCAACTAGTACAAGAGCTGAGGGGGTTGTAGCTCCATTCCAGGAGAAACTAGAGAATGAGAGAAAGTTGTAGCCTTCTGCAGGTAGCAGCCTGCATACTGGGATAAGACTGCACCAATACAAAAACATTGTAAAAAGAAGTTTCTAATTAAAAAAAAATAGAGACAAATTGCAGCAGGTGGTTTTCACCCACATTGGGTTTCCACCTTATATCTTGTGTTCTTATGTGTGACTGCCTGTTCTGTTTTACTGTTCCTGGTTACTTTTTATATGGTTTGATGCACAGATTAACGATCAACATCTGAAGAATAATTTAAATAACAAGTCTGTTGGTTATACGTTGGTTTCCTTAACTGTAGTTGCGTACATACGCGGTTTTCACTAACTGAAGTAGCGTATACAAATTTGATTGTGAAATGAAAAATAATTGACCTGATAATACTGATTCACCCCCCCCCTCCTCTCAGTATTATTTCCAACATAAGGAACACAAGATCTCCAAAACCCAAAAAAGGTTTCAAGATAAAACACTTAGAAACCACTCAATTAAATTAATTGATCAATAATTAAAAGGTTCATAAGTCTAACTTAGGAAAATTAATTAATTAATTAATGTGTATTAATTGAGAAAATCGATTTTGCTCTAAACTTCTAGAAAAGTGATTTGACAGAGTCTAAGATGATTTGAGCCATCATTCATGATTAGATCTTGGTTGTTGAAGCTCTAGTGAACAATTATAAGAGCAGGTCAAAGGGACTGGAGAAGTGACATCAAGTGAGCAACGCAGTTTGAATTCCCCAGTTCGCAGTGTTTAGTGAGGGCGTAGTTCAAGCCAAGGAAGAACATCGGAGAGAGGGAGAAATAGAGATTTGGAAGCAAAGATCCAAAGGTGATTTTCCTCATTTTTCCAATGTCCCGGAGGCAGGAAGAAAGGAGGCTGAATTCCCTGTAGAGGAGGTTGAAGAGCATCAAAGAGAGGTAGCAGTAGAGATTTGGAAGCAAAGGTCCAAACATGATTTTCCTCAGTTTTTCAATGTCCTGGAGGTAGGAAAAGAGGAGGCTGAATTCCCTGTAGAGGAGGTTGATTTGTGTAGTGCAAGTTGTCGAAAGTGGTTTCTTTCAATTGTCAGAGGCCAAATTAGTATCTCAAAGGTAAGGTGAATATTTTCCAGAGGCAGAGGGAGGCAGTTCAACTCACCTAGAAAGATTCCAAGGTTTGTGTGAGTTCATCCAAAGCCACGAGTACGCATTCTGTGTAGAGGTGCAAATAGCTTGGAGGAGGTGTGAGTCGCTAGAGAGAGGCCAGTGTGATTGCAGAGGCAGATAGATTGTCTCCAACATATTTTGCCAGTATATTGCTAGAGGTTTGCTAGTTGGGCAACCAGTTGTAATTATTCTCTAAAATTGTTGCATAATAATAAAACTCTCATCTACTGCACCGGTTTTCCCTTTTGGGTTTTTTCTGGGACAATTATCCAAAAATAAAGGTATCATTTTTATTGTGTGCATCTATTTCTCAGCTCCATATTTTTTTATTTCCGTAGTGTATATTTTGGTGAAGAATTGCAGTGTGAATTATTCATTATTTGTCATTAATTATTTAACAGAAAGGGAAAGTTCCAAGTCAAATACCATATTTCAAGACATTTCCAACAATAGGTTGCATGCCTCTTAACTCTTCACGATTGAGGAGAAATGGATTTTTTAATGTGTTTATATATATATATATATACACCCCGTCAAAAGAAGTTGTCCCTGCTAGAAGATGGATCTGGCCCCAACAAAAATAGATCGCTTAAGCTCTTATAAATATGCCACTCCTGTGGCTCATTTTAATCAAGCAATTCAAATATGTTCTAAGCGAAGGAAGAAAGTAGTTGTACAAGGGTTCACACCTTGTGAACCAAGAAGAGAAGAAGCATAGCCAAGTTCTTTTGGAGGGCAACTTCTGGTGAACGTCGAATCCTGTTGAGGAGACTGAATTCTGTTGGGAGCGAAGGCTGAGTTCTATTGGATGCTAAGTTGTTAAGGAAGGTGTGCAAGAGGTGCTTTTTGTATATTTTCTTGTACTTTTTTGTGTTTTATCTTGTTTATTTCTAATGAAAGCCAAGCCCTAGCCCATCTGAAGCGAACAAAGTTCCTTCTATAAATTAATTACTCCAAAAGACTTGGAATATGAAATTATCCATTGAAGATATAAATATTATATTAAATATATGAATAAGAATGAGAATGATAATAAATTACAAACGAGAACGAGAGGCTTGCTTATATACCAAGCGTCTCTTCATGAAGAGTCATGTCCTATTAGACATGCCTCTTCCGCCTAATTATTAGCTTTATGATTTATTATCATTTACATTATTTATATATATTTTATTTGTTACATTGCCTCCTTCCTCATAAAGCTTTGTCCTCATAGCTTGTCGATGAAAAAAGGCTTGATTTTGGCTTCGAAAGTCTTTCTGTCTTGGAATAGTCATCTTCGTCGATACATGCTGATATGATCTTCTTAGTGACAAACAAAATTGTCGCACTGAGAAGGGATCAGACCATCCCAAATTAATCTTTTGTATAGCATTCTGATCACTAAAATTTTGTAACGACTTGTTAGCATAAGACTGGATTGAGGTTACATCACTATTATTTGGAACATCAGTTTGTTGTTTCAGTTCTAAATGGTTCAAATATGTAGCATGGTTGATTCGTCTATTCTCATGATTCGGATGCCGATATAAAGTTTTTAGATTTTCTTCTAGCGAAGATGTTGTTGAATTGTTATGAAACATTCACTTGGGATGTCTATTGTCTGAACTGCAACATCTATGTGTGTCATTTCTTCAACTGACTTGTCTTCTTGAGTTGTCATATTCACTAGACCGGTATCTGTTCCCTTATTTTCAACTTGAACTATTGCAACTGGAGATTTCGATACTTCTTCTTGAATGACTTGTTCCAACTTACCTTTTAATGCTTCCTTATTCTCCTTAAGTTTCTTAGTTTGATTGCGCAAACTTTGGTTATGATTTCTCAGACGTAAAAGTTCTTTGGTTTTTTATTCATGAACCTTATTTTTAGTGTTTTGAATTTTAAGTTTTTCATCTTTTAGATATTTGATTTGTTCTAATAAATTTTTATTAAGGCTTTTTAAACGTAAATTTTCCTCTTCTTGTTCTGATAAATGCTGCTTGAGTTCTTTCTTTGAGACTTTAGTCTTCTTCACTTGTGCCAGTAATTTTTCGACGTGGTCCTTGAGACGAGAAATTTCTTCGTCCTTTTCCATTATTTCTTTGTAATGTATATCCCTAAAATTTTTATGTTCGTGTTCTAACACTTCCTTGCTTTGTTGAATTTTGGCTATTTTGTCATTCTCTTGATCTTTTAGCTCCACTTTCTCGGTGCACTGGATAACATCATTATGTGGAAGAGATGATGGATGTAAAGAAAATAAGGAATCCATTCTCTTTCTCTCCTCAGCCCATCGCTCCATTCTTGTAATTAATTGTTCTATATCTCTTGCAATTGATTGTTTTTGTTCCTTACTCATGGATTCCATATTTTTTCTTTTTCTTCACTTCTTTTATCTTCCTTTTTTTCAACAATTTATTTATTTATTTATTTATTTCTATTTTTTTATATGATATATTCGCCCTCTTTTTTTTTCTCTTTTTATATAATTTTTCTTTTTTTGTGTATATATTCTTTTAATCTATAAAATATATTTCCACTTCTCTCTTATAAAAATCTAACACACACACTCACACATATATATTTCAAATATTCTCTTCTTCTTCTTATTCTTTTCTTGTTCACTCTTTTAATAAAAATTTTATATAATAATAAAATATATATAATTATATTATATATATAATTATAAATTATATATCTTATATAATTTTAACTTATATATATTATAAAATTATAATTATATAAAATTTATATATACTTTTTTGAGACCCGCTTTTCCTTTTATATGTAACTATATAAAGCTTATATAGTATCCCTTTTTATAATTATAATAATATTTTTTTCTCAGAAAATTTGGATGAGACGTGACTCTTGATACGGTCACAATCTTTAGATTTGAACGATTAAAATTATTTAGATCACACATTTTTTCTCCAATGTTATCAAAATATCTTTTACTTTTAAAATACCATGGGCAATTACCATGGGTTGTTTCTAAAACCTCGATTAATGTTCTTCACGTAAAATGTAAAATTTACCACTGGTTTCTAAAACCACAGGCAATTACCATTGGTTTCTAAAATACCATGGGCAATTACCATGGGTTGTTTCTAAAACCTCGGTTAATGTTCTCCACGTAAAATGCAAAACTTACCACTAGTTTCTAAAACCGCGGGCAATTACCACTTAAAAAGTCTTAAATATACTTGAAAAGATTCCCGCTTATCTTTATTATGCACTTTTTATCAATAATGTAAAACCTATATATATATATTTCACTTTTTTTTTTTTTTTCAAGCCATATTATTTCCTTTCCTCTCTTTTTTTATATACCCTTCTTCTTTATTTTTTATTATTATTTTTATTTTTATTTTTTTTAAATAGTAGCAAATGGCCAAAGACCTAAAAAATGGAGAATCTCCCAATGTGTGGCGAAACGCTTCAATTATGACAGCAACAAGGTTGATGATAGGTTGATAGCCAAAGGCCTGGTGATCAGCCAAACGTGGCTCTGATACCAAATGAAGTGAACAAAGTTCTTTCTATAAATTAATTACTCCACAAGACTTGGAATATGAAATTATCCATTGAAGATATAAATATTATATTAAATATATGAATAAGAATGAGAATGATAATGAATTACAAACGAGAACGAGAGGCTTGCTTATATACCAAGCGTCTCTAATTATTAGCTTAACTAACTATTATTTATGATTTATTATCATTTACATTATTTTACATTATTTATATATATTTTATTTGTTACACCATCTAGGCTGCAGGCCTATAGGATAGCTTAAAGAGAAGTGACAGCAGAGTTACGAGGGCTCTAAAGACTAACCAAGTGTTGGAACAGCAAGTACAGTGTTTGGTGGGCTGTTCTATTTTTTAACAGACTAGAAGCCTAACTTTTGACAATTGAACAGTGAACAGCAAAGTGCTAGATTGAATTGAATTGTAGAAGAGGAGAGTTATCATCTATAAAACAGCTTGGAGCCTGAGCAGCTGTAAATTGGTGTTTACAGAGGATAGGTGACCTCATTTCTTTGGCAGGTTGAAGCCTGCAACATTGTAAGTTGGTGCTTACAGAGGATTGTTGCCATCACAGGTGGTTGTCTATAACATTGTAACAAATTGAAGACAGTTAAACAAGCATTACAAATTTTCTCTCAATTCAGGGTTACACATTAATGTTTGTGTTCATGCATTGTGTTATTGATTGATGTGGTGAAGTGACTTCTGTTTTAAGCGAAAAAGGATTGTTAAATTCAAGTGATATTGATTCACCCCCTACCCCATTCTCAGTATCACTGTGTATTTCAACATGTTTGTATATAGGAAAAAGAATTACAAAAAGTTATAAATTTACTTACACAGGTTGTGGTACTCCTTTGCCATAATCGTGTGATGTTAGGTCACAACCAGAGATATTTCTTATAAGCCTCTAGCCAGAACTCATACTAAACACGTGTCAACCACAACAGACAACTAAATCTGTCATGTGCTCTCACTTGTCCAAGTAAAAACTCAATTGCTGTATCATCCCTCTCCTACTTGGTGCATTGACGAGGAAGGATTAAGACATGGAAGAGACGATAGGGAAAAGGATGGACAAGAATGTCTTCATCCCCTTAGACAAGACAGAGGATGCCACACTGCTTTTAACAGAAGTGGATGACAGTCCCTAATCTATAACTCAATTTGTAAGCTGCTTTATTCTATTCAAGTGACTGTCTTAGTTTTAAGACTTCAGACTAGATTGATCTTAAATATGTAGGAATGTCTTTAAGATGATGTATCCATAAGTCATGGATTTGTCCACTTTGACCACTCTGGAATTGGGACAAGCATTTGGTGAAAACTGTATACCCTCGTTTACGCTTTAGGAAGCAAAGTTTTGATAGAGAATGTAGCACAAAATGCTATATCCTCGAAAGTGGACGGGAAACAACCAACACATAAGCATGGCACCATCCAGGACATATCAACAAAGTAGAAGACTTTAGTTGGCTTGTTAATGTTGATTTATTAGTAACTTAAACAGTGTCCAGCAGAGAATAATTAATGGAAGCAGCAAGCAGAGAAGATCTGAGCACATGCAGAGAAGCTATAGTGGCAGGTACTCCAGCAGAAACTCTGTACAGCAGCCTTAATGACAGAAGAAACATTGCGTCCTCCAACAGTTAGGTGCACAGCAATGAGGGCATAGCGGCATTTATGGAGGGGAGAGAGATAGAACAGCTCGGTTCTAGTTTAGATGATGTTTCATATTTAACAGTTCAGCTCTATTTCTGAGTTTTGCTTTAGTTAGTAGTCACATGCACAGTTAGGGTGCGAAATGTGGGAAGGTCCTAAGAATATATGGGGCACAAATCCTTATAAGAGAGAGAGATTCATGCATGCATACTTGCGCTCTTTTCAAATGGGTGCATTTTACTAGGAATAGATCTTTCATGCAGGTTGAGGGCACTTATCCTAGGCCAAAAATAGATATAGGGTTTAGGTTTATTTCAGTTAAGGCATGTTGTGCAAGTCCAGATTTATTGTACCTTTTAGTCTATAAATGAGAAGGCAGCAGTATAGGTCTTATTCATTTCAATTTTCAATGAAAGCAGTGGGTGAATGGTAAGAGTTTGAAGTTTTCAATGTATTCCTAGTTTTTAAGAGTAATATAGAGTGATGTGATTTGACTTTCTGATTTGTGTACTTGCTGCTACTGTCTTCAGTTTGATGTGTTCCAGTTCTTTGTAAAATCCAGATTGTAGTTTTCTGTTTTCCTAAGTAGTTAGGTTAAAAATCAGAATGGTGTATCTGAAGCCTTACAGAATTTTGTGCATAGCGAGACCAGCATTGAAGAAAAGAGAGCTACCAAAGGGTTTCTGTGGGTGACCATCCAGGTTTCATTGACTAAAGTATATATGTGCCAGTGATACATGGACCTAAAAAGGGTAGTGGAGTGTGAAACCCTAGCTGATCCAGTGAATGGAGATTGAAGCTTGTCCAATGGAGTTGCAATAATGGTCATTCCCAGTATGCAAGAGCATCACCTGTTGGAGGGCACCTCAAACTTTGTGCCTTGGAAGAACAGATAGAAGAACCTTCTAGAAGCAG
Organism: Pinus tabuliformis; assembly: GCA_031772625.1. Taxonomy (NCBI): domain Eukaryota; kingdom Viridiplantae; phylum Streptophyta; class Pinopsida; order Pinales; family Pinaceae; genus Pinus; species Pinus tabuliformis. The sequence continues at coordinate 231,782,047 of CM062805.1, forward strand.
TGAACCTTTGGTAACTTGTGGAGAAGGTCAAACCTCCTATAGATCCCAAAGATCTGGTAGAGTACAACAAGAATATAGTGAACGCAAAGCAAGTCTCGCAGGATTCAATGAAGGATCACTTGACCCCTCGTATCACTGCCAAGGAGATGTATGATGCCTTGGGAACCCTGTACCAGAGTATGAACGTATCCAGGAAGATGCTCCTGAGCAACAAGCTCATAGTGACCCACATGTGCAAGACTTTTGCAATAGCTAAATATCTGATGAAGTTTACAAAGCTAAGATACCAACTTTGCAGAATTGGTGATGAAGTCAAAGATGATGAGGTAGTTTGGATTGCTCTGAATGGCTTCAGTTCATGTTGGCACAACTTTACCTAGGTTATTTGTGCTCAGGAGAAGTTCCTGACTTCCAGCAGTTGTGAGATATTTTCACTGAAAACGAGATGAGATTAGAGCAAGTCCCAACCAATTACAAGGGCAAGGATAATGTACAAGACAAACCTCTCATTGGGAAGGTGAGGAGAGGAGGTAGGGAAGGAGAAACTGGGAGGCACTAGAAGGGCAAGGAGGAGGAATCAGATTCTTTATGTCAAGGGATGAAAGACTTGAATCATACCAAGTGCGTCACATGCAACAAGCACAATCACTATGCCTCCTAGTGCCATGAGAAGAAGAAGGGAAAGGGTAAGTAGCAATAATAAGGGTTTGCAGGGACTGCATATGCTTCCCATATGGCTGATTTGACTACCAAGCTAGATACCCACATTGTCATGGTGTCCATTCTTTGCACATACACAATTTCAGGGGTTGGATGGTATGCGGACAGTGGAGCTTCGAGACATATGACAAAAATATCTTCAACAGGTTTCAAGAGCATGAGGAAGGAAGGGTGATGATGCCATGTATCCTGTGAGGGTATTGGGCGCCATATCTTTCTAGATGCCTGCAGGTGATGTTCTTGAGTTAGATTTTCTGACCTGTATGTTTCTGATTTAATGAGAGTGCTTTCTGTTTCTAGCATGACAGATTTACAATGTTTTGTTAAGTATCAGAGAAAGCAGCCATACTTGTATATTTCTGATTTAACGAGAGTCCGCTTTCTGTTTCTCGCATGACAAATTACAATGTTTCGTTAAGTTTGATGGTCAGCAAATCACCATCAGAGAAAGCAGCCATAGATCTGGTTGAATGTTGATAGTGTGAGAAGGTGGCCTTTACAAGCTACTCACAAATACAATTGAGGAGGCATGCCATGATGCCATTATGGAAGAGGGTTTATCCAAAAGAAGGGTTTGCAGGGACTACATATGCTTCCAATATGGATGATTTGACTACCAAGCTAGATACCCACATTGTCATGGTGTCCATTCATTGCACATTCACAATTTCAGGGGTTGGATGATATGTGGACAGTGGAGCTTCGAGACATATGACAAAAATATCTTCAACAGGTTTCAAGAGCAAGAGGGAGGAAGGGTGATGATGCCATCAGTGTCACAGGGTTCGCCGAATTTGAACCTTTAGGTTCGAAATTCCACGAACCTCAAAAATATTTTCAAATTCGCATGAGGTTCGATCATGTTCGGTTCAAGTTTGCTTTTTCGTTTGTGTTATTTTACCGTACTGGGTCTGTCGTCTGCCATATTTTAATTTTGAAGTTCCTATCGATTAGTCGTCAAGCATGTAGATGAAAGGTAACTTTGTTAGGGTCGTTAAGCACACAGACAATGGTTTTTGTGACAGTGCATAAGGTAATTCAAATTTTACCATCACGATGAAAATGTGCACAAAGATAACCGTATGCTATATGAGGGCCATCACGCGTCCGAGAGCCAATGATTTTACATATAATATATGCTAAGAAACCATCGATGGAGTTGCACTCGCACAGAGAGGAATAACACTTTGATAGGTTATACAGAGGAATGACGCTTCAGTAGGTTAGGGAATAAGCTTTAACGTTTTCTTTTTAATTTGAATCACATCAGTATGGTTTTATAATTTGTTGTAGATACATATTGCTTTATATATTTTTAAAAAATAATATATTAATATTATAATAAATTATTTATTAAATTTAACTTAATTTAATTGCTTTTAAATTTAATATCTTATAGAAAGATAATTTTATAAATAATTTGTTATATATTGTTTCATATATATTAAACATAATATTTTAATATTATAATGAGTTATATATTAAATTTAATAAAATTTTATGTTTCATATATATGTGTGGGGACGGGGCAATTTCATTTATATTATATAATATAAGCATTAAAAATTTAATGTATAAACATTATACTGGGTTATATTTTAAATTTAGGAAAATTATATTTATATATATATACTCAAATTTAATGGCGAACCTCATTCGAACCTTATCATAAAATTCAAATTCAAATCAAACTTAATCATTGTCGAACTCGAACCCGAACCCGAACCATGTGACATTGGATGCCATGTATCCTGTGAGGGTATTGGGCTCTGTATCTTTCTAGATGCCTTCAGGTGATGTTCTTGAGTTGAATATTTTGACTTGTATGTTAATTTTCTTGAAACTCTGCAACTACTTAGATGAATCTACTGAAAAACAAGGCAACTAAAAACTAAAACCAGACTTAACATTCACCAAGATACAAGTTTCTCAACATTCAATAAGCAGCACAAAATACTTGCGATAAAAACACATGCCCACATAAAATTGACACCAGCATTTTACCCAGGAAACCCAAATGGGAAAACCTGCATTCGTTTGTTGTGGGTTTTATTTGATCGTTCTTTGAACAAGCAGATCTATTATGAATTCAATCTGCTGCTACTGCAGCCAGCAAATAGCCTCTAAGAATCTAATTCTCAGCTCCACAATTGCTCTCAGCCTGCTCCTGCATCACTGCTCTCGGCCTTGAGAAGATGCTCCCGGCCCTGCCTCTTGATCTTGGCCTGCACACAATTATTTCCAGCTGAAACTAGGCTCAGCTTCTGCTCTTCGAATTCTGATCTTCGCTCCTCAACCAATGCGCTCTGCCAACAATAAAGAATCAGCAAACCTGTGCCTTCGTCCTTCTCTTGCCTTAATAGATCTTCAATTCATGCAAGGAGGCCAAGTTCGAAATTTTGTTCACACAAGTGCAACAAGTTCCTTTTGCCAGTTAACTAGAAGTCTCAATTACACTTGGACTAGCTCTCAGTTAACTGGCTCGAGTTACTCCATGTTTTTGTTAGATTTTGGTAGCATAGTCTCGATTTGTGTCTAAGAAACTAAGGAACACAAGATCTCCAAAACTCAAAAAAGGTTTCGTGAGATAAGCTTGCAAAATGCCTTGATTAAATTAATTGATCAATAATTAAAAAATGTCTTGGTCTAACTTAGGAAAATTGATTAATTAATGGGAACTAATTAAGGATGATCGAGAATGCTCTAGAGACTCACAGGGATCAAGTCTAAGATGATCTTAGCCACTTATGATGAATTAATCATGGTCGTTGAAGCTCCAGCGAAAGATTATAAGAGCAAGTTGATGGGATGAAGATAGACACAGTGTACAGTTGTGAGAGAGAGAGCTAGGCAGATCGAACTACCCTGTGCGCAAATATTGAGTGAGAGAAGAATTCGAGCAAGAGGGAGAGCATCAGAGAGAGTTTCAGAGGAGTTTCCCAACAGTTTTCTAGTGCCGGAGAGGCAAAAAAGGGAGGCCAAAATCTTCTACAAAGAAAGTCATCCAAGAAGTGCAAGTTAGCCAGTCCAACTAAGCAAGTTGTCCTGAAGGGTTTGCTTCAATTGTCAAAGGCCATAAAGATCATCCGGAAGGCAAAGCGAATTTTTCCAAAGGTAGGAGGAGGTTAAATAGCGCAGTTGGAGGCAATTTTAGGGGTCATCCAAACTTACACAGGCCAGCAATGCGAATAGGCTAGAAGGAGGCCGAGTTATTCTACAGAGGGAGAATTTTTCCCCTAATCATTTTTGGCCAAACTATTTACCGACAACATTCCCAAGAAGTGACAATCTATCAGAAGGTGTGTTGCAATTTATACACTCAGATATTTGTAGTCCCGTGTCCACTAAATATCCCAGCGGGTAAGAGTACTTCGTTACCTTCATCAATGATTATTCCAGGAAAACCTAGATCTATTTCTTGAAGACCAAGAATGAGGTCTTTAGTTGCTTCAGGGAGTTTAAGGCTCTAGTAAAGAATGTGACAGGGAAAAAGATGAAGGTGTTTCACCCAAATAACAAAGGAGAGTACACAGATAGTGACTTCACAGGTTTCTGTGCGAAGGAGGGCATTAGGAGAGAGTGGACAACTCCATACAATCCACAGCAGAATGGAGTAACGGAGCGAAAGAACAGATCAATAGTTGGGGCTGCAAAGGCTATGTTATATGACCAAGACATGCCCAAGTTTCTATGGGCAGAGGCACGTAACACGATTGTGTATATATAGAACAAGGTTCCTCATAAGGCGTTGGGGAAGGTAACACCAAAACAAGTCTTCTCAGGGAAGAAGCCAAAAGTAAATCACTTCAATATCTTTGGCAGCGTAGCTTACTGCCATGTACTAGATGAGAAACACACTAAATTGGATCAAACTACAAAGAAGGGGTTCTTCGTTGGGTATAATGAAAGCTTAAAGGCATACAGGATCTTTATTCCTAACAGTAAGAAGATTATCGTGAGAAGGGGTATGAAGTTCAAGGAGGAGAAAGCCTTCAAGAAATCTGGCGAGATGCCAGCAGGTGATCACAGTGAGCCAGCAGAAACTCCATTGGTCCAGTAGTAGGGGCAGCTGCAGGGACAACAACAAGGACAATCACAAGGATCTAGTACAATTACCAATACTAGCATGACCTTAGGTGCAGGATATCATGTGAGTGCGCAACAAACGGAGCAGCAAAGGCAGGATGAGGAGCTAGTCAATCCCCTCACCACTAGTGGTCGAACTAGTAGAGAGGTTCGTTAGACATTGAGCGATGTCGAAGAGTTCATACGAACTCCTAGGTCGAACAAACAAGGGAGAATGCAAGCAACCAAACAGGGACCAAGCATTGGTGGCACAAGTTGTTGAACCTTCCAGCTATTAGGAGGTCGCACAGCATCAGGTGTGGGTAGATGCCACGGTGGAAGAGTACAGCTCCATCATGACAAACGATGCTTGGGAGGTAGTTCCAAGACTTGTGGATAGGTAAGTTGTGGGCTCTTGATGGATCTACAAGATCAAGTACGTTGCAGATGGCAGCATGTAGAAGTACAAGACTAGGTTCATGGCAAAGGGGTACACACAGAAGGAAAGCATAGATTATGATGAGACCTTCGTCCCAATTCCCAGATACACTTCCATTTGGTCCATAATATCTCTAACAACGCAGATGGGATGGCAAATTCACCAGATGGACGTCAAGATAGCATTCTTGAATGGGGTGATAGAGGAGGAGGTATACATTGAACAACCAAAGGGCTACAAGATACATGAGAGAGGTACTCGTGTGCAAATTGAAGAGAGCGCTATATTGGATCAAACAGGCTCCCAGGGCATGGTATGGTCGGATTGACAGTTATTTGCAGAAGAAGGAATTCGTCAAGAGTGATGTAGATCCCAACCTTTACTATCTTATGGTAGAGGGTGAGCCACTCATCCTACTGTTGTATCTGGATGACCTTATTTTGATAGGGTCATCAGGGCTCATAGAAGATTGCAAGAGGAACCTGCAAGCAGAGTTTGACATGAAGGATTTGGGACTGATGCATTGGTTCCTAGGCCTGGAAGTATGGCAGAAGGGTGGGGATATCTTCCTTGGTCAAGGGAGATACACTACAGAGATTCTGAAGAGGTTTAGAACGCAAGACCGTAGGCCTATGTCCATGCCTATGATTATGACTAGCGGAAGATAGATGCATCGGAGGACGAGGACGTGGACCCAACCTTGTATAGGCAGCTCATTAGTTCACTCATGTATCCTGGTTAGCACCAGGCCAGACATCTATTTCGCAATCAACACTCTCAGTCAATTCATGGTGGGACCTAAGAGAGTGCATTGGACAGCAGCGAAGCACACTCTGAGGAATTTGCGCAACACGGTCAAGTATGGGTTGAGGTATACTCGAGGTGATGGTGTCAAGTTATGTGGCTTCACAGATGTAGATTGGGCAGGCAGTTCAGTGGATCAGAAAAGCACATTAGGGTGTTGCTTCAGCATTGGATCAGGAGTTGTATCTTGGTGCAGCATGAAGCAGAAGTTTGTGGCACTGAACTCTATAGAAGTAGAGCACATGGAAGCTAGCATGGCTACATGCGAAGCTATATGGCTTTGGAAGTTGTTAGAGAGATTGTTCAGTCAGAAGATGGAGGCGATCAATATCTACTGTGATAATCAAAGTTGCATCAAGCTCTTTGAAAATACAGTGTTCCAAGATAGGACGAAACATATAGACAAACAATAACACTTCATCAGAGATTGTGTGCAACGTGGATCATTCCAACTACTGCATGTTCCCACAGAGCAGCAGGTTGCAAATATACTCACGAAAGCTCTAGGGAGAGCTAAGTTCGTCTATTTCAGAGAACAGATGTGTGTAGTGGAGAACACTTTCCAATTGCAGGGACAGTAGATTAGTTCTCAGTTGCAGTAGTTGGAACAGCAACAGCAACAGCAGCATGAGATTAGAAGCAGCGTAAGGAATGTTGACAACAGCACAGGGAGGCACATTGCAGTGTCAGTAGCAATGCAGATGCAGAGTGGTTCAGCTACAAAGTTAGCAGATGAATCAAAGTATGCGCAGTAGCTTGGTGGACAGTGACAAGTTGTTGCAGATGTCAAACACTAGCAGTTTGGTCCAACTACAGAGGGGAGATGTTTATGAGAGAACACCCTCCTCGCTAAGAGGGACTATTAGATTTTGGTAGCATCGGATAGGTGTTCTGTTGAAATTTCTAAGTCTGACACATTAAAAATCCCTACTACATTATCTGGTTTAATTTCTCCTACTTGTTTATTCCATTAACAAGTTATTTATAAACATAAACACTGAAATAAACACAAATGCAGCCTTAACTCATATATAGATCAACAACTGAAATAACTGAGACAATCACAAAAGGGACATCGTTATTTTTGGATAATCGTCCTCAGAAAAACCCAATGCAAGAAAATTGGTGCAACAGATATGAGGGTTTTATTATTATGCAGTTTCTGAATACAACGAGGGAGCCAAAAATGGCTCACCCAACAGAGAATGTCCTTGGCAGTGATACCTCTCCTCAGAGACAGATATTCTGGCTAATCAATCATCGGATGAACAATCCCACAGCAACTATGGCAGCTCCTTAGTTGGACAGCGAAAGCTGCTCCAAGCTTCTCCACTGCTCTGTGTCACTCTGCAGGGACTGCGTCACCCTTCCTAGCTCACCAGCACTCAGTCTGCCCCACAAAAATCACCTAGCGCTTCCTCTTGGCCCTGCATCAGCTCTGCTAGCCTCTACGCAGCTACTGAAGCCTCTGTGTCAGCCCCTTGGCTCCCTGCGTCAGCCCTCAAACCCTCTATGTCACCCACGTTGGCCTCTTCAGACTCTGCGTAGCTCCCAGCTGCCTCTGCATCAACCTCTCCAGGGTCTGCGTTGTCTCTCTGGCACTATCTTTGCCTCTCTGTTATGTATTCTCGGCCTTGTGCCCAACTACCCCTCACTGCAACAAATCACTAGCTCGATTCTCTCAGCAAAACCCCGCTCCAAAAAATCGAACTGACTGGTCAATTTTGGTGTATCTCTAATTGACCCTAAAGCCTCCTCTTATACTTTTCCTGTTGAGTCTTCAACAGGCCGAGACTAAGTCCCTAATCAATGGCTAAGATTAGATTTGGCTTGATCCATGTCATTTAGAACATTCTCACCTGGTTTTATATTAATACCCATTAATATTTTAATTTTTAATTTGCCTAAGTCTAAAACCTCATTAAAAATATTAGATATTTTAAGATCTCTCCAACCGGGTGGAATTTCCCCAAACGATTTTTGGGTCTTGGAGATCTTATGTGCCTTAGCCTCTCCCCCAATTTTCATGGCTAGAGCACATCTGATGCTACCACAAATCAACATGTTTTAGTCTCGATTTGTATCCAAGAGACTAAGGAACACAAGATCTCTAAAACCCGAAAAAGGTTTCACGAGATAAGCTTGTGAAACACTTTAATTAAATTAATTGATCAATTCTTGGGAATTAATTAAGGATGATCGAGAATGCTTTAGAGACTCACACAGATTGAATCTAAGATGATCCTAGTCATTGATTAATCTTGGCCATTGAAGCTCCAGCTATACATTTTAAGAGCAATTCAATGGGATGGAAATAGACACAGTTTACAGTGGTGAGAGAGAGAGCTAGGTAGGCAGATCAAGCTACCCTGTGTGGAGAGATTCAGCGAGGGAAGAATTCGAGCAAGAGTGAGAGCATCAAAGAGAGGGAGCTATAGAGAGAATTTCGAAGGAGTTTCCTAACAGTTTTCCATTGTCAGAGAGGCAAGAAAAGGGAGGTCGAAATCTTCTGCAGAGAAAGTCGTCCAAGCAGTGCGAGTTAGCTAGTCTAGTTGAGGGAGTTACCGAGAAGGGTTTGCTTTAGTTGCCAGAGGCAAGAAAGATCATCCGGAAGGTAGAGTGAATTTTTCTAGAGGCATGAAGAGGCTAGACGACCCAATTGGAGGTAGTTTCAAGGGGCGTCCATACTTACGTAGGCCGACAGTGCGAGCAAGCCAGAGGGACATCGAGTTATTCTACATAGAGAGAATTTTTCTCCTAATTATTTTCCAGAGGATTGCCAGTTGGGCATCTAGATATTGTACTCTCCATTTTTGCTGCATAATAAAATAAACCCTCATGTGTTGCACGAGTTTTATCTTGGGGGTTTTTCCGGGGACTTTTCAGTCCAAAAATTATTGTGTCGATTTTTATGTGTTTCTCAGTTCTAGTTTATTTATTTCCACAGCGTTTTCATGGTGAAGGTTGCAATTGTGAATTATTTGTTAATTGCCGTAAACAATTAAACTGTTAATAGTTAGGAGAATAATATCCAATAATTGCAATGAAGGAATTTTCACAGTTTTTCTCTAGTTGTGAACTGAGTTAACTAAGCACTTAACTCATCCTCTCTTCACTTGTCTATGATGTCAACTCGTCCTAACTTGAACTTGACTCTGCCACCTCATCCTGTAGTCTAACTGATGAAGACTCCAATGGATTGAAGCTCCAACACTACGCATGCAATCTACTGATGACCATTCTAGTGAACTGGAAATCGACTCATCAAAACTAAAGCCTAACTTATGAATTCACATTCCTGTTAGAGAAAGACAATTTGAGGTCTTTACTGACTAAGGCACAAGCCAGAAAACCTTCCTTCACTACATTTTCAACACTCCCTCTTAGCGAGCAAGGGATTATGTACAACTCCCAACTTATCTCTGAAAAACACGAACCTGCATTTGACTAAGGCCTTCATCAAGAGATCAACAACCTACTCGTTTGTGGTGATGTAAGATAGCTTTACTATCCCTTTCTACACAATCTCTGAGATGATGGTACTTGATCTCGATGTGCTTGGAGCAATCATGAAAAACAAGATTCTTAGAGAGCTTAATGCAACTCTTATTGTCACTGTAAATCGCAATGGGCTCCAACCCCTGCCTGAAAAGTCCCACAAGCAACTTCCTCATCCAAATGGCTTCACACGCTTCCAAGATAGCAACCATGTATTCAGCTTCTGTTGAAATGAGTGCAACTAATCTCAACTTCCTACTGAACAAGGGAACAGTTGTTGACCCAATGTTGAAAACGCACCCTGAAGTACTCTTCCAATCCATGGAGCTCCTTGCCCAATCTGCATCTGTGAAGCCCTCAAGCATCACTTCATCAACATGTCAGTACTATAATCCGTAATATGTCGTGCCATTGAGATACCTCAAGACATGCTTGGCAACAACTTAGTGAACTCTGGTAGGTGCCATCATGAACTAGCTCAATTGGTACACTGGAAAACATATGTCAGGTCATGTGTTGACTAAGTACATCAATGACCCAATGAGTTGTCTGTATAACATGGCATCTACTCGCTCTGCTTTACTAGCGTCCACCTTCCTCCAGTTTGTGACTAGAGGTGTGGTCATGGGCTTGCAATCCTGCATATGAAACCTCTTGAGGATCTTTGTAGTGTACTTCCCCTGCCCCAAGAAGATTTCCCCATCACCCTGCCATACCTCCAGCATAAGGAAATAATGCATAAGCCTTATTTCCATCTCAAACTCTCTTGCAAGATCTGCCTTACAATCCTGAATCAAGTTGTCTACTCCAATTAAGATAAGATCGTCAACATAGAGCACTAGAATGAGCGGAAGCCCTCCAACCATGATGTAGTACAGGCAGTGTTTTAAAAACCGTTTTTTAAAACCAATTACCGGTCTAATCGGCTGGTTAGCAAGGCCGCCGATCTAAACCGGCCAAAAAACCCGGTTCAATCGCCCATTTCGCTAAAATTTGCCCTAAACCGGTGCTAACCGGCCGGTTCCGTCCTAAACCGGCCAGTTAGAGGCATGCCCACCGTGTAATGTAAAAAGTGTAATGCGGACTGTGTTTTAGGGGTTTTGGGGGGAAACTAAGGGTGTTTTCCCTCCAAAAACGCCCTCTCCAAGCCTTTAAGAGGCCCCTCTCACTCTCATTTGTCTCACACAACTGTTTTGGAGTGTTTGCGAGTGTTTGTGAGTTTGTTTGTCAGCTTGGAGAGTGTTGAGTTTTTGCTGAAGTAGTCATCTTGGAGTTGGAGTTGGAGCTATTTTGGAGATAGTGTGTAGCTGTCAGTGGAGTTGTCATCTTCAAGAGGAGGCTAAGGAAGCTAGTTTGCATTTCCAGGTAAGGATTTGCACTTGAAAATTCCTTATTTGACTATTGTCCATGAATTAATTTTTTTTGTGTTATAAACTTCTCACTTCTATGATCTACCATCCAGGGAGTCATCATGCCTCCAAAAGCCAGAGATACTGCATGGGCTCATTGTGATATGATTGATGGCAAAATGATCTGCAAATATTGCCAAAAATCCATTCAAGGAGGGGGTATTAACAGGTTCAAGCAACACTTGGCTGGGATAGGAGGCCATGTAAAGCCATGTGGAGCACCAAATGAAATAATAGGGCATATTAGGGCAAAATACCTTCAGAAGTTTGAGACTCAAGTCATTGAACCAATAGAGAAGTTTGTGACTGCAAAGTTTGGGAGTCTAGAATCAACCAACTGAGTTTGATCATGATGACTAAGACTCATGAGAAGTTTCAACTTCAAGTGATAATGTTGATCACTATTATAGTATTACTATTATCATATATGTAGAGTTTAGACTGAAGTCTTGTAGTAGGCCACTGGGCCCATAGTTTGTAGGCTTTGTTTTTGCACTCTAGAGGCCATTTAGAGCCTCCTTGCTTATGTATTTTATCGATGATATGTATTGCACTCGGTGCCATTTTGATATATTCACCTTTACATGGTATATAAATGAGCAATCTTTGCATATTTTGTCTCTATTGGCTTGGAATCATGGTTTTAAATCTTAAAAATAGTTTTTTTCATTAAAAAATAATTATTTAATGTATTTTTCTAAAACCGGTTCGTTTAGACCAAACCAGTCTTGGTTAGACTGGTTCATTAGGTGGACCGGTCCAGTCACCGGTTCCAGTTTTAAAACATTGAGTACAGGTTGTCATCCCCGCCTCACTCTTACTGAAGCCCAATCCCTAAAGGTAGTTGTCAATGCGAGTGTACCATGCCCTTGGTGCCTGCTTGAGCCCATAAAGAGCTCTCTTCAACAAACAAACATGAGTCTCTCTGTTGAAGGTCTCAAACCCTTGCAGCTACTCCATATAAATCTCCTCCTCAACCACCCCGTTGAGGAATGTTGTCTTCACATCCATCTGGTGGATCTTCCACCCCATCTAAGCTGCAAGTGCCAAAATCGTCCTAATGGATGAATAATGAGCCACTGGGCAAACGTCTCATCATAGTCGATGCCCTCAACCTGCGAGAAGCCCTTGGCCACAAATCTAGCCTTGTACTTCTCCACACTCCCATTTGCTCCATGCTTCACCTTGTACACCTAGCCTGACCCTACCACTGATTTTCCCTCTGGGCGTGGCACTATCTCCCAAACATCATTCTTCAATAATGGAGAAATATTCCTCCACCATGGCATCCCGCCAAACCTGCTAAGAGGTTGACTCCTCGAAACAAGAAGGCTCTGAGTCTAACAACTCAATCATCAGTGCCAACTTGGTGTACCTCTGTGGTTGCTTGCTCTGCCTGAACGTAGAGTTAAGAGCCTCAACTCGCTCCTGAGCCTCCTAAATCAACCTCTCGGCCCACTTGACTATCTTGCTCCTGTGTTGGGAATCACTGATTGAGTGGTTGCTTCCACTCATCCTGGTCTCTGCTTCACATTCTAGTTGAGACTCAATCTCTAGTACTAGCTGAGGCTCCTGCTTGGGAGCGAGAAGCTCCTCCTCGGGCACTCCAACCTTCTCTCACTCCAACGACTCCCTCAGAGCTTTGTCCTCCACAAACCTCATGTCTTGCCTGATAACTGTCTTCCTGAGTGATGGTATGTACATCTTGTATGCCTGAGGAGTCTCACAGTAACCCACGAAAATTCCCTTTTCAGTTGTACATGGCAATAAACCATTGTTCCAATGATGCAAAAGTGAGAAACATCAGGGTTCCTACCTGTGAAAACCTCCTCTGGTGTAACTCCCTCATGCACCCTATGTGGACTCCTGTTCTGCAAAAATATTGCAGTGTTGCATGCCTTTGCCAACAAGAACATGGACAACCCCTGGTAATGCAACATGGCCTTGGTCGATCCTGCTATGTTGTGGTTCTTCTTGTCAGCCACCCCATTTGGCTGAGGGTTATGGGGCGTTGTGAGCTCTCTCCTAGTGCCCTCCTTGGCACACGCGTCCTTGAAAGCATTTGAGACGTATTCCCCGCCATTGTCACTCCTCAATGCTTTAATATTCTTCCCGATTTGGTTTTATACTAGAGCCTTAAACTCCATGAACTTGCAGAAGACCTCCTCCTTCATAAAGAAGATGCATGTTTTCCGAGAATAGTCATCGATGAAAGTGACATAGTACCTGCATCTCATGAGGAATGGAGAAGAGAAGGGCCCACATACATCTGAATGCACCAACTCCAAAATCTCTTTGGCTCCATTGTCTCGACCGTGAAAAGATGACTAAGCAACTTGCCAAGTGTGCAGCCCTTGCACACTTCATGTCGGTCAATACTACACGGTGGTAGCCCTATGGCTATCTACTGAAGGATCTTCAGCGCCCCATAATGCAAATGCCCCATGCGCCTGTGCCAAAGCTCCCCCATGTCTTTGCCATGCTCACGCCCTGCCTTGCTACTCAAGGTTAAGTTTGTCTCAATTTGCAGCTTGTAAAGGTTCTTCACCCTCACACCAATTTGCTTCATGGCTCCAAATGCCAACTGCTTAAGGCTTGAAACATAGAGGACATCTTTGAGATGGAGAGAGTTACCAAACTTCCTCTCAAAATTGACAGTACCCACACACTTGGTCGACTACCTGCCATCATCTCCTAACTCAATATGCAGTTGCATGTCCTTGTCTTTCAACTGGTTGAAATATTTTTTGTTCCCAATCATGTAAGAGGATGCTCCAGAATCAACGTACCATAAGTTGTTGCTCACTGAGCTTGCCATGCAAGCTATCAATGAGAAATCCTTCTCGAACTGAGAATTAAACACATCTACCTCAGCTGATGTTGCCACATGGTCCTTATTAGACCCCTTCTTCCGATTAGGACACTTAGTGGCATAGTGTCTGAACTGGTGGCAAGAGAAGCATTTGATCTTGCTCAGATATTTCTTCTTCTTCTCACCCTTCTGACTGGACTCGGCCTTGCCTTGGCTCTTCTTGCCCTTGGCCTTGCTTCCTTTGCCTGCCAAGGCAAAGTTCTCCTCGTCCTCTATCTTCACTAAAATTCCAGCTCTCGTCCCCCTCCAGATTTCTTCTTGAACACAGTGTGACCACAGCCTTTCCCAGTTGGGAAGGTTCTCACTACCACTGACTGCATCCTGAAATTCTACCAAGACTTATGAAGTCCCAATAGTGTAAGACTCACAAGGTCGTTGTCTACTATAGTCTCGCCCACTACAACTAGCTCATCCCGAACCTGGTGAACTTAGAAAGGTACGCAATGATGGGCTCTCCTTTGCTCATCTGGATATTTCTTAACTTGTCTTTCAAGGCAAGAATTCTAGCATCACTGGATCCCTAATACGAAGCCAGGATGGCTTTCCACATATCGTTTATTGCCATTTTCCCATGGAGATGACGGATAATATGGTCTTTGATCCCCTCAAGAATGATCCTGCTAACCTTGGTGTCATTCTTGTTATGTTGGATCCACTGTTGGGCATTTGTGGGCGTTGTTTGTGGGTTCTTCGCAAAATCTAGTACCCCTTTATCTTCCAACACTACTAAGATCTGCTCCCTCCATGAGCAGAAGTTATAAGCCCCCTCTAAACGGTGATTCGCCCTTAGTCCTTGGAACGACACACTGTTATCCAAATACTGCTCTTCAAAATACTATTCTTCAAACTCTAGCATAAGCCTACTGATTGAGTTGTGCTCTTCACTGATTGAACAATTCTGGTGTTGGTTTTTATATAGAGTGTGGCTCTAATACCATGTTAATTTTCTTGAAACTCTACAACTACTTAGATGAATCCACTGAAAAACAAGGCAACTAAAAACTAAAACCAGATTTAACATTCACCAAGATATAGAGTTTCTCAACATTCAATAAGCAGCGAAAAATACTTGCGATAAAAACACATGCACACATAAAATTGACACCGGCATTGTACCGAGTAAACCCAAAAGGGAAAACCTGCATTAGTTTGTTGTGGGCTTTTACTGGTTGTTCTTTGAGCAAGTAGATCTATTACAAATTCAATTTGTTGCCACTGCGGTCAGCAAATAGCCCCTAAGAATGTAATTCTCAGCTCCACAATTGCTCTCAGCCTGCTCCTGGATCACTACTCTCAACCTTGAGAAGATGCTCTCAGCCTCGCCTCTTGATCTTGGCCTGCACACAATTATTTCCTGCTGAAACTAAGTTCGGCTTCTGCGCTTCTAATTTTGATCTTCGTTCCTCAACCAATGTGCTCTGCCAACAATAAAGAATCATTAAATCTGTATCTTCGTCCTTCTCTTGCCTTAATAGATCTTTGATTCATGCAAGGAGGCTAAGTTCAAATTTATGTTCACACAAATGCAACGAGTTCCTTTTGCCAGTTAACTGAAGCAAGTCTCAGTTAACTGGCTCGAGTTGCTCCTCGTTTTCCTCTAGTTGTGAACTGAGTTAACTGAGGACTTAACTTGTCCTCTCTTCACTTGTCTTTGAAGTCTTAACTCGTCCTAACTTGAACTTGACTCTGCCACCTCATCCTGTAGTCTAACTGAAGACTCCAATGAAGTGAAGCACTAACACTACACATGCAATCTACTGATGACCATTCTAGTGAACTGGAAATCAACTCATCAAAACTGAAGCCTAACTTATGAATTCGCATCCCTGCTAGAGAGACAATCTGAGGTCTTTACTGGCTAAGGCACAAGCCAAAAGACCTTCCTTCATTTTCAACATTGTATGTTTCCAATTTAATGAGTCTACTTTCTGTTTCTAACATGACGGAGTTACAATGTTTTGTTAAGTATCCAAGAAAGTAGCCACACTTGTATATTTCCGATTTAATGAGAGTCTGCTTTCTGTTTCTTGCATGATAGAATTACAATGTTTTGTTAAGTTTGATGGTCATCAAATCACCATCAGAGAAAGTAGCCATGGATCTGGTTGAATTTTGACCAAAGTAGTGTGAGAAGGTGGCCTTTACAAGCTACTCACAAATACAATTGAGGTATGGCATGATGCCATTATGGAAGAGGGTTTATCCAAGACCTTGAGGAGACAACTACAGAACTGACCATGTTATGAATACCCGGATAAGGTTGTCATATAAAGATTCTCTCAGCAACAGGTCGTTGAACTTGATGAGACACTTCTCCAATTTTGGAGGTTTCTCCTAGGAAGAGGAAACTGACATGGATTGGTTGATTCATGCACCACTACTAGATTTCAATATCAATGACCTTATGTTCGTTTTGGGTTGTTCTTTTATGAAACCAACTCACAAAAAGATAGAAAAGAAATATAAACGCCTTAGAATTCAGCCTCTTCGAGGGGGCAACCTCCTTTACATTACACAAATGAACAATTCTTGGATGATACAAATGACAAGACCTCCTTTCTATATATAGGAATCTAAGGGGTCATAATATAATCAAAGCCGACCTTACAATTATAATGTAAGGGCACAATAATAACAATCGTAGGCTTCTATGGGGCACAATAATAACAATATGGGTACTACATGGGCACAACAATATAATAAGGGGTTTGTACTAATAACAATAAGGGGTTACACTAGTAGTATAGGGACCTAACATGCCCCTCTCCTTCAAAAAGTGTTGTCCTCAACACTTGAGTAGTTCTTGATGCTTCTGTATAAAATTCTTGTCCTCCAATGTGGAATCTTCAGTGGGTAAGTTCTTCCACTTGATGAGATACTCTGAAATTGATAGATTTCATAGATGTCAGGTTCTTGTTTCTGTGACTGCTCTAGGTTCCAATATGATTTTTCCTTCCTCATCAAGTTCTAGCAATATTGTTGGAACTGGGATCTTCTGTAACTTTTGAATGAGTGGTCACACTTCTTTGTCCTTCTTCCATTCATCCCTTGCTTTGTTTATCCAATCTAGTTGGATAATAGAAATAGCACTAAACAATGCTTCCACATCCTCATCCTTTCCTGAGAGTGCATATGCAACAACATTTTGCTTCCCTTTTTTGTAGATAATTTCAAAGTCATAACCCAACATATTTGTGCCCCATTTTTTATGTTCTTCTAAAGATAATCTTTATTCTAAAAAGTATTTAAGACTATCATGATCCATTTTTACCTTGAAGAGTCTTCCAATTAGGTAAGGTCCCCATTTGTTAAGTGCATGTAGTATTGCCAACATTCCCTTATCATAAATAGCTTGCTTGAGATGTAGCCGTAAAAATACCCAATCGCCTACATCAAAACTTCTTTCACTGCGATGTTGATCTGCCTGTGGTTTCATTCAATTCCACACCAAAGTGGCATTATCCTTTAAAAGTTGGAGAACTTGTTGTTGATGCTCGATGTGATCTTTCACTAATTGAATCTTTTTCTTCTTGATATGTCCTTCTATCTTAAGAGTTTGAAGAGTGGCAATTTCTTCCAATGCATTACAAGATATGGTCGGATTCCTTTCCCGATGCTCGATGTGATCTTTCACTTCTTGAACATTTTTCTTCTTGATATGTCCTTCTATCTTGATAGTTTGAGGTGTGGTAATTCCGGCCAATGCATTACAAGATATGGTCGGATTCATTTCTTCTTTCCCGATGTGATCTTTCACTTCTTGAACCTTTTTTTCTTGATATGTCCTTCTATCTTGAGAGTTTGAGGAGTGGTAATTCTTGCCAATGCTTTACAAGATATGGTCGGATTCATTTCTTATTTCTCTGGGGTTGGTTCCTGGTGTATATCCTCTTCTTTTGATGTTTCTTGATCATTTTCTTCCTCTTCTTCATAATCTATGTAAAATAATTTCTTCTCAGCACACTTACGACCTTTAGTGTATTTGCTATCACAATTGTAACAAAGCCATTTTTCTGTTTTTTCTTTCAATTGTTGTGGTGTAAACATTGTAGGTTGTGGAAGGCTAGGAGAAAAAACACTTCCATAATTATAGTCGTGAGTGATGGCATTCCTTGTTTCCATAATTTCGCTTTCAATTTTTCTTGCCAACCTTAATGCCTTCTCCAATGAATCAAGTTCTCAAAAACAAACCTCATGTTGAATGTTATCCTTTAATGTCCCTATGAAGACATCAATCATTTGCTTCTCTAGAATATCATTTACCCTTATATTCAATTTTTGAAAGTCCTCAATGTGCTCTTCCATTGAACCCTTTTGTTTGAGATTTATCAATTGGCTAAAGAAAGTGTTACTCTTTGTATCATCATAATGTGCTATCATTTCCTCCGTGAAAATTGACTACGTGACAAGTGATTTACGAGAACAAAGCCCTTTATACCATAAAAACCGATTCGGTTCTAAATATAAAGATGCCATAAGTACCTTTTGTAATAGTTGCACCTCATGTAAATCAAAATATTGTTCCATCTGTAGTATCCAATTTACCGGATCTTTGCCATCAAACTTCCTCATATCGTTTTTTCTTGATTTTAGCAGTTCGATCTTGAAACGACTGTAACTCTATAATTTCAAATATTTAAGTTTTGAAATATTGGCCTGTGATATCACTCTGAGTCCTCTTTCTAACCTCGCAAGTCTAATCACAATTGGATTCCCAAAGAAAGCGTTATGCCCAATTTCCCGAGATGACCTGATTATATATTGGTTCAATATAGTGAACTTGTACGACATGCCACATGTCACTGTTTCGACCTTAAATTCTGAAACTGATACCCAACAAACTACAGAGTGTCTTCTTTCTATCACTTCTTAAGAAATTTGAATAAAATGCTCAGAGAGAGAGTTATGAGGATTTTCCCAAGGTCACCTATTTGGGATGTAATTCGGGAGCCTGCAGAAACCTAAATGTCTTGGACTGTATCTCCAAAAATATAGTGAAACAAGCTCTGCAATTTGGACCCGAGCTTCACCAAGATTTTGGCTCAAATGGGTTTTAATTTCAGAGTCTGACCCTTTGTAGAAAAAAATTATAGCGAAAATTTCACGATGACCGGTTTGAGATGAAATTATGGAGCTTGCAAAACCCTAACTTCCTCAGATCATATCTCTGAAACTATAGCGAGACAAGATCTGAAATTCAGACCCGAAGTTCAGACCGATTTCTTCTCAACTGGGTTTTTTTTTTTAGCTTCTGAAATTTCGTAGCGAAAAAGTTATAGCGAAAATGCCACAATGACCTGTTTGGAGCAGCAAAACCCTAGAATCCAACCTCTGATACCAAATGTTATGAAACCAACGCACAAAAAGATAGAAAAGAAATATAAACACCTTAGAATTCAACCTCTTCAAGGGGGCAACCTCTTTTACATTACACAAATGAACAATTCTTGGTTGATACAAATGACAAGACCTCCTTTCTATATATAGGAGTCTAAGGGGTCATAATATAATCAGAGCCGACCTAACAATAATAATGTAAGGGCACAAAAATAACAATAGTGGGCTTCTATGGGGCACAATAATAACATAGTGGATACTACATTGACACAACAATATAATAAGGGAGTTGTACTATATAACAATAAGGGGTTACACTAGTAGTACAGGGACCTAACATGTTCTGACTCTACTATAGATTTTAATTTGTTATTTGATAGATCCACAGATGGGCTCATTATCGCAAGAAGTCTCAAATAGTTAACGATATGGTGTGAG
This sequence comes from Pinus tabuliformis, assembly GCA_031772625.1. Lineage (NCBI taxonomy): Eukaryota > Viridiplantae > Streptophyta > Pinopsida > Pinales > Pinaceae > Pinus > Pinus tabuliformis. Next base: position 231,801,629 of record CM062805.1, read on the forward strand.
AAGATTTTGACCAGTGAAAACGGCATGAAGAACAAAGGAGGCTCGCAAGTTGTTGATGCAGTGTTCCTTACATAGGGTTTCCAACTTGAGAATTCAGAAGAGAATCAAAATACAGAAGGGAGCAGTGATTCAGATTCATGTCCTTGATGGTCAACTTCTGTTTGACCAGGCCCCTAGCAGAGGGGTATTCCAAACACAAAGGGCATATCTTGTGTTCAGCAGAGAACACTTTGCTCGATAAGCGAGTGTTGCCTTTTTTAGTTTTCCAGAAAGTGCAACAAGTAGAGAAGTCTAGGACAAGCAGAAAAGGTATGGTGACAGGTATTTCAGCAAAGATTTCATACAGCAATCTGTACAGCAACGTTAATGACAGCAGTAGCAATATGCCCACTTCAGCAGTTTCACGCAGCAGTAATGAGAGCACAGGGGCATTTATGGAGGAGACAAATAGCGAGTGCATGCATGCTTTTGGCATGCATGCATCATCATCAATTCTGTTCCAATTTAGATGATGTTTCATATTTAAGTTCAATACAATTTCTGAGTTTTCTTTAGTTATTCATGCAAAGTGAGTTAAGGCATTCTGCATGTGGAAGGTTCTAAGAATAGATGGGCAGATCCCTTGAGGAGAGATATTCATGGATGCATACTTGCACTCTCTTATAATGGGTGCACTTTCCTGGAATAGATCTTTCATGCGAGTTGAGGGTGCTCATCCCAAGGCCAAGAACAGATCTAGGGTTTAGGTTTATTTAAATTAAAGCACTGTTGTGCATGTGTCCAGATTCATTATACCTTCTATTCTATAAACGAGAAGGCAGGGGTATAGGTTTTACTCATTCAGTTTTTCATAATAGGAAGCAATGGGTGACTGGTAGAGTTTGAGGCTTTCTGTGTTTTTTCTGTTTTCAAGAATAATAACAGTGTTGTGATTTGAGTTTCAGATCCGTGTACTTGCTGCTACATTCTTCAGTTTGATGAGATTCAGTTCCTAGTAAAAATTAGACAGCTGTTTTGATAGAGGTTTCAGTTTTTTGTTTTCCTAGTTAGGTAGGTTATAAATCAAATTCGCACTGTTACCATGTGCTAAAGAATTTTAACAGTGAAGACCCTGTTTGATCTTTTAGCTCCCTTTTGCACTTGTTATGCATTAAACTATCGCTTTTGTGGCTTGCTTGTTTTCTAAGTACATCAGATTTCAGAGTTCAACTATACATTGTTTTGGGGCATCAAACATCTAGGGGATGTAGTCTAGTAGTATACGTATATATATTGTGCAATGTAAATACTAAATACAGTTTGTCTTTTTTCAACCAAAAAGCAATTATGAGCATATGCTCCTAATCATGTTCACTTCTTTGGCTTTGGAAGAAACGTTTTTAATCATGGGGAAGTATGAACCCCATCCACCTTAACACAGCCGGCATTAGCATGGAGATCTCATCAAACTCGAGAATAAATGCACCCACATGGTTGGGGTCTGCCAAGGTTGGTACCAGACTTGCCTTGGGAAAGAGTTGACAAGGCAGAAGAGTCGAGAGTTTGACTCGGCTTGAAAAAAACACTGAAAATGAAAGTGAAAATGAGCAAAATGGCAGAGTATGTGAGCATTTATATGCAAGTTGGTAAGTCATACATAGGTCGACCAAATTGACCTTAGTTCATACTGAGTTTGCCTTGTGATAACTCGTGAGTCAAACTCACTTGCAAATGATCATGAGTCAAACCTGGTCAATGTCAGTATGGCTCACTCTTAAGTCTATTAAATTATCTGTATCAATGTTTGACTCACAAGTTTGGTAACAGTGGTATCAACTGCTAAATTGTAGCCCGATGGATTATTCATGTCTAAATTAGTAAATTCTCATTAACAATAAAAAAATGTGCATCAATAGTACCGAATTTAAAATGGGAAAAATAAACTGTAGTATGTAATTTCTCCAAATAAACCATATTTGGTGGCAAAACTAGTCAGATAATTATGAACCAATAGCATGCTCCATAAAATATGTAGCAGTAATGGCTACTGCACATTAAAAGAAATCTGACTGTTCACAACTCCCCAATAAAGGAAGTTTGAGGACAGCGAGAGACTAAATGCTTCATATAAACAGGATACATTAACTAATTCCTGTTAAAATTGGATGCACTAGGGCCAAACTCCATGTGGGTCATCTTATTTATGGCAGCTAATATTTTTCTTGTATTCCTCTCTTTGAGAGGTGTAGAATTGATTTAAAGATCATCCGATTTCGACATGTATCTATGGAGATATGAATTTATTTGTATTATTGACAATTTGTCAAAGTCGGCCAGCAACCAAATTACCCCAACTTATCCTCAACATAGCATTATAAATAGAAGAGGTCTTCAAGTCATTTGACACACATCTCTTGTGATCTCTCTCCACTTGTTTTGGGTTTTGGTGGAAAGAGAGGTCTAGAAGAGAAGCCCTATATGCTGTCCTAGAGGAGATCTAACCCTAGCCACAGATCTAAAAACAAGCCCTAGACGCAGTCAAAGAGAAGGCTCCCATATGCAGTCAATGAAGACATTTAGCCGCAGAGAAAGGAGATATCTAGCCACAGTTTGATGAGAGATCTATACGCTGTCTAAGGGAGCTTCAATACGCTGCAAAGGAAGCCCTCAAGAGCCCTAGCCGCAGGTCTAGAAGAGACCTTAATCCGCTGTTAAAGGAGACCCTCAAACGCAGCTAGAGGAGACCATAATCCGCTGTCTAGTAAGCCCAAAATCCGCAGTCAATAAAGAAGGCCTAACCGAGATCTAAAGGAGCCTTAATATGCTGTTAATGAAGGTCCTATATGCTGCCTGAAGAAGCTCCCATACACAGCCTAAAGAAGCCCTTATACGCAGTCATAAAGGAGCCCTAATTCACAGTTAAGTAAAGACCCTAAGACACAGCACAGGTAGCCCTAGAACGCAACAAGAAAGTGTCTTAACACAGCATTAAGATACATGGATAGACAGCGTGTTTGCTGTAGGTGACTGTGTGATAAAGGAAGCTGGTATGGGCATGCCTTAAGGACTGTTTGCTAAGTTGATTAGCCACAGTTATACATTGAACGAATGCGTCGAAGTCTGCTACATAGATCAGCATATGTACACAGTTAGATGCTTGAAAGTGCTGCTGCATTAATGATGTTTTGAGGAAATTTACTTCAGTGTTGCTATGTGCTAGGCCACAAGCCATAGCGCCATAGCAATACTTTGGGGCTGCTCTCTTAGGACTGTTTGGAGATTATGAAGGAAGTTTGTCTGCCTGAGGTGCCCTTATCAGATCAGCAACTTCTCACAGTCAAGGGAGTTTAGGGCTGCACATTGTGCCCGAACCAGAATTGTTGGAGCAGCTAGCAATCGGAGGAATGTTGCATCAGGATCTGCTACAGCACTTAATTGGTTGAAGACTGTCATAATGATGTATTTTTTACTGCTGTCGTAAAATCTCAGATTTGTATATTTATACTATCTCTCTCTCTGCTGAGCTATTGAAGAATATAAGAACTGATCAAGGGTTTCCCCACATTGGGGTTTGTCCCTGGCTGGTGCCACATCTTGTGTCCTCTTGTCTTGGCTTGTCTTCTACTGTTTATGTTTATGTTCTATCTGCACTTTACTATCATGTTGATGTGATTGCTAATCTGAATATTGACATTGGGCTAATATGAAAAATTGAAGTAAATTGCTCTAAGCATAGAACATACCAAAATTTAACATTGTATCGGCGCTAAGGTGAAGACAAAGCCCAAGCAAGAGTGAAAGAGCAATCACCGAAGACAGTTGGAAAGGACAAAAGGCTCAATGGGTTCCTCATCCCACTTCTAAGCTGAACACAAGCTCCGTGAAAAGTCTGACTATCACGGATGGAAGATGTCTCTTGATCTGACATTGGAAGAACAAGAAGTTGGACTATGTGAAGGGTAAAATCCCTTGAGCCTGCATCAAATGCACCCGCTGCTACAAAGAACAAGTACACCAAGGGTGAAGTCAAAGCAAAGAAAATTATCAGAGATTCCATTGACAAGCGTCTGGTGGCCTACATCTCTAATCTAAACACCTCCAAGGAGATCTACGACAGATTGATAAGCATGTTCAAGGTTAGTGATGCAAATCAAATTTTGCTCCTCAAAAATAAGTTGAAAGATATTAAGAAGGGCAAGGACAAGGATATTCAATCCTACTTCTTAAGGATCACTGAGATCAAGAATGATCTTCAATCGATTGGAGAAGTCATTCCTGACAGGGAACTTACTATCACTACTCTTGGAGGGCTCCCACCTGAGTGGTACATATGTAGGACCACTACTCTCAATAATGATCGAATTCCAAGGTTTGAAGAATTGATGTCAAGATGCATTCAAGAAGAAACCAGGATGGTGGAACAAGAAATGCCTTCTAATAGAGGCAACCCTACTGCTTTCTCCGCTCATGCCAAAAGGAGAAATAATGCAGGGTCTAAAGGTCATTTCAATGGAAAGCCCGGATCTAAGGGTGGAAGGAAGGGCAGATGCTTTGCTTGCAATAAGTTTGGCCATTATGTGAGGGAGTGTCCAAATAGAAGGGACACATCACATGATGATGATCACAATCATTCCAGGGGCAACTTCAACAACAATGATCGAAGGAATGACAGGTTCAATGGCAAAGGAAAAAGGAATGCAGGACATCAAGGAAATGGTCGACCCTCCAAGAAAGTAAGGAACTCCAGGTATGAAGAATCAAATGTTGTTTCTGATAAGCAAAAGGAGTATTATCTTATATCGGCCCTCTCCACTACCTCTCCTCCGAACACTTTGGGAAATTGGCTTATTGATAGTGGTGCTTCAAGGCACTTCACCGGATACAAGGAAGCTCTCTCTAATTTGATAGAGAAGGAGACAAACTTAGAGATTATTCTTGGAAACAATGTCACCTATCTCGTAAAGGGTGTAGGGAATGTTACCCTTCAATTGAATCAGGGTAACATGATTCATTTACAAGAACTTCTTTATGTACCTAATCTCAATAAGAACCTGGTGTCCATTTCAGCAATGGAAGACAAAGGTTACAAGGTGGCATTCATTGATGAAAAGGTACGTGCTTGGAAAAGGAATTTTAAAGATGCTTTTACTCTTGGGTTCAAGGTTGGCACTTTCTATCAAGTTGTAGGAAGTCCATTGGGGACCATGTCTTGCGACACTTCTCTTCAATCTGAACTATGGCACCGGAGGTTTGCCCATCTTCCTTGTAAGACCCTACTCGATGTGAAACAGATGGTGACAGGGATGCCTGAGTTCAATGAAGAGCATGAAGGTATATGTTCGATATATACCGAGGGAAAACTTACAAGTAATAGCAAGACCACAGATATGGAACAACCCGAGGGGTTTGAGGTTCATGATCAGGAATCTCATATTTGCAAGTTGAAGAAAGCTCTCTATGGTTTGAAGCAAGCACCCCGGGATTGGTGTGAGAGGATTGACAGCTATCTGATGAAGTTGAGATTCACTAGAAGTGAAGCCAATCCAAACCTTTGCCTTAAGGTTGTGGATGATAGACCTCTCATATTGGTGCTTTATATGGATGGCATCTTTCTGACAGGTGCAGACCCTCTCATTTACAAATGTAAGAGGGAGTTGGATTCTGAATTTGGAATGGTGAACTGCAAGCCTGTGACTACCCAGATGGAGCTTAACTTTAAGAAGTTATGCAGTAGAGCTGCCGGACCTGAATTGGGAAATGTCTCTGAGTCTCGTCAACTCATAGTAGCATTGATGTTCTTGGTGAACTCCCGTCCGGATATATGTATTGCAGTTAGCATGTTGAGCCAACATATTGTTGAGGCTGTTGAGCCTCATTACTCACATTGGATTGGTGCCAAGAATCTTCTGAGATATCTTCAAGGCACAATCACTCATGGATTGAGATTCACTGTCGGAGTTGTGAGGCTGCATGATTATTCTGATGCTGATTGTGCAGGCAGTGTGGTGGATCGCAAGAGCACCTTCTAGGTGCTGCTTCTCTTTGGATTCTGCTTCGATATCCTAGATGAGCAGGAAGCAGAAGTTGGTTGTTTTGAGCACCACTGAGGCCGGATACATAGCTGCGAGTATGGCCTCGTGTGAAGTTGTCTGGTTGGGGAAGCTCTTCAGTAAGCTATTTGGACACATGTTGGATACCACCGTGATCCTCTGTGACAACCAGAGTGGGATCTGATTATCAAAGAATCTCGTATTTCATGATCGCTCCCAGCACATAGACATCAAGTACCACTTTATCCAGGATATGGTACATCGAGGAGCAATAAGGGTCCATCACACTGGCATTGATGTGCAAGTCGTCGATATTCTGACGAAGCCCCTGGGAAAGGTCAAATTCTTGACTTTCTGAGAAAGTCTAGGAGTCGTGGAGAGACCCTTTCCTGAGGGTCCTATATGATATGGACTTTAAGCTCTGGGAGCTCCAAGGGGCTTGGGATACTTCTTGGAGCGATGAGCAACCATAGGGTGAGTGGTTCAGCCCAGTGTTGCGAAAATCGCGATTTTATCGCAATAACATCAAAAAATCGCGAATTTTTCATTTTCCCGATAATATCACGCGATTAATTCAGTGATTTTTTCATTTTGAAAAAATCAGGATTTAATCCCGATTTTTTGAAAAAATCTTAACTGACTTCTTCTTTTTTTGCCGATTTTTACGATCTTTTCCCCTCACCGATTTACTCCCGATAACGATTTTCGCAACATTGGTTCAGTCTTCCCCTAGTGGTTTGCTATGTAGGCAAGATGAGTGGTTCATCCTTCTCCTGCTGAGACACAATCATAGGGTGAGTGGTCCAGCCTTCCCCTAGTGATTTGTTGTGTACAAGGTGAGTGGTTCAACCTTCCCCTGGGATACCCCATGGCGACATGTAAGCAAGATGAGTGGTTCATCCTTCTCCTGCTGAGATATCCTACCCATGCAGTCTGGGACTCATGGGAAGTACCTCTCATTTGACCAATGAGTAGGGAAATGAGGATAGGGACCATAGTACTCCCAATGGACGCATCGTGTACTACCGTACTCCCTATGCTAGGATGATATTGATCTGGGATCAATTGGAACTAACTTCATGTTAGTAAGAGTGGTATGAGACACTCTCTTTATTTGGAACTGATTTCAGATCAGTAAGAGTGGTATGAGACACTCTCTTTATTTGGAACTGATTTCGGATCAGTAAGAGTGGTATGAAACACTCTCTTTCATCTGGGACGACTTTGGGTCAGTAGAGAATGATATGATACATTCTCGATCACTTCTTCTTCTTCATAGTTCAACAAAGCAGAGCAAAGAAGTGCAGGGCACTGCATTGATGGAAGAGATAGTACACACTGGCAGATGGATTAGCAGATGGAGTTCTCCCTAGTTGAGAGGGAGTGTTAAAATTGACAACTAGAGCCAAACTCCATGTGGGTCATCTTATTTATGGCAGCTAATATTTTTCTTTTATTCCTCTCTTCGAGAGGTGTAGGATTGATCTAAAGATCATCTTATTCCAACATGTATTTATGGAGATATGAATTTATTAGTATTATTGACAATTTGTCAAGGTCGGCCAGCAACCAAATTACCCCAACTTATCCTCAACATAGCATTATAAATAGAAGAGGTCTTCAAGTCATTTGACACACATCTCTTGTGATCTCTTTCCACTTGTTTTGGATTTTGGTGGAAAGAGAGATCTAGAAGAGAAGCCCTATACGCTGTCCTAGAGGAGATCTAACCCTAGCCACAGATCTAAAAACAAGCCCTAGACACAGTCACAGTGAAGGCTCCCATATGCAGTCAATAAAGACATCTAGCCGCAGAGAAAGGAGATATCTAGCCGTAGTTTGATGAGAGATCTATACGCTGTCTAAGGGAGCTTCAATACGTTGCAAAGGAAGCCCTTAAGAGCCCTAGCCACAGGTCTAGAAGAGACCTTAATCCGCTGTTAAATGAGACCCTCAAACGCAGCTAGAGGAGACCCTAATCCGCTGTCTAGTAAGCCCAACATCTGCAGTCAATAAAGAAGGCCTAACCGAGATCTAAAGGAGCCTTAATATGCTGTTAATGAAGGTCCTATGCGCTGCCTGAAGAAGCTCCTATACACAGCCTAAAGAAGCCCTTATAAGCAGTCATAAAGGAGCCCTAATCCATTGTCAATGGAGGCCTAATTCACAGTTAAGTAAAGACCCTAAGACGCAGCACAGGTAGCCCTAGAATGCAGCAAGAAAGTGTCTTAACACAGCATTAAGATACATGTATAGACAGCGTGTTTGCTGTAGGTGTGTAATAAAGGAAGCTGGTATGGGCATGCCTTAAGGACTGTTTGCTAAGTTGATTAGCCACAGTTATAGATTGAAGGAATGTGTTGAAGTCTGCTCCATAGATCAGCATATGTACACAGTTAGATGCTTGAAAGTGCTGCTGCGTTAATGATGTTTTGAGGACATTTACTTCAGTGTTGCTATGTGCTAGGCCACAGGCCATAGCACCATAGCAAGGGTTACTTTGGGGCTGCTCTCTTAGGACTGTTTGGAGATTATGAAGGAAGTTTAGGTCTGCCTGAGGTGCCCTTATCAGATCAGCAACTTCTCACAGTCAAGGGAGTTTAGGGCTGCACATTGTGCCCTAACCAGAATTGCTGGAGCAGCTAGCAATCGGAGGAATGTTGCATCAGGATATGCTACAGCACTCTTAATTGGTTGAAGACTGTCATAATGATGTAATTTCCACTGCTGCCATAAAATCTCAGATTTGTATATTTGTACTATCTCTCTCTCCGCTGAACTATTGAAGAATATAAGAAGAATTGATCAAGGGTTTCCCCACATTGGGGTTTGTCTCTAGCTGGTGCCACATCTTGTGTCCTCTTGTCTTGGCCAATGTTGCAGGAAGCGCCCCCCCCCCCGGATCCTAGGCCCGAAGCGCGCCCCGTACGGAAGCGCCCCCGGAAGCGCGATTCCGAAAATGGCGAAGCGCGCTTCGGCCTTTTTAATGCGCTTCCTAGAAATTAGGAAGCGCCGGCCCCGAAGCGCGCTTCGGATGGCGCTTCGGGCCAGGAAGCGTGCGCTTCACGCAGCGCTTCGGAGCACTTCCTCCAAAACCGCGCGCCCAAGGGAAAAAAACATCATTTTTTTAATTTTTTTTTAAAGTTAACTTAAGTTAGCATTGAGGGGGTGGGTTAGGGTGAGGTTAGAGTGAGGTTAATGAGAGGAATGAAAAGAATAAAGCCCCCATTCATTCCTCATTTTCTCACTTTGAGTTTATGAGAGTTGGAGAAGAGAAGAGAGGAGAGGAGAAGAGAAGAGAGGAAAAGAGAGGAGAAGAGAGGAGAGCTTGGAGGAGTCAAGAAGGAAGAGCAAGGAGAGGAGGAGCTTGGAGCAAGAGCTTGGAGGACTTCATCTACAAGAGCTAAAGAGGTAAGTTCAAACCCCAAACTCCCTTATTTTTTGTGACAATTTTTTTGTATTTTTCTCCTCCCTCTCCTACTCTTTCCCATTGTTTCTACTTGCTCCTTTATTTACAGGTTGTCCACCACCTATATCCATATTCCAAGATGGTGTTCTTTTGGCTTCTATGTATCATTCCACTCTTGGTTTTAATGATGGCAAGGGTGAGGAATAGAAGGGAAGAAACAGAAGAGGACATTGGTGATGGTCCTAATAGTAGTGACCCAATGTATGATGAGGAGGAAGGGTTTGAAGAGGAAGGGGATGAACTTGAAGGGGACACTGAAACACAAGATGGGAAAGCTACATCAACACCCTTGTGGAACTATGTGACCAAACTTGATGGGGGAAAGGGTGGTGGATCTTACAAATTTGTGTGCCCTCATGGTTGTCATGGAGGAAAACCATATTGTGGTTCATATACCCGTCTGAGGAGGCATCTTTGTGGGGTGCTGGACAGTGATGAAAAAAAGGGTTCTGTGGGGGTACAAATTTGCCCAAACATTTCAACTGAAGAAAGAAGAAAATACATCCAAATAGAGATGGCTGCACAACAAAAAAACAAGAAACAAAAAACTCATTCTGAATCAAGTGCAACCTCTAAATTTGGTAGTTGCTCATCTCCTCATGGTACTTCTGCAAGCTCTGGAGGTAGAAGAACAATAGGGGATTTCCTTAATGTTGCTGGGAGGGATGATGTGGATGGAAAGATAGTCCGTTTTCTTTGTGCTTGCGGTGTACCATTCAATGTGCTTCGCTCTCCCTATTGGCATGAAATGGTAAAGGCCATCAATGAAGCCCCAAAAGGATACAAAGCCCCCAACTATGAGAAAGCTAGAACAGTGTTATTAGAAAGAGAAAAAGCTAAGGTTCAAAGAGCTTTGACACGTTTTACAAATGAGTGGATAGATTCTGGGGTATCCATTGTATCAGATGGGTGGACAAATATTAGAAACCAACATTTGATAAATGTTCTTGGTGTTTCTTCTAGTGGTGCAGTATTTATTGCATGTCATGACTCCTCCTCCATCACTGCATCTGCACAAAACATTGCAGATCTCCTATTGAAATCAATCAAAGATGTTGGGCCGAATAATGTGGTTCAAGTGATCACAGATAATGCAGCAAATTGTAAGGCAGCAGGAAAAATTATTGAGCGTACTCATCCACACATCTTTTGGTCTGGGTGCCTGGTTCACACATTGAACCTTTTGATGCATGATATTGTGAAACACAAAGATTGTGGGTGGATTGCTGAGGTTTACAGGAAAGGGAAGCAGCTCATTAAATTCATCACAAGGCATACAAGGGTAAACTACTTCTATGGCACTTACTCCAAGTTGCAATTGCTTAAAATTGCAAAGACAAGATTTGCTAGTTATTACCTCACCTTTAGGCGGCTAGTGAGGGTGAGACAAGCTTTAACTAATCTGGTGTGTGCTGAAACATGGGATGAAATTAACACTGACACAGATGGTGCTAATGCAGTCAAGGACATTGTTCTTGACAGTTACTTTTGGTCACAGGTTAAATATGTTTTGCAATTCACCAAACCAATTTATTACATGATCAAGTTTGCAGATTCAGATCGACCAGTAATTGGGGAGGTGTATGAGCAAATGGATAGCATGTTGGGGCAGATTAAAGACATTGTTGAGCCTAGAGATACCACCTTGTACAATTATATTCGTGTAGAGGTGCAAAACCGATGGGAAATGCTAAATATTCCATTGCATGCATTAGCATATGTTTTGACACCTAAATACTATCATCCATCATGGCTTTCAACACCAGCACCTGGGGGGGGAAGCAGGAGAAAACCACACCAAGATAAAGAGGTTCACGAAAAATATATGGCTGCATTGAGTAAATTAATCCCTGATGAGGAGGACGCTGCATTGGTACGGAGACAGGTGAGCAACTATACGCTCAACACTGGTCCATTTGGGAGCATGCATGCAATTAAAGATCGAGAGACTTTTTCTGCTCTTGAGTGGTGGAACATGCATGGAGGGGGTACTCCACTTCTACAGAGTTTGGCATTGCGGGTGCTATCACAGGTGGTAAACACTTCTTCTGCAGAGAGGTGTTGGAGCTCTTATTCTTTCATCCACAGTGTTAAAAGGAACAGGTTGAGTTTAGACCGGGCAGAGAGCTTGGTTTATGTTCATTACAACTTGCGATTGTTGTCCCATTACTGTGAAGATGCAAAGTCTAATAAAGACTTGTTGATTTGGGACAAGAATCCAGAGGAGCCCAATTTGGAGGATGGAGTGTTGCGACTAGAGCAATTAGAGGATGCTCTTTTCCAGGTATGTCCATTGTGGTATGAATTTTCCAATTTTCCCTTATAAAGCATTTCTCTAATTCATGTTTTTAATTTTTTTGTTAACTAGTGTTTTTTTTTTTGCATGAATTTTTTGAGCGATTCTAGGATGATGATGACCGTGTTGATATGCCACCACCCCCACCCCCATCTGGTCCCTTGGTTCCTAGGTTCCATGGTTCAACACCAACAGCAGGGGGTTCTTCTTCATCAGTTTCAATGCCACGACTTACACAGGCACCATCTTCTTCATTGCCACCACGTGGAGGCCCGCCACCACGTTCTATTCGTGGTGGAAGGAGGAGAGATTAGTAGATATATTCACAATCTACTACTTTTTGTCATAGATTACTCATTAGACTTGTAGACTTGTGAATTTGAATTTTGAACCTTTTTGGCTTGGCGGTGACCAAGTGACATATTTTGTAAACATTATTATTTGAATTTTGGACATGACAAATGTTGACAGTTGCTCACTTGCTAGATAAATCATAATATGCTCTATGTTTTATGTTTTATAATATGCTTAAATGTTTTATGTTTTATAATATGCTTAAAAATTTGATGTATGTTTGTAATAGCTAGAATATAGATGATTGTTGTACATACTAGTAACTACAATGGAATCATGGATGCCATATCTATCTTGATTTATGCAAAAATATGTATGTTTTCATGTCTTCTACAATTAATTTGGTATTTGGGATGTTTGTTTTGAGTATAAATGCAAAAAAATATAAAAATATATATATATATAGCAGACGCTTCCGCGGACGCTTCGCTTCCTAGATTTTTGGAAAATGACGCTTCCGCGCTCCCGCTTCGTGCAACATTGGTCTTGGCTTGTCTTATGCGATTTATGTTTATGTTCTATCTGCAATTTACTATCATGTTAAATGTGATTGGCGATTGCTAATCTGGAATTGATCTTGAGCTAATATGAAAAATGGAAGTAAATTGCACTAAGCATAGAACATACCAAAATTTAACAATTCCACATGTGCATTTGGCACCAACTCAACTTCACCATTTATTCTGTCAACCTTGGTTGACACTTTCAGATTAGTAATCAGACTATCAAGCATACAAAGAAAGATTTAAAGGATTCAATTTGTTGCAATAGACATTTATTGTAGTAGTGACATTCAGTTCACTTAAGTTCTTGAAGGTCACCGTGTTTATTCTGCAAAGGAATTTTTTGTAGAAACCATATTTTTCATACATAATGGCTTACAACATAAGGGCATGCAGACACATGAATCACAAAAGCAAACTTGCTTTGAAAAAATTTCAAGTCAGACAAATCTTACAACACATGCTTGAATTTAATATATAACAGGAAAGTAGCAACAGAGAATCATAAAAAAGATTCCACTACCTACCAATTTCAGAAGAATATGCATGAACCCTGGCTAGCACATAAAAATTACATTAGCATTGTTGGCAGGGGCCAACCAAAGTTACCAAACTCATCATTTATTTCTGACCATGCTTTTGCCAATTCTAGGTTACAATGAAGCTTTTTCCAGGACAAATAATTCTTAGTTCCAATGAAAGTTTTTTTGCCAAGATAACTTTCTTCCTTTGTCCAAACTGATCAAAAAAGAGCAATCCTGTGAGTAGCATGTTTATCTGGAAATCAGATTATTTTTGGAAATAAAACTAGGGGTATAGCAGTTAAATGCTTCGAAAACAAGGGATCTCCAAAAAGTGAACAGCGTTTTCCACACTGTTGGCTGCTATAACATGATTATAATTTTAGTGCAGCAATAGATTCAGGCTTGAAATCCACTCTTAAACTCAAAATCCTTCGTACTTCAGCAGGTGTTAACCTCCATGTCATAGGCCCCGAGTTCTCTCCCCAGTAGTCTAAAATCTCTGAGACTTTTTCTAAGTTCAAGATAGTTGCCATTTGTGTAAGTCGTGCAAATTTATCCCTAACAGTTCTTTGTGTCATACTAGAAAAGTGGCCAACAAGTGTTCGAGCATCTCTATCAAGCTGTAAACCACCCAACTGATTGAATCTCTTCTGCGTCATTATCACTTCCAACCTTTTAACAATAAAGTCTATGATTAAATGCACAAAAGAGTCATAATTATTTGTTGTCATGATTGGTTGCAGCCAAGTTACATTTGTCTCAACTGCATGCAGCAGCTTTTGTACCCATGGATCATTTATTTCATTTTCAGCATATTGTGTTTCAGATAATTCATAGCTTACTGTGGCAACAGCATCCATGATTGGGCGGAGACGGGGTGTTATACTGCTAGCTAGTTGCTCTAAACTTGCAGTCAGAACTTGTTTGAAGGCATTGCTTGTCTCTGCCAGCTCTGACAAGCATGACTTAACTTTTTCTCTATCAGCTGGTGCAGAAAACGCCTGTAATAAAGAATAGTAATTACAAAATTTTAGAAATTTATCTTCAATACAAATAGAGAATGATCTAATGCAAATGGAAAGATAAACAAATGTTCAACAACAAACTTTAACACGAGGAAATGGATTTCAAGGCAAAGTAATTAGTTTTAACAGCTCAAAAATGTGTCTAAAATGAAAGCAAACTAGAACCTGGTTGAGAGTCCAGACAATGGATCCCCTTTTTCAGGTTCTTTCAGGTTAAATGCAGGTAAATGCGAAATCTAAATGCAGTATACCAATGCAGCATTGTCCAACACAGAGGGAGAGAATGATTCAGACTAAAGGAAATAAATGAGTAATAAATAGCTTACCTCTGTGCAGCACTCCTCAATTTCGTGTCTGAGCTTCAGAACATACTCACTACTAACATCCAAATTATTTAAAGCAGTTGCAATTTCAGTGCCTGTTTTGGACACCCCGACACCCCCTAAAAACAGCTTGCCACCCAAGTTCGGTTCTCTTATCTTCCTCTGCAAAGCCTCCTGGAATTCATTGTTTAACAAATTAATAGCACCATTAAGAACTGCAAGTACAGACTGGACATTAGAAGTAGACGTAGCCCTTCTGCAACAACTCTGAAGCACATAAAATACATCATCCACCATTGAAGTAGTAAGCCCATCAGAAATAAACTCGTCAATCGTTATGGCCTTTTTTACATTCTCCACCATGAAGAATTCTTCAAGGATGACATAAAATCCTATCAACTCTTGAACCGCACGACTAAATGCACCACTTCTGAATGCATTGCTAGCACGTGGACTAAGTTGGGCATCCACAGATCCTACCTCCCTCATCTTTGTCATCATAAATTGAGTGTAATCCTCACTTAACTGGGTTAATGACAGCATTTCTTCCAAGTATATTTCAATTTCTCTTGGATCTGGCCCTTCTGGCGCCCCTACAACTGATATCAAATTCTTATTCTGCGAACTAATCTCTGATGCTAATCTTGCTAGTTTCCTGTAATCCATGTACTTCTTTAGAAGCACGGTGCCTCTCGAATCACATTCTTCGTGCAGCTCCCAAATCGCATAGACTATTCCATCTTCACCACAAAGACTCCGGAGAATCTCATCATTCCCCTCAATTGCCAAGACAATATCCTTGAACAGATTCGTCAAACAGCCTACAAAGTCAGCCTGAGTCTGCACCCCTGCTTGCCCCATGGACTGCTCTGCTATATCCATTAACCCTTCAAACTCCAATCTAGACCTTAAAGCAATATCTTTTCTCAAGTACGAAACATACACCTGTAAACCTTCTTCCTCGAGACCCAAAGGAGCGAAAAGCTTGATAAATCTCAGAACAGTAGAATGATCCCGCTCTTCAATTGCATTGGAGAGCTTCTTCCTGATTACACTCTCAAGCTTTTGCTTCGATTCAAGAAGTTGGTTTCTCTGCTCTGTTGCAGTCTCTCTACCTCCCTCAGAACCTGTCACAATGGAGTCACTATACTTTGCATCAAGCTGCAAGAATGTCTCTACGTATTTGGCAGCAGACTCGTAATCCTCAGATTCAAGGGCTTGTTTAGCACCATCTATGCAATTCCCCCTCTCCACAATGGCATCAATTCTTGTTAAAGTGGACTGAACGCGAGACTGGGCAAGATCTAGCTCTCTCACCTTGCCACTCACATGATCTGCAAGGTCACAGGTTGAGCTTACACTTAAGAGCATCTGATCTGAATCAGCCTTCACAATCTCCAACACTTCAGAAGATTTATGGAGATCACTTAACTTCTTCTCCAGCTCATGGCGCTGCGACAACAACGCTTCCAACTCTTCATCGATGCCTCTCTGATGAGCAATGCATTCATGCAGCAACCGGGTCATAGAACCTACATCTGTCAGGTTCCTGATCTGCTCTATCATGTCTTTGCTTCCAAAGCTAATTGATGGAACCCCTCCTTTACCCAGGTCATCTTCTGCTAACGCCATCCCCTTCTCTCTGTCTATTAGCAAGCTATTGGAACGAAGTACTAATGATGTTTGGTACCTTCACGAAGACCTCCTCCTAGTCTTCTGGTAATGATCCATATCCATGTATAAGAGGTTTCGAAATTCGAGTTAGACCTGTCAAACTATAGCATGAGTTGTTCAATGCCCTTGTTCAAACTGTTACATCAATCAACAGCATTGCTATACCCACATAAACCCTGCAGAAACCAGTATTAAAGAGGCATGCCCACATCAGATTCTAAGCAAATATATGTGGAACAAGGCATGTCCACATCAAACTCTAAAAAAAATACATATGAAAATATGCACGCCAAAATACATGTGAAACAAGGCATGTCCACATCAGACTGCACAAATTATAGTGTCAGACATTACTACATCAAATTCTGCGCATATCAGTGAGAAAGTGTGGCTTAGCGCACGAAATCTCAGCACAAATCAACAATACAGGCCCGTGGCCGTGACAAAATATTAGGGAAACCATGCCCACATATACATTTTTCAGAGATCCGTGAAAATAGCAATGCCCATGTAAATTTTGAAACAAAAGCCATGATTACATCTGTTTCTGGACGAAACTATTTGAAAACTGTTGATGCGCAATGCTGCATGCCAACATCCAATTTTTGCACAAATCTAAGGAATCCATAACACAATACCCACATACAAGCAGCAACTAAAAACCCTAATCATTACATATTGTTGCAGAAACCAACCAAATGCAATGAATCGGAAAATTTATTATTCCATATAAAAATGCTTCAGTATATGCCTTGCAGCATATGGGTTTCTGCCCTCCAAAGTCAATTCACACTTAAACAAATCGGCGACTGTGTGAACCAAGATAAATTTAATTCAATTTAAAGACCCCATTTACAGATTGGTTGAGAAATCAACTAAATGCAATGAATTGAAAATTTAATTATTCCATATAAAATTGTGTACATGCCTTCGGATATGGATTTCTGTCCTCCAAGGCCAAGGCCAATTCAGACTTAACAATTCGTCGACTGTGTGGGACGCGCTACATTCAATTCAATTTGAAAACCCCACGAATTTTTTCAGATGAATGGTGACCTTGACCTCCGCTTGTGTGTGATTAACAATTGTCGGAAATATATATCAGTACCAAGCACTGTATATATCAGGGTAGAACGAAATCCATGTTAGAAGATTGACATTAAGAGTTGACATTACCACATTGCGTTGCATTGCATGAGGTTTGGATTGCAATTGTTACATTGCATTATGGGAGGGTTAATTTCAATTTTTTTTAATTTGGATGTTGCATTACAGGGGTTTTAATTTCAATTCTTTTTCAATTTGGATATATTTTTATGAATTGATTAGGATAAGTTTCACAAGTTTATTTGGGATAAGGAGCTAAGAAAAAATACTATAGTGAAGTGTTTAATCTCACTCATAAGCATCAACAAAAAGCATACATAGA
This sequence comes from Pinus tabuliformis, assembly GCA_031772625.1. Classification (NCBI taxonomy): domain Eukaryota; kingdom Viridiplantae; phylum Streptophyta; class Pinopsida; order Pinales; family Pinaceae; genus Pinus; species Pinus tabuliformis. Next base: position 231,819,255 of record CM062805.1, read on the forward strand.
TGTTAAGAATAATAATTCTTGGAAAGGTGTCCACATGGGGTAGCTCAAGCGGCAAGGGCCGTGGAAATGAAGTCTCATCGAACCGGAAGTCTTGGGTTCAAATCATGGGCTACCCTTCCCCCGTAGAGGGGTACATAATGGACATGTAAATCGGAGAGTCTCACCCCAGCTTATAAAAAAAAAAAAAAAAAAATTCTTGGAAAGGCAAAATTTTTATTGTTTATTTAAGGTCTAATTCTCATCAATTTCGTTGTGAAACAGGGGTTTGGAAAAGGCTAAAAGAAGCATAGGAGGAAAGAGTGTATTTTTTGTTCTTCCGAAAAAGTGGAAATAGGAAAATATTTCATTTTAGAATGCGAGACCTTCAAAGACAACATAGAAAGTTACACAAGTATTTTGGGAACTAGCTCTTGGGATAATCTATTCAATGACGAGTTTGTCGAGAATTTGGGAGTGTTTATTTTGAGGCTTCACACGAAAAGAGTCGAATACAACAACTAGAGGAAGAAGCAATTTGTCTCATAAGTTATCTTTAGTCTCGTGGACGTTAAAAAAAAAAGTATTTCATTCTTTCTTTCTTTCTCATAGTTATACATCTATTTTAACTTTAAGAAGTTCCTAATGAGATTAGAAATAAAGAACAATTCCTTGAGAACACGATGTAACAAAAATATTGATCCGCCTTTATATGTTAATTTATGCAATGTTCTCTTCTATGTATGTATTTTAACTTTAAGAAGATCCTAAAAAAAACAAGTTTATTTGGGATAAGGAGCTAAGAAAAAATACTATAGTGAAGTGTTTAATCTCACTCATAAGCATCAACAAAAAGCATACATAGATGTTAAGAATAATAATTCTTGGAAAGGCAAAATTTTTATTGTTTATTTAAGGTCTAATTCTCATCAATTTCGTTGTGAAACAGGGGTTTGGAAAAGGCTAAAAGAAGCATAGGAGGAAAGAGTGTATTTTTTGTTCTTCCGAAAAAGTGGAAATAGGAAAATATTTCATTTTAGAATGCGAGACCTTCAAAGACAACATAGAAAGTTACACAAGTATTTTGGGAACTAGCTCTTGGGATAATCTATTCAATAACGAGTTTGTCGAGAATTTGGGAGTGTTTATTGTGAGGCTTCACACGAAAAGAGTCGAATACAACAACTAGAGGAAGAAGCAATTTGTCTCATAAGTTATCTTTAGTCTCGTGGACGTTAAAAAAAAAGTATTTCATTCTTTCTTTCTTTCTCATAGTTATACATCTATTTTAACTTTAAGAAGTTCCTAATGAGATTAGAAATAAAGAACAATTCCTTGAGAACACGATGTAACAAAAATATTGATCCACCTTTATATGTTAATTTATGCAATGTTCTCTTCTATGTATGTATTTTAACTTTAAGAAGATCCTAAAGAAATTGGACATGAAGAACAATTCTTTAAGAACATGATGTAACAAAAATATTGATCCACCTTTATATGTTAATTTACGCAATGTTCTTTTCTATGGATGGATATTATCCACGAGGTTTTTGAACATTTTACATTTTGTATTTGAACTCCTTTCTTATGATGATGATTTATGAACGAATGATTTTTTTTAATGTTAATTTATGCTACTTTAATTTTAATAAATGAAAAACACATATATATATTATATATCAGTATAGATTTATTTTAATTATGTATCTATAAATAAAAAATACATAAATTACATATTACATATCAGTCTGGATTTATTTTAATTATATATCTATCAAACTTTGAGAAAGATCAAATATTTTGAGGTGTAAATCTATTTTAAAGTGAAAAAAAAAAATAATAATAATAATCTCTTTTGAGTGTTTGGTAGATCCACAATTAAAATGGATCTAAGTTGGTGTTATATATATATATATATATATATATTGAATGTTAATTCATGCTACTTCAATTCTAATTAATGAAAAATACATAAACTATGTATTATGTATCAATCTAGATTCACTTTAACTCTATATCTATCAAACATGGAGAAGGATCAAATATTTTGAGGTACAAACATCTTTTAAAGTGAAAAAAAGATTGATCCTTTGAGTGTTTGGTAGATCCACAGATAACATAACAGAACATTACAACATCTCTTCCATATTGAGCTAGAGAGTATAAAAATCTCATTCCAATTTTGTATGGAGAGATGATTCGATTTACTCATAGAATTTCCTTTGTTGTAGTAGTTTAACACATATTTTTCCATCCATGTCAAGGAAACATAAAAATGGTTTTTTTGTATGAAATGTTTCCAAGCTTATAGCAATTATTATACTAAAAGTAAATAGGTGAGATTGTTTCCAAATTATAAAGCTCTTTACAATGTGTAAACCATAATGCAAAAGATTTTGTAGTTATAGTAAATATTAATTGAAATTATAGATATAATAAATGATTTAGATGTAAAAAAAAAAATCAAAGATTTGGTTTTGAGGCAACATTGCTTGGATGGAGTTTTCCTCTTATTGTCACCTATTACTCCAAACTTCCTTCCTTGATGACACCCCTTGGGCTTTAATAAAAGTGTATTCCTTCATTTATGTTCAATTTACCTCTTGATAATTTGAAGACAATTATCTTCAAGTATAATTGTTAGAGCAATATCACATTTGTTAGGCTCTAGACCTACCTATCCTTCTCCACCCCAAAAAGGTAGCAAATTCTCCCCCCATCCTCCCAAGAGGAGGTCTTTTTTTTAGTTAGCTTAAAGAAAGCCTCCAATGATCCCGATGGATATTGGTGGCCACCCACCTATTCCTCTAGCTCATGGCACCATTTTTTTATTTTGGTTATTTTTTCTATAGTTTTTTTTTGTCATGAATTTTTGGGAGGCCCTAAACAGATTTTTTTGGCAATATGAGCATTTAATCAAAAAATGTACTTCTCAGTTAGACCTTTCCAATAGGCTACTGAGCACCCCAAATGGAGATCATATGCCAAAGTTACGATCCTATGAAGTTGACATTCCAACTTAACCTATCGGGGCCCACAAGCCTTTTGGCACTTCATCTCCTAGGATGAGGTTTTTGGATGTTTAGGGTTTTCGCATTACTTCTTTATGATAAAAAGGCCTTGGAGCCTCATTGTAAGACAGACTGAGAAGGCGTGTAAATGTCACATCTCTTCTTACAGATAAGTTACCACCGTTGGAGCTAGTTTGTATTGATTTTGCATTTATATAGTTTCAACAATTTCCATTTATTAATAGAAGTCAAGTTTTACTGTATCTTTGTATTTTTGTTACAAATATGTAAATCATTTTGTTCCTGTCATAAATTTAGATCATCCAAGGAGGTTGTGGCTCCCATAATCATTATAGAATCCCCCCACCTCGTGGACCACTTCATATCGATAATATAACTTCATCACATGTCATCTCCCTCAATTAAGAAGCCCTATATGATGCTAGATGTTATAAACTCCTATGGGTTGGTTTCTCATCTCAATGATTTTTGGTCTCACTTCACAATTCTGCACAAGTGGATTTATCATATTTGGAAACCCCTTCTCCATTAGGAAACTTATGTTTACTCTTGTGCCTGTGGATTTTTCATAGTGGAATTTGAATATACCAAGGATAATTCATTTTGGGCCTTGGTTTATGGGACATGAAAGCATGTGCATGAAACCTTAGTCTCATTTCTTTGATCCATCTACAAATTCATTAACTCCAACTCCAATGTGGGTCTGTTTTTCCAATTTGCCTTTCCATTTGTTAAGACTCGACTCATTGGCTACCACTGAAAATTATTTAGGGAAGTTCCATTTATGCTCCCCTAAAAGATGTGATAAACATTTTAGAACCCACGGTAGATTGTGTATAGAAGTGGACTTAACAAATGGTTTGGATAAGCAAAATATTAAAAAAGCTAGATTATGAGTAGATAATTTTTAGATATATGTCATACTTTGATTATGGATATTTGATATCATTTTACCCAAAGCAAAGTGTGAAGATTAATAAGGCTCCCTGTAAACCAACTAGAGAGAATAATAAAAAGTAGAATTAAAAACCCTCTAGCTAGAAATGTAATAAGGAACATCATAATTTGAAAAAAGACGTTGAATTCACCAAGATAGTGGAATATGAAGATGAAAAAGAAAATATTGGCAACAAACATTATGTTAAGGGAAATGGTACATTGTTAGCATGAAGAAAGTTTTCATTGTTCTCTTATTGAATATTCCTCTTAGGGAATATGTGAAGTCTTTTCACCAGGGTTTCAAGTCAAATAGTAGTTCTCTTAATCTAAATGAATGTTTCTCTTATATGCATGTGTGTGTGCACACGTGCATTATGAACATAAGAAATAAGTTTATGTTGATTTCTAACTATGTTAAAATTAATTTATAATTAGCATGAGAGTGATTTTTGGTTGTAATTTATGTCTATGGGAATGAATTCATATTGACAAGGATGGCACATGCAAGTGGGAAACTTTATGGCTCTAAACGATAAATAGAGCTATATTACTTATGGATTTTGGGTAAAGCCTATAACAACCAGGATGAAATGTATGCCCTTCTTTAAGAAGCCAATCTAGCCTCATTCTTTCTCATCAACTCTATTATCATCATAAGGGACTTTAATAATACAATTTGACACTTTACTCTTGGAACTACTCCCTTAGAATCCACGTTAAACTCTCTTCACAAGAGAAGCAAGGAAAGCCTCTTCTTCTTTCTAGGAATCCAAGTCAAGTATGTGCTTAGGTAATTAAACACCATGACATATAATCAATCTAAGTAAGTAGTATCCCTATCACCTTACACAGTGAGAGTGAATGGAACTATGAAGGAAGCTTTGATCCCTCAATCATAACAATGAAAGTTCAATCCAATATTAATCAAATATTAAAATAATGGTAAACCTTGCATGTTTAAAACTTTACAATCATACAACATATGGAAAACTTGAGGAGTGCAGAAGACATTATGGAAGAATATGTGTGTAGTGCATAGTGTTAATTGCCCCATGCACCTAGAAACTAGAGCAATGAAGAAGGACATCACACAAGAAATTTTGATGGAAGATCAAGTGAAGAATTGGGGGAACCTCATGTAAGGGACATAAGGTGGACTTGGAAGGAAAATAGTAGCTCTTCATCCCCTGATGTGAATGAATGGTTGGTGAATTCAATCCAAGTATGTGACGCCTTGCATGTGGATGGACTAACCCATTAAGTCTGAAATCATTCTGTCATTATGTCAATCAAGTAATGATGGTACCAAGATAGATTCGTTGTGGGTGGTAACCATAAAATTGGGACTTGGCATCAACAAATTCCCAACTCTAGAAATAAAAGACAGATAATGGCACCTTTGGAAGTTGTTAGTAAGTAGAATAACATGATTAGTCCATGATAGAAGGCCAATTTGAAGTCAAATAGTGTTAAAATGTAGCAAGAAAAAGGCTTCATTTTGCTTGTGCCTTAGTCAAATGGAGAAATTTGATTTTCCACATTAGCAGGATGACTTGGATTGTAGTCAGTTGGAGTGACATGACTTTGTCTCCTAGTTAAGTCAGTAAATTCAAGTTATAGGTTAGAAGTAGAGTTGTGCATGGGTTGATTGCTAAAATTTAGCAATCTAGTGGAGTTATTATTAGTTAAACTTAGTTAACTTAGCTCTAGTCTTTAGTGGAGTTAGTAGGAATTTAGTTGAGTAGGTTTAACAGTTGTTAACTCACTGATCTTTCAGTTAACTAATTAATTTACTAAAAATAAACCCAATCATGCATGGAATTTGAATTTCCTTGTGTGTGTGTGTGTGTGTGTTTTGTAATACCGTGGGCAATTTGAATTTCCTAGTTGGAGTGGAGGAAAAGGCACATTGCAATTATCAATTGTATATTAGTTGAGTGTACAGATTTTTGCATTGAGCAGGTGGTCAATTCCTCTAGCAATTGCGCAATGAAATAGGGGATTTCCATATTATTTAGGAGCTAATTTCCTCCAAGATTGCACAAGGAAATAGAAGGAAGGCAGAGGCTTGAATTGGCTAAGTATTGGTTAGAGCATGTCAGTGAGAAGGAGATCAAAATTGCAGTGCATGATGTGCTTCAGCATTGAAGCAATACATTGTAATTGATCCATATTCTCATCTAAATTAATGCAAAGCAGTAGAGGGGTTTTTCCCAGTTGGGTTCCCATGTAAAATTTTTGTGTTCCTTGTGTTTTGATGGTTGCATGTTATTGCATGTGTTTCTATCGTGTGTTTTCCTTTCCACAAAATAGTAGAAAAATTGTCTCTTGATTTCACTTCGATTTCACTAGCAGTAGCAAATTTCTTGCCATTTATACATGGTATCTGATCCAAGTGGATTTTGGTGGCCACCCGCCTATTCCACTTGGACCCCCACCATTTTTTTTTATTTTAGTTTCCTTAATTGTAGCATAACTTACTATTTTTGGCAATTTTTTGAGTCCTAAACTTTCAAAGTCATTTTGAGGGACTAAAATACCTTTTTTAGGGAAAACAAAGAGACTATAAAAGTCCTAAGGCGGTTTATTAATGTGTTTTCAGTCTCCTCTTTGAGATCTTCGAAACAAGGTATTATGATAGCCAAACGAAGATCATATGCCAAAGATACGACCCCAGGAAGTTGATGTACCAATTTACCCAAATGAGGCCCACAGTTTTGGCGCTTCATCTCCTAGGGTTTTTTTGGATGTTTAGGATTTTCCATTGTTTCTCAATAATAAATAGACCTTTGAGCCTCATTGTAACACAGTTTAGAGGCATGTAGCCACCACATCTCTTCTTAGAGATAAGCTACCATCACCTGAGCTAGTTTATTTTTATTTCTATATGTAAGCATATTTCAGTTCTTTGATATTAATGAAATGAAGTTTTATTTCTACTACATCTCTTGGTATATGGGTATTTCTATATTTTGTTGCATTCCTGCATAATTATGGATTAGTGGTATCATAGCGGTCTGCTCTTTCTTTGTTTTTCCTTGCATGTCCCCAACGAGGTCGAGGTATAAGGAGTTAGGGCTCGATCTAGTTGAACCTTTGCAAGACCAACCTCGCAAAACCCGACAGCCTCCCATGGCAGAAGACAAGAAAGATGAGGGGGGAGGGGAGATCCTTTCATGATCCTTTCATAATACTGCTCGAGGAAGCCCTCGAGCGACAGATGAACGCGATGATGGATAACTTTGCCCAGATCCTTCGACGACTACCCACAGGTGACACATCTTCATTCAGCAGCCACTCTAGAGGCGCCATTCGTTTTAAGGTACACGTTAACTTTGATATTCCAATATTTGAGGGTCAGATAGATCCATACACCGTAGATAAATGGTTAAATCTACTAAAAGAATATTTTTCAATTCATGACTTTTCCAATCGGGAAAAGATTACTTTTGCACTTCTCAAAGCCACCCCATATGTCAAAGACTGGTGGGAAACCTACTGTGAACAAAAGGACGATAGGGAATCCTCACTGTTTTCAGCCACACCCACTTGTAATTCTTTCCAAGACATCATCAAGTAACAATATGACCCTATCGGGAGCTATGAAGATAAATACATAAAGTGGACCACACTACGACAGGGAAGGAACCAAGATGTGCCAGATTTTACAAATGTTTTCCATACCCTTCGCAAGAAGTTGGGTATCAACAATTCTGAGTGGCATTTGATACTCAAGTACCGCGGTTGTCTACACAAGTACATCCAAGACGAGATGGAGTTTATGGACATCTCCTCGCTCGACACAGCCTATCAATACATTGTCAAGATTGAGAAGAAGTTTAAACAAAAGAAGCGAGACTTTGGATTTGCGAATCTAAAGTAAGGAAAAGGTGGCCCCAAACCATAGAACAAAACACAAAGCCAAGGTGGGGTGACCCAGTACGACCCACTAATGTCGCAAGCAAATAACAACACCACGAAGACAAAGAAGGACACATGAAAATGGTGTGAGTTCCATAAGAGCTCCACTCACAACACAAGTGAGTGTCTGGCCAAGCAGTCACTAGTGGCCAAGCTGAAGGCTTCCGAATCATATGCATGTTCTAACTCTGAGTCGGAACTCGACAAGGGGAATGACAAAGAGAAGCAGATCATTGACGCAGAGCCCAGTGCCACCATAACCACCACTAAGATCCAAAAAAATGAGCCTGAAGATCCAAAGGAGGGGGAACGCCTCTTCCACTCACAAATGTGGGTGAAGGGTTCTCTGTTGCGGTTCATTGTCGATAGCGGGAGCCAAAAGAACCTCATTTCAGTAGAGGTCATGTAGCGGATGGGCCTATCGACTACAACACATCTGTAGTTGTACACCATCAAGCAGCTTCACCAAGGACGAGATCTTTGCGTCAGCCAGCAGTGTTGCCTTCCCTATAGCATCAAGCCCTTCCGGACGAGGTACTGTGTGATGTTGCTCTTCTTGAATTTTGTGATATATTATTAAGACAACCATACTTGAGGAAGTGACATGTTGTATATGAGTCTAGACCTCGCTCTGTGATTATTACGTGATAAGTTGTACAAGATACCGGAGGTAGCCCTACATACCGCCATCTCTTTGATCACTGCAAAGAAATGCAGTAAGATCATTTCCCAAACCAGGAAATTTGTTTTCCTTATGATTCTCCCTCAGGGAAAGAAGAAGGTTGTGACCACGACTTCCAAACAAGGTTCCTCTGCATAGAAACAACAGATGGACAAGGTTGTGGAGGAGTACAGGGACATTTTCGTCTCACCTACAAGGGTACCTTTGCATTGTCAGGTCAAGCACTCCATCGATCTAACCCCAGGTGCTGCTACCCAATGGACCGATTTATTGACGCTTTATTATGGAGAACGATGAGATCAAGAGGTAGATTCAAGAGTTGTTGCAGAAAGGGCACATCATGCCAAGCTCATCACCCTGTGGGAGCCTGATTGTATTGGTACAGAAGAAAGATGGGACCAAGAGACTCTGTATTGACTATGGGGCGCTGAACAAGATCATTGTCCAGAAATAGGTACCCAATCCCATGGATTGATGAAATTTTGGACCAGCTCAAGGGGGGAAAATATTTCAACAAGATTGGGTTGAAGTCCGGTTATCACCAGGTGCCTATCGAACCCTTCGATGTGTGGAAGACTGCCTTCAAATCCAAGGAGGGCCTTTTCGAATGGTTCGTCATGCCTTTTAGGTTGACGAATGCCCCTACAACCTTCATGAGATTTATGGACGACATCTTGTGACCCTTCACCAATGAATTCATGGTGGTGTATTTAGATGACATCTTGATCTTCAGCCAGAGTTGGGAAGAGCACCTACACCATATTCGACATGTCCTTCAAACCTTGTGACAACACAAGTCATGTTCCAATTTGGAGAAATGCACTTTTGGCATGACCCAAATTAAATATCTAGGGTACATCATTGATGAGTAGGATGTGCATTTGGTCCCAGCCAATATACAAGTCATTCGGGATTGGTCATCCCCAACCACTCTAACAGAGATTTGCAGCTTTCTGGGTCTTGCCAATTTCTATCGCAAGTTTGTGTTGGGGTTCTCTCATATCACTTGGCCTTTAAATCAAGTCACCAAGGGTGGAGCGAAAGCAAAGCTCTTTTGGTCTGAATCCCAACAGAAGGCATTTGTCGAGTTGAATCATCACCTCTGCTCTGCACCAGTGCTCACATTACCAGACCTGCAGTAACCATTTGAGATCAAGACAGATGCCTTCGACTATGCTATTGGTGTAGTTCTTACTCAGCAGGGGCATCTAGTGGAATATAACATTGAGACACTTTCAGACACTATCTGAAAGTATCAAAATTATGACAAAGAGATGTATCCATCATGTAGGCCTGCTGACAATGGAAGCATTACATTCTAGGGAAGGAAACAGTCATCCACAGAAATCACCGACCCCTGCAGTTTATACAGACATAAAGGAAGTTGCAGAATGATCGCCATTAGAAATGGTCCACATACCTGCAACAATTCCATTTGAACATTAAGTACAAGAAGGGTAGCACCAACAATGTTGCAACTACCTCAGCCAACCACCGGTCATGGCGCTAACACTGTGATCGACTCTTGTGGGCAAGAGATTGCGAGGTGGCCGTATCTTTACAAGAGCGATCCAGAATTTAGTAGCACATACCAAATACTCCTGGAAGGTAAGCAAGTTTCAAATTTTCACCTCTAGGATGCATTGTTATGCCACCTGGACACATATGTGTTCCTTCAAGTAAGTGTGCCAAGATGATTTGGGAGGCACACTACAGTCGGGTCATTAGACATTTTGGGGTAGAGAAAATAGTGGTAGTGTTGCAGAAGTATTTTTATTGGCCAAACCTTCGACAAGATGTTGAGAAGTACATCAGATCCTGCACTGCCTGTGTCATTTCCAAACCGACCATCAAGAAGTAAGGCATGTATACTCCTCTTGCTACTCCTAGTCAACCTTGGGAATCCATCTCCATGGGTTACATGTTAGGCCTTCCTTCTACTAAGCATGGTGTTTGGTTTAAAATGCGATGCAAATTAGAGTTTCATTTACTATCAATCCTGGTAAGTAAACTTCGAGGATCATCCAATATATATGGACTTAGAGACAAACTAGGCTAAGCTAGGTGAAGAAATGCCAAAGCTCCCTTACATGAGGTTTTTCATTGGGATCTCTAACATCTATTTAGTCATTTAACAAAATGAAATCTAAAAATTAAAAGACATTGTGATAAGTGTAAGAAATGTTAAAGCTCCCTTACAGGAGACTGCTCATTAATATTTATAATAATCTTAATCAACAAAACCTAATTCTGATTGATTGCATGAAATATTAAAGCTCTCTTACAAGAGACTATTCATTTATATCTCAAGCATATAAATCAGAAACTTAAACTAATAAAATCAAACATTAAATAACATATCAGATTCATTGAAGGAAACATTAATACTTTCTTATGAAAGGTTCGTTAATATTTCAAACATATGAACCTAATAATTTAATCTAATGAAATTCACAAACAACATAAAATAAAAGTGTACTTGCTAGGCAATGGGGGATCCTTCCAAGGATTCACAAGCACACCGAAAGAGAAGTCAAATGTAGAGGATCAAAGAAGATCTGTTTTATTCATCATGTGCAAATTGTAATTACAACCATTACAATGATTCTCCAAATCTAAATTCTCATTACCAACCTATACGATACTAAGATTCTAAATTACAAATGAAGGACTAGATTCTAAAATTCTAAAAATTAAGATTACAAATGAAGGAGATAACACTCCTATTTATACAAAAGCTATGATAACAAACTCATAAATGTAAATCCACTATTCCCTCCTTGGACCCACATATTTCTCAACCAATGGTGACACATAACCCTATCCTCCATGAGGTCCATGATCTCCTCAAATTCGAATTTGAACTTAGAGTGCCACATAAATATGCCTTGGAAGCTTCCTTTGTACCTACACATGTCAACAAGCTCATTCTAATTGTTAGGTATAAGTATATGGAGATTATTTTCTAAAGTTTAACCATAAATTCTCTTAAAAATACTAAGAATTAATAATGTTTTGGAAAACACAAAGGTAACCCATATAATGATGAAAGTGGAGCTGATGTGGTGACATGGTGGTGGAATAGAGGTGAGAAAATGTGTGAATGGAGTGAAAGTGGATGTATTTTAAGGATAATTCCTAGGCCCAACACATGGCAACGACTGTGTTTTCATGGTCGTCGAGAGATTCTCTAAGATGGCCATTATGGCGGCCTGCAAGAAGAGTATCACAGTAGAAGCCACTGCTAAGCTCTTCTTTGAAAGAGTGTGGGTACATTTTGGTATCCCATAATCCATTATCTCAGATAAGGACAACAAGTTCCTAAGTACATTTTGGTCAAGTCTCTGGTAGATGTTGGATACCAAGCTCACTAAGTCCACCAATTTCTACCCCCAAACTAACGGCAAAACAAAGGTCATCAACAGGTTGATCGTACACATTTTACGTATGTACAACCCGAAGCATCCACGCACATGAGCTGAAAGCCTCCCCTATGTCTAGTACAACCACAACATAGCTCTCAATAGCTCAACTGGTCACAACCCCTTTCAGGCGGGGTTGGGATTTCAACCACTATGTCCCATTGATGTGGCCATACCATTTGTAGGTACTCAGGCAGATTCGGCTTGTGTCCAGTCCGAAGCTGACAGGGCTAATAGATTCATTGAGTGCATTCATCACATCTGCCAGCAGGTCCATGACATATTGGACAGAGCTGATGCTAAGTACAAGTAGCGTCATGATCAACGTCGGGTGCCACACAAGTTCCAGGTGGGCAACAAAGTTTGGTTACATTTATAAAAGGAGTGCCTCGTTGGGCCCCACCGCAAGCTTCGCCTAATTCGATATGGGCCTTACATCATCACTAAGGCTGTAGGGGACAATGCTTTCGAGCTCAACATTCCACCATTCCTTGGCCTGCACCCAGTGTTCAATGTGGACCACCTTCGACCATACTTTCCACCATTACTAGACACATCAGACATTGCAGAATAGCTCACACCAACATAGTTAAATCCAGATTGCATGGAACAAGCCACAACTGATTAGATCATTGACACGCAGACCAAGAACACTCGCCAGTAGAAGATCCAACTGTATCGGGTTGTCAAAGCTAGCCAACTCCTGCACCAAGGCAAGTGGCTCACCAAGGACCAAGTTCAACAGAAGTTTCCCCATCTCATGGAGGCACTTAATGTAATGGGGACCATTGCTTCCTAAGCGGGGAGGACTAATCAAGGTGGACATTGGTGGCCACCCGCCTGTTTTACTTGGACCCCCACCATTGTTTCTTTTCAATTTCCTTAATTGTAGCACAACTTACTATTTCTAGCAGTTTTTTAGGTCCTAAACTTCTGGAGCCATTTTGAGGGACTAAAAGACGTTTTTAGGGAAAACGGAGAAACTAAAGAATTCATAATATGGTTTAGAAATTTGTTTTTGGCCTTCTCTTTAAGATCTTCGAAACTAGGTATTATGATAGCCAAACGGAGATCTATGCCAAAGTTACGACCCTTGGAAGTTGATGTACTAATTTACCCAAACAGGGCCCATAGTTTTGGCGCTTTATCTCCTAGGGTTAGGTTTCTAGATGTTTATGGTTTTCCACTGTTTCTCAATAATAAATAGGCCTTTGAGTCTCATTGTAACACAGTTCAGAGGCATATAGCCGCCACATCTCTTCTCAGAGATAAGCTACCATCGCTCGAGCTAGTTTATTTTTATTTCCGTATGTAAGCATATTTGAGTTCTTTGATATTATTGAAATGAAGCTTTATTTATGCTGCATCTCTGAGTATATGGGTATTTTTGTATTTTGTTGTGTTCCTGCATAAGTACGGATCAATATTATAGCCTCAGAAGACTACATAGAAACTTTGTTGTAGATCTTCTCTCAAAGAAAATTTGATTTGTAGAGTTTTTGGTGCAGTTTCTCTTTAGTGCAGGAAAAATGTCTTTCAACGGATTAGGTTGCAATATGCATCGGAGAGCAACTTGAATTTTTGTGCTTGGAAATATAGAATGGAAGTTGTCTTGGATGACAATGGAGTATGGGAATATACACAAACTAATATTCTAAAATGAGCAGCATCATATGCATAAGCACTTTCTCAATGGAAGAAAGACACAAAAAAGGGCAGGAGGATTATTCTAGAGGGTGTCATAGATCATGTGGTTTTGAACTTGCATCGAAAGGAAACTCCTTTTGCAATGTGGAAAACTCTCACAGATCTATTCCAGAGCATCAGTGATGCGAGGAAATTGGCATTGAGAGATAAAATCAAGAGCATTCAAATATAGAAAAATGAAACCATTCCACAATACCTATCTTGATTCACTTAGGTTCGAGATGAACTTGAGGAGTAGGAGAAAATGTGTCATGATCTAAACTTGTGAGTTTAACACTCCTTGGCCTTCCAATATCCTAGCACAACTATCAAGATTCAGTTAATGGAAGAGACAAGTTGCTAGATTGTAAGAGACTTTGGGCTGATTTGGTGCAAGAGGAGATCAAAAGAAGCACTAGAGATGGTGTCACAACCAGAGCTATGGAGGAAGACAACTTTTCCTTGGAAGGAAAGGGAAAGAAAGCCAAGGAAAATAAGGCCCAAGGAAAGCCAGAATCCATCCAGAACCAGGGCCAAAAAAGGACCTTAGCAAAATTAAATGTTTTCATTGCCATGAATATGGACACAATGCAATCAAGTTTCCGCACAAGAAATCCGAAAAGAAGCCCGTAGGAGGAGCAAGAGGGAATTCCCTTGCTTCATAATTTGAAATGGATTTCACCCTCATTGCATGCATGGAAAGTATTGTGCGAGACAATGTATGGTACTTGGACTCTGGAGCCTCATTTCATATGATAGGATCTAAGGCGTTTTTCAGCCATCTGGAGGAGAAGGACCTAAAATTACACATAGAACTTGGAGATGATGGGTGATATAGTGCCAAAGGGATTGGTATTGTCACATTTAAGAGGGAGTCAAGCTCCCATGTTCACCTGAAAAATGTAATGTATGTGCTTGGGCTTAAGAAAAAATTGGTTTTTGTAAGTGTATTGGAGGACAAAGGTTATGATGTGGTGTTTAGTATGGGGAAAGCTTATCTGAAGAATGTTTCTACTGGAGAAGTAAAACAAATTAGTGTTAGAGTGAAAAATCTCTACAAGCTATAGGTGGATGCATGTGTTGCATTGAGCAACAAAGCAGTGAGAGATCAATTGAAATCACTAATGTGTGCATTGTCAAATTAGAATCATTCATGAATATCTATCAAATAAATTGAAAAGTAATGAATCTATGAAATGAGAGCAATAACACTTAACCTCCACAAAACATCAATGGAATGAGTATGAAAGAATGTAAACAATGCATCTAATCAAAAGACTTAAAATGAACATAAAGAAATTAAAAATAAAACATTAGAATACATCCCATACTCATTAGGTGGCCATCCCAAAGTGCATGAGAGGTGGAAAGTTGAGAAAACTCTTAATCAAACACCCAATGAAGGCACAACCATATCAAAGCAAACTTGAATGATATTCATTACATCAATCATAAGCATAATGTCAATCCTTAACATCCAAAACTCTACATTGAAGCATGAGCATAACTCCTAAACTTTTCACACCTTTTGAGAGGAGAAGGCACTCCTATTTATACAAAAACTAAGATAATTAACTCATAAATGTAGATCCAAAAATATCTCATGTGGTTACAACCATATGTTGACATCTATCAATTAACATCTCTTCATATCCTCTCATAAATCTCTCCTAGATTTGATAGGATACACTTATGAAAACTTCCACGATCTTACTCCATGAAATGTGCTTGATCAATGATCTAAAATCTTCAAGAGTTTGAAAAGGATATTCGAATTTGGGTCTTGGAGGCCAAATAGGACTGTCTTGGAATCTTCAAATATGCCTACACATGTCACAAAACTCATCCAACTTTTATATATAAGTGAGTACATGTTATTTTTCTAATAGTTAACCATAAATTCACTTAAAATACCAAAACAAATGTATTGGAAAATAATGTGTCTAAACCCATATTTAATTATGAAGATGGTCTTAGTGCATGGTTATGGAGTTGCAGAATATGGAAAATTCAGAAGTAAAGTGAAAGAAAAGAAGGTGAATGAATGACATTTTGGAGGCCCAACACCGACATATTGTATGCAGTTAATCAATTGAGTCAGTTTATGGTGAACCCTACCAAGCTTCACTAGAAATCAACAAAACATGTGCTTAGATACCTCAGAGGCACAACATATTTTGGGGTATGTTGCAAGATGACTGATGGTATGAAGCTCCAAGGCTTCACTAATGCAAATTGGGCAGGGAGTCCATCAGGCAGGAAGAGCACTTTAGGAGCTAGCTTCAGTGTATGGTCAACAACTATTTCCTGGTATAGCAGGAAACAGAGACCTGTTGCACTCAACTCAACGGAGGTTGAGTATATGGCTACTAGTCAAGCAACATGCGAGGCCATTTGGATAAGGAAAATTCTTGTTGGTATTTTCAGTCAAGAGATGGATCCTACTATTATTCACTGTGATAATTAGAGTTGTATCAAACTCTATGAAAATCCAGTATTTCATGATAGCTCCAAGCACATTCATATCAAGTACCATCACTTGAGAGATTATGTGCAGAGGAGAATCAAGTTGTTACAGTACATTCCCACAAAGGAGCAGGATGTAGATATTTTGACAAAGGCATTGTCAAGAGACAAATTTGAGTTCCACGGGAGCAGGATAGAGGTGGTGTAGAACCCTTTTCTCGCTAAGAGGGAGTGTTAAAATGTAGCAAGAAAAAGGCTTCATTTGACTTGTGCCTTAGTCAAATGGAGAAATTCGATTTTCCACATCAACGAGATAACTTGGATTGCAATTAGCTGGAGTGACATGACTTTGTCTCCTAGTTAAGTTAGTAAATTTGAGTTATATTCTATAAGTAGAGTTGTGCATAGGTTGATTGCTAAAATTTAGCAATCTAGTAGAGTTATTGTTAGTTAAACTCAGTTAACTGAGCTCTAATCTTTAGTGGAGTCAATAAGAGTTCAATTGAGTAGTTATATTAGTTATTAACTCACTCATCTCTGAGTTAACTGATCAATTTACTAAAAATAAACCCAGTCATGCATGGAATTCAAATTTCCTAGTTGGAGTGGAGGAAAAGGCACATTGTAATTATCAATTGTATACTAGTTGAGTGTACATACTTTTGCATTGAGCATATGGTCAATTCCTTTAGCAATTGCATAACGAAATAGGGAATTTCCCTATATTTAGGAGCTAATTTTCTCCAAGATTATGCAAGGAAATAGGATGAAGGAAATGGCTTGAATGGGCTAAGTGTTGGTCAAAGAAGAAGACCAGAATTGCAATGCAGAGTGTGCTTCAGGATTGAAGCAGTACATTGTAGTTGATCCATATTCTCATATGAATCAATGCAAAGTTGTGAAGAGGTTTCTCCCAGTTGGTTTCCCTTGTAAAATCATTTTGCTCCTTGTGATTTGATGGCTTCATGTTATTTCATGTGTTTATATCGTGTGTTTTCCTTTCCGTAGAATAGTAGAAGAAATTTATGTCTGATCTTGATTTCAGTTCGATTTTACTAGAAATAGCAAATTTCTTGCCATTTCCACAAATAGGGAATCAAATGGAAAAAGGAAGGTACTCCTAACCATAGGCATGGTTGGAAGGCGTAGACAAGGAAGAAACACAAGGAAAGAGGTTGACACATTGGGGCCAGTTGAAATAATGGAAATATCCCTTCTCTGAAGGAAGGTTGACATGTTAATAGCTTAGAAAGGTTCATTAATAAGAATTTTCTCTTCACATCACCAACAAATCCAGGAGTTTAGAGCAGGGATTCAGGGACTTCAACACCAATTGAATACTTTCCAAACAAAGAAATAGGAAAGATATTGAGACACCATGGAACCAATTTCCTTTGCTAACTTAACACATATTATGTCAAATAGACTACCTAAATTGAACCAGGTAGCACCAATTAAGAATATAATCATTTTAGATGATTAGTAGTAGCATCTTATGTTCTCAATTTTGTTCATACCAACAAAATGTTATCAAATGGCATTTTCTATAAACAATATCCTTATAGACTTTTTGGGTATATATTGTAATTGGACAATAGTATAGGAGGTCTATCAAATTTATGTTAGTTTTATAATTTTTTGTCGAATATTGTTACTTAAAGCATTGGATGCACTTCTATTATGTGTGTGCACAAAATTTGTTAATATAAATAACCCTAATATTGTTGAGAGAGAGAGAGAGAGAGAATTAATTCATATTGAATTCACTATTTCGATCTTAATTTCAAGGTTCCTAGTAGCGTCATAACTTCTTTTAAATATTCAACATAATTTTGATTTAAAGCCTCATAATAAAAAAATTTGAACATAACTACTTAACATAATACCAAATACACCTCAATCTATTTGATTTCATCCTTTGATGAAATCTCTAGATGTTGTCTCCTCACCTTGTTTATTACCGAAAAATGGGTGTTTATCCTCCCAACGAACTAGGAACAACCTCATTGACTCTCTAGCTCCGAGAAACCTTGGAGATTTCCTATCCTTCCATACTTGATGTCCCAAACCACAATCCACCAACATATCAAAGAAACCAAGTCCAAATCACAATCTCAGTTAAAAATCCTTGGTAACACGGTCTTGCCCAATTTGGTTTGTCCTCCTTCCCCAAACCATAATCCCTTTTATCCACACTCAAAATCCCCACAAAACCTCTCCAAAACCTCTCCAACATATCTGTAGCCATACACCATCAGGTGGCTTCACCAAGGATGAGATCTTTGCTTCAACCAACAGTGTTTCCTTCCCTATAGCATAAAGCCCTTCACTGATAAGGTACTGTGTGATGTTGCTCCTCTTGAAGTTTGTGATGTATTATTAGGACAACCATACTTGTGGAAGTGACATGTTGTATATGAGTCTAGACCTCGCTCTATGATTATTACTTTGGGTGATAAGTTGTACAAGATACCGGAGGTAGCCTCGCCTATCACCATATCTTTGATCACTGCAAAGAAATGTTGTAAGATCATTTCCCAGACCAGGAAATTTGTTTTCCTTATGATTCTCCCTCAGGAAAAGAAGAAGGTTGTGGCCACGACTTCCAAACAGGGCTCCTTCACATAGCAACAACAGATGGACAAGGTTGTGGAGGAGTACAGGGACATTTTCGCCTCACCTACAGGGGTACCTCTGCACTGTCAGGTCAAGCACTCCATCGATCTGACCCCGAGTGTGCTGCCACCCAATGGACCGATCTATCGACGCTTTATTATGGAGAACAATGAGATCAAGAGGTAGATTCAAGAGTTGTTACAGAAAGAGCACATCATGCCAAGCTCATGACCCTATGGGAGCCTAATTTTATTGGTACAGAAGAAGGATGGGACCAGGAGACTCTATATTGACTATCGGGCACTGAACAAGATCATTGTCCAGAATAGGTACCCAATCCCACGAATTGATGAACTTTTGGACCAACTTAAGGAGAGAAATATTTAAACAAGATTGAATTGAAGTCTGATTATCACCAGGTGCCTATCGAACCCTCTGATGTGTGGAAGACTGCCTTCAAATCCAAGGGGGGCCTTTTCGAATGGTTCGTCATGCCTTTTAGGTTGACGAATGCCCCTGCAACCTTCATGAGATTGATGGACAACATTTTGCGACCCTTCACTAATGCATTTGTGGTGGTGTATTTAGATGACATCTTGATCTTCAGCCAGATATGGGAAGAGCACCTCCACCATATTCGACAAGTCCTTCAAACCTTGCGACAACACAAGTCATGTTCCAATTTGGAGAAATGCACATTTGGTATGACCCAGGGTAAATATATGGGGTATATCATTGATGAGCAGGGTGTGCATGTGGACCGAACCAAGATACAAGTCATTCGGGATTGGTCATCCCCAACCACTCTAACAAAGCTTTGCAGCTTTCTGGGTCTTGCCAATTTCTATCACAAGTTTGTGTTGGGGTTATCTCATATCACTTGGCCTTTAAGTCATGTCACCAAGGGTGGAGAAAAAGCAAATTTCTTTTGGTTTGAATCCCAACATAAGGCATTTGTTGAGCTGAAGCATCACCTCTACACTGCACTAGTGCTCACATTGCCAGACCTGCAGTAACCATTTGAGATCGAGATAGATTCCTTCGACTATGTTATTGGTGCAGTTCTTACTCAGCAGGGGCATCCAGTGGACTATAACAGTGAGACACTTTCAAACACTGTCAGAAAGTATCCCACCTATGATAAAGAGATGTATTCCATTATGCAGTCCTGCTAAAAATGGAAGCATTACATCCTAGGGAAGGAAACGGTCATCCACAGAAACCACCGACCCTATAGTTTATACAAACATAAGGGAAGTTGTAGAACAATCGTCATCAGAAATGGTCCACATACGTGCAACAATTCCATTTGAACATTAAGTACAAGAAGGGAAACACCAACAATGTTGCGACTGCCTCAGCCGACCATCGGTCATGGCGCTCACCACTGTGATTGACTCTTGTGCGCACAATATTGCGGGGTGGCCGCATCTTTACAAGAGCGATCCAGAATTTAGTAGCACATACGAGACACTCCTAGAAGGTAAGAAAGTTCCAAATTTTCGCATCTAGGATGCACTGTTATGCCACCTAGGACACATATGTGTTCCTTCAAGCGAGCGTGCCAAGATGATTTGGGAGGCACACTACAGTCGGGTTGCTAGACATTTTGGGGTAGAGAAAATAGTGGCAGTGTTATAGAAGTATTTTTATTAGATGAACCTTTGACAGGATGTTGGGAAGTACATCATATCCTGTACTTCTTGTGCCATTTCCAAACAAACCATCAAGAAGCAAGGCTTATATACTCCTCTTCCTACTCTTAGTCGACCTTGGGAATCAATCTCCATGGATTACATGTCAGGCCTTCCTTCTACTAAGCATGGCAATGACTGCGTTTTCATGGTCGTTGAGAGATTCTCTAAGATGGCCATTATGGCAACCTGCAAGAAGAGTATCACAGTATAAGCCATTGCTAAGCTCTTCTTTGAACAAGTTTGGGTACATTTTGGTATCCCACAGTCCATTATCTCAGATCAGGACAACAAGTTCCTAAGTACATTTTGGTCAAGTCTCTGGTAGATGTTGGATACCAAGTTCACTAAGTCCACGACTTTCCACCCCCAAACTAACAGCCAAACAAAGGTCGTCAATAGATGATCATACACATTCTGCATATGTACAACTCGAAGCATCCATGCACATGGGCTGAAAGCCTCCCCTATGTCCAACACAACTACAACAAAGCTCTCAATAGCTCAACTGGTCACAACCTCTTTCAGGTGGGGTTGGGATTTCAACCACTATGTCCCATTGATGTGGCCATACCATTTGTAGGTACTCAGGCAGATTTGGCTTGTGTCCAGTCCGAAGCCGACAGGGCTAATAGCTTCATTGAGCACATTCAGTACATCTGCTAGCAGGTCCATGACATATTGGATAGAGCCAATGGTAAGTATAAGTAGCGTCATGATCAACATTGGGTGCCACACAAGTTCCAGGTGGGCGACAAAGTTTGGTTACATTTGCAAAAGTAGTGCCCAGTTGGGCCCCACCGCAAGCTTCGCCTGCTTCGATATGGGCCTTACACCATCACTAAGGTTGTATGGGACAATGCTTTCGAGCTCAACATTCCACCATTCTTTGGCCTGCACCCAGTGTTCAATGTGGATCACCTTCGACCATACTTTCCACCATTACTAGACACATCAAACATTGTAGAATAGCTCACACCAACAGAGTTAAATCCAGATTGCATGGAATAGACCACAACTGATCAGATCATGGACACGCAAACCAAGAACACTCACCAATAGAAGATCCAACTATATCGAGTTGTCAAAGCTGGCCAACTCCTGCACCAAGGATTGTGGCTCACCAAGGACCAAGTTTAGCAGAAGTTTCCCCATCTCATGGAGGCACTCAACGCAAAGGGGACCATTGCTTCCTTAGGGGGGAGGACTAATATAGGTGGATGTTGGTGGCCACCCGGCTATTCCACTTGGACCCCCACCATTGTTTCTTTTCAGTTTCCTTGATTGTAGTACGACTTACTATTTTTGGCAGTTTTTGAGGTCCTAAACTTCCGGAGTCGTTTCAAGGGACTAAAAGACGTTTTTAGGGAAAACAAAGAGACCAAAGAATCCATAATATGGTTTAGAAATTTGTTTTCGACCTTCTCTTTAAGATCTTTGAAACTAGGTATTATGATAGCCAAACAGAGATCGTATGCCAAAGTTATGAAAAACATAAGCATTGTAGGGGTGGCAAGAGAAATGTTGCATGATCGGGGATTGCCACTATATATGTGGGGAATCATGCAATACAACTGTTTATTTGTAGAACTGGAGTCCTCACAAAATACTTGGCATGATCACACTCGAAGAAGCCTTCTCTAGGAGGAAGCCAAATGCATTCCATTTTCGAATTTTTGGAGCTATAGTCTATTGTTATGCCTCTAAGGATAAGAGGAAAAAGTTGGAGCCTACAGCTAAGATGGGGATGTTTTTAGGATACATAGAGACACTTCATAACTATTGGGTGTATTTTCCCTCACTCAGGATGAGAGTGATGAGGAGAGATATCAGATTTGATGAGGAGAAGGCTATGAGAAGATCTATAGAGTGAGAGTTGAGTATTCCACCAAAGGAGGAGCCCTAGTCAAAGCTTCATGATGTTGTGGAGTAGCCACATGTGGAGGAGTAGAAAGGAGGCATAGTGGAGGCACCCACTCAACCAAAATATTTCAGAGAGGGGAGGAACAAAACCAAAGAGTCTGACAGGTTGGTGGAGGATGCACAAGAGCACGTGGGAGCTCCTACATCCTTGCACAGGGAGAGGAGATCACCATATAGGTATATTGGTTATATGGCACTTATGACATAACTCATTGATTCCGACCCTTCTTCATTTGAGGAGGTAGTTTCCCAACTAGTGGGTAGATGCATGGGGTAGGAATATGAATCCATCATGAAGAAAAATGTATGGGAGGTGGTGCTGAGACCAGAAAACAAGTTAGTGGTTGGTTCCAGATGGATATATAAAGTGAAACATGCAGTTGATGGTGATATCAAGAAGTACAAGGCCAGATTTGAGGCCAAAGGTTTCTCATAGGTAGAGGGAGTTAATGACGAGGAGAAATTTTCCCTTGTGGCAAGATATTCCTCCATCATAACCATTCTAGCATTAGTTGCACAGATGGGGTGGAAGATCCACCAAATGGATGTGAAGATTGTCTTCCTCAATGGAGTGGTTGTTAGAGCAACCTGAGGTATTTCAGACTTTTGACAGGGAGACACATGTGTGTAGACTCAGGAAAGCCCTTTATGGTCTCATGCAAGCACCCCGTGCTTGGTACACTTGAATAGACGCATATCTCAGTTAATTGGGCTTCACCAAGAGTAAAGCAAATTCCAATCTCTACTACATTGTGGTAGATGGAAAATTGCTCATTCTAGTCTTGTATGTAGATGACTTGATACTGATAAGGGATGAGAAGTTGATCCAATCTTGCAAGGAGAACCTTGCAAGAGAGTTTGAGATGAAAGACATGGGATTGATGCACTACTTCCTTGGTTTGGAGGTGTGGCGGGGAGATGGAGAGTTGTTTGTGATTTAGGGGAAGTATACCTCTGAAATACTTCAGAGATTCCATATGCAGGACTGCAAGCATATGGGCACTCATCTAGCTACCAACTAGAGGAAGGAGGATGCTTCTCAAGGAGAAGTAGTAAGATGCTACCATCTACAAACATCTAGTGGGGTCCTTGATGTATACGGTGAACACAAGGCCCGATTATTGGGTAATTTAATTGTTAGTTAAATTACTTGTCATTAAATTGTCAAACCCGAGGTTCATGAAATTGCGAAGTATACTTGCACAATATATGTTGGGAATCAACTTTCAATTTTAAAACGGAATCTTAATCTATTGAAAGAAATGGAAAAACTGAAATAAAACCTATTCACGAAAAAATGTCTAAGATGAGTATGCACACACTTTCTTTTTCAAAAGTATCAAATTCAGAACTTGGAAAGCAATCTTTTAATCTATGAAATTGAAATGACAATTGACATGAAAGTAAACTTACTATATTGACATGAAAATAAATCTATTCTAGTGGAATGAAAATAAATCTATTCTAGTGACATGAAAGTAAATATATTTTACCAACAGGAAAGTAAATCTATTCTAATGACTTGAAAGTAAATTTAATCTAGAAAGCAACAAATCCTATACTAAGAAAGCATTGAATTCTTAAACTATGAAATTTAAAGGAAACCTATTCTGAAAGCAGTGAGAGATCAATTGAAATTACTAATGTGTGCATTGTAAAATTAGAATCATTCATGAATATCTATCAAACAAATTGAAAAGTAATGAATCTATGAAATGAGAGCAATAATGCTTAACCTGCAAAAGAACATAAATGGAATGAGTATGAAAGAATGTAAACAATGCATCTAATCAAAAGACTTAAAATGAACATAAAATAAAAATAAAAATAAAACATTAGAATACATCCCATACTCATTAGGTGGCCATCCCAAAGTGCATGAGAGGTGGAAAGTTGAGAAAACTCTTAATCAAACACCAAATTAAGGCACAACCATATCCAAACAAACTTGAATGGTATTCATTACATCAATCATAAGCATAGTGTCAATCCTTAACATCAAAAACTCTACATTGAATCATGAGCATAGCTCCTAAACTTTTCACACCTTTTGAGAGGAGAAGGCACTCCTATTTATATAAAAACTAAGATAATTAACTCATAAATGTAGATCCATAAATCTCTCTTAGATCCAAAAATATCTCATGTGGTTACAACCTGTTGTGCTGTACAACAACCCCCCATTTCATAAATTTTTTCTTTGAAATCATAATATGAAATGGGTCCCTTTTTAAACATAGATATGTGAATAAATTGGTATTTACTTATTATTAGAAAAACCCTCATAAAAAAAGTCCAATTGAAATATGATTTCCCTTTTTAAAACAATGAGAAAAAGGCCTTTTTAAAACAAATCATAAAAATTTTATTATTACGATAAAGCGATCGCAAGATCGCATATCGCAATAATAAAAGGAACATAAGTAAAGGCACATTGAATAACTCCGATATAAATCGCTATCGGATATCGGGGAAAGACAAAGCGCATCATTCATAAAGCATCCCCCATTCCTCCGATGCGATAAAGGCATCGCTATCGGCAATTGACTATGGTAATCAATGAGTTAATTGTAACACCTTCAAATCCCCTGATGCATTAAGGTGTATCGCCATCGGCGATCGACGATTTCGCAATGGCATAAATAAAGTAACCCGAGTCGTGCCCTGATTGCGACGCATTAAATCAAGGCGCGTGTTTCTAAACATAATAAAGATTGGCATGAATTGTATCACCTTTGGTGATTTAACGATATTTTGGATTATTATGTAAACCCTCCCTTTCACGACGCCAATCATCAAATGCGATTAACCGCCAAGAATATAAGCCACGCTTGAATCAATATACGTTATGATGGATTATTTAAAAGCCTCCTTATCATGACTGACAGATGAAGCGGCCAATTAATGAAGGAGTTATGCCGAGATTTTCCACTTAGATTCTATCTGCGGCAATTTTTATCACGATCTTTTATTATTCATACCTCTTTCATATTGGCTCTTGCTATCTGTTTCTCTGTATCACACTTGTTTTCCTTCCTTGTGCAGAATTCTGTCAAAGTTTCAAGTTTTAAGCAAATGGGAAAGAAATCTAAGAGGTCCACTGCGGCAGCAGCCCTTGCAGTTACTATTCAACCCACCAGTGACCCAGGACCGAGCAAGAAGGGATTAATTTCAGACACTACATGTCTCGGCCTAGGAAATATCAGCTGGTAAAGCATTTATAATCTGATTGAGGCGGAAGAACCAGAGGAAACAGAAGAAGAAGCTATTGCAGACTCAACCAGCAAATCAGAAGCCTTGCTAAAGGATTTGGCCGACTCATTTTTACATAGGATAACAGCTCGGGAGAAAATTCTCCCTTACACTGATGTGGTCAGATGGGTGGTCGAACAAATTCCTGTTTCTAATAGGACCTTTTGCACAGTTGATGGAAGAGTTTTCGGTTCGTTTCAGCCTGAAGACTTGAGAAAAATGTACCATTTTCCCGAGCCAGAGAAGAAATACAACAAAGCTTTTCTAAAGAAATTCGCAGATGAAAATGAGACAGAATCAGCCCCGATTAGACAATGGAGACAGAATCCAGCAATGCACAAACATGAGTCATCGGGTAAGTACTCCGTGGATTCCTTAGCATCTCCTTACTGTTACGTTGGGGCAATGATGTGTAGGATACGGGGGATGCATGATTCTACAAAATTTGATATCGAAATGGTTCCTTTAATGGAAGCGGCAACTAGTAGTTATATCATGGATTGGGCCAATATATTATCTGATAAATTAGCCTCTGCAATTTTTGATTTTAGATTCAATTCACGCAAAACTACCCGGACTATTCCTCCCTTCTATTATAGTGCTTATGTTATGGATATGCTTTGTTTTAATTCTGAATACTTGATACTCGGGTGGAGGTGGACACCACACGACCCCAAACCAATTCACATCTACCATCAGATGTTATGGAAGGCACATTATAAAGACCATTTGTATCAAATCTGTAATGGTTTCATGTTGCCCATCTATTATGCTATCTTTGATAGGCCTGCCCCAAGGATTTTCGAGGAGGCCGAAATTGACTTGACTGCTGTGGGGAATTGGTTCGGGGAAGATAAATTCACGTATATACGGGTGTTTGGTAGTGCCACAAAACCCCATGTTCTCCCATTATATGTGCCCGATAAATTGTTGGCACGTGAATTGGCCTACCAAATCACAACCGCTGGAACGTCCAAAACTCTTAAGACTTCCAAAAAACAGCTATGGCCCGTATTCCCTTTAAGATGTGGTGTTTACACCATACTTGATCGGAAACATGCTGAGAAGGAGGCAGGCAAAATTAATATGCTCAACCTTGCGACCATCCCTAGCAGGTAATTCGATCCCCTGAAGGTTGCCTACAATGTGCTTGAACATGCCAAACTCACCAAGTTTGACCATGAAAAAGATCAATTTGATGATTTATTTTCTTCAGCAGAATCTTTGTCTCAGGTTGAAACATTGGCCAGAATGAAATATAATGATGAAGCACTGGTAGAATTCAATAGGCTCAGAGAACAGAGGTTGCAAACTCTGCCTCTGGACTTGTTGGCCACTACACCAACAATTAAGTCAAGCGAGCCAGGATAGAAGAGTATTGATGAGTCTCCCGCTACAGAGGAAATTCCCGAAAAACAAACAGAGCAAGAGAAAGGAAAGGGGCAGGAAAAAAAGCAGGAAAAAGGGAAGAAGCATGACAGTGAAGTTATTGGTTTGGAGACTCAAATTGATCCCAAACTCCTCCAAGAGTGGCAACAATTTGACTCTATTATTTATAATCCCGATACTCCACCAGGATTCGGCATACCCCAAGTAACAGTCAGTCAAGAAACAACCACAACTACGGTTCCGATGGAAGGAACCAGCAGCCTATCCAGTAGTAAAGATGCAGAAATAATCCCCAGAGATCCATTCGATCAAATTGTTTTACAGGTAGAAGACATACCACCACTAGACGTATTTTACAGTCCTAAACACAGGGTTGTGGTGAAAAGACAGAGGGAAAGGAAAAGACTTGATCAATCTTCCCTTTTGCCAGATCAAACAGAGATGGCTAATGTGGTGTGAAAGCAGGAACTGAACCCTTCCAATGACCTTACGAAACTCTCCCAGTATGTCGGAGCATATTCGGCAGCCACTATGGATAAGGCTTCGGAAGTGAGCAGTCTCCTCAAGGAAAAAGATCAAATGATTGATTCATTGCAGTCGTAGGTGTCCGAAGCACAGCAGAAAATAGAACAATTGAAACAACAACTATCAACACAGCAGCAGACAAACAACCAATTAACTGAGCAATTACACAAAGAGAAACATAGAATAGATTCAAGTGCAGTGCAGAAACAGAAGGAACTGTCTGAAGCAGTGGCCAAATTAAAGGCGATGAATGAACAAATGAGCAAGACTAAGGATGAGCAAATCGCTCAACTGTCACAAGAAGTGGAAAAGTTCAGGAGCCTTCCTCAAATAGCAGAATTCAGAACAGAAGCTCTACAAATCAATAAGGCATTGATTACACAGCTGAAACTGCTATGTCATAAAATTTCTTTGGCTGAACCTCTTTGTGAAATTACTACATCTATAGTTGATAAATCAGTTGAAGCTAGACAGGAATTAGAACAGGCCGATGAGACCTTAACCAATTTTCTCGCTTGGCAAGACTCCCTTGAAGGACAGGCTTTGGATCTGCCCAAAATTATTGAAGCACACAAAGACATCCTGTTCCTAGAGTGGTAGACCCAATTAATGAAGGCAGAAAGAGAAACCTCGAGATGTTGGTTATCTACTAGCAATTTAATTGAATTTGTCAACGACACTCTTTATCTGTCTAATATGATTTCACAGTGTAATCCAGGAAAATTAACATCGGCCAAAGCCTTGGAACAAACATGCAACCAGGAGCTGGAAAAGAAAGGAAGATTAATCGCTGGCATCCAAAGTTTAACTTGGGATACCTTTTGGTTTTTCCTAATCAAGCCATATAGTCAGAGGGCCGCGCTCAAGTGTTTAATTGATGCTATCAGTTGCATGATCCCCGAGATACAAGATGACACATATTCAGCTCAACTGAATTCTCGCCTAAGCCGCCCCCCAGAGTTGCAACCGATGTTAGAAATATGCCAGCTCAAGCCGAAGGGAGATCATTTGAAGCAATGAATCATGCTGCCGACTGAAGACAAGCCGATTTTGAAGAGATATTCATAGCATAGTTGTACCAATTTATTAGCACTTTTATTTTGTAATTAGTTAGCTTAATTAGTATTTATAGGCCCTTTCATGCATTTGGAAATGGTCCTCAGTTTTTGTATAAACTCAAATCAGGAAGTCACACTATTGTGCTTTGATCTATTTTTGATGAAGACTGGGCTAGTATTCTGATTTTTTGACAAAGAAAGATTTGATGATCTGTGCACTATTGCCTTTTGTGGAAGTGTTTCTAAGTTGCAAAAAGGAATGTGAATGCGATTGATATTGGGAGTGACCCGAATAAACATATGGTACTATTATTTATGCTCTTCTATCATTTTTATGTGAATTTGCATTCGTTTAAATTTTGCTATCATTGAATATATATATGTGCTTTAACAGCAAGCCTTGTACTTTCCACTATTGGATGTCCGAGGACTGTTATTCTTTCACTCATATCTATGTCTATGAAATAGTGTAATAATGTTTGCTTGATTGCTTTGTTCAACTATTTGGGCTTAGTAATTATCATATGAATAAACATCTTTGCTTACCAACAAGAGTCATCTATATGCCTGTTTGTGAATGAAGACCATCCAAAGTTACACTAAAAGCAGCAATTTCCCGGGATAGAATAGTTGTTTATATTTTACTTTTAGATTAGATCATTCATCCATTATCATTAGATATTTGAAAACCAATTATTTATCCATCCCATTTACCAATCACTGGGAAACTGGTCCCATTATATCCAGTCGGAGCCACCATACCAAACGGAAAAGGAGCTGCCTTTAAGGTCCGGACCGGGTGGTTATCCCCGATGTTGATGCAGCGATTTTCGAGGCATCAACATTTTTGGCACTAGAAGGAGGGCATGAACTGTGAATGGCGAGCAAACCCAAACCTATAACCCATTCTGAGAGTAAATCTCCCTCCACATCACCTCGTACTTCCCAATTGCATGCTGGATCTCCAGTATCCAAGCGAGAAGAAGAGGAATCAACTACCACTGCTCAAACCCACCATACTTCAGAATGATTAAGTCCTGAGTCCCCTGAAGTTCAGTTACTCATCCATAAACTTCAAGGCTTTTCGATATCACCACAGAAATTTGAGGTATCTCAAGGCAGTGAGACTTCGCAATTCAATCTACCTCATCCTCTCACCAGACTTCAGAGCGGAAAGCTCGGTATAGAACCTACTGAGTTACCTTTACCTAGAATACTGAAGGATCTGACAGTGAGACTTTCTCATCGACATCTTCCATCTCATCTTCCCCAGCGCGAAGTCAGCCATCCACTCCCTCATTACATATTGTTGTTCATCAAGGATCAAGAACTTCAACATTCCAACCTACTCAATCCTCAATATCAATTCCATCCCAAACATCTGGAATTTCATCAGCAATATCATCCACTACTGGTGTTTCAATGGCAGATCCATGGAATAGTCCCGGTGCGGTCAATATGCCTGCACCATTACATGCATTGCCTGATTCTCCTGAAAAATGGTTACCCAAGTTTAATCCAGATGTTGGAAAACAAGCTGAAGAACATATTAATAACTTCATGTTATCAGTTAATCTGAAAGGAGTGACAGAGGAAGATGTTGTCGTGAGGCTTTTCCCTTATACTTTGCAAGGATCAGCAGGATCTTGGTATTTTTCCTTGCCCTCTGGATCCATCACCAGTTAGAACATTTGCCAAGAACAGTTTCTTACTAAGTATGGCGATGATAGATCGTTAGCCACATTAATCAATGATCTCTCCAATCTTAGGATAGAGCATAAGGAACCGATTAAAGAATTCAACTCGTGATTCAATAAACTCTTGAATAAGATTCCAACTGCCTCCAAACCAAGTGAGCAAATCAGAAGCGAATGGTATATAACTGCCCTACCCTCAAATATAGCTATTTTTGTAGACAGGGCTGCCAAACCAACTTTAGCTGAAAACATGAAAGAAGCACTTGTTGTGGAGAAACGTATTAATGCTTTAGAAAAAAAAGCTGCTCTTGAAGATAGAAAATCCAAAAAAGTTTCTTTCAAAGATGATTCAAAGAAGAAAACCCTTAAAGATCCATATGATATGGAAGGTTTACAAAAAGTCCTTAAGACTATGTCAAATGAAATGGTCGAAATCAAAAAGCAAGTAGCAGAAACCTCAACAAAAAGGCCATTTAGGAATTTCAAGAAACCTGAATCAAAACCACCAAATGTTATATCCAACGTCGATTCAGATCCTGAAGAAGAAGAAGAAGAAGATGAAACAGTCTTGACATCCGAGGAACCAGAAGAAGAAGAGACTGTCGAATGCCATGGGATGTGGGATTTTATTTTACCCACTTCCAATACGGAAAATGAACAAGAAGCTTTCCCCGTGACTACCAGGAGTAAAGGTACTCCTAAACCTGTCCAGACAACTTCGAAGAAAAGGAATGCAGGTTCCTCTACTACCAAAGAAAAGATTCCTACAAAGAAAGCTTCAGCGACACCATCCCAAAATCAACCATCATCTTCAAATCTACCTTCAACATCTAAGACATTGGTAGTATCAGATTCTATGGACTACAATATTATCGAATATATGAAGAAGACTAAGGCGAATATTAGTATGTTTGAACTTAGCAAACTCAAACATCAACAAAAGTTACTTCTTAAAGAGTTAAATGTCGTTCCTTCTTCACCTCTTCCCTTTGCTGTATTGTCAAAAGCTGCTAATGATTCAGGCCAACCGCCTTCTGGTAGAGTGGAAGCTACTGACGCAATCTTAATTGGGGATAGATCAAATTCTCATACTCCTCCCTTCCTCTTAACCTATGAGATCTATAATAGAAACCTACACAACTGTTTGATTGACTCAGGGGCTTCCTCTAATATAATGCCAGCTTCAGTTTGTTCCAAACTGAACATTGAACCCCAAAAGTCTGCAATTCATATTGTACAGTTGGATAGAACTAAGGTCCAGGTTTTAGGGGAAATCAACTCAGTAACTATCAGGTTATCAGCTGATCCTAGAGTAGTTCAAAGAATTGATATTTTGATCGCTGATATACCTGAATTCTATGGGTTGATTTTAAGTAGAGATTGGTCCGAAAAACTCCACGGTTATATTTCCACCGATTGGTCTCATATGTGGTTACCTTATAAAGGAAAACCAAATCAGATCAAGATTGATCGGGAGAAACACATGACCCATACAGTTACCGAGTTTGAATAAGAAAACCAACCAATTGCATTTAATAACAATATTTTGGGGAATTATTCATCTTAATCATTGTTTGGCAACTTCACTGCCCAATCATCTCCTTTCCCAGTTAATAATTTCACATATCAGATCAAAAACTTTTCACAAACAGATAGGTCAAGATGTTTAAATGTTACTGAGGAAACTGCAAATAAAATTGTTGATAATTCTTTATTTTGGTCACTATATTTTGACGGGTCTAAGTCTAGTGAAGGCGTGAAGGCTCAGGAGTAGGATGTATTTTGGTTAGCCCTCAGGGAGAAAAAACTATGTTATCATGCAGATTGGAATTTGAATGCACAAACAATATAGCTGAATATGAGGCCCTAGTCCAAGGACTCTGCAAAGCGATTGGCCTCAAGGTTCAATATTTGAAAGTGTTTGGTGATTCAGAGATTGTTATTAAACAGGTTAGAAATACAATTCATTGCCTTTCTGGTCATCTCAAACACTATCAGTCTCTGGTACAGGAACTCACCTCTCAATTTTTAGCATTCAATATTTCTCCCATCCCTAGGGCCCAGAATGCAGCAGCAGACCTGCTAGCTAATGTTGCTTCCAGACTCCTACCATCCGAAGATTACAACCTTGATAGATTTTTAGTAGAGTTAATTTTTAGACCATCGATTCCCGATAATGTCACCACTTGGAGAGCGTTCAATCATGATGAAGACATTTTAAACTTCTTGACTTCCGACAAGTCCTATGATTGCCAAATCATTGATGAAAGCGATCATGACCTTCAGATGAAGGAAAAGCAAGAGGGAAACTCAATACCAAAACCAGTGGTCAAGCTTGAAGATCTTTATGATATTAAAGACAGGTTTAAACGGGTGACCAATTCAAAAATCCAGAGTTCTACTTTAAGATTTGAATTGATAAACCTAGGTACTGATGAGAACCCTCAAAACATCAATTTGGGACTAGGACTTTCTATGGAAGAAAGAACAACATTCATTAGGCTGTTAACAAAAAACAAGTATGTCTTCGCTTGGAAATATGATGATTTGAAAACATATGATACATCAATTATTCAACATACTATTCCAATGCTTTCTGAACAAAAACCAGTTCAACAGAAGTTAAGAAAGATTCATCCTAACCTAGAGAGTCAAACAAAGGCTAAATTAAATAAACTCTTGAAGGCTAGGATAATTTTTCCTGTGGGACATTCAAACTGGGTTTCCAACATGGTGCCTGTTTGGAAGAAAAATGGCGATATCAGGATTTGCATTGATTTCAGAAATCTTAATAAGGCAAGTCAAAAGGATAACTTCCCTTTACCTACTATGGAACAAACATTACATTTAGTAGCTGGTTCATAACTAATGTCCTTTTTAGACAGTTTTTCAGGATATAACCAAATTCTGGTTCATCCTGATGACAGGCTTAAAACGACCTTCAGAACTAAGTGGGGAACTTATGCCTACCAAAAGATGCCTTTTGGACTCATCAATGCAGGAGCTACATTTCAGAGAGCCATGGACATAGCGTTCAAAGGATTGCTTAATAAATCAGTAGTTGTCTATTTAGATGATATTACTGTATTTTCCAAGAAAAGGTCTAATCACGTACATGATTTAAAACAAATATTTGAACGGTGTAGAAAATATGGTATCTCTCTTAATCCAAAGAAGTCCTTTTTTGCCCTTAATCAAGGAAAACTTTTAGGCTTCATTGTTTCAAAAGATGGTATCTATATTGATCCAGACAGAATTAAAGAGATTTCTGAAATTCCATTTCCCCATAATAAAAAATCCATGCAGTCATTTTTGGGTCAGATTAACTTTGTTAAGCGTTTTGTTCGAGATTTTTCCCAGATTATTTTACCATTGCAAATGATGATTAAGAAAAATTCAGTGTTTAAATGGGGATCTGCAGAAAAGGAGGCATTTGATTCCATCAAACAATCAATAATTAATGCCCCTGCTTTAAGCACTCCCAATTTTTCTAATCATTTCATACTATATACCCTCGCATCCGCTTCGTCATATGCAGCAGTATTGACTCAAAACAATGATCAAAACTTGGAAGCACCAATTTCGTTTTACAGCTCAAATCTTCAAGGTGCTGAACTAAACTATTCGGAAGTTGAAAAAAAAGCCTTTGCTGTGTACAAAGCCATAAAACACTATAGGCCCTTCCTCTTAAAAGCTCACACAAAAGTTATAGTTCCTTTTTCAGCAGTAAGACAATTACTAGTTCAAAGGGAATTAGGAGAAAAGAGAGAAAATTGAGTTACCGCATTACAAGAATATGACTTGGAAATCAAGCCAACAAAGATTGTCAAAGGTCAAGGTTTTTGCAGGTTGTTGGCAGGAGCATCCAACATTCAAGAACCTGAAAATACAGAAGATACTGAAGAAATCAATCAGATAAGTACCACAGGTTCTGAATCACAATATACAGATATGATTTTCTATTTAAAAAATGGGTACGCTCCTTCCAATCTCTCCTATAAAAACAAACGTGCCATTAGATTGAAAGAATTTTTTTTTACAATTATAGATGGTGTATTGTTTAGGCGAAATTATGATTCAATTTTATTAAGATGCTTAGAAAAACCTGAAGCACAAAAGGTTTTGCAGGAACTTCATGATGGACCAACAGGAGGACATTTCGGAGCTGACACCACAACTCACAAAATCATTCATGCTGGGTACTATTGGCCCACCTTGTTCAGGGATACTCATGAATATGTAAGGAAATGTCAAAGCTGTCAAACCTCTTGTGGAAGACAGAGAAAGCCAGCTTTCCCTTTGCAACCAGTCAACATTGAGCAACCATTTGAACAATGGGGATTGGACATCATTGGAGAAATCACTCCACACTCATCCAAACAGCATAAGTATATACTTACTGCCACTGATTACTTTACTAAGTGGGTTGAAGCGATTCCTTTAAAGACAACAAATTCTGAGGCAATTATGGAATTCATAAATCAATTCATTATTACCAGGTTTGGTGTCCCAAATGCTCTTGTTTTTTATAATGCATCTTATTTCTCTGGAACTTCTATGTTTGAGTTTGCTATCAAAAGGGGATTTATATTGAGGCATTCTGCAAATTACTACCCTCAGGGTAATGGTTTGGCAGAATTCACCAATAAAAACCTTATTAGAATTATTAAGCGAACTATTGAACAGAATCATAAAAACTGGCATAAATCTTTGATATTTGCACTTTGGGCTGACAGAATAACTCAGAAAATCTCTATAGGCACTTCTTCATTCAATCTAGTGTATGGAAAGGAAGTTGTCATACCAGCTAACTTAGTGCTTCCATCTTTAGCTTTAGTGCAGTTTATCGAAGAAAGTCCCTCATCTTCTATTCAACTAAGACACGATCAAATTTTGAAACTAGAAGAAGAAAGGGAAAAAGCCAGAATTATACATGCAAAATATCAACAAATTATCAAGTCATCTTTTGATACAACTTCAACCAGTTCAAGACAATTACAAGTTGGTGATCTAGTTTTGAAATGGGACAAAGCCCATGAGGATAAAGGAAAACACACAAAGTTTCAGAAATTGTGGCTTGGACCATTTCAAATCAATGAGAAGATAGGCCCTTCTACTTTTATTCTGCAAGATCTATCAGGAAAGAGAGATTCTCTTCCTGTTAACGGCCTTATCTTGAAAAAATTCTTCAATTGAGAAGGTAACCCCTTCTCCCTTTGTAAATATTCAATTTCCAGCTAAATTTGTGTACATAGCTTAGATTTTAGGATGTTAGAAGAATAAAGTTGGCCTTCCATTGGTCTTTACTATTGAAAAGTTTCTCAAAAGAAATGGTTTTGATATTTGCTTTTAAAATGAAAACCTTAAATGAAAGGAATATTTCTAAGAAGTTGGGTATATTTAGATTCTGAAGCCCATTTTATTTCTGTAAACCCTGCTCAAAGATTAGAAGTACTGTAAATCATTTTAATGTTTTTGAGCAGCCTGAAAAAGGTTATCAATACAAAACAGATACTGATTCAATCTTAGCATCTTCAACTCTTATCCTGTCATCCATCCTCTCTTAAGGAGAAAATTGTTCATCCCATTCATCAAGGGTTATAATTACTCAGAGTGTAATTCTATAATATACTTGAGGTAAAAGATAAGAGGTCTTATCACAAGCCTGCTTACCATGATCATAGGGAAATAGTTCAGCTGACATTACCAATACTGCATACCAAAACAGGGTAATGGCTTATGATTATAAGACAAGGGGTCTCATCACAAGCCAGCTTGTTCAGTTAAATTATCACCAGTGAATGGCATTGTCAAACAGCTGGCTATCAAACCAGGACAATGGATTTTTATCTTACAAAATAAACAAAAAGGAAAATGATACAAAAATATGAAAACATATTTCTGGATTCATTCTTTTTAATTATACTCTGAAATGGATGGGATAATGAACAATCAAATGGTTAAAAGGTATCCCTGTCGAAACTATATATGTTTGCTGGCAGTAGAGGCTCTACCTATGGCAAAGGAGTCATTATAAAGCTAAGTTGGAGAAGTTTTTGTTTTATCATTAGCAACCAAGCAAGGCTAGTTTGAAACATAGAATGTATTTAATTATAACATGAGAAGAGGATAGCAGAAATAGTTATCATTACATTCAGAATTTATGTTTGCCTAGTTATATTAGAATCTTTCACTCAGATAAGATTTTCAGATTAAAAAAGTTTAAGTATTTTAACTTTTCCCAGAGATAATTGTTTCTCCCAGTGAATCGCCAATTGTTGTGCTGTACAACAACCCCCCATTTCATAAAATTTTTCTTTGAAATCATAATATGAAATGGGTCCCTTTTTAAACATAGATATGTGAATAAATTGGTATTTACTTATTATTAGAAAAACCCTCATAAAAAAGTCCAATTGAAATATGATTTCCCTTTTTAAAACAATGAGAAAAAGGCCTTTTTAAAACAAATCATAAAGCTTTTATTATTATGATAAAGCGATCGCAAGATCGCATATCGCAATAATAAAAGGAACATAAGTAAAGGCACATTGAATAACTCCGATCCGAAAAGGGAAATCGCTATCGGATATCGGGGAAAGACAAAGCGCATCATTTATAAAGCATCCCCCATTCCTCCGATGCGATAAAGGCATCGCTATCGGCAATCGGTTGTGGTAATCAATGCGTTAATTATAACACCTTCAAATCCCCCGATGCGATAAGGCGTATCGCCATTGGCGATCGGCGATTTCGCAATGGCATAAATAAAGTAACCCGAGCCCTGCCTCGATTGCGACACATTAAATCAGGGCGCGTGTTTCTAAACATAATAAAGATTGGCATGCATTGTATCACCTTTGGTGATTGAACGATATTTTGGATTATTACGTAAACCCTCCCTTTCACGACGCCAGTCATCAAATGCGATTAACCGCCCAAAAAATTAAGCCACGCTTGAATCAATATACGTTATGATGGATTATTTAAAAGCCTCCTTATCATGACTGCCAGATGAAGCGACCAATTAATGAAGGAGTTATGCCGAGATTTTCCACTTAGATTCTATCTACGGCAATTTTTATCACGATCTTTTATTATTCATACCTCTTTCATATTGGCTTTTGCTATCTGTTTCTCTGTATCACACTTGTTTTCCTTCCTTGTGCAGAATTCCGTTGAAGTTTCAAGTTTTAAGCAAATGGGAAAGAAATCTAAGAGGTCCACTGCGGCAGTAGCCCCTGCAGTTACTATTCAACCCACCAGTGACCCAGGACCAAGCAAGAAGGGATTAATTTCAGACACTACAGTCTCGGCCTGGGAAATACCAGCTGGCAAAGAATTTATAATCTGATTGATGCGGAAGAACCAGAGGAAACAAAAGAAGAAGCTACTGCAGACTCAACCAGCAAATCAGTAGCCTCGCTAAAGGATTTGGCCGACTCGTTTTTACACAGGATAGCAGCTCGGGAGAAAATTCTCCCTTACACTGATGTGGTCAGATGGGTGGTCGAACAAATTCCTGTTTCTAATAGGACCTTTTGCACAGTCGATGGAAGAGTTTTCGGTTCGTTTCACCTTGACGTCTTGAGAAAAATGTACCATTTGCCCGAGCCGGAGAAGAAATACAACAAAGCTTTTCTAAAGAAATTCGCAGATGAAAATGAGACGGAATCAACCCCGATTAGACAGTGGAGACAAAATCCAGCAAAGCACAAACATGAGTCATCGGGTAAGTACTCTGTGGATTCCTTAGCATCTCCTTACTGTTACGCTGGGGCAATGATGTGTAGGATATGGGGGATGCATGATTCTGCAAAATTTGATATCGAAATGGTTCCTTTAATGGAAGAGGAAACTAGTAGTTATATCATGGATTGGGCCAATATATTGTCTGATAAATTAGCCTCTGCAATTCTTGATTTTAGATTCAATTCACGCAAAACTACCCGGACTATTCCTCCCTTCTATTACAGTGCTTATGTTATGGATATGCTTTGTTTTAATTCTGAATACCCGATACTCGGGTGGAGGTGGACACCACACGACCCCAAACCAATTCACATTTACCATCAGATGTTATGGAAGGCACATTATAAAGACCATCTGTATCAAATCTGTAATGGTTTCATGTTGCCCATCTATTATGCTATCTTTGATAGGCTTGCCCCAAGGATTTCCGAGGAGGCCGAAATTGACTTGACTGCTGTGGGGAATTTGTTCGAGGAAGATAAATTCACGTATATACGGGTGTTTGGTAGTGCCACAAAACCCCATGTTCTCCCATTATATGTGCCCAATAAACTGTTGGCACGTGAATTGGCCTACCAAATCACAACCACTGGAACGTCCAAAACTCTTAGGACTTCCAAAAAACAGCTATGGCCCGTATTCCCTCTAAGATGTGGTGTTTACACCATACTTGATTGGAAACATTTTGAGAAGGAGGCAGGCAAAATTAATATGCTCAACCTTGTGACCATCCCTAGTAGGCAATTCGATCCCCGGAAGGTTGCCTACAATGTGCTTGAACATGCCAAACTCACCAAGTTTGACCATGAAAAAGATCAATTTGATGATTTATTTTCTTCAGCAGAATCTTTATCTCAGGTTAAAACATTGGCCAAAATGAAATATAATGATGAAGCACTGGTAGAATTCAATAGGCTCAGAGAACAGAGGTTGCAAACTCTGCCTCTGGACTTGTTGGCCACTATACCAACAATTAAGTCAAGCGAGCCTAGACAGAAGAGTATTGATGAGTCTCCCGCTACAGAGGAAATTCCCAAAAAAGAAACAGAGCAGGAGAAAGGAAAGTGGTAGGAAAAAGAGCAGGAAAAAGGGAAGAAGCATGACAGTGAAGTTATTGATTTGGAGCCTCAAATTGATCCCAAACTCCTCCAAGAGTGGCAGCAATTTGACTCTATTATTAATAATCCCGAGACTCCACCAGGATTCGGCATACCCCAAGTAATAGTCAGTCAAGAAACAACCACAACTACGGTTCCGATGGAAGGAACCAGTGGCCTACCCAGTAGTAAAGATGTAGAAATAATCCCCAGAGATCCATCCGATCAAATTGTTTTACAGGTAGAAGACATACCACCACTAGACGTCTTTTACAGTCCTAAACACAGGGCTGTGGTGAAAAGACAGAGGAAAAGGAAAAGACTTGATCAATATTCCCTTTTGCCAGATCAAACAGAGATGGCTAATGTGGTGTGGAAGGAGGAACTGAACCCTTCCGATGACCTTACGAAACTCTCCCAGTATGCCAGAGCATATTCGGCAGCCACTATGGATAAGGCTTCGGAAGTGAGCAGTCTCCTCAAGGAAAAAGATCAAATGATTGATTCATTGCAGTCGTAGGTGTCCGAATCACAACAGAAAATAGAACAATTGGAACAACAACTATCAACACAGCGGCAGACAAACAGCCAATTAACTGAGCAATTACGCAAAGAGAAACAGAGAATAGATTCAAGTGCAGTGCAGAAACAGAAGGAACTGTCTGAAGCAGTGGCCAAATTAAAGGCGATGAACGAACAAATGAGCAAGACTAAGGATGAGAAAATCACTCAACTGTCACAAGAAGTGGAAAAGTTCAGGAGCCTTCTTCAAATAGCAGAATTCAGAACAGAAGCTCTACAAATATATAAGGCATTGATTACACAGCTGAAACTGCTATGTCATAAAATTTCTTTGGCTGAACCTCTTTGTGAAATTACTACATCTATAGTTGATAAATCAGTTGAAGCTAGACAGGAATTAGAACAGCCGATGAGACCTTAACCAATTTTCTCGCTTGGCAAGACTCCCTTGAAGGACAGGCTTCGGATCTGCCCAAAATTATTGAAGCACACAAAGACATCCTGTTCCTAGAGTGGCAGACCCAATTAATGAAGGCAGAAAGAGAAACCTCGAGATGTCGGTTATCTACTAGCAATTTAATTGAATTTGTCAACGACACTCTTTATCTGTCTAATATGATTTCACAGTGTAATCCAGGAAAATTAACATCGGCCAAAGCCTTGGAACAAACATGCAACCAGGAGCTGGAAAAGAAAGGAAGATTAATCGCTGGCATCCAAAGTTTAACTTGGGATACCTTTTGGTTTTTCCTAATCAAGCCATACAGTCAGAGGGCCGCGCTCAAGTGTTTAACTGATGCTATCAGTTGCATGATACTCGAGATACAAGATGCCACATATTCAGCTCAATTGAATTCTCACCTAAGCCACCCCCCTAGAGTTGCAACCGATGTTAGAAATCTGCCAACTCAAGTCGAAGGGAGATCATTCGAAGCAATGAATCATGCTGCCGACTGAAGACAAGCCGATTTTGAAGAGATATTCATAGCATAGTTGTACCAATTTATTAGCACTTTTATTTTGTAATTAGTTAGCTTAATTAGTATTTATAGGCCCTTTCATGCATTTGGAAAGGGTCCTCAGTTTTTGTATAAACTCAAATCAGGAAGTCACACTATTGTGCTTCTGATCTATTTTTTATAAAGACTCGACCAGTATTCTGATTTTTGACAAAGAAAGCTTTGATGATCTGTGCACTATTGCCTTTTGTGGAAGTGTTTCTAAGTTGGAAAAAGGAATGTGAATGCGATTGATATTGGGAGTGACCCGAATAAACATATGGTACTATTATCTATGCTCTTCTGTCATTTTTATGTGAATCTGAATTCGTTTAAATTTTGCTATCATTGAATATATATATGTGCTTTAACAGCAAGCCTTGTACTTTCCACTATTGGATGTCCGAGGACTGTTATTCTTTCACTCATATCTATGTCTATGATATAAATGAAAAATAGTGTAATAATGTTTGCTTGATTGCTTTGTTCAACTATTTGGGCTTAGTAATTATCATATGAATAAACATCTTTACTTACCAACAAGAGTCATCTATATGCCTATTTGTGAATGAAGACCATCCAAAGTTACACAAAAAGCAGCAATTTCCCGGGATAGAATAGTTGTTTATATTTTACTTTTAGATTAGATCATTCATCCATTATCATTAGATATTTGAAAACCAATTATTTATCCATCCCATTTACCAATCACTAGGAAAATGGTCCCATTATATCCAGTCGGAGCCACCATACCAAATGGAAAAGGAGCTGCCTTTAAGGTCCGGACCGGGTGGTTATCCCGATGTTGATGCAACGATTTTCGAGGCATCAACACAACCATGTGTTGACATCTATCAATTAACATCTCTTCATATCCTCTCAC
Organism: Pinus tabuliformis; assembly: GCA_031772625.1. NCBI lineage: Eukaryota > Viridiplantae > Streptophyta > Pinopsida > Pinales > Pinaceae > Pinus > Pinus tabuliformis. Next base: position 231,860,788 of record CM062805.1, read on the forward strand.
AAATCTCTCCTAGATTTGATAGGAGACACTTATGAAAACTTCCATGATCTTACTCCATGAAATGTGCTTGACCAATGATCTCAAATCTTCAAGAGTTTTAAGAGGAAATTCGAATTTGGATCTTGGATGCCAAATAGGATTGTCTTGGAATCTTCAAATATGCTTGCACATGTCACAAAACTCATCCAACTTTTATATATAAGTGAGTACATGTTATTTTTCTAATAGTTAACCATAAATTCACTTAAAATACCAAAGTAAATGTATTGGAAAATAATGTGTCTAAACCCATATTTAATTATGAAGATGTGTAGAATTTCCTACAAATTCTCTACAAATCTACCTCTGAGATCTATGTAGAAAATCTGACTGTAGATTAACTCGATAATGCAATATACTAAAGCAAAATACTATAATCTACTTCTATTATCAAACTTGTGGAAGCTTAAAGATCGAGCTAAATAAGAGCTGAACACATATAACCAGAAGAAGAAGAATCAATGCACATGAAACACAAAAAATACTCAGGTGAAAGCCTCAACAAAAACCCCATTATCTATATTATCATACAAGGTGGAAATACATTAGAATTATACAAAGCCTTAGCTCTCACAGCTAGCCAGCTCTCAATACAATCCTCCTAGATGCTCACATGCAATCAAAGCTTCTCACAAGCCTTCCTCTCTGCCCTCCAAGCTCCTATTTCCTTGTGCAGTTACCTCTGGGATGATCTCCTTCACCTAGTGTAACACTGCTCTCACACACTACTCTAACACACTGTCAGAATTGCATAATCCTCAAGGAACCTTACCTTGACTGCATGGATGAGTTTCCTTTATAGGAGAACACATGCAACTGATAGTAACTTGTCCTTGACATTTAGCTCAACTGGGTCTTTCTCAGAATAGACATGCATGAGTTTGTGATGAGGGAATCTTCAGTTATCTGGAGTACACTTTTTGAGTGCATGCATGCATCAACTGACTGATAACTCACAATTAGTTCCTCAAATAGTTTGGAACTAATTTAATTGGACTTAACTCAGTAAACTGAGCTAACTAATTACAACTCAAATATAACTCAATCTTATCTCCTTAATTTAAGGGATAACTGTTGCATGACCGCAAAAAGGCTTCTAACTTGAATTTCTCCAACTAATTAATCCATAATGAATTAATTAATTATTTCCAAGTAGCTGGTGAGACTAAATTCGAATTTTAATTCACAATTTTGATTCAAGGACAAATTAAAATTGGAATATTCTGGATTCTATTTTTATCATTTATTGCTGTTATTTTCAACACTCCCTCTCAATAAGAAAGGAATTCAACTCGATCCTGATCCTGAACATTTGGAATGTTCTGCATGCAACACTTCTCTCTAGTGTTGTTGCTCCAGCAACTCCAGAAACAAAAAAACATCCAACCTGAATCAATATGATGCATCTGTCATCAAAGTCTCCGACTGTTATTGCCTCTGTCAACTGAAAACTCTGCGCTTCTATTGACTCAGCCTTTCTACACTGTTGTCAATCCTTCTCTGTGCTCTTTAGTATTTGACTGCTCTAGCCATTGTCACTTTGATCTATGACTGCATCAATCCCACTGATTCCTCCCACTGCATCCGTGCTGTTGTTGGTCCTTTCTCCCAACACTGCATCCACACTGCACCTCCTCTCATCATGTTGCATCATGCTGCCCACTACTGCATTGTAACTCAGTTACTGAGAAGTAAGTAACTGATCTCCCAAATGATCTACCTGTTGGGCTAGAAACACCCTCTGATGCTGAAGCTCCCTCTCCCGCTCCATATGCATCCGTCTCTACCCACTCAGCAAGTCCTGCTGCTCCTCGTTGAGGCTCCCGTAGCAAGGTCTAATCAAAGAGGCTAGGTACCTCAAGGATCCTGCCCCTATTTTAGCCTTCTTGGGACTATCACTTCACATTGCCCCACCTCACACCTGGAGGTATTGCTGCATGTGATCCCTTTACTGACTATGTTTGTGGCTCCTTCACAATTGTCTGAGACTTCTTCTTGGACTACATGTTGAGAGGTAATGTACTCTCCCACTCAACCACCAAGTCTCTAACATTTACATTGCTCCTCAAGGCTTTGCATACATCTTGAACCTGAAGAGCATACAGGTTCTTGACTTGTGAACCTATCTAATTCACCTGTCTCGTGGTGATGTGTCTAAGGAAAACCGTTCCCTTACTAAAAACAACATCGTAGCCTTTGTCCTCCAACATCGCGATTGATACCAAGTTCTTCTTTAGTCCAGGCACATACTTCACATCGGTCAGGTGATAGAAGTTCCATGCTCCCTCTGAAAAGCAACAGTGCCCACTCCTGAAACACTAAACCTTTCGTCGTCACCCATCTCTATGCGCATCTTGAGGTCTTTCTCCTCCAAGGCACTTAATAAAATTTTATTGTCGGTCATGTGGAATGAGGCTCCACTGATAAGATATCAACCAAAACCCATCATCAATGACACCATGCATGCGATGAGGGTAAAGTCCATTTCAAACTGAGAGGCTAATGTCTCACCTTCTGATCCTTTCGAGGATCCCTTCTTGGACTTCCTTCTATGGGCAATTAGTCGCATAATGTCCCATCTTGTTTTGTTTTTTGTTTTTTTTTTTAACTGTATGATATGAATTCCATTTTCACCTACAACCTCGAACTTCAAACTTTGAACTCTCTTCTCCGTATACTGTTCACAGCTCCGATAAACTTGGCTCCAATACCATGTACAAATTTCTATATAGATCAACTAGCTCTGATACCATGTAGAATTTCCTGTAAATTCTCTACAAATCTACCTCTGAGATCTATGTAGAGAATTTGACAGTAGATTAACTCGATAATGCAACATACCAAAGCAAAATACTATAATCTACTTCTACAATCAAACTTGCGGAAGCTTAAAAATCGAGTTGAATCAAAGCTGAACACATATAACCAGAAGAAGAAGAATCAATGCACATGAAACATAGAAAATACTCAGGGGAAAGCCTCAGCTAAAAACCCCACTATTTGTATTATCATACAAGGTGGAAATACATCAGAATTATACAAAGCATTAGCTCTCACAGCTAGCCAACTCTCAATACAATCCTCCTGGATGCTCACATGCAATCAAAGCTTCTCACAAGCCTTCTTCTCTGCCCTCCAAGCTCCTATTTCCTTGCTGATCCGGATTTAAATAGGAACGCAACAAATTACAGAGATAACCATATACACAAAGATGCAGCGGAAATAATACTTCATTTCATTAATGGAAAATACTGAAATATGCTTACAACCAGAAATGTAAATAAACCAGCTAGGGCGATGGTAGCTTATCTCTGAGAAGAGATGTGGTGGCTACATGCCTCTGAACTGTGTTACAATGAGGCTCGAAGGCCTATTTATTGTTGAGAAACAATGGAAAACCCTTCACATTCCAAAACCTAACCCTAGGAGATGAAACGCCAAACTGTGGGCCTCGTTTGGGTAAATTGGTACATCAACTTCCCGGGGTCGTAACTTTGGCATACGATCTCCGTTTGACGCGTACAATAGCTCGTTAGAAAGATCTATCCGAGCACTACCACTTTGGGAAGTGCAACATAGGTCCATGGAACCATGTTGCCCCCAGATTTCCCAAAAAACGTCGTTTAGGGCCTCAAAACGGCTCCAGAAGTTCAGGACCCGAAAAACTGCTAAAAATAGTAAGTTGTGCTACAATTAAGGAAACTGAAAATGCTGAGAGAAACAATGGTGGGGGTCCAGGTGGACTTGGCAGGTGGCCACCAATATCCACCTGGATCATTCCTCCCCCCTTAGGAAGCAATGGTCCCCATTGCGTTGAGTTCCTCCATGAGATGAGGAAACTTTTGCTGAACTTGTTCCCTGGTGAGCCACTTGCCCTGCTGAAGGAGTTGGCCTGCTTTGACAACTCGATACAGTTGGATATTCTGTTGGCGAATGTTCTTGATCTGTGTGTCCATGATCCGATCAGTTGCAGCATGTTCCATGCAATCTAGATTTAATTATGTGGGTTTGAGCTGTTCTGCAATGTCGGATGTGTCTAGCAATGGTGGAAAGTATGGCCGAAGGCGGTCGACATTGAACACTGGGTGCAGGCCAAGGAATGGGGGAATGCTGAGCTCAAATGCATTGTCTCCCATAGCCTTAGTAATGGTGTAAGGACCATATCAGAGTGGTCTCAATTTCCGATAGGCTCCAGTAAGGCGTTCCTTTTGCAAATGCAACCAGACTTTGTCGCCCACCTGAAACTTGTGTGGCACCCGATGTTGATCATGTCGCTGCTTGTACTTGGCATTTGATTTCTCAAGAATGTCATGGACCTGCTGGCGAATATGTTGGATGCGCTCAATGAAGCTGGTGGCCTTATCTGTTTCGGACTGGACATGAGCTGAATTTATGTGAGTAGCTGCAAGTGGCATGGCCACATCAATGGGGCATAGTGGCTGGAATCCCAAACCCACCTGAAAAGGGCTATGGCCAGTGGAGTTGTGAAGAGCTCAGTTGTAGCTGTGCTGAACATAGGGGAGGCTCTCGTCCCATGTGCGTGGATGCTTTGAGTTATACATGCGCAGAATGTGCACAATCATCCTATTGACAACCTCTGTCTGGCCATCAGTTTGAGGATGGAAGGCTGTGGACTTCGTGAGTTTGGTGTCCAGCATTGACCAGAGACTGGACCAAGATGTGCTGAGAAACCGACTGTCCCGATCTGAGATGATAGACTGTGGGATCCCAAAGTGCACCCACACTCGTTCAAAGAAGAGTTTAGCAGTGGCTTCTGCTGTGATATTCTTCTTGTAGGCCGCCATAATGGCCATCTTCGAGAACCTGTCGACGACCACAAAAACACAGTCATTTCCATGCTTAGTGGAAGGAAGGCCTGACATGTAATCCATGGAGATGGATTCCCAAGTTCGACTAGGGGTAGGCAACGGGGTATAGAGGCCGTGCTTCTTAATGGTCGGTTTGGCAATGGCACAGGCAGTACATGATCTGATGTACTTCCCAACATCCTGTCGAAGATTTGGCCAATAGAAATAATTTTGCAGTACTGCCACTGTTTTCTCGACCCCGAAATGCCTAGCAGCCCGACTGTAGTGTGCTTCCCAAATCATCTTGGCACGCTCGCTTGAAGGAACACAAAGGTGACCCAGGTGGCATAACAGGTCATCCTGGAGGTGAAAATTTGGAACATGCCGACCCTCCAAGAGTGTATGGTATGTGTGGCCGAATTCTGGGTCGCTTTTGTAGAGAAGTGGCCAATCAGAAGTCTCGTGCCCACAAGAGTTGAGCACGGTGGTTAACGCCATGATCGGTGGTCGATTGAGGCAATCTGCAACATTATTGGTGCTGCCCTTCTTATACTTGATATTCAAGTGGAATTGTTGCAGGTATGTAGACCACTTCTGATGGCGATCATTCTGCAATTTCCCTTGGGTTTGTATGAACTGCAGGGGTCGGTGGTCTGTGTGGATGACCGTTTCATTCCCCAAAATGTAATGCTTCCATTGTCGGCAGGCATGTACAATGGAATACATCTCTTTATCATAAGTGGGGTACTTCCGGACTGTGTCTGAAAGTGTTTCACTGTGATATGCCACTGGATGTCCATGTTGAGTAAGGACTCCCCCAATAGCATAGTCAGAGGCATCTATCTCGACCTCAAATGGTTGTTGTAAATCTGGTAAAGCGAGCACTGGTGCCGTGTAGAGGCGATCCTTCAACTCCATGAATGCCTTCTGTTGAGATTCAAACCAAAAGAATTTTGCTTTCGCCCCTCCCTTGGTGACTTGACTCAAGGGTCAAGTAATATGAGAAAACCCCAACACGAACCTGCGGTAGAAGTTGGCAAGACCTAGAAAGCTGTGGAGCTCTGTTAGAGTGGTTGGAGATGGCCAATCCCGAATGACTTGGATCTTGGCTTGATCGACATGCACCCCCTGTTCATCAATGATGTATCCCAGATACTGAACCTGGGTCATGCCAAAAGTGCATTTCTTCAAATTGGCACATAGCTTGTGTTGCCGCAGTGTTTGGAGAACCTGTCGGATGTGGTGGAGGTGCTCTTCCCAACTCTGGCTGAAGATCAGAATGTCATCCAAGTATACTACTACAAAGGAGTTGGTGAATGGCCGCAAGATGTCATCCATTAGCCTCATGAAGGTTGCAGGAGCATTTGTCAATCCGAAAGGCATAACCAACCATTCGAAAAGGCCCTCCTTGGATTTGAAGGCAGTCTTCCACACATCAGAGGGTTCGATTGGTACCTGGTGATATCCTGACTTCAGATCGATCTTGCTGAAATATTTCGCCCCCTTTAGTTGGTCCAGGAGGTCATCAATCCGTGGGATCGGGTACCTATTACGGACAATGATCTTGTTCAGTGCTCGATAGTCAATACAGAGTCTCCACGTCCCATCCTTCTTCTGTACCAACACGATCGGGCTCCCACAAGGCGATGAACTTGGACGAATGTGACCTTTCTGCAGGAGCTCCTGAATCTGCCTCTTGATTTCATTGTTCTCCAGAACGGAGCGCCGATAAATTGGTCCATTGGGTAGCGGCGCACCTGGGGTCAGATCGATGGAGTGCTTGACCTGACAGTGCAGAGGAACCCCGGCAGGGGAGGTGAAGATGTCCTCGTACTCCTCCACAACCTTGTCCATCTGTAGTTGTCGTGCAGAGGGACCCCGTCTGGAGGCCGCGACCACCGTCTTCTTCTTTCCTTGAGGGCGTATCATCAGGAAAACAAATTTCCTGGTTTTGGAAATGATCTTACTGCATTGTTTTGCAGTAATCAAAGAGATGGCGGTAGGTGGTGCTACCTCTGGTATCCTGTACAACTTATTTCCCAATGTAATAATAACAGCACGGGGCCTTGATTCATACACAGCATGTCGCTTCCACAAGTATGGCTGTCCTAATAATACATCACAAACTTCAAGGGGAGCAATGTCACACAATACCTCATCCGTGAAGGGCTTGATGTTGTATGGAAGGCGACACTACTGGCTCACGCGAAGATCTCGTCCTTGGTGAAGCCGCCCAATGGTGTATGGTTGTGGATGTGCTGTGGTCGGTAAGCCCAACCGCTTCACGACCTCTGCCGAAATGAGGTTCTTTTGACTCCTGCTATCAACAATGAACTGTATCGGGGAGCCCTTTACCCACATCTGGGAGTGGAAGAGACGCTCCTCCTCCTCTGGATCTTCGGGTTCATTTTTCTGGATCTTGGCGGTAGCAACAGAGGCGTTGGGATCTGCATCAATGATCTGCTTCCTGTTTTCATTCCCCTTATCGGGTTCTGACTCAGAGTCAAAACATGCATCTGATTCTGAAACCTTTAGCTCAGCCACCAGTGACTGCTTGGCCCGACACTCACTTGTGTTGTGAGTGGAGCTCTTATGGAACTCACACCATTTTCCAGTGTCCTTTTTCGGCTTCGCGGTGCTGTTCTTTGCTTGCAGCTTTGGCGGGTTGTCTTGGGCTATCCCGCCTTGGCTTTGTCCTTTGTTCTGTGGTTTAGGGGCACCTTTCCCCTACTTTGGATTCGCAGATCCAAAGTCTCGCTTCTTTTGTTTAAATTTTTGCTCGACCTTGACGGCATATCGGTATGCTGCGCCGAGCGAGGAGATGTTCAGGAATTGTATTTCTTCCTGGATGTACTTGTGCAGGAAGCCACGGTATTTGAGTATCAAATGTTGCTCTGAATCTTTGATACCCAACTTTGTGCGAAGGGTATGGAAAAGATTGGTGAACTCCGGCACGTCTTGGTCCCTTCCCTGCCGCAGCGTGGTCCACTTTATGTATTCATCCTCATAGCTCCCGACAGGGTAGTACTGCTCCTTGATGGCATCCTGGAATGAATTCCAGGTGGGTGCGGCTGAAAATAGTGAGCCAATACTTTCATCCTTCTGCTCGCAGTAGGTTTCCCACCAGTCCTTGACGTGGGGGGCTGCTTTGAGAAGAGCGAAAACAATCTTTTCCTGACTCGAAAATTCATGAACAGAAAAATAACCCTCTAGCAGATTTAACCATTTATCTACGGCATCTGCGTCTATCTGACCCTCGAATATGGGGATTTCAAAATTAACTTGTACCTTAAAGGGCGTGGCGTTTCCAGAGTAGCTGCTGGAAGACGATGCGTCGCTTCTGGGTAGCCGCTGAAGGATCTGGGCAAAGCTGTCCATCATCGCGTTCTGTTGTCGCTCGAGGGCTTCTTCGAGCAAGATTTTGATGGGATCTCCTGCCCCCTCATCTTTCTTCTCATCCGCCATGGGAGGCCATCGGGATTTGCGAGGCTGGTCTTGCAAAGGTTCAACCAGTTCAAGCCCTAACTCCTTATATCCCGACCTTGTTGGGGACATGCAAAGAAAAACAGAGAAAAAGCAGACCGCTATGATACCACTGATCTTGATTTAAATAGGAACACTACAAATTACAGAGATAACCATATACACAAAGATGCAACGGAAATAATACTTCATTTCATTAATGGAAAATACTGAAATATGCTTACAACTAAAAATGGAAATAAACCAGCTAGGGTGATGGTAGCTTATCTCTGAGAAGAGATGTGGTGGCTACATGCCTCTGAACTGTGTTACAATGAGGCTCGAAGGCCTATTCATTGTTGAGAAACAATGGAAAACCCTTTACATTCCAAAACCTAACCCTAGGAGATGAAACACCAAACTGTGGGCCCCGTTTGGGTAAATTGGTACATCAACTTCCCGGGGTCGTAACTTTCGCATACGATCTCTGTTTGACGCGTACAATAGCTCTTTAGAAAGATCTATCCGAGCACTACCACTTTGGGAAGGGTGAAGGTGATTGTGCCTTTACCAAAAGTGACAGGCAATAGATCATTCAAAAAATCTTGTCCTAGAAGAAAGTCAGAACCTGTATCGAAACTGTACAATGTAACTTTTACCTGGACATTATTCAAACAAATTGGAAAACCAGGAGCTATGTGATTGATTTCCATTACATCTTTTGTAATAGCTCGAAACTGCAATTTAGTCGGCTGCCAATAATAGGAAGGAATTGCACCATACTTGCAGCAACTACTCATGGCTCCAGAATCAATTTGAGCATCAAGAGTGTATTCTTTTATTTTTGGCAGTTTGATTTTTATAGGAACTACCACTCTATCTCCAATTCCCATTACTTTGACTTCTTCTATACTGGCATCTTTTTGAGGGAATTCTTCTGAAACATTCTTAAGCAACAGACTGGATAATTTGGAATTACAATCATCATAATCTGAGATAAGCATTTGGAGCTTGGATGATAACTGAATCATCTCTGATCTAGTATGATGAATTGAGGATTCTAATTGTCCTATTCTGTTCTTTAAAGAATTGATTTTATCCATACCTGAATCTGATGATGAATTTTCTTTTATCTGGAGTGGCATGAATAGGGAATCAAATTCTTTTTCTATTAACTCTTCATCTGTGAATTTTTCTTTATTCCTCTTCCCAGAAGGTAGCTGTTTCTCTAGGCTTTCAAGTTTTTCTGCCAATCTCCTTCTTGCAGTGAACTGGACTGGATCGAGCTGAGCCAATTCAGCTTTGACTGTTGCAATCTTCATCTGCAAATTGTCAGAAGAACTGTAAAACATTTTTATGTCGGGAATAAAAGTTTCTTCTGAATCAGAGGAACTGTCATTCAGATCTATTCTTCTTATATCAGGAATATCTTCTTCAACATCAGATGAAGAAGAACTAGAAACCTCAAAATATTCACCTTCAGGTCCATGGACCCATGTTGCCCCCAGATTTCCCAAAAAACGTCATTTAGGGCCTCAAAACGGCTCCAGAAGTTCAGGACACGAAAAACTGCTAAAATTAGTAAGTTGTGCTACAATTAAGGAAACTGAAAATGCTGAGAGAAACAATGGTGGGGGTACAGGTGGACTTGGCAGGTGGCCACCAATATCCACCTAGATCACTTGCGCAGTTACCTCTAGGATGATCTCCTTCACCTAGTGTAACACTGCTCTCACACACTGTCAGAACTGCACAATCCTCAAGGAACCTTACCTTGACTGCATGAATGAGTTTCCTGTATAGGAAAACACATGCAACTGATAGTAACCTGTCCTTGACATTTATCTCAACAGGTCTTTCTCAGAATAGACATGCATGAGTTTCTGATGAGGGAATCTTCAGTTATCTGGAGTACGCTTGTTGAGTGCATGCATGCATCAACAGAGTGATAACTCACAATTAGTTCCTCAGACAGTTTGGAACTAATTTAACTGGACTTAACTCAGTAAACTGAGCTAACTAATTACAACTCAAATATAACTCAATCTTATCTCCTTAATTAAGGGATAATCTCCTTAATTTAAGGGATAACTGTTGCATGACTGCAGAAAGACTTCTATCTTGAATTTCTCTAACTAATTAATACATAATGAATTAATTAATTATTTCCAAGCAGCTGGTAAGACTAAATTCGAATTTTAATTCAAGGACAAATTAAAATTGGAATATTCTGGATTCTATTTTTATCATTTCTTGTTGCTATTTTCAACACTCCCTCTCAACAAGAAAGGAATTCAACTTGATCCCGATCTTGAACCTTTAGAATGTTTTGCATGCAACACTTCTCTCTAGTTTTGTTGCTCCAACAACTCCAAAAACAAAAAAACATCCAACCTGAATCAGTATGATGCATCTGTCATCAAAGTCTCTGACTGTTATTGCCTCTGTCAACTAAAAACTTTACGCTTCTGTTGACTCAGCCTTTCTACACTGTTGTCAATCCTTCTTTGCACTCTTTAGTATCTAACTGCTCTAGCCTCTGTCACTTTGATCTCTGACTGCATCAATCACACTAATTCCTCCCACTGCATCCAAGTTGCTGCTGGTCCTTTCTCCCAGTACTACATCTGCACTGCACCTCCTCTCATCATGTTGCATCGTGCTGCCCACTGCTGCATTGTAAATCAGTTACTAAGAAGTAAGTAACTGATCTCCCAACTGACCTCCCTGTTGGGCTAGATGTTGAAAATGCAACAAGATGATGGAGCTTAGTGGAAAGGAGTCACCTTCACTAAGTGGTCCCGCAGGCTATTTTTGGCGCAAAGTCTATTTTTAGACATATGGATCATGGTCTATGCGTTGCAGGATGCTATTTGTGGATGATTGGTCATGTTGGTAAAAATAGATGGACTTCTATTTTTAGACATATGGGCAGAGTCTATTTTTAGACTGCCAGGCTAAAAATAGAACAGTCGATATTATTAGTTCTTAATAATATTTGGACTATAAACATTATCTTATCCTCTTGGAGAACTTTAGTTCGAGCTTCAGATGTGGCACATGCAACTTTCAGAAGGAAATACGCTTTTCTTATGGGTCAATTGAGCTATTGCATGATGGACTTCAGTTAGAACTCAAGTGGTTGAGTTTGGTGGAGTTGATTGAGGAGTTGATGGAGTTGTGTTCAGTTTGACTTAGTTGAACTAGTTGTATTTAGTTTAACTGCAAATACACTAGTCATGAGTGATGTGAATTAATTGTTAATTAATTCACTAATTATTAATTCGTAAATCAACTAAAGAATACATCAGTTAACTCAATGCATGGATAGTTCAGTGGAGACAGGTGTTAGAGGTGAGTGAAAGGGCAAGACAACTGTCAGTTGTGACTACAGTTGTGCATGAGATTTGCACAATCAATGGATTGAGTATTGCCAATGAGGATTGCGTGGTTCAGCCAAGGGAAATACGAGTTTGGATCAGCCATTCTCATCTATTCTCATGCAGGATTGCGCAATGGAGGCAGGCAAGAAGCGGAGGAGATTTGAACCTGTGATTGATTCAGATTTGAGCTAGTTTGTGTGTAACAGGTGGAGATAGTACTGAGTACTTGTGAGGAGTATTGTACTATGTATTGTTACATGTTCTCAATCAATATAATATACAGATAGTTGGGGGTTTTCATCTGTATGCTTTCCCCGGTTACATACTATGTTGATATGTGTTATTGATGTGTTTAAATGTGCGCATGCGAATGTTTTGATTCTGCAAATTGATGATCAACGTAGAGGAGGTTATGTATTATGCATGCATTCCGCAATAGTGTATAATCAGGATAATCTCTGTGAATAAGTGTCATATTATTCAAAATTTCTGCATGGTATCAGAGCGAAGTTGATCATCATATCTATTATTCAGAAAGTGTTTACATTTTATTTCTTCAAGCAAAGTCTGTAATCGGGCCAGGCAGCCTCTGGATTCATCCTTCTTTTGGAAGGTGAGATATCCGGTAAAAGCCCATATAGTCAATCTCTGTACAAGAAATACTTTTTTCTCACAAATTTTAGATCAGAAGCGGTTGAGTTTTGAGCTGGTGGAATTCGAATTTGCAGCAGTGTTTTCTTGGTGTCAAAGTTGAAATGTCTTTCAACGGATTGCGATTGGAGTATGCCCTTGAAGGCAACTCGAATTATATTGCATGGAAAGATAGGATGGAGGCAGTGTTAGATGATAATGGGCTGAAGGAGTTCATAGAGGCTGAGGTCCCAAAGCCTACTGATGCTGCTCACGTTGAAGCTTGGAAAAAGAAGACAACAAAGTGTCGAAGGATTCTGTTGGAGGGCGTGAAGGATCACATTGTGTCCAGCCTACATGGAAATGCTTCTCCATACTTGATGTGGAAAGCGTTGACAGATTTATTCCAAAGCAAGAGTGAGCAGAGGAAGTTGGTGCTCAAGGATAAACTCAGAAACATTAAGTGTGAGAATGGAGACAGTATGCCCAAGTATCTCACGAAGTTCACCCAATGCCGGGATGAGTTGGGAAGTGTGGGGGTGACTGTCGATGATGAGAACTTGGTGGGCTTGGCTCTCCTTGGTCTTCCAAAGAGTTGGCATTCCTATCAGGACTCTGGTCAATGGTCAGGAGAAATTGCCCGAAGGGGAGAGACTTTGGTCAGATCTTGTGCAAGAGGAGATAAGGTGGAATACCAGGGACAGATCTTCATCACAGGCATCTAATGAAGAAGATTGCGCTTTGGCTACCAAAGCAAATAAGGGGAAGGAGAAGGGTTCTCTTTCCGAATCCAGTTCTTCCAATGATGGGAAGAAGGTTGAAAAGTCGAAGGTGAGATGCTTTCGTTGTCATGAGTTGGGCCATTATGCTACTAATTAGCCAAAGAAGAAATCCAAGAAGGGATCTAGGGAAGGATCTGAAGGTGAGGCACTTGCTTCATAGTTTGAGTTAGATTTCACACTCTTCGAATGCATGGTTTCATCCATGGTGGGAAGCAGTTGGTTTCTTGACAGTGGAGCTTCTTTCCACATGACCGGTGACAAGAGTTTGTTCAATACTTTCGAGGAGAAAGATCTCCAGATACTCATAGCGATGGGTAATGATGAGAAGTATAGTGTCTCAGGTGTAGGCACGGTTATTTTTTAGAGGGAGCATGGAGCTCGCCTTACCTTGACCGATGTCAAGTATGTACCAGGATCAGAGAGAAACTTGGTGTCGATTGCGATACTGGAAGATGGAGGCTATGATGTAGTCTTCAGTAAGGGAAAGGTTTTCCTTAGACACATCATCACTAGACAGGTGAAGCAGATTGGTTCACGGGTCAAGAAACTTTATGCTCTTGAGGTTCAAGATGCATGAAAAGCCTTGAGCAGCAAGGCAACTGATAGAGACTTGGTGGTTGAGAGGGAGTGTATATTACCTCTCAACATGTAGAGCCAGAAGAAGTCTCAGACGATTGTGGAGGAGCCACGATTGGTGCAGCAACTTCAGGAGGTTGTGGAGCAGCCACAATAAGGGAAGCTGAGAGGAGATCGAGTAGAGACATCTACTCATGCAGAGACCTCCAGTAGGGGGAAACTTCGAGCCATGTGGGCTGAGGGATCACATGCAACCATACCTCCAAGTAGGAGGTGGGGCGATATAGAGTGATCGTCCCAAGGAGGAGGGGCAGGATCCTTGAGGTACCCAACCTCTTGGATGAGACCTTGCTACGGGAGCCCCGATGTGGAGTAGTAGGAACTGACTGATTGGGTAGAGACAGATGCAGATGGAGCGGCAGAGAGAGCGACAGTGTAGGGAATCCCAGGACAACGCATAGCTAGCAAGCTGCAGCAATGCGAGAGGCACAAGTGTTTTGCACAGTGCTAGGTGGCACAGATAAGTGTGCAATGGTGCGAGATGCATGGAGATGTTTCAGTAGCACATATGTCAGAGAGGGAGCACTTGTCAGCAGCAAGTAGAGCTTCAGCATCAGAGTATGTTCTTAGCCCAACGGAGTGGTCAATTGGGAGTGTTTTTGTTCCAAGTGTTGTTGGAGCAAGTGGACCGGGCAAATGTGTTGCATGCAGAACATTCCAGAGTTGCAGGATAGGGGTTGCAGATAATCCATATCTTGTTGAGAGGGAGTGTTGAAAATGCAACAATATGATGGAGCTTAGTGGAAAGGAGTCGCCTTCACTAAGTGGTCCCGCAAGCTTTCTTTGGCGCAAAGTCTATTTTTAGACATATGGATCATGGTTTATGAGTTGCAGGATGCTATTTGTGGATGATTGGTCATGTTGGTAAAAATAGATGGACTTCTATTTTTAGACATATGGGCGGAGTCTATTTTTAGACTGCTAGGCTAAAAATAGAACAGTCGAATATTATTAGCTCTTAATAATATTTGGACTATAAACATTATCTTATCCTCTTGGAGCACTTCAGTTCGAGCTTCGGATGTCGCACATGCAACTTTCAGAAGGAAATATGCTTTTCTTATGGGTCAGTTGAGCTATTGCATGATGGACTTCAATTAGAACTCAAGTGGTTGAGTTTGGTGGAGTTGATTGAGGAGTTGATGGAGTTGTGTTCAGTTTGACTTAGTTGAACTAGTTGTATTTAGTTTAACTGCAAATACACTAGTGATGAGTGATGTGAATTAATTGTTAATTAATTCACTAATTATTAACTCATAAATCAACTAAAGAATACATCAATTAACTCAGTGCATGGACAGTTCAGTGGAGACAGGTGTTAGAGGTGAGTGAAAGGGTAAGACAGCTGTCAGTTGTGCCTACAGTTGTGCATGATATTTGCACAATCAATGGATTGAGTATTACCAATGAGGATTGCGTGGTTCAGCCAAGGGAAATATGAGTTTGGATCAGCCATTCTTATCTATTCTCATGCAGGATTGTGCAGTGGAGGTAGGCAAGCAACGAAGGAGATTTGAACCTGTGATTGATTCAGATCTGAGCTAGTTTATGTGTAACAGGTGGAGATAGTACTGAGTACTTGAGAGGAGTACTGTACTATGCATTGTTACATGTTCTCAATCAATATAATATACAGATAGTTGGGGGTTTTCAGCTGTATGCTTTCCCCGGTTACATACTGTGTTGATATGTGTTATTGATGTGTTTCAATGTGCACATGCGAATGTTTTGATTCTGCAAATTGATGATCAACGTAGAGGGGGTTATGTATTATGCATGCATTTCGCAATAGTGTATAATTAGGATAATCTCTGTGAATAAGTGTCATATTATTCAAAATTTCTACACTAGAAACACCCTCTAATGTTGAAGCTCCCTCTACCGCTCCATCCGCATCCGTCTCTACCCACTCAGTGAGTCTTACTGCTCCTCGTCAGGGCTCCGTAGCAAGGTCTAATCAAAGAGGTTGGGTACCTCAAGGATACTGCCCCTATTTCAGCCTTCTTGGGACTATCACTGATCCAGGTCCAGGTGTGACAAAGGACCCTTCCAAGACCTTTTACTTTCGTGATGTGTTAAATTGCATTTTTAAAAGAACATTAATGAACACATCTACATGCTGTAAAGAAGAGGAACATGACAATCATTAGCACATGAAAACATAAGCCGTTGATAATGGAGTTCGTCCAGGAGGGACTATGTCTCCGGGCCCTAGTGTCAAGATGGTGTAGGCCATTGCATTAAGTGATGTCAATAGTGATGATGTACATAGAGGTGATGTCGTTGTTATACAAGGAAAATTCCCTCATGCAGGAGTGGCTCTAAGAGATGTTTCGCTACAGGAACTCTCAGTCAAAAGACTCCTATCAGTATGACATAAAACTCATGCATGATGAGCATCCAGCCAACATGGCATAAAAGGGATCTCAATGCAAACATGCATGATGACAATATGAGGATCCCATCAACATACAACAAAGGGATCTCAATGCAAACATGCATGATGACAATATGAGGATCCCATCAACATACAACAAAGGGATCTCAAAACACAACATGGAAAATCATGACAACAAGTACATCACATAGACGATTTCGCATCACATCAAGCAAGGAATCATACAAACGAGTAAGAAACATGATCCCACATCAAACATCAAGCAGGGACCTGTGCAGCACAATGCACAGCAAAAGAAGTAAATGAACATTGCATATACCTCACAACCAAGGGCCATCTGAAGAAGCGGATGTCAAACTGTTGAAGTTGTTCGTACCATCGATCTCACGGGATCAATTGCATGGAAATGGTTGCTCGCACATAAACGCTGACACCTCCATTCCACTTAGAAAAGTGGCTAAAGAATAGAATGAGCAAATGAAAAATCTGAATGCACCCTCAGATTTGTGACGTTGAATAGTGCAAAATCGACTATCCAATTTTTGAATTCTGAGAAATTGAAAATATGGGGCTTAAGGAATCTTTTAGATTCCCCTAGATTCCTCAAAAAGTCTGTGCCATAGGTGGACTGGAAATGTGTAACTCCAAAGGCGAATCTGACCTTTCCATTGCGATCACTACATAAAAACATGAAAAAAGACTATAAACTTGACTATATTCCGACATGGAGAAAAATTACCTCCTCGGGAAAATTGCAAGGATCGTGGTTCCACTACCTGTTTTTGCAGCAGTCATGGTTCCACTTGCATACTGAAAAATGGCCGAAAAATGTAGAACTCTGATGGAGAAATGAACAACGCCATTATGTTCGTGGCGTTAAGAAGTGCTGAAACCATATAAAATTTATCAAAATCTGACAAAATGAAAATTCAGCCCTCCTGTAAAATTTTGCCTCGAACTGCGTGGACTGCCTCCTCTGCCTGAGCGCACTGAAAACTGTGTTTAAAAAAAATAAATTCCTGTGGGTTCTTCAATGAATTTGTTGTAGGGCAGTTGGTTGGGGATTCGATTAATAGGGAGGAGGTTAGGTGGTCAAACTGTGCCTCCTTTTTTTTTACATTATGAACATTTTTTTTTTAAATAAATGTTTGGTTGGGTCGGGCCCGCCTTGGGTGGCCCGCCCACCGTACCTCCATGCTCCACCTCCGAATCTTTTTGGTAATGGTTGTGGTTTTTTTTATTAATGCAACTGCTCTTTTGGGTTGGGTCCGTGCCCCAAGGACCAACCCACCCATTTCTTTGTTGTTGGTTATGAAGGTTGGGGTGGCGGGGTCATGGCTGCCCACCCCGTATTTATTGCTGCGATCCGTGGGATGTGGGGAGGGGTCAGGGGTCATGGCCCGCTCCCCCCCATATTTAACATTGTTGTTACGTGGAGTTGGGGTGGCGGGGTTGGCGGCCTGCCACCCCTTATATATATATATATATATATATATATATATATATATATATATATACATATACAACCAACCCCACATTTTTTGAAAATTCGAATTTCAGGAGTAGTTTTAACCAGGGGAGAATTTCGCCTTGAATTTGGCCAGATTCCATTCGCCGGAAAAGTCCAAATTGTGTCTTCATTAATCCTACCCAGTTAGCAAAAAGTCAACCCAACTTTGACTTCCTCTATCTTCTTCATTCAGACTTGGATTGACGAATCGTTCGCACCGTTACGATTAGGACGAAGAGATCTACAACCTGAAATTGGTTCGAGAAACTTTCGAGCACTTTGATTTTTGAGCTTCCATTAGTCCTCTTTGTCCTGTGTGTCTCTCTGGAGCCACCTGGATCAATCCTCCCCACTAAGGAGCTTTTGGTACTCCAAAAACATGAAAAATAACCTGCAACTTCTCTGTACCTTGTCTACATCAAAAGCGTCCTGAAAGGCCTCGCTTCCATCTCCTTCACCTTTGTTCTTCGGAGCCTTAAGCGATGAGCCAACACCTGCAACCTATGCAACCTGTAGTACATTGTTTTTCTAATTACATGCTTGACTTTCATAACTAACTAATGACCTAAGCGTCCCACACTTGCCACGAGTTTATAACACATACTCGACGGTCAAATTTATAACAAGATGGATGCAATATCCCAGCTATAAAAACAAGGACAACATATCATTGTTGCTTCAATAAGTGATGGAAAACACATCATCACTGCAACACATGATTTACAATCATAAGGCCAAACTCTATTTTGCTTTAACACGTGATGGAAACTCAACATCACTTTCACAATTTATCATGCAACACAAAATAAGACCAGACATCATTGTTGCTGAACAAGTGATGGAAAACACATCATCACTTTTACATTTTCAAATGTAACAAATGATTTACAAAAGCACGATCATGAAACGCTAACATATCTAGAAACCATTTTTCCCTTATCAATGTGAATGGCTCGCTTCCTTGTGGCGATTTTGCTTGTCGAGTAACTGCTTCACCTGGTTCATGCACCAACACTTTGTCTTTAAGGCACTGCTTTGGATGGAGCCTCCAACAAGTGGCTCTTTGATGGCCACTTCTGTCACAATGACTGCAATACATCTTCTTTCTCAATATATTTTTAACATGTTTCTTTACCTGCTGTTGAGAGGGTCTTTCACGCCTCATCCTTTTGTGTGTTGTCATTCTTTTCCAACACTTAGAAAATGTATGGTTATGTAATCCACAAAAGGTACATGTTTTTCGATGCCATGTTTTATGTTCATCATTAACAACATGATCATAATTGAAATGAACATTCGTATGTTGAAAGTGGTTATACCTTTTCTTGATGTCTCTAGTGTAAGTATGGCGATGGGAGCTTGCCTCAGCTCTCTCCCTGCAATGGGCACTGTCGTCGGATAATGGGGATGTGTTCCCATCATTCTCTTTCCTTGACGATTTTGATGATGTCTTGGAAGAATCTGATACCTTCGAGCATTTTCCTCCTCGTGCCTCGTCCTAACAAGGAGCCTCATGTTTGTCCCTATAATTGGGATCTCCACATTTCCAACAGAAATCATACTATGTGAAGACGAAACCAAAAGGAAATCAACATCTTTTACCTCCTCTGTCGATTTGGAAAGAATTGTTGAGGGCTGCTCATCATCTGTTGTTGGTGGTTTGCTAACAGCCGTGGCGCATTCCCCAACTTCCTTTCTGACATACCCAAGTCCTGCTCGACACGGTAATTCCTTTACTTTGATGGGGTTGACAATGCCTTGGCCATTGATGCTTGATCCTTTTCCTTCATACCCCTTTCTCTTCAACAGTTTGGAGCCAATTCCTGTGGTATGAATTTCAAAAACAACGAAATCATCATCAGGACACATACATGAATTCATAGAACTACTTTTTACCTCACATGGGTCATGCTGCAGCTTTTCCAAGGTCTCGTCCTTTGCTTGCAGTTGTCGTAGCAAACTATGTTTCTGCTCTTTCTCTTCATGTAGAAGCATCTTCAATTCAACATTATATGTTTGAAGACTTTGGTTGTCGTGCTTCAGTTCTTCCAGGGCCTCTTCCGTGGCTTGCAACTGAAGCTGCAATTGCTCCTTTTCCTTTGTTTCTTTTTGTAGAGTTTCATACATTATCTCTACCCTTTAGGAAATTTTGAGCATGGTTTCGTACATCGCTTTTTCATCCTCTGTCACTGCACGTTCCATTGTTCACACTGCAATTCACATCCATGCAAAGACCGCTTTGATACCACTTGATCCAGGTCCAGGTGTGACGAAGGACCCTTCCAAGACCTTTTAATTTCGTGATCTGTTAAATTGCATTTTTAAAATAACATTAATAAATACATCTGCATGCTGTAAAGAAAAGGAACATGACAATCATCAGCAGATGAAAACATAAGCTGTCGATAACGGAGTTCATCCAGGAGAGACTACGTCTCCGGGCTCCAGTGTCAAGATGGTGTAGGCCGGTGCATTAAGTGTTGTCAATAGTGATGATGTACATAGAGGTGATGTCGTTGTCATACAAGGAAAATGCCCTCACACAGGAGTGGCTCTAAGAGATGTTCCGCTATAGGAACTCTCAGTCAAAAGACTCCTATCAGTATGAAATAAAACTCATGCATGATGAGCATCCCACCCACATGGCATAAAAGGGATCTCGGTGAAAACATGCATGAAGACAATATGATGATCCCATCAACATAAAACAAAGGGATCTCAAAACACAACATGGCAAATCATGACAACAAATACATCACATAGACGATTCTGCATCACATCAAGCAAGGAATCATACAAACAAGTAAGAAACATGATCCCACATCAAACATCAAGCAAGGATCTGTGCAACACAATGCATAGAAAAAGAAATACATGAACACTGCATATACCTCATAACCAAGGGCCATCTAAAGAAGCGGATGTCAAACTGCTAAAGCTGTTCGTAGGATCGATATCACGACATCAATCGCATGGAAATCACTGCTCGCACATAAATGCTGACACCTGCATTCCACTTAGAAAAGTGGCTAAAGAATATAGTGAGAAAGTGAAAAATATGAACGCACCATCAGATTTGTGACGTCGAATAGCGCAAAAGTGACTCTCCAATTTTTGAATTATGAGAAATTGAAAATCTAGGGCTTAAGGAATCTTTTAGATCCCCCCTAGATTCATCAAAGATTCTGCTCCATAGGTGGACTGGAAATCTGCAACTCCAAAGGTGAATCTAACCTTGTCATTGGGATCCCTGTGCAAAACCATGAAAAATGACTATAAACTTGACTATATTTCGACATGGAGAAAAATTACCTCGGGAAAATTGCAAGGATCATGGTTCTGCTCCCTGTTTTTGCAGCAGTCATGGTTCCACCTGCATACTGAAAAATGGCCGAAAAATGCAGAACTTTGATGGAGAATGGACAATGCCGTTGCGTTCGTGGTGTCGAGAAGTGCTAAAACCATATAAAATTTATCAAAATATGACAAAGTGAAAATTCAGCCCTCCTATAAAATTCCGCCTCGAACTACGTGCACTGCCTCCTCTGCTTGAGCACACTGAAAACTGTGTTTTAAATAAAAAATGCTGGTGGATTCTTCAAAGAATTCATTGTAGGGCGTATGGTAGGGGATCTGATTAATAGGGAGGAGGTCATGCGGTCAAACCCTGTCTCCTCCTTTTTTTTTACATTATTAACAATTTTTATTTTTATTTTTAAATAAATGTTTAGTTGGGTCAGGCTCACCTTGGGTGGCTCACTCACCGTACCTCCATGCTCCACCTCCGAAAATTTTTGGTAATGGTCGTTGGTTTTTTTATTAATGCGACTGCTCTTTTGGGTTGGGTCCATGCCCAAGGGCCAGCCCACCCATTTCTTTGTTGTTGGTTGGGAAGGTTGGGCTGGCAGGGTCATGACCGCCCACCCTGTATTTATAGCTGCGATTCGTGGGACGTAGGGAGGGGTCGGGGTTCATGGGCCCCCCCCACCCATATTTAACATTGTTGTTACGTGGAGTTGGGGTGGCAGGGTTGGCGGCCCACCACCCCTTATCTATATATATATATATACACACACACACACACAACCAACCCCCATTTTTTTGAAAATTCAAATTTTGACCAAAGGAGTAGCTTTAACCAGGCGACAATTTCGCCCAGATTTTGGCCAGAGTTGGCCGGATTTCGTCTGCTGGAAAAGTCCAAATTGTGTCTTCATTAATCCTACCTAGTTAGCAAAAAGTCAACCGAACTTTGACTACCTCTATCTTCTTCATCCGGACACGGATTAACGAATCATTCACACTATTACGATCAGGACGACGAGATCTACAACCTGAAATTGGTTCGAGAAACTTCCGAGCACTTTGATTTTTGAGCTTCCATCAGTCCTTTTTATCCTACGTATCTCTCTGGAGCCACCTGGATTAATCACTTCACATCGCCCCACCTCACACCTGGAGGTATGGTTGCATGTGATCCCTTTGCTGACTCTAATTGTGGCTCCTCCACAATTTTCTGAGACTTCTTCTGGGACTACATGTTGAGAGGTAATGTACTCTTCCTCTCAACCACCAAGTCTCTAACATTTGCCTTGCTCCTCAAGGCTTTGCATGCATCTTGAACCTCAAGAGCATACAGGTTCTTGACTCGTGAACCTATCTAATTCACTTGTCTCATGGTGATGTGTGTAAGGAAAACCTTTCCCTTACTAAAAACAACATCGTAGCCTTTGTCCTCCAACATCGCGACCGATACCAATTTCTTCAGGCACATACTTCACATTGGTTAGGGTGATAGAAGTTCCATGCTCCCTCTAAAAAGAAATAGTGCCTACTCCTAAAACACTAAACCTTTCGTCAACACCCATCTCTATGCGCATCTTGAGGTCTTTCTCCTCCAAGGCACTGAATAAACTTTTATCGCCGGTCATGTGGGATGAGGCTCCACTGTCAAGATATCAACCACAACCCATCATCGATGACACCATGCATGCGATGAGGGTAAAGTCCATTTCGAAATGACAGGTTAATGCCTCACCTTCTGATCCTTCCGAGGATCCCTTCTTGGACTTCTTCGATGGGCAATTAGTCGCATAATGTCCCATCTCGTTTTTTTTTTGTATGATATGAATTCGATTTGCACCTGCAACCCCGAAATTCAAACTTTGAATTCTACTCTCCGTATACTGTTCATAGCTCCGATAAACTTGGCTTTGATACCATGTAGAAATTTATCTATATATTAGCTAGCCTTGATACCATGTAGAATTTCCTGCAAATTCTCTACAAATCTACCTCTGAGATCTATGTAGAAAATGGCTGTAGTTTAACTCGATAATGCAATATACCAAAGCAAAATACTATAATATACTTCTACTATCAAACTTGCGGAAGCTTAAAGATCAAGCTGAATTAGAGCTGAACACATATAACCAGAAGAAGAAGAATCAATGCTCATGAAACACAGAAAATACTCAGGGGAAAGCCTCAGCTAAAAACCCCACTATCTGTACTATCATACAAGGTGGAAATACATCAGAATTATACAAAGCCTTAGCTCTCACAGCTGGCCAGCTCTCAATACAATCCTCACAAATGCTCATAGGCAATTAAAGCTTCTCACAAGCCTTCCTCTTTGCCCTCCAAGCTCCTATTTCCTTGCGCAATTACCTCTGGGATGATCTCCTTCACCCAGTGTAACACTGCTCTCACACATTGCTCTAACACACTGTCAGAACTGCACAATCCTCAAGGAACCTTACCTTGACTACATGGATGAGTTTCCTTTATAGGAAAATACATGCAACTGATAGTAACCTGTCTTTGACATTTAGCTCAACTGGGTCTTTCTCATAATAGATATGCATGAATTTCTGATGAGGGAATCTTCAGTTATCTGGAGTACACTTGTTGAGTGCATGCATTCACCAACTGACTGATAACTCACAATGAGTTCCTCAAACAGTTTGGAACTAATTTAACTAGACTTAACTCAGTAAACTGAGCTAACTAATTACAACTCAAATATAACTCAACCTTATCTCCTTAATTAAGGGATAATCTCCTTAATTTAAGGGATAACTGTTGCATGACAGCAGAAAGACTTCTAACTTGAATTTGTCCAACTAATTAATCCATAATGAATTAATTAATTATTTCCAAGCAACTAGTGAGACTAAATTCGAATTTTAATTCAAGGACAAATTAAAATTGAAATATTGTGGATTCTATTTTTATCATTTCTTGTTGCTATTTTCAACAAGATGGTCTTAGGGCATGGTTATGGAGTTGCGGAATATGGAAAATTCTGAAGCAAAATGAAATAAAAGAAGGTGAAATGAATGACATTTTGGAGACCTGGCACCGACATATGCTATGCAGTTAATTAGTTGAGTCAGTTTATGGTGAAGCCTACCAAGCTTCACTAGAAATCAACAAAACACGTGCTTAGATACCTCAGAGGCACAACATATTTTGGGGTATGTTGCGTGAGGAATGATGGTATGAAGCTCCAAGGCTTCACTAATGCAAATTGGGCAGGGAGTCCATCAGGCAGGACGAGCACTTTAGGAGCTATCTTCAGTGTATGCTCAACAACTATTTCCTAGCATAGCAGGAAACATAGACCTATTGCACTCAACTCAACAGAGGTTGAGTATATGGCTGTTAGTCAAGAAACATGTGAGGTGTTATAGACATATTTGGGCATTGCAACCCCAATCACATATGTCCATAAACCAAGGGCTTCTAAACCCCTAAAAGTTTTGTTTCATACCCTAAAGGAACAAGGTCAGTTGATTACATCATCTCCCAGAAGTTGTCCTTGAAAAACTACTTAGAACTGGTCAAAACTGGACCATACAGACTGCTCCATGCATAGGGTGCGATGCATCTCACCTATTACACATCGGGGGTGCGATGCATACTAGAAAGCTCTTCTGTAGGGTGTGTTGAACGAGAGCAGACAAATGACATAAGAAGTTTGCCAGGTGGAAACTCAAAGAATCTTCTAGAAACTGCTCATATGACACTTGCCTCTCTTAATTCGCCTAGGGATGAGTAAGAGATCATGAAATCTCCAAGTAGAACCAAGAACAATCAGTGAAATGACACTAATCAAAATCCCAGAAGATGACTCACTTTCCTACAAACATCTATATATGGATCCCTCATCCTAGAGATCCAGAGGTTGGAATTTTGTAATTTGCAAGGAAGTGTTGTTGGTTTCTCTTTGAAGACATTATTGGGTGATCTTGCTTTGTATGAGGTGAAGAGGGATTTCATGCTAGGAGGATGATGCTGGATCAACCAACTTGGTTGTAATCCTCTCTTCTACTACTTCTATCAATAAATCTATTTGAGTTGTCCTCCATATGCTTGTATATCTCTGAATCTTGTATTTATATATGCATTTATATGGTTAATGTACATATGATCCTACATTGTTTATGGTTATATATCTCTATGCTCTGATGGTATTTTGCTTCTTTGACTCTACAGGTGTTCTTCGAAGCGGGACAAGTGAGAAAGGAGTGGCGAAAGCTCTATCAAAGGAGAGAAGAAACAAGCAAGGAGACTAGCGAAAGACTGAGGTTGGTACTCTCTGCTTCTTTCTCATCTATCTCTCATAAAGGAAAACACAAGTAACTTTAGTTTGTTTGTTTCTAAGATAGCTACCCGTCTTAGTGGGACTAGCAGCTCTGAATGGACACTAGTTTTCCCAATAACACGAGGCCATTTGGATGAGGAAAATTCTTGTTGGTATTTTCAGTCAAGAGATGGATCCTACTATTATTCACTGTGATAATCAGAGTTGTATCAAACTCTATGAAAATCCAGTATTTCATGATAGCTCCAAGCACATTCATATCAAGTACCATCACTTGAGAGATTGTGTGCAGAGGAGAATCAAGATGTTACAGTACATTCCCACAGAGGAGCAGGATGTAGATATTTTGACAAAGACATTGTCAAGAGGCAAATTTGAGTTCCACAGGAACAGGATAGAGGTGGTGTAGAACCCTTTTCTTGCTAAGAGGGAGTGTTAAAATGTAGCAAGAAAAAGGATTCATTTGACTTGTGCCTTAGTCAAATGGAGAAATTCAATTTTCCACATCAACAGGATAACTTGGATTGCAGTTAGCCGGAGTGAAATGAATTTGTCTTCTAGTTAAGTTAGTAAATTTGAGTTATAGGCTATAAGTAGAATTGTGCATGGGTTGATTGCTAAAATTTAGCAATATATTAGAGTTATTGTTAGTTAAACTCAGTTAAATGAGCTCTAATATTTAGTGGAGTCAATAGGAGTTCAATTGAGTAGTTATATTAGTTGTTGACTCAATCATCTCTCAGTTAACTGATCAATTTACTAAAATAAACCCAGTCATGCATGGAATTCAAATTTCCTAGTTGGAGTGGAGGAAAAGGCACATTGTAATTATCAATTGTATACTAGTTGAGTGTACATACTTTTGCATTGAGCAGGTGGTCAATTCCTTTAACAATTGCGTAATGAAATAGGGAATTTCCCTATAATTAGGAGCTAATTTTCTCCAAGATTGTGTAAGGAAATAGGATGAAGGAAGAGGCTTCAATGGGCTAAGTGTTGGTCAAAGAAGGAGATCAGAATTGCAATGTAGAGTGTGCTTCGGGATTGATGCAAAGTTGCGCAGAGGTTTTTCCCAGTTGGTTTCCCATGTAAAATCATTTTGTTCCTTGTGATTTGATGGCTTCATGTTATTTCATGTGTTTCTATCGTCTGTTTTTATTTCCGCAGAATAGTAGAAGGAATTTATGTCTCTTGATTTCAGTTTGATTTCACTAGCAGCAGCAAATTTCTTGCCATTTCTACAAATAGGGAATCGGCTGGAAAAAGGAAGGTACTCCTAACTATAAGTACGGTTGGAAGGCGTAGACAAGGGAGAAACATAAGGAAAGAGGTTGACACATTGGGGCGAGATGAAATAATGGAAATATCCCTTCTCTAAAGGAAGGTTGACTTGTTAATAGCCCAGAAAGATTCATTAATAAGAATTTTCTCTTCACATCACTAACAAATCCAAGAGTTTAGAGCGGGGATTCAGGAATTTCAACACCAATTGCATACTTTCCAAACAAAGCAATATGAAAGATATTGGGACACCATGGAACCAATTTCCTCTGCTAACTTAGCACATAAGATGTCAAGTAGACTACCTAACTTGAACCAGGCAGCACCAATGAAGAATATAATCATTTTAGATGATTAGTAGTAGCCTCTTATGTTCTCAATCTTGTTCATACCAACAAAATGTTATCAAATACTTAGCATTTTCTATAAACAATATCCTTATAGACTTTTTGGGTATATATTGTAATTAGGCAATATTATAGGAGGTCTATCAAATTTATGTTAGTTTTAAAAAAAATTGTCGAATATTGTTATTTAAAGCATTGGATGCATTTCTTTTGTGTGTGTGCAATTTTTTTTTAATATAAATAACCCTAATGTTGTTGAGAGAGAGAGAGAATTAATTCATATTGAATTCACTATTTCGATCTCAATTTCAAGGTTCCTAGTAGCATCATAACTTCTTTTAAATATTCAACATAATTTTGATTTAAAGCCTCATAATAAAAAAATTTGAACATAACTACTTAACATAATACCAAATACACCTCAATCTATTTGATTTCATCCTTTGATGAAATCTCTAGATGTTGTCTCCTCACCTTGTTTATTACTGAAAAATGGGTGTTTATCCTCCCAACCAATTAGGAACAACCTCGTTGACTCTCTAGCTCCGAGAAACCTTGGAGATTTCCTAACCTTCCATACTTGATGTCCCAAACCACAATCCACCAGCATATCTAATAAACCAAGTCCAAATCACAATCTTAGTTAAAAATCCTTGGTAACACAGTCTTGCCGAATTTGATTTGTCCTCCTTCCCCAAACCATAATCTCTTTTTTCCGCACTCAGAATCCCCACAAAACCTCTCTAAAATCAACCCCTCGTGCTCTTGCACCCCAACCCACCCCCGCCCCCACCCCCCAACACCCCCCCCCCAAAAAAAAAAAAAAAAACCTCCCTTCTATCATCACCACCTATCAAAAAGCTCAATTCCATCATCAAAGTCATACCTCTCTAATATATTTTAACATGTTATCCAAACTTGATAAATATCATTTAACTCACACAAAACTTAATTTATTTTAGATTAATATGTAAATTTCCACACACACACATAGATATCAATTTAATAATTAACCTTAAATTGAAATAAAACATTAATTTAATTAATTTAGTATAAACACTACATCTATTTAAATAAATTAACTTCATAAATAACATGAAGTGTAAATAAATAAAATATATTAAGGTAATATACATGAATAAGAAATAGCCATAATCTTTATTTTAATACATAGTATTAATATTAATGTAAATGTGTAAGGTAGGTATGTGTAGTTCATGCATGTACTAATAATGACAAGAACCAACCCATATAATGCATAATTCATGCATGCTTGCAACCAAGTTGATAGTGCAATAAACCCATAATTAATCAATCACTTACTACAACATAATAACATACATCCTTTAGTCATGATAATTTAAAATGAATGAAACTCAACTAGATTATCATAATTGAGTTAAGCATTTATTACAAAAAGAAATGGAATACGTCGAGTGCTAAGGTTACATGACTAAAACCCAACAACACTCTCAACTATTGTGAACCACCCTTATTCCCTAACCTACTTTCATCTTCCTATGTTGGACTATAATCAAGCATCAACTATAATGACTTAAGTCCAAACAAAACACTTAAGTGGAAGTGTCAACTACCTTAGCCAAGCTTTCCTAATAAATAACTAATAGTTTCCATCACACATCTAGGGAAGCATGACTTAACACAACTCTCCCATGACTCGATTTTGTAGGGTAAATTATAGGCAATGCCTCAACCCCTCCTAATAGAACTAGGGTCAACACCCTATCATGGACCATATTTTAATATTGTGTTATAAGATCTTTGTCATCAAATATCCAATTTTAACAACCATGCCACTTGAAAAACCTATACTTACCAAAATATTATATCGTTGGATCCAAAACCAATCCAAAAATAACATAATGATGCTTCCCATCATATTATTTCTCATTCGATGTCCATGAAATTGACCAGTTAATATCACACTTCTCTGGCTATCTTATATCCCACTCAACTTCTAGGGTAGTTTACATCACAAGCTCATACATAAACATAAAATAATTGACAAGTTATTGCTACACTGCTCATCGATGAGCCATGTAAATCAGTTAATTCATCCTACACATGGTTGGAAATTACATTTAAAAATATCGTTAAACCTAGTATCTATGTACTAAAACCATTCAATTAAAACTTGCATACTAGAAGTAAATCACCGAACATATATCATTAGCAACATAACATCAATTATTCATAGTATTCACCTATACATAGGTTTACATGTCCATATACTGAAGTGTTAATGTTTAATAGTGTTTCACAGACAATAAGCAAGGAAATACACGTAGGCCACAATGTAAATTTAGTTTCGTAAGTCAAAATGGTGTGCTACATACACCCACCCTTCATGAAACTTCATCCCAAAATTATGGTGAAAAACATTGTGGAATTATCTCGATGTATAGCCTATGCAATACTCCCAAATAGTGGATCTTGGGCTATATTTGTCTTGCTAGACCATAACCTAGTCCACCAAGCAATGTCTAAGTTGTTGGACCCTATGATCCAATACATGTAATGATTCAACCATAATGGTTCTAACACTCAATACTTAGAATTCCTTTTAATTCAATTTGTGAGATTTTTCAACAACATAATGTTGTAATATAAATACATGAAAAACATAACGAGTTTTATGAAAATAGGATGGTAATATAAAATGAAGTAATTGGTCCAATTTTTTCTTGAATTTTAAATGGACCCATAAACCATAGTGACAACTTTTCCCCTTTCCAAACTAAATAATATTCTTATTGGGATTGATATGAATAAAAATTTGATCTCCTACATCTTAACTTCAGTCAATTCTATGTGCATTGACATAACTCTTCTATATATCATGTGCCTCCTTTGACCATTGTCTAATATGAATCACTTTCTCCATTTCTTAAATCAATTTAGGCCCTTCTGTCACTTGGTCCTCTAAAATTTCCCAACTCAATCACATTCTGCATGGCCTTCCATATAAGGAGGCATCTCAATTGAGTTGTGCCAATTATTATTGTAAGCAAAGTCCAGCAAAGTTAAGTGTTGAGAAATCAAGATGCTTGTAGATTAGGGTAGATTTATCTTAACTTGATAATTCATCGCGTGAATATTTGTTGGCTTCTTAATCAATTTAATGTATTTTTTATCAAGCAATTACCAAAATGTACAAAAACATGAAGATCACAAGAGACAAATAACGCAAGAAATTAGGCTCCAAGCCAGGGCAAAACCCCACAAGGGGGAAATCCCAAGAAAATCCTCTTTTTTATAGAATCAAATAAAAGTGAGATATCCAAGATCCAAGAAAAACTTCCACAAGGACCCTAAGTCAACCCTCCTCTAAGACATCTCCAACAAATCAAAGTCAACGAAATTTAACACTGGTCAACTCTCTAAATTTTGGTCAATCCTTGAAATTTTGGCCCCTAAAATTTCAGTCCTGTAATAGCCTTCGAAAACCGCAAAAGAACTTGCACCCGTGAATAGAATTAGGGCATAAATCAATCCGTCTTCTTTCTCCCTTTACCTCCTTCTCTCTCTTTTGAATTTTCTGGTTTTTCTTCTTATCTTGGTACAAAAATCAATGTGATAGTTGAGTGATCAAATGAGGTCAAATTTCCTTGTATTTATGCATGTCTAGGAGGTCGAAAAACTACCTCTTTAGGTCGACCTGTCCAGGAGGGATAACTTGGTATGTGGATTACATTTTGACTCTTTAACTCAATACAAAAATAATTTTTCATTTTCTTACAAGAAGTCCAAATGGGACTTTAAATCAAATACATTTCTTTGAATCATAGTAAATTTTCTTTTGACCCAATTGTCCCTATAAGCATGAATAACATGCTTTGATTAGAAATAAAATAATAAGAATGAATATAATAAATAAATCAATAGTACATTTGAATTGCATTATGAAGATTGACACTAGCTACATTTTCAACTATAAGTACTTCTCCAAAGGGGCTTAGTTATCCATAACATACATCCTAAGCATGTCTTCCATAACATGATTTACTCTTTCTGTTTTCCCATCCATTTCAAGATGATACATCAAGCTCAAGTTCAATTGAGTCTCCAATGTTAACTGTAAAATTGTCAAAAAACTAGATGTAAATTGAGTCTCTATCCAAAATTTTCTTCTTAGGTGACCCATGTAGATGAATAACTTCACATATAAACACATACACCACATAATTGACATCATAAGTGTCTCTAATAGGAATGAAATGTTTGCTTTTGGTCAACTTATCAACTATAACCAAAATAGAATTGTGTCTTTGTGTCATGAGTGGAAAATCCACAACAAAATCGATAGAAATGACTTCCCATTTGGACATTGGAATTTCAGGTAGTTGTAGGAGTCCCACCAACTGATAATGATCCACCTTCACTTGCTAACACTCAAAATATTTAGTGACAAATTAGATACATAACATTTCATGCCTACCCATATGAAAATATTCTTCATGTCCACATACATCTTCTTCACACAAGGATGTGCATAGTAAAGTGTTGAATGGGCTTCTTCAAAGTTAATTCCCTGAAAGTTAATATCTCCTTCCTCAAGGATATACATCCTTCCTTGAAATCTTGAAAATCCATCAATTTCAAGAACATGTCCTTTGAACT
The DNA here is from genome assembly GCA_031772625.1 of Pinus tabuliformis. Lineage (NCBI taxonomy): Eukaryota > Viridiplantae > Streptophyta > Pinopsida > Pinales > Pinaceae > Pinus > Pinus tabuliformis. The sequence continues at coordinate 231,892,314 of CM062805.1, forward strand.
TTGGTTCTGATTGCCTCCCATTCTAAACAACTAAAGTAACCTTCAAATACAGACTATCTATAAGAATTTGTCCCAACTATTAAGGCCCAGAGCTCCTATGTTAAAGTCCTAATAAGAATTCGTTATTAATTTATTTGTCATGGTAAGGTTGACCTGGTGGTAGGTTACAACATTTCACTTTATTTACTACTTATAATAAAAAAGATTAATTTGTATAAGCATAATGCCTTACCTTGTATATTGGATTTATTGTAAAAGGAGGTTCTCCACTCAAATTGGAATGTTATTCATTGAATTTTTATCATTTTCAAGTTGTTGGTTAAAACATTTGATATCAAGAGCTACGAGCTTAAGGTTTTGCTTCTTCAATCAAGACATCTTGGAATATTCTCTATAACTTTTTTCGGGGAATTTTTAGATGATGATATTTTGAGGAGACTGAGGTAAAACATCAAGGTACAAGCAATCAAAATTTCAACTTTTGTTTCATCACACTTTCTCAAATATAGGCTATGCAATATAGGGTTTATGACTAATCCCAAAATCACTTTTAATCGAGTCACCTTGGAATGTTCACTGTAAATATTTTCCTGGGAAGTTTTAGATAATGATTTTTTTTGGAGATGGAGGAAAAACATCATAGTACAAGTGGTCAAAATTTTGAGTTATGGTTCGTTATACTTTCAAAGATATAGTTTTTGGAAGATAGGGGTTTGTTACTAATCCTTAAATCAATTTTCAAAGAGTCTTAGACTTTTCACTGAAACTTTTTTCGGTGAAGTTTTAGACTCCAAAATTTTTAGAATCTTGAGACGGTACATTAAAGTACGTGTGGAAATTTTTTCATATTTTGATTCATTATACTATTGATATATATAGTTTTTTTATGAGTCATTTTATATTGATTTTAAGAAGTTTTTCTAGGTATTATTTTAAGAGACATGTTCCAACATATTTAAATAACATGGTGATACATTTTTTATTTGATAAAATTATAGTTGAGGAAGAATGCATGCAAGAACTACACATTTTTCACCTAGTTGGAAACCTTTATAACCCTTTTTGTTACCCCTTTGAGTAGTACCACATCAAACAATACTTGTATATGGAATACCACTTCAACACACCTTTGGTTATATAAGAAATCCCCTAGTTATACCTAAAACTAGCTTTAGATAAACTAATCGGTCATCTTGTTGCTATATTACAATAAGAACAATACTTTAGGAGACCATTCTCTAATACCTAGGTAGTCAAGTAGTATGACTAAAGGAATGATTGAGCCTCCCTAGTTAGTGCCATGATATATTGGTCTAAGTACTACTATTGGAACCCATACATATATCAAAGAGCTATAACACCTAACACTCCCTTATCCTCATGGCCCTATAACTTTTCCTAGTGAGCTCATCATAGATTGTGATGAAGAGGTAAAGAGGAGAATTTTTTTTTTTTTTTCACATGGCTCTAAAGCCAATAACTAATTCATTAATTGAGCCTCTAAAAAGCTCAACCATGAGTCATGAAGAAATAGAAGACATGCAAAACCAGGTATCCATATTATATCTTCAAGTTAAGGAAATATGTGATACTATGTTAAAAATGGTTGAATTGTCACAGATGCAAGAATTAGTTAAAAGAGATATGGAACAAAAGATGGAAAATAAGGTGGAACAATTGGAACAAAACATGGATGAAACTAAAGAATAAATGGAGAAGAATATAGAATAGTTCATAACACAAGACAATATGAGACCTAGATGAGAGGCTCCCTAAAATTGATAATGTGGCTAAAGGGACCTGTGAAAATAAAGATAGTATCCATGTTGAAAAGCTTTCAAATAATAAACATTTTTTAGGTGGATTTAACTCTAATAGTGGAGTTATTTATGGATTATGTCCAAAGGGTATTAACCTTTCGAAGTTTGAATTAATGAAATTTGATGGTGTTGGGTGGATCAATTGTCCTTTTAATTCAAAACAACCAATCATGCTCACACATAAATTGTCAATCATGGTAGGCTTTTTGTTTCAAGGCTATTGTGCAAGATATATGTAGGAACAAATGGAAATTAACGCTAATAAAATCTTAAAACCAATCATTGTAAATATCACTCTTAGCACTATAAACACACTTGTTGTTACACTTCAAATCTTTCTCATACTTCAGAAAGAAACGATATGCATTGCAGAATAAATCACACTCTGTCGCACAATCACTCTTATTCAAAAGAAACAACACTCTTGGAAACAATTCGATACTAGAACAATAAAATAGCAATTGTTGTAACAACCATTCAGTCAATTAAACAAACTAGAGAACTATAATAGTAATCAAACAAGCGTCACACCTAATGAAGGGACCTGTCCAGGACCTATGTTGCTATACAATGATAGAGGCTACAATCTTGCAACTATTCAATATATGAACAAGATAATTAGCAATGACAATAAATCACACATAAATCGAAACTGAGAGGAAACAAATGTACTGCTATGATACCTCTCTAACCAGTGATCTATGTTAAGAAGGAGGGCCCTTCCTCCTTAGCAGGGGTTCGCAATTTACACAACTTGCAAGTTAATCATGAAAGAGATATGGAGCCACAAATGGTAAATAGTTGCATTAATGAAAGTTGCAATACAGGATTACAATGATGATGCTCCCCCTCTGACCTATATCTGTGCATGCCCCGTAGGAAGGGAGTACATTCTTTTATAGTTTCAAATTAGATTCCTCTTTTCAAAAAGCAAGATCATAATGGGAATCTCTCGACTCTCATGTGATCCAAATCGAGATTATACACAATTATCTCGTAACAAATTGTCTTAATTGAAACAAAGTTGTAACAACTTTCTAAATTACAACGGTTTTTATCACTTGAAAATATCATTTGTTCCAACAAAGTTGGTTGTAATGTCTGTGAGTTGTGAGTGTCTCACTCTGATACATATAATCTTCCATCTACATCTTCCACAGCTGCTAATTTTGTCTGTTAAATTTCTCGACCATAAACCTACCATCTTCTACCATTTCTCTCACTCAAACTAGGAACCCTTCTCTCCTGCGAGTTTATTAGCCAAATAAACCTGTGGCTTTGAGTTCTAGTTTTTAGAAATTAATTAATAGAGCAATGAAATACATAAAATGTTGTAGAGACACAAATACATAAACACATAAAACAAGAGAGACACAGATATACGTGGTTCACCCAATTTGGGCTACGTCCATGGAGAAACAACTAGCCCTTCCTTTTATATTATCCAGCAAAATAAAGAGATACAACCTACAACAAATCCATTGTAATTTCCTCTTCACTCCCACACAACCTCCTCTCTCTATCTTGCTCAGAATAATAATACACTTAGTCGCAATACAATTCCATGATATAAAACGAGAGTTGACTTTTAGGGGAAAAAACCGAAATCAACATAACCTCTACCGTCAAATCTTATGCCTAATGAAAGGCCCAAAATGAATACGAAATTACAATAATTTACAAGGCAATTTTTCATCTATTTTTAGCTTCAGGGGGATTGCTCCCGAACCCCCTAGTAGGAGGGGATGGTCCCCCCAAACCCCCAAGGGGGGGGGGGGGACAAGTCCCCCTCGTACCCCCCAACATGGAGGGGTGTATAGTCTACTTGGAGTATACATCTGGATGAAAACAATACCTCTAAATCAGGACAATAATCATGCTCCACACCCAACACTTCAACAATCAAACTGACTTTGTGTTTGTCCATATCACTCTTTGTTGCTAATTGAGGAAGAACAAAGTATGCAAAATAGGCCTTATGTTGTAACAACAACGTCAAAAGAGTATTCATTCCATCGTTAGCGAGGCAGAACTGGGGATATATCATCTTGTAATAGCATCTCAACAAGTCATACCACCTAAAACAACCCTTTGTCAATTCAATAATAAAATAGCCTAAAGTAGTTAGCTTTTATATCAAATTACAAGAAAAACTAGATAATAAGGGTGACATGCAAAGGGAACATACTTTGGTCAATAATGACTAACAAAGTGACAAGGCATGGAATTTTAGAGTAAAAAAGGTAGGAAAAGATAGGGAAAATAGGTACAAAGAGAATGCCAATTCTGCGTCCCAACATCTCCCCCCAACTTAAGCATTTGCATGTCCTCATGCAAACCTTTGTAACTGGTTTATGATGTATTATGAATGAAACTTTGAAAAATCATATGCTCCTGTTGTATCTTCGGTGGGTGCTTTATATCCTTGGGAGACAAATAATTCTACTTCCCACAATCCATCATCTAATTGATACGGGTGTTGATACTTGTAGACATGAAGCCAAATGAGTGGAAACCTAAACCTAAGTCCATACCAACCAAACCCACATTTCCTTATACATTCCACATACTGAGGTACCCTAGAAAGTGCATGTACAAAGTTTGAAAAACAATAGGGATCCTCATTCTTCAATTCTTCTCTACAAGCTTCCCATCTAAGCCTGATTCCTTCTAATGCATCCTGTTTCAACACCCTGATACTCCTAGAACATTGATCTAGGGCCCTGTTTTTAAATTCCATCAACAACTACTTAGTTTACAGATAATGCTACATCCTATTATATGCCACATATATTGTTTGGGTGGGTCCTAGTTCATCTCAAATGAGAAATTTCACAACCTCTTTATTTGTTGTACAGTATTGTAGGTGACCTTCTGGCTTACATGAGTCTGCATAAATGACGTGAAGGCCCTCAACTGAAAATCTCCCACATAGGGTGTAATATTAAAAGTCCTTGCTCCAAAACATGCACAATCATGCAAATATAACTCATATAATAAATGTTTCTCTAAAAAATTAGCCTTTTGGAAAGTCTCCAGAAAAGCTTCAACCTCCCTTACCACGTGTGGTTGTCACTCTTTTATTGTTTTTAATTGAAAAAGGAAATTTTTTTATTGTAAATACAAAGGTATGAAGGAGAAGGGGTTTACCAACTCAACACATTCTCTGCAAAGTCATACATTTTCTCCTTCTCTTCCTGTACCAACTTTACCTTTTTCTGCAATTCTTCTACCTGTAGTATTGCTTGCATGCTTTCTTCCTTAATCTTTTCCAAATCCTGAACCAACAAATTTTCAGCCTAGGTTCATTTAAGATTGTTAAGAATCTCCTTATGTTTACTTAGAGGGATGACCTCACCTTCCAACAATATTGCTAACCTTTTCCATTTGTTTAATTCTTTAGGAAAATACATTGATTTCAATGCCCTTCCAAGTTTTGATTGTGTTGTATCCGTTGCTGTTATTGTGGCAAATTCAACGACTTCATGCAATCCTTCTTTGTATTCCTTATTCTCCTTTTTCGCTAACTTGATTGTTGGTTCTTGTGTTTTAGCAATGTCATTGATAGGTTCTTGTGTATCAACAATTTTATTTCTCTCAATTTGCTCTGTTTCAACTACTAGTTCTCCTGGAGCAGCAACATCATCAACAAGTTCTTGTGGATCAACAATTTGATTTTCCTTAGTCTGCTCTGCTTCATCTATTGGTTCTTATGGAGCAGAAGCATCATCAGGATGTTCTTGTGGATCGACAGACTAATTTTCCCCAGTCCACTTTGCCTCAACTATTGGTTCTTGTGTAACAATAACGTTGTTAGTAGGTTATTGTGGATTAGCAATTTGCAACTCCACATCTTGCTCTTCTACTTGTATTACAATCGAGACAATCGCTGACACTTCATGACCTGTTTCCTTAAGAATAAGTTTATGTCAACAAGTGACACCATTCCTACTACCTTTGTTAGAGTTTCCAATCCTATTTGTTTCTTAAATTGAATTTTCTCTTTGAGTGTGGCAAGTTGCCTCTTCAAATTCTCATTTTCTTCTTTCATTTCATTAATTTGCTAGTTAGAGGGTTAATTTCAATCTTACCTGGTGGAGGAATTCCTTCCTGCTCCTCCTTGGGTTCTTCTTTATTTTCTTTGCTCGGTTGTTCCTCTAGCTCCTTCGGTTTCGTTGTAACAACATGAAATCCAAGCATTGAGGTAGATGATGGCATAACAAACACTCTTACTCTTTTCTTAGGGTTTTTACCCTCCAATGTCTCTCTTAATGACCTCGTTATTATTTTTATTTGTAGAGGCACTTATTCTTCAATAGGAATCCCATGGCCAACATTTTCAGATTGCCCACTAGAGATATCCATTGGTTCTTCACTACACACCCTTTTTCCTTTAGCAAGTGTATAAAAAATAGTCTTTACATAACTCCTACTTCTAAGATTTAATTGATGAGGCCTAGGAGGTGTAACTTCCTTTACTTTCGGCTATATTTATTCACTTTCGTCTTATTCCTTAATTTCACTCCTTTCCTCCTTTGGGGTCGGTACTCGTGATTATGCTAGTAGTCTAGTCCATGTGCTCCCTTGTTGTTGCAATGAGTCAATTATAATCAATTTAATCAACCTATGATTGGTTATGCAAGTTTAGGGTGATTTTCCATGCATACAACTTATGCCATATGTTGTAATGATTTTAACAAGTAATAAGGCATATTGATTATCTTCCCATTGTGCAAATGTGTTAACAACTAAAAGTGATAATGGAACACAATATGAAAATTCCCTTCGTAGGTTATAATTTTTTGAATAAAATAAGCCACATTGTCCCAAGGGTGAGGATGTGTGGTCCTATCAATCCCTCTTCCCTTATACCTTACCTCCTCACCTTCCTGCAAAAATGTGACTTTGGCCATTGGGACTGCGATTTTCCGACAAAACTAGCGCATTCCTTTCTTTGGTAGACCCGTTACCATAGAAACTACTTCCTTTGTAGCAACAACCCTTATTCCTTTGACTACCGAGCCCTATTCATTCAATATTTGTGTAAATTCTAGGGAAATTGCTCATTGAATCCTTGCAACTTCTCGAAATAAGCCAACCAACACACTTTCTAAAATACTTCCAGGACCTCTAGATGGTGTAATAGAGCATCAATAGAGTTATGTTAATAATGAATTGCTACTCCTCCCATTTCTGCTAAGGAGATTGTTACAAGGTTGGAACTTGTTCATGCAAATGTTTGTTAGAGTGGAGAATGTTGATATGCTAGAATTGGCAATTTTTATTCGTTCAACAATTTTATGCCATAATTGACAAGTAATGGGAATGATTCCAAGTTGGTCACAACGAGTTTTCAAGAGTAACGATTGCTAGTTGTTATTAATACAAAGTCTAATAAGTGACTACTAATTTGAGATGGTGGCATAGTGAATCGTACTATGCCACCCCCCCTTCTTTATGATAATAGTCATCCTCGGCAGGTGTGATAGAGGGTCATGTCAACCTTAAATCTAGAAATGAAAGTAAATGACAAAAAACATACCTGTCTTCGACTTACCATTGTGTTGATGTGGAAACTGTACAAGTGATGCTGACTTGATCGACACTATGCAATAACTGATTCATGGCATATGTCTATTGGTGAAGCCTTCCATTACAATAATGTGGTGACAAAGGTTTATGTGTCAGAAAAATCAGGTGTATCAACACAAAATTATAGTTGTCAACCATGAAAATGCAAGAGCACATAATATGTCAGCTTGTGATGGTGAACAAATGAAAGTATCTGTGATCTGTATCAATAGAATTATATAAAACTAAAATAATGGCTTGCAAATGTACAGAGATGTTTGAGTAAAAACTCCATATAAGTGTATCAACATAACATGTTTGAATACTTTAATATATTTCAATAGAATAAATCATGTGATAAGTGTAGCAGCTTGTGATGATTGATGAATATTGAGCTTGTAACACTAACAAATTAAATAGTAAACCAATTACAGATAGAAAAAAAAATATATCAGAATGATATTACAAAGGAATAAAAGGATATGTTGGCTGCTATAAATATGGTTTTCAACCACCACATGTGTCCAATAATGCCCCAGAGGGGTTTTCACCACTAGACATTTTTTTCACTTTTTTTTTTTTTTTAAATAATAGGAAAAAAACTAAGTGACTGACAACACAAGAATTTTTTTGTTTCCCTAACAACTTCAAGCTCTAAATTTGCATCTGAGACAATGTTGACAAATGAGTCCTTAGAAGTAGGCTTATGATACAACCATAGATAGTTTCCATTGGCAAGTAGGGATGTTTGGGACCAATCAATGGTTGTTAATTTCATAGTCCCATTGTCAAACACTGTATCTACCTCGTAAGGGCCTAGCCACCTAGTGCACAACTTCCTTTTGAAATATTTAAATCTAAAGTCATATAATAGAGTGCAATTACCCTTCTGAAACACTTTCTTCTTAATAAATTTATCATGCCACTTGTTACACTATTGTTGGATGATATCTATTTGTTGAACAACATCCAAGCATTTTTCATTTAACTTGCTCAGTTGTTCCAATCAATATTTCTAAGCCGCAATCAAATCTAAATTCACCTCCAAAGCAGTTATGAGTGTCTTTATCTAAAATTCAATGGGAAAGATAGGACTCTTACCAAATACTAACTCATAGGGAGAGAATCATGTGGTATTCCTACAAGTAGTTATGTAATCCCATAACACTTTTGGAAATCTCTTAACTCAGTCTCTTCGATGACCTACCACAGTCTTCATGAGAATAGCTTCAAGTATCTTATTGGTACTTTCCACTCGCCCATTTCCCTGTGAGTGGTAAGGTGAAGTGACTCATTGATGAATCCTATACTTCCTGACAAGATATTGCATCAATTTAGAAGTAGATTGTGCTCATCCATCCATAACTATCTCCTTTGGCACTCCATACTGAGCAAAAAATTCTTCAAATAAAAAATTTGAAACAACATGCTTAGTTTCCCTAGTGAGTGCTCTTTCCTTGACCCACTCGGTGACGTAGTCTGCATTAAAAAATATAAGTTTTGCTAAAATGGGGGATTAATTGGTCCCAAAAAATCTAAACCCCATCTCTTGAATGAATTCATCACTAGTTGAGGCTGTAATGACATTTCATCTAATTGAGTAGGATAACCCATCCTTTAATAGTTGTCACACCCTTGCACATATTTCCTTTCATATTGAAATACAATAGGCCAAAAATAACCCATATGAATCATCTTATGACCCGTTCTCCTATTTGCAAAGTGTACTCCATATGAATCATGTGTCACTTTCACTTTATTTAAGCCTTTGCAAGTGTTGTTTGCACTTTTCTCTTACTTTCGCAAGTGCCGTCTTGGAGTTAAGAAAGTATCACATCTAGTCAAAGGGAGTCATATGTACATTATCGAAGGGTAGTTCTGATGCATTACCCTACATTACTGTGTTCTATCCATCATATAGACATGCATTAGATACATTCCTCAAGTCTTGAGCATTGTTTCACTAGTGTTGTCACTTGTGTCGCAAAGTGTATCTTAGGTGTCGCACTTGGCAGAAAGTATTGTACTGTTGTTGTTTCAACATGAACATGTTGATTATGGGTGGTAAATTCTTCCATGTCAAATGGTTGATAGTATATAAGTGTGTGCTCATGTTCAAGTCATGTTCGAGTTCCATCTCTCACCTATTTGATCCCACACTTGGTCATTTTCTGCAATTGATCCTTCTCTGGTCAACTTCATCCCAAACTGTCTCCTTGAAATACACATTACATAGTATTAGGGCACAAGAAGCCTATCTTACCCTCTTGAACTACACACTGCACATTGTGCAGTCACAGTGCTCATGAAAAACCTCTTACTCCCCCAAAAATGAGCAATCCTACTTCCCAACTAGTCTCTTTCTACACATTGTGAAATCCCAATCTTTAGTTTGTCTCCCTGGCTCCTTGAACTACACAACTGCACAATCCAATTGTCCAGTCTCCCTAAAAAATTGTGCATTCCATAGTTATAGTGGGAAAGCATACCTCACTATGACCCTCAACTGCACAATCCCGCTTCTCAGGCCTGTAGTCACTGCACATTACACAATTACAGGCCTCAACCCCTCACTCATGTCCTCTGGAACTACACACTACACAATCTCTATGACTTCCTCCTTGTCCAGTACCCATTTCCAGGTGAATCAATGATTTTCATGAAGAAAGTTAGGCTAGGAGATTTTCAGACTGATGTGATCATGTCTTGTGTGAATTTCATTTGTAGGTATCATATCTTGACATGACAGGAGGATGCTTAGGAGATCATATGACAAGACACTTTTGAATCTAGAACCATGAAGAAGTCATTAAGTAAGAAGATGAAGGGACACTAGCTTATGATAGAAGATCAAAGATCAGGATTGCATGAAAACTCCATATCAATCAACCCATTGGAGGATGAAGATGAAGCACATGCAAGACCTTCCATTAAGGCATGAAGGAAGTAAAAAGAAGAGAAGCTTGACATTGACAAATCACTAAGAAGTTCTATGTCATCAATGTCAAGTCATGTTTTGTTCAATTTTCATCACAATGTCATATGTGTCAATGTGTCTTGCCACATCATTTGTGGATGTAATTATGTCTTTTCAAGAAGATGTTAAAATGTAAATGTGTGGAATTCCAAGAGTCACATGTGGAATATGAAAAGTCACATGCAGAATATGAAAAGTCACATGTAGAATAAAGAATTACTAGGAGAAGTCCAAGAGTCTTGTAGAATTTCAAAAGTCACTTGGATTTCCAATAGTCATGAGTGAAGATCAAGAGTCATGAGGATATGAAAGTTCATTCCTCTTGTTATAACTACACCCTCACAACTCAAGCAAAGGGATTTTGGAGTCATAGACCTTTCGATAGCTAGCCTTGGCTTCTCTAGCTTGGCATAGGAGAGAGGATCATTCTTTGGAGAAGTAATAAGGGAATTGATGTTCCACTATTGGAGCTAGTGGCTCACCATTGTAACTGTGTAATTGAATGTTTCACCTAATAATCAGAAGCTTGTTGAGCTCACACATTTTCATGCATGTATCATGAATATTGTAGGACTATTATTTGGATGTTTATGGTATATGTTATGTTCATATGTACTAAAGAAATTGAACTACTTCATTGGCTTTGGTACTTATCTTGTTGAATATGTGTTGTATTTTCTTTAATGATTGTTGTGTCTATCTGAACTATTTCACTAAATAACTAACAAATATTTCCTTGCTCTCATGTGCCTCTCTTATGATAGTACTATTACTTTCCTTTTAGATTTTACTTCCCACTTGTGAAGGTCTCCTTTCACACATTGCAATTGGTGTTTCACAGTGTCAACTTACTTGTTGATTTCAAAGGTTATGTGCATACTCTCTTAGGTGATTCATTGCAGCCAAGGAAAATATTAGAGTTATGGTGGTCAAGTTGATACTCCGCATGGGGCTCCTACTCCAAACAGTGTGAGGTATAGTTGGGACTTCACATCGGGGAGACCCCCTTAGTTGACAGATTTCCAACACCGTCAACAATTGGCGCTAGAAGGAGGGGCAAATGACAAGTTGTGCTTGTTGAGTCTGTTTTGAATCTCTTATCTTAAATGGATCATCCTCAAATCATACTTCCGGGGCGTTTTTCCAATAGATCCATTTGTAAAATCTTAACCTCCAATGAATCTATTTATCACTTGTCTCAATTGAAGTTTGACGTTGAGGGTGATACATCCATAGCTAAGCATATCTTTCAGTTTTTCAAGTTTTATGAATCTTATCAAATTGAGTATGAAGATCTTGCTTGTGTGTTTTTCTTCCTCACTCTTGAAGGTCGAGTTAACTGATGGTGTCATACCTACCATCTGCTTCCATTCATTCCTCAAGGAGCTTTATCAAGCCTTTGATGAGTATGATTACCGAGATGTCCTTAAAAGGATTAATCAACTAAGAATGTACCCTAGTGAATCAATTGAGGATTTTGCTAATATATTCCTTCACCTATGTTATGAGTTTCCCAAAGAAGATACAGATTGGGATTTCTTTAAACAAAAGTTTGAGCGTTTGGTTCAATTCTCTTTACACGGTGAGTCTGAATCCCCAGATGTTTATGGAGCCTAATGTGAAGACTAATATGCCTCCACTTTTCAGAAAGATATTCACACTCATAACTTCAGTCTTGAATCTGATTTGGATATCAATCATCCTCTATGATCTCTTTCTCGTGATCCCTTGCCCCTGGATCCACTTGGTCAATATTTTCCAAATCCAAGTAGTGACTAGGTCAAGGTAGTCAGGTTTCACAGGTAGAGGAGCAAAAAGGTGAGGATTCATTAGATATTTATTTTCTTTTTCAAATTCCTCTATGTGAAGATGGTATTTCTTCATTCTTGGCTGATATTTAATCTACTAATCTTGGTAATCAGTCAAATGAACTCAATTTGCCTAATCAATCAAGTAAAGTAATGGGAACCATCATTATGATGATGATGATTCTATTTATGTACATGGTGATGAATTCCTAAGTGCATCCACTGATATTTCAGTTCTTCAAGCGAATTTTGATCTGAAATATTTAAATTAAGATTCTATTTCAGTCAAAGAAGATTTTCTCATGGATGCTTCCTCTTCAACTCCTTGTTCTTTGTGTCCTATTGCTTATATGTCTTTCTCTTTATATGTCCCACCCGATAAGCAAAATTTTGAATTTTCACAAGGTAGTGAGGTTATCCATGATGAAGAAGGAAGCAATAAATTATCAAGTACGCATTCCATTCCTTATCATTTCCAATCTGGCATGAAGAAGATTATTTTGTTCAGGTTACTCATGAGATTGATCCAATCTATCCATCATTATATGTTATATTAGAAGAATCTTATGACTCGAGTAATCTTTTTTTTGAGGTTGCAAAATTTGATAGAATCAATGATGTAGGTGGCTACCATCTTGATAATAGTGGTCTCATTGAAATTACTAGTAGTAGTTGTCCACACACCATGAATGATCTGATCTAATCTTCAAAATGAAATTCTTCAATCCTTGAAATTTCATGGACTTGCCAAGAAGTCAAGGCACTTCAACTTCTTTTGATAGTTATGTCAGGTTCTCACAATCCTGGTAAGATCCTTGAACTAAGTCAAATCTATATTTTCTTGCAAGATTATTTCTTTTGCATGGTTTTACTGAATGCAAATTCCTTCTTGAAAGACTTGTGGCGTTTTGCATATAGCTTTGTTGGCTTTCAAGATTCAGTTTCAGTTGGTTCATCTTCATGCAAATATCTTATATCAAACTCAGGTTTGGAATGCATTTATCTCATGGAAGCACATAGTTGTGAAGTTGTTCATTTTGAGGATTATCATTCGCTGAAAGATGCACACCTATCAGATTCTTTTGAAAATAACCAACTCCCAATTTTTCTTGTGAATGTTATAATTCTAATCAATTTCTTCATGGCACCAGATGTCCTCTTGATTGTAAGTTAATGCTTGAGTTATTTGGCGAATCAAGTTCCTCTTTTTCATCCATTGTATCTTGACTAGTTTCACGTGTTTGATATAATATCATTCCTTTTCAATTCTTTCAATGGTTTTGCTGTTGATTTAGTTTGTAAACAGTTATAAGGAAATGGATAGTCACATTCAACATATGAGGAAGATGATTCTATTGTTCAAAGAATTTGTAAAGTTGTTCAAACTGATCTATCTTTTTTGTCTACTAGCTGAGAATCTTATGCTTTAAATGATCTATCTGATCATGATGTTGGTGTTAGTAATTGTTATTCAACTAACCATTTTCCTACAAGTATATCAGATGGTAGTTGTTTTGCATTGATCGATATTTTTGGTTCATCATCTTACTATTCAAAGACTCGTCAAGCAGTTGAGGCACTTCAACCTTCATTGATGGTTATGCCAAGTCCTGAGTATCTTGAGAAGACTTCTGGCATGATCAGATTTAGTTTCCCTTACAATATTCTTGTCTTGATTCCATGTCATTATTGAAAATTTAATTTCTCTAATATTTTGGGGTTTGCAAGAGGATGGCTTTGATTTTTATGAACCAATTTATGATTTGTTGGTAGCCTCTTTTTTTTTGTGTGTAAATAAGCTTTGATATTAACAAAAGTAGCATATAGTACAAAAATGCTGCCGAAGCAGTTGACTGGTCGCTATGGAGCAGGCCTTACCAGCTAACAACAGAGTGAAAACAGAAGAAACAGAGAAATAGAGTGCTGCCGAAAGGTACACCTCGCAGGGCGACTTAGGCCAAAAACTGGCGAGCACATAACTGAGAGAATAAAATAGAACATACATAACAAAGTCCGACAGAGGGACAGGGGAGACTGATCAGAATTTTTTTGGGGAGTCAGGCACTGTGTGCATCTCTTTGCAGTTGAGTGCATTTTCCTGGTTGACCTTCGACGGACCACCCCGATGCGGCTCTGGAGGCTTGCTGTCTTGCTCAATGTTTTTCCTGAGCAGCTTGATCAGGACAGTGAGCTTTCTGCTTATGGTATCAACCTCCTCATGCAGAGCGGTGAGTTTAAATTCACTGCTTTGAACCACAGCCATGTGCTCCTTAGTCATTGTGGCAGCAAACTGCTGGAGAGTTCGCAATTGCTCAGCCTGCTCCGCTTGGACATCCATGGCCTTAGCCAGGATGGTCTTCATGCGCCACGCTTCTGCTTGAGTGCGAACGAACTGAGTCGCCCGAGTGCTGGTCGTCCCCGGATCTTGCAGCCAGTCAACTTCCTGGCTTAACTGGTGGTCAGAAAGCTTACTCTCTTCATCCTGGGCAGAGGCCTCCAGGTCTATAATTTTCCGTTTGTTCCGTTCAGATGTTCTCCGCTCGAACATTTCACGAGCTAGCCGCAGGTCGTTGTTTGCAGACTGGTTTCTACATCCTTCGCCCGCCATGGGAGCCCTCTCTTGATTATAGCTTACCTTGCTTGCCTGAGTGAAAAAACAAATCGATGATCTCTGATTGTTGAGCACCGAAACATTGATGCTCCAAAGGAGAGCAGGGAAGGATATATAGATAATAGCGGGAAGATTTTGGGCGGTGGAGCGGATCGTGACATGTAAATTGCATGTCCGATCAACATAAATGCTGCGATTCGGAGTTGTGGAAGGGAATTGCGATGATTGAGAATGTTTTCGATCACCTCCTCCTGCACAGTTCTGAAAGTGCCAAGTGTCCCTCTGTCCTGCGGTTCTGCGGTGGCTTATGTCACTCCGGATCATGTTACTGTACAATTGACTGTGGCCTGCGGTGCGCATTATTCCCCTCAACCCGGTTGTCCTTCTGTGCTTGCTGTGTATTGATGGCTCTCGTCCCGTCGACCTATCCATACTCTTGTGGTAGTGAATTAGGCGGTCTGTCATTCTACCTTGTCAGCTGCCACCAAATCTATTCGTGCGAGGTGAGAGCACCGTTCCTTTAATTGATTACTCTCGACCTGATGCCAACAGCTGTCCACCATTCCGTTTGGGTTCTCGATCCCATGGTTTGCCAAGTGGTCGGCAACCGAATTAGCCTGCCTTCTTACCGCCTGGAAGATGAGGCCTTTCATTTTCCCGAGCAATTTCCCTATGCTCTCTGTGACCATAGCTAGGCGCCAGTGCTTGGTAGCCTTGCTGGCCGGCGTTCCCCCATAGATTTTCCTTGCCACCAGAATGGCAACCTCAGAGTCACCCTCGATTACTGCGTTTTCTGCCTGGTTTCTTTGAAGAATTGTTAAACCTTTTTCCATTGCTGCGAATTCCATTTCATTGTTGGTGCCCTCGCCCAACGCTTGACTGTAGATATGGATTATTTCACCTCTCTGGTTTTGAATGAGGCCTCCTATGCCAGCTGGTCCCGGGTTACCGCGTGAGGCGCCATCAAAATTCAGTTTCAGGAAGCCCTCAGGAGGCCGAGTCCAATCCTTTGGAGTGCTGTTGATGTTCTGCTGTTTAGCTTGGGGATTTTGGCTTTGGTCGTAGCTGATATTGAAGGCCTTCAGGATTCTCTGGTCATCCACAGAGATTTGGTTGGATGGGTCGACTTTACTTTTTACCAGAATCAATTGGCGAATATTCTCCATTAAGGTAATTCTCAGGTGCTCTATATTCCTGTGCTCGTTTTGGAAAATTCTTCTGTTCCGTTCTTTCCATATTGTCCATGTGATAAAACCTGGCAGAACTTTCCATATGCTATTGATTTGAGGGTTTTCAGAGTAATTACTTGGCCAATTGGTGATGGTGTTTTGGATGGAGTCCATATCTCTTCTGTTTTGCTGCATGATAATTTCTATCCCTTGCCAAATGTGGTTAGCCCATTCGCATGTATTGAATAAATGATTCATGGTTTCTTCTGCTTGATTACACATAGGGCAAAATGAGGGGCCTTCAAAGCCTTTTTTTCGCAGGTTCTCCCAGGTGAGCGTCTTACGCCTCATAAGGAGCCATAGAAAAGTTTGAATTTTTGGCCAGAATAAGGGATCCCAAACCTTGGTGAACCAAGGGGCTGTCTCCCCCTGCTCTGTGAGTTCCAACTGCTCTCTGGCTTCTTTAAGAGTGAAGTTGCCATTGCCCTTCATACCCCACCTCAGCTTGTCCGCCTCCGAGGTTATCCTAATTTTTCGTTTGTGAAGGACTTGAAGCAGGTCTTGAATGCTATTATTTTCCTCATTAGGGTTTTCGGTATCTGGAAGGGTCCATTCTCTCCAATCCTGGTCAATGCCATTGGGGGTCCAGTAATGATGGACGGTGAATTTTCCCCTGTTATGACAGTTTGTTTTGTAATCTTCAAGGTCTGGGTTTTCAAGCTTTGGATGCTGTTGCCAGGAATCTTCCCAGAAGAGAGATGATTCCCCATTTTGGATCTCCCAGAAGCTGTGGTCCTGAATAAGGTTTTGGTTTCTTTTTGCTAGGTTCCAGATTGGAGAGCCTTCCGGTAATTCTTGGAGTCTTATGAGGTCCTGGTTTCTGCAGTTGGGAGTGTATTTCGCCTTCCAGTGTCTGGCCCAGGGAAGGTTGGTCTCTTTCAGCCAGCGCCACCATAGTTTGGCTCCCCCAGTTTTGTTGCTAATATCGGGGTCTATTAGGTTTAACCCTCCAGCAAGTTTCGATTTACAGATCTTTTCCCAGGCCACGAGAGCCCATTTTCTCTTCTCTGTGCTGCCGCTCCATAAAAAGAATCTTTGGATGGATCGAATTTTCTGTAGGATGGCCTTGGGCGCCGGGAGGATAGAAAGCATGTATTGAGGGATGGCCTGCAGGACGGCTTTAGTTAAAACAAGGCGCCCTGCAAAGTTGAGTGCCCTGTGGGTCCAATGGTTGCATCTTTTTTCCATGTTTGCTATGAGCCTTTCCCAATGAACCTTTTGCCAAGGCTTGGTGTTGAGCGGGGCTCCCAGATATTTCGAGGGATAAGAACCATTTTGAAAGCCTAGGATGCTGGTGAGGTGGCTCTGAATAGAAACATGAGTGTTAAAGAAAAAAATAGTCGATTTGGAATGGTTTATGTCCATACCTGATGTCTTGCTGAAGAGAGATAAGATAGACTTGTAAGCCTTGGCCTCTTTGACAGTTGGAGAACCATGCAGCATAGTATCATCGGCAAACTGCTGGTGAGTAGTTGCAGGGGTGGAGGGGAGAGGGCGCAATCCATTGATTTTCCCTTCTGCTTTGGCTCTGTGAATATATCTGCTAAGCCCTTCCATGAGGATCACAAAAAGGAAGGGGGACAGTGGATCTCCTTGCCTTATGCCTCGGGAAGGAGAGAAGGTGGCCGAGGGGGATCCATTAACCAAAATAAGGAAATTTGTTGACTTGATAAGAGTGAGAATCCATTTGGTCCACCGATTGTCAAAACCAAAAGCCCTTAAAGTGGCCTCCAGGTAATTCCAATTCACTTTGTCGAAAGCTTTTGAAAGGTCGAGCTGAATCATCATACCGAGGATTTTTCTGGACTGCAAAGTATGTATCATCTCCTGCGCCAAGAGGATATTGTCCAGAATTTGTCCGCCTTCCACGAATCCTGACTGCTCCTCCGAGATGATGTCCGGGATGATAGGTTTGAGTCTGTTAGCGATGACCTTAGAGATGATTTTATAAATCACGTTGCACAGAGCTATGGGGCGGAACTTTTCTGGAGTTAGGGCTTCCTCTTCTTTGGGGATTAGGGCTAGGAAAGTAGAATTTAGGCCTTTAAGAATTGAGCCAGATCGTCTTGAATCTTCAACTACTTCCCAGACCTCTGTTTTGACTGTTTGCCAACAAGCTTTGTAGAAGTTTATAGTAAAACCATCTGGACCCGGAGCTTTATCATTTGGCATATCTTTAACAGCCTCCTCCACCTCCTCCATTGAGGTTTTTCTTAACAGAGAGGCATTTTGTGCTGGAGTAATGATTTGGGGTATGGCCTGAATTATTTCCTCTCTCGCTTCCAATTGATCTTCTTGAGATTCCTGGGCAATTTGCTTAAAATGACTAGTAAGCAAAGTTGAAATCTCATTATGATTTTGGATAACTTCTCCAGATGCATTGGTCAGTTTCAGGATTTTGTTAGCCCCCCTGTAGTCCATCATTGATCTATGGAAGAACTTTGTATTTTGCTCTCCCTCCTTCAACCATTGGATGCGAGACTTTTGTTTCCAAAGGATTTCTTCCTGTTGGCAGCGGAGATGCCATTTCTGCATTAGAATCTTTTCCTGTTCATTTGAGTCCTCCCTGTTAATCCCTGAAGCCCAGTCCTTATGAATTTGACTTAGTCGGTCTTCTATCTTGTGCTTTTCCTGGAAAATATTACCAAACTCGGTTGCATTCCATTCCTTGATTTTGTGTTTGATGTGTTTTAGTTTGGATTGGAGTTTAAACATTTTGGTCCCCCTTATATTTCTGGGTTCTTCCCACCATTTTTTCACCAGATCAGGAAAATTTGGGTGAGTTAGCCAGAATTTCTCAAATCTGAATGGCCTGTTTTTGGGGGTCTCAAGAAAAGCAGCTTCCAGGGCGATGGGCCAGTGGTCTGATCCCCCACAGGGGAGGATATCAGAGTCAACTGTTGTTCCTTCCAGTAAGATGTTTTCTGAGATCAAAAAACGGTCAAGGCGAGAGGCTATCCGGTGTTCTCCTCCTCTTCGGTTGTTCCAGGTGTATAGCCCATTTTTTGGGGGGATGTCAACCAGTTGGGCGGATTCCATGAAGTCAACAAAGAGTTCTGAGTCTCTATTTAGTCGCCTAAGGCCTCCTTTTTTTTCCAGGAGGGTGGTAATCATGTTGAAATCCCCTCCCATTATGATCTTTGAATGTTGGTGTCTTAGCTTTAACTTCATTAAAGAGTTCAGAAAAGAAATTTTGTCTTCTAAACGCTGAGACCCATAGACATTTATACAGAGGTAGGTTTCAGAATTACCTGCTAGTTGAAATTCTGTGGCAATGTATGATCTGGTAGCTTCCATAGAGGTGATTTCAATGACTCTAGAGTCCCAGAGGGTTGCAATGCCTCCTTCCCATCCGTGGCTGGCTATGTCTATATATTTGATAGTTTTTCCTAGATTTTTGGTGATGTTCTCCAGCTGATCAGTGGCACATTTTGTTTCCTGAATGAGCATAATATCTGGCTTTTCCTGTTGTAACTTCCTCTTGAGAAGTCGTTGTTTGACCTGGCTGTTGAGCCCTCTTGTATTCCAGGAGATGATTTTCATTAATAACAATGAGGTTATTGGTAGGACAGGAAGGCGTGTAAATCCTTCATTTTGCCTGAGTTGATCATAAAGATACCCAAATCATGAAGAACCTCTCCATTCGTCCTTCGACCTCTTTTCTTGTTTTGCTTCCGTCCTAATGAATGAAGAAAAAGACTTTTGGATTGGTTACCTGTGCCTTTCATGATTCCTAATCTTTTCTTTTGCTTGTCTAGCGCCGCTTGTTGTCTTGCTATGAAGAGGTCGCTGATCTTCTTTATTTCTTCCTCCGGGATATTTTCCAGCCCTTGTGTTCTCCAGTGCTTTTCCATATCTGACAGGTTTACCCCTTCTTTTTCTAGAACTTCATTGAGTTCCAGGTCTTCGCTTCCCCCATCGCTTGTTAGCATGTCTGTGTCTTCATCTCGTTCATCTGCTACTTCATGCGTTTGTATTGCTGTGGTTTCAGTGGTTTCCTCTGCCTCCGTTGATCTGTGGTCTGTCTTATTTTTTTGAGGAGCTTCTGATAGCCTTGTCTCTTTGTTGTTACCTTCCGAGTCTGCTTCTGAGTCTAGAATGCTGAAGGGGTTAAGAGTTATGCTGGGATCTGTCACTGCTTTGTTTACTCTTTTCCTGTAGGCCCTTTGTCGTGATTTTGGTTTTTTGAAAACCTCCTGGTTCTTGGCTGGCTGCTCAGGCTTGGCTTCTTCCACTGGTTTGATTAATGGGCATTCCCTTACAAGGTGACCGTGTTCATGGCATTTCCTACAACGGAAAGGGATCTATTCGTAGTCGATGGCTTGAAAGTAATCTTCATCTCTGAACTCTAGCCATAGTCCTTCATGTAGGGCACCTGAGACATCCATTTCGACGCAGATCCTGGCACAGGAAGTATACTTCCTTTGCATCGTTGCCTCCGAGGCTTTAATGAAGGTGCCAAGTCGGTCTCCTATGCGCTTTAGAGTTGCTAGGCCCCAGTAATCGATAGGTAAAGAGAAGAGGCGAATCCACACAGGGACTTGGGTGAAGGTTTCCTTTTCAGGTACAAAGTTTGCTTTCCATGGCCTCATGTAGAGGCCTGCTGATGAAAGGAAGTAAGGCCCTCCATCGAAGATCCTATCTTTGTCTTCTAGGTTAGAAAAGACAACAGTAAAAAAACCCTTAGCTCCGAGATGAAGTTTGACATCACCTTTTGGTCGCCAGTGCTGTTTGATCCATTGGCAAAGAGCTCTTTCTGTTGGCCACAGACCCATAAACTTACATATGATTGCATGCTCCATCATGTGGTCTCTGTAGGCCTGAATATCTGGATCTGAGAAAACCACACGGAGGGCTTCCTTCTTTTTGGGTTTGCAGACTCCTTGTAGGGTATTTTTAGGGCTGAGGTTGGAAGCTTCCGTTTTATCCTCGTTTTCTATGGGGTGTTTTCCCTCCCTGTGTTCCTTTTCTTCATCTGACGGAGCTATTATTGGGTCTGAGCTGTTTTGGCCTGCGTTCGGTTTGTTCCCGTGCTTCTCCTGCCTGTTGCTGACTTTTCCTGGCATCTCTGATCCGTGATTTGGATCTTTCTGCCCCTGGGTTGCTCTTCCGCTGCTTGTCCCCGAGCTGTCTTTTCGGGGTTCATACCCAGAGATATTGAAGCCTTCGTGAGTTGTGTGTTTCTGCATGACTATTTCCCTGTAAGATGGGGTCCCAGTGGACCCCCCGTCTGTCATTTTTCGGGCCAGTACACAGCCTCTGAGAAAAAGATCAGCTAATCGGTCTCTGTGCGCTGCCAGAACTGTTGGAGAACCTGTTCAGAACAGTGCTAAACCCTAGGTGCAGGGTTTTTCCTTGCAGAGCGCTTTCCCATGCATTATTCGGTCACTGTTGGTAGCCTCTTACTTAGCAAGACCTTTTTCTAATAACAAGCTACAGGTTTTTCTGATGTTCGCTAGGAAAGTCAATACAAGTGTAGATGCATCCACAAGAAGCTTTTGAGGTTTCCTTGATTATTTTTCTCATTGGAAAGGTAAGTTCGCAGGTCAGTTAAGGTTGATGGTTTTGGCACATCTTTCTACATTTAGAAAATACCTTCTATTTTCTTTGTTATCCATTCAAGTTCTTAACTTTTCCTTTGCATGATTTTTATATCGTTTTTAATCGATTGTATCTTTGTGTATGTAGGTCAGGAGCAGTTACTTTGGCTACATTGGAAATTTTATTGCACTTAGCCCTGACCTTTTAGCTGGTTAGGTTAGGAGTAGGTCTAGTTGCATCCTTGTTCCCCTTGCATACTCATCCTACAATTTCTCTCCATCTAGTCTATGCATTTGTTTTATTTTCTTATTTTTGTCTCGCACGTTTCTTACTAGTTCTTTTCCATGTCTTTTCGTTCATGTTTGTTTATTAAGACTGTTGGCCCTCATTTTTAGTCTAGTTTTGCTTAAGAAAACATACTTAATTATTGTATTTTCCATCCATTTTCCATCACATCCACCTCATTTTGATGTATTTTATGCATATTCAGGTATTTAATTTTAATTTTGAAATTTCTAGAAGTTTTTATGAAAATTGAATTTCAAGTGCAAGTTTTGGACAGAATCAGAAATTCCCGTAATAACTATATGGATATCATATTTGCAAGATACCTGGGCACGAGATGGATACATTTATGGAAAGCTTGGGAACTAGCACTAAAATAAAACCAATTGGTTTGGTCAAACCAAGCTAAATCAGGCCCAATCAAAGCTGCTCAACCATGACCAGTCACTCAGAAAATCCCAAGAAAATAGGGCAGTTTTATGATTTCATGGGCTTTTCCATATTTTTAGTGATAAGTTGGATGAATTCGACTTGGATAGGTGGATATGGATAGATATAGTTGTTAGAGATACTTTAGATCAGTTTGTTTCATGATCTTCTATTTAAGCCAAAACTTTGAAGGCTTATGCATGTAGAATTTGTATAATTTATGTGGAGACATTTGAATATTTGAAGTTAATTTGAAGAACCTGTTCTACTTTCATTTTTCTGTTCAATGGTGTGGATGATTGACTGAAGTTGTAGTAGTTGATAACCTCTTCAAGTGTGCAAGGCAAGGGTGGAGGGCCCCCACTCCAAGCTAAGTACACTTCATTGTTAAACTAGCTTGATTTTCATGAACTAGTTGCTTCAGATTTGTTTACTTGTTTTGCTTCAGATTTGCTTACTTGAATTGATGTGTGATGATTTATGTTTGCTGATGAATCTTAGTTTATTTATCATTTTGATATGAAGGGACAACACAATGTTCAAGTTGAACCCTCCTTCTATTGAATTAATGAATAAAAACTAGAGTTCATCTTTCTTGTTTTCAAGTAGTTTTATGCAATTCCAGCTTTCTAACAATAGCATAATGATGAATGAATTTGTGATGAGGAATATCAAGGATCTCCTAAGTTAGGAGCCTCTTTCATTGTTTATTTATGCATCTTAAGCTGTTGTCAATTAATGGTTTTTGATTTCTATTCATTAAGTAATATTGTATCAGAAGGACACAAATGGATCTCTTAAGTTAAGAGCTACTTCATCTCACATATGTTGCAGAAGTGAATTAGAAATTATTTAATTATATTTATATTTGTAATATGTACTTCCTTAGTTCTTCATATTTTATCTTCTAAATTTGACTACATCTGATATCCATACATTGTGGACAAACCTCCAAGTTATACAAACCTGGATTGATAATGAAATACTTGTGTTAATTTGTGTTAATAAATTAGCCCAACATTTTGGCGCCGTTGCCAGGGAGGTATTCATCAACATAGTCAAATAGAAGATAAAAACAAAATCTAAAAAAACGACAAAACAAAAACAATAAAAATTCAGTTATGTTATGTTTTTCTTAGTTATGTTTCTTTATGCCTAGAAATAGAGATCAGAAAGGTAGATTTATTAAACAAAACCCCCCATCCATAGAAGTAGGACCATCAAGACTAACTACACTGGTTGCTGGTAAACCAACAATAGAGGAATTAGAAGAAAAACAAAGAACATGACAAAGATTAACTTTAATTGAAAGACAAACCTTGTTAGCCTGGGAGGTAAAAAGGAAACAAACTCCAAAAGCAACACCTACTTCAGAAAAACAAAAGGAAACAAGGAAAATTATTAAACCAATAAATTAGCCCATTTTTGAACCCATAGATCAACCTACTTTCAAAAACAAGCAACAACTTGAATCTCAATTTGCCATCGAAATAGTTGAAACTATGACAGAAGAAGGGCAAGGATTTGTTATTCTCACTCTAGAATAGAGACTTGAATATGAAAGACAACAAAGAGAATGGAGAAGACAAAGAGAGGAAGAAGCAAAAAGAGAAGTTGATAGAAAGAGAGAAGAGGTTAGAAAAAGACAAAATGATAATGAACAAGAAAGTACAGATGATTAGGAAGCTACTTTTTGCTTTCCAATATTAGATACAAGTGCAATATTAGGAGAAGATGTGAAAATGAAAAACATTCCACCTTCTGTATTGTCTAACTTTTATAAAATGTCAAGAGAAGATCCTGACTCATTTATGTTTGAATTCGACATATTTTGTAGAACTTATGGATATACAAATGACACACACAAACTTCGTCTCTTTCCTGCTACTTTGAAAGCAGTAGCATTGAAATGGTTCATGGGTTTAGGAGAGCGAACAATAACTTCTTGAGATGACATGAAGAAAATATTTCTTAAAAAATACCAAGCCTATTATAGGCCTAGGGACTCGAAAGAAGATGTTTTTAGAATGACATAACAAGAAGACGAAAGTTTAGAAGAATACTTGGAAAGATTTGCTTACAATCTTCAAAAGTCTAAACAACACTTGCTAAACCAGGACACCATTCGAACAATCTTTCTTGAAGGTATAAGAGATGAATATCTTGAAATTCTGAATATAATGGGCAAGGGTGACATTTCAAACTTTCCATTTAATGAAATTGCATAACTATGTCAAAAATATTCTAGAGGAAGATCAAAAGCTGGAAGGAGAGATGTTAGTTCAAAAGCAACAAAATCAGCAGCAGGAGGGGTAACAAGAGCAGAGATAGGGAGCTTGTTGGAAAACTTCAAAACTAATCTTCTAAGTACATTAGGGACACAAATAGATGTTCTAAAAGCAAACAAAAAGAAAGAAGAACAAGAAGAAATCTTAGCCATCTTTTGTCCCAAATGTAGAAAGAAGCATGCATTAAGAGAATGTTCTTTAGATAGTGTTCAGGTATGTGGCCTTTGCACAGAAAACCATTCAACATAAATCTATCTAAAGTTGAAAGAATTGAAAATGAATCCAATGGAAGAAGTAAAAGGAGCAGAAGGTTTCTACTATGTGGCACCAAGAAGGCCTTGGCAGTGAAGGATTCCTCAATAATTTCCTCAGCAATTCTCTCAACAAAACTATCAGTATCCTCCTCAAAACTCTTGGAATACCCCAATGCCATGGCAAGCTTGGCCTCCACAACAATATCAAAACCAACCTGCACAAGGTTGGAGAGGATATAGTTATGGAAACCAGCCACCTCAACAAATGTATCCTCAACAATACCAACAACAATACCAGCAACAATATCAATAGCCATTCCCATACCAACAGTTCCAACAATATCCACAATCCATGCCATTTCCACAACAGAATCCTGCACCATTACTAACACAACCACAGCAGCTACAGCTGCCTTCAAACCAGCCTAGACCAACTCAACTACCAGCTCAGCCAGTAGCAAATCCAAGCAACAAAATGGATAAACCTGCATACAACGTGGAAGAAGCAACATATTTTCCAACATACTCTATTCTTCCCATAAATGATGTCCATTTAAGGTCTGGGAAAGTATTGCATAAAAATTCTCCTCCAATCATAGAAGAACCAGCCGAACAAGGAGAACAACTTAAAGCATCACATTCAGAAAATCAAACTTAGAAAGGAAAAACTGTAATAACTCCAACAACACCCTATCTAGAGAGGTTAGTAGAGCAGAAAACTCAAATGTCTCTTCTTGAATTTGATATTTTGGATGAATTAAAAAATGCTTATGTTAAAATTCCTTTATTGCAGGCGATCAAAGAAATACCAATTTATGCTAAAATAGTAAAGGAATTATGCATCAAGAAAATTGGTAAAAAGAAGAAGGATCCTACTACAATCCAAGTCATCGGAAAACTATCTAGCCTCATGTATACAAAGACAACAGTAGAAAAATATATTGACCCTGGTATCCCTATGGTTACTATTTCAATAAACATTTTTTCAGTTCCAAACACATTAATATATTTGGGAGTAGCTATAAATGTAATGACTATAGAGACAATGAAACATTTAGATTTAAACAACATTAGATCTACTACTACCATTTTAGGTTTATGTTGTGGTCACCAACAACCCCCCTTCTTCACTTGACATTAGCAATAACGTCAAGCAAAGAGGGGACCTTGAACAAAAATCCCAAAAAATATTTTTTTAAAGTTTTTGTATTTCTCTCCCTAAGGCTTAAATTGCATCGCAAAGAAAGGCCGAAGCATTGCTCGAGCGCGAAAAGCAAGACTGCGAAGGAGCGATGCGAAGTTCATCGCGTCACATACATCACACACGCCCCTTTAAAAGAAGACCTTCGAGAAATGCCGATCGCCGATATGCGATATCGCAAATCGCAAGCATCGCGCTATACGGCATAACCATTAAACAAAATTTGCGATATCTGCGATTTGCGATCTGCGATGGCAGCGATTTGCGATCTGCGATCTGAAAAGACTTATCACACGATAAACCCAGGATTAAGTGCGCGCCTTGAAGGAATTTAATGACCGCATGCTTGAGTATCTAGGAATGATTGCATTACATTTATCGAAGAGTCAAGTCATGATGAATGTCAGGGTTATGCATTCATTAGAGATTAATACTTTCACGTCAAATCTTTTCATTTCCCTTCTTCTTTGCGTAGACTGCAAGACACGCAACTAATATAAGTTTATATGCAGGAAAAATTTGGGGGAAAGAGGAAAGCGCCAATCAGATAGTAGAGAGAGAATGCCTCCGCAAACGGATGCCGCATGCAGCAGAACCGCGGATTCCAGACTATCAGCCAACCGGCACTGATGAAATTAGACTATTCAGGACTCAGAGTCAAAGGCGCACAAAAGCAGCGTGTTCAGAAAAGATCCTGAAGCTCAGACTTGGTAAAGCAAAGAAAGAAGCGCATGAGAAGGAAGACGCTTCAGGAAAACCTGGAACAAAGAACGGAAACAATTCTTAAAACAGGGGGATGTCCATACGGCACGACTCCTAACCCACTCAGTCATTCGCACGACCGGAAACCGAAAACAGCAACAACAAAATCAGTTCGAGAAGAACCTGGGTTATGCTAAGTACACGTGGCGAATACACCCAGCTAGAGAAAGGTTTTCGAAAATATCTTCTGGTCTGCCGGAAGGAAGTGCCAGCTCCTGTTATTTCCACTTTTATCTCCAGAGCGAAAGAAGAAAGCGGCCAGCCGACTCTTCCCAGGAAAATGTTGCACTGTTGACAGCACTAAAGAGAATATAAAGAAACGGTCAGAAATTAGATTTTAAGTTTAGAAATAAAGTTGCTTTTAGTAAAAGGGCGGTCATTTGAAGCCGATTCCCTAATTTCATGTAATTAAGATTGATTAGTTAGTAGTATTTAACCCTTCTCATGGTTTTTGGAGAAGGGTCCGGAAATCTGTCAAAAAACTTATCCTCAGAACATGCACTTCTGCACCCTCAGAGGAGGTTTTTGATGAATAGATGGATCAAGATTTATTTATGTTTGCATTTTAATATCTGTTACTGATGTTGCACTTCTGTACTCTTAGCAGATGTTAGAACAAGTAGAAATAAATCATTATTACTTGAAGTTTATTGGTGAACTTAGTCATAAATGGTACTTTTATCTCTTGACTAGATTCTGCTAGTATCCCTAAAGTGATATGTAGCTGAGTTCTTTATATGTTATTGTATGAATGTCTGCATTACCATTTGGCACTTCTGTACGGTGGGATCATTTAATCATGCTTAACATATAGAAGACTGATTATGCGATATGCTGTTCGCAACTATTCTGCCTAACTTCTTATGCAGAATGGTTTATCTTTATTGGTTTATATTCTGATATCAGTTGAATGATCTTTATTACCAGCTGCTGTTAGAAATCTTTCTAGATCGCGTAAACAAAAGAAAAACACCCTGGGTTAGCATAGATCAGATGTATTTCTCTTCATTAGATTACATTAGCATATAGTTAGTTTAGCAGTTAGAATCGAGACTAGTTTAGAAAAACCTCTAGATTAATATCATCAGACTCTACGCACACACACACACCCATCACATTGGGAAACTGGTCCCATTACCCCCAGTCGGACCCGCTACTCCAAACGGGCAAGGAGCCGCCAACCAGGTTCCGGACCGGGTGGGTATCCCCCTTGTTGTTGACCCGACTTCGGGCCCCTCAACATTTCTGGCGCTAGAAGGAGGGCCGAGCTATGAATGGCGCATAATTCAAAATTCAAATACCATTCTAAGAGCAAATCACCCTCACCAACTTCCCCGACTTCCCCGGTACGACTAAACTCGGAACTGGAAGTCGCTCGGACATCCACCGCTGCTATACATCCCGATACATCAGAACAACTTATTGTCGATCCCCCTGAAGTTCAAACCTTGATCCGTAAACTCCAGGGATTCTCTATTTTTAACCAGAAATTTGATAAATCTAAAGGCAGCTTGACTTCGCAATACAACCCTGCTCATCCCCTGACCCGATTGAAGAGTGAAAAGTTCGGCATTCAGCCAACTGAAATCCCTCTCCCCCTTAGGAAAAGAGCAAGGAAAGCACTTCAAGAGTCTGACAGAGAGACTCTTTCATCCACCTCGTCCATTTCAACTCCCTCTCCGCGAAGTCAACCACCCACATCTCCACCTCAAATCACTCATCCATCTTCCGCAACCCTTCCTCCACAATCGTAAAAAATCGTAACATCTCTATCTTCTCAACCTCGAAGATCATCTTCTGCACTTTTATTAACCAGCAACTCAGCGATGGCACAATCTCCATGGAACAACCCTGGGGCGGTTTTAATGCCTCCACCCCTGAGTCCAATACCTGCCCATCCTGAGAAGTGGTTACCAAAGTTCAATCCAGAAACTGGAATGCTAGCTGAAGAACATATCAATAATTTCATGCTTTCTGTTAATCTTAACGGGGTCACCAATGAAGATGCCGTGGTCCGACTCTTCCCCTATACGATGCAAGGGACAGCCGGGTCATGGTACTTTTCGCTACCCTCCGGATCTATCACCAGCTGGGATATTTTTCAAAATCAATTTCTCACCAAATTCAGCGATGATAGATCGACAGCGACACTGATCAACGATCTGTCCAATCTTAAAGCTGAGGCTAGGGAACCCATTAAAGATTTTAACTTACGGTTCAACAAGATCCTAAATAAAATCCCCGCTGCTTCCCAGCCCAGCGAGGAAGTAAGATGCGAATGGTACATCACGGCCTTACCTTCAAACTTGGCCATCTTCGTAGATAGGGCAAGCAAGACAACCTTAGTCAAAAACTTGGCTGAGGCATTGGCAGTCGAAAGACGCGTAGTAGCCCTAGAAAAGAGATCTACAATCGAGAGCGTAAATCTAAGAAAATCTCTTTCAAAGAAGAAACCAAGAAGAAGCAAACGAAGGATCCTTTCGACATGGAAGGATTACAAAAAGTCTTAAAAGCCATGTTTAATGAGATGATTGACATAAGAAAGCAAGTAGCAGAATCGTCCCCAAGAAAGCCTTTTAGGAATTTCAAAAGAAATCCCCCTATGGAGACGAAGCCACCCAACGTGGTCTCAAATGTGGAATCTGAAGAAGAAGAAGAAGAGAGCACCATCGAAACGCAGACCGACGACGAAGAAGTGGTGGAACTGCAAGGAATGTGGGATTTCATCCTCCCACAAGAGGAAGATCAAGAAGCACTTCCGGTTAGCACACGAAGCAGAAATCAACTTGATCCTCCCCAGACTACCCCAAAACAGAAGGGCGCAAGCCCTCCAGCGAAAGAAAAGGTCGCAACAAAGAAGACAACCCCTAAAGCGACCTCATTTAGTCCAGTCCAATCAGAGCAATCGCCTCCATCAAAGACACTAATAGTGTCGGATGAAATGGAGTATAACATCATCGACGACATGAAGAAGACTAGGGCTAATATCACCCTGTACGAGTTGAGCAAATTGAAACACCAACAGAAGATCATGATGAAAGAGTTACACGCCGTACCTACTGCACCTCTACCTACAGCTATAGCTTCCCATAATATAGGAAGACCCCCAATCAACGCGATCAATAAAATCGATCCAAATGACATCGCTTTGATTGGAGGGAGGTCTAGATCTCACACTCCTCCTTTCCTCCTCACTTATGAGATCTTTAACAGAAACGTGCATAACTGCTTGGTTGATTCTGGTGCTTCAACCAATATTCTACCCAAGTCAATATGTGCCAAACTTAATGTTCAACCGCAAAAATCCGCAGTGCGCATAGTTCAACTTGATCGATCACAAGTCGAAGTGATAGGCGAACTTAATCAAGTGAACATAAGACTGTCGTCCAACCCCAAGGTATGCCAGGTCATCGATATTCTAGTTGCTGACATCCCTGAATTTTATGGTCTAATTCTTAGCAGGGATTGGTCCGAGAAGCTCCACGGATATTTTTCGACTGACTGGTCACACATGTGGTTACCCTTCAACGGGAAGCCAAATCAAATAAAGGTTGAACGAGAACTGCACCAAAAGTACATAGTGACGGATTTGGAGGGAGAGAACGAAGCCATAGCATACAACAGCAGCATCATAGGCAACTACTCGGTAGACTCTTTCCTTGGAAATTTCAATGCTCACATATCACCATATTTAGAAAATTCAGTCGTGTCCCAAGTAGAAAACTTTTCCCAGACTGATGATTCAAAATGTGTTAGTTTCTTAGATAACCCTGTAAATACTTCTTTATTTTGGAAATTATATTTTGATGGCTCTAAGTCCAATGAGGGAGCGGGAGCAGGATGCGTCTTGATTAGCCCGGACGGAAATAAGACCATGCTCACATGCAGGCTGGAGTTCGATTGCACGAACAACACAGCGGAATACGAAGCCTTGGTGCAAGGCCTATACAAAGCAATCGGCTGCAACGTCAAATATCTTCAAGTCTTTGGAGATTCCGAGATCGTCATCAAACAGGTACGTAACACCATACACTGCCTGTCTAGTCATTTAAAGCACTATCAATCTTTAGTGCAAGATCTCACTGCGCATTTTACAGCATTCAATATTTCATCAATCCCAAGACTTCACAATGCAAGCGCAGACCTGCTAGCAAACGTAGCCTCCAGACTCATCCCCTCCGAAGACTTTAGTCCAGATAGGTTTTCCATAGAATTGATTTTTAAACCGTCTATCCCTGACAACATCACCAACTGGAGAGTATTCAACGACGACCCAGACATCGTAAGTTTCCTTACCTCTGAAGGATCCTACTCAAACCAGATAATCGACGAGGACTGTCATGACCACCAAATACAACAAAATGGCACTGATAATGCTATACCCAAATCAGTGGTCAAATTAGAAGATTTGTATGACTTGAAAAGTCGGTTCAAAAGGTCAGCTAACGCCAAACTTTACAGTTCAACTCTGAACTACGAATCAGTGAACTTAGGAACCGAAGAGAAACCCCAAAATGTCAATCTAGGCCAAGGCCTGGCTCCTGAAGAAAAGTCAGCATACATCCGTCTTCTACGACAGTACAAAAACGTCTTTGCCTGGAACTACGATGAGCTGAAAACTTATAACACTTCTATCATTCAGCACACTATCCCTATGATTGACAACGAGAAACCCGTCCAACAGAAGCTCAGGAAAATCCACCCCAACCTGGAAAATCAGATAAAAACTGAGCTGAATAAGTTGTTGAGAGCCAGAATAATTTTCCCGGTCAGACATTCCAAATGGGTATCCAATATGGTACCTGTTAGGAAGAAAAACGGAGATATTAGAATCTGCATCGACTTCCGGAATCTCAACAAAGCCTGTCAGAAAGACAATTTTCCCCTCCCACCTATGGAGCAAATATTACAGGCTGTAGCAGGCTCAGAATTGATGTCTTTCCTAGATGGATTTTCAGGATATAATCAAGTGCTGGTACACCCAGACGATCAGCTAAAAACCACCTTCCGAACTAAATGGGGTACCTACGCGTATCGGAAGATGCCGTTCGGTCTGATCAACGCCGGCGCTACTTTTCAAAGAGCTATGGTCATTGCGTTCAAAGGGTTAGTCAATAAATCAGTAGTGATTTACCTGGATGATATAACTGTGTACTCCAAGAACCGAAGCGACCATCTCAAAGATTTGAAGCAAATCTTTCAAAGATGTTTAAAGTATGGAATCTCGCTTAACCCGAAGAAATCTTTTTTCGCGTTGAGTGAAGGAAAATTGCTAGGGTTCATAGTGTCCAAATCGGGCATTCACATTGAACCTGACAGAATCAAAGAAATTTCCGAGATATCCATGCCCCATAACAAAAAGACCATGCAATCTTTCCTAGGACAGATCAATTTTGTGAAAAGATTTGTCCCAGATTTTTCACGTATTATTTCTCCTTTACAAAAAATGATAAAAAAGAATTCAAACTTTAAATGGGGTCTAGACGAGCACAAAGCGTTTAACTTAATCAAACAAGCCATCATCAACGCTCCATCCCTAGCAACCCCAAATTTTTCAGAACCATTCATCTTATACACGTTTGCCTCAGAAAATTCTTATGCTGCGATCTTGACCCAGGCAAACCAAGAAAAGGCAGAAGCCCCAATCGCATTCTTTAGCTCAAACTTACAAGGTGCTGAGCTGAAATATTCGGACGTAGAGAAACAGGCGTATGCCGTTTTCAAAGCGGTCAAATATTTCAGACCCTTCTTGCTAAAGGCCCATACCAAGGTCATAGTACCATTCCCAGCGGTAAGAAACCTCCTGATTCAGAAAGACGTGGGTGAAAAGAGAGCGAATTGGATCACCGCCTTGCAAGAATACGACCTGGAAATCAAGCCGGCACACATCGTAAGAGGCCAAGGCTTCTGCAAGATGTTAGCCGGAGCATCGCAAATCCCCGAAGAATCGCCTGAAGAGGTACACACGTATGAGGTAAGCCTAAACGACGTAGAATCATTTTATGCTGACATCATTTATTTCCTGAAAAACGGATATGCTCCATTTCACCTGGATCACATCAAAAAGAGAGCCCTGAGGTTGAAAGTTAAACAATATCAGCTCGTAGATGATGTCTTGTTTAAAAGAAACTATGATTCTGTGCTTCTTAGATGTCTTGAGAAAACTGAAGCCGAAAAGGTTTTGCAGGAACTCCACGATGGACCAGCAGGTGGACACTATGCTGGAGAAGCCACCGCAAAAAAAATCTTACGTGCAGGATACTACTGGCCCACGCTGTTCAAGGACTCGTACAATCACGTAAGAAAATGCCAAGTCTGCCAAACGGCTGCAGGGAAACAAAAGAAGTCATCCATGCCTCTGCAGCCGGTTAACATCGAACAACCGTTCAGCGAATGGGGCCTGGACATAATAGGTCAGATCGTTCCTCACTCCTCTAAATAGCATAGGTATATCCTCACTGCAACTGACTATTTTACTAAATGGGTAGAGGCAGTTCCTCTCAAGACAGCTAATTCTGAAAACATTGTTGAATTCATAGATCAATTCATCATTACTAGGTTTGGATTGCCAACGGCCTTAATATTTGATAACGCTTCATATTTTTCTGGAAATACCATGACTGAGTTCGCACTCAAAAGAGGGTTCAAACTAAAGTATTCCGCCAACTACTATCCACAAGGTAATGGGTTGGCTGAATCAACGAACAAGAACCTAATCAGGATCATCAAAAAGACAGTCGACCAAAACCAAAAGAATTGGCACAAAGCGCTGGTAAACGCCTTATGGGCAGACAGAATTACCAAGAAAGCCTCTATCGGGACTTCTCCCTTTAATTTGGTTTACGGGAGAGAAGCAGTTCTTCCTACTCACTTACTCATTCCCTCCTTGTCCTTAGTGCAATACATTGATGAAGTACCTACTTCTCCCTTACAACTAAGGCAAATGGAAATAATCAAGTTAGAAGAACGACGAGAGTAGGCCAAGAAAACCCATGCTCACCACCAAGCGCTGATAAAATCCTCTTTTGATTCGAACATAATGACCAGAAAAAACTTTCAGATGGGTGATTTAGTTTTGAAGTGGGATAAGGCTCACGAAGAAAAGGGCAAACATACGAAATTCCAGAAGCTATGGCTTGGTCCTTTTCAAATCGTAGAAGTCATAGGCCCATCGACTTTTGTGTTGCAGGACTTTACAGGCAGGAGAGATTCTCTGCCTGTAAACGGACAAATCCTCAAAATGTATTTCCCATAGAAGGTCATCCTTCTATGTTTGTAGGATAATTTTAATTTTTTTTTATTTTTTTTACGTTAGTTTTCCATTTTTTTTTAAATAGGGCTGGTTGTGAACGATCATAAATAGTATTCATGAAGAAACATACCATTTCTCTATCAGATTTTGATTTCACTTGTATAAATAGCAAAACTTTTCGAAAAATCTGACTTTTATTATTGACAGGTAGAGTTAACTTTAGCCTGAATGTGATGTTAGTTTCAACTTTACAAAGAAATCTGGGATAAAAGTAACTTTTGGCAAAAAATTGTTTTATGCCAATGCAATGAAAAGTATCATCGATAGCAAAATAAGTATTCTCTGCAAAAACTGCTGTTCTTAAACTCTATTATTGTCGTCCAGAGCTTTCTTAAGGAAAAACAATGACTTCCTCCCTGCTAAGGAGAATCGCAGCATCCAGAGAAACAATCCAAGAAAACACTATATCTCAAAGAATAAGAGGTCTCATCGCGAGCCGGCTTATCATGATCACAGATATTATAACTTGCTGACTTTGCCACTACTCTCTATCAAAACAGGGCAACGACTCAAGATTGTTGCAATCGAAAGACAAGGGGTCTCATCACGAGCCAGCTTGTTCAGCAAAAGTGTAAATCAAGTGGATGACTGTGTCATAATTTGGCCACCAAACCAAGACATTGTTCTTTAGAGAATAAAAAATTAAAAAAGAAAGAAAAAGTGTCAAAAGGATTTTTCTCTGGAATGTTGTAAATAACCTCAAGCAGGAAAAAGGATCATTGCTGGATAACATGGTAACCCTGTCGAGGCTATGGACGCTTGCGGGCAGCAGAGGCTCTACCTACGACAAAGGAGCATACTTTACAAAGCTAGTACGCAGAGAAGACCTTATTTTGTCTTTGAAAAGACTGAGTAATGACTAGGTATGAATACAAGAAATAACCCAGAGGAAACAAACAATCAGAATGAAATAAGAAGTTGTGACGAAGCATCATTGACAGGATAAAAGGTAATACTCTATCTGTCCATAACAAAATTTAGGCATAAGAAAACTTTTCTGTTTTGGAAGTGAAAATGCAATAGAACAAGCAGAGATAACTGGTTCTTCACAGTGAATCGCCATTGTTGTGGTCACCAACAACCCCCCTTCTTCACTTGACATTAGCAATAACGTCAAGCAAAGAGGGGACCCTGAACAAAAATCCCAAAAAATATTTTTTTAAAGTTTTTGTATTTCTCTCCCTAAGGCTTAAATCGCATCGCAAAGAAAGGCCGAAGCATTGCTCGAGCGCGAAAAGCAAGACTGCGAAGGAGCGATGCGAAGTTCATCGCGTCGCATACATCACACGCGCCCCTTTAAAAGAAGACCTTCAAGAAATGCCGATCGCCGATATGCGATATCGCAAATCGCAAGCATCGCGCTATACGGCATAACCATTAAACAAAATTTGCGATATCTGCGATTTGCGATCTGCGATGGCAGCGATTTGCGATCTGCGATCTGAAAAGACTTATCACACGATAAACCCAGGATTAAGTGCGCGCCTTGAAGGAATTTAATGACCGCATGCTTGAGTATCTAGGAATGATTGCATTACATTTATCGAAGAGTCAAGTCATGATGAATGTCAGGGTTATGCATTCATTAGAGATTAATACTTTCACATCAAATCTTTTCATTTCCCTTCTTCTTTGCGTAGACTGCAAGACACGCAACTAATATAAGTTTATATGCAGGAAACATTTGAGGGAAAGAGGAAAGCGCCAATCAGATAGTAGAGAGAGAATGCCTCCGCAAACGGATGCCGCATGCAGCAGAACCGCGGATTCCAGACTATCAGCCAACCGGCACTGATGAAATTAGACTATTCAGGACTCAGAGTCAAAGGCGCACAAAAGCAGCGTGTTCAGAAAAGATCCTGAAGCTCAGACTTGGTAAAGCAGAGAAAGAAGCGCATGAGAAGGAAGACGCTTCAGGAAAACCTGGAACAAAGAACGGAAACAATTCTTAAAACAGGGGGATGTCCATACAACACGACTCCTAACCCACTCAGTCATTCGCACGACCGAAAACCGAAAACAGCAACAGCAAAATCAGTTCGAGAAGAACCTGGGTTATGCTAAGTACACGTGGCGAATACACCCAGCTAGAGAAAGGTTTTCGAAAATATCTTCTAGTCTGCCGGAAGGAAGTGCCAGCTCCTGTTATTTCCACTTTTATCTCCAGAGCGAAAGAAGAAAGCGGCCAGCCGACTCTTCCCAGGAAAACGTTGCACTGTTGACAGCACTAAAGAGAATATACAGAAACGGTCAGAAATTAGATTTTAAGTTTAGAAATAAAGTTGCTTTTAGTAAAAGGGCGGTCATTTGAAGCCGATTCCATAATTTCATGTAATTAAGATTGATTAGTTAGTAGTATTTAACCCTTCTCATGGTTTTTGGAGAAGGGTCCGGAAATCTGTCAAAAAACTTATCCTCAGAACATGCACTTCTGCACCCTCAGAGGAGGTTTTTGATGAATAGATGGATCAAGATTTATTTATGTTTGCATTTTAATATCTGTTACTAATGTTGCACTTCTGTACTCTTAGCAGATGTTAGAACAAGTAGAAATAAATCATTATTACTTGAAGTTTATTGGTGAACTTAGTCATAAATGGTACTTTTATCTCTTGACTAGATTCTGCTAGTATCCCTAAAGTGATATGTAGCTGAGTTATTTATATGTTATTGTATGAATGTCTGCATTACCATTTGGCACTTCTGTACGGTGGGATCATTTAATCATGCTTAACATATAGAAGACTGATTATGCGATATGCTGTTCGCAACTATTCTGCCTAACTTCTTATGCAGAATGGTTTATCTTTATTGGTTTATATTCTGATATCAGTTGAATGATCTTTATTACCAGCTGCTGTTAGAAATCTTTCTAGATCGCATAAACAAAAGAAAAACACCCCGGGTTAGCATAGATCAGATGTATTTCTCTTCATTAGATTACATTAGCATATAGTTAGTTTAGCAGTTAGAATCGAGACTAGTTTAGAAAAACCTCTAGATTAATATCATCAGACTCTACGCACACACACACACCCATCACATTGGGAAACTGGTCCCATTACCCCCAGTCGGACCCGCTACTCCAAACGGGCAAGGAGCCGCCAACCAGGTTCCGGACCGGGTGGGTATCCCCCTTGTTGTTGACCCGACTTCGGGCCCCTCAACAGTTTAACAGATAGATCTAAAGTTATACCAGAAGGAATATTAGAAGATATCATAGTCTCTTTGGATTCATGGGAGTATCCTATAGACTTCTTCATTTTGCAGCCAAAAAAAAACTTGGGAGAACATCCTCTAATCTTAGGTAGACCATGGTTAGCCACTACTGATGCCTTTATAGGATGCAGATCGGGAAGTATGATTATTGCACATGGGGATGAGAGAAAACACATCACACTTTATTCTCTAGCACAAGCACCTTCTTTAGTATCATTGCTTGAAGGACAAGAACAACAACAAACTAAATTAGTTCTAAGTATTAACCAAGTCTTTGACCTTAGAGAAGAAGAGGAGAATGAAGATCTATTGGATCTTTTCATCTCAGAACCAGATATTTCAGAGCAGCTTAGAGTAGCTTAGTATGAAGCTGCAAGTAATCTTTTGAACCACTGTTTTCAGGAAACCTGCACAATTCAATCACTACAAGAATCATTCACAAATATTTTTCCTGTAAACACAATTACCAATTCAATAACTAGAACAATTGAGATTTATCCTGGGAAACATTTGAACATTGGTAATAACTTACAATCGTCACAAGAACAAGAGGTAATAGCATTATTACAAAAGTACTCAAAAGATTTTGCCTGGGATTACATAGATATGTAGGGAATTCACCCCAACACATGTATCCACCACATCTATACTGATGACCAGATTAAACTAGTAAGGCAGCCTCGAAGACAGATGAACCCTATGATGAAGGAAATCATGAATTTAGAACTACACAAACTACTACAAGTTGGGTTCATCTATCCTATTTCTGATAGTAAATGGGTCACCTTTAGTGGTTGTACCAAAGAAAAATGGGAAGTGGAGAATATGTGTAGACTAGCGGGAATTAAACAAAGCAACATTAAAAGATCATTTTCCGCTACCATTTATAGACCAAGTCCTAGATTTATTAGTTGGGAAGAAATTCTTTTCTTTCCTAGATCAGTTTACTGGGTATAATAAGATTAGAATAACAAGGGAAGACTAGGAAAAATAACATTTACCTGCCCATGGGGAACATATGCATACAATGTTTTTCCTTTTGGGATATGTAATGCACCTGCTACTTTCCAAAGAGCAGTTCTTGCAATATTTGCTTATCTGATCATGAATGTGTAGAAGTCTATATGGACGATTTCATTGTATATGGAAACACATATGACGATTGTTTGAAAAAGCTTGAGAAAGTTCTAAAACGATGCATAGAGACAAATCTGTCCCCGAGTAATGAAAAATGATACATGATGTTAACAGAGGGGATAGTGTTGGGGCATCATATTTCTTCATCAGGAATTGATCCAGATCTTGGAGGGAGGCCCCCAAGATCTAAAAGATTGAAATGGATTTTGGGGGAGCGGCCCCCAAGATCTGAAAATTTGAAATGACAGAAGAAAAAGAGGAGAGTGCCCAATAAACAAAAACCACAAAGAATTTTTTTATTAAAACAGAGAATAACTGTAAAAGCTACATTGTGGTGGACAAACTGTCCTTCTACAAAATGCGACTTGTTACTTATAGTCCTTTTCAGTTACAATACCACGGGTCAATTCCATGGGTGGATGTCACAATACCATGGGTGGATGTCACTTACAATACCATAGGTAAATTCCATCGGTGGATGAATAACACGGGTGGATGAATACCATGGGTTGATGCCATTTTCTATTCAGATCATTCCTCCCTCCTTAAGAAGCAATGGTCCCCATTGCGTGAAGTTCCCTCCTGTGAAGCCTTTGTTGAATATGAAGAGCCACTGAAGAGAAGGGTTTTATGTGGTTAACCCATAACCATGATGAACGAAGGTTCGAGGATAGATATACCCTATAATTCTTGTGACCAACTGTGACACTGACAGTGTGCGACCTATTAAATGGATTTCGATGAAGTGTGGGTTTGTGGATGACCCATAACCATGATGAAAGAAGATCCAAGGATAGGGATACCCTGTAATGCTTGTGACCAACTATGATACTGATAGTGTACGACCTAGCAAATGGACTTCGATGAAGTGTGGGTTTGTGGATGACCCATAACCATGAAAAATGAAGATATGAGGATAGAGATACCCTGTAATGCTTGTGACCAATTGTGATGCTAACAGTGTGTGGCCTAGCAAATGGACTTCAATGATAATGATTTTGTGCGGTTGACCCATAACTATGATGTTGGTTGTTGATGAAGTAGCAGGTGCCTACGGGATGACATGTCTCTAAAGAAGCCAAGCCGAATGTTTTATGATGAAATTGATGAATGTGAAACAGGTGCCTACTAAAGCGGGGTGGGAGGGCACATCTCCAAAGGGAACCCGCTTCGAATGCTGCTTCGGAATTAAAATGGACATAACTCGGTCAATATAACTCATACTTTTTATTATAACTTGTTTTTGGAAACAAAAGGACCATTTTGCATCTTCCCATGTGTTGGAAATCCTTATCTGGACACTCTAGAATCTCATATTCGCGCTGCAACTTTTCCGCCGTCACAAAAGTTCTGAAAAAATAGTTGACTTTAAATCAGCGGTATCTCCCACATCCGAACTCCGATTCGACCCATTTTTTTTGAAATTGAGCAATTTTTCGAGAGGAGATCAGATATACAATCACTTTTATGAAATTACGCACTAAAATTACTAAAAAAATATAGGAGAGCCACCATCCACGAATTTCCATCAGAAACATTTATGCAACATAGCTGATTTTAAATCAGCGATATATCCCTCTTCTGGACTCTGATTCGGCTGATTTTCTTTTTTGAATTTGGGTATTTTTTTGTAAGTAATCCATATCTGTTATTTGGTTTTGTAAAGTTTTCACCAAAAATTTCATATCTTATCTGCAAACTCGCCGCCCAAAAACATTCCCGTGACAAAAATGAAAAAATAAAAATTCTTCCCGCTTGGCCCAAGAAAATGCTTTGTGGAGGACGTAGCACATGCATGAAGTTTGTTGAATATTGCTGCAAATTTGAAGCTGAAATATGCATCAAACCCTCATTCCCATGGAATCATAACTTTCTCTGATACCATTGATCCCAATCTTTGGGGGAGGCCCTCAAGATCTAAAATATTGAAATGGATCTTGGGAGGGGAGGCCCCCAAGATCTGAAAAATTGAAATTTCTAGAA
The DNA here is from genome assembly GCA_031772625.1 of Pinus tabuliformis. Lineage (NCBI taxonomy): Eukaryota > Viridiplantae > Streptophyta > Pinopsida > Pinales > Pinaceae > Pinus > Pinus tabuliformis. The sequence goes on from CM062805.1 coordinate 231,932,741, forward strand.
GAAAAAGAGTAGAATGCCCAATAAACAAAACAAAAAAGATCTTGGGGGAGGCCACCAAGATCTGAAGAATTGCAATGCTAGAAGGAAATTGACAAAACACATAGTAAATAAAACCACAAAGAAACTTCTTATTAAAACCGATAATAACTATAAAAGCTACATTGTGGCAGACAATCTCTCCTTTTACAAAATGCGGCTTGTTACTTATAGTCTTTTTTAGTTACAATACCACGGGTCAATTCCATGGGTGAATGAATACCATGGGTGGATGTCACAATACCACAGGTCAATTCCATGGGTGAATGAATACCATGGGTGGATGTCACAATACCATGGGAAAATACCATCGATGGATGTCACTTACAATACCATGGGTGGATGAATAACATGGGTGGACTGAATACCATGGGTTGATGCCATTTTCTATTCGCATAATGAATTAAGGTGGATCCAACAAAAATACAAGTCATTGTGAATTTAATGCCACCTACAACTCAAAAGGAGGTAAGAAGTTTCTTGGGTTATGCAGGCTACTATAGACGATTTATTGAAAATTTCAGTAAAATAACACAACCTCTATTCAAGTTACTTGCAAAAGATGTTGAATTCCAATGGACAAATCATTGTCAAAATGCATTTCAAATATTGAAAGAAAAACTATCAGTTGCCCCCATTCTTCGAGGACCGAATTGGTCTTTTCCATTTCACATTTTCACTGATGCATCTGATACTGTTATAGGTGCATCACTTGGACAGAAAGAAAACCTAGTTAATTATGCTATATAGTTCATAAGTAAAAACTTAACAATACTTCATAAGTAAAAACTTAACACCAGCATAATTGAACTACACAATCACATAAATGTTAGATGTAGTACATGCAATAAACAAATTCAGCATTACATAACAAGCTACCAAGTGTTCATTCACATAGACCATTTAACAATCAAATACTTAATGAACAAAGCAATCACAAATGGTAGAATTACAAGATGGTTACTGTTAATGCAGGAATTTAACATTACAATTCAAGATCAACCAGGGAAAGACAATCAAGTAGCTGATTTCCTTTCAAGGCTTCATACACCCGGTGATCCAAATCCTGTATCAGATAATTTCCCATATGAACATCTATTTGCAATCACTGCCAAAACACCATGGTTTGCAGATATAGAAAACTATTTATCCTCTGTAAAATTACCATCTCAGTTCACAAAGAAACAAAAATGAAAGATAATTAAAGAAAGTTCTAGATATAGCTGGGTGAATGGTGATATATTTTATACTAGTTCTGATATGATAATAAGAAAATGTATTAGAGAGGATGAAATATTAGAAATTTTGAAATCATGTCATGGCGAGCCATGTGGTCATTTTGCAGATAAGCGGGCAACTTACAAGGTGCTGCAACTCGGCTACTACTAGCCAACAATCTTCAAAGACTCCAAAGCCTATGTCAAGAGGTGTGATAGTTGCCAAAGAATAGGAAGGCCAATAATATAAGATGAAATGCCACTTAAGCCACAAGTGCTCATAGAACCATTTGAGCAATGGGCTCTGGATTTTGTGGGACCAATAAATCCACCATCAAATGGAAAGAAGTACATCTTGGTATGTACTGATTATGTAACTAAGTGGGTTGAGGCAAAGGTAGTAGCAAGAGCAACAAAAAACATAGTGGTCACATTCCTCTTTGAGGAAATCTTTGTTAGATTTGGGGTACCAAGACAGATTGTAACTAATCAAGACACACAGTTCAATTCAAAACTTGTTCGTGATCTTACAAAGAAGTACAAGATCAAACATAGAAAATCAACACCGTACCATCCTCACGCAAACGGACAAGTGGAGTCAACAAACAAAGTATTGGAAAATATCATGACAAAGACAGTACAAATGAAAAGGAAGGATTGGTAAGAAAAGTTAAGAGATGCACTACAGGCATATAGAATAACATGGAAAATCACAACTGGGTTCAGTCCATACAAGTTAGTGTATGGAATAGAAGTCCCGTTACCCATAGAATTTTAGATACACACATTCAAGTTAGCAACAAAGTTAGGACTTGAATTGTCTGAATCACAACAACAATGGATAATGGAATTGAATCAATTGGATGAACAGAGACAACAAGCAGTGGAAGACACAACTCTGGTGCAGCAGCAAAGGATGAAATTGCATGATTGATTCATCAAGAACAAGACATTCAACAAAGGAGAATGGGCATTATTGTTCGACTCCAAATTCAAAGATTTTAAGGCAAAATTTACAACTCATTGGCTGGGGCCATATGAGATAGAAAAAATCTTTGATAATGGAGCTGTTGAGATAAAAACAATTGATCAAGAATCTACTTCATTTCTAGTTAACAAAAATAGGCTTAAAGACTACAATAAACCTATCAATGAAGAAGATTTTGTGAAACAAATGACAAAATATACTGATCTAGAAGTAAAGGAACAACATAGCAATATTCCTTCCAGTACTCCAGAAGAAGATATATATATATATATATATATATATATATAAATAATAAAAATTTTTTCTTGTGAAAACCAAAGCAAACGCGAATTCATGGAGGAAAACCAACTAGTTTGGCCTGTATGAATTCACAAATTTTTGTTTTACTCTCACGACAATTTGATTTTGCAGAATGAACCTCCAAAACAATACAATACTTGAGGACAAGTCTTTAGATAAGCAAGGGGGAAGTTGCAAAAGAGACTCAGTTTGAGTAGCTAAAAGTTGAGCAGATGAATTGAAGAAGGAACTTGAATTGTATCACATAAGGGACCTGAAACATTTGTGGAAACATTGTGCAGAAGGGACTTGAAATGTTAGAAGAAAACATGTATCATACTACATAAAAATATACATGACAGTAGGGACCTGAAATGTTAGAAGAAAACATGTATCATACTGCATAAAAATATACATGACAATAGGGACTTGAATCATCAAGTACCAATTGCAAAAGGGACCTGAACGACATCAAGAATCAATGAACCTGAATCAATGATGGATGCAAGAACATGAAGTAGAAATAAAGCCTACATTTCAATCTATCTTAGACAATTCATCAAAGACATTTGACTAGAAGACATCATTGAATACTATCAGGGAGTAATGTATAGTGAGTACAAAGTTTGGCTCTTGAAATTTCAAAATTTTTAGAATTTTTTTAGAGATTGTTAAGTTTGAGTTAGTACCTGACATGCGTATTTTACTCACATATTCATTTCACTACCCTCATCATATTATCCTATTCATATATTCATACCCATTATTCTACATTTAATCCCATAAACATCCTCCAAATATTCATTTCATATTCTATATTCATATTCCATATTCCATTTACATATTTCATATTCATTTCATTTCATAACCCTAAGTATTTTTCTTTTAAAAAGCAAAAGGATTAAAATAGAGGGTCCAATAGTTGAAACCCTAGAACCTACAAAACCATACACAAGATTAGTATTAATGAAATTAATTTCAAATATGACCTAAACATGGTCATTTTAAAATTAAAAGACATATATATTGAAAAACATATATTGAAACATGCACATTATGAAGTAATACAAAGTGAAGGAAATTGAAATAATTTATTTCGACAAGTTATAATTAAAGCGCATAAAAATGGTGCTATTGAGTGAAAAGGTTATCATAATGCAAATCATGTGATGACTATACAATGCAAATAAACATTATGAAATGTTTCGGAGGTATAAGACGTGGGACATGGATATGAAGAGGAGGTATGATGACAGTTAACGGGGATAAGGTTATCCATTAAAACTATAAACGATGCAATCAAACTATAATTAAATTCAAAGTAGCGATCAAATCGCAATGCACCATGAAATGAATAACAATATGAGCAAGTGGAAATGAAATGTTTGGTAGGCAGATTATATGGTGGAATGAGTAATACAACAGTTAATGGTTAAGTAATAAACTCCGAGACGTGGAGGTAAGTACTGTAGGTTGGTATGCAGGGCGCCCACGATGAAACAAAGGATAGCCACGAAGGAAGCAGTTAGAAGATGCAATAAGTGGAACATTCAACCAAAATTTGAAAACATAATAGTGAACATTTCAAACAACACCGTGAGTTTTTCATTCAACCAGAACTCATGCAATATACCTCTGCAATTTTTACATACAGAAATTTGTAAAAATCTCTTTCTCTCCACCATCACAGTCGTTTGCAGGCTCAGGGAGAACATTTAAGTGTTGCATAAGCCATTAGCACACATTTGCGAGCCTGAGGTGAATGGTTTGAAAGAGAAAACACGGAAACAGAGGAAATCAAACTGGGAGAGAAAAGGCAAGAGATATAGCAGTTGGAAATCAGAGTCATAAGAAGAAAAAGTGGAGTACATTGAGGGATAAGCCAAGTAAACTAGCAGAGCAAGCGGAGTTAATTAAGAAAGATCTCGTGAGCAATAAGGTAAGACCAAAACTTGATCTCCCTCAATAAATGCAGCAAATGTTTTATGAGGAAATCTCAGGATTTTTAAATAAAACACAAGTTTGACTCCAGGATATAAGAAGCGCTCCAACCATCGTTTACTCCTTTTTAAACGTTGTCTCTGCCATTAGTCAAGAAATAAGGTTTTTGGAACGAAGTTTAACAGTGGTAAACATTATGAAATGCAGGTTGAATGAGCCACGACATAAAGAATCACAGAAATTCATTGCATACAGGTAAATCAACTCGGATCCTCCACGTTCACTCATGAAATCGCCAAATTGATTGATGAAACAAAATGTTAGTTAAAGTTTGATTGCATAAGTAAATGCTTTCGCCAAGTTGAGTGATGAAACAAAGTGTTTAGTTGTAGTTTTGATTACATAAACACATGTTTTCACTGAAGATTGGGTAATGAGATAGAGTGTTAAGTTGAAGTTTGGTTGCATAAACACATGTTTTCACCAAATTGGTCAACGAAACAGAGTGTTAAACTTATAGTTTGTTGTGATTTCATTGAATACACAGTGAAATATTTATGGTTGATTGCACAAACAGTGGGTTTGATTGCACAAACAGTGGCCTTAATTGTATAAACAGTGAACAAGATAATGACTCCAGTTTGACATAAAAATGAGTTTGATAACCATAGGAAAGTTATAAGAAGAATGAAAATTGAAAAGAGGAGCTATGGTATGATTTTTTTTTATATAAAAAAAATTTCAAAATCAAAACAGAGTTCGATTTGCAATTTTTTTTTTTATAAACAATGATATGCATAAAAAATAACACTTCATTTATATGGATAGAGCAGAGTTTTGGTGAAAGAAGAATAGAACCAAGAATGGTTTTTACATCAGAATAAGCAGGATGTTTATTTTTGTTTTTCATTCACAAAGGGTAATGTTTTGAAAAGAACAATGATTCATTGTTGTAGTGAGACATAGACTATACAAGCCTGATTTTATTGTTTCTAAAGAGTATCATGAGAAAGGTAAGCCCTACTACTAATTGAATCAAAAAGATAGTTATGCATGAATGATTGTTATTTTCATTTTCAAAAATGAAGTTAATGACAGTAGAAGGGTATATTAATTGGTTTTCAGAAAACATGATCACCAGAATAGAACCAAAATTTCAAATTGAGCAATGGAAGAAGGAAATAGTAGAAAAATTATATCAAGCAGGGCTTATAGGGTTTCTACAGAGGTTTAATGGTCACAGTGAGGGTATAACTAGGGAGTTTGTGAATAACTATACCCAGGATCAAACAATGGTAGGAAACTTAAGCATTCCATTGACTTTGAATACATCTCCCAAGCATTAGATCTTCCATTGACAGGGGAAAACTATCATAAAGGTCTACATTTCAAGGAGAAAGCATGGAATTTCTTCTTAGAAAAAACAGGAAGAGAACCTTTGACAGAGCTAAAGGCATACCTAGGGAGTGGTTCAATGAGCCATGGGGAGAGTTAGTTTTGATTATTCAAAAATTCTTCACATGTGATAGAGGACATAGTGTGACACATTTGTATCATGTTAGGCTGCTCCAACACATTAAGGGAGAAGTCAAAATAAACTTGCCATATTTCTTCTCCTGAAGTCTCATTAAGATGATAGAGTCAGTGAGAAATGAGAACAAACCAAGAGAAGCTCAAGTTTATCATCAGGGACTAATAAAAATTCTTGTAGAGCATCAAGTAAAAACTCAGGGCATAATTTGGAGAGAATTTTTAGTCCAAAACTAGCATGAAGAACAGGTCATTGAAGAACAATACAAAACAGATCAAGAAACCAGGGGCATCATGAATTCACCACTTTATCCTAGAACCAGGTCTAAGAAGCAAAACAACATTGTTATGGTTGAAAAGGAAACATCCATCATATCCACTCCTAGGAGGCATAGGAGAAAGAGCCCAATAGAAACAAGTAGCAAGGACCAAGAAGTACAAATTGTAGAAACATGTTCTACAAAGAAACAAGTAGAAGATATAATCGAAATATTAGAGAAAGAAGCTCTAGAAAAAGACTCATATTTTGATAATGTGGAAGCCACATCATTTGCAAAAGATACACAGGAACTAGAAAAAGAGTTGCACTTGAGCAAAATCAAAGAATTGACAGATCAACTAGAAATAAACAAGATCCTGGAAAAGCACTTGAAGAAAGAAAATAAAGCATGCAAGAAAAATAATGCAAAGTTAGTAAGGGAGAATGAAAAATTAACTAAAGAGGTAGGCAAACTAAAGAGAAAGAATGATATACTTTGCAAACAGGCATTCAAGTGGCTTAAAGATAAGAACATGTGGAAGAACAAATATGAGAAACAAAAGGTCAAAGCTACTATGTATAAAGAAGAACATAGCATGGGGATAGATTATTTGTTAGAGGCAGCACAACAGGAAGCATTAGGGTCAGGCACATGATTCACAACAGAGGTTAGGAGATCCAAGAGGAAGAAACACGCATGAGTACATGCTTGTGAATAAGCAAGGGGGAGATGTTTGCCCTCTTTTTAGTCCAGTTTTGCTTAAGAAAACACACTTAATTCTTATATTTTCCATCCATTTTCCATCACATCGACCTCATTTTGATGTATTTTATGCATATTCAAGTATTTAATTTTAATTTTTCAATTTCTAGAAGTTTGTATGAAAATTGAATTTTAAGTGCAATTTTTGGATAGAATAAGAAATTCCTGTAATAGCTATATGGATGTCATATTTGTAGGACACCTGGGCACGAGTTGGATACATTTATGGAAAGATTGGGAATTAGGACTGAACTAACTCTAATTGGTTCGGTCAAACCAAGCTAAATCAGGCCCAGTCAAAGTTGGTTAACCATGATCAGTCACTCAGAAAATCCCTAGAAAATACGACAGTTTTATGATTTCATGGGATTTTCCATATTTTTAGTGATAAGTTGGATGAATTTGACTTGGATAGGTAGATATGGATAGATATAGTTGTTAGAGATACTTTAGATCAATTTGTTTCATGATCTTTTATTTAAGCCAAAACTTTGAAGGCTTATGCATGTGGAATTTGTATAATTTATGTGGAGACATTTGAATATTTAAAGTTAAGTTGAAGAACCTGTTCTACTTTCATTTTGCTGTTCAATGGTGTGGATGATTGATTGAAGTTGCAGTAGTTGATAACCTCTTAAATTGTGCAAAGCAAGGGTGGAGGGACCCACTCCAAGCTAAGTACACTTCATTGCTAAACTAGCTTGATTTTCATGAACTAGTTGCTTCAGATTTGTTTACTTGTTTTGCTTCAGAATTGCTTACTTGAATTAATGTGTGATGATTTATGTTTGTTGATGAATCTTAATTTATTTATCATTTTGATATGAAGGGAAAACACAGTGTTCAAGTTGAACCCTCCTTCTATTGAATTAATGAATAAAATCTAGAGTTCATCTTTCTTGTTTTCAAGTAGTTTTATGCAATTCCAACTTTCTAACAATAACATAATGATGAATGAATTTGTGATGAGGAATATCAAGTATCTCCTAAGTTAGGAGCCTCTTTCATTGTTTATTTAGGCATCTTAAGATGTTTTCAATTAATGGTTTTTGATTTCTATTCATCAAGTAATATTGTAGAAGAATGACACAAATGGATCTCTTAAGTTAAGAGCCACTTCATCTCACATATATGGCAGAAGTGAATTAGAAATTATTTAATTGGATTTATATTTGTAATATGTACTTCCTTAGTTCTTCATATTTTATCTTCTAAACTTGACTACATATGATATCCATACATTGTGGACATGCCTCCAAGTTTTAGAAACTTGGATTGATAATGAAATACTTGTGTTAATTTGTGTTAATAAATTAGCCCGACAAAGATTTCGTGTGAAAGTGTTCCTTTTGTCTCAAAATGTAATGTGCTGAAACTTGAAAAGGGCAATTGTGACGACGAACAATGCTTGGCTAATCTGGCGTCCTCTTCTTTGTTTATGGCTTTAAAGACCTTTAAAGTATATGATGTCTGAATGGAAAATGTGATTCATTCCAGATAGAAAGATTTTAGTCAAAATGCGAAGCTCGTATATTTCTTAGGATCGTCATTCTTGACTCAGCCTTGTATTGAATTATGTTTTGACTTGTCAACTCAATCGAGTAAAGAAAGCAAAGAAGAAAAACTTTAAACGAACATATTAACTTCAATTATTATTCAAATCCCTTAAACAAGGAACCAACCTCTCTTGTAATCAAATAATTTGGGATCCCTCTTCCACCGCCAAAATAAATAAGTGCCTTTGAAAATTCTATTAGTAACTAAAAAAAGAGGTGAAGAAGAGAAAGGCTTCCTATGCAGAGAGGTGAAGCAAGCAACTTCGTTGGGGTACTGAACAAGTCTGCTGGCAGAGAAGTGATGCTTGTGATTCCTTGAGGTGACTCCACTTGGGTACTAAACAGGCTCACTGGAAGCAGAGAAACATCATGGAATGTGTTTATCAAAAGGCCGGTACACTTATTATCCTTCTTCCCTATTGAAACAATTGAGGTTAGACTAGTCTTATTGATCTGAATTTATACAGGAACACAAAAAATTACAAATATAACCATAAAAAAAAAGATGCAACAGAAATAAAACTTCATTTCATTAATGTCGAAGAACTGGAATATGCTTACATACAAAATGTAAATAAACTAGCTCATGTAATGGTAGCTTATCTCTGAGAAGAGATGTAGTGGCTACATGCCTCTGAACTGTGTTACAATGAGGCTGGAAGGCCTATTTATTATTGAGAAACAATGGAAAACTCCAAAACATAAAAAAACCTAACCCTAGGAGATAAAACACCAAACTATGGGCCTCGTTGGGGTAAATTGGTACATCAACTTCTCGGGGTTGTAACTTTGGCATACTATGTTTGTTTGATGCACACGATACCTCGTTAGATAGATCCATCCGAGTACTACAACTACCGATAGAAAATATCAAGTTGAAATATTATATTTTCCACACATTATTTAAAAAAAAACACCATTTAGGGCCTCAAAACGGCTCCAAAGTTTAGGACCCGAAAAGCTGCCAAAAATAGTAAACTATGCTACAATTAAGGAAACTGAAAAACTGAAAGAAAAAATGGTGGGGATCTAAGTGGAATTGGTGGATGGCCACCAATATCCACTTGGATCATTCCTCCCCCCTTAGGAAGAAATGGTCCCCATTGCATTGAGTTCCTCCATGAGATCAAGAAACTTTTGCTGAACTTGGTCCCTAGTGAGCCACTTGCCCTGGTGAAGGAGCTGGCTTGCTTTAATAACTCGATATATTTGGATAATTTTTTGTAGGGAGTTCTTGATCTGTGTGTCCATGATCTGATTAGTTGTGGCTTGTTCCACGTAGTTTGGGTTTAACTCTGTTGGTGTGAGTTGTTATGCAATGTTGAATGTGTCCAACAATGGTGGAAAGTAGGGCCGAAGGTGGTCCACATTGAATAATGGGGGTAGACCAAGGAATGGTGGAATACTGAGCTCGAAGGAATTTTCCCCTACTGCCTTGGTGATGGTGTATGGCCCATATCAGAGCGGGCGAAGTTTGCAGTGGGGCCCAGTGAGGCGCTCCTTCTACAAATGTAGCCAAACTTTGTCACCCACCAAGAACTTGTGTGGCACCCGATGTTGATCATGCTGCTGCTTGTACTTAGCATTGGCTTTGTCCATTATTTCATGGACCTATTGGCGGATGTGCTGAATGTGCTCAATGAATTTTTTTTCCTTGTCGTCTTCAGACTAGACATCAGACGAATCTACTTGAGTAGCTGCAAATGGTATGGCCACATCAATGGGACATAGTGGTTGGAATCCCAAGCCCACCTGAAAAGGTTTGTGGCTAGTTGAGTTGTGAAGAGCTCGGTTATAGTTGTGTTAGACATGAGGGAGGCTCTCATCTCATGTGCGTGGATGCTTTGAGTTGTACATGTGTAGAATGTGTACGATCATCCTTTTGATGACCTCTATTTGGTCATCAGCTTGGGGTTAGAAATTTGTGGACTTAGTGAGCTTAGTGCCCAACATCGACCAGAGACTGGACCAAAATGTACTGAGGAACTTGTTGTCCTAATCTGAGATGATAGACTGTGGGATCCCAAAGTGTACCCACACTCATTCAAATAAGAGTTTAGCATTGGATTCTACTATGATATTCTTCTTGCAGGCCACCATAATGGCCATCTTCGAGAATTTGTCGATGAACACAAAAACACAGTCATTACCATGCTTAATAGAAGGAAGACCCGACATGTAATCAATGGAGATGGATTCCCAAGGTCAACTGGGGGTAGGAAACGAAGTATAGAGGCCTTGCTTCTTGATGGTCGGTTTGGAAATGATGCAAGTAGTGCAAGATATGATATACTTCCCGACATCCTGTCGAAGATTTGACCAATAGAGATACTTCCACAATACTGCCACTATTTTCTCGACCTTGAAATGCCCAACGACCTGTCTGTAGTGCGCTTCCCAAATCATCTTGGCACACTAGCTTGAAGGAACACCAAGGTGTCCCAGGTGGCATAACAGTACATCTTGGAGGTGAAAATCTGGAACTTGCTGACTCTCCAAGAGCATTTGGTATGTGTGTCCGAATTCTAGGTCGCTTTTGTAGAGAAGTGGCCAATCAGAAGACTCGTTCCCACAATAGTTAAGCATGGTGGTTAACGCCATGATTGGTGGTCGGATGAGGCAGTCTGCAACATTATTGGTGCTTCCCTTATTGTACTTGATATTCAAATGGAATTGTTGCAAGTATGTGGACCACTTCTGATGTTGATCATTCTACAACTTCCCTTGCATCTATATGAACTGCAGGGGTCTGTGGTCTGTGTGGATGACTGTTTCCTTCCCTAAAATGTAATGCTTCTATTGTCGGTAGGCTTGCATAATGGAATACATATCTTTGTCTTAAGTAGGATACTTCTGAAATGTATCTGAAAGTGTCTCACTGTGATATGCCACTAGATGCCCCTGTTGAGTAAGGACTTCCCCAATAGCATAGTCAGAGGCACCTACCTTGATCTCAAATGGTTGTTGCAAGTGTGGTAATGTGAGAACTAGTGCAGAGCAGAGGCGATGTTTAAAATATGTGAACATCTTCTGTTGAGATTCTGACAAAACTAATTTTTCTTTCACTCCTCCCTTGGTGACTTGACTCAAGGGCCATGTGATAAGAGAGAACCCCAACACGAGCCTGTGGTAGAAATTGGCAAGACCCAGAAATTTGTGGAGCTCTGTAAGAGTGGTTGGGGCTAGCTAATCTCGAATGACTTGGATCTTGGCTAGATCCACATGCACCCACTGTTCATCAATAATGTATCCCAGATAATGAACCTAGGTCATGCCAAAAGTGCATTTCTCCAAATTGGCACACAGTTTGTGTTTCCGCAGTGTTTGGAGAACTTGTCGGATGTGGTGGAGGTGCTATTCCCAACTTTGGCTGAAGATTAGGATGTCATCCAAGTATACCACTACAAATGAGTTGGTGAATGTCTGCAAGATGTCATCCATCAGCCTCATGAAGGTTGTAGGAGAATTCGTGAACTCGAAAGGTGTTGGTCACTAAGATGTCTTTTTCTATAGGCAATCTTAATTCCTACATTAATTGTCAACCCAAGGCAAGCCTTTTTATTTCAAGGGTGTTAGCACTATATATGTAGTGAATTCAGAGATCAACTAATAACAAATCGTTGCAATTGCTAATGACTATCTTTTCAAACTCAATCCAAACAAATCTGAAAGAAGTAACTCTGAAAGAAATTCATAACATACTTTGCAATTCTACTTAACCTATTATGAAAGCAAATGAATCTGAATACAACTATAAATAATCACACTTGGCAGCCTTAAATGGAAACTCACTCAATTATTAAAGAGACTACGACAATTCAACAACAAATGATAATTAAACAACAAATGATATTTGAACAACAAATAACTATATTGTGGAAAGCGATCAATTCTATCTCTGAAATCTATGATAACATTGCTTGGAATGAATAAGCGATCTAATGTTGGAACTAACATAACCAATCCAACCAAAAGCATTACTCATATATAACACATGGCTAAATCTGAATCTCGAATGAACAACAAAATCAAATAAAATTGACAATCCTCACGATAATAAAAAAGATATTAACTTAACATTAACAAACAGTAAAGAATAAAATAGAAAATATTATAGCACAGATGAAGCAGTAGATCTTCTCTTGACTGGGCCCAGAGTCGCCAGAAGTCTCCGCTATGAGATACTCAGAATATAATTACAATTTAAACGCAATATTCTTCATTAACACGGATAACAAAGTTATAACATCACCAAAGGAACAATATTATATGTCCAAAAGAATAATTATGAGTTGTGAATTTCTGAACTAGTCGTGTAGTTTGCCTTTCGACCTTATATATAACAATTAGAAAAGTAAATATATAAAAGAGAATCCTCAAGATGAGGGGATCTTGAGGATTTCACAATACTCAATCTGATTCTGTCATAAAATAGCATTGGTCTGCCCGGTCTTCCTCTCTCCTGCTTTGCCTCTGACGCTGTCTTTTTCCTTTATAAGATGCTGTTGTTCTGTCGATTGAACAACTATCGTCCAATTCGCATCTTGTGCACATAAACATAGTAAAAATCAATTTTTCCTACTTAGATTCGTCTAATTTGTTACTAATTAATTTTACCTGACTTTAACTGTTATTTCATCTACTTTTATCCATAAACAAAGATAATCATGTGAGGATGAGTGCTAAATAAAGATATTACCAGGGTGAAAACATACCTATTTCTTGACCCAACATGCTCCCCAGCTTACCTTGTTGCATGTCCTCATGCAATTAAATGGTTTAGGTGTAGCTGGGTTAGGGAATAGGTAGGGTATACCTCCTCCTTATAAACTCTGAAGCCAGTCTTTTTCTAAAGTATGGCGAAAGCCTGGTTTAATTTTTGATCCTTCAACTTGTAGTCACTGCGATACTTATCTGGAGGATACAATATGATTGGGGTCCTATACTGACATCCTATCCATTCAGGCTTCATGGTTTAGACCATGTTACTGTATTTATGGAAGCGAGAGGAGGAAGATTTAAAGTTATGGTATCCAAATGATTCTCGATTTCTAAGAGTATTGTTGGAGACTTCCCACATTTATCTGGCTGCAGACAAGGCTTCATCCTTGATCTTGTTATGCTCCTATACCAATAGGTGTCATATTTCATGATTGACTTGATGAGCTATGAATATGTTCCTACCTTTCCTTGTTGCAAAGGTTTTCCATATAGTCAAAAAATCAAAAAATTAAAAAAAAAAAATGTAAAGAGGGTATACCCTAAAAGAAAAATCAAAGGGTATATAGAATAAGATGGTCAAAAAAGTGAAAGAAAATGAACCCCACCAAAAAGAAAAACCAAGGAAAGTGTGCAAGCCTAAATGCCACTACTTTTTACTCTTGTACAATAAACAATTGTGTGCAGCTTGTTAAATTATGCCACAATTGATGAATAGCCAAATAGCTTAAGCTTGGCTAGTTCATATTTGAATTTCATGTTTTAGAAGTAGAGTATAAAATCTGACCAAACTGTTTAATCTTGGCAGATAAGTGGATAGGTAGAGTGAATAAAAGGAGCTCAACAATTTAATCTGGGCCCTTGGATGTAATAAGGTTAGACTTAGATAGATTTCTATATGTAAAATAAAAAGTATGATAAGGGTTTGCCAGTTCAAGTGCACCCTAATAAAGAAGAAAAAATGTCAGGCTAAAGTAGGTAGGGTAGGTAGATGGTGTTGCAGAATTACTTGTGATGGATAATGTCTCTAAATGTGTTAATTTTTACTTTTATCACAAGTGTAAGGCGGGCATTACATAGGATGCAGTTCAAGCAAAACAAGGTCAAATAATTAACTTCCCTTCACATTTTTCCCTAAAGATCTCACTCATTCCCCCTAAAGTATTAAGGTCTTTGAAAATCAAAGGGGCTCAGAGCATTTCTTCGATTTCTAGAGGGACCGGACCCTCGGCCCAATGATTTAAAAGCCTAAGTACTTAGACTCATCCATAAACTATTCATTTGATTTCATAAACTCATTTCCTAAGTAAAAATCCTATTTTTACTTAGGAAAATACACAATATCCCCTAAAAAACCCCTTTTTTCCACTCTAAACCTAAGTGTAAATGTATACCCAAAATGTTTTAACTTAGCACTTTCATCTCATTTATCATATTAATCTCTAACTTATATTATATAACTCCCGAAGAAATTCACCCTATCCCATATTATTAAATATATATAAAAAATCCCAAAATCTTATATATCCCGACCTGGTTAATTATAACCATAAATAGTGTTAAAGTCGGGTTAATGGATTAATCATTGATCCATTAAGAAATTAAGTCTTCCACTACGCAAAAAGGGATTAACTAACCCTCTGGGTTAGTTAATAACCTTCCCATTCACTCTCATTCAACCCGATACAATTGATTAATTGTTAAATGTATTGGGCCCATATACATAAAGCCCCGCCGTACTCTGCTCCCCATCCACCGCACGATTGCTCCCCCATCATCCGACGGTCGTTGTTGATATCACGTCCCCTGGTGACTGCGCTTTAACGCGCGATCACCATGCGGTTTTCTGCCCGTACCTCCGCCACGCGTCATGCATTCGATGTGATTGCTTGTCCTCCGCCCAAAACCGCTTAACTCCAAAAGCGGTGTGATCCCGTGACGCTTACCGCTCTCCATAAAGCGACAAAACATCACTTCACTACTTACATCATACGCTCGATAAATAAAAACCTACCAACCTTGACTTTGTTAAATAAAACGAACAAACATCATTTTCACTGTTATACGCTGCAAATTTGTTCCCATGCAAAACATCGTTCAAGTCATCTGTTCGAGCTTACAGACCGCCACCTGATCAAAAATCTTGCAGTAACTCAGCCCGGAAACTGTCATTCAACTCGTAATTGCATTGACCATTTCCATAATACAGGTATTTATCCAATTTTCACTGAAACCCTGTAATTTTGGTTTTCTACTGAAAATTCTACAAGAAAGGGCCAAACTCAGTTCTAGTCCAGTCTATGTTTAGCATAAAAGTTTAAAAACCTGCTGTTTGACCTATTTTCTCACAGAAAACCCAAATTCCATTCCTAAATCTACAAGAAACAAAGATGGAGACCCCTATAACTCTAAATGTCACACCCATAAACGCCCCTCACAAAGATTTAGATTATTTGCCCTTGGCCGATAAAGATTTTAAAATAAAAGACTTATCTGGTCGCGAAAACCACCTCAAGATCTTTTGCCAAGCAAGAGATAACTATCTTAATGGCTCTGACATCTTAGGACTGTGGGATTCCAACCTTCCCATGTACTTCCTCCCCTCAGTCCATGTTTTCCCAGATATCATTCATCACTGCAGTGCCAATTATGACCCTACTCAAACAGCAGTCCTATCTCCACGTCAAGAAGTCCTTTTTCCCATAACTACTCAGTCCATCAATGAAATGCTGCAATTTCATTCCAGTCATGCTCTCACTCCCCTTTCTATGGGATACTTACTTGAAAGAGCTCCCCAATTGTCTCAAGCAGAACTTACTCGCATCTGTCAGATGTTCATGGACCCTAAACATCAGCCTAAAGGCCCACCTCCTTATCTACAAGTTCTCTTCACAGATACAGGAAGGATTATTATTGATATGATAGCCTCAATCATGGGATTCAACTTCGAAGAGTATGTTGATGAAATAACCTTGGTATTATTGTCTATTTTTACTCCTGGACAGCCCCCTGCTGTTAAATATGATTATGCCTCTTATATTGCCAACAAAATTCATGACCAATTCATAAGACTGGACAATGAAGGAGTCTTCAAATACACTACTTTCATCCATCATCTTCTGTTGTATTATAAGTCAGACAACTTCCCTTTCCCTGTCAAGAAACTTGATACTAGAGGCAATCCAAGGTCTGTCATTTTTTGGAGCCCCATTTTCCATAGATCCCTTGAGACCCCTTACACCTACAATGAGTTCATTGACCTATTTGTCCATCCGGCAACCACTTTACTGGCAGGAGTTTCTCCTCCTAGGATAAATGGTGATATGAAGAAAATCCTCCAGCTCTCCAAGAAGTACAGAATAGGTGACTAGTACCTATATAAGAATCACACAGAAATAAGAATTTATGGATGTGAGCTCTGCCCTTTTAAGCTGCCAAAATATGTTCCAATGAGACTCTTTGCATTGGAATATTTCAGATAAATGATAAATGTAGACCTAGTCCATTTTTGTAATGCCAAGAAGAAAGCTCAGCTTAGAATAAAGAACCATCTAGGGTCTTTTGTCTGCAACACTAGGGAAACATGGAAAGAAGCAGAAAAAATTCTAGAAGAGCAACTTAAGTTACAAAAAAGTTTTGAGTGGAAACCATATGATCCTAACAATTTTATATGTGATAGGAGAATGAAGAACAGGTTGTCCCCATATATTCACCATAGAATTCCAGAAATTGAAAAATATGCAAATATGGAGGAATGGAGGGAAGGTACCCTAGTAGAGCATGATAGTGAACAGGTCAATTTTGAAAAAGTTAAGAGAGACCTTGAGAAAACACTTGACTTGGATTCTTTTGGGCAGGTATCATTTAAGTTATCTCAAAGATCAGGATTTGGTGCCTCCAGTGCTGGAACCTCTCAGCAACCTTCACAGGAAACAAGTATACCAGCTATAGGGTCATCAAAGGGCAAGGAATTGGAGACTAGCTTTCAACACGCTGAACAACCTACAATGTCCAAGCAGCCTGAAAATTCCAGAGAACAGGCTCAAATACAGATTCCTCCCACTCAGGTCAATATAGGAGGGCCTCAAATTCTTCAAACTCCTTTAAATGAAGAAAGAAACAAAAATAGAGACAAGGAAAAAACTACCCCTGCCAGTGAACCATCAGGACAGCCTGGAACAAAGAAATAGAGATTAAATCCCCTTTCAGAGGAGGAATTTGCAGGAGAAAATATAGATAGTCAGAGGGAAGAAAGAGTGGAAAGCTAGCAAAGTTTCCCAACAGGAGAACCATCCACTAGCTCTCAGAGGCAGGAGCTAGAGAGGCAGGAAAGCGTAGAGATATCTTCTTCCAAGCCACCAGGGACTGTTGCCTCAGACATCAAGAAAACATTCATAGAAATAAAAGCCAGGAATGATCCATTGAGGATGCAGGTTTATAACAGATATTTGAAAATGGCTCCTACAAATCAACAGAGATTGATGTCAGCCTATGACATCAAAGAAGGCAAGATGATAATGAGCTATTTCAAGCCCAAGGTGCAGCAACATACATCAACAACAGATTATATCAGAACAAATCTTGAAGTCATGGCAAAGTATATTCATCCTTTGGATCAAATTGAGTTGCATAAGCAAACGGGAGAAATGATTTACTCAACCTTGACTGGCAAGGCAATTATGGCCCATAGGCTACAAATATTCTTTGGACAACACTACAACTCAACTACACATGGAAAAGGCCTCCTCTCAGGCCAAAGATAACAGAATAAAGTCTTTGGAAGTAATAGTTATTGGATTGGGACATAATCCCAAAGATGTGAAAGGTGTAGAAGCACTAATAAAAAAGAAAGATGAAGATATTGCTGCCCTAAGGAAGCAACTAAAACTGCCACCTTGAAGGCACCCACAGACTGATGAGGTTATAAATAAAAAATCTGAAGAAGAAATGATGGATTTGCTCTTAAAGCTTAATGAAAGATTGAATGATACTGAACATGCACTTGAAAAGGCATTGAAGGACAAGCAGGGGAGTCAACCTCCCAGCCTCCCAATGTAGTCCCAGTAGTATCAACAACGGTCACATCAACTCTTGGAGTAGCATTGGCACCAAATATTCCAGCAGTCACAGTAGAGGCAGTCACAGGTACAACAACAACAGGAACAACACAGCGCAACAGTGCTAATTTGAGCACAGAAGAGCTGATAAAGGCAATGTAAGACCTAAAACTACAAGTTTCAAAACTAAATAAGCTAAAGGAGCAATATGCCAAAATGGAACAAAGCTATGATCTCTCAAAGGTAAATGTTGCAGAAAAACAAGAGAGAATAAAATGTTAGAAAACAAAATAAAATCATTGGAGAAGGATCTTACATTTGACAAGCCTCTAACAAAAATCAAGAGAATTCTTTGGGCCAACATCACCCAATCCATAAATGATGTTTGGCCATCCATCCAAGTGATCTATGAATAGATTGATCTAGTGAAAGCAGCACAGGGAGAAATTCAAAAGACAAAAGCTCTGTTAGGACAAATTCCTGATCAAGCCAACCAACTCATACATCTTTTGAATAACAGAAATAAGGAACAACTGGAAGAACTTGGCATCTCAGACAGGACATACACTATTTTGGAAATCAAAAGGGTGCTAACCAAGAAAACTTTGATGTAGAATTTAGAGAGAATATGTCAAGATATGCAAGTGGAAATTAATTCTTTTATGGAGATGTTCACTATTTTGCAGAATAAAGGACTACCAAGTCCTTTTGTGATTAATGACAGATTAATGAAGCATATAGATTATGTAGACAAATTGAATAAGTATGATGGCAATCAATCCAGTTCATCATCAAGTGCATCAGGAATAAAAGCACTCCCCACAGGCCGAGTTCTCTATGACAGCTTAGAGAACTTATTCTATGTTGAGCATGAGATAAAGCACTTGTTCCCAATCCAACCTACCTTTTTCAGATATACAGAAACTGATGAGACCCTGAGGAAACTTCAGAAACACAGGTTGCTAGAACAAAAATGGTGGGAAGACATGTTGGAAATTTTGTAAATTTATCCTTAGTAAAAGGTAAATTTTGATTTTTACTACAATCAATGAAGATAAAGAGGATGAAAAGAGATCAACAGATAAAGAGTATCAGATGCAGGTAAAGTGTATCAGTAGGAAGGTCAAAACAGAGCAGCCAACACATAATTACACCAAGGACAACAAGAGGCCAAATCATAGGGCCTAACTCCAGCACATTCTCAGAAATAGGGACAACAAACCATTCGGTTGCCTTATCTGTCATCTACGAGGTCTTCTAGCCCTATTTTCTTGAAGGATATGATTAGTCACCCCAGTTTATATCTCACTTTGTTATGAGATATTTTTTGTAATTTTTTTTGTACAAATACCCCCTCAATTGGAGTATTGAGTGTGGATTCTTACACATTGTTGTAATATTGATTATTTTGGAATAAAGTGCTGATTGGACCAAATTTTGTATGGCTTGCTGGATAAAGAATTGAAGCAAATGACTTTTCACAGATTTCTTGAAGCAAACACTAGATCAATAAGTCCTCTATACCGTATGTTTTAAAGTTTTCCTGGTTTATTATATCATCCATGTTTCACATCTGAATGATAAACGAAAAAGTTTAATTCAGAATATGCTTGATTTCACTCTGTTTTCAATCGTTATTGTTCTCCATGTTTTCTTCTGAATTAGTATAAATAGTGAAATCTTAACTACTCCTGTTTTCTAGTTCATTCATTTTGATTATTTATTAAAGAATTCTTAACTTCTCTTTAGTAGTAATCATTCAAGTTCCCTCTTTAAATGCGCTGAAAGATTCTTAATTGCCCTTCACCCATTTTAAACCCATTCCATTTATCTCAAGTTGCCATTTGTTCCCTGTTTGACCATCTTGCCCTATGAAACCATCTTTTGTTAAGAAGCCAAGTCCAGTTAAGCCATCTTCCTTGATTCCATTAGCCCAATGGCCTGAACTACTCAGTTTTACCCCTCTGCTATTGAATCTCACCACCCAAACTCAAACAAAATTCCTAAACTTCACAACTAGCCTAATATCTTTCAAACCAAGCTAAATCATAAAGAGAGAGCCCTCTCTGAGTACAAATTGGCTAGATTCTTTACTTAAAAGTAGGTTTGTGGTTACCTCGGACCCCTTTCCTCTTCCAACAACTTTAAGGAAAATCTGAGTGATAACATAGTGGCGACTCCACTGGGGATCTGAATAATTTGTTTGTTACTATTGTTTACTTTATAAGCTACAGATGGAGCCTGAAGTTAGCGAGGTAGCCTTTGAACTGCTCTTGCTTTACAATTGCATAAGTAAATGAATGCTGCTTTAGTCTATCTCCAGTCTAGCTTATGGATTGAACATCTGGTTTCAAATTCTTGATCAATTCCTCTTATCAAATAAGTCTTTAAGAAAGTTCAAATCCCATGCCTAAAGCCTCTTAAAGAAATTGTAAGAAGTTGTATTGTCCAACCCTTTTAGAGAAAAGAGCAAAACATACCTAGATTTAGAAAGGACTCGTTACACCAGAGCTAATCCTAATCCAAATCCACCACCTGTGTTTGAGAACCCCAATATGATCCCTAGGAATCCTAAGTTGGCCTTTATATAGATCAAAATCCTCTCCTGTGAAGTGGATTTACCTCGAGGACAAACCCTTTGATGAATTTTTTGAGATCTCTTTATTTGTGACCTTTTCTGAGTCTGGGTTAGCCCACACAGTTCATGACCCATTATTTATCGAAGATTTATAACTTGAGATTGTCACTTCACATCTTGATAGACATTTGCAGAATTCCATTCAATCTGAGCTTATCTCTGTAGGAACACTAAGCCTTTCTGTAATCACTTCAGCCTCTCCTAGTTCATCAACAACACCTCAGACATCCCAACCCCCAGCCACCCCTTCCACCCCTCCATCTACCACTCCAAGACCAACTCTAGCTGTTGTTTCAACCCAACTTACTGCAATGGAAAATAGGTATACCCCCTTCAATTTACCTGCCAATCCAGGGGCTATGCCCCAAGACTATCAAAGTAAAATCACTCCTTTCGATGGCTCTGGTACTTACACTGCACAACAACATACCAAAAAGATGACAAACTACTTTGAGATATATGAAATTGATACAGATGATGTCAGAATGAGAATATTCGTTCAAAGTCTGACTGGAGATGTTAGAACATGGTTTAGAGCCCTCCCTGCAAACATTATCAATGACCTACAAGCTCTTTATACAACATTCTTGAACATATGGGAAAATAAGAAAGATCCTCTCCAGATATTATCAGAATATGAAAACTTGAAGAGGGGAACACAAGAAACTGTACAAGATTACTATACTAGGTTCAATAATGTTTACAATGCTATCCCTCAAAACCTCAGACCTCCTCCAGATTTGGCGTTGATCAAATTCCCTGATGGATTTGATTCTGATATGGCATACCAACTTAGGGAAAGAGCTCCTCGAACCTTAGAAGAGATGCAAAGTATAGCTGTTAGTGTTGAAGCCAACCTGATATCCAAATGAGCTAAAGCCAGAGCTGAAAGGAGGATACCTTTGAAAGAAGAACTTTTAGCCTTTGAACATAAATTAGATGCTATTATTAAAGGAATGGATAGGCTTGGAGATAGAGCAGAAAAATCGAGAGAAAATCCCCCTGGGATGGTCAACCAAGTAATACTGGGAGAAATCCAAATTTCAGGAAGAGCCAAAACTCGAACACTGGAAAGACTGGCTCTGATCAAAACCTTAGGCCCCCATTCCAGGAAAATTATGCTGAAGCCTCAACTTCTGATGAACCAATAGAAGACACCCAAATAAATTTGATGGGACTCAACAATGAACAACAAGTTTTCTTGACCCAAGAGGATCAAGAAGCTCACATTCTTAAACAATTCCAAACTTAGTCAGGTGAATCATTTGACTTTAGGGAGGGATAAGATACAGCCATTTATGAGGTCCACAAACAATATAATCTGAGGAGCAAAAGAATAGATTTCCTTGAAACCAATAAGCAGAAAGCCACAAAGCAACCTAACAAAGGTAAGATCAATACCACCCTTGTATATATTCTTTCCAGAATAGACCCTAACCCTACTAATCCAATTATTGAAGATGTATCCGATAATCAACCCAATAATAGATGACTTTCCACTTCTATTCCCTCCAAAGGAAACATGGAAGAACCTCCAGAAGTTGATTTGGAAACAAATTCAACTCATAACCCCACTCCCGAAAAGGAGAGAAACACAGAGTATAGAAGAAAAAGAGAATCCAACTGTCCGAAATGCAAGAACTCAGACTGAAAAACCTTTTAATTTGGAAGCTGAAGTAGGCAAATTGAAAATAGTTGTCCCATTGTCTGAAATAGCTAATCATGATGTCTATAGAAGCCAAATCAACAAGCCACTCAAAATTTTTGTGAATGAAGATTCAACAAATGTTTTTGACGACCAACCTGAATTGATTTTTGGCCTTGAAGTGAATGGGAAATCAATAGACGGAGGAATTCCTCCTTTCTATGTAAGTTTGAACATACATGATAAAATACTTCATAGTGCCATGTTTGATTCTGGTGCATCCATAACTTAATGCCTAAATCTGTAATGGAGAAATTGGACCTAGACATCACTAGGCCGTATAAGGACCTCTTTTCTTTCGATTCAAGTTAGGTAAGATGTTTAGGATTAATCAAAGACTTGTGCGTATCACTAGTTCAATATCATGCCAAAACAATCTTAATGGACATAGTAGTAGCTAATATTCCACCAAAGTATGGCATGTTATTATCCAGGTCTTGGAGTGCAAAACTTCAAGGATTTCTACAATTGGACATGTCTTATGCTACTATTTCAGTATTTGGTCAGCCTAAGAAACTATACATAGAGACCTTAATGAAATATGTTGTAAGTAGTTAGGAGAAACCCCAAAATTTCCCTATCTACTCAGTACACTCTGATATGGATTCTTTTATTCTTTACAATGCTGAAAGTGATTCCTCAAATGAAGTGGAAGTTGTAGCAACATAACCAAAAGAAATTACAAATTAAAAATCTAGTTTTCAAATACAAGAAATTTCAGAGAACAATGAAACATCAGACACCCAAGAGAAAACAAAAGAAACTAAAAAACCAGATCTCCCTATTAAACAGATTCTGGAGACTCCTGACACCAATTATGAACATGAAATTCTCCGACACTTAGAATTTGATGGTTTAGTTAACAAATTAGGAGCAGGAGCAGGAGTTTGGGTGCACAATCTTGAAAACGATCATGCTGAAGGCCATGCTTATAGATTAAACTTTAGATGCACCAATAATATGGCAGGATATGAAGCCCTGTTGCTAGGTCTTAAACTGATTAAAAAATAGGAGCAATTAGAGTGTCTGTCTTAGGAGATTCTTAGTTAATAGTTCAACAGATTAAAGGACAATATTCAACAAATGATCCTAGATTAAAGTATTACAGAGATATAGTGATAGAGATTCTCAACACATTTCTGGAAACTAAGCTTGCCAAAATCCCAAGCAAACATAACTTGCAAGCTCATAGTCTGGCAATGTTTGCCAGCACCTGCAAATTACCATTCGAACCTAATCATCAGTTCATATCTGAGTTTGGACATAGGCCAACTATACCTGACAATTTGAAGAACTGGCAAGTGTTTGATAGTGATAAGCAGATTAACAATTTCTTGACCTTAGATGAAGAATTTTGTAACATGAACATAGATGTAGATACAGTTAGTGAGTTTGATCAAACAAACAAGATAGAAACATACATTTCAGCAGAAAGTGCAACTCAAATGCTTCATCCAACAAAATTTACCAACAAATAATGCAAGATCTTAAAGAAATGGATATTGATGAGATCATTGAAGGAGAATCTAAAGTAATGAATTTAAAAGACAATCATTTGCCTCAGGGATTAACTCCTTTGGAAGATCTCTTTGATTTCAATGATATTCCAAAGAAATATAAGATGAAACCCTTAAAAGCAGATATTGAGGACTATAATTTGAGAACTGAGGATGATCCAAAAATGGTAAAGTTATCTAAATCTTTGCCTCCTGACCAAAGACTCAAATATGTTGAACTAATAAGAGAATTCCAGGATGTCTTTGCCTGGAGTTATGAAGACCTGAAATCTTATGATACCTCCATAATTCAGCATACAATACCTCTGAAGGAAAATCAGAAACCATTCAAGCAAAAGCTTAGAAGAATTAACCCTGTACTACTTCCCTTAATTGAAAAAGAAATCAAACAAATGTATGAAGCAGGGATAATCACTCCTATCAGGTTTTCAGAGTGGGTGTCCAATCTAGTACCTATCAAGAAGAAAACTAGAGAAATCAGATTATGTGTTGATTTAAGGAATGTTAATAAGGTTTCTCTGAAGGACAACTACCCTCTACCCAAGATGGATCACATTTTATAGAGGGTAGTAGGTGCTTCTAGGATTTCACTCTTGGATGGGTTCCCAGGCTATAACCAGACTCTGGTTCATCCTGATGATCAGGAAAAGACAACTTTTACAACACCATGGGGCACATTCAAATATGTTAAAATGCCATTTGGACTTAAAAATTCAGGGGCAACCTTCCAAAGAGCAATGGACACAACCTTTGCAAAGGAAATTTATGATTTTCTGGTTATTTATCTAGATGATCTGACTGTTTTTTCTAAATCAGATCAGCAACATTTGGATCATCTGAGACAAGTATTCTTGAAATGTAGAAAATATGGTATTTCTTTAAATCCTAAGAAGTCCTTATTTGGTCTAGAGGAAGGCAAACTTTTAGGCCATATTATCTCCAAAGAGGGCATTAGGATTGATCCTGCTAGAATAGAAGCCATTCTGCAAATACCCCATCCTAGAAATGTCAAAGAACTTCAAGCTTTCCTAGGAAAGGTTAACTCTTTGAGAAGATTTATATCTAATTTAGCTGAATTAATTCGATTGCTTAATAATATGTTGAAAAAGGATTCTAGTATTAGATGGACAGTTGAAGCCAAACAAGCATTTGAAGAAATTAAAATGGCTTTGACTAGAACACCAGTCCTTACAAGTCCCAAGTTCGATAGAGACTTCATAATATTTTCATTTGCATCAGAACACACCATAGTAGCTGTTCTACTACAGAAGGATGATCAAGGATGTGAAAAACCTATAGCATTTTTTAGTAAAGCACTGAGAGATGCACCACTAAAATACAAAATCATGGAAAAACAAGCTTTTGCACTTGTAAAAGCTATTAAAGACTTTAGAGTTTACATATCGTATTCCCATGTAATAGCCTATGTACCAAATGCTGTTGTCAAAGACATCCTAACTCAGGATGGAATTGAGAGAAAACGAGGTAAATGGATCGCTACTATATTGGAGTATGATATTGAAATAAAACCCACAAAGCTTATAAAAGGACAGGGATTGGCCAAACTCATGACTGAAACAAATTGTCAAGCCCTAGACATTAATGAATTGGATAACGAACAGGAGATGGCGACTCCACAAATCAGCCAGGCCTTCTTTGATTCACCTTGGTACGCTGATATAATTTATGTACTACTAAACCTCTAGGCTCCTCCAGGGTTATCCAGAACAAAGAAAAGGTTTTTAAAGATGAAAGCTTCAAAATTTTGTATTTTAGATAATGCTCTCTTTTGGAAAAATCATGAAGGTATTCTATTGAATTGTTTATTAAAACAAGAAGCTGACAAGGTTCTCAAAGAATTTCATTCAAGAGACTGTGGTGGACACCTTTACTGGAAAGCAACTACAGAAAAGATCCTGAGAGTTGGATTTTACTGGCCAACCTTGTTCACTGATGTAAAGAAATTTGTCACTGCTTGCCATGAATGTCAAATTTTTGAAGGCAAGAGAAAACTATTACCTTTACCCTTGAGACCAATTTCCACTGAAAAACCCTTCCAACAATGGGGCTTGGACTTCATTGGAGAAATCCATCCTCCCTCTTCTGGCCAACATAAATGGATTCTCACTGCCACAGATTATTTCACCAAATGGATAGAAGCCATTCCTTCTAGACAAGCCAATGACACAGTGATTATAGGATTCTTAGAAACCAACATATTGTCTAGATTTGGCTGTCTTGAGAAGATCATAACTGATAATGTTGCTGCCTTCAAATCCAAGAAAATGATAAGTTTCTGTAATAAGTACCATATCACTTTAGGCCATTCAACAACCTATTACCCTCAAAGTAATGGTCTGGCCGAGTCCTCCAATAAAAGCCTAATTAATATTATTAAGAAGTTATTGGAAGAGAATAAGAAAAATTGGCACAAGAAACTTACTAATGCACTATGGGCAGACAGACTTACCACTAAGAAATCTATTGGGACTAGTCCTTATGAATTAGTCTATGGCATGGAGGCTGTATTTCTTTCATCTTTGGGAGTTCCTGTAATGAAATTACTTCAAGAAGCTCAAGTGGAATCTAATGATAGTCAAAGGAGGATAAACCAGACTATCCATCTGCAGCAGACCAGAGAGGAAGTGTATCAAAGATCCCAAGTGTTACAAGAGAAAATTAAGAAAATATTTGATAAAAGAACCAAGGCAGAAGACTTCTACATTGGAGACAAGGTTTTAAGATGGGATTCTAGGAGAGAGGATAAGGGAAAACATGGGAAATTTTATTTCCTATGGAAAAGACCTTTTGTTATCCATGCCTTACAAGGGAACAACACTTACTATCTCAAAAACTTGGATGGGACAGAAACAGAAGAAGGGCCAGTTAATGGTCGAATGATGAAACATTACTATGATCCTACTTTTTAATGTATTCTGATTTTAACATGTACATACTATATCCTCGGTAATGTCATAGTTTGGATTGGATAGTAACTCACTGGAGTTGAAGCCCGGAGAGAAGGCCCTAAGCTAGTAACTCACTGGAGTTGAAGCCCGGAGAGAAGGCCCTAAGCTTCAGAAGTATTACTGTCATATATACAATAAAGCAACAGGCAGAATAAGATTTCACAGCACAGTCAAAGTCATTCAGAGGCCATTTGACCTACTTTTCTTGACTTTTCACCAGGAAAAGCCATCCCCCAGTGGAGCCAGCGTTATGCTCCTATACCAATAGGTGTCATATTTCATGATTGACTTGATGAGCTATGAATATGTTCATACCTTTCCTTGTTGCAAAGGTTTTCCATATAGTCAAAAAAAAAAAATTAAAAAAAAAAATGTAAAGAGAGTATACTGTTGAAAATAATACTGAGAGGGGGGGGGGGGGTGAATCAGTATTATCAAGTTCTTTTAAATAAATCTTCCTTATTTACACTTTGAATTATTCTTGTATGTCAGTACCATAAAATAATGAGCATGAACAAGAAAAACAGATAGTCACACCAAAGAACACCAGATATAAGGTGGAAACCCAATGTGGGTGAAAACCACCTGCTGCAATATGTCTCTATCTTCTTTCAATTAGAAACTCCTTTTACAATGATTTTATACTGGTGCAGTCCTTTACAAGTACGTAGGCTGCAACCTGCAGAGAGCTACAATTCTCTCTCATTTTCCAGTCTCTCCTGGAAGGGAGCTACAACCCCCTACTTCTTTTCTTTCAAGGACCACTTTTCATAAATTTTCAAACTGGATCCAAGAATATCAAATAGTCATCAAGTACATGAAAATTACCCAAACTCCTTATACAATCAACCAAGAATCACCCAACTTCTCAGAATGCTGTAAACAGAAAGATAGTACTAGAAATATAAACCCAGAACTCTGCAGCAAGAGATAAAAGATAACCAACAAATGTTTTTAAGACAGATCCGCAGTTTTTCCTTATCTGGACTGCGTGACTCCGCACCCCGCCTTCTGTTTTCCTGCGCATCCACGCAGAGCATCTTCTGCTTCACTGCGTATCACCGCAACTCACCTTCTGCCTTTCTACGTACATTTACTGTGCCAACGCACCTGTTCCTTCTATAACGCCGCGTACTTCTATGTAGCTACGCAGGATTTCCTTCTATCGCGCCGCGTACCTTTGATCTTGCTTCGCACTTCTTCTTCTGTCTCGCTGCGTGCGTCCGCACTGTGCCCTTTTCTTACGCCGCGTACCTCTACTGTATCTACGCACTGCGTCTTCGATCACGCTGCGAGCCCCCGCACTGTGCCTTTTTGTGAACCGCGTACCACCGCACTGGACCTTTCATCGAGCTGCGGTCCTCCGCACCTGAACCGTGAAATACCTGCGGACCTTTGATTTGAACCGAATTAACAACCCTCCAAACTGCCACTGACAGTCAGATGCCCAGATCAGATCATGCGCCCGAGAGATCACACTTTATAGATTCGCTTTCAACTTCACTTTTATATAGATCAAGCATTTAAACCGATAACCCAATATTTCAGATCTTAAGATATTCAATTTGAAAAGATACCCTGGCCAAGTGATCTCCTTCCCTATTTATAGTCAAGCCCTCATTCACACCATGGGACAAAACCATCAAATAGCCAAAACAAGGGATCCAAACCGGGGCTAAATTAGATCCTATACCACGGGCCAAAACCATAGGAACATGAACGACAGGCTAAATACCACGGGCCAAACATAAGAAACCCCATATGAGCACGCTTCTCTACCTTGAAGAGAGTGAACTGGGGGACCGCACCTTCTGAACGGGTAACCTGCGGGTATGACCGCATTTCCTGCACGGTGTACTTGCGGGTCCGCACCTTTTGAACCATTCACCTGTGAACCTCTTAATTTCCAAAATTTTGAGAGCCTGAACAGAACATTGCCACTAGAGTGAGTTGCCATCAAGTACAACACCTGTAATATAGAGCCATACGAGAATCATAATGCCAACAATCTCCCCCTTTGGACTTGATGGAAATCTCAAGATCCTCAACGTCATTCTCCCCCTTTGACATCAAGGGCAAAGGGTTATGCTCCCCCTAAGAACATGCTCCCCCTGACTATAAACCATATCTACATAGAAGAACCATAATCCACCAAACACCATAAATGACCATGAAAGAGATAGAGACATATTGCAGCAATATTCAGACCAGCATCCATGATCTCCTTCTGTACTTCCTCCATAATGCCAATAATGCATTATATGCTCCCCCTGAACCTGTGCCATTCGATCTTCGACCAATCCACAACCCAGCATATGTACGCATATACCCCAGATGATCCTTGCGTACAACCAACAATCAGAAGAGATTCAACAACAAGATGATGCATCAACAACCCCCAGCTTTTGCCTGAGGTATTCAAAGGTCTCCCTAGGCTTGGTGAGTATATCAGCAACTTGTTCCTTAGAAGGAACATACTCCAACTTGACCTTTTGTTCAAGCACTTGTTCCCGGAGAAAGTGATACTTGATTGGTATGTGCTTGGTTTTTGAATGCATGACTGGGTTCTTTGAAATGCTGATTGCACTTGTATTATCACATAAGATGGAGATGGGTGGTGTACAAGTAATTTGAAAATCCTGCAAGGTCTGCATCATCCAAAGGAGTTGAGTGCAGCAATATGCAGCAGCAACATATTCGGCTTCAGCTGTAGACAAGGCAATCGAACTCTGTTTTTTGCTGAACCAAGATACTATTCTGGAACCCATAAAGAATGCACCACCACTTGTGCTCTTCCTGTCATCCACGCTTCTGGCCCAATCTGCATCAGTGTAAGCATGAAGTGTGATATCTGTATCTCTAGGATACCATAAGCCATAATTTTGAGTCCCTTGAAGATATTTGAAGATTCTCTTCACTGCTTAAAGATGAGTTTCCTTTGGATTTGCCTGAAATCTTCCAACTATTCCCACTGCATGCATGATGTTTGGTCGGGTACCTGTCAAATAAAGTAGACTTCCAATCATAGATCTGTAGGTTGGTTGATGCACTACTGTTGATTCATCATTTGCACTGAGGCTACATCCTGTGACCATGGGTGTACATACTGGTTTTGCATCTTCCATGCCATATTTCTTCAAAATCTGCTTGAGATACTTGGTTTGAGACAAAAAGATCCCTCCTTCTTTTTGTTGGATTTGCAAACCAAGAAAATATGTCAGTTCTCCAAGCAAGGACATTTCGAATTCTTTCTGCATCACCAAGGCAAAGCTTTGACTCATAGCTTCTTCATTGCTGCCAAAGATAATGTCATCTACATATACAACAAGTATTAGCAATTTGTCATTTTCAACTTTTATATAAAGATTGCTATCTGCTGATCCTTTTGAAAAACCTTGTTGATGAAGATATTTGTCCAAACGATAGTACCAAGCCCTTGGAGCTTGTTTGAGACCATAGAGAGCCTTTTTCAATATGCATACAACATTTGGATCATTTCCAAGAATGAAACCATCTGGCTGCTCAATTTATACTTCTTCTTCTAAGTCTCCATTCAGAAAGGCTGATTTCACGTCCATTTGAAATACTTTGAAATTTTGAAAGCTTGAGAGAGCAAGGAACATTCGGATGGCCTCAAGTCTTGCAACAAGAGCAAAAGTTTCTTCAAAATCTATTCCTTCTTGCTGCGCATACCCTTTACAAACAAGTCTGGCCTTGTTTCTAATTACTTCCCCATTTTCATTCAACTTATTTTTGAAGATCCATTTTGTCCCTATAACATTCTTATCCTTTGGTCTAGGGACCAACTCCCAAGTGTTGTTCTTTTCGATTTGCTCAAGTTCTTCATCCATTGCTTTGACCGAACATTCATCTTTGCATGCCTCTTTCACATTTTGTGGTTCAGTGGAAGAGAGTAATGCCAAATAGCTTGAAGCTTCTGCAATTGTTCTTCTTGTTTGTACACCTGCTTCTTTCTGCCCCAAAATCTGAGATTCTGGATGATTCTTCTGAACATACCTGGATGGAGTCTTCTCTTCTATCCTTATCTGTTCTTCTGATGCTTCTTGAGGTTCTTCTTCTTCATCATTCTGTCTTTGAGGGTAGTCTTCATCTTCTTCGATATTTTCATGATTTACTTGCCTAGGAATGTATCCCTTTTCATCAACCACTACATCAATGCTGTCAACAATTCTTCCAAGTCTTTTATTGTAGCATTTATATGCTTTGTTGTGTGGAGAATAACCAAGAAGAATGCCTTCATCTGCTCTAGGTTCAAGTTTGCCAAGTTGCTCATCAGTATTCTTAATATAGCATTTGCTCCCAAAGATTTTGAAGTGCTTTACCGAAGGAGTCTCACCATACCAGAGCTCATGAGGGGTTTGAGTGCTGTTCACTCGGACATTTGTTTTGTTGAGAATAACAACCGCAGCATATGCAGCTTCACCCCAGAAAGTTGCGGGAGTTCCAGACTCATCAAGCATAGCACGAGCCATTTGTTGGACTGTTCTGTTCATTCTTTCCACCACTCCATTTTGCTGAGGAGTTCTAGCTGTAGAGAATTCTCTTCTTATTCCATGTTCTTCACAGAAATCGACAAATTCATTTGAGGTAAACTCCCCACCTCTGTCGGACCTGAGGCACTTAATTTTGTAACCTGATTCATTTTCAACCAAGGCTTTAAAGGATTTGAATTTTTCGAATGCTTCATCTTTGTGCTTCATAAGTCCTAACCAAGCAAACCTGGAGAAATCGTCAATGAATAATATCAAGTATTCTTCTCCTCGAGGTGTCCTTTTTCTAAATGAACCACATACATCTGTATGTACTATGTACTAGCTCAAGAGGCATGCTAGCTGATCCTTCCTTCTCCGGAAAGTTAGTTCTGGTTTGTTTTCCAAACTGACATGATTTGCATATGGTGTTGTCTAGAATTTTGATATTTGGAAGACCACAAACTGCCTGATATTTGCATGCTTTCCTTATTTGTGAAAAGCTTAGATGCCCCAACCTCCGGTGCCATAACCAGTGTTCATCATCCTTGCTCAAATAGCATTGCTGTTGTCCTTCTTCAAATATGTATAGATTGTTTGGAGTTCTTCTACCTTTGATCACTATTTCACCTGTATCAAGATCACGGACACGACATCCATTTGATCTAAATATCACCTCGGTTCCTTGATCACACATCTGGCTGACACTTAGAAGATTATGCTTCAATCCATCAACATACAAAGCATTTCCAGCTTTGACCTTTTCTTTTAACTGAGCAGTGCCTTTTCCTTTTATAGCTGCAGGAGTATCATTTCCAAAAGAAACTTTCTTTCCCTTTTCTAAAGCAGAATATGATTCAAGTTTTTCTTTATCACCTGTCATATGCTTCGAACATCCACTGTCAATGTACCATAGGTTTTCCTGTCCCTCTGCATAAAATGCTATCCCACATCTTTCTGTTTGTGGTTCCTTTATTCTCCATGTTCTGGTGCTTGAGGCTTGTTCCTTTGTCTGCTGAAACCTGCTCCTGCATTCAGAATCTTCATGACCAAAGTTATTGCGATAGAACATTCAACTTCATTTTCAAGAGCCGAAAAGTTATTATAGGTCCTTTTTGTAATCCAGGTCATACTTCTTTGTTTTTGAGCTTCTCTAGTCATGATTGTTTTATATGCAACACATTGAGCTGCTTTGTGACCAAAGTTATGGCAAGAGAAACATTGCCCATTGAAGAAACTTCTGCGATTATCAAATCTACCGGCCAAATGATTGTAATTTCTATTGTCATCCATTCTTGAAGCAAATTGAGAAGATTTTACCTGTGCCTGGTTGTAGCTTTTGTTCACCCTTAAGACAGATTGCCCCTTGTTTACCTGATAGTCTTTGTTCGTTCTTGATGTAATTCGTCCCTGCTTTACCTGGTGATCTCCATTGTGCTTTTGCTCATTCCTTATTGCTGCATCAAGATAACTCTTTGAGGTGGATGCTTGAGATGTTTCTCCATTATACCCCAGACCTGTCTTGTTTAGCGGAGAACGCTGTACATTGATGATCTCATCCAGAGTTTCAGATCCTTTGACAAACTTAAGATTAATAGCCTTTGTTTTCTCAATTTCTTTTCTAAGGCCAACAATTTCACCTTCTAACTTTTCAAGATATTTTTCTTTTTAATCAATTTGAAATTGTAGAGTATCAATGATCATATTCTTTTCTTCTATACATGTCTTGAGTCTAGAAATCTCTTCATAAAAACTATCCACATCTATAGCATCCATGTAATCATCATCTTCAAATGCCATTAAAAGTTTATAGTCATTACCTCGTTCATCTTCATCACTATTTGATAGAACATCACTGTCTTCATGAGTGTAGTAGCTTTTCTTATTTGCATTCTGTTTCTTGTTCCATCTAGCAGGTTCCTTTCCTTTGTCAATCTTATCCTTATGAGGACATCTGGCAGCATAATGACCTACTCTTCCACAAGCAAAACATTTAAAAGGTAGCTTACCTCTGAACCTTCCAGTACCCCGTTGAAGATTTCTGACAAAATTTGATTCTTCTTCTTCTTCTGGTACGTGACTTGATTCATAGTAGTCTCCTTTGCCTGAAGCCCTAAAAGCAGCTTCTCTCCTGTCTGATGGACCTCCTTTTCTCATTTCATAAGTAGTTAGGATTCCGTGTAGCTGAGACATAGTAAGAGTTCGTAGATTTTCCTTTTCTTCTATTGCAGACACTTTAGATTCAAACTTGGGGGACAATGATCTTAGAACTTTTTCAACCACAATAGCCTCTTTTATTTCTTCACCCAAGTTTTTCATGCAATTAACAATCTCGTCTACTCGAAGGAAATAGTTAGCCACACTTTCATCATTATACATTCTGATATTCTCATACTGAATCCTGAGGGTTTGAAGTTTAGCACGCTTTACCTGTTCATCTCCTTCGTAGCTCAAGACAATCTTGTCCCATATTTCTTTTGCGGATTTATATTGCATAACCTTCACGAATTCTGTTTGAGATAAGCATCCCAACAGAGTATTGACTGCTTTAGCATTTGTTTCATATTTCTTCTTCTCGCCCAGATCTGTAGGAGTAGCTGAAGGAAAAGTGTAGCCTGTATCTATGATATCCCAAACTTATGTACCAAGAGATTGAAGATAGGCAGTAACTCTTACCTTCCAATAATTGAAGTTTGTCCCATCAAAAATTGGTGGCCTGATTGATGCTTCCCTCTCGTAGTTGCTCATGATGAATGATCTTCCTTCAAGCGATCAAGCTTCTCTGAAGGACCGGCTCTGATACCAATTGTTGAAAATAATACTGAGAGGGGGGGGTGAATCAGTATTATCAAGTTCTTTTAAATAAATCTTCCTTATTTACACTTTGAATTATTCTTGTATGTCAGTACCATAAAATAATGAGCATGAACAAGAAAAACAAATAGTCACACCAAAGAACACCAGATATAAGGTGGAAACCCAATGTGGGTGAAAACCACCTGCTGCAATATGTCTCTATCTTCTTTCAATTAGAAACTCCTTTTACAATGTTTTGTACTGGTGCAGTCCTTTACCAGTACGTAGGCCGCAACCTGCAGAGAGCTACAATTCTCTCTCATTTTCCAGTCTCTCCTGGAAGGGAGCTACAACCCCCTACTTCTTTTCTTTCAAGGACCACTTTTCATAAATTTTCAAACTGGATCCAAGAATATCAAATAGTCATCAAGTACATGCAAATTACCCAGACTCCTTATACAATCAACCAAGAATCACCCAACTTCTCAGAATGCTGTAAACAGAAAGATAGTACTAGAAATATAAACCCAGAACTCTGCAGCAAGAGATAAAAGATAACCAACAAATGTTTTTAAGACAGATCCGTAGTTTTTCCTTATCTGGACTGCGTGACTCCGCACCCCACCTTCTGTTTTCCTGCGCATGCATGCAGAGCGTCTTCTGCTTCACTGAGTATCACCACAACTCACCTTCTGCCTTTTTACGTACATTTACTGTGCCAACGCACCTGTTCCTTCTATCACGCCGCGTACTTCTATGTAGCTACGCAGGATTTCCTTCTATCGCGCCGCGTACCTCTGATCTTGCTCCGCACTTCTTCTTCTGTCTCGCTGCGTGCGTCCACACTGTGCCCTTTTCTTACGTCGCGTACCTCTACTGTATCTACGCATTGCGTCTTCGATCGCGCTGCGAGCCCCCGCACTGTGCCTTTCTGTGAACCGCGTACCACCGCACTGGACCTTTCACCGAGCTACGGTCCTCTGCACCTGAACCGTGAAATACCTGCGGACCTTTGATTTGAACCGAATTAACAACCCTCCAAACTGCCACTGATAGTCAGATGCCCAGAACAGATCATGCGCCCGAGAGATCACACTTTATAGATTCGCTTTCAACTTCACTTTTATATAGATCAAGCATTTAAACCGATAACCCAATATTTCAGATCTTAAGATATTCAATTTGCAAAGATACCCTGGCCAAGTGATCTCCTTCCCTATTTATAGTCAAGCCCTCATTCACACCATGGGACAAAACCATCAAATAACCAAAACAAGGGATCCAAACCGGGGCTAAATTAGATCCTATACCACGGGCCAAAACCATAGGAACATGAACGACAGGCTAAATACCACGGGCCAAACATAAGAAACCCCATATGAGCGCGCTTCTCTGCCTTGAAGAGAGTGAACTGGGGACCGCACCTTCTGAACGGGTAACCTGCGGGTATGACCGCATTTCCTGCACGGCGTACCTGCAGGTCCACACCTTTTGAACCATTCACCTGCGAACCTCTTAATTTCCAACATTTTGAGAGCCTGAACAGAACATTGCCACTAGAGTGAGTTGCCATCAAGTACAACACCTGTAACATAGAGCCATACCAGAATCATAATGCCAACATATACCCTAAAAGAAAAATCAAAGGGTAAATAGAATAAGATGGTCAAAAAAGTGAAAGAAAATGAACCCCACCAAAAAGAAAAGCCAAGGAAAGTGTGCAAGCCTAAATGCCACTATTTTTTACTCTTGTACAATAAACAATTGTGTGCAGCATGTTAACTTATGCCACAATTGATGAATAGCCAAACAACTTAAGCTTGGCTAGTTCATATTTGAATTTCATGTTTAGAAGTAGAGAATAAAATCTGACCAAACTGTTTAATCTTGGCAGATAAGTGGATAAGTAGAGTGAATAAAAGGAGCTCAACAGTTTAATCTGGGCCCTTGGATGTAATAAGGTTAGACTTATATAGATTTCTATATGTAAAAGAAAAAGTATGATAAGGGTTTGCCAGTTCAAGTGCACCCTAATAAAGATGAAAAAATGTCAGGCTAAAGTAGGTAGGGTAGGTAGATGGTGTTGCAGAATTACTTGTGATGGATAATGTCTCTAAATGTATTAATTTTTACTTTTATCACAAGTGTAAGGAAAACATTACACAGGATGTAGTTCAAGAAAAACAAGGTCAAATAATTAACTTCCCTTCACATTTTTCCCTAAAGATTTCGCTATTTCCCCCTAAAGTATTAAGGTCTTTGAAAATCAAAGGGGCTCAGAGCATTTCTCTGACTTCTGGAGGGACCAAACCCTCGGCCCAATGATTTAAAAGCCTAAGTACTTAGTCTCATCCATAAACTATTCATTTGATTTCATAAACTCATTTCCTAAGTAGAAATCCTATTTTTACTTAGGAAAATACACAATATCCCCTAAAAAACCCCTTTTTTCCACTCCAAGCCTAAGTGTAAATGTATACCCAAAATGTTTTAACTTAGCGCTTTCATCTCATTTATCATATTAATCTCTAACTTATACTATATAACTCCCGAAGAAATTCACCCTATCTCGTATTATTAAATATATATAAAAAATCCCAAAATCCTATATATCCCGACCCGGTTAAATATAACCATAAATAGTGTTAAAGTCGGGTTAATGGATTAATCATTGATTCATTAAGAAATTAAGCCTCCCGCTACGCAAAAAGGGATTAACTAACCCTCTGGGTTAGTTAATAACCTTCCCATTCACTCTCAGTCGACCCGATACAGTTGATTAATTGTTAAATGTATTAGGCCCACATACATAAAGCCCCGCCGTACTCCGCTCCCCGTCCATCGCACGATCGCTCCCCCATGATCTGATGGTCGTCGTTGATATCGTGCCCTCCCTGGTGACCGTGCTTTAATGCGTGAACACCAGGCGGTTTTCCGCCCGTACCTTCGCCACGCGTCATGCATTCGATGTGATCACTTGCCCTTCGCCCAAAACTGCTTAACTGCAAAAGCGGTGTGATCTTGTGACACTTACCGCTCTCCATAAAGCGACAAAACATCACTTCCCCACTTATGTCATACGCACGATAAATAAAAACCTGCCAACCTTGACTTTGTTAAATAAAACGAGCAAACATCATTTTCACTATTATACGCTGCAAATGTGTTCCCATGCAAAACATCGTTCATGTCAACTGATCAAAAAGCTTGCAGTAACTCAGCCCAGAACCTGTCATTCAACCCATCATTGCACTGACCATTTCCTTAATACATGTATCTATCCAATTTTCACTGAAACCATGTAATTTTGGTTTTCTACTGAAAAATTCTACAAGAAAGGGCCAAACTCAGTTCTAGTCCAGTCTGTGTTTACCATAAAAGTTTCTAAACCTGCTGTTTGACCTATTTTCTCATAGAAAACCCATATTCAATATCTGAATCCACAAGAAACAGAGATGGAGACCCTTATAGCTCTGAATGTCACACCCATAAACGCCCCTCACAAATATTTAGATTATTTACCCCTGGCCG
Organism: Pinus tabuliformis; assembly: GCA_031772625.1. Classification (NCBI taxonomy): domain Eukaryota; kingdom Viridiplantae; phylum Streptophyta; class Pinopsida; order Pinales; family Pinaceae; genus Pinus; species Pinus tabuliformis. The sequence goes on from CM062805.1 coordinate 231,970,732, forward strand.
ATAAAGATTTTCAAATAAAAGACTTATCTGGTCGCGAAAACCACCTCAATATCTTTTGCCAAGCCAAAGACAGCTATCTTAATGTCTCTGACATCTTAGGACTGTGGGATTCCAACCTTACCATGTACTTCCTCCCCTCAGTCCATTTTTTCCCAGATATCATTCATCAATGCAGTGCCAATTATGACCCTACTCAAAGAGCAGTCCTATCTGCAAGTCAAAAAGTCCTTTTTCCCATAACTGCTCAGTCCATCAATGAAATGCTGCAATTTCATTCCAGTCATGCTCTCACTCCCCTTTCTATGGGATACTTACTTGAAAGAGCTCCACAATTGTCTCAAGTAGAACTTACTCGCATCTGTCAGATGTTCATGGACCCTAAACATCAGCCTAAAGGCCCACTTCCTTATCTACAGGTTCTCTTCACAGATACAGGAAGGATTATTATTGATATGATAGCCTCAATCACGGGATTCAACTCTGAAGAGTATGTTGATGAAATAACCTTGGTATTTTTGTCTATTTTTACTCCTGGACAGACCCCTGCTGTTAAATATGATTATACCTCTTATATTGCCAACAAAATTCATGACCAATTCATAAGACTGGACAATGAAGGAGTCTTCAAATACACTACTTTCATCTATCATCTTCTATTGTATTATCAGTTAGACAACTTCCCTTTCCCTGTCAAGAAACTTGATACTAGAGGCAATCCAAGGTCAGTCATTTTTTGGAGCCCCATTTTCCATAGATCCCTTGAGACCCCTTACACCTACAATGAGTTCATTGACCTATTTGTCCATCCGGAAACCACTTTACTGACAGGAGTTTCTCCTCTTAGGATAAATGGTGATATGAAGAAAATCCTCCAGCTCTCCAAGCAGTACAAAATAGGTGACTGGTACCTATATAAGAATCACACAGAAATCAGAATTTATGGATGTGAGCTCTGCTCTTTTAAGCTGCCAAAACATGTTCCAATGAGACTCTTTGCATTGGAATATTTCAGACAAATGATAAATGCAAACCTAGTCCATTTTTGTAATGCCAAGAAGAAAGCTCAGCTTAGAATAAAGAACCAGCTAGGCCCTTTTGTCTGCAACACTAGGGAAGCATGGAAAGAAGCAGAAAAAAATTCTAGAAGAGCAACTTAAGTTACAAAAGAGTTTTGAGTGGAAACCATATGATCCTAACAATTTTATATGTGATAGGAGAATGAAGAATAGGTTGTCCCCATATATTCACCACATAATTCCAGAAATTGAAAAATATGCAAATATGGAGGAATGGAGGGAAGGTACCCTAGTAGAGCATGATAGTGAACAGGTCAATTTTGAGAAAGTTATGAGAGATCTTGATAAAACACTTGACTTGGATTCTTTTGGGCAGGTATCATTTAAGTTATCTCAAAGATCAGGAGTTGGTGCCTCTAGTGCTAGAACCTCTCAGCAACCTTCACAGGAAACAAGTGTACCAGCTACAGGGTCATCAAAGGGCAAGGAATTGGAGACCAGCTTTCAACACGCTGAACAACCTACAATGTCCAAGCAGCCTGAAACTTCCACAGAACAGGCTTAAATACAGATTCCTCCCACTCAGGTTAATATAGGAGAGCCTCCAATTCTTCAATCTCCTTTAAATGAAGAAATAAATAAAAAGAGAGACAGGGAAAAAACTACTCCTGCCAGTGAACCATCAGGTAGCCTAGAACAAAGAAACAAAGATTAAATCCCCTTTCAGAGGAGGAATTTGCAGGAGAAAATACAGATAGTCAGAGGTAAGAAAGAGTGGAAAGCCAACAAAGTTTCCCAACAGGAGAAACATCCACTAGCTCTTAGAGGCTAGAGCTAGAGAGGCAGAAAAGTGTAGAGATATCTTCTTCCAAGCCACCACGTACTAATGCCTCAGACATCAATAAAACAATCACAGAAATAAAAGCCAGGAATGATCCATTGAGGATGTAGGTTTATAACAGATATTTGAAAATGGCTCCTACAAATCAACAGAGATTGATGTCAGCCTATGACATCAAAGAAGGCAAGATGATAATGAGCTATTTCAAGCCCAAGGTGCAGCAGCCTACATCAGCAGCAGATTATATCAGAACAAACCTTGAAGTCATGGCAAAGGATATTCATCCTTTGGATCAAATTGAGTTGCATAAGCAAATGGGAGAAATGATTTACTCAACCTTGACTGGCAAGGCAATGATGGCCCAAAGGCTACAACATTCTTTGGACAACACTACAGCTTAACTACACATGGAAAAGGCCTCCTCTCAGGCCAAAGATAACAGAATAAAGTCTTTGGAAGAAATAATTATTGGATTGGGACATAATCCCAAAGATGTGAAAGGTGTAGAAGCACTAATAAAAAAGAAAGATGAAGATATTGCTGCCCTAAGGAAGCAACTAAAACTGCCACCTTGAAGGCACCCAAAGACTGATGAGGTTATAAATAAAAAATCTGAAGAAGAAATGATGGATTTGCTCTTAAAGCTTAATGAAAGATTGAATGATAGTTAACAAGCACTTGAAAAGGCATTGAAGGACAAGCAGGGGGGAGTCGACCTCCCAACGTCCCAATGTAATCCCAGTAGTATCAACAGCAGTCCCATCAACTCTTGGAGCAGCATTGGCACCAAATATTCCAGTAGTCACAGCAGAGGCAGTCACAGGTACAGCAACAGCAGGAACAACACAGGGCAGCAGTGCTAATTTGAGCACAGAAGAGCTGATAAAGGCAATGGAAGACCTGAAACTACAAGTTTCAGAACTAAATAAGCTAAAGGAGCAATATGCCAAAATGGAACGAAGCTATGATCTCTCAAAGGTAAATGTTGCAGAAAAAACAAGAGAGATTAAAATGTTAGAAAACAAAATAAAATCATTGGAGAAGGATCTTACATTTGACAAGCCTCTAACAGAAATCAAGAGAATTCTTTGGGCCAACATCACCCAATCCATAAATGATGTTTGGCCATCCATCCAAGTGATCTATGAACAGATTGATCTAGTGAAAGCAGCACAGGGAGAAATTCAAAAGACAAAAGCTCTGTTAGGACAAATGCCTGATCAAGCCAACCGACTCATACATCTTTTGAATAACAGAAATAAGGAACAACTGGAAGAACTTGGCATCTCAGATAGGACATACACTATTTTGGAAATCAAAAAGGTGCTAACCAAGAAAACTTTGATGCAGAATTTAGAGATAAGATGTCAAGATATGCAAGTGGAAATTAATTCTTTTATGGAGAAGTTCAGTATTTTGCAGAATAAAGGGCTACCAAGTCCTTTAGTGATTAATGACAGATTAATGAAGCATATAGATTATGTAGACAAATTGAATAAGTATGCTGGCAATCAAGCTAGTTCATCAACAAGTGCATCAGGAATAAAAGCACTCCCCACAGGCCGAGTTCTCTATGACATCTTAGAGAACTTATTATATGTTGAGCATGAGATAAAGTACTTGTTCCCAATCCAACCTAACTTTTTTAGATATACAGAAACTGATGAGCCCCTGAGGAAACTTCAGAAACATAGGTTGCCAAAACAAAAATGGTGGGAAGACATGTTGGAAATTTTGTAAATTTGTCCTTAGTAAATGGTAAATTTTGATTTTTACTATAGTCAATGAAGATAAAGAGGATGAAAAGAGATCAACAGATAAAGAGTATCAGATGCAGGTAAAGTGTAGGTAAAGTGTATCAGTAGGAAGGTCAAAACAGAGCAGTCAACACATAATTACACCAAGGACAGCAAGAGGCCAAATCATAGGGCCTAACTCCCGCACATTCTCAAAAATAGGGACAACAAACCATTCGATTGCCTTATCTGTCATCTACGAGGTCTTCTAGCCCTATTTTCTTGAAGGATATGATTAGTCACCCCAGTTTATATCTCACTCTATTATGAGATATTTTTTGTAAATTTTTTTGTATAAATACTCCCTCAATCGGAGTATTGAGTGTGAATTCTTACACATTGCTGTAATATTGATTATTTTGGAATAAAGTGCTGATTGGACCAAATTTTGTATGGCTTGCTGGATAAAGAATTGAATCAAAGGACTTTTCACAGATTTCTTGAAGCAAACACCATATCAATAAGTCCTCTATACCTTATGTTTTAAAGTTTTCCTGGTTTATTATATCATCCATGTTTCACATCTGAATGATAAACGAAAAAGTTTAATTCAGAATATGCTTGATTGCACTCTGTTTTCAATCGTTATTGTTCTCCATGTTTTCTTCTGAATTAGTATAAACAGTGAAATCTTAATTGCTTCTGTTTTCTAGTTCATTCATTTTGATTATTTATTAAATAATTCTTAACTGCTCTTTAGTAGTAATAATTCAAGTTCCCTCTTTAAATGCACTGAATGATTCTTAACTGCCCTTCACCCATTTTAAACCCATTCCATTTATCTCAAGTTGCCATTTGTTCCCTGTTTGACCATCTTGCCCTGTGAAACCATCTTTTGTTAAGAACCAAGTCCAGTTAAGCCATCTTCTTTGACTCCATTAGCCCAATGGCCTGACTACTCAGTTTTACCCCTCTGTTGTTGAATCTCACCACCCAAACTCAAACAAAATTCCTAAACTTCACAACTAGCCTAATATATTTCAAAACCAAGCTAAATCATAAAGAGAGAGCCCTATTTGAGTACAGATTGGCTAGATTCTGTACTTAAAAGTAGGTTTGTGGTTACCTCAGACCCCTTTCCTCTTCCAACAACTTCAAGGAAAATCTGAGTGATAACGAATCTCTTGGAAGTACTCCTTTCCAGCTTGTATAATGTCTGTGTGGAATGGCTCTAATTGGCCCACATCACCAGCTCGCTTCATAAATTGCTTGTGCCTGATAGAGAGATGTAGGAGTTTTGTAGGTTCCCCCCTAACCCATAGGTCGATTCCATATTCACACTTTTTAAAAGTATTGTGAGCCTTGGCCCACTTGAGTTGGTTAGTATCAAAAGAAAGAAATGTCTGGAATTGGACATCCCCTATAAAGGGGCCAGGGTTGCTGTCTCTGTCATATTCCAAAAAGAAATTGTGCATGTAAAGTTCACAGAGGAGGCGTTGTACCTGCTCGTTCTACTCTATGAAGCACTTGATAAAGTTTGGGGTGGTTTTGATTTCCACAGACTTGCCAGCCTTAACAGCTTTGATTTTCAGCAGGAGGTACATTTCCAGGAGGAATAATTCATAGTTTGTAGTAGGAGCTCTACATGAAAAGGTCTCTGAATAAAGAGAGAAGACAGTCTCCAATTTCTCTTTAGCCTTTTGTAATTTGTCCTGAGCTTTCTCAACCTTTTTCTATTTAGCCTTGTACTGAACGAAGGTCTCATCCTTAGTAGCTGTGAGTGCCTAAAACTTTTTCCTTGATTCTTGATGTATACGTAGGGGCACTACTTCCTCTTTGTGCTGTGTCAATTCTTGCTGAACATGTAGTAGTTCATTCTGCAGTCTCCTAATAAATGCCTCCCTTACTAAGGGAATGTAAGCAGGTGTCTCCTCTGTTTGGGCTTCATTATCTTGTGTTTCCATAGGATCATTTTGGACAAGAGCCTTGGCTGCGTCTTGAATTATGCAAAAATAATTTGGGATGCTTTCTTTAGCATCAGTCTAAACGTCAACATTCATAGTAGGGTAGTCTGTTTGGGTCTCCTGTGAGAAAACATAGGGGTCTTCAGTCTGGATTTCAGTGTCCTCTACAATTCATGGCTCTGTCTGAGTTTCCTTTGAATAGACCAAAAGAATCTCAATTTGGGTTTCAACATCTTTTCCAGAACAACGTTCTGTCTGCCTATGGTCTCCATTTCCACTTTCAATTTTCTGGCTCTGCTTGCTTCTTTTAACCATTGTCTAAGCTACCCAATTATTATCTTCTATTTTCTACACTTTTTAAGCATTTTTCTGATCCTGTCCTTGTAGGAATTCTTTATTCTAGGATTTCCAATCGGCGGTGGTGCAACTGCATTTTCCTTAATTTCCCGCTCAGGTGATATTGTGTCAGCATTAGGGAGGTTTTCAATTGGAATTATATCTCTCGATGGAGCTTCACCTTCTAGCTCTTCTTCGTCATGATTTTTTCTCTTAGGAGACCCCAATAAAATGGTGTCTTCTATGCAGTTATCTTTCTCCAGGTTTTCTTCTAGGTAGGCCTCGTCCTCAAGGGACTTAAAAAAATATTGTATTGCCTGGTTGGTTTTCATCTCCCAGGGTTTCATCTGCATGATTTTATTCACTTGGGGCGTCCACTGGAACGCTATCTGCAGTTTCATTTCCTTCTATAATGGCTTCCTCTTCATGCACCTTGTTTTCAAGGGGTTTTTCCACAGAAGGGACTGGTTACCTTTGTTCTTCCAAGAAATTAGTAAATGGTAGGGTTTGATGATAACCAGGGTTGTCAACAGAGGCAGACTGGTTGGGGGTGCAATTCTGTCCTTCAACATTCTTAGATTTTTCTCTTCCCTAACCAAATATCCCCATGTTTTCCAATACCCTGGCCACCTCTTCCTCATAGTCTTGCAAAGGGGTATTTTGCAGACTTGGAGGTGGTGTATGAGATGGCCTAACCTCATTTGTTTGAATTGGGGTATGTTGTTGGGACCTAACCCACGCAGAGCTCCTATGTTTGGCTGGGTTCAAGGGCACTGAGGAATTATTTCTTTTCAGTGTCCTTCTCGGACCTGGGGTTCTTGGCCCTTGCTATTCTGTTGCTGGGTTTTATGGAGGTAGGACCATAATAGGATTTACAATATTGTCCCAGGTTTGCTGCTGCTGGCCAAAACCATGCATGATAATCAATTTGATCATTCTATGATGACTGATGACTGTGTGTGGGTCCTTAGCTTTCCTAACTCGACGAGCGACATCATGCAATAGGGAATTCAAATAAAACGACAAATTAACTGAAATTTTCTATTTTAGGATGGCTAACAATTTGAGTTGGCGGGGCTTTACCACATCCTGACGACCGTCACATGTGATGTACCGTTGCACAATGACTGCCAATTCTTGCCATGGCTGTCTTAATGCTGAAGGGTGAATCCCTTTCCCTGTTCGCACCAATTGCTCGCCTGGGTCCTGGAACACTGCGACCGCATTGTGCAGAAGGACGTGTTTGTCTGTCCACTTTGTTCCCTCAGCTAAAAGTCTAGTGACTTCGACTATGACCACTTCAGAGATCATTATGTCCATGCCTCTTATTGTGGTGCTACCATTCTGCAAATTCTGCAAGAATCCAAGTGTCATTTCTTCGTGAAACCCCTGCAATTTATTCAGATATTGCAGCCAGCCGACGTGTTCGAGAATTTCACGAGCCTGGTCCAATACCATGATCACTGTGGGTTCATTTCAGATATCTCTACCTCCCATGGCTGTTGTTTTCCTGTCACTGTTTCACTGGCATGGACTTCTCTTTCACTTTCGCAGTTTAGAACAATAACAAAGAACGTTAAAGCAATTAATAGGAAAATGACGTTGTTTTGGGAATTAACAACATATACAATCAAGTCATTTGTCTCGTCAGCAATATTTGACGTAGGCTCATAATCAATCTGCATGCCATCCATAATGGTCTCCGTATTTTCTCCAATCAGAAATACTTTGATAATTATTACGCATACACAATCATCATGCAATCCTTTACCCGTAAATCAATTTAATAATTATCACTCAATTATCCATAACTGTCACACATGTTGTTCACACGCAGACCATCCCCCCTCCAATGATAAAAGGGAATCCACACCTGCCAAGCATGTGAAAAGCAAGATAATGAATTGGTAATTCATAAAAGGCAGGCAACCAATCCATAAAAGCGGCACGATTTATGACAAAGTATTTAAAGCAATACACGTATCCAAGGTAAAATGGTTGAAAAATAAAAAAATAGATATTTAAATTATTATGTCAAAAGATTTTCACCTTAAGTGGTATTAGTAACAAATGCATAATTGGTGGTAAGTATTAATGACTGTCATAAAGTGATTGGACAAATATAATATAATGAATATATAACATAAGTTACCATGCATGTTGGCTTGTAAGAGTGTTGTTCAAATGGGAAATTTCCTTAGAAATGAATCCATAGGTGGTAATAGAATAGAGAGCATTTGGCAATGTAAGATAATACTTCGATACCACAAGCAGAGCCACTGCTGCCAGCAGGCGTTCATAGCCTCGACATGGTTGCTTTTTAACCCCACAAATGAGCCAGAGTCCTCCTTTTATCATGTAGATGATTCTTTCTTTTCTTGTCATAAAGAGACCACTATGCTGGCATGGTGACCAAATAATCATAGTGCCATTCACCAGGATATATCAAAGTGATCAGGTTGGCTCGTGATGAGACCCCCTGTCCTTTTGACAGTTTTAATTATCAAGAAGGTCATTACCTTGGTTTGGTGGCCAACATGGAATGTCACCTGTTACATCCTTATGATCATGGTAGGCTGGCTCGTGATGAGACCCCCTATCCTCTTTTTGTTGTATTTTCATATTTTGATGCTTTTATTGTAAAAAGAGGGAGGCTCATTTACTCCTTAAGAGTCAAGGATGGTGTAAGAAGTAAGAAAAATGCCAATGAAAGTTTATACTTTTACCCCCATCTCATCATATCAAAGGGATTTATCCATTTGAAAGTGTGAAAAATAAGCCAGCATGGTTTTAAAATAATGAATCATTTTATGATGTGTCCAAAGAAAAGATGTTCAGCCAGTCATTATAGAGATGCACCATATCAACTTTTGAATAAAGATAACCATCAAAAGGCTTCATAGGTCATAATGGTATTGACATTACTTTTTTTCTTTATGTTAGGCACAAATCCACTCAGATGGTGTTTATTCAAAACATAAAAGAAAAAAGAAAGATGGCACAATGACCAACAATGAAACAATAAAAGAAATCACAGTTCTTCCTATAAAAAGCACAAAAAGTGTTCAATTGATTGAACAATAATCGTTCAATCGATTGAACAACAAAATCGAAAACAAAACAAATTTGTTTCTCAATTGATTGAACAACAAAAATAAAAAAGAAAACAATGTGAAAGTGATGTTCAATCGATTGAACAACAATTGTTCAGTCATTTAAACAACATATATCGAAAAGAAAAAAACACAAGAGTGTTGTTCAATCGATTGAACATCAATCGTTCAATCGTTTGAACAACAAAATAAAAAATGCGAAAGTGTTGTTCAATCGATTGAACAAGAATCGTTCAATCATTTGAACAACAAATCAAAACGCAAAAGTTCTGTTCAATTGATTGAACATCAAAAATTGAAAAAAAAGAAAAAAACGCGATAGTGATGTACAATCGATTGAACAACAATTGTTCAATCATTTGAACAACAAATCGAAAACGCACAAGTGTTGTTCAATCTATTGAACACCAATCATTCAATTGTTTGAACAACAAAATAAAAACACATAAGTGTTGTTCAATCGATTGAACAACAATCATTCAATCATTTGAACAACAAAATCGAAAAAAGAAAAGACGCGAAAGTGTTGTTCAATCGATTGAACATCAATCGTCCAATCGTTTGAACAACAAATCAAAACACAAAGTTGTTCAATCGATTGAACAACAATCGTTCAGTTGTTTGAACAACAAGTCAAAAACACAAAAGTGTTGTTCAATCAATTGAACAACAATCGTTCAATCGTCTGAACACTAAAAAAATACAAAAAGTTGCTATTCAATTGATTGAACAAGAATCATTCAATCGATTGAATAACATTTACTAAAAACAAAAAAATCTCATATTTACATGGCGATTCCTACTGAATTTCAATCAATCAAAAGAACATATACATTATTTACGATATAAAGAAAATCACAATTTTACGAAAGAAAATCTACCGGGTCATCACTCCTTGTAGCTAAGATTTGCATGGAGGGGTCCTCACATACCTACTAGTAGAAAGACTCCTTGGTGAGTGGTTTGTGGTAGAGACGCACTCGATGCCCATTCACCTTGAAAGAATGGACAGCCCCGTCAATGGTAGTCAAAGTGAGAGTATCATTATTATGTACTTCTTGAATTTCATAAGGACCGAGCCATTTTGTTTGAAACTTGCCCAGAAAATCCTAGAATCTGGAGTCATAGAGGAGTGCCCAATCCCCTTTTTTAAACGTCTTATTTTTGATAAGTGTTAAGTTATGGTATGTTCTATGCTTATAACAGTTTACTTCTTTTTCTTATTATATTCCACCGATTAGAAATCACATGTACATAAAGTAAAGTGCAGATAGAACATTAAACGATCGACAGAAAACAAGCGAAGACAAGAGACACAAGATGTGGCGGCTAGCCAGGGACAAACCCCACAATGTGTGGGGAAACCCTTTGATCAAATATTCTTTTATCTTCAATAATTCAGCAAAGAGAAATAGTACAATAAATCTGATTCATATCAGCAGTAGCAAACCCTAGATCAGCAACAGCATTAGCGGCTTCCTTATCAAACTAGGGCAGACCATATCTCACAAACCGACAGTCGGATTGACTTCATTCCACCACCAAAAGTTTCAGCTTCTAGAGGAGGTTCAGATGAACCTACAACGTAGTTCAGATGAAGAGATCTTCTAGGCCACGCAAGTCAATCTTTGCTTCTGCAGTTGCAGCTTCAGTTTCAGCATTTTCCGGCTTCAAACTAGGGCAGTCGATATCTTGCAAACCATTTGTCGGATTGACTTCATTCCACCACCAAAAGTTGCAGCTTTCAGAGGAGGTTCAGATGAACCTACAACGCAGTTCCAAAGAGGAGATATTCTAGGCCACGCAAGTAAATATTTACTTCTGTAGTTGCAGCTTCAGTTTCAGCAGTTTCCGGCTTCAAACTAGGGCAGTTGATATCTTGCAAACCGTTCGTCGGATTGACTTCATTCCACCACCAAAAGTTGCGGCTTTCAAAGGAGGTTCAGATGAACCTACAACGCAGTTCCAAAGAGGATATCTTCTAGGCCACGCAAGTCAATCTTTACTTCTGCAGTTGCAGCTTCAAATTCAACAGCTTCCGGCTTCACATGTGTGTGAGAGAGAGACCCATTTCAGCGCAGTAGAGAAGAGACTCATATCTGCGCACTAGAGAGAGAGAGATGTGATGAGATGAGTGAGTCTAAATGAGGAAAAGTCCTCTTATATATATACACAACGTTGGTGGGTGAATAGATGCGACTGTTGGGCTTCTGAGCCTACATGAGTTGTAGGTCGGCTTGATAATAATTCCATAATCAAAATAAATTCATATCTCCATGAATGTTTATCGGAATTGGATGATCTTTATATCAATCCTACACCTCTTGATGAGAGGAATCTAATAAAAATATTATTACCCATGAATAAGATGACCCACATGAAGTTTTGCCTTGGTTGCCAATTTTAACAATAAGGCTGTCATGTCACTTTGCCCTTTGCTACTAAATAATTGCAGCCCGTTGCAGAGCAAGCAGTTGAGCCTCGTCTAGTTCATTGATTTGTTGAAGCCGCTTGGTTTGGGCTTTTGTTAAACCTAGCCCCACTTCTTGAGCCATTCTTATAGTCTTTATTTTGAATTCAATTTGAAAAATAGGTTAAGTCCAACACCCATTGTTTGAAGGGTTCTATGTCTAGTTGGGGCTGCAACGCCATTTCATCAGATTGGTCGAGCCGACCCATCCTTTGGCAGCTATCACAAGCCTGGGCATATTTCTTAGCATCTTTAAAAAAATTGGGCCAATAATAACCCATCTGTAGTACCTTATGCCCTGTCCTTGGATCTGCGAAGTGTCTCCCACAGGGCTCTTCATGGAAAGTCTTTAGGATGTCATAAATCTCATCCTCAAGAATGCATCTGTGTATACACATATTGGACCCTGCGTGAAAAAGATATCCTCCAATCCAAGAGAATTAGGCGCTGCGCTGAACGATCTGTTTCCTTTCCCTTGCTATAAAATGCCTGGGAAACTTCCCCACTGCCAGATAATTTGCCACATCTACGTACCATGGCGTCTTGACTGCTACGACAAGCAAATTCTCATCTGGAAATTGGTCGTCTACTGCCAGAGGATCATTTATCTTGGGAACTCGGGACAGAAAATCAACAACTGGGTTTTCCTTCCCCGAACGATCTTTGATAGTGATGTAAAACTCCTGCAAGAGCAATACCCAACGAGTCACTTGATTATTTGTGATAGGTTTGTTAGCTAAATACCAAATGGTAGAGTGATCAGTATACAAAAAAACTTGATAAACAGTTATATAATGTCTAAATTTGTTTATGGCATAAATGACAACTAAGAATTATTTTCTGTTACTGTATAATTGAGCTCTGTAGCAGTAGGATTTTTGATAATATAATATATACCATATGGTTTTCTGTCCTCCTCCTGGCTGAGGATAGCGCCTATCGCTGCATTTGATGCGTCCGTGGATATGTGAAAAGGCAGCTCCCAGTTTGTTCCTCGTAATACTGGTGCCATCGAGACTAGTTTCTTTAAACCTGTAAAAGTTGTGTCACATTTGTCAGACCACTTGAAATCAACATTTCCAGTTAAAGCATATAATAAACCTGCAATAATAGCCTGCATATCCCAGGAAGCTACGTACCTCCGTTTCAGTACAGGGTGTAGGTAGTAAAAGAATTACCTGTATTTTTGCTGGATCTACCTGTATCCCTACTAAAAAATATAATGTCCCAAGATTACGCCTTCAGTCATCATCATGTGACACTTGACATTGCTTAAACATAACCTAGTAGCAATGCATCATTCTAAAACTTTTTCTAATGTTTGCAGTGCTTGATCAAAGTCATCCCCATATGGAGTAAAGTCATCCATATATACCTCAAGTCTTTCATTTATCATGTTAGAAAAAATGTTGAGTATAACTCTTTGAAACGTGGCTGGGGCATTGCATAAGCCAAATGGTAACACTCTGTAAGCAAATGTACCCTAGGGATAGGTGAAGGTTGTTTTGTCTTGATCTTCAGGGGCGATTTGAATTTGATTGTAGCCGCTGAAGCCATCTAGAAAGGAAAAGAACTGCTTCCCTGCCAAAGTATCAAGGACCTGATCAATAAAGGGAAGAGGGAAGTGATCTTTTTGTGTTGCCTTATTCAATTCCTGGTAATCCACACAGATACGCCACTTCCCATTTTTCTTGGGGACGACCACCAATGGAGAAACCCATTTGCTATCCGAAATAGGATAAATGAAATTCACATCCAGCAGCTTCTGTAACTCTTCTTTCACAATGTCCTTGAGATGCAGATTCAATCTCCACTGAGGTTTCCAGATAGGACGAGCATCCTTTTCGGTATAGATGTGATGTGTACACAACTGTGGGTCTATACCCTTCATGTCAGGATAATCCCAAGCAAAAGCCCCTTTATATTTTTGTAGGACCTGAATGAGCTTTTGCTGCTGATCACTGTCCAGGCTATCATTAATGTTTAAAACTTTGCCTGGCTTAATTTCCACAGGCTTGCTATTATGAATAACAGTCGTCTGGATGTGATGATCATCGATATCCTTCAAGGGATCTTCCAAGTCTTCATTATCCAGAATTGCATTTAGCATTTGACACTTTGCATTGCTCACATTAGCTAACTCATTGATAAAGTTGTTGATAACGTCATCTTCAGTCTGATCTTTGAATTCAAGTCCCTCTGCTACTGTGAGTGGTGAACAAATTCTTTCTTCTAGGTATGCTGGCGGTTGTTTGCATATTTTTACAATGGGCAGACTTGGTTTGGTAGGGGGATATAAAACAATATTTTTTACAGCACCGCCCCTTAGCAATAGTCATGCTACCCTCCTGACAGCCTATATATGCATTAGTTGTCGCCAGCCAAGGTCGGCCCAGTATCAGAGGGTGCCCATCCAATCGGCTCTTCGGGTTTATAACAAGAAAATATACTGGATATTCCCATGAATCAACAAAAACCGTAATATCTTGTAAAGTTCCTTCTGGCCTTACCACCGAACGATCAACAAGTTATAGTAAGGTGGTGGTTGGTTCCAAGGCTGTAATACCAAGTGCTTGACTGGTTTTTTCCGTTAAAATGTTAATGGCTGCACCCAAATCAACTGACGTATTGGGAAAAGAGTGGCCATATATTTGAACTATCACTATGGGATTCCCAGGATCTTCATACTTTACCAGAGTTTCCCCTCCCAAGAGTAAATCAGATAAGGTTCCTATAACATGAATGGTGGGTGACGTTTTTTCTTTCCTCACAGTTGTTTTGGAGAATTTGGTATCTACAGATAAATACTAATTCCCTAGATAAGTAGCCATATCTAGAACAATAGTTTAAAGCATTTTAACCTTTTGCTATAAACAATAGATAAGACAAAGAGAATGAGAGGACCTACTTGTACTTTCACTTTCCTCTTGTCTCCTTTGTATTTGTCCTGTCGCTCCTTCTCGTACTTAACACACTTGAGAGGTACCTATAAACATCAACAGAAGACAAAGAACCAATCAAAGTAAAAGATCTAATGATTACAAGTAAATGGAATCAGATACATTCACACATATAAGCATCATATTTCAAGATAAGCATATGGAAAAGAGGTGTAAATACTTTATCGAATAGAAGGAAGAATTACAACCATGAAGCATGATTCGAAGTCACTCCTACAACTTTCGTTCCACCCACATCACATCATAAGCATGACATTCCGGTAGCATAACGACACTTACAATAGTCTCAATTCTCAAACTAAAATTATCTCCTTACAACTCATCAAAGTCCAGCCCCTTGATCACTTAGATGAGTGCTCAATTTATAGGAAGATGGAGGAGGTTTTGTCATTAATGAGCGTATTGAATGGCCTTCCATACTTAGAATTAGTTCCATGGAGGAAGGGATGAGAGAATAGGAGGCATCTTAACTCATTCCTCATCCATTTTTGAGCTAATAGGAGATGATAAGTGTGGGAATCTTCTAGAAGGTTCCAGAAGATAAGAATATTCCCCAAACCCTATGTGAATTTCACTCAAACTCACCCAGCGCATGTCAAAGAAGGTCTAAGTGCTCTGTAGAGCACCCTTACATGGGCCTACCTGCGCTGGTCCTTCAAGGAGTCATTTTAGGATGTCTTCAAGCCATGAAACTGTCTAGGAAGGAGGCATTCAAAAGGTTAATTTGTTTAGGGCATGCAACAACTGAAATTAGGGTTTGATGATCCCTAAAACACTGATCTGGATCATGCGAGTGATGTGCCCAAATGGATTTGTAACAACAGGCTTCTTTACACATAGATCTTTAATTGTTTTAGCATAGATGGGAATGTCCTGGATGGCCTAGAGGAGCGAATTTTTATACAAATATTTTTTAGTTCCCATACAAGATAGAAATTTGGGTAAGCAATCGGCTTAGGTATCATTAACCTTTTGGGGAATGGGGGAGAAGTGACTATGAGTTCCTCAAGATCTTTATGCTGATCTGTCTCTTCTCCTTGTTTTATTTTAGTATCAATTACAGTAGGTGGTATATGTAAAGGTGGTGTTTCGATCTCAATTGATGGTTGATCCCTATTTTCCTCAAGGGTGATGATACGTCCTGACCTCAATCTTAGTCCATTACATTCTTTTGTTCAATCTTGTAGTCTGAGCTTTCGATAATCTGCACCAGCTAAATCGGTCTGCTATTGGGATTCAAATTTGGTTGGGCTAGTGGTTGAGGGCCCAGAAGAGGCTGAGGATTTTGCTGTAATGGATAAGGAGTTGACAATGTAGGTTGAGGTTGAGGACCTGTCCCCATAAGAGTATTAGATATTCCCAAAGGTCGCTGCTAATTTATAGACCAGTTCAGATTTTGAGAAGTGGAGGCAAGCCACTAGGATTGATAGGGATTACCTTGCCAAACAGGAGTACAAGGAGAATTTGGCTAGCCATTACCCAGAAAGGATTGAGTTGACCACAGTGTCATAGGGAATGGTTGAGGTTGCCATGCTGCCCTAGGGTTTTGTTGCTGATTAAACTGTGAAAAAGGAAAGAACTGGGATGCATCTTGTGACATACCTGTAGGTTTGGCCTGCCACTATCGACGCTGGTTCATTAGATACACTGGCTCTGTCTCTTCTTCTGCTTCCTTGAACATTGCTTTCAACCCTGGGAGTGATGGACATTGTTCAGTGGTGTGATCCTTGGTACGGATGGTGCATGTTTGAACCATGTATAATGGACACTCCCGTTGGTTGTGCTTCTTTTGACAACATGGGAAAAAAATGGCCAAGCTTTGTTCTGCTAAGACTTGTTTCTGTTTAGCCTGTAGGACATCCAACTGCATCATGAGGGTGCCCAGGATGTCTGCCTTGAAATATTCCAAGAGGTTACTGATTTCCATTCGTGTTACACCTCCACCGTGGGGTTTGTTTCTTCTGCTCATGGGATCTCGACTTCCTGCTCCTGTGCGTGTGCTTCCGTGTGAACACCTGATACACAAGTGAATGATTTCATCATAATATTCTTGATAAATATCCCCTTTCCCCATTAAGTTTAGAGTTTCTATCCACTCTTCTTTCATTCCTTTAATTATGATATCTCTTAGGACTTCTTTTGGTAAGGTGGTGTGTGGAGATCTCTACAAGTTATAATGAAACCGTTCAATGTATTCTTCTAGAGTTTCATTATCCTTTGTAGCCATCTTAAAGATTTCATCTTTTAGTTCCTTAGTCTTGCAAAAGTCCTAGTATCTTGTGAGGAAGGAAGTCTTCATATCATACCAAACCCATGAACCATCTTAAAACTTCTCCTTTTAGAGTAGAAGGGAACAATTTTAGCTTTTGAGGGTCAGTGGTGTAGTCATACCCTCTGTAGAGGGCATCAAATTCAAACAGGAAGGCATCAAGATCCTCTGTGATCTGTCAGTTTTAACCCCGTACAGAAATTACCTGCATATGAATTCTAAAACACAAAAAATAAACAATGTGAGAGCATAACACGTAAACACATATACACAAAGATTTTCCCCTAGATCCAAAAATCGGGACTACTAACTTGATTTTTCATTATGTTCCTTTCAATGTTTATAATACATATTTATACATGCCGAAGCATCCAATACCATGGACAAAAAACCATGGCGTCGAAAACCATGTGTGAAAATCATGCACAAAACCATAGGTAGGTTAGCCCAACCTAATATAGGGTCCAAAAAACAAAATTTTCCAGGGCGCTACCCCAGACCCCATAGACGGGGGTTACTTGCACCCCTCAAACCCTTTGTGACCCCCCCCCCCCCGCTATGCAATTGGTGCAACGAAGGGGGGGCTCGACCCTCGCCCCCCCCTCTAAACCCTCAGTTAACTACGTGGGCTAGTCATGGAAATAATATAACGTAACCCAACATTATCCCACTTGTTTTTTTCTTTCCATATGGGGCCACAAGAGAGCTTAGTCATTTATCCATCCCTGCAACGCCCATTGTTTCTCTACACCAATAGAACTTCCCAGAGCTCACAAATTTTGTTAATGCATCTGCAGTATTCTTCAAAGTGTCCACCTTTACCAACAACACCTTTTTGTTCTCTATCATATCCCTCGCAAAGTGATACTGAACATCAATGTGCTTTGTCTTTGAATGATATGTAGGGTTCTTTGCCAAGAAAATTGCACTTTGGCTGTCACAGTCTATCCTTATAGCTCCCTGTACTAACCCATACTTGAACACAATCTCTGCAACCAAACTGCTTCCTTCCTTGCATGAGTGGTTGCCACATATTCTGCCTCTATAGTTGATAGTGCAACTACAAATTGTTTCTTACTCATCCAATTGACTACACCTCCAAATAGGTTAAACACATACCCACTTGTAGATCTTCTCTAATCTAGATCTCCAGCCTAGTCTGCATTAACAAAGCCATGAATATCCAACAATCTGTCCAATCCTGGTCTTCCTTGGTAGCACAAACCATAATCACTAGTGCCATGCAAATACCTGAAAACCTGCTTCACTGCTGTCCAGTGCTCCGTCCCTGGTTTTGACATAAACCTACTCAATACTCCCATTGCATGTGCAATGTCTAGTGTAGTACAGACCATTGCATACATTAGGCTACTGACTGCTCTTGCATATGGAACACGAGACATGTCCTCTTCCTCTTCTTATGTCTTGGGACACTGTTCAGCAGATAACCTCACACCTATAGGAATAGGAACCTTCACCGGTTTACTATCCTGCATATTAAACCTCTGCAGTATTGTCTTGACATACTTCCTTTGGTTTAAGTACAACTTCCTCTTTTCCCGGTCTCTTTTAATTTCCATGCCCAAAATATAGTTTGCAGCACCAAGATCTTTCATGTTGAATTTGGAGGAAAATTGGGTCTTCAAATCCTAGATAATTTCTTTGTCATTTCCAACCAACAACATGTCATCCACATACAAGACCAGATAGATAACATGGTCACCAATTAATTTAAAATACACACAGTGATATGCTTTGCTTCTCGTGAAGCCAAGGCCCCATATAAATGTATCAAATTTTTGATACCACATCCTTGGTGACTGTTTTAACCCATACAGAGACTTCTTTAACTTGCATACCATTTCTTTCTTACCCTTCACCGCAAAACCTTCAGGTTGCTTCATGTAGATCTGCTCTTCCAGATCCCCGTGAAGAAATGTTGTCTTCACATCCATCTGTTCTACCTCAAAATCAAAGCAGCAGCAACAGATAAAAGTAATCTAATAGAAGCTACCTTGGCAATAGGAGAAAAAATATCACCAAAATCAATTCTTGGCACGTGGGAATAACCTTTTGCTACCAACCTAGCTTTGTATTTCTCCACCTTTCCCTCTGTATTTGTCTTCTTCTTGAACACCCATTTGCTGCCAATGGTTTTCCTTCCAGCTGGCAACTCCACCAGATCCTAAGCCTCATTTTTGTGCAAAGATGCCATTTCATCAACCATGGATTCTTTCCAGAGTTTTCCATCCTTTGAATCTACTGCTTCCTTCACAGTTCTGGGATCATCATTAGTAACAGATAAAGAAAAATTTGAACATAAAGCAGATGGAATATACCTTTTTGACTTCCTTCTTTCTCGAACTGATCTTCTCACACCTAAAGTTTGTGGATCTTCGTCTTTTGATTCCTCCTCTGCTGTAGAGTTCGATTCTTCCTCCTTAAGCTCAAACTCTATCTTCTCAGGTTCCTTTGGTTGGACTTCATGTTTAATAACATCTTTCACCTCCCTGAACACCACATCTCAGCTGTACATAACCTTCCTTGTTACTGGGTTCCAAAGCTTATAACCCTTTAAACCATCCTTTTACCCAATAAAGATGCACTTTTTAGATTTACTATCCAACTTCGTTCTTTTCTCCTTTGGAACATGTACATATGCATCACATCCAAAGGTTTCTTACCAGTCCATACCTCTTGTGGATTCTTATCCTCCATTGCTGATGAAGGTGATCTGTTGACCAGGTAACATGCTGTCTCCACCACCTCTGCCCAGAATTCTTGTCCTAACCCGACACCACTGAGCATGCTTATTTCCCTTTCCATCAACTTCTTGTTCATTCTTTTTGCAACTCCATTCTTCTCAGGTGTGTATGGAGTAGTCTTTTGCCATACCACACTTCTTACAAAATTCTTCAAATTCCTTACTGCAAAACTCTCCATCGTTATGTGTTCTCAACACCTTTATCTTCTTCACTGTCTGGTTTTCCACCAGAGATTTAAATTATTTAAACTTGTCAAAGACTTCAGATTTCTTCTTAAGGAAATATATCCATGTATTCCTTGAGAAGTCATCTATAAATGATACATAGTACATAGAATTACCCAGTGATGGAACCTTCACAGGTCCAAACACATCACTATGCACAAGCTCTAATATTTGTTTCGCCCTCTTACCACCAGAGGGGCAACTCACCCGATTTTGCTTCCCATATACACAATTTTTATAGAAATCAAAATCCAGAGAGATATTACTCATACCTTCTACCATACCTTTACCATGAAGTATTTGAAGGCCCTTCTCTCCAATATGTCCAAGACTTTGATGCCACAACATGGTCTTCTCTCCAGAGACCACTAGATTTTCTGCTCCTCTTTCAGGAACCGCATAATTGTTGCACCCATCAACAATAGTGCTACCTTGCAGCTTGTACAGAGTTCCAATTCGAACTTCCCGCATCAATACTAGTGCTCACAGAACCATCTTGTAGGTATCCTTCTCAAACATTGTTTTTACACCTGCATCATCTAGCTTGCTTACGAAAATTATATTTCTGGCCAATGCAGGAATATGCAGAACACCCGGAAGTGTTCTAACCCTTCCACCTTGCAACTTCAACTTTACTTTTCTACGACCAATGATTCTAGCCTTCCTGTCATCCCCCAAGAAGACATCACCACCATCATATTTCTCATACTTGCAGAACCAGTCCCTATGGGGAGTGAAGTGAAAGGATGCACCTGAGTCAATCTACCATGCCTCATGATCTACATGTATACTTGAAGAAGCCAAGTACACATCCCCACCTTCATCTGAGGTGGTTTTTGCATCCTTAGAACAAGCATCATCAGATCCCTTTCCTTTGTCAAGAGATTTAGATTTATAGTCCCTTTTGTAGTGCCCTTCCTTTCCGCATTTCTAGAAAACCACCTTTACAGGTTTTCCTAGAGATTTAGATCTACCTCTAGATTTTGATTTCCCACTCGATGACTTATTTTTGTTTCTGTTCAGGGACCGTCCTCGTACAGACAAGGAATCACCATTCTGGTTCTCCATATTTTTCCATCTCACCTCCTCCGCAGCAAGGATGAGACTATTTCATCAAACTGCAAGGCAGTTGCATTGCTACCTATTGCAATAACCAGACTATCCCACGAATCTAGTAGAGAACACAACAAACTGATGCACTTATCTTCATCTGAAATTTTAATATCAACATATAATAACTGACTTACCACAATATTAAATGCGTTCAGATGCTTTGTCATCGAGTCTCCATCTTTCATCCTCAAGTTATACAACTTTTTCCATAAGAACAATTTATTCACCAGAGACTTAGATTGGTACAAAGTCCCTAACTTGTCCCACAAAGCCTTCGCCATAGCTTCCCCTGATACATTCAACAATACTGAATCTGAGACACACAATCGTATTGTGCTCTTTGCCTTCCGATCCAACTTATTCCATTCTTCATTGGACACTCCCATTGGTTTAGTACCCAAATCTACTGTGATCCACTGATATTTATCCACCAACAGATCCTCCATCTTGAGTTTCCACTACTTAAAACTCTGACCATTAAATTTCTCGATCTCTATCTTTCCACTGCTCGCCATCTTCTTTCACCACCATAATTGATCTTGTAGATCTCCCACTGAACAAGGTCCACAGGTCCGAGTGAAACCCCTCAGCAACAAAGGCGTCCCCTTGAAGCCAACACAAATCCGATACCAAATGTAGGTTTTAACCCCGTATAGAAATTACCTGCATACGAATTCTAAAACACAAAAAATAAACAATGCAAGAGAATAACACATAAAACACATATACACAGAGAGATTTTCCCTTGGATCCCAAAACCGGGAGTACCAACTTGATTTTTCATTATGTTCCTTTCAATGTTTACAATACATATTTATACATGTTGAAGCATCCAATACCATGGACCAAAAACCATCGCATCCAAAACCATGTGCGAAAATCATGCACAAAACCATAGGTAGGTCCGCCCAACCTAATATAGGGTCCAAAAAACAAAATTTTTCCTCGGACCCCATAGAGGGGGGTTACCTTCACCCCTCAAACCTCTTGTGACCCACCCGCTACGCAATCGACAAAATGAAGGGGGGGCTCCCCCCCACCGCTCCCCTCCCCCCCCCCCCCCTCTAACCCCCTGGTTAACTACGTGGGCTAGTCGTGGAAAGAATATAACACAACCCAACATGATCATCCCATGAAAAGTTGGGATGCTCTATAGAGGAATAGCCTTCATGGGGGCATTAGCTACTTGGTTGACTATGGGGTATTCCAATGTCAAGGTTTGACCTTGAGGTGGTTTATTTTCCATTTGGTCAAAGATGTGCCAATATCCTTCAGGGATTTCAGGGGGTGCTTTTTGAGTAAGCAGAGGATTAGCAATCTGGGTTGGCTTTGCAGCACTGCCTAGATCTGGGATCATAGGAGACCCTTGTTCCGACAGCTGAGGCCCTGCCTTAGCAGTTCCACCGGTTTCTTCCTCTCCTTCTCTTAATTTACACGACTTTCCCTCTTTTAGAGGATCAAAATGTAATTTTTTGGTAACCTGAAGACTCTGCTCAGATCCTCCAATTTGGCTTTGGATCTCAGCGTAAGTTGCAGATGGTGAGCCTGCTGCCTGAGGGATTACAATAGGAATTTTTCCATATACATCCTGGAATCATACTGATGCTTGAGACTCTGCTTTTCTTACAGTTTCGTCTATAAAGGTCATTCTCCCAAGGTTCACCGATCCCTTGGGTTTTGTGGATTTATGTGGGGGGTTTTGATGTTTTTCTATCTTTCTATTCCTAGTCATTCATAAAAACCTATTCCTATTTAACCTCTAAGCTTTTGTTGAAAAGTGAGCTTGTAAGGAAGAACTTTACTTGCTAGGTACGCAGGTTCTTACCTCCCATTTTTAAAACCCAATTCTTTTGCAGCAAGATACAAAGGAAATCACTTTGAAACACTCTCCTTGGCAACAGGCCAAAATGTTGGTGCACTAAAATGTCTCTTTTTATAGGCAATCTTAATTACTACATTAATTGTCAACCCAAGGCAAGCATTTTTATTTCAAGAGTGTCATCACTAAATATGTAGTGAATTTAGAGGTTAACTAATAACAAACCATTGCAATTGCTAATGACTATCTTTTTAAACTCAATCAAAACAATTTTGAAAGAAGTAACTCTGAAAGAAATTCATAACATACTTTGCAATTCTACTTAACCTATCATGAAAGAAAATGAATTTGAATACAACTATAAAGAATCACACTTGGAAACCTTAAATGGAATTGAAACTAACTCACTCAATTATTAAATAGACTACGACAATTGAACAATAAATGATAATTGAACAACAAATGATATCTGAACAACAAATAACTATATTGCAGAAAGCGATCAATTCTATCTCTGAAATCTATGATAACATTACTTGGAATGAATCAGTGATCTAATGCTGGAACTAACATAACCAATCCAACCAAAAGCATTACTCATATATAACACACGACTAAATTTGAATCTCAAATGAACAACAAAAGCAAATCGAATCGACAATCCTCACGATAATCAAAATGATATTAACTTAACATTAACAAACAATAAAGAATAAAATAGAAAAGATTATAGCACAAGCAAAGCAGTAGATCTTCTCTTGACTGGGCCCATAGTCACCAGAAGTCTTCACTATGAGATACTCAGAATATAATTACAATTTAAACGTAGTCTTATTCATTAACACGGATAACAGAGTTACAACATCACCAAAGTAACAGTAATATATGTCCAAAAGAATAATTATGAATTGTGAATTTCTGAACTAGTCGTGCAGTTTACCTTTCGACCTTATATATAACAATTAGAAAAGTAAATAGATAAAAGTGAATCCTCGGGATCAAGGGATCTTGAGGATTTCACAATACTCGATTTGATTATGTCATAAAATAACATTGGTTTGCCCGGTCTTTCGTTGTCCTGCCTTGCCTCTAACACCCGTCTTTTTCCTTTATAAGAAGTTGTTGTTCTATTGATTGAAAAACTATCATCCAATTCGCGTCTTCTGCACATAAAGATAGTAAAAATCAGTTTTTCCTGCTTAGATTCGTCTAATTTGTTATTGATTAATTTTACCCAACTTTAACTGTTATTTCCTCTACTTTTATCCATAAACAAAGATAATCATGTGAGGATGAGTGCTAAATAAAGCTATTACCAGGAAGAAGACATACCTTTTTCTTGACCCAACAAAAGGCATAACCATCCATTCGAAAAGGCCCTCCTTGGATTTGAAGGCAGTCTTCCACACATCAGAGGGTTTGATTGGTACCTGGTGATATTCGGACTTCAAGTTAATCTTGCTGAAATATTTGGCCCCCTTGAGTTCGTCCAGAAGGTCATGAATCCATGGGATCGGGTATCTATTCCGGACAGTGATCTTGTTCAACGCAATATAAAGTCTCCAAGTCCGATCATTCTTCTGAACCAACATGATTAGGCTCCCACAGGGCGATGAACTCTGTCGGATGTGACCTTTCTGCAACAAACCCTGAATCTGCCTCTTGATTTCGTCATTCTTGAGAATAGAGCGCCAATAGATTGGTCCATTGGGCAACAATGCATCTGGGGTCAGATCGATGGAGTGCTTGAACTGACAGTGCATAGGCACCCCTACGGGGGAGGTGAAGATGTCCTCGTACTCCTCCACTACCTTATCCATTTGTTGTTATTGTGCGAAGGGTCCCTGTCCGAAGGTCATGGCCATTTTCTTCTTCTTTCCTTGAGGGCTCATCATCAGGAAAACAAATTTCTTAGTTTTGGAAATGAGCTTACTGCACTGTTTTGCAGTAACCAAAGAGATGGCGGTAGGCGGTGCTACCTCTGGTATCCTATAAAAATTATTTCCCAAGGTAACAATAACAGTGTGAGGCCTTGACTCATACACATCATATCACTTCCACAAGTATGGTTGGCCTAATAATACATCAAAAACATCAAGAGGACCAACGTCACATAATACCTCATCCGTGAAGGGCTTGATTCCATATGGAAGGTAACATTGTTGGCTGACGCGAAGATCCCATCCTTGGTGAAGCCACCTGATGATGTACGGTTGTGGGTGTGTTGTGGTTGGTAAGCCTAGCCACTTCACGACCTCTGCTGAAATGAGGTTCTTTTGGCTTCCGCTGTCGACAATGAACTATCATAGGGAACCCTTTACCCACATCTGGGAGTGGAAGAGGTGCTCCTCCTCCTTTGGATCTTTAGGTTTCTCCTTTTGGATCTTCATGGTGGAAACAATGGCATTGGGCTCCACATCAATAATCTTCTTCCCTTTGTCATTCCCCTTGTCGGGTTCTAAATTAGAGTCAAAGCATGCATATGATTCAGAATCATTCAGCTTGACCACCAGTGACTACTTGGCTCGAAACTCACTTGTGTTGTGAGTGGAGCTCTTATGGAACTCACACCACTTTCTCGTGTACTTCTTCGGCTTCAGAGTGTTTTTCTTTTCTTGCGGTTTTGGCAGGTGTCCTAGGCCCTCCTGCCTTGGATTTGTCCTTTGTTCTGTGGTTTGGGGGCACCTTTCCCTTGCTTTAGATTCATTGATCCAAAACCTCAATTTGTCTGTTTAAGCTTCTGCTTGATCTTCACAACATATCAGTATGTCATGTCGAGCGAGGAGATGTCCATGAACTCCATCTCATCCTTGATGTACCTATGTAGGCAGCTGTGGTACTTGAGTACCAAATGCTTCTCAGAATCCTTGATACCTAACTTCATGCGAAGGGTATGAAAAACCATTAGGGGAGTTTTGAGGTCTAAAATGGGCCTCCTAAGGAAATTATAAAATAATAGTGGAAATAATAAAATAATATTAGATTACATCATCAAATTTTAGAGGGAAAAAAGAAAAAATATTTTTTCAACTCGTATTTTCAATTTATCTCCCTATGGATTTACTCAAATTCCGAGCGGAAACACTTTTTGGATCCCAAATCTGATTCCTCATCCAAGGAGTACCCATGTTTCATACTTTCGATGGACCCTGCTACACAAAAAATGAGAAATACATGAAAAACGTGATTGCAATCATGTTTTTCATGTATTTCTCATTTTTCGTGTAGCTAGGTCCATTGAAAGTATGCAATATGGGTACTCCTTGGATGGAGAATTATTTTTTTCATCCAATGAGTAATCTCTCTCAAAACTTGAGTAAAAGCTTAGGGAGATAAGTTGAAAATACGAGTTGAAAAAACAATGTTATTATTTTATTATTTTTTAATCTTTTTACTTATTTACTCCAAAAATGGTGAATTATCCCCCATGGTTGACATCATCATCTTGAATCCTATTGGTTCTTATAAAGTTTATTTTGGTTGTACATATTTCTTAGGAGTCCCATATTAGGCCTCAAAATTCCCCTAATGATTGGTAAACTCTGGCATGTCTTGGTCCCTTCCCTACCACAGTGTGGTCCACTTTTGTTGGCATTATGATTCTGGTGTCGTACTTGATGGCAACTCACTCAAGTGGCTAAACTCTGTTTAGGCTCTCAAAATGATGAAAATTACGAGGTTCGCAGGTGAATGGTTCAAACGATGTGGACCCGCAGGTTCGTCGTTCATGAAGTGCGGTCATACTCGCAGGTTACCCGTTCAGAAAGTGCGGTCCCCCAGTTCACTCACTTCAAGGCAGAGAAGTGCGCTCATGTGGGGTTTCTTATGTTTGGCCCGTGGTATTTAGCCCGTCGTTCATGATCCTATGGTTTTGGCCCATGGTATAGGATCTAATTTAGCCCCGGTTTGGATCCCTTGTATTGGTTATTGATGGTTTTGTCCCATGGTGTGAATAAGGGCTTGACTATAAATAGGGAAGGAGATCACTTGGCTGAGATATCTATGAAAGTTGAATATCTTAAGATCTGAATTTTGGGTTATCAGTTTTAAAAGCTAGATCTAAATCAAGGTAAAATTTGAAGGCGAATCTATTGCCAAGTCGTGATCTCTCGGGCGCATGATCAGATCTGTGGATCTGACTGTCTGTAGTACATTGGAGGACTGTTAAATTGGCCCTAATCAGGGGTTCGCAGGAGATCTAAAGCGAAAGTGCGGGGGTACGCAGTACAGAAGAAGGCGCAGTGCGGGTATACGCAGCACAGCTAAAGGCGCAGTGCGGGGTACGCAGTACAGAGGAAGTCACAGTGTGGGTATACGTAGAGCAGCTGAAGGCACAGTGCGGGGTACGCAGTACAGAAGAAGACGAAGTGCGGGTATACGCAGCACAGCTGAAGGTGAAGTGCGGGTATTCGTAGGTTTATATTGGTGAAGTTGCGGACCTGTTTTGAAATATTTGTTGGCTGCCTGTTTTCTATTTGCTGCTGTGTTCTGGGTTTAGGATACTGGTGTTGGTTTTCTGTTTACAACATTCTGAGAAGTTCGGGTGGCTCATTGGTTTGATTGTATAAGGAGATTGGTTGATTCACATGTACTTGATGTTTATTTGATGTTCTTGGATCCAGTCTGAAAATTAATGAAATGTGGTCCTTGAAAGAAAAGAAGTAAGGGGGTTGTAGCTCCCTTCCAAGAGAGACTGGAAAACGAGAGAGAGTTGTAGCTCTCTGCAGGTTGCAGCCTGCATACTGGTAAAGGACTGCACCAGTACAAAATCATTGTAAAAGGAGTTTCTAATTGAAAGAAGATAGAGACATATTGCAGCAGGTGGTTTTCACCCACATTGGGTTTCCACCTTATATCTGGTGTTCTTTGGTGTGACTATCTATTTTTCTTGTTCATGCTCATTATTTTATGGTACTGACATACAATATCTGAAGAATAATTTCAAAGTATAAATATATTGAAAAGAATTTGTTAATACTGATTCACCCCCCCCTCTCAGTATTATTTCCAACAATTGGTATCAGAGCAGGTCCTTCTGAAGGAGCTTGATCGCTTGAAGGAAGATCTATCATCATGAGCAACTACGAGAGGGAAGCATCAATCAGGCCACCGATTTTTGATGGGACAAACTTCGTATATTGGAAGGTAAGAGTTACTGCCTATCTTCAATCTTTGGGTACAGAAGTCTGGGACATCATAGAAACAGGGTATACTTTTCCATCAGCTACTCCTACAGATCCAGCTGAGAAGAAGAAATATGAAACAAATGCAAAGGCGGTCAATACTCTTCTAGGATGTCTATCTCAATCAGAATTTGTGAAAGTTATGCAGTGTAAATACGCAAAAGAAATATGGGACAAGATTGTTCTGAGCTATGAAGGAGATGATCAAGTAAAACGTGCAAAACTTCAAACCCTCAGGATTCATTATGAAAATCTCAAGATGTATAATGATGAAAGTGTGGCTAACTATTTTCTTCGTGTGGATGAGATTGTTAATTGTATGAAAAATTTGGGTGAAGAAATAAAAGAGGCTGTTGTGGTTGAAAAAGTTCTAAGATCTTTGTCACCTAAGTTTGAATCTAAAGTTTCTGCTATAGAAGAAAAGGAGAATCTACAACATCTTAAAATGTCACAACTGCATGGAATTCTAACTGCTTATGAAATGAGGAAAGGAGGTCCATCTGACAGGAGAGAAGCTGCCTTCAAGGCTTCAGGCAAAGGAGAGTACTATGAATCAAGACATGGGTCAGAAGAAGAAGAATCAAATTTTGTTAGAAATCTTCAACGGGGTGCTGGATGGTTCAGAGGTAAGTTTCCCTTCAAATGCTTTGCTTGTGGAAGAGTAGGTCACTATGCTGCCAAATGTCCTCATAAGGATAAGATCGACAAGGGAAAGGAACCTATTAGATGGAACAAGAAACAGAATGCAAATAAGAAAAGCTAATACACTCATGAAGACAGTGATGGTCTATCAAATAGTGATGAAGATGAACGAGGTAATGACTATAAACTTTTAATGGCCTTTGAAGATGATGATTACATGGATGATATAGATGTGGATAGCTTTTATGAAGAAATTTCTAGACTCAAGACATGTATAGAAGAAAAGAATGTGATCATTGATACTCTACAATTTCAAATTGATGAAAAAGAAAAATTTCTTGAAAAGTTAGAATGTGAAATTGTTTGCCTTAGAAAAGAAATTGAGAAAACAAAGGCTATTAATCTTAAGTTTGTCAAAGGATCTAAAACTTTGGATGAGATCATCAATGTACAACGTTCTCCGCTAAACAAGACAGGTCTGGGGTATAATGGAGAAACATCTCAAGCATCCACCTCAAAGAGTTATCTTGATGCAGCAAGAAGGAATGAACAAAAGCACAATGGAGATCACTAGGTAAAGCAGGGATGAATTACATCAAGAACAAACAAAGACTATCAGGTAAACCAGGGGCAATCCATTTTAAGGGTGAACAAAAGCTACAACCAGCCACAGGTAAAATCTTCTCAATTTGCTTCAAGAATGGATGAAAATAGAAATTACAATCATTTGGCCGGTAGATTTGATAATCACAGAATTTTCTTCAATGGACAATGTTTCTCTTGCCATAACTTTGGTCACAAAGCAGCTCAATGTGTTGCATATAAAACAATCATGACTAGAGAAGCTCAAAAACAAAGAAGTATGACTGGGATTACAAAAAGGACCTATAACAACGTTTCGGCTCTTGAAAATGAAATTGAATGTTCTATTTGCAATAACTTCGGTCATGAAGATTCTGAATTCAGGAGCAGGTTTCAGCAGACAAAGGAACAAGCCTCAAGCACCAGAACATGGAGAATAAAGGAACCACAAACAGAAAGATGTGGGATAGCTTTTTATGCAGAGGGACAAGAAAATCTATGGTACATCGACAGTGGATGTTCGAAGCATATGACAGGTGATAAAGAAAAACTTGAATCATATTCTACTTTAGAAAAGGGAAAGAAAGTTTCGTTTGGAAATGATACTCCTGCAGCTATAAAAGGAAAAGGTACTGCTCAGTTGAAAGAAAAGGTCAAAGCTGGAAATGTTTTGTATGTTGATGGATTGAAGCATAATCTTCTGAGTGTCAGCCAGATGTGTGATCAAGGAACCGAGGTAATATTTAGATCAAATGGATGTCGTGTTCGTGATCTTGATACAGGTGAAACAGTGATCAAAGGTAGAAGAACTCCAAATAATCTATACATATTTGAAGAAGGACAACAACAATGCTATTTGAGCAAGGATGATGAACATTGGTTATGGCACCGGAGGTTGGGGCATCTAAGCTTCTCACAAATAAGGAAGGCATGCAAATATCAGGCAGTTCGTGGTCTTCCAGATATCAAAATTCCAGACAACACCATATGCAAATCATGTCAGTTTGGTAAGCAAACCAGAACCAACTTCCCTGAGAAGGAAGGATCAGCCAGCAGGCCTCTTGAACTAGTCCATACAGATGTATGTGGTCCCTTCAGGACAAGGTCACCTCGAGGAGAAGAATACTTGATATTATTTATTGACGATTTCTCCAGGTTTGTTTGGTTAGGACTTTTGAAGCACAAAGACGAAGCATTCGAAAAATTCAAATCCTTCAAAGCCTTGGTTGAAAATGAATCAGGTTACAAAATTAAGTGCCTCAGGTCCGACAGAGGTGGGGAGTTTACCTCAAATGAATTTTTCGATTTCTGTGAAGAACATGGGATAAGAAGGGAATTCTCTACAGCTAGAACTCCTCAGCAAAATGGGGTGGTGGAAAGGATGAAAAAAACAGTCCAACAAATGGCTCGTGCTATGCTTGATGAGTCCGGAACTCCCGCAACTTTCTGGGGTGAAGATGCATATGCTGCGGTTGTTATTCTCAACAAAACAAATGTCTGAGTGAACATCACTCAAACTCCTCATGAGCTCTGGTATGGTGAGACTCCTTCGGTAAAGCATTTCAAAATTTTTGGGAGCAAATGCTATATTAAGAATACTGATGAGCAACTTGGCAAACTTGAACCTAGAGCAGATGAAGGCATTCTTCTTGGTTATTCTCCACACAGCAAAGCATATAAGTGCTACAATAAAAGACTTGGAAGAATTGTTGACAGCATTGATGTAGTGGCTGATGAAAAAGGATACATTCCTAGGCAAGTAAATCATGAAAATATCGAAGAAGATGAAGACTACCCTCAAAGACAGAATGATGAAGAAGAAGAACCTCAAGAAGCACCAGAGGAACAGATAAGGATAGAAGAGAATACTCCATCCAGGTACGTTCAGAAGAATCATCCAGAATCTCAGATTTTGGGGCAGAAAGAAGCAGGTGTACAAACAAGAAGAAAAATTGCAGAAGCTTCAAGCTATTTGGCATTACTCTCCTCCACTGAACCACAAAATGTAAAAGAGGCATGCAAAGATGAATGTTGGGTCAAAGCAATGGATGAAGAACTTGAGCAGATCGAAAAGAACAACACTTGGGAGTTGGTTCCTAGACCAAAGGATAATAATGTTATAGGGACAAAATGGGTCTTTAAAAATAAGTTGAATGAAAATGGGGAAGTAATTAGAAACAAGGCCAGACTTGTTTGTAAAGGGTATGCGTAGCAAGAATGAATAGATTTTGAAGAAACTTTTGCTCCTGTTGCAAGACTTGAGGCCATCCGAATGTTCCTTACTCTCTCAAGCTTTCAAAAGTTCAAAGTATTTCAAATGGACGTGGAATCAACCTTTCTGAATGGAGACTTAGAAGAAGAAGTATACATTGAGCAGCCAGATGGTTTCATTCTTGGAAATGATCCAAATCTTGTATGCAGATTGAAAAAGGCTCTCTATGGTCTTAAACAAGCTCCAAGGGCTTGGTACTATTGTTTGGACAAATATCTTCATCAACAAGGTTTTTCAAAAGGATCAGCAGATAGCAATCTTTATATAAAAATTGAAAATGACAAATTGCTAATACTTGTTGTGTATGTAGATGACATTATCTTTGGCAGCAATGAAGAAGCTATGAGTCAAAGCTTTGCCTTGGTGATGCAGAAAGAATTCGAAATGTCCTTGCTTGGAGAACTGACATATTTTCTTGGTTTGCAAATCCAACAAAATGAAGGAGGGATCTTCTTGTCTCAAACCAAGTATCTCAAGCAGATTTTAAAGAAATATGGCATGGAAGATGCAAAACCAGTATGTACACCCATGGTCACAGGATGTAGCCTCAGTGCAAATGATGAATCTGCAGCAGTGCATCAACCAACCTATAGATCTATGATTGGAAGTCTACTTTATTTGACAGGTACCCGACCAGACATCATGCATGCAGTGGGAATAGTTGAAAGATTTCAGGCAAATCTAAAGGAAACTCATCTTCAGGCAGTAAAGAGAATTTTCAAATATCTTCAAGGGACTCAAAATTATGGCTTATGGTATCCTAGAGACACAGATCTCACACTTCATGCTTATACAGATGCAGATTGGGCCGGAAGTGTGGATGACAGGAAGAGCACAAGTGGTGGTGCATTCTTTATGGGTTCCAGATTAGTATCTTGGTTCAACAAGAAACAGAGTTCGATTGCCTTGTCTACATCTGAAGCGGAATATGTTGCTGCTGCATCTTGTTGCACTCAACTCCTTTAGATGATGCACACCTTGCAGGATTTTCAAATCACTTGTACACCACCTATCTCCATCTTATGTGGAAATACAAGTGCAATCAACATTTCAAAGAACCCAGTCATGCATTCAAAGACCAAGCACATACCAATCAAGTATCACTTTCTCCAGGAACAAGTACTTGAACAAAAGGTCATGTTGGAGTATGTTCCTTCTAAGGAACAAGTTGCTGATATACTCACCAAGCCTAGGGAGACCTTTGAATACCTCAGGCAAAAGCTGGGGGTTGTTGATGCATCATCTTGTTGTTGACTCTCTTCTGATTGTTGGTTGTACACAAGGTTCATCTGGGGTATATGCGTACATTTCCTGAGTTGCGGATTGGTCGATGATCGAATGGCACAGGTTCAGGGGGAGGATATAATGCATTGTTGGCATTATGGAGGAAGTACAGAAGGAATATTGCTGCAATATGTCTCTATCTCTTTCATGGTCATTTATGGTGTTTGGTGGATTATGGTTCTTCTTGAAGAAATTTCTTTCCTTTGTAGATCTGGTTTATAGTCAGGGGGAGCATGTTCTTAGGGGGAGCATAACCCTTTGCCCTTGATGTCAAAGGGGGAGAATGACGTTGAGGATCTTGAGGTTGCCATCAAGTCCAAAGGGGGAGATTGTTGGCATTATGATTCTGGTGTCGTACTTGATGGCAACTCACTCAAGTGGCTAAACTCTGTTCAGGCTCTCAAAATGATGAAAATTACGAGGTTCGCAGGTGAATGGTTCAAAAGGTGCGGACCCGCAGGTTCGTCGTTCATGAAGTGCGGTCATACTCGCAGGTTACCCATTCAGAAAGTGCGGTCCCCCAGTTCACTCACTTCAAGGCAGAGAAGTGCGCTCACGTGGGGTTTCTTATGTTTGGCCCGTGGTATTTAGCCCGTCGTTCATGATCCTATGGTTTCGGCCCGTGGTATAGGATCTAATTTAGCCCCGGTTTGGATCCCTTGTATTGGTTATTGATGGTTTTGTCCCATGGTGTGAATAAGAGCTTGACTATAAATAGGGAAGGAGATCACTTGGCTGAGATATCTTTGAAAGTTGAATATCTTAAGATCTGAATTTTGGGTTATCAGTTTTAAAAGCTAGATCTAAATCAAGGTAAAATTTGAAGGCGAATCTATTGCCAAGTCGTGATCTCTCGGGCGCATGATCAGATCTGTGGATCTGACTGTCTGTAGTACATTGGAGGACTGTTAAATTGGCCCTAATCAGGGGTTCGCATGCGATCTAAAGCGAGAGTGCGGGGGTACGCAGTACAGAAGAAGGCGCAGTGCGGGTATACGCAGTGCAGCTAAAGGCGCAATACGGGGTACGCAGTACAGAGGAAGTCATAGTGCGGGTATACGTAGAGCAGCTGAAGGCACAGTGCGGGGTACGTAGTACAAAAGAAGACGAAGTGCGGGTATACGCAGCACAGCTGAAGGTGAAGTGCGGGTATCCACAGGTTTATATTGGTGAAGTTGCGGACCTGTTTTGAAATATTTGTTGGCTGCCTGTTTTCTATTTGCTGCTGTGTTCTGGGTTTAGGATACTGGTGTTGGTTTTTTGTTTACAACATTCTGAGAAGTTCGGGTGGCTCATTGGTTTGATTGTATAAGGAGATTGGTTGATTCACATGTACTTGATGTTTATTTGATGTTCTTGGATCAAGTCTGAAAATTAATGAAATGTGGTCCTTGAAAGAAAAGAAGTAAGGGGGCTGTAGCTCCCTTCCAAGAGAGACTGGAAAACAAGAGAGAGTTGTAGCTCTCTGCAGGTTGCAGCCTGCATACTGGTAAAGGACTGCACCAGTACAAAATCATTGTAAAAGGAGTTTCTAATTGAAAGAATATAGAGACATATTGCAACAGGTGGTTTTCACCCACATTGGGTTTCCACCTTATATCTGGTGTTCTTTGGTGTGACTATCTATTTTTCTTGTTCATGCTCATTATTTTATGGTACTGACATACAATATCTGAAGAATAATTTCAAAGTATAAATATATTGAAAAGAATTTGTTAATACTGATTCACCCCCCCCCTCAGTATTATTTCCAACAACTTTATGTGTTTATCTTCATAACTCTTGACAGGGTAGTACTGCTCCTTGATGGCATCTTGGAATGAATTCCAAGTGGGTGCGGCAAAAAATAGTGAGGGTGTACTTTCATCATTCTGCTCATAGTAGATTTCCCACAAGTCCTTGACGCGGGGGGTGGATTTGAGAAGAGTAAAAGTAGTATTTTCCCGACTGGAAAAATCATGAACAGAAAAATATCCTTCTCACAAATTTAACCATTTATCTATGACATCTGCATCTATTTATCCCTCAAATATGGGAATGTCAAAGTTTACTTGTAGTTTAAAAGGAGTGGCACCTCCAGACTAGCTGCTGGATGTGGATGCGTCGTTGGTGGGCAACTGCTGCATCGCATTCCTTTGTTTCTCAAGGGCCTCCTTGAGAAATATTTTGATAGGATCTCCTACTCCCTCGTCTTTCTTTTCTCCCCACATGGGCAGCCGTCGGGGTATGTGAGGCTGATCTTGCAAAGGTTCAACCAGATCGAGCCCTAACTCTTTATACCTCGACCTCGTTGGGGACATGCAAAGAAGGATCAAGAAAGAGCAGACTATTCTGATACCACTTATCTAAATTTAAGCAGGAACACAACAAATTACAGATATAGCCATAAACATAGAGAGGCAGCAGAAATTAAACTTCATTTCATTAATATTAAAGAATTGAAATATGATTACATACGAAATGGAAATAAACTAGCTCAGGTGATGGTAGCTTATCTCTGAGAAGAGATGTGGCAACTACATGCATCTGAACTGTGTTACAATGAGGCTTTAAGGCATATTTATTATTGAGAAACAATGGAAAACCCCAAAACATAAAAAAACCTAATCCTAGGGGATGAAACACCAAACTATGGGACCCATTGGGGTAAATTGGTACATCAACTTCTTGGGGTCGTAACTTTTGCATACGATCTCTGTTTGATGCACACGATAACTTGCTATATAGATCTATCTGAGGAGTACAACTAATGACAATGAATATCAAGTTACTACAATCGCTGACAGCGAATATCGAGTTTAAAAGTCATATTTGCCGCCCTTGATTTTCCAAAAAAAGGTCATTTAGGGCCTCAAAACGGCTCCAGAAGTTCAGGACCCGAAAAAATATAAAAAATAGTAAACTCTCCTACAATTAAGGAAAAAAAATGAAAGAAACAATGGTTGGAGTCTAAGTGGAATAGGCGATTGGCCACCAATATCCACTTGGATCACTTATGTTGATGTGTTTGAAGTTGAGAGAGGAAAGGAAGAGACTATAACTTTAACTGGGATAAGTGGCAAAGCCATGGTAATCTAGATGATGAATCAATACTTACTCAAAGATTAATATTTTTCACTTAAAGGTGAAACCTAAGCAAAAAATATGGAGTTCTACCAATGTGTCTCCAAGTGTTATTGTTGTGACAAACACCCTTCAAACTTTTGCCTACAGTTGAATTTGGAGCCTACCAAGGATATTGCGATCTATCGTTCCATGTTCACTTCGTGGCCGTCTATGTTTTACAAAGTATTAAGTCTTTTTCTAAGTGTCAAAGTCACTTTCTCACACATGCTCTGTCTTCGATGAATTCACAAACATACATATTTCTGTGCAAACTTAGATAGGCATTGCACAACTCTTGAAGGTAAGGCTTGCGAAATCAGTAGGGATAATGACTGTGTAATCCATAATCACAATGTATTGTGCAACACACGTCAAAAATTAATGCACACTCTCGATTTACAGTCTTGCTCACTTCGATTGCAATTGTACTTATATTTTGATGAGTTTTCTCAACTGCCACTCCAACGCACCTGCTTTCGCAAGTGTCACTTTCATGTTCGCAACTATCAGTTTTTCTTGCATTCAATTTAATAAGTGTTGTTTTCATGTTATCTTTGCTATGGCATGTGTCACTTTCACTTTCTTTAAGCCTTTTCAAGTGTTGTTTTCACTTTTCTCTTATTTTTGCAAGTGTCATCTTGGGGTTAAGAAAGTGTCGCATCTAGTCAAAGGGAGTCATTTGTACATTCTCGAAGGGTAGTTCTAATGCATTCCCCTGCATTACCGTGTTCTATCCATCATATATACATGCATTAGACACATTCCCCAAGACTTAAGCACTATTTCACTAGTATCGTCACTTGTGTCGTAAAGTGTATGTTAAGTGTTGCACTTGGAGGAAAGTATTGTATTGCTGTTGTTTCAACAAGAACATGTTGATAGTGGGTGGTAAATGCTTCCTTGTTGAGTGGTTGATTATATATAATGTGTGATCATTTTCAAGTTATGTTTTGGTTCCATATATCATCTCTTTGATCCCACACTTATGTTAGAAAATTATATATTACAGAGCAACGTAACAAATAAAATATATTGCAGAAATACAAACACAGAAAACACAGAAAACAAGAGAGACACAGATATACGTGGTTCACCCAATTTGGGCTACGTCCATGGAGAAACAACCAGTCCTTCCTTTTATATTATCCAACAAACTAAAGAGATACAACCTACAACAGATCCGTTGTAATTCCCTCTTCGCTCTCACAATCTCCTCTCTCTTTCTCACTCAGAATACAGATCTACATAGACGCAATACAATTTCCTCATATATAGCGAGGGGGTTGCCTTATAGGGGAAAAACCCTAAATTAAATATCACTCCTATTGTCAGATCTCCGCCTAATGAATGGCCTAGATTGACTATGAAATTACAACATTTTACAAGGCAATTTTACATCTATTTTAGCTTCGGGGGCATTGCCCCCAATCCCCTCGCTGGGGGGGCTCCCAAAGGTTGCAGCTACCCCCCCTGTACCCCCCTA
Organism: Pinus tabuliformis; assembly: GCA_031772625.1. NCBI lineage: Eukaryota > Viridiplantae > Streptophyta > Pinopsida > Pinales > Pinaceae > Pinus > Pinus tabuliformis. The sequence continues at coordinate 232,007,909 of CM062805.1, forward strand.
CAAGGAATATTTTATGGGCAGCGTTGCCGTCCCATTACGAATTGGGGTCCAATGCGGCAATACCTTTGAATACAGAAGATAATCAGGCTACACACCCAACAACTTAGTCATTTTTTGCAATTGATCCTTCTCCAATCAACCTCCTCCCAAATTTCCATAAGAAGCCTGTCCTGCCCTTAGGAACTATGCATTGCACAGTCTCTGCCTCTAAAGACCACACATTACATAATGGAAGTGCTCAATAATAACCTATTTCTCCTGAGAACTACGTAATCTTGCCTCCCATTCAGTTTCCTTTTGTGCATTATGCAAACCCAATATGCAATTGATCTCCCTAGCTCCTTGAACTACACAATTACACAATCCAAATTCTTAGTCTCCCTCTAGAATTGTGTATTACATAGTTACAGTGGGCAAGCCTGCCTCACGGTGACCCTCAACTATGCAATCTTGCTTCTCAGGCCTCCAGTTGTTGCGCATTGTGTATTTGCAAGCCATATCCCCCACTCCTGTCTGTTGGAATTGTGCACTGCACAATCCCTGAGCCTTGTTCCCTGCAGACTAATGTCATATTGTCATGAGTGAATTTAATTTGTAGGTATCACATCTTGACATGACTGGATGATGCTTAGGAGATCATACAAGAAGACACTTGTGAAGCTAGAACCATGAAAAAGTTTTTAAGCAAGAAGATGAAGGGACGCTAACTTATGATAAAAGATCAAAGATCAGGATCACATGAAGACTCCATATCAATCAACCCCTTGGAAGATGAAGATGAAGCACATGCAAGACCTTCCATGAAGGCATGAAGGAAGCAACAAGAAGAGAAGCTTGACATTGACACATCACTAAGAAGTTCCACACCATCAATGCCAAGTCATGTCTTGTCCAATTGTCATCACAATTTCATATGTGTCAATGTGTATTGCCACATCTTTTGTGGATGTAATTATGCATTTTCAAGAAGATGTCAAAATGTAAATGTGTGGAAGTCCAAGATTCACATGTGGAATATAAAAAGTCACATGTAGACTAAAGAGTCATTAGGAGAAGTCGAAGAGCCTTGTAGAATTTCAAAAGTCACTTGCAAGTCCAATAGTCATGAGGGAAGCTCAAGAGTCATGAGAATATAAAAGTTCATTCCTCTTGTTATAAATACACCATCACAACTCAAGAAAAGGGATTTTGGAGTCATAAAATTTGGACAAATAGCCTTGGCTTCTCTAGCTTGGTATAGGAGAGAAGATCATTCTTTGGAGAAGCAAGAAGGGACTTAATGTTCCACTATTGGAGCTAGTGGCTCACCATTGTAACTTTGTATTTGGATGTTTCACCTAATAATTAGAAGCTCGTTGAGCCAACACATTTTCATGCATGTATCATGAATATTGTAAGACTATTCTTTCGATGTTTATGGTATATGTACTAAATAAATTTAACTACTTCATTGGATTTGGTACTTATCTTGTTGAATATGTGTTGTATTTGCTTTATTGATCATTATGCCCATGTGAACTATTTCGCTAGATAAGTAATGAATATTTCCTCACTCTCATGTGCCTCTCTTTGGATAGTACTATTACTTTCCTTCTAGAGACTCACTCTTACTTCCCTCTCATGAGGGTCTCCTTTTACACATTGCAATTGGCGTTTCACAATGGCAGCTTACTCTCTGATTTCAAAGGTTATGTGCATACTCTCTTATGTGATTCATTACAGCCAAGGCAAATCTTAGAGTTATGATGGCCAGGATGATACTCCGGATGGGGATTGTTTGGACTTTACTTACTAAGGTAAGTTAAACTCTAATTCCTTTATCAACTTGAGAAAGTACACTTAGAGGCACTCATCTAATGTATATAGATCTAGAAGGATCTAGGGTTCTAATGATAGCCTAGTGAAATGAAATTAACAATGCTCTCTTACAAGAGGTCCTTCCATGTCTTTTTAAGCACTTAAGCATCAATTTAGATGAAAACAAATCTAATGAAATTTTGATTGCGTAGGTAACAAAAACAGAGTATTAATTCCTTTGTTAGGGGTTCCACAATTCCTTTACAAAAATTTTGTTCTATAGAGTCCCTTTAAAAACAATTCCTAAGACTTATCTATTCAAAGCAATATTCAAGATGAGTAGTTCTAGAAATCAAATAGTAAGTGATTAGTTTACAAGATTCATTCAACTAATTACTAATTGAATTCTACATTCCAAATCATGAATTATGAATTAACTCTAAAATCAAAATCATGAGATAACAAACATGTTTGCTAATCCTTAAGATGGATATTGGTTGTGTCCTTTTACAAGGGTATTTCACAACAAGTACAAATCTTTCAATTAACAACATTTAATGGCATAAACTTGCAGCACATAAATGTAATAGCAAACTCTAAATATCAGATTTATCATTGCAATTTAGAAAGAAAACTAAATAATGAGTGTACCAGCTCCGTAGTGGGGGCCCTTCCACACTTCGCAAGCACACTGTAAGCTAACTCAAGTGAAGAATATTATTGGATCTAAAAGTGCAGGCTGAACTCAATTCTGTACCTCTGAATTTAAATTCGAAAATCAAAAGTCACACATAGGCTGTTCCAAGTTTCTCATAAATAAAATAAACTAACTATCTAGTTCTCCCTTTGAGCTATTTATCACAAATTTCCATAACAAAAAGAAACTGTTAATTCTCCCCAATATCCTAATGAAATCTTATCAATTACATCAAAGAAGGTCGAAATTGGTTCAAATCCTCCATTTAGTCAAAAATATCAAAGAAAATAGAAATTCTGCTCACAAAATCTGGAAATTCTGCTGAAGTCGCTGGGCTTGACCAGCGTTGACCGGACACCTATTTTCTTCAAATTCAAAAGTGGATAAGTAATCCACCATCTATGTACATTTAGCTTCATGCCCATAATCTTCGAATTCGACAACCTGTTATGCAACATGTTAAACCATGGAGCAATTACAGGAAGTTACAACATCTTGTAATTTTCTAGAAAATGTCATTTTTAACACAATAAAATTAATTTCAAGATAAAGATAATGATAATGACATCATATTATTTAGTTTCTAAGAGTTATGGATGAAATATGAAGGTTAGATGGTAAAAACGATGAACAAAAGAAGATTTTTAACTGAAATGGACAGTCATAATTTGATACCAACATTCCCCCAAACTCAGGATTTTCCATGCCCTCATGCAAATGAATTCTAACTTGTCAAACTTTGCCTTTTGCCTCTGCTTCTACCTCTGTTTCCTGAAGTAAAGCTTTGATGTTCATTTGGGCTTCATACTCTGTCTTCAAAATTTGATACTTGGTTTTAATTGCCTTCTTTTGCTTGTAGAGTTTATAGGCCCTCCTACATATTTTCATTTTATAAGCTTTGAGTTTCTTAACCTTCTTTTTCAACTTTTCATTCTCATCTTTAAATTTCTTGCTTTGTATTTTGAGTGTTTCATTTTCTCTTTTCACCACTCTTTCCAAAACTTTGGACTCCATAAGCTTCTACTGTAATTTCTCAACTTTCCTTTCCAACTTTCTTTTCTTCTTACCTGAGAATTTCTGTTCTTGTTGTTCCTTTTCCTTGTCCTTTATTTCCAATCCTTGTATGTAATCATACTGGGGCTATTGTAGAATGTCATCTTCCTCCACCATTTTCCCTTTCTGACCAAACTTAGTCTTTCTGGACCTTCTTGTGTAGGTGGTAAAGATTTTATCTTGCTTAGCTTTTTCAATTTCTTCTCTTACCATTCTTCTTGTCTTTATACTGCTGCTGGATGGAGTAGAGATACTAGGCCTGTGCTTTGAAAATTCCTCCTCTATATTATCTACATCAATCAATATCTTTGGATGTTGTTGCTCCTTTTGTGGATTTGGTTGTTCTTCTTGTCCTTCTTCTGCTGTAAATTCATTAGTTACCAAAAATTTCTTCCATGTCACACCTATCTTTTGCAATTCAAACTCAATCAAGATTTTCACCAAACCAAAATGATATAGTTTCCTATCCATGTTACTTCTTTGTTTTTGTATTGTTTTTGACATCTTAGTTAGAATTTGCAAAAGAAAATAAGGCAAGCTTATCATACAATCTCCCCTTAGATGCATTAACAATTTGATATGGTAAAGAAACACTATACTGTATCTGCCTTCACAAGTTATGAATTTTTGAATTACATAAACCATTTCATCCCATGGATGAATGAGCCAACTCCTAGGAACCCCTGTTTTCCAGTTAACTGATGATACCCTTGACCTAGATATGAAATGTGTCCATGTTTTCTCCTTGAACTGCTTTGTTTTAAAATACTTCTCCCCTTCTAGACTTATGCCTATTGCTTGAGCAATTGTATCCTATGATATTCTAAAAGATAAGTTTCCTACAGTAGCTCTTTCCCCAGTGAATGAAGAGGCAAAATCCAAGGCTGTTAATTCATTGTGTCCATTGAATTTTTCGAGGAAGGTTAACCACTGTTTTGTCCTAAGGATATCTATGCAATCTTTATGAAATTTTGAGGGGTCAAATTGTTCTGGCTCTGTTCTATTTTCCATGGTAAAATTTTACTTCTCTTTTCCCTCGGCCTACGCTGTCCTGAATGCTACCTTTGAAAATTTTCCTCTGTTTAAATGAAGGCGTTGCTATTTTTGGATTGAAGGCTCCCTTTCAACTGGTCCCATTGAATTTTCCTTATGCCGTGGCCCTTTCTATTCATATGTTGTCATTGTTATTGTCAACATACTCATAACCGTATACGCAAATCTTCAGAGACAGGGTTCTTCAGTCATTCGGGTTTTTTTTTTTTAAGGAACAAAGCAACATTTTCTAAATTCGGCTCTCAACAATAAACATGACACAACATTCATTTACCTCATCGTTTTCATTAATGATGGATTCCTCTGTTCTCATATGGCATGTAGTTATGGAATGAACCCTTGGTTTCTTCACTTAGCATCTAAATTTCCTTCGATTTCTTCACACAACGTGTTAGCCTCCTATTGCAACAGGTGTTCATCTTTCATGATTGACATTTTTACATGCCAAATATGTCATACTTTGCATGCTGCAAATGCTCCATATTTCCAGAAAGAGGCCAAAGAAGAGGTCATGAAAGTGTGCTAGTCTAAATGCCACTACTGTATTCCAATTTTGATAAATTAACCATTTTTTGAACAATTTTGGTAAGGGAAGGCCAAACAGCTTAATCTTGGCTTCCCTAGGTTTCAATTTCTTGTTTTAGAATATAGAGAATCATCATCTGTCCAAATAGTTTAATCTTGGCAGATTTGTAGGTAGGTAGAGAAACAAAGGAGCCCAACTGCTTAATCTGGGCCCTTGGAAGAAATAAGTGTAGATTTAGATAGGAGGGCAGTCAAAAGAAAAATTGTAAAGCAGGGTTTGCAAGTCTAAGTGCACCCAAACCAAAAAGAAGAAAAAATGCTAGGTAAGTAGGCTGGGTAGGTAGTTTTGAGGTTGCAGAATGTTGAATTATGATCAATTTTGGGTTTCAAAGTGACATTGTACTTCAGGTCACAGGTACAAGGCAGTTTTCATTTGGAGGAGCTCAAGCGAGGCATGCCTAACTCCCCTTCTTCTTATTCCCCAAAGTCACTCACTAACTTCCCTGAAGAGGTCAAGATCTGCTTGATACCTCCTAGTTTCATCATCTTCCATATCATTTGCCTTGGTAAAGATCTGCTTTACTCAAGGAGTGTTAATACTTCCTCTATGAATCATTTTTCCCCCTATTAGCCTAAGATTCACATACTTAGCGCTTTCTTATCACTTGTCATATTAACTACTAATTTTACTATGTATCTCCCTATCTATCTCCCCTTCCCCTAATAAAACTATGTTAATAAACTCCCCTATGTACATATCCCCATCCCTTGGCATTATAGCCATATCTATCAAGTCCAGGAAATAATAGTCCACCTGGGGCTACTACTAACCCTTCCGTGTCCTAAACAGGAGTTATTCTAACATCTAGTCACCCTAACAACCATTTCCCCTAAGTCCTAACCCTACAACACTCATTTCCCGCCCTTATCCTAAAGTCATACTTGTAAATATATTTTCCCCGCTTGCAAATAACCCAAAAACCCACTTTCCCAAAGTTCCCCCCCCTGTATGAATAATACATATAATTAAATATGCGCGGGCCCCGTTTTTAACCCCCCGCCGCTTTGATCATGCCGTCGGCCGTCAGATCTGGCGCGCCACAGATCAACGGTGGGTGGGTCTTTCCATACCCCGACATGCCGAGGGTTAGCGCCCGGGAGATGGGCGGTTTTCCCGTCGTACTCCTGCCACGCATCACCCTCTGGGCTGTGGCGGAACCCCCTCCTCCGAAAATGCCTGCGCACAAAAGCGGTGCGCCCGAAACCAAGAACCGCCTCCCTCCTGCGTCAGTGCCACGTCATGCTGACGTCACCATCCCGCGTCGGCCTCCTGCCGCTGTGTCCCTGCCATATCACTGCCACGTCACCTCCTCCACCGTACTGCCATGTCACCCGGCCGTACTGCTGACGTCACCTTGCCACGTCACCACCGTACTGGGACCCACCGCTGACGTCATACTGACGTCACCGTCAAAAGCGCGAAAGGCGCAAATTGCAGCCTAGGAAGCCCAGAATCAAAATATGGCTACAGGAAATAGGCCAAAATGGAAATCCCTTTCGTGGCTCAGCCTCCAGCAGGCCCGAAAGGCGCAGAATGACAAATTTCTTCGCGTAGCATTCAGAAAGGGGCAAGCACAGTCTTAAAAGCAAACAGAGGGCCGAACAGTAGCCATGAAAGGTCGATGCGACAGTTTAAAGAGTATCAGAAGTAAGAAAGGTGCACATTCAGTGCCAAAGCATATCTAGGAAGCGACAAAGAGTATCAGTCGAAAGTTTTAAATGAAAACCTTTATTCCAAATGCAGGTGAACATTGAATGACCTCCAAAAAAGTCAAAGAAAACGGTGAAAGCCCATCAAAGCTCTCCCATCATAGTTAAAAGCATTTAAAGCCACCGAATAGCAATGGATCAAAACCCAAAGTACAGTTATGGCTAAGTGATCAGCACAGAGCCATTAAGACAACACATTAAACTCCTTTTTGGTACAGCTGCACCCAGCGCAGCCCGACGATATTTTTCCCGCATTTATTTCAGACATGTGTTAGGTTAAAGATAGTTATTACAACAGATCTGTCTAAGATCTGATTTTTGTAGATATTTTTCTTATATAAACAACCCTGATTCATTGTTTAAGGGGTTGGTTGGTTGATTGTATAGCTCCAAGAGAGACTCGCTCTGTGTACATGATGTTTTACTTAATCAAAGACTGCTGAAAAGCTTGGAGGAATGACTGTCTGCTCTGTGTTTAATGGTTTGAAGAATTGAATGTGGAATTCTTGTGCTGCAACATGACTCAATAAGTGTTTCTTACCTTTGTTTTCCATTGATGTACCATCAAAATAGCAGAAAGAAAGATTAGCTTAGAATTGGTTTAATTGCCCTCTATGCTCAATTTCTACAGTTTCTTTATGTTTTCATCTGAGTTAGTAATGAATATGAATTCCCTGTGGCTCATATTTCCCCTAATTCACTCATGTTTGACAGTTATCTAGGGATTCTTCACTGCTCCTAGATAGAGCTCATTCACCTTCCCTCTGTTAAGCTGAATGTGAGATTCTTAATTGCCTCTCATTCCTTAGCCCTCATTCCATCCTTTTAAGCTTGAATCATTGTTTCATGTGCAACTAGCTTGCTCCATATTACCTCTTGTGACCAAGAAAACGCACCAACAGTCCTACTCCTTGACTCCACGCCCAATGGTTCTGAAACTTTCATGCTATCCCTGCCTCTCTACTTGAAGGAATCATCCTTCCCACCAAAATCAAAACAAAACCCCTTGAACTCAACAACTAGCCTAAAATCATCATCAACAAAGCTAAATCCTAAAGAGAGAGCCCTCTCTGATTGCAGGTGGGCTAGCACATGCAGTCCAAAGATTGGTTTGTGGTTACCTCGGCCGTATCCCTTTAAGGAGCTTTAGGGACAACCTGAGTGATAACACAACGTTTACATGATGAGTCTCTGGTTCCTTCATACGACATTTTAATTGAATGTTGAGCCCCTATCTACACTCAACGTTTGGATGATGATAATCTCTGCCTACACAACGTTTTGAATGATGATAACCTCTGCCTACACAACGTTTACTTAATGATAGTCCCGATGGCTTATGAGCAGCAGTCATATATAATTGAAATGATGAAATTGGGTATGTTATAATGAACTCAGGCAACAAATCGTGAGAGCTTCAGATCATTATGATCTCTCTGAACTAGTCGTTAATCCTTATTATGATGACATTTTGTCATCATACCCTTTTTTGATCATTTTTCTTATGTTCTAGATTTAAAATTTTTAGGTTGAAAACTATAAATGTTTTATAAATCCTTCATCTTTTTGACCTAATCCCGTTCTTCAAAATTTTGATCTGTAGCTACTAATTTATGGCTTCTGATTTGTAGTTATTGACTTAATTAGTTATGAGTATGCATGATTAGTTTTAGTAGGTCTGTTGGCACATATGACTGTAGGTTGAATTGGTTGAATTAGAAGAGTATGTACAGGATAAAAGATAGGATTTAAGGATTAGGTTTAGGGATATGTACAATATAGAGATAGGATATAGTTATAGGATAGAAACATAGTTTTTAAGAGTAGGAATGACTCCTACAGGATATAAAAATGAGCATGTATGATATAGGATAGGATGGATATTAGAAACTAAAATCAATTAACATCATGAACCACTATTTAAAAATTGGAATTAACAAAAGAAATTAAAAGTATTAAAATGAAAATTCTCACAGCCCTCTGATATTTCTTTGTTTGGAAGCTAACCTTTGTTGTTTGATATGTTTAGGCATAGCAGAATGTGATGGTGTCCATTTCTCTCTTAAGTGTAGTCTCTTTCTTCTTAGGTACGGTATTCTTCTTTGCAACCTTCTTCTTCTTAGGTGTAGTCTTCTTCTTTGTAGATGCAATCTTCCTCTTAACAGTTCCCATTCTGAGAATGTGCATAAAACAAGTCAATTTTCTGAGAATTTGTATATAACAAGCCCCTTTTTGAGAAATTGTATATAACAGGTCCCTTTTTCTGATATGTTCTGAGTTTAAAATTTGATCAAATCCTTTGAAAAATACTGAACAACAATAATTTCTTGTTGAGAATCCATTAGAAAATGTAAAGACAAATCTCTTCCTCTGCTGGAGATGAAATTAAGGAGATGAAAAAGCATGAACAAGTTCAGACTTTCTCCTCCCCTACTGATGATTTGACTTGTCCTCAAGTCATGCTTATGAAATATAAATTGGAAAATCATTTTATTTTGAAATTCAAACTGAATGGAAGGGAATTCTTACAAGCCAATTGCTTGGTTTTCTCGTAAGAATTCATGTTTAGAGTATGCCATATCTGGTTTTCATATATAAACATTTATTATGTTTTTTTTTAGTCTTTTTTTAATTTTATTTTTAAAGCTTTTGATAAGAGAAAATAAAATGATTAAGGCTTAGATATCATAGCTAATTGCTGTAATATATGTACCTCCTTTTGTTGTGACACTGTCTTCATGAAATCTTCTTTGCTGACAGGCCTATGATAAATCTTCAACCTGTGTCCATTTACTAGAAATGTTCGTCCTTCTTGGTCAGTTGTGGTGAGTTTGACTGATCCATTCTCAAAGACTTCAATGATTTCATAAGGGCCCATCCAATGGGTTGTAAATTTGGCTTTGTAGTCTTTGAATTTTGAGTCAAAGAGTAATGCCCAGTCACTAACTTGAAACTCTTTCTCCTTGATTAACTTATCACGCCACTGTCTCCTTTGTTGTTGTATCATTGTTGTCCTTTCCATTGCTTGCTGTCTCATCTCGTCCATCTAATTCAATTGCATGATTCTTTCTTTTTGTGCTTCAGAGAGGTCTATTCCTAAGTTTGCAGTCAGTTTGTAAGTATGTATTTGAAATTCTATTGGCAACATAACTTTTTTGCCATACACTAGCTGATAAGGTGCAAACCTTATTGTGTTTTTCCAGGTGATTCTATATGACCAGAGTGCTTTATTGAGCTTATATGCCCAATCTTTCCTGTTTGTTGCCATTGTTTTAGTCAGATCCCTTCTAGTGTCTTGTTTGTAGATTCCACTTGGCCATTGGCTTGTGGAAGGTAGGGTGTACTCCTTCTCTGTTTGATTTTGTACTTGTTAGTGATTTCTTGAACCAATCTAGAAGCGAATTGAGTCCGTTGGTCTGTTACTATCTCTTTGGGTACTCCATATCTAACAAAAATTTCTTCAAAAAGGAAATTGACTGCTGTTTGTTCAGTTGCCCTTACAAGTGCCTTTGGTTCAGCCCATTTAGTCACATAATCGGTGCATACAAGAATGTACTTCTTACCTTTGGATGGTGGATTAATGGGTCTAACAAAGTCTAGAGCCCATTTTTCAAATGGATCTAGATGTACTTGTGGCTGTAGTGTCATCTCATCGGAGGTGGTTGGTCTGCCCATACGTTGTTAGCTATCATAAATTCTTACATACTTCTTTGAATCTTTGAAAATTGATGGCCAATAGTAGCCAAGGCTAAGAATTTTGTGTGCTGTCCTCTTGGCTGCAAAATGGCCACCACAAGGTTGATCATGGCATGATTTTAGTATGTCAATAATTTCATCCTCTCTAATGCATATTCTAATAATCATATCATAACCAGTGTAAAACAAATTGCTATTAACCCATGAATATCTTGCACTTTGCTTGATGAGTCTTTTCTTCTCCTTTGAACTGAAAGAGGGAGGTACTTTTCCTGTAGACAAGTAATTAGCTAAATCAGCATACCATGGGGTTAACATTGAAATTGCAAATAGATGTTCATCAAGAAATGAATCTTCAAATGGGACAACTTCACCTGGATTTTGTAGTCTAGAAAAGTAATATGCTACCTGGTTTTCTTTCCCTGGTCTATCCAGTACGGTGATATTAAATTCCTACAATAAGAGTAACCGTGTGGTGATCCTGCCATTAGTAATAGGTTTTTTCATTAAGTATCTAATGGTGGAGCAGCCAGTGTGAACAAGGACTTCATATCCAGTTATGTAGTGATGAAATTTGTTCACCGCATGTATAATTGCAATCATTTCCTTTTCAGTTACTATATAGTTGAGTTCAACAGTAGTCAAATTTTTACTGATGACGTAAATGGCATAAGTTAAAGTATCTTCTTTCTGGCCTAATGATGCTCCTACTGCTGTATCAGATGCATCAGTTGAGATGTGAAAAGGTAAAGTCCAATTGGGTCCCTCAAAACTGGAGCAGTGCTTAGAATCTCTTTAAGTTTCTCAAAAGCATTTTGACAAGCCTCATTCCAATTGAAAGATACATATTTTGCAAGAAGCTTAAACAAAGGCAAAACTATCCTACTAAAGTTTTCAATAAATCTCCTATAATCACTTGCATAACCAAGAAAGCTTCTTACATCTTTTTGATTTGTTGGAATTGGCAATTTGACAATAATTTGAATTTTGGTTTGATCTACCTTGATTCCCTTGGGAGAAACATGAGGTCCTAAGACTATTCCCCCATTCATCATCATATAACATTTTTCATTGCTTAAAGACAAGTTGGTTTCTATACATCGTTGTAAAAATTTCTCAAGATTTTGCAAAGAATGGTCAAAGGAATCACCATATACTGAAAAATCATCCATATATACCTCAACACATTCATGGACCAGATCAGCAAAAATTGCTAATACTGCTCTCTGGAATGTTGCTGGAGCATTGCACAAGCCAAATGGTAGCACATTGTAAGCATACATGCCCCAGGGACAGGTAAATGTTGTTTTGTCTTGGTCTTCTGAGGCTATGTTGATCTGATTGTAACTGCTAAAACCATCCAGGAAGGAAAATGGCATTTTTCCAGCTAATGTATCCAAAACTTGGTCAATAAATGGCAGTGGAAAATAGTATCTAAGGGTGGCTTTAGTCATTTCGCTGTAGTCAACACAAACTCACCACTTACCATTTTTCTTAGGGAGTATTACTAGTGGAGATACCCACTGGCTGTCGGAAATGGGGTAAATGAACTTTACTTTTAGTAGCTTTTGTAGTTCATCTCTTACAATCTCTTTGAGCATGGGATTCATCCTTCTCTATGGCTGCCTCACTAGTCGAATGCTAGTGTTTGTGTAAATATGGTGAGTGCAAGTTTCTGGGTGAATTCCCTACATGCCAGTGTAGTCCCAAGCAAATGCCTTCTAGTATTAGGTCAGCAAGTCAAGCAATTTCTGTTCTTGAGATGTTTCTAGAAATGTCCCAATGTTCAGTGTTTTTCCTGGGCTGACTTATACAGTCTTGCTTTGTGTGTTTGTAATGGAGTTGATTGGAAAGATATCTTCAAATAATGTTTTCAGAGAATACATGGTACACGTTTCCTGAAAGCTTTGTGCCAATGTTTGATTTGTAGCAGTGTATTGTTCATTTCTCAACTCCTCTGAAACATCAGGTTGAGAGATAAACATTTCCACTAAGTCTTCATTATTGTTTTCCCTAAATTCATACATTTGATTGATGCTTAAAACATAATATATTTCTTCCCTATCATTGTATTTATAATCAATCCATAGGTTTTGTGTTACTGCTGGAGCTTGTGTTGATGGGTACAAGGTAAGTTGCTTTCTCTCTGTGCCTCTAGAAATAATCATGTTACTTGATCTACACCCAATGAATGCATCAGCAGTTGCCAACCATGGTCTACCAAGTATGAGTGGCTATCCTCCTAAGTTTGATTTTGGTTGGAGTACTAAGAAATCAACTTAATACTCCCAAGAGTCCAATGAAACAATTATATCTTCCAGTATCCCTTCAGGTATGAATTTTGAGCGATCTGCTAATTCCAAAACATTTGGTTTTGACTATAAATTTGTTAGTTATAAAATTTTCATCGTGTCCAATGTCATAACATTTATTGCAGCTCGTAAGTCAATTAAAGTGTTTGGAATTGAAATTTTGTTGATAATTGCTGTGACTCTAGGTATGCATGGGTCAACATATTTTTCCATGGAAATGACATTTGACATTAAGCCAACGAAATTGCCAATAACATGTATTGTTTGTGGATCAAATATTTTCTTTGCAAGATTTTTGAGACAGAGTTCTTTAATGGCTTTGGTATAAATTGGAATATCCCTGATTGCATGGAGTAATGGAATTTTGACATACACATTTCTCAATTCATCAAGAACATCAAATTGTGGCAATGGTGTGGGTAATTTTGGTTGAAGTAACTGTTCTGGAAATAGAGGTGACTATACTATTTTGATTTGTTGACCCTGTTCTGGATTGTTTTGTTTGCTGTGTGTTGGATTATTTTGTTTGCTGTGTGTTGGTATTTATTGTTCATCAACTTGACTCTCCTTTTGTGACTGTGTTGGAACAGGTGGAGGTTCCATTTGCTGAATTTGACATGCCCTTAGTTCAATGTTTTGTAGTGGTAGAATTGGGTACAATGGTCCCTCATCCACGATGTAAGCTGGTCTATCTGTTCGGTTGTTTGGGTTAGCTATGGGTTGAGCTGGTAATTGCATAGGTTTAGGAGGCTGATTGGATTGTAATTGTAGCTGTGGTGAATTTATTTGTGGAGGAGCAGGTAAGGTTTGCTGAGGATTTTGTTGTTGATAAGCAACTGGTTGCTGAGGGTATTGTTGTGGATATGGATGAGAATATTTTTGCTGATAGTGTTGAGGATATGGCTGAGAAAATCGTTGTTGATATTGTTGAGGTGGTTGTTGAGAAAATTGTTGAGGATAGGAATATCCTCTCCATCCATGTTGTGGATAAGTTTGCTGCTATTGATTAAACCAATTTTGGTAAGGCATAGGAACATTCCAATAATTTTGAATAGGCATGTTATAATTTGCTGGATTTGGATTTGGAAACATACTTGGAGGTCTTGGCTACTGTAGAGCTATAAAAAGGGTCTCTTTCACCTCTAGTTACCTCACATTAATATGTCAATCCGGGATCGTCTGGTTATTTCAAAGGGTGTCTCAGTCTGAGGCTAGCATTTGCCAGAGTAATGCTTGTAGTACAACTATTTACAACTACGAAAGTAAACTAATGCAAGTCTACAACTTAACTACTTCAAAGGACTAAATCACACCAAGTATTGCATCAGCCAAAGGTTCGATAGCAATAACCCATCCTTTTCATAACTGATGAGAATAGATCAGAGGTCTGAGAGCCAAATAGCAGATGCTGGGCTCGCTACAACCTAGGATCGTTCTTAATGATTAGAAATGAAACAGTAGATAAAAGAAGTGATAATGAAATGGAACAGCACATCAGCCAAGGGCTTGGTAGCAATAACACATCCCTTTCATAGCTGACGGGAGCAGATCAGAGGTCTGGGGACCAAGTAGCAGATGCTGGGGTCCTCTACAACCCAAATCCGTCCTCAAGAAACAACAAAATGGAATAGCAAATAAATGGAACAACAAATAAATGGAACAGCAGGTAAATGGAACAGCAGTTCAAGAATAGAACAATAATCGAAATAAGTAATAACTGAGTTCTTTAAGCTGCAACTCTATTTAACCATGCCAATCAAAACACCAATCCCTCAATCTTATATGATGGAACAATACTATAGAACCTTAGAAACACACCATACTTAATCTGCTTCTGTTAAAACACATACGACTGTATTTCATAATAAAGAATAGTCACATTCGATACCCATGTAAAACAGATCTTTCCAGATGACTTGTTATAATGCAAAACACAATCGTGAAGAATTCTGTAATAAAGTAACAGTGTCCTGTAGGGATTAATCAACGCTTAAAGAATTGGTAAAATAACATAGCATCGATATGAAGTTCAAGAACACAAAATGACTTAATCACAACAGAGCATGTAATAGAATATTCTCAAAACACAACAGATTACCAGAGTACGTCTATGAACAAACCACACCGAAACCACGCGTAATAATACAAGAGCAAGTGTCCTCCAGGGCCGGGCCCTTAGCCTCCATGGGTACACCGCTTAAAATAGATCCAGGCTCAAAGATAAAAGAGTGAACAAGTATGTATTAAAGCATGCAATAAAATTATAGGAACTCAAGTCTTCAACCGAACATAAAGATCATAGTCCTGATCTTCTTTAAAAGAAATTACACTCCCAAAAGATCCTCCCTGAAGCCAACAGTGCTACCCCTTTTATAGGGAAGATGGCGGAGATATCTAGGTACAGAAAATATGCAAAATAGCGATCCCTCAGGATCTCAGATCCTGAGGGATTCGCAGAATCATTAATACCGCGTTACTTCTTCCCTTTTTTGTTTCGTGCTGGTATCTCCGCGTCCTTTCTTGGGTTGATTCGTTGTGATCTGGTTCGTTTCTGGTCTTCCGTCAAAGGGACAGCAGTTAGCTCATCCTTGTCTTTACTTTTGGAATGGCCACCTCCTGTATTTCCTCCCTCCTGCATATAGAAATGACGACTATCAATGCTTTTCATTAATCTCTCGTGTTTCGTTATAAATTCTTATCATTATCTAGATTTCTCATGCAAAAGGCTTTTGAGTTCTGATGAAAAGATACCAAAATGACCATCGAAACATACTTTCCTTGGTACTCCACACACCCCCTAGCTTACCATTTTTCATGGCCTCATGAAAACATTGTAGTTGACATGCAGAGCAGTGAGGGAGTAGGCTGGAGATGGAATTTCGTGTGGGGACCTACACCCATGATGCGAAACTAGATGATCAAAGAAATGGCTTATCTGGCCCTCGGGCATTTCATACAGGGCTTGGTAACCGGGTGCAGGATGCCAAATGATTGGACTCCGGAACCTATATCCTAACCAGGATGGCCCTGCCCTCAAAACAATTTCACCATAGAGAGGGAATCGGGTAGGAGCAAGCTTAAAATTTTCATACTTAAACGGATCTCGGAGCTGAATATTTGGATTAGATACCCGATATCAAAATTTAGCTGCTTCAATGGCAGGGTCTTTAATAGAAGAAAAGAATTCAAGCCCTTGCCGAATGATTGCTTCATGCATGGGTCCTAATGCTTCAATCATGCCTGGAGCCCTCATGAGATTTCTATGACTTCTCCATAACTGTTCCGGGTCTCTAGGCTCAGCTCTTACCCATAGGTCTAATCCATTTTCTTGTCCCTGAAATGCATTGTAGGCTTTGAGCCATTTAATCTGATTAACTGTAAATGAAATGAATGCTTGTAATTGAATATCTCCGAAAAAAGGGCCAGGGTTCAGCTCGGTCTCTTGTTCTAGTACAAGGTTATGCAGGTAAAATTCACACAATAACCTTTGTACTTTTACCCCATAATGCTTACAACAGTTTATAAAATCGTCTATAGTGTTAATTTCTATGGGAGCACCTGCCCTAACGGCTTTAATTTTCAATTGTAAGTATCTTTCCATTAGAAACAGGGCATAATTTTTGGCAGGAGCTCTACATGCTAGGGCATCATTGTACAGAGCACACAAGGTATCCATTTCTTTAATAACTACATCTAATCTACGGGTTACCTTGGCAACTTTCCCTTGCTCCTTTCGCCATCCTTCGAAAGCTTGGCTTTCTAACAGGTTGATGTTCCTTAACTGCTGCTGTAATTCCTCATATTTTTTACGGGGGACTGTTTGTTCCCTGAGCTTTTCTGCTTCTTACTGAGCCTGCTTCAAATGATGGTGGAGGGTTATTGTTTTTGGGTCCTTTTTCCATGCATCTGTGGAGGCTGGGAGCTTTACTTGGAGTTTCTTATTATGCTGCTTTGAATTCATAACCCTTATTACTCCCGAAGGTGGTGCCTCCGTCTGAACCTCCTTATTATCTTTTTCAATTTTAACACGAACTCCAGCCCACTGCTGTTCCTTTTCAAATGGAAAAACAATCTGTCCTTTTGCTTCATTAGGGACAGCAGTTTGGCTTCTGTCAGGATTTTGAGTAGTGGAACGGCTCCCGGTTTTTTGCCTTTTATTCTTACGGGGTCTCATTGGCGTGGCTGAATTTTTTCTTGTTGAGGTCCCTACCCCCCTTTGTCTTGCTTTTAGAAGCCTAATTTGCTGGCGAAGCCTGACTATCACGTTTAACAGTGTCCCTTTTTCCTTTTGCAATTCCCTTATTTTCATCAACTTCTCAGAAAGAATAGCTGACTGTTTGCCGTGGGTTGGAGTGTGACTAATTTCCAGATTTTCTTCTTGAGGTGGCTGATTCGGGGTAAGAAACTTTCTTAGCTCTGTTGTTTCTTGGGCCAATTCTTCCTCTGCCCTTATTTCCTCCGGATTCTCCTCTGGTGCCTTCTGACTAGGAACGGGCCGTTCCTGCCTGATATTTTCTGTTTCCTTCTCATCATGGATGGGTGAAATTTCTACTTCTGCTTCTTCCGTATGCACTTCCTTGGGTGCATATTTTTCCTGGGTTTCTTCTTCGGCCTGGAGGTTGGATGGACTCAGGGGCTGGCCATACTCGCCCATATTGGCCAGAATATTGGCCAATTCATCTTCCCCCATCGGGTTTTGTACTGGGCTTCTTCCCTGCTGTTCCATTTCTTCCTCCTGCTCGGGTCGCTCAACTTCTTCTTTCTTGTCTCCTTCTTCTTCTTCATCCTGTTCTTCTTCTCTTCCTGTTTCTGTTTCCGGTGACTGTTCTTCGTCTTCCTTTTCTGTTTCTGCCTCGACGGACTGCTCTGTTTCTCTGTTATTTTCTTCTTCCGCCTCTGTCCCTGTGGATTGTTCTGCGTCCTCCTTACTTTCTTCTTCTGTATCTGTCTCTCCCGATTGCTCATCTATAATTTCTATTGCTTGGCTCATGCGAGCCCGAGGTTTCTTCAGCTCTGCTCGTAACCCTGCAAGCCACGCCGACTTTCTACGTTTTGCTGGTTGCTCAGATGTACCAGAGTCGGGTTGTTTCTCAAGTTGCTTTTCTGCTTGTTTCTCGGCTTGTCTTTCAGCTTGCACTTCTGTGCAAGCGTCCTTATTTTGCTTCTCTGGGCGTTGGGGTGTGCTATCAATTTGTTTTCATTTTTCTGGGCGTCCAGACGTGGCCGTCCCTTTATTAATAATATCAATTAATTCTTTCCAGCTGCTCTGCTGCTGGGTAAGACTATGGTTTACTATCAACCGAATTAATCCATGGTGGCTAACCACAGATTCTTTGTGCTGTGCCTTTTTCATGCTTCGTGCCACATCATGCAATAGCGAATTAAGCAATGCAGGTAAATTCACAGAACATTTTTGTTTTAAGACAGCTAGGAGTTTTAGATGTCGTGGTATTACCACGTCTTTTCTGCCCTCGCAAGTAATGTAGCTCTGGAAAATTTTCGCCAATTCCGCCCATGGCTCTCCTAGCGTTGCTGGTAGCACCCCTTTTCCTCGAACTGTTAAGCTCTGGCCCTCGTCCCGAAAGATTTCCACAATCTTCTGCAGCCTTTCCTTCTTTATTGTCCACACAGGCCCTGTGGCCGGTAGTCCTGTGACTTTTGCTATTATATCATCCGTGACCTCTATTCGTTTTCCTCTGATTGTGGAATGTTCTTCCCGCAGGTTTTGTAAAAATTCCTTCGCCACAGTTTCATTAGACTCCTTCAGGCGGTTGAGGTAGGTCAACCATCCTGCTTTCTTCAGAATTCTTCGGGTTGCAGCTGAAGCAGTCAATGTCTATGGTTCTCTGCGGACTGACCTTCCACCCATGGCTTCACTTGCAAATTCTCAATTGTTCGTTAAGACGCAGAGAAGCTGGTGGCGAGTTTCTCGTTCAAATTTAAATACAACAGCGTATGCAATGGAAATAACTTCGAACAGTGATTCATGCAGAAGAAACAAAAATGGAAAATGATCATACCGTTGAGACGTGCTGTGCTCAAGTACAAGGTCTTCTCGAATAACGGACTGAAACGTATTCTAGGGAATAATGAGATTACTCCCCCCCCTCGCAATATGATAGGCTGTCCCAGCCGTCAAATATAGGAGCAGCGTTTGCTTCGTCCGCAAGGCCTTTATGGAGCAGCTTATGAAAATATGCCATGTCCGCAAAAACAGTGTATTACTGAGATTGAGGTGAAAAGTGAAATCGCTTTTAATACGTAAGCGACTGCGGTGAGTTGATGGAAGTTCGGGAACAGACATTTGCCATAATTAGCGAGCCCCATGCGGTCACTGTCACTATCTCCGTAATGATTGGCGGTAATAAATAGTTATGCGGTATATGGATGGGTAATTAAATTATCACGTTATAAGATACAAAGGTTATAATTTCCTTACCCATTGGTATAAAGGTTACGACTTCAATACCATTAACAGAGCTCTGCTGCCAACAAGTGTCCATAAACTTGGGAGAGTTGTTTATTTCACCCCGGGAACCATAGTCCTTTATGTATGCGAGGAAGTGTTATGTGATGTCAAAACTGTAGGCCACTATGCAGGCTTGGTAACCAGTTAGTCATAGTGCCATTCACGAGGAAGGAGCGAATAATGGGCAAGCCGGTTCGTGGTGAGACCTCCTGTTCCAAGGGTTATTTATTTATTTTGATATACCTTTTGGACCATTTCCCGAGTGTGGTGGCCCTAATGGGAATTCCACTTCGCTTCCATCCTGATGATCATGGTAGGCCAGCTCGTAATGAGACTCCCTATCCTGCAATTTGACAAAACTGCTTTGCTTGCTTCTTTTTTTCTTTGGTTTTAATAAAGAACCTTTCCTGTTTATACACAAGGGGTGGTTCCGCACTCCTTAAGAGTAGGAATGGTGGAAGAAGTCTTAATATCCCAATAGGAAGATATAAACTCTTTGATCTTATTAGCGAATGATAATTAAAATAGATAAAAAAATCAGCATGATAGAGATTACCAATCAGAACAGAGTTAGTAGAACAATGGCAACAAAAGGTGATAAGTAAGCATATCTTTTCTCTACATCCTTTCATCAATTCAGGGCAGTTGCTTATAAGGATAGCGATTTATGATTTACCAATTTCCGTATACTGTGCTTTTGTTTCCATCACATAAGTAGATAGCTGTATTCTAAAGACCATTAGCACTCTGCATCCTTGAGAAGGGACAAGCTGTAGTGCAGTTTCAAGGAAAGATACAACAACGGTTGTTCGTTTAGAGAAGGGAGCAGTGGGAATCAATGGTGCAGTTCAATAAAATCAAACAAATGCCGTTCCTTTGGAAAAAGACCGGCAGAAATCAAACCGTGCTGTTTCTTTCAGAGACAGCAAAAACACACAAATGCTGTTCTTTTTGAGAAAGGAACAACAAAAACACTCAAGTGCTTTTCATTTTTAGAAAAGGAACAGCAAAAATTAGAAATGCTGTCCCTTTTGAAAAAGGAACAACAAAAATCACAAGTGCTGTTCCTTTTGAAAAAGGAACAACAAAAATCGCAAGTGCTATTCCTTTTGGAAAAGGAACAACAAAAATCACAGGTGCTGTTCCTTTTGAAAAAGGAACAGCAAAAATCACAAGTGCTGTTCCTTTTGGAAAAGGAACAACAAAAATCACAAGTGCTGTTCCTTTTGAAAAAGGAACAGCAAAAAAATCACAAGTGCTGTTCCTTTTGAAAAAGGAACAACAAAAATCGCAAGTGCTGTTCCTTTTGAAAAAGGAACAGCAAAAAAAATCACAAGTGCTGTTCCTTTTGAAAAAGGAACAACAGAAAAAAATCACAAGTGCTGTTCCTTTTGAAAAAGGAACAGCAAAAAATCACAAGTGTTGTTCCTTTTGAAAAAGGAACAGCAAAAATCACAAGTGCTGTTCCTTTTGAAAAAGGAACAACAAAAAAATCACAACATGCTGTAAAAAATATGTACAAAAATAATTCAAAGAATTATATACAAATTGTAAAGAAAAATAAACTTCTTAGCGAGTTACAGGTGGAGGAGACTTGTCTTCCTCCCGTAAGATCTCCATGTCTGAATCTTGGCGTAATTGCTGGCAAAAGGACTCCCCAGTAAGTGGTTTGCGATAGAGACGGACTCGATGGCCGTTTACCTTAAAGGTATACCCAGAACCATCAATAGTAATTAGTGTGAGGGTACCATTGTCATGTACTTTTTGAATTTCATATGGTCCCAACCAACGAGTCTGAAGTTTCCCGGGGAAGTTCTGAAATCTAGAGTCATATAAAAGAGCCCAGTCTCCTTCATGGAAGACTCTGTTTTTGATGAGAGCATCATGCCACTTAGCTCTTTGCTGCTGTATCAGGGCAATATGTTGAAGTGCAGAGAGTCTAATTTCATCCAGCTCATTAATCTGTTGCAATCGATTAGTTTGCGCCTCGGTTAAGTCTAACCCTACTTCTTGTGCTGTTCGTAATGTCTGGATTTCAAATTCTATAGGAAAGATAGGTTGTTTTCCAAACATAAGCTGGTAAGGTGAGTGCCCAGTGGTGCTTCTCCATGTTGTTCTATAAGCCCACATTGCTTCTAGTAGTCTGGCAGCCCAATCGCGTCTATGTGATGCAACTGTTTTGGTTAGAATTGTTTCTATTATCTTGTTGCTGCTTTCTACTTGCCCATTTGCCTGTGGGTGATATGGGGTGGTCATTTTATGCTGAACATGATAATTGTTGAGTGTTGCCGCTATTCTGTTTCCAGCAAATTGTGGCCCTCCATCTGTGATTATCTATCTAGGGATGCCATAGCGCACAAATAGATGGAGCAGGAACTGTATAACAGATTCTTCTGTAGCCCTGGGCAAGGCTTCCGCTTCAACTCATTTAGTGACATATTCTGTTGCCACTAGAATGTATGTTTTCTGGTTTGACGGTGGGTTGATTTGCCCCACGAAATCAAGGGCCCATCGCTCAAATGGTTCAATGACTAGCTGTGGTTTCAAGGGAATCTCATATGAGTGACTAGGGCGTCCCGCCCTCTGGCAACTATCACATGCTTGGACAAATTTCTTTGCATCTTTAAAAATTGTGGGCCAATAATACCCTGTATGTAATACTTTATGTGCAGTCCTGCGATCAGCAAAATGTCCACCACATGGTTGGTCATGGCATGCTTTCAATATATCAAAGATTTCATCTTGTCGAACGCACCTCCTGATTTGCATGTCTGCCCCTGTGTGAAACAAATAGCCTCCAATCCAGGAAAATTTGGTACTTCGTTGGACAATCTGTTTTCACTCATTAGGGGTTAGATGTTTTGGTAACTTACCTACTGCTAGGTAATTGGCGACATCGGCATACCAGGGTGTTTGAACAGCAACAACAAAGAGATGCTCATCTGGAAACTGATCTTCAACTGCTGCTGCATCGACTTGTTTTGGAATTCTTGAGAGGAAATCAACTACCGGGTTTTCTTTGCCAGGTCGATCCTTGATTGTAATGTCAAACTCCTGCAATAAAATCAGCCATCTGGTTATTCTGCCATTTGTGACAGGTTTATTTGCTAGATACTTTATAGCATAATGATCTGTGTACAAGATAATGGGATATCCAGTGATGTAATGTCTGAATTTATTGATAGCATGTATAACAGCTAGAAATTCCTTTTCAGTTACAGTATAATTTAATTCAGCAGGGGATAGATTTTTGCTAATGTAATAAATGGCGTATGGTTTTCTATCCTCCTCCTGACCAAGGACTGCTCCAATGGCTGTATCTGAGGCATCGGATGATATCTGAAATGGCAAATCCCAGTTTGGTCGGCGAAGGACTGGGGCTGTAGATACAAGCTTTTTCAGGTCGTTGAAAGCACGTTCACATTTCTCTGTCCAAAGGAAATCAATATTACCAGTTAGTGCATACAATGGTGCAGCAATACGTGAATAATGTTCTATAAATCTTCTGTAATAACCAGAGAATCCAAGAAAGCTACGTACCTCTGTTTGAGTAGTAGGAGTAGGAATAAGCAAAAGTATTTGGATTTTGGCTGGGTCTACCTGTATGCCGGCTGCTGAAATATAGTGCCCTAGAATAAGTCCTTCTGCCATCATCATGTAGCACTTTTCATGGCTTAGACAAAGCCTGGTAGCTATACAGCGTTGTAGGACTTTTTCTAGTGTTTCCAATGCTGGATCAAACTCTTCTCCGTATGGAGTGAAATCATCCATATATACTTCCAATCCTTCATTTATTAGATCTGCAAATATGCTAAGAATAAGCCTTTGGAATGTGGCAGGGGCATTACATAAACCAAAAGGTAAAACTCAGTAGGCAAATGTTCCCCAAGGACAAGTAAAAGTAGTTTTATCCTGATCTTCAGTGGCAATCTGTATTTGGTTATACCCACTGAAGCCATCAAGAAAATAAAAGAATTTCTTGCCTGCCAAAGTGTCCAATACTTGATCGATGAATGGGAGAGGAAAGTGATCTTTCTGCGTTGCCTTATTTAGTTCTCTATAGTCCACGCAGATTCTCCACTTCCCATTCTTTTTCGGTACCACCACAAGCGGGGAGACCCACTTACTATTAGAGATAGGGTAGATAAAGTTAACATCTAAAAGTTTTTGGAGCTCAGCTTTTACTACTTCTTTTAGATGAGGATTTAATCTTCTCTGAGGTTGTCTAACAGGTTTTGCATCATTCTCTATGTAGATGTGGTGTGTACACAATTGAGGATCAATTCCTTTCATGTCGGGGTAATCCCATGCAAATGCATTTTTATATTTTGTTAAAACATGGATGAGTTTTGTTTCTTGTTCCGGTGTAAGGTTGGCGTTAATGTTTAAGGTCTTCCCAGGTTCGATTTCCACTATTTTACTATGTGCAACTGACGTGACAGGGATTGTATGGTCCTACACATCTTTCAGAGGTTCCTCCTCTACTTCGTTATCAAATGCTGCTTTTATCATATGACACTGGGTACGAGATGTGAGTTCAGTTTGACTAATAAAATTACTGATGGCATCATCTTCTATTTGATTTTTGAACTCTAGCGCTTCTTGTATAGTTAATGGAGATCTAATGTTGTCAGTAAGATATGATACAGGGTGCCTATTAGCTTTGACTATTGTGATGCTTGGCTGCGCTGGGGGATATAGTACTAAGTTCTTAATATCTGCCCCCTTAGTTATGATCATGTTTCCTTGTCGACAGCCGATGTAGGCATCAGCGGTAGCGAGCCAAGGCCTTCCTAAGATCAATGGATGTCCATCTAGTCGGGTTTTAGGATTTATTATCAGAAAATCAGTTGGGTATTCCCAGGAATCAACTGAGACCATAAAATCATGCAATATGCCTTCTGGCCTGACCACAGATCGATCAGCCAATTCCAGCAAAGTTGAAGTAGGTTCTGCCGATGTAATTCCTAACTTTTGGCAAGTGGAGGTGGTCAATATATTGATTGCAGCTCCAAGATCAACTAAGGCATTGGTTAAGGTTTGGCCATAAATTTGAACAGTTACTATTGGGTTTCCTGGGTCTTCATACTTGATAGGTGTTTCCTTTCCTGATAATAGGTCAGATAAAGTGCCGACTACTTGAACTCTTGGATTATCTATTACATTCCTTCTTGGTCTTTTTATGCACAGTTCCTTAATAGTTTTAGCGTATATTGGGATGTCTTGAATGGCCTGAAGGAACGAGATTTTTATGTACAAATTTTGTAATTCTCCGAGAATGTCAAAATTAGGTTGCTGTATAGGTCGAGGTATGACTAAACGTTTTGGGAACGGGGGAGAGGAAGTAGTTGCTTGATTCTGAGTTTGTTGCCTGTTTTCATCCTCTTCTTATGACAGTTGTTCTCTAGGTAATTGATCTTCAATCTGAACTGTTTTGTTTCCCTCTGTTTGAATGATACGCCCAGATCTTAATTGCAGATCATTGCACTCCCTCAGATCGGGTCCTTCTTCTGGTGTTTCTAAAATTTGGAGTGCTTGGACCGGTCTGTTATTTGGATTGGGATTGGGCTGGGCTAGGAGTTGGGGTCTGAGATTAGATTGGGGGTTTTGCTGTAAAGCTGGTAGTGTAGGTTGAGGGAAAGGAATGTTTCCTACTGGCTGCTGTGTTGGTCTCTGCCAGTTATTCTGCCAGCTTGAACTTTGTGAAGTGGGGGGAGTCCATTGCGGTGGATAAGGGTTGTTTTTCCAGTATGGTGGGGATAAGGAGGTTTCGACCAGCCAGATTGGCTTGTCTGATTTAGCCACGGGTTTGCAGAAGGGTATGACTGTGATGACCAATTTGGAAATGGGGGTTGAAACTGACTTTGCCATGTATTATATTGTTGAGTATTGTATTGCGGATACTGAAAAGAAGAAGCTGGGTCTGAAAACGTACCAGTCTGTCGCGGCTGCCACTGACGACGCTGGTTAAGTAGATACACTGCTTCTGGTTCTTCTTCCACTTCCTTATATACCGCTTTCAGTCCAGGTAATGAGGGACAATTTTCTATAGAGTGATCCCTTGTGCAAATGGCGCATGTCTGAACTGTATCTAGTGGGCATTCCTTATGGCTATGCTTCTTCCTGCATCTGGGGCAGAAAATTGCTAAATTCTGTTCTGCCTCCATTTGTTTCTGCTTAGCCTGCAAAACGTCCAATTGTGTAGTCAGTGTTCCTAGTATATCAGTTTTAAAAATTTCAAGTAAATTCCCAATTTCCACACGTGTTACTCCTTCTGATGAAATTTTATTTTCCCGTGCAAATCGATCATGTTCTGCTGGTTTGATTCGTGTACTGCCTCTCGAACTCCTGATACATAAATCAATTATGTCAGAAAAACTTTCCTGATATATATCCCCTTTCCCCATAATGTTTAATGTTTCAATCCATTGTTCTTTCATGCCCCTTATTAATGCTGTTTCAACACGTTATCAGGCAAGGGTAACGATGCATAAGGGGATCTTTGCAGATTATACTGGAAACGTTCCATGTATTCTTCTAATGTTTCATTTGGTCTAGCTATCATCTGAAATCATCTTTCAGTTCTCTAGACCTACAGTAATCTTGATATTTCTTTAGGAAAGATTCTTTCATTTGTTCCCAGTTATTTATAACTCCACCACCTAAACCCATAAACCATCTTAAAGCTGCCCCTTTCAAAGTGGAGGGGAAAATTTTTAATTTCTGGGGGTCAGTGGTG
The DNA here is from genome assembly GCA_031772625.1 of Pinus tabuliformis. Lineage (NCBI taxonomy): Eukaryota > Viridiplantae > Streptophyta > Pinopsida > Pinales > Pinaceae > Pinus > Pinus tabuliformis. The sequence goes on from CM062805.1 coordinate 232,034,020, forward strand.
TAATCATATCCCCTGCATAGCACATCAAATTCAAATAAGAATGCATCGGGGTCCTCTGATGTAAGTCCGTGAAATGTAGGAATGTGTTGAAGGGGGATTGCTTTCATAGGAGCATTTGCTGCAGAATCCACTATGGGGTATTGTAATGTAGAGGTTTGGGTGTTTGGCGGATTTTGAGCCATTGGGTCAAATATATGCCAATAACCTTCCGGAAGATCTAAGAGGGTATTCCTAGGTTGAGGAGGAATATTTTCAACAGGAACAGTTTTAATAGCACTTCCTCTATCTGGAATTTTTGTCTGAGGAAATAGGGTGTCTTCAATAATAATTTTTACCGCGCTCCCCTTGTCTGGGCTATTTAATGGCTGAATTATCCTAGGAGGAGATCTTGGCTCCCCAATTTCCCCTGTTTCTCCTTCTCCTTCACAAAGATTGCTTAGATTCCCTTCCTGCAGTCGTTCTGGAATAGAATTTTCAATTTCTTGAAAGTCCTGTTCGTCAGTCTGACTATGCACCTCAGCAAAGGCTTCAGATGGTGAGCCTGAGGCCTGAAGGGAACTAGTAGGTTGTTTGGAAGTAACTTTCCTGGGTCCTACTGAAGGCTGAGATTCGGCTTTCTTATAGATTTCGTCTATGTATGTCGATCGACCAAGGGTCACCGGTCCCTTAGCTTTTTCTGGTTTCGTTAACGGTTTGGGATTTTTCTCTAGCTTTTTCTGCTTAGTCATGCACTCAATTTAACTACTAAATTTTAAGCATATAACAGCAAATCTGCAGGAAAGCGGGCAAAGGAGCAGGGCTTTTACATGCTCCGCACGTAGGTTCTTACCTTCCGTTTTCAAAACCCAATTCTTCCCTAGCAAGTTCATACACTACTCTGAAAAAGACAAATAGCTACACTCCTTCCCCGGCAATGGCGCCAAAATGTAGAGCTATAAAAAGGGTCTCTTTCACCTCTAGTTACCTCACATTAATATGTCAATCCGGGATCGTCTGGTTATTTCAAAGGGTGTCTCAGTCTGAGGCTAGCATTTGCCAGAGTAATGATTGTAGCAACTACGAAAGTAAACTAATGCAAGTCTACAACTTAACTACTTCAAAGGACAAAATCACACCAAGTATTGCATCAGCCAAAGGTTCGGTAGCAATAACCCATCCTTTTCATAACTGATGAGAATAGATCAGAGGTCTGAGAGCCAAATAGCAGATGCTGGGCTCGCTACAACCTAGGATCTTTCTTAATGATTAGAAATGAAATAGCAGATAAAAGAAGTGATAATGAAATGGAACAGCGCATCAGCCAAGGGCTTGGTAGCAATAACACATCCCTTTCATAGCTGACGGGAGCAGATCAGAGGTATGGGGACCAAGTAGTAGATGCTGGGGTCCTCTACAGCCCAAGTCCGTCCTCAAGAAACAACAAATTAGCAATCTGGAAATGGAATAGAAAATTGAAATGGAACAGCAAATAAATGGAACAACAAATAAATGGAACAGCAGGTAAAAGGAACAACAGTTCAAGAATAGAACAGTAATCGAAATAAGTAATAACTGAGTTCTTTAAGCTGTAACTCTATTTAACCATGCCAATCAAAACACCAATCCCTCAATCTTATATGATGGAACAATACTATAGAACCTTAGAAACACACCATACTTAATCTGCTTCTGTTAAAACACATACGACTGTATTTCATAATAAAGAATAGTCACATTCGATACCCATGTAAAACAGATCTTTCCAGATGACTTGTTATAATGCAAAACACAATCGTGAATAATTCTGTAATAAAGTAACAGTGTCATGTAGGGATTAATCAACGCTTAAAGAATTGGTAAAATAACATAGCATCAATATGAAGTTCAAGAACACAAAATGACTTAATCACAACAGAGCATGTAATAGAATATTCTCAAAACACAGCAGATTACCAGAGTACGTCTATGAACAAACCACACGGAAACCACGCGTAATAATACAAGAGCAAGTGTCCTCCAGGGCCAGGCCCTTAGCCTCCAGGGGTACACCGCTTAAGATAGATCCAGGCTCAAAGATAAAAGAGTGAACAAGTCTGTATTAAAGCATGCAATAAAATTACAGGAACTCAAGTCTTCAACCGAACATAAAGATCATAGTCCTGATCTTCTTTAAAAGAAATTACACTCCCAAAAGATCCTCCCTGAAGCCAACAGTGCTACCCCTTTTATAGGGAAGATGGCGGAGATATCTAGGTACAGAAAATAGGCAAAATAGCGATCCCTTAGGATCTCAGATCCTGAGGGATTCGAGAATCATTAATACTGCGTTACTTCTTCCCTTTTCTGTTTCGTGCTGGTATCTCCGCGTCCTTTCTTGGGTTGATTCGTTGTGATCTGGTTCGTTTCTGGTCTTCCGTCAAAGGGACAGCAGTTAGCTCATCCTTGTCTTTACCTTTGGAATGGCCACCTCCCGTATTTCCTCCCTCCTGCACATAGAAATGACGACTATCAGTGCTTTTCATTAATCTCTCGTGTTTCGTTATAAATTCTTATCATTATCTAGATTTCTCATGCAAAAGGCTTTTGAATTCTGATGAAAAGATACCAAAATGACCATCGAAACATACCTTCCTTGGTACTCCACAGCTACCATGGCCTTCGAGCGCCCATGAAATATATGTTCTCCATCTCTGCATTGGCTTCCAAATTGTAGTTCTGCAAAACTTTCATCTTTGTGCAATCCTAAGTGTCATGATTTTCTGTACAAAACCCACAAATCTGCATATTATCTAAAGGATATTCTTTCAAGGCATGTTTTCATCTACATTTGGGACAGAATATAGATAACTCTTGTTCTTGTTCATCTTGTCTTTTCTTTGCTTTCAGAGTGTTTATTTGATTTCCAAAAGTGCTTAAAAGGTCTGTTTTGAAATCTTCAAATAGATTGCCTAGTTCAGCTCCAGTGATATCCCTGTGGCAGATTTAGTAATCTTAGATGTCACAACTCTTCTTCCATTTCTTGCCCTACTTCTGAAGTACTTCTGACACAAGTCAACAATCTCATCAAAAGGTAAATTAGAAATGTCCCCTTTACCCATCAGATTGAGGTCATCTAGATATTCATCCCGGATGCCCTTAAGAAATATTGTTCGAATAAGATCAAAAGACATGGCTCTATGTTTTGATTTTTGTATATTATATGAAAATCTTTCCAAGTATTCTTCTAAGGTCTCATCTTCTTGTTGATTCATTCTAAAGATGTCATCTTTAGAGTCTTTTGATTGACAGTAAGGTTGATACTTTTTCAAAAATATTTTTCTCATGTTATCCCAATCAGTGATTGAGTGTTCACCTAATCCCATGAACCACCTAAGTGCTGCTGATTTTAATGTAGCAGGAAAAATTCGAAGTCTATGAGCATCATCTATATATCCATAGGTTCAACATACTATATCAGATTCAAACAAAAATGAATCAGAGTCTTTGGATGCCATACCATAAAAGTTTGGTAATACAGATGGTGGGATATTTTTCATTTTAATTTCCTCATCCATGTACTCTCCTCTATCTTGAATTGGAAATTTAAATGTTGATTCCTCTTCCTCTGGTGGATTTTGATTTCCTCCAAACAGAGTATCATTTCCTTGTTTTTCCTCATTCTCTCTTTGTATTCTCATTTCTTCCATTTGTCTCTCATATTCTCTAAGTTGTTATGTAGTAGGTCCTCTGGATCCTCTGTCTTCAGCCATTGTGATATGTGACCTATCTAAAGTTTCTATCTCTTCTTCCCATTCTGATTCTTGAGGAACAATCTGTTCAAGGATAGGTTGTTGGATTCTTGTACTACTCTCTTTTAGTTTCCCTACTATAGAAGGCTCAGGTATATGTATTTTTTTTTTCTTCATGAGCTAGTAGGATTTGTCTTTCAACGAGAGTAAGTCTCTGGCATGATCTTTGTTTTTCCTCAAGTTTTTCCACAATAACTTTTCCAATTGGTGTTGTGTACTCAATCCTCTCTAAAGTTTCTTCTCCCAATGAAGGGTTAGTTGTTTGGTGGGGGGTTTTTATGAATCTTCCTTTTTCATCCCTAGATATAGACATAAAGAGTCATGGCTTAAGGAATTAAAACTAAATCTGTGTTTTTGTTGTGTTGTGGCCACCAACAACCCCCCTCCTTATTTAGTATTAGCAATAAGATTATGTAAGTGGGGACCCTTAGTAAAAAAAAATTCAAAAAATCAACTCATATATGTTACTCCTTAAGAAACATCGCATCGTGCAAAGAATGATAGGGTATTTCCTTGTGAGTCAAAATGATGAAATGCGAGATCGTGATGCGAACTCCATCGCATCGCATGCATTAAGAAAAGCTCACGTTAGAAAACCTTAAGAAAACAACGATATGCAAAAACGCCGATATGCGATATCGCATATCGCATCTCGCAAAATTGCATGAAAGACACATAACGATTTAACGATTAAGTGATCTGCGATCTTGTGATACTGCGATCCGTGATCTTGTGGTAGCGCGATCAAGCAATCTTGCGATAGCACACCATGACGAAATTGCGGTAATGCGATACAACGATAGAAACATTCCATCGCAGATTTTCCTGGCTCAATATTCAAGAAAAAGTTTTCTGGTTACGCGCTTTAATGATAATTAATGTATTATATGCCAGTTGTTAATAAAATATGGTTTTGTGTTGTTCGAAGAGCCAGTTCACATCAGGTGGCGTGTTTTTGCATATCCGTAGCATTTAAAACTTTCCTGTCGTTATTTATTATCATTACTCTCTCCTCACCTGTGAACTGCAGGAACGAAAACAAAGGTTACATAAAGCAATGTGCAGGAAGCTATGAGGAAAAAGGGTAAAGCTCCAATGTTCAAAGACAGAGAAAAGACGCTCTCATAAACAGATACCGCATGCAACAGAGCCGCAGATTCACAGAATGTTGCTGAGCCATCCATTACAGATCTTTCATATACAACCATGGTTAAATGAGCACTGAAGGATGCTGATATCAACAGGCAGTTTAATGATCAAGGTCAAGAGCTCACAAGGACATTATTTTTACAAATTTTGAAGCTTTATACCCGATAAAGATGAAGAGGCGCAAAAGGAGAAAAACGCATCAGAGAAGCCCGGATCAAAGAACGAAGGCAGTTTCCGATGCGCGATTAGAACCTAGCGCTAATCACGCATCGTTGAGAAAATTGTTCGAGAAGGAAAGCCTCTAACGGCTCAGTCACCTGTAAGCCCGAGAAGTGCACGAAAGCAATGGTAAAAAACAAACTGGAAATAGGAAGTTAAAGAAAAGGCAGAAGCAATCTAAAGGGTTAATAAAGTGAACTGAGATTATTACTGGGCATACGCAGTAAATCCACATAATCAGAGGATGACCCTCGAGTATATCATCGACTTTGCTGAGAAAATGGTGCCAGCTCTTACCAATTCTGTTTGCTTAGCTCAACCAAAAGCGGAAGAAAGCCAACCGACTCTACCCAGGCAAACACTGAATGCTTGCAACATTAAGGAGCAAATGCAGAAATAGTTAGATATTAGATTTAATTTTTAGAAATAGTTTTATTTTATTTTTTCTTAGAAAAAGGGCGGTCATTTAAACCGTATCTTGAATCTGTGTAATTAAGTTATTTAGTTAGTAGTATTTAAACCCTTCTCATGCATTTAAAGAAGGGTCCAGAAATTTATCAAAAACTTGTCCTCAGAACATGCACTTTTGCACCCTCAGAGGAGGTTTTGGTGAATGAATGGATCAAGATTTGTTGATGTTTGCATTTGATGTCTGCTACTGATGTTGCACTTCTGTACTCTTAGTGGATGTTAGAGCAAGGAGAGATAAATCATTGTCGCTTGAAGCTTATGAGTAGGACTAGTCATAAATGGTAATTTTATCTCTTGACCATTTCTGCTTATATGTTAAAGTGATATACAGTTTTTAGTTGTTTATGTATTATTGCATGAATTCCTGAGTTATCATTTGGCACTTTTGTACGGTGATAGCTATTTATTTATGCTTAATGTATGAATAGCTCATTATGCGATATGTTTTTCACAACTGTTTCGTCTAACTTTTTTATGTGAAGTGGTTCATTCTTATTAATTTCCTTTCTTATAATAGCTGAATGATCTTTATTACCAGTTGTTATTTGAAATCTTTTTAGATCGCATAATAGAAGAATTACATCCCGGGTTAGTATAGACTTAGATGTTGTTGCTTATTAGATTACAATAGCATAACATTAGATTACAATTACAATTAGAATATCTTAAATTAGGAACTGTTAGACCAGGAACATCAAATTCTACACACACACACTCATAGATTGGGAAACTGGTCCCATATCCCCAGTCGGAGCCGCTATACCAAACGGATAAGGAGCTGCCAACCAAGGTCAGGATCGGGCAGGTATCCCCCTTGTTGTAGACCCAATTTTCGGGGCTTCAACATATTTGGCTCTAGAAGGAGGGCCTGAACTATGAATGGCAAGTAAATCTAAATCTGAATACCATTCTGAGAGTAAATCGCCCTCACCATCTCCCCCGACTTCTCCATTACACTTAAATCCAGAGTTAGAAGTCACTCGAGTATCAACCGCTGCTACAAACCCTGACATTTTAGAACAATCTACAGTTGAACTTCCTGAAGTTGAATCTCTGATTCACAAACTTCAACGATTTTCCATTTCTCCTCAAAGGTCTGATAAATCTCAAGGCAGCGTGACTTCGCATTATAACCCTGCTCATCCCCTGACCAGGCTAAAGAGTGAAAAGTTTGGCGTTCAGCCAACCGAATTACCTCTTCCCACCAGGAAAAGAGCAAGGAAATCACCTAAAGAGTCTGACAGTGATACTCTTTCGTCAACATCATCCACCTCAACTTCACCGCGAAGTCAACCATCCACTCTACCACTTCAAATCATCATCCATCCATCCACTAGAACCCCCACAACTCTTCCTCAGTCATCTACAATTGTAGTATCCTCATCTTCCCAACCACAGGGATCATCTTCTGCACTTTCCACTGTTAGTAGTACAACAATGGCCAGTCTCCATGGAATAACCCTAGGGCAGTCTTGATGCATGCACCCTTGAGTCAAATATCGGCCCATCCTGAGAAATGGCTGCCTAAATTTAATCCCGAGGCAGGCATGCTAGCAGAGGAGCACGTAAACAACTTTATGCTATCCATTAATCTCAATGGAGTTACTAATGAAGATGCTGTTTTTCGACGCTTTCCTTATACTCTGCAAGGAACAGCCGGATCATGGTATTTTTCATTATCCTCCGGATCTATCACTAGTTGGGATATCTTCTAGGAGCAATTCCTGACCAAGTTTGGTGATGACAGGTCTACGGCAACATTAATCAATGACCTATCCAACCTTAGGGCCAAATCTAGAGAGCCTATCAAAGATTTCAATTTACGTTTCAATAAAATCCTAAACAAAATTCCTTCTGCTTCCCAGCCCAGCGAAGAAGTACGAAGTGAATGGTATATCACCGCTCTACCATCAAACAAAGCAATCTTCGTGGACAGGGCTAATAAAACAACCTTAACCGAAAACATGAAAGAATCAATAGTAGTAGAGAAGGGTATAATATCCCTGGAAAAGAAATCCACGATAGAGGAACGTAAATCCAAGAGAGTCACCTTCAAGGAATATTCCAAGAAGAAACAAGCAAAAGATCCATTCGATTTGGAAGGATTGCAAAAAGTTCTAAAGACCATGTCCAATGAAATGGTCGACATAAAAAAGAAAGTAGCATAAAATTCTTCAAAAAATCCCTATAGAGCTTTTAAAAGAGGCGCTTCAATGGATTCAAAGCCACCCAATGCTATTTCAAATGCTGAATCCGAAGAAGAGGAAGAGGAAATTGCCACTGAAGGGCAAACTGATGAAGAAGAGGTTGTGGAATTACAAGGAATGTGGGATTTCATCCTCCCACAAGAAGAAGATCAAGAAGTATTCCCAGTTAGCACACGAAGCAAAAATCAGCTTGATCCTCCCCAAACTATCCCTAAGCCAAAGAGCACAAGCTCTGCAATAAAGGATAAAGTCACAACAAAGAAAATGACATCTAAAGCGACTCAAACCAGCCCAGTCCAAACAGATGAATCAACTCCATCTAAAACACTGATCGTGTCGGATGAAATGGAGTACAATATTATAGAAGATATGAAAAAGACTAGGGCCAACATCACCCTTTACGAATTGAGCAAGTTAAAACATCAACAGAAGATAATGATGAAATAATTGCATGCCGTGCCAGTTGCACCTTTGCCTGCTGTTGTACTTTCTCAAGCTTCTCATAACATGAGAAGACCTCCAACTAACGTGATCAATAAGATTGATCCAAATGACATCGCTCTAATTGGAGGAAGATCGAGATCTCATACTCCCCCGTTTCTCCTTACTTATGAAATTTTCAATAAAAATGTGCACAATTGTTTGGTAGATTCTGGTGCTTCATCCAATATTTTACCAAAGTCCATATGTGCCAAGTTAAACGTTTAGCCGCAGAAATCCGCTGTGCGCATAGTTCAGCTAGATCGATCTCAAGTCAAAGTGATTGGCGAACTAAATCAAGTAACCATAAGGCTGTCATCCAACCCAAAGATATGTCAAGTTATTGACATTCTAGTTGCTGATATTCCAGAATTCTATGGCTTAATTCTTAGTAGGGATTGGTCAGAAAAACTTCATGGATACTTCGCAACTGACTGGTCGCACATGTGGCTGCCCTACAATGGTAAACCAAATCAAATAAAAGTTGAACGAGAACTACACCAGAAATACATAGTAACGGAGCTAGAGGGGGAAAATGAACCGGTAGCATACAACAGTAGCATTATTGGCAATTACTCGGTAGATTCTTTCCTCGGCAATTTCAATGCTCATGCGTCACCCTATTTAGAACACTCTGTTTTGTCCCAATTCGAAAATTTTTCTCGAACTGATAGTTCGAAATGTATCAATTTTTTAGATAAGCCTGTAAATAAATCTTTGTTTTGGAAATTAGTTTTTGATGGTTCTAGATCTAACGAAGGAGAAGGAGTAGGATGCGTTCTGATTAGTCCAGAAGGAGATAAAATCATGCTCACATGCAGACTCGAATTTGATTGCACCAACAATACAGCAGAATATGAGGCTTTGGTCCAAGGGTTGTACAAAGCAATTGGGCTAGACGTCAAGTATCTTCAAGTTTTCGGAGACTCTGAGATTGTGGTTAAATAGGTACGTAACACTATACATTGCTTATCAGGTCATTTAAAACATTATCAATCCTTAGTTCAAGATCTGATTGAGCATTTTATAGCATTTAATATCTCTTCAATTCCCAGATGAAGTGCAGACCTTTTGGCTAACGTAGCTTCTAAGCTTATTCCTTCAGAAGATTTTAGTCCAGATAGATTCTCAATAGAATTAATATTTAGACCATCCATTCCTGATAACATCAAAAATTGGAGAGTATTCAATGATGATCCCGATATTGTAAATTTCCTCACATCTGAAGGATCCTACTCCAATAAAATAATTGACAAAGAACAACATGATCGACAATTGCAACAAGGTAGCACTAACAATGCTATACCTAAGTCGGTAGTCAAGTTAGAAGACTTGTACAATTTGAAGGATCGGTTTAAAAGGTCTACCAATTCAAAACTCCAAAGTTCAACCTTGAACTACGAATTAGTAAACCTAGGAACCGATGCTAAACCACAAAACATTAATATAGGTCTCGGCCTAGCCCCTGAAGAAAAACTAGCGTATATTCGTCTTTTGAGACAATATAAAAATGTTTTTGCCTGGAATTATGATGAACTGAAAACATACGACACTTCTATCATCCAACACACTATTCCCATGATCGATAATGAAAAACTTGTCCAACAAAAGCTGAGAAAGATCCATCACAATTTAGAAAATCAGATAAAAACTGAGCTTAATAAGTTATTGAAAGCTAGAATAATCTTTCTCGTCATACATTCCAAATGGGTCTCCAATATGGTACCTGTTAGAAAGAAAAATAGAGATATTAGGATCTGCATTGAATTTCGGAACCTTAACAAGGCCTGCCAAAAAGATAATTTTCCTTTACCACCTATGGAACAGATATTGCAGGCAATGGCGGGCTCAGAATTAATGTCTTTCTTGGATGGATTTTCAGGATATAATCAAGTGTTGGTACATCCTGATGATCAATTGAAAACCACATTTAGAACTAAATGGGGCACATACGCATATTGAAAGATGCCATTTGGTTTGATTAATGCTGGTGCCACATTTCAGAGATCCATGAACATCGCATTCAAAGGTTTAGTCAATAAATCTGTAGTAATTTATTTGGATGATATAACAGTGTATTCAAAGAAATGAAGCGACCATCTTAAAGACTTGAAAAAAATCTTCCAACGGTGTTTAAGGTATGGAATTTCACTTAATCCAAAGAAATCTTTTTCCGCATTAAGTGAAGGGAAACTTCTAGGATTCATAGTGTCAAAATCCGGTATTCACATTGATTCCGACAGAATCAAAGAGATTTTTGAAATATCCTTACCTCATAAAAAAAAAGCCATGCAATCTTTCCTTGGTCAGATCAACTTTGTAAAGAGATTCGTTCCATATTTTTCACGAATCGTCTCTCCTTTGCAAGCCACAACTAAAAAGAACTCAAATTTTAAATGGGGCCAAGATGAACACGAAGCATTCGACATGATCAAACAAGCTATTATTAATGCTCCATCTTTAGCAACTCCGAATTTTTCAGAGCCTTTTATTTTATACACATTTGCCTCAGATAGGTCATATGCTGCGATACTCACTCAAGCAAATCAAGAAAAAGCGGAAGCCCCAATTGCGTTTTTCAGGTCAAATTTATAGGGTGCTGAATTAAATTATTCAGACATGGAGAAACAGGCTCATGCTGTTTTCAAAGTGGTCAAATACTTCAAACCTTTCTTACTCAAAACCCATACTAAAATTATAGTACTGTTTCCAGCAGTAAGGAATCTTCTAGTACAGAAGGATGTGGGTGAGAAAAGGGCCAATTGGGTTACTACCTTACAGGAATATGACATTGAGATTAAACCAGCAAACATTGTAAGAGGTCAAGGCTTCTGCAAAATGCTGGCTGGAGCATCACAAATTTCTGAAATTCCATCTGCAGAGGTACAAATATGTGAGGTAAGCCTAAACGATGCAGAGTCATTATACGCTGATATCATTTATTATCTTAAGAATGGGTATGCTCCTTCACACCTCGATCATACTAAGAAAAGAGCTCTAAGGTTGAAAGCCAAACAATATCAGCTCATAATTGATATTCTTTTTAGAATAAATTATGATTCTGTTCTTCTTAGGTGTCTTGAGAAATCTGAAGCTGAAAAAGTTTTGCAGGAACTCCATGATGGGCCAGTAGGCGGACACTATGCTGGAAATGCTACTGCACATAAAATCTTGCGCGCAGGATATTACTAGCCCACGTTATTTAAAGACTCGCACAGTTACGTGAGGAAATGTCAAGTCTGCCAAATTACTGCTGGAAGACAAAAGAAGCCATCCTTGCCACTACAACCGGTTAACATTGACCAACCTTTCAGTCAGTGGGGATTGGACATAATAGGTGAGATCGTTCCTCACTCTTCTAAGCAGCATAGATACATCCTCACAGCAACATATTATTTTACTAAGTGGGTAGAAGCAGTTCCACTCAAGACGGTTAATGCTGAAAATATCATTGAGTTCATAGATCAATTTATAATCACCAGGTTTGGATTGCCTTCCACTTTAATATTTGATAATGCATCATACTTTTCTGGAAATGCAATCACTAAATTTGCACTTAAAATAGGAGTCAAACTTAAATATTCGGCCAATTGGCAATGGGTTAGCTGAGTCCACAAATAAAAACCTAATCAGGATTATCAAAAGAACAGTTGACCAAAATCATAAAAATTTGCATACGGCTTTGATATATGCTTTATGGGTAGATCGAATAACGCAAAAAGCTTCTATCGGCACTTCTCCCTTTAATTTAGTTTATGGGAAAGAAATGGTTCTTCCGACTCATTTAGCAATTCCCTCTTTGTCTCTAGTTCAATACATTGATGAAGTACCCACTTCCTCCTTACAACTAAGACAAATGGAAATAATCAAATTAGAAGAATAACGAGAACAGGCTAGGAAAACGCATGCTCATCATCAAGCACTAGTAAAATCCTCTTTTGATTCAAACATAATGACCAGAAAAGATTTTCAGATGGGAGACTTAGTTTTAAAGTGGGACAAGGCTCATGAAGAGAAAGGCAAACATACAAAATTTCAAAGAATGTGGCTTGGTCCTTTTCAAATTGTAGAAGTCATAGGTCCATCAACATTTGTGTTACAGGATTTAGCAGGTAAGAGAGACTCTTTGCCTGTTAATGGACAAATTCTCAAGAAATATTTTCCATAGAAGATTATTCTTCTATTTTTTGTAGAGTAGTTATTTTTCTTTTCATAATAAAACCAGTTGTGAATAGTCACATTAGGCATTTACGAAAAAGACACCAATTCTCTTTCAGATTTTGAACTTTTCGCTTGTATAAATAGCAAATCTTTTGGAAAATTGATCTCTATTATTGATAGATACAGTTAAAGACTCTAGCCTAGATATGATACTAGTTTCAACTTCAAAAAGTTTGATGAAGACAACCTTTAGTGAAGAAATTGTTTTATCTCAGTACAATGAAAGGTATCAATAACAAAATAAAGATTCTCTGTAGAACAACTGTTTCCAAAAACTATATTATTGTCATCCATAGCTATCTTAAGGAAACAATGACTTCTTCCCTGCTAAGGAAATCACAACTTCCAGAGGAACAACCCAAGGATACACTTTACCTTGAAGAATAAGAGGTCTCATCACGAGCCGGCTTATCATAATCACATATATTATAACTTGCTGACTTTGCCAATACTGTACACCACAACAGGGCAATGACTCAAGATTGTTGCAATCAAAAGACAAGGGGTCTCATCATGAGCCAGCTTGTTCAACAAAGTTATAAATCAAGTGAATGACTGTGTCATAATTTGGCTACCAAACCAAGACATTGTTCTTTAAGAGTAAAAAAGAAAATCAAAGTAATAAGTGTGGATATGGATTTTTCTTTGAAAGTTGTAGGCTGCCTTAAGTAGGATACAGGATCATTGCTGGGTAACAGGTAACCCTGTCGAGGCTATAAACGCCTGCTGGCAGCAGAGGCTCTACCTACGACAAATGAGCATATTTAAAATTGGTTTACAGAGAAGACTTTGTTTTATCTTTACAAGACCAAGTAATGACTGATGTAAATACAAGGACTAGCCCGAGGAAGCTAATAATCAAAGTGGAAAATAGTTGAAACAAAATGTCATTGACAGGTTAGAGCATAATGTACTTTATCTTTCCATAATAAAGTTCAATTTTATGAAAAATTTTCTGTTTTGGAAGTTTAGAAAATTCAATAGAATAACAGAGATAACTGGTTCTTCCAAGTGAATCGCCAATTGTTGTGGCCACCAACAACCCCCCTTCTTATTTAGTATTAGCAATAAGACTATGTAAGTGGGGACCCTTAGTCAAAAAATTCAAAAAATCAACTCATATATGTTACTCCTTAAGAAACATCGCATCGCGCAAAGAATGATAGGGTATTTCCTTGTGAGTCAAAATGATGAAATGTGAGATCACGATGCGAACTCCATCGCATCGCATGTTGGGTTGTGTTATATTCTTTCCACGTAGTTAATAGGGGGTTTGAAGGGCACCCGTAACTCCACTTTATGGGGTTTGGGGCAGCGCCCCGGAAAATTTTGGTTTTGGACCATATGTTAGGTTGGGCGGACCCACCTATGTTTTTGTGCATGATTTTCGCACATGTTTTTTGGACGCGATGGTTTTTGGTCCATGGTATTGGATGCTTCGGCATGTATAAATATGTATTGTAACATTGAAAGGAATATAATGAAAAATCAAGTTGGTAGTCCCGATTTTGGGATCCAGGGAAAAATCTCTGTGCATATGTGTTTTATGGGTTATGCTCTTGCATTGTTTATTTTCTTTGTTTAAGAATTCGTATGCAGGTAATTTCTGTACAGGGTTAAAACCTACATCGCATGCATTAAGAAAAGCTCACGTTAGAAAACCTTAAGAAAATGCCGATATGCGAAAACGCCGATATGCGATATGCGATATCGCATCTCGCAAAATTGCATGAAAGACACATAAAGATTTAACGATTAAGTGATCTGCGATCTTGCGATACTGCGATCTTGCGGTAGCGCGATCAAGCAATCTTGCGATGGCACACCATGAAGAAATTGCGGTAATGCGATACATCGATATGCGATATTGCGATGCAGATCACAGAAACATTCCATCGCAGATTTTCCTGGCTCAATATTCAAGAAAAAGTTTTTTGGTTACGCGCTTTAATGATAATTAATGTATTATATGCCAGTTGTTAATAAAATATGGTTTTGTGTTGTTCGAAGAGCCAGTTCACGTCAGGTGGCATGTTTTTGCATATCCGTAGCATTTAAAACTTTCCTGTCGTTATTTATTATCATTACTCTCTCCTCACCTGTGAACTGCAGGAACGAAAAACAAAAGTTACACAAAGCAATGTGCAGGAAGCTATGAGGAAAAAGGGTAAAGCTCCAATGTTCAAAGACAGAGAAAAGACACTCTCATAAATAGATACCGCATGCAACAGAGCTGCAGATTCACAGAATGCTGCTGAGCCATCCATTACAGATCTTTCATATACAACCATGGTTAAATGAGCACTGAAGGATGCTGATATCAACAGGCAGTTTAATGATCAGGGTCAAGAGCTCACAAGGACATTATTTTTACAAATTTTGAAGCTTTATACCCGATAAAGATGAAGAGGCGCAAAAGGAGAAAAACGCATCAGAGAAGCCTGGATCAAAGAACGGAGGCAGTTTCTGATGTGCCTAGCGCTAATCGCGCATCGGTGAGAAAATTGTTCGAAAAGGAAAGCCTCTAATGGCTCAGTCACCTATAAGCCCGAGAAGTGCAAGAAAGCAATGGTAAAAAACAAACTGGAAATAGGAAGTTAAAGAAAAGGCAGAAGCAATCTAAAGGGTTAATCAAGTGAACTGAGATTATTACTGGGCATATGCAGTAAATCCACATAGGTAGAGGATGACCCTCGAGTATATCATCGACTTTGCTGAGAAAATGTTGCCAGCTCTTACCAATTCTATTTTCTTAGCTCAACCAAAAGTGGAAGAAAGTCAGCCGACTCTACCTAGGCAAATACTGAATGCTTGCAACATTAAGGAGCAAATGCAGAAATAGTTAGATATTGGATTTAATTTTTAGAAATATTTTTGTTTTATTTTTGCTTAGAAAAAGGACGGTCATTTAAACCGTATCCTGAATCTGTGTAATTAAGTTATTTAGTTAGTAGTATTTAAACCCTTCTCATGCATTTAGAGAAGGGCCCAGAAATTTATCAAAAACTTGTCCTCAGAACATGCACTTTTGCACCCTCAGAGGAGGTTTTGGTGAATGAATGGATCAAGATTTGTTGATGTTTGCATTTGATGTCTGCTACTGATGTTGCACTTCTGTACTCTTAGTGGATGTTAGAGCAAGGAGAGATAAATCATTGTCGCTTGAAGCTTATGAGTAGGACTAGTCATAAATGGTACTTTTATCTCTTGACCATTTCTGCTTATATGTTAAAGTGATATACAGTTTTTAGTTGTTTATGTATTATTGCATGAATGCCTGAGTTATCATTTGGCACTTTTGTACGGTGATAGCTATTTATTTATGCTTAATGTATGAATAGCTCATTATGCGATATGTTTTTCACAACTGTTTCGTCTAACTTTTTATGCGAAGTGGTTCATCCTTATTAATTTCCTTTCTTATAATAGCTGAATGATCTTTATTACCAGTTGTTATTTGAAATCTTTTTAGATCGCATAATAGAAGAATTACATCCCGGGTTAGTATAGACTTAGATGTTGCTGCTTATTAGATTACAATAGCATAGCATTAGATTACAATTAGAATTAGAATATCTTAAATTAGGAACTGTTAGACCAGGAACATCAAATTCTACACACACACACACTCATAGATTGGGAAACTGGTCCCATATCCCCAGTCGGAGCCACTATACCAAACGGATAAGGCGGTGCCAACCAAGGTCTGGACCGGGCGGGTATCCCCCTTGTTGTAGACCCGATTTTCGGGGCTTCAACATGTTGTTATGTTTATTTAAGATTTTTAGATTTTTTTTTTCAAAATCTTACTAGTTTGCACCTCCCTGGCAACAATGCCAAAATGTTTGGACTTTACTTACTAAGGTAAGTTAAGCTCTGATTCCTTTATCAACCTGAGAAAGTACACTTAGAGGCACTCATCTAATGTATATAGATCTAGAAGGATCTAGGGTTCTAATGATAGCCTAGTGAAATGAAATTAACAATGATCTCTTACAAGAGGTCGTTCCTTGTCTTTTCATGCACTTAAGCATCAATTTAGATGAAAACAAATCTAATGAAATCCTGATTGCGTAGGTAACAAAAGCAGAGTATTAATTCCTTTGTTAGGGGTTCTACAATTCCTTTACAACAATTTTGTTCTATAGAGTCCCTTTCAAAAAAATTTCGAAGACTTAGCTATTCAAAGCAATATTCAAGATGAGTAGTTCTAGAAATCAAATAGTAAGTGATTCTTTTACAAGATTCATTCAACTAATTACTAATTGAATTCTGCATTCCAAATCATAAATTATGAGTTAACTCTAAAATCAAAATCATAAGATAACAAGCATGTTTGTTAATCCTTAATATGGATATTGGTTGAGCCCTTTTACAAGATTCTTTCACAACAAATACAAATCTTTCAATTAACAACTTTTAATGGCATAAACTTGCAACACATAAATGAAATAGCAAACTCTAAATATCAGATTTATCAATGCAATTTAGAAAGAAAACTAAATAAGGAGTGTACTAGCTCCGTAGTGGGGACCCTTCCACACTTCACAAGCACACTGTAAGCTAACTCAAGTGAAGAAGATTATTGGATATGAAAGCATAGGCTGAACTCAATGCTGTACCTTTGAATTCAAATTCCAAATTCAAAAGTCACACATAGACTGTTCCAAGTTTCTCATAAATAAAAAAACTAACTATCTAGTTCTCCCTTTGAGCTATTTATCACAAATTTCCATAACAAAAATAAACTATTCATCCTCCCCAATATCCTAATGAAATCTTATCAATTACATCAAAGGAGGTCGGAATTGGTTCAAATCCTCAATTTAGTAAAAAAATATCAAAGAAAATAGAAATTCTGTTCACAAAATCTGGAAATTCTACTGAAGTGGTTGGGCTTGACCAGCATTGACCGGACACCTATTTTCTTCAAATTCAAAAGTGGATAGGTAATCCACCATCTGTGTACATTTAGCTTCATTCCCACAATCTTCGAATTTGCCAACCTGTTATGCAACATGTCAAACCATGGAGAAATTATAGGAAGTTACAATATCTTGTAATTTTCTGGAAAATGTCATTTTTAACACAATAATTTCAAAAATTAATTTCAAGATGAAAATAATGATAATGACATCATATCATTTAGTTTCTAAGGGTTATGGATGAAATATGAAGGTTAGATGGTCAAAAATGATGAACAAAAGAGGATTTTTAAGTGAAATGGATAGTCATAATTTGATACCAACAGGGATCCTACTCCAAATGGTGTGAGGTTTAGTTGGGACTTCACATCAGGGAGACCCCCTTGGTTGATAAATTTCTAGCACCATCAATAGGTCAGTACACACAAAAGTTTGGTAACCAGTAATGTAATTCCTAAATTTTTTGATAACATGAATAAAAATAAGAAACTCTTTTTATGTTACCATATAATTTACCTTTGTAGGGGTTAAGTTCTTGCTGATATATTAGATGGTATAAGGTTTATTTCCTCTTGTTGTACCAACATAGCCCCAATGGTTGTATTAGAAGCATCAATGGAGATGTGAAATGATATATTCTAGTTTGGTCCTCGTTGAATGGGAGTTGTTTTTACACATCTTTTTAACTCTGCAAAATCATTGTTATACTTGTCACTCCATATAAAATCTTTATCTTTCATTAATAGGGCAAATAATGGAAGTACAATCTTAGCAAAATTTTCTATAAATCATTTGTAATAACCTGGATGCTCCAAAAATCTACGTACCTACTTCTTCGTCTTGGGAGTGGGGATTCTTAAAAATACCTCAACTTTGTCAGATCAATTTGTATACATGCAGTAGAGATGGTATCCCAAAACAATACCTTCAATCATCATCATGTGACACTTTTCAATACTGAGACAGAGGTGGGTATGTATACAATGCTCAAGTAATTTTTCAAGGATATGCAAGGCTTCATCAAACTCATCCCAATATGGTGTAAAGTCATCCATAAATATTTCCAAAGAGTTGTTTACCAAATTAGAAAATATTCCTAACGCTGCTTGTTGGAAGGTTGCAGGTGCATACAAAGTCCAAAAGGAAGGAATCTATAGGCAAATGTACCCCAGGGATAAGTGAAGGTAGTCTTATATTTATCCTCATGGGTGATATGAATCCAATTATATCCACTAGATCTATTAAGAAATTATTATTTTTTTACTGGAAAGAGTATCTAGGACCTTATAAATAAAAGGTAGTGGGAAATGGTCCTTTTGAGTGGCTTTATTAAGCTCTTGTTGACACCTAATCAGAGGGATTGGGTGTACAACTGTAATTAATGTAAATAAATAATAGAGAATATAGAGAGTCATTGGGAGATGAACCGAACAATCACTCCCTCTTGTATATAATAATGAACAACCTGAATGAATAATATGAGTTTTGATTTGAGGAGTTACCTCCTGGTCTGACATGGTATCAGAGCAGGCACCATTTTTTGGCTTCCTTTTAATTTGTAACTCCTATTCTATTTTGCCTTTGTTTTGCATCTTTTGCAGGCTGACATTTCTGTCATATCCCTGTGAAATCTCATTTATTGTTTAATACATTCATTGAAGTGCGTTGCATTGGAGCTAGTTGTTGAAGCTGAAGGTGCTATAATGACTTGGATTTCCTCCTACTCTGAGTATGGTATATATACCCTTTCGCATTGAAGAACCATATATCCTTTTTCGTATTCACATATATCCTTTTTCGTATTCCCTTGAGTCGGATCTCAAGTGTTATAAACCCATATATATAAATATCGTCGAGTCCGCTTTTTAATCGCATATCGCTAATCTCTTGCCCCGATCAATACTGCTACATGTTTGTGATGCGATCATAACCTTCATTAAACCCTCTTAGACACAGTTCCTGAGTTTTCACTTTATTTGGCTCATTCTCCAGCGTTGATCTCAACCTCCTGATCCGACGGCTGACATTAAATTCGGGGGGACCACTTGCATAACGGTTACCCACCCGAAAAGTGCCTTTTAATCTCCACCGTTGATCATCACCTCAAAATCCGACGGTTTATAGTGATTTTGGGTGCATTAGTTGCACGAGAGTTACCCGCCTGATACGAGCGATTTTTCTCTCTCCCCTTGTCGCTACGTGTCCATCAATTAGTGGAATCGGGCGCTCCCCTCTCAATACCACTTGTCGTTTTTTATCCACCTGAAATCCCGCTTGTAACATGAAATCTGCCTTTAACCGTGGTTATCGCCACAACTTGTTTTGCTTGTGAGAACCGTTGATCACTTATCATCGACGGTCCTCCTCTGCTCATCTCCTCCGTTCATCTCCTTCGCTCATCTCCGCCATTCATCTCTGCCATACAGAGCAACAAAAGAACTACAACTACAGTTAGACTCTGATATTCGAGTGAACGTTGAATGTTGTTAAGTTGAACACTGTTGGTATAACGATATGCATTAAATTATATCTATTGTGGGAGTAATTCTCAATGGAAAGGAGAATTATCCTGAATGGTCATGGAAAATCAAACACACTCTCATTTTTAATGAGCTATGGAAAGGAGTGTGTGTTGGAGAAGGAGACAAAGCACCAAAACAACCTACCTCAGGCAAGGAGCTCACAATTTGGGAAAATGAGAACAACAAAGCCTATGCATTGATTGTAGCATCAGTAAGTGAAGAGGTGAGTCAGCACATTTCTCCATTTTCAAATGCATTCGAAGCCTTATAAAAGCTGAAGGAACTCTATGACTCACACTCTACACTTGAAGTTGTTCAACTCATGATTAAACTCTTCACCCTTGAATTACAAAATAATGATCCTCTTGCTCTTGCATCCGAAGTAAAATCTATAATGCATGACATCAAAGTCACTAAGGTTGAATTGGGTATTCCTCTAATCACTTTTCTCAAGGCACTTTATCCTACTTACTCCAATTATCTTGAGTCATTGCAAGCAAATGGAAATCTCAAAGATATTACCTTTGACTCTCTTGTGAAAAAAATTATTGAAAGAGAGAAAGTTTTTGGAAAGAAGACAACCCTTGAATATTCTGAAGAGGATGTGTGCCTTTCTCATCAAGAAAAGAATCTTGCCCAAGATTCTTCTAGAGGAAGAGGTGGTCGAAGAGGAAGAGGAAGATATTTTAGAGGCAGGGAGGGCAGACACTCTCAAGGAGAAAAGTCAGATTTGCATTGCATATGCTACAAAAGAAATGGATCACATGATGCCTCCACATGCAAGTTACCTTGGGAAAAAATTGAGGAGCAAAGAAACCAACCCAAAGGTAAAACTAATGACACGGACAAAGGTAAAGCACTTGAATCCACTCATTACGTTGTGGCACAATGTAATATTGGAGTAAATGAAGACTTATTTAATGCTTCACTTGCTTCTTCGAAAAATGATTGGTTGCTTGATTCAGAAGCAACTTGCCACAAGACTTTTAGAAGAGATTTTTTTGAAGAGTTTATTGAAAATGTTGATGGAGCAGTATACTTTGCAGACCAATCAAAACTCAAGCCATCAGGGTTTGGCATAATCAAGCTTAAATTGCCTGGTCTTCTGGACTTTCTTATGCATCATGTTCTATATCTCCCACAGCTGAGGAGAAACTTGCTGTCCTTGGTCCACATCTGCCAGCAAGATCACTCCATTCATATGTTTGATGGAAAGCTTGAGTGAGAAAAGAATCTAACCACTCACTTGTCATGATAGGGATAGAAGAAGAAAGGCTTCTCAAGCTGCAGGGTACCTCTGCCCGTACCCAAAATTTCTCATATAATTCTCATTATGAAGAAGGTAAACTTCCATCAATTTTATTATGGCATGCTAGATTTGGACATTTGAACTATGACAGCCTTCGCTCGTTGAAGAAAAATGGTGTTACTAGTTTTCCTACAATTCCTAGGAAGCTTAAGCAATGTGATGCTTGCATTTTAGGAAAGCATAGCAAACAGTCCTTTCATGAATCACACTCCAGAGCACATAGAAAACTTGAACTCATTCATTCAGAATTATGTGGTCCAATGCCTATTCCTTCTGCAAATGGAAATAGATATATGATGACCATTATTGATGACTACACCAGAATGTGTTGGGTTTATTTATTGAAGAACAAATTTAACGCTTTTCAAACATTCAAGAACTTTCATACATGGATTGAAAATGATGCAAAATCTATTGGCTCTATTCGCACTGATAATGGAAAAGAATACACTTCAAATGCATTTGAAAACTATCTTCGCCAACATGGGATCAAACATCAAACAACTGTGCCTTATAATCCCCAACAGAATGATGTAGCTGAAAGAATGAATAGGAAAATCTTAAATATGGTACGCTCCATGCTGTTCTTCAAAAATGTAAAAATGATGTTTTGGGCTGATGCAGTTCTATGTGCTGTATATATAAAGAATAGATGTCCATCTAATGCTATTAGAAACAAGACTCCTTATGAAATGTGGTATGGGCACATTCCTTCGGTAAAGCATCTCAGGTCTTTGGTTCCATCTGTTATGCCTTGATACCAAAGTTACATAGTGTTGACACCTAATCATAGGGATTGGGTGAACAATTGTAATTAATGTAAATAAATAATAGAAAAGATGAAGAGTCACCAGGAGATGAAATGAACAGTTTCTCCCTCATGTATATAATAATGACCAACCTGAATGAATATCATGATTTTTTTTGAGGAGTTACCTCCTGGCTTGATATGGTATTAGAGCCAGCGCCATTTTTGGCTTCCCTCTGCTTTGTAACTCCTTATTCTACCTATGCAGACTGACATCTCTCTCACTATTATTCTGCTGATTCTAGCTAGCCTGGCAGCTCTGATGCTTCCTCCTCCCATGTTGCGCTGCTTTGAATGCTATTAGCTTACTCCATATATTTAAACGTTGCTGCATGCATGCCTTGTGGAATCTAGCGCTACCTCCTGAGGATTTTCAGTTGATCTTCGACGGTTCTATCTTGTATATTGAAGAAAGGCCTAATATGTATGGTCAGTTTGAACGCTGCCTTCTACAACACAATGCTACTCTCTGTTGAAAGATTCTTGAAGGACCACAACGCTACCTTGAACGTTGCTCCTCCCACGCTGCACTGATCACCTAGGCCATACCCCATCTCACACCCTCCTCCACAGTGGACGCTCCCATCATTGCAGCTGCGTTCCTTGATGATCTCTTGGAATTCATTTTAACAGAGATCGTGAGTTTGATTTGCGGCTAAACACACCCTCCTCCCACACTTCGCTGCTCCATGTTGAATGCTGGTGTGGTAGCTGCATACAAATTCACTCGAGGTCCAACATAATCACGATGAGGAGAACGACCTCTATAAGGTGAATGATAACGCTACGTGGGATCGTGGTAAGTGGGACATAACTACGACTGCTCCATGATATATCGCTGTTGCTGCAATGCTGTGTTCTGGCAGCAGTATTTTTGTGATTATTGTTGTTGTTGATGAGATTTTATGGATGTATACATAGTGAATATATTTTTGTGGCTTTTGTTGGCAATGTTGTGTTCTGGCATGGTATTTTTGGTTCAAATTAGGTGAAGATTGATATATCGCTGTTGCTGCAATGCTGTGTTGCTGTTGCATTGTATATGTGTATGGAATTGAATAATAGAGTCGATGAATGGTGAATGCTATTATGCTGAATGATATTGCAGTGTATGGTATTACATTTCGTACAGTGATACCTTTGTCTCCATATATCAGAATCAGGTTTTTTTTTTAGGAGTAAAATTTTGCAGCAAAAGTTTTTTTTTCCACAGTACAGATTTTACAATGCATTCAATCATATCAATTATGGGAGTAGTTCTCACTAGCAAGGAGAACTATCCTGAGTGGTCCTAGAAAATAAAACACACCATCATTTTCAATGAGTTGTGGAAAGGAGTGTGTGTTGGATACCGAGATAAAGAGCCAAAACAACCTACTTCAGACAAGGAGTTCACCATTTGGGAAAATAAGAACAACAAGGCCTATGCATTGATTGCAGCATTAGCAAGTGAAGAAGTGAGTCACCATATTTCACCATTTTCAAATGCTTTCAAAGCCTTACAAAAACTGAAGGAACTCTATGACTCACAATCTGCACTTGAAGTTGTTCAACTCATGATTAAACTCTTCACTCTTAAATTACAAAATAACGATACTCTTTCTCTTGCATCCGAAGTAAAATATATAATGCATGATATCAAAGCCACTAAGGTTGAATTGGATATTCCTCTGATCGCTTTTCCCAAGGTACTTTATCCTACTTACGCCAAATTATCTTGAGTCATTGAAAGCAAATGGAAATCTCAAAGATATTACCTTTGACTCCCTTGTAAAAAAAATTGCTGAAAGAGTGAAAGCTTTTGGAAAGAAGACAACCCCTGAATCTTCTGAAGAGGCTGTGTGCCTTGCTCATAAAGAAAATAATCTTGCCCAAGATTCTTCCAGAGGAAGAGGTGGTCAAAGAGGAAGAGGAAGATATTTCAGAGGTAGGGGGGCAAACACTCTCAAGGAGAAAAGTCAGATTTTCACTGCATACATTGCATACATTGCAAAAGAAATGGATCACATGATGCCTCCACATGCAAGTTACCTTGGGACAAAATTGAGTAGCAAAGAAACCAACCCAAAGGTAAAACTAATGACACAGACAAATATAAAGCACTTGAATCCACTCATTATGTTGTGGCACAATGTAATATTGGAGTAAATGAAGACTTATTTAATGCTTCACTTGCTTCTTCAAAAAATTACTGGTTGCTTGATTCAGGAGCAACTTGCCACATGACTCATAGAAAAGATTTTTTTGAAGAATTTACTGACAATGTTGATGGAGCAGTATAATTTGTAGACCAATCAAAACTCAAGCCATCAGGGCTTGGCACAATTAGGCTTAAATTGCCTGGTCTTCCAGAATTTCTTCTGCATCATGTTCTATATCTCCCACAGCTAAGGAGAAACTTGCTGTCCTTGGTCCACATCCACCAGCAAGGTCACTCCATTCATATGTTTGATGGCAAGCTTGAGGTGAGAAAAGCATCTGACCACTCAATTGTTGTGATAGGGATAGAAGAAGAAAGGCTTCTCAAGCTGCAGGGTACCTTTACTCGTGCACAACATTTCTCATACAATTCTCATTATGAAGAAGGTACACTTCCATCAAGTTTATTATGGCATGCTATATTTGGACATTTGAACTATGATAGCCTCCGCTTGTTGAAGAAAAACAGTGTTACTGGTTTGCCTACAATTCCTAGGAAGCTTAAGCAATGTGATGCTTTCATTTTAGGAAAGCATAACAAACAGTCCTTTCATGATTCACACTCCAGAGCACATAGAAAACTTGAACTCATTCATTCAGATTTATGTGGTCCAATGCATGTTCCTTCTGCAAATGGAAATAAATACATGATGACATTTATTGATGACTACACCAGAATGTGTTGGGTTTATTTATTGAAGAACAAATATGATGCTTTTCAAACATTCAAGAACTTTCGTACATGGATTGAAAATGATGCACAATCTCATATTGGCTCTATTCACACTGATAATGGAAAATAATACACTTCAAATGCATTTGAAAACTATCTTCTCCAACATGGGATCAAACATCAAACAACTATGCCTTATAATCCCCAGCATAATGGTGTAGCTGAAAGAATAAAAAGGACAATCTTAAATATGGTTCACTCCATGCTGTTCTTAAAAATGTAAAAATGATGTTTTGGGCTGATGCAGTTCTATGTGCTGTATATATAAAGAATAGATGTCCATCTAATGCTATCAAAAACAAGACTCCCTATGAAATGTGGTATGGGCACATTCCTTCAGTAAAGCATCTCAGGGTCTTTGGTTCCACCTGTTATAACTTGATACCAAAGGTACATAGAAACAAACTTGGTGCAAGAAGTGGTAAGTGTATCTTCCTAGGGTATTCAAACACCTCCAAAGCATACCGTCTTTATGATGAAGTCAACAAAAAGTTTGTTGTATCTAGAGATGTAATCTTTCTTGAATCATCCAAAACTGACAATGTTGTTGAAACGCAACTTGATTGTTTGGATAGATTCGCAAATGCAAAATCATTTCAAGAATTTGATAAAGATTCCACATCTTGAAGGGGTGATTCCTATACTAGATCAACCTATGAAATCTTCTTCTGAAGCACTCTCTCCCCCGCATGAAACTCCAACAACAGATGATACTTTAAGTGATGTGATTGATAGAATTGGGAGACTCAATCTTGATTCAGTCCCAATTCAATCAACGGAGCAGCCTGGACCATCTAAGAAAGGTCCCCCAAAGTGGCTAACAAAGACACTTGAAAGTGTTCATCCTGATGAGGTTGGAAAGACAAGAACTAGAAATTCAAACCAACAAAATGGAGGTGATGTAGATGACTTTGATTCACCTATTGATATGGATGTTTCTTATGATTGTGAATTGAATTTGTCTACAGATTTTGAACCAACTTCCTTCAAAGATGCTGCTTCTCATGATGAATGGAAAGAAGCAATGCAAAAGGTATGATGCCCTGATAAATAATGGCACTTGGAAGCTGGTTGATCCTCCATTAGGAACCAAACCAATTGGCTGTAAGTGAGTCTACAAGAACAAGTATAAAGCTAAAGGCTCACTTGACAAGCACAAAGCCAGGCTTGTAGCAAAAGGTTTTGCATAGAAGAAAGGGGTTGATTATGAGGAGACTTTTTCCCCCACAACAAAATGGGATACCATCCAAACACTCTTTGCCCTAGCAGCTTAGAACGGTTGGAAAGACCATCAAATGGATGCAAAAACTGCTTTCTTGAATGGAGATCTAAAAGAGAATGTTTTTATGTTCCAGCCTGAAGGATTTGCTGTGAAAGGACATGAACATAAAGTATGAAAACTTGTTAAATATGGCCTCAAACAAGCACCGCGAGCCTGGTATGAAAAACTAATTGAGCATCTTCTAAAACTCAATTTCAGACATCATGATCTTGATGTTGCAACTTTGTTTGTCAAAAAGGTTGGAAAAATAGTTGTATATATTGTGGTATATGTAGATGATCTTTTGATGACAGGGAACAATGAAAGCTACATCGCATCCATAAAGAAGGAATTGAGGAAATGTTTTGAAATGACTGATTTTGGCTATGTTCATTACTATCTTTGTATTGAAGTAACTCAACATCTGAAGTCCATATTCCTTTCTCAAAAGAAGTACATTGAATATTTTTTGAATAGGTTTGGCATGACAGAATGCAATCCTCTTACTACTCTAATGGAACAAAACTTAAAGCTCACATCCATTGAAGGAAAAGAATTTGCGGATGCAACAAAGTATAGACAACTTGTAGGAAGTCTCAACTACCTAACTACTACCAGACCAAACATTTTGTTTGCTGTTGGAATCCTCTCCATGTTTATGAAAAAGCCTTGTGAGAGACATTGGTCTGTTGCAAAAAGAGTTCTAAGGTACTTTAAGGGAAATCAAGACTTTGGAATCAAGTATACACAGGTGGGCGACTTCAGCTTCATTGGATACTCTGATTTAGACTTCGATGGAGACAAAGAAACTGGGATATCCACTTTAGGTTATGCTATGAGTCTTGGATCAAGAGTTGTCTCCTGGAGATCACACAAACAATCAATTCTAGTAGATTCCATAATAGAGGTAGAATATATGGCAGCAGCTGAGAAAACAAAAGAAATTGTGTGGCTCAAGAAAATTCTTGAAGATTTGCAGGTAAAACAAGTACAATCAACTCCACTCATGATTGACAATACCTAGGTAATAAAGTTGGCCAAGAACCCAAAGTTCCATGATTGAATGAAGAACATCAATACTAAATATCATCTGATTTGACATCACGTTGAGGACAAAACAATCCATCTCCGTCATTGTTCCACTAATGAGCAAATTGCAGACATCTTCACCAAAGTGCTTGGAAGAGAAAAGCTTGAAAGATTCAAAACGATTCTTGGACTCACCAACATCCCTTCAGATTAAGGGGGGGAATGTTGACACCTAATCCTAGGGATTGGGTGAACAACTGTAATTAATGTAAATAAATAATAGAAAATATGAAGAGTCACCGGGAGATGAAATGAACAGTCTCTCCCTCATGTATATAATAATGACCAACCTGAATGAATATCATGATTTGTTTTGAGGAGTTACCTCCTGGCCTGACACATAGAAACATAATTGGTGCAAGAAGTCGTAAGTGTATCTTCCTGGGGTATTCAAACACCTCCAAAGCATACCGTCTCTATGATGAAATCAACAAAAAGTTTGTTGTATCTAGAGATGTAATCTTTCTTGAATCATCCAAAATTGACAATGTTGTTGAAAGGCAACTTGATTGCTTGGATAGATTCACAAATGCAAAATCATTTCAAGAATTTGATAATCAAATTCCACATCTTGAAGGGGCGATTCCTATACTAGATCAACCTGTGGAATCTTCTTCTGAAGCACTCTCTCCCCTGCATGAAACTCCAACAATGGATGATACTCTGAGTGATGTGATTGACAGAATTGGGGGACTCAATCTTGATTCAATCCCAACTCAATCAACGGAGAAGCCTGGACCATCTGAGAAAGGTTCCCCAAAGTGGATGACAAAGACACTTGAAAGTGTTAATCCTGATGAGGTTGGAAAGACAGGAACTAGAAATTCAAACCGAAAAAATGGAGGTAATGTAGATGACTCTGATTCACCTGTTGATATGGATGTTTCTTATGATTGTGAATTCAATATGTCTACAGATTTTGAACCAAATTCCTTCAAAGAAGCTGCTTCTTATGATGAATGGAGAGAAGCAATGCAAAAGGAGTATGATGCCCTGATAAAGAATGGCACTTGGAAGCTGGTTGATCCTCCATTGGGAACTAGACCAATTGGCTGCAAGTGGGTCTAAAAGAACAAGTTTAAATCTGATGGCTCACTTGACAAGCACAAAGCTAGGCTTGTGGCAAAAGGTTTTGCACAGAAGGAAGGGGTTGATTATGAGGAAACTTTTTCCCCCACAGCAAAATGGGCTACCATCCGGACACTCTTTGCCCTAGTAGCTCAGAATGGTTGGAAAGTCCATCAAATGGATGTAAAAACTGCTTTCTTGAATGGAGATCTAAAAGAAAATGTTTTTATGTCCCAGCCTGAAGGATTTGCTATGAAAGGACATGAACATAAATTATTCAAACTTGTGAAATCCTTGTATGGCCTCAAACAAGCACCACGAGCCTGGTATGAAAAACTGACTGAGCATCTTCTGAAACTCAATTTCAAACATTATGATCTTGATGATGCAACTTTGTTTGTCAAGAAAGTTGGCAAAACAATTGTATATCTTGTGGTATATGTAGATGATCTTTTGATGACAGGGAACAATGAAAGCTACATTGCATCCATAAAGAAGGAATTAAAAAAAGGTTTTGAAATGACTGATTTGGGCTATGTTCATTACTATCTTGGTATTGAAGTAACTCAACATCCGAAGTCCATAGTCCTTTCTCAAAAGAAGTACATTGGAGACCTGTTGAACAGGTTTGGCATGACTGAATGCAATCCTCTGACTACTCCAATGGAACAAAAATTAAAGCTCACATCCATTGAAGGAAAAGAATTTGAGGATGCAACAAAGTATAGACAACTTGTAGGAAGTCTCAACTACCTAACTACTACCAGACCAAACATTTCGTTTGCTGTTGGAATCCTCTCCACATTTATGCAAAAGCCTTGTGAGGGACATTGGTCTACTGCAAAAATAGTTCTAAAGTACTTGAAGGGAACTCAAGACTTTGGAATCAAGTATACATAGGTGGGAAAATTCAACTTGATTGGATACTCTGATTCAGACTTCGATGGAGACAAAGAAACTGGGGTATCTACTTCAAGTTATGCTATGAGTCTTGGATCAGGAGCTATCTCCCGGAGATCACACAAAAAATTAGTTCCAGCAGATTCCACAATAGAGGTAGAATATGTGGCATCCAACAGATTCCACAACAAAGGCAGAATATGTGGTAGCAGTTGAGGCAACAAAAGAAATTGTGTGGCTTAGGAAAATTCTTGAATATTTGCAGGTAAAACAAGTACAATTGACTCCACTCATGATTGACAATGCCTAGGCAATAAAGTTGGCCAAGAACCCAAAGTTCCATGATCAAACAAAGCAAATCAATACTAAATATCATATGATTCGACATCATGTTGAGGCCAAAACAATCCATCTCTACCATTGTTCCACTAATGAGCAAATTGCAGACATCTTCACTGAAGCACTTGGAAGAGAAAAGCTTGAAAGATTCAGAACGATGCTTGGACTCACCAACATCCTTTCAAATTAGGGAGGGGAATGTTGACACCTAATCAGAGGGATTGGGTGTACAAATGTAATTAATGTAAATAAATAATAGAGAAGGTATAGAGTCATCGGGAGATGAACCAAATGGTCACTCCCTCTTGTATATAATAATGAACAACCTGAATGAATAATATGAGTTTTGATTTGAGGAGTTACCTCCTGGTCTGACAGCTCCCTATAGTCAACACAAAATCTCCACCTTCCATTCTTTTTGGGGACAATAACAAGTGGAGACACCCATTGACTGTCAGAAATCAAATAGATGAAATTTTCATTTAAGAAAATTTGAAGTTCTTCCTTGACAACACTCTTCAAGGCTAGATTCATTCTTAGTTGAGGTTCTTAGATAGATTGAGATCCTCCCTTTAAATAAATATTATGAGTACACAAATTTAGGATGGATACCCTTCATGTCCTTATAATCCCACGCAACAGCTTCCTTATTCTTTCTCAGTAACTACATCAACCTCTCTTTTTGCTTAAGGGATAAATTGGGATTGATATTTAAGGTCTTTTTAGGCTCTATCTCCATGAGAAAGCCCTTAAGGCTAGGGTTTGTGGGCATTTCTTCTATGATTGGATCATCAAAATTATCCTCCTAACTGGATTTGTCTATTACAGAACTTAACAATTGAGATGTTGATGGTGTAACAATAGAAGGGTCATTAATGAAGCTGTTGATAATATCATCCTCAGTCTCGTTTTTAAAATGTAAAGATTTTCTTATTTTGAGATGTGGACGTGTATCAAATTCCTCTGCCTCAAACTCAGACCATAATGGATTTTCATATTCTGAACTTGTCTTAGCTATAGGATAAAGAACAAGATCCTTGTTAGTATTACCATCAAATATGGTTAGACACCTAGATCTATATCCAATAAAGGCATCTACAGTGGCCGGCCTTGGCCTGCCTAAAACTAGAGGATGTCCTCCTAGGCATGTCTTAGGTTGTAACACTACAAAATATACCTTATAATACCAAGAATCTAATGAAATAATGACATCCTCCAATATTCATTCAAGTCGAATCTTGGACCTATCTTCCAATTCTAAAATAGTAGGAGTTGGTCTCAAGTGCCGAAGTAGTTCAATAGGTTCCCTTGTTATTACATTAATCATTGCTCCTAAATAAATCTGGGTATTTGGAAGAGTTGTTACTCCAATATGGACAACTATTGTTGGGTTCCCAGGGTCTTCATATTTAGTGGGTTTATTATCTTGTTGTAGCTGCTACAATCACCCTCCAAAATTTTTCCCATGCTTTGATTTTGGAGCCTCCCTTCTGTCTACAGGAGTCTATCATTCACCGTCATCAAGTATTCATGCTATGATAAAGACTTATCATTCCATGTAGTGCTTGTGATTTATTTTTTTGACTTTGATCTAACACAACCCATCTCCTCTCTTGACCTTGCAACATTGTCGGTCTTCACTCTTGGAACTACACAATCCACTATCTTTGGAAATTGCACTGAGCCTTGAGGAGTTGAACTGCGCAATCATGGAAGGTAGTCCAACCTTGAGGATCTGCACTGTACAATCCTGGAAAGAAATATAGCCTTAAGGATATGCACTGTGCAATCCTAGAAGGCAGGCCAACCTTGAGCTTAGAAACTATGCAAAAGCTATCCTTCCCCTAAAAAATTGCGCAGTTCACTGAGGCAAGGAATTGCACAAACGCTTGAGCCTGGAAATTGCACAATCCCCTTTGCCATTATGAAAAATTAGTTTCCCAAAAAAGCAAAGTTGGAATACCTAAAAAAATGGAGTTGCCTAATTAATGTTTGATGAAGTCCACTAAGCTGGTAATTATGACTTTCAGACAAGTGGCGCTCTTTCCTTGATTTTGGGTATGTGCGTCAGAAACCCTAACTTGCCTAGATTTGTTTAATACACACCCCTAGAGCTCATTTTCACACTCGATCTTGGAGATCTAGCTTTCCCAAGGAGATCAAGGACCTTTCAGTCAAGTTTGTGGCAATTTTTTGGGTAAGTTTTGCATGTGTCACATTATATCACTTTTGTCGTTTTGGCTTCTCTGAGTGCTATTTTTTCTTTTTATTTTCATAGTAGCTGGTGTTGGACTTTATATTAGATTTTACATGTGTTGGTTCGGTCCATGTTCACATTTTCCAAGTGTCACATTGATTTCTTGTTTTTTTTTCCCACTAGTAGTTACCACTGCTGGGCCACTTTTTGCATGTTCATTTTTCCTATTGCATGCTTGTTTTTGGCACTTAGTTTCACTGATATAGCCTTCCCTTAGCTAGATCTACTTTCATTCCTCCCCCAACACTCAAATTTGCCAATGTATTCTCTCTTTCCTTGGTAGATCTGCACAATCTTGGCTAGCAATTGCCTTCTCCAACTGCGCATTTCACATCGCCAAGAGACAAGCCCCAAGATTGGCCTCTGAGACTATGCAATGCATAGTCATCACCTTGCCCAACTGTGCATTGTGCAGTCACAAGACTTAGACCTCAACCCTAGCCACTGGGATTGTGTAATGCACAATTCCTTCCCTCACTCTACCTAGCCATGATTGCACATTGAGAAATATCAAGCCTCTAACTTCCTCCTTGACTGTTGAGATTGTGCAATGCACAATTCATGAGGCTAGTATCCCACCTTTAGCCCAACAATTACACAATATTTCCTCTTAGTATGTGAGTTGTTGCCTTGATCTTTTTGAATAGACTATTTTTCTTGAGCTAATTTGTCTTTTCCATGAGTGCATTTTTTCATACAGGTACTGTAGCTTTTTGAGGTTATCTCTCTCCATCAGATTGTTATCATCATGGCACCCAAGGGATCTGCCTCAAAAGACACCATAGAAAGAAACACCGGTGAGAGAGTTCAAAGTGTTCCTTCCACTATGTTAGTGCTTTCAAATACTCAACTATTCATTGAGAAAGACTCAGACATTACATGGCACACAGTGAAGGATGTCTACACAACAAGCAATTTCAATGCAAATCTTGAAGATAGGTAGGTTTACATCAATGTCCAAAGGTCTGGATTACACAATATTGCATGCAGGTTTCATCCTTTCCATACACGAACATTTTCAACTGGATTCTGTCACATATGGATACAAATACCATGACTGTCAATTGTGCCAGTGGACAAAGACTTACCTCTTTTATGACACATGATTTTCACTGTATGTATCATTTATTGTTGCTAGAATCTTACATGGATTCCCACTTCTATGCAGTAACCAACTACTTAAGCACACAATATGCCATCAAATGTTGGGTGAAACAACCATCCAAATTCTTCTAAACACCCAAAAAAACCTACAAGACCAAAACTCTCAAGAAGGTATTTTAGTAATTGATATTTCTATGTTGTCGGATCTATGGTTAAAAGAGTACTAAGACCTTTTCCAAAGGTTGGGCATTTTTACTGCATCATATTGTGACAAAAGGAAAACCATTTAGCTAGTTGGACTTGTTGGCTCAAAAATTGAGGACCCATGTAGCTTATGCCAAGAACCCTCCCAAGGGTAAGAAAGTCAGGTTCTACATGTTTGCTTAGTTGCTGGATGCAATCTATGCTCATAACTCCTTTCCTGGCATGAGTTGGACATGGTCACCAAAGGAACCTACCATACACATTTATTGTGAGTTTCTTTCAGATTGTAGCCACAAAGGAGTCATGGAGAAGCTGACAGATCACTTCCTCATTCCATTATACAAGATTATATTTAAGGAAGAGCTACCTTGCATGTCATGTGAGGCGATGGAATATGTTTCAGGATTGGAGGATTGGTTTGCCTCATCGGATAGCACTTACCTCAGAGTGTTTGGTAGTTAGAAGTATCCACATCTGCTACTGAGGCATGCCACTAACAAGCTGGTCATGCAAGGAGTTTCTTATCATCTTTCCAAAAGGTTATTATGCGTGTTGCAGAGGAAGAAGAAAGCACCTTGTCCCACTCTTCCTTTGCAAATTGGATTGTAAGAGATCAAGAATCTAAAGGTTGTTGATAACAAAGGAAAATAGGTAGATAAATTTTCATTCAATCAAATGGATTACAATCCATATGATCCCACAAATGTTTGCAAAGAACATTGTGCAAAGATACATTTCAATTAGGTGAGCAAGACTTATTTTAGGCTTAATGAGGAAAGGATACAAAATTGTTACAATGAATCTAAGCCCTACAAAACAGTTATCTTTGTAGGTACATCATAGGTTTCTCCTTATTCAGAAGCAACTATGGAAGAATAACCATCAATGAGGCAAAACCCAGTGTGCGAAAAGGGGAAGCGGAAAGTTGTGCACAGTCCATAGGAAGAACATAGCCGCAAATGGAAAGCAGATCTAATCATCTTGAAAGTGACCATAGTAGCAGAAAGAAAGAGAAAACAGAGGAATCAGGAGGAAGAATTGAAGCATAAGGAAGAACAAGAACAAAAGGAATGAGAATAAAGGAAAAGGCAAGAAGAAGAAGAAAGGTGGAAGAAAGAAGAATAAGAAGAAGCACTGAAGCAAGCCGAGGAAGAGGAACATAGTCAAATCCTGGAAGAAGAGAGCAAGCAATTGCAGGATAAGGACGTTGCTCAAGAAATTGAAGTTCTGATAGTAATTCAAGATATGGAGGTGGATTCGGAGCAACAAAACCAAGATGCTGATCTAATGCCAAGCATGCAATAAATCACTGCTCAGTCTCCCCCTCCTCCAACAACAGAGCAAGGTCTGAGCGAAGAATAGGAAATTGTTCCTCTTGATGCTGGTCTGGTCATGGATGCCTTCAATATAACTTATGATGAGGTTTAGAAGAAGATTTTACAAGTGAGAAAGAAACACTTTCCAGATGATCTTACATCTCTTGCATTCATTAGAGAAGGGTGATTGTGATGGATACTAGGAGGAATCCAAAAGCCATTGCCGCAACCAACTTGGCCTTCGTAGGTGCTACCAAGTAAAATGCATAGTATCTCATCGACGAAAACAAATAGATGGTAAAAAAATTACAGGCTGCAAGGCAATAAGTGGAACAACTCAAAACAAAGTTCCAAAAAGCAGCTCCCGAAAGGTGTATGTAGAAGAGCTTAAGGCAACCATACTTGGTGAAGTATCGATATTGGGAGAGACCATGAGAAACTTCTATGATGAGCTTGTCACCATGAACAAAGTAGTTTTCTGGTTGCACAACATGCAATAGAAGTGAAAATTCAATGCTAAAGCTTTCAAGGTTGTTCATACAGCTACCGCTACTGTGCATGAGTGGGAAACACAATACAAAGGCACACCTCTCAAGTTGGTGAAGAAGACAAGGAAACAAGCTGAGTTGGAGAAAGCAGTGGTTTAGATGCTTATCTAGAGGAACAAACAACTCGACTCATTCATTGCCAACATTCAAGCCTCATACGCACGGTTGTACAACAATGTGGATTTCATGGTGAAGTCACACAAGATCCCTTTAGTTGCCTCACTCACCAAAGCCAAAGGTAGGAATAAAGTCAGGAAAGAGGTTGAAGAATACTTAGACCAGTTCAAAAAGATTGCTACCAAGGCATATCTAGAGGTGAATAGGCAAAATATGTAGAAGTACATTGGTGGCCCTGTCCAAATCAATACCATGTTGCTCTTGCTGAAGAAGCAAACTTAGACCAGTTCCAAGGCAGCGTACCCGAATTCAATGGAGGCTAGAGTCTGCTTCTAGCTTGATCCCATCGCATAGTTTAGGGAAGTCATCACGTAGTACAAATCTTGGTACCACTATTTGACCGAGAAATTACAAGTTTAAGTGGCTGAGCTAGAGTTTCCCCAAACTTAGGCTTGACTTGGCATTTGTCTTATTAGGCTATCTAGTTGACTCTACCCAATTTTGTCTTATATGTGTATGAGAAATATTGTACTATTCTTTTGTAATTAATTTTAAGTGAAATTCCAAGTGTCAATTGTGGAATGTGAAAAGTCATTTTTTTAATGAAGTCCAAAGGTCATGGTTGAAATAAGTCAAAGAGTCATGAGGGAATTCCAAGAGTCACAAAAGGGAGATGATTAGTCATCTCATTTGTTATAAATATACCCTCATAACTCATGTAACGAGATTTTGGCTTAGGATCAGAAGCATGGGAGTTTTGTTGAGAACCTTGGCTTCTCCTTAGCATAAAGGGAGCATTTTTCTCTGGAGGAGTAGGTGTTGGCTTCATGTTCCACTATTAGGACTAGTGGTTTGGAAATAATATATGTATGTTTGGGACTTTCACTTTAGTAAAAGCTCAGAGCCAATACATTTTCATACATATGTTGTGAAAATAATGGGACTATTCTTGTTATGTTGGCAATATATGTTATTTCATTCAAGATAATGCTTATGAACTATTTTGTTTTCATTAGTATGAATCTGATTGGATGCTTGTTTTTATGTATGTCAATCATGGTTATCTTGTGAATTGTTTTGCAGGCTAACTTATGATTCCTTTTATGCTCATGTGTTCCTTTCAAGCTGCGTACTATTATGGGATTCTAAGGAGCTCATTGATTTCCCCCTTTTTGTGTTATAACCTTTCATGCATTGCACTTGACTCTTCATTGAGTCATACACTTATTTCACCAAAGTCATGAATACATCATTCTATGTGTTATCACAGCCAAGGCATACCACTAAAACCAACTATTTCGGCAACTGGGTTGTATTCCAAATGGGGCTACTACTCCAAACGGTGTGAGGTCTAATTGGGACTTCATATTGGGGAGACCCCCTGAATGTTGGCGGGTCCAACACCATCAACATATCCTCTAACATTAGTTTTGATAATTTTCCAATTACATGTATAGTAGGTGGATCCTGGGGTTTCCTACTTGGATTTTTGACACATAATTCTCTAACTATTTTAGCATAATTTAGAACATATTGCATCTCTTGAAGTAAGGGAATCCACACATGTAAATTTTTCAACTCCTTCAAAAAATCATATTTAGACTAAGGAGTAGTTTTGAATTCAGTTAATATTTCAGGATAAGTGGGATGCAAATAAGTCTCATTACTAGCAGCTAGTACAGGTCTCACAGTCGAGGTAACGTTAGTTGTTACAATGACATCAGAGGTATCATTGGCTGTCACAGTGATATTAGTAGTAGCGCTAGCTATTATAGCCTCATGAGTATTGCCAATTGTTCCAACATCAATAGTAACATCAGATGTTATAGCTTATTGTTTTTCTAAAGATCTTTTAATTAAGTTTTCTTCTCCTGATGGATTTTCTTCCTCATTTTCTATAATGACAGGAGAAATGATGGGGTTTACTATCCTTCCTGATCGTAATTATATTTAATTTCATTCCACAGGTGAGATACAATAAGGATAATTGGCATTTGAATTTGCTTCACTACCTTATTATTGGGATTAGGGTTAGGTTATACAAGTAGTTGGGGGCATGTTGTCGTTGTTATAACACCCTCCAAAATTTTGGCTTACGCTCAATTTTGGAGCCTTCTTTGGTCTTGTAGATTGTCATCGCAAACTTTGAAAATCATTCATGTGTTTTCTTGAGGAGTTTTTGTTCCCTTTGCAAGATAGGCAAATGTCATTTTTTCACATGTTGATTGTCGCGTCATGTATATAAGTCTATTCTGGTGGTTTCAAGAGGTCACCTTTATGTAAATAACTGGTTCTAACCATGTAAACATTCGTCACACTCATTCTCAAAGTTTTAAGCACTATCGCAACAGTTTCATCATGGTTGTCGCAAAATGTATCTTAAGTGTTACACTTCTCGTAAAGTTGTCATAAAGATGTCATGCAGAGGGAAATGCATTGTCATGTGTTCTGGATGATATATGTTTTGTGTACTTAGTCATTTTCTAGAAATATTTCCAACAAAGAAACGTAGCTTCACCTGGCCTCCTTGAATTGCAAACTATGTAGTCTCAGTCCTCAGTTGTGATTTTTCCTCTTTTCACTGCGCAATTCTTGCCTCCCAGAACTGTTGCACTGTGTAGTTTATTTGCTCAAGCCTTGGCCTTGACTATCAGAATTTCACAATTTTTTCTCTCAGCCTAGCCTTAACTGTAGAGTGTGTAGTGTCTATCCTCAAGCTCATCTTTGAGCTTGTGAACTACGTAAATGCGCAACGACCCAACCTCTCTTGTCTCCCATAACTGCGCAATGTGATCACCCAATGCTCATCCCCTCGGCCTATCACACTGGCCCCGGGAATTGTGAATTGTGCAGTTTGTCCCCTCAGCCCAACCTGAACTGCGCACTATGTAGTCTTAAGGGTTAAGGCTCCCCTTGCCTGCTTGAAATACGTAGTCACTGAGCCATTTTCCCAGCCTTCCATCCGGTTCTGGCTCAATCAATGGATTAGCATGCTCAATCTTAGATTAGTGGGTGTTCAGACTAATGTCATCTCGTCATGAGTGAATTGTAGAAACAGGTACCTTATTATGCCACGAAAAGATGATGAAGAAGGAGATGAAGGAGTGCGACATGATGGAATACCATCTTGTATCTAAGTACGTAAGATGATCAATCAAGAGAAAACAAAGGGACACCAGTTTGCGATCACCGTTCAAGATTTGAGATCATCTAAGGTCCCTTATCACCAAGCCATGCAGAGGTGAAAATAAGAAGACCTGCAACACACAGTGGAAGCAGTAGCTTGACATTGCCACATCATAAAGAAAGTCTATGTGAGTAGTCTCATGTCATGTCAATTCATGAGTTGTCACATGCCACACCATTGTGGCTAATGATGTAAATTATGTTTCAAAAATGTATTGTAAAGTGGAAGTCCAAAGGACATGTATGGAATATGAAGAGTCATGTAAAGTTGAAAAGTCATAGGAAGTCAGAAAATCATGAGGGTAGATGAAGAGTCATGTAAATTTGAAAAGTCATAGGAAGTATGTGTTTTCTCATATCAAGCAAGCTATCACAGAAGCACCTTCTTTATACAACTCATATTTCACCAAATATTTTAAGCTCTACACCTTTACTTCTGACACTTCTCTCGTCATTGTGCTTATGCAAAAGGATAATCAGAACAATTATAAACCAATATATTTCATGAGCACTAGTCTTCAAGGATATGAACTCAACTATCCCGCCATTGATAAACAAGCCTACATAGTATACAAGGCAGTGAAGCACTTTCGACCCTATCTTTTGGAAAATCATTGTATTATATTTGTTCCGCACCTAGTGGTGAGATCATTGTTTGTTCAACAAGAGCTAGGTGAGATAAGAGTGAACTGGATGACTCGGTTATAGAAGTACTCTCTAGAGTTCAAACTAGTTCACATAATCAAGGGCCATGGTCTATTTCGACTAGCAGCAGAAGAAGTGGATGCAAAAGAAGAACAAGATCCTTCCAGATGGGAACAAGAAATCAAAATGTATAATGTAGAGTGAACTGCTCCCACTATTATCATAGACTCTTGGTACTCAGATGTGCACCAATACCTTGAGCATGACACCATGCCCTCCCATTTGTTTGCATGGCATAAGAGGGCACTTAGACTCAAAGCGTTATCTTACCAGTTGGTGCATGGGGCACTTTTGAAAAAGCACAATAATGGAGTATTGCTCAGGTGTTTGGAAGCACGCGATTCAGAGAAAGTGTTGCGTGATCTCCATGATGGACCAGTAGGGGGACATTTTGTAGGCAACACAATTGCACATAAAATCACGCGGGTCAGTTTCTATTGGCCCACATTGTTCAAAGATGCTCATGCTTACACCCGCAAGTGTCCAATATGTCAAAGGTGTCTTGACTAAAACAAGAAGTCAGTGGCCCCATTGCAACCTATTGCAGTGGAAGAACCCTTTCAAAAGCGGGGCTTAGATGTATTTGGAGAAATATTTCTGCATTCATCAAAGTAAGACCACTACATTCTCACTTCCACATACTACTTTACGTGGTGGACAGAAGTAGTTCCGCTTAAACACGTGAATGATCAAGAAGTTATCAATTTCCTCCAGCAGAATATCATTTCTAGTTTTGACATTCCTACTTCACTTGTTTTTGATAATGCAACATATTTCTCATCACTAAAACTCTATGATTTTGAGTTAGAAAATGGAATTGTATTGAAGCATTCAACTAATTATCCATAGGGGAATGGTCTTGCTAAGTCCACAAATAAGAACCTTATATGTATCATAAAAAAGACCATATTCTCTGAACATAGGATATTAGGGGAATTTTGAGGTCTACAATGGGCCTCCTAAAGAAATTATAAAATAATATTGGATATGATAAAATAAGATTACATTACATCATCAAATTTTAGAAGGAAAAAAGAAAAAACTACTTTTTCAACTCGTGTTTTCAACTTATCTCCCTGTGGGTTTACTCAAATTTTGAGTGGGAAAACTTGTTGGATGAAGATTTTGATTCCTCATCCAATGCGTACCCATGTTGCACACTTTTGATGGACCCTGCTACATGAAAAATAAGAAATACATGAAAAACGTGATGGAATTCACGTTTTTTTTTTTTCCTTGTATTTCTCATTTTTCATGTAGTAGGGTCCATTGAAAGTATGCAACATGGGTACTCCTTGGATGAGGAATTAAATTTTGCATCCAACGAGTAATCTCACTTTAAATTTGAGTAAAACCTTAGGGAGATAAGTCAAAAATACAAATTGAAAAAGTAGTTTTATTATTTTATAATATTTTTACCTTTTTACCCCAAAAATGGTGAATCATCCCCCATGGTTGAAATCATCATCTTAAATAGTATTGGTTCTTATAAAGTTTATTTTGGTTGTACAATTTTCTTAGGAGGCCCATTTTAGACCTCAGAAGTTCTCCATTCACTGACACTCCACTTTGGTAAATTCTTTGTGGGCTGACTGAGTCACGCCAAAGCCCTCTATGAACACCTCCCCTTACTTCCTGGTGTATGGAAAAGAATCTATCATCCATCCTAACATTTACTTGCCTTCTTTCCAACTTTTGCAAGAATCCCAAGGCAAGGCATGCTTATTAGTGCAACGTAGGATGGAAACTCTTCACAAGTTATAGGAAGAAAGGCTGAAAGTAAAAGAAAGATTTTCAGTTCATCAGAATCGTATCAAGAGGTGGATCGATAAGAAGTATGCAGGGAAGAATAACTTTAGTGTGGGTGACTTAGCCTTGAAGTGGGACAAAGCCCACGAGGACAAAGGAAAACACACCAATTTTCAATCCCTGTGGATTGGACCATTCATAGTCCACGAAAATCTTGGCCAACACACATATCATCTACAATCACTTGATGGGAGGATTGAATCTCTCCCCGTCAATGGTCAAGACTTAAAACATTATTTTAAATGAAGATCTGGGGTTGTGCCCTACACTATGTACATAGTATTTTCTTGTTTGTTTGATTTGCTTTTGTTTCTTATGTGTGTCATGTAAATAAATGTTGTGTTTCAATGCATTTCCTAGCTTCTTATGTGTGGATGAGTTAAAAGAGAGGCTTATGACACTTCAACATTTGGATAACCTTTTGTCCATCTTCCTTATGTTGGTTATATCTTTTGGTCGAGGAAGTTCCGACATAAAATATGATTCGTTCATAAGGAGAGTTTTGGTTAAACCATGAACCTGTGTCTATTCAGGAAAACCTCATTCCCACACTTAGTTTTTATATTTTTGTGTTGTCATGCCTATCCAATTAATATAAGAGGAGAAGGGGAAAAATCTAAATGATAAAACCTAAATAAGAGGTATCTATATGCTTATTTGAAGGAACAACCTCTTCTGCTCTCAATAAGTCAGGATCCCTCTTCTACACATAAAATGAATAAGTGCTAATGCATAATCCTATAAAATAAATAAATAAAGGTGAAAGAAAAGAAAGGCTTCCTGTGTAGAGAGGTGAAGTAAGAAACTTCCCCAGGGTGCTATCCACGTTTGATAGCAGTGGAGAAATGTTTATGTTCTTGTAGAGACTCTACCAGGGTACTGTCCAAGTCTGGTAGCAATGGAGCAACACCAGAGATGAAAAAAACATACTCTGAAAATATTAAGCTCACGAACTTCACTACCCTTCCCAAATCGAAACTTTAAGATATCGCTGAATATTGTAATGATTTCAATCGAGAAAGGTTTAGAGGGGACCATGTTTATTCATGGGGTAAGTGCGGAGACCAAGGTAATCCACATGATGAATCAATACTCCCCGTAGAACCAAGACCTTGCACAAAAGAGTTAACCAAGGAAAAGAAGTTGTAATTATACCAGTGTGTCACCAAGTGTTGTCACTGCTACAACACCCTCCAAAATTTTGGTTTATGCTCAATTTCAGAGCCTTATTTGTTCTTGTACATTGTCATCACAAACTTTGAAACTCATTCCATGTGTTTTATTGAGAAGTGTTTGTTCCGTTTGCAAGAAAAGAAAAATATCGTATTTTCGCATGTCGGTTGTTGCATCATGTATATAAGAATTTTCTCGTGGTTTAAATAGGTCACCTTTGTGTAAATGAGTGGTTCTAACCATGGAAACATCTGTCACACTCATTCCCAAAGTTTTAAGCATTGTCACACAAGTGTCATCATGGTCATCGCAAAATGTATCTTAAGTGTCGCACTTGTTGTAAAGCTGTCACGCAAAGGGAAATGAATTGTCATGTGTTCTGGATGATCTATTTTGTTGTGTCATCAAGTATTCTAAGTGTGTGATCATAGTCAAAGTTTTATCAGTACTGTTAACATCAGCCTCACTGATCTCGCACTTAGTCATTTTCTGGAAAGCTTCCCGACCAAGCAAACTAGCTTCTCTTTCCCTCCCTGAACTGTGCACTATGCAGTCTCAGTCCTCAGTTGTGACCTTGCCTCTTTTCACTATGAAATGCATAGTTCTTTCCTCCTAGGATTGTTGCAATACGCAATTTCTATGTTCAAGCTCTGGCCTTGACTCCCAAAATTGTTCATTTTTTCTCCCCGCCCGGCCTTAACTGTGCACTGCGTAGTCTCTAGCCTCAAGCTCACCCTTGAGCTCCTATACTACGCAAATGAAAAATGGCCCAACCTCTCTTGTCACCCATTACTGCACAATGTTCTCACCCAATTCTCATCCCCTCATCCTATCACAATGATCCTGGGAATTGTGCAGTTTATCCCCTTAGTGCAGCTTGAAATGTGCACTGTGTAGTCTCAAGGCTCAAGGCTCACCTTGCCTACTTGAACTACACAAAATGTGCAGTCACTAAGCCCTTTTCCTAGCCTTACATTTGATTCTGACTCAGTCAATGGATCAACATGCTAAATCTTAGACTAGGGGGTTTTCGAACTGATGTCGTCTCATCATGAGTGAATTGCATAAACAGGTACCTTATTATGCCATGACAAGAAGATGAAGAAGGAGATGAAGGAGTGCAACATGCGAAAAGATCATCTTGTAGTTGAGTATGCAAGTTGATTAATCAAGAGAAAGAAAAGGGACACCACTTTGTGATCAACATTCAAGACTTGAGGTCATTGAGGATTCCTTATCACCAAGCCATGCAGATGTGCAAAGAATAATTCCTACAATACACAGTGGTAGTAGTGGCTTGAAATTACCACATCATCAAACAAGTCTATGTCAGTAGTGTCATGTCATTCATGTCATGTGTTGTCACATGCCACACCATTATGGTTAATGATGTAAATTATGTTTCGAAAATGTATTGTAAAGTGGAAGTCCAAAGGTCATGTATGGAATATGAAGAGTCATGTAAAGTTGAAAAGTCATAGGAAGTCAAACAGTCAGGAGGGTATATGAAGAGTCATGTAA
This sequence comes from Pinus tabuliformis, assembly GCA_031772625.1. NCBI lineage: Eukaryota > Viridiplantae > Streptophyta > Pinopsida > Pinales > Pinaceae > Pinus > Pinus tabuliformis. The sequence goes on from CM062805.1 coordinate 232,077,627, forward strand.
ATTTGAAAAGTCATAGGAAGTCAAACAATCACGAGGGTATATGAAGGGTCATAAGGAAGGTGAAGCATCACTTCCTCATTGTTATATATACACCTTCATTGTAAGAGCAAAGGAATTTTCACCTTGGCTCCTCCCGCAAGGCATTGGAGAGATAAGCTAGTTCTGTTGAGGAGTAAGGAGTGGTTCCAATGCTCCACTAAAGGAGCTAGTGGTGTTCATTGTATACACGTGTCTTGGAACTCGTACTTAATATAAGAAGCCCTATGGGCCAACACGTTCTTCATGCATGGATAATGGATATTTGTAAGACTATTTTGTGAATGCTTGTAATTCATGTTTGCTTTCTTTTGTGCTAAAGTAGTTGAACTATTTCGGTTATTTTGGTATTATTCATATTGAGAATGTGTTGTAATTTAAATTATCGTTGTCGCATCCTTGTGGAATATTCTACTAAATATAAGACAAATCTTCCTCATTACATTGGGTGCATCGACCATTGCATCTCTGTGGACTATTCCGCTTGGTGTTGTACAAATCCTTCTCATTTATGTGTGTCTCTACTAGGGTGGCACTACTACCTCTCTCCTAGAGGCTCACTTTTAATCCCCTCCACAGTGAAATAGCTTTGACACACATACAATCGAATACTCACCAGGTACACTGACCTTGCTTTTCGAAGGCACATTTGCATTCCTCTCTCTTACTAGCAGTTAGATCCAAGGCATATCTTGACCGATAACTGGGCCATATTCTGGATGGGGATCCTATCCCAAATGGTGTGAGATCTAATTGGAACCACATATCAGGGATACCCCTTGAATGTTAGTGGGTCCAACACTGTCAACAAGGAATAATGGAGGAACATTATCGACATATTGGGGGGAAGTTGTAACTATTGTTGTTGCATCAGAATTTGAACATGCATTAGGTTAGGTAGAAAAATCCCTTGCCATGGTCGAGGCCATGAGGGAGAAGGACACTGAGGACAAGGCATGGGGCATTGCACCATAGGGGGATTAGTAGGTTACCATGGAGCTATTGGGTATTTCATTTGTTGGAGAATTTTATCAGGTCTCTACATGCCAAACCAATAATTAAAAGAAGAGAAGGGTTCTTGCCCCATACTTTATGGCTAAGGATTCCAGGGCTTCTTGGTGCTAATAAAATATGTTTCTTCAGTATCTTACCTCGTCTCCTTATAAATTTATTTTAATCGAGGTAATGATGGGAACTATTCCATAGAATGATCCCGCTCACATATATTACAATTATTAAGTGGGAACTCCCTCATAGGATGTTTCTTCCTGCACCGAGAGCATAATATGGCCAAAGTTTGTTCTACTTCAATGCATTTTTGCTTCACCTACAGCACCATCATGTTGAGAGGATAATGAGATCATGATGCAAGTTTTGAAATTCTCCAACATGTTCCCAATTTCTGCTTATGTTTCCCCACAATTGGTTTATTTTAAAATCTTGGTAGAAGCATCATGTGTCGTAGTCTTGTTTCTTGTTGATCCTCTAGAACTTATTCGAAAAACTTGAACAATTTTATCATATGGTTCTATTGGTGGTGCTAGAAGTCCACCAAAACAATGGGGTTTCCATAGTATGAAGTCTTAACTATACCTCACACCATTTGGGATAAGAGCCTCATCCATGAAATTGGTCCAGTTACCATTATAATGATCTTAAAGATTTGCCTTGGCTGCAATGAAAAACATAAGAGATCATGCATATAATTTTGAGATAAGCAAGTAAGTTAGATCTGTGAAACACACAATTATAATGTGTATAAATTAATTTCATGAATGGGAAAAGAAAGAGTGAGCCCTTAAAGGAAAGTAATATTACCATCCTAATAAAGACACACACATATATAGAAAGAATTGTTAATTAATCTACAAAATAGTTCGCAAAGTAACAATGCTCATGAAATCAAGGATACACAATTCAATTAAGATGTATACCAAAGCCAACGAAATAGTTCATTTTCTTTAGTACATATGAACACAAACATACATCGCAAACATGAAAGAATAGTCTTACAACATTCATGATACATGCATGAAAGTATGCCCAACTCTGAGAGCTTCAAAATATTAAGTGAAAGTGCCAAGATACACAATTACAATGATGCATCACTAGCCCCAATAGTGGAACATGAAGCCACCACTTTCTCCTCAAAAGAATGATCTTCTCTCCTATGCCAAGCTTGAGAAGCCAAGGATAAAATTCCTTTTTTTTGAGTTATGAGGGTTTATTTATAACAAATGAGGTGACCTTTCACCTCCCATGTGACTCTTGACATCCCTCATGAATCTTAAGCTCCCATATGACTTTTGAGCTCCTACATGGCCCTTAGACTTCCTAGTGACTCATCACATTCCATGTGTGACCCTTGGGCTTCAACACATTTTGCATTTTATATTTTTTTGAAACTACAAAATTACATTCCACCAAAATTGTGGCGAGAATACATGGAACAAAATAACACTCTCGTGTTAAAATTTTGAGAAGCTACAATTTGGTGATTGCGACACGAGGATCCATTATAATATGTCGATGCCAAGTTATTTTTTTTGATGCTATGTCTTCAACTCTTCATGATAGATCTGGAACGTACTTCATCTTCACACTACAAAGGGTATGGATATAGAATTAGAGCCTTCCAAGTCATCTTGGGTTGTCATCTATTTGTCATAGTTTAGAATTCCTTTATCTCCTGCATGATGGTATCTTTGTTTCTCATCTCCACAAGTGTCTTCTTGAAAATTCTCCTTGATGAAATGCTCAAACATCATCTTCCATGTTAAGATGATAGTACTTGCAAATGAAATTCACTCATGGAAACATACTATCAGTCCCAAAATAACATATTCTATCTTGTTTTCTCATGCAATATTCTAACTACGATTGGACAATGCGCTAGGATTGAGAGGGAGGCTTTCTTGGGCACAGGACATAGATTCAACAGGTAAGAGGTGGAGGTATGGGCATTGGAAGTGTGCACTACGCCATCATAGAGGAAGGGTATTCTAGTTGGGTACAGGTCACATATTCAAGAGGCAAGCGTGAAAAACTTGCCCACTAGGAATGCACTATGTGCTCATGAAAGATGGGAATGTGCTATGCACTCATGAAGGCATGGATTCCAAAGCCTAGCACAAGGCACAATTGTAGGAGACAATGAGATTATGACTGTGGCCTGGAGATGCAATCTGCGTTCATGAAGATAACTAGTTTCAAGTTAGGCACAAGGTGCAGGTTCCAGAGACAAGGGTTCATATAATGTGCCTTAGGAGTGTGCTATGTGCTCACGAAGGAAAGGAGACTTTGTTATGGGTGCAGGGCATAGGTGTAAACTACAAGAGAGTGATGTCTAGGTCATGGGAGTGAAAACAATGCTCATGACTTGAGCTAAATGGTAAACAAGTTCATGACATAGCATAAGATATGAGGATAAAGAAAAACCCAAAACAAACTAAGTGTGAGATTAGTAGAACAAAGAAGAGAGAAAAAGAATGCATAATAGATCTTGAACATGATCACATAGACATACACAATCAAGCTTATGAAAAGAATATGCATAGTTCCGAAAAAAAACGTGCATACATTGAAACGACAACAAAACGACAATAATCTCCAAGTGCAACAGTTAGGGCGCAAGTCTTTGCAACACAAGTGTCGACTACAATTAGAAAGTACACTAGGTCATGGAAGTGTGTCCAACACATGTTCTCGTAATAGATAGGATCAAGTAATGCAAGAGGGTGCGCTGGAGCTGCCTCTAGAAGGTGCGCCAAAGCTATATTTAACAAAATATGACACTTTGAGCTTCTTTAGGAGGAAACTTGAAAACTTAGAAAAACTCAAACAACAAGCATAAAACAACTTTAATGACTTGTAATGGAAAATAACATGATCGTTAGGAGGCTCCAAAATTTAAATGTAGGAGAAATTTTGGAGGGTGTTGTAGTGGCTACAACAGGTTCCTTAGATATATATCCTTTCCTGAGAATATTTAGCATGTAAAGGAAATCATCCTGCAATCCTCTAATCATAATTGTTTTAACTATTTACTTATCCAGATTATTATATTGAGATATTTGTAGATTGTACTGAAGGTGATCAACATACTCTTACAAGTTTTCATTTGTTGTATGAGTTATCCTAAATAACTCTTCCCTTTGATCTCTAGAATGAAAATAGTCCTAATACTTTTCTAAAAAAGTCTTCTTCATCCCATCCCAGGAGGTAATGGATGCCCCACCGAGTCCCATAAATCATCTTAGTGCATCTCCCTTTAGCGTAGCTAAGAACAATTTTAATTTATTTTCATCGGTGGTGTAATCATGGCTCCTACAGAGGACATCAAATTCAAAGAGAAATGTATCTGAATCTTCAGTAATTGTACACTAAAAAGTAGGAAGTGCAGACGAAGGGATGTTTTTCAAAAGGGCCTGCCCCTGGAGATTTCCAATGGAAAACTCAAAGGTGGTAACTATGCTATATCCCATTTGGTTATACCTAAAAGCTCAAGGGTTTTGTAAAAATATTATTGGTGGCCCCCCTAATGGAGGATATTTATCTCTTTTTTATGATGAGGGTTGCTCAAGTTGTTCAAGCTATTTAGGTTGTCCAAACTGTTCAGGTTGTCTGGGTGATCCTAATGATTTGACAACCCCCTATGCAACAAAGTGCTCAACAAGTTGTTTTACAACACTACCTATATCAGGGATGCAATGGTTAAGTGGTCATTCTTACAGACTTCATTCTAAATCACATTCATTTGTGTCCCCTTGTCCTTCTAACAAGCCTTGATATCCTTCGCCTGTTGATACAGATGGACTAGAAACTGTTGGGATTGTCTCTGAGATTAAGTGTTCATAAAATTCCACCTCCTTAATATGTGCACCCAACACAGTTGACTCAAGAGACGTTGGCCTCTGTAGAGAAGTTTTACCTGATCCTTTCTTCTTAGATGTTGCTTCTTGAGCGGATGATTTTACTTCAGCTTTTGAAATGATCTCTTGTATGTATGTTACTCTTCCTAAATCTTGATTCTTCTTCTTTCTCCCATGTCCTCTTCTACCTACATGGTTAGTTTCTTTAGGGGCACCATATTTTTCTTCTTCACTATTCATGTAATGCAATCCTATGTGCCCTGATACCTTATGAGACTGAGCCTTCTTCAATATGTCAAAGAAATGCGCAGGTTCTTTTTAATGTCCCCATTTTTAGTTTCCTCTATAGTACAACCAGGATGGATTTTCATGGTAAGTGATGACCAGGTCATAGGAGTAGGATTACATCATCAAGAGCCTTGAAGGGGTTTTTAAGAGTTTTATGGGATCCGATGACGTTCGATTGGCATATTCATCATCAGGGGAAATTCCGCACAACTTGTTATTGGTTCTGTTGCTTTCTAATAATTCTATTAAATCGAGGTTATTATTGAGCATAATTTAAGTAATCATGCTTAAGGGGGCATTTCGGGAGGAATGTTTGATGGAATACCTTAGTGTAATAACTCACTGGAACCAGCATGTGAAGATCTACATGGTGGGATGTTGAGAAGTGACTTCTAGTGGCTAGAAAAAGTATGGTGGGAGATTTACCATTTTCCTAGATTAAAAATGGCTTTAAATAGTCACTTAATTAAAAGGGGAAAAGGAAAAAAGTCACTTAAGATGAAGTCAAGGGGGAACTTCTAGAATAATAATAAAATAATAAAATAAAATACTTCTAGAATATTGGAGATATATCTATTGGGCTTGTAAAATGAGGAGGAGGAGATCATTTGTGACATCTTGGATTTGAGTATTTGTTTTTTGGTGTAGTTTGGAGAACCTAGTTCTCTACTTATGTGGCCCTAGGATGGAAACCCTCAGCTGATTTAGTGAGAGTGGGTAGGAACTCATCACTTCCCATGGTGAATTCATTAAGTATTCATATGTTGTAAACATTAGTTCAGTTTGATAGAAATACTAAGAGCGGGCCGGGGAGGGGGTTGATAAGTATTTATTTTACAATTGTTCTTTTACCAGTTAAGATCTCTTAAAAATAGAATGCAAAATGAAAAAACTAAATAATTTTATTAAAAAAAGTTGACTAGGACTCCAATCCTCTTTACAATGAATCAAGTACAATGATAGTTTGGGGCTCTAACCCTAGTTGAGGACTCAAATATTCAAATAAACCATGCTCCAACCTGTACTTCACCAAGCACCAACTTGGTATTCTTGAGGACTCCAATCCTCTAGGGCTCCAACCCTCTCAATTGGTTCAAGCTCCAACCTGGCTCCTTAGGACTCCAATCCTCTAGGGATCCAACCCCTACTTCAGATATTCAATGTGGGTTTAATGGTTCTTCAGGGTTTCTAATATCTTCTGCAACAAACTCTAAATGATTTCTCTGAAATTCTCTCGCTTCAACTATGCTTCATGTGTAATACCAAGATCTGTTTTAGCAATTCTCAAAAATTCTCCTGGGGCTGGTCCATTAAGGTCATCCTCATTATGGCTAGCAAGAGTCTCAAATTCTCTTCATACACACGCAAATAATATTCTTCAAAGACTACTTCATAGGGGCTTAAAATAATGCTACTTCAAAGAGGACTTCAATGGGTTCTTCAATGCAGATAAAATACAACCTGAAAAGGTGTTTCTAAAATCTTCAATAAGGATGCTCTAAAAGCAGTGTTTCAACAAAATCTAGTAATATTCCTCCAAGGAATCTTTTCTGCTCCTAAATCTATCTTAGATCTTCAAAATGATGTTCAAACACTGCTACAAATTCTGAGCTGAGGTCTATAACTTATGACTTTGGGAATGCTCAAAAGTCTCCAAGGTGTATCTTCAAAGTAGTTCCAAGACTATACTTTAACTTGGTCTTCTATTCTGCTTTAATATGCTTCAAGGATATCCTTAATTTTGTTACTAGGTTTCTCCTAAACAATGCCCAAACACGTCTCTCAAAACTATACAAAAGTTGTCAACTAAGTGTACAAAGTGCTAGGAACATATTTGATGATGTAGGTCCAAATAATTTCTCACAGGTCTGTACTACAGTTCGAAATCCTTTGCTTTGAAAATTTTGTCCATAGGTAACATACACAGGTCTGAGATTTTGATGCTTATTATAGGTCTCAAAGGTGTTGGCACAGATCCTTAAGAGGCACCACAGGTGTGAATTTATCTCTCCACAATTGCTACAGGTGCGAGTATTCCACAGGTCTGAATTACAGATCACCTTCACAGGTATGCAAGGGAATGTAACTATAGGTCTGCAACAAAAGTTTCAAAATGTCTACATATGTGCGAGTATTCTCCATAGGTTCCTGAGGTGTGATGGGGTATTCCACATATATTTGTTTGCAACAAAAAAATTGTCTTTCTTAATAAGTTTTACACCATTGTAACTATCCTTTTTTTTGCCTCAAGTCCAAACCATTTTCTCTTGCTTGACCTAATTTTTTGAGCTAGAATGAATGAATTCAGGTTGATATATATTGTAAGACCTCCTCCCACATTTACCCACTTTAATAATCCCTCCAAGGTAAACATGAGTTGAGTGTTAGTATGAGATGAGCTGACCTCCAAGTTCTAGTTATGGAAGTGGGGCCTACAAACTAGAAGCTTACTAACACTTCTCAGAAACACTAGATCACCTATAAGTCATCTAACAACCTTTGATGATCAAATCCTAAGCTAGAACTTATTTTCACAAGCTTAAAACCTGAACCACACCCTTGCCAAGTTGTGCATGTTTTTGGAAAGCTCTAACTACACCCACAAACCTTACTACATGTGGTTATGACTGAAATATTCCAGTTTTGTGCATGCGGTCGTGAGATCTGTGCCATTTTTCAAGGCTAGTCTACAAGAAATGCCCATAAGTGCCCAGAACTTTCTAGAATCATGTCTAAGGTGATAACAAGTCTAAACAACCAATACTCAAGCAAGATATTGACTAACACATGCCTAATACATGATACACATTTCGTCAAACATATAGTAAACATAGAAGCTATAGGTCATGAATGCATATTTGATCATGATCTCTTTAACTTCATCAGAGAATCATCAAGAAGGATCGATGCCCTCCCAAGCTAGATGCAACAACACTTGTTAGCCCATACATTCATTAATCATTCAATAACTTATCAAATCATGAACAAGATCCATAACAAGAACACATCATGTAACCTTGCATATAACCAACATAGAATCCATGACAAACTAGCCATAAGATCAACATAATAACCAATACAAGAGCCAATAAATCAAAATAAGAAAATAAATTATATTAACATATGCAAAAACCAACCAAGTCATGGACTTCCATGTTTCACCCAACCATAGATTAGGCTGAACCAAATCTTTCTTTCAGCCAATCATCCCCATGCCATATTCTAATAATGAATGTGGGATCATATGGGTTAAACCAAAATTGAACCAACTAGGGCTTCGAGAGGAAAAACCACCTCAACCCTCAACCATAGTGATTTCACCTAAACCGATCCAGAAATCACTAACACTAAACAGGCTTGGATGCCTCTGACTTTCTTCACCAACTCCAAAGGGATTTTCTCTTCTCCACCCATCCATCAAGAGATCCAAGAGAAATCCCATCTCCACCCTTGACCCTTGGGAATTTTCCCGAGACCACCTCAACTAGGATCTAATTCTATCAACCATCCAAAGCATAAACCAAAACAAGGAACCCACAACACCATGACTATCCAGGAGATGAAAAGGCAAGAATGAAACCACTATTAGTTCAGGAAAATCCCATTCCAATGACAGCAGACATAAACAATAGATTAATGCATGCACCATGCAATTGAATCCCAACATGCTAAATCTCACATGCACACTGTTACCTACAATCCACTGCTTATTTCTATCCTTACTTGCTGCTATCCAAACTTCCTCTTGCACACCCTTGTTTTCCTCGCTTGCTTGTCCAAGTTCTTGCTCCTTCTCCTTTGCTGAAAATTGTTCCAAAGATGAGAAAAATCTGTCAACTATTTCTTAGGTGCCTTCTTATCATTGATGTCTAGTCTCTTCCTTTAATTTTCCCTTTTTCTATCATTTTCCTTCCTTTACTCTGTAACTTTCCTTGCATGCATATTTGTGTCTATTCATCTCCCTTTTATCCTATTTCCCTTTATTTCTCATATTAAATGCCATTTATTGCCTCTTTTAATTTACCATTTTCTATAGCCATTAATGTTTACCCACCAATTAGCTTGGAATACATGTCCCTTGACCTTGGTTGATTTTTTCCCTTTTACATGGAAATATAACTTGGGGCTATTACATATATAATTATTTTGTTATATGGTGAGGAGACAACTCGGTTGACCTTAGAGATTGTTGAGTGCAGTATAGGGCTTATAAATGTACCAACATTTAATTTGTCAATTCAGAAAGTTCGTGAACTTCAAGACGCAGCACTGGAAATGCCAAAGAAAGCCCCTGAAAACCTGCAAAATAAATGCTAGTCTATCTTATGTATTAATCTCATCAATAAATGAAATCCTACACTAAAGGGAATTCAAGAAAACATCAATCCACACAATTAAATCATGTGGGAAATAAAAGGCAATTAACAATGCGAAAGGAAATTCTAATTACAAGTGAACAGAAGGAAAACTAAACTAGAAATCAAGTAGTGCCGGCATAATAACAAAAAGACTGTAAATGCTGGAATAAATTCAAAAGCAATTCAAAACCATTTTGCTTGCACTAATTCTACCTGCACTAATTTTGTGTAAGGTTAACTTGAAAGCATCGTCAAGTAAATATGCTACATAAATAACTTATAAAAGCAATTAAATTAATGTAGATATCTCGCCTTCCTTGCCCTAAAAATAAATCTTGCAAACTCTCCAGAAGTTTAATGGAAAGTAAGTGACACAATTTACCTTCATTAACATTGGCTCCGCATCATCCAAATAATATATGGTTTTTGTAAGCAGAGTTTTAAATGGATCTGTCAGTGCCACAAAACCACACCCACTCACATCGCTTTCATATTCTGGAGTATGAATCAATTGTAGCTCATCAACGCATAAGAAGACCTTGTCAATAAGAACAACTGGAGAAATATCCCAAGCGTAAGCACAAACAAGAATAATGTCTTAATGCAATAAATCAATGAAGTTTAAAGCTGAAGGGTAAACGCTGCAACAATTTAAATAACGTTAACTTGAAGAAGGAAAAGAGACTTGAAATAGTTAAGTCTTTCACATGACAAATAATAATTAGGATGCTATTTAATCTAAAAGATGAGAGCAGTGTCGAGCAAGTCTGGCGGCTAACCCAGCTAGGTCACACCCTCTTTGAGTGCTTGATTCACACATAAATAGAAATCATTAGACACAGCAAGTAGATAAATGGAACATGTTGGGAAATTGCTTAAATTAATCACTGAAACAAATTTTACATTATGCAGACATCCCTAAACTCCATCAAGACCAGAGGAGCAATCCACAACTGATGAATTGCGTGAGGCTACATTGGGATAGCTCCTCTTCCCTTCTACACTTTTCTCTCTCGTGCACTGTTCCTGGTTGGATCACTGTCTAATTCATTAATTGACTGACTAACCATTCTTGCTCCTAACAATCTCTTATATAGCATTAAATTATAATTTGGGCTTTTAATTAGCCGATTAGAATAGAGGAAGCAGATCTCAACAATTTTACATAAATAAAATTAGTTTACAACTGAATGTCGAAACAAGGATGATTTTGGTGAATCGTTCCTCTTTTCCTGGAACAGTGCTGTTGCTGGAATCCACGTAGGATGGGTGCTACGCTGTATCCTAACCACATGACATAGATGAGGGTAGAGCATTGTGTTGACTCCAACGTTAATGTGGTTGTGGTCATTTTCTTCAAGCATTCTCCACATCCTGTCGGTGAAGAGCAATCCTTTTGGTCCACAACGAACACCTCCTCATCTATTCAGTTTCCCTCCTTGAGAGCTTAGAAAGCATCTCGTATCGAGTTCCCACTCCCTGACAACGACCAGAGAAATATAATGTCTCTCTAATAGTCATCTCGCCATGATGCAAATCATTTTGACTAATGTATGCCGATGTTCTTTGAGGTACGAATTCGTTCATTTCATTCCCATTATAGGTCACTTTACCAGATACTTTGAGATCAGAGCCAAGCTTCCTAGCAAGAACCAACAACAAAGTTGTCTTTCCAGATGTTGGAGGTCCAAGAAGCAGAGTCATTCTAGAAGGTTTTATTATGCCACTGATATTGTGGAGTATTTTCTTTGTTGGATCAAGGCCAATGGAGCCGAGGATACTCTCGAAAGTATTGACTATGAAGTTGAACAGAGTTGGCGGAGCTTTATTTCCAACATAAACATCTGCATCAAAGCTTAGCAAGCCGCACAAAAACACACAATGCAGAGGATCACAACTCATTGGTTGATGAGACTATTCCACATTTTGCCAAATACATGGGCTTCTTGATAATCTCAAAATACTTGTCAATGCCAAGCCAAACCTTTGATCTCACTATCTTGTTGAAAGGCCAACTGCTGGGATGGTTCATTAGAGATTGTGATAGACAAGAACACATCATTCTTATGGAGGGACTAAATGTTTTGATACCATATGTGCCATAGTAAGCCAAGGAACAAAATAATATAAGTCAATAGCTGATACAATTCAAAATACCATTGCCTTCATGAACAGAGCATAAGACCAGGTTTGAATTCAGCGTAGTGCAGGAAGCTACTGTAACTAGTGTAGGAATCCCAATGCATGGTGCATGTAGGTAAGTGAAATGGTGCAGGAATATAAATGCACTGGTGCAAGCACGTCCCAAAGTATAATAAACAAGTTTTAATACTGCAACATACAAGCCTTAATTAAACTCTTATTAATGCCATTTTAATCCTATTAAAACAAAGAAGTAACAAATACTCTTCGAAAATACTCATTTAGCCAATCGACAACATGAGAGAAATAGATAAAAAATAAGACCAAACTGAGACCCAACATCCCACCATGCTGACCATCTTGCATGTCCTCATGCAAGGAAATCTGGTACTGTTACTTCCTTGCAAAAAAAACAAAATTAGAAATATTTGTAGGCATTCAAAATGATGTTCCTGCAATTTTTTGTGATCACATTTCCTGCGCTAGATAAAGCTTGCTCTAAAATAGAGTGTCTACTGGACTCTTTATTTGCTTAAACTGATTTCAAGAAAACCTAAAACAAAAACTGCTATAAAAACTAAATTGCATGGATGGTGTTATTACTTGGATAAAATAGCTAACTTTCAAAATTTCCAAAAGAATATCTCGCAGGCATCCTTGATCAGAAGTTACACTTTAAAATCCTCATTGTAAATGTGAGTGACATGATTTAAAAGCATGGTGTTAAAAGTAGACATAGTAATATCTTCCCATAGTGACCATTTTACCATTATCCATGTATAGTTGAAGCTCCTCTTTCCTGGGCACAGTGAATTACCTGCACTAAGGGTCCCCACGCCCATAAAAATCATTCCAAAAAGATAGAACTCCAAGGTATAACAACAAAAGGATTTTAAAGCCATTCTCAAAGAGATTGATAGTGAGTTCACGGAAAGCAAAAACAACCAAGTAAATTATAGTGTAGAGTCAACTTTAATACCACAGGCATGGCCCTGCTGCCAGCAGGCATCTATAGCCTCGACAGGGGTACCTTTTAACCTTATGAAATTCTTTTGTCCCACCTATTAGATATAGATTCAGATTTATTTAAGAATATTTTACTTTTTTCTCTTTTTAGAAGTTAATTGAAGGCCACTGTCCTGGCTTGGTAACCAGCTATCGACAGTGCCATTCATGAGAACTAACAAGAATGAACAAGCTGACTTGCGATGAGACCTCTTGTCTTATTTTTCAACTGAAAGCCATTACCCTGGTTTGGTGACCAGTGCAGTAATGCCATTCTCTTTAGGACCCATGATCATAGTAGGTCGACTCACAATGAGACCTCCTATCCCTCAATTAATTCATTTATGTTTTTAGAAAATAAACTCTGATTATGATTAACCTCAGATGGGTTACTTAATAGGTGGGGAAGAAAATATACTCCTTAAGAGTGCAGGATGGTGTGAAAAGTTTTTAATTACTATTCTTTACCGGTTGGTCATGCTATCCTAAGAACTTATTTAAAAAAACATCTCGGATAATGACCAAAAATATTCCTTGAGTTGATCGTGTCAGGGTTCTTTATGAAAGGTTATTAGAGTTTTGTAGGCATGGTCCACCATAGGAGGTTTTTCATTGGTCCCTTAGGAGAGGAATTTGAAAATATTTTCTAGATGATAGTTTGTTAGAATAGGAAAAAGTATTACATGTAACTTAAAACAATATCCTTGACTAACATGTTGATCAACAATCAAAGTTACTTTAAAATATGAGGTATTAAGTGTAAATTTCTTCTGAAAAGTCTTACCATGAGAGTGCATGATAATATAAATTTGAAAAGTTTTGCTTTTAGGGAATCACAAGCTCATGAGTGTTGTTATGCATTTTTATTCATTATTCTCCTATTATCCTACCCTATTTTTAAAGAAGGAAATATCACCTTTAAGTGAAGGCATACTTCCAATGAAGCCATGTGCATAAAAAATACTAAATATACTCACACTCAGGTTTAAAATGCACACTTTAACGCATATCGAGGTATGAGAAACCAACTTACTTACTTGATATGGTACTGAGATTTTTTGAATGGTGAGGGAATGAGGTGTACTAACAATTGTTTGGAACTAGGATTCAATAGGGCACACATACTCATGGTTCTCCAACTTGTATAGGTCTTCAACAACTTGAAGATTTCTCTCCTTAGATTGACAAGGATGGTTAAGGGAAACTCTAGGATTTTCTTCTTTGTGAGCTTCAACAATAGTTTTCAAACAAGTTCCAATCATGGATTGCTTCTCTAATGGTTTATGGATTAAAGTTTCTTCCAGAGGTAAATGTTGTGTGGTAATAGGGGAAGTTTCTGGATTCACTCCTCTCACCTCTCTAAAAGATATGACACTACATTTGATAGGGGAGAAAGAGGAAAAATAGGTGTTTTAAATTGATGTGCAACTTGATTGTTGAAATTAGGGTTTGGTTGCACAAATGGTTGGGACCATAGAGAGGGATAACATGGTGGTACATTGGATGGGAACTGCAACTTTTGTGGCTCAGGTAATGGAATTTTCATGGGGAATTTCCCTAGATAGGAGGCTTCAAACCATCCTTGAGACTGCGAGAAAATATGGCTCCAGGGAGAGGGCCATTGTGGGAATATGGTGGGGTATTGAATCAAAGGAGGATTATAAGTCTGCCATGGAACTGTGGGGTTGTAGATGTATTGAGGAACCTGTTGGGGACAATAAATATTACTCCAAGTATTAAATGATGATAAGTTTTGAGTTATACCTGGCAGTCGATTTATTTCCTTACTTGATTCCTTAAATCGATCCGATGGTCCACAGCACGCGCGATCTTATCTTCTAATGCTACCAGTCTGCGCACCAACTCTGGAGTCCACACAATAGGTTTTTCGAGCCTATACCTTCCCTAACTTTCTGCTAGCTTTGCGATCCACTCGTACAACTCGGAGGGGAAGGATGCAAAGAAAATTTCATGGATTTCCGTATATAAGTAGCATTCTAACCACTCTTCCTTCGATACTCGTGAATTATTGTTTTCCTGCACCGCGAAATCGTGAATTTTCCTGTCCAACCACTCTTCAATTTCTTTCTTTGTCGGATTCCAGTGACATGACATCAGACATCTCTTATGTAGATCCCAGTCCCAGCAACAGAACCATTTGTTGGCTTGTTGGGGCCTGACCCAGGTTCATAGTTGATTTAGCCAAACAAATCCCGGTACTACTGGCCCTTTTGGAACCAGTTCACGGATCATGGACTGAGGTCTCACCCAAAGTAGTATGGGAGGGTGTAGAACCAATTTTCTACACCCTGGAGATGTCTTGATGAGTTCAAGTGGTCTGCGGTTCGACCCTACGCACAAGTTGCTTTGCGCACTCTCTAGTACCTCGCAGCCTGAGATACTGCCTTCACACAACCCTACTCAAGGGTTGAACGTTGCGTTTCTATGTTATTACCCAAGGCTTCACTAATATTCTAATGTTAGTTGATTAAATTAGCCTACTTGCATGCTTTAAGTTATACTTAACAATGTAAACCATTCATACAGGTGCGCGAAGTAAATAAACAATATATTTGAAATTTATATCAAACATGCATTAACCCAAGAACAGATACACAAATTGGGAACAAAACTTCTCTTTATTGATTTCTTCCTCGGTTACAGACTCGACTACGACCTACACACTCAGCTGTAGGGGTCTGCGCACTCAGCTGTGGACTACTAGGCCTCTGTGCACTTAGCTGCAGAGCCTTCTCCTATTCTACGACCCAAGACACACTTAGTCACTTAGACTCTTTCTTCTCTCTACTACTTCCTTTCTCTTCTTTCTTACACTTAGAGCCTCACTTTATTTATACAGGCCAACATTACATTACAAAACTAGGGCAGACAACCCTGTGACTCTATCATACATTTCGCGCTCCGCGCCCGCACTTTGCGGAGTCTTTACAACAATATCGGGTCAAAACTTGGGCATTGAGCCCCAAAACATGCCTTGGGGGGATTCCATGCCCAAAAGGCCCCCAACACAAACATCGTGACTCGCCCTCGAGTCACTCTGTCGGCACAATGATCTTTGCATAGAGTCCCTCCAATTGTTCTCAAACTGTGTTGAGGTCAGCAATGCACTGAGCTGTTGCTTGTTGGATCTGCTGCATCCACTATTCTGAGACCTCTGTGTCTGGGGTGCTTCTATGCATTAATGTGTGCATCCCCTATATGTGCACGAGCTTTCCTTCGATGTTTTCTGTGATAGTGAAGGCCTCATCGATCCAAGTTTGAATGCGCACTTTGGGAACTGCCCCCTTGTGTCGTGCCGCGTCCACTTGCTCCTTCAGTGCTTTAGCTTGCTGCATCCTTGCAAGTCTTTGGGTGAGGACTACTGTTTGTGCATTTCCTTGGGCATTGTCGTATTATTGTTGGAGTTCTTGCACTTTTGTCTCCAAGCGCTGGATGTTGGGGTCCTCCTACAGAGTCGTGAGGACCTCAAGTGCTTGTTCCAACATGTTGGTACAGTCTCGCACTGCACCTTTGATTTCCTTCAGTCCCACTGTGATAGTGCTAGCACGCTATTCTCTGACTTCCAGGGGAGTGGATGGCTGCGCCTTTAACCACAGCTTGGTGATCTGAAGATTAAGCTCTAGCTGAACCTTGGTCGTTTCTTCCCTAGCCTTTCAGACTCATGTTGCTAACCTGTGGATCCGCACCTCCACTGGTATATCTGCTAGGATGGCTAGCTCTGGGGTGCTTCGGTAAGTGTCATCTACCACCTACAACAACTGTTAATTTTTCGACACCAATTCGTCGCTCTACAAGCTAAGTTGTTCCATGTTTATCTTTTGCTCGCTAAGGACTTGGATTGCGCTGCTCTCCCTAGCACGCAGCTCTGTCGTTATCCCATCCTGTAACAGATATAATATCTCACACAGAAGGGCAGCCAGATTAAGGCCAAGGCCTTTCATCATGCTAACCAAAAATCTATCGGCCTCATTAGATGTCACTAGGGCCCCTTCCAACATAGTGTTTGCCATCCATGTGCGCAACATCTGCTCTACTGCCAAGGATCCTGTTGCGAGGTGGGTTGAAAGGGTACCAACCTGAGGGAGGTGCACATGTAGCTCCTGCAACTATGCTCTGAGGGCCCCCAACCAAGTTTGGTGCTCCTGCATGAAATCCTAAAGGGCCTCATTTGTGACTTCGCGCACAATCTCGCCGATGTCATGTAGATCACCCTTGGTTGGGGTGATCGGGTCAATGGCCAATTTCGAGGTCTTGACCTTCTTCCTCGATCCTTCTCGCTTTGTCGTGTGTGAGCGCTTCAACTGTGTGGATGCGGTTCATGGGTTCGCACCTCCTTCTTCTGTTTCTGCTTCCTTTGCCTCTTGCCCCTGCGTGGGTGTTGCTTGGCCCTCGCCCGCCTTCACGGTTGCTTCCTGTGCTGTTGCGGCTGCTTTTGCGAGCTTTTTTTGCTCGAAGGCTTTCTGTGCCACTACCTGCATTGCCCATACCTCAGTTGCTACTGTTTCCTTCCACCTTTTCTCGGTCAACTGTAGGTTTTAACCCCATACAGAAATTACCTACATACGAATTCTAAATCACAGAAAAATAAACAATGCGAGAGCATAACACATAAAACACATATACACAGAGATTTTCCCCTGGATCCCAAAACCGGGACTACCAACTTGATTTTTCATTATATTTCTTTCAATGTTACAATACATATTTATACGTGCCGAGGCATCCAATACCATGGACCAAAAACCATCGCGTCCAAAACCAAGGACCAAAAACCATAGGTAGGTTCGCCCAACCTAATATAGGGTCCAATTTTTTTTTTCCCGGGGGACCCCGTAGAGGGGGGCTACCCACCCCCCTTAAACCCCCCGGAAAGGGGGGGTTGCCGGCCCCCCGTGACCCCCTCGCTGTGCAATCAGCGCAGTGAAGGGGGGGCTCCGCCCCCCCTCTAACCCCCCGGTTCACTACGTAGGTTAGTCGTGGAAAGAATATAACACAACCCAACAATCTCCCACTTGTTTTTTTCTTTCCACAAGGGGCCACAAGAGAGCTTAGTCATTTTTCCAGCCCTGAAATGCCCATTGTTTCTCTACACCAAGAGAACTTCTCAGAGCTCACAGATTTTGTCAATGCATCTGAAGTATTCTTCAAAGTGTCCACCTTTACCAGCAACACCTTTTTGTCTTCTATCACATCCCTCACAAAGTGATACTGAACATCAATGTGCTTTGTCTTTGAATGATAAGCAGGGTTATTTGCCAAGAAAATTGTACTTTGGCTGTCACAGTCTATTCTTATAGCTCCCTGTACTAACCCCATACTTGAACACAATCTCTGTAACCAAACTGCTTCCTTGCTTGCATGAGTGGCTACCATGTATTCTGCCTCTGTAGTTGATAGTGCCACTACAGATTGTTTCTTACTCATCCAACTGACTGCACCTCCAAATAGGTTAAACACATACCGACTTGTAGATCTTCTCTGATCCAGATCTCCAGCCCAGTCTGCATCAACAAAACCATGAATATCCAACACTCTGTCCAATCCTGGTCTTCCTTGGTAGCACAAACCATAATCACTAGTGCCACCCAAATACCTGAAAACCCGCTTCACTGCTGTCCAGTGCTCCTTCCCTGGTTTTGACATAAACCTACTTAATACTCCCACTGCATGGGCAATGTATGGTCGAGTATAGACCATTGCATACATCAGGCTACCGACTGCACTCGCATATGGAACACGGGACATGTCCTCTTCCTCTTCTTGTGTCTTGGGACACTGTTCAACAGGTAACCTCACACCTACAGGAATAGGAACCTTCACCGGTTTACTATCCTGCATATTAAACCTCTGCAGTATTGTCTCGACATACTTCCTCTGGTCTAACCAGAGCTTCCTCTTTGCCCGATCTCTTTTAATTTCCATGCCCAAAATATAGTTTACAGCACCAAGATCTTTCATGTCGAATTTGGAGGACAATTGGGTCTTCAAATAGTAGAGTTTAGGCTTCTGTGATCCATATCAAGTTTACAAAATATTTTTCGGCGAAGATCACATGAGACATCAATTGTCGACGTGTTTCGAACCAACCAATGTGGTTCATCGTCAGGACAAGTTGAAGAAACAGATCCAGCTTAGCAGGTTAAACCTGCTAAGCTGGATCTGTTTCTTCAACTTGCCATGACGATGAACCACATTGGTTGGTTCGAAACGCGTCGACAAATGATGTCTCATGTGATCTTTGCCGAAAAATCTTTTGTAAACTTGGGTCTTCAAATCCTGGATAATTTCTTTGTCATTTCCAACCAGAAACATATCATTCACATACAAGACCAGATAAATAACACGGTCACCAATCAATTTAAAATACACACAGTGATCTGCTTTGCTTCTGGTGAAGCCAAGTCCCCGCATAAATGTATCAAATTTCTGATACCACATCCTTAGTGACTGTTTTAACCCATACAGAGATTTCTTTAACTTGCATACCAGTTCTTTCTTACCCTTCACTGCAAAGCCTTCAGGTTGCTTCATGTAGATTTCCTCTTCCAAATCCCCATGAAGAAATGCTGTCTTCACATCCATCTCTTCTACCTCAAAATCAAAAGTAGCAGCAACAGATAAAAGTAACCTAATAGAAGTTACCTTGGCAACAGGAGAAAAAATATCACCAAAATCAATTCCTGGCACCTGGGAATAACCTTTTGCTACCAACCGAGCTTTGTATTTCTCCACCTTCCCTTCTGCATTTGCATTCTTTTTGAACACCCATTTGCTGCCAATGGGTTTCCTTCCAGCTGAAAACTCCACCAGATCCCAAGCCTCATTTTTGTGCAAAGATGCCATTTCATCAACCATGGCCTCTTTCTATAGTTTTCCATCCTCTGAGTCCACTTCTTCCTTCACAGTTATGGGATCATCATCAGTAACAGACAAAGCAAAATTTGAACAGAAAGCAGATGGACTATACCTTTCTGGCTGCCTTCTTTCTCGAATTGATGAGCCAGAGTTTGTGGCTCTTCATCTTCTGATTCCTCCTATGTTGTAGAGTCTGATTCTTCCTCCTTTAGCTCAAACTCTATCTTCTCAGGTTCCTTTGGTTGGACTTCATGTTTAATAACATCTTTCACCTCTCTGAACACCACATCTCGGTTGTACACAACCTTCCTTGTTATTGGGTTCCAAAGCTTATAACCCTTTAAACCATCCTTATACCCAATAAAGATGCACTTTTCAGATTTACTATCCAACTTGGTTCATTTCTCCTTTGGAACATGTACATATGCATCACATCCAAATACCCTCAGATGTGAAAGAGAGGGTTTCTTACCAGTCCATACTTCTTGTGGAGTCTTATCCTCCAACGCTGATGAAGGTGACCTATTGACCAAGTAACATGCAGTATCCACCGCCTCTGCCCAGAATTCTTGTCCTAACCCGGCACCACTGAGCATGCTTCTTGCCCTTTCCATCAATGTCTTGTTCATTCTTTCTGCGAATCCATTTTGCTGAGGTGTATATGGAGTAGTCTTTTGTCGTGCTATACCACACTTCTTACAGAATTCTTCAAATTCCTTGCTGCAAAACTCTCCACCATTATCTGTCCTCAGCACCTTTATCTTCTTCTCTATCTGATTTTCCTCCAAAGCCTTAAATTCTTTAAACCTGTCAAAGACTTTAGATTTCTTCTTAAGGAAATATATCCATGTATTCCTTGAGAAGTCATCTATAAATGATACATAGTACACAGACTTACCCAGTGATGGAACCTTCATAGGTCCAAACACATCACTGTGCACAAGCTCTAACATCTGTTTCGCCCTCTTAGCACCAGAGGGGAAACTCACCCGATTCTACTTCCCATATACACAATTTTCACAGAAATCAAAATCCAGAGAGCTATTACTCATACCTTCTACCATACCTTTACCATGAAGTATTCGAAGGCCCTTCTCTCCAATATGTCCAAGCCTTTGATGCCACAACATGGTCTTCTCTCCAGAGACCACTAGATTTTCAGCTCCACGTTCAGGAACCACAGAACTGTTGCACCCATCAACAACAGTGCTACCTTGCAGCTTGTACAGAGTTCCAGTCCGAACTCCCTGCATCAATACCATTGCTCCCTGAACCATCTTGCAGGTATCCTTCTCGAACACTGTTTTTACACCTGCATCATCCAACTTGCTTACAGAAATCAGATTTCTGGCCAATGCAAGAATATGCAGAACACCCGGAAGTGTTCTAACCCTTCCACCTTGCAAATTCAACTTTACTTTTCCGTGACCAATGATTCTAGCCTTCCTATCATCTCCTAAGAAGACATCACCACCATAGTATTTCTCATACTCGCAGAACCACTCTCTATGGGGAGTGAAGTGAAAGGATGCACCTGAGTCAATCAACCATGCCTCATGATCTACATGTGTACTTGAAGAAGCCAAGTACACATCCCCAACTTCATCTGAGGTGGTTTTCGCCTCTGCAAAAGGAGCATCATTAGATCCCTTTCCTTTATCAGGAGCTTTAGATTTACAGTCCCTTTTGAAGTGCCCTTCCTTTCCGCATTTCCAGCACACCACCTTTACAGGTTTTCCTGGAGATTTAGATCTCCCTCTAGATTTAGATCTCCCACTCGATGACTTATTTTTGTTTCTATTCTGGGACCGTCCTCGTACAGACAAGGCATCACCATTCTGGCTCTCCATATTTTTCCGTCTTATCTCCTCCGTCAGCAAGGCTGAGACTATTTCATCAAACTGCAAAGCAGTTGCATTGCTACCTATTGCAATAACCAGACTATCCCACGAATCTGGTGGAGAACACAACAAACTGATGCACTTATCTTCATCTGAAATTTTAATATCAACAGACGCTAACTGACTTACCACAGTATTAAATGCGTTCAGATGCTATGTCACCGAGTCTCCATCTTTCATCCTCAGGTTATACAGCTTTTTCCGTAGGAACAGTTTATTCACCAGAGACTTAGATTGGTACAAAGTCCCTAACTTGTCCCACAAAGCCTTCGCCGTAGCTTCCCCTGATACATTCAGCAATACTAAATCTGAGACACACAATCGTATTGTGCTCTTTGCCTTCTGATCCAACTTCTTCCATTCTTCATCGGTCACTCCCGTTGGTTTAGTACCTGGATCTACCGCGATCCACTGATCTTTATCCACCAACAGATCCTCCATCTTGAGTTTCCACAACTCAAAACTCTGACCATTGAACTTCTCGATCTCTATCTTTCCGCTGCTCGCCATCTTCTTTCACCACCAGAATCGATCTCGCAAATCTCCCACTGAACAGGGTCTACCACAGGCCCGAGCGAAACCCCTCAGCAACAAATTCGTCCCCTTGAAGCCAAAACTGCTCTGATATCAAATGTAGGTTTTAACCCCGTACATAAACTACCTGCATACGAATTCTAAATCACAGAAAAATAAACAATGCGAGAGCATAACACATAAAACACATATACACAGATATTTTCCCCTGGATCCCAAAACCGAGACTACCAGCTTGATTTTTCATTATATTCCTTTCAATGTTACAATACATATTTATACGTGCCGAGGCATCCAATACCATGGACCAAAAACCATCGCGTCCAAAACCAAGGAATGAAAACCATAGGTAGGTTCGTCCAACCTAATATAGGGTCCAAATTTTTTTTTCCCGGGGCGCTGCCCCAGACCCCATAGAGGGGGGCTACCCACCCCCCTCAAACCCCCTGGACAGGGGGGGCTATCGCCCCCCCTCTAACCCCCTGGTTCACTACGTAGGTTAGTCATGGAAAGAATATAACACAACCCAACATCAACTGTGCAATGCGTAGCTTGGCATCATCTTTCTTCTTCTGCACTGCTGCCCTCTCAAGTTCTGTAAGATCTGGGGCGCGCCATTCCAGAGACCATGCCTCCAAGACAGTGAAAATGGCGTCATTAGTGGCTACAACAGGTAGCTTCATCCACTGCTTCATTGGATCCTTGCACGCCTTGATAAAGATGTTGTGCATGTCTGCCTTAAACTCTACAAAACTCTGCAGACTGTTGTACACCGTGGGCGATAACCGCGACTTATAGTTGATCCACATTCGGATGGTCATCTCCATGAGCACCCAGAAGATTTTGGTGTCGCATCCTTTGTGGCCCAGAGCAAATAATACTTTGCGCCCTCCGGTAAATCTCTGTCAATTGTGGGGAATTGACTGTCCTCTGGCAATTCCCCTGCTATGAGCACTATGGATAGCAATAGCCACGCATAGTGGAAGCTTTTACCCTGCTCCTGGGCTTCACTACAAATTTCTAAAAATCATGTGCAGAGGAATTCAGACCAGTTAAACTGGACCCCCTCCATGCACTGCTCGGCCAGTGCGACCACCGGCGCCGGTACCTTGTCGGCGCGGCACTTCCACATAACTTTGCCTGTGAGGATTTGGGTAGCTATGTAGAAATTATACCGTAGATCAAACTGATTATGCAATGTACTAAAGAAAAATACTTAATCTACTTCTACAATCAAACTTGCGGAAGCTTAATTGATTTGAGAAAGATCAAACGGAACACATATAACTGAGAATGAGAAATAAATCACACATGAACACAGAAGAATAACCCAGGGAAAGCCTCAGCCTAAAACACCAATCTCTATATTATCATACAAGTGGAAATATGTTTAGATTACAAAAAGAATAAGCTCTCAAGCTATCCTTCTCTCTCTGCAATCCAACTGCTGCTCATAGATAGTCAAAGGCTTCTCACAAACCTTCTCCTTTGCCCTCCAAGCCTCCTATTTCCTTGTGCAGTTTTCTTTGGGGTCCAGTGCTGCCACTTGTGTGAATTGGCCTCTTCACACACTCACTAACCTCTAATCTAACTGCGCAATCCTAAAGCAGATAATTCCTTCTGCATGGGTGAGTTTCCTATATAGGAAAATTCCTCCAACTGATAGTACACTGTCCCTTCCTTTGATCTCAACTGGGTCTCTGACTGAATTGACATGCATGAGTTATTTAAGAGAGAATATTCAGTTATCTAAAGTACACTAGTTGCATGCATGCATGCATTAACTAAATGAACTCACAATTAATTCCACAAATTGTTGGAAATAATCTAACTGGACTTAACTCATTTAACTAAGCTAACTAATTATAACTCAAAGTACAACTCATCCTCATCTCCTTAACTAATGGATAAATTCCTCAATCAATGGAGAAAATGTTGCATGTCTTCACATAGACTTCATGTTTGATTTTTTACAACTAATTAACTCAAGATGATTTAATTAATTATTTTACAAACAACCACTAAGATCAAATTCGAATTTTACTTCTCAATTTTAGTGCAGGGACTAGCTAAAATTGGAATCTATCCCGAAATGCTATTTATAGCAAAGCTATTTTTAGCACTTCCATTTTTTATTCCTTGTTGCTATGTCCAACACTGGTATCCGAACTGCTACTTATTGCAGTGCTATTTTTAGCATTTCTTGTTGCCATTTTCAACACTCCCTCTCATCAAGAAAGGAATTCAATTCAAACCCAATCCTGAACCTTTGGAATGTTCTGCATGCAACACTTCTCCCAAGTGTTATTGCTCTAGCAACTCTAGAAACAAAAAAAAAACTCCCAGCTGACTTCCCTGTTGGGCTAGAAACATCCTCTAAAGCTGAAGCTTCATCTACCACTGACAAGTGCTCCCTCTATGACCTCTAAGCTGTTGCAACACTCCATGCATCTCGCACCATTGCAAACCTCTCTGTGCCATCCTGCACTGGTGCAACACTCTTGTGCCTCTCGCATGGTTGCAGTTTGCTAACTCTGCACTATCTTGGGATTCTTACACTGTAGCTCTCTTTTCCGCTCCATCTACATTTGTCTCTACCCACTCAGCTAGTCCCGCTACTCCTCGTCGGGGCTCTCGTAGCAAAGTCTAATCAAAGAGGTTGGGTACCTCAATGATCCTGCCCCTATTATAGCTTTCTTGAGACTATCACTCCACATCACCCTACCTCCGACCTAGAGGTATGGATGCATGTGATCCCTCTACCCACTTGGCTCGAAATTTCCCCCTACTGGAGGTCTCTACATGAGTGGATGCCTCCACTCAGTCTCCTCTCAGCTTCTCTAGTTGTGGCTGCTCCACAACCTCCTGAAGCTGCTTCACCAATTGTGGCTCCTCCACAATTGTTTGAGACTTCTTCTGATGCTGCATGTTGAGAGGTAATGTACTCTCCCTCTCTACCACCAAGTCTCCATCAGTTTCCTTGCTCCTCAAGGCTTTGCATGCATATTGAACCTCAAGAGCATATAATTTCTTGACTCATGAACTGATCTGCTTCACCTGTCTCGTGGGGATGTGTCAAAGGAAAACCTTTCCCTTACTGAAGACTACATCATAGCCTTTGTCTTCCAGCATTGTGATCGACACCAAATTTTTCCTTAGTCTTGGTACATACTTGACATCGGTCAAGGTAATGTGAGCTCCATGCTCCCTCTGAAAAACAACCGTGCCTACACCTGAGACACTATACTTTTCATCATTACCCATCGCTATGAGTATCTGGAGATCTTTCTCCTCCAAGGTACTGAACAAACTCTTGCCACCGGTCATGTGGAAAGAAGCTCCACTATCAAGAAACCAACCACATCCCACCATGGATGAAACCATGCATGTGAAGAGGGTGAAATCCAACTTAAACTGTGAGGCCAATGCCTCACCTTCAGATCTTTCCTTGGATCCCATCTTGGATTTCTTCAGTGGACAATTTGTAGCAAAATGTCCCACTTCATGACAATGAAAGCATCGCACTTTCGATTTGTCAAACTTCTTCCCACCATGAGAAGAACTTGATTTGGGATGAGAATCCTTCTCCTTCCCTTTCTTTGCCTTACTCACTAAGGCACAGTTTTCTTCATCCTCCTTGGATGAGGAACCATCTCTGGTCCTTCTTCTTATCTCCTCCTGCATCAAATCCGACCAAAGTCGTTCCCAATCTGCAGTTTCTCTCTTTCATTAACCAAGTCTTGGTAGCTATGCCAGCTCTTAGGAAGACCGAGGAGTGTAAGACTCACCATGTGATCATTGGCTGTTGTGATCCCTACACTTCCAAGCTCATCCCTGTAGGTGGTGAGCTTGTTCAGATATGTAGAGATCGTGTCACCCTTTTCACACTTGATTTTCTGAAGCTTATCTTTCAGCGCTAGCTTCCTCTGATCACTGCTGTTCTGATATAGATCTTTCAATGTTTTCCACATCGAAAATGATGTCTCCTTCCCATGAAGGCTCGAGACAATGTGGTATCTAACTCCTTCCAGGAGGACTCTCCTTGCTCTAGCCACACATTTCTTCCATTCCACTAATTCTGTAGCATTAGATGCTGCCGGCTTGGGGACTTCTTGATCAATGAAGTCCTTTACACCATTATCCTCTAATACTGCTTCCATGCGATCCTTCTAGGCTATATAATTCGAGCTGCCATCAAGGGCATAGTCGAGTCTTAAATCATTGAATGCCATTGGTGAAATTGAGATGTGATAAGAACTCGATTTCTATATTCAGGAACCTCAAACTTCGAACTTCTCCCTTCTTGTAAACTGTTCTTCACTTTGATCACCTTTGCTCTGATACCATGTAGAAATTATACCATAGATCAAACTGATTATGCAATTTACTAAAGTAAAATACTTAATCTACTTCTACAATCAAACTTGCGGAAGCTTAATCCATTTGAGCAAGATCAAACAGAACACATATAACTGAGAATGAGAAATCAATCACACATGAACACAGAAGAATAACCCGGGGAAAGCTTCAACCTAAAACCCCAATCTTTGTAATATCATACAAGTGGAAATATGTTTAGATTACAAAAAGAATAAGCTCTCAAGCTATCCTGCTCTCTCTGCAATCCAACTGCTGCTCATAGATAGTCAAAGGCTTCTCACAAAACTTCTCCTCTACCCTCCAAGCCTCCTATTTCCTTGTGCATTTTTCCTTGGGGTCCAGTGCTGCCACCTGTGTGAATTGGCCTCTTCACACACTCACTAACCTCTGATCTAACTGCACAATCCTGAAGGAGATAATTCCTTCTGCATGGATGAGTTTCCTATATAGGAAAATTCCTCCAACTGATAGTACACTGTCCCTTCCTCTGATCTCAACTGGGTCTTTGATTGAACTGACATGCATGAGTTATTTAAGAGAGAATATTTAGTTATCTGCAGTACACTAGTTACATGCATGCATGCATTAACTAACTGAACTCACAATTAATTCCACAAATTGTTGGAACTAATCTAACTAGACTTAACTCATTTAACTGAGCTAACTAATTACAACTCAAAGTACAACTCATCCTCATCTCCTTAACTAATGGATAAATTCCTCAATCAATGGAGAAACTGTTGCATGTCTTCACATAGACTTCATGTTTGATTTTCTACAACTAATTAACTCAAGATGAATTAATTAATTATTTTACAAACAACTGCTAAGATCAAATTCGAATTTTACTTCTCAATTTTAGTGCAGGTACTAACTAAAATTGGAATCTATCCCAAAATTCTATTTATAGAAAATCTATTTGTAGCACTTCCATTTTTCATTCCTTGTTGCTATGTCCAACACTAGTATCCGAATTGATATTTATAGCAGTGCTATTTTTAGCACTTCTATTTTTAGCATTTCTTGTTGCCATTTTCAACACTCCTCTCAACAAGAAAGGCATTCAATTCGAACCCGATCCTAAACCTTTGGAATGTTCTGCATGCAACACTTCTCTCAAGTGTTATTGCTCCAGCAACTCTAGAAACAAAAAAAATCCTAATTGACCTCCCTGTTGGGCTAGAAACATCCTTCGATGCTGAAGCTTCCTCTGCCACTGACAAGTGCTCCCTCTGTTTCCTCTGAGCTGCTGCAACACTCCATGCATCTCGCATCATTTCACACCTCTCTGTGCCATCCTACATTGATGTAACACTCCTATGCCTCTCGCATTGTTGTAGCCTGCTAGCTCTGCACTGTCTTGGGATTCTTGCACTGTCACTCTCTCTGTTGCTCCATCTGCATCTGTCTCTAGCCACTCATCCAGTCCTGCTACTCCTCATCGGGGCTCCCGTAGAAAGGTCTAATTAAAGAGGTTTGATACCTCAATGATCCTGCCCCTATTCCAGCCTTCTTGGGACTGTCACTCCACATTGCCCCACCTCTGACCTAGAGGTATGGATGCATGTGATCCCTCTGCCCACTTGGCTCGAAATTTCCCACCATTGGAGGTTTCTGCATGAGTGGATGCCTCCAGTTGGTCTCCTCTCAGCTTCTCTAGCTGTGGTTGCTCCACAACCTCCTGAAGCTGCTTCACCAATTGTGGCTCCTCCACAATTGTCTGAGACTTCTTCTAGCACTGCATGTTGAGAAGTAATGTAATGTCCCTCTCAACCACCAAGTCTCCATCAGTTTCCTTGCTCCTCAAGGCTTTGCATGCATCTTGAACCTCAAGAGCATACAAGTTATTGACTCATGAACCGATCTGCTTCACGTGTCTCGTGGTGATGTGTCGAAGGAAAACCTTTTCTTTACTGAAGACTACATCATAGCCTTTGTCTTCTAGCATTGCGATCGACATCAATTTTTTCCTCAGTCCTAGTACATACTTGACATCGGTCAAGGTAATGTGAGCTCCATGCTCCCTCTAAAAAACAACCATGCCTACACTGAGAAACTATACTTTTCATCATTACCATTGCTATGAGTATTTACAGATCTTTCTCCTCCAAGGTACTGAACAAACTCTTGTCGCCGGTCATGTGGAAAGAAGCTCCACTGTCAAGAAACCAACCACATCCCACCATGGATAAAACCATGCATGTGAAGAGGGTGAAATCCAACTTGAACTGTGAGGCCAATGCCTCACCTTCAGATCCTTCCTTGGATCCCATCCTGGATTTCTTCAGTGGATAATTTGTAGCAAAATGGCCCACCTCATGACAATGAAAGCATCACACTTTCGATTTGTCAAACTTATTCCCGCCATGGGAAGAACTTGATTTGGGATGAGAATCCTTCTCCTTCCCTTTCTTTGCCTTACTTGCTAAGGCGCAATTTTCTTCATCCTCCTTGGATGAAGAACCATCTCTGGTGCTTCTTCTTATCTCCTCTTGCATCAGATTTGACCAAAGTCGTCCCAATCTGGCAGTTTCTCTCTTCCATTAACCAAGTCTTGGTAGCTATGCTAACTCTTAGGAAGACCGAGGAGTGCAATACTCACCATGTCATCATCGACTGTTGTGATCCCTAAACTTCCAAGCTCATTCTTGCAGGTGGTGAGCTTGTTCAGATATGTAGAGATCATGTCGCCCTTTTCACACTTGATTTTCCGAAGCTTATCTTTCAACGCCAGCTTCCTCTGATCGCTGCTATTCTGATATAGATCTTTCAATGTTTTCCACATCGAAAACAATGTCTTCTTCCCATGGAGGCTCAAGACAATGTGGTCTCGAACTCCCTCCAGGAGGATTCTCCTTGCTCTAGCCACACATTTCTTCCATTCCGCCAATTCTGTAGCATCAGATGCTGCCGGCTTGGGGACTTCTTGATCAATGAAGTCCTTTAGACCCTTATCCTCTAATACTGCTTCTACGCGATCCTTCTAGGTTATATAATTCAAGTTACCATCAAGGGCATACTCGAGTCTTAAACCGTTGAACGCCATTGGTGAAATTGAGATGTGATAAGAACTCGATTTCTATATTCAGGAACCTCAAACTGCAAACTTATCCCTTCTTGTATACTGTTCTTTGATTTGATCACCTTTTCTCTGATACCATGTAGAAATTATACCATAGATCAAACTGATTATGCAATGTACTAAAGCAAAATACTTAATCTACTTCTACAATCAAACTTGTGGAATCTTAATCGATTTGAGCAAAGATCAAACGGAACACATATAACTGAGAATGAGAAATCAATCACACATGAACACAAAAGAATAACTCGGGGAAATCCTCAGACTAAAACCTCAATCTCTCTATTATCATGCAAGTGGAAATATGTTCGGATTACAAAAAGAATCAGCTCACAAGCTATCCTGCTCTCTCTGCAATCCAACTGCTGCTCATAGATAGTCAAAGGCTTCTCACAAAACTTCTCCTCTGCCCTCCAAGCCTCCTATTTCCTTGCGCAATTTTCATTGGGGTCCAGTGCTGCCACCTATGTGAATTGGCCTCTTCACACACTCACTAACCTCTGATCTAACTGCACAATCCCGAAGGAGATAATTCCTTCTGCATGGATGAGTTTCCTATATAGGAAAATTCCTCCAACTGATAGTACATTGTCCCTTCCTCTGATCTCAACTAGGTCTTTGATTGAACTGACATGCATGAGTTATTTAAGAGGGAATATTCAGTTATCTGAAGTACATTAGTTACATGCATGCATGCATTAACTAACTGGACTCATAATTAATTCCACAAACTATTGGAACTAATCTAACTAGACTTAACTCATTTAACTGAGATAACTAATTACTCAAAGTACAACTCATCCTCATCTCCTTAACTAATGGATAAATTCCTCAATCAATGGAGAAAATGTTGCATGTCTTCACATAGAGTTCATGTTTGATTTTCTACAACTAATTAACTCAAGATGAATTAATTAATTATTTTACAAACAGCTGCTAAGATCAAATTCGAATTTTACTTCTCAATTTTAGTGCAGGGACTAACTAAAATTAGAATCTATCCTGAAATGCTATTTATAGCAAAGTTATTTTTAGCACTTCCATTTTTCATTCCTTGTTGCTATGTCCAACTGTTACACTAAAATTTATCACCATGACTATTTGCAGTTAGTATGGCTCCATCAACTGTCATACTATCCTCCTTGGCAAGTCTCATACCTCTGCTCTCCATGTCAAACTCCAAGAAAGAGAGAAAGTCTTTAAAAATCTATATATCTCTGGGTACGCAGTTTCTCTTAGCCTTACCTGCGTGTACGCACTCCAAGTTCACAATACCTGCGTACTTGTACGCTCTGTCTGTAAAGCAATGGGTGCGTACTCCTGTAAAGGTCAAAAGGCACAAGTTTCACTCCAAAAAAGTTACTTGTGGTCATTTCTAGAGCATTCTAGAAGCTTGTTTGACGTGTATGGAGCGCCTCCAGATGGTTCATGTATCCCTATGAAAGAGGAACTTATCCCATCAAGAGGGGAGCTATCCCATCCAAAGAGGGACTTATCCCATTGATGGTGGACCTGATTAACTTCCTCTAGAGCACTATAAATACAGGCATTGGGCCAGAGGGAAGGGAGGTTGAAAGCTGAACATTCCTAAGGGTAGATGCTGCTGGAATTAGGACTCCCTTGTAAAGCTTGAGAGGAGAGATTCCCATCCTTTCCTAGCCTTATTTGGAAGTGGGTGAGCTGATCAAAGTAAAGGAAAACTCTTGCTGGACCCTAAGAGGGACCTGCACAACACCAAGCCTCAGGTTGTAATGGTTTCTTTTGTTTCCACTTAATACAAATGAACTCATTTTTCTCAACAGATTGTTATTCATGATTTGTTTCATATACTCCTTGGTCTGTATGATGGATATGTGTTATTTTATAAGTTTATCAGGTGCTATTTAAACTTTTGGCTTGTTAGTGAATGCAGGTTTCGAAGAGAAGGAGGAGCTCATCCGGATCGGCGAGGCTGGACTACTACAAAGCGTTGGACTAAAGGTATGTTATAATCACCTGATTACTTGTATTCTAAATGCATGTTTAGAGAAAGGTAGTGTTTATTTGTCTTATTTGTCACTAGAAAGCCTTTGCTTCTAGGGAGGTCGGTTTTGTCCGCAAAATCGACTCTTTCCGCATGACAAAATGGCGACTCCACTGGGGAATCCATTGATGTGAATGCTTTTTCCTTTGTATGAAACTTTGATCTGAGAAAATTCGTTTGTTTTCTGATTTTTGGTTGTTTGACTGTGTATTTGGGTGGGCTAGCTTAGGGTTAAATTAAATTTTTCTTTTTCTTAGTTTTGCTAGAAGTACGCAGCCTCTGCGTTGAGCACAGTGCGTACCTATATGCACTGCAGCTTTGTGCACAGAGCGTACACGCACCTGTGCAAACAGGTTGCCTGCGTACCCTGTCAAAATTGAGAAAATTTCAATTTTCTTCTTTTTTGCCTCTTAGATTTTATTTTTAATTTTTTTTTTCTACCCAGATCCACTTGTTATCTTCCATAAATCTTCACCTAAGCTTGTTTCGTTAGTGTCAAGAGTTTTAGTGAAATTCATAGAGATTTTTCCCTAGGGTTTGATTTTTGCACTGGTCCTGTAGTGACTTTGGCTTTAGAAGTTGAAAAACCTTGGATCTCCCTGGTTTTGTTTAGTCTTCTTAGGAGTCGGGCCTTTCATAGAATCCACCCTTGTGAGAAACCTACCTTTGTGTCCTCTCTTTGCGAATCTCGAAAAAGTTTGTCGATTGAACTTTGAATTTTATTCTTAAGAAAAAGAACAACAGATTTGGATTTTTGTTTTTGACTGGTTTTTGATTCTGCATTAACTAGTCCTTAGTTAAATTTTGACTGAGTAAAACATCCTGGAATCATACTTGGTAGGCTTTTGCCTCATTAGATTTACTTTTAGGTGCATTTCTCTTGCATTTTCTTTTGAGTGAAATTGAGTTGATTTGATTGCCATAGATTTTTTAACTTTGATTTCTGTTAAAGTAAGTTTTACATGCTTTGTTAATTAGGGAAAAATACAAAAAACTCTTTTGAAGAAAAGTTTGCTTTGGTAGCATTTGAGTCTTTGAAAGGAAAAGGAATTTTCGTGAAGTAATTAGTGGTCATGTGTTGTATGTTTTGAAAAGATAAAGATTTTGTTTCTTTGATTTTCATTGCCAAGAAAGTTGTCTTTATATTAATTTTGCATTTTCCAACTCTCTTAGCTAGGGAATTCATTGAAAAAGAAAATTAGTATAAATCATCCTAAGTGCATCTTTTTAGTGGATTTGAGTCGAGTCTACACACCATCAGTTTCATCTCCACTACCTTTTGTCCTAAAGAAAAGCCATAAAAATTAACGCTTAAAGTAAAATCAACTTAGTAACTTTTTATTTACTAGGGCTCTAAAACACCAATATAGATCAGGCTAGTGTCTTGGAGTAGGAGAGTAATTAACTCTCCAAGACAGTAAAACCAAACAAGTAGCTCATCTTGTGGTAGGATAAATCCAACTGTTTCATTTGTACTCTGGGAAAGCTCCTCTTAAAGGAGAAGCATGAGACCGTGTCTGAACTAGTGAGGGGATCAATCCTCCTTCATTGGGAAAGACGCCAGATACGCACGTACTACAAACGGTAAACCTCGGATTATTGTCGAGGAACCTGGGGTCACTTGTCGGTAAACCTTGGATTATTGTCAAGGAGTCGGCAAGGGGATTGAGCTTGTTACTCTGCCCTTGCGTGCTATCGGGTCGTAGACTGTTCCCCCAGGTATATTTGTTGCTGTTGGTAACCTTCGTGACCATTATCTTTAGGATTCTACCGAGGTGACGGTGGAGGGAAGATCCCACTGTACCTGGAGCAGACGTCGGCTAGATTCACTTGGATTTTTCGGGGGGTTCACTTCACTCGAGACAGTTAAAGTGGAGGAACTTGTGCCGGTCTATTCATTAAGCAGGTTGCCGGGGTAACTGTTCCACCCACCACTTCTGTACTGAATTCGGCGATGTTGGGTTTCATCACCAACTAGTGTTTTCGGTCCGAAAGGCTATTGATTGTGTATGGTTTGACGCCCTAGATTCTTTAGGCGTGTGATTCGAATTTGTTTGGTTCTTTAGAGACTTTAGGTGGTTTGCTTTGAGATTTTACTTTGTTTGCGTGTGCAGTAGTTAAAAGTTTTTAACTGTGGCTGAATTACCGAGACAGTCCCGTAGACTTCGGGGCAAGTCTCCTGAGATTGTTACCGTGGCTGATTTGTTGAGGAAGTCCCGTAGACTTCGGGGCGAACCTCCTGCAGACGTCCCGGGTCATTACGAAGGTTTGAAGGTCCTTGTAACTCCTAGTGGCAGTAAAGTAGGTTCACCTGAAGAAGGAGAGTCGTCGTTGGTAGTCCATCCAGATTACCAAGGTCTATAAACAGGTTATAATCCTGAAGCTGTTGCAGTTTCCGAGCTTGTTGGTAGTTTTTCATCTACTAGTGATATAGGCGAAGAACCTGAAATATCTGAACCTGTTACTCCAACTTCTATTGCTCCTGATTCACCTAGGGTAGAAAGAGTCATCACCGAAAATCTTCCTGCTGGTTTGATAGCTATTGAAGAACTTGCTCCAGAGGAAGAATTTGGCGTCTCTATCCTTGAAGATCAACCTACTATTGATCTAAGGGAACGTGAATCCATCTTTTACAGTCCTCCTAGAAGCACTACTTGGTATCTTTCGTTAACCAATTATTTGGACAACTCAGGGTTAAGTTTTTCTCCACCTTGTACTCCTTATCCACCTGGAGGTATTTATACTCCTGTAAATATGTCTAGTCAGTCGTCCGTGTTCACTCAACCTCCTGAATCTTTCTTGTACGACAGTCCTTCTGTTCCCTCTGGGTATTAGTCACTTTCTGGTACTTTTGCGGGAGCATCTCCTCAACCCATTGAACATGGGTTATTAGTTGGAAACAATGGTAATAAACTGTTGGGTGTAGGAGACATTTACATGATGTCAGGTTCAGTTCCCGGTTCTCAACCTCAAGGTGGCCAGTTACCGCCTGGGGGGCAGCCTCAATTAACGCCTGGGGGGCAACCTCAAGGTACACAAATTGCGTCTGGGGGGCAACCTCAAGGACAGTATGTACCCATAGTACAATACATTCCTCAAGGTCAACCCCAGCCTCAATATGTACCCCAAGGTCAACCTCAGTATCAATTCATAGCTCAAGGTCAACCCCAGTATCAGTACTTACCTCAAGGGTATCTACCTCAAGGTCAGTACTCGAGTCAAGGTTATAAACCACCCCAAGGTCAATCTTATGTTCAAGGTACGGGAAATGTACCTTTCAATTATCAATCCTACCCTCAATCCGGTTATGGATCTCAATATCCTCAACCTGTCATGGGTCAATACCCCGGAATGAACATAGTGTGGGATCCATCACAAGTTCAACAGGTATTGCAGCCAAGCGTATAGTTGTCATCTCAAGCTGGACAACCCTTAGTTGCTGGTTCACCCCAGTAACCAGTCCAGTCTAATGTTCAAACTTCTGTACCTTCGGTAGTTACTCAGTCGCCCATTGCACCTAGTACTCCATCTCACACGACTGCTGCAACTACCGCAACATCTGTTCCTTCCACCACACTTACTTCTGGAGTATCGACAGCTCCGGTTTCTACTATCTCTGCAACTACTCCTCAGACATCTTTACCATTGTCTGGATCTACGATTCAAACTACGGTTCAGATACCTGTAGGACAACCTGGTTTAAGTACGGTTGTCACTAGTCAACCACAATTCACTTATCAACCGTACCAGGGACAGTACCAATATGGACCTGCTGTCCAACAGCTAGTTTACCAGTATCAACCGTATCCTGGGTACACTTATCAACAACCTTAGCAATCCCAGTACAGTCCGGTTAATCCTGGTTTTCCAGGAGGATACAATATCCCGAATGCGATACCTATTCCAAGTTATCCTGGATATCCTCCTCCTGGGACTGGTCTTGTGACCCAGAGTTTTAGGGATCCTAATCGGCAATTGCCGTTTATCGCAACTTTGGATTTACCAAATTTGTCGCGCCTAACGAATGATCCAATAAATTATCTTCCGTTCTGGCCGCCAATGCCAAATAAGTTTCCCAGTGATATACCCAAGTTCGAAGGTAAGTCTGGAGAGGATCCGTCAAATCATGTGATGACTTACCACCTCTGGTGTGCTTCAAATTCCATCTCGGATGATTCGATCCGCTTACGTCTTTTCCAGCGTACGCTCATTGGTCTCGCGGCCAAGTGGTACATTGAGTTACCACGGGCCTCTTTTTACATTTTTAGTCAGTTAGCTACCTCGTTCTTAACTCATTTTCAGTTGCCGGTCAGATATGATAATGGCACGGAGCTACTAACTTCATTAAAACAATCGACATCCACTTATATTTCCGATCATATACATGAATGGAGACGTCGACGACAATTAGTGAAAGTTTTTATCCCGGACCAAATCTTAGCTGAATGGTTTGTCAAATCATTATTACCGAAGATTATTGAAGACGTAGCTAAGGCCGGAGTAGTTACTGAGGAGCAAGTAATTGCTCAAGCGCAATACCTTGACTTAGTTTACACTCAGTCAGGTACGTTACACGAAAAGATCCCAGATCTTCCAAAGTCAAATCAAATCGCTGCTGCTCCTTCGGGATCTCATGCTGCTGATGGCATGATTGGTACGGTGAATACTAAAAGCAAGAAGAAGTCTTCAAAGAATTCTTCGCCCATTATAACCTTACCAGATTCTCCGATAGGAGAGTCTTCTCCTGAATTTTCCGCTGATATTCACGCTGTAGAGACTTCTACGGCTAAATCAAAAAATGGTGGGAAGAAGAAAGGTAAGAAGAAGAGTAAAGAAGACAAGACTCCAAAGGAGAAAACAGAAAAGTTAGAAACCAATGACGAAAATCGCAAACCTCGATATCCTTGTCTTATTTGTGAAGATGATCATTTTACAAGAGATTGCCCTCATCGGGCCGAGGTTGTGAAAATCGTCAAAGGTTCCCCAACTCCTGCTGTTTTGAAAGATCCATTTCCAAAGCAGGAGAGTAAGATGATAGGTTCTTCCTCGGGTGCGACTGAAGAACCCATATTGATGATGTCTCATGTAAGGATTGTGACTCGATCGCAAGATTATGGTAGTAAAAGTCCTGTTGATGGATTGAAAGAAGCAGAATCTTCTCATTCAAATACATCAACCTCAGCTCCCGGTTCCGATCCACTACAGATCGAGAAACCTAACCCTGACTTAGTAATCAAACCGCCCGCCAAGGGTGTACTTCGAAGGTCTGCTTTCAATCCACATGTGAGAGCGGCCCAGAA
Organism: Pinus tabuliformis; assembly: GCA_031772625.1. Lineage (NCBI taxonomy): Eukaryota > Viridiplantae > Streptophyta > Pinopsida > Pinales > Pinaceae > Pinus > Pinus tabuliformis. The sequence goes on from CM062805.1 coordinate 232,114,423, forward strand.
TTACAACATTGTTGAGGATTTAGCTGTTTCACCCTCAGCAATGTCGGCTTTAGAAGTGCTGCAATCATGCCCAGCACAGAGAAAATTACTTTTGTCGGCTATAGGAGCTGTTGATGTTCAGGACCCGAACCTAATAATCTTTGATCTAGAAAATAGTACACCACGTTTGCCTCATCAGATGGCTTTCCAGATCCCAGTGATAGTAAAAAACAGGCCTATTCATCGGACTGTAATTGATGAGGGAGCTTCCACGTGTATTATTTCGATACAGTGTTGGAGATCGCTTGGTTCTCCTTCACTAAATCAATCCCTGACAATTCTTAAGGCCTTTGATGGCCGTGGGTTCCATCCGTTTGGCATTCTACAGGATTTGCCTATAGGGGTTGAAGGAAAAACTGTTAGTCTAGATGTGGAGGTGGTTGATGCCCCTCTATACTACGACCTTCTCTTGGGTCGAAGTTGGTCTTACGCTATGACAGCGGTCGTTTCATCGGTATTCAGGGTTATAAAGTTTCCACACAATGGTAAGATCGTAACCATAGACCAGCTAGCCTATTTTTCATCCGACCCAGCCTCTTCAGAGAGTATCCAGCATGTCGGTAAAATGACTATCCCTTACAAGGATGTTGGTGTAGGATTAGTTAAAGATGTCGGTTTACTGGGAACTTTTCCTTTTCCTCCAATCAACGCCGTGTCTTCGTTTGCATCTATTCATATGATTACTTCAGACACCATTGTTTATGACGATCCTTGGATCGTTCCTTCTGAATCTGAGATAGACTCATTTGGTGATGCAATGCCTTTGAGTCCATATGAAATTTCCTATGAAGCCGTGCAGTCTTTTACCGACCCAGTTCAACCAGAATCGACCAAATGAATGTGGTCCGTGAGGAATCACTTTTCGTGTCAACCTCGGAGTTAATAACGTTTCCCGAAGTTGTGTCATCTGACGAACAACTTTGTGAAGTCCTGTGCGTAGAAGATTTACCATGGGAAGATCTCCATCATAGATCTTCGTTTTTACCTGAGGATGATCGTTTTGAAAATGATTCTCATCAATCTTTATAGCTGAATATGTCAAAGACGCTCAGAGTCCAATGAAACATCCTGATTCAGAGTTGAATTTGGGAAACATTTCTCGTACTATTCCCATTGACATTTCAGTCAAGCCCGGAATTGTTGAACTCATTCATATAGGTGCCTCGTGTTCAGATAACGAAATTCAAACATACAAGGCCCTATTTCAAGAATTCCGCAACGTGTTTGCCTGGTCTTACGAGGAAATGCCAGGAATTGATCCCGCTATTGTTGTCCATGAGATCAAGACTTACCCGGCCGTTAAACCCATCTGGCAACGTTTGCATCAGATTCACCCACGAAAATCAGCTGCGATTAAAGCAGAAGTTGAGAAGCTGTTGAAAGCAGGGTTCATTTATCCGATCCCATTAACAGATTGGGTATCGAATATTGTTCCGGTTAACAAAAAACAAGGAACAATAAGAATATGTATCGATTATAGGGATATCAATCGTGCTTGTCCCAAGAACAACTATCCAACACCCTATATTGATCAAATAATTGATGATTGTGCCGGTAGTGAAATATTTTCCTTTATGGACGGTTTTTCCGGTTACAACCAAATCAATATTCTACCTGCCAATCAACCAAAAACGACTTTCATTTGTCCATGGGGGACATTTGCTTATTGCAAATTACCTTTTGGGCTTAAGAATTCCGGAGCCACTTTTCAAAGGGCAATGTCTTATGCATTTCATGACATCAAACACATTGTGCAACCGTATCTCGATGATTTTCCTGCTCACTCCTTGCATCGAGCTGATCACCTTGTCCATTTACGAGCAATTTTTATGAGGTGTAGGCATTATCGTATACGGTTGAACCCACACAAATGTGTCTTCTGTATTGAAGTGGGACGATTGCTGGGATTTGTAGTTTCAAAAGCCAGCATTCGCGTCGATCCCTCGAAGATAGAAGCTATCATCAAACTGCCTCCTCCTTCGAGTCTTCGCCAACTCCAAATTTTGCAGGGGAAAGCAAACTTTTTACGCCGATTCATTCCTAACTACGCCGAGATTACCAAAGGTTTTACCCGGTTGTTGACACAGAACGCTCAATTCTCTTGGGATGAGATAGCTTAGAAATCTTTTGATGCACTCAAGCACACGTTGACCCATGCATCGTTGCTGCAACCTCCCAACTACAACCAGGATTACTTTTTGTACCTCGCCGCCGCTCATTCCACCATTGGAATGGTCTTTGTTGGCTAGTTGAATTGTTTATTGATTAAACAATCAAGTACCACATTAATTTTCAACCTGGGAAAGTCTTTTTATTCCAAAGGCTACCGTGTACTGTATGTACTTAATTCTAAAAGCATTAAAAAGCTGTAGTATACGTGATTCTTACGCTAAGTTATCACAGTACAAGTAATTAATTAAGGTTACAAATCTGAAAAGCAAAGTGATGGATGCTCTGTTGGCAGAGGATCAGGACCCTATCCTCCAGGTGAGGACGTTCAGCACCTGCCCCTGTAACCAAATTGCTAATACACACTGCACTCTAATTCACCGGTGAAATATCCTTGCACAAATTCAAGCAATTAATGAAACAGAGTACTAGCAAAACGGAAATACCAGAGGTAATGCTACAGAATCCAAACAGAGTACCAGCAGAAAGAAACTATCATACACTTACACACTTGATAGAAAAGTAAATGGGTGAATCTTGTGAGGAAGGTGGGCCCAGTCCCTCTCACAAGATTCCCCAGAACACAAAGGCTAGATTAAGTGCTCAGAACAATCTTCTATTCATTTTCCAAAATATTCAAGTACAATAAAGTTGAGACTTGCTGATGTCTCTCCAAATCTCACTTACAGACCACAATCCTCCCCCTTCTAATGTAGATGTCTCCTCTTTATAGAGGAGAAATCTATTATAATAGATTATTACAGTTCATTCAGTTAACCCATTCTATCAAAAATAAGAATTACAGAACGCTGTTACAACAGTATAATAATATATTCTTTCTTAGGTTCTGGCTGTTACACAGCTGGTAACCGACTTCGACCGTCTTCTTGGGATCCTCGCATTCCTTTATCGTTTCCCCATGCTGTTCCTGATTTAGGCAATGGTAACTGTGTTCTACTTGCTTTAGACAGCTGCTTGATCATGCCGCGTCAGCGTTCTTCAGATAGTTGCCGTTTGTTATTCCTAGCTGTTGCAAAATAGCCTGCTTTAGATGGTTGCTGTTGCTGACTGTAGCAACTGCGTAGTTGCTGCTTCTGGTGTTGCAGCAACTGCGTAGTTGCTATTTCTGGTGTTGCAGAAACTGCGTAGTTGCTGTTTCTGGTGTTACAGCAACTACAAATTATAATTCCTGCAGGCTTAAGACAATTACTTGGCAACTTAGTCAGCTTTTCCAAAGATAAATGTAAAGATACTCACGAATATGCAATGAACAATTAAACATATAGATATGTGGAAAGTTACTTCGTACCTTGGGGTGATTAAGTCATTATGTAATCAAAGCTTACAACTTATGACTGAAAAGGATAATATTATGGCAAAAATATAAGGTCAAAATTGGTCAATTCTGAGTCCTAACATCCCCCCCAACTGAAGAGATTGCATGTCCCTATGCAATGCCTACTCTGAGTCTGAGTCGGAGTACTGGGATGAACAATGTAGATTACTGAGACAATAGTTATAGGAAGTGGCATCAAACTTCTTCCTGAATCCACAAACAGTCTGTATTTGCCTCCATGCTGCTGCTTCTTCCCTGTTGGATAATCCAAACTGGCCCTTGTATTGTTCACCAGATAGCCATAAAAGTGGAAATTTAAATCTGTAACCCATCCAATTTTCAGCACAGTGTTGCATGCATTTAATATAATGAGGTACCCTTGAGAGTGCTACCTGCAAATTAGGTGGATTATAAGGGTGATATTCCTGCCTCTCCTTGGGGCAGTTCTCCCAAAATAGTTTGTTTGCCTTGACAACCAAGGATGCCTTAGTCTTTACATAATGCTGACAGTCTCTCAGGACCATTGCTTGCAGTTTCCTAACGTGGTCCTTCATTTCATGATCACTTACCATTCTTAGGTGTTGTGCAATGAAGGTGGCTCCGTTCTGCAGTTCAGCTCTAATCCACAGAAGACAATTCTGTTCATTATGTTGAGCTGAAGCAAAGGCGTTCTGCCATGTAAGTTGGTTAGCTAAAAAGGAGATAAAGGCTCTCAACTGTATGTCGCCAACTACAGGTATCATATTCATATTTCTTTCTTCGGACATGGCTTCATTATGGAGATAGAGCTCACATAACAAATTTTGATCATTTTTAGGTGCCTCTGCAAAGGTTTGCATAAACTGCTCTGATGTAACTACCTGATGAGGTCTACCTTCTTTGACAGCCTTTATCTGTAAAAATGTGAGTCTTTCCCTCAAAAATGTTGCATAATTAAAAGAGGGTTTCCTTGTGGCAAGTATTCTTTGGAATAACTCAAACATCTGGGTCAATCTGGCTTTTAGTTCCTTGATTTCTTTATACTGGGCTCTGCATTGCTCAAGTGCTTCCCAGTTCTTGTATGCATAACTAAACCAGATCCCTTTTTGCTGTTGGAATGCTTTGCCTTGTGACTGCTCATATTCTCTCCACCACTTTCCTTTTAATGCTTGAAAACTATCTATTTCTATGCATACATCACTAACAGAGGGAAGCTCTGTTTGTGTAAAGGCATCAACAAGGATAATCTGCTCTGTTGGAGTAGGCTGGGATGATCCAACATCTTTTCTTCATTTCTGGCTAGTGTCTCTTCTTCCTGTTGTACTGATTCATTTTGTTCCATGGTGATTTGGGTGGGCCGGGGTGAGTCTGTGCCTTTTTCCTCATTTCCTTCTTCTTCTTCTCATTCCTTGGCAATTTGAATAGGGCTGGGTGAGTCCAATTTTTCTTCATTTCCTCCTGAAACTATTTCTTCTTTCTCCATAACAGTTTGGGTAGGCCGGGGTGAGTCTATACCTTTTTCCTTATTTTCTTCTATTTCTTCCTCTCGTTCCATGACACTTTGAGTGGGCCGAGATGAGTCTGTGTTTTCTTCTTCATTTCCTGATTCTTGTGTAACTACTTCTTCCATAGCAATTTGGGTAGGCCGGAGTGAATCTGTATTCTCCTCTTTCTTATTCCTTGTTTCTTCCTGCATAGTTTCTGGGGAACTTGCTGGTTCTTGTGTGTCAGCAAGCTCTTCTGTTTGTTCTTGCGCAATCTCTGGAGAACTTACTGGTTCTTGTGTGTCAGTAAGCTCTTCTGTTCGGACCTGTGCAGTTTCTGGAGAACTTGCTGGTTCTTGCGTGTCAACAAGCTCTTCTGTTTGATCTTGTGCAGTTTCTGGGGAACTTACTGGTTCTTGTGTGTCAGTAAGCTCTTCAGTTTGGTCTTGTGCAGTTTCTGGGGAACTTACTGGTTCTTGTGTGTCAGTAAGCTCTTCAGTTTGGTCCTGCATCTTCTCTGAAGAGCCTGTTGGTTCTTGTGTGACAACAGGTTCTTCTGTCTGCACTTTTTCTGGAGAGCCTGTTGGTTCTTGTGTGACAACAGGTTCTTTTGCCTGCACCTTTTCTGGAGAGCCTGTTGGTTCTTGTGTGTCAACAGGTTCTTTTATTTCAGCAGAGGATTGTGGCATTTCCGTCTGTGTAACAACAGGCTCTTTTGTTTCATCTACAACAGCGGAGGCTTCCTTCATTGGTTTTGCCACTACCTTATATCCTGCTTGAGTATATATTTCACCACAATTGGTACACACATATTCATTATCCTTACTTTTCTCTGCTGCAGACGCTACTCGTGCTAAAACATGCAAGCTGAATTCATTCTGGTATGCTTCCTTGACTCTTATTATTTCCTCCTGATAGTCCTGAATCTGAGATTTCAGAAATTCAATTTCTTCCTGCAGGGCAGGTATGGTAGGCTGGTCTTTTGGAGCGGTAGATTCCAGTGGAGGCAGAGGTTGTGTTTCATCATTTTGATTAGTATTCCCCACAGGTGGTTCTTGTGTGTCACCTGTCTTAAAATATGATGTCACGAAGCTATGAACACTCTGCATCTCAGCTTCCGAGGGTGAGGGAGAGGAGTTTTGAGGACTGGTGGGAGTGCGGATCCTTATAGTGATGGGCGGTGAACTGGGGGAATTAGGAGATTCAGCTGCTACCGATGACCGAGTTCTTCGCTTTGGTAGAGAAGCAGGGAATTCAGGCGTTTTCCTCTTCAGGCTAACTTTCTTTAGGATAGGGACAGTAGCCGGAGTAGCAGGTGCCTTAGCTGAAACCCTAGTTCTTCTTCTTTTCGATGGGGTTTTCTTTCCCTGCTGCCTTTTTCGTTTAAGCAGGGTAATAGGGATATTGTCATCGGAGTCATCAGTAGAAATACCAAGTATGGGAATGGAAGGATTGGTTCTTTTGGGAGATGGGGTTGTTCTCGTGGTTATTTCTACTGCTGCCTGTTCATTCTCAGCAACTTGCGGGGGTGTTTGCTGGAGTTGTTCGGGAATGTGCTCTGCTTGCTGAGGGTTTTCTAGAGGGATTTGTTCAGGCATGTCCTCCGTTTGCTGAGGAAGTTCTTCATCTTGCTGAGGTGTGTCCTCAGCTTGGTGAAGAATTTCCTCTTCTTGATGAGGAATTTCATGTTCCGGCTGTGGAATTTCTGCCTCCTGATGGGGATTAATGGGGGGTGGAGGGTTATTTAGAGCGAGGGATCTATTAATCAGCAATTGGGCTAAGCGGTGGTGTTTTAAGGAAAGAAGTGGATGCTTTGCGTTAACAACATAACGTGACATGTTTTTGAGACAACCCAATAGATAATATGGCATGTTTATTAACTGACCATTTCTCAAATGATTCAACAGGACGAAATCGTGCTGGTAAATTACCTGGTAGCGGCCTTCGCACGTCAGATATTGCTTGACAAATTCAGCGACTTTCGGCCACGGTTGAGGTAACGACCGAAGTGCTACGCCTCTGCCTTTGGGCTCTACCTGCTCGCCTGGTCGGAGAAAATCCTGCTGCGCATTAAGAATCATGTGCTTTCTGCTGAACCACCGTGTGCCATTAGTTGGTAGCCCGGTAACTTGGGCTATAATTTCCTCCATGACTGGGATTTGAACTCCCTGGACGACAGAGAATCCTTCTGTTAAATTGCATGCAAATTCAAGGACTTGCTGCGCGTCAAAGTCCGGAAGTCTCCTGAAGTACTCTATCCATCCCGCTTGCAAGAAAATTTGATAAATCTCCGGATAGAGTTCAAGGACTGCTGTCGTGCCAGGTTCATGTGTAATGAGGGTTCCTCCCATAGCTGTTGTTTCAGTAAATTTCAGAGTTCAGAGCCGAGCTTCCAATTTCAGTTCAGAGTAAAACGTCGCAAATGGTAACATGCCATGATAGGGTGGATTTTACATATTACCGGGAGAGTTAAGGGTGGCGGTAGTTGGCGTAGTATGTCATTATGAGAGTTGCTTTGGTAATCCCCCCCCTCCTACGTGTAAGTGATATGATTGGAAGTACAATTATTTGATAGTCCTATCAACTTCTCCGCATTATCTATTATTTAATGTCCATACGTAATCATGCGTACCTTCGTATTTTACCTTTTTGATTGCTGTGTCAAAAAGTCTTGTCTTGTCTTCTGCTGGATCATAATGATTACCGCGGATCTAAAAGCATGGGAATACCGGCGATTTGTAATGATAATGACGGGAAGTGATAGTAGGGTGCTATAATCATCACAAGAAGTGGTATATTTTATCAAAATTTGTTCCTTGGGGGCTGGAGTGGTAAGACTGGTGTTTTCGTACGTGAGGGAATTTGTTGGGAAGGGTATTCCGTAATCGGGAAGCGATGTTGTAGCACCGAGATTGGTGTTGCAGCAATGGAAAATTGCTGTTGTGGCAATAGGGAATGATGTTATATCATCGGAAAAAGACGTTTGTAAAAACGGGAAATGTGCTGGAGCAATAGGAATGGTGTTGCAGCAACAGGAATGGTGTCGGAGCAATGGAAATGGTGTTGCAGCAACAGGGAATGGTGTTGCAGCAACAGGAGTGGTGTTGCAGCAACGGGGAATGGTGTTGCAGCAACAGGAAATGGTGTTGCAGCAACAGGAAATGGTGTTGCAGCAACAGGGGAATGGTGTTGCAGCAACAGGAAATGGTGTTGCAGCAACAGGGAAATGGTGTTGCAGCAACAGGAGTTCCGAGTCCGCAAAGTAATTCCTTTGAAACTTTTGTTCTCAGCTACTTCCCAAGCTAAAATCTGCAAAATACTGAAATGTAATATCGCAATCCTTGGCAGGATTTATTAGTTTCTTAAAAAAAAGAATATCGAACCTAAAAAAAAAGTTACATAAATAATAGAAACTCAAGTGCTTTGAGGGACAACAAGTTCCCCTGGAAAAGAATACTGTTTTATTGCCATGCAAGTGGCTTTAAAATCTTCTTTGGAAACCGGCCGCTGATATAACCGAAGTCGGTAGCCATTCACTAACAGTGGTGTTCTGCTTCCATCAATTGTTAAAAGTCTAACTGTTCCATTTGGAAAAACAGCATCCACTTCATACGACCCTAACCACCTTGTTCTTAGCTTCCCTTGGAAATTCTCGAAACGAGAATCATAAAGTAGAGCCCAGTTACCTTTCTGGAACTGCTTTTGCTTGATGGTTCTGTCATGCCATCTGCTTCTTTGTTGTTGTATCATAGTTGTTTGATGGACGACATCCAGTCTTTTCTCATCCAATTCCTGAAGCTGCTGCAACCTGGCTGTCTGTGCATCAGTTAAATCAAGGTTAACAGCTAAGGCAGTTCTTAAGGTTTTAATCTCAAACTCTACAGGAAAAATAACATTCTTTCCAAAAACTAATTCATAGGGTGAAAAGCCTGTTGTATTCCTCCAAGTGGTTCTATAGACCCATAGAGCCTCGGGCAACCTCTGAAACCAGTCCCTTCTATTCTCCCTTATTGTTTTTGTTAAGATGGCTTCTATGACCTTGTTGGTACTTTCCACCTGCCCATTTGCTTGGGGGTGGTACGGTGTAGTCATTTTGTGCTTGATATGATATTTTTGGAGTGTATTTTTGAAGCCATGAGAATTAAAAGGAGGTCCTCCATCAGTGACTAATTCTCTGGGTAGTCCAAATCTAACAAAGATTTCTTCAAATAAGAATGTTAGTACTGCTTCTTCATTAGCTTTAATGAGTGCTTTGGCCTCTACCCATTTAGTCATATAATCCGTGCATACTAATATGTACACTCTTTGATTAGATGGAGGATTAATGGGACCTATAAAATCTAATACCCATTTCTCAAAAGGTTCAAGAGTTACCTGAGGATTAAGTGGCATTTCATCCCTATGGTTAGGCTGGCCCATTCTTTGACAGCTGTCGCAAGCCTTCACATATTTTTTGGCATCTTTAAAAAGTGATGGCCAATAATAACCCATTCTAAGTACCTTGTGTGCTGTTCTTTTGTCTGCAAAATGTCCTCCACAAGGGCCATCGTGAAAAGCTTTTAGTATATCATAAATCTCGTCTTCCCCAATGCATCTTCGGATTTCTTGATCTATTCCTGTGTGGAACAGACACCCGCTTATCCAGCTGTACCTAGCACTTTGCTGGATGATCTTTCTTCTTTCCCTGTGTGATAGGTGTGATGGTAATTTTCCTGCAACTAGATAATTGGCAATGTTTGCATACCAAGGTGAGTGAGCAGATACTGCAAATAAATACTCATCAGGAAAAGAATCATCTACTGGAGCATTTTCATCAGTTTTTAAACGAGAAAGGAAATCAGCAACTACATTTTCTTTTCCTGGCCTATCTACAATTGTGATATCAAATTATTGTAATAGTAATAACCATCTGGTGACTCGGGCATTTGTAACTGATTTATTCATTAAATACTTAATGGCCGAGTGATCAGTATGCACAAAAGTAGTGTAGCCAGTAATATAATGTCGAAATTTATTAATAGCATAAATAACTGCTAGAAATTCCTTCTCAGTAACTGTGTAATTTAGCTCAGCTGGTGTCATGTTCTTGCTAATAAAATAGATGGCATAGGGGAGACTGTTTTCTTCCTGACCCAGGACAGCTCCAATTGCCGTGTCTGAGGCATCAGAGGAGATATGAAAGGGTAATGCCTAATCAGGTCCTCTCAAAATGGGAGCTGCGGAAAACTAATGTTTAAGTTTATTGAATGCATTTTCACAATCATCAGTCCACTTAAATTCAACATTTTTCATTAACAACACAAATAGAGGAGAAGCTATTTTGGAAAAATCCTTAATGAATCGTCTATAGTATCCGGCATGTCCTAAAAAGCTTCTTACATCAGTTTGTGTTTTGGGGATAGGAAGGTTCTGAATTACCTGTATTTTAGCTGGATCGACTTGAATTCCTAAAAATGAAACAAAGTGACCCAATACAATACCTTGATTCATCATCATATGGCACTTTTCAGTGCTTAAGGCAAGGTGTGCTTCTATACACCGCTTAAGTACTTTTTCAAGATTCTGCAGTGCATCCTCAAAAGTCACTCCATAAGGGGTAAAGTCATCCATAAATATTTCTAATGAATCATTTAACATATCAGAAAAGATCCCTATCACCGCTCTTTGGAATGTTGCTGGAGCGTTACATAGCCCAAATGGAAGTACTCTGTAAGCAAAGGTCCCCCATGGGCTAGTAAATGTGGTCTTGTCCTGGTCCTGCGGTGCAATCTTAATCTGATTATATCCACTAAACCCATCTAAGAATGAAAAGAATTTCTTACCTGCTAAATTATCCAATACCTGATCAATAAATGGTAAAGGGAAATGGTCTTTTTGGGTGGCTTTATTCAATGCTCTGTAATCCACACATACTCTCCATTTCCCATTTTTCTTGGGTACAATTACAAGTGGGGAAACCCACTCACTATCAGATATAGGGTATATAAATCCTGCATTCAAGAGTTTTTGAAGTTCCTCCTTCACAATTTCTCTAAGGTTGGGGTTCATTCTTCGCTGGGGTTGACAGACTGGCCGGGATCCCTCCTTAATATAAATACAGTGAGTGCATAGTTCAGGGGAGATCCCTTTCATGTCTGTGTAGTCCCATGCAAATGCCTCTTTATTTTCTTGGAGTAACTTTATTAATTGCTGTTTTTCATTATCAGTCAAGTCAGGATTTATATTTAATGTTTTGCCAGGCTCAATTTCAATTGTTGTACTTTTGGAAGGGCTGCCTACTGCTGTCTGAAATAAGTTTTCATCTCTCATGTTCTGCTGGGATTCAGATTCTAAGATTGCAGTAAGGTGATTATATGTTTCAGGGCTGACCGAAGAGGGTTCAGAAATAAAGCTGCTGATTAATTCATCTTCGGGGGAGTCCTTAAAAGTCAAGGCTTGTCCAATAGTCAATATAGGTTGGGTTTCTTCATCCTCATAGTCTACCCATACAGAATTGTCATTATTAATCATGGGTGTAGCATGAGGATAGAGGGTAAGCTGTTTAGTTTCCTGCCCATTAGAGATGGTCATTGATCCTGATCTACAGCTGATGAAAGCATCTGCTGTAGCCAGCCAAGGTCTCCCTAGAATCAACGGATGACCCCCCAACTTTGTTTTAGTTTGTAACACCACAAAGTCAGCCGGGTAATTCCAGGATTCTACAGAAATTATAAGATCTTCAATGACCCCTTCAGGTTTAATTGTAGAGCGGTCAGCCAACTCTAAGATAGTTGGAGTTTCCCTAATAAAGTTTTTTAACTAAAGCAATTGTGCTGTTTCGAGTGTCATAATATTTATTGCAGCTCCTAAATCTACTAGAACTTTAGAGATAAAGGTTTTTCCAACCTGGACTGTTACTGTAGGGTGACCAGGGTCACCATACTTCACAGGATAATCTTTTTCGGTCATTAAAGCAGTTAATTCTCCCATCACATGAACTGTGAGGGGATCCTTAGCCTTTCTTCCCGGTTTTTTTATACAAATGTCTCTAATAGTTCTAGCATAAATAGGAACATATCTTAATGCTTGCAATAATGGGATTTTAACATACAAATTCTGTAGCTCTCCTAAAAGGTTAAAGGTAGGTTGCTCAAGTGTTTTAGTGAGAGCCAGCCGTTCAGGGAATGGCGGATCTATTGTTTGATTATTATTATTAGGTGCCGATTCTGCTATTTCCGCATTATTGTTAGCTGGTTTTTCTTTTCTAACTTCTTCTTTGTCAGAGTCAGTGATATCATCTATAATGGGTTCAACAATTCTTCCTGAGCGAAGATGGATATCGTTACATTGCAGGGGAGAGACAGGCTGATTTTGAATGTCAATTACTTGCAGGGCTTTATTGTTATTTGGATTGGGGTTAGGTTGTACAGGTAGCTGTGGTCTTATTGCCTGGTTATTTGGAGGAGTATTGGATGGTAAGGAAAGAGACTGTTGTTGTTGAGGAAATGGTATCTATTGGGCTGCCCAGTTTGGATTCCATTGATTAAAATACGGTTGTTGGGGAGCCCAAGGATTCCATATAGTAGGATCAGGAAAAGGAAGATTTGGTTGCTGCATAAGTGGAAAATTCATTGTATTAAAGGGTGGGTAGTTTGTTTGAAAAGGAGAATTATTATTCCAACGACTGAATGCTGTATTAGAGTTCATACCTTGTCTTTGTGGCCATTGCCTCCTCTGTGTCATCAGGTACACTGCTTCAGCTTCTTCTTCAGTTGACTGCAATGCTGCTTTGATTCCAGGCAGAGAGGGGCATTGCTGGGTTTCATGGTCCTTTTCGCAGATTGTGCAGATAGGTATCTTATCCAGTGGGCATTCCCTGAGTGGGTGTTTTTCTCTGCATTTGGAACAGAAAATAGCTAGAGCAGCTTCTGCTTCCGCCTATTTCTTCTTAACCTGCAGAGCATCAATTTGTGAAGCAAAAGAGCTTAACATCTCAGTTTTAAATTCTTCTAATAAATTACCTATTTCAGCCCTTGTTGCTCCTCCGCTTGCTGACTTCTGAACTCTTGAATATACATTATCTCTGCTTTTTGATCTGCCTACTGCTCCCCTTGAACATCTCATGCAGAGATCGATAATTTCATCAAAGGGTTCTTTGGAAATGTCCCCTTTTCCCAGCATGTTTAACATGTCCAGGCAGTCATCTCGTACTCCTTTCAACAATATAGTCTTCAGAATATCTTTACTCATATTAGGATGGTCAGACCGCTGTAGATTATACTGTAATCTTTCCACAAAATCTTCCAAATTCTCGTCCTCTTTCTGCACCATTTTAAACAATTCTTCCTTCCTTTCTCTCGTCCGGCAGTAATCTTGATACTTAGCCAGAAAGCTCTCTTTCATCTGGTCCTAGGTAGTGATTCCCTGAGCTCCTAGGCTCATAAACCATCTTAACGCATTCCTTTCAGTGTTGCTGGAAATAGTTTTAGTTTCTGATTAGCGCTCACATAATCATAACTCCTACATAGTATGTCAAATTCGAAGAGGAATTCATCCGGGTCTTCAGAGGATAACCCATGAAAGTTGGGTAATGCTGAGAGTGGAATGTTTTTCATGGGGGTTGTTCCTCTCGGGAGCTCCCCTATAGGGAATTCCAAGGTAGAGAGCGAATTTTCCCCTCTTCCTTCTGTTATGTTATCCTCCATTGGTCTTTTTCCTGAATCACTTGCTTTATCTTCTGTGTCTTCTGTTTCTTCAGGTTCCTCTACCGGTTCCTCGGTGTATTTTGGTACTTCCAGCTTCCTTTCAGGTCCTAGTACTTCCTCCGTCTGTCGATCTGTTTGTGAGGAATACTGGATCTGAGGTCTCCAGGAACTTGTCCTCTGTGATGTTTCAGCCTTTGAGATGATTTCGTCAATATAAGTTTTTCTTCCTCCTTTGCCACCTGTGAAATTAGGTTTCTTGCGTCCTCTCATGCATCTGTTATTCTAAAAAAGAAATCATTAATGCCTTTAGAAATCTCTAGTTGCCTTCCCCGACAACGGCGCCAAAATGTTGGCTAGTTGAATTGTTTATTGATTAAAAAATCAAGTACCACATTAATTGTCAACCTGGGAAAGTCTTTTTATTCCAAAGGCTACCACGTACTGTATGTACTTAATTCTAAAAGCATTAAAAAGCTGTAGTATACGTGATTCTTACGCTAAGTTATCACAGTACAAGTAATTAATTAAGATTACAAATCTGAAAAGCAAAGTGATGGATGCTCTGTTGGCAGAGGATCAGGACCCTATCCTCCAAGTGAGGACGTTCAGCACCTGCCCCTGTAACCAGATTGCTAATACACACTACACTCTAATTCACCGGTGAAATATCCTTGCACAACTTCAAGCAATTAATGAAACAGAGTACTAGCAAAATCGAAATACCAGAGGTAATGCTACAGAATCCAAACAGAGTACCAGCAGAAGGAAACTATCACACACTTACACACTTGACAGAAAAGTAAATGGGTGAATCTTGTGAGGAAGGTGGGCCCAGTCCCTCTCACAAGATTCCCCAGAACACAAAGGCTAGATTAAGTGCTCAGAACAATCTTTTATTCATCTGCCAAAAGATTCAAGTACAATAAAGTTGAGACTTGCTGATGTCTCTCCAAATCTCACTTACAGACCAAAATCCTCCCCCTTCTAATGTAGATGTCTCCTATTTATAGAGGAGACATCTATTACAATAGATTATTACAGTTCATTCAGTTAACCCATTCTATCAAAAATAAGAATTACAGAACGCTGTTACAATAGTATAATAATATATTCTTTCTTAGGTTCTGGCTGTTACACAGCTGGTAACCGACTTCGACCGTCTTCTTGGGATCCTCGCATTCCTTTATCGTTTCCCCATGCTGTTCCTGATTTAGGCAATGGTAACTGTGTTCTACCTGCTTTAGACAGCTGCTTGATCATGCCGCGTCAGCGTTCTTCAGATAGTTGCCGTTTGTTATTCCTAGCTGTTGCAAAATAGCCTGCTTTAGATGGTTGTTGTTGCTGACTGTAGCAACTGCGTAGTTGCTTCTTCTGGTGTTGCAGCAACTGCGTAGTTGTTGTTTCTGGTGTTGCGGCAACTGCGTAGTTGCTGTTTCTGGTGTTACAGCAACTACAAATTATAATTCCTGCAGGCTTAAGACAATTACTTGGCAACTTAGTCAGCTTTTCCAAAGATAAATGTAAAGATACTCACGAATATGCAATGAACAATTAAACATATAGATATGCGGAAAGTTACTTCGTACCTTGGGGTGATTAAATCATTATGTAATCAAAGCTTACAACTTATGACTGAAAAGGATAATATTATGGCAAAAATATAAGGTCAAAATTGGTCAATTCTGAGTCCTAACAGTCTTAGTCCAGGAAGATGAATTCGGAATGGAACATGTGATCTATTACCTTAGTCGAACGTTAAATCCCACTGAGCTCAAATATTCACATGTGGAGAAATTGGCCTTGGCAGCCGTTCAAGCTGTCCAACGTTTTCGTCACTACATTCTTCTCCGTAAAACTACAGTCATTTTGGATTGCAACCCTATGATCTACATTTTGACGAAACAATTGCTAGGGGGCAAGTACTCTAAATGGATCGTTATCCTGCAGGAGTTCGACTTAGAATTTGAAAAGTCTAAGTCTAAGAAATCTTTAGTTTTTGCAGAGTTGATGTGTGATTTCCCGCGTGCTGACACAGAAACTGTGGCAGAGGAACCCATTGCGGACGAATCTTTGTTTCTCATCAGCACTTTAGATCCATGGTATGGGGATATAATTGTCTATCTCCAAACCCAATCCTTTCGGCCCGAAGTTTCAAAGTCGGAACGTCGGAAAATTCGATTCCAGTCCCAACAGTACAAAATTATTGGAGATACTCTTTATCGCCGTGGGGCGGACTTGGTTTTTCGTCATTGCTTAACTCATGAGGAAGCTGAAAGGGTTTTGAATGACTGTCACTCTGGAGCATGTGGCGGTCATATGTCTGGGTATGCCATAGCCCAAAAGATATTGCACGCTGGCTACTTCTGGCCGTCCTTGTTTAAAGACTGTATTATTGCGGTCCAAAAATGCCACAAATGTCAAGTGTTTGATCGCAAGATGCGCGCACCACCTGCTCCTCTCCACCCTATAATTGCCGTTGGTCCTTTTGCCAAATGGGGTATCGATTTTATTACATGTAACCCTCACTCGGCTGGGGGGCATGCGTATATCATTCTTGCGGTTGATTATTTTACTAAGTGGGCCGAGGCGATGCCTACATTCGAGGCAGACGGCAAGACAACTGTAATTTTCGTATTCAATCACATTATTGCTAGGTTTGGTGTCCCACAAGCGATAATCACTGATCATGGCCGCCATTTTCAAAATATTATGATGACAGAACTTACAGGCCAGCTTGGTTTGCGTCACGATAGCTCGACTCCTTATTATCCACAAGCCAACGGTCTGGTTGAGTCCATCAACAAAGTTTTAGTTATCATGATCCGACGAATCATTGATATTCATCGGTCGAATTGGCACAACATGTTATTTTCCGCGGTTTGGGCATACCGAACCTCAGTGAAAACATCAACAGGGTTCACTCCTTTCCAACTAGTTTATGGTTTGGAAGCAGTGCTGCCCATTGAATGCGAAATCCCGTCACTTCAAATGGCTGTCGAATTACTTCCAGCTACCTCCGAAGAGGAGAAGCGTCTATTATACTTAGCTCAATTAGATGAGACTCGACGTGACGCTGCATTGGCAATCGAGACTCACGCAAAACAGATGAAAGCTCAGTATGATCGCAACGTGACCCCTCAAAATTTTTCGGAAGGAGACCTAGTGCTATTATATGATCAAGCTAACGATAAATTAGGTGCTGGAAAATTCGTTCCTATGTGGCATGGGCCCTAAATTGTCAAGCGAAAGCTAGCAAAAGGGGCCTATGAGCTGGTAGATTTTGACGGGGACTCTTTGGGTAAACCCAGAAATGGACTTTACCTAAAGAGATATTATGCTTAAATGATGGGTATGGAGAATTTACTTAGGTTAGATTTTTCTTTCTAGCTGGTGTGTTTGTTAGTATAGACAGTGTGCTTAGCTTAGAAAGTGTGTTTTTCGTCGTTATTCTGGCTTATCTTGGTTTTACTCTTGATATTGCAGATGTCGACGCCTCTCCAAACGTACATTGGATTCGCTGATGGTGCTTGTCGTAGTACACGGAATATCTCTTCCGCAGCTTGGGTTATCTATTCACCCTCTGACGAGTTAGTTTCTATGCATGGGGTGAGCCTCGGTCAAACAACAAACAACATTGCAGAATACAGTGCAATGATTGAATTATTGTCTGAATCTATTTCGTTTGGGATTCGGAGTTTGATAGTGAGGTTAGATTCTGAACTCATTGTATTACAGCTTAATAGAGTATATGCCATTAGAAATCCAGTGTTATTAAGGTTATTTTTTAGAGTGCGCCTCTTGGAACGTGAATTTGATTACATTGAATATCAGCATATTCCAAGGTCATTAAATACATTAGCAGATGCAATTGCTTCTCGAATGTTAGACAGACATTTGCGATAATCATACATGTAAATTTAAAAAACATTTCATCACACATGTTTAACAAGATAAGCCGGTAATAATGATATATATAGATAGGAGTGTGTCAAAAAATACATCATCTTCGATCATAGGTTGAAAAACACCTTATGATCGGCAAAAATGATAAGTACAAAAAACCAAAATGTCACATGTGTCTACAAAAGTGACCAGCCAGTCACTGGTGGTGCTCTCTATACGACACCACTGCACGCGCTACCCTACACAAGAACCTCCTAAAAGGTCCTGGGACTGCGACCACATAGCGCTGAAGTCTGATAGGAATATCATCTATAGTCGTCTTTGGTATGTCTGCCGTAAGACGCTCTAGGTCTTGTTCCAACTCAGCTAAGGTCTCTGCGGCCGCATCCTGTGGGGCCGGTGCTGGTGCAACTGGTACTCTCCTCTCGAAAGGCCGGAGATTGGCCAGACGCTGTGGGCCTACATCTGCATTTTGAAAATTGTCACTGTCAGTTTTGAGACGATATAAAAACAAAAAAAAGTAAATAATTTAAAAACTTGTGAAAAATGAAGTACCTGTGTCATCCCATTGTTCTCCCGGTGGAAGAATCATGTTCGGATCTCCGCGAAAATCAACTCCGGCATACGGAAAATCCTGAATCGAGAAGACCTAGTTCTCTAACCAGTGAAAATACTCCGGTCTAAATCGGACAACCTCCGTGCCCTCGTCAGGATGACGGGCCATCACCGCAACCCATTGCATCAAATTAGGCTCTCGGGGAGGCCTAACCTCAACAGTAAGCTGCTGTGGGATCAGCATCGGAACCCTCTCTAGGGCAAAACTCACAACTAAAGGCCCATAACCAAAAGTCTTCAGCTATCCGTTTTTGGTCCTAGTCAGTTGGCCCTTTAAGTTGGCCAACACAACATCGCACCAGTTGAAAATGGTGCCCCGATAGCAATCAATCGCCATCCGCATCTGGGATCCAGTGGCAATGTGCAAAGCGGCAGCCCCGCAAAGTCTGGTAACTGTAAAGGCAATTACCATAAGTTCAGGTCGGGATATCTTTTTGATTTCTATCCCCTTATCCTGGTTTTGGTTATTACACCACTCTAGCCGGAGACTAGCAATGGACTGGCCACCCGGCCTAGTCCTGGACAGAGTCAATTGTTCGCCCCTCTTGGGCAAACCAGTGAGAAAGTAAATATCAGAGGGCTCTATCTCGAGTTGGTGCCCTCCAATGTAGAAACACTGATCCTGAACATTCCACCTTTCAACCAGCCACTCTAGAAAGCGCACCTGGGCCCTCATGCCAGGCATGGCCCAGTATTTGTAAAGACCGCATGCCTTCAAAGCATCAATGGAAGGTTGATGATTAATCGCGGCCAAATCAACATCTTCATGCTCTCTCTCGTGCTAATCAAGCATGGTGGGCAATCTACACACCATAAAACATCTGTTAGAGTCCATAAAATTGAAAGTTTTTGGTTGATTTTGGAGAAATTGGAGTTTAAAAATCCACTCCGCGGTGTACGTAGCCCGCCTTTAGAGACAGGGCGTATGTACGCAGGTTCTCTTAAGGCAAGCTGCGTACGCCCGGCATTTTCCCAACTGAGAAAATGTCGGGGTACGCAGGTCACCCATGGGGCACCTGCGTACCCCGAAAAGCGGACCTTGAAACCCCCCCTCAAGCTTAAAAACTCTAAATGGATAGAAATGCAAGGGAGGATGTTGTAGAATACCTGATGAGACGGCGTTCGGTTTCGACGGTCGGATTCTCCGCAATGTCCACTGGAAGTTTCTTGCCAAAAGCCCTTTTTCTCTCCTCAACAGTAAAATGGTAAAAATGAAATGGTAAAAGCCCTTTTTATAGGTTTTTTGAGTAAATGAATGTCAAATTTGTTTATTTTCCACCATGAAAAGGTATTTTTCAAGTATTTTTATCTATCTTTAAACAGGTATGAGTAATGTGTTGGTTTTTGCGCAGGATAAAAGGATTTTCAGGGAAAATGTCATTTTTCACATACAAAAACATCAGAGTCATCTTTTAAGCCCTTTTCTGACTCCTAAAACATGAAAAGATTGCCGAGCGTTTCTTTTACACTCGTTAAAATGGAATTAAAAGACGGTCCCCTTATAGCCCTTTTCTGACCGTAAAAACATGAAAAGATTGCCGGATTTTTGTCGTTTCAAATTCGATACTGGAAATAAAACGACGTGTCCTTGATCGCTTTTTACTTTTCAGGTCAAAGACACTAATCATGAAAGTACTCCTTGGTCGCAAGATCAAGCGGTTCTCTCAAGTACTATTTTATACTTTTTTGGGCTTGGGAGACACAACTTTACGAAAAAGTTCAACCTGGAGTCTTCTTAAGTTTTTTCAGACTCTCTAAAATTGAAAAACGCCGAGTTTCTCCTATACTAGACTCATTAAAATTTCACAGTAAAGGACCTGTTCGATTACAAACAGGAACGGACCACTCCTTCTTAGGGTTCGAATCAAAACTAAGTTGGACTCATCCGAAGGATGAGCTTATAATCAAGCATATGTTATCCTCCTCAAGCTTGTAAAAAATAAAGAGGTACTTGCCAGAAATGGTGGGGGAAAAGAGAGAAAAATGAGCCTATTTGTTATCCTTTGTCTCAGAAGAAGCCTTATCACCGCTCTTGAACACGACACTTTTCGTTCACCTGGGTTGGGAAATCCTTTGCCTCACAGTTGATCAAACCACATTGAAAGTCTTCAGCTGGGTATTAACTTTGGGTCAAATGTCACCGAGCCATCTGTTGTGTCGTTATGTGTTCAAGAGGTCTCTGCAAATAAACCATTCATCTGCAAAATACCCATCATCCATCTCGATCATCCCTGAGTCCGTCCTTACAGCTACATTTCTTCAACTTGATCTATGATTTCGTGTTGTGGGCCTGCCTGCAACGGGTCGCTTTCTATCGACATCAGCACATTATCTAGAAAGATGACCTAGAAATCGTTAGTACCTTGAAATCAGCATGCATCAATGGTAGGTTTCTCGCCTTTGACGACGGTTTACATCATTGACTTTCGATCGAAGGATTCCGTGAAATGTTCGACATCAACTCATTCATTCACATCTCATGGATTGTACTGGGTACTTTGAGAACCATTGACATTACTGGTGGTCTCTATCACGCTTGTTAACAGTTTACATCATTGACTGGTAATCAAGTGGTTTCTACCATGTTCGACATCAACTCATTTATTCGCATGGATAGAATCATACCTTTTCGGGAAATAGAAATGAAGACCCTGGATCTAGTTTCCACCATCCAGGCTGCGAGGAGTTTTGTATTCATTATACAGTAGACTAACTATAAACAGATGGCTGCATCCATACTGTGTCTACACAAGTCTATGATTATGATGTATTGCAAAATCATTCCTGTATCAGAGTAGTAGTTATTTTGTTAGTTAAAGTTTTCAATCTGAGTATGGGAATGCCTACCTCAGCGATGATATGATCTTATATATGTATTTTGTGTTGAATACTTGCAGGTTCCGACTGGGCTCTCCACAAGATAATCCTTGAAATGATAAAGTACTTCACGCTTCCTAGATGATATGAAACCCTAATCTACTACAGGCTTCGCACTTTAGGGGGCAATATGTTACACTAAAATTTGTCACCATGACTATTTGCAGTCAGTATGGCTCCATCAACTGTCATACTATCCTCCTTAGCAAGTCTCATACCTCTGCTCTCCATGTCAAACTCCAAGAAAGAGAGAAAGTCTTTAAAAATCTATATATCTCTGGGTACGCAGTTTCTCTTAGCCTTACCTGCGTGTACGCACTCCAAGTTCACAATAACTGCGTACTTGTACGCTCTGTCTGTAAAGCAATGGGTGCATACTCTTGTAAAGGTCAAAAGGTGCAAGTTTCACTCCAAAAAAGTTACTTGTGGTCATTTCTAGAGCATTCTAGAAGCTTGTTTGACGTGTATGGAGCGCCTCCAGATGGTTCATGTATCCCTATGAAAGAGGAACTTATCCCATCAAGAGGGGAGCTATCCCATCCAAAGAGGGACTTATCCCATTGATGGTGGACCTGATTAACTTCCTCTAGAGCACTATAAATACAGGCATTGGGCCAGAGGGAAGGGAGGTTGAAAGCTGAACATTCTTAAGGGTAGATGCTGTTGGAATTAGAACTCCCTTGTAAAGCTTGAGAGGAGAGATTCCCATCCTTTCCTAGCCTTATTTGGAAGTGGGTGAGCTGATCAAAGTAAAGGAAAACTCTTGCTGGACCCTAAGAGGGACCTGCACAACACCAAGCCTCAGGTTGTAATGGTTTCTTTTGTTTCCACTTAATACAAATGAACTCATTTTTCTCAACAGATCGTTATTCATGATTTGTTTCATATACTCCTTGGTCTGTATGATGGATATGTGTTATTTTATAAGTTTATCAGGTGCTATTTAATCTTTTGGCTTGTTAGTGAATGCAAGTTTCGAAGAGAAGGAGGAGCTCATCCGGATCGGCGAGGCTGGACTACTACAAAGCGTTGGACTAAAGGTATGTTATAATCACCTGATTACTTGTATTCTAAATGCATGTTTAGAGAAAGGTAGTGTTTATTTGTCTTGTTTGTCACTAGAAAGCATTTGCTTCTAGGGAGGTCGGTTTTGTCCGCAAAATCGACTCTTTCCGCATGACACCAACACTGGTATCCGAACTGCTATTTATAGCAGTGCTATTTTTAGCACTTCTATTTTTAGCATTTCTTGTTGCCATTTTCAACAAGCCATGCGGACTGTTTTTTCCTTGATGTTGGAGATGGTGTAGCCCCTCTTCTTATTTTCTAGCTTATACTTAGTTTTCATGGCCTCCGCGAGGGCCAAATCACTGCCCTTTCCTTCTGATATGGTCGCGGGGTCCTTTCCTTTGTAGGGGAGCCGAGAAATGCAATGAATTAGGTCTGTCATGATGGGGATAAGCTCCTCCAGCCATATATACCCATCATGTACCAGATAGAGCAGCTTCCTGATGATGAAAATGGTTATTGGGGGGTGGTGGAAATGCGACACCCAAAGTAGGTTCAGCAGCCCGACCTTTTCCACACCACGCAACTACTTCCGCGGCTCCAATGTTGTTACTACCCCCATGGTGTGCTGCTTCATGAGGTTCCCAGTCTCAAGGTGAGGGAAATTCTCGTAGTCAGCGAGGTCCCAATATTCAAATTTCATTGTCAGAACGCAGCCCAGGTGCGTGACTTCAAACATAATGCCATCTGGGAGGAGCGGGGTTTGGAGCGAACTCTTAGTCTTGTCCAGGTCTTTGGGTACTTTGGCCTTCCCTTTCCATGGAGGGACATAGGCGGGTATTTTAATTGCAGAGTGCCTAGGCTGAGTATCCCCCTCGATGCCTTCGTCTTCTTTTGCTGTGATGATAAGGGCTTGCAAATCTTCTTCTTCCTCGTCTATTTCTATCGTGACGACTTTCCCCTTCTCTTCCATCGATAGTTTGCTGCGCAACAGGCTCCTTGGGGACATGCGTATGGGAGCCATTGCTTGTTTATACTTCTTGGGTCTTGGCGTATGCGGTGATTTGGGGATCTCTACCACAACCCCAAAACCTTCTGGAACATCCTCCACAGTTAGGGCTTGCGTGGATTCACCGATGGTCACCTCTTCTATTCCCAAACCATTCTTAGTTGTTGTCATTGTATCTGGGCTGTAATCTGTCACTCATGAATTCGAGGGCTCAATCAATGCTCGACTTACAGTGCTCAGGGCTCTGCTCAATTGCTCAATTCTCAAATGATCAAGTGTTATTTGCTGGGTAGCCCTTTGTGTTTTATAGCGCTTTTTAAATTCAAATTCGACCGTTCGCCCCAATTTTGGTTCATTAATGCTTTCTTGGCGGCACAACCCTCCGTGCGTGGCCGCAGACCTTGTGATTCTCTGCTTCTGCGCACATCTCCAATATTGCGTAGCTCCTGGACAGAATAGTTTATAGTCCTGCGCTCCCTTCCAACTGCCTAGAGTGCTAAGGCTGTCCTTCCCCTGGCTAGTCAGGTGGTCGCACCACCCGTGTGGGGCTCCATCTTGTCCTCCATCACGGTTCTTGGAGAATCCCCACCTTCTATTGTTGTGGTTGACATCATGCACTTCACCATTTTCAATGCGCTACCTTGGTCACTATGTTTGGCGATATGCGGTCCAAGCCAAGGCATCAGACTAACCAATTCACGATGATAGTTCTCAAACTTGTCAGTATGATCGTGCGCATCTTGCCTTATCATCCTAGTTTTTTGAGTGAGAAAATCTTACTTTATCTCGTCCTCCAGCTCCTTGACCTATGTGTCCATAAAAGCGCTTTTCTTCCTTAACTGTACCCTTTCTTTTTCAAGTTCACGGAGTCTAAGGTTTCCTTGTTGGATTTCTTCCTCAAGTCCCGTGCGTTCTGTTTCTTGCGGCTGTGTGATCCCTCCTTTCTGGGCTTCGCGAACCATCGTATCTACGGGTGATACTATGCGCGGTCTAGGCTTTGCATGCTCCATAGGGATTATAGCCTCTGCTTCATACTTCAGCTTCGGAAGCACCCGTGTGGTCAGGGTTTTCATATATTCCTATAAGACGATAGAACCGTTGGTATGCACAGGTCCCATTTAGTGCCTCTCACATGGGGGACCGCGTTCAGTACTTCACACACTTTGTCAAAGGCTTCCACGTGGATAATCTTTAGTGCGCTTGGTATTATCATACTTCATCGTTCGTGCCATAGTATTGCTTGCTCCTGCTTGTTGGTCCTATTACCTATCGCAAGGATGATGTGCATTCATGCAGGTTGTGTACCATATGCCTGTACTCATCTGGAGAGGTAGGTGCACAGGCTGTTTCGTCCATCATACTCGGCTTTCATCCACATCTGAGGCTTTCCAAACCACCTGAGAATCATCCTTCCGCATTTGTGCCAATCCTCAAAACCTCTTTGATGCGTACCCAACCATCTTGTGGGCGTAGTGCGTAGTGCCCATTTCAGAGTGTCAAAACACTACTGTTTAGGTACTTCACTTTCAAATTTGTTCAGGAAATCATCCACCTGGGTCAACCTGTCATACATAGGTAGATCTCTTACCTCTGTTTCCACGCAGTGTAGAGCATGGTTACCTCGTGTAACCAGTTCTACCATCGTTCTATCTCCTCGTCCGAATTTGAGGTGCACGAGCTTTCACGCTCCCACGAAATCCTGCCATCCGCTATTGGATTCACCCAATCCTACTCCCATGCGGTTATCTTGTAGATACAGTCTAGATCGTCGTCGTTGTCGCAGTCGTGCACCGGCTCTGTGTAGCACGATCCTTCCGCAGGGTCTAAAGCTACCATTACGCATAGTGGCTTTTTCTCGAAAATCATCTTGCACTTCTTTAGATTTATCACTCCATTCATATCAGTGGCCCAATATATTCCCAGTAGCACGGGATAGGGATTGTTGTCATCAACAATGTCTATCACTTCGAAATCTGCAAGTGCACTCGCACCTTCGATATCCACCGTTATTCCCTGTAGTCTCCCCATAGGTAGGATCTTTTGTTGGTTTTCCATCCGCAATTGAATAGGAGACCATTGCAATGAGGGCCTGCCCATGCGCTCCCATGTCTACTTTGGCAAGATGTTCACGTTCGATCCTAGATCCAAAATCACTTGATCTATCTCATATTCCTTGATTTGCGCAATCAATCTCATCTCCCTTCATGTTCGCGTTTATGCTTTTCGAGCTTCTGGACTACGCATGGTTCTCCTGGTCCAACACATCTAGTGATGAGTTCTTGCAGCCCTTTCACCACTTTGCTGTCGCGTAGCAATTTCATGCATGTCTCCAGAAAGGTAGTAAGCATTGATGGGTCCTTCTCTAGTTCTAGTTTGTCTTTACTACATGAAGTGGAGGCCTCCGTGAAGCTCTTCTTAGCTTCCATGAATGTCTCCTTCGCGCACCCCAAACTGAATTCTGGTTCCTTTGTTGGAGCCTTGCAAACCTAGGCACTCTCTTCGGGTTGCTTACCTTTGTCATCTCTTGTCGTAATACCACTTCGGAGCACGTTGTTTACATTCGGGTCCTCCTCACGCAGCTTAGACCTCATCATTTGCAGGTTCTAAGTAGGGGGAGGTTGGAGTGTTCATTTATCACACAACCTCGCTATCAGTGTGGGGCTGTCCTCCGTCTCATGATCAAACTAGGTATAATATAAACATGATGATGTCGTCAGATTTGTAAAATTGTGAGCATATTTCCCTGGCCCTCTGTAATTGTAACAGATCAGCTGTCTGTGACCCCTTCCCGGCCCCATTCCACCTCGACCTCGTCTACACCCCTGAAATCTAGTGCACGCCATCCCTGCATTTTGATTGAGGGCTCACGTTTCGGTTTGAACTCTATAGGTAGGAGTCTGATCCATCATCAGTTCATAACTTCTACAGGTACACTCATCATGGCCTATTGACCTGCATAAATTACAGGATAACTGTTGGGATGTATGCGTATACTTCTACAATAGATGGCAGTTATTTGTAGCGTTCTTCCCTCCTATATGACAAATCGCGCACCACAATGCAGGTGCCGCGCTTAGTCCTGCTTGTGCCTCTGGTCTCAATGGCATAGGCCCTCCTCCTGCTAGGTAGTTTGTGAAGACTGGACAATGGTCCTTGTCATGTCCCTAGCCTTTTCACTTTATGCACCATACCTCCTCGTGCGCTTCTAGGTGAGTTGTCTTTTCTTGTTTCAAACTCTGCATCTCAAGACAAAAGTTTTCCAACTGTGCGTGGATTTGTTGGACTCCCAAGTTAGGATCTTGTATCGGAGTCTCTTGCAGTCTCATTGCGATCTCCAAGGTCTTAGCCTGAGTTGACAACATCTATTGTGACAACGTGTTCCTTAGATGCGGCATTAACGACGCTAGAAACCATGTGCAGTGTTGCCCATCTGTCAAGGTCATATTGGCTTCATGAATCATACACTTCAGTATCTGATCTAACTCATGGGGGGGTCTCGCCTGGAAGCATTATGATCTCCTTAAATCCAATAATCTACTGTGTCTCTGATTTTGGCCTGCTAAATTCCCTGTTTAACGCAACTTGGATATCCACGATCCTTGCGTTTCAATTTCCATTGGAATGCTTAATGTACCATGTTAGTGCATAATCCTGCAAGGTGCCGACCAACATTTCTTTCTTTATGTTGTCATCTGTGACTCCCTATGCTTCCCATACATCCTTTACCATGAACCAAAATTGGTTCGGATCTTCATTCCCTACTCCTTTGAACACCGACAATTTTATTGCGTTCGTTATATTGAACTGTGGTGGTGGCGGAGGTGGTGTGGGCGAAGATGGGGGTGAAGATGGTGAAACTGGTGGTGGTGTAGGTGGGGGTGGTATGTGCGCAATTCGCTACCTTATTAGACTGATCACACTTCTTGGTGAAACCTTCGCGACATCCTCCTCACTCTCCCTCGAAGGTGAAATCAAGGGACTAGTCTCTAATTCTTCGCTACCTTCGTTTATGTAGATCCTACCACTTCACATAGCCCCAAACATCAATTTATTCGCATAACTCGCTTTTTACACAGTAGCATTTTAATCGAAGTGTTCAAATGTTTAACGTACTTACCTCGCGATCCTTTGAGGAAGCATCGTTCCACCTCGCTATAGCTAACTGAAGTATCTACTGCGAACTCGGTGATAAACCCTCCTATAATTCGATCGAGCCAATGGTCCACAGTGCACGTGATCTTATCTTCTGATGCTTCCAATCTGCGCACTAACTCTGGAGTCCACACAATATGTTTGTTGAGACTACACCTTCCCTGACTGTCTGCTAGCTTCACGATCCACTCATACAACTCGGAGGGGAAGGATGCAATTTTTTTTCATGGATTTCTATATATAAGTAGCGTTCTAACCACTCTTCCTTCGATACTCGTGAATTCCTATTTTCCTGCGCCGCGAACTCGTGAATTTTCCTGTCCAACCACTCTTCAATTTGTTTCTTTGTCGGATTCCAGTGATACGACATCAAACATCTCTTATGCAGATCCTAGTCCTGACAATGGAACCATTTGTTGGCTTGTTGGGGCCTGACCCAGGTTTAGAGTTGATTTAGCCAAACAAATCTTGGTATTACTGGCCCTTTTGGAAACAGTCTGTAGAGTGCAAACTGAGGTCTCACTCAAAGTAATATGGGAGGGTGCTAGAACCAGGTTTCCACACCCTGGAGATGTCTTGATGAGTTCAAGTGGTTTGCGGTTCAACCCTATGCACAAGTTGCTTCACGCAATCTATGGTACCTCGCAGCCTAAGATATTTCCTTCGTGAAACCCTACCCAAGGGCTGAACACTACGTTTCTGTGTTATTACGCAAGACTTCAATGATATTCTACTATTAGTTGATTACATTAGCCTACTTGCATGCTTTAATTTATACTTAACAATATAAACCATTCATACAGGTGCGCAGAGTAAATAAACAATATATTTGCAATTTATATCAAACATGCATTAACCCAAGAACAGATACACAAATTGGTAACAAAACTTCTCTTTATTAATTTCTTCCTCAGTTACAGAATCGACTCCGCCCTGCGCACTCAACTGTAGGGGTCCACGCACTCAGCTGCAAACTACTAGGCCTCTGCACACTCAGCTACAGAGCCTTCTCCTACTCTACGACCCAAGACACACTTAGTCACTTAGATTCTTTCTTATCTCTACTACTTCCTTTTTCTTCTTTCTTACACTTAGAGCCTCGCTTTATTTATACAATCCCATGGTCTGCGGACCATGGGTAGGCCGACATTACATTACAAAACTAGGGCGGACAACCCTGTGACTCTATCATACATTTAGCGCTCTGTGCCCACACTTCGCGAAGTATTTACAACAATATCAGGTCAAAACTTGAGCTTTGAGCCCCAAAACATGCCTAGGGGGGATTCCATGCCCAAAAACTCTTCATTAAAAATAATGCCTTGAAATACCATTTCTTTATCTTTACAAGCTAGCTGATATATATTGTTAGCACGTGGTTGAATAGATGGGGGGGGGGGGGGGGTTCTTACAACACCCAAGAAATGGAAAAAAAACTTAAAAAAGAATGCAGGAAAGAAACAAATTCGAAGTAAATAAAATTTGCAAAAAAACTAGGTAAAGAGAAAACCAAACTGTAGCAAGTTACCAAGGTCAATCCCCTAAGTGCCTCCCTGACAATGGCGCCAAAATTTTGGGTGCAATATAGGGCTTATAAATGTACCAACATTTAATTTTTCAATCTGGAAAGTTTGTGAGGTTTGAGACGCAGCACTGGAAATGCCAGAGAAAGCCCCTAACAACCTACAAAATAAATGCTAGTCTATCTTGCGTAATAATCTCATCAATAAATGAAATCCTGCACTAAATGGAATTCAAGAAAACATCAATCCACACAATTAAAACGTGCGGGAAATAAAAGGCAATTAACAGTGTGAAAGGAAATTCTAATTACAAGCGAACAGAAGGAAAACTAAACTAGAAATCAAGCAGTGCCGGCATAATAACAAAAAGACTGTAAATGCTGGAATAAATTCAAAAGCAATTCAAAACCATTCTATTTGCACTAATTCTGTGTAAGGTTAACTTGAAATCACCGTCAAGTAAATATGCTGCATAAATAACTTATGAAAGTATTTAAATTAATGTAAATCTCTCGCCTTCCTTGCCCTGAAAATAAATCTTGCAAACTCTCCAGAAGTTTAATGGAAAGTAAATGACACAATTTACCTTCATTAATATTGGCTCTGCGACATCCAAATAATATATGGTTTTTGTAAGCAGAGTTTTAAATGGATCTATCAATGCCTCAAAACCACACCCACTCACATCATTTTCATATTCTGGAGTATAAATCAATTGCATCTCATCAACGCATAAGTAGATCTTGTCAACAAGAACAACTGGAGAAATATCCCAAGCGTAAGCACAAATAAGAATAATTTCTTAATGCAACAAATCAATGAAGTTTAAATCTGAAGGGAAAACACTACAACAATTTAAATAAAGTTAACTTGAAGACGGAAAAGAGACTTGAAACAGTTAAGTCTTTCACACAGAAAGTAATAATTAGGATGCTATTTAATCTAAAAAATGAGAGCAGTGTCGAGTTTGTCGGGCGGCCAACCCAACCATCTCACACCCTCTTTGAGTGCCTGATTCACAAAAAAATAGAAATCATTAGACACAACAAGTAGATAAACATAAAATGTTGGGAAATTTCTTCAATTAATTACTGAAACATCATTTACATTATGCAGACATCCCTCAACTCCAACAAGACCAGAGGAGTGATCTACAGTTGTGAATTGCGTGAGGCTACATTAGGACAACTCATCTTGCCTTCTATGACTTTCTCTCCCATGCACTGTTCCTGGTTGGATCACTATCTAGTTCATTAATTAACTGACTAATCGTTATTGCTCCTGAAAATCTCTTATATAGCATTAAATTATAATTTGGGCTTTTAATTAGCCGATTAGAATAGAGGAAGTAGATCTCAACAATTTTCCATAAATAAAATTAGTTTACAACTAAATGTCAAAACAAGGATGATTCTGGCGAATCATTCCTCTTTTCCTGGAATGGTGTTGTTGCTGGACTCCACGTAGGATGGGTGCTATGCTGTATCATAACCACATGACATAGATGAGGGCAGAGCATTGCGTTGACTCCAACGTAAATGTGTCTGTGGTCATTTGCTTCAAGCGTTCTCCACATCCTGTTGGTGAAGAGCAATCCTTGAGGTCCACAACAAACACCTCCTAATCTATTCCTTTTCCCTCCTTGAGAGCTTAGAAAGCATCTTGTATCGGGTTCCCACTCCTTGAGAACAGCCAAATAAATCTAATGTCTCTCTGACAGTCATCTCGCCATGATGTAGATCATTTTGACTAATGTATGCCGATGTTCTTTGAGGTATGAATTCGTTCATTTCATTCCCATTATAAGTCACTTTACCAGATACTTTGAGATCAGAGCCGAGCTTCCTAACAAGGGCCAATATCAAAGTTGTCTTTCCAAAGCTTGGAGGTCCAAGAACCAGAGTCGTTCTAGAATGTTTTATTACACTATTGATATCATGGAGTATTTTCTTTGTTGGAGCAAGGCCAATAGAGCCTATGATACTCTCGAAAGTATTGGCTGTAAAGTTGAATAGAGTTGGTAGAGCTTTATTCCCAACATAAACATCTGCATCAAAGCTCAACAAACTGCACAGAAACACGCAATGCAGAGGATCACAACTCATTGGTTGATGAGACCGTTCCACATTTTGCCAAATCCATGGGCTTCTTGATAATCTCAAAATACTTGTCAATGCCAAGCCAAACCTCTGAACTCACTGGCTTGTTGAAAGGCCAACTGCTGGGATGGTTCATTAGAGATTGTGATAGACAAGCACACATTATTCTTATGGAGGGACTAAATGTTTTGATACCATATGCACCATAGAAAGCCAAGGAACAAAATCATATAAGTCAACAACTGATACAATTCAAAATATCGTTGCCTTCATGAACAAAGAATAAGACTAGGTTTGAGTTCAACATAGTGCAGGAAGCTACTGTAACTAGTGCATGAATCCCAATGTATAGTGCATACAGGTAAGCGCAATGGTGCAAGCATGTGAATGCACTAGTGCAGGCACATCCCAAAGTATAATAAATGAGTTTTAATCCTGCAACACACAAGCCTTAATTAAACTCTTATTAATTATATTTTAATCCTATTAAAACAAAGAAGTAACAAATACTCTTCGAAAATACTCATTTAGTCAATTGACAACATGAGAGAAATAGATAAAAAATAAGACAAAACTGAGACCCAACAGAGATGACATGTAGGATGACCTATATAAAATATATTTAATCTCCTCTTTCGCTTATATTTAGCATATGCAGGCTCCTCTTTAACTTTTCTTTAACTCCCTCTTTGGCTTTTCTCTTGGCTCTTCTTTGGCATGTCTAGACTATGGGCTCCTCTTTGGTATTGTATTAATAAAACTCTTCTTTTGGGTTTCTGCCTAGAAGGACTTCTATTTTTTATATGTGAACCAATGCTTTTGATCATCCTCTCTATGCTTCCAATGCTGCTCTCTTAGGTTTGCTCCTCTTTGGCATTAATTGGGTCTCTCTCTCTCTCTCTCTCTCTCTCTCTCTCTCTCTCTCTATATATATATATATATATATATATATATATGTATATATGGGTCTCATCTCCTCTTTAATCTCTTGTTTGGATGAATGCTTATGCTATATTTAAACCATATGGACATCAATGGCAACACCTAAAATGAGATATCAATAGTTATTTTGGAGACTCGACGAATGCCAAAGATGATAAAACCCAAGACGGGAGCATCAAAAGCTTTGGTTCACATATAAAAAAGAGGAGTCAATACAGAGAAAAACCCAAAAGAAGA
Source organism: Pinus tabuliformis (assembly GCA_031772625.1). NCBI lineage: Eukaryota > Viridiplantae > Streptophyta > Pinopsida > Pinales > Pinaceae > Pinus > Pinus tabuliformis. Next base: position 232,146,479 of record CM062805.1, read on the forward strand.
GTTTTATTAATGTAATACCAAAGAGGATCCCATAGTCTAGACACACTAATGAAGGGGCATGAGAAAAGCCAAAGAGAGAGCGAAGGAAAATTTAAAGAGGAGCCTGCATATGCAAAATATAAGCCAAATAGGAGATTAAATATATTTTATATAGGTCAGCCTACTTGTCGGCTCTAAGGTCAACCGACATGTCTCTTCACCATATAACGAAATAAGTATCTCTCTCTCTCTCTATATATATATATATGCACACACACACTTATTTTGTTCTATGGTGAAGAGACATGTCAGTTGACCTAAACTCGTCCATTCTAGCTTAGAAAATTTGGTCAAGCAAGAGAAAAGGGTTTGGGCTTTAGGCAAAAAAAATGAATAGTTATAGTGATGTAAAACTTCATGATAAATACGAATATTTTGTTGCAAAAAAATCTCTATGGAATACCCCTTTGCACTTGAGGAACCTGTGGAGAATACTCGCACATCTATGGATACATTTTGATACTTCTTTTGTAGACCTATAGTTACATTCCCTTGCATAACTATGAACATAGCCTACAATTCAGACTTGTGGAATAATCACACCTATGTTAATTTATCTTCAGAACTTTGGAGAGATAAATTCACACCTGTGGTACCTCTTAAGGACCTATGCTAGCACCTTTCAAACCTGTAATAAGCATCAAAATCTTGGACCTGTGGTTATTATATTTAATTTTTTAAAATTTAATATTTGGAATATTACATTCTTATATCTCGTCTTACCGCCCGGAAACTTCAAAGCCATGAACACATCTAACACACTTTCAATCAATGCATGCAAACAATGTTAGTTACACATATGCACCTCTAATAGCCTCCCAAAAAATGGTGCCAAAATGTTGGGAAGATCAATTTCTCTTTTAATTCATAATAGCCAATCCTACTCACACATAAATTTTCAATATGGGAAAGCTTTTTGTTTCAAGGATATTATGCAAAATATATGCAAGAAAAAATGGAAACTAGTGCTAATAAGATCTCAAAACCAATCATTGTAAATATCACCCTCAACACTCCAAACAAACTTGTTGTTACACTCCAAATCTTGATCACACTTCAAAAAGAAAAGACAAGCGTTGTAGAATAAATCACACTATTACTCTTATTCAAAAGAAAAACAACTCCTGGAAATTATTCAATACTTGAACAATAAAAAACGATTGTTGTAACACCCATTCGATCAATTAAACAAACCAAAGAACTATAACAATAATCAAACAATCATCACATCTAATGAAGGATTGGTCCGGGACTTACATTGTTACACAATGGTAGAGGCTACAATCCTACAACAATTCAATACATGAACAAGATTTGTAACAGTAATAGTAAATTGGACATAACTCACAACCGAGAGGAAACAAATGTACTACTATGATACCTCTCTAACCAGTGATCGTTGCTAAGGAGGGCTCTTCCTCCTTAGTAGGGGTTGGTAATTTACAATGTAAACAAATTAATTAGGAAATATATATGGATCCATGAATGGTAAAGAGTTGCATTGATGAAAGTTGCAATACATAATTACAATGATGGTTCCCCCCCTCTGATCTCTAACTATGCATGTCCCATGAGAAGGGAGTACATTATTTTATAGTTTCAAATTACATTCCTGTTTTCTAAAAACATGATCATCATGAGAATCTCTCTATTCTCATGTGATCCAAATTTAGATTATACAAAATTGTCACGTAAAAAATTGTCTTAATTGAAATAGTCACAGAAGTTAACTATCTCCAAGTTGTCTGTTGATGTGGAAATTCAAATTTTCTCAATTTAACCAAGGCAAAGTCAAATTGAGACTTTCTTGCTGAATTTCTCAACACTTCCTCTTAGCAAGAAAGGTATTATCAACCACCCCTATCCTACACTTGTGGAACTCGAACTTCCCTCTTAACAAGGTCTCTGTTAAGATGTTAGCAAATTGTTCCTCTGTTAGAATGTATTGTAGCAACATTATCAGTTTCTACACATAGTCTCGTAAATGATGATACCATATATCTATATGCTTGGTTTGATTATAAAATACTAAATTCCCAGAGAAGTTAATGCAACTCTAATTATCATAATAGATCATAGTTGGATCCATCATCTGATCAAACAGTCCCACACGTATCTCTCTTATCTAGATCACCTCATATGTTTCTTGACTTGTATCCATGTATTCTACTTCTACCGAGATGAGCACCACAAATCTTTGCTTCCTACTATACCAAGAAACCGTTGTACATCCAACACTGAAAATTCCACTTGATGTACTCTTTCATTCGAATGGAATCCCTACCCAATCTGCATCTGTGAAGCCACATAACTTCACTCCCTCTATCTATCTGTACCATATCCCATACTGGGTAGTGCATATGAGGTACTGTAAGACATGCTTTGCTACCTTCGAAAAAAATTTGGTTGACCTAACCATATCTTGGCTCAGCTAGTTGAATGCATAGCACATATCTGGTCGTGTGTTCACAAGATACATCATTGAACCCACTAACTACCGGTAAATGGTAGAATCCACCTCTTCACCTGAAGTGGCAGTCTCCTTTCTCCAGTTGGTCACTAGAGGTGTCTCCATGTGCTTACAAATCTCCATGTAGAATCTCTACAATATCTCGTTGGAATACTTGCCTTGAGACAAACAATTCCCAATCGCCTTTTCATACTTCCAGCTTGAGGAATTAGTGCATGAGTCCCATGTCCTTCATCTCAAATTCCCTTGAAAGGTCCTCCTTGCAAGAGCTGATCAATTGCTCATCACCTGTTAATATTAAATAATTAACATATAAAAAAATGATAATAAATTTACCTTATACAAAGATATGATATAGGTTCTCATTCTCATCACTTTTGGTGAAGCCCAGTCTAATGAGATAACTGTCGATCCTGTACCAAGCTCAGGTTGATTGTTTGATATCGTACAATGCTCGCCTGAGTCTGCATACATGAGACTCTCGATCAAATGTCTCAAAACCTTATGGTTACTCTATGCACACCTCCTCCTCAATAAACCCACTGAGGAATGTTGTTTTTACATCCATCTGGTGGATCTTGCACCCAATTTGTGTAACCAGTGGAAGACTTGATCTAATGGATGAATACCTTGCTATGGGAGAAAATGTTTCCTCATAGTAAATTCCCTTAACTTGAGAGAATACTTTGGCAATAAATCTAGCCTTTTACTTCTTTATGCTTCCATCTGATGCATGCTTAACCTTTAATATTCATCTCAAACCCAAAACTGATTTATCTTCCAATCTTGTGACCATATCCCAAGCACTATTCGTCATGATGGATTCATATTCTACCACCATTGCATCAACCCAAAATGGTTACTCCACTACTTCATCAAAAGAGGATGGCCAAGTCTCTACTAGCTTAGTCATTAATCCATGTAGCTAGTGTATCTCTCAAGTGACCTCCTTTTCCTGCACAAATTTGAAGGAGCTCCCACATTCTCCCTCACATCCTACACCAATCTATCAGCTTCCCTGGTTCTTTTTCTCCCTTCTCTAGATGGTTCTGCTTGGGTGGATGTCTCCACTCTACCTCCTCTCTAATCCTCCATTTGTGGCTGCTCCACAACTTCCTAAGGCTCCCCCTCTGGAGCTAAAATCTCCTCTTCTGGTGGGATTAGAGGCTCCCTCTCAACAATGCACCTCATTTATTTCTCCTCATCAAAATTTACATCCCTTCACACAATTGTCATTCCGAGGGAAGGTAAGTACTCCCAGTAATTGTGTGGAGTTTTGGTGTAACCCACAAAAACTCCCAACTAGTATGTCAGCTAAAGCTTCTTCCTCGAATATTTGGAGACATGGAAGTTGTTGAAAATGCAATAAGAAAAGTATTGATTTAATTTCCCCTTGAATTAAATTAAGAGAAAAATTGTAATTGCACATCACAAGACAACTTGTACGAGTTAACTAAGTTAATTTGACTTAGTTGGTTTACTTAATTCTAGTTGAGGTTATAACTTGAGTCCTGTAGAGTGTGTCTTACTTTATAGGAGCCCTGGTTGAGTTTATCTTGAGTTGTAATTAATTAATTCAATTTAACTCAGTTAAGGCCAGTTAAACTAGTTCCAACTGATGGAGGAACTTGTAGGAGGTCTAACAGTGGGGTGCTGCTTGATGTGTTCAACCAGTTAATTGATAATTCATCCATAAATAACTCATGCATGTGAGATTTGAGAGTTACCTAGTTGAGATTGGACTTCAAGGGAAGTGTAATATCAGTTGTATAATTATCCAAATTGTATAGATGGTGCATGCAGTCAGAGGAAGAGCCTAAACGAATGGCACAATCCAATGGAGGAAAATTCCTATTAAGTAGGGGCCTAATTCCACATTGAATAATGCAAGGAAGTAGGATCTTGGAAGGCTAGGAAGTTGGCTAAGTATTGGACAAAGGAAGTTGGATAGGCAGAGGATAGAAAATACTTAACATAGCATATTAAATTCATCCAAGGATTGCCTAGGAAGCAGTGAGATAGATAGAGATAATGTAGAGGTTGCTCGGGCTTGAGAAAATCATTGGAATCTTCTCATATTTTCTTATTAATGCAATATACATATAGCAGGGGCTTTTAGCTGTGGCTTTTCCCATGATAATCATTTTGTAATGTGTTGATTGAATTCTTTCTCTTGTATGCTTCATGATTCCACAATCATTTAATTGTTTCTGCTAATGAGCAGAGTAGATTCAAGTCTATTGTTTTAGCATATTACAATATGTAGTTTGAATCTAAAAGGAATTTCCACATGGTATCAGAGCTAGATTTGTAGAAATTTATACATGGTATCAGAGCTAGATTTGTAGAAATTGTGACATGGTATCAAAGTTATATTTGTACAAATTTCTACACGGTATCAGAGCTATATTTGTAGAAATTTCTACAAGTAAAGAGAGGCTCCATAATTATGATGTGAGACACTTCTAAATTTCTCCTCGAGAAAGCCTGCTTCGGTCTAATCATAGCAAGAATTTGACGAGGACTCTAGTTCTACAAGTAGACTATTGTGTTACATGCCTTTGCACACAAATGTAATGGTAGGCCTTGGTCATGTAGCATAGCTCTTGGAACTCCCACAATGCTACAGTTCTTTCTCTCAGCCACCCCATTCTGCTACGAGTTTTGGGGTGTTGTGAACTCTCTTTGAATGCCTTCTTTCGCACATAAATACTTGAAGTCATTCGAAACATACTCACCTCCATTGTTGCTCCTGAGATCCTTCACCTTATTTACTATCTCTTTCTCAACTAGTGCCTTGAACTCCACAAACTTTGAGAATGTCTCATCCTTCTTCCGCATGAAGAGGTTCTCACCTTATTTCCTATCTCTTTCTCAACTAGTGCCTTGAAATCCACAAACTTTGAGAATTTCTCATCTTTCTTTTGCATGAAGAAGATACAACACTTCCTTGAGAAATCATCAATAAAATCAACATAATACTTATGTCTGGTTGTGGCGGATGTCGTGAAAGGTCCACAAACTTCAGAGTGGACTCTGTCCAAGACTGCATGTGATTTTTTGTCTCGATCATGGAATGTGGATTTCAAATACTTCCCTAAGTTACAACCCTTTCTTACATCCTACTACTCAAGTGCTCCTTTAGGGAGGCCAGTGGTTGTTTGTTGCATAAATTTCAGGGAACCATCATGCAAATGGCTTAACCTCCCGTGCTAGAGCTCACAGAATTCATGACTCTGCAATTTCTTTTCCTTATTGCTTAATTCAATGCAATATTCCACATCTAACTTGTACAGGTTCTTCACTTGAACCCCAATATTCTTCACCTGTCCAATGGCTATGTTTCTCACAACTTCTTTCCCTTTGCTGAAGATCACATCATAACCATGGTCTTCCAAAACTACTACAAAGATGAGATTCTACTTTGGGCCTAGAACAAACATGACATATTTGAGGCGAAGAGGGGATCTCGACTCCCTCTTAAAGGTTACTGTACGAATCTTGATAGCACTGTACCTTTCATTGTCCCCAAGCTCAATATGCATATGGATATCTTTCTCCTATAGGTCATTGAAAAATATCTACACCCTGTCATGTGGAAGGCGGCACTTGAATCCATGTACCACACACTCCCCATCACAGTGCTAGTCGTGCATGTGATAAGGTTAGTTTATAGCTCAAACTGTGAAGCCAATTCCTCACCTACTGCTCCTCCTGAGTTCTTCTTGCTAGACTTTTTGTGTGGACACTTTGTAGCATAGTGCTTGAATTCATGATAATTGAAGCATTTTATTTTGGACAAGTCTTTCTTCTTCCCCCCTTGGATGGATTCTGGTTTGGTTTGAGATTTCTTCCCCTTGCCCTTGTTTCCTTTTCCAACCAATGCGAAATTTTATTCGTCCTATGCTTTGGATGAATTTCCATCCTGATTATTTCTCCTGAACTCTTCTTGTACCAAGACAGACCACAACCTTTCCCACTTCGGTACATTTTCCCTTCCATTTATAGAGTCATGGTAGCTATGCCAAGATTTTGGAAGGCCTAAAAGAGCTAGGCTCACAAGGTCCTCTTCTACAACAGTCACACCAACCCCTCTAAGCTCATCCTAAACTTGTGTAAATTTGGTGAGATACGTGGAATAGTATCATTATTCTCCATTTTATTTTTTTGAAGTTTGTCTTTGAGGGCCAATTTTCTATGATCACTGCTATTCTTGAACAACTATGTCAGTTCCTTCCACATTGTCAAAGGAGTTTATTTCCCATGTAAATTTGAGACAATTTGTTTTCATACTCCCTCTAAGATAATTCTCCTCACCTTGGCTACATCTTTGTTCCATTGGGCTAAGTTCTGTGCATCAACTGATCCAGGTTTGCGGCAATGTATGTCTTGACATGTTCCAACAATACGTTTTAATTAAGCACCACCTCCACACGACCCTTCTATGCAATGAATTTGGCGCTGTCTGCCAAGGCATATTCTAATCTCATCCTGTTAAAGGTCATCTTCCTGATCCTAAATAAATCCTGCTACACTAAAGATGCAAATTCGAACCCCCTGAGAAGCAACTTTGAAATTCATGTTCTAATGTGAATCCAACTCTGATACCATTTGGAATTATGGTGATAGAATTGCAACTGCTCAAGAAGTTTTATCTAAAATCAAGAGTGATAATCCTACTCAATTGATCTACAAAATTTAATTCACAATCTAGAACAACAATCACACACATGCAATAAAAGAAACCACACATGCACAATATTTTTCTAGGGGAAATCCACTGCTGAAAACCCCTTAAGCTTGATTTCATTAATCAAATGAATAGAGAATGTATTACAATTGCTTGCTCGCTCTGAGCACAACTTGTAAGTGAATAACTTATCTCTCTTCTCAATGAGTGTAGAAATTCCTTGTAGATTCAAACTGCTAATTGTAATTTACTAAAACAATAGACTTGAATCTACTCTACTCATCAACGAAAACAATTAATCAATCGAGAAGTCACGAAGCATACAAGAGAAAGAATTCAATCACCACATTACAAAATGATTTCCTGGGGAAATCCACAAATAAAAACCCCTGCTATCTGTATATTTCATTAGTCATAAACTATGAGAAGATTACAATGCTTTGCTTAAGCCTGAGCAACCTCTACACTATCTCTATCTATCTCACAACTTCCTAGACAAGCCTAGGACAATACTTAACCAATTTCTCTCTTGCCCAAGTCCCTTTTTCCTTGCGTTGTTTCCTTTGGAATTAGACCTTATTAATTAGGGAAGTTCCTTAATTGAAATTGTGCAATCCTCATAGGCCTTCCTCTGATTGCATGCATCGCTTGTACAATTTGGATGATTATACAACCAATAGTACACTCCCTTGAAATCCAATCTCAACCGGGTAACACTTAGATCTGAAATGAATGAGTTATTTATGAGTGAATCATCGGTTAATTGGTTGAACACATGAAGCAAAACTCCACAGTTTGACCTCCTACTAGTTCCTCCATCAGTTGGAACTATTTTAACTGACTTTAACTTAGTTAAACTGAATTAATTAATTACAACTCAAAATAAACTCAACTAGGGCTCCTATAAAGTAGGCAACACTCTACATGACTCTAGTTAGAACCTAAACTCGAAATAACTGAGACAACTAAGTCAAATTAACTTAGTTAACTCGTACAAGTTGTCTTGTGATGTGGAATTACAATTTTATTCCTAATTTAATTCAAGGACAAAATAAATCAAGATTTTCTTGTTGCATTTTCAACACTCCCTCTCAACAAGAAAGGGATTATCAGATATTCCAATCTTGCCTCTATGGAACTTGAATTTTCCTCTTAACGATGCCTTAGTAAATATTTCTGCATCCCGTTCCTATGTAGGAATGTACTCCAACAACATGATTCTCCTCTGCACACAATCTTGTAGATGGTGATACCAGATGTCGATATGCTTGGACCGATCATGAAAAAGTGATTCTCAGAGAGTTTGATACAACTTTGATTGTCATAGTAAATCAATGTAGGATCCATTTTCTGATTAAATAACCCAACAAGTATCTTCCTCATCTAGATAGCCTCACAAGCTACTTGAATAGAAACCATGTACTATGCTTCTGCTGAACTTCTCGAAACTGATCTCTGTTTCCTATTATACTAAGAAACTGCTGCTGACTCAATAATTAAGATTCCCCTTGATGTGCTCTTCCTATAGGATGGACTCCCTACCCAATATGCATCTATGAAGCCTTTCAGCTTCACTCCCTTTGTCCGTTTGTACCAAAGACCAAACTAAGGGGTACCTTTGAGGTATCTCAACACATGTTTAGCTGCCTTCTAATAGAGTTTGTTTGGCTTAACCATTTCTTGACTAAGCTAGTTAACTGCAAAACATATGTCCGATCATGTGTTCACCAAGTATAGAAGTCAACCTACAAGCTTCCTATAAATAATAGCCTCCACTACTTCACCTGAAGTAGCATCTTCCTTCCTCCAGTTCCTATTAGAGGAGTCTCCATGTGTTTGCTGCTCTCCATGTGGAACTTCTTTAGACTATCCTTGGAACACTTGCCCTGAGAGACAAATAGTTGCTTATCCCCTCGCCATACTTCCATACCAAGTAAATAATGCATGAGCCCCAAGTCCATCTCAAATTCTCTTGTAAGATCCTCTTTGCAAGATTTGACTAGCTTCTCATCACCTGTTAGAATTAAATCATCGACATATAATACTACAATCAATAATTTAACTTCAACCACAATATGGTAAAGGATTGCATCTGCTTCACTTTTTGTGAAGCCCAACTTGGTGAAATAGATGTCGATCCTGGGGTACCAAGCACAGGGTGCTTGTTTCAATCCATACAATGCTTGCTTGAGTCTGAAAACATGCGACTCTCTGTTGAAGGTGTCAAATCCTTCCAGTTTCTCAATGTGCACCTCTTCCTCAATCACTCCGTTGAGGAATGATGTCTTCATATCCATCTGATGTATCTTCCATCCCATCTGTGTTGAAAGTGCTAGAATACATCTGATTGAAGAGTACCTTGCTACTAGAGCAAAGGTCTCCTCATAATCATTTCCCTTTACATGAGAGAATCCTTTGGCCACAAATCTAGCCTTGTGTTTCTCGACACTCCCGTCTGTTGCTTTCTTTACCTTTTAAAGTCATCTTGAACTAACCACTGACTTGTATATGGGTCTTAGGACCACTTCCAAAACATTGTTTCTAATATTGGAGTCATACTCCTCTACCATGGAATCAACCCATACTGGTGGTTGCATTGCTTCCTCATATGAGGATGGCTCAATCTTTACACTCTCATTTATTAGAGCCATGTATCCAGTGTACTGATTAGTGACATCCTCTTCTTGCATTGTGATGTGGGTACTCCCACATTCTCTCTAGCATCATGCATTAATATATCAGCTTCTTTGGTGCACTTCCTTCCATCTCTGGAAGTATCTACATGAGTGGGTGCTTCCAATCTCTACTCCTCTGCATGTGGCTACTCCACATCATCCTAAGGTTCTTATTTTGGAGCTAAAATATCCTCATCTTCATGCAATTTAAGCTCCCTTCAAGGGAACATCTTGTGGTCTTCTCTTCATTGAAATTCACATCTTTATGAACCACTGTCATCCTGTGAGATGATAGGTACACCCGATAGTTGTGAGGTGTATCAGTATACCCCGCAAATATGCCCAACTCAGCTGTTAGTCCTAGATTTTGCCTTACATCCTTGGTAACATGGAAATAAATTGATGAACTAAAGATCTTGAAGTGTGCCACATCTAATTTCTTACTTGAAAAAGATTCTTCTAGTGTACTCATCTCGAGAATCCCATGAGGACTCGTGTTCTACACATATACAATTTTGTTGCATGCTTCATCCCACAACTCCAACAGTAGGCCCTGATCATGTAACATCACCCATGAATCTCCCATAATACTTTTTTCTTCCTTTCAGCCACCGCATTCTGCTATGGGTTATGGGGTGCTATTAACTCCCGTCAAATGCCTTATGATGCACAAAATTTCTTAAATTCATTCAACACATATTATCCATTGTTATCGCTCCTGAGAGCTTTCACTTTCTTGTGAGTGTCTTTCTCAACAAGTGCTTTAAATTCAAAAAATTTAGAGAACATCTGATATTTATTCTGCATGAAGAAAATCCAACACTTACGTGAGAAATCATCTACAAATATTACATAATACATGTGCTTGGTTGTGGAGGCTGTCGAGAATAGTCCACACACATATGAGTGAACTATTTCAAGGATCTCTTACGCTTGAAAGTCCTTATCATGAAAGGTGGCTTTGGTGTACTTCCCAAATATACACCCTTTGCATGTATCTCTCTACTCTAGTGCACCCTTGGGAAGTCCTATAGAAATATGCTGCATGATATTCAAAGTTCCATGGTGCAAGTGGCCTAATTTCTAGGCTATAATTCATCGACGCATTGGCTCTACACCTTCGCTACTTTTGTGCTCAAAGCAACACAATATTCTACCTCCAATTTCTAGAGGTTCTTCACTCGAACCTCGATCTAGTTCACTTGTCTTGTGGCTATGTGACGAAGGAAAGGATTTACTCTTCTAAATATGACATGGTAGCCACGGTCCTCAAATATAGAAACTGAAACTAAATTCTTCCTTAGGCCCGAAACATACATGAAATCTTTTAATGTGAGAGGAGAACCAAAATTCCTCTGAAAATAACAGTACCAATGTTGGTCATGCTATACCTTCCATCATCTCCCATTTCAATGCGCAACTGGAGGTCCTTCTCCTCCAAGTCACTGAAATATTATTTGTTGTTGGTCATATGGAATGAGGCTCCACTATCCAGATACTACACACTACCCATCACCGATGCCACCATGCATGCAATGAGGGAAAAATTAAACTCTAATTGTGAAGCAAGAGCTTCACCCACCTCTCCTCATGAGGGCTTCTTATGTAGACACTTCGTGGCATAGTTTCCTAGCTCATCACCATGAAAACATTTAATCTTCACAAGTCCTTCTTCTTGTTTCCCTGACTGGAATCTCCTTTGGATTGGAATTTCTTTCCTTTCCCTTTTTTCCCTTTCCATATAAGGCACAATTATCCTCCTCATCATGCTTGGATGAGGTTCCATATTTGGTACTCCACCTTATCTCTTCTTACACCAAGTCGGATGACAAACGCTCTCACTTTGGTAGATGCTCCCTCCCATTTACCGTATCTTGGTAATTGTGCCAGCTATTGGGAAGGCCTAGAAGTTCCAGGTTAACCAGATCATCTTCAACAACTGTAATACCAATGCTCCTAAGCTCATCCTGACATTGTGTGAACCTGCTTAAGTATTGTGGTATTTGTTGTTATGAAACAAGTTGATCAAGGCTTGCCACATTTCATATGGTGTATCCTTCCTGTGGAGGTTTGAGGAAATATTATCTCAGACTCCTAGTATGCTCCTTCTCGCCTTTGCAACACATTTGTTCCACTGTGCCAGATCTTGAGCATTTATTGTTGGAGGCTTAGGAATATCTTTGTCTATGAATTCCTTCAACCCATTGTCATCGAACACTGCTTCCATTCTTTCCTTCTAAGCAATATAGTTCGAACTATCCTCAAGGGCATATTCAAGAAATCCATAGAACAAGATCTCGTTGAATCTGAGGAATGATCCTGCATATTTGACTTCACATGCAAAGCCAAACTCATATTCTCCTTTTCTAGTGTGATTTATGCTATGATACCATGTAGAAATTCCTTGTAGATTCAAACTGCTAATTGTAATTTACTAAAATAATAGACTTGAATATACTCTACTCATCAGCGGAAATAATTAATCGATCGAGAAATCACGAAGAATATAAGAGAAAGAATTCAATCAACACATTATACAATGATTCTTGGGGAAAGCCACAACTAAAAACCCTTGCTATTTGTATATTGCATTAGTCAGAAAATATGATAAGATTACAATGCTTTGCTCAAGCCTGAGAAACCTTTGCACTATCTCTATCTGTCTCACAACTACATAGACAAGCCTAGGCCAATTCTTAACAAATTTATCGCTTACCCAAGTCCCTATTTCCTTGTATTGTTTCCTTTGGAGTTAGCCCCTATTAATTAGGGAAATTACTCAATTGGAATTGCACAATCCTCATAGGCCTTCCTCTGATTGCATGCACCACCTGTACAATTTGGATGATTATACAACAGATAGTACACTGCCCTTGAAATCCAATCTCAACTGGGAAACTCTTAGATATGACATGCATGAGTTATTTATGAGTGAATCATCAGTTAACTGGTTGAACACATGAAGCAACACCCCACTGTCTGACCTCCTACTAGTTCCCCCTTTAGTTGGAACTAGTTTAACTGACATTAACTTAGTTAAACTGAATTAATTAGTTACAACTCAAAATAAACTGCACTAGGGATGCTATAAAGTAGGAGACACTCTACATGACTCTAGTTAGACCCTCAACTCGAATTAACTGAGCCAACAAAGTCAAATTAACTTAGTTAACTCGTACAAGTTGTCTTGTGATGTGGAATTACAATTTCATTCCTAATTTAGTTCTAAAACAAAATTATATCAGATTTTTCTTGTTGCATTTTCAACAATGAGAAGATCTGACCTAGACTTAGTCAAATTATGCCTCATCTTGATCCCCTATTTCCTTGTGCAATTCCTGAACAATTAGGCCCCTATTATTTATGAATTTTCCTGCAATTGATTGCACAATTCACAAGGTTGATCATCTAGTTTCATGCAACACCTGTACACTCAAGAATAGTGTACAAGTGACGTTACACTTCCTTGGAATCTCCACCACAAATGGAGAACTCCAATTCTCTGCATGCACTATCTATTTTATGCCGATTAATCAGTTATTTGAATGATCATTGAGTTAGACTATTGTCCCACTATACAACTACCTTCCACTGGTTCTATCAACAATTAGAACTAGTTTAACTAAATACAATTGGAAATAAATGACCTTGATTGATAAAAATTAGCAATCACACATGCTTAAATAAACTCAAAGACCTTTAAATTGAATTCAATGAGTAAACTGAGTGACACAAGCCATATTACACAAGTTAACTACCTCGATGTTGTTTGCTGATGTGGAAATTCAAATTTTCTTAATTTCAACAAGGTAAAGTTAAATTGAGACTTTCTTGCTGCATTTCTCAACAAACCTTACCTCAACCTACTCAAATATCATAGAAGGAAATAAAGGAAATAAGATTAAAATGACTATGCTTTGGTTGTAACAATAAATGATTAAAGGCCATAAATTTCAAGAAACAAAATTGTTCACCTTGGAAAATAATGATGAAGTGGAAATGGAGGCATCTATACAAAGAATGAGGAATAAATTGTCAAATTAAAAGAGAAAGATATCGAGTCCATAATTATGCACAACATGAATTTAGACAAGTGTTAAATATTTTTTTTATGAATTGGAAGGTTTGTCAACACCTCAAACCCTAAATATTTTAGGTTACATTAAGAAACAAAAGGTCAGATCACTTATTGAATCAGACTGTTTTGTATATTCAATGACAAAATTTCAAGTTTTGGTTGCTAATGGAGGGAGTATTGACTGTGTGGGAAAATTCGATAACATTAAATTAAGTATGGGAGAATATAATTTAGCAAACCCAATGTATGTCATTCCCGTTGGAGGTGTAGAGTTTGTTCTAGGGATCCAATGCTTAAGAACATTAGGTAAAATTTCTACAAACTATAACAAATTATTCATGATATTTGAATTGGAAAAAATTCATTGTGAACTCAAAGGGTTAAAATATGGACCTTAACCTTCTCAAGTCACTTGCACTCATAGAATGGAAAACATCCTAAAAAATGGTAGAAATAAAGTTGTGGTTAAACTTTATTCTATGGAAGTTAAGTAGGAAGATGAAAATATTCTAATAAATTAAAATGCACCTTCGAAAAGTAGCATAGGGTCTTCTAAGAAATTCCTAAAGGTCTACCTAAATCTAAATATTATGATTCATGAACATCAAATTGAACTAATATCTAGAATTTATCTTCCTAATAAAAGGCCTTATAGTTATCCTCATCAAAAAAAGGGGGAGATTGAGAAAATGGTACAAGAAATGCTAGATTCAGGTGTTATTCAACATAATAGGAGTTCATTTTAGCTCCAATAGTGATAGAAAGAAAAACAAAATTCTTGGAGGATGTATCATGATTGCAGAGATCTAAACAAAACCACCATTAAAGGTATTTTCCCTATCAAAAATATTAATGTGCAATTAGATGTGCTTCACAGAGTGGATTATTTTACAAAGCTTGATCTTAAATCAGGATACCACTAAATCAGATTAAGAAAATAAGACATTCCCAAAACAACTTTTAGAACACATGAAGGGAATTATGAGTTCCTGACCATTCACAAAGTTCAACTCCATCTTCTTTCCAAATTATTATGAACAATTTTTTCAACCCCATATTAGAAAATGTGTGTTGGTTTTCTTTGATGATATACTTATTTATAAAAATTCATGGGAAGACTACATTAAACACGTTGATAGAGTTTTACAAATTCTTCTAAACAATAAATTGTATGTAAAGCGATATAAATGTGCTTTTAGGAAACAAGAAACATAATATTTGGGTCATATTGTTTGAAAGGAAGGAATTAAGGTGGACCCTCAAAATATGCAAGCTATTACAAAATGGCATATTACTAAGAACAATAAGAGTCTTAGAGGATTTTTTGGGCTTACCTGCTATTATTGAAAATTTTTTAAGAGTTATGTACACATTATAGGCCCACTCATATCTCTCTTGAATATAAATTTATCTGTGTGGAATGGTGAGGCTTCTTTGGCATTATCTCTCTTAAAGGATGCCAAATATTCTACACCAAGGTTGGAAAAACCTAATTGGTAAAACATTCATAGTAGAATGTTATGCTATTGTAATATAGGGACTTGTAAGCAGTTACTAGTAGTGTACTAACATAACATTATACATGATTATATACATTAATATACACACATGCATAGATGAGAGAAAGGAGAATATAGCACAAGTAGTGGGAGACTAGCAAATAAGATTCTTTATTAAGATACCACAATACTTACAATATTTCTTCATTATATCTACCTATAAGTTACAATAGTGAGCTATTTATATGTAGCACTCTGTTATAAGGTAGTTGTAACTTTATAAATACCTTGGTCGATCAATCTAACTATGCAATCGACTGACTTACATTTTGATTGGATAGTCAACTAGGTTTGACTATTTGGTCTAGTTGACAGTGTCGACTATCCCTTCCAACATCTTCTTGACCTCAATTCTTTCCTTGTACCGAGGAAGTGAGAGATTTGGATTATGATAAAGTAAATTTAAAGGGCAGATACAATACAAAATATTTTATAACTTTAGTGTTTGATAATTGTGGTTGATCTTTTGGTACTTCAGTGTTTGGTTTATTTTTCGTAGTTGATGGTGGAATTGTTGATGTTTATGGAGAGGCTTTTCTACACTTGTTCAAAAAATGTTTCAGGTCATCTATATATGGGTACTTCTTTACTCAATGGTTTTACCCCTTTATGTTGTTTCTATTGTGCCATCCACTGGGAACAATCTGCCTTTCTTTATGTATAACCTTATTGTTGAATTGGCATTGGAAAATTGGAATTTGACATGTTAGGTGCAAAAAAATGAAATCTTGGCTAGAACAGGGAAGCTGGAGTGGAATGTCACTAAGGTGTCTAGTCCTAAGGTCATTCAATTATTGTCTTTTGAATATACAGTGTAATTCACTACAACTAATGGTTAAAAGTCGACCACTGATTAATGATGTATTGGTCTTGCACCCCTACGTAAGTCATTTTGGCCAAATTTTCCAATTTCTAAGTTAGTGTAACCTTAAGACTTCCAACAACTCTATATTGCACTAATTGTCCAATCTCTATGATTGTTTTAGTGCTTTGTTAAGGTGTTTATTGGATTCCACTCGTGACCTTTTTGCCTGTTGAAACCATTTCCTTTCTTCCTAGAATAACGCAGCTTACACATCCCTCTTTGCAGCCATTTTTGTCGACAAGGCTTGTCTTGATTTGCATTTAAGGGTC
The DNA here is from genome assembly GCA_031772625.1 of Pinus tabuliformis. Lineage (NCBI taxonomy): Eukaryota > Viridiplantae > Streptophyta > Pinopsida > Pinales > Pinaceae > Pinus > Pinus tabuliformis. Next base: position 232,163,124 of record CM062805.1, read on the forward strand.
ATAAGCTCCATGTAAATTAGATCTTTAATTAGGTTTTGCTACATTTTAAGTTGAATAAAAGTTGTGGTGAATAAGTCAGCCAATTATTCAGAATGACCAACACTATTTATGCCTTATTTGTTGTTGCCTCTAGAGTCATCCTTACATGAATTTATTAAATTCTTCCCTAAAAAATATGAAAGTTTGGTCACCTAATTCCTTCTGACTTTGTTGCTACACATATTATCTTTCTTCCTTCAATTTTATATTGATGTTGATCAATTAATGCACCAAAAATTGAAGGGAGTCTAATCGATATGTTTCAATGCTTAGAGGTTCAATCTGTAGTTTTTCTTTTTTTTAGGTCTATGCATGCTTGTAAAACCTACTTTTCTTTAATTGTTCTCATTTCTACCATGAAAACCTTCTTCATTGCATTCCTCCAACAATGTTGATTTTTTATTAAGTTCATTATATAAGTCATACACATGATTTTTGAGATATCCTGTTGGTTGAATGTGACCTTGGAAATTTATTTTGCTTCCTCCACAGGTAAAAATGTTAGTATATTTTTGGTTGTACCTGCTTTTCTTCTTCTTCTTCTTCTTCTTATTTGATGTAACCCATTCCTCTTGTGTCATTTGCATTGGTTTTTCAGATGTTGGCTCCATTGCTGCACATGGTATTTTTGTTAGTATCATAGGAGTCGGTTATTGGGTTGACTCCTATATAGGATCGGTTGGTGTGTCAAAATGTATCTATTCTACCTATTCTTCCACTATTCCTTGTTGCTATACCTCTATCTATATGGGATTTATGACTAGTTCGACATAGAATATCATTTTTGGTTGTTTTGTTTCTATAATTTCTTTAATTGAATTGATGTTCATAACATAGATTGTTGGTTTTTTAGTTGCTTTGTCAATTGGTATTTTTTATTGTACTTATTCTTCTATTCCACTGCCACCAATTAATCTATCAGAATCATACTCCTCAATCAAACAATTCCTCTTTGCTTATCCACTCTTTATTTCCTTTATCTTTATTTTTACATAATGTTGGTGGTTCATCTAACTCTGTGTGCTATAATTTTTAGATGGATTTGTTAGATGAAATTTATTATTCAATCAATGTTTGTTTGACTAGTTGTCAATCTGATGTCAAGTCTATGGGATTCAACTGCCTTGTTCTCAACCATTTTGGGAAAGTTTTGGGAACTTATCTTTGTCTTTGTTGGGATGCAGTAGTGCTTGTCTCCTTTGTCTTTCCCTTTGTTTGCTTCTCTAGTTATACTTTCATTTCCATGCATTATTAGATTTTATATTTAGCATTTTCCATGGCCTCTATATATGTAGAATTGATACTTGACCTGAGAATTCCCTTTGTGTAAGCTAACTACCTTCAAGCTAACTTATCTTATTTCATTTTATCATTTTGGAAATTTTTTGGTACATATTGTACTTTTCCTCCCATATTAGGGTCATCCATGTCATGAATTGGAATTCCCTAGTGATCTTATTGATACCTTCCCTTACCTGCAATGATTTTGTCATAGTAATTTCTTTCCTTTTATTCCTTGTTGGATTTTTTGAAGGTGATCTAATTGTTGTGTTGACAGTATTGACAAGTGGACATGTGTTCATCTTTTTCATCTTTTTCTTCATCTACTTCTACATCTATGAGTGGAAAAATTAGTTGGGCCAACTCATTTTGTTCTTATGGTGGGATAGAGTACCTCATATTTAACTTCCTTTTGATTCTTCAAATATTTTCTCACATATTGACTAATATACAAGATCCTTTAGGGTTGATACCATTCCTTCAACATACTATATCCTTGTGGTTTCTAAACATAAATGAATATGGGTTGTGCTAGGGAGTGCTCGATAAACTCTTTGCAAGACTCTCAATTTGTGACAAATGTTTTTGAGTTTCTCCACCCAATGTTGGAAAATGATCTTAAGGGGGATGGGGTTTGTAGAAGAAAGTGCACCAACCACAAAACACAAGTATTTTTGTATTGTTGGGGTTTTTAATTTTGCAAATGATGCTTCTCTAACTGGATTGCCTTAACTCATTGTGAGCCAAATCAGAGAGAAAGAAATCAAATTACCTTCCCTATGTTTTGACACTCCCAACAATTTGTTTTAATGATCTCTTCCACATGCCATACCTAATTAGCTAATTTTCCTTCTTTAGAAATTTGGGCAATTGCTTCTAGCATATTTAGTTTGACATTGGATGCTTGACATGAGCTGATAAAACATAAAGACACTAAGACATAGGTTCATTTTGCTTCTTGGATAATGAATTGACCAATTATTATACCTTTATAATTTTTTGTTGTAGTTGACCCTATAAGTCACTCAATCAAATACCCTAGGTCGTTGGTCCTGGGTACTTTTTCTCCTTACCTTGGTAGATCAATTATTTTGTGGAACAATCCAACAATACTAGGTATGGGTGTTTCTAACTAGAGGTATCCTCCATGGAAATGAATAATGATGAATTTAGCATCTTCCTCCTTCCATCCGATGAAAGCGTTGACTAGGGGGCACTTAAATAGTATTTAATTTGAGCTTGTGCGAAAAATTATACTCTTTGTCCTTCCTTCTCAAACCATTGTGTGAATATCTACCACTCCCTATCCCACTAGGTTTCCTCCACTTTCACTTGTTGAATATCATGTATTTTCACCTGCTATATCAAATCGTTGCTTCAACCTAGGCTCTACTAGGGTTTCTCCTGTTTGGACTTGTCCTCTCATTTTCAATATAATTGAAACTTCATGATCATTTGGAGTTCATTCTTGGGTTTTTAGTGAAGATGTTGGTTGATTGATTTTGGGCTCAATCACTAAGTCACTTGATCGTTTAAAAGTGAAAAATAATGTGCCAAAGTCATATGCCTCCTCTTTATTTTTATATTTATATGGTGGGATGCAATACATTCATGCAATGGGACATTTATTTGGCATGTCTTAGAATTTATGATAGAGTTTAATGAAGTTTATTTTGGAGGCGATGTGCGAGTGCCAATTTTTCTATGGTTAACAATGTCAACTGGACAATTGGTTAGCTTGATTTCTTCATACTGGTTGGTTACACCACTCTAGTCAATATTCTTTTGTCATTTTATCTTAAAATTTTAGTTGACTTATTTGTCCATGTCAATTCACTGTCCCTAGTAGATCCACTTTCTATAGTCTGGTTTCTCAACTTGGTTAGTTTTGTGTCTCAAATCGATCCATTGCTAATATCTTTGTTAGTTGGTTATGACCAATTGAGTTGCTTAACTTTCTTTTCTAATTTGATCATGTTCACTTTCGATTTACTTGCTTATTTTTCTTTTAATACTTCCCTTTCCCTCTTATTGACATAGTTTCACAGATATTGTTCTATTGGTTGCACTTGTTTCATCAAAAGTGTACATTTGGTTAATTTTCTCTCTATTGGTTCTCCTTGTTCTCCAAATAATTTGGTCCTTCTCCATTTTTCTTATTTTATGAAATTGATGAATGTTCTTATTTATAGTCTCAGTTGGCTTATAAGATGATTTCTTTCAGGTAGTTTCGTATAACTTCTTATAACCAACTTTATTCTTAATTACTATTACATAAATAAATAAACAAATTAATTAATTTGTAAAAGGAATTTTGACCAACACTGATGTGGATTTTAGTCGAATTCATGACTAATGGCACTCCCAAAGAGGTTTTCACCATTAGGCCTACTTAGAGTCATTAGTTGTAGTAATTCTATATTTGGGAACCATTGATAGCCTTAAACAACGACCCTTTTAATGTTCTCAATTCAAAAGCATCGGTTTGCCATATTTCTTCCATGGCGAATAGATCTAGACACATTGTTTCTAATTTACAAGGTTTTCCTTTGATTCAACTATCATATAAGAGAACTAGATCTCCTTGTTTTATGCCTTTTTTTCTTTATATGTCCATCATGCCATGTTTTTTGTTATTTTTTCTAGATTTCCTTGTGTTAATGCAAAAGCAATTGATCTTCTTCTAATTTATCTAATTGATAGTGTCTCTATTGCTTAGCTCTATTGGTGTTATGTCTTAGGACAAATGACACCTTCGCGATATTGGTTTGAAAATGTAGTGGAACTATTTCTTATTATACTAATTTAAAAGGTGTTTGTCATGTCAATATTTTATATGCTATCATATATGCCCAAAGTATTGTTGGAACTTTATAATCCCAATCATTGTAGACGATTCCACATATTTATGTAAGACTTTGTGTAGGGTTTTGTTGAATGAATTGACTATGCCATTTGCTTGTGGGTGACATGCTAATGTATTTATATGGTTTATTAGGAATTTAATTAGCAATGCCTTAATTGTTTCATTTATAAAGTGGGTGCCTTAATAACTAAGGGGATGCTCAAACCTTGTAATCATCTTTTCATAGATAAATTTGGTAGCTATTTCTTTAATACATGATTCGATTGTCTCTAACTCTACCCATTTCATTAGGCACCCGAAAATCGTAATGATGTATTCAACTCTAGTTTTCTTTACTTAGTAAGGGATTGGACTAACAAACTCAATTTCCCATATTTAAAATGGAAAACATGGGTTTAACAAGTTTCAGGGCCTCTCATCTTTACATAGTGGTTGGCCCATTCATTAGAAAATAACACATTTCTTTACTCTGCTTTGACAATTTGAATATAAATTCAACCACCGAAGACCAACTTGAAGAATCTTCCATGCTGTTGTATCTAACTGATAATGTCCACCTAACAATCTTGCATGTGATTCATCTATGATCCATTCTCTTTTTTTCTTTCTAAAACACATCTTTGGAGAACATCATTTGGTCCTAGCTTATATAAATATTCATTCTTTAATGCGAATGGTGCAACTTTGGACAAAATTTTCTTTTTCGTCTTAATAACTCTTTAAGAGCCTTTTCGTCTTCCAAAACTTGGGTTATTTTAACTAAATAATTTGGTGTTACGTTGACTCAAAACATGTGTGCATCAGGTATATAGTTTTCATTTCCTAGTAGTTCTTTTCCCATGTCAAGTCGAGATAGATTCTATGGGTTGAAATTTTTTTTTGCTTGGTCAAATGATAATATCAAATTCAAATTCTTGAAAAAGTAATAGCCATTAGAAAATTATTCCTTGGTGAACTAGCTTATTCACTAGATATTTCAATGCCTGGTGGCATGTAAAGAAGATGAATGGATTTTCCAAAAGATAATGTCAAAATTTTTGTAGGAAGAAAATCATGAGTAATCCTTATCTTTCCATAATAAAGTAATTCCTTTGGATTTTTTAACTTTCCTATTGGCATATGCATTTGAAAGGCCGATTTTATCGTTACTACGTTGAGCGAAAACAACTCTAATTGCAACATTCGAGGCATCGACATGGGCATGGAATTTCTTTTCCTAGTTAAGAAATCTTAATATTGGAGCTTCTACCAATTTTAGTTGAAGTAGTTTGAATGATATATTGCATTTATAACTCCATATAAACATCCTGTTGTGCAGGCAATCCTTTCTGCGGATAGAAACTATCCCTCTAGTCCTATGGGAGGATCTAGCAACTATAAAAGAGAATTACATGAAATATTTCCTAATTCATACTAGAAAATACAAATAGGATATATCTCCTACCTCTCTCTGATATTGATACCCTTGATGTTGACCTTGACTCTTTGGATTCCAAGTTCACGATCTCCTCTTTGCTGGTGTAGATGAGTGCCCACAAGAAAGATAAAGTGGAGACAACAAAACTATGCAAAGCATAACATTTTATAATAAAAATTATGTAACAGATCAAGGAGCATTACAATAAATGGACAATAATTGACACATTTATGGAAAGAAAACATATATTGTATTATTAACAGATGAAAAAGGAGCATTATAACCAATGAAGCCTTGATGTTGGAAGCCTCCTTCAAGTGAGATTCCAAGTCCAAGCCTTAGCCTTCAAACACCTTTTCTCCTTTGCAAATGGGTAGCATTTGGGCACAATTCAGCACTAGGATGGCAACCAACCAACCAACAGGCCACCATTAGTGGATGGTGGGAAATTAATTTTTAAGTAAGGAGAGGGAGTTGAGGATCCATGAAAAGAGGGAGGAGTTCCACATCTCAAGGGAGAGATCCATGGAAAGAGGATTTAGGGCCAGGAATGGGATGTCACATTCCAATCTTCATCTACCTGAAACCACATCGCCGTTCTCAATATTTCTAGTAAGAGAAGCTTCTCCTTCATTTTGGGAAAAAAATCCTGAAGAGGACCAAAACGGATTTGCCTAATAAAAGTAGCACTAGCAGCGCTAGACATGTGTAATGCCGGAGGTTACTAGCACAAATTTTCCTGATAAAAGTAGTGTTGGGCTTGCAAAACAAGGTTTTTGACAAGCTCTTCAAAATTATTTCAAGGCAAGTCTTCTTTGTTTTCTTCAGGGATGTTCTAAACACGTTTCATGGTGAATACATTATTTGTGTCAACTTTCATCACTTTGAGACACTTGTGGTATGGACGACACAAAGTGTGACACTTCAGGGTATGAGACTGGGAGTGTGAAAAAATACTACATAACAAATTCCCCCTAAATCATGAATTCAGAATGGGAAGTGATGACTGAAATGATTTACAAGCAAAGGAAAGGACTTAGAGAACCATCGTCAGGAGACCTGCAAATCACACATAATACAATATATCTAACATCTATGATGTAAGTATGCTTAAAGTGTGAGCATGTAACAATACATGTATCCATGACATGGACGCAATCATCCATATAGAAAGGATCATGTTTACAATCATGAATAATTAATAACTCCACGCAACCCAGATTTATCAAATAAAACCTAGGGTCTTCGTCTATGTCTCGATCCAACCAAAGTATGAATCCCACCATGTTAATAAGTGTGTCAGAGTCAAACATGGTAGAAACCACCTGATTACCAGTGAATGATGTAAACCGCTAACATGCATGAGAGAAACCACCAATGATGACGATGGATCTCAAGGTACAACAACACAATCCATGAGTGTGAACAATGAAGCTGAAGTCGAACACTCGCAAAATCATTTGATCAAAGGCCGGTGATGTGAACCAATTGTCGAAAGCGAAGAGCCTGCCGTTGAGGCATGCAAGCTCCAAGGTACTAAAAGGGAGTTTCTAGATCATCTTCTTGGATAATGAGTTGGAGTCGACAGGAAGTGATCCATCGAAGGAGCGCCATAATGTTTCCCACACCATTGACACGAAACATGGTAATTTGCAAAGTTGGAAAGAGTGATTCAGGATTGTTATAGAAAAAATCAAATAGAATATAAGTGGTTTGAATTTGCAGGTGGGACTTCTCTTGAACATATCGATGATAAGTCTTCGGAATTTGGCAACATTTGACTCAAAATAGGATCACAGGTCATGGTGACAATAGGATATAATCAAATGGGAGGTAAATGGATACCCCAAACCCAGTAAGACAAGTGACAAAGTAAGGATATCCCAAACCCAACATGAGATATGGATAAGTGCCATGTTTAAGAGTGACATGCTGCCTTTTATACAAAATACAAGATATATGTTTCCTTCCATTTTTCACCACTATTTCTAGTGAGTACCTCTTTATTTTTAATCTCAAGATTGAAGAGGATACCATACGCTTGTTGTATAAGTTCATCCTTCAGATGAATCCATCCTAGTATTTTTAACGAGCCCTAGGAAGGAGTAGCTCGGTCTCATCATGGTGACAAGTCCTTCGTCATTTCAATTTTACGAGTCCAACGGAGGGGTAAATCGACATATTTTTCATGTTTAGAGAGTTTGAAAAAGAGGAGAAAAGAAAACTCCAGATGTCCCTTTTCGTAGATAGTCTCTTAAGTCCAAAAAGGTAGAAAACAGTACTCAATAGAACGTCTTAGCCACATTTGACTAAGGTATTCCTTTTTTGTAACTAGTCTATCTCAGTCTGGAAAAGGGTTAAAATTATACTGAGTAGACATCTTTTCATTTACTTTAACGAGTTCTAAAAGACAAGTGCTCGACAATTTTTTCATATTTTTGGAGTCTGAAAAGAGCGGAAAGAGGATTCCACCTAGAGGAATGAGTGGTATAAAAGGATAACAATTCGTTTTGGTGATGATGGACCTTGCTAAAAACATGTAAAGGTCAAGTGGATGGCTAATAAGACCACTCATTGTAGATGTTCCCCAGGCAAGGTAAAAAAACCAAGTGAAAGTGTATGATTGGCTAAAGAGATGATGACAATGGAATGAGAAAACCAAGGTTCATATAGCAAACACAAGTTGATCAAAACATCAATCACAAGAGGTAATGTGGGAATGGTTTCATTTTTACACAATCTTGAAACATGGGAAACTATGCTTGAGGATACTTGAAGATGGTTTCATTTTTACCCAAGCTTGAAACAGAGACAAACTATGCTTGAGATTGGTTTCATTTTTACATAAGCTTGAAATGGAGACTTAGAGAAACGCCATCAAGAGACCTACAAATCACACATAATACAATATATCTGACATCTTTGATGTAAGTACACTTAAAATGTGAGAATCTAACAATACATGGATCCATGACATGGACACAACCATCCGTATAGAAAGGATCATGTTTACAATCATGAATACTTAACAACTCCATGCAACCTGGATTTATTAAGTGAAACCTAGGGTCTTCATCTCTGTCTCGATCCAACCAAGGTATGAATCCCACCATTTGAATAAACGTGTTAGAGTCAAATATGGTAGAAACCACCTCATTATCGATGAATGATGTAAATCGTTAACCAGCATGAGAGAAACCACTAATGATGACAATGGCTCTCAAGGTACATCAAGATAATCCACGAGTGTGAACAATGAAGCTGAAGTCGAACACTCGCAGAATCATTTAATTGAAGGCCAATGATGTGAATCAATCGTCAAATGTGAAGAACCTTCCATTGAGCCATGCAAGCTCCAAGGTACTAAATGGGATTTTCTAGATCATCTTACTGGATAATGAGTTGGAGTTGACAGGAAGTGATCCATCGAAGGAGGGCCACACTATTTCGCACATCATTGAAACAAAACAAGGGAATTTGTAGAGTTGGCAAGAGTGATTCAGGATTGTTTTATAAAAATTCAAACATAATATAAGTGGTTTGAATTTGCAGGTGGAACTTATCTTGAACATATCGGCGACACGACTCCAAAATTTGGAAGCATTTGACTCAAAATAGGATCAGAGGTCATGGTGAAAATAATATATAATCAAATGAGAGGCAAATGAATTTCCCAAACCCAGTAAGACAAGTGAAAAAGTGAGGATGTCAGAAATAGACACGAGATACATATAAGTGTCATGTTCAAGAGAGACATGCTGTCTTTTATACAAAATACAGGATATATATTTCCTTCTATTTTTCCCCACTATTTCTAGCGAGTACCTCTTTATTTTTAATCTCAATTTTGAAAACGATACCATATGCTTGTCATATAAGTTCATCCTTCAGATGAATCCATCCTATTAAGTTTTAATGAGCCCTAGGAAGGAGTAGTTCGGTCTCATCATGGTGACAAGTCCTTCATCGTTTCAATTTTACTAGTCCGACGGAGGGGTAACTTGTTGTCTTTTTCACGTTTAGAGAGTTTGAAAAAGAGGCAAAAATAAAATTCTAGATGTCCCTTTTTGTAGATAGCCTCTTAAGTCTAAAAAGGTAGTAAACAATACTTAATAGAACCTCTTAACCACGTTTGACTAAGGTATTCCTTTTTCGTAACTAGTCTATCTCAGTCTAGAAAAGGGTTAAACTTATACTGAGTAAATGATTTTTCATTTAATTTAACGAGTTTGAAAAGACAAGTGCTAGAAAATCTTTTCATATTTTTGAAGTTTGAAAAGAGCTGAAAGAGGACTCCACTTGGAGGAACGAGTGGTATAAAAGGAAAACAAATCGTTCCAGTGATGATGGAATTCGCTCAAAACATGTAAAGGTCAAGAGGCTGGGTAATAAGACCACTCATTGAAGATGTTCCCTAGGCAGGCGTAAAAAAACCAAGTGAAAGCATATGATTGGCCAAAGAGATGGTGATGATGGAATGAAAAAGCCAAGGCTCATATAGCAAAAATAGGCTGATAAAAACGACAATCACGAGAGGTAATGTGGGAATGGTTTCATTTTTACACAATCTTGAAACATGGGAAACTATGCTTGAGGATACTTGAAGATGGTTTCATATTTTCACAAGCTTCAAACATGAGAAAAAAATAAGTTTGGATTTGGTTTCATTTTTACACAAGCTTGAAATGAAGACAAACTATGAATGAGACTGGTTTCATTTTTACATAAGCTTGAAATGGAGACAAACTATGCTTAGATTGGGTTTCATTTTTACACAAGCTTGAAATGGAGACAAACTAATCCGAATTCAAATAAGAACACAAAAAATTATGGATATAACCATAAATATAGAGATGCAACAGAAATAAAACTTCATTTCATTAATATCAAATACTGAAATATGCTTAAAAACGGAAAGGAAATAAGACTAGCTTGGACGATGGTAGCTTATCTCTGAGAAGAGATGTGGAGGCTACATGCCTCTGAACTATGTTACAATGAGGCTTGAAGGCCTACTTATTATTGAGAAATAATGGAAAACCATAAACATCCAAAAACCTAACCCTAGGAGATGAAGTGCCAAACTATGGGCCTCGTTTGGGTAAATTGGTACATCAACTCCCTGGGGTTGTAACTTTGGCATATGATATCCATTTGAGGTGCACAATACCTTGTTAGAAAGATCTATCTGAGGACTACAACTTTTGAGTGTACAGCATAGATCCATGACCCATTTTGGCCCCGAATTTCCCAAAAAACATCATTCAGGGCCTCAAACGGTTCCATAAGTTCAAGACCCGAAAAATTGCCAAAAATAGTAAACTGTGCTACAATTAAGGAAACTGAAAAAATGAAAGAGACAGTGGCAGGGTTCTAAGTGGAATAGGTGTGTGGATACCAACATCCACCTAGAACATTCCTCTACCCTTAGGAAGCAATGGTCACCATTGCGTTGAGTGCCTCCATGAGATGGGGAAACTTCTGTTGAACTTGGTCCTTGGTGAGCCACTTGCCTTAGAGTAGACGTTGGCCAGCTTTGACAACGTGATATAGTTGGATCTTCTACTGGCGAGTGTTCTTTACCTATGTGTCCATAATCCGATCAGTTATAGCTTGTTCCATGCAGTTTGGGTTTAACTCTGTTGGTGTGAGTTGTTCTGTAATGTCTAATGTGTCCAACAATGGTGGGAAGTATGGTCGAAGGCGGTCCACATTGAACACTGGATGTAGGCCAAGGAATGGGGGAATGTTGAGCTAAAAAGAATTGTCTCCCACAATCTTGGTAATTGTGGAAGGACCATATCAGAGTGGTCTGAGCTTTCGTTGGGCTCTAGTAAGGCGTTCTTTCTGCAAATGCAACCAAACTTTGTCACCCACCTGAAACTTGTGTGGAACCCGATGCTGATCATGTCACTATTTGTACTTGGAATTTTCCATAATGGAGTGATGATATATCATCCCATTGGGTAGAGGTGCTTCGGAAGTTAGATCGAACGAATGCTTGACCTCACAGTGCAAGGGTACCCCTGTGGGTGAGGAGAAGATGTCTCTGTATTCTTCCATGGTTGTATCCACCTGCTTCTGTTGCATGGAGGAATCATTCCCAGGGGCCATGGATGTGGTTATGATATTCCTCTTATGTTTAGAGTGAATTAGAAATAAAATAAATTTCCTAGTCTGGGAGATGATCTTACTACATTTCTTAGTAGAGATAAAAGAGGCGGCGGTAGGTGGGGCTACCTCCGGTATCCTATATAACATATTACCCAAAGAAATAATCACAGAGTGAGGTCTTGACTCATATACAACATGTTGCTTCCACAAGTATGGTTGTCCTAATAATACATCACTAATTTCAAGAGGAGCAACATAAAAAAAAAACTCATCCGTGAAGGGTTTGATGCTGTAGGGAAGGCGACACTGTTGGCTGAGTTGGAGATCTCATCCTTGGTGAAGCCACATGATTTTGTACGGTTGCGGGTGTGGTGTGCTTGGTAGGCCCAACTACTTCACAAAATATGTTGAAATGAGGTTCTTTTGTCTCCCACTGTCGACAATGAATTGCAGTGGTGAACCCTTCACCCACATTTATGAGTGGAAAAGACGCTCCCCTTCCTCTAGATCTTCAGGCTCATTCTTCTGGATTTTGGTGGTGGAAACAATGGTGCTAGGCTCCGCATCAATAATCTCCTTCCCTTTGTCATTCCTCTTGTTGGGTTATGACTTAGAGTCAGAACATGCATCTGATTCTGAAGCCTTCAACTCAGCAACCAACGAATGCTTGGCCCGACACTCACTTGTGTTGTGAGTGGGGATCTTATGGAACTCACACCACTTTCTTGTGTCCTTCTTTGATTTCAAGGTGTTGTTCTTTTCTTGTGACTTTGATGGGTTTTCTTGGGTCACCCCACCTTGGATTCGTCCTTAGTTCTACTATTTGTGGATGCTGTCCCTTGCTTCGGATTCACAGATCCAAATTGTCACTTTTTATGTTGAAACATTTGCTCGATCTTGACAGTGTATCGGTACGCCGTGTCGAGAAAGGAGATGTCCAAGAACTCCATATCGTCCTGGATGTACCTGCGTAGATAGTCAGGGTACTTGAGTACCAAATGTTGCTCAGAATCCTTGATACACAACTCCATGCGAATGGTATGAAAAATATTGGTAAACTCTTGTATGTCTTGGTCCCTTCCTTGCCGCAGTGTGGTCCACTTTATGTATTTATCCTCATAGCCCTCGACATGCTAGTACTACTTCTTGATGGCATCCCAAAATGAATTCCAAGTGGGTGTGGCTAAAAACAGTGAGGGTTCCCTCTCGTCCTTCTGCTCATAGTAGGTTTCCCACCAGTCGTTGACATGGGGGGCGACTGTGAGAAGTGAAAAAATAATATTTTCTAGGATGGAAAAATCATGAACAGAAAAATATCTTTCTAGCAGATTAACCCATTTATCTACACCGTCTACGTCTATTTGACCCTCAAATATGGCATTGTCAAATTTAACTTGTACCTTAAAGGGTGTGGCGCTTCCAGAGCAAGGTAGTTGCTGAAGGATTTGGGTAAAGTTGTCCATCATCACGGTCCTCTATCACTTGAGGGATTCTTTGAGCAAGATTTTAAAAGGATCTCCTACACCCTCATATTTCTTTTCTTCCCCCATGGGAGGTCGTCGGTATTTGCAAGGCTGGTCTTGCAAAGGTTCGACCAGTTCAAGCCCTAACTCCTTATATCTCGACCTCGTTGGGGACATGCAAAGAAAAACAGAGAAAGAGCAGACCACTCTGATACCACTGATACGAATTTCTAAAGGAAACCAAAAAATTATAGATATAATGATAAATACGGATATGCAGCAGAAATAAAACTTCATTTCATTAATATGAAATATTGAAATATTCTTACAAACATAATGGAAGTAAGACTAGCTCAGGCGATGGTAGCTTATCTCTGAGAAGATATGTGGAGGTTAAATGCCTCTGAACTATGTTACAATGAGGTTTGAAGGCCTATTTGTTATTGATAAATAATGGAAAAGCCTAAACATCCAAAAACCTAACCCTAGAAGATGAAGCGCTAAACTATGGGCCTTGTTTGGTAAATTAGTACATCAACTCCTCAAGGTCGTAACTTTGGCATACGATCTCCATTTGAGGCACACAATACTTCTTTATAAATATATATCCAAGAACTACAATTTTTTGGTGGCCAACATAGTTCCATGACCCATGTTGGCCCCTATTTTCCCCAAAAAACATCGTTTAGGGCCTCAAAATGGTTCTAGAAGTTCAGGACCCGAAAAATTGTAAAAGATAATAAACTGTGCTATAATTAAGGAAACTGAAAAAATGAAAGAGACAATGGCAAGGGTCCAAGTGGAATAGGTGGGTGGCCACCAACATTCACCTGGATCATTTCTGCCCCCTTAAGAAGCAATGGTCCACTTTGCGTTGAGTGCCTCCATGATATGGGGAAACTTATGCTGAACTTTGTCCCTGGTGAGACACTTGCCTTGGTGTAGGCATTGGCTAGCTTTGACAACCCGATATAGTTGGATATTCTACCAGCAAGTGTTCTTGACCTGTGTGTCCATAATACAATCAGTTGTGGAATGTTCCATGCAGTCTGGGTTTAACTCTATTGGTGTGAGTTGTTCTACAATGTCTGATGTGTCCAACAATGGTGGGAAGTATGGTCGAAGGCAGTCCACATTGAACACTCGATGTAGGCCAAGGAATGGGGGAATGCTAAGATTAAAAGCATTATCTCCCAAAACCTTGGTAATGGTGTAAGGACCATATTGGAGTGGTCTGAGCTTCTGATGGGCTACGGTAAGGTGTTCTTTATGCAAATGCAACCAAACTTGGTCATCCACCTAAAACTTGTGTGGCACCTGATACTGATCATGTCAATGCTTGTACTTGGAATTTTCCATAATGGAGTAGCGATAGATCGACCCATTGGGGAGAGGTGCTCCAAGAGTTAGATCGAACAAATGCTTGACCTGATAGTGCAAGGGTACCCCTGTGGGTGAGGAGAAGATGTCTCTATATTATTCCACGATCGTATCCACCTGCTTCTGTTGCATGGAGGAACCTTTCTTGGGGGCCATGGATGTGGCTACGATCTTCCACTTACTTTGAGAGCGAACCAGAAAGAAAATAATTTTCCTAATCTAGGATATGAGCTTACTGCATTTCTTAGCAGAGATCAAAGACGCGATGATAGGTGGGACTACCTCTGATATCATGCATAATGTATTACCCAAAGAAATAATCATAGAGTGAGCTCTCGACTCGTATACAACATGTCACTTACACAAGTATGGTTCTCCTAATAATACATTAACACATTGAGAGGATAAACATCACACAAAAACGTTGTTGGGTGTGGAGCTTGATTATCTTCTATATTCAAAGGTATCGCCACATTGGACCCCAGTTCGAAATGGGGGCGGCAACGCCGCCCGTAAAATATTCGCTGCAAGGGGGGTCCAGGGGGGGGCGGCTGCAACCTTTGGGAACCCCCCCCTAGCGGGGGGTTTCAAGGGCAGCGCCCCCGAAGCTAAAAACAACTGTAAAATTGCCTTGTAAAAGTATAGTAATTTCTAGTCAATTTGGGCCGTTCATTAGGCGGATGATCTGACGGTAGAACTTATGTTTAGTTTAGGGTTTTTGCCCTAGAAGGCAACCCCTCTATTTGTATGACGGCATTGTATTTGAGGCTGTGTGATAGATGTGTATTCTGTGAGCGGGAAATAGAGAGGTGAGACTGTGAGAGAAAACAGAGGATATTACAGCGGATCTGCTGTAGGTTGCGTCTCTTCATTTTGCTGGATAATAGAAAGGAAGGACTGGTTGTTCGGGGTGGACATAGCCCAAACTGGGTGAACCACGTATATCTGTGTCTCTCTTGTTTTATGCGCTTTCTGTGTTTATATTTCTGCAATATTTTATGTGTTCCATTGCTCCATAATATATAATTTTCTAACAAACCTCATCTGTGAAGGGTTTAATGTTGTAGGGAAGGCGACACTACTAGCTGACTCAGAGATCTCATCCTTGGTGAAGCCACCCGATGGTGTACAGTTGTAGGTGTGGTGTGTTCGGTAGGCCCAAATGATTCATGCCCTTTGCTAGAATGAGGTTCTTTTGGCTCCCACTACTGACAATGAATTGCAGTGGCGAACCCTTCACCCACATTTGTGAGTGGAAAAGATGCTCCCCCTCCTCTGGATCTTCGGGCTCATTCTTACGGATTTTGGTTGTGGAAAGAGTGGCGTTGGGCTCTGCATCAATAATCTCCTTCCCTTTGTCATTCTTCTTATTATGTTCTGACTCAGAGTCAGAACATGCATCTAATTCTGAATCCTTCTACTTGGCCACCAATGACTGCTTGGCTAGACATGCACTAGTGTTGTGAGTGGGGCTCTTATGGAACTCACACCACTTTCTTGTGTCCTTCTTTGATTTTGTGGTGGTGTTATTTTCTTGTGGCTTCGACGAGTTGTCTTGGATCAGCTCGCCTTGGATTTTTCCTTGGTTCTGTGGATTGGGGATGTCTTTCCCTTGCTTTTGATTCACAGATCAAAAGTCTCGCTTTTTCTGTTTAAACTTCTACTTGATCTTGACAGTGTATTGATACGCCGTGTTGAGAAAGGAGATGTCCAGGAACTCCATCTTGTCGTGGATGTATCGGTGTAGATAGCCGTAGCACTTGAGTATCAAATGTCACTCATAATCCTTAATACCCAACTTCATGCAAAGGATATGAAAATATTGGTAAACTCCGGTATGTCTTCGTCCATTCCCTACCACAGTGTGGTCCACTTTATGTATTTATCCTCATAGCTCCCGACAGGGTAGTAATTCTCCTTGATGGTGTCCCAGAATGAACTACAAGTGGGTGCGTATGAAAACAGTGAGGGTTCCCTCTTGTCCTTATGCTCACAATACTTTTCACATCAATCCTTGACGTGGGGGGCAACTTTGAGAAGTGAAAAAGTAATATTTTCTCAGCTGGAAAAATCAGGAACAGAAAAATATCCTTCTAGCATATTCAACCATTTATCTACAATTTCTGCATCTATTTGACCCTCGAATATGGGAATGTCAAAGTTAACTTGTACCTTAAAAGGTGTGGTGCTTCTAGAGTAGATGCATTGCCCTTGGGTAGCCATCGAAGGATCTGGGAAAAGTTATCCATCATCTTGATCATCTGTTGCTCGGGTGCTTATTCAAGCAAGATTTTGAAAGGATCTCATGACCCCTTGTCTTTCTTTTCTTCCCCCATGGGACGCCGTCTAGATTTGCGAGGCCGGTCTTGCGAATGTTCGACTAGTTCAATCCCTAACTCCTTATATCCCAAAATCATTGGGGACATGCATAGAAAAATAGAGAAAGAGTAGATCACTATGATACCACTGATCTGAATTTAAGCAGGAACACAACAAATTATAGATATAACCATAAGTATAGATATTCATTAGAAATAACCCTTCATTTCATTAATATCAAATACTAAAATATGCTTACAAACAGAATGGAAGTAAGACTAGGTCAAGCGATGGTAGCTTATCTCTGAGAAGAGATGTGGCGGCTACATGCCTCTGAACTATGTTACAATGAGGCTCAAAGGCCTATTTATTATTGAGAAATAATGGAAAACCCTAAACATCCAAAAACCTAGCCCTAGGAGATGAAGCACCACTATGGGCCTTGTTTGTGTAAATTGGTACATCAACTCCCCGGGGTCGTAACTTTGGCATATGATCACCATTTGAGGTGCACAATACCTCGTTAGAAAGGTCTATCGAAGGAATACATCTTTCTAGTAGCCAAGATAGGGTCATGTAACATGTTGGCCCCAAATTTTCCCAAAAAATGTCGTTTAGGTCCTGTTACACAACATTTTGTCACTGTCCCTGTACTCCCCGTTTCTTGATCCAGGAGGACCTCTATAGTGAACCCTACATGCTTTCCCTTCATGAAGAAACTCCCATTGTGTCCCTTCTCATGAGCAGAACAATTCCCTTTTGCACCATTTCCCAAAAACCTTATGTTTTTCCCAGTTTACAAGACCAACGCTAATGACCCTTATCCTCCTTGCGCTGATATGCAGGGATTAACATTGTCCCTAGCGCCGACCGGAGCGACTGAGATTTATTTTAGTCGCACCGATCCTCTTTTGGAAATTTTTTTAAATAAGGAGCCGAAGCTTCCAGCTCTAGAAGCTTCGCAACGAAAGTCTGGTAAATGGTTGAGATGGATGGAGTCGAGGATGTCAAATAGGGCTCCTTTCCCCTATAAGGATGGAACTACCTCAAGAGATAAGACCTTCTCCCATGAGAAGAGGAACCATCTACCATCCATTCATGCTATATAAACCTCCATTTTTCCCAAGCACAAGCTAGTGTTAATGTGGGTGTGCTAGTGCTAATTAAGTTTGGAGTAAACAACAAGCTATTAATAGTTGTAGCTTTCTAGTTGTGTGTGAGGGAGAAGTGTGAATTTGGTTTAGTGTGAAGCATAAAGGGAAGAGCCTTAAAACTATCATTGTTGAGGCCATCATGGAATGCTAATAGAAGTGTGTGTGAACCTGGTTTTGTTAGAGGAGAATAACAACGTCAAGGGAATGGTTGTAATCTCTTCTTGATTTAATATATATGCAACTATCGATTGATTTCCTACATAATGTGTCATCTCACATGTTTATGGCTTAATGTTTCTTGACTTGTTAAGTAGGTTGAATTACAATTTGTCTATTATCACGGTTGTTGTTTGCTATTTTTTACTTGTTTCAGGTGTTCGAGGAAGGAAATGGGAGATAACTGAAGTGAGAAAGAAATGTCATCACCAAACGTGATAAGCATACTAAGAGGTAGGCCCTCTTAATTGGTTCTAACCTAAGGAAATATTCCATAGAATGTCTTGTTAGTGGCTAGACCCATTATCGTGCTAGAGGAATTGTTTGTGTCTGCACTTATAATTTTACTTCACCACAAATTGGCGACTCTGCTGGGGAACCAATCCTTCTGTTTGTTTGCTTGGAATTTCATGGTTTTGTGTGAACTTTTATAGTTTTGCCATTTCCCTTTAGTTATGTTTTCTTTCCTTTGCTTACTGCTCTGGGTTTGAAATTCATAGTAGCAAGTCTGGTCCCAACTTTTGAAAATTTTTATTTTTTTCTTTGCATCCTCACTCAGTGTGCTTAATTCAATGACAGTCACACCGATCAGCGCGATATGCTGAGAAACTGTTGCGCTGACCCCCTTCTGGTGCTTGTTTTCAGTTAGGTAGTCACGCCGATGCTTATAAGTGAAGATTAGGGTTCACCCTAGATCTTGGCCAGTGTGTTTTGCTCTCATGATTTTTACCCTGTAAGTTGTTTAGACCGTCTTCTCCCTGACTAGAAAGCTTCTTTTCATTTGGTTTGTTTTCTTGTTGATTTTCCATATTTTCGCTTGATTTCTTGGGTCATTGGATGGTTAGTGGCACTAGGGCATCTAGATTGTCATCCATTCAGCTGATTGTGAACTCAGTGAGTCAAGTTGTTGGTGCATTTACTCCTTGCATTTCGTTTATGGTCCTTCTATAGCTTTGACCTCCATTACACAAGTTTGAAAAGCTTTCATTTTATTGTCTAAACGTCTCTTTTCCAACATAGATTACATTGCTTGTCTTGTTTTTGGTAAAGCCATTTTGGCATTAGTTTGAAATAGATTCTCTTTTCGTGCTTTTCATTTGCTTGAGAATCGATTGCCTCAAAACTATTTCATTGAAGTGTTTTATGAGAAATTCATTTTGTCATTTCATGAAAAGTACAAAATTCTAGTTTGTTGCATAAATATGTTACGGTAGTTAGCATCATTGAAAGATAGGATTGCATTGGCATTTGAAAAGAAAAAGAATTCTCTTTGCTTTTGAAAGGAATGTTAGAGTGTACTTGTTAGGAAATTAGGAATTGGAATGTATTTTTCATTAGTTTATTTTATCGAAATGTGAAGTAATGAAAAATCATTTTGCTTTCGGTTTCTTGGTTGTTTGCATTTTATTGTGTTTTCTACCCTCTCCAGTGTAGACAATTCATCGAATTGAAAGGTTCTTGTCTCATTTAACTACATTTAGGGTTTTTCAAGTAACATCACTAAGGCCTGAAAACTGAGACATAATTCAAGATAAAATTTAAAATGAACTCAATTAACCTAAGGCACATTTGAAACCTAATGATCACATCTAGAAGGTCTAGGCTAGAGACATGTTCCAACATCTTTAAACCTAGCAGTTGTTGTTAGCTTCGGCACTAGACAACGATAGTACAGATTTGTGCTCCCCGTACCATCGAGTATATAACGGGAGACCCCTCTAGGTTGCAATCCTTTATCGATAGGAAGCAGAGTCTGCCACCTTGCAAACGTGATACACCAAACACATCATTCGGGGAGATTGCCTGCCTGTACTTCTCGGTTCGTTGGGAGGTATTCTGCAGTTCACGGTTGCCTGGTAATCATTTTTACCTAGATCATCCATAGTAGTCATTTGATCTTTTTGACTCATTAAACTTAAAAGATCATTCGAGTGCTTGTCCTTTCAAGCTCGTTTCCAATAAACTGATAGAGTCATCTTTGTTTCTTTCTCGACTCTTAAAACATGAAAGAGCACCAGTTTATTTATGCATCTTAAAGAATTGATTTCCAACGATCTTATAACATCCCGTTAGTTTTTTTTTGACCAAATCGTGAGTTTTCCCTAAAGTACATTTTAAAGCCCTGAAATTTATCTCTCTTTTCCTATTAACTAAGACAAGGTCATCACGGCTGAACCATCTGGTTCACCCAGTTCTTCTTCCTCTCCTTCGTTTGAAAGATTGTCTAAGGAGCCTTTTCCTAAATTGCTAGAGTCACTCGAGGACCAAGGTGTTGAACTTAGAATTGTTTTGAGCATTCAAACTTTTTCATCTCATCCTCCACCTACTTTAGATATTGGGTCACCTGCTAATATTGGCCCGAAATCTCCAGACAATCCCATGCAGACTCCTGAGAGTTCGTCGACTACTAACGGTAAGCTCAAACTGGTTATATATCCTCCGAATCCTTTGTTCGACCTTGTTGCGATATCACCGCAGCGTCCATACAGTCCATACAATCAGCCATGTGTTCCTTTGGAATTATCCCCTTGTACATCTTCAGTCGTTCGTTGTCGTTTGTTCCCAGCTATGGAACCCAAAGGCGATGCTCCAGTTACCTCTCCGGATGAATCAAAAGTTTCTACTCCACTCATTGTCGAAGAGGAAGAACATCAATTTCCTCCTGAATGTTTCCCATATAGAGGGAGCATTCCCATTAGTGTGTATTGGGATTTACCGCCTAATTATGTGACTTTGGCACAATTGGTCTCGGGTACACCTAGTGCCTCATCACTTTATCACAACCCTGTTTGGGCATCTGGCGCCATGCCCACTATAGGTCCTTTCATTGTGAACCTGACCACCCAACAGGTCGTTACCTTAGTCTCGATGCAACCCACCATTCTGAACCCTCTTGTCTCATCCAGCCCAGTCACCCGTTCGGTTCAACCGGCAGTCTCGAAGAATGTTACTACCAGTTCTTCGATCCCTCCAGTAAGTGGACAAGCTATGCCACTGCCTAGGGGACAGAATCTAAGTGTTTCTATGGTGTTAGGCACCACCAATGTGAGTATCTCATAGGCTCACATGGTTGGCATGAACCAACCATCTTCTAGCATTATCCAAAACCCTGCTAGTCTTGCCGGATCAAGAAATGTCCAATACCAACAGGTTCAAAATCCCGTTGGTCCATCATGGTCAAGCAATTTCCAGTATCAGTAGCCTTATGAGGCTCAAGTTCAGTACCAAAATCCTTACATTCCATATGGTTCTCAAGGAATGGTCAATCCGCCTTACGTCCTTTAGTTTTGGCAGTACATTCATCCTGACACATCCACTTTTCAGGGTAGCTATGGCCCAATTCAGTTCAGAAATTATCCGGGAACTATTCAATTACCATTGCAACGGCAAGGACAATCTCTCCAGCAACAAGGGAAACCTTTTCTGCAACAAGGATCGTCACGCAATAATAAGGGTAGATGATATCGCAACAAGGACCACTGCCACAACCACAAGGGCAACCCTCGCAATAGTTGCAGAAAACCATGCAGCAGCAGATGCAATATGCTCCGCAAAATTCCCAGCCTATGTCTTCGCAAGACCAACCTTTGCAGATGCAAGGGCAACCTTTGCAGCCACAAAGTCAATCCTTGTAGCATCAGGGCCAACCCGAGCAACAACAACCCTTATATACGTATCAACAGGGTCAACCCTTGCAAGGACAAGGCCAGCGTCAAGTCTTGCAGCAGCAAACCCAAAATCCTAATGTCTTAGGGCAACAGGCCCAGACTCCTTTTGTCCAAGGGCAGCCGATCCAGAATCCCTATGTCCAAGGGTAGCAAGTGTACAATCCTTATGTCCAAGGGCAGTAGGTCCAAAATCCATATGTTCAGGGGCAACAGGTTCAAAACCCATATATTCAGGGACAACAGGTGCAATATCCATATGTCCAAGGTCAACAGGCTCAATAGCCTCTTAACCCATATGTTGCTTATTAGCAACCTATGGCCAGACAATTTAAGGGCGTTCAAGGTCAACATCCTCCCTACGGCCAAGGTAACCTACAATGGAGTCATAATCAAATTCCATATGGCTAAAACCCTCCACTATGGGGCCAAAATCCTTACTAGCAGGGATTGGTTCCTCCGGTTGGACCCGCTTATCGATATCCAATGTCTTTTAATACTCAATTGCCATTCTTGGCCACACTAGAGTTGCCAGATGTGTCTCAACTCATGAATGATCCAATTCTTCATTCATCATACCGGCCCCTGGTTTCATCCAAGATCCCAAGTGATTTTCCTAAGTTCGATGGGAAAGCAAAAGAAGATCCTCAAGCCCATGTGATGACATATCACCTCTTGTGCTCTTCAAGTTCCTACGTTGATGATTCTATTCATCTCCGTCTTTTCCAACGAACCCTCACAGGTGTTGCAACCAAGTGGTACATCGAGCTTCCTCGAAGTACTTACCACGAATTCAACTCATTAGCCATGGCTTTCCTCAAGCATTTCTAGCTGCTAGTTCGACATGAAGTTGGCACCTATTTTCTCACATTGCTTAAGCAAGATATTGCGACACACATATCCAATCACATCCATGAATGGAGATGTAGACATCACTTGATCAAATTTGAGATTACTGATCAGTTGCTCACTGAATGGTTTACCAAGTCATTCGTTGCTCCAATTGCTCGCAATATAGATATGGGTGGATGCGTTACCGAAGAACAAGCCATTGCTCATGCCCAGTACTTATATCTCATTTATTCTCAATCTGATACTTTGTATGAGTTATTACCTGATGCTCCATGACCATTATCTGATCCCATGGCATTGAAGTCCTAGGCTAGACCTCCTGTCGATGGAGTAATTGGTTCAGTGTCCCAGACCCTTGCCAAATCCTCTTCCAAACAGAAGTTGGTCTTGAACACTGCTTCCAATAGTTCCTCACAGAATCCACCTGGCCCTAGTAAAATGTCAGAGGTCCACGCTGTCCAGTCTACCACAATGGACAAATCCTCGAAAGGTAAGAAGAAAGGCAAAGGAAAGGGTGAATCTGATGCCCCAAAATAGGGTCCTTCTAAGTTGTTTATTGGTGATTCTTCATAACGAAAGCCTAAGTATTTGTGCCTCATTTGCGAGGAGGATCACTATACTAAGGATTGTCCCCGTCAATACGAAGTTAGTCGTTTGCTCAAAGGGACCCCAGTTGTCCTGAAAGATCCGTTTCCATCTCAATAGACTCAAATGGTAGACCAACCTCAATCATATGCTTCCTTAGGATATCAAGTGTTCATGATGAGTACGACTATCAATGTGGCTACTAGATCAAAAGATTACCCAACTCTTGCTCCGACAACTAGGAAAGATAAAGAGGCCACCCCTTCTTCTTCTACCCTGAGTTTTGGCCCTCTTCATAACGAGTGCCCTAACCCTGATTCTTCCATTCGGACACCTTCTTGAGGTGTGCTAAGGAAATCTTTGTACAATCCCAATGTTCGAGCTGCTCAACAATATAACATTGTTGAGGATTTGGCTCAGGTGCCATCAGCTATGTCAACTCTCGAGGTACTCCAAAGCTGTCCGTCTCAGCGGAAATCATCACTGTTAGCTATTGGGGGTATTGATCCTTCTGATTCTAGTTTGATATGTTTTGATCTAGAGAACCACGTTCCATACCTGCCTCATCAGATTGCCTTTCTCATTTAGGTAATCATCAATGAGAAAACCATTCATAGGACTGTCATCGATGAAGGTGCTTCTACTCGCATCGTGTCAGTCACCTGTTGGAAGGAAATTGGTTCTCCTACTTTGAACCAATCCCCTAACACTTTGGAAGCTTTCGACGGGTGCAATTCGCGACCCTTCAGTGTCTTACCTATCCTTGCCATTACTTTGGACGGTAAGATAGTACAAGTCGAGTTAGAGATTGTTGACGCTAATATTATTTATAATCTTCTACTTGGACAGAGTTGGACCCATGCCATGCATGATGTAGCCTCCTCCCTATTCCACATGATTCATTTTCCCCATCAAGGGAAGATCATCACTGTCAACCAGCTGTCCTTCTTTGCCTCTTCCTCCTCAGATGGAAATGTTCCATATGTCAAGCACACTAGTGCTCTTTATGAGAGTGTGGGGGAAGGTCTTTTAAAGATTCTAGCTTGATGGGAATTTTTCTGCTCCCACCTCCTCATGTTGCTTCTCTCAACATGATCTCAGTCAAATATGATCCTTGGGTCATAACTTCACCAGATCTTGTTGATACCTGGGGCGAGGTTATGCCACTTAGTCATGCCAAAATTAATTATGTGGAAATTGTTTCAGCCTTAAGTTCTGTATCCTTTGATGCTCTTATTTCTAGGAATTCTCTTGATACGTATTCTCAATCCCCATGGCTTGGTGCTTTGGAATCTCCTAATCCCTTAAACGAGACTTTTCTTACTGACGAAAGTATCATGGAAGTAATGTCTCTCAAGGAACCACCCTGGGACGATACTCATCATCATTCCTTGTTCCTGCCTTGCTCGGTGGTTGTTGGCTTAGTGGGGCCTGACCCAGGTTTGGAGATGATTTAGCCAAGAAAATCCCAGTACTATTGGCCCTTTTGGCAATAGTCGACAGATCACAGACTGAGGTCTCACCCGAAGTATTATGGGAGGGTACTAGAACTAGGTTTCCGCACCCTTAGGATGTCTGATGGGTTTCTAGAGGTCCGTGGTCTGACCTATCATTGCGCACACTTGAGATCCCTTCGTGGCCTACAGTGTGGCTTCCGTGCAAGCCTGCTCAGAGCACGACCCATATAATACCCAAGTTCCTCACTTATTAACTATTTACTTAGCTTATGTGTGTAAGATTTAGGGTTATTATAGCATATTCAACATTTATATCAGTGCGCGTGATACATAAATGATCATAAACATAAAGAAGATAAGCACAACAAGTACACAAAATTAGGAATCAACTTCTCTTTATTAGCTTTCTGTCCCAATTATAGACTCGACTCCACCCTGTGCACTCAACTGCAGGGGTCCGCGCACTCAGCTGCGGACTCTACTAGGCCTCTGCGCACTCAGCTGCAAAGCCTATTCCTACTACTACAACCCAAGACACTTAGAATTCTACTCTAAGCTCGAACCATTCCTTTGCTATTCTTTCTATTCATCACTTACTTTAAAACTTAGAGCCCCACTCTATTTATACAATCCCATGGTCCACGAAGCATGGGTAGGCTGACTTTACATTAATTTACAATCCAATGCTTAGGGCGGAAAACCCTATGACTTAATTGTACACTTCATGCTCCGCGCCTGTAATTCGCGGAGTTCTACACCATCTTTGACCAAAACTTGGGCTTTGAGCCCCAAAACCTAATGTGGGGGGATTCCATGCCCAACAGGCCCCCAACACAATCATCGTGACTCGTCCTGAGTCACTCTTCTAGTGAGGCGATCTTGGTACGAAGCCCTTCCAACTGTTGTTGTGCTTCCCGAAGGTCCGCGATGCACTGATCTATAGTCCGCTGAATCTGCTCCACTCTCTCGGCTGAAGTCTCACTGCCAAGGGTAACTCCTTGTCTTAAGGCATGCATCACCTTCATCTGTGCCAGCTTTCCTTCGATGTTTGTAGTGATGAGGAAGGCCTCATCAATCCAAGGCTGGACACGTGCTTTAAGGACTGCCTCTTTCTGTCGCGTGGCATCCACTTGTTCCTTCAACACCTTTGCCTACTGTAGCTTTGCAAGCCATTGGGTCAGAACAACTGTCTGTGCCATTTTGCGCACACTATCATATTGAATTTGAAGCTCTCATGCCTCCATTTCCAGGCGCTGTATGTTGGGGTCCTCCTGTAATGAAGTGAGAACCACGAAGGATTCTTCCAACATATTGGTGTAGTTCTGTACTGCCTATCCTATTTCCTCCAGCCCTTTCTGAATAGCACCAACACACTGTTCCCTAACTTCTGGGGGCATAGAGGACTGCGCCTTTAATCGTAGTTTGACAATCTGAAGATTGAGGTCCAGTTGTATCCTCGTTGCTTCCTCCTTTGCCTCGCGGAATCCACTGGATAATTTGTGGATTCGCACTCCAACTGGTAGGTCTATCGCGATTTCTAGCTCTCGAACGTGGTGACATGCTTCCTCTACCATTTGCTCCAGCTACTGCTTTTGTGCAAGCACTTCATCGCATTGGAGACTAAGCTGCTCAATGTTGATTCTCTATTCGCTGAGCATCTACACTACACGTCCTTCCCTAGCGCAAAGTTCTGTGGTTGCTCTGTTCTGCAGATGATATAATGTATCCTGCGGAAGGGAAACCAAGTTTAGGCCAAGTCCCTTGATACTACCCACTGTGGCTCGGTCCTCCTTGCTTTTCGCTGTTAGCGCTCCTTGCAGCAGCATTATGGTGTTGGCCATTCTTGCATGCAGCAGCTGCTCCACTACTGATGTACCTATGGCACCGTAGGTAGCGACTATTCCTTCCTGGGGGGCTCGTGCCTAGAGTTCCTACAGCTGCACCCTTAGGGCCCCCAACACAGCCTGTTGCTCCATCATAGCTTCCTAGAGCGCTTCCCAGGTGACCTCGCGAATAGTGTTTCTGATGTCATAGAGGTCACCCTCTGTCAATGTAATGGGCTCGATGTCCAATTTGGAAGCTTTGGCCTTCTTTCATGGACCAGACCACTCCGTGATGTGCAGCCATTTTAGTTGAGTGGACGTTGTGCTCGGGTCCGTGCCTTCTACTGTATCTGGTCCCTGTCTTGTAGACACATCCTGGCCTCCTTCCTCCTGTGTCACAGTGGCCCCTATTTCCTGTGCTGCTGTTACTTTTTCGGTGGCATTTTCCTATTCTATGGTTGCCTTTGCTTCTTTGTGGGCGACCCTTACCTCTGCGGCCGCTTGTTCGTTATGCCTCTACTGGGCTAGCTTGGTGACATGCAACTTGGTCGCAGCCTTCTGCTTCTATGCTACTGTTTTATCCTTTTCTGCCAAATTCAGGGCACGCCACTTGGGAGGCCATGAGTCGAGCACGGAGAAGATGGAATCGTCAATTGCAATGAAAGGAAGCTTGGTCCAGTTATGCGCCAGATCCTTACGTGCCTTGATATACACATTGTGCATATCCACCTTGAAGTCTGCAAAGCTCCGCAGACTGCTGTACACTGTGGGGGATAGGCATGACTTTCTATTAATCCACATCCGGATGCTCGCCTCCATAAACACCCAGAAGATCTTGGGCTCGTGGATCCATGTGGCGTCCTTCGTAGCCTAGAGCGATGCATATTTTGCGGCCTCTGGCAAGTCCTGTTCAAGAGGAAGGAACTGACTATCCTTAGGCAATTCCCCTGTCACTAGTAAGATGGACAAGAGCAACCATGCATAGTGGAAGGTCTTGCCCTACTCCTGAACTTCCTTGCAGTTGGTGAGGAATTCTTCACAGAGGAAGGCGGCCAAGTTGAATTAGACCCCCTCCGCACATTACTCTACCAGCGCAACGACCAGTGCGGGTACCTCGTCTCCATGACATTTTCTCATCACCTTCCCAGCCAGTAATTGGTTGACTGTGCGCACCCCTTTGTCTTGAATGCTACTGATTATGTAGCCTCTCTTCTTCTTTTCCAATTTATACTTCTTCTTCGTGGCCTTTGCGGGTGCAAAATCTCTGCTTTTTCCAGCTATCTCCGCGGGGTCCCTTCCCTTAGAGGGAAGCCAGGAAATCCTATGAATAAGCTCCTCTGTGATGGGAATAGGCTCCTCCAGCCATAAGTATCCATCGTGCACCAGGAAAAGCAGCTTTCTGATGACAAAGATCATGATCAGTGTTCGGTGAAAATGCGAAATCCATAGGAGGTGGAGTAACCCAACCTTCTTGACACCATGCAACAATTTTTGCGGGTCTAGCGCTGTAACTAACCCCTCCTTGCTTTGTTTCATGAGGTTTTCCATCTACAAATGGGGGAACCTTTTGCTATATTTGAGGTCCTAGTCTTCAAATTTCATTGTGGGCACGTGGCCTAGAACTGAACCTTCAAACAGAATTCCATCTGGGAGGAGCAGGGTTTGAAGCGTGCTTTAGCAGCATCCAAATCCTTAGGTACTTTAGCTTTCCCTTTCCGTGGAGGAATGTACTCGGGAAGTTTTGCTGCAGCGTGCACCGGCTGGATGTCTTCTTCCATTTCTTCATTTGCTTATATCTCCTCTACGAAAGCCTGGAGGTCCTCCTCCTCATCATTTGTCTCCAGGTTGAAAGCCTTGCCCTTTTCTTCCATGGAAAGTTTACCAAACCACGGATTTCACGGGGACATGTGGACTGGTCTCACTGCCTGTGTATCCTTCTTGGGCCTCGGCATCTGGGGTGATTTCAAAATTTCTGGCGCATCCCCACCTGCATTGTAGGGCTCTGCGCAGCTTCCTCAGCTGTACTCTCTACAAAACCCACACCTCTCCTAGTAGTTGTCATCTTGTTCGAATTATCTGTGGTTGCTCGCGAACTTGGGGGCTCAAATACCGCTTGGCGCTCAACACTCTGTGCTCTTCGTAATAGTTCAAATCTCAAACGAATAAGTGTTGTCTCGTGGCTAGTCTTGGGAATTTTATGGCGTCTGTTGAATTTGACCATTCCCCCCATTTCTGAGTCATTAATGCATCCTTGGCGACAGATCGTCCCAAATCTAGCTCTTAATTCGTGTCTTAATTTCCTGCCGCCCACTCCCTTTTGCCTTAAATTGGACATCTCATCATGAGCAGTGACATCAACAGTTACTTCCTAGCCTACCCACATGGTAGCACAGCCCCCTTTGCACGGGCATGAACCTTGTACCATGCTGAGTTTGCGCACACCTCCCTTACGCGCAGTTCCCAAACATACTCATTTAGAGTCTCGTGCTCTCTTTCAACTGTCTGGAGCGCTGAGACTGTGCTCTCTACAATTACTCAGGTGGTCGCCCCACCTATGAGATATTACAACTCGCCTTCCAGCATAACGCATGGACACTCCTCACTTGCCCTCGTGACAACTGGCGCCACATGCTTTATCTTATGTGGTGCACTACCCTTGTTACTGCATTTGGTAAGGTGCAGTCTTAGCCATGGTAACAGAATCATAAATTCTCGACAACACTCTTCCAATGCAGTGGTATGACCATCCATATCTTGCCTTGTCATCCTTGGTTTATCAACGAGACATGCTTGCATGACCCTGGTTTTCAGTATTTTGATCTCAGTGTCCATCAACATGCTTTTCTTCCCTAATCCTATGCGATCCTCTTTGAGTTCACGAAGTCTGAGGTTTCCTCGTTGAGTGGCTTCCCGAATCCTTCTGTGGTTGTCCTCGTGTAGCTGTGTGATTGATTTGTCTTGGTCTTCGTGCACTGTCGTAACTGCGGGAGCTATTACATGTGGATTCCTTTTGGTATTCCCTTCAGAAATCTCGGTTTCTACTCTGTTTCGCACCTTTGGAATCATCTTCGCGCTCAGGTTTTTGCACATGGTTCTATAAGCCCATCGAACCGCTGGCACGCGCAGGTCCCAATCATTTCATTTCATCTGGTAAACCTTGCTCAATACTCCATGCACTCTATCAAATGCCTCATCATGGAGAATTGGTAGTGCACGTAGTCCTTCTTGCCGTTGTGGTTTGTTCTGATTCTCTAGGCTGTGCGCTTGTGCAGATTGTACAACATATGCCTGTACCCATCAGGAAAGGTGGGCGCACAAGTTGTTCCACCCCAGCTGATTGGCTTTTTTTCGAAGTTGGGGTTTTCCAAAATGTAGGCGCATCATGCTTCTATATCTGCGTTAGTCTTCAAAAGTTCCTTGATGCGTACCCCACCATCGTGCGGGTGTTACTTGCAGTGCCCACTTCAGCGCATCGAACCGCTGCTTCTCTGGTACTACATTTTTGATTTTTCTCAGGAATTCATCCATCACTGACAATCCACCATATGTCGACAACTCTCTTGCCTCTGTTTTCACACAATGCAATGACCTGATCATCATGTTGCAGTTCAACGTTGTTACCTTGTGCAGCCGATTCTGCCATTTGTCTATTTCTTTGTCTGAATCCAAAGTGCATGAGATTTTGCGCTCCCACGAAATCCTTCCATCTGCAGTGGGATTCACCCAATCCTCTCCTTGTGTAGTTATCTTATAGATACAGTCGAGATTGTCATCACTATCGCCATCGCGCACCGGTTCAGTGTATTGCGTTTCCTCGACTAGGTCCAGTGGTACTACTACGCATAGTGACTTTTTCTCAAAGGTCATTTTTCCCTTCTTCAGATTTATGACTCCATTCATATCGGTAGCACAATCTATTCCTAGTAGTGCGGGATAGGGATTGCTGTCATCGACAATCTCTATCACTTCAAAATTTGCCTGCACACTCGCGCCTTCAATATCGATTGTCACCCCTTGCAATCTTACCATGGGCAAAATCTTCTGTTGGTTCACCATTCGTAACCAAAGAGGGGACCATTGCAACATGGGTTTGCCCATGCGTTCCCATGTTTGCTTCGGTAGTACATTCGTGTCCGAACCTAGATCCAGGATTAACGGATCCATTTCGTACTCGCCTATTTGCACAGTCAACCTCATCTCCCTTCCTGTGCACAATGTATGCTTTCCCAGTTTTTCGACCACGCGCAGTTCTCCTGACCCTGTGCACCTAGTGATCAATTCTTGTAGCCCTTTGACTGCCTTGCTATCACACAGTAGTTTCATGCATGTCTCCAAAAAGGTAGTGAGCATGGAAGGATCCACCCCTGGTTCTAATTGATCCTTACTACCTGAAGTGGAGGCCTCCGTGAAGCTCTTCTTAGCTTCCATGAATGTCTCCTTCGCGCACTCTAAATCAAACTCAGGTTCCTTTGTAGGAGCCTTGCGAACCCATACACTTTCTTCTGGCTACTTCCCTTTATCATCTCCCATTGTCACACTACTTTTGAGCATCATGTTTACATTTGGGTCTTCCTCGCGCGGTTCGGACCTCATCATTTGTAAATTCTGGGTCGGAGGGGGCTGGAGTACCCCCTTTTCGCGCATCTTTACTATCAGCAAAGGGCAATCTTCTGCCTCATGATCAAACTGACTACAGTACCAACATGATATCCTAGTTGGGTTCATACAATCGCGGGCATAATGCTCTGGCCCTCCGCAATTGTAGCAAATTATTTGACTGCGTCCCCTTCCTAGTCCCATTCCACCTCGACCCCGACTGTGCCTCTGAAACCCAACACACACCATCCTTGCATTTGGGTTGAGGGCTCACGTTTCGGCCTGCACCCTATAGGCAGGAGTCAGATCCATCATTAGCTCATAGCTTCGACAGGTGCATTCGTCATGGCCTACCAACCTGTAGAAATTACAAACCAACTACTGGGACGTCTGCTATACTTTTGCAACAGGTGACAATTATCCGTGTTATGTTTTCCTCCTATTTGGTAGATTGTGCACCATAATGTAGGTGCCACACTCGGCCCCACCTATGCCTCCGGTCTTAATGGCATTGACCCTCCTCTTGCCAAGTAGTTCGCGAATATCAGGCAGTGATCTTTATTGTGGCCTTGGCCTTTGCATTTTATGCACCATACTTCCTTGCGTGCCTCTGGCTGAGTTGCCCTATCCTGTTTCAAACTCTGCATTTCCGAACATAGATTCTGTAGCTGCACGTGGATTTTTTGGACTCCTAATCCAGGGTCTTGTATAGGGGTCTCATGCAACCTCATTTCCATCTCCAACGCTTCAGCCCGGGTAGAAAGTTTTTGCAGTGACAACACTGTCCTTAAGTGTGGCATAAGTGAGGCCACAAACCATGCGCGATGTTGTGCATCCATTAACATCATATTGGCTTCACGGATCATACTCTTCAGCCTTTGGTCCAAATCCCAGGGGGTCTTGCCTAGGAGCATTGCGATCTCTTTAAACCCGATGATTGATTGCGTCTCTGATTTTGGCCTGCTAAATTCACTATTCAACTTATGGATCTCTGTAATTCTTGTGTTCAAGTGGTCATTAGAATGCTTTCTATACCACGTTAATGTGCGATCCTGTAGCACGTTCACTAGCATAGTCTTTTTGACATTATCATCCATGACTCCCTGTGCTTCCCACACTACTCTTACTACGAACCAGAATTGGTTCGGATCTTCATTCCCTACTCCTCTGAATACTGGTAGTTTGATTGCACTCACCATACTGAACCATGGAGGTGGCGGAGTTGGAGTGGGTGGAGATGGAGGTGAGGGGGGTGAAGCAGGTGGCATTGTGGGTGAAGGCGGTAAACGCAAAATTCACTATCTTATCAAACTAATCGTGCTTCTCGAAGAAACCTTTGTGAGTCATACAATCATCCATGACATATGCATGAAAGTGTGCTGGCTCCAAGAGCTTCAAATTAAATGAAAGTCCCAAGATACACCATTACAATGATACAACATTAGTTACAATAGTGGAATGTTAAGTCACCACTTGCTCCTCAAAAGACTAATCTTCTCTCTTATGCCTAGCTTGAGAAGCCAAGGTTAAAAGTCCTTTTCTTGAGCTATGAGGGTGTACTTATAACAAATGAGGTGACTCTCCACCTCCCTTGTGAATCTTGACCTTCCCTTATGACTCTTGAGTGCTCATGTGAATTTTTGAATTCGTATGTGACCTTTGAGCTTCTACATGATTTTAGAACTTTGTAGTGACTTCTCACATTCCATGTGGGACCCTTGGGATTCCATTCCTTTTACATTTTCTCATTTTTCTAAAATGCAATATTACATGTGGAAAAATGCATTAACGACATATGACTTTAGTGGTGACACTTTGAGAAGCCATGAATTGGTGATGGTGACATTAAAATTCAATGCCAAGCTCTCTTCTTTGCTATTATATTCTTATCTTCATGATATATCTTCTTGTACTTCATCTTCATCCTCCAAAGGGATGGTTGTGATATAGATTCCTCCATGTCATATTTACCTTCATCCATATGTCATCATCCAATGTTCCTTTGTTCTCTTTATATATCGCCTCCACAAGTGTCTTATTACAACATATTCTTGATTACCTCCTTGAGCATCATCTTGCCATGTTAAGATCACAACACATGAAAGTGAGGTTCACTCATGAAAATACAACATCAGTCCCAAAATCACATATTCTACCTTGTTTCTCATGTAGACTATGATGGAACAATACACAAGATTGGGGAGCGAGACCTTCTTGAGTGTAGTGCACAGGAGTAGGAGATAGGGAGTGAGGGAATATGCACTGTGGATGCACAATTTGGAGTGGTAGAGAGAGAGACAAGTCAGGGTATGCGCAGTGGGAAAGTCTAGGAGGCAGGGAGGCATGACTAAGAAATGTAATTGCACAGTGTCAGAAGGAGAGGCTCAAGGGACTACATAGTTGAGGGCTGAAAGGGTCTAGAAGAGGCTCCAATATCCACTATGATTATGTAGTGTGCAAGGCAAGATAGGGATGATCAGGACTGCACATTGGGCAAGTGCAATTGGAAGATCTGAGAGACTTAGCACTAAGATTGCGTAGTGTGCAGTATGAAGTGCACAGTTATAGGAGGAAGAGGGTGCTTCACCGTGGCTTAGGACTGTGCAATGCATAGTTCCGAGAGGCAAATAGGTTGGTCAAATATTGGGCAAGTTGCAAAGGAAATGAAAGCTTTGAAAATGACTAAGTATGGGATCAATAAGACAAGAAGGTAAGAATGAAAGAATGACAAGACTTGAACATGATCACACACGTAGAAATTATCAAGCACATAACAAGGAAGTACTTAGTACCCAAAATCAACCTTCATTCACTGAAATGACAATAATATGACACTCAACTCCAAGTGCGATACTTAAGACATATCATTCGACACAAGTGTCAAATGCAAAGAGAAAGTGTGCAATACCTTAGGAGTGAGTCCAATGCATGTACTCATGATAGATAGGGTCTATTAATGCGAGATATTTCACTAGAGTTTCCTCTTAAAATATGTGCCAAAACTCTATTTCACAAAGAACGACACTTCCCTTATTAAAATACGACACTTGGGATTCCTTTAGAAAGGGACTTGAAAACTTAGAACACAAGTGTAGAATCATCCTAACAACTACAAACGAAAAATCACATGGTCAAAGGGAGGATCCAAAATTTGAATGTAGGCCAAAATTTGGAGGTTGTTGTAGCATCGAAAACACTTGGAAATTCACTAGAAGAACCCCAACTTCTTAGTGCGGATCTAGTTTTGTAGAAAATCATGTAGATTCACAAGATAATGAAATTTTCTAAAGCAAGAGACAAGAATCTACTTCTACTCTTTACATTGGAAGCACATAAACATCGAGCAAACAATAATCAATAGAGGAAGAGAATCAAAGGCACATAACATAATAAATATTTGAGGAAAGCCACAAGTGAAAACCCCACTATCTGTTTTGTATTAATCCGGAAAATCAAGATGAAATTACAATGCTTGTTCTCTCTAGAACAATCCCAACACTCAACAAATTCAATCTCCAACTCATAAGCAAGCTCACGATGAAAGCTTAGCCTCTTCACAAGCTCTCCAAGTCTCTATTCCAATGTGTAATTCCTATGGAGGATAACTTGTATTTAAATGGAAATAAAGCCTCTAAAAACCACGCAATCCCTCAAGGATCAATTCTTGAATGCATGCACTATCAGTGCAACTCAGAAAAATCTAAAACAAATAGTACATTGTCCCCTCACTTTAATCTCAACTAGGTCTTTCTCAGAATCGACATGCATGAGTTTCTGATGAATAAATATTTAGTTAACTAGAGTAGCACTGGTGGAGTTCATTAGTGACACCATTGACATTTAACTCACTATTATATATCTCAATTAGTTTGAGAACTAATTTAATTGAACTGACTCATGAAACTGAGTCTTCTATTTTACAACTCACAATTAACTCACACTGGACTCCTACAAAGCAGGGAGAACATAAACATGACGACAAAAATACTTCCAAATCGAATTTCCGAAGTTAAATAAGTTTAATAAACTTAATTAAATAATTTTAAGTTGCTATGAGAATAAAATTTGAATTTAATTCAAAGTTTAATTCAAGGACAAATGAAACTAGAATTTCTTGTTACCATTTCTCAACAATTTTTATGCACAAAGTGTAGTCTTTCAAGAAGTATTGTTTCACCGTGTGGATCACCTCAACTTCCCCATTTATCCCAGTTACATTTATAGTCTCATCTATTCCCTTTCTTGGCTTGAACACATTCACAAAGCTTACCATATCTCACGTGTTTTGGTATGGGAAAAGGATAGTATTTACTTGCGAGTTTAAGGTCATCAAAGTTTTATTTCCATCTCTGGTGTTGCTTCACTACCAACAGGTCTATTCAGTACCCCTATGAGTCACTTTTTGTATATATTTCCTCTAGATTCACAAGCTCATGCAATGTACTAAAGAAAAAGACAAGAATCTATTTCTACTTTCAATAAGCGGAATCCATTAGATCGATGAAAACAATAAGAACAAGAAGAAGATAAATCAATGGCACATAACACGATAAATTTCCAGGAAAGGCATAGCTCAAAACTTCACTATCTGTATTTCATTTATTAGAAATCCAAGATGATAATACAATGTTTTTTATCACAAGAACAATCCCAACACTTAGTATAATCAATCTCCCAGCTCAAAAGCAAGCTCAAGCCAAACCTTAGCCTCTTTTGCTGCTCTCCAAGCCCCTATTTCCTTTCACAATTCCTATGGATGATTAACCCATATTAATGGGAAACCAATGCATCCAAAACTGCGCAATCCCTTCAAGGTTCAGTTCTTGATTGCATGCATGATCTATACAATTCAATAAATCATACAACTGATATTACACTGTCCTTGCACTATAGTCTCAACAAGGCCTTTCTCAGAATTGACATGCATGAGTTTCTGATGAGGGAATCTTTAGTTAACTAGAGTAGCACTAGTGAATGCATTAGTGCACCAACTAATTGTTAACTCTCTATTAGTTCCACTAACAGTTTGGAACTGATTTTACTGAACCTAACTCAGTAAATAGAGTTATCTAAAACTTAGGGATAACATATACATAACTTTAGAAAGACTTCCAACTCAAAATTCCTAAGCCAATTCAGTTAATTAAACTTAATTAACTATTTACAAGTTTCTATGAGAATAAAATTCAATATTAATTCTCAGTTTAATTCAAGGAAAAACTAAACTAGAATTTATGGCTTCTATTTTTAACATTTCTTGTTTCTATTTTAAACACTTCCTCTCAACAAGAAAGGAGTTCAACTCAATCCTGATCTTAAACCTTTGGAATGTTCTGCATGCAACACTTCTCTCTAGTGTTGTTGCTCTAGCAACTCCAGAAACAAAAAAAAAAACATCCAACTTGAATCAATATGATGCATCCGTCATCAAAGTCTCTGACTGCAATTGCATCTGTCAACTGAAAACTTTGTGCTTCTATTGACTCTACCTTTCTGCACTGTTGTCAACCCTTATCTACACTCCTTAGTATTTGACTACTCTAGCCTCTGCCACTTTGGCCTCTGACTGCATCAATCTCACTGATTCCTCCCACTACTATGTACTTTGGGTTTTCGTAGCAAGGTATGATCCATGAGATAAAACATCTCAATGGACCCTACCCAATTTCAGCCCTCTTGGGACTATCACTTCACGTCACCCCACCTCACACATGGAGTTATGGCTGCATGTGATCCCTTTGCCCACCTGGCTCGAAATTCCCCCTACTGGAGGTCTCTGCATGAGTGGATGCCTCCACTTGGTCTCCTCTAGGCTTATCCAATTGTAGTTTCTCCATAATTGTCTGAGACTACTTCTTCTTTGCTTGAATGGATCTCTCCACTCGGTCTCCTCTTAGATTCTCCAATTATGGCTGCTCCACAATTGCCTGAGATTACTTCTGAGGCTTCATGTTGAGAGGTAATTTACTCTCCCTCTCAACCACCAAGTCTCTAACCTTTTCCTTGCTCCTTAATACTTTTCATGCATCTTGAACCTCAAGAGCATACAGGTTCTTGACCAGTGAACTGATTTGTTTCACCTGTCTCTTGGTGGTGTGTCTAAGGAAAACCTTTCCCTTACTAAAAACCACATCATAGCCATGGTCTTCCAATACAGCGACTGAAGCAAGATTCTTCTTTAGTCCTTGAACATACATCACATATGTGATCCTGAGAGGGGAGCCAGACTCCCTTTGAAAGGTAACTGTACCAATCTCGGTAGCTCTATGCCTATTGTAATCTCCAAACTCTATGCTCTTCTTGGGGTCTTTCTCCTCAAAATCACTAAAGAGATCTCTATTCCCCGTCATATGGAATGAAGCACCAATGTCAAGATACCACATGCCTCCCATCACAGTGTTGGCCATGCATGTAATGAGAGTGAAACCAAGTTCGAGTTGTGAAGCTGGTGTTGGCATTATGGCACAGGTTTGGAGCTATGGCACAAGTGTTGTCCTTGATGGCAACTCTCTCTGGTGACAGATCTCAGTTCAGGCTTTCAGAATGAAGGAAAAGACATATACGCAGATTCACCTAGACTAAAACGCGTATACACCCGGGTTAGACGTTACAAAGGTGCGTATGCGTATACACGCACTTTCACGCAAGGAAAAGCACGTATATGTTGGAGAACTTACTTTTGGTCCGTGGTAGTTAGTCCTTGGTATTTGAACCTATGGTTTTGGACCATGGTATCTCGTCAGAAGTGTTGATCCCAAGTATTGGGTCCATGGTATTGTTTTATTATGGTTTTGGACCGTGGTATTGTGAAAGGCCTAAGACTATAAAAGGGGAAGGAGATCATTTGGCAAAGGATCATCTGAATTATTGTTGAATATCTGATAAAGTGCTAGATCTGGAATACTGGTAATTGGGTTATGGTGCAGATCTGGATCTGAATGAAGGAGGAACCTTAGCGCAAAGAGAAGGATAAGTTCTCTTGGTGGATCATAATCTTTAAGCTTGAATGATAGTATCTCTGTATGATTTTGATCTATTACATGTGGCACTTGCTTGATCTATAAAACTGATAATCTGGGTTAATTGGTGTTTGAATATCTGAAAGAGCGAATTATTTTTTATAGATATGTACGCAAGTTCAGTGAAGCGAAGGTATGTATATATGCTGTTTTAGTGAAGGGAAACAACATATACGCAGGTTGTTCCATACGCAGAAGCGTATGCACGCAAGTTTCAGGTTATTAAAGTAGCGTATATATTTTTAGTTGTGATCTTGCTGCTTCTGTTTATTGCTTCAGTGTTTTGGGTTCAGATTTGGTGTGTGGTTACTGTTACGGTGATCTGGGTACAGTCGTCAGAGAAGTGTTTATTTTGATTCAGTTTTGATTGGTGAAAGGTGATTGAATGATGCAGAAATTCTTGACGTTTGATTGATGCTATTTTTGGATCCAGTCTGAAAATTTATGAAACGTGGTCCCTAAAAGAAAGAGAAGGTTGCAGCCTTCTGTAGGCCAGCACCTACGTACTAGTATCTTGGCTAGTGCAAGAGCTAAGGGGGTTGTAGCTCCTTTCCAAGAGAAGCTGGAAAACGAGAGAGGGTTGTAGCTCTCTGCAGGTTGCAGCCTGCGTACTGGTAAAGGAATGCACCAGTACAATTGTAAAAAGAAGTTTCTAATTAAAGAGAAGATAGAGACAAATTGCAGCAAGTGGTTTTACCCACATTGGGTTTCCACCTTATATATTGTGTTCTTGTGTGTGATTATCTTCTGCTTTGTTTTTACTGTTCCTGGTTACTGGTTAATTGATTCTGATATACAGATTAACAATCAACATTTGACAGATAAAGTAAATTATAAGGTTGCATTGTATACGCGGTTTTATTTCGACATAGTTGCGTATATACGCGGGTTTAATTAGTTGAAGTAGCGTATATCATCTGAATTTGAAAAAGGGAATATTTAACTTGATAATACTGATTCACCCCCCCTCTCAGTATTATTTTCAACAATTGGTATCAGAGCAGGTCCTTCAGAAGAAGCTTGATCGCTTGAAGGAAGATCGTTCATCGTGAGCAACTACGAGAGGGAAGCATCAATCAGGCCACCGATTTTTTATGGGACAAACTTCGTTTATTGGAAGGTAAGAGTTACTGCCTATCTTCAATCTCTTGGTACAGAAGTCTGGGATATCATAGATACAGGGTATACTTTTCCATCAGAAACTCCTACAGATCCGGCTGAGAAGAAGAAATATGAAACAAATGCAAATACGGTCAATACTCTATTAAGATGCCTATCTCAATCAGAATTTGTCAAGGTAATGCAGTTTAAATCTGCAAAAGAGATATGGGACAAGATTGTTCTGAGCTATGAAGGAGATGATCAGGTAAAACGAGCAAAACTTCAAACCCTCAGGATTCAGTATGAAAATCTCAAGATGTATAATGATGAAAGTGTGGCTAACTATTTTCTTCGTGTAGATGAGATTGTTAATTGTACGAAAAATTTGGGTGAAGAAATAAAAGAGGCTGTTGTGGTTGAAAAAGTTCTAAGATCTTTGTCCCCTAGGTTTGAATCTAAAGTTTCTGCAATAGAAGAAGAAGAGAATCTACAAAGCCTTAAAATGTCACAGCTGCACGGAATACTAACTGCTTATGAAATGAGGAAAGGAGGTCCATCAGACAGGAGAGAAGCTGCCTTCAAGGCTTCAGGTAAAGGAGAGTACTATGAGTAAGGACACGTGTCAGAAGAAGAAGAAGAATCAAATTTTGTCAGAAATCTTCAACAGGGTACTGGACGATTCCGAGGTAAGTTACCTTTCAAATGCTTTGCTTGTGGAAGAGTCGGTCACTATGCTGCCAAATGTCCTCACAAGGATAAGATTGACAAAGGGAAGGAACATGTTAGAAGGAACAAGAAACATAATGCAACTAAGAAAAGTTACTACACTCATGAAGACAGTGATGGCCTATCAAATAGTGACGAAGATGAACGAGGTAATGATTATAAACTTTTAATGGCCTTTGAAGATGATGATTACATGGACGATATAGATGTAGATGGTTTTTATGAAGAGATTTCTTGACTCAAAATGTGTTTAGAAGAAAAAGATATGATCATTGATACTTTGCAATTCCAACTTGATGAATAAAGAAAAATCTCTTGAGAAGTTAGAATGTGAAATTGTTGGCCTTAGAAAAGAAATTGAGAAAATAAAGGCTCTTAATCTTAAATTTGTTAAAGGATATGAAACTCTGGATGAGATTATCAATGTACAATGTTCTCCACTAATCAAGATAGGTCTGGGTTATAATGGAGAAACATCTCAAGCATCCACCTCAAGGAGTTATCTTGATGCAGCAAGGAGGAATGAGCAAAAGCCCAATGGAGATCACCAGGTAAAGTAGGGATGAATTACATCAAGAACAAACAAAGACTACCAGGTAAACCAGGGGCAATCCATCTTAAGGGTGAACAAAAGCTACAACCAGCCACAGGTAAAAACTTCTCAATTTGCTTCAAGAATGGATGACAATAGAAATTACAATCATTTCGCTGGTAGATTTGATAATCGAAGAAGTTTCTTCAATGGCCAATGTTTCTTTTGCCATAACTTTGGTCACAAAGTAGCTCAATGTGTTGCTTATAAGACAATCATGACTAGAGAAGCTCGAAAACAAAGAAGTATGATTGGGATTACGAAAAGGACCTATAACAACTTTTCGGCCCTTGAAAATGAAATTGAATGTTCTATTTGTAATAACTTCGGTCATGAAGATTCTGAATGCAGAAGCAGGTTTCGGCAGACAAAGGAACAAGCCTCAAGCACTAGAACATGGAGAATAAAGGAACCAAAAATAGAAATATGTGGGATAGCTTTTTATGCAGAAGGACAAGAAAATCTATGGTACATCGACAACGGATGTTCGAAGCATATGACAGGTGATAAAGAAAAACTTGAATCATATAATGCTTTAGGAAAGGGAAAGAAAGTTTCTTTTGGAAATGATATCCCTACAACCATAAAAGGAAAAGGCACTGCTCAGTTGAAAGAAAAGGTCAAAGTTGGAAATGTTTTGTATGTTGCTGGCTTGAAGCATAATCTACTAAGTGTTAGTCAGATGTGCGATCAAGGAACATACGTAATATTTCGATCAAGTAGTGTTCGTGATCTTGATACAGGAAAAACAGTGATCAAAGGCAGAAGAACTCCAAATAATCTATACATATTTGAAGAAGGACAACAACAATGCTATTTGAGCAAGGATGATGAACATTGGTTATGGCACCGGAGGTTGGGGCATCTAAGCTTTTCACAAATAAGGAAAGCATGCAAATACCAGGCAGTTTGTGGTCTTCCAGATATCAAAATTCCAGACAACACCATATGCAAATCATGTCAGTTTGGTAAGCAAACCAGAACTAACTTCCCTGAGAAGGAAGGATCAGCTAGCAGGCCTCTTGAGCTAGTCCATACAGATGTATGTGGTCCATTAGGACAAGGTCACCTCGAGGAGAAGGATACTTTATATTATTCATTGACGACTTCTCCAGGATGGTTTGGTTGGGACTTATGAAACACAAGGATGAAGCATTCGAAAAATTAAAATCTTTCAAAGCCTTGGATGAAAACGAATCAGATCATAAAATTAAGTGCCTCAGGTCTGACAGAGGTGGGGAATTCACCTCAAATGATTTTTTCAATTTCTGTGAAGAACATGGAATAAGAAGGGAATTCTCTACAGCTAGGACTCCTCAGCAAAATGGAGTGGTGGAAAGGATGAACAGAATGGTTCAACAAATGGCTCGTGCTATGCTTGATGAGTATGGAACTCCCGCAACCTTTTGGGGTGAAGCTGCATTTTCTGCGGTTATTATTCTCAACAAAACGAATGTCCGAGTGAACAACACTCAAACTCCGCATGAGCTCTGGTATGGTGAGACTCCTTCGGTAAAGCATTTCAAAATTTTTGGGAGCAAATGCTATATTAAGAATACTGATGAACAACTTGGCAAACTTGAACCTAGAGCAGATGAAGGCATTCTCCTTGGTTATTCTCCCCACAAAAAAGCATATAAGTGTTACAATAAAAGACTTGGAAGAATTGTTGACAGCATTGATGTAGTGATTGGTGAAAATGGATACATCCCTAGGCAAGTAAATCATGAAAATATCGAAGAGGATGAAGAATACTCTCCAAATCAGAAAGATGATGAAGAAGAACCTCAAGAGGCACCTGAGGAACAAATAAGGTTAGAAGAGAAGACTCCATCCAGGTACGTTCAGAAGAATCATCCAGAATCTTAGATTTGGGGGCAGAAAGAAGCAGGTGTAAAAAAAAGAAGAACAATTGCAGAAGCCTCAAGCTATTTGGCATTGCTCTCCTCCACTGAACCACAAAATGTAAGACAGGCATGCAAAGATGAATGCAGGGTCAAGGCAATGGATGAAGAACTTGAGCAGATCGAAAAGAACAACACTTGAGAGTTGGTTCCTAGACCAAAAGATAAGAATGTCAT
This sequence comes from Pinus tabuliformis, assembly GCA_031772625.1. Lineage (NCBI taxonomy): Eukaryota > Viridiplantae > Streptophyta > Pinopsida > Pinales > Pinaceae > Pinus > Pinus tabuliformis. Next base: position 232,205,870 of record CM062805.1, read on the forward strand.
AGGGACAAAATGGATCTTCAAAAATAAGTTGAATGAAAATGGGGAAGTAATTAGAAACAAGGCCAGACTTGTGTGTAAAGGGTATGCTCAACAAGAAGGAATAGACTTTGAAGAAACTTTTGCTCCCTTTGCTAGACTTGAGGCCATCCGAATGTTCCTTGCTCTCTCAAGCTTTCAGAAGTTCAAAGTTTTTCAAATGGATGTGAAATCAGCCTTTCTGAATGGGGACTTAGAAGAAGAAGTGTACATTGAGCAACCAGATGGTTTCATCCTTGGGAATGATCCAAATCTTGTATGTAGACTAAAAAAGGCTCTCTATGGTCTTAAACAGGCTCCAAGGGCTTGGTACTACCGTTTGGACAAATACCTTCATCAACAAGGTTTTTCAAAGGGATCAGCAGATAGCAATCTTTATATAAAAATTGAAAATGACAAATTGCTAATACTTGTTGTGTATGTAGATGATATTATCTTTGGCAGCAATGAAGAAGCTATGAGTCAAAGTGTTGCCTTGGTGATGCAGAAAGAATTCGAAATGTCTTTGCTTGGAGAACTGACATATTTTCTTGGATTACAAATCCAAAAAAATGAAGGCGGTATCTTCTTGTCTCAAACCAAGTATCTCAAGCAGATTTTGAAGAAATATGCATGGAAGATGCAAAACCAGTATGCACCCCCATGGTCACAGGATGCAGCCTCAGTGCAAATGATGAATCAGCAGCAGTGCATCAACCAACCTATAGATCTATGATTGGAAGTCTACTTTATTTGACAGGTACCCGACCAGACATCATGCATGCACTAGGAATAGTTGGAAGATTTCAGGCAAATCCAAAGGAAACTCATCTTCAGGCAGTGAAAAGAATTTTCAAGTATCTTCAAGGAACTCAAAATTATGGCTTATGGTATCCTAGAGATACAGATCTCACTCTTCATGCTTATACACATGCAGATTGGGCTGGAAGCGTGGATGACAGGAAGAGCACAAGTGGTGGTGCATTCTTTATGGGTTCCAGATTAGTATCTTGGTTCAGCAAGAAACAGAGTTCGATTGCTTTATCTACAACTGAAGCAGAATATGTGGTTGCTGCATCTTGTTGCACTCAACTTCTTTGGATGATGCAAACCTTGCAGGATTTTCAAATCACTTGTACACCACCTATCTCCATCTTATGTGATAATACAAGTGCAATCAACATTTCAAAGAACCCAGTCATGCATTCAAATACCAAGCACATACCGATCAAGTATCACTTTCTCAGGGAACAAGTGTTGGAACAAAAGGTCAAATTGGAGTATGTTCCTTCTAAGGAACAAGTTGCTGATATTCTCACCAAACCATTGCCTAGGGAGACATTTGAATACCTCAGATAGAAGCTGGGAGTAGTTGATGCATCATCTTGCTGTTAAAACTCGTCTGTCTCAAAGAAAAATGGGTGTACCTGAGTTGCCTAAGGAGGATCTGCGTACATATGCCGGTTTGTGCAGAGACAGTTGCGTATATGGAGGTTTGATGGATATCAGTAGGGACAGGCTCTGGTTGAAGATATTCTGATATGGGTCTGACAGAGACCATCTGGCATAGGTTTAGGGGGAGCAGATAATCTTCTAATAATGCATTGTTGGCATTATCTTAGAAGATTTTGGTTCTAGTTCATAGCTGTTGTTGGTTTCAGGTGGAACAAAAGCAGAAGGAGAACAAAAGGAAATCATGGTTGCTGATCTTAATTGTGATTGACAGATGTTGCTGATATTAGTTATTGGTGACTTTCATAAGTCTTGCTCTAGTCATTTCGTCTCTATGTCATGTATCTTTTTTAAGGTGTCAAGGTCATGTAACGGCCTATTTTGGTTTCCCCACTATGCCTGGGATGAAGATGTAATGACTTGGTTGTCATATGTAAATTTCTGGTGTATCCCCACTTGGTTGGGTGGATGATCCCCACTTGGATGGGTGATGGATGTATGTATTGAGTCTTTTGGTGATAGGAAGGTCTTTTATGATGTATAAGTCATGGTTCTTATTGAAGAACATCCTTTTGCAGATCTTGCCTACAGTCAGGGGGAGCATGGTCAGCACAGCAGGGCAGAGATTTCAACATGTACTCAGGGGGAGCACAACCCTTTGCCCTTGATGACAAAGGGGGAGAATGAATTTGAGGATCTTGGGGTTGCCATAAATTCCAAAGGGGGAGATTGTTGGCATTATGGCATAGGTTTGGAGCTATGGCACAAGTGTTGTCCTTGATGGCAACTCTCTCTGGTGACAGATCTCAGTTCAGGCTTTCAGAATGAAGGAAAAGACATATACGCAGATTCACCTAGACTAAAACGCATATACACGCGGGTTAGACGTTAAAAAGGTATGTATGCGTATACACGCACTTTCATGCAAGGAAAAGAGCGTATATGTTGGAGAACTTACTTTTGGTCCATGGTAGTTAGTCCTTGGTATTTGAACCTATGGTTTTGGACCATGGTGTCTCGTCAGAAGTGTTGATCCCAAGTATTGGGTCCATGGTATTGTTTTATTATGGTTTTGGACCGTGGTATTGTGAAAGGCCTAAGACTATAAAAGGGGAAGGAGATCATTTGGCAAAGGATCATCTGAATTATTTTTGAATATCTGATAAAGTGCTAGATTTGGAATACTGGTAATTGGGTTATGGTGCAAATTTGGATCTGAATGAAGGAGGAACCTTAGCGCAAAGAGAAGGATAAGTTCTCTTGATGGATCATAATCGTTAATCTTGAATGATAGTATCTCTGTATGATTTTGATTTGTTACATGTGGTGCTTGCTTGATCTATAAAACTGATAATCTGGGTTAATTGGTGTTTGAATATCTGAAAGAGAAAATTATTTTTTATAGATCTGTACGCAGGTTTAGTGAAGCGAAGGCGCGTATATACGCTGGTTCAGTGAAGGGAAACAACGTATACGCAGGTTGTTTCATACGCAGAAGCGTATGCATGCAGGTTTCAGGTTATTAAAGTAGCGTATATATTTTGAGTTGTGATCTTGCTGCTTCTGTTTATTGCTGCAGTGTTCTGTGTTCAGATTTGGTGTGTGGTTACTGTTACTGTGATCTGGGTACAGTCGTCAGAGAAGTGTTTATTTTGATTCAGTTGTGATTGGTGAAAAGGTGATTAAGTGATGCATAAATTCTTGATGTTTGATTGATGCTATTTGTGGATCCAGTCTGAAAATGTATGAAACGTGGTCCCTGAAAGAAAGAGAAGGTTGCAGCCTTCTGTAGGTCAGCACCTACGTACTAGTATCTTGGCTAGTGCAAGAGCTAAGGGGGTTATAGCTCCCTTCCAGGAGAAGCTGGAAAATGAGAGAGGGTTGTAGCTCTCTGTAGGTTGCAGCCTGCGTACTGGTAAAGGACTGCACCAGTACAATTGAAAAAAGAAGTTTCTAATTAAAGAGAAGATAGAGACGAATTGCAGTAGGTGGTTTTCACCCACATTGGGTTTCCACCTTATATCTTGTGTTCTTGTGTTTGATTGTATTCTGCTCTGTTTTTACTGTTCTTGGTTACTGGTTAATTGATTCTGATATACAGATTAACAATCAACATCTGACAGATAAAGTAAATTATAAGGTTGCATTGTATACACGGTTTTATTTCGACATAGTTGCGATATACACGGGTTTAATTAGTTGAAGTAGCGTATATCATCTGAATTTGAAAAGGGAATATTTAACTTGATAATACTGATTCACCCCCCCTCTCAGTATTATTTTCAACAGCTAGAGGTTCACCTGTTGCCACTATTTTCGGCTCCTTCTTGCTTGCTTTATTCTGTGGGCAGTTCTTGGCATAGTGCCCATGCTCGTGACAGTGAAAGCACTTGACTTTCATCAAGTCCATCTTCTTTCCACCCTCCTTACCTTGGGACTCCTTTCCCTTGGCCTTCTTTGCCTTACTCGCTAAGGAAAATCATCTTCCACTTCTTTGGAAGAGGTCCCATCTCTGGTGTTCTTCCTGATCTCCTCCTGCATCAAATCCTACCACAATCTTTCCAAATCTAGCAGCTTCTCCTGACCATTAACAGAGTCTTGATAACTATGCCAACTCTTTGGGAGTCCTAGAAGAGAAAGACTCACCATATCTTCCTTGACAACCGTGATTCCAACACTTCCAAGTTCATCATGACATTGAGTGAACTTGGTCAAGTAATTTGGAATTAAGTCACCCACCTCCATCTTGCTTTTTGAAGTTTATCTTTCAGTGCCAATTTCCTTTGTTCATTGCTATTCTGGAAAAGGTCCTTCAATGATTTCCACATAGCATGTGGAGTTTCATTCCCATGCAGACTCAAGACAACGTGGTCTTGAACTTCCCCTAGGAATATCCGCTACATCCTTGCCACACACTTCTTCCATTCGACCAGATTATGAGCATCTGATGTTGGTGGCTTAGGAAGGTCCTGATCGATGAATTTCTTCAAGCCATTGTCTTCCAACACGGCCTCCATCCTATCATTCTAGGATATATAATTTGAGTTTCCTTCCAAGGCATACTCGAGCCGCATACCATAGAACACCAACTGTTAATCTTGAAGTATGTATTGAAAATTCGAATTTCACCTGTAACCCTGAACTCAAAAACTTTGAAATATCCTCTAGTATAATGAATTCAGCTCCGATACCATGTAGATTTTCCTATAGATTCACAAGCTCATGCAATGTACTAAAGCAAAAGAAAAGAATCTAATTCTACTTTCAACCAGTGGAAGCCAATAGATCAATGAAAACAATAAGAACAAGAAGAAGGTAAATTAATGACACATAACACAATAAATATCCAAGGAAAGCCACAACTCAAAACCCCCTATCTGTATTGCATATATCAGAAATCCAAGATGATAATACAATTCTTGTTTTCACAAGAACAATCCCAACACTTAGTATAATCAATCTCCCAGCTCACAAGCAAGCTCGAGCCAAACCTTAGCCTCTTCTGTTGCTCTCCAAGCCCCTATTTCCTTGCGCAATTCCTATGGTTGATTAGCCCATATTAAAGGGAAACTAGTGCATCCAAAATTGTGCAATCCCTTCAAGGTTCAGTTCTTGATTTCATGCATGATCTATACAACTCAGTAAATCATACAATTGATGGCACATTGTCCCTGCACTATACTCTCAATTGGGTATTTCTCATAATCGACATGCATGAGTTTCTGAACTCAGTCTTTCTCAGAATTGACATGCATGAGTTTCTGATGAGGGAATATTCAGTTAACTGGAGTAGCACTAGTGAATGCATTAGTGCACTAATTGACTGTTAACTCTCTATTAATTCCATAAACAATTTGGAACTAATTTAACTGAACTTAACTAAGTAAACTGAGTTATCTAATTACAACTCACAATTAACTCATCCTGGACCCCTAAAACTTAGGGAGAACATATACATGACTTCAGAAATACTTCCAACTTGAAATTCCTAAGCTAATTAAGTTAATTAAACTTAATTAACTATTTACAAGTTTCTATTAGAATAGAATTCAATTTTAATTCTCAGTTTAATTCAAGGACAAATTAAACTAGAATTTCTAGATTCTATCTTTAACATTTCTTATTGTTATTTTCAACACTTTTAGGAAGACAAGCATTTCTTCATTGCCAACAATCATGTTCAATAACCCAATGAAGTTTCTTGCTTCACCTCTTTGTACAAGAAGCCTTTCTCTTCTTTCACCCCTCATTTTATTTTCAATATTCTCATTGACATTTCATTGGCATTTATATTGCTAAGGTGGAAGAGGGATCCCGACTTATTAAGAGAAACACAAGTTATTCCTATTGCAGAGACTCTTAATACCTATGAAATTAATATGCTTTCTTTTAGTTTTCTCCCTTCCCTTCTCTACTTGACTGAATCGGTAGGAAAAACACCACTCAATTTAAATTATGAGTTAAGGTACAAATATCTTAAAAATAGATACGGGCATCATGGTTCTTCTTAAAGGTTTATGTTCAAATGAATCGCATTTTCCATTTAGATATCACTGGCCTTAAAGATATCTGACCCAACCAAAGAACAGGGGTCGAAAGTTAACCAAGTGTTGATGGATGTCACAAAGCTATTTTAAACTTTCTCCACCTTTTTCAAGAACGAACAAAACACTTTCACATAAGGTCTTATTTACAAGAACTGACCAAAACAAAACAAAAGATCGAAAAGACAAGACATGACATAACAAAAACAAAACATATAAGGAAATGAATATGTACATATGTAGAAACGTAACCCTAGGCTGTTACTAAAAATAACATTTGAGACCTTGGCCATTAACGGGAAGGGATTTAATCTTCCTATCTAAATATTGAAGATGATAAGTATGATGGGTGATATTTTCATGAATAGTATAGGGTTCAATCCATAAGGATTGAAATTCGGCGTGTTTACCTTTCTCTTCACGGGTCTTATCCGATTTCAATACTAGGTCTCCCACACCAAACTCCTTATTCCCCACATACTTTTTGTCAAACCAACACTTGATACGACTCTAGTGTACATCAAGGTCTTCTTTTTCTTTACACCTTTCTTCCTCTAATTTCAAAAGAGTGGCTATCCTGCTATGAAAAACAATACATGGTTTACCTCAAGATTCTTGCAAAAGCTGTAAGGTCAGGAGGTATAAGTTCGGAGGAAGGATAACTTCTTTTCCATACATGAGGAAGTAAGGGGAGGTATTCAGAGAGGTTTTTGGTGTAGCATGGTCAACCCATAGAGCATTCACTAATGCATTGTGCCAATTCCTTTACTAAGAGTAAACAATTTTCTTTATGATGTGAATTAATTTCTTATTAGTAAACTCAACTAAACCACTTCCCTAAGGGTAATAATTAGATTAGTGCTTTAAAACTATACCATTTTCTAATGCAAAATCATAAATATTTAATGATGAAAAGTACATTTCATTATAAAAAGCAAGTGACGTGGGAATTCCAAAGCTGGTGATGACATTATGCTTGAGAAAGTGGATGACTTCCTGCTCATTCACATGCTTTAAAGGAACCAATTCAACCCATCGAGTAAAGTAATATGCAATAGTTAAGATATATCAGTGTTTCTTTAATAAATGAGGAAAAATATCACCAATAACATCTAGTCCCCATTATTGAAAAAAATCTTCATCAAAAATGGGCTACAATGGGGTGACTGACTTTCTATCTTGACCAACACATCTTTGACATATATGACACTTAAAAGCGTAGGCATGTGCATTCTTAATAGTGTAGGCCAATAGTAATCGCCCACATAAATTTGTGAGAAATAGTGTCACCTGCATAGTGTGCACCTGTTGGCCCATCATGAAGGTATTTCAATACCCTTTCCGAATCTTGTGCTTCTAAGAATCTAAGTAGGAAAAAATTGTGGTTCTTCTAAAAAAGAACACCACAAACACACTGATATAATAAAGCTTTGAGGTGAATTTACCTCTTCTGTTTCATTTATAAGTGTGAGGGGAAGGTTCCTTGCTCTAGATACATACATAAATCAATGTACCAAGATGTGGCTATGTTTGTAGGGGTAGCTTGCTCAATGTTTTGCATTTCAATTTCTTGTTCCCATAGAAAAGAATCCTCTTCTACAGAATTGACTGCTTCTATTGCAAGCTAAAGAGACCGAGGCCTTTTATTGTATGAACTACCTTGAATTCTAGATCATGCTCTTGAAAGCTTTCCATCTAGTTCACCCTCCTCTCACCTAACTCTTGTTGCACAAATAGGGATCTAACCGTCAGGTGAGGTACAAACATGATAACATGGATTTTCAAGACGTAATTCCTAAAGTGCTTTACTACCTTGTGAACTACATAGGCTTGCTTATTGATGTAGGGATAATTCAATTTTGATCACTGTAGGCCAACACTCATAAATGATATTGGATGATCATTTCCTTGATTGTCCTTCTGAGTAAGAATGATTGCAACAAATGTATCAAAAGTGAAAGTATACAACATGAAATATTTATTAAAATCTAGACTATATATGTTGGAGCATTGACAACTGCTTGCTTAATCCGAGCAAAGGCATATTTCTCCTTGTGGTCCCATTTGTAAATTACATCTTTCTTGATCATATCTTACAAAGGTTTAACAATATTTGCATAATCATAAATAAACTTTTGAAAAAAAAATTATGTTTTCCCAAGAAGGATTGCATGGCCTTCTGTTGTGCTTTACAACAACCCCCCATTTCTTATCATTATTTCTTTAGAAAAACTATCATATGAAATGGGTCCCTTTTCGTTTTGATTGGTATCAATATTATATTGTTCAAAAAGGTCCGAAAGCAAAATGAAAAACATTATGAAAACCTTTTCGATAAACCCATTTTGATCATAATATAACAAATAATCAATCTTTGATCATTGCGATAAAGCGATCGCAAGATCGCATATCGCAATGACATAGGGAGTATAAGTGGATGGCCCATTGATTTTCGCCGATACGATATCGCTATCGGCTATCGACAATATTCTATGTATGTTCTTAAAACGCCCCACGCCATTCACCCCGGTGCGATGCGATTTCGCTATCGGCGATCGGCGGTATGTTATCCATATTTTCATAGAGCACCCATACTCCCGATGCGATGCGATATCGCTATCGGTGATCGGGGATTTCAAAAGGTGCCAACATAAGAAGTTAAGCTTTCCCCGACACCCAATTGTGATAAAGCCAAAAGCGCAAATTTCAAAAAACCGTTAAGACTGAGGGATATTACGATCAATTCATATTAAAAGCTTGATCTGTCGAACAATGATTTACCTCCGCTCAACCGCCAAAACATCCAAGGCATGCTTAAACAAATCATTCGGCCGATTAATGATATGATGGGTATTTAAAGGATTGGCAGGTTTAAACGGCCATTTAATGAAATAATAAGTTCTGAAATCTCCCATAGATTGTATTCGTGGCCATTTTGAAAGCTAATCCCTCACCATGCATTGATCAATTTATCTTTCTCATATTGGGTTTTCATTGTCAACTCTCTGTGTTACGTTCATTTTCACCTCTGTGCAGAATTCATCCAAAGAAGAAAACTCAAGCAGAATGGGGAAGAAATCTAAGAAAACCACGGTTGCTTCCATTGCGCTAGCCACAGGACAAGTCGTCGCTGATCCAACAAACAAAAAGAAAGGATTGATATCTGATACTACATGTTTTGGTCTCGGCAGAACTACTTGGCAAAGTACCTACAACCTGATTGAACTCGAAGAACCCAAAGTGACAACAGTACAAGCTTCTACAGATTCAACTCGGAAATCTGATGGTACTTTAAAGGACCTGGCTGACTCCTTCCTTCATCGGATAGCAGCTCGGGAGCAAATTCTCCCATATACAGATGTAGTGTGATGGGAAATTGAAGAAATCCCGATCATGGACAGAACTTTCTGCACCAGAGACAGGAGGATTTTCGGGTCATTCAAGGCTGAAGATTTAAGACAAATGTATCATTTGCCTGAGCCAGAGAAGAAGTACAATAAGGCATTTTTGGAGAAATTCCGAAAAGAGAATGAGGTGGAATTCGAACCCATCCGGGATTGGAGACAAAATCCAAAAAAACACAAACATGAATCTTCCGGTAAGTACTCGGTTGATTCCCTATGTTCTCCTTATTGTCATGCTGGAATAATGATGTGTAGATTGTGGGGATTGCACGACTCTTCTAATTTCACTATACAAATGGTTCCCTTGATGGAAGCGGCATGCAACAGTGAAATAATGGATTGGGCCACTATTCTCTCAGACAAACTAGCAACTGCTGTCCTTGAGTTTAGAAATAAGACCCGTGTTACTGAAAGGGTAATTCCCCCATTCTATTACAGTGCCTATATTTTAGACACATTGTGTTTTAACTCTGAATTTCCTGTGCTCGGCTGGAGTTGGACGCCACAAGACCCCATGCCGATTCATATATACCATCAGAAATTGTGGAAATCCTCGTATAAGCACCATTTATACCAAGTCTGCAATGGCTTTATGTTACCTATTCATTATTCTATTTTTGATAAACCTGCTCCCAAGATTTCTTATCAAGCCGGAATTGACTTAACATCAGTAGGAAGATGGTTCGGGGAGGAGAAGTTCACTTATATAAGAGTTTTCGGCAGCCAAGCCGAACCTCACGTCCTTCCTTTGTACATACCTGATAAATTGCTGGCGAGGGAAATAGCTTACCAGATTATTGCTGAGAGTGTTACACAGACTCTCAAGAAAAATAAAAAACAGGGCTGGCCCTCTTTTCCTTTGAGATGCGGTGTTTATACCTTGCATGATCTCAAACATGCAGAGAAAGAAGCTACTAAAATGAAATCGTTAACTCTAGCAACTCTCCCTAATAGGCAATTTGATCCCAACAAAGTCGCCTATAATGCACTCGAACAGGCCAAATTGTCAAAATTTGATCATAAAGAAGATATGTTTGACGACCTGTTCTCCTCAGCTGAGTCAATAATGCAGGTTAAGGCATTTGCCAGAATGAAATATCAAGATGAAGGGTTGATTGAATTTAACAGACTTAGAGAACAGAGGTTGCAAACTCTGCCTCTAGATCTATTAGCAACAACCCCAACAACATCGTCAAGCGAGCCTGAACGGCAACAGTCAAAGGAACCTCCGGTTACAACAAAAGAACAAGAGAAGCCACGGGAGGAAACTCAGGAGAAAGAGCAAGAGAAAGAGCAAGAGAAAGAACAAGAGAAAGAGCGGGAGAAAGTGCGGGAGGAGACCTAGACTAAAGAGAAATAACAAACCAACATTGAAATAAATGTCGATACTCATATCGATCCTAAATTGCTCCAGGAATGGCAGCAATTTGATTATATTATCAGTGGTCTAGAGTGTTCCAAGAACACTGAAACTTCTAAAGCAGCAGACACACAGGAAACCACTTCACAACAGGTTCTAAGTGGAACCAGTGGCCCACCCATTTCAAAAGAAGTAGAGATAATACCGAAGGACCCCTCTGATCGAATCGTTTTGCAGGTAGAAGAAATTTCTCCCTTGGATGTCTTCTACATCCCAAGACATAAAGCTGTAGTAAAACGACAGAGGAAGAGAAGAAGGCCTGATCAACCTTCTATTTTCCCAGAACAGACGTTCACAGGCAATGTGGTTTGGAAGGAGGAATTTGACCCCTCTGATGACCTGACAAAACTGTCACAATATGCTGGAGCCTATTCGGTAGCAACAATAGATAAGGCATCAGAGGTGAGTATTTTACTGAAAACAAAAGACCAGGAAATCTTCTCATTACAGGCACAGCTAACTGAAGCAAAGGAAAAAGCGGAGCAGGCAGAATAGCAATTGTTGACACAACAACAATTAAACAATCAACTAACTCAACAATTGCAGGCGGAAAAACAAAGGATTGACCATAGTGCAATCCAGAAGCAGAAAGAATTATCAGAGGCCTTGGCACAGTTGAAAGCAGCAAATGAAAAGATGCTAAAAACAAAAGATGAGCAAATTGCTCAACTATCAGCACAGCTCGAGAAAACAAAGGGCGTTCCACAAGTAACTGAATTCATAATAGAAGCGCTACAGATAAATACTGCATTGATAGCCCAAATTAAGCTTCTATGTCAACAAATCGCCCATGCAGAGCCACTATGTGAATTAACGACATCCATAAGCGAAAAAGTAGAAAAGGCTAGGACGGAATTGGATCAAGCTGAAGAAATGATAGCGGCATTTCTTGACTGGCAAGATTCTGATCAAGGACAAGCGGAAAATTTACCAAGAATTTTAGAGTCACATAAAGATATACTATTTACAGAATGGCAGTCCCAGTTAATGAAAGCAGAGACGGAAGTTTCAAGATGCAAATCAACTTCAAGCAATCTAGTTGAATTAGTCAATAACACCCTCTACTTGTCAAACATGATTTCCCAATGCACACCAGGAAAATTGACCGTGATGAAAACATTGGAGCAGTCATGTTATCCGGATCTAGAGGAAAAGGGAAGGTTAATTGCTGGAATTAACAGTTTAACGTGGGACACCTATTGGTTCTTCTTGGTAAAACCACACACTCAGAGAGCCGCCCTCAAGTGCCTTACAGATGCAATCGGGTATATTATCCCCGATATTTAGGATGCCACCTATGCCGCCTAGCTCAGCACTCGCCTCAACAAACCACCTGAAGTGGAGCCAATGCTTGCGATAAGTCAGCTTAGATTTAAAGGCAAACAGCCTGCTTGATGATTCATGCCGCCGACTGCCAGATTGCTGAGGAAAATATTATCAAAATCAATTGATACCAATTAAGTAGGATTTCAGTTTCATAGATAGTTAGCTTAATTAGGTATTTATAGACCCTTTCATGTTTTTAGAAAGGGTCGTAAAGTTTTGTACTTGACTGAAAGACTGAAGTTGCACTATTGTGCTTCAGCCATATTCTTTTATAAAACTGGACCAGTTATTCTAATTTCGACAAGGAAGCTTTTATGCAAATGTGCACTACTGTCTTTGTTTGGAAGTATTTCTGCGTTGAAGGAAGAATCATAGATAGCGATTGATATTGGGAGTGTTTATCAGCTCATATGGTACTATTATCTATGTCTGTTATCCATTCTTTTCATATGAATTGTTATTTAATTACCTTTGCTATTATCGAATATATGTATGTGTTTTAATAGCATTTCCGTATTTCTTTCACTATTGGATGTTTATGGTATGCCTTTCCTTTGATCATATATGTGTCGATGATATAAATAGTGTAGCAATATTGCGCTAATCCTTTGTTTAACGATTTAAGCAGAGTAATCCTGAATGAATAAAGTCCATGTTTATTGAATAGAGTCATCTACATGTCTGTTTATAAACATAGATCATCAAGCGCTACACTTTAAAAGTACAATAGTTCCCGGGATTAGTAGTAGTTCCTTTATTTCGTCAATAGATTAAGCTATTCGCCTATCATATAATTAGTTAACCAATCATTCATTTATCCCGTTTATCCATTTACTGGGAAACTGGTCCCATTATCCCCAGTCGGAGCCACCATTCCAAACGGAAAAGGAGCTGTACTAAGGTCTGGACCGGGTGGTTATCCCCCAATGTTGATACAACGATTTTCGGGGCATCAACATTTTTGGCGCTAGAAGGAGGGCCTCAACTGTGAATGGCAAGCAAACCTAAATCTGTAGGCCATTCTAAGAGTAATTCTCCCTCCGTATCTCCTCGTACTTCCCAATTGCATGCTGGTTCTCCAGTATTCAAACAAGAAGAAGAGGAATCGACTACCACTGTTCAAACCCATCATACTCCAGAACAATTAAGTCTTGAATCCCCTGAAGTTCAGTCTCTTATCCAAAAACTTCAGAGCTTCTCGATTTCACCACAGAAATATGAGGTATCACAAAGCAGTGCGACTTCGCAGTTTAATCTACCTCACCCTCTCACCAGACTTCAGAGCGAAAAGCTCGGTATCGAACCTACTGATTTCCCTTTACCCAAAAGGAAAAAGGCGAAGAAATATACTGAAGGATCTGACAGTGAAGGACTCTCATCCTCAACCTCCATCTAACTTTCCCCTGAGCGAAGTCAACCATCCACTCCCCCATTACATATTGTTGTTCATCAGGGATTAGGAGCTTTAACATTCCCATCTGCTCACTCTGCAACATTATTTCCTTCCCAGACATTTGGAATTTCAACAGTAGCATCAGCTGCTACTGCTGTTATAATGGCAGATCCATGGACCAGGCCTGGTGCAGTCAACATGCCTGCACCATTGCATGCATTACCTGATGCTCCTGAAAAATGGCTACCCAAGTTTAACCCAGATGATGGGACCCAAGCTTAGGAACACATTAATAACTTCATGTTGGCAGTCAACTTGAAAGGAGTAACAGAACAAGATGTTGTTGTTAGACTTTTCCCTTATACCTTGCAAGGATCAGCAGGATCCTGGTATTTTTCTTTACCCTCTAGTTCCATTACCAGTTGGAACACTTGCCAAGAACAGTTTCTTACCAAGTATGGAGATGATAGGTCTTTGGCTACACTAATAAACGATCTCTCCAATCTTAGGATAGAGCATAGGGAACCAATTAAGGAATTTAATGCCCGATTCAATAAACTCTTGAATAAAATCCCGACAGCCTCCAAACCAAGTGAACAAATTCGAAGCGAATGGTATATAACTGCCCTACCTGCCAATATAGCTATTTTTGTAGACAGGGCTGGGAAACCTACTTTAGCTGAAAACATGAAAGAAGCACTTGCTGTGGAGAAACGCATTAATGCTCTAGAAAAGAAAGCTGCTCTGGAAGACAGAAAAGCCAAAAAAGTTTCTTTTAAAGATGATTCTAGGAAGAAAACCCCAAAAGATCCATATGACATGGAGGGTTTGCAAAAGGTCCTCAAGACTTTGTCAAACGAAATGGTTGAAATCAAGAAACAGGTAGCCGAAACCTCAACCAAAAGACCCTTTAGAAATTATAAGAAAACTGAATCAAAACCACCAAATGTTATATCAAATGCGGATTCAGATCTTGAAGAAGGAGAAGAAGAAACAACTACACCTACTGATGAAGAAGAGGAGATTGTTGAATGTCACGGGATGTGGGATTTCATACTACCCAACTCCGATACCGATAATGAAGAAGAAGCGTTCCCTGTCACTACTAGGAGTAAAAGTACCTCCGAACCTGTTCAGGCAACTTCAAAGAAAAGGAGTGCAGGTGCTGCTACAACAAAGGAAAAAGTATCTACAAAGAAGCCACCTACAGCGGTCCCTCAAAACCAACCTTCAACCTCTAATACTCCTTCAACATCTAAAACTCTGGTAGTATCTGATTCGATGGATTACAATATTGTTGATGATATGAAGAAAACTAAGGCAAACATTACCATGTTTGAACTTAGCAAATTAAAACATCAGCAGAAATTGCTTCTCAAAGAATTTAATGCTGTTCCCACTTCACCTCTTCCCAGTGCTAAAGCTGCTGGTGATACAGGTCATCCACCTTCTGGTATGGTTGAAGCTACTGATGCAGTCCTAATAGGAGATAGATCAAACTCTCATACTCCACCTTTCCTTCTAACCTATGAGATCTACAATAGAAACCTGCACAACTGTTTGATTGACTCAGGGGCATCTTCTAACATAATGCCAGCTTCAGTTTGTTCCAAACTGAACATTGAACCCCAGAAGTCTGCCATTCATATTGTACAGTTGGACAGGACCAAAGTACAGGTTTTAGGAGAGATTAATTCCGTAACTATCAGGTTATCTGCTGATCCTAGAATAGTACAAAGGATTGATATCCTAATAGCCGATATACCTGAATTTTACGGTTTGATCTTGAGCAGGGATTGGTCTAAGAAACTACATGGGTATATTTCTACTGATTGGTCACATATGTGGCTTCCCTATAAGGGTAAGCCAAATAAAATAAGGATTGATCGAGAAAAACATATGACCCATACAGTTACTGAGTTTGAGCAAGAAAACCAACCAATAGCATTTAATAATAACATTTTGGGGAACTATTCATCAAAGTCATTCTTTGGCAACTTCGCCGCCCAGCCATCCCCTTTCTCAGTAAACCATTTTGCATCTCAGATTGAGAATTTTTCACAAACAGATAGGTCTAGATGTTTCAATGGTGCTGAGAAAACTGTAAATAAATTTGTTAATACTTCTTTATTTTGGTCGTTATATTTCGATGGGTCCAAATCTAGTGAGGGCTCAGGAGCAGGATGTATTTTGATTAGCCCACAAGGGGAAAAAACAATGCTGTCCTGTAGGTTAGAATTTGAATGCACAAATAACACAGCAGAGTATGAAGCCTTAGTCCAAGGGCTATATAAAGCCATCGGCCTTAAGGTCCAATATTTGAAAGTGTTCGGAGATTCTGAAATTATTATTAAACAGGTAAGGAATACAATTCATTGTCTTTCCACCCATCTCAAGCATTATCAATCGCTGACACAAGAACTTACCTCCCACTTTTTGGCATTCAATATTTCTTCCATTCCCAGGTCTCAAAATTCGGCAGCCGACCTGCTAGCCAATGTCGCTTCCAAGCTCCTACCTTCCGAAGACTACAGCCCAGATAGATTTTCAGTAGAGTTGCTTTTTAGGCCATCAATTCCTGACAATGTCACAAATTGGAGAGTATTTAACCATGATGAAGACATTTTGCAGTTCTTAACTTCCGAAAAGTCCTATGATGATCAAATCATCGAGGAAAACGAGCATGACCTTCAAATGAGAGGTAAACCTGAGGAAAATTCAATCCCTAAGCCTGTGGTAAAGCTTGAGGATCTTTATGATATTAAAGACAGGTTTAAACCTGTGACTAATGCAAAGCTCCATAGTTCTACCCTAACGTTTGAATTGATAAACCTAGGCACTGAGAAAACTCCTCAAAACATTAATTTAGGATTAGGACTTTCCTTGGAAGAGAAGGAGGCATTCATTAGACTGCTAAGCAAAAATAAACAGGTTTTTGCTTGGAAATACGATGATTTAAAGACATATGATACGTCCATCATCCAGCATACCATTCCAATGCTTCCCGATCAGAAACCAATTTAGCAGAAGTTGAGGAAAATACATCTGAACTTAGAGAGTCAAATAAAATCCAAACTTAACAAACTCTTGAAAGCTAAGATTATTTTTCCTGTTCGACACTCAAACTGGGTCTCCAATATGGTGCGAGTCAGAAAGAAAAATGGCGACATTAGGATTTGTATTGATTTCAGAAATTTGAACAAGGCAAGCCTAAAAGAAAATTTCCCATTACCTACCATGGAGCAGATACTCCAATCAGTGGCAGGCTCTGAGTTAATGTCCTTTCTAGATGGTTTCTCAGGATATAACCAAGTTCTGGTTCATCCTGATGACCAGCTTAAAACCACATTCAGAACAAAATGGGGAACATATGCGTATCAGAAAATGCCTTTTGGACTTATCAATGCAGGAGCGACGTTCCAAAGAGCAATGGATATAGCTTTTAAAGGGTTGATTAATAGAACAGTAGTCGTCTATTTAGATGATATTACTGTATTTTCCAAAGAGAGGTCAAATCATTTGCATGATCTAAATCAAATCTTTCAACGCTGCAAAAGATATGGCATTTCTCTTAACCCTAAAAAATATTTCTTCACTCTTGACCAAGGAAAGCTTTTAGGCTTTATCGTATCTAAAGATGGTATTTATATTGATCCTGATCGGATCAAAGAAATCTCTGAAATCCCTTTCCCTCATAATAAAAAATCCATGCAGTCATTTTTAGGCCAAATCAATTTTGTCAAAAGATTTGTTCCAGATTTTTCTCAAATTATTTTGCCACTTCAAACTATGATTAAGAAAAATTCAGTCTTTAAGTGGGGATCAGCAGAAAAGGAAGCGTTTGATTTAATCAAGCAATCAATAATTAATGCCCCAGCCTTAAATACTCCAAATTTTTCTAATCATTTTACATTGTATACTATCGCATCCTGGGAAAATTTTAAGAACCCCCCCTAAATTTATAAATATAATAAATGGGTGAATCTCCATGGTATATAGGAAAAATGGAAGGCGATTTTATCAATAATATAATATGTATATATAATTTTTTGGCGAACCTCTCACCAGGCATGGCGAATATTACTCAATTATAAAATCTTGTAAGATCTTGGCGAGTCTTTCACTAAATAATAAAACTTTGTAAAGTACTAGTGAATCTTAGCATAGGCTAAATGCTGGTTTAATTCCCCCATTTAAATAGGCTACATTCCAGGTGAATACCATGGGTCAATACCATGTGCCATTTTGGTGAATACCATGGGTCAATACCATGTGCCATTTTTATTTTTATTAATTCTAATATTAGGGTTAATAATGGTTTTTTGCATGGTATTAATAACAATCTAGTCCATGGTATTTGTCCCATAGTATTTTGGCCATAGGTTTCACCTAAATATAACCCATTTTTTGAGTGTTCGTAAATATAAGGTGACTTATGGAGTAAATATAAAAAAATGTTTTATTTGTTTACCATACCTCTTTTTTATTTATATTTTTATTAATTTACCATACCTCTTTTACAAATATGGTATTTGGCCCATAGGATTCACTTAAATAAAACCTCTTTCTTGAGCATTCATAAATAGAACGAGGGTTATGGACTAAATATAAAAAGAGGTTTTATTTATTTACGATACATCTAGTTTATTTATATTTTTATTTATTTACCATACCGTTTGAGTAAGTATAGAAAGACGTTTTATTTATTTAACATACCTCCACTTTACTTATATTTTTATTTGTTTACACCGTTACATGTATATAAGGTGACTTATGGAGTAAATATAAAAAATGTTTTATTTATTTACCATACCTATCATTTATTTATATTTTTATTAATTTACCATACCTCCTTTATAAATATGGTATTTGGCCCATAGGATTCACTTAAATAAAACCTATTCTTGAAAATGGGCGAATGGATTCACTTAAATAAAACCTATTCTTGAAAATGGGCAAATGGAAGGTTGGAAGTCCTAATTTCAAGGGCTAAATTTACCTTTTTAACCCTCTCCCTTAAAATAAGGTGGGCTATTTGAGGTGATTTGTAAAAATGTACTATGATACAAAATATTCGCCCACTAAAAATCTAAAACCCCTTAATTTCACCAAAGGGCGAACATTCGCCCCTAAAATTGTCCTTGATCGCATCCAACTTTTCTTATGCAGCAGTACTCACGCAACTCAATGATCACAAGGTGGAAGCACCCATTTCATTCTATAGTTCAAATCTTCAGGGTGCTGAATTGTATTACTCCGAAGTAGAAAAACAAGCCTTTGATGTGTATAAAGCTGTCAAGCATTATAGACCCTTCCTTTTAAAAGCTCACACAAAAGTTATAGTTCCTTTCCCCGCAGTAAGGCAACTGTTGATCCAAAGGGAACTAGGTGAAAAAAGGGCAAATTGGGTTACAACACTTCAAGATATGACTTAGAAATTAAACCATCAAATATTGTTAGAGGTCAAGGTTTTTGCAGGTTATTGGCAGGAGCATCCAACATTCCAGAATCAAGTGATACAGATCAAACCAAAGATATCAACCAGATAAGTATTACTGATTCTGAGTCACAATATGTTGACTTAATCTTTTATTTAAAAAATGGATATGCACCTCCTAACCTGTCTTACAAAAACAAAAGGGCCATTAGATTGAAAGCTAAAAATTTTACAATTATTGATGATGTGCTTTTTAGGTGAAATTATGATTCAATCTTAAGGTGCCTAGAAAAACCTGAAGCACAAAAGGTTTTGCAGGAATTACATGATGGACCAGCAGGAGGACATTTTAGAGCTGACACAACAGCCCATAAAATCATTCATGCTGGCTACTATTGGCCCACTCTGTTTAGAGATGCTCATGAATATGTGAGGAAATGCCAAAATTGTCAAACTTCTAGTGGAAGACAAAGAAAATCAGCTTTCCCTTTCTAGCCGATCAACATTGAACAACCATTTGAACAATGGGGATTGGATATCATTGGGGAAATTACCCCGCATTCTTCCAAACAACATAAGTATATCCTTACTGCTACCGATTATTTTACTAAGTGGGTTGAAGCAATTCCTTTGAAGACAACGAATTCTGATGCAATCATTGAATTCATAGATCAATTCATCATTACCAGGTTTGGTGTCCCAAATGCTCTTGTTTTTGATAATGCATCTTATTTTTCAGGTAATGCTATGTTTGATTTCGCTATTAAAAGAGGATTTAAATTAAAATATTCCACTAATTACTACCCTCAGGGTAATGGTTTAGCAGAATCTACAAATAAAAATCTGATTAAAATTATTAAGCGAACTATCGAACAGAACCATAAAACATGGCACAAATCCTTAATATTCGCACTATGGGCTGATAGGATAACACAGAAGGCTTCTATAGGATCATCTCCGTTTAACCTTGTGTATGGAAAAGAGGCAGTGGTACCAACTAATCTTGTCCTACCTTCCTTAGCCCTAGTTCAGTTTATTGAGGAAAGCCCTTCTTCTTCTATTCAGTTTAGACATGACCAAATTCTAAAATTAGAAGAGGAAAGGGAAAAAGCCAAGGTTATTCATGCAAAACATCAGCAAATCATCAAGTCATCCTTTGATTTAGTCTCATCCGGTTCAAAACAATTTCAAGTCGGTGATTTAGTTCTGAAATGGGACAAAGCCCAAGAGGACAAGGGAAAACACACCAAGTTCCAGAAGATGTGGCTTGGGCCATTTCAGATCTGTGAGAAGATAGGCCATTCGACCTTCATATTACAAGATTTATCAGGTTTGAGAGATTCTCTCCCTGTTAATGGCCTTATCTTAAAGAAATTCTTTAATTGAGGAGGTAACCCCTTCTCCTTTTTAGTTTAATAGAGTTTTGTAGTTTGTAGGACCATTAGAAAATAAAGTTATAAGGTATCTTCCATTGACCTTTGCTGTATTTAAAAGTTGCTCAACAGAGGTAGTGTGGATATTTACTTTTAGATAATAGAAGTCTTACATAAGAGGAAAAATTTCTAGGAAACTAGGTATACTTGCATCCCAAAATCACAATTCAATTTTTGTGAACCCCTCTCGAAGTTTAGAAGTATTGTAAATCATTTTATGTTTTCAGATTGGCCACAAAAGGGTTATCAATATCAAAATAGAAACTAATTCAACTTCAGCATCTTTAACTCTTATCTTGTCATCCGTTTACTCTTAAGGAGAAAATTGTCCATCCCACTCACCAAAGATTATGGTTACTCAGAGTGTAATTCTAAAAATCCGATAATAAAGATAAGAGGTCTTATTACAAGCCTGCTTACCATGTTCATAGGGAAATAGTTTAACCGACATTACCAATACTGCATACCAAAACAGGGTAATGGCTTAGAATTCTAAGACAAGGGGTCTCATCACGAGCCAGCTTGTTTGGTTAAATTACTACCAGTGAATGGCATTGTCAATAGCTGGACACCAAACCAGGACAATGGCTTTTTGTCTTAGCAATAACAGAAAATGAAAGGAAATACAAAATATGAAAACATGTTTTGAATTCATTCTGTTAATCACACTCTTAAGTGGATGGGACCGTGGACAATAATATGGTTTAAAGGTATCCCTGTCAAAACTATGAACGTTTGCTGGCAGCAGAGGCTCTACCTATGACAAAGGAGTCAATTCTAAAAGTTGATTTGGAAAGGTTCTCTATTTTATCATTATAAACCAAGAAACACCAATTTAAAACTTAGAATGTATCTAATTTTAAACAAGAGAGGAAATTAACAAAGATAGTTTTATTTTATTTAGAATGCAAATATACCTAGTTATATTAGAATCTTTTCCCTTTAATGAGAACTCTATTTTGGAAAATTTTAAGTATTCCCATACTTTTCAGAGATAACTGTTTCTTCCAGCGAATTGCCAATTGTTGTGCTTTACAACAACCCCCCATTTCTTATCATTATTTCTTTAGAAAAACTATCATATGAACTGGGTCCCTTTTCGTTTTGATTGGTATCAATATTATATTGTTCAAAAAGGTCCGAAAGCAAAATGAAAAACATTATGAAAACCTTTTCGATAAACCCATTTTGATCATAATATAACAAATAATCAATCTTTGATCATTGCGATAAAGCGATCGCAAGATCGCATATCGCAATGACATAGGGAGTATAAGTGGATGGCCCATTGATTTTCGCCGATGCGATATCGCTATCGGCTATCGGTAATATTCTATGTATGTTCTTAAAACGCCCCACGCCATTCACCCCGGTGCGATGCGATTTCGCTATCGGCGATCGGCGGTATGTTATCCATATTTTCATAGAGCACCCATACTCCCGATGCGATGTGATATTGCTATTGGCGATCGGGGATTTCAAAAGGTGCCAACATAAGAAGTTAAGCTTTCCCCGACGCCCGATTGCGATAAAGCCAAAAGCGCAGATTTCAAAAAACCGTTAAGACTAAGGGATATTACGATCAATTCATATTAAAAGCTTGATCTGCTGAACAGTGATTTACCTCCGCTCAACTGCCAAAACATCCAAGGCACGCTTAAACGAATCATTCGGCCGATTAATGATATGATGGGTATTTAAGGATTGGCAGGTTTAAACGACCATTTAATGAAATAATAAGTTCTGAAATCTCCCATAGATTGTATTCGCGGCCATTTTGAAAGCTAATCCCTCACCACGCATTGATCAATTTATCTTTCTCATATTGGGTTTTCATTGTCAACTCTCTGTGTTACGTTCAATTTCACCTCTGTGCAGAATTCATCCAAAGAAGAAAACTCAAGTAGAATGGGGAAGAAATCTAAGAAAACCATGGTCACTTCCATTGCGCCAGCCACAGGACAAGCCGTCGCTGATCCAACAAACAAAAAGAAAGGATTGATATCTGATACTACATGTTTTGGTCTCGGCAGAACTACTTGGCAAAGTACCTACAACCTGATTGAAGTCGAAGAACCCAAAGTGACAACAGTACAAGCTTCTGCAGATTCAACTCGGAAATCTGATGGTACTTTAAAGGACCTGGTTGACTCCTTCCTTCATCGGATAGCAGCTCGGGAGCAAATTCTCCCATATACAGATGTAGTGCGATGGGCAATTGAAGAAATCCCGATCATGGACAGAACCTTCTGCACCAGAGACGGGAGGATTTTCGGGTCATTCAAGGCTGAAGATTTAAGACAAATGTATCATTTGCCTGAGCCAGAGAAGAAGTACAATAAGGCATTTTTGGAGAAATTCCGAAAAGAGAATGAGGTGGAATCCGAACCCATCCGGGATTGGAGACAAAATCCAGCAAAACACAAACATGAATCTTCTGGTAAGTACTCAGTTGATTCCCTATGTTCTCCTTATTTTATACTGGAATAATGATGTGTAGATTGTGGGGATTGCACGACTCTTCTAATTTCACTATAGAAATGGTTCCCTTGATGGAAGCGGCATGCAACAGTGAAATAATGGATTGGGCCACTATTCTCTCAGATAAACTAGCAACTGCTGTCCTTGAGTTTAGAAATAAGACCCGTGTTACTGAAAGGGTAATTCCCCCATTCTATTACAGTGCCTATATTTTAGACACCTTATGTTTTAACTCTGAATTTCCTGTGCTCGGCTGGAGGTGGACGCCACAAGACCCCATGCCGATTCATATATACCATCAGAAATTGTGGAAATCCTTGTATAAGCACCATTTATACCAAGTCTGCAATGGCTTTATGTTACCTATTCATTATTCTATTTTTGATAAACCTGCTCCCAAGATTTCTTATCAAGCCGGAATTGACTTAACATCAGTAGGAAGATGGTTCGGGGAGGAGAAGTTCACTTATATAAGAGTTTTCGGCAGCCAAGCCGAACCTCACGTCCTTCCTTTGTACATACCTGATAAACTGCTGGCGAGGGAAATAGCTTACCAGATTATTGCTAAGAGTGTTACACAGACTCTCAAGAAAAATAAAAAACAGGGCTGGCCCTCTTTTCCTTTGAGATGCGGTGTTTATACCTTGCATGATCTCAAACATGCAGAGAAAGAAGCTACTAAAATGAAATCGTTAACTCTAGCAACTCTCCCTAATAGGAAATTTGATCCCAACAAAGTCGCCTATAATGCACTCGAACAGGCCAAATTGTCAAAATTTGATCATAAAGAAGATATGTTTGATGACCTGTTCTCCTCAGCTGAGTCAATAATGCAGGTTAAGGCATTTTCCAGAATTAAATACCAAGATGAAGGGTTGATTGAATTTAACAGACTTAGAGAACAGAGGTTGCAAACTCTGCCTCTAGATCTATTAGCAACAACCCCAACAACATCGTCAAGCGAGCCTGAACGACAACAGTCAAAGGAACCTCCGGTTACAACAAAAGAACAAGAGAAGCCACAGGAGGAAACTAAGGAGAAAGAGCAAGAGAAAGAGCAAGAGAAAGAGCGGGAGAAAGTGCAGGAGGAGACCCAGACTAAAGAGAAAAAACAGACCAACATTGAAATAAATGTCGATACTCATATCGATCCTAAATTGCTCCAGGAATGGCAGCAATTTGATTATATTATCAGTGGTCTGGATTGTTCCAAGAACACTGAAACTTCTAAAGCAGCAGACACACAGGAAACCACTTCACAACAGGTTCTAAGTGGAACCAGCGGCCCACCCATTTCAAAAGAAGTAGAGATAATACCAAAGGACCCCTCCGATCAAATCATTTTGCAGGTAGAAGAAATTCCTCCCTTGGATGTCTTCTACAGCCCAAGACATAAAGCTGTAGTAAAACGACAGAGGAAGAGAAGAAGGCCTGATCAACCTTCTCTTTTCCCAGAACAGACGGTCACGGGCAATGTGGTTTGGAAGGAGGAATTTGACCCCTCTGATGACCTGACAAAACTGTCACAATATGCTGGAGCCTATTCGGTAGCAACAATAGATAAGGCATCGGAGGTGAGTCTTTTACTGAAAACAAAAGACCAGGAAATCTTCTCATTACAGGCACAGCTAACTAAAGCAAAGGAAAAAGCGGAGCAGGCAGAACAACAATTGTTGACACAACAACAATTAAACAATCAACTAACTCAACAATTGCAGGCGGAAAAACAAAGGATTGACCACAGTGCAATCCAGAAGCAGAAAGAATTATCAGAGGCCTTGGCACAGTTGAAAGCAGCAAATGAAAAGATGCTAAAAACAAAAGATGAGCAAATTGCTCAACTATCAGCACAGCTCGAGAAAACAAAGGGCGTTCCACAAGTAACTGAATTCAGAATAGAAGCGCTACAGATAAATACTGCATTGATAGCCCAAATTAAGCTTCTATGTCAACAAATCGCCTAGGCAGAGCCACTATGTGAATTAACGGCATCCATAAGCGAAAAAGTAGAAAAGGCTAGGACGGAATTGGATCAAGCTGAAGAAATGATAGCGGCATTTCTTGACTGGCAAGATTCTGATCAAGGACAAGCGGCAAATTTACCAAGAATTTTAGAGTCACATAAAGATATACTATTTACAGAATGGCAGTCCCAGTTAATGAAAGCAGAGAGGGCAGTTTCAAGATGCAAATCAACTTCAAGCAATCTAGTTGAATTAGTCAATAACACCCTCTACTTGTCAAACATGATTTCCCAATGCACACCAGGAAAATTGACCGCGATGAAAACATTGGAGCAGTCATGTTATCCGGATCTAGAGGAAAAGGGAAGGTTAATTGCTGGAATTAACAGTTTAACGTGGGACACCTATTGGTTCTTCTTGGTAAAACCACACACTCAGAGAGCCGCCCTCAAGTGCCTTACAGATGCAATCGGGTATATTATCCCCGATATTCAGGATGCCACCTATGCCGCCCAGCTCAGCACTCGCCTCAACAAACCACCCGAAGTGGAGCCAATGCTTGCGATAAGTCAGCTCAGATTTAAAGGCAAACAACCTGCTTGATGATTCATGCCGCCGACTGCCAGATTGCTGAGGAAAATATTATCAAAATCAATTGATACCAATTAAGTAGGATTTCAGTTTCATAGATAGTTAGCTTAATTAGGTATTTATAGACCCTTTCATGTTTTTAGAAAGGGTCGTAAAGTTTTGTACTTGACTGAAAGACTGAAGTTGCACTATTGTGCTTCAGCCATATTCTTTTATAAAACTGGACCAGTTATTCTAATTTCGACAAGGAAGCTTTTATGCAAATGTGCACTACTGTCTTTGTTTGGAAGCATTTCTACGTTGAAGGAAGAATCATAGATAGCGATTGATATTGGGAGTGTTTATCAGCTCATATGGTACTATTATCTATGTATGTTATCCATTCTTTTCATATGAATTGTTATTTAATTACCTTTGCTATTATCGAATATATGTATGTGTTTTAATAGCATTTCCGTATTTCTTTCACTATTGGATGTTTATGGTATGCCTTTCCTTTGATCATATATGTGTCGATGATATAAATAGTGTAGCAATATTGCGCTAATACTTTGTTTAACGATTTAAGAAGAGTAATCCTGAATGAATAAAGTCCATGTTTATTGAATAGAGTCATCTACATGTCTGTTTATAAACATAGATCATCAAGCGCTACACTTTAAAAGTACAATAGTTCCCGGGATTAGTAGTAGTTCCTTTATTTCGTCAATATATTAAGCTATTCACCTATCATATAATTAGTTAACCAATCATTCATTTATCCCATTTATCCATTTACTGGGAAACTGGTCCCATTATCCCCAGTCGGAGCCACCATTCCAAACGGAAAAGGAGCTGTACTAAGGTCCGGACAGGGTGGTTATCCCCCAATGTTGATACAACGATTTTCGGGGCATCAACACCTTCTTTTTCACTAGAAAGAGAATTTTAGCAATAGTATTTACCCATTCTAGGTCCACCTTAATTTATATAATGTGTCCAAAGAGGCTACCCTCAGAAACTTCAAAGATTCTCTTATTTGGATTTAAAGATATACCATATTTTTGACACTACTTAAGGATTTTCCTTAGATGACAAAAATATTTAGATCTTTTCTTTGAAAATACTGTAACATCATTTAAGTACACGACCACAATTTTTCTGATTAGTCCATGGAACATGATGTCCTTAGTTTGTTGAAAGTTAACACCAACGTTTATGAGTCCAAATGGCATGTGTTGAAACATGAATGTACCCCATTTAGTCTTGAATGTAGTTTTTTACCTATCGAGTTCTATTACCAGAACTTGGTTGTATCTAGAAAATATGTCTAATTGCGAGAACATCTTTGACCCAGATACTGTTTGGAGTATCTGTTCCATAGATGACATGGGATAATTATCCTTATCTAAAGCTCGATTCAAGTTGTGAAAATAAACACATAATCATATATCTCCAAACTTCTTTATAATAGGAACCAAATTAGAAACCCAGGTAGAATGACGAACTTTAAAAATGATTTGAGTATCCAATATTTTCCTTAGTTCTTTCTGACTCAGGGGATCAAACATAGTTTCCTTAGTAGGTGTCACATGCTAGATCATTTTCATATCATATGTTTTCAAATCATCATATGTGAATGTGAACACATCTTGGTATTGTTTGAAAAGGAGAATAAAGTCTCATTGCTCTTGGGGAGAACAAAAAGAATCAAGCTTCACATACTTCAGATCTTCCTTGGTGCCCAAATTAACTTGTTCATGCAACAATGTAGGACTATGGGTCTTTACATTACTTGGTCCCTTGAAGGGGTTTTTCAGGTCCTAAAGTTTCTCTAAAGGCGCCACACCTTTAAGAATTGGGTTCCCTTTATGTGCCTAGGTTGATTCCTGCAAAGACATTTCATGCTCATCTTCATCAATTTCTACATCTTTAAACATGTCTACATTATCCATGAAATCCAATATCTGTTGGTCATCATTGAAAACATGTAAATTAGTGACATTACCAAGAATTAATTGCTTATAAATAATCCCAATAGAAAAACCATCTCTAAGTGTTGATAACCTAACAACAACCTCAGCCAATGTGTCAACGACTACATTATGAATCCTAGGAGCAAACTTAATATTAACTACTTGAAAGAAAGAAATAAGACACCATACCTCTTGTTGGTAGTTTTTAATATTAGGTGACACCGAATGAATAATATTACATACCTATTATGTAACAATCTCTGAGTCACCTATTACCTTTAACACTTCTACTTTGAGGTCTATGGATTTCTTTAATCTCAATATAAGTGTTGTATATTTTGTAATATATTTCATGCACTCGAACTCCAATCGATATGAAATGATATGCTTGTTCTTCTGAGGGTCAATCATAATATGCCCAACTCCAAATACCTCGTGTGCTTTCAAACCATCAAAATACAAAGTCCAAACGTTAACAATAATAGGGGTTAGTCTCTATGCTAGTACTATTTACATCTATGTTACAAAATTAATTAGCACTAATTGGATTGCAAGGAAGGAGTTCCAATTGTATATTTGGTGGTACAATGGATGGTTGCACAAGATAATGTCCATGATCAACTTCTAAGGAACAATTTATCAAAATTACTTGCACGAAGTTAATCGACCCATTAGATGCCTCAAGTGCTGTAATGACGTGTTTCATAAAAGGCTCACTCTCCATTCAAATCTAATTATTCTTTCCCTTATAAGGAAGACACAAATGTGTCCGATCAGTAGCAAAGTATCCTTACAGCTTGCTAGACCAATCTCTACTGAAAAGAAACCGATAAGCTTCCAGAATTTCCACAATGACAATATCAATACATTGGTGAACTCTATGATAATAAGATAAACCAATTATAACATTTTTCAATTGACCAATTGCCTGCACTAGAGATCTATCTAACTCTACGATTTTTGCATCAATATTTTCCCATTTTGCATTGATTTTCTTTGCAACAGATAAATACATAACAATGGTAGACACACAAGAATTAACAAGGTAATTATGGACACAATAATTGAAAAAATCAAAAGTTAAAAGAAAAGGGGGGCAAGTGGATCTAGAATTTACATTAGTGGCATTAACTACTGATTCGAGGATAGTGGGAGACTCACCGAATGAGGCTTCACAAGCAAAAACTTTCTTACTCGATGGAGGCTGAGATGCAAATGCCTAGAAAATCAACTCATGTTGGCTTGCCAACTTTGTTAGCTCATAGATGGAAATATTAGCACGAGCTTTCTTCATGTCTTCAAAAACGTTGTAATCAATGTCTTCATCTTTGGCAAGGTGTGTTGAAGGGTATGAGGTGTATCTTTGTTCGATACCTCAAGAGTGATGAATTTGTACTTATTATTTATGGAAGTACTCATTTGAGGCTAAGAATTCTCGGATTTAGTCTGAGTGCCTTGAGTATGATTACTAGGAGGTAAATTTTTCCTCAACAATTACTTCCTCACATCATGCTCAGGAATCGGTCCTTTACTCCTCAAGTTATATTTCTTAGTAGGTTATTAAGGAAAAGGTTCTCTTACTAGTGGCTCACTAGCACCTTCTCGATTATTGTTCAAGATAAGATCAAACGTGAAAATTGAATCATCAACATGTGTTTTCCTTTGTCGAGGTTGGGTCTTTAGTAACTTGAGTATTCTTTAAATGCTATTCTACTGACAAACTTTCTATGAATTGGCAACCACACATTCATCTTGTGTTTCCATTGAGGGCATGTTTTCTTATAATATGCTTCTTGATGAAAATTACAATAGTTATACATGCCCAAATTCTCAATGTTAAATACAACATTAGAGCTTTGTGCATTCTTGCCCTGGTTGATTGAAGTTATTCTTAACAAATGGCTTAAAGGACTTATTAGTAGTGTAAGCCTCACTTAATTTCCTTTTAATTTCAGACACTTCATTGGTTAACAACTTCAAGGATTTAGTCAAGTTGTCCATATCAGAAAGGTATTTCTCTCTATCCTTAGTAGAAGAGGCTTGAGACTTTTTACTAGTGTCTTTGGAATCTTTTGAATTTTCTTGACCAACAATAACCCCAATAGATCTTAAGTCCTTCTCAACAACTATGCAAAGTTAATATCCAAAGTTTCCTTCACATCTCGTTTAACAAAGACAAAAATGTTAGTGGGCAAGGAAACAATATAATAATCCTTAGTGATTGAAGCATGAGGTTTCACATTGGGGAACTTGTTAAAAATACATGTAAATATTTGATTACAATACTTAAACTTTTATTTATCCCCCATATTAATGTTTATGAGTTCTTTAAGTAACATGACATGAATTTTATCATCAAATTTTTTTTCTAAGAATAATTGTTTAAACTCCCTCCAATTATGGATTGAATTTGGTGTAAGGCTATGGTAGCAAATAGATGCTCTACCTTCTAGAGTGTGCAAAAGTAATCTACAAGAAACGTCATCAAAACATACCTATAACCTCCTCAGATGTAAGTAAAAGTCATTAATGTGATCTTCGACCTTTACTTTCTTGTCTAGATCATACTTTGTAAGTAACTTATCCAGGTGCTTTGGTAAGTAATGAAGATTGCATGGAAGAGCAAGAGGCCCTTGGGCCATCCAATCCAATTGGTCATCAATCATGTCTTCATTCGCCTCCTCCTCTTCACTTTCTGATTTTAAAGACGCTTCTCCTTCACCATTCAGATTGTTCTTGTTATTCGAATGTTCTTTATCCCTTGGTTGTTCCTCATGAGAGAAAAGAAAATCCTCCCCATCTCCCTCCATATTTTCCCAAATAAGTGGTGGAAGATTCCTTCGATGAAGAGACTCTTCACGTGAGACAACTAAATCTTCAAGGGTTGCAGTAGCCAATTCTTTCACTGAAGAAACTAACACACTACAACAGGTTGTCTCTTTCTTTGATTGCTTATGAGCAAGAACAAATGTGATAGAAAGTAATCCAAGATATCTAGAAAGCTGATGAGTAATAGGTCAGAGTGTCCGAAGTTTCTCATAAGTGAATTCATAAGCATAGTACAAACCTTAATGAGATGAATCTCCTTTCTTAGATAAATGAGTTGGAGTTGGGCTCAGACATTGTTTTCCTTGAACAAAATGTTCTTCATATGAATGTGGTAAATTATCAGCCATAAAAATGTTTCCCTCATTCTAGCGCCATAATGTTGATGGTGCTAGAAACCACTAACATACAGGGTATCTCCCCTATATTAAGTCCCAAATAGACTTCAATCTTTTTTGAGTAGGATCCTGATACAGGAAATAGGCTTGACTACCATATTCTAAATGATTTTCCTTGGCTACAATAAACAACAAAAGAGAAACACGTGTACTTTCAAGATGGCCAAGTAAGTTAGCCTTATGATGTATCCAATTGTAAAGTGTATAAAGATTATTTCATGAAAGGGAAGATAAAGTGAGTCTTTAAAATAAAAACAATAGTATCATCCTTGTAAAGACACATGCATATATCTAAAAGAAATGTTAGTTATCTTTTGAAATAGTTCACAAAGAAATAATGATCATGCAAGAAAGAGACGCACAATTCAAAGATGCATACTAAAGCCAACAAAGTATCTCATTTTCATTAGTATGTAGAAACATAAACATACACCAAAAACAATTAAAGAATAATCTTACAATCATCCAAGACTTATTCATGAAAGTGCACATTCTGTATGAGCTTCAAATTAAGCGAAAGTCCCAAGATACACCATTACAATGATACAACATTAGTTCCAATAATGGAATGTTAAGCCACCACTTACTCCTCAAAATAATAATATTCTTTCCTATGCCTAGCTTGAGAAGCCAAGGTGAAAAGTCATTTGCTTGAGATATGAGGGTGTATTTATAACAAATGAGGTGACTCTCCACCTCCTTTGTGACTCTTGAACTTCCCTGATGAATCTTGAGCTCCCATGTGAATTTTTGAATTCCTATATGACCCTTGATCTTCTACACAACTTTATCACTTTGTAGTGACTTTTCACATTCCATGTGGCACCCTTGGAATTCCACACGTTTTGCATTTTCTCATTTTTCGAAAATACAATATTACATATGGAAAAATGCATTAGCAACACATGACTTTAGTGGTGACACTTTGAGAAGCCATGACTTGGTGATGGTGACATGAAATTTCAATGCCAAGCTCTCTTATTTTCCACTATCTTCTCATTTTCATGATACATTTTCTTGTAATTAATATACATCCTCCAAAGGGATAGTTATGATATAGAGTCCGCTGTGGCATCTTAACCTTCATCCATCTATCATAATCCAATGTTACTTTGTTCCTTTGTTCTCTTTGTATTTTTCCTCCAAAAGTGTCTTATTACAACATATTCTTGATTTCCTCCTTGAACATCATCCTACCATGTTAAGATCATAAAACCTGCAAGTGAAGTTCACTCATGACAAGACAATATTAGTCCCAAAATCACCTAGTCTAACTTGTTTCTCATGTAGCATGATGACTATGATGGGACATTGGGTGGGATTGAGGAGAGAGGCCCTCTTGAGCACAGTAAGTAGGAACAAGAGGTAGGGAGTGAGGTTCTAGGAACTATGACTATGAAATGCATAGTGGCAGAGAGAAAGGCAAGCGAAGGACTATGCAGTGGGAAAGTCTAAGAAGCAGGGAGGTATGACTTGGAACTATAACTGCACAATGTGCAGTGGCAAAAGGAGAGGCTTAAGGGAATATGTAGTTGAGGGTTGCAGGGTTCAAGAAGAGTTTGCATTATCCACTATGATTGCACAATGCATAGGGAAAGGCAGGGCTGATTTGGACTACACATTGGACAATTGCAACTAGTAGATTTGAGTGACTGAGCACTAGGATTGCATAGTGTGCAATTGAGGGATACTGTCCTCTAGGACTGTGTAGTGCATAGTTCCAAGAGATGGAGGGTGTTTCACTATGGCTTAGGACTACATAATGTGTAGTTCCATGAGGCAGATAGGTTGGTTCAACATTAGATAAGTTACAAAGATGGTGAAAGATTGCAAAATGACTAAGTGTGTGATCAAGAAGACAAGAAGGTAAGAATGAAAGCATGAAAAAAATTGAACATGATCACACACTTAGAAACAATCAAGAACATAAGAAAGAAGCACTTAGTACCCAAAATAAGCCTTCATTCATTGAAATGAAAATAAGACAACACTTACCTCCAAGTGCGACACTTAACATATATTGTTCGACACAAGTGTCAACTGAGAAGAGAAAGTGCACAACACCTTAGGAGTGAGTCCAATGCATGTCCTCATTATCGATATTTTTTATTAATGTGAGATATTATACCATAGATTACTCTTAAAAATGTGCCAAAACTATCTTTCACAAATAATGACACTTCCCTTAATAAAATATGACACTTAGGATTCCTTTAGAAAGGGACTTGAAAAATTAAAACAGAAGTGTAGAATCATCTTAACAACTAGAAACAAAAAATCACATGGGCAAAGGGAGGATACAAAATTTGGAGGGTATTGTTGCAAGGACAACACATTGGAGGTGAGTTTTATGATAAAGGGCTTGTGTAGTTCTAAGAACAACATGGGATGGTATGCAGCAAAAATAATATATACACCTCTCAATATAATGGAGTTGTTGAAAGAATGAACAAGACATTAATGGTAAATACAATGATCATTCTTGGTGGTTTAGGATTGGTACATGAATTATGGGTGAAGGAAGTCAACATTGCTTGTTAACTACTAAATATGTCTCCTTCATTAGTTTTGTTTGATAGAACTCCACATGAAGTATGGTTTGGTAAAAGTCCATCACTTACACATCTTAGGATATTTGGATATGAGGCCCATGTCCATGTTTCCAAGGAGAGGAGGAAAAATCTAGATAACAAGGTAGTTAAGTGTATTTTCATCGGTTATAAGGATAGAATGAAAGGATATAAGTTATGGGATCCAATTACAAATAAAACAATTTATATTAGAGATGTGATCTTCAAGCAAGCCAGGTGTACTTCTGCTAAAGAAGCTCCAAAGAAGAAGGAACAAAAAACATGGTGTTTGACTTAAAGAATCAGGAAAGTGATTTAGATGAATTGACTGAATTAGATGAAGAGGTGGAACTGTAGGTTTTTGTCTTGAGGTGTCGTTAAATAAGGAAAAAAACTAAAAGGTATAATCCATTGGATACCTGGTCTGATTTTGTGTTATCTACCAATGATGCTGAACCCAGATTGGTCATGTAGGAATTTGACTTGACAAAGGGTAAACTCTAGTCAAAATTGATTGTTGAAGAAACATATTCTTTTCATAAGAATGAGACATGGGACTTGGCTCCATTACTTGTTGGGAGGAAGCTAGTTGGTTACAAGTAGGTGCTTGAGACAATGTTAAATGTATTAGGTTAGATCGAGAAGTATAAGCCTTGATTTGTGGAAAAATCAAGGTAGTTGAATTTGGTGAGATATTTTCCCTTGTTGCAAAAATAACTTTCATTAGAGTACTGGTGTCTCTGGCTACAATATTTTAATCTAGAGATATAACAAATGGATGTAAGGACAACATTTTTGCATGATGACCTAGAAGAAGAAATTATACATGAAACAAACTAAATGATTTGTAGTAATTGGTAAAGAGAGTATAGTTTGCAAGTTGAAGAAGTCCCCTTATGGTCATAGGAAATCACCTAGGATGTGGTACCAATAGTTTAACATGTACATCTAGGGATTGGGATTTATGAGAAGATGGGATGATCACTGAGTATATCTCAAGTCAGTAGGAAAGTGTTTTAGATATGTAGTGTTGTATGTTGATGATATGTCATTGGTTGGAAATGGCATGGGTGCAATCAGGGAGGTGAAGATGCAAATGTCCTCCAAATCTGACACGAAGGATCTTGGTGTTGCACATCTCATTCCTAGAATGGAGATAAAAATGGACCACACAATTATAAAACTCTGAGTGAGCTAGAGGAAATATGTTGAGATAATTATGAAGTGCCTCATTATGCAACATAGTAAAATGTTGAAGCTATTGATTCCTAATGGGGCAAGGATATGTGTTGATCAATGTCCAAAGAGGAAAGAGGAGATATAGGATATGGCCCATGTTCCTTATGCAAGTGTCATAGGCAGTTTGATGTATGCTATGGTTTGCGCTTGATTGGACATTGCTTAAGCAATGGGAGTATTGAGCAAGTACTTAATGACACTTGGTAAAAAACACTAAATTGTTGTCAACAAGGTATTCATGTTTTCATGTGGTATAATGATCATGTGATCTGCTACCAAGGAAGGCTTGAGGATGACGATGATGCAACTATACATGGATTTTTTGATGTTGATGGGCTGAAAATTTGGATAAAATAATGTTGATTAGCATATATGTATACCAGTTATTCAACAAAGCTACAAGCTAGATCACTAAGAAATAGATAGTTATGGCACTATCAATGATGGAAGTTGAATACATGGCAATAACCCATGAAAGTAAGTAAGTTTTTTAATTGTAGTGGTTAGGTTTAAAGATCAGGTTTGGTCAAAAAGTAGTAACGATAGATTCTGACAACCATAGTGCAATTTTCTTGGCAAAGAAATTGACTTACCATGCAAGGGAAAAGTACATTGATGTATAATAACATTTCAAGAGAAAAAGGGTGGAAACCAAAAAAGTGATACCAATAAAGGTAGACATGGTGAAGAATGTTGCGGACTTCCTAAAAAGTTTGTGAGTGTTGTGGAGTTCTCTTGGTGTATAGAGGTTGTGGGAATTGATTCCCTAGTTCATTGAAGCACGACATTGTTTGAATCTATAAATAAGAAAACAAGTGGGAGAATGTTGAGGTGTTATATTATTTGCAATGGAAACTCGATCCACTAGAGTTTAGTCATTCGATTGGCTAGATGGGTGAATCATTTAGGGATGAGCCTCAATGGTTTAGCTAGGGCGAAATAGTTAGGAGAAGATCAACTAGATTGTCAAATTCAAGTCAATGGTTATTTGATAGTCTATTCAAAGGATTAATGGTAAAGTCGATGGTTATTTGATAGTATATTCAAAGGATTAATGGTAATGTTGATGACAATAACCAAATTTAAGAAAGTGATGGTTGCCAATAATCAACTGGAGTAGTCAAAAGTAATTGTAGTCAGATGCACGAATATCAACTGAGATTGGTTGTTGACAGGTGGTGTACTGGATTGACTATAGTCAAATTATGTTAGAAATGGTTAGGAATACTAAGAATCCTGGGTTTTAGAAAATATGATTCAACCATATTTAACCAATTTGGATTTATAAATTAGGGTTTTGTATTCCTATAAATAGAGCATGATGTAAG
This sequence comes from Pinus tabuliformis, assembly GCA_031772625.1. NCBI lineage: Eukaryota > Viridiplantae > Streptophyta > Pinopsida > Pinales > Pinaceae > Pinus > Pinus tabuliformis. The sequence continues at coordinate 232,241,646 of CM062805.1, forward strand.
GCTAATGAAATGTAATGAAACAATATTGATAGGTAGAGATAGGGTGATGTATGAATACATTGGTCTTTGGTGTGGACCAATGTTGATTTTAAATATAATCTATCTACATATTCAATCAAGAATATAAGAGTGGTGAATCTTGAAGGTTGGTTGGTATTGTTGGTAAGGGTTTGCATGCTAAAATCTCTCTGTACCATATAAATATTTATGTGTTTGACAATTTTTTATATTCTTAATATATTCCTAAAATGTTTATGGTAATTGAGACTTTAAGACCATTTTATATGTCTAGTCTATCTTTATAATTGTATGTAAATAATTGGTTGATTGGACTTAGTTATCCAACATTTGGCATTAAAACAATAATTCCATGCTATTTTTCCAATAGTCCCTTGTGGGATAGGAATTCTTGGCTATGGTGGCAAGATGATTTTTTGGTGGCCTCATTACTAGTTGGTGTAAATATATTTCATCAATAAACTGCTTTGGTATGTGTTTAGGTATATGCATAGAGGTTTTTAGAATTTGTCTTTTCATGGATTGACCTTTCTCAATATGTATGGACCTTACATGGGAAAACAAGATTTCTAGTCTAATTTACTATCTTCACAATGGATAAAGGTTGAAAATTTGATTGTAGGGGGAGCTTTAAATCTCACTCTAAATAGAGGTGAGATAAAGGGTACCCTATGCAAGATAGGGTAGGTTGACATATTTATTTCTTGAACTATTTGAGAAGGGAGGTTGGGTTGACATTGAACCTATCTAGGGACTTGCATATTCTTGAATTGTGGGGCATTATGGTAACAAATTAGTGTTGTCGCTAGAGACAAAGTCTCATTCCCTATATTTAGTATACATGTTACAATCATGTGATGATAATTTTTTATTAAATATTTTTTGTTAATCTAATTAATCCACAAAGGAATGAAGCGCTATTCATAAATTTTGAAGTGTTACGCTAATTATAGAGACGAGAACAAGAAACATGATTGAAGGCATTTTGACCACACACCCAATTACCCCCCAAAGATTCAAGACTTCTTTAATGAAGGATAAGTGAAGAATGTGATGTCATGATGAGTTATGGATGGGATAACCAACCCTCGTGGCATGATTTCCTTCACATTAGAGAGTAAAAATGTGAAAATTTGGCCATTTCATCTTAGAATCATCAAATCATACTTCAAAATCCATCTATCCTTGAAGCGAAATAAGGTTTGTCTTACAAAGATATACATCATTGAATTTTATTCAAATATTTATTTTTCTTAAGAGAATGTGCATTAAAGATATGAAAATAGTGTGCCCAAGAAATGGAGATCATTGATAAATCTTGAGAAATTTTTTTAAAATGGAAGTCTAATAGGAGAAGAACAACAATCCTTATTGTTGGAATATATTAATATTTTTTAGTTGGAGGAATCTACTCGATGTGGGGAGTGTGAATGGCCTCATGAGGAGAAACATTGTACTTTATTTAAAAGGGTAGCAAATCAATGTAATGATGTTGAAATTAATTCTTTGCATGTTCTTGTCATGAATTATGTGAGACTAGTATAGAGTAACAATGTGAGAAGTAGCCCCTAGGGTTTTATGCATGCTTTTTTAGAAGAATAATATGTTTAGGTTTTTCTTGTGGGAAAATAGTTCATTACTTCATTATAAGAGTCATTAAGGTATGATATTGTAGATTTGGATTGCAAGTATGATGATGAAACTCTCAAACATGATGCACTCTCTCTTGTCTTGAGAGAAGCAACTTGGTATCTCGTTGCACAATTTGATGGAGAGAACTTTCCAATAGCCAGTGCCATAATTTCTAATGATGACAAGGATTTGGTAATTCATTTTTTTTTAATGTTGTTCACGGAATTTGGAGATCGGTGACTACGATGTCCATGGAAATGGTCCCAAGTAGATCCCAAAAAGGATCAATCCTACTGACTCATATCAGAGCCTAACCCTAGAGGGTGTCAAGGAGAATTGACCCTGTGACCTCTCATAGCGAGGTGACCACATTCTTGGAGTAAAAACTCAATGATATTTTGGCGTATGGTAGTAGAATTCAATAATTAAAACAAGGAGTTTGATTCCTAAAAATAATATATCATGCACTTTAATATCTATTTTTCTTTACCCTTAATATGTTGAGGTTTTCTTATTGGTATTCTTGTCATGCAATGAGCTACCACATAAAAAATAAGCAAAAGAGTACATCTTGGTGGAAAGTGACATAATGATTCTCCAATGTATAGTAGCGAATTTAAGTTATTAAACCAAAGACATCAAGCCCTAAAATGCAATATGTCATATATTTTTAGATGTAGTTTTTCTTTACCCTATGTGTTTCTTTTCTTGATGGTAGAAAAAGGGGTATTTGTTTTGAATATTTATCTTGGAACCAATAAAAATCCCCTTGTTACTTGATGTTGTGCAAGGAAACTTTTATTCTAGAAAAGAATAAAATTCACTAGAGGATGTGTTGATGGTGCTGGAAATCCGTCAACCAAGGGGATCTCCCTAATATGAAGTCCTAATTAGACCTCACATATAGGATTCCCATATGGTATAAATTCCTGGTTGCCAAATCCTCAAAAATCTGCCTTGGCTCTAGTTGTCAGCACAAGAGAGTGATTTAATGGTGTGTTAAAACAATAAGGTGAGTGTGCTTGGTGAGTGTGTAGCGCAATTGTGTCTAGGTTCTCTTACTTCAAAAGGGGGAAGAAAAGTGATCCTCTAAGTGAGAGGTGATAGTAATACCCAGGAAGAGACAGACATGAACCATAAAATCCTATCCAACATCCAGCTAAAAAGTCCACAACCGATGCGATAGTCGTTACAACTAATGAACAAGGGAAGATACGTCTAACATCTAGCAAAATAGTCCACTACAGATGTCATGGTCATTATAATTGATAAGCAAGGAAAGGTATGTCTAGTATCCTGTAGAATAGTCCACAAGGATGAGGCAACAATGACAACCATTACAACACATTCCCTACAAGATGAGAACTAAAATAACTGAATTAGTTCAACTATGTTAGTACATGTGAAAGAAAACATGAAATAAAAACGTTCACAGAATAGTCTTACAAACATTCATCAGTCATGCATGAAAGCATGCTTCCCTGAAAGGCTTCTGTAATTAAGAAAATTTTCCAAGACACATATTTACATTGTACATCACTAGCCCTAGTAGTGGGACATTGGAGCCACTCCTTGCTCTTCAAAGAACTAACTGATCTCTCTAATGCTTTCAAGAGGATCCAAAGTGAAAAGTACTTTGCTCATAAGTAAGGGGGTATATATAACCAAGGGTGATGCTTCCCCTTGTGACTCTTTGACTACCCTCATGACTATTCAACTTCCTATGAATTTTCAACTTACATGATTCTTCATATTCTTGTGTGTCCATTAGACTTTTGCTTTACAATACATTTGATTCACCATATATGTAACCCATAGTAGTGATGTCGCATATGACAACCCATGACATGAATTGCACACTTATGCTCCTTTGGCTTGCTCTTGGTAGGTTCATTCAACCATTCAACTAAAAGTGAGTCTTTAGGAATTCTTCCTCTTTATTCTCCTTCTTCATCATCTCGTCATGATTGGATAGTGTACCTGTTCCTGCAACTCACTCATGATGGGACGACATCAATTCGAAAACTCCCTAGTCTAAGATGATGTATTTTTATCCATGAACTAAACCCAGGACAAGTGATAGGCTGGGAGAGAGGGCCTAGTAACTTTGCATTGCACAGTTCTAGGTGACAGGGAGAGGGACTGATCGTTGAGACTGTATAGAGCGCAACCCAGTTTTGATTAAGGAAATTTTCAGCACAATCCTCACTGGGGATAAAATTGTGCAGTGGCCACTGGGAGACAAAATTGTGCAGTTCAAACCTACAGTGGCTGACATGGGATGAGGCCATGAGGGGTTAGTTATACGTAGTTTTCAAAGGCAAGGAGGACTGGGCAATAATGAGATATGGAGAACAAATCTGCGAAGTTCTTGAGGTTAGTGAGGTCCTCCTAAGTGAAGACAGTGGGGACACCTCTGCGTAGATTGAAGGCCAAGGGAGGTTGGGGTATCTACGTATTGCGGGGTTCCAGTAGACAAGGAGAAGAGCTTGAGGACTGGAAGTGAGAAGTGTGTAGTTTAAGTCAGACTAGGAGGAACGACTACACAATTCTTGAGGTCAAGGGAGACTAATGGGCTCTGGAATTGTGCAGTACAACTATCCTAGAGGACAGTGACTGCGCACTACGTAGTTCCATGAAGAAAGGTCACAACTCTAATGGCTAAGACTACGTAGTGCATAGTTCAGTCAAGGTCTGGTGAAGCTCAGTTTCTCATTCATGAAGATTTTCTAAAAATGTCTAAGTGCGGGAGGGATATTGACCCATGATGAGCCTGAACTTGTGATCACACATTTAGCATACTTTGACGACATGACAACATAGGCCACCAGAGCAACAAGAAAAAAATTTCCTCTGTGTGTCTGTCTCATAATGACAAATGAAAAGTTTGATACTTGAGATAGAATTTAGGATGACTGTGATGACCCTTGTGTTATAATGTTCAATATTTTGTGCATGGGTGCGATGAATGTTTACATGGTTAGGAAAACTCATATACACAGAGGTTGACCTTCGAAACCACAAGAAAAGACTCACAAACATGACATAACAGTCAAACATTCCAAAAGAAAACAATCAATCCAACAAGTGAAAGGGAGAAAAACACTAGAGGAAACACATGGAATGACTTTGAGTGTTTGCAACCATACATGTCATTGAAGACATAATGATATGCCAATGATAACCTATCATTCATCCTACGCTAAGAGGTGTATTTAAACTTCATGAAGGATGTGTTTTATTTTTCATACCTACCCTCTAAAGGGTTGTGGATTAGATGGGGTCATCATGAAGTCCCGATATTCTATCATACCCTGGTTCCTTGGTCTTCTTATCTGATAATTATCTTTTCTGATTAGCTTCCACAATTTTATACAGAAGCATATAGAACTACTCAAGCGTTGAGGACAACACTTTTCTGAAGGAGAGGGGCATGTTAAGCCCCTATAATAGTAGTGTATTCCATTATTATTATTGTCATTGTAGCCCCTTATTGTTATTGTTTTGCCCATGTTGTCTCCATATTGCTATTATTATGCCCCATAGAAGCCCACTATTGTTATTGTTGTGCCCTTACATTATTATTGTTATGTCGGCTTTGACTATATTGTGACCCCTTAGACTCCTATATATAGAAAGGAGGTTTTGTCATTTCCATCATCCAAGAATGTTCATTTGTGTAGTGTAAAGGAGGTTTTCCCCTCGAAGAGGTTGATTTTGAAGTCATTGCTCTATCTTTTATTCTATTTTGTGAGTTGGTTGCATAACATTAAGTATCATATATCATGTCCTCCTTCTTCATATCCTTCTTAATCATGTTTCCATAGCCTATTAGAATTCATTTATCTATAATCTACTCTTGACATGATGACATCAATATGATAAACCCCTAGTCTAAGATGTTTGCATGATAATCCACTGATTGAGCCGGAATCAACATAAGGTTAGGGGAGAGAAGGCTCAATGACTAGACTGGACTGAGGGGTGAGATTGCATAGTACAGACTGAGGGAAATAATTTCATAGTGCCTACTGAGGGACAAAAATGCTTAGTTCAAGCAGGCAGTGGCTACTGCAGGATGAGGTCCTAGAGAACAAATCTGCACAATTCTGGTGTGTAGTGATCTTCGGCTAAGGGAGGGTCACTGGAGATAACCTGTAATCAGTTTTGGGTGCCAAGGAATGTTGGGCTTTCAGCACATTGTTCATTTCTAGCAGGCAAGGGAAAATATTGAGGGCTACACATGCAAAGTGTGCAATTTAGGAAGTCTGGATGAGGTTAGGTTTCGAGGAATCCTCCGAAATTTGGCTAAGTGTGAGATCAGTGAAACTGATGTGAACACTGATATAACTTGAATGTGACCACACACTTCGACACTTAGTGATACATCATAGATAATCTAGAACATGTGAAAACATACTTCGCTTAGTGCAATAACCTTTGTGGCTGTGTACAACAAGTGAAGTTCCAAAGATAGAATTTGTGAGGATAATGATGACACTTGTGTAACAGTGTGTGAAACTTTGGAAATGAGTAGGAAACATGTCTACATAATGTTAAAAACTCATTTTCACAAATATTTCCCCTTGAATAAAACCAAAACTTCCCTTTGCATGATAGACGATAACTCCCATGCCCAAAGATGACACTTGCTATATAAAGATGAAAGTGTGAACAACTCTTGAGATCAAAGAAGGGAGCTTGAAATCATCATCTTACCAATAAGTGACTAAGGAACGAATGATCGCAGGAACCACAGTAGACTCCAAAATTTGAATGTAGGACAAAATTTTGGAGGGTGTTGCAACTGCTACAACAGGATGTAAATCAACAATTAGATGGTGTTTTGACAGTGTTTCCAAGGTCTAGTGATGGTTAGTTGCCTTGGTTGGTTGTCCCATTCATATTCTAATAATTTTTTCTATGTGGATATTATCTAAGAATGGATGGAATATGTATGTATGGATTTACATCGATATCTATAGCAGGATACTAGAGATGTTACCATACATGTGGGAGTAGTTGATTGTTTCCTTGTTTTGGTTCATTACCAAACATAAGGGTAGATCTTATATAATGAATGAGAATATTAGATGACTTTTCTAGTTATTTCATTTCACATAGAAATTATTTTTCCTCATATTATAATAGGAGTAAGCTTGATTTGCATGAACAAAGATTAGAAGTAGTTCCTACTATGTTATTTTATTGACATTTTGGATCATGCCTTAAGTGTAGAGGTTCTTTGAGAATGTGGTACATATTTGTAAACATTCTCACATGATATTGTAATAAGAATGTGAATTAATGATGAATCATATAAGGTGATAGGGATGTGAAGTTTTTGATCCATCTTGTCATGAATTTCCATGTTGCATTTGGGATCTTAATCCCTTGAAGGTGAAACTAAAAATCATTAGATACGAATGTTTTGATTAATCCATGTGTTATATCATTTCAATTATTCCATTTCGGTTTATTAATACATTAATAGAGGAAATTTGTGTTCCCAAGGTAACCTAGTAAATTCCCCTATTTCCATGAGAAGTAGTTTGAACCGTTAAACAAAAGATTAATTAGACTAGCCATATTGCAATATTAAGATATGATAACTTCAAATGAAGAAATTAAGTATCCATATAGAAAAATCTAAAAAATACGTAGTTTAACAAAATGGCACTAAAAATGGAGTTTGGATGTCAAAGTTATACCCTTTTGAAGAAATATATAAAAAAGAACCAAGGGGCCATGTGGAAAATGGAGGTTGATCAAAGTAATATGAATGTACAATAATGTTTGTTGAGTAAAACAAATTGTCTTCATTTTCTAACTTTTCTTTCAAGCTTACTTTTATGAATAGATTAATTTTTTTAGATAGTGGGGTAACCTATTGTAACTTAGTTGTCAAACCAACAATGGGGACAACCATTACTAGCTATTATTTGTTAATGCAGGTTGAATCATCACTAGTATTCAAGGAAAACCATGCCACATATAATTACCTACTAGTGGTTTGTAAAACAGTAGACTTTCCTTCCTGCTAGAAGGCCTCTGGGTCTTGGGCCATTAACCCATTTATTATGTCTAAGGAAGATGACTCTTAGCCAAACAAAATCATTTTAAGGGCATATTCCAGGCCCATAAATTATTGTTATAATATAAATGGTTCATTTTTATAAAATACATATCACTTTTTGTAATGGAATTAATTTACAAATTAAAAATATATAAAAATAATAATTCAAAAAGAAAACATTAAAGTTAATTTATAATTGATCCACTTTTGTAATTTAAGTGAAATGCATTTTACATTGAAGCTATACTATAATTTAAATTTGAATGATTTTTTTCCTTTAAAGAATAACTTTATGAAAGCAATCAAACTCAAATTTTTTTATTAAAAACAAGTTACTTTTAATCAAGTAAGCTCATGTAAGACATAACATGTAATGTTCGAAAGGAGAATGACACTTATTTATTATTATTATTATTATTAAATTCAAGTGCATGCTTACCTCCAAAGCCTTTGTTTTTTCTTGGAAGAAACATCAACATAGTTATATACAAAAACAATCAAATTGTTAAAAGAAACAAATTTAAAACTTTATAAGCTTGAGGTTAGATTTTAGTTAGTCTATCTATAAAATGAAAAATTTTCATTTGTTTTTTATTTTTTGATATCACATAAACAGCAGGGAAAATCTCACATGTAAAAAAGAAGCATTTTCCACTCATTTTTTCATTTGTATAGATCACACAAGGTGCATAACAAAGAACATATGCACATAAGAAAGGAAGTAGTCTGGAAATAAAAATAGAAAATCCTAACCCAAATACTGGAATTGAATGTAGATGATTTAAAAACATTAATGACACCATATACCCCTAGATTAAATAAAAATGACCATATATTGTGCAAATAGAAACCTTTTTGAGTGAAATGAATTTTTTTTCAATTAAAAACAACACTCTAGATGCAGTAGAATGATTCCCTTATCCCATAAATGCTTAGAAATAATAGAATACATAAGTTCTTTGATGTATGCAATGATAAGAGGTTCAATACCTTGATCAACAACAAGAGTGGTTTTTTATAGGGGTTTTGATACCATTTTCTCTATGCCCCATGGGATAACTACTTTTGAGATACATTCCAATCTTTGATTTTTTACTCATACTAAAAATATTTTTGAATGTTTTGTAGAGGTTATATCACTACCATCCACCTAATAATTATTTATAGTTAAGTTAAAATTTTGGAAGCCCTAGTCCAAAATTGACACAATGCATACTAAAGAAAGACACTTTACCCAAAAACACATTAGATAAAGTTGATCTTAACTAACTCTTAAGATTATAAATATCTTAATAATTTCTAAAATAATATTTTTAATGTAGAAAAGTTTACAAATGAAGATATACAAGGAAATGAGTCTCTTAATTGTAAAGGGGAGTTTAAAATAAATAAATAAATAAATAATTGTAAGAGGAGTTATAGTGGAGGAATAGTACATCTCAAAGACCAAGTCAATTTTTTTATTTTTTATTTAGGAAAGGGAGAATGGGCTAATGGTGTATTTGTGCTTTCCTCTTTTTTTTTAATAAATTATGTTATTACTTTTCCTATATAATATATGAAAAGGAAGGAAAAAAAAGGTTGTATTATGAGTAAAATAAGTCTATTTTGTTGTGTGTTGTTATGCAACCAACTCACAAAGTAGAAGAAAATATATATCAATGACTAAGAAATTATCCTCTTCGAGGAGGAGACCTCCTTTAAATTACATAAATGAACAATTCTTGGATGATACAAATAACAAGAACTCCTTTCTATATATAGGAGTCTAAGGGGTCACAATATAATCAGAGCCTACATCACAATAATAATGTAAGGGCACAACAATAACAATAGTGGGCTTCTATGGGGCACAACAATAACAATATGGGGGCTACTTTAACAATAACAATAAGAGGACTCCAGTATTATTATAGGGACCTAACATGCCCCTCTTCTTCAAAAAAAGTTTTGTCCTCAACGCTTGATTAGTTCTGGATGCTTTTGTATAAATATCTCATCCTCCCATGTGGAGCCTTTAGCAGGTAAGTTCTTCCACTTAATGAAATATTGTGAAAATGATTGATTCCATAGTTGTCAGGTTCTTGTTTCCTTGACCGATTTAGGCTCCAGTATGATTTTTCCTTCTTCTTAAAGTTCTAGAAATATTGTTTGAACTGGAAGCTTGTCACTGATAGCCTTTTTTAAGCATGAAACATGGAAAACTGGGCATACTCGAGAAGATGTAGGCAACTCCAATTTGTATGTCACAGTAGCAATATTTTGTAACACCTTGTAAGGACCATAGTAATTGGGTGATAATTTATTATCCTTCTTAGCTTGCTGAAGGGACATTTTTTTGTATGGTTGTAGCTGTAAAAATACCCAGTCGCTTAAGTCAAAACTTATTCCAGTATGATGTTGATCCACTTGTTGTTTCATTCGATTTTGCGCTAAAGCAAGGTTTTCCTTTAAGAGTTGGAGAACTTGTTATTGATGCTTGATGTGATCTTCCACTACTTAAACCTTAGAATTTTCTCCTAAAGATGATGTGATCGACGGTGGGTGATATCCATAAAGTGCCATAAATGGGGCCATTTTTTCTATAGTATGGAAGGAAGTGTTATACCACCATTTAGCCAGAGGTAACCACTTGACCCATTATGTTTGCTTATTAGATACAAAGCAACAAAGATATCCTTCCAAACATTTGTTCACTATCTTAGTTTTCCCTTTAGATTGAGGATGATAAGATGAGCTATGAGCTAATTGAGTACCGAGACAATAAAATAATTCGGTCCAAAAATTTCCAGTGGAAATGGGATATCTGTCACTTACAATAATCTTTGGGTTTCCATGTAGATTTTGAATTGTTTCCATAAATGAAGTAGCAACTGTATTAGCTTTAGAAGGAAGAGATAATACAAAAAAGTGTGGATACTTTGTAAGTCTATCAACTACCACCATGATGACGTTCTTTCCTTCAAACTTGGGTAAACCGATGATAAAATCCATTGAGACCTCCTCCCAATGTTGACTTGGAATGGCTAAAGGTTGTAACAGACCTGGGGTCTTAATTGTCTCAACTTTATTTTTTTGGCAAACTAAATATTCTACACAAACTTCTTAATATCAGCTTTAAGGCCCTCCCAAAATAATTCCTTCTTGATCATGTGATAAGTTTTCAAAAATCCTGAGTGCCCTCCTAATTGGGAGGTGTGCAATTCCAAAAGTATTTATTTATTTATTTGGGAATTCTTACAAAGACATAAGCGATCTTTGTACCATAATGAATCATTTTTCTAGCTAAATGTATCATATGTATAAGGGTCTTGTTGCAACTTTTTAATGCATGTCCACACCTTTTCATCATTATTACATTCATCTCTTGCTTCGATTATCCATTCAGGTTTGATAATAGACATGGCACAAAGCAGTGCTTCCACATCCTCATCCTTTCTTGAGAGTGCATCTGCAACAACATTTTTCTTCCCTTTTTCATATATTATTTCAAATTCATAACCCAACATCTTTGTGACCCATTTTTTCTACACTTTTGAAGATAATCTTTGTTCCAAAAAGGTATTTAAGACTATCATGGTCTGTTTTTACCTTGAAGTGTCTTCTCATTAGGTAAGGTCACCATTGCTTTAGTGCATGTAGTATTACCAAAATTTCATTCTCATAAATAGGTTTATGTAAATGCTTTCCTTTGATTGGATGAATTTCAAAAGAAATGACTATTCCTTCTTGCATTAAAACAACACCAATTCCATTTCTCGAGGCATCACATTCTACAATAAAGGTTTTTGTGAAGTCTGGCACAACTAAGACTGGTGCTTGGAACATTTCCTCTTTAAGATGTTCAAATGCCTTAGGTGCTTTTGGAGTCCAAGAAAATGCATCTTTATTCAGTAATATTGTTATAGGTGTTTCTATTCTCCCATAATTCTTAACAAACTTGGGATAATATCTTGTCAACACGAGAAATCCTAGAAATATGCTATATGGTTGTGGGTATTTTCCATTCATTATTGGATTTAATTTTTTTAGGGTCTACTTAACATCCTCATGAGATACAATATGACCCAAATATTCCACCTTTTGTACTCCAAAGAAACATTTGGAGGTTTTTTCATATAATTGTTTCTCCTCCAATAGTTTGAGAACCCTGTCAACATGTTGAACATGATCCTTCCAAGACTTGCTATAGATTAGTATATCATTAAAAAATACTAACACAAATTTTCTAAGGAAGGATTTGAAAATGGAATTCATCAAACCTTGAAATATGTAAGGTGCATTAGTAAGGCCAAAAGGCATGACCAAAAATTCATAATGACCCTCATGAGTTCTGACAGCTATTTTCAGAATGTCTTCAGTCTTCATTGTAATTTGATGATATCCTGAACTAAGATACAACTTGGTGAATTAAATTGCTCCATGCAATTCATCCAACAATTTGTCAATGACAGGAATGGGAAATTTATCTTTAATAGTGAGCTTGTTAAGCTCCATATAATTGGGACACATACACCATGATCCATCCTTCTTGTGAACCAATAATACTGGAGCAAAGAAAGAACTTTGACTAGGTTGAATTATACCGGAATCTAACATTTCTGCAACCATACGTTCAATTTCACTCTTTTGGGCATAGGGATATCTGCAAGGCCTAATGTTTGAAGGAACACTTCCTAGAACCATATGAATAACATGATCATGATCAAGGATAAGTTGGAGGCCTTTGGGAGTCTCAAATAACTTGGAATGATTGTCCAAGACTTTTTGGAGATCTGGAGAAATATATGATTTCGATGTTTGAATCTCTAGTGAGCATAATTGTGTAATTATGCCCTGTTGTTATTTCTTTAAAATATTTTTCATGCCATTAGAGCTAATTATATTTTCCAAGGACAGATTTTAAAATGGAATTCATTAAACCTTGAAATGTGGAAGGTGCATTAGTAAGGCCAAAAGGCATGACCAAAAGTTCATAATGACTGTCATGAGTTCTAACTGATGTTTTAAGAATGTCTTTAGTCTTCATTCTAATTTGATGATATCCTGAACTAAGATCCAACTTGGCGAAACAAATTTCTCCATGCACTTCATCCAACAATTTGTCAATGACATGAATGAGAAATTTATCTTTAATAATGAGCTTATTGAGCTCCCTATAATAAGGACACATACACCATGATCCATCCTTCTTATGCACCAATATTACTAGAGCAGAGAAAGAACTTTGGCTAGGTTGCATTATACCAAACTCTAACATTTCTGCAACCATATGTTAAATTTCACTCTTTTGGGAATAGGGATATCTATAAGGCTTGATGTTTGGTGGAACACTTCCTGGAATCATATGAATAGCATGATCATGATTACAAATAGGTGGGAGGCCTTTGAGAGTCTCAAATACCTTGGAATGATTGTCTAAGACTTTTGAAGATCTATATCAATAGATGATTTCGATGTTTGAATCTCTAGCGAGCATAATTGTGAAATTATGCCCCATTTTTCTTTATTTAGAATCTTTGTCATGCCATTAGAGCTGATTATATTTTTGTTTTCCATGCTATGCCCCTTAATTAAACTTCCTTTCCTTCCTAAAAAAAATTCAAGAAAAGTTCTTGAAAATTAAAAGGTATCACCCCCAAAGATTGTAACAAATGGACTCCTAGTACAACATCAACACCACCATTGGAATGAAAATCATTGGACTATTCAATACATATTCCCCCATGGTTAGCTTGATATTATGGCACTTTTGTAGAAATTTATAGTTCCTCCATTTGCAACCATCACTTGACACTTTGGTGATGGATATAGGAAACAATTCAATTCCTTGGTCATCTTACAATGAATAAAATAATGGATACTACCTCAATCAATAAAGAATATTACCTTTTTCATCATGATATATCCTTCTATATTGAAAGTTTGAGGAGTGGTAATTCTTTCCAATGCATTACAAGATATGGTTGGATTCATTTTTTCTTTCTCTGGGGTTGGTTCTTGGTGTATATCCTCCTCTTTTGATGTTTCTTGTTCCTTTTCTTCCTCGTCTTCACAATCTATGTAAAATAATTTCTTCTTGGAAAAATTATGACCTTTAGTGTATTTTCTATCACAACTGTAACAAAGTCGTTTTTTCTCTTTTCTCTTCCAATTGTTTTGGTGTCAACCTTGTAGGTTTTGGAACGCTAGGAGAAGCAAAACTTCCATCTTTATAGTTGTGAGTGGTAGACTTCCTTGTTGCCATAATTTTACTTTCAACTTTTTTTTGCACCCTGAATACCTTCTCCAATGAATCAGGTTCCCAAAAGAGAACCTCATGTTGGATGTTATACTTTAAAGACCCTATGAAGACATCAATCCTATGCTCCTATGGAATATTATTTACCCTGATATTCAATTTTTGGAAGTCCTCAATGTGCTCCGCCATTGAACCATTTTGTTTGAGATTTATCAATTGGCTAAAGAAGGTATTGATATTTGTATCCTCATAATGCGCTATCATATCCTCTGTAAAAATTGACCAAGTGAAAAGCGGTTTACGAGAACAAAGCCATTGATACCATTCAAACTAATTTTTTTCTAAATATGAAGATGCAATGCGTACCTTTTGTGTGTGTTGCACATCATGGAGATGAAAATATTGCTTCATCTGTAGTATCCATGTTACCATATCCTTGTCATCAAAATTCCACATATTGAACTTGGAATGTGGTAGGTTTTAAACCCAACATTGGGGTCTTTGAAATCATAATTCATATTCCTTTTGTCCTCACCATGTTTTTCATGGATTACCTTGTCACCACTTGGATGCCTTTCTTGCAACAACTTTGTCAACCATTCCTTCAACCTTCCATGTTTTCTTTTAAACCATTCATGTTTCCTTTTAAAAACTCCATGCCTCCTTTTAATTTTTCCTTTAAACCATCCATATCCCCTTTAATTTCATCTTTGGTTGCTCTTTATGAGAGTGAAATTTATTGCACTTCGCCGTGTAATTTTGAGATATCATGTTGCAATTCTTCCTCTTCATGTATCATAGTAGAGCTTTTTGAGGGATTAATGGGTGTAGAATTATTTTGTTTTGGATGAATTTTATAACCCAATACTAATATCTATGCTTCAATATGCCCTTGGAATCACTTCAAACTGATTTTTAAAAAAACAAATTATGCAATTTGTTTTTAAAAAATACACACCTTTTTCTTACTTTTAGGAGATCAATCTTGAAACGGTTATAACTCTATAAATTCACCTCTCAAATCTCTGAAATTCTATCATATTGTATCTCTATGAGGCTTATTTCCAATGCCACAAGTCAGACCAAAATCGGATTCTTCAAGATAAAGTTATTCCCAATATCCCATGATGACCTGATTATGAACTGGTTGAGTAGATAAAACTTGTATGAAGTGCCACATGTTAGTGTTTCGACCTTTGGTCCTGAAAATTATACACGAAAAACTATAGTCTATGAATTTTAAGTCATTTTTTCCAAAATTTAAATACGGTTCTCATAGAGGAAGTTATGACAATTTTCCCAAGGTCACTTGTTTGAGACTTAATTCTGGAGCATGTAAAAACCCTAACTTCTTTGGACCATAAATCAGAAAATTTAGATCTAAAATTTTTACAGGAAGTTTATCAAGAGTTTTTCTCCACGTGGTTTCAATTTCATCTTTTGAACCTTCGTATAAATAAATTTATTGTGAAAATTCCAAGATGGGATTTTTGCAGCAGCGAAACCCTAGAATCCCAAAGCTCTCATACCAAATGTTATGCAACCAACTAACAAAGTAGAAGAAAAAATAGATAAAAAACTTATAAATTATCCTCTTCAATGGGGAAACCTCCTTTACATTACATAAATGATTAATTATTGGATCATAAAAATGAGAAGACATACTTTCTATATATAGGAGTCTAAGGGGTCACAATATAATCACAGTCTACATCACAATAATAATGTAAGCATAAAAATATAAACAATAGTGGGCTTCTATGGGGCACACCAATAACAATATAGGGTATAATTTAAAAATAAAAATAAGGGGACTACACTATTATTATAGGGACCTAACATGTGTTTCAAATTATATGATTTTTACAGTGCCAAAACCAGAAGATTGTGATATATGACACATAGATTCTTGTGATGGTGTTCTTAGTATGTGTTTCTTTATGTGAATTTTTTTCCTTCTATGTGATACCCATTAATGGTTTGTCTTATAATTTTTGAATAAAGGTAATGTGACATAATTCATTGTTTTAATTCTTTGTTTCATCTATTCTAAATATTTGCGCTATTTCTTCTAAAGCTACTAGGATAAATGTTTCATGCCCTGCTGTAGTGGATTGTTGTTTCTATATTATATTTCCATATCAAATGAATTTTTTATAGGTCTAAAGTACACCATCTACCCTTCCTATGTACAACTTGATCATGTAGCCATCGTCTTGGTAATTGCATCTAAAACCTAGTTTTCTGACTCCATTTCCCAATGCATTGATTGGCTCATATGCAACCAAACCCTACTTTGATACCACTTAATTGAAGATATAGTCATTGTTTTGAAGAAAAAATTAGTTGCTAAGAATTTAGTGATTAAGTTGTAAGAGAGAGCCCTCTCTCGATTGGAGGAGTTAGCCTCCAATCTACAAGCTTGGTTTGAAATGTTTACCTTAGGAGTTTTTCTTTGACATCCAAGAATAACTTTTGAGTGATAACATATTGGCGACCATACTGTGGAATATGAAAGGTTTGTATTCCACGTAAATGTTTTTATTGATGAAATATAATTTTTGAGAGCAAACAAAAAGTTAGATAGTAGGAGTGGCTATTCAATTTTCCCTGCCGAGTCCTCTAGAAATTATGGCTCATAGAAGGGTTCATACAAGGGGCCATACATATCCTCATCCACTAGAGCCTTTTTAAAGTCCAAATAAGCTCTCCAAGAAGAAAAAAATAAGCAGGAGAATCATGTACTGTTCTTTTAGGAAGATATTTATCTTTACGTAAAGAGGTTAAATCGATAAAAGATATTCAGTTTGATATAAAATTTGAGCAGACTTTATTTAGGTAAAAATTAGAATATGTTCTGTTTGAACAAGTTTTTGATGAAATGAAATTCAAAACCTATATCCCAAGTCTTTCTCCTCAAGAATTAGGTTTATCAGAACAAGATAAAGATATTTGGCTTCAGTTTGAAATATTAGAGCATTTGGTTCGTGGGCCCCAATTAGTTATATCTAAACCTACTACTTTCCTATTCTCTATTCTACCTTTCTATACTCCCTCTGCTACTTTTCCCTTCTATATTCCATATTTTCCCACTCCATCTACATCTGCTATATTTCACACCCCTATTTCATCAGTTTTTACTGCAACAACTTCAACCCCATTTTCATTTGCATTTCAAATCCCTAGTATTGTTGTTGCTTCAACTTCATTTCAAGTGACTATGGATACTAGATATGCCCCTCTCACTCTCCCAAGTCAATTGCATGACCTTCCTCAAAATTATGGTCAACAATTAATTCATTTTGATGGACCGAGAGGTTTTACTGCTCAACAACATTCTAGATAAGTTTAATGAATTTACAGATCTGGAAGAGGTGAATGATGATGGTGTCAAGATGAGGTTGTTTGCACAAAGTTTCTCAGGATAAGTGAAAAAATGGTTCAAAGTACTGTTAGTAGGAGGTATTACAAATTCTCAGTAGTTTGAATAACTTTTTCTTGCAAGATGGGACACTAAGAAAAATGCTTTACAGATCTTGGATGAATATGATATTTTGAAGAGAAACCCAAGTGAAATAGTGCAAGAATTTCCTACTATGTTTAACAAATTTTATAATGTTATTCCAACTAATATTAAGCTACTTCGGGGACTAGCTCTACTTCATTATCCAAACACATTTGATGATGAGTTTTCTTTTTAATTAAGAGAAAGAAACCCTACTACATTGTAAGACATGCAAAATAATTCCATGTGAGTGGAAACTAATTTGTTGGCCAAAAAGGCGAAAATGAGGAATGAAAGGAAAGTAATTAAGGATGAACCTTCTTCTTCATCAAATACCAAATTTGATGTCATTCTGAAAAGAAAAATGGAAAAAATGGTTGATAATTTAACTCCTCCCAGGGGTGAGCCTTAACCCCAAGTCTAAAATCCCAATTTTAGAAGGCCACTAGTACCTTAGGTATGTTAGAGAAATCCTGAAGATAAACAAGTAGTAAGAACTCCATTTCCAAAGAATTTTGTTGATGAGGAAACTACTGAAGAAACTGAGCAATAATAGATTAATTGTTTTAATGATGAAGAAACTCATGTGTTTTTTACTAAAGAGGAACATGATAAATCCATTGATTTTTCAGAATAAAAAGACATCACCCAATTGATTTTTGACTTAGAGATACATCAACAAGGTTACAACAATGCGGTTGTTGATTTCCAAAGACAATATAACTTAGGGATGGAAATATTTTGGCAATGATTCCTACATCAAAGCCTGCAGTATAGAAAAAACAATATGATCTAAGGAAAGATGTGCCTAATAAGGAAGATGACCCAAAA
Organism: Pinus tabuliformis; assembly: GCA_031772625.1. Taxonomy (NCBI): domain Eukaryota; kingdom Viridiplantae; phylum Streptophyta; class Pinopsida; order Pinales; family Pinaceae; genus Pinus; species Pinus tabuliformis. The sequence continues at coordinate 232,259,949 of CM062805.1, forward strand.
AAACATTTTCCTAAGAAGGTAGAGTTGACTCAAAAAAGGATGTTCCTAAGAATACCAATAAACCTAAGAAAGATGCACCCAAGAAGATTGATGAAAGCAGGAAGGAGGGAAATGTGAAAGATTTGGAGACAGTTCAATCTTTTTTTAGTTTGGAAAATAAAATAGGAAGCATTAAGATCCCAATTCCTTTTGTTGAACTGTTAAAGAATATACATTATAAGGAATAAATTGCCAAAATGGTGAAAGGCTCACAAGTTGATCAGACACTCAACATCAATGCCCAAATTATTTGAGTATACAAGATGACTCTCCTACCTTTTTATTTTCATCATGTAAATGAAGTCAATGAAGAATTTCCTCCCTTTTATGTCAACTTTAACATTCATGATATGGTTTTTCATAATGCCGTGTTAGACAAGGGAGCATCACGTAATTTCATGCCAAAATATGTTATCGAAAACCTAGGACTTGACATCACTAGACCTTATAAATATTTGTTTTCTTTTGATTGAAGAAAGATCAAGTGTTTAGGGCTGATTAAAGATTTGGTTGTAAATTTGACTCAAATTCCTGAAAAAGTAATTGTGATGGATGTGGTGATGGTAGATATTCCACTAAGATTAAGAATGTTACTTTCTCATTCTTGTTCAGCCAAAGTGGGTGTTACCCTTCAAATGGACATGTCCTATGCTTCTGTCATTATTTTTGGAGAAATAAGGAGACTTTATAGGGAAGTCCAGATGAGGTATGTAGTGAGTAGCAAGGCTGAAGTGGAGAATCATCCTATTTATGTTGTAGATATTGATTTGGGGTCAACAATTTTGTATAATGACTTAAATTTGGAGGACGGGAACCAACAACAAGTGGAGGATCAAGTTCAAACAGAAAATGAGTAGGTCCCTGAGAAGAATGAGATATGGAACATGCATTTTGATGGATCTGTTTACAAGGATGGATCAGGGGTTGGTATATGGATCATTACACTAGATTGAGGTAGTCAATTGAATCCTTTCAAGTTGTATTTTGAATGCAGTACTAACATAGCTGAATATGAGGCTTTGATCATTGGTTTAAACATACTCAAGAAGCAAAAGGCTAAAAGGATCTATGTTTTTGGGGACTCATAATTAATTAAAAATTAGATCAAGTGGATATACCAAAAAAAACACCCAAGGATGAGAGCCTACAGGAATGGAGTTTGGGACTTATTTGCTATTTTCTTTTTTGAACCTAAAATTTCATCAATCTCTAGACAAGAAAATTGTATTATTGACTCACTAGCTAGTGCAGCTAGTATGTTGAAAATTCCTATTTACCCAAATAAGAACTATCAGATAGAGGTGAGACATAGGCCATCTATTCAAAACAACATCAAACATTGACAGGTCTTTGAAGATGACCAACAAATTAAGAGATTTTTGGAAAAGACTAATGAATTTTCTAACACTCCTATTGATGAATAGGTGGATTCAGATGTAAAGGTTGATACAAATCATTTTTTAAATGCTATAGGCGATCAAAAAATAATTTAGCTAAGTAATAATTCCCTGCCTAGTGGTTTAGTGCCTTTGGAAATATTATTCGACAACAATGTTGTGGTAGTTAAGCCAAAAATAAAGCCTAATAATAGTGAATTACATGAATGTAATTTAGGGACTGAAGAGGAACCAAAAGTTGTTAAAATCTCTAATTCTTTAGATGGAAAGGAAAAGGAAAAATAAAATGAAATATTGAAGGAGTTTTTGGATGTTTTTGCATGGGGATATGAGGATTTAAGGGTGTATGATAAAAGTATAATTTAGAATACTATACCATTGAAGGAAAATGAAAAGCCCTTCAAGAAAAAATTGAGAAGAATAAATCCAAAGCTGCTACCATTGATAGAGAAGGAGGTTAAAAAACTATTGGATGCTAATATTATATTTCCTTAAGATTCTCCAAATGGATTGCCAACCTTGTACTAGTGAGAAAGAAGAATGGGGAAATCTGATTATGAGTGGATTTTTGAAATTTAAACAAGGTGTCTTTGAAGGATAATTACCCGATGTCCAAGATGAAACATATATCGCAAAGTGTTGTCGGTTTCGAAATAATTTCTATTCTATATGGTTTCTTAGGGTACAATAAGATATTGGTGCATATGGAGGACCAAGAAAATACAAATTTCACTGTGCCATGAGGAACATTCGTGTACTTCAAAAATGCCTTTTGGATTGATGAACGCATGAACTACATTTCAGAGGGAGATGGGCATGGCTTTTGCAGAAGGGAAAAAATAAGTTTATAGTAGTTTTTTCTGGATGATATCACAATATATTCAAAATCTTGTTTGGATCACTTAAAACATATAGATAGGTCTTTTTAATGTGCATGAAATTTGGCATTTCACTCAACCCTAAAATGTCACATTTTTCTATGAAGGATGGTAAGTTATTGGGTCACATAGTATCTAAAGATTGCATACGAATTAATCTAGAGAGAGGTGTAGTGATACAAAAGCTCGAGTTGCCAAAAAGTAAAAAATAGGTCCAATATTTCCTTGGTTGAGTAAATTTTCAGCGAAGATTCATTCCAAATTTCGTTGAATCTTAAAAGTAATTAATAGCATGTTGAAGAAGAACAACGAAATCAAGTGGAAAATTACAACTAAATAATATTTTGAAGATATTAAAGCAGTAATAACTAAAGCCCCTATTCATGTCATTCCATGTTTCTCAAAGGAATTTCTAATTTTTTCATCTGCTTCAGAGCACACCATTTCAGGAGTATTACTAAAGAAAAATAAGGACAATAAAGAATAGCCCAATTATTTTTTCAGTAGGACATTAAGAGATGCAAAGTTAAAGTACAACATTGTGGAAAAACTTGCTTTTGTACTCATGAAAGCATTGAAGGATTTTAGGGTATAAAATACTCACTCTCATGTAATATCATTTGTCCCTAATGCTATTGTAAAAGATATTTTAAGTCAACCAAACAGTGATGGTAGAAGGGGAAAGTGGATAGCGAGACTGTTAGAATATTCCCTAGAAATTAAACTAATGTTGTGGGTGGAAATACCCTAGGGTATTTGGTTGAAAACCCCAACAGAGTAGAGGGCATACATCAGAAAGAAATGTGTAGAAAAATAGTCTAAATGCTTAAACTATCGAAGTGGGAAGAAGTGGTATTACCCAGAGGTCCTATGTTCAAGGTTGATCTCGTAGGGTCCAAACCCTCTGCTTCTTCTGATGCCTCTAAAACCTGTAACTTATCCAAGAAAATCATATACAACAGCAGTATTATAAAGCATGTTCATGATATATGTGTTAGATCATATAAGTAAATGAGCAATTGAGAATTAATATCAGATTTATAAGAAAATCATAACATGGATCAATGCATAAGCACGATAAATATCAGAAACATAAAAAAATTTATTTATTGATGTAAGCTAAATGAAATGTGGAAAACTACAACCTGAGTTTTCCTCCAGCTCCAAGTGGAACCGTCCTCCAGATCTGTCCTGCCTCGGCCTCAACAATATTCCTCCATCGATACACAAAAGGATGTAATAAGAGGGATGAATGACATCTCAAAAGAAGAAACACAGGTTTCCTATAACTTGGGAGTGCAGGAGGCACAAGGATTTCTTCAGACTCGATCAAGGATCAATCAACTATAATATCAATATCTCATCTCTTCTCCCTTTAGGCCTTCTCAAGGAGGTTTACTTATACTTATCCAAATTAGTTTTTTCAGTTGGGAAATAGTTGGGCCATGGGCTATAGTAGGTGAGTAACAGGTAAAACTTGTAAACTCTACCAGAATTTAAGGAGATTATTTATTTTTTAGTGTTTTAATACATATACATGGGTTGGGTATATACTAACTTGCATGTACACGCTATTAACATAGGGAAAAGTAGTGTATGGGAAGTAAAACACTGTTTTTTAGAATTTTGGACGAAGTTTGGAAGGAAGGGTTTCCCTAGGCCATAACCAGAGCATCAAATCTACCAAGAGTGGTAAATGGTACTATAACAGATGCCCCATAATATATGAGTTCAAAAGGGGTACATGATAGCCTAAATGTATTAAGTGTATAGAAGAAATCATGCTGAGACTGGAGAGGAGTTCACCAGAATTCAGCCTGCCAAGACAATGAAAGAGATAAAAAAGAAACTGTTGTCTGAGACGGGCATAACCATGCTCAAAAATAATAAAGCATGTCCACATGTAAAGTACAAAAGTGGATCCAATATGTATACAAGTATAAAGGAACTGAAAATACATAGTGGATCATCCGATCATATCCATATAAGTACATGTTTCAATATCACATATAAAGAACTGATCAATGTTACTGAAGTAGAAAGCTGATCAATTAAGTCATAAAGATGATCCAAAAAGTACCAAGTCAAATGGTTGAACAAATGGTACTACACGAAACTCGGGTGAAAAAATATAAGATGTCGTTGTAAGGAACTGCAACATATAAGGTGGATGGTGTCAACTAGTAGAAAGAGGAGCAACTAACAAGTGAACCAAGAAATGGTGATGTGAACCCGAGGTCTTCACCGACCATCGTGGTATGTTTCTACACAATGGGAATAAATGATCTAAAGTTGACCATGTGAGAAATCATTTGATTACTGGTCATTGATATATACTGTTAACAAACATGAGACTACTCATCGATAATGATGATGAAAGTCAAGGTACCTAGTATAATCTAATAAGTGCGAATAAATGAGCTTTAGTCAAACACTTGGAATAATCTATCAATCAGGAGACAACGATGTTTTCCCATTGTCAATAGTGAAGGAGTCTGCCACTCATGAATGCAAACCCTAAGGTATTTCCAAATGGACTCTAGATCTTGTTCCTAGAGCAATGAGTTGAAGTTGATGGGAAAAGATCCACTAGAAGAAAGGAATTAAGGCATCCTTCATCAATTCAGCACGAGTGTAACCTATAGACCAATAATGTGGAAGGAATCAGATGAATAAAGACTTAGTAACCCAACTGAAGCACGTTTCCAGCATACACAAGATGTAGCTAGTGCACGATAGAAACCCTCTGAACCAACCAATAATGAAAGCCAACATAGAGGCGAGGAATCCACCAATAGGGTAAAATGGAAACCAAGATACTGCACGCATCCCAATGTGTGATAATGAAAGCTGACGTCGAACACAAGGGACACCACTCATTTGAATACCCATGATACTGATCGATGCTAAGAACAAGGTGACATATCAATAATGAAAATAGGGTCAAGGTGCGGCTCTAGATCCACTCTCAAAGCAATTTATTGTAGTCGATAAGAGAAATATCCTCCAGCAAGAAGTCAATCAAGACCTTCTCAAACCAGCACGAGAAAAGGACCAAATAGCTGATGTGATAACAAACATGACTATGACAACTAGGGTGGCCGACTAAAAAATAGGTCAAGAGACACCGCAGAAAGGTAGACTCAGGTTTACTTCCCTTGAACAAAAGCACGACTCAAATGTGACTACATGGTAGCATATGATAATTTTTTCATGCAGGAGGCACAAGAAAACTCTCCATATGATTGGAAGAGATAACCAATCGGAGGAGTAATGACTCAATAATGAGGTTAAAGCTCTCCTAAGTCAAACTAAAGCCCACTCCAATGGAGGAAAGACTTATTTTTTGAGTGCTTTGTTCAAGGGTGAGACAACTGACTCTAGCTACCATCAATTATGGAAATAATTTCCCACCCCCGCTCTTTTTGGGATATATAATTTTTTTTGTCTTTTTCATATTCATGAAACCTTGAAAAAGAATAAAAGAATGCTATAGTATAGTGGAAAGAACGAGTGTCCAAATACAAATGCATTGGTTCCTAGGATGGGAACATTCCTATGCTTAATGCAGGTGACAAAACTGTTCAATGACACTCAAAGGAATGTTCTTTCCACAGGTAAAAGGGTGTCAAGTTGCAGAGGCTAAGTGATTGCAAGGTTGATTTCGTAGAATACATGGTCAAAAGGTGGTTTAAACACGAGTCCAAGTGAAGCCGGCTTAAGGCCAAAAGGTACAAATGGTCAACATGCAATGCAGCAGTACAACTCAACACAAAGGAGTCTCTAGGGTATTAAGCCAGAAAAATAGTGAAGAAGAAAGAGAATGAGTCTTTAACGGACAAGTCATGGTGGGACTAAAGAGGACTCCCGAGCCTACGCAATATAGTAGCATGGGAAACATATGCTAGTGAGGATCTAACTAAGATGCCCATTGAAAGGTTGGCTCTACCATCATATTATGATTTTATAAGCCGGCGAGTGAAAATGGTTTTAGAACCAAGACATGATGGTGTTGACCCTATGGAAAAAATTTCGCAGTTTGGAGGCTAGTATGCATAATGCAACGGAAAGTGATATTCCCTAACCTATATGCCAATAAGAAAATGATACCTGCCATGACGGGTCTACAGTCATGGAACTGAAGCAATTTCTCAAAAAATCTCCAAAGTATCCTGTAAAAATAACCCATCCCAACACTCCAAGCCAAAAGGTCAAAAAGTCCACAAAAAGAAAAATAAACTTTAGAAAAAGTAATTTTCATTTCTCAACCTATATAAGGAATTTTTGACTCACAATTTCTCATTTGTGTTTTGATCAATTGGGTGAAGGAGTTGTGGAGAAAAAAACCAAGCAAGCTTCCTCCATCAAATTCAATCGTTCAAACTGCTTCTAATCTTCCAGGCAACCTTCTAATTGAACTTTTAACAAGTTTTAATGCTTTTTAGATGTTTTGTCACAAATTTGATCGTGGGAAATTATTTTAAAATTTTTCTCCTGCGTACACATGGATTGGATACATGTGATCTGCGTATAGGAAATCCCTCTATGTGACTGTGTTAAACGAACTTGTGTGTGCGAGAACTCAAAATTGAAAAACACGGTTTTAATTATTCAAAACACCCTTTTTATCAGGATGTTGATTACTTGGTGTGAAAGAGAGCATAGTGGATTTTATAATCAAGTAATGGAGGATCAAAATGCATTAGATGCCTTATGAGGATGCAGATTGTTAATATTTTTCAAAATGCCGAATATGAAGGCAAATACCAGATTGCTTGAGATGTTAATCCATTACTGGAGTGCAGAAGAATATGTTTTTGTGATTGATAAGATGCCCCTGAGGATTGAAATAGAGGATATCTATTTCATTACAGGTCTTTCCCAGAGGGGAGAGAGGTTCCACTCAATAGGAAGGACAAGAGGTAGTCTTAGTGGAGAAGACTACATCCGCATATACTATCCTGGAAACACTGAAAATATTGGAACCCAGATTCCAATCAAGCATGTAGAGAGTTTATCACTAAGAATCCTTCTTTTTACCATAGCCAGGGTAAATGGTTTTGCTGGTCTACATTAGGCTTCGCATGTTTCAATGAGTCTTGCAGTGGATTGTCTCACTATAGCCTTCGATTAGTGCACACCTCTGCACACCTCTACTAGCCAATATGAAAAAACAACTTACTTCTATCCAGAAGGGTCAGAAAAAGAACTTTTGATACATAACCATCTTGTGTTCCTTCTTCTTTGACAGAGTACCTGAGCTTTTTCCAAGGTATTATCCACCATCACCAGCCCAAGAGATCCATGAATGGGCAGGTGGGTTGACTTAATGAAATGACTAGGGGATGGTGAGGTCCCTAGGACTAGATTTGATGACGAGTTTTTCGTTTGGTGGGAACAACAGGTTATTGCAGCTGAAGACTACCCTTATGTTGGAATGGATTTCAGAGGAGATATAGATCTAGTGTTGCCACCAGATGCAGCATGGGGTGACATAGGTACAAATGATTTTTAATTTTTGAATTTTAAGATTTTTTGGATTTTAAGTATAAATGAACTAAAAAATATTTTTGATGAGACAAAATATTTTCAAAATTATTGATCATGAAAGAGATGTTCGAAAAGTAAGACTTGATGGTCTTCCTCGACACAAGCATCGTGAAAGAGATGTTGATGGGGCTGTAGCAGAGACTGAGAGGACCCTCCATGCAGTCCAGAGAAACTTGGTGAGGTTAACTCACCAAGTACCTATGGTGGCTATAGAGGACCTACTAGAGGAGATGCAACGATACGTGGTGGGAGTACCACGGGATTGGGTGCGACTATTTCGATGAGTGGAAAATGCCATCGTTTTCTTCCTTGCCGTTCATCCTGAGCAAGATCGCTAGATAGATGATCAAATCTTTTTTTATTAGACATGATGATGGGCATAAGCCCTAATTTTGTAGAAAATTTTGTCACGATTTTGTATATTATTTTTGACATAAAAATATATCTATATACAGACGATTTATCATGATGATCATATGTATATAGATGATACTTCGATTATTTTTTATGTTTTAATGTGATGAATGATTTATATGCCAATCTAATGCTTGATTAGCGATAGAATATGCTAATGAATTTTCTGATCATGGAATATAAACAAATGTGATATAAACAAATGTTCTTTCTAATAAACACACTCTTAGAAATTGGCGATATAGATAAGGATCTCTTACTTGATAGATGTTATTCAATTGAGATACTACTAGTTGTGATTCAATCCAAATAAACTACTAACAAATCAATACCAAGAGATATTTCCTCAGATAGTAAATTAATAACAACAATATATTTGGTGATATTATTTGAAGCAGGACTGATACATACTCCTCTCAAAACCAACAATTGGCCAGATGGATAATAAATCACCCAAGCTGTGGAAGAAAGGTTCTAGGTGTGTCTTCTAGCACCATCAAAAAACCCTAGATATGTCAAATCCTCCATCAATACCTGCCAAATCAAATAAAAAATATCGACATCACTAAAAACCAATAGACAGATATGTACAAAGATACAATATATATAATTAAGCAAATTCTAGGCCAAAGCCTAAGAAAAGTACTTCTTAAGGTAGAGCCCATTTATGGGCTCCACCAACTTGTTTCCCTCAAAATCAATCAATTCATAAGCTCCTTTTTAAAAAAAAAAATTGACAATGAAGGGACCGTACCACATAGATTTAAACTTGCCTACCCCCAAGACATCTTTGTCTTGGTCGTATACTAGGACAAGGTCACCTTCAGGAAAATTTATAGGACGAACAACTTTATCAGATTGAGTTTTTACCCTCTTCTTATGAGTTTCGTTGATTATGGTGGCATCTCAATGCTGCTCATCGAGATGTTCCAAATGAGCGAGGTGTTCTTCAATGCTAGAAGTATCAGGAAGAAGTTCAACAACCAATTTAAGGGAAGGAATTTCATATTCCACAGGAAAAATGGATTCCTAACCATAAACTAGTTGGAAGGGAGTAAAACCAGTGGCAATCTTAACTGACATTCGATATGCCCAAAGTGTCGGATATAACATGATGTTCCAATTGGATCTGGCTTTGTTAATTGTCCTTTGCGGGATGATTTTGACGGATTTGTTCACGGCTTTGACCTACCCATTGGCTTGAGGATAATACAAAGATGAATACTCCTACTAGAATCCCAACTTGAGAGCCAATTCAAACATCATTTGATTTTGGAAATGACTACCATGGTCAATGACAATCTCTTTAGGAATATGGAATCAGGTAATAACTTGATTGAATAGAAACAAGGCTGTTGTTTCACCATCATTCTTGAAAGTAGACATAGCCTCAACCCACTTAGTAAAGTAGTCTACGACTACGATGATATACTTGTGATTTCCTGCTAAAGGTAGATTACAAGTAGTAAAATCAATATCCCACTTCGTGAAAAGGCTGATGGTGATCACAAGGAAAAGAGGAGATGGATGTGCATGCATTTTCTAGGGATGGCATCTCTGGACCTGATAGGGATGGCATCTCTGGACCACTTTAATACAATCCTTGAATATCGAACGCCAAAAGTAGCCTGCATGCAAATTTTTTTGGGTTGTTGCAAGCCTAGATAGATGACCACCACAAGCTCCACTGTGACAATCATTAAGCATAGACTCAGCTTCCTATAAGGTTAAACAACATCTAAGGATTGAATCAACCCCTCGACGATATAAAGTGTCAACTATAATAATATAAATTTTAGCGAGGTGATGCAATTTTTTACGTTTATCCTTGGAAAAAGAGAGTAGAAACTTCGAAGCCTGGAGATATATAATAATATCCCCATACCAAGGATCTTGCGAGGAAATAAGAAACATATGTTCATCAGGAAAAGTTTCCTCATAAATGATTTCTTCCTCACAAGGAAACTCTGAGATCAACTCTGCAAAAACTAAATATTTCTTAGACTTAGCCAACATGAATTTGAGGTCGAATTCTTGTAAAATGATAATCCATATATTATATTTTCCCCCAATCACTCGCCTACTAAGAACAAACTGAAATGGATTGACGGATTCTAAGATGAAAGTTTTTCAAAGCAGAGTATATGTCTAAGCTGCTAGATAGCATGGACAACTTCCAAAGCTAATTTCTCAATGGGAGAATAGTGCAGTTCAGGACCTACTAAGCCTTGGCTTAGATAGTATATTACATGCTCACATAAGGCATCATCTTCCTGAACCAGAACCATACCAATAGTTGATTTTGCTACAGTGAGATACAAATGGAAGTCTTTGCTATAATCAATGGACTCAAAAAAGGTGCAGAGGTTAATGCTTTTTTCAAAGCATCAAAGGAGCGTTGCGTGAAATCATCCCATAGAAATGGGACCCATTTCTTAAGCAATCTCATAAATCTTTTTTGATCTTGGCATGATTGGCTATAAATCTCCTCAAGAAATTTTCTTTTCCTTGGAGACTCTGAAGTTGACGTATAGAGGACGGGGCAGGAAACTGAAGTATTGCCTCAACCTTGAAGGATCTACATGAATCCTATCAGTCGACACGATGAATCCCAACAACTGACCGGATGTGATGGCGAAAACAAACTTATTCAGATTCAACCAGATTTTATAAAAATGACATCATTCAAAAATCAATTGAAGATGTTTAGGATGATCTATTCTCTTTCGAGAACAAGCAGCTAAATCATCCAAATAGGCTTTGATAATGTGCTCGATATCGTGAAAAGCATATGACATGACTCGCTGGAAAGTAGTTCCAGCATTTTTGAGGCCAAAAGGCATCTTTTTATATGCAAATGTACCCCAAGGACAAATAAAAGTTAGCTTATGTTGATCTTCTGGATAGATAGTAATTTGATTATAACTAGAAAGTCCATCCATAAATGAGAAAATTTCATTACCCACACATTCATCAATAATCTGATCAATAAAGGGTGTGGGGTAATTTTCCTTAGGACATGTTAGCCTTGTTGGCATGTGGCCCAAAATGGGTCCAAATATGCTCTTTAAGTCTTCGAAAGCCAATAAAATCATGCCAAGGATAAAAACCAATGTAGGAGAAGAACCCTTAGCATGGCGGAAAAGCACTATCGGAAGGCAGAAAACCAAAGAAGACAATGAAAAACTAAGTATCAAAGGCATAAACATTGAAATGCATAGCAGCCGTCAGATCTAGCTGATCAACAGTCGAGATATGATCGGCAGGTCACAATCAACAGAGACAATCAGCGAATATCGGTGTAGACTGTATGGAACTTGCGATAGCGATTGGCGATGTAACGTGGACCATCGAGCAAGCGCGTAGATCGACGACCCACATCGCATCGTATGATTGCTATCATAAATTAATGAAGAGCCCTATCAATGGCTCGGGGCATGAGTGATATGCGATTGCAATTAGATCGCATCGATATATCGCATCGGAGCAACACCATGGAGTGGGGCCTTTACACATATATGTGTGCGACCCGATGAATCGGACCTGACAGTATTCTAAATATTATTTTGTAATATTTGAGGTCCATAGAAAAGCCATTTCCAATGCATTTTCACAGTTTTGATGTATTTATAAAATACAAAGGGGAACCTTGGAGTGGGACCAGAGCGACTTGTGATATGCGATAAGACCCAGACCCGAAGGGGTTATGGAATGAAAATATATATAATTTCAGGTTCGCCAAAGCCAATTCTTTATGGTTTTCAGTATTTTTTAACATATTCTAGAAATACAAAGGGAAGCAAGGGAACAGGCCACTTGTGATTTGCGATAGCAATAAGGATTGACCTGATAGAGGAATAGATAGAGTTCAAGGACTTTTATGTCCGAAATAAATAGAGCTTGGCGGGAGTTTACAGTGTTGCAGTGGTTTCTATTTAAAACATAAAATAGTCATTATGAATATTTAAAAGGATTACAAAGGCCCAAAGACCCATTCCATCACTGAACAGAGGCCGAGAAACAGTTGCCGGGAGATAGAGGCCGAAAATGGAAAAAAAGGGCCACAGCATGCTTCAGCCTGACACAGAAGCGATCATGGAGCATCAACAGCGCAACACAACCAAAACCAACAGAAGTGATCATGGGGCATCTCTGGCACGAGCGAGCTCCCTGCCAGTGCAAAAAATTACCAGAATGAGGTTACTCTGTTGTTAGAGAAGAAACCTCCGAGCCCATGTGTGCCTAGTTAAGGCATCAAGTCGTTAAAGACAGAGAGGATAGATTATGACACTCCGAGTCTTTGAGAGCTTAGGAGCATTGGAAAAGGCCTATAAATGGCTGAAAGTTAAATGTATGAGGGGTTCAACTTCTGGAGACTGTGGATACTCTGTTCCTTGCAGTGTCTCATCTTCATTCCAGTAATACAAGCTTCTTTTGCTATTACATGTTTGATTCCCATTTTCTCCTCTATCCTAAGCTTACACTTGGATAGTCTATTCATGATTTCTTCTATGTCTAATGCCAGATAACTGTCATCTTATCTCTGCATTAATAAATTGGATTTGCAATTGAATAGGTGTTGGCATTATGTTTTCTGGTATGGCTATATGTTACAGATGTTGTACTTGATGGCAACTCCCATGACAAGGCTCTCAATTTATGAAAAATTAAGAAAGACGCAGGATATCAGTTCAGAAGGTGCGTACCTGCAGGTACACCATGCAGGGACCGCGTCCAGAGTCACAGGCCAGCCATTCAGGAGGTGCGTCCACCCAGTGCACACATTTCTAGGCAGAGAAAAGCCCACGTGGGGGTTTCTTGTGTTTTACTCTTGGTATCTAGCCGACGGTATTGTGTTATTATGGTGTCGGCTCGTGGTATTGTTCCATGATTTAAGGAGGAGCTTGCCTATATAAAGCAAAGGAGATCATTTGGCTTATGTATGTCTTTGGTTGAATATCTTATTGGGTGAGATCTGGTCTAGATCTAAAAGGCGAATCTACTGAAGGACAAAGATCTCTTTGGCGCAAGATCAGATCTGTAGATCTGACTGTTTGGGTTACACTTAAAGTCTTGAAATCATTCATACCCGAAGGGACGCAGGTACAGTGAAAGGAAAGCGCGCCGGGACGCAGTGCAGAATCTGGAGATCTGCGTGGGGACGCAGGGCAGACGAAGTTCAGGTGCGTCTGGGACGCCGCTCAGTGACTGGAGATCTGCGTGGGGACGCAGAGCGATCAAGGTTCAGGTGCGTCTCTGAAGTAAAGGACGCGGCGCGATAGTGTTTTTGGGTGCGTCCCTGTAGCAAAAAGACGCGGCGCGATAGTGTTTCTGGATGCGTCCCTGAAGCAACAGAACGCAGAGCAGTTGAAGGAACAGTGCGTGGGCACGCAGCGCAGCAGAAGGATATCTGCGTGTGGACGCAGGGGAGCAGAAGGTTAACTGCGTCTGGTCGCAGGCCACAGAATGGAAAACTGCGTCTCTGTCTTAAGATGTTCTGTTGATTGAATTTCTCTGTTGATAAGGTGTTCTGGGTTAGTTCTGTTATTGCTGATCTGATATCTGTAGTGGACTGTAACTGTTATGTACTTGTTGATCATCTGATGCCTTATGAAAAGAAGTAGGGGGTTGTAGCTCCCTTCCAGGAGTAGACTGGAAAACGTGAGAGAGAGAGAGTTGTAGCTCTCTACAGGTTGCAGCCTGCGTACTGGTAAAGGACTGCACCAGTACAAAATCATTGTAAAAGAAGTTTCTAATTTGAAAGAAGATAGAGACATATTGCAGCAGGTGGTTTTCACCCACATTGGGTTTCCACCTTACATCTTGTGTTCTTTGGTGTGACTATCTGTTTTCTTTGTTCATGCTCATTATTTTATGGTACTGACATGCAAAAATAATTCAAAGATCAATAAGGAAGATTTATTAAATTGCTAGATAATACTGATTCACCCCCCCCTCTCAGTATTATTTCCAACAATTGGTATCAGAGCGGGTCCTTCAGAGAAGCTTGATCGCTTGAAGGTAGATCGTTCATCATGAGCAACTACGAGAGAGAAGCATCAATCAGGCCACCGGTTTTTGATGGGACAAACTTCAATTATTGGAAGGTAAGAGTTACTGCATATCTTCAATCTCTTGGTATAGAAGTTTGGGACATTGTAGAAACAGGCTATGCTTTTCCTTCAGCTACTCCTACAGATCCAGCTGAGAAAAAGAAGTATGAAACAAATGCAAAAGCAGTCAGTACTCTATTAGGAAGTATATCCCAAACGGAATTCATGAAGGTAATGCACTTCAAATCAGCAAAAGAGATATGGGACAAAATGGTCACAAGCTATGAAGGAGATGAACAGGTAAAGCGAGCTAAACTTCAAACTCTCAGGATTCAGTATGAGACTCTCAAGATGTATAATGATGAAAGTGTAGCTAATTATTTTCTTCAGGTAGATGAGATTGTTAATTGTATGAAAAATTTGGGTGAAGAAATAAAAGAGGCTATAGTAGTTGAAAAGGTTCTAAGATCATTATCCCCCAAGTTTGAATCTAAAGTATCTGCAATAGAAGAAAAGGAAAATCTCCGAGTTCTCACTATGTCTCAGCTACATGGAATTCTAACTGCTTATGAAATGAGAAAGGGAGGTCCATCAGACAGAAGGGAAGCTTCTTTCAAGGCATCAGGCAAAGAAGATTACTATGAAGCAAGCCATGTTCCAGAAGAAGAGGAAGAAGAATCAAATTTTGTCAGAAATCTTCAAAGGGGTTCTGGAAGGTTCAGAGGTAAGCTACCTTTCAAATGCTTTGCTTGTGGAAGAGTAGGTCATTATGCTGCAAAATGTCCTTATAAGGATAAAGGAAAGGAACCTGCTAGATGGAACAAGAAACAAAGTGCAAATAAGAAAAGCTACTACACCCATGAAGATAGTGATGGTCTATCAAACAGTGATGAAGATGAACGAGGTAATGAATATAAGTTATTAATGGCATTTGAAGATGATGATTATATGGATGCTATAGATGAGGATAACCTTTATGATGAAATCACTAGACTCAAGAGATGTATAGAAGAAAAGAATGTGATCATTGATACTCTACAATTTCAAATTGATGAAAAGGAAAAACATCTTGAAAAACTATAAGGAGAAATTGTTGGTCTTAGAAAAGAGATTGAGAAAACAAAAGCTATTAATCTTAAGTTTGTCAAAGGATCTGAAACTTTGGATAAGATTATCAATGTGCAGCGGTCTCCTCTAAACAAGACAGGTCTGGGCTACAATGGAGAAACCTCTCAAGCATCCACCTCAAAGAGTTATCTTGATGCAGCAAGAATAAATGAGCAAAAGAACAATGAAGATCATCAGGTAAAGCAGGGACGAATTACAAACAGAAACTATCAAGGGCAATCCATCTTAAGGGTGAACCAGCCACAGGTAAAATCTTCTCAATTTGGTCCAAGAAAAGATGAAAATAGAAATTACAATCAGTTGGCTGGTAGATTCGATAACCGCAGAAGTTTCTTCAATGGACAATGCTTTTCTTGTCATAACTTTGGTCACAAAGCAGCTCAATGTGTTGCATATAAAACAATCATGACTAGGGAAGCTCAAAAACAAAGAAGTATGACAGGGATTACAAAAAGGACCTATAACAACTTTTTGGTTCTTGAAAATGAAGTCGAATGTTCTATTTGCAATAACTTTGGTCATGAAGAATCTGAATGCAGTTGCAGGTTTCAGCAGAAAAAGGAGCAAGCCTCAAGCACCAAAACATGGAGAATAAAGGAACCTCAAACAGAAAGATGTGGGATAGCATTTTATGCAGAAGGACAGGAAAATCTATGGTACATTGACAGTGGATGTTCGAAGCATATGACAGGTGATAAAGAAAAACTTGAATCTTATTCTGCTCTAGAAAAGGGAAAGAAAGTCTCTTTTGGAAATGATACTCCTGCAACTATAAAAGGAAAAGGCATTGCTCAGTTAAAAGAAAAGGTCAAAGCTGGAAATGTTTTGTATGTTGATGGATTGAAGCATAATCTTCTAAGTGTCAGCCAGATGTGTGATCAAAGAACCGAGGTTATTTTCAGATCGAATGGATGTCTTGTTTGTGATCTTGATACAGGTAAAACAGTACTCAAAGGCAAAAGAACTCCAAATAATCTGTACATATTTGAAGAAGGACAACAACAATGCTATCTGAGCAAAGATGAAGAGCACTGGTTATGGCATCGAAGGTTGGGACATCTAAGCTTCTCACAAATAAGGAAAGCATGCAAATATCAGGCAGTTCGCGATCTTCCAGATATCTGAATTCCTGACAACACCATATGCAGATCATGTCAGTTTGGAAAACAAACCAGAACTAACTTTCCAGAGAAAGAAGGATCAGCTAGCATGCCTCTTGAGCTAGTACATACAGATACATGTGGTCCATTCAGGAAAAGAACACCTAGAGGAGAGGAATACTTGATATTATTTATTGACGATTTCTCCAGGTTTGTCTGGTTAGGACTTATGAAGCACAAAGATGAAGCATTCGAAAAATTCAAATCCTTCAAAGCCTTGGTTGAAAATGAATCAGGTCACAAAATTAAGTGCCTCAGATCCGACAGAGGTGGGGAATTTACTTCAAATGAATTTTTCGATTTCTGTGATGAACATGGGATAAGGAGAGAATTCTCTACAGCTAGAACTCCTTAGCAAAATGGAGTTGTTGAAAGAATGAACAGAACAATCCAACAAATGGCTCGTGCTATGCTTGATGAATCAGGAACTCCTGCAACTTTCTGGGGTGAAGCTGCACATGCTGCGGTTGTTATTCTCAACAAAACAAATGTCCGGGTGAACAGCACTCAAACTCCTCATGAGCTTTGGAGTGGCAGGACTCCTTCGGTAAAGCACTTCAAAATCTTTGGGAGCAAATGCTATATCAAGAATACTGATGAGCAGCTTGGCAAACTTGAACCTAGGGCAGATGAAGGCATTCTTCTTGGTTACTCTCCATATAGCAAAGCATACAAGTGCTACAATAAAAGACTTGGCAGAATTGTTGACAGCATTGATGTAGTGGTTGATGAGAAGGGATACATTCCTAGGCAAGTCCATCATGAAGACATCGAAGAAGATGAAGGCTACCCTCAAAGACAGAATGATGAAGAAGAAGAACCTCAAGAAGAGCCAGAGGAGCAAACAAGAATAGAAGAAAAGACTCCATCCAGATATGTTCAGAAGAATCATCCAGAATCTCAGATTGTGGGGCAGAAAGAAGCAGGTGTACAAACAAGAAGAACAGTTGCAGAAGCCTCAAGCTATTTGGCATTACTCTTCTCTACTAAACCACAAAATGTGAAAGAAGCATGCAAAGATGAATGTTGGGTGAAAGCAATGGATGAAGAACTTGAGCAAATCGAAAAGAACAACACTTGGGAGCTGGTTCCTAGACCAAAGGATAAGAATGTTATCGGAACAAAATGGGTCTTCAAAAATAAATTGAATGAAAATGGAGAAGTAATTAGAAACAAAGCCAGACTTGTTTGTAAAGGGTATGCGCAGCAAGAAGGAATAGACTTTGAAGAAACTTTTGCTCCTATTGCAAGACTTGAGGCCATCCGAATGTTCCTTGCTCTCTCAAGTTTTCAAAACTTCAAAGTATTTCAAATGGACGTGAAATCAACCTTTCTGAATGGAGACTTGGAAGAAGAAGTGTACATTGAACAGCCAGATGGGTTCATTCTTGGAAATGATCCAAATCTTGTATGCAGATTGAAAAAGGCTCTCTATGGTCTCAAACAAGCTCCAAGGGCTTGGTACTACCGTTTGGACAAATATCTTCATCAACAAGGTTTTTCAAAAGGTTCAGCAGATAGCAATCTTTATATAAAAGTTGAAAATGACAAATTGCTAATACTTGTTGTGTATGTAGATGACATTATTTTTGGCAGCAATGAAGAAGCTATGAGTCAAAGCTTTGCCTCGGTCATGCAGAAAGAATTTGAAATGTCCTTGCTAGGAGAACTGACATATTTCCTTGGTTTGCAAATCCAACAAAAAGAAGGAGGAATCTTTTTATCTCAAACCAAGTATCTCAAACAGATTTTGAAGAAATATGGCATGGAAGATGCAAAACCAGTATGTACACCCATGGTCACAGGATGTAGTCTCAGTGCAAATGATGAATCTGCAGCAGTACATCAACCAACCTATAGATCTATGATTGGAAGTTTACTATATTTGACAGGTACCCGACCGGACATCATGCATGCAGTTGGAATAGTTGGAAGATTTCAGGCAAATCCGAAGGAGACTCATCTTCAGGCAGTGAAGAGAATTTTCAAATATCTTCAAGGGACTCAAAATTATGGCTTATGGTATCCTAGAGATACAGATCTTACTCTTCATGCTTATACAGATGCAGATTGGGCTGGAAGCGTGGATGACAGGAAAAGCACAAGTGGTGGTGCATTCTTTATGGGTTCCAGACTGGTATCTTGGTTCAGCAAGAAACAGAGTTCGATTGCCTTGTCTATAGCTGAAGCGGAATATGTTGCTGCTGCATCTTGTTGCACCCAACTTCTTTGGATGATGCAGACTTTGCAGGATTTTCAAATCACTTGTACACCACCTATCCCCATCTTATGTGATAACACAAGTGCAATCAGCATCTCAAAGAATCCGGTTATGCATTCAAAAACCAAGCACATACCAATCAAGTATCATTTTCTCCGGGAACAAGTGCTTGAACAGAAGGTCAAGTTGGAGTATGTTCCTTCTAAGGAACAAGTTGCTGACATTCTCACCAAACCATTGCCCAGGGACACTTTTGAGTACCTCGGGCAAAAGCTGGGGGTTGTTGATGCATCATCTTATTGTTGAACCTGTTCTGATTGATGGTACAGGTTCAGGGGGAGCATATAATGCATTGTTGGCATTATGGAGGATGGTCAGAAGGAGATCTTGGAAATAGCTGCAATATGTCTCTATCTCTTTCATGGAGGATTATGGTTCTTTGTTACAGATCTAGTTTAGGGGGAGCATGATTTTAGGGGGAGCATACCCCTTTGCCCTTGATGTCAAAGGGGGAGAATGAAGCTGAAGTTTGTAAGGTTGCCATCAAGTCCAAAGGGGGAGATTGTTGGCATTATGTTTTCTGGTATGGCTATATGTTACAGATGTTGTACTTGATGGCAACTCCCATGACAAGGCTCTCAATTTATGAAAAATTAAGAAAGACGCAGGATATCAGTTCAGAAGGTGCGTACCCGTAGGTACACCATGCAGGGACCGCGTCCAGAGTCGCAGGCCAGCCATTCAGGAGGTGCGTCCACTCAGTGCACACATTTCTAGGCAGAGAAAAGCCCACGTGGGGGTTTCTTGTGTTTTACTCTTGGTATCTAGCCGACGATATTGTGTTATTATGGTGTCGGCTCGTGGTATTGTTCCATGATTTAAGGAGGAGCTTGCCTATATAAAGCAAAGGAGATCATTTGGCTTATGTATGTCTTTGGTTGAATATCTTATTGGGTGAGATCTGGTCTAGATCTAAAAGGCGAATCTACTGAAGGACAGAGATCTCTTTGGCGCAAGATCAGATCTGTAGATCTGACTGTTTGGGTTACACTTAAAGTCTTGAAATCATTCATACCCGAAGGGACGCAGGTACAGTGAAAGGAAAGCGCGCCGGGACGCAGTGCAGAATCTGGAGATCTGCGTGGGGACGCAGGGCAGACGAAGTTCAGGTGCGTCTGGGACGCCGCTCAGTGACTGGAGATCTGCGTGGGGACGCAGAGCGATCAAGGTTCAGGTGCGTCTCTAAAGTAAAGGACGCGGCGCGATAGTGTTTTTGGGTGCGTCCCTGTAGCAAAAAGACGCGGCGCGATAGTGTTTCTGGATGCGTCCCTGAAGCAACAGAACACAGAGCAGTTGAAGGAACAGTGCGTGGGCACGCAGCGCAGCAGAAGGATATCTACGTGTGGACGCAGGGGAGCAGAAGGTTAACTGCGTCTGGTCGCAGGCCACAGAAGGGAAAACTGCGTCTCTGTCTTAAGATGTTCTGTTGATTGAATTTATCTGTTGATAAGGTGTTCTGGGTTAGTTCTGTTATTGCTGATCTGATATCTGTAGTGGACTGTAACTGTTATGTACTTGTTGATCATCTGATGCCTTATGAAAAGAATGTTGGCATTATGAGATAAGTGTTGTCCTTGATGGCAAACCTCACTGATGACAAATCATAGTACAGAAGGTCAGCAGCAAGGAATTGATGATCAGACTATAAGAAGAAGAGAAAGTTCATACACGCAGGTTCGTTAAGCCCAAGTCGCGTGTACACGCAGGTTGGCTTCAGCAAAAGCACGTGTATGTGGAAAAGTACCTTTGGTCCATGGCGGTTATTCCTTGGAAGTTGTGCCTATGGTTTTGGACCTTGGCGTCTCGGCGGACGTGTTGATCCCTAGTTTTGAAGTTGATGGTATTGGATTTCTATGGTTTTGGCTCTTGGTATTGAACAAGGCCTAAGGCTATATAAAGGGAAGGAAATCATTAGGCAAGTGTATCTGAAATGTCTTGAATATCTGATGAAGCATTAGATCCAGTATGCAGGTTATGGGTTGATGATGCATTGCTTGATCTGAGCTAAGGAGAGATCTCATCGGTTGATGGAGAGCAAGATCTAAGGAGAGATCGGGATCAAATGGTTTGAAATGAACTATCTTTATGATGCTTATTCAAGATCTACATACTGACGCATGTATTGTTCTATAAGTGTTATGAGTATGTCTGATGTCTGGTACAGCTGCAAGTTAAGAGAAATTATTTTTAGATCTGTACGCGGGTTGTCTTTGGCAAAAGCGCGTATACACGCGGGTTTGATTCATCGAAGTAGCGTATACATTGTAAAGCTTGATACTTGAAGTTGCAGATGGGTCTGATGGTTATTACAGAGATCTGTGTCAGCTCTGTGTTCTGGTGACTGTGTTATTGACAGGGTTTCAGTGTTTCAGTGATTCAGAAATTGATGATGTTAGTAGCGATTGTTTTGTGCTTCAATGATAGTTATGGGTCCAGTATGAAAATTTGATGAAACGTGGCCTTTCAGATTATGGGTTGTGCTTCAGTGTATCCAGTATGAAAATTGATGAAACGTGGTACCTGGAGGAGAGAAGATTGTAGGCCAGCACCTACGTACTAGTATCTAAGCTAGTACAAAAGCTAAGGGAGATATTTGGAGCATTGTAGCAGGTAGCAGCCTGTGTACTAGTAAATGGATCGGCTCGTACAAGAGCAAAGGGGGTTGTAGCTCCCGTACTGGTATAAGACTGCACCAGTACAAATATTGTAAAAGTATTTTCTTATTAAGAAGAAGATTGAGATGACTTGCAGCAGGTGGTTTTCACCCACATTGGGTTTCCACCTTATATCTTTGTGTTCATGTGTGTGGCTTTTGTGTGATGATCTGTTCTGTTATACTGCACCTGTTTACTGTTAATATGGTTAATAATGTTCTGATGCATTTACTGAAGATAAGCTAACTGAATCATAAGATTTCTGGATATACGCTAGTTGCTTTAGACACAGCAGCGTGTACACGCGGGTTCACTTAACTGAAGTAGCGTATATGTTTTTGAGCATTGAAAAAGTTTTATTGATCTGATAATACTGATTCACCCCCCCCCTCTCAGTATTATTTCCAACAATTTGGTATCAGAGCAAGTCCTTTGATAGAAGCTTGATCGCTTGAAGGAGATCCGTGGAACAATGGGAAAGAAGCTTAAGAAGAAAGCTCATAAGAAGAAGAAGACATCTCAGAAGGACTATGACAGTGGGAGAATCGATTGGGGATTAGGTATAAGAGGCTCTTCAGATTCAGAATCAGATTCAGAATCATTATCAGGTATGAATGTGTTATCCTCTGATGTTCCTGCTATCTTTCCTTGTGAAAGTGATGGAAGTGATAGTGAAACTACTGAACATGCTTTTATGGGTGAGCAAGAAAAGTATCAAATAGAGGCAGTATTTAGAAGGCTTACAGACAAAGTTAAAGATCAACAAGATCTATTGAACAAAAGGGAATGTGCTTTCAAAGAAGAAGTTACCAAACTAAAGGCCCAACTAGAAGAAGGAAACAAGGTAAGAAAGCTACTCAAGGACAAGGAAGACCAATGTCAAAAATTGCAGCATGAAGTGACATCATTAAGAAAAGAAGTCAACGAAAGAAGCACAACCATCAAGAAACTCAAAGATAGATCCAGCTACTATGAAAATCTTGAAGCTACGATCCTCTCACTAAAGGAAGATCTTGAAGAATCCAAGAAGCAGAATGAAGATCTACACCAAGCAATTGAAAAACAAGACAACGAAGTCATCAGCTTAAAATCACAGTTGGAATGTGCCTTCAGAGTTCGTCAAATTCAGCAGGATCTGTATGAAAAGCAAGAAAAGGAGATACTCAATCTAAGGCAACAAATGGAAGAAGGAAGAAAAGATGGAGAAGACATGAAGAAGCAATGTCTAGAAAAGGAGGAACAACTTCAAGTTGAGGTAAATATCCTGAAAGGTAAATTAGAAGAAAAGGATAAACTTTTGAGATTTCAAGATAGTACTAAAGCCTTGGATGATATTCTTAGTAGTCAAAGGTCTCCTGCAATCAAGACTGGTCTTGGTTTTCATGAATCTGTTGAAGGTGAATCTAGCTCACAAGGTGAGGTAAGGAACTCTAAAGAGAAATTTATAATGATCAACAAGGAGATGAAAGGTCAACCCCATCAACAATCAAGGAAAGAGACTCCTCAAAGAAAATCTTTTACTCCTCCTATGAATAATGTTGAATGTTATGTATGTCATAATCTTGGACATGTTGCAGCTAGATGTGGAAGAAGAAGGGTTCAAGACCATCATGTAGAAAGATCATCACATTCAAGGTACTTTAATGGATATTGTTTTGCTTGCAATACGTTTGGTCACAAAGCTGCTGATTGCTACAGGAGGAACATGAAACATGTTAGATGTTATGCATGTAACAAGCTTGGACATATAGCAAAGGAATGCAGGAACAAAGGATGGACATCACACAAAAGGAAGAAAACCTCATCACACTTGAAGATATGGAGGAAGAAGGAAGTACAGTCAGCACAATGTACTGAGACACAGCACAGCACAGACATATCAGACTCAGGGGGAGCTGAAAGTGTAAAACTTCAGTGTCCTGAATCTCATACGCAAGTTTCTTAAAGGGAAGTCGCGTATATACGCGAGTTAGACACTGCAAAGTCGCGTATATATCAGTCTGAGGAAAAGCAGTGGGGACAGGCTCAGAAAAGGGATCTGACATGATTCAGTCCATTATTTGCTCTATTGGTTAATTGTTACAGTCTGTTGAGGATGTGTAAAAATGTTTTGATACCTGTAAGATGTCTAGAAGTGTTTTGATCCTAACTTGATGATGATGATGTCTTGATGCTTATTGCTGATATATGCATGATCAGATCTAACAGATGGCACAGGTTGAGGGGGAGCATATGCCTTTAGCAATTCAATGTTGGCATTATGGTTAATAATCCTTGGTGATGATTCTTATATGGCTAAATGATATATCTTGCTATTGTGAGTTGTCTATGATAAACTCTCATATGATTCTTGGAGTTACATAGAAGATGTTCAGATCAGATTTATGGTTGATTCTTTGATGATGCATATATGGTGCTTACATGGTGATCTTCATAAGAACAAGGAGAAGTACAAAGCTTGAATACACATCTTCCTCACTTGATGATGAGTCACTTATATACTGCTGTTGTCATATGCATAAATATCATACAGTTATGATGCAGGCACTCATGCGGATAAGGATTGTTGCTGATGATGATATCAAGAATCTTTGAATTTGAGCTCAAGATACATAGTGCTGATACATGGATGACTACTCAAAGTTGCTTTATTGAAGACATGGTGATGAGTTCTTATCTATATGATGATAGGTTGATCCTTACATATGTTGATTGATGCAGATGTTCCCAAGTAATGATACTTGGATCATGTAGATCTTGACGTTGATGTAGTGGCCATGGTGGTTTCACATGTAATGTGAATGATTTCATGATGATGGTTAAAAGGAGAAGTTGACATCTATGTTCAGACATACCTTGCTGCAGGACATTTACAGGTTGCTGATATGAAAATGGTTGTACGTGAGTTTCATAAGGCCTATCCGCGTATATACGCTTGTTTATGTGGATGCAGACGCGTATATGGAGTTTTTGAAGGAAATCAGCAGGGACAGATGTTGGTTGCAGAAATTCTGATATGGATCTAACAGAGATCATCTGGTACAGGTTCAGAGGGAGCAGATAATCTTCCAATGATGCATTGTTGGCATTATCTTAAAGCTTTTGGTTCTGGTTCACATTTGTTGTTGGCTTCAGGTGGAACAAAGGCGAGAGGAGAATAGAAGGATCTCTTGGTTGCTGATCTGAATGGTGATTATCAGATGCTTCTGGTGACTTTCATAAGTCTTGATCTAGTTCTTTCGTCTCTATGTCATATATCTCTTTTGTGGTATCTCTTTCATGGTGTCAAGGTCATGTAACGGCCTATTTTGGTTTCCCCACTATGCCTGGGATGATTGATGCAATATTATTGGTTGCCATATGTAAACTTTTGATGTATCCCCACTTGGTTGGGTGGATGAGTCAATTTTTGTATATCCTCACTTAGTTGAGAGATGGATGTATGTATGAGTCTTTGGTGATAGGAAGGTCTTTTATGATGTATAGAGTCATGTTCTTCTTGAAGAACATCTTTTGCAGATCTTGCCTACAGTCAGGAAGAGCATGTACATCACACTTCAACGGTACAGAGATTCAGCATGTACTCAGGGGGAGCATGGACAGATTGGTACACCTTGGCATATACAAAGGGGGAGACTATTCAGAGATTTCAGCAGGTACTCAGGGGGAGTATGGACAGTGGAATGATTCAGCAAAGGAAGAGAATATCTTGGTCCACCCTTTGCCCTTGATGTCAAAGGGGGAGAGTGATTTGGTGTTGTTGCCATCAAGTCCAAAGGGGGAGATTGTTGGCATTATGATGCATGTGTTGTACTTGATGGCAACCCTCTCATAGAAGAATATCTCACTTATGTATAACTGGGTGAATCTTCAGAAGAGATATCAGATGTGACCGATGGAGGACAGCTCAAAGGAATCAGATGATGAATCTTCAGAAGAGATATCAGATGTGACTGATGGAGGACAGCTCAAAGGAATCAGATGATAGTTCTAAGTGTGACAAGTTAGCTTTGCCATCAAGTCCAAAGGGGGAGATTGTTGGCATTATGAGATAAGTGTTGTCCTTGATGGCAAACCTCACTGATGACAAATCATAGTACAGAAGGTCAGCAGCAAGGAATTGATGATCAGACTATAAGAAGAAGAGAAAGTTCATACACGCAGGTTCGTTAAGCCCAAGTCGCGTGTACACGCAGGTTGGCTTCAGCAAAAGCGCGTGTATGTGGAAAAGTACCTTTGGTCCATGGCGGTTATTCCTTGGAAGTTGTGCCTATGGTTTTGGACCTTGGCGTCTCGGCAGACGTGTTGATCCCTAGTTTTGAAGTTGATGGTATTGGATTTCTATGGTTTTGGCTCTTGGTATTGAACAAGGCCTAAGGCTATATAAAGGGAAGGAAATCATTAGGCAAGTGTATCTGAAATGTCTTGAATATCTGATGAAGCATTAGATCCAG
The DNA here is from genome assembly GCA_031772625.1 of Pinus tabuliformis. NCBI lineage: Eukaryota > Viridiplantae > Streptophyta > Pinopsida > Pinales > Pinaceae > Pinus > Pinus tabuliformis. Next base: position 232,285,957 of record CM062805.1, read on the forward strand.
TATGCAGGTTATGGGTTGATTATTGCTTGATCTGAGCTAAGGAGAGATCTCATCGGTTGATGGAGAGCAAGATCTAAGGAGAGATCGGGATCAAATGGTTTGAAATGAACCATCTTTATGATGCTTATTCAAGATATACATACTGACGCATGTATTGTTCTATAAGTGTTATGAGTATGTCTGATGTCTGGTACAGCTGCAAGTTAAGAGAAATTATTTTTAGATCTGTACGCGGGTTGTCTTTGGCAAAAGAGCGTATACACGCGGGTTTGATTCATCGAAGTAGCGTATACATTGTAAAGCTTGATACTTGAAGTTGCAGATGGGTCTGATGGTTATTACAGAGATCTGTGTCAGCTCTGTGTTCTGGTGACTGTGTTATTGACAGGGTTTCAGTGTTTCAGTGATTCAGAAATTGATGATGTTAGTAGCGATTGTTTTGAGCTTCAATGATAGTTATGGGTCCAGTATGAAAATTTGATGAAACGTGGCCTTTCAGATTATGGGTTGTGCTTCAGTGTATCCAGTATGAAAATTGATGAAACGTGGTACCTGGAGGAGAGAAGATTGTAGGCCAGCACCTACGTACTAGTATCTAAGCTAGTACAAAAGCTAAGGGAGATCTTTGGAGCATTTTAGCAGGTAGCAGCCTGTGTACTAGTAAATGGATCGGCTAGTACAAGAGCAAAGGGGGTTGTAGCTCCCGTACTGGTATAAGACTGCACCAGTACAAATATTGTAAAAGTATTTTCTTATTAAGAAGAAGATTGAGATGACTTGCAGCAGGTGGTTTTCACCCACATTGGGTTTCCACCTTATATCTTTGTGTTCATGTGTGTGGCTTTTGTGTGATGATCTGTTCTGTTATACTGCACCTGTTTACTGTTAATATGGTTAATAATGTTCTGATGCATTTACTGAAGATAAGCTAACTGAATCATAAGATTTCTGGATATACGCTAGTTGCTTTAGACACAGCAGCGTGTACACGCGGGTTCACTTAACTGAAGTAGCGTATATGTTTTTGAGCATTGAAAAAGTTTTATTGATCTGATAATACTGATTCACCCCCCCCCTCTCAGTATTATTTCCAACAAAGAAGTAGGGGGTTGTAGCTCCCTTCCAGGAGTAGACTGGAAAACGTGAGAGAGAGAGTTGTAGCTCTCTGCAGGTTGCAGCCTGCGTACTGGTAAAGGACTGCACCAGTACAAAATCATTGTAAAAGAAGTTTCTAATTTGAAAGAAGATAGAGACATATTGCAGCAGGTGGTTTTCACCCACATTGGGTTTCCACCTTACATCTTGTGTTCTTTGGTGTGACTATCTGTTTTCTTTGTTCATGCTCATTATTTTATGGTACTGACATGCAAAAATAATTCAAAGATCAAATAAGGAAGATTTATTAAATTGCTAGATAATACTGATTCACCCCCCCCCCCCCCCTCTCAGTATTATTTCCAACAATAGGTTATTCATGTTTTCTTCTATGTCTAATGCCAAATAAATATCATCTTATCTCTGCGTTGATAAATTAGATTTTCAAGCTTCATTTACTTCCTGTAGCTAGCCATTCATATATGTTTATGTATGCATTTGCCAATACAATTAGTATTCTCCATCTATCCATTGAATCTATAAACTATTGAGCATTAGTGGTCTAAAGCCTTATCAAGCTAAGGGTGTTCATGCATTTTTGGAGTGAAAACAGAGTTGAAATGGTTATCTAGCTTGATCCAAACCTTCATCCATTCCAATAGTTCCGAGAACAATATTGAAGATTATATGTTACCAAGCATCTCTGAGCTACAACCTAGGAGATTTTCCTGGAGTGATAACATAATTGGCGCCATTACCGGGGAGAGGAGACTGAAGCTTAGCTTCCTTGGGAGACGACAGAGATCCAGCTTTGATGATAGACAAAGTCTGGACACTTTTTCGGTTGTAATCATCTATTTGGAAAATCTACTGAAGGACGAACCTCTTGGAAACTCCACTTCATACTTCTGGCTCAGTTTGTGAGGCATACTCGGAGAAATCTTCAGAAGCCACAAGCTAACCCAGTATCTGATCTTGAAAAAATCATCAAAGAAAGAAAGGTATTGTAGAAAGGAGCATTAGGTTTAGGTAAATCTAAACGATATTCTATATCTCTTCAAGAAAATCCTGCAATAGAACAAATACATGTTGAGAGTATAGCATCTAATACTAGCAGTGAAGAAAAAAATTCAGAAATTCATAAAGCTCCTTATTCTTTAGGTTCTCCTTTTGTTGTAAGCCCAAAGGAAACCTCACCTCCTATCCATCATACTCCTTTAGTCCTATCAATCACTCCTCAGCCCTCTGTCATTTAGACTTCCCGTACCCTTATAGCCACCACAACTATGGTAGGCCCACAAGAACCTACTAAAATGGAAAGAATCATAGCTGCTAGGTATGGACCTCTAGTACTGCCCACTTCTTTGAATGCCATGCCTACAAGAGAATATCATAAGTATATGCCTAATTTCACTAGGACTGAAGGTGTTATAGCTGAACAACATCTTGAATCATTCTATAGCTATGCTGATAACCTGGACATTAGTGAAGATGATATATGGATGAGAGTCTTTGTCCAAAGCCTAGATGGAGAGGCTAGAAAATGGTTCAGAGAACTGACCCCAAGATCTATAGTAGATATTGAGGCTTTAGATGTTGCATTCCTAAAGAATTGGGGGGATAAGAAGGATTTACTCTACTACCACACCAAGTTTGGAAACTTAAAGAGGGAAAATGGTGAGTTGCTATCTTATTTTAATAAGAGGTTTAACCACATGTACAACAAGATACCAGCTGAAGTAAAACCCACCACTACCTTTGCTAGACTCATCTATGCCAGTGCCTTTGATTCTGACTTCTGTTTACTGTTGAGGGAGAGGCAATGTGCTACTTTGGCTGATATGCAGGATGCAACCTTGGAAGTAGAATCAAACATCATGGCTGCAGAGAAGCTCAAAGGGAATGTTGATAGAAGGAGATAGAGGGGCGAGTCTTCATCATCCTCAGATCCCAAGATAGATAAAATGACCAAGATGATAGAGTCATTAGCCTCTGAGATCTCCAAATTAAACGTTGTGCAACACCCTATAAAAGGAAGAGTTCCTAACACCTTTGCTCCTAGAGATCCAAATCCATATAGAAGAACCAATGAGCAGTTGCATATTCTGCAAAGAAGCAAAGATGCCAATGAAGACCAAAGGGTGAAGACCCCTTTCCAGAATGCAATCATGGAAGAAGAGTAGTTTGAAGAAGATGATGAGATCCATTATATGGAAGACAAAGGCAGTGCCTCCTTTTTGACCTTAGCTGCCTATGAAAAGTCATTATTCAATGACCAGATCGCCCAAGAGTGGGAAGGTGAAACTTTTTTACAAACTAAAGATCAACATAGATATAATCTGAGGTCAAAGATGAATAATGCCAAGGAAAATACTGTTCAAAGAGCTAATGTCCCTGTAGTACAACAAGCTAATAAGTAGAGGTGATCGATAGTTGATCCCATCATCCTCAAAGATCCAACTCACAAGGTAAGAGGCCTTGACAAGTCTCCTTCTCCTTTCAGTTTTCAATCAGAAATTTAGAAGCTAAGAATACTTATACCTCTGATTGAACTAGTGAAGAATGATTCCTTCAAAAGATCTATCCTCGAGACCCTTGAGCCTAAAGCCATCCAAGCCTCTACTGACTATGTAAATCTACAAGATGACAAACCAGTCGTTATTCTTAGCCCAATGATTGAAAATTGTGAAGACAGCTCCCCATCATTCTATGTCTCTCTAACTATTCATGACAAAATCCTTCACAACTACCTTTTGGACATAGGAGCCAGCCATAATCTAATGCCCAAGGATATCATGGATGAGTTTGGTCTTGACATTACCGAGCCTTATCATGACCTATTTTATTTTGACTCTAGAAAATTGAAATGTATGGAATTAATCAAGGACCTAACCATCACTTTGTCTCAACTGCCCATGAATAGCATGATGATGGATATTGTGGTAGCAGATGTAATCCACAAGTTTGGCATGCTTCTTTCCCGAGGTTGGATCAAGAGATTAGGTGGATCATTACAAAATTATCTATCCTACGCTACTGTCCCAGTGTTTGGAGGTGAGAGCAGGATATTATACAGAGAAGCTCAGTTGGCTTATATCATTAGCGATTAAAGGAATCCCACTAATCATCCCATCTATGCTGTTGACACTGATTTTGGAGCTTGTTTTCTTCAGATTGAAGAATCTCGGTTGGCCTCCACATAGTGTAGCAAACCAGTTTGCCAGATCATAGAGGAAGAAGGCCCACAAATTTGGGACAAGTTCTTTGATGGGGCTTACTCTATGGAAGTTGCAAGGGTAGGTGTAGTCCTTGTGTCCCCACACAGGAATGCATTCATTTATCTTTCAAATTAACTTTTTAGGTCACAAATAACACAACAGAGTACGAAGCCTTGATGTTGGGCTTAAACGCTGCTAAAGAAATGGGCATTAAAGGTCTGAAAGTGTTTGGATACGTAGACCTTATCATTCAGCAAGTCAAAAAAACTTTCTAGGCAAAGCATCCAAGGCTGAAAGCATACAGAGATGAGGTGAAATATAGACCATCTCTACCTGACAATGTCAAATACTGGAAAGTTTTTGAAGAAGATGATGAAATTAATAAGCTTTTACAAGTCTTTTATGAATTTGTTGAAATGCACATTGAGCAAGAAAACTAAACCTTTGATAGAAAGGCAAAAATGGACAGTTTTCAGGTTGGTGACTAGGTTCTCAAAAGGGATGCATTAAAGGAAAATAAGGGCAACCATGGTAAATTTGATGCCTTATGGACAAGACCGCTTGTCATTTCTCAAGATCAGATGAACAATACCTTTATTCTGCGCAGTTTGGAAGGAGGAGATGTTTTTGGTAGCCCAGTCAATGGGCGGTTCTTGAAACTTTATTTCATTTAAGGTTTTAAAGCCTTGGTATTGTAAATATTTTTTTTCAGTTTTTATTTTGTTACAAAATAGACTACATGCCCAATGGAACACTAGGAGGAAGATTTGATTTTGGTTTTACAGGAAAGGCATTGTTGATCCAGCTGGATGTTGTTGGCCACCCACATATCCCATCTGGACCCCCACAACTGTCCCTTTTAGTTTTTCAGTTTCCTTAATTATAGCGCAGTTTACTATTTTTAGCAGTTTTTCGGGTCCTAAATTTTCAGAGCCGTTTTGAGGCCCTAAACGACGTTTTTTGGGAAATCTACTGCTAGCGATTTTTCTTTCAAAAAATCGTCTTTTCAGTCTAGTCCTCGGAGAGATCTTTCCACGGGCTATCATGCGCGTCAAACGGAGATAATACGACCAATTCGCGACCCCGGGAAGTTGATGTACCAACTTACCGAAAAACGAGGCCCACAATTTGGCGTTTCATCTTCTAGGGTTAGGTTTTGGAATGTGAAGGGTTTTCCATTGTTTCCCAACAATAAATAGGCCTTCGAGCCTCATTGTAACACAGTTCAAAACAGTTCAGAGGCATGTAGCGACCACATCTCTTCTCAGAGATAAGCTACCATCACCCTAGCTGGTTTATTTCTGTTCCTGTTTGTAAGCATATTTCAGTATTTTCTATTAATGAAATGAAGCATTATTTCCATTGCATCTTTGTGTATATGGTTATCTCTATATTTTGTTGCATTCCTGTTTAAATCTGGATCAGTTGTTCTGTAGTTCTTGAAACCTCACAGGGAGGCTTTCATCCCCAGAAGGAGCCAATGTTAGCCTTGTTGGCATGTGGCCCAAAATGGGTCCAAATATGCTCTTTAAGTCTTCAAAATCCAGTAAAATCATGCCAAGGATAAAAACCAGTGCAGGAGAAGAACCCTTAGCATGGCGGAAAAGCGCTATTGGAAGGCAGAAAATCAGAGAAAACAATGAAAAACCAAGTACAAGAGGCATAAACATTGAAATTCACAGCAGCCATCAGATCTTGTTGATCAACAGTCTAGATCTGATCAGCGGGTCGCAATCGGCAGAGGCAATCGGAAAATAACGGCACAGACTATATGGAACTTGTGATAGCGATCGGTGATGCAACGTGGATCGTCGATCAAGCGTGTAGATTGACGGCCCACATTGCATCGCAGGATCGCTATCAGATATTAACGAAGAGTGTTATCAATGGCTTGGGGCATGAGCGATATGCGATTGCGATCACATCACATCATTATATCGCATCGGAGCAACACCATGGAGCGGGGCCTTTACACATATATGTGTGCGACTCGATGAACCGCACTCGACGGTATTCTAAATATTATTTTATAATATTTGAGGTCTGCAGAAAAGCCATTTCCAATGCATTTTCGCAGTTTTGACGTATTTATAAAATACAAAGGGGAACCTTGGAGTGGGACTAGAGAAACTTGCGATATGCGATAAGACCTGGACCTGAAGGGGTTCGGGAATGAAAATATATATAATTTCAGGTCCACCAAAGCCATTTTTTCATGGTTTTTAGTGTTGTTTAACATATTCCAAAAATACAAAGGGAAGCAAGGGAATAGGCCACTTGCAATTTGCGATAGTGATAAGGATGGACTCGATAGAGGAATAGACAGAGTTCAAGGACTTTTTAAGTCCAAAATAAACAGAGCTTGATGAGAGTTTACAGTGTTGCAGCATTTTCTGTGTAAAACAGAAAAAAATCATTATGAACATTTAAAAGGATTACAAAGGCTTGAAGACCCATTCCATCACAGAACAGAGGCCAGGAAATAGTTGCCGGGAGACAGAGGCTGGAAAGGGAAAAAAAGGGCCACAGCACGATGCAGCCCGAAACAGAAGTGATCATGGAGCATCAACAACGCAACACAGCCAAAACCAATAGAAGTGATTGTGGGGCATCTCTGGCATGAGCGAGCTCCCTGCTAGCGCAGCAAATTACCAGAATGAGGTTACTCTACTATTAGAGAAGAAACCTCTGAGCCCATGCGTGCCTAGTTAGGGCATCAAGTCATTAAAGATAGAGAGGATAGATTAAGACACTCCGAGCCTTTGAGAGCTCAGGAGCATTGTAAAAGGCCTATAAATGGCTGAAAGTTAAATGTATGAGGGGTTCAACTTCTGGAGACTGTGGATACTCTGTTCCTTGTAGCATCTCATCTTCATTCTAGTAATACAAGCTTCTTTTGTTGTTACATGTTCAATTCCCATTTTCTCCTCTGTCCTAAGCTTGCACTTGGATAGTCTATTCATGATTTCTTCTGTGTCTAATGCCAGATAACTGTCATCTTATCTCTGCATTGATAAATTGGATTTGCAATTGAATAGGTTATTCATGTTTTCTTCTGTGTCTAATGCCAGATAACTGTCATCTTATCTCTATGTTGATAAATTAGATTTGCAAGCTTCATTTACTTCCTGTAGCTAGCCATTCATATATGTTTATGTATGCATCTACCGGTACAGTCAGTATTCTCCATCTATCCATTGAATATATAAACTATTGAGCATTAGTGGTCTAAAGCCTTGTCAAGATGAGGGTGTTCATGCATGTCTAGAGTGAAAAAAGAGTTGAAACAGTTATCTCGCTTGATCCAAACCTTCATCCATTCCAATAGTGATGAGAAAAATATTGAAGATTATATGTTACCAAGCATCTCCGAGTTACAACCTAGGAGAATTTCTTGGAGTGATAACAGGACAAGCTTTACTTAGGTCCCTAAATTCAATGCATACGTGGATCATTCCTTGCTTTTTATCTATTGGGACTGGATTAGAGACCCACTCAGTTAAAGGAACGAGATATATGAAACTCGCCTTAAGCAACTTCTCAACTTCAGCTTTGATAACTACTGCTTTTTTAGGGTTTACGGTAGAATTTTTTGACGAATAGGTTTTGCATTTTCGTATGTCTTGATCTCATGCTGGAATATAGGTGGATCTATCCTAGCATTTCCTCATAAGACCAAGTGAACACATCTCGAAACTCTTTAAATAGATCGATATAAGTTTGAATTTCTTCAGGGGTGCAGTCAACTCTAATGAAGACATTTTCAATAATGCTGGGATTCCTAGATATGTTCATTGGAATAGTTTGTGAGATAACATACATATTACCTTCGGTAGAAAACTCTGCTGGAACCAAAGGGTTTAAAACTACATGAACATCACTAGTAGATGAAGAACTAGACAAACTTGATTCTACTTCTCACAAATGATGGATAAAATACGAACGATGATGGAAATCATTCCATGGTCTTTCAGCACCCATCATTGCTTCTAGAATTGCTTCTTCAGATGGCAATATAGTATCTAAGCAATCCAAAGCAGAAGTGGAATCTAGAGTCCATGCTGGAACCACATCCCCATCCAGCTCCTTTGGTGAAAATGGAGTAGGATTGGAGTTACAGTATTAACAATAGACTGATAAGAAATTTCCGTTGTAGACATAGGAAATGTCTTTCCACCTACCTGCCCCTCATCTAATGTGGTGGTGGAAGAGGTTAAGGGCCAAGGATCCAAAAAATAATGTATTGTAAAGAACTCTCTTCGAGAAGATGCCTTGGAGGATGAAATAGAATTAATTCTAGCTATAGGAGGAGTAAAATCAAAGGTACCTATTAAGGAAGAGTACATTCCAACTCCTAAATTCTCTATAGGCTTCTTGGGATTATTCATTAATGGAACAATAAATTCAGAAGATGCATTGGAGTCACCTGGAGAATAATCCATCTGATCAACCTTTACAATTATCCCTTCATGAGGAAAACAAAGGATGTGAAATAATGACGAAACAATGGCATCCATCTCGTGTCCAATTTCTACCTAAAAGGAGATTGTAATCCAAATTTGCATAAACTATATCTACTTCAATATTTACAACCTTGCCCCTAACAAAGACGGGAAAGGTTGGAATAATCCCATGCGGTCTATGAGAATGACCATCAAATGTTGTCAATAGAGTAGGTGAAGGAACAGTCTGAGGTGATCCAATAGCCTTCCAACATGATATGGACATCACACATGTGGAAGCTCCCTCATCGACTACAGTTTGAAAGATATTGGTCTTTCAATATGTAGAATTAATATGAAAAGCCATGTGATGTGGGAGTATCTTCTTGATGTTTGACATATCAAATGTAAGCACAAGAGAGTTTTTTGGATCAACTACTCTGATCATAGTGAGAAATGCACTCCTTTGTGCAAGGCACCACTGGAGTACCTCTAACACTGACATAACACAAGGACTCTAATCCAGATCTTCTAAAATAGAGTAGTTATGGGATGCCTTAGCATTAGGGTTAATGGTTGAGTGTTTTCCGGAGCCTTTTGACATCTAAGGTATAGACTTAACTATGAGCCTCTCAATATGGAGTGGCTCTAAAAAATCAAGAGTAGACTTAGCCTTAGATGATTCTGATTCACCATAATCACGTGACCTTGTAGAAACATCAATATGTGAACTCATCATGTAAAAATTTGATGTATTTTCCTCCGTCCTGTTTTCCCCCAGAGGGGGTACCAGTACTAGAGTTTGCGCCAACAAGTAACTATTACCCTTGTGGAAAAGGGTTAGTTAGCACAGCCTGGGAGCTATAAGACCCCTGCTAAACTAACAAGCATTGAGCATCTTTGATCTTAGGGAAAATATGAGTCAAATGATCTCCATTGCATAACTTGCATGGAAACTTTACTTTCTTCTCGCTCTTTTTTACCCCCTCTAGCATCATTGTTGGGTTTTTTGCATTAGCCTTCCCACCCTGATTCTTTTTCCTACCTTGTCCTTTCTTCTTCCCATCAGATTGTTGATTTCCTTTGGCGTTATAATTTTGGACAACATTTATAGATGAAGGTTAAGGCATAGGCACTGACGGCGATGCCTACATAGAAGAAGCAGTTTGTAAAGACAACTGTTGCAATTGATTTAGCAGGTTGGCTGTGTTAGCATCCATCAATCCAACTAGCCCGTCGGCATGGGGTCTTGGCTCTGGCTTGGATAAATAAACCTTGGACCTAGGATCATCAGGACAAATTTTCTGAAGAACCCCAGATTGAGAATATATAATTTCTAGTTGTTGGGCTCTAAAAATGGCCTATTCTTCAGTGAACACACTGGAGAATTATACTTCCTTAGAAATATCGAGTTGTAAAGATTTAAGAAACCATTCAAGAAGGAATTATTGTGGAATATAAGCTTTAATGAGCCTCTTCCTTCTCCTCCATTCCTGGATATGATCCGAAATGTGGGTTTCCTGATCCTGGTGGAAATTAGCTAATATCTCAATTCTAGCATCATAACAAACACAACTGAAAATGGTTCAAAAATATTGTAGCCAAATCACTGAAAGAAGTGAAGGTGCCCCCTAGGAGTTCAATGTACCTCTTAGCCGCATTTCCAGTTAGGGTACGTTGGAATAATATCAACCTGATTGAATCATCTATCAGGGAGTTTGACGAACACCATACGTGGAAAGTGGTTATATGATCACCCAGATTTTCACCTATCTTCCCTTCGAATTTGGGTATATCCGACAGAAGTTTGGTTGGAATCGGAGGCCAGGCTGGGTTATATCTAATCAGATCATTAGTCAATTTAAATAGATCTGGCAAGTTTAACATTTCCAAGAAAGGTAATTGTGGAGGACCCTGAGGACTCCACCCAGTCTGGGTGGAATTCCCAACGTTCTGAAAAAGATACCTTGGATTTGTGAAGGCACCAGGTTGCCTGAAGTAATTCGTAGAAACACCTGAACCAAAAGGAGATTCTTGTGGCCCAGAAAAAACCAAAGTTTGACCAACTCCTGCCAAAAAATTTCCATATCCAGTGAAATTGCCCCTTAGAGATGTTGCCATTATGATAAAGGTGTTGTCCTTGATGGAAACTCACTCAGATGAAAGATCACAGTACAACAGGTTAACAACAAAGAATTGTAGATCAGACTACACAAAATGAAGAAAGAGAGGTATACGCAGGTTCACCTTGACCAGCTATGTATACACACAGGTTCACCTTGACCAAGCTATGTATACACGCAGGTTCATTGCATACAAGTCGCATATACGTACACACGCACTTCCACAGAAGGAAAAGCGTGTATACCTTGGAAAACTAAGTTTTTGGTCCGAAGTATTTAGTCCATAGTATTGGTCTAAGGTATCTAGTCTGAGGTATTGACCCTAGTTATTTGGTCCAAGGTATTGGTCCTAAGTCATTTTGGTCCATGGTATTGAGAAAGGCATAAAACTATAAAAGGAGGAGAAGATCATTAGGCCAAAGCATGCAAGTATCGAATATGTGATGAAGTGTGAGATCTAGTATGTAGGTTATTGGGTTATGGTGCATTATTGGATTTGAACCAAAGGATGTGTTAGCGCTCAAATTTGCCTCAGGCTGAAGAAGGCGAGGTTCAAGGCAACATCAAACCAAGCTCAGCCTCGTAGCTAGCCCTACGAGGACAGGAGAGGGCTCTCTCCGGGTCTATCTCGGCAAAAGGTTTTTAGAGGGGCTGAGATGACCTATAGTGAATGTTGATCTTAGGCTAGTAAAGAGATATGAAATGAGGTTTTAAATAAATGTTTGGGTTTTCTGGGCTGCATGGAGATAAGAACAACTTGAATAGAGAAATATAATCAAAAACACAGATTATCTCTTGAGGCAAGATAGGCAAGAAATTAAACATCAAGTTTGAAATAATGTGGAGTGGGTGAACTGTTTGAGAGGTTGACAAGGGCATAGAAGATGAATCCTTGTCAAACAGAAGAAAACATTTAATATGAACACTTCCTCAAGACAGAGCAAATAATTTGAATTCTGCCTTTCTCACTTAAAAGTATTCATTTAGAAACGATTATGAAATGAAATGGAAACACAACAGGCTACATATGAAACAAAGGATGAGACAAATGTTAAATTTCATACCACAAGAATCTCAGGGGTCAGAGCTGCATTTTTTATTAAAATCCCTGTCAAAACTGTGCAATGAGACTCTGTATTTCTCCTCCACCAGCTCTCAGAACTCTCTCTCTAACCCTTACAAAATGATTTTTCATACGTTAAATAAAACTATCCTAGGAGAAAATAGATCGACCCAAAACAAGGGCGCTGTTTCACCTGAAATTCAAAGATAGAGATAGAGTCATCTCTTTATTCTAGAAACAGAAAATCGTTCCCCTTAAAATCCTCTGATCGCCAACAAACTGGAGTGTAGATCCCTTTGAATCATTAATTGAATTCTTAAATAGGAATTGAATCCTATTCTTCTGTTGTAAATATCTTCGTTTTAAGTTAGGCTTTTGGACTTTGACCTTTCACTTTCGCTTTCTATTTGAATAACAATAATTTTTAATAAAACTGGCCCTTTAAATAAAATTTCACCTGAACAATCCCAGCTGCCATTTACCAAGCTCAATACGTGTTCTCAGTTTGAAGACATTTACTTGTGTCACCACTGTTTGATTACCAACTTGACATGTGCAACACCATTAGCGATAACATTTCTGAAGTGGAACGTTATGAAACGTTGCTTCAAACCGCCATCCACTCTCTGAATCACGCAGGGCTGGACTTCAGAGATATAAGTCAGATCCCGCTTCTAATTAGAGCAACTAGTGTATTGGCCGACTGCAGAGCCTACATTATCAATGTGAATACCAAATGCAATACCACTGTTTCAAGGTCGAGGGCTGTGGTTAGTATAGAAGATGCAATAGCCTGTTCAAGGATCAGTAGATTGCAGCGTGATTTATCAAAGGATATGCTCCCTCTTAAAGACTGCGTTGCTTCAACAGTAGCCAAGGCACTCTCAATCGAGCTGCCAAGGGCATCGCTTCATGGACGAGTGAATGCTTCTCCACAAGATTTCTGAGATTTTGTCCATTCCACAAAAGGATCATGAATGAACGTCTCCAGAACACTCGTGAGAGTCTCACGATGTGTCCTAAGAACAGACAGTGTTATTTCACAAACTCTCAAAAATATACCCTCATATCCAGTAATGCCAAGACCATCAAGCATATTCTGAGTGAGTCAAAAAGGGACAAGTTCAGGTTTTCTGTAACTACAAACCTTTGTCAAAAAGACAACTGAAATCGACATGTACACAATCACCTGTCATCGAGTCAAAGACCTCGGGTATGAAGAACCCATTCAACAATTCCGCAATCTTCTGTAAGTGGAATAACAGCAAAGATACGAATATAAAGCTTTCGCCTACAACTTTTTGGATCTTTAGACAATAGAAGATTGATAATTATCGTGAATTCCATCATACGCGCATCTTTCCACAGATCATCTTTTGGTTTGCAGAGAACAGGGTGGTCAGCTCCATTACTACCATGAAAAACAATTTTCTTTGGCCTCTGAGACTGTATGCGCAGCGCGCAAACCCAATGCGCAGCACACCCTCCAGTTTTTAATTTTGAAAACGAGTTTCGCCCTTCTAACTTGCAATTCGACCGGTACATTCAATATCACAATCAATCATAAAACGAAGGCAAACGGAACATCGCTTTCATAGGTAGTAAAGCACTTTGCGCCCAATCCATCCCTACTGTTATCCTTTTGTGCATCACGTTTAGTACAGCATAATGCATTATGCTGAAGCTTTCTCAATGCAGGACTACACTCAACCAAATGCACAGAAAGACTTTCCGAAAACTCCTTGAACTTTGTAGCACCCCGAAGAAGGTCAGCCATAAGTGTTCCACATCCTGGACCCAACTCCACAAGGTTCACATGCTTTGGTTGGCCCATCTGGTCCCATAAGCACATGCTCCATACTCGAACCAACACAGGAATCTCTTATACCATACTGGTCCAAGAAAATTGCATTATTTTAATGCAGAATGCTTTATTATTGAATTCTCAGGGCTTCCTTCTTTTGAAAATGCACAACCATTGACAGGATCTCCTAAAGGCTCGCTTGATTCAAATGCTCAAATTTCTTATAATCCACTTAAACCTAAAGAAAAACGCTGTCTATATTGGCTTTCCAGACAAAATTTTTATAGAATAACAATCTCGGTAGGACCACCTACTTACGAGAAATAAACAGGAGCTCCAAGCTTCTTGTTGATTGTTGACAAGGCCATGTATCTAGAACCCATACCAACAGGTGCAAGTTCGTCCTTCCCTTCCCAAAAAGGAGCTGGGCCTTCGCCGACTAGCTTCCAATAGCCTGCCTGAAGTGCTTCTGCCTGTTCATCAGTTGCATTTTGTAGCAATGCCTCCAGACAAAAATTAATACCAAGTGATCCAAGAAATTGAGACTGTGAAATTGGACCAAAAGCTGCCGCCTCCACTGCCAAGTTCAAATAATAATTCCGAAGTGCATTCTTCAGTCCCTTGCTATTAAACACGAATATGGATTCTCATCTTCAATTTCAAGAGGACAAGATACTCATCCTGCGATAAAGGAAAAATAGATGTGACCAAGACTATACCTGCCATTTCTTCCACGATTTGTTTTACATAACCAAAATCAACATAAGCACTAAGGTCTGCAGTTCCTGGGTCATCTAAAATATGAACAAATTTGTGCTTCCTTATGGCCTGTAAGCTGTCTGAAACTATTCCATTTTGTCCATAATCAATGATGAGTGCACCACCACCATCTGATGAAATCCTCTTTGCAATATTCTTTGTCAATTCAACAGCCTAAGGGCAAACTTCAACATGCTCCAACTGAGCTATTTCATCTGGAAAAAGGCCCTTAAGGCACTTAGTTAAGTACAACTTGCTGGCAGTTGTTGGTTCTCGGGACAACACAAAGCGAAAGCCATCAGAGTCTTCTGCAATATCAATGAGCTTTTCAGACCACCCACGAGGAGTTCTCCGGAATTGGTGCACTGGAAGAGCGTCATAAAACTCATGGGCAATAATGATGGTTGGCACTCCTTGAGGAACTTGTTCCAAATCAGCATGCCAAGAAACTGGAGCTCCAAAGAAAGCACTGAATGCATCTCCAAAAACAAACAGAACATTCGCAACCACATATAGAGAGGCCCTGTTTAAGTTCTGCAAGGGCTAAAACTGCCTCCAGCTGCAACTTTTGCACATCATCATTCCCAGAAAATTCTGCAGTGTTGCAGTGAAGCCATTTTTGAACTCGATCACAGCGTCTATCAGCCAACGCCTTTATGAAGTCCTGAAATTTGGAGTGCCGTAAATCATCGGTTTTGCCTTTACGCTTTCTAGTCTTGATCTAAGATGACTCAAAATCTGATAATTCGGTGTAGATTCTGTTTGTGCTTGTGCAGGGATAGGCGCTGCAGAAGCTTGGTGAATTTGGCTGCAGCGAGTTGACAAGACGGAGTCTAACATCGGCTCCAATGGGGATGGCATCTGCCGCTTTTTGGAGGTGCCAAGAACCGCAGAGCTTTGGGAGAGCAGACAGTGCCTCCGTCCATTGGGCAATGGAGTCATTATTCCAACAACCAACACAGACTTTGACACATTTATTGACTGAAATGATTGAAAAACTTGCTCATCAAACTTCACACTAAAACTATAATGAAACTCAGAAGGAAATGCTGCCTTATGGCTGCTTATTTATTTACAAAATCTACCCTACTTTGATGTAAAAACAGTAGATCAGGTAATACTAAAATGCCAGATCAACCATTCAAGTAAACATGAGAATGATGCTGCTTGAGAATACTTCCACCAGGACACAGATGTAATTGCTGGCAGCCCTACATGCACGTAATGAGCCTGATCATGTAAAAGACAGTTTGATTTGTCAGTCAAACTGAAAAACATTTCCATGTACATCGCAATAGGATCGCGAAAGCCAGACTCCATTTGCTGCCCCAACTCTGCAATACATACCTCCAGCTGCACACTGTCAATGCAAACATCTGTAGGCAATTCTATTATTTCTTGTTTTGAAGGAGGAAGAGTTTCCAAGAACTTGTTAGGGTCTCGGAAATCATATGACTGGATCTGCTCATTCAAACACTGAATCTCCTTCTCAAGTTTTTCAACAATTAACTCGCAGAAACCAGTTTTAGCTTCAAGAGGGAACTTTGGAGATTTCAAACATTGAAGCAAGGCATTGAAAAAATCTTCATTAATTTCAAAATCTGCTAACTGATTTCTTACTTCTTTTACAGCTTCACAAAGTGCAGGGTTTGCCACATACCCTACCATTGCATGAATGGATCAGCGAGCACTGGAATGTCTGGATCGAGTTGGAGTCACCAGGTGAATGTTTCAGCTGGCATATTTGTCTGAATGCTGTCCACCATCAGCATCAGATCTGCAACTTGATTTCATGTACTGGGGCAAGACAATCTACAGGTCGAATGTACCATCAACAGCAAACCATCTTCCCCAGTATGGTCGCCACTATGTTAGCGCTCGAATTTGCCCCAGGCTGAGGAAGGCAAAACTCAAGGCAACATCAAACCATGCTTAGCCTCGTAGCTAGCCCTACGTGGACAGGAGAGGGCTCTCTCCGGGTCTATCTCGGCAAAAGGTTTTCAGAGGGGCTGAGATGACCTATAGTGAATGCTGATCTTAGACTAGTAAAGAGATATGAAATGAGGTTTTAAATAAATGTTTGGGTTTTTTGGGCTGCATGGAGCAAAGAACAACTTGAATAGAGAAATATAATAAAAAACACAGATTATCTCTTGAGGCAAGATAGGAAAGAAATTAAACATCAAGTTTGAAATAATGTGGAGTGGGTGAACTGTTTGAGAGGTTGAAAAGGGCATAGAAGATGAATCCTTGTCAAACAGAAGAAAACATTTAATATGAACACTTCCTCAAGACAGAGCAAATAATTTGAATTCTGCCTTTCTCACTTAAAATTATTCATTTAGAAACGATTATGAAATGAAATGGAAACACAATAGGCTACATATGAAACAAAGGATGAGACAAATGTTAAATTTCATACCACAAGAATCTCAGGGGTCAGAGCTGCTAATTTTATTAAAATCCCTGTCAAAACTGTGCAATGAGACTCTGTATTTCTCCTCCACCAGCTCTCAGAACTCTCTCTCTAACCCTTAAAAAATGATTTTTCATACATTAAATAAAACTATCCTAGGAGAAAATAGATCGACCCAAAACAAGGGCGTTGTTTCACCTGAAATTCAAAGATAGAGATAGAGTCATCTCTTTATTCTAGAAACAGAAAATCGTTCCCCTTAAAATCCTCTGATGGCCAACAAACTGGAGTGCAGATCCCTTTGAATCATTAATTGAATTCTTAAATAGGAATCGAATCCTATTCTTCTGTTGTAAATATCTTTGTTTTAAGTTTGGCTTTTGGACTTTGACCTTTCACTTTCACTTTCTGTTTGAATAACAATAATTTTTAATAAAACTGGCCCTTTAAATAAAATTTCACCTGAACAATCCCAGCTGACATTTACCAAGCTCAATACGTGTTCTTAGTTTGAAGACATTTACTTGTGTCACCACTGTTTGATTACCAACTTGACATGTGCAACACCATTAGTGATAACATTTCTGAGGTGGAACGTTATGAAACGTTGCTTCAAACCGCCATCCACTCTCTGAATCACGCAGGGCTGGACTTCAGAGATATAAGTCAGATCCCGCTTCTAATTAGAGCAACTAGTGTATTGGCCGACTGCAGAGCCTACATTATCAATGCGAATACCAAATACAATACCACTGTTTCAAGGTCCAGGGTTGTGGTTAGTATAGAAGATGCAATAGCCTGTTCAAGACTTAGTAGATTGCAGCGTGATTTACCAAAGGATATGCTCGCTCTTAAAGACTGCACTGTTTCAACAGTAGCCAAGGCACTCTCAATCGAGCTGCCAAGGGCATCGCTTCATGGACGAGTGAATGCTTCTCCACAAGATTTCTGAGATTTTGTCCATTCCACAAAAGGATCATGAATGAACGTCTCCAGAACACTCGTGAGAGTCTCACGATGTGTCCTAAGAACAGACAGTGTTATTTCACAAACTCTCAAAAATATACCCTCATATCCAGTAATGCCAAGACCATCAAGCATATTCTGAGTGAGTCAAAAAGGGACAAGTTCAGGTTTTCTGTAACTACAAACCTTTGTCAAAAAGACAACTGAAATCGACATGTACACAATCACCTGTCATCGAGTCAAAGACCTCGGGTATGAAGAACCCATTCAACCATTCCACAATCTTCTGTAAGTGGAATAACAACAAAGATACGAATATAAAGCTTTCACCTACGACTTTTTGGATCTTTAGACAATAGAAGATTGATAATTATCGTGAATTCCATCATACGCGCATCTTTTCGCAGATCATCTTTTGGTTTGCAGAGAACAGGGTGGTCAACTCCATTACTACCATGAAAAACAATTTTCTTTGGCCTCTGAGATTGTATGCGCAGCGCACAAACCCAATGCGCAGCGCACCCTCCAGTTTTTAGTTTTGAAAACGAGTTTCGCCCTTCTAACCTGCAATTCGATCGGCACATTCAATATCACAATCAATCATAAAACGAAGGCAAACGGAACATCACTTTCATAGGTAGTAAAGCACTTTGCGCCCAATCCCTCCCTACTGTTATCCTTTTGTGCATCACGTTTAGTACAGCATAATGCATTATGCTGAAGTTTTCTCAATGCAGGATTGCACTCAACCAAATGCACAGAAAGACTTTCTGAAAACTCCTTGAACTTTACAGCACCCCGAAGAAGGTCAGCCATAAGTGTTCCACGTCCTGGACCCAACTCCACAAGGTTCACGTGCTTTGGTTGGCCCATTTGGTCCCATAAGCACATGCTCCATACTCGAACCAACACAGGAATCTCTTATACCATACTGGTCCAAGAAAATTGCATTATTTTAATGCAGAATGCTTTATTATTGAATTCTCGGGGCTTCCTTCTTTTGAAAATACACAACCATCGATAGGATCTGCTAAAGGCTCGCTTGATTCAAATGCTCAAATTTCTTACAATCCATTTAAGCCTAAAGAAAAATGTTGTCTATATCGGCTTTCCAGACAAAAAATTTACAGAATAACAATCTCGGTAGGACCACCTACTTACAAGAAACAAACAGGAGCTCCAAGCTTCTTGTTGATTATTGACAAGCCCATGTACCTAGAACCCATACCAACAGGTGCAAGTTTGTCCTTCCCTTTCCAAAAAGGAGCTGGGCCTTCGCCGACTAGCTTCCAATAGCCTGCCTGAAGTGCTTCTGCCTGTTCGTCAGTTGCATTTTGTAGCAATGCCTCCAGACGAAAATTAATACCAAGTGAGCCAAGAAATTGAGACTGTGAAATTGGACCAAAAGCTGCCGCCTCCACTGCCAAGTTCAAATAATAATTCCGAAGTGCATTCTTCAGTCCCTTGCTATTAAACACGAATATGGATTCTCATCTTCAATTTCAAGAGGACAAGATACTCATCCTGCGATAAAGGAAAAATAGATGTGACCAAGACTATACCTGTCATTTCTTCCACGATTTGTTTTACATAAGCAAAATCAACATAAGCACTAAGGTCTGCAGTTCCTGGGTCTTCTAAAATATGAACAAATTTGTGCTTCCTTATGGCCTGTAAGCTGTCTGAAACTATTCCATTTTGTCCATAATCAATGATGAGTGCACCACCACCATCTGATGAAATCCTCTTTGCAATATTCTTTGTCAATTCAACAGCCTAAGGGCAAACTTCAACATGCTCCCACTGCGCTATTTCATCTGGAAAAAGGCCCTTAAGGCACTTAGTTAAGTACAGCTTGCTGGCAGTTGTTGGTTCTAGGGACAACACAAAACGAAAGCCATCAGAGCCTTCTATAATATCAATGAGCTTTTCAGACCACCCACGAGGAGTTCTCTGGAATTGGTGCACTGGAAGAGCGTCATAAAACTCATGGGCAATAATGATGGTTGGCACTCCTTGAGGAACTTGTTCCAAATCAGCATGCCAAGAAACTGGAGCTCCAAAGAAAGCACTGAATGCATCTCCAAAAACAAACAGAACATTCGCAACCCCATACAAAGAGGCCCTGTTTCAGTTCTGCAAGGGCTAAAACTACCTCCAGCTGCAACTTTTGCACATCATCATTCTCAGAAAATTCTGCAGTGTTGCAGCGAAGCCATTTTTGAACTCGATCACAACGTCTATCGGCCAGCGCCTTTATGAAGTCCTGAATTTTGGAGTGCCATAAATCATCGGTTTTTCCTTTACGCTTTCTAGTCTTGATCTAAGATGACTCAAAATCTGATAATTCGATGTAGATTCTGTTTGTGCTTTTGCAGGGATAGGAGCTGCAGAAGCTTGGTGAATTTGGCTGCAGCGAGCTGACAAGACGGAGTCTAACAGGATGAACCTTAGCGGATGATGAGGGATTAGATCTAATGATGGATTGGGCTCTTAAGGCATAAAATGAACTATCATTATGTGTTTTTGCTCGTGTATATTCTAGATCTGAATACTGACGCATATATTATTCTCTAAATGATATGATATGGATATAATTGAAGTCTGGTATAGCTGTAAAACTATGAATTAACATTTACAGATGTATACATTGGTTGGGTTTGACAAAATTGCATACACACGTTGGTTAGACACAGGGAAGTAGCATATACCTTGTGAAGAATGTTTCAGTTGTTTTGTTTGCTGTTACAGAGATTTGGGTTTTGTTCTGGTGACTGTATTTTGGTGATAGTATTCTGAATGATCAGATTCAGGAGTTTCAGTGATTGGTTTATGTACTTGATGATTGTATTGCAGCTATGATGTTGTTGATGGGTCCAGTATGAAAATTGGATGAAACGTGGCCTTCAAATTATGGTATTTTGTTCCAGGAGTATCTTGTCTGAAAATTTATGAAACGTGGTCCCTGGTAGAAGAGTGGAGGTTCCTGTAGTGTGGCACCTATGTACTCGTAAATGTATTGGCTAGTACAAGAGCTAGGCGGTTGTAGCTCCCTTCCAGTAGTAGCTGGAAAACAAGAGAAGTTTGCAGCCTTCTATAGGCAGAAGCCTACGTACTGGTATAAGTCTGCACCAGTACAAAATTGTAAACAGATTTTTCTGACAGAGACGACAACAGTAGGTGGTTTTTACCCACATTGGGTTTCCACCTTATATCTTTGTGTTCATGTGTGATGCCTATGTGTAATGCTTTATTCTGCTTTTACTGCACTGTCTAATTAATATCTAACATACTTGTTAAAGTTCAATGCATGATAAATTAGGTAAATCAAAAGTTCTCTGCATATACGTTGGTTGCTTTAATAACAGTCGCGTGTACATGTTGGTTCACTTAGCTAAAGTAGTGTATACAAATCTGCCTATGGAAATGAAATATTATTGAGTTACAAATACTAATTCACCCCCCTCTTAGTATTATTTCCAACAATTGGTATCAGAGCAGGTCCTTCAGAAGAAGCTTGATCGCTTGAAGGAAGATCCATCATCATGAGTAATCAAGAAAGTGGGGGATCCATCAAACCACCAATCTTTGATGGCAGAAACTTTGTTTATTACAAGATAAGAACCACAACCTATCTTCAATCACTTGGAACAGATGTTTGGGAAATCGTGGAAAGAGGATATATATTTCCATCAACAATTCCTATAGATACGACAGGTAAAAAGCAATATGAAACCAATGCCAGGGTTGTCAATACGTTATTGGGAAGTCTTTCACAATCAGAGTTTGTCAAAGTTATGCAGCTCAAATCAACAAAAGAAATATGGGAAAAAATCGTTCTAAGCTACGAAGGAGACCCTCAAGTAAAACGTGTTAAACTGCAAACTCTCAGAATTCAATATGAAACTCTTAAGATGCACAATGATGAAAGTATAGCTACTTACTTCTTACGTATATATGAGGTTGTTAATTGCATGAAGAATCTCGGTGAAGAGATAAAGGAATTTACCTTAGTTGAGAAAGTTTTAAGATCCTTGTCTGCTAAATTTGAATCAAAAGTATCTGCCATAGAAGAAAAACATGATCTACATACTATTACTATGACAGAGCTTCACAGAATCTTAACTGCCTTTGAGATGAGAAAAGAAGGCCCATCAGATATGAGAGAAGCTGCATTTAAAGCTTTAGTAAAAGGAAAAGAAGAACTCAATGAATTAGGACGTATTTCAGAAGAATAAGATGAAGTAAACTTTGTCAAGAAGCTTCAACGGGGTTTCGGAAGATTTAGAGGTAAACTACCTTTCAAATGTTTTGCCTGTGGTAAAGTCGGTCATTATGCTGCCAAATGTCCCCATAAAGATAAATATGATAAAGGGAAGGAATCTGCAAAATGGAATAGAAAACAAAGTGTAAGTAAAAAGAGTTACTATACTCATGAAGATAGAGATGGTTTATCAAATAGTGATGAAGATGAAAATAGCAATGACTATAGGCTTCTAATGGCTTATGAAGATGATAATTTCTTGGATGATTTAGAAGAAGATGACCTTCATAAAGAAATCTCTAAACTCAAAGTCTGTTTAGAAGAAAAGAATATGATTATAGATACCTTGACATATCAACTCGCTGAAAGAGAAAAACACAATGAAAAACTAGAATGTGAAATTGTGGGTCTAAGAAAGGATCTTAAGGAAACAAAATCTCTCAATCTTAGATTTGCTAAAGGATTAGAAACCTTAAATGAAATTATCAAAGTGCAGTGTTCTCCTCTGATAAAGACAGGTCTTGGATATATTGAAGAAGCATTTCAATCATAGAAGTCGTCAACCTCCAGCGAAAGCTATCTTGATGCAGCAAAGAACAGTGAACAGTATGACAATCATCAGCAAAGGCATAAAGCAGATCACCAGGTAAATCATAATTGATTTGCTTCAAGGATGAACAGAAGTCACAACCAACCTCAGGTAAATCATACCCATATTTGCTTCAAAGATGAATAGAAACTACAATCACCAGGTAAATAGATTCAATAATCGCGGGAACTTCTTCAATGGTCAATGTTTCTCATGTCATATTTTTGGAAAAAAAGCTACTCAATGTGTTTCTTACAAAACCATCATGACTAGAGAAGCACGAAATCAAAGGAATGTGACAGGGATCAATAAAAGTTCCTATAATAACTTTTCTCTTCTTGAAAATGAAATAGAATGCTCAATTTGTGACAACTTTGGCCGTGAAGAATCTGAATGCAGGAGTAAATTTCGACAAATATCTCAAAAGGAGCAAACTCCATTAAATCCAAAAATATGGAGAAAGAAAGAACCGCAAATAGAAATATGTTGTATAGCCTTGTATGTAGAAGGACAAGAAAACTAGTGGTACATCGATAGTGGATGCTCAAAACACATGATAGGTGACAAAGAAAAACTACACTCATATAATGCCTTAGAAAAGGAAAAAAATGTCTCATTTCGAAACGACACTCCTGCTATCATAAAAGGTAAAGGATTTGTTTTCTTGAAAGAAAAGGTTAAAGCTGGGAATGTTATGTATGTTGTTGGTCTAAAGCATAACCTGTTGAGTGTCAGTCAAATGTGTGATCAAGGAAATGAAGTGGTGTTTCAATCAAACGGATGTGTTGTTCATGAGCTTGATACAGGAGAAATCGTGATCAAAGGTACAAGAAATCCAATCAACTTATACATACTCAAGGGAGGACAACAACAATGCTATCTAAGCAAAAATGATGAAAACTGGCTATGGAACAAAAGATTGGGACATCTAAGATTTTCTCAAATAAGAAAAGCATGCAGATTGCAGGCTATTTGTGATCTTCCAGATATCAGCATTCCTGAAAATACAATATGCAAACCATGTCAATTCGGTAAGCAAACCAGATCTCACTTCATTGAAAAAGAAGGGTCAGCTAGTAAGCCTCTTGAACTTGTTCATACTGATTTATGTGGACCATCAAGGAAAAAGTCACCTCGTGGAGAAGAATACTTTATATTGTTCATTGATGATTTTTCCAGAATGTGTTGGATAGGTCTTCTAAAGCATAAAGATGAATCATTTGAAAAGTTCAAAGCCTTCAAAGCTTTGGTTGAAAATGAATCAGATCACAAAATAAAATGCCTCAGATCTGATCAAGGAGGGGAATTTACCTTGGATGAATTCTTTGACTTTTGTGAACAACATGGAATAAAAAGGCAATTCTCCATCGCAAGGACTCCTCAGAAAAATGGAGTGGTAGAAAGAATGAATAGAACTGTTCAACAAATGGCTCGAGCTATGCTAGATGAATCTGGAACTCCTGCAACCTTCTAGGGTGAAGCTGCATTTGCCACCGTCACTATTCTCAACCAAGCAACTGTTCCGGTAAACAGAACTCAAACTCCACATGAACTTTGGTATGGTAAGACTCCTACTGTAAAATACTTCAAAGTTTTTGGAAGCAATTGTTACATCAAAAGGACTGATGAAAAACTTGGTAAGTTTGAACCCAGAGCAGATGAAGGTATTCTTCTTGGTTACTCTTCCTGAAGTAAAGGATATAAATGTTATAATAAAATACTTGGGAAAATTATTGAAAGTATTGATGTTGTGGTTGATGAAACATGCAAAAATCCAAAACAAATAAACACTGAAGATTATGACAATGAAGAAGATGAGGATTATTTTCCCACATCAAATCACACTGATTCTGAAGAAGAAACCAATGAAGCACCAGAAGAAGAGATAACGGTAGAAGAAAAGACTCCGTCTAGGTATGTTCAGAAAAATCATCCAGAAACTCAAATTTTAGGGGAAAAAGAGGCAGGTGTGCAGACAAGAAGAACTATTACAGAAGCCTCAAGCTATCTAGCATTACTATCTTCCATCGAACCTCAAAATTTAAATGAAGCATGCAAAGATGAATGTTGGGTCAAGGTCATGAATGAAGAACTTGAGCAAATTGAAAAGAATAATACTTGGGAATTAGTTCGTAGACCTCATGATAAGAATATCATAGGAACTAAATGGATATTCAAAAACAAGCTGAACGAAAATGGAGAAGTTATTAGAAACAAGGCCAGACTTGTTTGTAGAGGATATGCTCAACAAGAAGGTATAGATTTTGAAGAAACTTTTGCACCTGTTGCTAGACTTGAAGCCATAAGGATGTTTCTTGCTCTTTCTAGTTTTCAGAAATTCAAAGTATACCAAATGGATGTAAAATTTTCCTTTCTTAATGGAGACTTAGAAGATGAAGTCTATATTGAACAACCAGAAGGAATCATTCTTGTAAATGATGCAAAACTTGTATGCAGACTCAGAAAGGCTCTCAATGGTCTAAAACAGGCTCCAAGAGCCTGGTATTACCGTCTTGATAAATATCTCCACCAACAAGGTTTTTCAAAGGGGTCATCAGATCACAATCTATATACAAAGATTGACACTGATAAATTTCTAACAATTGTTGTTTATGTTGATGATATCATTTTTGGTAGCAATGAAGAATCCATGAGTCAGAATTTTTCCTCAGTAATGCAGCAAGAATTTTAATGCTTGGTGAGCTTACCTATTTTCTTGGTCACAAGTTCAATAAAATAAAGATGGTATTTTTCTTTCACAAACCAAATATCTCAAACAGATCTTGAAAAAGTACAGCATGGAAGATTCTAAACCAATATGTACCCCAATGGTAACAAGATGTAGTCTTAGCTCAAATGATGAATCAACAGCAATACATCAACCAATGTACAGATCCATGATTAGCAATCTGCTTTATCTAATAGGTACCCGACCTGACATCATGCATGCAGTAGGAATAGTTGGAAGATTCCAATCAAATCCAAAGGAATCACACCTTCAAGCAGTCAAAAGGATTTTCAAATATCTTCAAGGAACACAAAACTTTAGTTTATGGTATCCTAGAGATACAGATCTCACTCTTCATGCATATACAGATGTAGATTGGGTAGGAAGTGTTGATGCCAGAAAAAGCACTAGTGGTGGTGCATTCTATATGGGTTCCAGGTTAGTGTCTTGGTTCAGCAAGAAACAAAGTTCAATTGCATTGTCTACAGCTGAAGCAGAATATGTGGTAGCTACATCTTGCTGCACTCAACTACTTTGGATGATGCAAACCTTTCAAGACATTCAGATCACATGTACTCCACCCATCTCCATTCTATGTGATAATACAAGTGCCATCAATCTTTCAAAGAATCCAATCATGCACTCCAAGACCAAGCACATACCCATCAAATATCATTTTATACATGAAAAAGTGCTTGAAAAAAAGGTAAAATTGCAGTATGTTCCCCCAAAGAACAGGTTGCTGATATATTCACTAAACCACTACCCAGGGAGACATTTGAATATATCAGACAAAAGCTAGGAGTAGTTGTTGCATCATCCTGTTGTTAAATCCTACTTTTAAGAGAAATGTTGTTAAACGTGAGTTTCATGAACCGTAGTCACGTACATATGTGGGTTTCTGTGGGCATAGTCACATATATGTTTGTTTCAAGAAAAGTAGTGGGCCAGACTCAGAAAAAGGGGTCTGATATGGTTCTGTCAATTATCTGCTTTGTTTGATGGTTACAATCTGCTAATAACATGTGGAAATGTATTGGTCCTCATAAAGTTGTTGATAACTTGATGTATATCTGATTGATGATGAGTTTTGATATCTCTTTCTGACATATGCAGTGATCAAATCTGACAGTGAACAGGTGGAACAGATTCAGGGGGATAACATGCTATGCTTTTAATAAAGAATTATTGGCATAATGTATAGAAGTCTTTGGTACCTAATCAATGACGATGAGTTCTTACTTTATGATGATAGGATGATACTCACATATGTTGATTATCATGGTTGATGATGTGGGATGTTCCCTAGTGATGATATAATGAAGGTTCTTGTGGAAAGATCAAGTAGTTCTTGATAATGATGTCTATGGTGTTTTCACATACATATGATATTGTGCTACCGCTTGGAGATATGACATATGCTTAGTTGATTCATGGAAGGTTATGATAAGGGAACGAAGCAAGTTGATCTTGATGAGATCCAGAGGATGATTTGATATATGCCGACATACTTTGAAACAGGTTGATGATGATGAACATATACAGGTTGCTGGTCTGGATGCTATTGACAGATGCTGCTGATGGTGCAGATCATATGATAGTTGTTGATGACTATCATGGTCTTGTATTAGATGTTTGGTCTATGTTATATATGTCATGCATATCTTTTAATGTAAAGGTCATGAAACGACCAGATGGATGATGCAATGTTTCCTGTTTTTGTCATGTATAAACAATTGGTATATCCCCACTTGGTTGGGAGATGGATGTATGTATGAGTCATTGGTGACAGGAAGGTCTGTATAGAGTCATGTTATTCTTTAGAAAATCTTTTTGCAGACTTTTCTTGTACTCAGGGGGAGCATGGACTCGATCATGGGAGCTCAATCAGTACACTTCAACACATCAGAGAATTCAACATGTACTCGGGGGGAGCATGACCCTTTTCCCTTGATGTCAAAGGGGGAGAGTGACTTGGTGTTGTTGTTGCCATCAAGTCCAAAGGGGGAGATTGTTGGCATTATGATAAAGGTGTTGTCCTTGATGGCAACTCACTCAGATGAAAGATCACAGTACAACAGGTTAACAGCAAAGAATTGCAGATCAGACTACACAGAATGAAGAAAGAGAGGTATATGCAAGTTCACCTTGACCAAGCTGTGTATACATGCAGGTTCACTGTATACAAGTTTCATATACATACACACACACTTCCACAGAAGGAGAAGCACATATACCTTGGAAAACTAAGTTTTTGGTCCGAAGAATTTGGTCCATGGTATTTTGATCCATGGTATTGGTCCAAGGTATCTGGTCTGGGGTATTGACCCTAGGTATTTGGTCTGAGGTATTAGTCCTAAGTGGTTTTGGTCCATGGTATTGAGAAAGGCCTAAAACTATAAAAGGAGAAGAAGATCATTAGGCCAAAGCATGAAAGTATCGAATATTTGATGAAGTGTGAGATCTAGTATGAAGATTATTGGGTTATGGTGCATTGCTGGATCTGAACCAAAGGATGAAACTTAGCAGATGATGAGGGATTAGATCTAATGATGGATTGGGACCTTAAGGCGTAAAATGAACTATCATTATGTTTTTTTTCTCATGTATATTCTAGATTTGAATACTGACGCATATATTATTCTCTAAATGATATGATCTGGGTATAATTGAAGTCTAGTATAGCTATAAAATTATGAATTAACATTTACAGATGTATACACTGGTTGGATTTGACAAAAGCACGTACACATGCTGGTTAGACACAGGGAAGTAGTGTATACCTTGTGAAGAATGTTTCAGTTGTTTTGTTTGTTGTTATAGAGATCTGGGTTCTATTCTGGTGACTGTATTTTGGTGACAGTATTCTGAATGATCATATTTAGGAGTTTCAGTGATTGGTTTATGTACTTGATGATTGTATTGCAGCTATGATTTTGTTGATGGGTCCAGTATGAAAATTGGATGAAATGTGGCCTTCAGATTATGGTATTGTGTTCAAGGAATATCCAATCTGAAAATTTATGAAATGTGGTCACTGGTAGAAGATTGGAGGTTCCTATAGGGTGGCACCTATGTACTAGTAAACATATTGGCTATTACAAGAGCTAGGGGGTTGTAGCTCCCTTCTAGTAGTAGCTGGAAAACAAGAGAAGGTTGCAGCCTTCTGTGGGTAGAAGCCTATGTACTGGTATAAGTTTGCACCAGTACAAAATTGTAAATATATTTTTCTTATTATTAAAAGAAGACAGAGATGACAGTAGTAGGTGGTTTTTACCCACATTGGGTTTCCACCTTATATCTTGGTGTTCATGTGTGATGCTTATGTGTAATGCTTTATTTTTCTTTTACTGCAATGTCTAATTAATATCTGACATACTGGTTAAAGTTCAATGCATGATAAATTAGGTAAATCAAAAGTTCTCTGCATATACATTGGTTGCTTTAATAATAGTCACGTGTGCACGCTAGTTCACTTAGCTAAAGTAGCGTATACAAATCTGCCTATGGAAATGAAATATTATTGAGTTACAAATACTAATTCACCCCCCCTCTCAGTATTATTTCCAACAAGAGAGGTGTTGAACGGAGCAAAGAGCCCTTGGTAAGGGTTCCATGAATAGAAAGAAAAAATATAAACTAACGGAAGAATACGTCATATTCCCCTTTTGGCTTAAAGA
Source organism: Pinus tabuliformis (assembly GCA_031772625.1). Classification (NCBI taxonomy): domain Eukaryota; kingdom Viridiplantae; phylum Streptophyta; class Pinopsida; order Pinales; family Pinaceae; genus Pinus; species Pinus tabuliformis. The sequence goes on from CM062805.1 coordinate 232,315,104, forward strand.
GAATTGATTCCCAGCTCCAAGTCCACTAACAACAAGGTTTGTCCATCCTTGGAAAGGATTATAACTTTGACCCATGGAGGGAAAAAGGTATCGATCCTAAAGATGGGTTAGAATGTGGTATCTGACCACTCCCAAAAGGGAAACACTGAAAAGAAGCTGACCCACTTCCCATGGAAGTCTTAAATGTGGAGGCAGCTTATGGAAAACTTAAATGAATTGAAAGAATTACACTGGTCAACATTCCAAAGGGGATAAAACCAATGCCAGAGGAAAAATCTTGGGTGCCCCCACTCGAAGATGGAATGGAGGTAGAGCCAAATATTGTAGTGCTAGGAGTAACAGAAGGTATGGAAATTGTTCCTCCTCCTTGTACTGATAAAGGAGTTTTCATACTAGTATCACTCATGGTGGAAGCCATGCTCCCAGTAGTGGTCATCGAAGGAAAAGATCGAAATAGACCTGGGCTTGAAGGCTTGTTGGTCGGAGTCCCGACGTATAATAAAACGTCTAGATGATCGGGAGCAAGAGGAGAATTAGGAGTCAAAGGAGACTCAGGAAGCTATTCAACCTTAATAACGTCTTTCGACTGGAAGAGGACTTTAGAAAGGATTGGAATGTTCCTCTCCAACTCTCTACTTATACCAGGTCTATTATGTGAATCAATAACTTCAACCAGAGGATCAATCTCCATTGCGTCTATTGCCACTGATTGGAAATCACCGAAATAATTTCTCCTACACCTTCTAGAAGAAGGCTCAACACTTGTAGGTGAAAGCCCATGAAGCCTCCTAGACTGATGACCTAGTAAATTAGCCTCTTTTAATTATTTTTAAGAGAGATAATTAAAGACTCAAAAAAATTATAAAGCTAAGCCAAGTAGGAGCAAAGAGAACTCTCTGAAAAGTACCTAAAGATATAGTCAATCAAACTACTTCCAAGTAATTCCGCTCCAAGTGATGAGGATTGGACACCAAAATGCAAGAAAGTGAAAATCAAGGACCTTCCAAAAATAGTGTGGGATAATGATGGCCTAGGCCTACTAGTGAAGGTAACATAAATAGTTACACTGACCTCCAGACAAAATCCTTTGTCGGTGCAAGCACCCAAGCTTAGAAAGGGTACCCTCCAAAAGTACTAATGAATTTGATGCAACGTCTACCTTAGGTGCCACGAGATTCCCCTCTATAGCCACCTATGTGATCCCTAGGAATGACACCTATGGGCACCAGTTCGTATCAAAATCCAGGCGGAACAGTCTCGGGGCAGGATCCAACAAGTAGGAGAGGGGGTATCTCTCTTCCTTGTCTTCACTCTCCCTCGTGCTTGAATCCCAGTCACAGAGATTTCCCAGTCTTTCTAATGACAGTGGATTTCACTCATTATTAAACTTATATGTTTGATAGTTTGTGTGGCCTTGGAGAGTTAACTCTCCACTCACCTATTCCAATTCCCTAAAGAACTTAAACTTGTTGGTGTTGTTAATGACAAATTAAAAAGCTCTAGTTCTTTTTATTAAATATGTTGATTTTAGAGGGATGTTCTTTATGTCAAAAGTATAACAATAGTGAAGATTATGACTTTTTCGACACAAAAGAAATCAATAGAAACTTAACTACATGCATGCAGTTATTTTATTTCGATGAAAAGGGATCCTACTTGGTTCTACGAAAAACTTATATAAGCAAAATACTATTTTTCTTTTCTTTTTTCAAAAACACTCCACACACACTCAAAATATAAAAAGACTAAGAATGACTATGATGAAAACTAACCTAATGAAAATTTAAATGATGATGCAAGATCTTATGAATACTCATACGATAAGCAAGTGTGCTTCTTTATAAGATCAATAAGCCAACTTGACAATAAAGAGGGAAAAAATTTAATAACAAATTTCCCTCAAAACCAAGCAAAACAAATTGAAAAAGTTCACAATTTCTTAAAAACAAAACAAAAGCTATGTTTTTGTCTTTTTTATTCTTAAAAACCCAAAGAAATTTTCGAGGTCACAAAAAGACTACTAAATTTCAAAGTTCAAGAAACAAGCATAAAGAGTCCTTAAAATTCGCAAGTTATACCACTCATTAATAAATCAAACTTGAAACATGAAGAACTACAAACATGCACAAACTAATCTGAATAGCAGTAAAAGACTTCAGCAAACCAACATAATGTCAAGAAAGACTCTTAAGATTGCCAAAGAGATGCTCAAAAATCACGAAAAACCAAAAGGTCAACCAAAAGGGAAAGCAAAGAAAAGCAATTTGAAATTTGGGTTATAAACGAAACTGAAACTAATTTCTCTCTCTGGAAAGCTAAAACATCCAAGAACTTCAGACAAAAGCCTTGAACATAAGACACAAACAAAAACCTTACTCAAAATGCAATCCTAGATCAACTAGGTTTTTCACTCAGAAGGAGATTCAAAATTGAAAACTTGCAAGATAACGGAGTTCTAGAGACAATGGATGACTAGAAAATGGCAAAAGTCACTAGGAAACAGACCTATCTGGGCAAAATATTTTGAAAAACAATTCAAAATTATGTATATGCGATTGTTTAAAGACACAAAGGCATGCACACGTGTTTCAAACACAGGAAACTCGCGTATACATGATTCTATTTGAGGAAACAAGCGTGTATACGCAACTGTATCCCAAGAAAAATGCATATAAAAAGCTCAATCAAGAAAAACAAGAAATCAAGGCCTGATCCAAAAGATCAGACTTGATGCCTGGGAAGCTAATAAGTCAATGACATTGTAAAAACAAGAAATCAAGAAAACAAACCCTGATCAAGAACAAACAACCCAAACTAGGAAAAACAAGAATGTTTTCCCCAGTGGAGTCACCAATTCTGTTGTGGGTGGAAACACCCTAGGGTCTTGGGTTGAAAACCCCAACAAAGTGGAGGGCATACAACAGAAAGAAATGTGCAGACAAATAGTCTAAATGCTTAAACTACTGAAGTGGGAAGAAGTGGTATTACCTGGAGGTCCTATGTTCGAGGTTGATTGCAGGGTCCAAACCCTTTGATTCTTCCAATGCCTTTAAAACTTGTAAGTTATCCAAGAAAAACATATACAACAACAATAATAGAAAGCATGTTCATGATATATGTGTTAGATCATATAAGTAAATGAACAATTGAGCATTAATATAATATTTATAAGCAAATCATAACATGGATCAATGCATAAACACGATAAAATTAGGAACATAACAATTTTTTTTTATTGATGTAAGCTAAATGAAATGTGGAAAACTACAACTTGAGCCTTCCTCCAGCTCCAAGTGGAACTGTCATCCGGATCCTTCCTGCCCCGGCCTCAACAATCTTCCTCCATCCATACACACAAGGATGTCATAAGAGGGATGAAGGACATCTCAAAAGAGGAAACAAAGGTTTCCTATAACTTGGGAGTGAAGGAGTCACATGGATTTCTTTAGACTCGATCAGGGATCAATCAACTATAATATCAATATCTCATCTCTTCTCCCTTTAGACCTTCCCATGGAGGTTTATTTAACTTCTCCAAATTAGTTTTTTCAGTTGGGAAACAGTTGGGCCACAATCTATAGTAGGTGAGTAACATGCAAAACCCATAAAATCCCCATGAATTTAAGGATATTATTTATTTTTTAGTGTTTTAACACATATACGTGGGTTGGGTATATACTGACCCAAGTGTACATGCTTTTAACACAGGGAAAAGTAGCATATGGGAAGTAAAACACTGCCTTTTAGAATTTTGGACCAATTCCAGAAGGAAGGGATGCCCTAGGCCATAACCAGAGCATCAAATCTGCTAAGAGTGGTAAATGGTGATATAGCAACTGACCAAGTTGATCAAAGGTCAAGGTTTAGCAAAATTGATGACCGAGACAAATTGTGACACTTAGGGTGTAATTTTTTCTCAATCTTTTCAAATGATACAAAAGAGAGGCTGGTTTTCAAGGTGTCTAATGAACTGAGAACTTTCCCTTGGTACAATGACATATTTATGTTTTGAAAAATTTAGAAGTTCCTCCGGGGATGAAAAAAAAAAAAAGATCATGATCACTGAAGCTGAAAGCTGCAAAATTCTGTTGTCTTGATGGTTATTTCTATTGGAAAGATTTGACAGGAATCCTTTTGAATTGCCTAATTGAAAGTGAAACAAAGAAGGTTGTAGAAGAATTTCATCAAGGAGTTTGTGGGGGGAATTACTATTGGAAAGCTACAAAAAATAAAATTCTTAGGGAAGGCTATTATTGGCTAGCTATTTTGCAGATGTACACACAGAGGTGGAAACTTGTTTCAAATGTCATATTTTTGAAGGAAAATTTTTTTTTTTATCATTTCTTCTAAAGCCTATCTTAGTAGAAACGCCTTTTTAGAAATGGGGGTTTGACTTCATCGAAGAAATTCATCCACTTTCTTCATTAAAACATAAGTGGATACTAATTGCCACATATTACTTCACTAAATGGATCAAAGCGATACCAACAAGACAAGCTACTGATAATGTGGTGATTCAATTTTAGAAGGTATTTTTTCCAGATTTGGTTTCCCTAGAAAAATTGTAACAGATAATGCTCAGTCTTTTAAATCTCATAAAATCATCAAATTTATTGAGGATTATCATGTTACCTTAGGTCATTCTATTACCCCTAGGGTAATGGACTAGTTGAATCATCTAACAAAATTCTAGTTAGAACTATTAAGAAGCTCTTAGAGGAAAATAACAAAACTTGTTACACAAAGATGAAATTTTCACTATGGGCAGACAAGATCAACACCAAGAAATCAATTGGAACATTGACATTTAATTTTATATATGGTACATAAGTGTTTTTTCCAGTCTCCTTGAGTGTACTGGTGATGAGACTATTGTAGGAGCATGATGCAGAACTTGATGATTTTCAAAGAACGAATAATTAACTCATTGAGGTTCAAGGGCTAAGAGAGAAAGTATATAATCAGTCTCAACTATTCCAGGAGAAATCAATAAGATTCATTATAAGAATGTAAAGGAAGGTGATTTCAAAGTTCAGGATCTAGTATTAAAGTGGGATGCTAGATTCGAGGAAAATGGGAAGCATAGATAGTTTGATCATTTATGGAAGGGACCCTATAGAGTTGCTACTTTACATGGTAAGAATATTGTTATTTTGGAAGAGGTAAATGGGGATCAGTTAAGTGGGGTTCTAGTAAATGGACGTTTCCTAAAACATTTATTGGTTTGAAAAAGATCAATTTTCACAATTCAATGTACATAACCATTTTTTAAAGAAATTCGTAGGTTTGGAAAACACTTTGAAGGATTTGAAGCCCAAGGTGAGGGCCATAAGATTTTGATCGGTTGTTTTTCATAGTGTGAAAATATTTCAGTTTCATTTTATTTAAGTTCAGTTGAGCAGTTGCAGAATGTCTAATTTTCAATAAAAATAATCGAATTCTTGTAGTTTTTTGAAGCATATTTTTAATATATATTTAGTCCAATTGATCAAGCACAGGGTTAGTGCATTATTTACTGCCTCTCGAGGAGACAGTATCCCCATTAGAGCCAGTTTCTAGAACTAAGTTTGTACCTTTAAAAAACGTCAAAAGGTTTTGAAAACCAGCTGACAATTTCATTAAAAACAAAGAAGGCTTAAGTGTCGGAACATATTTAATTTTTTGTGTGAAAGAAGGCATAAGGGTCAAAAACATGTCAAAGAGGTTTATTATTTCATGCCTAATATTTTACCTAAATTTTGAAACCAATCAAATGAAGTATATCGAAAATAGGTGGGGCTACAAAATACTTTTGTAGTGCCTACAACTAGCGCTACGGAAATATTTCGCAGTGCCTACATGCCACTCTATGAAATACTTTTGTAGTGCCTACAGGAATTTTAAAAATAAATTTTTTCTAATAGCTCTTTGGATCATTTCAAACACTCAAACACTTTTTGAAGAAGGTTGACTCATGTTATAAGTTTATGTGGCATTTGGATGGGTTTCCAAGCATCAAGAGAGGGTTTTAGAGGTAAAACCTAAAAACCAAAGCTGTGTGTAAAGGAGCCATTTTCAACATACCTGGGAAACCAGTCTGCAGTAGACAAAGGAGTTTTGAGCAGTTTTTATAGCATGTGGCAATGTGTTGAGATTCATTTCAGTTAAGGAATGGGAAATTTTGGCCACATTAAACAATATGAACCTGATGGCATAGAGTAGTTTCAAGCTTATGAAGAATGCATACCAATTTTCACCAACATAGGATGGGAGACAATTTTTCACCGCTTCAATGGATACATTTGTAGAAATTTCCCACCTGTAAATCACCTGATAATGCAATATACTAAAGAAAAATACTTGATCTACTTCTACAATCAATTTAGCGGAAGCTCAATCAAGTTTAGCAACATCAATAAGAACACATATAACTGAAATGGAGAAATCAATCACACATAACACAGAAGATATAACCAGGGGAAAGAGCCAGCCTAAAACCCCATCTCTGTATGATAATACAAGTGGAAATATAACCAGTATTAAAAAAAGAATTAGCTCAAAAGCTATCCTGCTCTCTCTGCAATACCTCTGCTGCTCATAGACAGTCAAAGGCCTCTATCTAACCTCTAGTCTGCCATCCAAGCCTCCTATTTCTTTGCGTAATTCTGATTGGGGTATAGTGCAGCCACTTGTGTGAATTGGGCTCTTCACACACTCACTAACCTCTGATCCAACTACGCAGTCCTGAAGGAGATAAATCCTCATCATGGATGAGCTTCCTTTATAGGAAAAACATTCATCCAACTGATAGTGCATTGGCCCTTCTCTTATCTCAACTGGGTCTCTGTCTGAACTGACATGCATGAGTTATTCATGAGAGAATATTTAGTTATCTGAAGTGCAACAGTTATATGCAAGCATGCATTAACTAACTGAACTTACTTAATTTAAACAAACTATTTAAATCAACTATAACCAGACTTGACTCAATTAACTAAGCCAACTAATTACTACTCAATATAGAACTCATCCTTATCTCTTTAACTGATGGATAAATTCATCAATTAATAGATAAACTGTTGCATGTCCTCACATAGACTTCATGTTTGATTTTTTCACAACTAATTAACTCATGGTGAATTAATTAATTTATTTTCAAACAGCTGTTAAGTTCAAATTCGAATTTTACTTCCTATTTTTAGTCGAGGGACTGACTAAAATAGGAATCCATCCTAAACTGTGGAAAATAGCAATTCTATTTTTAGCACTTCCATTTGTCATTCCTAGTTGCCCAATCCAGCACTAGTACCCAAACTGCTATTTATAGCAGTGCTATTTTTAGCACTTCTATTTTTAGCATTTCTTGTTGTTATTTTCAACACTCCCTCTCAACAAGAAAGGAATTCAACTCGAACTCAATCCTATACCTTTGGAATGTTCTGCATGCAACACTTCTACCAAGTGTGGTTGCTCCAGCAACTCTTGGAACAAAAAAAACTCCCAACTGACCTCTCTGTTGGGATAGAAACATACTTTGATGCTAAAGCTCTACTTGATGCTGACAAGTGCTCTGTCTCTGACCTCTAAGCTGCTACAACACTCCATGCATCTCGCACCGTTGCATACCTCTTTATGCCATCCTGCATTGGTGAAACACTCCTGTGCCTCTCTCATTGTTGTAGCCTACTAGCTCTACACAGTCCTGGGACTCCTGCAATATAGCTCTCTTTGCCACTCCATCTGCATCTGTCTCTAACCACTCAGCCAGTCCTGCTACTCCTCATTGAGGCTCCTATAGCAAAGTCGAATCAAAGAGGTTGGGTACCTCAAGCATCCTACCCCTATTCCAGCCTTCTTGGGACGATCACTCCACATCGCCCCACCTCCTACCTGGAGGTATGGATGCATGTGATCCCTCTGCTCACCTAGCTTAAAATTTCCCCCTACTGGAGGTCTCTGCATGAGTGGATGCTTCCACTTTGTCTCCTCTCGGCTTCCCCAGTTGTGGCTGCTCCACAACCTCTTGAAGTTACTTCACCAATCGTGGCTCCTCCGCAATCGTCTAAGACTTCTTCTAGCACTACATGTTGAGAGGTAATTTACTCTCCCTCTCAACCACCAAGTATCTAACCTTTTCCTTGATCCTCAAGGCTTTGCATGCCTCTTGTACCTCAAGTGCATAGAGGTTCTTGGCTAGCACACCAATCTATTTCATATTTCCCGCCATCACGAAATTTTCTGGAAAAAGAGTTGATTTTAAATCAGTGATATCTCCCTCCTCCAAACTCCGATTCAACCAAATTTTTTTTTTTTGGGTGTCTTTCTGCAAGGAATCCAAGTCTACTATTTGTTTCTGAAATTTTTTTATAGAAATTTTCAGATCTGCTCTACAAACTCTTGGCCCAAAACTCAAAAAGTTGAAATCTCCTCTAGTATATTGTTCTTTGCTTTGATCACCTTTGCTCCGATACCATGTAGAACATATTCTACAAGACCTCGCTCTGATACCATGTAGAAATTTCTCACCTGTAGATCACCTGATAATGCAATATACTAAAGCAAAATACCTGATCTACTTCTACAATCAATTCAGCGGAAGCTTAATCAATTTGAGCAACATCAACAAGAACACATATAACCGAAATGGAGAAATCAATCACACATAATGATGAGCCCCAAATTTGGTAACATTTTGGGCTCATTTGGCCTAACTACCCTTGTTCAATCCTTCATTTTTCATAACTTATGCATTATTTTTTAGTATGTTTATGTCATTTGTATGAATAAGGGTAGTCACTATTCCTAGGTGGCTAACACGTGCTCATTTCAGGATTTTTTGACACATGTTGAAGCAAAACCGAGTAGACATGGGCTAGGATACAGCCAAGCTTGGGTTGAGGATTCGTAGGGGGGTTGTCTATGGTGTGAAATAGCCTCCCTCGGGATCGTCACCCCCAACTCCGAGCTCCAAAGGCCACCAAAACCGGATCTAGAAGGCAGCCAAGCAGATTTCTTGGAAGGATCTGTTCACTCACAGTTTGGGCAGCCAAGTCCCATAGATTTAGGAGGCCAGCTAGGACCTCGTAGTGTATAAATGTTAAGGCTTCAGCCTTCAAAAAGGACTTTGGAAAAATTCTTGCATATTCTGCACTATGTGTTGCTGGCTCTGTTTTTTTCTTTTGTAGCCATTATTGGCATAACTCTTGACTTATGATTATTTTTTAATAATGGGAAGCAGTCAGATTTGATATTAGCTCTGAGTTTTTTATAGGAGCCATAGCTCTCGGGGTTGGGCCCAACCTGAGAGCCTAGGGCCTCCTTATTTGTATTGTTATCTTTCCTTTCAGCACTGTGATTTTCCTTTTATGCATCTAAAACGAAGTTTATTGAGCTAGATTTAGTTGTGTTGGTTAAGTAGGTTATTGTTGAGGAATAGAATTACTTCAGATGTGTAGAACAGATTGATAAGATAAAGATTGATAAAAGCTCCATAAAAGGGTTTCCTGCACTCTCAGTTTCACCTCTCCCTTATTGGATCAGGGGCTGGAACTGTGGAACCAGTGCTTCTCAACAAAAACACTAGTTTTCTTGACCATGCAATCATTGGTGTAATGTTTTTTTCATTTGTAGAAGTTAGTTATGCGTTCAGACCTTTTTAGATGTTCCTTTGATTAAGTGTTGTACATGGTTCTCTTTGGAAATAAAGCTGTTGTTCATTTGTTTCATTGACAGTTTGGATATATTAGCTAAGATTCCAATTGTATGCAAGGTTTGGTTGATTCAGTTAAGTGCACACCGTGCAGGGCATATCCATATTTCTCTCATCCACCTAAGCTTCGTCCAGGCCAGCTGCTCCATCTCCTAGTTAGCTTCTTTGTCTCACAACTACTCTTCTGTCCACGTAACCCTACCTTCTTGATCTTCCATTGCCTTAGCCTTCCTTAAGACCAGTTAGCTCCCCACACCCTCTCATCACTTCATCCATCAGTCACTGGGTCATCTCAGACCCCTACCCTACCTCCCTATCCATTCATGCATCCTCTTTCACTCACCCATCTTCCAAAATCCAATGTCAGAACATCCTGTAGAAATTTCTGAACATCCTGTAGAAATCCCTGAAACATCTTGTAGAACCCCTGCAGACTTCCTGTAGAAGCTCACAAGTGAGGTTGCTGGATAGCCAAACTTGGTGAAACTCTCTGGAAGGGTGTTAGGGACTCCTTAGACCCTCTCTGAACCTTCCCAACCTTTTCCAAGAATTTCTCGTCCTTGATCCACCCCTGAACAGCAAGAAGCCAGTTAAAAGTACATGTATGATAATTTTGATAACGTAATCAAAAATACAAAAAAAATGTGTTCTTTAGATAGAGATAGCATAGGCATGTGCATTTCACCTTTGTAGAAGTAATGACATCTTTTTCAATAGTTTGCATCCTCTCCTTTGCATCAGTAGGACTAGCTGGTAGAATTAGGGTTTGTTAGGGTTTATGTTACTCTTTGACTTTCAATTTCTTTCTGCAAGTAGATCAGCTTCCTTTGAGTTAGCTTCCATCCATCAGGTACAAAGCTTCTTCTAAGAGCTCATAGAATTTGGCTTGAGCCCCTAGCGGACTTGTGCCAACTGACCAGTGACAGCTGCGGCAAGAGCTAGTACTTGTGCATACAGCACCGTCGCTTCCAAGTTTGTTACGAACTACCGGGTTGATAAGAGTAAAGAAGGGAGTCCCAGGAGTTGCAGCATTATTGTTGCAATACTGGAGCCCACCATCTTTTTGGCACTGTTGCCGGGGAAGCGTAAGAGTATTGGTGATTGTTGCTTTTCTTCTATTTTTCTACACTCGCCTTCTGCTAAATAGTTTATTTCATTTCCATTCTGCAATTTCATTTCCACAAAAGTAAAATAGATATTTCTTGCTTTCATAGATTAGCAATTTCAATTCTGCAAGCGTAGACTAGCAATTTCAATTCTGCAAGCATAGACTAGCAATTTCAGTTCTGCAAGTGTAGACTAGAAATTTCAATTCTGCAAGCGTAGACTAGCATTTCATTCCTACAATTTCCTTTGAGCAACGTAGCTTAGTCCTTTCCTGCTTTCATTTCAATTCTGCATCTTCATTTCAGCAAGATAGCTAGTTGCAGTTCAATCTATTTTAGTTTTGCAGGTACAAGCAGAAAAAGCAAAAAGCAATCAAAAGCCTTTCCATTTCATGCCTCGTAGGAACAGAGATAAAACCGGAAAATTCTTACCCAACACCCCCACCACTTCACTGAGTCACCCTTCTCTCTTCTTTGGTGACAGTGATCCAGAAGAACCCATAGGCGAGCCTCCTGAGACATACGAAGATCCTATACCAGAAGAAGAGTTAGAAACCATCCCACTTGAAGCCATGGCTGAAGATGGAAGAGAAGATGAGAGAATAGAAGGTGCCTTTCCCATCCGAGAGACCAATGGAGACATGAAAATGAAAAACATAAGCCCCTCCGCTTTACCTCACTTCCATGGATTGACTATTGAAGACCCTGATACCTTCTTGTTTGAGTTTGTTGTCCTTTGTCGAACCTATGACTATAGAGAAGATGAGCAAAAATTGAAACTCTTTCCCTCTACTCTCAAGGATGCAGCATTACGGTGGTTCATGGGATTACCTGGAAATAGTATCACCACTTGGGCTCAGATGCAGCAAGCTTTCAATACCAAATACCGGGACTATTGTAGATCCAAGGAAGCCAAGGCAGAGATCTTTGGGATGACCATGGGAAATGAGGAGTCTTTAGAAGATTATGAGGAAAGATTTCAACTTAGCTATAAACGGGCTAGGTGCACACTTGACCCTGAATCTCTCAAGTTGGTCCTGCTCCGAGGAGTCCCTGAAGACCTCCTAGATACCTTTCACATGCTAGCTGGAGGAGACATCTACCAACTACCTTACGAGGATATAAAGACTGTGTTTAGAAACCACTCTAGGGCAGCCCGGAAAAGAGGTAGGGGAAACCCCCTTTCAGCTAGAGCTACTTTCTCCAAGCTGTTGGGTGTGGAGCCTGATTATCTTCTATATTCAAAGGTATCGCCATAGGACCCCAGTTCGAAATGGGGGTGGCAACGCCGCCCGTAAAATATTCGCTGCAGGGGGGGTCCAGGGGGGGGTGGCTGCGACCTTTGGGAGCCCCCCCCTGGCGGGGGGTTTCGGGGGCAGCGCCCCCGAAGCTAAAAACAGCTGTAAAATTGCCTTGTAAAAGTATAGTAATTTCTAGTCAATCTGGGCCGTTCATTAGGCGGATGATCTGACGGTAGAACTTATGTTTAGTTTAGGGTTTTTTGCCCTAGAAGGCAACCCCTCTCTTTGTATGAGGGTATTGTATTTGAGGCTGTGAGATAGATGCGTATTCTGTGAGCGAGAAACAGAGAGGTGAGACTGTGAGAGAAAATAGAGGATATTACAGCGGATTTGCTGTAGGTTGTGTCTCTTCATTTTGCTGGATAATAAAAAGGAAGGACTGGCTATTCGGGGTGGACGTAGCCCAAACTGGGTGAACCACGTATATCTGTGTCTCTCTTGTTTTGTGCGTTTTTTGTGTTTATATTTCTGCAATATTTTATGTGTTCCATTGCTCCGTAATATATAATTTTCTAACACAAGCATGAGTTTGTTAATCAGCTGGAGGACCTCAAAATTGAGGTGAGACAGACCATTGCCATGCAACTTGATACATTCTTAATCCAGCAAAAGAAAGAGGAAGCTGAGAGGGCTTTGGCCATCTTCTGTCCTAGGTGTACAAGGAAGCACCCTAAGAACGAGTGTCCCTTACACTCTGTGGAGGTATGCTTTGTTTGTGAGGAGGACCACCCCACGAACCAATGCCCAACCTTACCTGGGTTTAAGGCCATGTACCAAGGAACTTAGGCACCCACTGAACCTCTCTACTTCCTCAACCAAAGAAGGCCGCATGGACCTAGACCTTACCAGCAGGGGATGCAAGGGAAATCCCAAGCCTATTATAGCCCCAACCAATCTGCTCCTATGCCTTCTTGGGGCCCCCCTGCTCATCTTCCCTGGTCTGTGCCTCCTCCATGGTCTTACCCACCTCAATACCATACTCAGCCCACTAGTCATTCGTTTCACTCACATGTCTAGCCACAGCCTCAGTGGAATGCACCTCAACCGGGGTGGAGGCCCGAGTACAACGCTCCTCCCGCCATTTTTCCTCCACCACCAGCTCAACCACAACCATTACCTCCTGCTCCTCCGAGACAACCCCAAATGCCTGCTCAACCGAACCCGAACCCCAACAACCGACAGGCCCAGCAGGTATATACCGAGGAAACAACCTGCCCTACCTATGCTGTGGAGATCCAGGAGATCAACCTACGATCCAGGAAGACTCTTCCGGATCGCCAACCTCCTCCCCTAGAGGATGAGGAAGATAAACAGGAAAGTGAACCCAAGACCACTCAACCCTTTCCTGAGAGACTAACAGTAACCACACAACTCGACCCAGAGGAGAATGAGCTTCTGGGGGAACTCAAACAGTTGTGTGTGAGAATACCACTTCTCCAAGCCATCAAAGATGTACCGATATACAACAAACTGGTTAAGGAAAAGTGTTTTAGACACCCAGGCAGGCGAAAAAGAGATGCCTCAACCATCAATGTCATAGGACAACTGTCTGATCTTATGTTGGGGCAAGTAATCTGTCCAAAGTATTTGGATCCTGGGAGTCCTGTAGTTGATGTCCACATCAATGGCACCATCATACCCCACACTTTGATTGATTTAGGGGCTGCCATTAATGTGATGACCAGGGATACCATGCTCAAACGCAACCTTTAGGGTTCCTTAAGGAAGACCTCGACAGTCCTGCAGTTGGCAGATCGCTCCACCGTGACTCCCGAAGGGATTGTGGAGGATGTCTTGGTCTCTGTTGACTCTTTGGAGTATCCTGCGGACTTCTTGGTTCTTCAGCCAAAGGCAAAGCTTACCGGATACCCCCTTATTTTGGGAAGACCTTGGCTAGCCACTGCGGATGCTTACATAAGTTGCCGAGTAGGAAACATGACCATCAAAAATGGTCCTATGTCCAAGCAGCTAGTCCTATACCCTCCTGCCCAACCTCTATTAGAGCATGACTTACCACTTTGGTTGGAAGAAGGAGAAGAGGATGAGGTGTACTCTGCACCCTTGTGCACTTTAGAGACCACCTGATCCGGATTTAAACAGGAACGCAACAAATTACAGAGATAACCATACACACAAAGATGCAGTGGAAATAATACTTCATTTCATTAATGGAAAATACTGAAATATGCTTACAATCAGAAATGGAAATAAACCAGCTAGGGCGATGGTAGCTTATCTCTGAGAAGAGATGTGATGGCTACATGCCTCTGAACTCTGTTACAATGAGGCTCGAAGGCCTATTTATTGTTGAGAAACAATGGAAAACCCTTAACATTCCAAAACCTAACCCTAGGAGATGAAATGCCAAACTATGGGCCCCGTTTGGGGGTAAGTTGGTACATCAACTTCCCGGGGTCATAACTTTGGCACATGATCTCCGTTTGACGCGTACAATACTCATTAGAAAGATCTATCCGAGCACTATCATTGTTGGAACGAGCAACATCGGTCCATTCAATGGACCCATGTTGCCCTCGGATTCCCCAAAAAACGTCGTTTAGGGCCTCAAAACGGCTCTGGAAGTTCAGGACCCGAAAAACTGCTAAAAATAGTAAGTTGTGCTACAATTAAGGAAACTGAAAATGCTGAGAAAGACAATGGTGGGGGTCCAGGTGGACTTGGCAGGTGGCCACCAATATCCACCTGGATGATTCCTCCCCCCTTAGGAAGCAATGGTCCCCATTGCGTTGAGTTCCTCCATGAGATGAGGAAACTTCTGCTGAACTTGTTCCCTGGTGAGCCACTTGCCCTGCTGAAGGAGTTGGCCTGCTTTGACAACTCGATACAGTTGGATATTCTGTTGGCGAGTGTTCTTGATCTGTTTGTCCATGATCCGATCAGTTGCAGCTTGTTTCATGCAATCTGGATTTAATTCTGTGGGTTTGAGTTGTTTTGCAATGTCGGATGTGTCTAGCAATGGTGGAAAGTATGGCCGAAGGCGGTCCACATTGAACACTGGGTGCAGGCCAAGGAATGGGGGAATGCTGAGTTCAAAGGCATTGTCTCCCATAGCCTTAGTAATGGTGTAAGGACCATATCGGAGTGGTCTCAATTTCCGATAGGCTCCAGTAAGGCGTTCCTTTTGCAAATGCAACCAGACTTTGTCGCCCACCTGAAACTTGTGTGGCACCCGATGTTGATCATGTCGCTGCTTGTACTTGGCATTTGATTTCTCAAGAATGTCATGGACCTGCTGGCGAATATGTTGGATGCGCTCAATGAAGCTGGTGGCCTTATCTGTTTCGGACCGGACATGAGCTGAATTCATGTGAGTAGCTGCAAGTGGCATGGCCACATCAATGGGGCATAGTGGCTGGAATCCCAAACCCACCTGAAAAGGGCTATGGCCAGTGGAGCTGTGAAGAGCTCGGTTGTAGCTGTGCTGAACATAGGGGAGGCTCTCGTCCCATGTGCGTGGATGCTTTGAGTTATACATGCGCAGAATGTGCACAATCATCCTATTGACAACCTCTGTCTGGCCATCAGTTTGAGGATGGAAGGCTGTGGACTTCGTGAGTTTGGTGTCCAGCATCGACCAGAGACTGGACCAAAATGTGCTGAGAAACCGACTGTCCTGATCTGAGATGATAGACTGTGGGATCCCAAAGTGCACCCACACTCGTTCAAAGAAGAGTTTAGCAGTGGCTTCTGTTGTGATATTCTTCTTGCAGGCCACCATAATGGCCATCTTCGAGAACCTGTCGACGACCACAAAAACACAGTCATTTCCATGCTTAGTGGAAGGAAGGCCTGACATGTAATCCATGGAGATGGATTCCCAAGGTCGACTAGGGGTAGGCAACGGGGTATAGAGGCCGTGCTTCTTAATGGCCAGTTTGGCAATGGCACAGGTAGTACATGATCAGATGTACTTCCCAACATCCTGTCGAGGATTCGGCCAATAGAAATAATTTTGCAGTACTGCCACTGTTTTCTCGACCCCGAAATGCCCAGCAGCCCGACTGTAGTGTGCTTCCCAAATCATCTTGGCACGCTCACTTGAAGGAACACAAAGGTGACCATGGTGGCATAATAGGGCATCCTGGAGGTGAAAATCTGCAACCTGTCGACCCTCCAAGAGTGTCTGGTATGTGTGGCCGAATTCTGGGTTGCTTTTGTAGAGAAGTGGCCAATCAGAAGTCTCGTGCCCACAAGAGTTGAGCACGGTGGTTAGCACCATGATCGGTGGTCGACTGAGGCAATCTGCAACATTATTGGTGCTGCCCTTTTTATACTTGATATTCAAGTGAAACTGTTGCAGGTATGTAGACCACTTCTGATGGTGATCATTCTGCAATTTCCCTTGGGTCTGTATGAACTACAGAGGTCGGTGGTCTGTGTGGATGACCGTTTCCTTCCCCAATATGTAATGCTTCCATTGTCGGCAGGCCTGTACAATGGAATACATTTCTTTATCATAAGTGGGGTACTTCCGGACTGTGTCTGAAAGTGTTTCACTGTGATATGCCACTAGATGTCCATGTTGAGTAAGGACTGCCCCAATAGCATAGTCAGAGGCATCTGTCTCGACCTCAAATGGTTGTTGTAAATCTGGTAACGCGAGCACTGGTGCCGTGCAGAGGCGATCCTTCAACTCCCTGAATGCCTTCTGTTTAGATTCAGACCAAAAGAATTTTGCTTTCGCCCCGCCCTTGGTGACTTGACTCAAGGGCCAAGAAATATGAGAAAACCCCAACACAAACCTGCGGTAGAAGTTGGCAAGACCTAGAAAGCTGCGGAGCTCTGTTAGATTGGTTGGAGAGGGCCAATCCTGAATGACTTGGATCTTGGCTGGATCAACATGCACCCCCTGTTCATCAATGATGTATCCTAGATACTGAACCTGGGTCATGCCAAAAGTGCATTTCTCCAAATTGGCACATAGCTTGTGTTGCCGCAGTGTTTGGAGAACCTGTCGGATGTGGTGGAGGTGCTCTTCCCAACTCTGGCTGAAGATCAGAATGTCATCCAAGTATACTACTACAAAGGAGTTGGTGAATGGCCGCAAGATGTCATCCATTAGCCTCATAAAGGTTGCAGGAGCATTCGTCAATCCGAAAGGCATGACCAACCATTCGAAGAGGCCCTCCTTGGATTTGAAGGTAGTCTTCCACACATCGGAGGGTTCGATTGGTACCTGGTGATATCCCGACTTCGGGTCGATCTTGCTGAAATATTTCGCCCCCTTTAGTTGGTCTAGGAGGTCATCAATCCGCGGGATCGGGTACCTATTACGGACAGTGATCTTGTTCAGCGCCCGATAGTCAATACAGAGTCTCCACGTCCCATCCTTCTTCTATACCAATACGATCGGGCTCCCACAGGGTGATGAACTCGAACGGATGTGACCTTTCTGCAGGAGCTCCTGAATCTGCCTCTTGATTTCATTGTTCTCTAGAATGGAGCGCCGATAAATTGGTCCATTGGGTAGCGGCGCACCTGGGGTCAGATCGATGGAGTGCTTGACTTGACAGTGTAGAGGAACCCCTGTCGGGGAGGTGAAGATGTCCTCGTACTCCTCCACAATCTTGTCCATCTGTAGTTGTCGTGCAGAGGGGCCCTGTTTGGAGGCCGCAGCCACTGTCTTCTTCTTTCCTTGAGGGCGTATCATCAGGAAAACAAATTTCCTGGTTTTGGAAATGATCTTACTGCATTGTTTTGCAGTAATCAAAGAGAGGGCGGTAGGTGGTGCTACCTCTGGTATCCTGAACAACTTATTTCCCAATGTAATAATAACAGCACGGGGCCTTGATTCATACACAGCATGTCGCTTCCACAAGTATGGTTGTCCTAGTAATACATCACAAACTTCAAGGGGAGCAATGTCACACAATACCTCATCCGTGAAGGGCTTGATGTTGTATGGGAGGCGACACTGCTGGCTCACGCGAAGATATCGTCCTTGGTGAAGCCACCCAATGGTGTATGGTTGTGGATGTGTTGTGGTCGATAAGCCCAACCGCTTCACGACATCTGCCGAAATGAGGTTCTTTTGACTCCCGCTATCAACAATGAACTGTATCGGGGAGCCCTTTACCCACATTTGGGAGTGGAAGAGACGCTCCTCCTCCTCTGGATCTTCGAGTTCATTTTTCTGGATCTTTGCGGTAGCACCAGTGGCGCTGGGGTCCGCATCAATGATCTGCTTCCCTTTTTCATACCCCTTATCGGGTTCTGACTCAGAGTCGGAACATGCATCTGATTCTGAAACCTTTAGCTCAGCCACCAGTGACTGCTTGGCCCGACACTCACTTGTGTTGTGAGTGGAGCTCTTATGGAACTCGCACCATTTTCCAGTGTCCTTTCTCGGCTTCGCGGCGCTGTTCTTTGCTTGCAGCTTCAGCTGGTTGTCTTGGGTTGTCCTGCCTTGGCTTTGTCCTTTGTTCAGTGGTTTAGGGGCACCTTTCCCCTGCTTTGGATTCGCAGATCCAAAGTCCCGCTTCTTTTGTTTAAACTTCTGCTCGACCTTGACGGCATACCGGTATGCTGCGCCGAGCGAGGGGATGTTTAGGAATTGTATTTCTTCCTGGATGTACTTGTGCAGGCAGCCACGGTATTTGAGTATCAAATGTTGCTCCGAATCCTTGATACCCAACTTTGTGCGAAGGGTATGGAAAAGATTGGTGAACTCCGGCACGTCTTGGTCCCTTCCCTGCCGCAGTGTGGTCCACTTTATGTATTCATCCTCATAGCTCCCGACAGGGTAGTACTGCTCCTTGATGGCATCCCGGAACGAATCCCAGGTGGGTGCGGCTGAAAATAGTGAGCCAGTACTTTCATCCTTCTGCTCGCAGTAGGTTTCCCACCAGTCCTTGACGTGGGGGGCTGCTTTGAGGAGAGCAAAAATAATCTTTTCCCGACTCGAAAATTCATGAACAGAAAAATAACCCTCTAGCATATTTAACCATTTATCTATGGCATCTGCATCTGTCTGACCCTCGAATATGGGGATTTCAAAATTAACTTGTACCTTAAAGGGTGTGGCGTTTCCAGAGTAGCTACTGGAAGCCGATGCGTTGCTTCTGGGTAGCTGCTGAAGGATCTGAGCAAAGTTGTCCATCATCGCGTTCTGTTGTCGCTCGAGGGCTTCTTCGAGCAAGATTTTGATGGGATCTCCTGCCCCCTCATCTTTCTTCTCGTCCGCCATGGGAGGCCGTCGGGATTTTTGAGGCTGGTCTTGCAAAGATTCAACCAGTTCAAGCCCTAACTCCTTATATCCCGACTTTGTTGGGGACATGCAAAGAAAAACAGAGAAAAAGCAGACCGCTCTGATACCACTGATCCGGATTTAAACAGGAACGCAACAAATTACAGAGATAACCATACACACAAAGATGCAGCTGAAATAATACTTCATTTCATTAATGGAAAATACTGAAATATGCTTACAATCAGAAATGGAAATAAACCAGCTAGGGCGATGGTAGCTTATCTCTAAGAAGAGATGTGATGGCTACATGCCTCTGAACTCTGTTACAATGAGGCTCGAAGGCCTATTTATTGTTGAGAAACAATGGAAAACCCTTAACATTCCAAAACCTAACCCTAGGAGATGAAACGCCAAACTATGGGCCCCGTTTGGGGGTAAGTTGGTACATCAACTTCCCGGGGTCGTAACTTTGGCACATGATCTCCGTTTGACGCGTACAATAGCTCATTAGAAAGATCTATCCCCAAAAAACGTCGTTTAGGGTCTCAAAACGGCTCCGGAAGTTCAGGACCCGAAAAACTGCTAAAAATAGTAAGTTGTCCTACAATTAAGGAAACTGAAAATGCTGAGAAAGACAATGGTGGGGGTCCAGGTGGACTTGGCAGGTGGCCACCAATATCCACCTAGATCACCACCAGGGGGGGTCCTCAAACTAAGGATGATTTGATTGAGACCTTGATTCAGGATCCGCCTCCCAGTGCATTGTCCTTAGAGAAATTGGTGGAAGGTACTCAAGCTAGTACCGTAGTGGACCTTTGTGTGACCGATCCACTCTCTCCCAGGGTCAAAAATGTGGAGTTTTCCCTGAGAGAACGTTAACGATCAGGTCCTCCCTATCTCCTTCCCGGGAAAAGGAGCTGTATAGTCTGTTGGCCAGTCATCTAGATGCTTTCGCTTGGAGCTATAAGGAGATGAAAGGAGTCCACCCTTCGGTCTGTACCTATCACATCTACATCAAAGAAGATTGTAAACCGGTCAGGCAACCTCAAAGGAGAATGAATCCAGCCCTTAAGGACATTGTCAAAGAAGAACTGCAAAAACTGTTGGATGCAGGATTCATCTACCCCATCTCGGATAGCGAGTGGGTGTCCCCTCTGGTGTTGGTACCCAAGAAAAATGGAAAGTGGAGAATCTGTGTGGACTACCGGGAACTGAACAAAGCCACCAAGAAAGACCACTTTCCTCTACCTTTCATAGATCAAGTGTTGGATGGACTAGCAAGGAAGAAGTTTTTCTCTTTCCTAGATGGGTTCAGCGGGTATAACCAGATCCAAATCAGCCCGGAAGACCAAGATAAGACCACCTTCACTTGTCCTTGGGGTACCTTTACTTACCGAGTCCTTCCCTTTGGGCTATGCAACGCTCCTGCCACTTTCCAAAGAGCAGTATTGAGCATCTTTTCTGAGCTGGTCCATGATTCGGTGGAAATCTAAATGGATGACTTCACTCCCTATGGGTCCAACTTCCAAGAAGCATTGTCCAATCTGGGAAACATTCTAACCAAGTGCATTGAGATGAACCTGTCCCTTAGTCCAGAAAAATGTGAATTCTTGATGACTGAAGGGACCATGCTAGGACATACCATTTCTCGCCAAGGATTGCAGGTGGATCCTAATAAAATTGCTCTCATCAAAAAGGTTCCACCTCCTCAGAAAGTAAGAGATGTTAGGAGTTTCCTAGGCTTAGCAAGATATTATAGAAGGTTTATGAAAGATTTCAGTAAGCTAGCCTCGCCACTGTTTGGCCTCTTAGCAAAATATGTTGAGTTCAAATGGACGGACGACTGTCAAAGGGCTCTGAATGAATTAAAGGATAAGTTGGTGTCCGCCCCGATATTAAGAGGTCCAAACTGGGCCCTACCTTTCCACATCCACACTGATGCCTCAAACAAAGCCATAGGGGTAGCCTTAGGATAGGTTGAACAAAAACTCCCATATGCCATATACTTTGTCAGCAAAAACTTATCCAAGGCAGAACTGAACTATACTGTAATTGAGAAAGAGTTCCTGGCTGTGATCCATGCCCTGAACAAGTTCCAACACTACATCACTGGCTATCAAAAATTTGTACATATTGATCATGCTACAATTAGATAATTAATGAATAAACCAGATGTGAATGCTCGTATTATTAGATGGTTACTTCTGTTGCAGCAGTTTGATTTGACTATCGTTGACAAACCAGGTAAAGAAAATGTTGTTGCTGACTTCTTGTCTAGATTGGATTTACCTGCAGGTGAAGATGGAACAGTGGACGACCAGATGCCAGATGAACATCTGTTTGCTATCTCAGTACTCTCCCCATGGTTTGCTGATATCGAAAACTATCTGGTCTCAGCACAGTTCCCTCTGCATCTATCTTCCAAAGAGAAAAGCAAAATTGTAAGGAAGAGTGCCTCGTTCACTTGGATCGGGGGCAACCTGTTCAAACTTGGCCCTGATCAGATCTTAAGGCATTGTGTAAGGGAGGAGGAGGTCTTTGACATCCTCCTAACCTGTCATGACGGGTCTTGTGGAGGACATTTTTCAACCAAGAGGACTGCCTTCAAAATTCTACAGGCAGGCTACTATTGGCCCACGCTTCATCAAGATGTCAAGAGATATATCAGCCAATGTGACCGATGCCAAAGGATGGGGAAGCCAACCCCAAGGGATGAAATGCCTCTCCAACCTCAAGTGACTCTTGAACCATTTGAGAAGTGGGGCATGGATTTTGTGGGTCCTATCAATCCTCCTTCAAGGCAAAGGTCTTACATCATTGTGTGCACAGACTATCTGACAAAGTGGGTAGAAACCAAGGCAATCAAAGGAGCGACAGAAGAAAAGGTGGCTGAGTTTTTAAGAGAAAACATCTTCTACAAATTTGGTTACCCAAGAGAGCTAGTCACCGATCAAGGAAGCCAGTTCACCTCCAACTTAATTGAAGATTTTCTTGCTCATCACAAGATCAAGCATAGAACTTCCACCCCCTATCATCCTCAAGCAAATGGGCAGGTGGAAGTCACCAATAGAGCATTAGAAGGGATTTTGACTAAGGTGGTGAGCAGCAACAGAAAGGATTGGGTAGATCGC
Organism: Pinus tabuliformis; assembly: GCA_031772625.1. NCBI lineage: Eukaryota > Viridiplantae > Streptophyta > Pinopsida > Pinales > Pinaceae > Pinus > Pinus tabuliformis. The sequence goes on from CM062805.1 coordinate 232,337,540, forward strand.
CTGGTTGAGGCCACCTGGGCTTACAACACCACTTGGAAGACCAAACCGGTTTCACACCTTATGAACTGGTCTATGGGAAGAGAGCTTTGTTGTCAATAGAGTTCGAGTACAACACATTGAGGATGGCAACTTAGCTAGACCTAGATCTTAGCCATGCCCAACAAGAAAGGTTATTGCAGCTGAATGGGCTAGATGAACACATAATGCAGGCCCTTCTCCACTCAGAAGTGGTTCAGCTTTAGAGGAAGATATGGCATGACCGGCACCTCAATGACAAGCAATTCCAACCGGGAGATTGGGCGCTGTTGTATGATTCCAAACACAAGGATTTCAAGGGGAAGCTGAGGACAAGATGGTTAGGGCCATATGCAGTGGAGAAGTGTAATGATAATGGGTCTGTTCTTATCCGGACCATCGATGAGGAAGCCATCCCCATGCTCGTCAATGGGCATCGACTAAAGATCTACAGGAAACCTCTTTCGAGGCAAGAGTTCATCAAAACTGTGGAAAAATCAGTGTTGGTCGTAGAGAAGGGTTCTACCTCTGTTTTGGGCATACCTTGAGCATCCAAAAAAAAAAAAAACATAATAAAAAGATCCTTGGGTGAAAACCTTTCTGAGGCTCCCAAGGCAGATGGTAGGGGTGAAAACCTCATTGAGGCGCCCCTCCTGTCTCTATGAAAAAATGGAATAAAAACAAAAATACCCTTGGGTGAAAACCTCTCTAAGGCGCCCAAGGCAGATAGTAGGGGTGAAAACCTCATTGAGGCGCCCCTGCTGTCTCCTCAAAAAAAGAAAAAAAGAGAGAAAAAAACCAAGGAAAAGAAAAAGAGGCAGAAACAGAAAAACAGGCTCAAGCTTTGGAAATTAATGCAGGTTGTAGGTATTCCATGTAGAAAAGGAGGCCTCTCAACTCAAGGATAAAGGTCCCTACCATGCTACCAGGTGACCTCACCAGCACTCCCTCCAGAAACACTCATCTCTTCCAAGGTTTGGGCACGGTCTCGTCATAGTTTAACCTCCTATAGGAAGCTACAGGAAGTTCTGCATTTCTATAGGAAACTTCCGGTAGAATCTTGGGACGGGCTAGGACCGACTGTGTAGAAGAATTTGAAGCCCGAAGACCAATAAGGAGGCATGCAACCAATGTTTTTCTCCATCACCCACTGCTGTCGCCTCCTTCCACCATCATTGCTGCCATACGACTGAAATACCTGCGCAGTCAAACCAGAACGTTGGACTCTCAGAAGAAATCATTTTCAAATGAAAAACAAAGCATGCAGAGGCCACTGCGCTACCTGTCAAGGCAATCTGAAGACCCTGCAACCGTGAACGTGACTCCACCATTTCAGCATGCACCCGAGGAGGAGGAACGACTACAGGATGTCCTACAGGAATCCTGTAGCAGTTGATCCGGCTAGACGCATGCCATGAAGATACCTGAAACTCGTGAGCCGGTGCATGCACCATCCACAGCCAAGCAACTGGTTTTGTAACCAGCAACAGTCAGCGAAAAGGAGCTCCTGTGCCTGTGCACGAAGTAGCAGCAAGCGGATCCGTCACCCTCGTCCTGAAGCATGAGAAAAATAACGTCATGGCCGCACAGGTAAGTGCCTCACCCTGTTTCGTCAAATTATATGAATAATGCTTTAAAATGTGTGTAAATATGAAAATGAATGGGTTGAGCAAGTCGGGTAGCCATTCAACTGGCCACCACAACCAACCCAACGGCTTCGTCTGATCTGAAAAGCGTTGGGTGTGTCGACGAGGTAGGAAATGGACACGTGGGAAGAGTCCAGTCGGAGAGAAGCGACGATCTAACAGGAGTGGCGGCGGTATATATGCAGGAAATGATTCGGCGGTCAGGCAGACATGCAGTGGAATGATCACAGGTGATGTCGGCCAACAGGCTAACAGGGACAGCTCACCCCCGCACCACGAGTTCCGCAGAGATTCAAATCTACCGGCTAGATCGCGTATGGCGCACTACACTCATTTATTCCCAACCGCTTTGCAGCCGAGTACGCATCCGCAATTTCCTGAAGGTTGATACTCCGAGTTCTCGGCCTATTCAAACGTCTTGTTGTTGTACAGAAGGCCCAGAACCACTGAAGCGATCCCCAGAACCTGTGCACGACTTCTACAGGAAGTTGCGCTACAGGAAGCTCAACAATACGGAGAAATTAAACTGTTCACGTCAAAGGTGGCAAGTTTGGAACGAGGTAAGCCTGAACATAGTCCTCCCATGCAATTGGTTCAAAAGGTGGTGAAGTTGACGTATCAAAGGGGTAGAAAAACGTAAATTTCAGTCTGTGCATGAATTTGCAAGTGTCTTCTTATTTCTGCATGAGAATTGTCGTCGTAGTGTGTATGCGGGATTTTCTACAGGGTTTGGTTCATAATTGAGCCACTGCCAAGGCTCACCTGTAGACAGTCGTGAATTTATAAACTGTGTGCATGATAGAGGCGTAACTCTGTGCTCTGTCTAAGGAAATCCCAAAGATCCATCTTTTTATACACGCCAGCCAGCTCAGGCCAACACAACGAGCTTTTACCATGCTGGGTGGGTTCATCAGGAAAGAGCCTACAGACTCCAAGAAGCTATGGGAAACCCCTGAGGTGGTAGACCTGTTTTCTCGTGCACGGTGGATGTCATTCTGTGACAAGCTTCAAGGTCACGATGACGAGGTTGCAGAGGAATTCTTGTGATCCTTGCAGCCAAAGTCCAAAACGTTGGCTGTTGTCAACTTTAGAGGTTTGACCCTCAGACTCACCCCACAGTTCATTAGCAGGGTCACTGATCTACCGATGGGGGTACCTTGGGATAAGGAGGAGAGAGAAAACTGGGCCAGAAGGCTAAGAAGGAATTCTTTTTGCCGGATGAGCAATTCTCAGAAGACAAGAATGGAGTGTGAAGAACCAACCTACAGCCATTCTGGAGTGAGGTCAGCCTCCAAATTATGAAACATATCACGTGCGAGGGGCGGTTCAGCATCGTGTATGGATACCATTTTCGGCTGCTCACAAAACTTAGGCACCAAATGGACCTGCCCTCAAAGAAAAAGTTGAGCATCCCTTACTTCCTCCTGCAGTCCATGACCGAGTGTGCCATTAAGCTGAGAGAGGGGACACCAGATCAGATAGCCCATCATGGGCTCATTAAGCTCCTTGTGGAAGATGCACTTCACACGTATACTGCCCCTCTCTCTTGGGAAACCTTCCGAAATTTGACTAAGGATGATGACATCCGAGTGTTGGCTGAGGAGCTCACCTCCTCCAGCAGCGAGGAGAAGGAACCAATTCAAACAGAGAAGAAAGAGAAAGGCCAAGAAACCATGGCCAAAGCACCAAAGAAAGAGCACAAGGGAAAACAAGAGGAAAAACAAGTTGCCAAAATAGAGGATGACAAAACCATATTAACCCCCAAGGAGAAACGACTACAGAGCAGGGTGGAAAGGACTGAAAAGGTCCATGTCAGTGAGGGCACCTCTAAGGCAGCCTCAGCAAAATTGAAAGAAAAAGCACCCTCAGCCAAGCAGGCTAAAACGGTGCCATCTGTTTCTACAGGAAAATTGAAAACGGCTTCTACAGGAAGCCAGAAATTAGCCACTACAGGGCTTTCTACAGGAAGTCCTGAGAAAAGAACACAGAAGGAGAAGACGATCAAAATTCTTGCTCGGGAGGCAGCAGCTGTGCTAGCCACCCTATGTACCTCTCCCAAGCCAAAGGAGAAATGCAAAAGGGAGACTCCTCTGTATTTCAAAGCGAGGAGAAGTGTAAGAATTAAAACTGGCAGGCCCCAACCTCCATCTAAAGACCCAATTACCATCGAAGACACCCCTACCTCGCCAAGGGAGAAGTCCCCCTCCAAAGTATCAGTCACTTATAAGCGAGGGAGCCCCAAGACAACTACCTGGAGGGAGAGAATGGAAAGGTCAGTGTCAAAAACCCCTCTACAGGATGTTGAAGCAGTTCTACAGGAAACTTTAGCCAGGCTCAAGGAGACCGAAAGAATGGAGGGGGAGTCAGCCACCTCACCACAAAGGGAAGTAGAGGTAGAACACATCATGGAGCCTAGCCCCCAGCCCAGCTTGAGCTCTTATTATAACTTTTTGTAGGCCGGGAAAATTATCCCACAAAAATTCACAGTACCGCTCTTCTTTGCATTGGAAGAAGAAAGAGTACGAACCCACACGTGGATGAGGATAGCTAAATCTAAAGGAGTAGCAGATATAGGCCCCTTGGAGGAACAACTCAAGGAGGCAAGAAAGGAATTAGCTATGGTCAAGCACGTGGGAAACTGCCAGCGAGTATTTCTACAGGAAGAAAATCAGAAGCTCAAACTGCAGCTACAGGAACAGAGGAAAGAAAGGGGCACAGCATCAGAGGACACTACAGCAGAACCTCAAGGCAAAGAAGGAATGCAAGCTGGACCCGAGGAACTAAACCAGCATCTACAGGAAAGGGAATTGCAAGCAAACATAGAGATACAAGCTCTCAAACAGCAGTTGCAAGAAAAAGAGGCACAACTGGCCTACATGGCCAGTTGGGCTATGGATGCTCTACAATGTAGGCAGCTGGCCAAATCTTATGGCCTATACCTACGGGACCAGTGGCTGCAATTCCAGATTAATGCATTAGCATAGAGGGGTATTTCCCAGATTCAAAACCCCCAGCAGTTCACAGATTTATGCAACAGTAGCTCCTCAGAGGACAAGGCCAAGCTATCGGAGTTCTACCTCCATAATTTGGCCCTTCCTAATGTAACTTCATGGGATCCCAACACAGTTGTGGGAGATATGCAACTAATGGCATTTACCTCATGGTTAGACCACGAAGAAAAGAGAGCGACAGAGGTCAAAGATGTTATGAACCGGGAGTTACATGAACCACTGTTAATCAGAGCAGAGCCAGGGGACCCCACTGCATTGATATCCGCCCACCAACACCTAACAACCAACCCGCAGGCTTTACTAAAATATATGGATCAGCAGGCTCAGGCTATAGCACATTTCGAGGATATGGAGCGACTACTAGGGGACAATTGTGTTCATGCTTGCACCCGGAGGTGGAACACATTGTCCCACAGCCTCAAAATCAGGGAGTATCACACTCCAACTAGAATGAGGGAGGGCCTAGTACGGGTACCTCTCTACAAGAAGTCCATGCAGAACCTCCAGGCCAGCTAGATAGGCCTCAAGCTAAGCCCACCTTTACTTTTGGGATTGGTAGAAGGCAACACAGAAAAAGAAGAGCATAAGAAGTGGGAGGAGGTGGAAAGAAAGGCTGGGTTCCATGACAGTGAGGAGGATACTACTTCAGAAGCCTGGGATGTGCGAGTGGCGGTTAAAGAAATGAATTATGAGGAGCTGGATTAGTTGCTCAAGGATGAGCAATCATTTTAGCAGGGGGGTGATGATGAGCCCCAAATTTGGTAACATTTTGGGCTCATTTGGCCTAACTACCCTTGTTCAATCCTTCATTTTTCATAACTTATGCATTATTTTTTAGTATGTTTATGTCATTTGTACGAATAAGGGTAGTCGCTATTCCTAGGTGGCTAACACGTGCTCATTTCAGGATTTTTTGACACATGTTGAAGCAAAACCGAGCAGACATGGGCTAGGAGACAGCCAATCTTGGGTTGAGGATTCGTAGGGGGGTTGTCTATGGCATTAAATAGCCTCCCTTGGGATCTTCACCACCAACTCCAAGCTCCAAAGGCCACCAAAACCAGATCTAGAAGGCAGCCAAGCAGATTTCTTGGAAGTAGCTATTCACTCACAGTTTGGGCAGCCAAGTCCCATAGATTTAGGAGGCCAGCTAGGGCCTCGTAGTGTATAAATGTTAAGGCTTCAGCCTTCGAAAATGACTTTGGAAAAATTCTTGCATATTCTGCACTACGTGCTGTTAGCTCTGTTTTGTTCTTTTGTAGCCATTATTGGCATAACTCTTGACTTATGATTATTTTTGATAATGGGAAGCAGTTAGATTTGATATCAGCTCTAAGTTTTTTATAGGAGCCATAGCTCTCGGGATTGGGCCCAACCTGAGAGCCTAGGGCCTCCTTATTTTTATTGTTATCTTTCCTTTCAGCACTGTGATTTTCCTTTTATGCATCTGAAACGAAGTTTGTTGAGCTAGATTTAGTTGTGTTGGTTAAGTAGGTTATTGTTGAGGAATAGAATTACTTCAGATGTGTAGAACAGATTGATAAGATAAAGATCTATAAAATCTCCATAAAAGGGTTTCCTGCACTCTCAGTCACCTCTCCCTTATTGGAACAGGGGCTGGAACTGTGGAACCAATGCTACTCAACAAAAACACTAGTTTTCTTGACCATGAAATCATTGGTGTAATGTTTTTTTCATTTGTAGAAGTTAGTCATGCGTTCAAACCTTTTTAGATGTTCCTTTGATTAAGTGTTGTACATGGTTCTCTTTGGAAATAAATTTGATGTTCATTTGTTTCATTGACAGTTTGGATAGATTAGCTAAGATTCCGATTGTATGCAGGGTTTGGTTGATTCAGTTAAGTGCACACCGTGCAGGGCATATCCATCTTTCTCTCATCCACCTAAGCTTCGTCCAGGCCAGCTGCTCCATCTCCTAGTTAGCATCTTTGTCTCACAACTACTCTTCTGTCCACGTAACCCTACCTTCTTACTCTTCCATTGCCTTAGCCTTCCTTAAGACCAGTTAGCTCCCCACACCCTCTCATCACTTCATCCATCAGTCACTGGGTCATCTCAGACCCCTACCCTACCTCCCTATCCATTCATGCATCCTCTTTCACTCACCCATCTTCCAAAATCCAATGTCAGAACATCCTGTAGAAATTTCTGAACATCCTGTAGAAATCCTTGAAACATCCTGTAGAACCCCTGCAGACTTCCTATAGAAGCTCACAAGTGAGGTTGCTAGATAGCCAAACTTGGTGAAACTCTTTGGAAGGGTGTTAGGGACTCCTTAGACCCTCTCTAAACCTTCCCAACCTTTTCCAAGCATTTCTCCTCCTTGATCCACCCCTGCACAGCAAGAAGCCAGTTAAAAGTACATGTATGATAATTTTGATAACGTAATCAAAAATACAAAAAAAATGTGTTCTTTAGATAGAGATATCATAGGCATGTGCATTTCACCTTTTTAGAAGTAATGACATCTTTTTCAATAGTTTTCATCCTCTCCTTTGCATCAGTAGGACTAGCTGGTAGAATTAGGGTTTGTTAGGGTTTATGTTACTCTTTGACTTTCAGTTTCTTTCTGCAAGTAGATCAGCTTCCTTTGAGTTAGCTTCCATCCATCAGGTACAAAGCTTCTTCTAAGAGCTCATAGAAGTTGGCTTGAGCCCCTAGCGGACTTGTGCCAGCTGACCAGTGACAGCTGCGGCAAGAGCTAGTACTTGTGCATACATCACCGTCGCTTCCAAGTTTGTTACGAACTACCGGGTTGATAAGAGTAAAGAAGGGAGTCCCAGGAGTTGCAGCATTATTTCTGCAATACTGGAGCCCACCACATAACACATAATATATAACTAGGGGAAAGCACTAGCCTAAAACCTCATCTCTGCATTATCATACAAGTGGAAATATAACCAGTATTACAAAAAGAATCAGCTCAAAAGTTATCCTACTCTCTCTGCAATACCTCTGTTGCTCATAGACAGTCAAAGGCCTCTATCTAACCTCTGGTCTGCCCTCCAAGCCTCCTATTTCCTTGCGCAATTCTGATTGGGGTCTAGTGTAGCCACTTGTGTGAATTGGCCTCTTCACACACTCACTAACCTTTGATCCAACTACGTAGTCCTGAAGGAGATAAATCCTCATCATGGATGAGATTCCTTTATAGGAAAAACATTCATCCAACTGATAGTACACTGTCCCTTCTCTTATCTCAACTGGGTCTCTGTCTGAACTGACATGCATGAGTTATTCATGAGAGAACCTTCAGTTATCTGAAGTGCAACAGTTATATGCAAGCATGCATTAACTAACTCAACTTACTTAATTTAAACAAACTGTTTAAATCAATTATAACTGGAGTTGACTCAATTAACTAAGCCAACTAATTACTACTCAATATAGAACTCATCCTTATCTCTTTAACTGATGGATAAATTCATCAATTAATAGATAAACTATTGCATTTCCTCACATAGACTTCATGTTTGATTTTTCACAACTAATTAACTCATGGTGAATTAATTTATTTATTTTCAAACAGTTGTTAAGTTCAAATTCGAATTTTACTTCCTATTTTTAGTCCAGGAACTGACTAAAATAGGAATCCATCCTGAACTGCTAAAAATAGCAATTCTATTTTTAGCACTTCCATTTTCATTCCATGTTGCCCAGTCCAGCACTTGTACCCAAACTACTATTTATAGCAGTGCTATTTTTATCACTTCTATTTTTAGCATTTCATTTTCAACAACAAATTGAGTTGGTGTCATGATTTTATTAATTCCTTTGATGGCAACACAACAAGGGTAAGAGATTTACATTTTACGATCATTGAGGAGTCTATTGCGGAACCTACAAGGCCACCTACTGAAGGAGAAAAATGGTTCAAGAAGCACATGTTATAGGGCATAGATTTGAATTTCTTCTTGAAGGAAAATTCTCAAAACCCTGACTTGAGCATTGGAGTTACTTGTAGCATGCTAAAGCCCGAATGGACCAATGTTCTAAGGAATGCTCAAATGTTTTTCACCTGTGAAGGAAGGTACTCAAAAATTTATTTATTTCACTTGATATTTTTGTGTCGCTTAGTTGGTTTTAGTAATATGAGTTTTCCATATGTTTTACACCAAAGTTTGCTCAAAGTGAACACTAAGGCCAAAACTAGAAGTGAATTACTTTCTCATGACATATGTCATCATGGTTTAATTAAAATGTTATACACCCATGAATTAAGTAAGCATGTAGAGAAGTTAAGACAAAGAACATGGAGAAACCTTGCACCTAGAAGACAGAGAAAGAGTAAGACAAAAAACCCCGTTGAAACCCTAAATCTATAGGCAGAGGCTGAGTCTAACCATCAAATTCCTATTGAAGAAGCTACACAAAACCCTATGAGAGAACCAAAAATTAGGGTTTATGAAAGACAAATAAAGAGACAAAGAAATCAAGTGAAAGAAAGTGAGGAATCAAAGCATATGGAGGTAGAAGACAAGAAGGGAAAGCATCCAAGCAAGAAAATAGGGGAAACCAACGAAAAAACATAGGAAAGGGTTTATTATTTTAGGAAGCCTCATACTAGGCCTACCAACAAGTTGAGGTTAGATTTAAAAGCTAAATTCAACCCTAAATTGAAAGAACCAATAATTATTGATGAAGATGAGAATGTATAACCTTCCAAAGAAAACAAATAAATCTACAAAGAAAGTGAAAATAGAGTCTAGAAAACCAAAATGAAAGAAAACCTTAGTAGCTGATAGAGGCATTCATGAGAGGTGTAAGAGAGTCACAATATCAATGGTAGTTCATGACAAGTTGATCATGCTTGCTCAAGTTGTTGAAACCATGGAAGATTGAGCATGCATGCATATGAAGTTTCTATGATTTTTTGATATGAAATCGACAAGAGAAAGGTGCCTTAGGAGGTGGAGACAATTGTGAATTGGTTGCATGACTTGAGGCTATTTTGTAGGTTCATGTATCTCACAAATAGCTACAAAGGAGGATTACAAAGTGCAGTGACAATGCATGATCCTAAAACCCAATGAAAATTTTCCAAAACCAAAATTCTAGTAATCTCACTCCTCAATATTTTCCAGAAAAGCAGCAGAGATCTTGTACCAACTTTCATAGATGTGGTTTTTTTGTCTATATGCCAAGCTGAAATTCAAATAGCTGGATTAATACTAATTAAATTATATTTTATAAATTATATTACGAAGATATTGTAATATTTGACAGTTAATTTCCCAAACATTATGGATCTTCAACTTTATGTAATTTTCCTATATAATATATGAAAAAGAAGGAAAAAATGTTGGATTTTGAGTAAAAGAAGTCTATTTTTCTGTGTGCTTGTCAAATTATATGATTTTTATAGTGCCAATACTAGAAGATTGTGATCAATGAAACAAAGATTCTTGTGATGGTGTTCTCAGTCTATGTTTCTTTAAGTGACAATTTTTTCCTTCTATGTGATGCCCATTAATGGTTTGTCTTCTGATGTTTGAATAAAGGTAATGTGACAAAATTCATTGTTTTAATGCTTTGTTTCATCTATTCTAAACATCTGCACTCTTTCTTCTAAAGCTACTAGGATTCATGTTTCATGCCCTGCTATAGTGGATTGTTGTTTCTATATTCTACTGCCATCTCAAATGACATTTTGATAGGTCTAAAGTATGCCATCTACCCTACCTCTATTCATATTGAGCATGTATCTAGTGTCTTGGTAACTTCATCTAAAGCCTAGTTTGCTGACTCCATTGCCTAATGGATTGATCGTCTCATACCCAACCAAACCTTACTTCGATACCACTTAACTAAAGATCTAGTCATTTTTTTGAAGACACGTTTAGTTTCTAAGCATTTAATGATTAATTTGTGAGAGAGATCCGTATCTGGATTGGAGGTGCTCACCTCCATTCTATAAGATTTTTTTGAAAGGGTTACCTTAGGATTTTTTCTTTCACAACCAAGAATAGATTTTGAGTGATAACAATATGAGAGGATAGATAATTAATTTAATTTTATGGTTTTACTCATTGATAAATACTAATCTTTCACATTGGTAGTGATGTTATTATTTTTTTCATATAACCCAATTAATTTGATTCTTACAAGTTCTAGTGTTCACATGAAGAGTAACTTATGAGAACCTTAGATATGATTTACTTACACTTGTTGAACCATTTTCTTGGTGTCCAAGTTCTCCTATCGGATGATGGAATTTTCATTTCACGATGTAAGTATGTTATAATCCAATGAAGAAATTTCATATGAAAGAGTGGAAATATTTCTTGACCCTTTTGAGTTAAAGTGAAATTAACAACTCATTGTATCTCTCTAAATATTGATGCCACTTGGTATCAATATCTTGTGCATGGTCTCAAAAATCCAAGGGGAAAAGGACCTGGACAGAGGTGATAGCTTGGGAAGGACAAAACACTCTGTAACCTAGAATATCATGTCAGCTTTTTTCGTGGCCACCTCCAGCACGCTTGGACCCAGCCAAGCTATGCCCTGGCCCCATGGCAGAGATGAACCTGAACCCTAGAGCCCTCTCATTCAAAGACATGGTCACGGGTCGACCTCCATACCAAGAATCTTTCTTCACAAAGTTGGTCTCCAGCTCTGCCTTCCAACCCCCTGGAGGAAACTCTGAAAACAGAGAAGCTAACCACACCCAGTAGAAGGAACAACCTCAAAGAAACAGAGAAATAGAGAAAGGGAAAAAGAAAGAATCACTCTTAGAAAATGGAATAGCCTCGGCTAACCCCTCCTCCATAGACACAAACACAACAAAGAAATAGGAGCAACAACAATAATGGAGGACAAAAACAAAGAATAACTACAACCCCAAAGCCAAGAAAATCCTAGAACTGGAAATCTAGGACTCATGAGTTTCAGTCTACAGAGAATACATGCAAGAACATGTAGTCATATGTAAATTTATGGGCATATGGCCAACCGAAAAATCCATGAATTGTTGGATACAAAGAAAATGGACACCCAAGGGGGAGATAAGACTCCAACTAGGTTCCAAAGGATTCTTCACAGTAATCTTTGACCTCCTAGAAGAAAGAGACAAAATTTTTGAAGGAGGGCCTTATTTCTTCAACTCAACATGCCTATACATGATATTCTGGAAGGACAATTTTACACCAAAAAAGAAGGACTTCACAAGAGTTCCAGTTTGGGTGTGCCTCTATTCCCTACAACTAATTACGGGGCTCCCACAGTTTTAAAGGGCATAGGAGACCAACTGGGGGAATATATTAAAATTTCTGAAGAAACAAGAAATGTTCATTACATCTCCTATGCTAAAATATGCATGTACATAGATGTCTCTGGATCCCTTCCCGACGCAATCAAATTAATTTTCAGGGATGAATTCTGGTTACAAAACATAGACTATGAACACATCCCCTTAAGGTGCAAGAAGTGCCATGAGCATGTCACCTCTTCAGAGACTGTCCTCTAAACAAAGCCCCTCAAATATTTGATCATGTGAGAAAAAAAAAGACAGTGAAGGATACATCCGATTCAACCCCGGGAATAATAAGAACAAGAAAAATACTATCCCCAAAAATCATCGGCATAATGAGGAAAATCAAAGCCCTTTCGATGCCTTGAACATCACACAAGAACAATTGGATCCAAACTATCTGACAGGAGATGAAGTAGGAGAAGAGGAAGATATTCAAGCAGACAGAGAACTAGATGATAGGAATGCAGATAACGGTAACACATAAAAAAAGCACCCACAAGAGGACACTGAAATGGAACAAATAGCGACTGAGGAAACTCCATAGGAGAGTGCCATAGAAGAAGCATTGGAGGGGGTTTACCTCCTAACCATTGTAGAGGAATGGAAGTTAAATGGTATAAATGCAATACTAGAACACCAACTACAAAAAATTGAAGGAGATTACCTCCTCCAAGATGATCTAAAACTCAAGGCACTCCGCCCCTCACAAGAAAGAAACATTTCAAAAGGAATCTTAGCAAACATTCCAGTAGGAGGACTCAACTTCAAAGTTCCAAGTCGAAAAAGAGTCCAAAAGACCACTAGTCAACTCCTCCAAGAATTGGGATCCAAGCTCATCAATGAAGGAAAGGTAAAAGATCTTGCCCTAAACCCTTCTCCTTACTTATGAATTGCATTTCTTGGAATATAAGAGGACTAAACAATCCTGGGAAGAAACGAATCTTGAAAAATAGAATCATGTCTGACAATCCTGATATTCTCCTTATTCAAGAAACCAAACTTGAGTCAGTGCACCCTTCTCTCCTTCAAAACACCTGCTTCAAGCCTTACAACTTCTTAGCCAATTCAATGATAGGTTATGTAGGAGGGATCATGACATTATGGAAAAACTCGAAGTTTGACCTCATCTCCTCTTTGGCAACTCACCATTCCATTACCATTGTCCTGAGAATCATTGGTACCAAGGATAGTATCTGTATAACCAATGTCTATGCCCCCACAAGGTCATAGACCAAATCAAGATGCTTCAATGCATCTCCAACCTGCTTGACCCCATACATCTCCCTTTCAAAATCATAGTAGGTGATTTCAACATGATTACTAATCTCGCAGAGAAAAGGGGAGGCATCTGAAAGCTAGATAAAGACTCAGAGGCTTTCCTTTCAACCATAGAAAGGCTCAAACTCATCGACATCCCCACCAGCAATGGCATTTTCACTTGGAACAACCAAAGAGGAGGGGAATGACAAATTTCCTCTTGGCTAGACCATTTCCTCCTATCAGAATAAAACTACCTAACCTCTTGGGAAACAGAGGCTCATATCCTCCCACAAGCAGGCTCAGATCACTGGCCCATCTCTCTAAAGATACAAATCTCCACTGGTCCTAAAAACAAGCCTTTTAGATTCGAGGCCTTTTAGTTGGATCACTTGAACTTCCTGGATAGAATGAAGCAATGGTGGACCAACCCTCCCACCATATTCGACAACAAAATTTACTCCTTTCAACAAAAACTAAAATATATCAAAGAGGAAATCAAAAAGTGGAACAGGGAATCATTCAACAATATCATCACGGAAAAAAAAAAAATGGAGCTCAAGTTGGAGCTTCTCCAACAAAACATCATTGAAGAGTGGTTCATAGACAACAGCAAGCAAGAGGAACAAAAACTACAACAAAGCTGGGAGGAAAGGGATACCTAGGAAGAGAATTTATGGCAAAAAAAAATCCAGAATCAACTGGCTAAAATGTGGGGAAAATAACACTACATTTTTCCACAAATCTATGATACAACATAGAAGGAACAACATAATTCTAGCTCTGAAGAATCGGTATGGGTATCTCATTCACTCTGTAGAGGAGATGGAAGTAGAGCTCACTCACTACTTCACCTCTCTTCTCAAGGAGCTAAGGAATGACCAGGATCAGGATATCAAAAATGTCACCAAACACATTCCCAAGATCCTTACAAAAGATCATAATAAAATTCTCTTACGAAAATTTTTCCTACAGGAAGTGGAGGATGCTTTCATGGGTATGCCCAATGGTTAAGCCCCTAGTTCGGATGATTTTACCATATATTTCTACAAAGCATGCTAGCCTATCCTTAAAAATGAGGTCCATTCCCTTGTTAAAGAATCCTGCATTCAAAAATCCATCCTAAAAGTTCTCAACTCCATGTTCCTCACTTTGATTCCCAAGGGAAAATCAGGTGACTCCCCAGACAAGTTTCATCCCATTGCCCTTTGCAATTTCATTTATAAAATTATCTCCAAAGTCCTAGCAAATCATCTGAAATCTAACTTGCCTCTCCTTATCTCTCATCATCAATCAGGATATGTGGAAGGCAAGAAAATTATGGACAACATCATCCTCTCTCACGAACTTATCCACTCTCTCAATGGAAAAAGAAACCAGTCATGATGATTCAATTAGACATGTCTAAAGCCTTTGAAAAGATAAGTTGGGAGTGTATGAGACAAGTTCTGGCTGATTTTGGGTTCCACAAGGAGAGTATCAAATGGATCATGGCAATGGTGTCTAGTGTGTTCTTATCCATCCTCTTGAATGGCTCCCCTATGCCACCCTTCCATCCCTCCAAAGGACTTAGGCAGGGGGACCCTATCTCTCCTTTTTTCTTTCTCATCATGGTTGAAGGGCTTAGCCGCTCTATTTCTATGGCCTTGCAAGCCAACAAGCTATCTGGTCTCCAGCTCCATGCCTCTGCTCCTCCCTCCATGCACTAGAAATTTGTGGATGACACCCTGCTCATGGGGCTCCCGATAGTCAGAGAAGCTTCCTCTTTCAAGACCATTCTTTCCAACTTTTTTGCAGCCTCTGGTACCTCCATCAATCTAGAGAAATGCAAGTTGATCTTCTTTAACACCCCTCTGCCTATCTGCAAGAATATTTCTAGACTCCTTGACTTCCCCATCATCTTTCTCCCCTCCAATTATCTAGGGGTCCCCTTGACAGACAGGCCACTATCCCGAGCTACTTGGGAAGCTCTGATCAACAAACTAGAGAAAAGGTTAGCCAATAGGACATTTAGATCACTTAATCTGGTTGGTTGTCTTGTCCTTGTGAATTTTTTCTTACAAGCGATCCCGCTCTACCTATACTCGGGTCTGGCAACCCCAAAAGTGATCTACAATAGGATCAAAAACATGAAAAGGAACTTCTTGTGGAGAGGAGTAGAGAAAAAGAAGAAATGGACTCTTTTTGCCTGGGAAAAAATGTGTAGGCCTAAAAAAGACGATGACCTTGGTCTCAGGGATATTGACCTCCTAGGGAGGCTCTAGGAGCTAAAACTCTATGGAGATGGATTTCAAACCCCAACTCCCCTTGGGGAACCCTATGGAAGGCTAAGTACAGTCATACCCTCTCACAAGAGAAAATCATAAGGCTTAACGATAGCATCAAAGGTTCAGTTATCTGGAACCAAGCATGGGAGAATAGGGCCATCATCCAAAAACATAGTTTCTGGGAGATTGGAAATGGAGACAAGGCACTCTTCTGGGAAGATGCTTGGAAATAAAGGTCTAAACTTGATCAAGATCAATATCAACAAATTAAGACTGAAATAAACAAAAAAAGCCGCTACAAACCAAAGTCTTCCATTATTGGAAACCAAGCGCAGTTGGGGATGGCTAGAGAGAATGGTTGGATCAAGAGGATTGGGCTCCCCACATCAATCTCTAGGTATGGTTTGTTCTCTCAAATGAACTTCAAAAAATAAAAAACCTTAATGACACCTCAGAGGACAAAATTCAATGGGTAAAAACATTGTTGGTCATTTCAATTTAAAATAAGCATATAGATATATTACAGAGCATGATCAAATTCAACCCGACCCTAAATGGATATCTATTTGGGACAGAAAACATTGGCCAAAAATTTCTATTTTCCTATGGATTGTCCTGCATAGGAAGATTCTAACCTGGGATAATCTAAGAAAAAAAGGATTTGCTAGTCCCTCCAGATGCCAACTTTGTGAGCAAGGGGAAGAAACTTCAAACCATCTCCTAAACAAATGTCTCTATGTGTCCAAACTTTGGGATTGGGTTTTCTTGGTCTTCAATAGTTCAGATTGGGATCCCTCCTCCATAATGATCACCATCTCAAACTGGAGACCTTCCTTCTCCTCCCATCCTTTGGTTAATCGTGCATGGAACATAATCCTAGGTTTGGTCTGCTAGGCTATATGGAAGGAGCACAATGCCATAATTTTCCGAGGCATATCAACTCTAGAGGAAATCACATTATCTAAGATCAAGAGCACCAATTGGGAGACTATGGCTTCATCCCCCTTTTAGATTACCAATGGCCCTCCTAGTAACTCTGATGCGAGAATTCTATCTATGTTGGACCTCCTCTAGATTAGAATCCCTTCCATCCCATCCTCATCCAAGAATGATAAACAGAACGACACTTAGAGGCCACTGGAGTTGGGCACCACCAAGCTTAACTACAATGGAGCGGCGAAAGGTAACCTAGGCCTAGCTGGTTTTGGAGGTCTTCAGGAACAAAAAAGGTGAAATTTTATGGTCTACAAGGGCAACATCGATTCAGCTACTAATAATGCTACTAAACTACATGCTCTAGAACATGGAATCTCCATCGCAAAAAGACTAGAGCTCATCCCTCTGATCATTGAAGGGGACTCCACTCTAGCCACTCAGATCTGTAAAAAGCTCCAACAGGGTATTGAGGTGGAAAAAGTCTTGGGATAACTAGAGCATAAACAAAATTATGTAGTGAATCAAACACAAAATAGACAACATGGAAGGTCTACACTTCTAGGTCATCAGAAGAAAAACCAACAAGATTGAGGATAGGTTAGTGAATGAGGGGACAGTGGGGACCCTTCGGCTGAACTCCAGGTCATGGTAGGATTTGGACGACAACAATCTACATCAACATTGCGTAGCCATTAATGACAAGGACAACTAGATTACCGAACAATAACTATTCGCATACCCTGCGCCACAACATGGATGATTCTAAGCATTGGGAGAAGGATGTTTCTCAGGCACACATGCCTAGACCCGTCATCGGTTCGACAGATGTGTTGGACATTCTTGACTCAACCCCTCTCTCCAGCGAGGTCATTTCCATCCTATCCCATCAGTTCTGTAAGGCTCCTTCTCCACCTCCTTACCCCTATACTTCATACGCTTCCCCATCTGTCCCCTCCCCTTCGCTCCACACACCCCAAGGTCCTCTCGCCTCTATTTATTTCCCCCTCACCCCTATCCTTCCCATCATTCCCTCTATTCTTTGCCCCCCCCCGTATTTCCTCTATTCTCTAGCTATTCTATCTCTCGTGTCCCTCTTTCTACCTCATGGCCTTGAAATGTTGCTCTAGCCCAGCCTCTAGTCAGGGGCATGGGCATGGTAGAGCTGCCTCCCACTAGAATTCTCTGGGTTCACCCCCCTCTACTCACACTGAGACCTCTGATAGGCGTGCATCTTTGACTTCACGACAACAATCAACCCGGGAACTCAATAGCATATCACCAAGCTTGAAGCTCAAGCCAGTGTTCTTTGTAGAGTGGTCTCTTCAAAGGATATAGATGCATAACTCACATGGATCCCCAACCCAGATTTCACTAGAGCATGTAAGAACCTTTATGTGTGCACCATTGAAACTTGGTGGTAGATGAAAATTATCATGGGTCTCACCATGCACGAGCAGGAGGAGCATTCCAAGGTGCTCGAACCCAAAATAGACAGTCTCACGGAAAATTTTGTGTTCTATGTTGAAGCGGTCCACCATTGTCGCTTCATCACAAGGGACTCTCTGCAGTACAAGGTCATTAGGAAGGAATCCACAGTGAAAGTCCACTCGGCCGCTGAAGGGTCGCCAAGCATTAAGAAAGAAATCATTAGAGCCTCCTCAAGCAGATTGAATGCTACTGTGTCATAGGAGGGGAGTACTTAGGAAACTCCCATCAACCTAGAGGACAACCTCATCACTACCAATCCATAATGAATTCTTCTTGTTCTCTTTTGTCTCTTCTACCCCATGGTTGTCTGACTACAATAGACCTCACAATCTTGGAAATAAAGAACCTCAACTTTGTCTGTGTAGTAGCGACTAAGTCTTTACTTCTTATTTTTTAGTCTATTGTAAAAAGGGTTCCTGAGTGGTTCCTGGAATCCATTAACCATTGTAACTATCATAGTTTTCAAAACCCAATTTTGGCAAAGTCGCATTGTAAAGGGAGAAAATAAGCTAGAACAGAAAGTTTAGTTGGTCCTTGTGTCAAGCTCTCTCACCCACACAACCTAACTCATGTAATTACTCTCCTTTCTTAGTAATATATTCTATCTTATTTGCAAAAAAAAAAATCTTGTGCACGATCGGTCTCATTTCTTTGGCTAGTAACAACAACTAAATTCTTTGTAGCCAATACTGTTGCACCAAGAAAACTGAGGTGCACTCTATAGCTTGGGATAGAATATATGTATCACATATATTTGTGATGCTAATACACTCAAATAAAATAAATAAATAAATCGATCGATCGATATTTATGTCCCATAAATAAATAAATTAATTAATTAAAAGAAGAAGAAGAAGCAGCCAAAGTCAACCATTTATTAATTCCCTTAAAATAGATAATAATAAAAAGTACCATAGATTCACTTTAGCATCAAATCTTTCAAGTATAAAGGGGTTTGCAACTAGGTGATTTTTATCACTCTCAATGTGTAATAAATCCTAGGTTAAGATGGATTTATGTTAGTTTCTTGATACATGTAAGAAACAATGGGAAGTCATTGGAAGGAGATAAAATGGACTTTTAGATGCATTTACGATACCTGTTAGCTTAGGGTTTACCATTATTATGGGTAAAATAATACTTTGGTTAGATAAACCTACTGAGATTGGGATGGAGACTAAGTTGATCAATGATTTTCTTCAACCTATGTCTAAATTATTAGCTCAAGTTGGTTGCTTGGTAAGACAAGAATTAGTGCAAGTTTTGTGCTTTATATCACTAAGAATGAGTATAAAGTATATAGGTCTTATCAATTTTAGGCAAAAGGTGGTAAACTTTCAAATATTATTGGATGGGGATGGCCTTCAAGAAGGGAAATTGACTTTAGTCTATTGTGATAATTATAATGTTATTCATATTTTTCATAATCGAACATACCAATTTAGGACCAAACATATTGAGGTTCACCATTATTATTATAGTAGTTGATCTAGGATCAAGTCATTCATCTAGAGTATCTATGCAACTGACCATATTGTTAAAATCTTCACCATCTTTAATAGAGGCCAAGATTGGTGAATTTTATGCTTTGTGTAAGATGAAGGAATATGTCATCAAGAGGGGGTAATTTGTAACGCCTCTCTTATTATGCCCCTAGATCAAGCTTAAAGAGGGATGTTAATATGATATACTTTTAGCTTATGACCATTTAGTGGTCAACTTAAGGTCCCATCTAGTTATGTTAGTGATCCTTTGATGGTCAAGCTATGGTCTTGTTAGGATGTTAGTGGGTGAATTATGGTGGGGTAGGTCCACAAGAGATTGAATCTTGTAGAAGCTCAAAGCATTGCATAAGAGATTTGAAAGAATCATAAATGCATAAATAGCCATATAGTGTGCTATGGAATTCTACACAAAATTCTATAAACACGTCATATTGATATCAACATACAATTATATTAAGGTAGCCTCAAAATAGATACATCAACATTTGTCAAAACAATCCACAAAAACCATCCTTATGAAAATCCCAAACCTATAACAAGGTATTCCATCTCCAAGAGAAAATAAATGAACCAAAGTAATTAAAGATATTCAAATATAAACTAGAATGTGTTTCTCTTCAAAAAAATATAGAAATAACGTGATCCTAAATAATGAACCCAACCTTTGATTCCTTACAATTGTAAGAACCAACAAACAAATTGGGTCCTTGTTTCAAGAGCTTGTTAGCATCAAAATTGAGCTCTTTGAAAACATGTACAAAATATATTTGATTAAAAACAAGAGTTTCTCATTTCATCAAAGAAAGGGATTGGAAATATATTAAACATTATATTATTCCCAAATATCTAAATTGATAACTACTTGAGAATCCCTAAATCCATGAAGATGGGATGCATCTTTTTCCATTAGAAATTTAAGAAGAATCTTTAAGGCAAGGAGTTCAACATAATTATTACGCCCCCCTCCTATTAAAATGTTAATACTAATCAAGGGGTCTTGTTAAAATAAATCAAGCCACCCAGCCCATAATTAGGGGGATTTCATTGGCTAACATCATCAGAGTACCCCAAAATTGTTAATAGGAGGGTGAGAGACTTACCTCTGAGGTGTAAATTTAGGGGCAAATTTGTAATTGATGAAAATGGCCTTGGCTTGAGTAATGCAATAGAAAAAAGGAATAAATATATTCTAAAATATACCCACATTGTGAATCAACCATATGCCCCACAAAACAATCAAAGGAAGAGCTTTAAAATCCTTTAATTCAATCCCTTATTGTCAATGCATGAATAATTCAATGACAATCCCCTTTTTCAAACAATCCTTCACCCCTATTATGATGTCCATTCGCTTGAGTGGTTGGGAAAATGATTTATTATCGTCTTCAACTAGTTTGAATTCCCATAGAGGGGCATGTTAAAGCTCATTGTGATAAGGCTCGAAGAGTAGGTGCCTCATGTGATAGAGTTCACTTTGGTGGGGTCTAGACATCTCGACTCTTGTGAAGTCATAAGTTTTGGTATATTTGGCTCATGGGATGTTGGATATACTCTTGTTGTTATAGTAATATCTAGGAGGTTTAATCATAGACCTTGTTTATATTACTCCAATGGGTTTTCAATTCACCAACATTTAAAAAAGGATACCTGTTTCAACACAAACCTCCTTTTCATAAAGACATAGGATTAGTAAGTGGCTAATATTCTCCTCCTCTCTCTTACATAGAGGATACTTTCTTGGAAAATGTTTATTCATTTTTTACAATACATCCTAAGTGATAGAAAGCCACATTAAGATTGTTATAGCATCATTCAACACTTCAGTAGTTATGATGCTCTGATATGGTCTTGGGCAACCCTTTCCCATTTAGACTTGATCATTTATTAAAAAACACTATTTCAATTCCATACGCGACTCCTCCCTTTCAAAATCACGTACACACGCGGGTAACATAATACCGAACCCACGTACATAATTTAAACTATGAAAAAATAAAAATATTTCCTGTTTCTCGAGGAAGGTTTACAGGTTTCACCGAAAGCCCACCTCCAGGAGCCCATGGCCTAACTGAATCAACTTATTTCTAGGGGTATTTATACACCTCATGGGAAGGCCTAAATCATATATGGAGATATGATATCCAAATTATAGTCCTTTTGTCCCCAGATCAAGTCTGGTTTTCTTGTGCCTCCTGCACTCCCAGTCATAGGAAACCCTTGTTTCCTTGTAGAGATGTTCATCTTCCATTATATGACATCCTTTTGGAGATGCTTGAGAGGTGATATTTGAGGCTTGGGCTAGACGGATCAAGAGGAAGGTTTCGTTGGTGCTGTGGTCAGATAAGGTTGTATTCTTCCACTACTATTTTCTTATATCAATAAAGAAGCTTTGTCTTGTTCCTGATATGTTATAATATCATGTTTTTATGATTCATGTATAATATATCATGATTTATATGTTTATTCATGTATAATATATCATGATCTAACATGTTTATTATGCACACACTTTTAACTAGTTTCTATGTATATGCTTCTTTGAATTGTGCTACAGGTCTGATCACTTTGGAGGAAGTAGAGGTTTTGGACCCTACGGGATTGACATCAAACGTAGGACCTACAGGTACTTCTCTCAAACCCAACTTTAGTAGTTTACATAGTTTCTTGTTTGAATGTATGGTTCTTATTGATA
Source organism: Pinus tabuliformis (assembly GCA_031772625.1). Classification (NCBI taxonomy): domain Eukaryota; kingdom Viridiplantae; phylum Streptophyta; class Pinopsida; order Pinales; family Pinaceae; genus Pinus; species Pinus tabuliformis. Next base: position 232,359,632 of record CM062805.1, read on the forward strand.
GTCCGCCTTCGATATTTTGAGGTTTTCAACCCTTACCTTAGGGAAGTTTTTCCCGCCAACAAAGATCCTTGATTTTAAAGGCATATCAAATCCCAAAGTGGCTTTTGTCACTATTTATGATCCTCAGTTTATCAATGGTACACATGGATTTATATCATAGTCTTCGAGTATAATACCCCAAGACAAGATTCTTAGACAATACAAGTTCATCTTCTATCTCTTTGATACAAACATTCTACATCTTAAACTTAATTGTGTAGATTCCCATTGATCCTTATCATTTGCCTCTAAACCCAAGAAGTTTGCTTGCTTCTATTCATGGCTCAAAATTAAAGGGGATTCTATGGAGGTTGCTTGATCCAAATTACAAATGCCAAGCTTATGAAGATATGTAACCAATTTCTTAGATGGTTTGTAAGCATCTCCACTACCCACTTGTTAATGGTGCTAGATGCCACCAACATGTAAGGTGATATCCCTGATGTGAAGTCCCAATTATACCTCACACCATATGGTGTAGGAGTCCCATTCGGCTATATGGTTAGGACATCATTGGAAAGGTTTCAAAGATATGCCTTGGTTACAAAACATGCACAAGAGATTGCAACACCTCTTTGGGGCAACAAGTATGTAAGCTTTGTGAGACACCAAATGTAAGGTGCACGGGGAACTTCCATGGCTAGTAAACACAAATGAGCCTCTAGTTAGGGAAGTAATAGTACTATCCTAAAGGGGGGGCCAGGAATGAATAGAAAGCTTGTTTCTTACCTGTAGATTATTCCACACAATAAACAAGGATCATGAAAGCATAAAAAAACTTATTTAACATTAACAATAACTAAGCAACAAAATAGTTCTTTAAACCTAGAATGTAATTAAAGAAACATATACCACAAACATAACAAGAATAATCCTACTATTTCTACGATTCATGTATGAAGAAGTGTCGGCTCATAGGGCTTCTGATTATGAATGAAAGATCCCAAGTACATTCGTACATAGATGAAACACTAGAGCCCGTAGCAAAACATGAAGCCACAACTTGCTTCTCCAAATAATGATCTATCTCCTATGCACTACAAGAGAAGCCAAGGAAAGACTCCAAGAATATACGCCCCGTAGCTTGAGTTTTGAGGAGCTATTTATAAATAATTACAATGACCTTTGAGCTTCCTCAAGGCTTCATCTCCTATGACTTCATATTCTGCACATGAATCTTTAAATTCCATATGTGGCTATTCACATTCCACATGCGTCTCTTGGAATTCATTACATATAATTTATTACAAAAGAAAAAATACATATGTGATGGTGGCTATATAAGGCAAAACTGATAATAGGACAAAGTCTTATCAAATTGAGAAATCATTTGCTTCCTCATGGAGCTCATTGGTGATGTATGTGTGCCATTCTCTAAACTCTGTAGAGATGACTTTGACCTAGAATTTACCTCTAGTAGCTCCATCAATATAGTCTTGGAACTTGATTGTACATCATTCCATAGCCATGAGAGTTTCATGTGAGGTTTGACTGGTGCGATGGCATATTGTAGAATAATTTCTTTTGTTATCTCCAAGCCTTCTTGTTCTGATGCTAGTTTGATCTATTCCGTATTGCCTGATCTCCTAAAAGATGATTTCCATACCTCTAACTTTCTCAAGTGATCCTATTGAAGGCATCCCATGTTTCTATGCTAGAGACACAAAACCATTATGCAATTGATTGTAAACGGAAATAGTGCTAATCAATTGTTCTCCAAGATGCGTATAGTTCTGATAGTGGAATCTCCACTGAACTTTTTCTTCCTCAATGGTAATTCCAAATTTTCTCTCCAAATGTTGTGGAGCATCCAAATATTTGGAAGCTAATTCCTAAATTTGAGCAATCACTTTGTTTTGGGTGTGGCCCAACTTGGCCCAGTTTTGGTCAAAGACTCCACATTTTAAGGAGCAGAGCACACGAAGTTCACAAAGTTCTATTCATAGTGAAATGTATAAGGGCTTTGGGGTGGGTCAAATTCCCTCATTTTGTAACAAGTATTGGGGTTTTAGTTCATTATTTTTTCAAACCCATAGTATGTGGACCATGGTTGTGTAGTAATGAAAAATATATAAGGAGACGTAATGCTTTTTCAAAGGAAGTCAGTTGTTGATGAATTGATCACACTTTCTATCTTTTGTCTATATTTTGGGCCCTAAAGGGAAGGCCCCGCAGCTGAGTGCATGAAGGCCTTGGAAGAGTCTTCAGCTGAGTGTGTAGAGCACCTGCAACTAGGTGCATAGGTCGAATAAGTTGTATGTACTGAAAGATCTATCTTAATAAAGAAGAAGAAATTTTGGCGAAGTCTTGTGTATCTGAATTCTTAATCCGTTTTCATATGTACTTATATGCATGCTTTTTACTTATTTATGTGAAATAATACATGTTATATAGTTCTCTGGTACGTTTATGTTATAAGTGAAAATTTGTGATGTAAAGCATCAACACGAAGTATTTCATATATGTGAAGTTGTAGATCAGTATAAAATATAATAAAACACACGCATGCCACAACGCAATATCCCTCTGGCTGCAAATTCCTGGTTCTGCAACCTCCCATAACCGCTTCGGGTGATACTACGATATGTTTGCAATTCGTTGCCAAAAGGGCCGGTGGTTGAGGGTTTTGTTGGTGTGCAATACACTTTGAACCTAGGTCCAAGCCCCTTAAGCCAACAAATGGTTCCGTTGTAGGGACCGAGATATGTTTGAGGGATATGTTTTGGAATCCGTCGAAGAAGGAAATCTAGGAGTGGGTTGAACAAAAAGAGCGATAATTTGCAATTCAAGAAAGCATAAATCCGTGACTGTCAACTGAAGCCTGGTTGTAGAAGTATCTCTTTACAGAACATCAGGAGATCGCATTCACAATGTTTTCTAATGAACAATATGAATGGGTATCAAAGTTGACCGAGCATAAGACTTGTTTCAAAAGTGACAAGCCTACAACGTGGAACCCTGAATTGTTACAACAACTCATGAATACTAACAACAGTATCTCAAGAGTGGTTGTTTTTTGGATCGACAGTATCCTACAAGGATTTATCACTGAAGTCACAATAAAAACAATTGTATCTTATAGTGAAGCTTAGTGAAGTTTTTTTAAGGATCCACGAGGTAAGTACCTAAATTATTTGAAGTTGTGGATTAAAATAATTTTGTGTGAAAAGGGCGTAGTACGAATGCAGTCAGATTAATGTTTGGACAAAGAGGGAATAAATCTGAACTAGGACTAGGGTCTAAGTGAAGTCGAAAGCGATATAGAGTAGATCACAAACCAAAGAAATTTATTAAGACTGACTATAATCCCTTTTTAGGTGGGTCTGATAGTGAAGAAGAAGGAAGCAACCCCACAACCCCAAGGTATTCAACCCTCCCATATTGAAGGTTCATGAAAGTTAGGACTTAAGAAAAATCAGGGCATATTTGGGATTCCCCATCCATCAACTCCCCTTACCCCCCTTCCCCCTCCTCATAATTTCCCTATGCCCCCTCCACCTCCACCTCCCCCTAACCCCCCAAGAATAAAAATGGGCGATGACATTAAGCTGCCTATCTTTAGAGGACTATTTCTGGTTTGTAGATGACGTAATATGGAAAGCAAGACAGATCACTGACGACGATGTAAAGAAAGTGTAGCTCATCACGACTTTGGGAGAAAGAGCGCCGATATGGTACATGAAGTATTTTGTGACTAATCAGGGTGCTTCACTGGCTGATATTAAGAAAGTGTTTATATCATAATTCAAAAAGACGAAATTAGAATCATAGTGCATTATAGAGCTGAAGGAAATCAAACAGACAACTACTGAGTTTTTGTGGGAGTTGGATGAACGATTCAAGGTGTTAATGGGACAAGTAAGCTCTAACATACCTCCAGAACAACATAAAGAATGGTTTATGGCTGCAATGTTGCCACATATCAGGTTACCCTTGAGGCAAAAGAAGATTGCGACTCAAGCCGAAGCATTGGAGACTGCAATGAAGCTGGAAGCCTCGCTGATCAGAGATACGCATGCAGGAGTACAATAAATTCAAATTCAACTAGCCAATTTGACCTTGGAATTGCAATATATCAAGAAAGGTAAAGAAACTAGATCATAAGTGTGGTGTACAAAATGAAAAGTAGAGGGCCATTATAAGGATCAATGCCCTGTGTTCAGAGATTACTTGGCAAGTGGAGGACCTAATCCAGTAAACCCAAGATCAATTTTGTGGTGCAATATTTGTAGAATGAGAGGCCAACATCACTCTAAATATTACTATTTATTATAGAAGTATGTGCAGACCTCAAAGCAACTGTTTTGCAACTCTTGTAAGTCAGTGGGCCATGATGAGAGAAATTGTCGAAGTTATGACTTAATCATGGAACACACTGTTGATGCTTATAAACTACAAGATGAAGGACATACACGCGAGGAGACAGGATAGCATGTTGGTCGAGAAGGCTTCCAAGGACGTGGATGAGGAGGAGGAGGAGGAGGAGCTGGTTGAGGATGCAGCCAGATCACCTGTTATAACTATGGACATGCAAGACACTTTACAAGAGATTGTCAGAACCCTACTACAACCTGTAGCTACTGCAAATCTTTTGATCACGTGATAGAACAATGTCTTGTCCTTATCATGAAGATGCATGAGAAAAGGAACCAACAACCTGCAGCAAGTGTTCAAATGATGACTGCTGAGCCAAGGGAAGATGAACCGTGCATCAACATTGTACCAAGGAGTGGAGCTGGGACAGGAGACGAGAAAGGTAAGAAGAAAGTAGAAGAGATGTGGGTAAGAAAGACTGCAGAAAAGGTCCCTAGGTTCAGTATCCAAAAGGAAAAAGAAAATTTCATGGGAGTGAAGCAAAGCTTCATGGATGCTAGGGCTTCAACATCTAGTGCGCAACCGAATTTAATGCCAAAGAAGGACTATGAAAAAGTGTCTACTCCAATGCAAGAATTGGATCCAAGTATTTTGAATTCGTTTTTATAGAATTGCATGAAGTTGTTAAGGAATCAAAGGGTTGTCAAAGGACTCTAGGAGTTGATAGATTCCTAGCTGATATACAGATACCATGAAGAGATCTACGTGCAGTGAACTATTTACATCGACACAAGAAGAGAATGGGGAAGGAAATGAGATTAACTGCGTAGATCGGGGAATATGATATGGATCAAGTAATCTTGGATTTAGGATCTGATGCCAACGTGTTACCTAAGTAAACTTGGGAGTCAATGGGAAGACTGAAGTTGCAATGGTTGCCAATACAATTGAGGATGGCTAACCAACAAAATATCGTCACTATGGGAAGGTTACCTGGAGTCATAGTAGACATCGAAGGAGTTTGAATCGTTACAGACTTTGAAGTTATTGAAATTGTAGATGATAGCAACCCTTATCCGGCGCTGCTTGGATTAGATTGGGATTTCGATAATTTGGCGATAATCAATTTGAAGAGGATACAAATGGTGTTCGAAAGAGACGATATGAGGGTCATTGTCCCCCTAGACCCCTCAAAAAGAGTGCATATGCAGATCTTGTCCAGGATGGGTACTGTGATGCAGATATCGACAAAATTTATCAGATAATAGATAAGGAGGAAGATTGGATTAATCCTACTGTAGATGGAAAATTGGGATGGGATCAAGATAGTTCTTGTGCCTCAAATACTAAGGAAGAACTAGAAAATTGGTAGAACAGGTTATATGAAGTCACTATCACAAAATCACTTCGCTGCATAACTTACGAGCTATGTAATCTACCTTATTATGATGGGATCAGAGAAGTAATCCTATTTATTGGAGAATATGAAAGAAAAATACCAGAAGAATAGAGGTTGCAAGCTTTGGTGTAGCCCTGAGGTCTACATTTTCTAGATGTTGGGGTACTAATTAAAGAAATATAGCAAATTGGAAGTAGTGTCAAAGATTAATGTGGATAAGGTTTGGTTCAATCGACACATAAATTGAAGTAATGTATGATGGTAAGGTTTATCCCCACGATTATATTCGTTGTTGCACTTCAGTTCGGAAAGAAATTCTAGAACAAGAGTGGGTACATGGATTTATCCACACACTAGAAACGAATCATATGAATTGGTATCTTGAAACAAAACTCTGACATGGAACTGCAAATTGTACATATTTGGTTGAAGGGTTTGTACTAAAATTCAGTTTTGACAATGATTTCCCACGTATAGACTCGTCTCTTTAGGAAATCAGAGTAAATATTTTTGAGAATGAAGCTCCATTAACATGGAAACATGATTGGGTTGCGCAGTTACAAAATGCATTAGAATGTTATAATATCACTACCGAAGAAGATGAAGATCCACACAATATTGATATACCAGAATCAAAAGGACATCGCAAAGTTTTTGGACTAAAACTAGAAATACCAGATATAATCGAGCCAGTAAAAACACAGAAAGTGAATATTGGGACAGAGGATGATCTGAATTTCATGATGATTGTGTTAGTTTCAGTCTTTGCAGCCTTCCACCAGTGATCAAACATGCTCTTACAAAGTGGTCTTGGGGTGTCAAAGTCAATTTTTTGTCATTTCAGTGAGTCTTCAAGTAAAAATTTGGTCACTAGGTATAGGGTCTAGGATTGTTTTCACTCCTTCCAAAGTTTTCCAAGTATTGGTCCATGTCACCATTCAGTTGAGTGTACCATCATTCAAAGAATTGTCATCATTATTTTAGGTTCCAATGTTTGTGCTTCAGTTATGCTTTGGTAAGGCTCATTTCCCTCTCCTAGGGTTTTGACGGTAATTTTTCTTGGCTGGTAAAATCATCAAAAAATCTTGTATCCTGATGCTCATACACCTTCCCCTATCATTAATATACCTTCTTAAACGCTTCCCATCACTTATATCCCTCAGATTCATCATTTTCCCACAAACCCTAACTTATTGCTACAATTTCACACTTTTCTAGGTTAGGCTTGTGTTTTTCCCTTTTGGACCCCTTCTCCTCACTCAATCCTTGAAATTACACTTTCCCATGCTTCATCACATCCCTCCCTACTTCCCAAAATTTTCTCAATAATTTAGAAGCCCCTCATCCCCTTCATTTTCCTTCATTTCTACAAATCCCTTGTTCCACACATCAAGATAGGTTTTATTCAAATGATGTTTCTGAGCAAGAAAAAATACATTTGAAAAATGTGAGAAAGGATTTTTTCCATCATATACCCCAAAAGAAAAGCCTCCTTCAGTTTTTACACAGGTCTCATGGTTTGGGAGAAATGTCTAAAACATCATTTGCCTCAAGAGAGGTGATGCACTTTTAGAGTGACCATGGGAAAGTCAAGCTCTCTCCTAGTTGTAGCGACCAAATTACTTACTTTATTAGTCCAATGATAACTAAACATAGATATATTTCCAATGAGCTATCATGAGCTCAATTTGGAGTTGAGGAAGACCTCCAAAAGTTGATTGAAACAGCACTCTGCATTTTGGCAGTCTCATTCTGTACATTTTGACCAGTCTTGGGAGATTGAGCTATTGACAAGGAAAATGAGCTCCAAATTGAAAAATTCAAGATGTTTTAGAAATTATACTCGACATGCTTTCCAATGAGCTATCATGTGCTCAATTTGGACATCCGGAAGCCAGTAAAACGTGTATTGAAGTGGCATTGTGCGTTTAGGAGGTGGCGCTGCGTGTCTGAGTTGAGTGCTACGCGTAGGGAGGTTTCAACGGTGAAAAATTACACTACGTTGTGCATTCAGGGAGGGTTTTGTGCATCTATAGTTGGTGCTACATGTAGGGAGGTTTTAGCAGTGAAAAATTACACTGCGCTGTGCGTTTAGGGAGGGCGTTGCGCATTGAGAAGCAAAGACCAGAAAGCCTCCAAACTTCATAAAAACTTCCAAAGAACCCTCTCATCTCTCAAACAAGTAAGTGCCCTCACTATACCTCATCATTGAAGTTGAAATTGTAGTGTTTGAAGGAATTTACCATGACAAAAGTGAAACCCTAGTTTCTCACTCAATTACATTCTAGAAACCCTAATCCCCTCTATTTTTCCCACCACCTATCAATAAAACCCTAAACCCCTTCCCTATATCACTCCATAGCATTCTATACCCCTTCATCCCACAAGTTATGTTTCAAAAAAGGATCTAAGCCCCTCTCCCTCAATTTCATAATTCATACCCTCCCATTCATTTTCTAGCCCACCAAAATACCTCACAAGGTTATTTCCCATACCCCCACTCCTAAAGCACTCTTACTCATTCCCTTCATCCCTTTTCTAGGAGTGCACAACCTCCAACTTTGCAAACATGGATAGAGAAGATAGAGACTATGAGGAGGAGGAAAACATCGACATTGACAGTTCGACAGATAAACCTCGACATTAGAGAAAACCACACAAGGGAAGCAAAATTATCAGGGAAGAGCCATCAAACCTCAGAGAATTGCAGGCTTCTCAGTTGGTTGTCACTTATTTCAGACATCTAGGGTGCTATGAGTTCTGTGAGTAGGTAGAGAGAGTTCAACACCATCCTGTGCTCACAAGGATTGTTGTAGCCCATCTTTAGGACAACAAGGTGACTCTTGCTGGGGTGACATTTACAGTTTCACCTTCCATTATTACGGATGCAACCAGGATTCTGAATGTAGAGGAGAAGTGGTACAAGGCACAGGACCTGGATGAACATAATTATGAGCCTTACATCAAACCCAGGTACAAAAATGAGGCGAAAAGACTTTTTCCTTTCAGATTCCTTGAAGACAAGTATACCCCCATGATGAAATATTTCACTTGTGAGGGTAGATTTTCCAGATTGTACGCCTATCACATAAGGCTTCTCATGTATTTTACCAAGGTGAGGATGTTAAACCTCCCTTATTTCTTGTTCAGGAATATTGAGAAGATGGCCCATTTTGTGTAGAAAAATCCATACCCTCAGCAGATGAGCAGTCTCTATCATTATTCCCTGATCAAGATGATTGTGCTTCATCATCTTAGCCTCCTCAACATCTCTTGGGAGACATTTATTGCTCATGACATCTTCAGGGGTCCTCAAATTCCTCCACCAGTGTCCCAAGAATCAGGAGGACCTTCTAGCAATGCTTAGGTGAAGACAAATGAGAAGGCCAAAGAGACTAGAGCTACTGAGGTGCCCGAGACCTACATGACATACCAGAGGGGCACAAGGAGATTGTTTGCAGCTGATAGGCAAGTGTTTGCTCCACAGGATGTGGAAGGGACCTTGCCTTCTTCATCAACTCATAGGCAAATGCTAGCTCCATAGGATGTGGAAGGGGCTTTGCCTTATTCATCAACACAGCAGGTATGGGTGTAGCAGCTGCACAAAGGGAAAGAAAAGATGTTGGAGGAATGTTTTGATGATGAGGAGAAAGAGAGAGACTTTGATTTGACAGAGCATGATGAGCCATAGCAACATTATACTCATCATGGCATGGAAATAATTGACTTAGAGGCTCAGGATAAAGAAACAATAAAGGACATCATCATACAGGAAAAGGAGGCTCAATTCCAAGCATTAATGGACAATTTGGAGAGAGCCAAGTATGTCATCACATATTTGGAAAAAGAGAACAAGCATTTGAGTGACAAGCAGGTCATCATGGAGCTAGAACTTCTCAAGGTGAAACGACAAGGTGATAAGGAGGCACAGGTCACTTTGACTCCTATTGAGAAGGAAATTGAGGATGATAGAGAGACTTGGCTTGATAGAGTCAATTTTCATCTAGAGAAGCTATTGTAGAAGGCCAATAGGGACAACCAGATGATCAGGCACATGGGCTACCATTACAAGACCCGAAACAAAATTTGCAACATGAGGGTCAAAAATATGAAAGCTAGGCTAAGGCAGGCCCTAAAGGGTAAAAAAGAGGAGGATAGGCTTAGGTTGCTGGATGAAGCTTCCTTGGCTCATCAAGATGCTTGATGATGGTGCTTCTCACCAATTTTCGTTAGGTTTGGAGAAGATTTTGTTTTTTGCAAATTTTGGAAATTGCACACACAGAAAATCTGGCTTGGTGGCGCTGCGCTTTTCCTAGGGGCACCCAAAGAAAAAATGGCTTGCATATTTGGATTTAGAGTGATGAGTACATGCACCCTATGGATTTGCTAAGTTTTTGGGGTAGATCAGGTCCACTAAAAAGTCAGAAAACACCCTAAAATGACCTTTCTGCCACTTTTTTGGACACACAGAAGCAGTATTGGGAGAATCCACTTTTGAGGGGTCAAATGAGCTTCAAATGAATATATTACAGGTGTTTTGGAAATTAGACTTGAATCCATTTCCAATGAGCTATCATGAGCTCAGTTTGGATGTTGGGAAGGCTTCCAAAAAGGACCTAAAAGTGTCGCTGTGCGTTGGACCAGTGGCGCTGCACATAGGGCAAATTTTGCAGAGGACGGCTATTTTTCTGTGTTTTTACTGTGTTCATGGATTTTCTCTCATGGAGGATGTTTTACTATTGTAAATGATGACTTGGATTGTAAATATGATAGATAATTAGTAGTATAGGGTAGATTCATTAGATTAAAAGTTAATTTGAGCTCAAATGAATCAGTTTCTCACTTTTAGAGGCAAGTTGTTAAGATGCCTATATTCCTGTTTCTTGGTCAATGTTGGTTAGATTAGCTCCTCATCTTAGGGATTTGAACCCTAAGGATGGGAGGAGGTTGAAAGAATGCCTATATCTTCTTCTTCTTTCTCATTATAAAGGGTTGGACTCAGTTGGATGCTTATGCCTTGATTGTACATAATTTTGTAGCAGTTGAGGATATTAATAAAAAATTCTGCTATTTATTTGGGATCCATGTGGTATGGAGTTTAGTTCAGTTTCTTCTCTTGTGATCATATGTTAATATGTTTTGTGTACTTCATTACTCATTTCATTGCTTCTAAGTGAATGTTTTCAAGTTGATAGGCAAAATTCATTACATCACTGCTCTGCTTTGGGGAAATATTCACCATTATATGTTTTCTACGGTTTAGGAAGGATCCATGGTAATCACATGCTCTTCCTATCTTCTCACCAGTCTTAAAACACCTCACCCATCAAGCCCTAGAGTGCTAAAGATTATGCCTACCTTGCCTTATTGAACACCCTGCAATTTTGACCTAATTCCCTAGCCCTAACTGTCCAGCTCCTCCTGATCCAACAAAACCCCTTCAAAATCAAATCAAACCTTGTGCTACTATACCTAGCCTAATATCCTTTTCCTGATCTAGTCATCTTGGTTGAGATCCTTATGGAGAGAGCCCTCTCCTGGCCTAGTAGGGCTAGCTACTTGGCTAAGCGTTGTTTGTGGTTACCCCAGCATTGCCTTCCTTCAACCTGAAGTTCAATCCAGGTGATAACATAGTGGTGACCATACTGGGGAACGTAGTTTTATGTTCCTCAGTAAAATGTATCAAGTTTAGATCTGATTGTTGATGGTGGACGATGATCAGACACTGGAAGGCTGAAATCATTCACGTCGTGACTTTAATCAGTTTCGAGATCAAATCCAAGGACTCCACTGGAGGATGAACTTGACCAGCAGAAACATGAAAGGACAATATGGAAAGATCAGGTATTCAAGTTGGAATTTCATACAAGAAATTATGTTCTTTGTTATAAATTATTTCTTCTCTTTTCCCGAGAATGTCAAGAAGGCTTTACAAAGTATATTGTATTTGAGAAAAGATCCTAGACCTGCATTTGATTCTTTCCCTTTCAAGATTGTGAATGCAAAATATGTGCATGCCTTTGATCTTGATCAAGACCCTTCTTCTGAATCTTATAATGACCGTCTTCAAACTGATGAGCCTCAAGAGATCAAGAATAATTCTACAACTTTTGTACATACTCCTATACCTTTTAAAATTCCAAATAGATACAAGCCTTTGATTTTACCTCCTATATCCCATGCTTTCCCTAAAAATCATTACCTCTTTCTACCAAGATTTGATGGTGAATGTGACAACATCATTGCTGAGAGACATGTACTGAATTTTGAGTCTTTTCTTGACCTTTTTGAAGTTGATGAAGAGGATGTCAGTATTAGGATTTTTGCTCTTTCTTTGCAAGGCAAAGTCAAGAGTTGGTTCAAAACCCTGCCTAATGCGATCATCTTAGATTTCCAGTAGTTTGTCAAATTTTTCCGCGACAAGTGGGTGGTAAGACAGAACCCTTTCTTGATTCTAAAAGAGTATAACCAGTTGAAAAGACTTCTAGGGGAGACAATACAACAATTTTCTACCAAGTTTAACCAAGTCTATTTTTCGATGCCTGCTAATATAAGGCCTCCTCCTAGATCCATTCTCTTGCACTACCTGGATGCATTTGATTTGGAAATGGAGTTTCAGCTGAGAGAAAGGAACCTTGCAACACTTGAAGAGATGCAAAACAGTGCAGTAGATGTAGAGGCTAATCTATTGATTAGAAGGGCAAAGTTGAAGGATGAAGAACATAGATCCAGAGGAATTGACATCTTTAGAGGTAAAGCTCGACATTTTGGTAAGTACAGTGGAAGAGATGATGCAAAATATCACCACAAGGAATGAGTATGATGTTCAATACCATGGCTCGCTGATTGAAGAAAAACAAGTGGCTGATCCAAAACATTTTCTTTCTTATCCCGGTTGTCATAGATCTGATAATGATTGTTTTATAGATCATCTTGGAGAAGAGAGATCTGTTGATCTGGCATGTATGCTTGATGATGTGTTTTATATTGATGATTTACCTAAGTTTGATCAATATGATGATGATTATGTTCTCCAAGCAGAAGCTAATCTTGCAGACAAATCAGCAGCTGATTTGTGGAAGGAGGAAGTTCACTTTTAGCAGCTCAAATGCAGTGATCATCCTATGCATATCAACTATGGAAATGAGGAGGAAAGTGTAGAAAAATTTTAAGTAAGTGAAGGATCTTTGCCTCTTTTTTTTACTTCGTTTCAGGTCATCAGAGACAACTTTTGTGCAATTGAGAATCAACCGTCGATAAGCTTTGATCTTGACCATCTAGAGGGCAATGAAATCCTGGTTCAAGACTTCTCATATCTAGATTTGCAACCCTCGAATGCCAATGAATGTCAGGTTGCAGATGAAGACTTGGAAACTGGAACATATGATCAAATGACGCAAGATGATTCCATACCATTATGTTTTGAATCATTTCAGTTTTTGAAGGGAAATTTGCATAGTATATCTTAAATAAAGGATGAGTAGCCTGTAGAAAATCATACAATCTCATTGGAACCAATAGAAAATGTGTTGCAATAGTATTTTCAAGTTTTTCATGATTCAATAGCTGATGTGTTGGATGATATTTGCATTCAAAGTCCTTCTCCATTAGCTGACTTTGAGCTTGAAAAAAGTATTGATAGAAACTTGATCCGGTAGCCGGTTTCTTTGTCATTTTCAGCAATATTCTCATCACAAAGCTCAGATGAAAGTTTGCATTCATGGTATGAGGAGAAGAAAAGTAATCCATTGCATGAGCTAAGTCCTAGTACACATGAATTTCAAGATCCTTTGGAGTTAGATAGAGAATCCATATTATTCAATCTGGAAAAATTTGGATCGGTTTACAAGTTTTCATGGGAGTTGCATTTCAGAAGTTCTCTCTTATTGTTCATAAGCAAGCACTTGCAGAGAATTCAAACAACAGCCAGAATTCTTACTTGGTTTCACTAGTTGTTTCATTTCACTTGATCAGGTGATGAATGGAATAGTTAGAGTAGGTTTTATTGAATAAGCTCCATTTTGAGCATCTTTTCCAGTTTGTCAGTTGTGTTTTAGTATCGATTCATTTTTTAGTTGAATAAAAGTCAGTTTTTGTCTTTGAGTCATCAGTGTTCAGTCATGTATTTCATATTTCGTTTTTTTTTTTACTCCATGCCCAATGGATAAGGCTACTTGGTCTACGGTGTTCTTGGCACCTCCAAGGAGCTACCATCCCCAATGGAGCCAATGTTAGTGTCAGTCTTTGCAGCCTTCCACCAGTGATGAAACATGCTCTTACAAAGTGGTCTTGGGGTGTCAAAGTCAAATTTTTGTCATTTCAGTGAGTCTTCAAGTAAAAATTTGGTCATTGGGTATTAGGTCTAGGATTGTTTTCACTCCTTCCAAAGTTTTCCAAGTATTGGTCCATGTCAGCATTCGGTTGAGTACCATCATTCAAAGAGTTTTCATCATTATTTCAGGTTCCAATGGATCATTTTACACCTTGTTTGTGCTTTAGTTGTGCTTAGGTAAGGCTCATTTCCCTCTCCTAGGGTTTTGAAGGTAATTTTTCTTGGATGGTCAAATCATCAACAAAACATGTCTCCTGATGCTCAGACACCTTCCCCTATCCTTAATATATCTTCTTAAACGCTTCCCATCACTTAAATCCCTCAAATTCATCATTTTCCCACAAACCCTAGCCTATTGCTACAATTTGACACTTTTCTAGGTTAGGCCTGTGTTTTTCCCTTTTGGACCCCTTCCCCTCACTCAATCCTTAAAATTACACTTTACCATGCTTCCTAACATCTCTCCCTACTTCCCAAAATTTTCTCAAGTATTTAGAAGCCCCTCATCCCCTTCATTTCCATTCATTTCTACAAATCCCCTGTTCCACACATTAGGATAGGTTTTAGTAAAATGAATTTTCTGAGCAAGAAACAATGAATTTGAAAAAAGTGAGAGAGGTTTTGTCCATCATAGACCTAAGAAGAAAAACATCCTTCAGCTTTTACACAGGTCTTATGGTTTGGGAGAAATGTCTAAAACATAATTTTCCTTAGGAGAGTTGATGCACTTCTGGAGTGACCTTGGGAAAATCAAGTTTTCTCATAGCTAGAGTGACCAAATTAATTGCTTGATAAGTCAAATGATAACTAGACACATATATGTTTTTAATGACCCATCATGAGCTCAATTTGGAGTTGAGGAAGACCTCAAAAAGTTGACTAAAACAACACTCTGCATTTTGGCAGCCTCATTCTGCACATTTTGACCAGTCTTGAGAGATTGAGCTTTTGACAGGGCCAATGAGCTCCAAACTGAAAATTTCAAGATGTTCTGGAAAGTAGAATTGACAAAATTTCCAACGATATATCCCAATCTCAATTTTGACATTGGGAAGGCAGTAAAAAATTGGATTGAAGTGGCATTGCGCGTCTGATTGGAGCGTTGTGTGTAGGGAGGTTTCAGCAGTGCAAAATTACACTGCATTGTGCATTCAGGGAGGGTGTTGTGCGTCTGTAGTTGGCACTGTGTGTTGAGCAGAAAAGACTAGAAAGCCTTCAAACTACAGAAAAACTTCCAAAGAACCCTCTCATCTCTTAAACAAGTAAGTGCCCTCACTATAACTCATCATTGAAGTCGCAATTGTAGTGTTTGAAGGAATTTACCCTGACAAAGGTGAAACCCTAGTTTCTCAATTACATTCTAGAAACCCTAATCCCCTCTATTTTTCCCACCACATATCACTAAAACCCTAAAACCCTTCCCTATATCACTCCATAGCATTATATAACCCTTCATCCTTCATCCCCCAAGTTATGTTTCAAAAATGGATCTAAGCCCCTCTCCCCCATTTTCACAATTCATACCCTCCCATTCATGTTCTAGCCCACCAAAATACCTCACAAGGTTATTTCGCATTCCCCCACTCCTAAAACACTCTTACTCATTCCCTTCATCCCTTTTCTAGGATTGCACAGCCTTAAACTTTGCGAACATGGATAGAGAAGACAGAGACTATGAGGAGGAGGAAAACACCGCAATGACGGTTCGATAGATAAACCTCGATATCAGAGAAACCACACAAGGAAGGCAAAATTATCAGGGAAGAGCCATCAAAACTCAGAGAATTGCAGGCTTCTCAGTTGGTTGTCACTTGTTTCAGACATCTAGGGTGCTATGAGTTCTGTGAGCAGGTAGAGAGAGTTCAACACCATCTTGAGCTCGCCGGGCTTTCTGTATCCCATCTTCAGGACAACAAGTTGACTCTTGTTGGGGTAACATTTACAGTTTCACCTTCCATTATTGTGAATGCAACCAGGATTCTGAATGTAGGGGAGAAGTGGCACGAGGCACAAGACATAGATGAACACTATTATGAACCTTACAACAAACCCAGGTAGAGAAATGAGGCAAAAATACTTTTTCCTTTCAGATTCCTTGAAGACAAGTATGCCTCCATGATGAAAATCATCATGAAATATTTCACTCGTGAGGGCAGATTTCCTAGACTGTACACCTATCACATAAGGCTTCTCATGCATTTTACCAGGGTGAGGATGTTAAACCTCCCTTATTTATTGTTCAGGAATATTGAGAAGATGGCCCATTTTGTGCAGAAAAATCCATACCCTCAGCAGATGAGCAGTCTCTATCATTATTCCCTGATCAAGATGATTGTGCTTCATCATCTTAGCCTCCTCAACATCTCTTGGGAGACATTTATTTCTCATGACAACTTCAGGGGTCCTCAAATTCCTCCACCAATGTCCCAAGAATCAGGAGGACCATCTAGTTGTGCTCAGGTGAAGACAAATGAGAAGGCCAAAGAGACTAGAGCTACTGAGGTGCTCGGGACCTACATGAAATACCAAAGGGGCACAACGATATTGTTTGCAGTTGATAGGCAAGTGTTTTCTCCACAGGATGTGGAAGGGACCTTCCCTTCTTCATCAACTCATAGGCAAATGCTAGCTCCACAGGATGTGGAAGGGGCTTTGCCTTCTTCATCAACACAATAAGTACGGGAGTAGCAGCTGCACAAAGGGAAAGAAAAGATGTTGGAGGAAAGTTTTGATGATGAGGAGAAAGAGAGAGACTTTGATTTGACAGAGCATGATGAGCTAGAGCAACATTATACTCATCATGGCATGGAAATAATTGACTTAGAGGCTCAGGATGAAGAAACAATAAAGGACATCATCATACAGGAAAAGGAGGCTCAAGTCCAAGCATTGATGGACAATTTGGAGAGAGCCAAGTATGTCATCACATATTTGGAACAAGAGAACAAGCAGTTGAGTGACAAGCAGGTCCTCATGGAGCTGGAACTTCTCAAGGTGAAATGACAAGGTGACAAGGAGGCACAGGTCACTTTGACTCCTATTGAGAAGGAAATTGAGGATGATAGAGAGACTTGGCTTGAGAGAGTCAATTTGCTTCTAGAGAAGTTGTTGTAGAAGGCCAATAGGGACAACTAGATTATCAAGCACATGGGCTACCATTACAAGACCCGAAACAAAATTTGCAACATGAGGGTCAAAAAGATGAAAGCTAGGCTAAGGCGGGCTCTAAAGGGTAAAAAGGAGGAGGATAGGCTTAGGTTGATGGCTGAAGCTTCCTTGGCTCATCAAGATGCTTGATGATGGTGTTGCTCACCAATTTTCGTTAGGTTTGGAAAATATTTTGTTTTTTGCAAATTTTGGAAATTGCACACACAGAAAATCTGGCTCAACGCGCAGCGCCACCGGCGTTGTGCTTTTCCTAGGGGAACCCAATGAACAAATGGCTTGAATTTTTGGATTTAGAGTGATAATTACATGCACCCTATGGATCTGCTAAGTTTTTTGGGCAGAACATGTCCACTAAAAAGTCAAAAAACACCCTAAAATGACCTTTCTGCCACTTTTTTGGACACACAGAAGCAGTATTGGGAGAATCAACTTTTGAGGGGTCAAATGAGATTCAAATGAATATATTATAGGTTTTTTGGAAATTAGACATGAAGATATTTCCAATGAGCTATCATGAGCTCAATTTGGATGTCGGGAAGGCTTCGCGTTGGACCAGTGGAGCAACGCATAGGGAAAATTTTGCATAGGATGGCTATTTTTCTGTGTTTTTACTGTGTTCATGGATTTTCTCTCATGGGGGATGTTTTACTATTGTAAATGATGACTTGGATTATAAATATGATAGATAATTAGTAGTAGAGGGTATATTCATTAGATTAAAAGTCAATTTGAGCTCAAATGAATCAGTTTCTCACTTTTAGAGGCAAGTTGTTAAGATGCCTATATTCCTGTTTCTTATTCAGTGTTGGTTAGATTAGCTCCTCATCTTAGGGATTCGACCCCTAAGGATGGGAGGAGGTTGAAACAATTCCTATATCTCCTTCTTCTTTCTCATTGTAAAGGGTTGGACTCAGTTGGATGCTTATGCCTTGATTGTACATCATTTTGTAACAGTTGAGGAGGATATTAATAGAAATTGCAGCTATTTCTTTGGGATCCATGTGGTATGGAGTTTAGTTCAGTTTCTTCTCTTTTGATCATATGCTAATATGTTTTTGTACTTCATTACTCATTTCATTGCTTCTAAGTGAATGTTTTCAAGTTGATAGGCAGAATTCATTACATCACTGCTCTGCTTTGGGGAAATATTCACCATTATATGTTTTCTACAGTCTAGGAAGGATCCATGGTAATCACATGCTCTTCCTAGCTTCTCACCAGTCTTAAAACACCTCACCCATCAAGCCCTAGAGTACTAAACCTTATGCCTACCTTGCCCCATTGAACACCCTGCAATTTTGACCTAATTCCCTAGCCCTAACTGTCCAGCTCCTCTTGATCTAGCAAAACCCCTTGAAAATTAAATCAAACCTTGTGCTACTATACCTAGCCTAATATCATTTTCCTAATCTAGTCATATTTTCTGAGATCCTTACAGAGAGAGCTCTCTCCTGGCTTAGTAGGGATAGCTACTTGGCTAAGCATGGTTTGTGGTTACCCTGGCATTTCCTTCCTTCAGCCTGAAGTTCAATCTAGGTGATAACGGATTGGAGACTATTGGGACCCATATACAGTTAGTAAAATCATAGAGCTAATACATGAATAACAGGAACTTTTTCGTACGAAATTTTCATAAATGAAGGGCATATTAGGGGACCTAGGAGTTATGAGGATACCTCTGAAACCTGACATGAAGCCTATGAAGCAAATAGCAGATAGGTATAATCCAAAATACAAGGAAAATGTGAAGAAATAGACAAAGTGCTAGTAGTAGGGCCCATCGAACCTGTCAAAGAATCTGAATGGGTAAGTCCCATGATAGTTCAGGAAAAGAAGACTAAAGGAGAGCTCATAATTTTTGACTTGAGGAAACTAAATGATGCATGTGTGCATGACCCTTTCCCTACACCATTTACAGACGAAGTATTGGATAATGTAGGAGGTCACAAGGGCTATTCTTTTATAGTTGGATTTTCGGGTTACCATCAGATCAGAATTGCGCCAAAAGATAGACATAAGACAACTTTTTCAACTAAGTGGGGCTCATTTCAATACACGGTGATGCCTTTTGGCTTGAAGAATGCACCTGCCATATTTTCTAGAGTTGTAGTCGCAACATTTAAGGAGTACATACACAAATTATTGGAAGTTTACTTTGATGATTGTATAATCTTTGGGCTATTAAAAAAGTAGCTGGAAAAATTCATTACAGATACTTGTAGCACAGTTCTGGAATTGTCCATGAAGAGGAGTCACTAGAAAATAACGTCGCAAATATTTCCCTCATGATAAAAGACTCGAAGAATAAGCTCGCAGAGATGAAGTTTGAGTGTGAAGTCAAGATTATAGAGCTGAAAATAAGGTTGTAGCTAGTCATGCCTTTAGAAGTACATGAGTAGAGGCAAAAGGATTTCAAAGCTGCACTAAAAGGAATATCTGACATAGTTCCAAACTCTACCTATTAAGGGATAAATTCCCCTAGGGTCTTAAGTTGATACCCTAGCAGATCAGAGGTTATTTACAGGGAGAAACACACATTCCATGTAGCCATGATGCTAATATAAACAAACTATACGAAAAAAGGGGTGCACCTGAGGGTCCTTCGTTTGAGAAGATCCAGTTACGGTCCAAACCCTCTTAGAGTTCCTTTTAGTCCTTCAACCTGCAAAACAAACAATTCCAGAAAGTACAACAATATATTGACCAAGCATCATAAAGAAATCATCTTCATAACATAAGGAAAGATAGTTAGTTATACAGTTAAAAACAACCATTCACATGTGAATTATAATATTGACATCACGAACATGAAGAAGATTTATATCAGGAACAAGACAAGTGTTTCTTTTATTATAAATAACTAAAGTACAGAAAGGAATGATTTCACCTGATTCGTCCTTTTGCAGGCTCCAAGCGGAAGCGTCCTTCGGATTCGTCCAGTCTCAAGCCTTCAACAAATTCCTTCCATGACTTACTCCATGATCTCTCAAGTAGAAAGACATCATCACACAAGGAAACAAGGGTTTCTTGTAAATGGGGGAAGTACTGGAAGCACAAGGATATTCAGACCTAGTCAGGGAAAATCTCAGCAGAGTGATCTTTCTCTCTATTCTCTCCTCCCTTAGGCCTTCCCATTGAAGCCTTTTTATACTTCCCCCAAAGTAGTTTTTTAGTTGGGAATTCATTGGGAACAGTTGGGCCACGGGTACTAATAGGTAATCAGTAGGAAAAACCCGCAATCTCTGCCCGAAATTAAGGAGTTTTAATTTTTTTAAGTGTTTTAAGACATATACGCGGGTTGGGTATACACAGACCCGCGTACACACACGTTTAGCTCAGGGAAATGTCACGTATAGGGAGTAAAACGTTGTTTTCTAAATGTTTGGACTAGCTCTGGAAGGAGGGGTTGCCCTAGGCCATGAGTGCAGCATCACAAACATCAAGAGTGAGGTTTGGAGCTATAACACTACCAAGCTACTAGATCAAACCATGTAGATTTGGACCTCACTGCAGGAGGATCCGAACATTCAGAGGATTGACAAGGAGCTCCAAACGAAGCAGAAGCAGTTGTAGTTGGATGAAATCTAGGCAACTGTGAATACCTTACCATTCTTGTAGCGTCTCGCAAGGATCACTAAAGGAAAGACTCTTCAAAATCATATTGAAGACCTTCGACAAAAGGAGAAAATTTTGACAGAAAGGACTCAACCATGGTAGGATGAGGCCTTCTAACTTTCGCAGGCAGTCGACAATAAATTCTCGAAGCTATTACAGAAAGAGAAATAAGTGTTACAAAAGACTCTCAGACCAACCACAGAGGCATTGTTGGAAGAACTGTGTCAGGAGGAGAAGCAGGTAGCAGAAATACTTCAGCAGTATAATACTACCTACATGAGAATTGCAAGAAAGATTCGAGGCACAATAGTTGAGTGACTCGGGACGAGTCACATGTGAGCGTTGGGGGCCTATTGGGTGTGGCCTAACTTGGTCCAGTTTTGGTCAAAGACTTTGCATTTTAAGGAGTAGAGCATGCAGAGTCCACAAAGTTATATTCATCATGCAATGTCTAGGGGCTTTGGGGTGGGTAAAATCTCCTCATTTTGTAATGGGTATTGAGGTTTCAATTCATTATTTTGTTGAACCCTTAGTATGTAGACCATGATTTTTTAGTAATGAAACATATATAAGGAGATGTAATGCCTTGTCGAAGGAAGTCAGTCATACATGAATTGATCACACTTTCTATATTTAGTCTGTATTTTGGGCCTTAAAGAGAAGGCTCTGCAGATGAGTGCACAAAGGCCTTGGAAGAGTCTACAACTGAGTGCATAGACCAGCTACAACTGGGTGCACAAGTCAAAGAAGTTGCATGTACTGAAAGATCTATCTTAATAAAGAAGAAGAATTTTTGGCGAATTGTTTATTTGTATTCCTAATCTATGTTCATATGTACTGATATGCATGATTTTTAGTTATTTATGTGAAAGAATACATGTTATATAGTTCTCTAATATCTTTATGTAATAAGTGAAAACTTGTGAAGTAAAGCATTAGCACGAAGTATTTTATGTATGTAGGGTTGTAGATCAATATAGAATATAAAAAAACACACAAGTGCCACAATGCAATATCCCTATGGCTGCAGAAGCCTAGTTTTTCAACCTCTGATAACCACTTTGGGTGAGACTGTGATATGCTTGCAGGTTGTTACCAAAATGGCCAATGGTTGAGGGTTTTGTTGGTGTGCAATACACTTTGAACCTGGGTCTAAGCCCCTTAATCTAACACTATGTTTGCCACTTTCAAGAGTTTTACGACTTCTTGTGCTTTATTCTAAATGCCAATAAGAGGAGCCACTACTTACTGTAGAAGTATCATCTCATCATATAATGGTGCCATGGTCTCTTCCATTGGCCCCAGTTCCTCCTACATGGTTTACTACCCTTTTGTTGTGTTTCAGTTGTGTGAAGATAACCATTGATTCTCTGCCGCAAGGAGTTCCACCTATTGCTTCATTATAGCTAGTTCTCTTCTTAATTGTGCATTCTTATTCCAGATATTCAAAGTTGTCCTACACTTCTATAGCAAAAGAAACATTCGCCGCCATGATTTCCTTGGGATTCCTTCTGGTATTGGTAGTTATCACCTTCTATGTAGATATTGAGACTAGGTTTTGAGGATCATTTGGGAAGTATCTCCACCTCTGCTACACGATCCTCTTCTTGAGTTGATCATTGCATATATCCATAACTCTGTTATTAGGTGGAGGTGTGATTCCCATTTCACCAAATGAGAGATGACCACCTATGAGAGGAGGTTCTTCTAGAGAACCTAGTTCATCAGCCATGGGCTGGATGGTATCCCCTTCCTCCAACTCTTCCTTTATCTCTAGAGTCAATTTTTCTTCCTCCAGTCTTTGTGATACTTCCTCGTGATCTTGGGACTAGCTTTATTGTTCCTCTTTTACTATCCTCCTTTCCTCTTCTTCCTCTTGTTTCTTCCTAAGAAACTTCCTTGCTACCTCTTCTCCTTTTCTTCTAATACCCTCCTATCATGTTCATCTTGAATAGTTATTATGTTCAAAGGACCGACCTTCCACGTTATGCTACTCTCTCTTGTTGAATCATGCTTGATCCTTTTTCCTAGGAGTTGTACTCTTTGCTTGAGGAGTTATATGTGTTGCCTCTTGTACTTGCATATCTCAAGCTGGTGGATTTTGGGGTGAACTGGTTTCCATACTTGGATGTGTCTTTCTAATTGTATTGTACTAGTTCTTCACCTTCTCATCTTCTTTCGTGGACATTGATGAATAACTCAAATTGAAACCAATCCTTTCACAATTTTGCTTGCACACTCTCTTGGGATCATATCCATGAAAGTATTTAAGTGAAAAGTGCAAGCATTCCAACTCCTCTATTTTGCTTCTACTGCCTTATGGCTCTTCAACTTATATAATCTAATCCTAAAAGGGAAAGTGGTCCATGAGGCTTTCATCCTTCTATGAAGGACTTCAAACAACCCTTTGTTCAACTGATGTGCCACTTCTTGGAGGACCACCATGTTGGTTACATATCGTAGCATGAGTTGTGGAAAAATCTAACACCTAAAGCAACAAATGTATGTACCTTCGGGCACAACAAACCACTCTATGATATCATGCAACGACTCCTTCACAAGGTCAATCATGGAAGGAGGATCGATCTCATATATCATATGGAATATGATCATGAATAAATTCTCTGCAAACCTGTCATATGACCCTCTGAAACTCAAGTCAGACAATAGCCTGCAATGGAAGTATACTGGAAATGTATCCTGCGGGGTCCAGCTCCAAGACATTCCCGAGAATGCATATTGTGCACAGATTCCATCCAATATAAATGCAGACATGTAAAACACTATCTAGTTCAACATCAAATATGTGTTTTATTGCCCCACATGACATTGCAACTCAAAAGAAAGAATATTTTCCCAATTGAAAACTTTACCATGACTAACCACCATATTGAGCATATATCTCCAGTTTTCTTCAAACAATTCAGTGTTCTTTTTCCCATGCAACTACCAACACAAAGCAATGAGATACTGATCCAAGGGATTAAAAATATGCTCAAAAATCAAAGTTCTCAAAATCTCCCATAACGAGTGCTATAATTGTAGATTTCATTGTTCTGATTCCAATTATGCTTGAGTCACCTCAATATGACACCGTATATGAAATTTTTTGCATTCTAAAGTTTTTGACAAACAACTAAAACGTCAACTTGAATGGTTGACTGGGCAGGCCATATGATGACATGGCACTGACGTTAGCAGGATGAATATGCAGGTACGTTTGTCAGATGGAAAAATCATGTGCTGACATGTGGCATGATCGTATAAGGCAGTTGGTGAGCTTTGATTGGTTCTTGTGTTTGTGGTTAGCTGATCTAGGAGGATCCTGGAGGATTGATCTAAGGTGGATCTTCAAAAAAGTACCAGTGGCATGGTAAAATGCTCAAAACTCAAAGTGGTAGAATTTGGATAAAATTAGCATTTGATCAAAGTTCTGGTCATCTTGATTCCAACAGTGCGAATGACACTCAAATCTGAGTCTAGATGACGAAGTTAGAGCAAGTCAAAATTTGAGTTTGGCTTGTCCAGGTGGCAGGAGAAGTTGACATGGAAAAAGTCTCAGCAAATGAGGGAGAATATTGCATATTGGCACAAGAGGAAGAAGCGGCTTAATAATTGGCCCCAACAGGGTCCCAGTTGTGATTGCAATATCGCATATCTCAAGTCGGAGGTGGAACAAGTATACGAATCAGCCCGAACGGAATCTAGTTGTGATGCGATATATATCACAATCGCAGTTCATAGAAGGGGCGTTGTAGCATGGAGTGACACCCTAGCCCATGCCGATTCCGATTTTCGGGGAGGATCTAGACCCGATATGTTATATGTTGTGGTTTATAAATCTCGATGGGTCTGCCATATCGCATGGTGCTGAAGTTGGGTTGATACATCGATGGGTTCCACACCGATTGAAATTTGCGGGGAGGATCCAGATGCGATATATTACATATTATCTTCTATAAGCCGACAGGTCCATATATCACAAAAGTGTCTATTATATTTGATTTGGATTTTCCACCGATAGTTAAAAGTGTTGATAGACATGCCTCTGGGCCTTAAGC
The DNA here is from genome assembly GCA_031772625.1 of Pinus tabuliformis. Classification (NCBI taxonomy): domain Eukaryota; kingdom Viridiplantae; phylum Streptophyta; class Pinopsida; order Pinales; family Pinaceae; genus Pinus; species Pinus tabuliformis. The sequence goes on from CM062805.1 coordinate 232,384,560, forward strand.
GCAGTTAATGGGTTTTCTATGTTTAAACATGATTTTACTATTGTTACAAGGTTGTTGCCATATAACCTTCCATCCTGATCTCGCATACCTAAACTTGGTTATTATGTTAAAACTACCTCAATTTTGAGGGGTGACGCCATGCTTATATATATGACTGTTGTGTTGGAAAAGGGAAGGGGGGGTCAGCAGATAGTTTAGAAGCACACGCATGCAACAAACCCTAACCTTGGTAGCAAGCCAAACCTCACCTTGAGTAGCAGGGAGGTTCTGAGAGGTTGTAGAAGGCTCGATTATCTAAATTGGGAGTTTGGATAGGCATTTTTTTTTTTCGCTAAGTGGTACTATCTGTTTCTGAAGTTGGGCTCTTCATTCTTTGCCCATATTTCAACTTGGAGGTATAAGGGTTGTAATTGCTTGTTGCTTGTACTTTTATCTCTTTTATGCCACTAATGGAATGAAGGTCTACCCACTATTGAGCAGTGCCCAGTGACATAGTCCAAATTGGATGAACTTCGTAATCAAATCATCGTGTCATGGTTTTTGATTTCTTCTGATTATTTCTGCATTGTTTACCTGTTTTTAAGTTCCATGGTTAATTAACTATGTTATATGTAATTCCAATGCATCTATAAGTAAAAGATCTTTGATCATTAAGCCAACCTCAAGCTTCCATGTGGTCTAATGAGAGGTTGTGAGGTGGCCCTATGGGAGGCCTCCACATGGATTTGGATTATTGGTCAAAACTTATGTTAACGGATTGATCAACCTTGGTGGGGTTCGACCTTGTGACCTCCACCAACCCAACAAAACGACATACCAATACACCACATGACAATTCTTATTATACTACGTGGGCAGGTTATATTTATTTCATAATTATTTGATAGTTTGGGGGAGGGCCAGGCTGGCGAGCTTGCTCGACCGACCCAACTCATGGTTATATTACACAGTTCATAACCATGAGAGAAAAGACGGAGGGGGAGGAGAGTTGGCCACAACCCCGGATTCCAACAAATCGCACATAACCGTCGGCGATAGTTTTGAAAGGACTAGCATGTGGCGCTTATCCCATGACCATATGAAAACTCATGTGATCATATGCTAGATCTAGTGGGGCACATGGCCTCTAGCCCGTGCCCCAACTCATATTGATTTCCATGTGACCGACATAAGGGGAGGAAGTTAGGGGCGTTATGCCCAACTAACCTTCTGACATTTTGTGCCATTTTCAATGGAATGTTTTCCTTTCCTATGTCATTTTGTCACCTTACAGAAATTCCAAAGGAAATATTTGTTGCCATTTTTGAAAGAGGGGTAATTTTACAGGACAGTTAGCAGGGAAATGAAGAAGGAGGCCTAACTTTGCCATTTTTTAGCCTTTTTGGGCCCAAAAAGATCCTACACAAGGGTTTTTGGGTGTTCTAGACACAATGGAAGCATTATTTTTGTGATTTGAGCATTATATGTTGATGTAATTGAAATTTTTAGCATATAATTTAAAGGGCCAACATTTGAAGCTTGACCCAAAGATGTAGCCTAGGAGGGGTGAACTCCAGCATCAAATTACTGCTTTGTGATGCTGCTTGTTTCCATTTTTCTTTGTTTAAATTTGCAAAACTTAGCTAGAATTACTAAGTTTATGTGTTTTTTCAATTTCGATCCATTTCCCACAAGACATAAAATAGCTTGCAAACTTTTTCAAGAAACCTTCAATTTTTAATTTCAAATCAGTTTGGTATTAGAGCATGGTTATTTTGAAGGTTTTAAATTTTTTGCAAGTGTTTTCTTGAATGATTACAAGCTCTAAATTGAAGAGAGGAGAAGGAGTGCTTGAAGAACCAACCCCTCAAATTGGTTCAAGGAGTTCACAAACTCCAAGATCTCCACCAGTCATGGCACATGAATAAGGAGAGGAGTTGATGTCTGACGATGAGAGAGATTTTAGAACCTTAGGATTTCTATGATATGGTTGAGATGGTAAAAGTGTTGTAAAATGAAATGACAACAAGGTTGCAAGGAGAAAGAATTAACCAACAAAAAGGTAATGGTGGTGATGGGAGAAAGCCTGCAACTCCACCTCCTACTTCACCTCTTTCAACAGCTAGACATACTCCTCCTAAATCTCCAAAAGGACATGCTAAGTCTCCTTGCTTGTCAAGTTTGAATTGTCTATGTACAATGGGGAAGTAGATGCTAAAAAGTTGGATAATTGGGTTTGTCAAATTGAAGTCTATTGCAAGATTCAAAATATTGATGATGATGTTACAAATATCCAATTTGCTTCTCTTAGTTTGGAAAGTGTATCCCTCATTTGGTGGGAGGACAGAACTCAAGAATATTTGAAGAAAAGTGGTAAAATTATCTCTTCTTGGAATGATTTTATAGTTGCATTAAGAAGGAAATTTTATCCATTAGCTTATATGAAATTATGGATTGGCAAAATTTTATACAATCTAAAGGTCAGAGCGTCCAAAGTCACACACAAGAATTTAGAAGAAGAGCTTTAATCTTGGGTGTTGATTTGTCTTCACAAGACGATCTCCTTAAATACATAGATGGATTACATAGTTATTTGAGACATACTATACTTATGTTTAATCCCACCAATCTAAATGAAGTATGTGTTCATGCAACTCATTTAAAATCAACAGGAAAGAATGTTCCTCAAGATACCTAGCAAGAAACCTTTCAAATCTGGAGACAAAGGAAAGGGGAAGTTTAAAGGAAAAGGAAAAAAGAAAGCTACAGTCAAGAAAGAGGGAGATAAACTTACCTGTAAACATTGTTCAAAAGAAGGCCATGATGAAGATCATTGTTGGAAATTACATCCAGAAATGAAACCAAAAAATTTCAATAGCAAGGGGAAACAAAATATTGCTGCTACAAATCAACAAGATCTGGGATTTGATTCAGGTGATGAAACCAAAATCACAACCATGAGAATTGAAAGTTATGGCTTCTAATGCAAGTGCTAGTTCTTCTAGTAAGCATATTGAGTCTCAAAATGATAAAGAAAGAAGTAATCTTTTTCATATCAGGGTCATTACAAAACATTACCAAAGTTGAGACATTGTTAGATTATGGATCCCAAATCAATCTGATCTCTGAAGAAATTTTCAAGAAACTTAATCAAGAAATCACACCTCATATTAAACCTTACCCTTTAACATGGGTATGTGATGATTCCAAATTACAAGTGACAATAAAGTGTAAACTTAAATTCACCATCACTGCAAATTTTATCAATGAGGTAGATCTTGGTCTTGTACCGCTCGATATTTGTGGAATTTTTTTAGGGAGTCCATACTTGTATGAATGAAAATACATATTTTATCTCCATGAGAACAAATATCATCTTTTTAAAGACGGATTTGAGTATATTTTTAGAGCACATCTCAAGAAGATGAACATATCTCTTGTAAGTGCTAGTCAGATGAAAATGCTTGTAAATGCCAGTAAGAATTTTGTGTTGTTGATGAATAAAGCTCAAGATACTGTTGAATCTGAAGCTTTCACAGGACATGATTCTAAACTCAAGCATGAATTGGTTGAAGTTGTTATAAATTATCACAAGATGTTTCAAGAACTTGAAGGGTTGCCTCCTAAAAGAGGAATCCAACATGAGATTCACATGCAGTTGGATGCACCACTTCCAAATATTGGCAAGTACAAAATCTCAATTTTGGAGAATGCATAAATCAAGAAGAAAATCTAAGAACTGGTTGACAAAGGGGTCATCAAGCCTAACATATCTCCTTGTGGGTATCCTATTTGCTGTGAGAATTTCTAAAACTACACATCAAAAATCCTACTGCAATCACTATTTTATCATCTTCTACTTGTTCTTTACATTCAACAAGTTATTTAATTACTTAAATAATGATTAAAATAGATCATGAACTGAAATAAACTAAGACAATCACACAAGGGACACCATTATTTTTGGACAATCGTCCCTGGAAAAAACCAATTCGGGAAAATTGGTGCAACATATAGAGGGTTTGTATTATTAAGCAGATTTCTGAATACAACTAGGGTGCCAAATCTAGCTCACCCAACAAAGAATAAACCTAGCAGAAGTACCTCTATCTGGAGACACATGGCAATTCCAGCAATTAGATGATCAAACCCCATAGATGACAATTGTTGTTCTTAGTGTTGGGAAACGATGGCTGCTCCAAGCTCTGTGCTGGAACTGTGTCACCTCCTCTAAGAGCTACATCACCCTCCCAGTGAGCCTCCCTTGCTTGGATGTCAATATGTTTAACTACTACTCTCTATGCCCCACAAAAAAACCCCAGTGCTACCTCTAAGGAACTGTGTCAGCCACTCTAGCTTCCGCTTCACCCTCTCTAGAGTTACGTTTTCTCTCCTGCTGTTGCTCTGCCTCTCTGATATGTATCCTTTGCCTTGGAATGAAGTCCCTCTACCAAACTTCCCCTCTCACTACAACTCAAATCACTTAGCTCGACCTTCTCAACAAACCACACCCCAGAAAAATCGAACTCTTTGATCTCTTGGTGTATCTCCAACTGATCCTCAAGCCTCCTCTTATACTTTTCCTATTGATGAATCAATGGTCATGATCTAATCTCTAATCAATGACTAAGATTAAAACAGGTGTGTCTCATACTTAGAACCTTCTCACCCATATTTATTAATACACATTAATATTTTTATTTTCCTAAGTTTAGACTTAGGAACTCATTAAAAATATCAATTATTTTAATAACTCCTCATCATGGTGGAATTCCTCCAAACGATTTCTGGGTTCTGGAGATATCATGTTTTTTAACCCCTCCACTAAATTTTGGAGCTAGAGCACTTCCGATGGTATCCAAAATCAACACTCCTTCTTAGCGAGGAATGTGATCTAGTAACACTTCTCAACATAAGTACTACACTAATCCACTGCATCAGTCCTCTTTGCTGCTGACGCTTGGCCTGTTACCCTTCATCCACTACACTATTGCTTCCTATACTACTACCCATGACTCAACCACTGTCATTGTTGCATCTATACTACAACTCCCTCTCAAAATGTTGCATCATGTTGCCCATAGCATTTCCACTCCCAACTGATGCACTACAACTAAGTTGCTAAGAAGTAAGCAACTAAAAACACACCCAAACATTGACATCATGGTCAGTATGGATGCCTCATGATGCTGAAGCTACCTCTTCTACTAATTTGTGTTGACCCACTGTTGCTACAAACTATTTTGTGACTCTCGCACTGCTACAACATCCACTGCGCTGCCTCAGACTTTGGCACTCTAGTTCTACCACTATCGCTCCATCACACTTGACTCCAACCGACACCCGTCATTTTTCTACTGTCATTAAGGGCTACTGTAGCTATATGTGATCCAAGAGTTTTGGCACCTAAAGGATCCTACCCTCCATGTAGTCCTCTCGACTACAACTCCATGTCGCCCCACCTCTTCTATAGCAGTGCATGAGCACTCATGGCACAATCATCATCCTCGCCTTCCTTGTCAGCTTTCACTGGAGCAGCCTTTGAGTCAGAAGCCTCCCCCTTGCTCTTCATTCGAGGGAACTGAGTGGCATACTGTCCCAGCTCCTCACAGTTGAAGCATCTAACCTTGGTTATGTCCTTCTTCTTTATCTTCTACTACCCTCTCGACAATGCAAAAGCTACATCCTCCTCCTCCTACTTCTTGACCCAGGCTCCCTTGCCACTACTCCCTGTCTTTGTCATCCTCATGTTCTCTTCTTGTCGAAGAGCTACCCACATCTCCTCCAAACTAGGGAGAGTCACTTTGCCCAAGATACTTTGGACAAAAGTCTCCCAGTCCTCCGTGATTGCATTTAGGGCAGTCCTTACCATGAACTCAAGATCTGGTGTAGACCCCACAGAAGTCAATTGGTCACGAATCCCTTGCAACCTGATAAGGAAGGGATTGATCTCTTCTCCCTTACACATTAGGTACTATCTCAACTGATTTTCTAATAGCGTCTTCCATTGGATGGAAGATCCCTGATACAAGGTGGTCAATGCCTCCCACATCTCCCTTGTTGTGTTCTTCTCAGCAATGTGTGGTATTGCATGATCTTTAACCCCATCTAGGATCATTCACTTGGCCTTAGCCTAGGCCTCCTCGTACTTCTTCAACAGATCAACTTTGACATGCTCAGCAACTACCTTCACGGCATAGTCCTTGATGTGATGTTTGTCTAGGATTGTCAGGATTCTGGCCTTCCAGATGACAAATTTGGATGCTCCATCCAATCTGTCTTGATCCCTCAACCCATTCATTGCCATCTCTACTAAAAAATAGGACCAATTTTCTTCTCCCTCTCTTGTTGTCAATGTAGCAAGACTTTGATCTGGATTTCTTTGGCACTAGAAACCTCTAAGGAACAAGCTCCTCTAGACTCCTTTTGAGTCCTGATTTCCTTCATGAAAATATTCCTACCAACTATCGAATCACTTCCTCTCCAATCCTCTTTTGTTGCTGCAACCCAGATCTAGATTTCTTTGGCTAGAAATCTGTCAAGGCAGTGACTCCCTCTACCTCAGCTCTATCTCCACAGACACTGTTCTGCACCAATAGAAACAACGTCCCTCCAGCTCCTCAAATTGAATTTTCTCTGCTCCTCTACCCCTAGCAACTCACTGATTGGAACCTTTTAGGCTCTACACTAGCCTAGAGAGCTTTCGCAGTCACTACGTGGGCTCCTCTCTGGCTCTACGTCACCCTCTATAGGCTCGAAATGCTCACACAATCATTGTGTGAGCCTCTATATCACTCCTATAGCTCTGCATCACTCCTGTAGCTACTCCTCTACCTCTAAAACACCACTTTCACTTGGGACAACTACTTATTTGTAGAAAATTCTCTGGATCTCTCAGTTGGTGTCTTCAGTCTCCAATGATATGCAATTCTCTGATAACATGTGATAATTTCTAAATCTAAACATCAGAAATCCTACTATAATCTCTAGTTTATCATCTCCTACTTGTTCTTTGCATTCAACAAGTTATTTAATTACTTAAACAACGACAAAAACACTATTGCAGCTTACACATACACACATATCATGAACTAAAATAAGCTGAGACAATCACACAAGGGACACCATTAGTTTTGGACAATCATCCAAGGAAAAATGCAATTTAGGAAAACCAGTGGAACATATAGAGGGTTTGTATTATTAAGTAGATTTCTGAATACAACTAGTGTGCCAAATCTGGCTCACCCAACAGAGAATAAACCTGGCAGAAATACCTCTATTCGGAGACAAATATTTTGACAATTCTAGCAACTAGATGATCAAACCCCACAACTGAAAATTTTTGTTCCCAGTGTTGGGCAATAATGGCTGCTCCAAGCTCTGTATTGGAACTGCATCACCTCCTCTAGGAGCTGCATCACCCTCCTAGTGAGCCTCCCTTGCTCAGCTGTCGATATGTTGAATTGTTTCTCTCTCTTCCCCACAGAAAAACCCTAGTGCTTCCTCTAAGGAATTGCGTCGGCCACTCTAGCTTTTGCGTCACCCTCTCTAGAGTTGCGTTGTATATCATGTTGCCACTCTACCTCTCTCCTATGTATCTTTTGGCTTGGACTGAAGTCCCTCTGCCAGACTTCCCCTCTCACTACAACTCAGATCACTTAGCTCAACTTTCTCAGTAAACCACACCCTGCAAAAATCAAACTCTTTGATCTCTTGGTGTATCTTCAACTGGCCCTCAAGCCCCCTCTTATACTTTTCCTGTTGATGAATCAAAGGACATGATCTAATCTCTAATCAATGGCTAAGATTAAAACATGCTTGATCCTCTTCACTTAGAACCTTCTCACCCATATTTTATTAATACACATTAATATTTTTATTTTCCTAAGTTTAGGCTTAGGAACTCATTAAAAATATTAATTATTTTAATAACTCCTCATCCACGTGGAATTTCTCCAAACAACTTCTGGGTTCTGGATACCTCATGTGTTCTATACCCTCCACCAAATTTTGGAGCTAGAGCACATCTGATGCTACCCAAAATCAACATTGTCTTGGTTCCAAAGAAAGATAGTACATTGCGCATGTGTGTGGATTTTAGAACTTTGAACAAGATCATGGTAAATAATCGCTATCCTCTTCCTCGCATTGATGATTTTCTAGATCAGTTAAAGGAAGTTGTTTACTTCACTAAGTTAGATTTGGAAAGCGATGATCATCAAATAAAGATTTCTAAAGATTATATTTGGAAAACTGCTTTCAAAACAAAACAAGGTTTGTTTTAATGGTTAGTTATGTCATTTGGGATTTTCAATGCACCTGCAAAATTTATGAGATTTGTGATTGATGTGTTGAGACCATTCCTTGATGATTATGTCATAGTCTAGTTAGATGATATTATGATTTTTAGTAAGACCGTGAAGAGTATGTGAAGCATGTGAAACAATTTTTTTTTGGCATTATGATACAAGTGTTGTCCTTGATGGCAACTCACTCACAAGTCAGTACAGTATCGATGAAAGGCAAACCACAGTGTAACAGGTCTATTCAGATGTAACAAGGCATTGTTACAGAAGAACAGGAAGATGGAACTAAGGTCTACTAATCAGAATAAAGAAGTTGAAAGAAAAGGATGATGTAAAGTAGTTTAAGATGTGTACCCTGGTCCACTTAGTCAAAACAACATATACATGTTGGTTCGAAAAACAAAAAGAGTGTATACGTATACACACACTTTCACAAGAAGAAAAGCGTGTATATGTTGGAACATCAAGGAAATTCAAGAGTAAACAATACCAGGGGTCAATACCATGGTATTAGCCCACAATATTGAGTGCGGTAACAACTATTTGATCCCTTCCAAGAATACCACGGGTCCTAAGTGGTTTTGGTCTGAGGTATTGAGAAAGACCTAAAACTATATAAGGAGGAGAAGATCATAAGGCCAAGGTGTGCAAGTGAAAGGGTTTCTAAGGAATACTTCTATCTAAAGTATATTTTATGTTGTAGGGGTTATGTTTTTGATTTGATCTGAAATATTTTGTGCACCTTGAATTCAATGTTGGATAAGGATCATGAGACCAGAAATGACTTGTCACTGAATGATTTGATATTGGTTCGGCTAGATCTGATGATGTATGCCTATTCTATTCTTTAAATGTCATGATATGGGTTTGTCTGAAGTCTAGAATAGCAGCGAAGTTATGAGTTAATATTTGCATATTTATACGCTAGTTTGTCTCGGTAAAAGCGCGTCTACATGAAGGCTCTACTCTTCCAAGTAGCGTATACAAAGGAAAAGCCTATTCTTGAGATCTGACTGATCTATCTGATCAGTTCTGTTGTTTTACTGATGTTTGTCAATGAAGTCTTCTTAGACCTGAATATAAAATTGAATGCATAAGGAGGTTGGTATCTGATTGATTGATTGTATAAGTGAGAAGGCTAATCTCTGCTACTTCCTGTGTAAAGCTCTATAAATTGACAGTAGATGTTCAAGTATATTGCTGGTTGGTACAAGCTTGATTCAGAATTGTCATGTTTCAGTATTTTTTGAAGGTATATGTAGGTTTGATTAAAGGAAATGGTGTATACACATAGATTGGATTTAGTAAAGTAGCATATACATTCTGATGCATGCTTTTTGAGGTTGTAACTAGTACTGAATGATGTTGCATATTTTTGGGTTCAGCACAGTGTTCTGGTGAAAGAGATCTGACTGTTCAGATTAACTGATTATTGGTTGATGCAGTCTAAAAGTTCTGATGGGTCATGTATGAAAATTTGATGAAACGGGGCCTTCATGTGTATTGTTGTGTGCCAGGAGCATCCAGTATGAAAATTTATGAAACATGGTCCCTGGAATAAGAGAGAAGGTCGTAGACTTCTGTAGGCTGGCGCCTACATACTAGTAAACACATTGGCTAGTGTAAGAGCTAGGGGATTGCAGCTCCCTTCCAATAGAAGTTGGAAAATGAGAGAAGGTTGTAGCCTTCTGTAGATGGGTGTGTGCGTAATGGTATGAGTCTGCACCAGTACAAGATTGTACACAGATTTTCTTATTATTAGAAGAAGAGAGAGACGACATCAGCAGGTGGATTTTCTCCTGCATTAGGTTTCCACATTAAATCTTGGTGCTCATGTGTGTTCTTATGTGTGATTGTTTATTATTGTTTTACTGCATTTTTAACAAGTTGCTAATGCATTGATTAAAGATCAACACATGATAAATTGAATAAATCATAAGTTCTCTGGGTATATGCTAGTTTATGTAATAATAGTAGCGTGTACATGCTAGTTCACTTCACAGAAGTAGCATGTATAAATCTGTTTGGGAGATGAAAAATTATTGAACTAATAATATTGATTCAGCCCCCCTCTCAGTATTATTTCTAATAGTTTTAGATGTCTTGAAAAAAGAGAAGTTGTATTTGAAGATGTCTAAGTGTGAATTTGGCGAAACCTCTTTGGTTTATTTGGGTCATATTGTAGGAGGGGGTGAATTGAAGATTGATCCCTCAAAAGTTGAAGTTATTGTGAATTGGTATAAACCCAACAATGTAATAGAAGTTAGGAGATTTTTTGGAGCAACCCAATATTGGACAAAATGTATCGCTAAATTCTTACTCACTGCAACACCATTAAATGATTTGACAAGTGTGAAATATATCTTTCAGTGGGGAGGAAAGAAACATAAATCCTTTGACATTGAAAGATAAAATCAATACAACACCAATTCTAGAAATTCTAGATCTTAAGCAGTCATTTGAGATTCAAACCGATGCAAGAAATTATGCTAAGGGATCAATTTTGATGCACCATGGTAAGCCTGTTTGTTATCATTCTAAAACCTTTACCAATGCAGTGATTAACTATCCAACTTATGATAAAGAGTTGTATGCTTTGGTACAAACCGTGAGGAAATGGAAGCATTATTTGATGGGTAAATAAATTATTATTCATACTAACCATCAACCTTTGCAATATTTATAATCGCAAACCAAGCTAAAACAAGCTAGACATATAAGTTGGATGGGATTCCTACAAAAAATTAATTTGGTAATCAAGTACAAGAAAGGTATATGCAACAAAGTTGTTGATAAGTTATCAAGGCCTATTGTTAATGCATATCTCATTCTTAAGAATAACTCAATCATGCATGAAAGTTATATTGAAAAATATGCTTAAGATGAAGATTTTAAAGATGTTTATGCAACTTTAAGTCAAGGAAATTATGTTGAAAATTTGGATTATCATGTTCATAAAAAGTTTTTGTATCATCTTGGAAAGTTATGTGTTCCACAGGGTGAAAGAGTCAATGTCATAAGGGAATCCCACACTTCTCTTATTACTTGTCACTTTGGTGTAGGAAAAACAATTGCTCAAATTTAGAGGTATTGTTATTGGCCTTACATGAATGAAATTGTTTCAAGATATGTAAAGGGATGTTCCATGTGTGCTACTAGCAAGCCTAGCAATACAAAATTAGGTTTGTACACTCCACTTCCTAGTCCTTTTCATCCTTGGGAAAGGAGTTCTATGGATTTTGTAGGGGGGACTACCAATGTCTAGGAAGGGTCATGATTATCTATGTGTTGTTGTGGATCATTTAAGAAAAATGTATGTGTTGATGCCAAGTAAGAAACATGTTACAACTGAATAGAAAACAAAGATGTTCTTCCAAAATTTATGGGTTCAATTTGGGTTAACCACTTCTATTATTTCTTATCGAGATTCTTGATTTGTCAGGAAGTTTTGGTCAAGTTTATGGGAACTCATGGACACCAAATTGAAGAAGAGCATCGCATTTCATCCACAAACTAACAAATAGACATAAGTGGGAAATAGAACAATAGTGCATCTCCCTCGAGGATATTGTGGTAAGCATCCTAAACTTTGGGATGAGCATTTGCGTTGCATCCAGCATGCCTACAATCGTGCTGTTATGAAACCAGCTCACAAAAAGATTGAAAAGAGAGATCAACGCCTTATAATTCAGCCTCTTCGACGGGGCAACCTCCTTTACATTACACAAATGAGCAATTCTTGGATGATTCAAATGACAAAACCTCCTTTCTATATATACGAGTCTAAGGAGTCACAATATAACCCAGCCGAGCTAACAATAATAATATAAAGCCACAAAAATAACAATAGATGGATTCTATGGGGCATAGTAATAACAATATGGGGACAATAGGGGCACAACAATATTAATAAGGGATACAATTACAATAGTAATGGGGTAATCACTAGTATTATAGGGACCCAACATGCCCCTCTCCTTCAAAAAAGTGTTGTCCTCAACACTTGAGTAGTTTTGGATGCTTTTGTATAAAATTCTCATCCTCCCATGTGGAATCTTTAGCGGATAAGTTCTTCCACTTGATAAGATACTCCGAAATTGATCGATTTCGTAACTGTCAAGTTCTTGTTTCTGTGACTAATTCTAGTTCCAATATAATTTTTCCTTCCTCGTCAAGTTCTGGCAATATTATTTGAACTGGGAGCTTGTCACCTATAACCTTCTTTAAACATGAAACATGGAAAACTGGGTGCAATCGAGAAGCTGCAGGAAGCTCCAATTTATATGCCATAATACCAATCTTTTGCAACACCTTGTACGGACCATAATACTTTGGTGATAATTTATTATCCTTCTTAGCTTGCTTGAGGGGCATTTGCTTATATGGTTGTATACACAGGAATACCCAATCACCTACATCAAAACTTATTTCACTGCGATGTTGATCTGCCTGTTGTTTCATTCTATTCTGTGCCAACACGCGGTTATCCTTTAAGAGTTGGAGGACTTGTTTTTGATGTTCGATGTGATGTTCCACTGCTTGAACCTTAGAATTTTCTCTTAAATATGATATGATGGATGGTGGTTGATATCCATAAAGTGCCATAAATGAGGTCATTTTTGTTGCTGTATGGAAGGAAGTGTTATACCACCATTCAACCAGAGGCAACCATTTGACCCATTGTGTCTATTTATCAGATACAAAGCAACAAAGACATCCTTCCAAACATTTGTTTACTATCTCGGTTTGCCTATCAAATTGAGGATGATAAGATGAGCTATGAGCTAACTGAGTACCAAGACAAGAAAATAATTCTGTCCAAAAATTTCCAGTGAAAATGGGATCTCTGTCACTTACAATAATCTTTGGGTTTCCATGTAGCTTTTGAATTGTTTCCATAAATGCAGTAGAAACTGTACTGGCTTTAAATGGATGTGATAATGCACAAAAGTGTGCATACTTGGTAAGTCTGTCAACTACCACTATGATGACACTCTTTCCCTCGGACTTGGGTAAACCTGTGATAAAATCCATTGAAACCTCCTCCCAACGTTGGCTTGGAATGAATAAAGGTTGTAATAGACCTGGTGTCTTAATTGTTTCAACTTTATTTTGTTGGCAAACCAAACATTCCGCCACAAATTGAATATCTGATTTAAGGCCCTCCCAAAAAAATTCCTTCTTAACCCTGTGGTAAGTTTTTAAAAATTTTGAGTGCCCTCCTAAGGGAGAAGTGTGCAATTCCATAAGAATCTTTTGTTTTAGCTGGAAATTCTTACAGAGGTATAAGCGATCTTTGTACCATAATGAATCATTTTGCCAGCTAAATGTATCAGACGTACTGGAGCCTTGTTGTAACTTTTGAATAAGTGACCACACTTCTTCATCATTCTTCCATTCCTCCCTTGCTTCGTTTATCCAATCTGGTTGGATAATAGAAATGGTGCACGACAATGCTTCCACATCCTCATCCTTTCTTGAGAGTGCATTTGCCACCACATTTTGCTTCCCTTTTTTGTAGATGATTTCAAAGTCATAACCCAACATCTTTGTGACCCACTTTTGTTGCTCTTCAGAGGATAACCTTTGTTCTAAAAAGTATTTAAGGCTCTCATGATCCGTTTTTACCTTGAAGTGTCTTCCCATTAGGTAAGGTCGGCATTTCTTCAGTGCATGGATTATTGCCAACATCTCCTTCTCATAAATAGCTTTTTGTAAAAACTTTCCCTTGAGTGGACGACTTTCAAAAGCAATGGGTCTTTCATCTTGCATTAAAACAACAACAATTCCATTTCCTGAAGCATCACATTCCACAATAAAGGTTTTTGTGAAGTCTGGTGTAGCTAAGACCGGTGTTTGGCACATTGCCTCTTTAAGATGCTCGAAGGCCTTTGTTGCTTCTAGAGTCCATGAAAATGCATCTTTCTTCAATAATGTTGTTAGAGGTGTTGCTATTCTCCCATAATTCTTAAAAAACTTGCGATAATACCCTGTCAACCCGAGAAATCCTCGCAGATGCTTTATGGATGTGGGGATTTTCCATTCCTTAATGGCTTTAATTTTGCTAGAGTCTACCTTAACTCCTTCATGAGATACAATATGACCCAGATATTCCACCTCTTGTACTCCAAAGAAACATTTGGATCTTTTTGCATATAATTGTTTCTCCTCCAATAGTTGTAGCACCCTGTCAACATGTTCAATGTGATCCTTCCAAGACTTGCTGTAGATTAGTATATCATCAAAAATTACTAACACGGATTTTCCAAGGAATGGTTTGAAAATGGAATTCATCAAACCTTGAAATGTTGAAGGTGCATTGGTAAGGCCAAAAGGCATGACCAAAAATTCATAATGACCCTCATGAGTTCTAAATGCTGTTTTCAGAATGTCTTTAGTCTTCATTCTGATTTGATGATATCCTGAATGAAGATCCAACTTGGTGAAGTAAATTGATCCATGAAATTCATCTAGTAATTCATCAATGACAGGAATGGGAAACTTATCTTTAATAGTGAGCTTGTTGAGCTCCCTATAATCCAGACACATGCGCCATGATCCATCCTTCTTGTGCACCAATACTATTGGAGTAGAGAAAGAACTTTGACTCGGTTGAATTATACCAGCCTCTAGCATTTCTGCAACCATATGTTCAATTTCACTCTTTTGGGCATAGGGATATCTGTACGGCCTGATGTTTGGAGGAACACTTCCTGGAATCAGATGAATAGCATGATCATGATCACAAATAGGTGGGAGACCTTTGGGAGTCTCAAATACCTTGGAATGATTGTCCAAGAATTTTTGGAGATCTGGAGAAATAGATGATTCCAACATGGAAACATCTAGCGAACATAATTGTGCAATTGCACCTCTTTGTTCCATTTCTAGAAGCATTGTCATAACGTTAGAGCTGATTATCTTTTCCGGTTTCCCTGCAATACCCCTTAATTCAAATTCCTTTCCTTCCACAGAAAATTTCATGAAAAGTTCTTGAAAATTAAAAGCTATTGTACCCAAGGATTGTAGCATTGGACTCCTAGTACAACATCAGCACCTCCCATTGGAATGGAAAGCATTGGGCTAGTCAATACATATTCTCCCATGGATAGCTTGATATTATGGCACTTTCCAGAGAAATTTATTGTTCCTCCATTTGCAACCATCACTTGACACTCTGGTGTTGGATATAAGAAGCAAATCAATTCTTTTGCTACCTTACAATGAATAAAATTGTGGGTACTTCCTGAATCAATCAACGCTATTACCTTTTTCTTCTTGATTTGTCCTTATATCTTGATGGTTTGAGGAGTGGTAATTCCTACCAATGCATTACAAGATATGGTCAGATTCATTTCTTCTTTATCTAGGCTTTGTTCCTGGAGTATATCCTCTTCTTTTGACCTTTCTTGCTCCTTTTCTTCTTCCTCTTCACAATCTATGTAGAATAATTTCTTCTCAGCACACTTATGACCTTTAGTGTATTTTCTATCACAACTATAACAAAGCCCTTTTGCTCTTTTTTCTTCCAATTGTTGTGGTGTCAACCTTATAGGTTGTGGAAGACTAGGGGCAAAAACACTTCCGTCTTTATAGTTGTGAGTGGTATGCTTCCTGGTTGCCATAATTTTGCTTTCCATTTTTCTTGCTACCCTGAATGCCTTCTCTAATGAATCAGGTTCCCAAAGGAAAACATCATGTTGGATATTATCCTTTTAAGTCCCTGTGAACACATCAATCCTATGCTCCTTTGGAATATTTTTTACCCTTATGTTCAATTTTTGGAACTCCTCAATGTGCTCCATTATTGAACCCTTTTGTTTGAGACTTATCAATTGGCTAAAAAAAGTGTTGCTTTTTGTATCCTCATAATGTGCTGTCAATTCTTCCATAAAAATTGCCCAAGTGATAATTTGTTCACGAGAGAAAAGCCATTGATACCATACAAACTGATTTGGTTCCAAATAAAAAGTTGCAATACATACCTTTTGTGTGTTTTGCACATTATTGAGATCGAAAAATTGCTCCATTTGTAATATCCATGTTGCGGGATCCTTGCCATCAAACTGTTGGAAATAATACTGAGAGGGGGGGGGTGAATCAGTATTATCAGATCAATCAAACTTTTCAATTTCATACTCAGAAACATATACGCTACTTCAATTAAGTGAACCCGCGTGTACACGCTACTGTGTCTAATGAAACTCGCGTATATCCAGAGATCTTATAATTCAGTTAGCTTAATCTTCAGTAAATGCATCAGATCATAATTAAGCATATTAACAGTAAACAGGTGCAGTATAACAGAACAGATCATCACACAAAAACCACACACATGAACACAAAGATATAAGGTGGAAACCCAATGTGGGTGAAAACCACCTGCTGCAAGTCATCTCAATCTTCTTCTTAATAAGAAAATCCTTTTACAATATTTGTACTGGTGCAGTCTTATACCAGTACGGGAGCTACAACCCCCTTTGCTCTTGTACTAGCCGATCCATTTACTAGTACGCAGGCTACTACCTGCTACAATGCTCCAAAGATCTCCTTTAGCTTTTGTACTAGCTTAGATACTAGTACGTAGGTGCTTGCCTACAATCTTCTCACCTCCAGGTACCACGTTTCATCAATTTTCAGACTGGATACACTGAAGCACAACACATAATCTGCAAGGCCACTTTTCATCCAATTTTCATACTGGACCCATAACTATCATTGAAGCTCAAAACAATCATCAAACTCTGAATCACTGAAACCCTGTTAACAACAGTCACCAGAACACAGAGCATACACAGAACTCTGTAATAACCATCAGATCCATCTGCAACTTCAAATATCAAGCTTTACAATGTATACGCTACTTCGATGAATCAAACCCGTGTGTATACGCGCTTTTGCCAAAGACAACCCACGTACAGATCTAAAAATAATTTCTCATAACTTGCAGCTGTACCAGACATCAGTCATACTCATAACATTTATAGAACAATACATGCGTCAGTATGTAGATCTAGAATAAGCATCATAAAGATAGTTCATTTCAAACCATTTGATCCCGATCTCTCCTTAGATCTAGTTCTCCATCAACCGGTGAGATCTCTCCTTAGCTCAAATCCAGCAATGCATCATCAACCCATAACCCTGCATACTGGATCTAATGCTTCATCAGATATTCAAGACATTTCAGATGCACTTGCCTAATGATTTCCTTCCCTTTATATAGCCTTAGGCCTTGCTCAATACCAAGAGCCAAAACCATAGTAACACAATACCATCAACTTCAAAACTAGGGATCGACACGCCCGTCGAGACACAATGGTCTGAAACCATAGGCACAACTTCCAAGGACTAACCGCCATGGACCAAAGGTACTTTTCCACATACACGCGCTTTTGCTGAAGCCAACCTGCGTGTACACGCGACTTGGGCTTAACGAACCTGCGTGTATGAACTTTCTCTTCTTCTTATAGTCTGATCATCAATTCCTTGCTGCTGACCTTCTGTACTATGATTTGTCATCAGTGAGGTTTGCCATCAAGGACAACACTTATCTCATAATGCCAACAATCTCCCCCTTTGGACTTGATGGCAAAGCTAACTTGTCACACTTAGAACTCTCATCTGATTCCTTTGAGCTGTCCTCCATCAGTCACATCTGATATCTCTTCTGAAGATTCATCATCTGATTCCTTTGAGCTATCCTCCATCAGTCACATCTGATATCTCTTCTGAAGATTCACCCAGTTATACATAAGTGAGATATTCTTCTATGAGAGGGTTGCCATCAAGTACAACACATGCATCATAATGCCAACAATCTCCCCCTTTGGACTTGATGGCAACAACACCAAATCACTCTCCCCCTTTGACATCAAGGGCAAAGGGTGGACCAAGATATTCTCTTCCTTTGCTGAATCATTCCACTGTC
Organism: Pinus tabuliformis; assembly: GCA_031772625.1. Classification (NCBI taxonomy): domain Eukaryota; kingdom Viridiplantae; phylum Streptophyta; class Pinopsida; order Pinales; family Pinaceae; genus Pinus; species Pinus tabuliformis. The sequence goes on from CM062805.1 coordinate 232,402,776, forward strand.
CATACTCTCCCTGAGTACCTGCTGAAATCTCTGAATAGTCTCCCCCTTTGTATATGCCAAGGTGTACCAATCTGTTCATGCTCCCCCTGAGTACATGCTGAATCTCTGTACCGCTGAAGTGTGTTGTACATGCTCTTCCTGACTATAGGCAAGATCTGCAAAAGATGTTCTTCAAGAAGAACATGACTCTATACATCATAAAGGACCTTCCTATCACTTAGGACTCATACATACATCCATCTCTCAACTAAGTGAGGATATACAAAAATTGACTCATCCACCCAACCAAGTGGGTATACATCAAAATTTTACATATGACAACCAATCACATTGCATCAATCATCCCAGGCATAGTGGGGAAACCAAAATAGGCCGTTACATGACCTTGACACCATGAAAGAGATACCACAAAAGAGATATATGACATAGAGACGAAATAACTAGACCAAGACTTATGAAAGTCACCAGCAGCATCTGATAATCACCATTCAGATCAGCAACCAAGAGATCCTTCTGTTCTCCTTTCGCCTTTGTTCCTCCTGAAATCAACACCAAATGTGAACTAGAACCAAAAGCTTTAAGATAATGCCAACAATGCATCATTGGAAGATTATCTGCTCCCCCTGAACCTGTGCCAGATGATCTCTGTCAGACCTATATCAGACTTTCTGCAACCAACATCTGTCCCTGCTGATTTTCTTCAAATCTCCATATACGCGTCTGTATACACATAAACCGGCGTATATACGCAGATATTCCTTACGCAACACGCGTACACCATATACGCGACTATCCCCTTGTAAAACGGCGTATGCACGCGGATATCCTTTAAACAACACGCGTACACAAATTTCCATATCAGCAACCTGTAAATGTCCTGTAGAGAATAGGTCATCAACCTATAACAAGGTATGTCTGCATTAATTCATCCCTTTGAACAGAATTCAGAGTCATTCACATTGTATCATGTGTGAAACCACCATAGCCATTTCATCAAGCTCTACATGATCCAAGTATCATTACTTGGGAACATCTGCATTAATTAACATATGTAAGTATAAACCTATCATCAGATAGATACGAACTCATCATCATGTCTCCAACAAAGTGACTTTGAGGAGTCATCCATGAATCAGCATTATGTATCTTGAGCTCAAGCTCATTTGACAAAACTTCTTGATATCATCAACAGCAACAATCCTTATCCACAAGAGTGCCTGCATCATAACTGTATGATTTTTATGCATATGACAACAGCAGTATATGAGTGACTCATCATCAAGTGAGGAAGATGTATATTCAAGCTTTGTACTTCTCCTTATCCTTATGAAGATCACCATGTAAGCATCATCAAAGGATCAACCATAAATATGATCTGAACATCTACTATGTAACTCCAAGAATCATAAGAGAGTTTATCATAGACAACTCACAACATCATATCATAGCAAGATATATATAAGAATCATCACCAAGGATTATTAACCATAATGCCAACAATGAATTACTAAAGGCATATGCTCCCCCTCAACCAGTGCCATCTGTTAGATCTGATCATGCATATATCAGCAATAAGCATCAAAACATCATCATCCTCAAGTTAGGATCAAAACACTTCTAGACATCATACAAGTAACAAAACATTTCCGCACATCCTCAGTAGACTGTAATCAATAGAGAAAATAATAGACTGAATCATATCAGATCCTTTTTCTGATCCTGTCCCCACTGCTTTTCCTCAGACTGACATATACGCGACTTTGCAGTGTTTAACTCGCGTATATACGCGACTTCCCTTTAAGGAACTTGCGTATGAGATTCAGGACACTGAATTTTTACACTTTCAGCTCCCTCTGAGTCTGATATGTCTGTGTTGTGCTGTGTCTCAGTACATTGTGCTGACTGTACTTCCTTCTTCCTCCATATCTTCAAGTGTGATGAGGTTTTCTTCTTTTTGTGTGATGTCCATCCTTTGTTCCTACATTCCTTTGCTATATGTCCAAGCTTGTTACATGCATAACATCTAACATGTTTCATGTTCCTCCTGTAGCAATCAGCAGCTTTGTGACCAAACATATTGCAAGCAAAACAATATCCATTAAAGTACCTTGAATGTGATGATCTTTCTACATGATGGTCTTGAACCCTTCTTCTTCCACATCTAGCTGCAACATGTCCAAGATTATGACATACATAACATTCAACATTATTCATAGGAGGAGTAAATGATTTTCTTTGAGGAGTCTCTTTCCTTGATTGTTGATGGGATTGACCTTTCATCTCCTTGTTGATCATTTTGGATTTCTCTTTAGAGTTCCTTGCCTTACCTTGTGAACTAGATTCACCTTCAACAGATTCATGGAAACCAAGACCAGTCTTGATAGCAGGAGACCTTTGACTACTAAGAATATCATCCAAGACTTTAGAACTATCTTGAAATCGTAAAAGCTTATCCTTTTCTTCTATTTTACCTTTCAAGATATTTACCTCAACTTGAAGTTGTTCCTCCTTTTCTAGACATTGCTTCTTCATGTCTTCTCCATCTTTCCTTCCTTCTTCCAACTGATGCCTTAGTTTGAGAATCTCCTTTTCTTGTTCTTCATTCAGATCCTGCTGCATTTGACGAACTCGGAAGGCACATTCTAGTTGAGATTTTAAGCTGGTGACTTCGTTTTCTTGTTTTGCAATAGCTTGGAGTAGATCTGTATTCTGCTTCTTTGATTCTTCAAGATCTCCTTTTAGTGAGGGGATTGTAGCTTCAAGATTTTCATAGTAGCTGGATCTATCTTTGAGTTTCTTGATGGTTGTGCTTCTTTCGTTGACTTCTTTTCTTAATGATGTCACTTCATGCTGCAATTTTTGACATTGGTCTTCCTTGTCCTTGAGAAGCTTTCTTACCTTGTTTCCTTCTTCTAGTTGAGCCTTTAGTTTGGTAACTTCTTCTTTGAAAGCACATTCCCTTTTGTTCAATAGATCTTGTTGATCTTTAACTTTGTCTGCAAGCCTTCTAAACATTGCCTCTATTTGATACTTTTCTTGCTCACCCATAAAAGCATGTTCAGTAGTTTCACTATCACTTCCATCACTTTCACAAGGAAATATAGCAGGAACATCAGAGGATAACACATTCATAACTGATAATGATTCTGAATCTAATTCTGAATCTGATTCTGAATCTGAAGAACTTCTTATACCTAATCCCCAATCGACTTTCCCACTGTCATAGATCTTCTGAGATGTCTTCTTCTTCTTATGAGCTTTCTTCTTAAGCTTCTTTCCCATTGTTCCACGGATCTCCTTCAAGCGATCAAGCTTCTACCAAAGGACCTGCTCTGATACCAATTGTTGGAAATAATACTGAGAGGGGGGGGGTGAATCAGTATTATCAGATCAATCAAACTTTTCAATTTCATACTCAGAAACATATACGCTACTTCAATTAAGTGAACCCGCGTGTACACGCTACTGTGTCTAATGAAACTCGCGTATATCCAGAGATCTTATAATTCAGTTAGCTTAATCTTCAGTAAATGCATCAGATCATTATTAAGCATATTAACAGTAAACAGGTGCAGTATAACAGAACAGATCATCACACAAAAACCACACACATGAACACAAAGATATAAGGTGGAAACCCAATGTGGGTGAAAACCACCTGCTGCAAGTCATCTCAATCTTCTTCTTAATAAGAAAATCCTTTTACAATATTTGTACTGGTGCAGTCTTATACCAGTACGGGAGCTACAACCCCCTTTGCTCTTGTACTAGCCGATCCATTTACTAGTACGCAGGCTACTACCTGCTACAATGCTCCAAAGATCTCCTTTAGCTTTTGTACTAGCTTAGATACTAGTACGTAGGTGCTTGCCTACAATCTTCTCACCTCCAGGTACCACGTTTCATCAATTTTCAGACTGGATACACTGAAGCACAACACATAATCTGCAAGGCCACTTTTCATCCAATTTTCATACTGGACCCATAACTATCATTGAAGCTCAAAACAATCATCAAACTCTGAATCACTGAAACCCTGTTAACAACAGTCACCAGAACACAGAGCAGACACAGAAATCTGTAATAACCATCAGATCCATCTGCAACTTCAAATATCAAGCTTTACAATGTATACGCTACTTCGATGAATCAAACCCGCGTGTATACGCGCTTTTGCCAAAGACAACCCGCGTACAGATCTAAAAATAATTTCTCATAACTTGCAGCTGTACCAGACATCAGTCATACTCATAACATTTATAGAACAATACATGCGTCAGTATGTAGATCTAGAATAAGCATCATAAAGATAGTTCATTTCAAACCATTTGATCCCGATCTCTCCTTAGATCTAGTTCTCCATCAACCGGTGAGATCTCTCCTTAGCTCAAATCCAGCAATGCATCATCAACCCATAACCCTGCATACTGGATCTAATGCTTCATCAGATATTCAAGACATTTCAGATGCACTTGCCTAATGATTTCCTTCCCTTTATATAGCCTTAGGCCTTGCTCAATACCAAGAGCCAAAACCATAGTAACACAATACCATCAACTTCAAAACTAGGGATCGACACGCCCGTCGAGACACAATGGTCCGAAACCATAGGCACAACTTCCAAGGACTAACCGCCATGGACCAAAGGTACTTTTCCACATACACGCGCTTTTGCTGAAGCCAACCTGCGTGTACACGCGACTTGGGCTTAACGAACCTGCGTGTATGAACTTTCTCTTCTTCTTATAGTCTGATCATCAATTCCTTGCTGCTGACCTTCTGTACTATGATTTGTCATCAGTGAGGTTTGCCATCAAGGACAACACTTATCTCATAATGCCAACAATCTCCCCCTTTGGACTTGATGGCAAAGCTAACTTGTCACACTTAGAACTCTCATCTGATTCCTTTGAGCTGTCCTCCATCAGTCACATCTGATATCTCTTCTGAAGATTCATCATCTGATTCCTTTGAGCTATCCTCCATCAGTCACATCTGATATCTCTTCTGAAGATTCACCCAGTTATACATAAGTGAGATATTCTTCTATGAGAGGGTTGCCATCAAGTACAACACATGCATCATAATGCCAACACAAACTTCCTCATATTGATTTTTGGAATATGGTGGGTCTTCGATCCAACATTAGAGTCTATGGAATCATGATTAACATTTCTTTTGTTCTCATCATGAGTTTCCTTTACTACCCTTTCACCATTAGTGACCATTTCTTGTAGCAACTTATTCATATTTATCTTCAATTCTTCCATCTTATCATCCATGCTATCAATTTTAGCATCCATGCCATTCATCTTAGCTTCCATGCCATCCTTCTTAGCTTCTACGCCTTTCTTTAAACAATCCATCTTAGCTTCTACACCTTTCTTTAAGCCATCCATCTTAGCTTCTACAACTTTCCTTAAACCATCCATCTTAGATTCTGTTGCTTTTTGTGCAAGTGACACTTGTTGCACTTGGTCTCGTAATTTTGATATATCATGTTGCATTTCTTCCTCTTATTCATGAGTCATGCTAGAGCTTTCAGGTTGCTTACTAGGTGTTTGCATTTTCTTTCCTTGGGGCATCAATTATCGATTCAAACTAATTTTTCAAACCAAGCTTATGCAAAAAAAAATTAAAAACTACACACTTTTTTCACTTTGTAGAATCTTGATATTGAATCTGATGTATGTCTGCAATTTTGGATCACCCAGTTCCGAAATTGTGACCTGTAGTAGCCCTCTGTGTACTCTTTCCAATGCCACCAGTCTGATCCAAATTGGATTCTCCAAGGAAGAGTTATGCACAATCTCCCAAGATGGCCTGATTATAGACTAGTTCAGTAGAGCGAACTTGTATGACGTGCCATGAGTCACTGTTTTGATCTTTGGCTCTAAAAAATATATACAAGAAACTACAGTCCATCCTATTTCTATAACTTCTTACGAAATTTCAATCTAATGCTCATAGAGAAATTTATGATGATTTCCCCAGGTCACCTGTTTGGAATGTAATTCAATAGTCTGCAAAAAGGCCAGCTTCCTCAGATCATATCTCCGCAAATATAGCACGAAAAGCTCTGAAATTCGAACCCAAGATTCAGCGTGCTTTCTTCTCAAATGGGTTTTTGTTTTGGCTTCTGAAACATCGTAGAAAAAAAGTTATAGTGAAAATGCTACGATGACCTATTTGGAGTAGCGAAACCCTAGAATCCAAAGCTTTGATACCAAATGTTATGAAACTAGCTCACAAAAAGATAGAAAAGATAGATCAATGCCTTAGAATTCAGCCTCTTCGAGGGGGCAACCTTCTTTACATTACAAAAAAGAGTAATTTTTGGATGATTCAAATGACAAAACCTCCTTTCTATATATAGGAGTATAAGGAGTCACAATATAACCCAGCCGACCTAACAATAATAATATAAAGCCACAAAAATAAAAATAGAGGGATTCTATGGGGCACAGTAATAACAATATGGGGACAATAGGGGCACAACAATATTAACAAGGGATACAACTACAATAGTAATGGGGTAATCACTAGTATTATAGGGACCCAACATGTGCCAAGCATTCATCTACGCAAGTATCTCCATTTGAAGCTTGTTTGGGTTATTTGCCAAAATATTTTGGATTTCATCTTTGGTAAAGATATTGTAGTAGATGGACATAGTGATGTGGACAAAGCCAAGAATTTCATTGAAAAATTTTAGCTAATGCATCAAAGAGTACAAGAGCAACTAGAGAAAATAAAAACAAAGTACAAAGCAAGACATGACAAGCATCCGGTTGATCATGATTTCCAAGTGGGGGATCAAGTTTGGTTGTATATCAAAAAGGAAATACTTCAAGGTGGAGGTAAAAATCTCAAGCCAATCAGATATGGTCCTTTCAACAATTTGGAGAAGATTGGTAAGAATGCTTTTTGATTAGATTTTCCACCTTATATGCAAATTTATTCTATTGTGAATGTGGAAAACTTGAGACTCTATGAGCCTCCAATGATTGATGATCATGAAGAGAATGCTCATATTCTATCTATAGAATATTTTTATCATGAATATTTAAATGAGTTACATGAAGACTCAATTCTTGATAGGAAGATAAGGAGTTCACACAGAGGCAATGTGGAGTATCTTCAAGTGTGTCTCAAAGGTACCAATCGAAGTAAAGCAAGGTGGATTGAGATTGGGAAAGTGGGGGAGTTGTACCCCCAATTACTTGCTAAGTAAAAACAGACTTTTGGTCGTCCAAAAGCTTCTAGTGGGGACGAATGATCCAGGGTATCAAAAATATGCTCAAAAATCAAAGTGTTCAAAATATCCCTAAACTAATGCTAAATCATAGATCTTGTCATTTTGATTCTAATGACACTTGAGGCATCTGAGTCGGACACTGTATGTGAAATTTATCACATTCTGAAGTTTTTGGCAAACAACTAAAAAATCAACTTGCAGGGTTGACTAGGTAGACCGTACAATGACGTGGCGCTATGTCAGCAGGGTGACTATGCAAGTACAGTGGTCAGATGGGCCAATCTTGTGCTAACACATGGCATGATCATACAGGGCAGTAGGCAAGTTTTGATTGGTTTTTTTGTTTGTGGTTGAGCCAACCACAGAACGCCATGTGGGCCTATGGGAGGCCTCCATGTTGCTTTAGCTTATTGGTCAAATTTTTTGTCAATGGATCGATCGACATTGGTGGGGTTCTACCCTATGACCTCGAGAAACCTAACCAAATGACATACCAACACACCATATGACAGTTCTTATTATACTACGAGCGCAAGTTATAATTATTTCATAATTATTTGACTATTTGGGGGAGGGACATGGTAGAGAGCTCACCCAATTGGCCTAGCCCATGGTCATATTACATGGTGCATAGCCATGAGCGGAAGGGCTGAGGGGGCAGGGAGTTGGTTGTAGCCGTCGTTTCCAAAACATCACACATAACCAATGGTGGGAGTTTTGGAAGGGCTGGTGCATGGGGCTAACCCATGGCCATGTGAAAATTCATGTGACCAGATGCTAGAGCCGACAAGGTGCATGGCCTTTGGCCCACACCCCCGATCATATTAACTACCATGTGACCAACATAAGGGGATGAAGTTATGGGTACGGTGCCCAGTTAACCATCCGACACTTTGCACCATTTTCAGTAGAATTTTTCCCATTCCCTTGCCAGTTTGTCAGCTCGCAGAACTGCCAATGTAGAATTCATTGCAAGTTTTGATAGAGGAGTAATTTTGCAGGACAATTAGCAAGGAAATGAAGAAGGAGGCCTAACTTGGCCATTTTTCAGCCTTTTTGAGCCCAAGAAGAACCTACAAATGGGTTTTTGGTTGTTTTGGACACAATGTCAACATTATTTTTGTGATTTAAGCATTATATGTTGATGTAATTGAAATTTTGAGCATATAATTTAAAGGGCCAACATTGGAAGCTGGACCCAGAGATGTAGCCTAGGAGGTGTGAACGCTGTCATCAAATAGTTGCTTTGTGATGCTTCTTGTTGTCTATTTTTCTCTGTTTAAATCTACAAAACTTAAGTAAAATTACTAAGTTTATGTGTTTTTTCAATTTCAATCCATTGCCCACAAAACATAAACTAGCTTGCAAGCTTTTTCAAGAAACCTTCTATTTTATTCCAAATTAGATACTAATATACATCCCTGAGAATCCTATTCGGATAAACTGTGGATGGGCGGTGATGAAACTTAGTAGGATCTTGACACCAAGATTTTATTATGTCACTTGTGTTAAAGAAGGCCCATCTAGTGTAAAAGTCATTATTTTCACATTTTGCGGGCCTCTGCCTCTTGTAGTAGGTTTGCATGTCTTCTCAATAATAGGTGGAAAGCTGACTATTTCTTTCACTATGAAGTACAAAATAAGAATCATCTATGTGTGTAATAATCCATTCAATCACTTCGACACATGGGATGTCTGGAAATCTGCATGCGATCATGTGTTTCCTGGACCGCTTGATATTTATGTATAATTCATGTCCTCCAAGTTTTTAGGGAATTGTTTCTGCATGAAGTTCTCTTTGATTCTTTTTCATGTGACCTCTATAGAATTACCTATGAAGCACTATCTATCTGCACAGATGGGAATGGTTAGCTTTGAAACTTCAACTACTTCCCCAGTTCTTTCTTATGAGGCTTCTTTGGAGGCCACTAGCTGTGCAGCGGGAAGAATGGCTCCAACAGATGATGAAAGCATGACAACAATACTTGTAGCTCGAACACTTTTTTGTGGAATCACACTCATGGTGACAAGATTAGCTTTATGAAATATCCTATCTATTTTAGCAATATCTTAACAAATCATATTAAAAAAACCATCAAATATAACTAAGAATGTAAATCTATCAATGACAACACATAACTACATGCATGGGTAGAAAATATACATGCAAACAAGGAGGGAGCACTTTCAAAGCACAGAGGAAATACAAGGGATTCGGGGCTTTTTAGTGTACTCATGTGCTCAAGAAAGATAAGGAAAACATCAAGGGTGCACTCTAAAGAGACGAAGGTGTGAGGTCTCGAGCCTTACGGCCTTCAAGGTGCGCTCATGCACTTAAAGAGATAGAAAGGGCACAAGGGCGCACTCCAAATAGATGAAGGAATGAAGCTTTAGGTTTTCAAGGTGTGCTCATGTGCTCAAGGACAAGGAGGGTGCACTAGCGCATGCTGAAGAGATGAAGGGAAAACATTCAAGCCTTCAGGGTGTACTCATGCACTCAAGGAGGGCATAGTTCTTCGTGGCGAAGGAGTGCACTCAAGAGGAAAACTTGACTATTCTAGGCGTAGTTTTTTAGGTTAGTTGGGGCTTCAGCTTCTAGAAGTGTGCTCTATCATAGAATGGCTCAAGGACAAGTCTAGCAACAATATTACATGATAGAAATGTGAAGAAGAAATATCTACAAACTTTTATGGATGTTGTTGTAATCATGACTAGAATGTGAGGAGTCAAGGAACATGGAGAGTTTCAGCCTGCGACAAAGAATTAACACTTGTAGAGGCAAGATTGAACAAAAATGCCAATAAATAAACTAAAAATAAAAGAAATGCCATCAAGAAAAACAAGGTCGAAAACAAAATCATGAAAGGCAACCAATAGAATCAACATGCAAAACTTACTTGTAATGCAGATTGATGAAGAGTTTCTTGATCCAGAGATGTGCGGCCAACCCAGATGAGAATGATTATGAGAATGAATGATTAGCTAGGTTAATTTAAAAGATATTACATGCAAATTTGTCTCATGCATATTCACCACTTGTTGACAAGTGAATGAGTTAGTTAAGGGAAGTTAAGCAGGTTCCTATTTTCTAGGAGTGCACCCACACGTAACAAGGAATCTCATGCATGAGTTCTAGAAGGGTGCATGTCTTCGTGTTGAAGGAATGTGATCAAGGAGGGCACACTTGCTAAGAATGAAGCAATGCACTCAAGGAGGGTTCACTTCTTCATCCCGAAGGAGTGCACTCAACAAAAGAGCAAGTCTTCGTCAACTTGAAGTGTGATTTTTGCTTAAAGGGTATTTTTTCTTGCTTTTGTGTGCTTTTCGTGTGTGGGCATGGCAAAAAAGGCTAGTTTCTAAGTCAATAAAAGTCATGAGTTCACCTAACCATTGACAAGATAACACAAGCGCTTCTAAAGGTTAGGTGACAAAACTTAGGAAACATTGACTTAGGAGGATGTGACACTTGGAGAAAACATAACAATAACTAAACAAAAAACACGACAACACTAAGGGACTTGAAACAATAGTTCATGTAGGCTCCAAAATCAACTTAGGAAAAATTTTGGAGCATCGTTGTCAGAGCGACAACACTTGGTGACACATTGGGAGAACCCAACTTCTCTGATATGGTTTCATTTATGCACGAAGTCTCAATTCTCCAGGAAGTATTGATTCAATCAGTGAGTTACCTTAACTCTCCACTCTATCCAGTTAAAGCTATAGTTTTCCTTGTTCCATTACACAATGTAACACATGATAAAGCAAGACATATCCTTATCCTGTCGACGTAAGTAAGGGTAATATAACATGGTGATTTAAAGCAATCATAGTATGAGTTTTACATCTTTGTCGTTGCTTCGCTACAAGCTGGCTTGGGGAGTACCCCGATGGAGTTTCTTTAGGAACACAAACATTACTTTGCTACTAGCAAGCCTGGACAGTACCTTGGTGAAATTTCTTGCTTCACCTCCCTGCACAAGAAGCCTTTCTCTTCTTTCGTCCTTTATTTTTATTTTCCTTTTTCATAGAACTGTGCTTATGCACTTATTATTTTCAACAGACAGAAGAGGGATCCCAACTTATTACGAGAAGGAGAGGTTTCTCCTTTAGAGACAAGTTTAAGACTTTTGATGTTTTCTTCACTAAACATTTTCCCCTTATAGTACTCTACTCAAATAGATAGGAAAGAAAAAATCATTAATAAATAAGACTTATAACAAGAATGAGAATCCTAAAATAGATATGGGCATCATGGTTTGATTATGGTTTCCCAACTAAAAGATTGTATTTTTTATTTGAAAATCATAGACTTAAAAGATATAAACCAAATCAAAAGAGACGGTAAAATATAAGCCAAGGGTTGTGTGTTACCACAACTTGCCTTTCCCAAAATATTAGCCACATCATATTAAAGCTCAAAACCAGCTTTATTCAAGGACTAATGAAAAATAAATAAATAAAAATAAAAATAAATAAATAAAAACTAAACATAAATAAATAAATAAAATAAAAAATAAAAATAAAATAAATAAATAAATAAAAACAAGAATGCAATGCATCTAACTAAATTCAACCTATCATATCCCAAACTAAGCAGTACAAGGTCGGCTCATGTGAAATGGAACTTCTAATGCAACCTTGAGAAGTTGCTCTCGACCTTTGGGCCAAAATATGTGATCATGTAAAACCAAAATGAAATGTCATGAGGTGAAAAGGATAAACAATGCAAACGTTTGCACCAACAAATAAAAACAAAAAGTGAAATCAGAATGGTGTAACACACTAGACCACTCTATTGAATGAAAGACTCTACAACAACAACAACTATCAAGTTCATGACCATACAAGACTTGATTAAAAGCACACAAGAACAAGCCACGAAACATGGGTCCTGACTGATAAGATTCTTCGAGGGAACCTGCAATAGGATCATTGAAACAACATTTAGAAAAACTTTAACAAGAAATATTAATCAAAGAAAAATCCATATCATAAGAAAAATCAACAAGTTGACGACAATCTGTTTTGTTGTGTGGGTTAAATTATTTCATGGATAATGCAGATGGTATGTTGGATTGAATGATCTGACATTTATTAAGACCACCCTTTGTTTCCACATTGTAGGTTAGATATTTGCTTGGGGTGCGATGTGGTGATTGAAGTTCAACAGTTAAATTAAAATTTCTTCCTTAAGGGTTAAAATTTTTTACGTGAAGAAAATAAGAATCCCTAAAGAGAGATTCAACATCCCATGAAATAACATTTACGACAAGATTTTGTTAGAGAATATTGAACTGAACGAAATCACAAATACCATCAGGGTGATAGGAACCTGACATAACCATGAGTGAAGGATGAAGTGTCCTACTCACCTGACTTGACTTTGAACTATGAAAATATTGGGAATTAGACTAAGAAAATATGGCCAACTACTTGTCTAAACAAGAATCATCATACAAATCATGAACTTCATAAGGGAATTGAGGCTCATTAGATAGATTTTCGAGATTATCACAAAAATACTTAATGATAAGCATATCATTTTCTTGATCAAAAGGATATATACCTAAAAGAAAGTCTTCAATGATTGCATCAAACTCCCTTTTAAACTTTGCAAATCTAAATCTTCTTGAAGGAACAAGGATTCATCCATGCAACTTGAACAATCATCACCATATAATTCAGAAAAAAAGGAAGTCATTAGGGTCATCGTTGTCCAAGGATTCAACTTGATTAATGGGTTAAGGGTTGACAAGAGAAATTTCGAGATTTGAATATGATTGATTGATGGGATCAAACAAATCATCATCAAGGGAAATATGTGAAAGAAAATTAAATTCTTTGTCAACAAATTGATCTTCCGATTTAGTGATCAGTTTGGGTTGAAAACACATAACATCAAAAGGAGGAGGATAAGGGATGAAAGGAATGTCAAATTCTTCTTTTGGATGCTAAAATTCATTTTAATTAGATGAACATTGTGAAACAGATTCAAAAGAATTCCTTGAAATCCTAACTCATAAACAAAACATTTCATCCAAAAAATTCCAGTTCATGTCCTCATTCGGAAATTAATAGCAAATATGAGGGAATATATCAACAAAATGTTCAAGAGATTCATTTGATTCCATTATAAGATGGTTGATTTCATTAATAACATATTGATATTCATATTTTTCGAAAACATGATGAAGCTCATTAACCAAATGCTTAAAAGATGATATAGAAGTTGTGGGTAAATAATAACACCTTTGCTTCACATGGCCATCCAATGTAAGGGTAAACACATTTGTGAGGATTTGTTTAGAATTGTAACACACTCCTCCCAAATTTACCCAAGTTAACCAGTTCACTAGGGTAAACATGTGACGAGAGGCTACTATGATTTGATTCAACTCCCCATGTATAGGTAAGGAAGCGGAATCGACAAAACACAACCAATCTAACCTTCTACAAATGTGAAGAAACCTTTAGGAGCCAACCAACCCTTCTAGGTGACCAACCCCTAGCGTAAATTGACATTTCATTGACCTAGAGCCTCAGTCACTCCCATGACATGGGCATGCATGCAATTGGGACCCTCGAGTTGCTCCCACAACAAGGGCATTCTAGCAACTGGGGACTTTTTCAACTAGTTCTGAGCCTACGACCCTGGATTTTGTGCCACTTTTTTAGGTTCAGGTCTCAGGCCACTGCCCAAACCTTCATGAGACTTCCAAAAATGATAAATAATATTGAAACAATGGTATTGATGTGAATACTTGATTAAAGACTTAAACTAACCCCTAATATCCATGACAAGAATTTCATCAAACATGTCACAAATATGCATTCTACAGGTCATAACAACATATCTGGGCATAGGGGTCTCATACTTATCTGAGAATCGCTAAGAAGAATTGATGCCTTATCACATTAATTGCATTATCATTTGTTACGTCATATGTTAATTTTTCATTCGTTTACAAATCAAAAACATGATGAGATCCATACATCATCATTATCGTAAAACAAACTCATAACCAACATATAAACAATAGAAATAATAAGGATACAATAGACATAAAATCCACATATAAATCAATACATTTACACATGAAATACCAAGGAGAAGGAACTCTTATTATTGAATGCATAAGCCAACTAGGTATGGGACTTCCACGAACCACTCGACCATAGATTGGCTGAACCAAAAATTTATTTCATCCAATCACCCCCATGCCATATTCCAAGCATGAATGTAGGACCCATAAACGAAATCAACCAGGGCTTCTCGAGGCTACACCACCTCACCCTCATCAATAGAACCAAGCTTTACCACAATACACACTAGATCGCTAGGCCCTAAACAAGCATGGATGCCACTGGATTTCTCCACCGACACCGTGAGGAATTTGCTTGTCTCCTAGTCTCTACGATTTACCACTGTTATAGCTCCAAATCTCACTCTTATGGTTTGTGATGGTGTACTCATGGCCTAGGGCAACCCCTCATTCCAGACCTGGTCCTAAAATTTAAAAAACAGTGTTTTATCCCTTATACGTGACATTGCCCTGAGTTAAACGCGTGTATACGCGGGTATGTGTATAGCCAACCCGCGTGTATGTATTAAAACACTTAAAAAAATATAACACTCCTTATTTTCGGGTGGAGATTGCGGGTTTTACCTGCTGATCACCTGTTAGTGCCCGTGGCCCAACTGTTCCCAACCAACTCCTAACTAAAAAACTACTTTGGAGATGGTATAAAAAGACCTCAAAGGGAAGGCCTAAAGGAGGAGAGAATAGAGAGAAAGGTTATTATGCTGAGATTTTTCCCTTGACCAGGTCTGAAGTCCCTTGTGCCTTCTGCACTCCCCCCATTTTGTACAGGAAACCTTTGTTTCCTTGTGTGTTGATGTTCATCCACCATTTATGACATCATGGAGAGAGTCATGGAAGGAGTTTTGTTAGAGGCTTGAGGCTGGAACGGATCCAGAAGGAAGCTTTGCTTGGAGCCTGCTGAAGGTCATTCAGGTGAACATATTCCTTTTTATGTACTTTATTTGTCTATAATAAAAGAAACACATGTCTTGGTTCCCGAAATGAATCTTCTTTATGTTAATGATAGTCATGTTTAGAATTCATATGTAAATGGTTGTTTGGATTTCATAACTAACTACCTTTCTTTATAACATGAAGATGGTTTCTTTATAAGTTTTGTCCATGTACTGCTGTGTTCTTTGAATTGATTTTTTTGCAGGACAAAAGAGAAGAAGGGAACTCCAAGAAGGGTTTGGACCCTAAAGGCCTTCTCAAACGTAGGACCAAAGGTACGTAACCTTATCATAGAATTTGCTTACAATAGCATAATGGCTGTATGAATGCATGTTTCTTTGAATAGATAACTTTCAGTCTGCTAGGGTTTCAACCCAAAAATCCCTAGGGGAGTAATTCCCTCTATCAGAATTGGCGACTCCACTGGGGACAACACTCTTGTTGTTCCTAGTTTGGGTATTTTTCAAGCCAATAAGGGCTCAGCTGCCTTGTTTGCTTGCTGTTACTGTCTGGTTTGTTTTTGAGCTTTAAGTTTTGCCAGTTTCTTCAGTTTGTTTTTTTTTTTATTTTTCTTGAAGCTTTTCATATACACTGTTTTTCTTAGATACAGAGGCGTATATACATTTGTTTCTTTAAGTGAACCCACGTATACGGAGGTTTCCTCAAACACAGTAGCGTATACACGCAATCTGTACATAAGTACAGTCGCGTATATATTGCAATTTTCAAGATTTATAAATCTTTTAGTCTCTGAAGGTTTGTTTGGTGGTTTGAGTCAGTCTGAAACAGTCATTTTCCAGTATCAGTTATTTGTTTTACAGTGAGCATCTCGTTCTGAATTCTCTCTGATTATAAGGAGTACTGGTCTTGTTTTTTGTTGATTGCAAGCGTCATCGTTTTTTGCTAAATCACGCAAAATTTCTTGCTAGGAATCTTGGCTACTCTGATTCATCGGAGTAGGGAGATTGATCACAATCTTTGTGTTAATCTTGATTTTGGTGACTTTTTGTTTGCTTGACAAGATCGCTTTTTGTGACCATCCACTTCTTTGTTTCATGAAAGTTGTTGTTTGACACTTTCCTGGAATTTGTCTTTTTGATCTTTTTGGTTTTCATTGCCAAGGCTTTCATTGCTGCTTTTGATTGTTAAGAGCGATTTCAAACACATTTATTTTTGTTGGGTTTTCATCCATTGAGTGGTGTTGATTCGCAAAAGTGTTTAATTGCCTATTCTTCAATCACAAGTTTTAGTGTTGTTGAGAGCATTTTTTGAAAAGACTTTTTTGTTTGTTGCTTTGAAGAAAATCTTTTGAAAATCTTAGTTTCGCTTTCTTGAACTTGCTTTTCATTTGGTTTCCTTTTAGTGAAGTGAAAGTGCTTTATGTTTGTCTTAGAACTTGTTTTTAGTGTTTAAACAAAATGAATGGTAACATCTCATATTCCATCTAGGCACTGTAAGTGGCAAGATAAAGATTGATAAGCAAGCAACTTTCATTTTTGTTTTCAGAGTAGTTTTAGATCTTGCATCCACATATAGTTGTTGCATTAGGATAGATTTGCATCCCCTTTTTAGGCATATATAGCTTTGTCAGCTTTTGTGAGTGTGAAGTGTGCATTAACAAAAAGAAAAGGAAAATTTGTTTTATTAGAAGTACCTCTGAACCCTATAGAAATTGCTCTTCATCGAAAAACGAAAAAGTGCATGTGCATGTAGTTAAGTTTTTATTAATTTCTTTTGTGTCAAAAAACACCACTAGTTTCACTTCCGTTACCTTGTGACTTAAAGAACAACCTAATAAAATCAAGCGCTAACTAAAATTAACTAGAACTTTTTGTTTTAGTCAATTACACCAAAAAGATTAGGATTTTAGGGCCTTGGATTAGGCGAGTGGAGAGTTAACTCTCCAAGGCCATATAAACGTCAAACGTAGGAGTCTGAATAACGAGAGAAAATCCAATAGCGTTAGGAAGACCAGGAAAGCTCTGGATCTGGGAGTTAAGCACGAGGGTCTGTAAAGACAGGGAAGAGAGATACCCCCTCTCCTACTTGTCCGAACTTACCTCACGACTGTTCCACCTGGCTTCTGCGACGAGTTGGTATCCATAGTTGCTACTCCTAGGGAACTACACAGGTGGCTGCGGAGGGGAATCCCGTGGCACCTGAGGTTGACGTTGCATCACTCTCGACAGTGCTACTGGAGGGCACCCTTGCGAAGCTTGGGGGCTTGCACCGGCGCAGGCTGTTGTTAGGAGGTCAGCGTAACTTCCTCTGATACCTTCGCTGATAGGACTGAGCCCTCTTCATCCCAGACTATCTTTGGAGGCCCCTTATTTCACTTTCTCGTATTTTGGTGTCCAGTCTTAATCACCCGGAGCGGAAATACTTGGAGGTTGTTTGACTGGCTGTATCTTTAGGGACTTTATAGTGTGTGCTCTATGCTCTTAGTTGGCCTAGCTTTCAATTTTTTGAGTCTTTAGTTAGATCATAACAAAAAATTCAAAGTGGCTAACCGATCTCCAAGACGGTCTCGAAGACTTCGTGGTCTTTCGCCACCAAGTTTAGAGCCTTCTCCTAGAAGGCGCAGAGGCAATACTACCTATGGGTTTTGTCCCATGCCAGTTGACGCATCGGGGATTGATCCTCCTCTCGGAGGCATTAGTGGCCAAGCAAGGCCTGGCACTTCTGAACAAGAGAGGGACACTCCAGTCCTTTCTCGAGTTCTCTTTCAAGCGGAGAATAACATAGAGGTAGAAGAACTTTCAGAGTCGTTAGCGGCTCCAAATTCTCCACTACCATCTAGTCATCCAGACGTACTGCAATACGTTGGGACTCCGACGCATAGACCGTCAAGTCCAGGTTACGCTACGCGCTTACCATCGATGACCACTGTACATCTGCATATATACAAGGGAACCTCAGGTTGCACTCATGGGAAATAGTCAAAATAGTGCTTCAGCATCCTGCCATTGACGGGACCTTCATCCAAGTCAACTTCAGTTAGGCTTTTTAGGAAGTAAGTATTATTACCTTGCACTGCTTGGACAGCAAATGGTCCTCTCCATAAGGAATCAAATTTTCCATGTTTTCCTTTCTCTTCTCTTCTTGCATCCCACTTGAGGACTTTATCACCAATACTGAAATATTCTACTTTGGTTCTTCTGTCAAAGGCTTTCTTTAGTTTTTCTTGTAATACCTGAACTCTGCTAAAAACTTGATCTCTGGTTTGCTGCAGACATATGATTTGATTTATCCTTCTTTGCATATCATTTGGCTCAGCTTGGCTTTCTTGAAGAAGCTTCATGACAGGCACTCCTAGTGAAGAGGGGAACTTGGCCTCTAATCCATAAACCAACTCATATGGGCTGGTCCCAATTGATCTTTTGGTTGTTAGTCTATCTGCCCATAAGGCATTGACTAGTTTTTTGTGCCAGTTCTTTTTGTTCTCTTCAAGTACCTTCTTTATAATGTTTACAAGGCTTTTATTTGATGATTCAGCAAGGCCATTTCCTTGGGGATAGTATGCAGTAGAATGGCCCAAAGTAATATGAAACTTATGGCAAAAGTTCACCATTTTCTTGGATCTAAAAGCAGCAGCATTGTCTGTAATAATTTTATCAGGGCAGCCAAACCTAGCCAGTATGTTGTTCTCCAAGAACTGAACGATTACTGAATCATTTGCTTGTCTGCATGGGGCAGCTTCAATCCACTTAGTGAAGTAGTCTGTGGCTGTTAAGATCCATCTATGTTGGCCTGAAGATGAGGGATGAATTTCCCCAATGAAGTCTAGGCCCCATTGTTGAAAAGGTCTCTCTGTTGCAATAGGCCTCAAGGGAAGTGGCAGCAGCTGTCTTTTTCCCTCAAAGACTTGACATTTATGACATGAGGTAGTGAATTTCTTAACATCAAAGAACATGGTGGGCCAGTAGTAACCAGCCCTTAGTATCTTATCCACAGTGGACTTCCAGTACAAGTGTCCACCACAGTCTCCTGCATGAAACTCCTGCATGATATTGTTAGTTTCCTTTTCAATTAAACAGTGCACCAATATCCCTTCATGGTTTTTCCACAGTAAATTGCCATCCATCACACAAAATCTTGATGTTTTCATTTTTAAGAACCTACACTTAGTTTTGGATAGTCCTGGGGGAGCACACAGGTTTTGTAACACATAACAGATATCCGAATACCAGGGGGATTGTTCAAAGGCTGCATTGATCTTTGGAGTCGCCAGCTCTGTTTCACTGTCCAGCTGATTGATGTCTAAGGCTTGAAAATTTGTTTCTGTCATTAATTTGGCCAAGCCTTGCCCTTTTATTAGTTTTGTAGGTTTTATCTCAATGTCAAATTCCAAGATACTGGCAATCCATTTTCCTCTTCTGCCTTCTAAGTTTTCTTGGGTGAGAATGTCTTTGACAATAGGACTTGGCACATATGCTTTCACATGGGAGTAAAGGATATAAATCCTAAAGTCTTTGATTGCTTTGACTAAAGCATAGGCTTGTTTTTCCATGATTTGATACTTCAAAGGTGCATCCCTAAGAGCTTTGCTAAAGAAAGCAATTGGCTTCTCATTTCCTTGGTCATCCTTTTGTAATAAAACAGCTGCAATAGTATGTTGGGAAGCAAAAGAGAAAATGATAAATTCTCTGTCAAACTGAGGGTTGGTTAAGACTGGGGTTTGGGTGAGGGCCAATTTTATGCCTTCAAATGCTTGATTGGCTTCAACAGTCCACTTTACTTTTGAATCCTTTTTCAGCATGTTGTTTAATAATCTGGTTAGCTCTGCTAGGTTTGGGATAAACCTTCTTAAGAAATTAATTTTTCCCAAGAATCCTTGCAATTCTTTGACATTTCTTGGATGAGGCATTTGCAGGATAGCTTGTATCCTATCTGGGTCAATTCTAATGCCATCTTTTGAGATGATGTGTCCTAAGAGCTTGCCTTCTTCTAAACCAAAGAGGGATTTCTTAGGGTTCAAGGAGATGCCATATTTTCTGCATTTTAGGAAGATCTGTCTTAGATGTTTTATATGTTCTTGGTCTGATTTTGAAAAAGGTGTCAGGTCATCTAAACAAATGACTAAAAAGTCATGAATTTCCTTGGCAAAAGCTATATCCATTGCTCTTTGAAATGTTGCTCCTGCATTTTTCAAGCCAAAAGGCATCTTTACATATTTGAAAGTTCCCCATGGGGTTGTAAATGCTGTTTTGTCCTGATCATCAGGGTGAACTAAGATCTGGTTGAAACCTGAAAATCCATCCAGTAATGAGATCCTTGAGGCCCCTACCACTCTTTGGAGAATGTGATCCATCTTGGGTAATGGGTAGTTATCCTTTAAGGATACCTGGTTTAGATTCCTTAAGTCCACACACAGCCTGATCTCACCTGTCTTCTTTCTTGTAGGGACTAAGTTGGAAATCCATTCAGAAAATCTGATTGGTGCTATGATGCCTGCTTTGAACATTTTATGTACCTCTTGTTCCATTGCTGGTAGAAGCATAGGATTGATTCTCCTCAGTTTTTGTTTAAAGGGCTTTTGATCAGGTTTGAGAGGGATGGTGTGTTGGATTACAGAGGTGTCATAGGACTTTAGGTCCTCATAGCTCCATGCAAAAACATCCTGGAACTCTTTGAAGAGGTCAATGTATTTTGGCTTTTGGTCCGGAGGTAAGGAAGCCGATAATTTAATTATCTTGGGTTTGTCAATTGTACCTATGTTGCACTCTTCAATGGCTGCATTCAGGGGCTGCATTTTAGGCTTCCTGGGAATATCATTTGAATCAAAGATGTCTTCTAGTGGGGTTAAACCTGTTGGTAGAAAATT
This sequence comes from Pinus tabuliformis, assembly GCA_031772625.1. NCBI lineage: Eukaryota > Viridiplantae > Streptophyta > Pinopsida > Pinales > Pinaceae > Pinus > Pinus tabuliformis. The sequence goes on from CM062805.1 coordinate 232,423,897, forward strand.
GTCTTTTAGCTCAATGATTTCAGTTTCAGCACTGGACACCCTCTCTTCCCAGTCAACTTGTTGAATTTGCTGGATGCTTTCTGTATTGAAAATGGTTGGATTGAGCATTTGTTTTGCAGTTCTAGGTGACATTGGCTGAGCAGTCTGTTGAAAATGTATTTGTGATGGACTTGCTCCATCAAGCATTTGTGATTGACTTGCTGTCTCATTGTCAATATTTAATCCTGCAAATTCTTGCTGTAGAGTTAAAAAATGGTTTATTTGCTTGTCATCCTCAAATACTTGCCAATCATTGATGTTGTTAGGTATGGAAGGTCTGTGTTTTACCTCAGCTGTGAAAAAATGGTGGGGCTCAAAGGGCAATTTGCAGGTACTTGCAAAGGTGGCTAAACTATGAGCATGTAGATTTTGGGTTCTGGGAATTTTAGTAATTTGGAATTCGGAGAAAAAGTTTAGTACCTCAGCAACAGCAGACCTATAAGTCCTTAGTCTTTTGTCATTGGTGACAAAGTTTCCTTTCACTTGTTGGATAACTAGATCTGAATCTCCCATGATTGAAACCCTGGCAGCTTGTAAGAATTTTGCCAATTTGAGTCCTAGTAAAAGAGCTTCATATTCCGCCATGTTATTAGTACATCTGAAATTCAATCTATAGGCTCTACCTTCTGCATGACTATTTTCTTTATTGTGTATCCAAACTCCAGCTCCTGCCCCTAATTTGTTGACCGAGCCATCAAATTCAAGGAACCATAGCATATCTTGTTGGGATGGAGATTTTATGATTTGTTCATGGGCTGGTAATGTAAGTAGCAGTTGTGATTGTTTCTCTAGCTGGTCTTCTAGGACAGTTCCATCATTCAATTGGATGTTCTTGACAACTAATGCAGCAGCACTATCCAATGTTTGTTTGGCTGTTGTTTCATGAGTGATACTACTCTCCAATGCATCCCCCTCCTGTATGAATATCTTGGTTTCGACTTCACCTTTTGAGGGAGTAGTTGTATCATTGAAGAGAATGTATGAGTCTATGTCCGAATGGACAGCATATATAGGAAAATTTTGAGGTTTTTCTTCACTGCTGACCATGTACTTCATCAGTGTTTCTCTGTATAGTCTTTTTGGTTGCCCAAACACAGAGATGGTGGCATATGACATGTCTAATTGTAGGGAGCCTTGGAGTTTGGCTCCCCATGATCTTGATAACAACATTCCATACTTAGGTGGGATATCAGCAACTACCACATCCATTAGGATTGTCTTGTTTGGGTATTGAACTAGAGACACACATAAGTCTTTTATGAGACCTAAGCACTTGACTTGGCTGGAGTCAAAGGAAAACAGATCCTTGTACGGTCTTGTTATGTCTAAATTCAATCTTTCCATGACTGCTTTTGGCATAAGATTGTGAGAGGCACTTGAGTCAAACATTGCATTATGTAATACTTTGTCATGAATATGTAAACTGACATAGAAAGGCAGCACCCCTGTGACTACTGTTTTTCCATCTACTTCTGGGCCAAAAAGGAGTTCTGGGGTGTCATCCAGTACATTGACATCATCTTTGTTGCTGGTGAGTTGTAGGGACCTTTTGATTTGTAATTTATAGTCGTCATGCTTGGCTAATTCCGAGAGAGGGATAGCTATTTTTATTTTGCTAATTTCTGTTTCAAGATCAAAAGGTTTTTCAGACTGGGTTTTGGGGTTATAGGTGACAGTTCTCTCTTTGTTCATTACATCTTCTTCTTGATTTTTATTTTGTCTTTGGGATTTATCCTTGTTAGTCAGTTCTTGAGGAGTAATATTTGAATTAGGATGAGAGGATGAAGTGTCCAAAGACTGCTGTCTTGAGGACAGTGGTTCAGTGATTTCTTCAACAATCACTTCTTTGGTAGGTAAGTTTATTTGGTCACTAGGTTCTGTGACTATAACTTTTTCAGGCTGCTGATTAACCTCTTTCTTTTCAGGCTGGTTGATATTCACAGTTCTGCTCCTCAGCTTGTATTGTTTATGGACTTCATAAACAGCAGTGTCATAGCCTTGTTTAAAGTCAAAGGATTCACCTGATTTAGTTTGGAACAGTTTTATTTCCTCATCCTCATGATCTTCTTGTGTTAAGAAAACTTGACTTTCACCGTCTAGCCCTATCAAATTAATCTCAGGATCTTCATTTGGCTCAGTCAATGTGGAAGTTTCAGCATAGTTTTCCTGAAATGGAGGTCTGATTTCAGGATCAACATTGGCCCTGCCATTGTTTGTGTTTGGGTTCCTCCTAAAATTTGGATTTCTAGGAGGGTTATTTTGTGGTGCTTCCCATGATGCTTTTCTTTCAACTGATTCCACCCTATCACCCAATCTTTTCATGCTATTGAGTATGGCATCAAGCTTTTGGTCAAAGGCTGTGGGTTCTTCTTTGTATATGCTTCTCTTTTCTAACCTTGCCCTGTTTCTTTTGGCAATCAAGTTTGCTTCTACTGTGACAGCAGCCTTTTGAGCGTCTTCAAGGGTTTCAGGTTCTCTCTCCCTCAACTGAAATGCTATGTCAGAATCAAATCCATCAGGGAATTTGTACAAGGCCAAATCAGGGGGGGGTCTCAAGTTTTGTGGTATTGCATTGTACACATTGTTGAATCTAGCACAATACTCCAGAACAGTCTCTTGAGGACCTCTCTTGATTGTTTCATATTCACCAAGAATGTGCAGGGGATCTTTCTTCTTTTCCCATCTGGTAATAAAGGCCTGATAAAGCTCATCAGGGGTTGTGATAGTATTTGCAGCAATCGACCTGAACCAGGTTCTAACATCACCGGTCAGGCTTTGGACAAAAATTCTCATCCTCACACTGTCATCGTCTATCTCATAGTTTTCAAAGTGATCTTGCATCCTCTTAGCATGTTGAATAGCAGAGTAATGGCCAGTGGAGTCAAAATATGTGATTTTGGTTTGGTAATCCTGGGGCAGAGCTGCAGGGTTAGCAGGTAGCTGCAAGGGTGCATACCTATTTGCCATATTTGGTGGGTTGGGTGTATTTATAGGGACTGCTGGGATAATAGGAACAGTGGGTACCACAGGGGTAACAGGTGAAGCTGAACCTAAAGTATGGTTCAAGGGGATATGTGCAGTGGATGAAGATGGGGGAGGGGAATCTTGAGATGTAGATGGTGAACTAGGGGAACTTGGAACAGAACGAAAGAGGACTTTAAGTGGAGTAGAAAGGTTGGGAAAATCTGCAACTGAGGTCAAAACAGCAGGCTGATCCTGCTTTTGTTGCTTCCTGGTGTTTCTAGGGATGGTATTTGGATTATCAACAATGATGGGTGGATTTGGGTCAGGATTAGCACTAGTATGCCGAGGATTTTTCTTAGGAGCCAGCTTCTAACTGTTTTTTAGGATTTTTATATATATGCAAGGACTGGATGAAGATTTTGGAATGGCTATATATGTTTCAAAGCTAAGATGAAGGTTTCATAACTAGCTCTTCCCTAAAGCTGTCACTGTGGTACAGAAGCAGTTCTAAGGCCTCTTGGCTGGTTTCAGGCTTGATGGTAGCTTTGGAAGATAGATAGTAATTGAAAATCCTAAGAAGTCCCCAGTGGAGTCGCCATTTATGTTATCACCCAGGTTGTTCCCTATGACTCCCAAGGGAATACGGCCGGGGTAACCACTAACCAGTCTTTGGATCACAGTTTCTAGCCAAACTGTAATCAGAGAGGGCTCTCTCTTTATGATTTGTCTCTGTTCTGTTGGTGTTTTAGGCTAGCTGTTAAGTTCAAATTTGGTTTATTTGTTTGGTTGGAAAAAGTTTCAGTCAAAACTTGCATGCTCTAATCAAATCTCATATAACATTGGGCAATGGAGTCAGAGGTCCTTTGGTTTGGTGTGTTGTGCTGATCCTGTAATGAAAACTGCAGAGCGGGCTAATTGTCTGGGAAATAACGCTTTGAATTTGAGCTGAGGTGTGATATGTTCAGGATAAGAAAGGCACTTAAGGATCTTTCTATAAACTGATATGAATGAAAGTAATTGTTACCTGGAAGCATTGAAGAATTTCTAGATAACAGTCACAACATGGAATTAAATATAACATGAGCATTTAAGAATTCATGTCCGTTTTAATCCTGAAGAAAACATTTACAGCAATCTCAGATTGAGCACAGGGTGTGAATAACATGTCCTGAACTTTTCTTTTTCTTTATTGCTAGATATGATGAAAACGTGAAAATGAAATAACATAGGGAAACAGAACAGAGTTTAAAGAAAACATATCGTTCCACCAGACAACACAGGGATTCTGCAACAGCACTTAGATCATCAACAAGACACCAGAGTTCCAGGAAATCACTGAGCTGAAATTGCTCTTTTCCAGGAAATCACTGAGCTGAAATTGCTCTTTGTATTAAACTTTTCTGAAAATACAGAGTATACATGCCTCGGAGTAAAAATTACCAACCCCTTATGCGTTACTAAGGGGAGTATATATACAAAAATTTTCATCAAAATATCAATGAAGATGAGTTATTGCCTCATTCATGATATGCTAATCTCAAAAATTTAGTAGCTGAAGGAGTGAATGCAGCAGTAACTCCTTTTTGCTTTAGCTGTCAGAAGTCAGAAGATATTTTGGTCTTTATGGCTGCTAAAGTCGGCCGAAAATGCGTTGTTTGATCTTGGCATAGCTGTCATGTATGTGAGATAAGTCACCTTTTAAGTTGTTTTGATTGCTGATATTTGTCTTGTCATTTGTCTTGTAGTGACCTGGAGGTGGCAGTGACAAAACAGCTGGAGCTACCGTGGTAGAATTTGAAGCATTGCTTGCCAACAATCCTCCTTAGGCATTTGATGTCTCCGAATTTTTATTAGAGTCTCATCGGCCTCTGTATACCGCCAAAAGTTAGGAGGAGTTTCAAACAAATGATTTGCCTCACTTTCAATGAAAAATAGGCCTTCAAGTTTAGTGTACAAGCTCTGTGCTGTTGGAGGCCCTGTTTCCTCAGGAGTACTGCCAGATGCAGTGATTTGATTTTCAATGTAAGTAGCCATTCTGTTGGTGAATTGATCTCTGGTAATCAATTTCCCTGTGCTGTTCAGCAGGCCAGGCAATCCCCTTGCTTGCAGCATTCCCATTTTGAGTTTATACTCCTCCACCTCAGCCTGTATTTCATAGCATTTTCTTTCTACAGTCTGTACATAACTTCTGAGAGTTAGCACCTTTTTAGCTGTGAGGATGGCCTCTGTTCTGTTGACGATGCCAATGGCTGCCAGCTCCTCTTTGTCTTGCCTGTTCAAAAAATCTATCAGTTGGTTTGCCTGCTCAGGTCTGTTTCCTAGCACTATTTTGGCCCTCTGGATTTCTGTCTGTGCTTGGCCAACTAAATCCATGTACTCATGGATTGTTTTGATAGATTTCCATTGTTTGGTGACAGCTTGGGTAATCTTACCCCACAAAATTCTTTTTATGTCGGCCATGTTACTTTCCAGATTGAGCTCTTTTTCCAGGGCCTTTATTTTATCCTTTAGGGCCTTAATTTCTCTGCCCTGTTCTGCTATAGTTACCTTTGATTTGTCATACTTGGCATCTATCTCTGCCAATTTGTCCTTTTCTTTCTTTATCTCATCTGCCTGGAGCTCCATTGCCTTGACAGCCTTGGTCAATTCTTCTACACTTGGGTGGGCATCTGGAGCTGCTGTTGTGCCTGCTGCTTCTGTTGTAGGGGCCACTGTTGCCCCTGAAGTTGTTGCTGTTGCTGAAGCTGTTGGAGGAGCCTGGAGTGTAGATTCTCCCTGTTTTTCTTGTAGCGTTCCTTCCAGTTCTTTCTCCAATTCTTTGATCCTCTGATCTTGCTGTAGAAGGAGGTCAAGTTGTTCATTAAGCTGTTTTTCTTTTTGTAGTTCTGCTGTCTGGGGGTGTTCTGTAGGTAACAACCCCAACCTCTTCTTCATGGCATTCAGATCATCATCTTTCTTCTTTATGAGGGCCTTTACACCTGTTGGATCACTAGGATCATGCCCTAGATCAATAATAATCTCCTCCAGAGACTTTATTCTATTGTCCTTGGCCTTAGAGGACATCCTCTCAAAATCAAGCTGAGTGTTTGTGTTCTTCAAGGAATCTTTCAGCTCATGGGCCAGTGTGGCCTTCTCTACCAATGTGGCATAGACCATCTCCCCAGTCTGCTTGTGGAGTTCAATCTGGTCCATAGGATGTATATCTTTAGCTAGGACCTCCACCCTTGTTTTGATAAAATCTGCAGTTGTCATTGGCTGTGGCCCCTTGGGTTTGAAATGGCTGAATATCATTTTTTCTTCCTTGAAGTCATAGACCGACATCAATCTTTCCTGCTGGGCTGGTGTAGCATCTATGAACTGTTTGTAAACCTCAGCCCTTAATAACTCATTTGCTGCCTTGATCTATTTAAAAGAAGCCTTAGTGCCTTTAGGCTTCTGGCTTTGGTGAGATGAGGATGACACCTCCAAACCAAGCTGTAAAGTCTGCTCCTGCTGAAAGGAGCTTGTCCCTGTATGTTGGCTTCCCTCCCTGTCCTTTCCTGTGCTGTTTAAGACATTTTCAGTAATGTCTTCCACCTCAGGGGAATCTGCCCTTTGTCTTTTGGCCTCTGGCTGATGGGAAGGTCCACTAATAGGAGTGGACTCTTCTCTTTCTCTTTTAGAACCCCTCTCCTCATGGGCTGGGGTTTGCAAAATAGGTGCTGTAGGAGTCTGAGTTTGTGGAGGAGGAGTTTGATCTTTCAGCTGCTCTGTTTGTTCCTCCCTCTGCAGCTCATTTTGCTGCTTAGTTTGCTGTTCAGTTGAAGGGGCTGCCTTCTCTTTCAGTGTTTCATGTTCTGCATCCATTATGCCTTTGCCTTTATCCACTGCTGCTGCCGATGTAGAGGGTGCCTGTGGTGCTGTCCTTGTCACTGAGGTCCCTTCTCCCACTGAGTGAGGCGGCCTGAAAGGTACCTGCTGCACATAGTCCAGGTCAATAGTCTTCTCAAGCTCTTTCATGTTTTTAAGCATTCTTTCTTCTTCAGTTAAACTCTCCACTAGAGTGTCCAGCTGCCATTCTTGCAAGTTGGCATACTTTTCTATGTGTGGGTAGTGACAGTGCTTAATACCTAGGAGTCTGTACTTATTTCTCCTAGCAGTGATGAAACCTTGAGGGTCATAAGGGACCCATCGAAAACTATAGGGCAACTTATATTTGTCTTTGAGGATCAAGTCTGCAGATTCCCATCCTTCCTTCTTGTTCATAATGAAGGGGCCCAACTCATTTTTGAAACTAAGGTGGGCCTTTTTCTTGGAGCTGTGGAAATGGGTGAGGTCTGACTGAATTAATTGCCTGTAATACTCCAAGGAAAACAACCTCATAGGTACATACTTGGGGAGCCTGTATGGACAGAGCTCACAACCATAAACTCTGAATACAGTATGGTGTTCATATAGGTACCAGTCACCTATTTTATATTTTTTAGAGAGCTGCAGAGCTTTCTTGATTTCATTAGATATTCTAGGTGGAGGGGACCTCATCAGCATGCAAGAGACTGGGTACACAAACTGGTCAACAAATTCACAGTAGGTATAGGGTGAATTTGTGACTTTATGATAAACTGAGGTCCAGAAGATGACAGATCTTCTCTCCCCTTTATTATCCAGCCTTCTGATGTAACATGGGAAGGCTTTAGAATGATGAAACATGAACAGATGGTAGATGTAAGCTGAGTATCTGAAGACCCCCTGTCTGTCCACCTTGCTTAATTGATCATGAATCTTATTGGCTATAAACTTAGCAAAGTTATACTTTCGGGCAGGGGGTTGACGCGGGCTGTAAGCAGACAGCAACACTAGCATGGATTTATCCACATGCTCACTGTTTTGGTATCCCAATACATAGGCTATCATGTCTAGTAATAGCCTGCCTATATCATCGAAATACTCCCTCAGATAGGGAGGTGGCCCTGTAGGCTGGTATTCAGGTCTCATGAAGTTCCGGGTGACCTTTTGCAGCTCCTCACTGGTCATCTTATCACCAGTTTCCAGCAAATAAGTTGTGGAGAACGGGACCAGCAACTCTGTCTGATCAAACTGTAACATCTTGTTGATGGAGTCAGCATTTATATAGAAGAGGATCCTCCCTGATGGAGTATTGACAGCTCTGTGTTGGACATCATAGTGTTCAGCACAGAGGTGGATGATTTCAGGGAAAACATTCACAGCTGGGAGACAGTAATAGGGCAGGTTTGACTCCCATATCCCATGTGTACCATGCCCATCCTTATAATTTTCCCTTAGTTGAGTGAATGTCTTCAAGAAGTCCCTGTCTCCCTCAAATTCCCCAATGAGACAATCCTTGTCAATGAATGGCAAGGCCTCCAGCTCCTTGTTGGTTTGATTTAATGGAGCTACACTGAGGGAAGAGGATGCAGAGGCTGCCATGTTATAATCTGAATTTGTGCAGGTGGAAGTACTGGCTTAACAAGTCTATAAAGACTTAAGTAGCAGGTGAAATGTAAACACCGTCTGGTGTTCTCTTTTAGTGAATAAAGGCAAGCAGGCTTGTAAGTTGCTGCAAATTCACAGGGTGCGAATTGCTAATAGATAAGTTGCAGAGATATTGATTTTTCTTTTTATAAAGAATGCAGATGGCCTGTACTCGGCAAAAGGGAACAATGCCGAGCACCTCGGGGGCAATTTTACAGTTTTAGCCCGCAGACTGATCGCTCCAGGGTCGAATTGTGGTTTAGGGATGGTGCAGATTGCTTGGGTTTAGTTTAGGTAATCAGGCAGAACTGAATTAAGTAGTTTTTACCAGTCCTCTAATGGTGATTTTTACAGATAATTGGAATGCAGGGGCAAAGTGGGAAACTGGCAAAATACTTGGAAAAACCGACTCGGAAGCTCGCGGGCCGGGCTGTGGAGACTTAATGTCGTCGAATTCCGAACTTTCAGCGGTTGAATCGTCGAATTTGATGGCTGGCTGAGAAAATTCGCGGCAGCTGTTGGCAACGGATAGTTTCTCTTTTGCATGAAAATGACCGAAAAACGGCTTATTTCGCCGTTTAAAACGTTAATTTTGGTAAAAGTGTGCATTTGGCGCTTTTCCGCCGACGACGTCAGCATGACGTCATGGCGGGACCCGGGTACGGAGGTGACGTGGCAGCGGAGGTGTCTGCCAGGGTGGCAGGACATGGTGGCGGGCGGATGCGGTGGCAGGTCCACGTGGAGGGCCACGGGACGCTGGGGAGGGCACTGGTGAAGTGACGTCAGGGTGACGTGCCAATGACGCAGGAGGGAGGGTGGTAATAGGGGTAGCGGTAAGCGGGTTCCCCGCACCGCCTTTGGGCAAAGGCGGTAACGGGGAGGGGGGCTCCGAACAACCCCACCGCCTGCCATGCGTCCCCTGTACGGGACGGCCAAAACCACTTTCCCCGGACGCTAAAGGTCGGCAGGTCGGGGGGTGAAAATGACCGCCCACCGTTAGATCTGGGCGGCGGAGATCTGACGGCTGGCGGGTCCTCCGACGGATCGAGTAGGTTGGGGGGGGGTCCCGCCGGCACAATATAATATTCAATTTAATATTTGGGGCGGAGGGCTATAGAAAAATGGGTTTTTCGTAGTGTTTTGGGTTTTCCGGGTTTTCTGCAAGGGTTTATACAAGAAAAAGGGGTTTTGTGTGTTTTTAGCAGAGGGATGGTGAGGGTTGAGGGGAAGGATTTCTGCTCATAACCAGAGGTTAGAGCACATCCAAGACAAGGTTGACCACAGTCCCAGATGGACTGGAGTCCCCTTAGACCTTTATTTGGCTATAATGCCAAAAGGTGATTATGTAGATAATGCTGGGATTTATTGGCTATAATGCCAAAAGGTGATTATGTAGATAATGCTGGGATTTATACACCATGGTGTTTAATATTAGTAGGGGAAAGGTAAGATAGGGGAGTTATATAGTAGAATTAGATGTTAATATGGATGGGGGAAGTGAATGGAGGGAAAAATACTAAGTTTACTTGAAGCTCACTTAGTTTAGGGAGTAGATCAAAATGAAAAGATTTTAGACAAGAAATGTGGCTTCTAAAAGATTAAGAACCACCATGAAACCATAATTTTTCCATGAGTCTCAGCTGATGAGGGGGTGTTAGTAAATGACATGAAACGGGAAGAGGGAAGTTAGTCATGCTTTCTGTTGCAACTTGATGAAGAGGAACACCTTGTCAACTGATTGGCTTTGCTCTGGTAAACATAGTTAACACATTTGCAATGGTAAAGATAACCTTTCTGCAACCACAACTACTTACCCAGCTACTTGCCTAGCATTTTTTATTTCTTCTTGGAGGGTGCACTTGGACTTGCAGACCCTTACTTGCCTTTTCTTTTCTTTGGCTTTTCTTTTATTTTTGCTATCTACTTCTACCCTTATTTCTTCCAAGGTCCCAGATTAAACTGTTGGGAGCCTTTCTTCTCTACCTGAACTACTTGTCTGCCAAGATTAAACAGTTTGGACAGACTCCTTTCTCTATTCTACAACTGCAAATTTAAACCATGGAATAATCCAGATTAGGCTGTTGAATCATCCATCAAAATTTGAAGCTCATACCAAGCTATAAACATAGATTGAGTTTCTCTTGGAAATATGTGATCTTTGAGTCATCAAAGCAGAACAAATTTGGACCTTCCATAACCAATCATGAAATATGAAACCTATTGGTATAGGTAGCCAACAGTGGCTCCACATGGGGATGGTTTTTCTTTTGAAAGACCAAGAACAGTAGGTCAGATTGCCTTGCTCCATGGCTGCCCATATCATCCTTGAAGTTTGCTTGCTTTGAAGTGCCAAATTCTGTGCTTCCCTTCTTGGTAGACCTTTGATTCTATTTACCTTTTGCTGGTTAGTCAATAGCTTGGAAAGCTGCATTTTTACAATCTAAACAGAAAATAATATGTACATTTGCATATATACAAGGGAACCTCAGGTTGCACTCATGGGAAATAGTCAAAATAGTGCTTCAGCATCCTGCCATTGACAGGACCTTCATCCAAGTCAACTTCAGTTAGGCTTTTTAGGAAGTAAGTATTATTACCTTGCACTGCTTGGACAGCAAATGGTCCTCTCCATAAGGAATCAAATTTTCCATGTTTTCCTTTCTCTTCTCTTCTTGCATCCCACTTGAGGACTTTATCACCAATACTGAAATCTTCTGCTTTGGTTCTTCTGTCAAAGGCTTTCTTTAGTTTTTCTTGTAATACCTGAACTCTGCTAAAAACTTGATCTCTGGTTTGCTGCAGACATATGATTTGATTTATCCTTCTTTGCATATCATTTGGCTCAGCTTGGCTTTCTTGAAGAAGCTTCATGACAGGCACTCCTAGTGAAGAGGGGAACTTGGCCTCTAATCCATAAACCAACTCATATGGGCTGGTCCCAATTGATCTTTTGGTTGTTAGTCTATCTGCCCATAAGGCATTGACTAGTTTTTTGTGCCAGTTCTTTTTGTTCTCTTCAAGTACCTTCTTTATAATGTTTACAAGGCTTTTATTTGATGATTCAGCAAGGCCATTTCCTTGGGGATAGTATGCAGTAGAATGGCCCAAAGTAATATGAAACTTATGGCAAAAGTTCACCATTTTCTTGGATTTAAAAGCAGCAGCATTGTCTGTAATAATTTTATCAGGGCAGCCAAACCTAGCCAGTATGTTGTTCTCCAAGAACTGAACGATTACTGAATCATTTGCTTGTCTGCATGGGGCAGCTTCAATCCACTTAGTGAAGTAGTCTGTGGCTGTTAAGATCCATCTATGTTGGCCTGAAGATGAGGGATGAATTTCCCCAATGAAGTCTAGGCCACATTGTTGAAAAGGTCTCTCTGTTGCAATAGGCCTCAAGGGAAGTGGCAGTAGCTGTCTTTTTCCCTCAAAGACTTGACATTTATGACATGAGGTAGTGAATTTCTTAACATCAGAGAACATGGTGGGCCAGTAATAACCAGCCCTTAGTATCTTATCCACAGTGGACTTCCAGTACAAGTGTCCACCACAGTCTCCTACATGAAACTCCTGCATGATATTGTTAGTTTCCTTTTCAATTAAACAGTGCAGCAATATCCCTTCATGGTTTTTCCACAGTAAATTGCCATCCATCACACAAAATCTTGATGTTTTCATTTTTAAGAACCTACACTTAGTTTTGGACAGTCCTGGGGGAGCACACAGGTTTTGTAACACATAACAGATATCCGAATACCAGGGGGATTGTTCAAAGGCTGCATTGATCTTTGGAGTCGCCAGCTCTGTTTCACTGTCCAGCTGATTGATGTCTAAGGCTTGAAAATTTGTTTCTGTCATTAATTTGGCCAAGCCTTGCCCTTTTATTAGTTTTGTAGGTTTTATCTCAATGTCAAATTCCAAGATACTGGCAATCCATTTTCCTCTTCTGCCTTCTAAGTTTTCTTGGGTGAGAATGTCTTTGACAATAGGACTTGGCACATATGCTTTCACATGGGAGTAAAGGATATAAATCCTAAAGTCTTTGATTGCTTTGACTAAAGCATAGGCTTGTTTTTCCATGATTTGATACTTCAAAGGTGCATCCCTAAGAGCTTTGCTAAAGAAAGCAATTGGCTTCTCATTTCCTTGGTCATCCTTTTGTAATAAAACAGCTGCAATAGTATGTTGGGAAGCAAAAGAGAAAATGATAAATTCTCTGTCAAACTGAGGGTTGGTTAAGACTGGGGTTTGGGTGAGGGCCAATTTTATGCCTTCAAATGCTTGATTGGCTTCAACAGTCCACTTTACTTTTGAATCCTTTTTCAGCATGTTGTTTAATAATTTGGTTAGCTCTGCTAGGTTTGGGATAAACCTTCTTAAGAAATTAATTTTTCCCAAGAATCCTTGCAATTCTTTGACATTTCTTGGATGAGGCATTTGCAGGATAGCTTGTATCCTATCTGGGTCAATTCTAATGCCATCTTTTGAGATGATGTGTCCTAAGAGCTTGCCTTCTTCTAAACCAAAGAGGGATTTCTTAGGGTTCAAGGAGATGCCATATTTTCTGCATTTTAGGAAGATCTGTCTTAGATGTTTTATATGTTCTTGGTCTGATTTTGAAAAAGGTGTCAGGTCATCTAAATAAATGACTAAAAAGTCATGAATTTCCTTGGCAAAAGCTATATCCATTGCTCTTTGAAATGTTGCTCCTGCATTTTTCAAGCCAAAAGGCATCTTTACATATTTGAAAGTTCCCCATGGGGTTGTAAATGCTGTTTTGTCCTGATCATCAGGGTGAACTAAGATCTGGTTGAAACCTGAAAATCCATCCAGTAATGAGATCCTTGAGGCCCCTACCACTCTTTGGAGAATGTGATCCATCTTGGGTAATGGGTAGTTATCCTTTAAGGATACCTGGTTTAGATTCCTTAAGTCCACACACAGCCTGATCTCACCTGTCTTCTTTCTTGTAGGGACTAAGTTGGAAATCCATTCAGAAAATCTGATTGGTGCTATGATGCCTGCTTTGAACATTTTATGTACCTCTTGTTCCATTGCTGGTAGAAGCATAGGATTGATTCTCCTCGGTTTTTGTTTAAAGGGCTTTTGATCAGGTTTGAGAGGGATGGTGTGTTGGATTACAGAGGTGTCATAGGACTTTAGGTCCTCATAGCTCCATGCAAAAACATCCTGGAACTCTTTGAAGAGGTCAATGTATTTTGGCTTTTGGTCCGGAGGTAAGGATGCCGATAATTTAATTATCTTGGGTTTGTCAATTGTACCTATGTTGCACTCTTCAATGGCTGCATTCAGGGGCTGCATTTTAGGCTTCCTGGGAATATCATTTGAATCAAAGATGTCTTCTAGTGGGGTTAAACCTGTTGGTAGAAAATTGTCTTTTAGCTCAATGATTTCAGTTTCAGCACTGGACCCCCTCTCTTCCCAGTCAACTTGTTGAATTTGCTGGATGCTTTCTGTATTGAAAATGGTTGGATTGAGCATTTGTTTTGCAGTTCTAGGTGACATTGGCTGAGCAGTCTGTTGAAAATGTATTTGTGATGGACTTGCTCCATCAAGCATTTGTGATTGACTTGCTGTCTCATTGTCAATATTTAATCCTGCGAATTCTTGCTGTAGAGTTAAAAAATGGTTTATTTGCTTGTCATCCTCAAATACTTGCCAATCATTGATGTTGTTAGGTATGGAAGGTCTGTGTTTTACCTCAGCTGTGAAAAAATGGTGGGGCTCAAAGGGCAATTTGCAGGTACTTGCAAAGGTGGCTAAACTATGAGCATGTAGATTTTGGGTTCTGGGAATTTTAGTAATTTGGAATTCGGAGAAAAAGTTTAGTACCTCAGCAACAGCAGACCTATAAGTCCTTAGTCTTTTGTCATTGGTGACAAAGTTTCCTTTCACTTGTTGGATAACTAGATCTGAATCTCCCATGATTGAAACCCTGGCAGCTTGTAAGAATTTTGCCAATTTGAGTCCTAGTAAAAGAGCTTCATATTCCGCCATGTTATTAGTACATCTGAAATTCAATCTATAGGCTCTACCTTCTGCATGACTATTTTCTTTATTGTGTATCCAAACTCCAGCTCCTGCCCCTAATTTGTTGACCGAGCCATCAAATTCAAGGAACCATAGCATATCTTGTTGGGATGGAGATTTTATGATTTGTTCATGGGCTGGTAATGTAAGTAGCAGTTGTGATTGTTTCTCTAGCTGGTCTTCTAGGACAGTTCCATCATTCAATTGGATGTTCTTGACAACTAATGCAGCAGCACTATCCAATGTTTGTTTGGTTGTTGTTTCATGAGTGATACTACTCTCCAATGCATCCCCCTCCTGTATGAATATCTTGGTTTCGACTTCACCTTTTGAGGGAGTAGTTGTATCATTGAAGAGAATGTATGAGTCTATGTCCGAATGGACAGCATATATAGGAAAATTTTGAGGTTTTTCTTCACTGCTGACCATGTACTTCATCAGTGTTTCTCTGTATAGTCTTTTTGGTTGCCCAAACACAGAGATGGTGGCATATGACATGTCTAATTGTAGGGAGCCTTGGAGTTTGGCTCCCCATGATCTTGATAACAACATTCCATACTTAGGTGGGATATCAGCAACTACCACATCCATTAGGATTGTCTTGTTTGGGTATTGAACTAGAGACACACATAAGTCTTTTATGAGACCTAAGCACTTGACTTGGCTGGAGTCAAAGGAAAACAGATCCTTGTATGGTCTTGTTATGTCTAAATTCAATCTTTCCATGACTGCTTTTGGCATAAGATTGTGAGAGGCACTTGAGTCAAACATTGCATTATGTAATACTTTGTCATGAATATGTAAACTGACATAGAAAGGCAGCACCCCTGTGACTACTGTTTTTCCATCTACTTCTGGGCCAAAAAGGAGTTCTGGGGTGTCATCCAGTACATTGACATCATCTTTGTTGCTGGTGAGTTGTAGGGACCTTTTGATTTGTAATTTATAGTCGTCATGCTTGGCTAATTCCGAGAGAGGGATAGCTATTTTTATTTTGCTAATTTCTGTTTCAAGATCAAAAGGTTTTTCAGACTGGGTTTTGGGGTTATAGGTGACAGTTCTCTCTTTGTTCATTACATCTTCTTCTTGATTTTTATTTTGTCTTTGGGATTTATCCTTGTTAGTCAGTTCTTGAGGAGTAATATTTGAATTAGGATGAGAGGATGAAGTGTCCAAAGACTGCTGTCTTGAGGACAGTGGTTCAGTGATTTCTTCAACAATCACTTCTTTGGTAGGTAAGTTTATTTGGTCACTAGGTTCTGTGACTATAACTTTTTCAGGCTGCTGATTAACCTCTTTCTTTTCAGGCTGGTTGATATTCACAGTTCTGCTCCTCAGCTTGTATTGTTTATGGACTTCATAAACAGCAGTGTCATAGCCTTGTTTAAAGTCAAAGGATTCACCTGATTTAGTTTGGAACAGTTTTATTTCCTCATCCTCATGATCTTCTTGTGTTAAGAAAACTTGACTTTCACCGTCTAGCCCTATCAAATTAATCTCAGGATCTTCATTTGGCTCAGTCAATGTGGAAGTTTCAGCATAGTTTTCCTGAAATGGAGGTCTGATTTCAGGATCAGCGTTGGCCCTGCCATTGTTTGTGTTTGGGTTCCTCCTAAAATTTGGATTTCTAGGAGGGTTATTTTGTGGTGCTTCCCATGATGCTTTTCTTTCAACTGATTCCACCCTATCACCCAATCTTTTCATGCTATTGAGTATGGCATCAAGCTTTTGGTCAAAGGCTGTGGGTTCTTCTTTGTATATGCTTCTCTTTTCTAACCTTGCCCTGTTTCTTTTGGCAATCAAGTTTGCTTCTACTGTGACAGCAGCCTTTTGAGCGTCTTCAAGGGTTTCAGGTTCTCTCTCCCTCAACTGAAATGCTATGTCAGAATCAAATCCATCAGGGAATTTGTACAAGGCCAAATCAGGGGGGGGTCTCAAGTTTTGTGGTATTGCATTGTACACATTGTTGAATGTTGGAAATAATACTGAGAGGGGGGGTGAATTAGTATTATCAGATCAATAAAACCTTTTCAATTTCATACTCAGAAACATATACGCGACTTCAGTTAAGTGAACCCGCGTGTACACGCGACTGTGTCTAAAGCAACTAGCGTATATGCAGATATCTTATGATTCAGTTAATCTTATCTTCAGTAAATGCATCAGAACATTATTAAGCAATTTAGCAGTAAACAGGTGCAGTATAACAGAACAGAACATCACACAAGAGCCACACACATGAACACCATGATATAAGGTGGAAACCCAATGTGGGTGAAAACCACCTGCTGCAATTCGTCTCTTTCTTCTTTAATGAGAAACTTCTTTTACAATATACTGGTGTAGTCCTTTACCAGTATGCAGGCTACAACCTGCAGAGGGCTACAACCCTCTCTCTCGTTTTCCAACTACTTTTGGAAGGGAGCTACAACCCCCTCAGCTCTTGTACTAGCTGATCCATTTACTAGTACGTAGGTGCTGACCCTACAACCTTCAGGGACCACGTTTCATCAATTTTCAGACTGGATCCAAGAGTACAAAGCAAACATTACCGCAATACAATCATCAACTTATACTTGCATCATAATTCAACCTAATACCGAATCACTGAAACCCTGTCATCAAGAACACAGAACCCAAACCAGAATCTAGAACTCTGCAACAACCATCAGAATCAGCAACAACCTGAAATATCAACCCTTATCATGCATACGCTACTTCACTGTACCAAAACCGCGTGTATACGCGCTTTCTCCAAAGGCAACCCGCGTGCAGATCTAGAAATGATTACTTCTGCCTTTGCTGTCAGATCCGACCCTTACCAAGCGTCCCGAACAGATAACCAGCAATACCAGATCCTCTCACTGCGTCAGCCACTCACAATCCATATCTTTGCCTAGTGATCTTCTCCTTATATAGCCTTAGGCCTTGTTCAATACCAAGAGCCAAAACCATAGAAACACAATACCATCAACCTCGAAACTAGGGATCAATACGTCCGTCGAGACATTATGGTCCAAAAACCATAGGCACAACTTCCAAGGTCTAACTACCACGGACCAAAGGTACTTTTCACATGTACGCGCTTTTACTGAAGCCAACCTGCGTGTACATGCGGATTCGCCTTGCTGAACCTGCGTATATCTCTTTCTTGTCCTGCTGTACTGAGATCTGTCCTCTGATCAAGTTGCCATCACCTGTACCAACCTCTGAGTGAGTTGCCATCAAGGACAACACTTGAAACATAATGCCAACAATCTCCCCCTTTGGACTTGATGGCAACCACCACACCAAGTCACTCTCCCCCTTTGACATCAAGGGCAAAGGGCGTACCAAGATATGCTCTTCTTTGGTATACCTTCTACTGTCCATACTGCTGTCCATACTCCCCCTGAGTACATGCTGAAGTTTCTGATTTGGCTCCCCCTTTGTATATGCCAAAGTGTACCAATCTATCCACGCTCCCCTTGAGCAGATGCAAGTTCTAAGACCAGCCATTCAGATCTGTATCATAAGCATCAGCCTGCAATATCATTCCTTTGATCAAACAACAAGATGTATCATCAACTTCTAACCATAGTGCCAACAATGAATTATTTGAAGAATATTCTCCCCCTGAGTGTGAGCCAACCATGTCTGAACCATTTCCTGAGTCTGTTCTGCTCCCCCTGAGCCTGAGCCAACCATGACTGAACCTGGGTCTGTTCTGCTGCCCTTTCTTCATATACGCGACTTTGCAGCCTGTAACTCGCGTATATACGCGACTTGTCTTCATTATATAAGCGTATGCAGGATGGAATACTGAATTTCACTTTCAGATTCCCCTGTGTCTGTTATGTCAGCTGACTGAGCTATCCCACACCTTTCTGTCTCTGTCTTCTTCAATTCCTGCAACTGTGATGATGTATGGTCCCTTTGTCTTGAATTTTGAAATCTGCTTCTGCATTCCCTTGCTTTATGCCCATAGTTGTTGCATGTATAACACCTTATATTTTTCATGTTCCTTCTATCACAATCAATTGCTTTGTGTCCATATGCATTACAGGCAAAGCAATACCCTCTGAAATACCTGGGATGAGATGATCTTTCTTGAACCATTCTACTTCTGCATCTGGCTGCAACATGTCCAAGATTATGACATACATAACATTCAACTTTATTCAGCGGAGGAAATAATCGTCTATCACGTCCATAGTTAGGAGTAAAGGATCTTCCTTGAGGAATTTCTTTTCTTGGTTGTTCCTTGAGCATTTCAGATTTCTCATTAGAGTTTCTTGTCTCACCTTGTGAACTAGATTCACCTTCAACATATTCATGAAAACCAAGACCAGTCTTGATAGCAGGAGATCTTTGACTATTAAGAATATCATCCAAGACTTTAGAACTATCTTGAAATCGTAAACGCTTATCCTTTTCTTCTAGTTTACCTTTCAAGATATTTACCTCAACTTGATTTTGTTCTTCCTTTTTCAGATACTGCTTCCTTAGGTCTTCTTCAACTTTTCTCCCTTCTTCTACTTGTCGCTTTAGTTTGATCACTTCATGTTCTTGATCTTCAAGATCTTCTTTTAGAGAGAGGATCTTTGATTCAAGTCTCTGAATAGTTGTGCTCTGATCTTTTGCTATATCCTGCAATTTCTCCCTTACCCTGGTTTCTGTTTCCAATAGTTCTTTTAATTTGGCAGCTTCTTCAGTTTCTGCATTCTTCTCTTCATGTGCCATGAGACTTTTAATATCCTCGCTATCATTGGATGAAGCATTCTTCTTCTTGTGTGCCATGAGACTTCTAATATCTTCACTATCATTAAATGAACTTTTAATATGGGAATAATAGCTTCTACCATCTTCTTCATATATCCTTTCTTTGTTATGAGGACATCTAGCAGCATAGTGACCAACTCTACCACATAGAAAACATTTGAAAGGCAGCTTATCTTTGAACCGTCCAGTTCCCCGTTCAAGATTCTTGACAAAATTTACCTCATCTTCTTCCTCTGACACTTCGAATGCGGCCTCTGGTGGTACCTCTAGTCGCATTTCAAAAGCAGTTAAGATCCCGTGAAGCTGTGACATGGTAATTTTTCGCACATTCTCCTTTTCTTCTATGGCAGATACTTTAGAATCAAATTTAGTAGACAGAGATCTCAAAACCTTTTGAACTAAGACAACTTCCTCAAATTCTTCACCCAGATCCCTCATACAATTCACAATCTCATCCATACGCAGGAAATAATTAGCTACGCTTTCATTACTTCGCATCTTAAGAGTTTCATACCGGATTCTGAGAGTTTGAAGCTTCGCTATTTTTACCTGATCATCTCCTTCGTAGCTTGTAACGATTTTGTCCCATATTTCCTTAGCTGATTTGAGATGCATGATCTTCATAAATTCTGATTGAGTCAAAGTACTCAATAGGACATTAACTACTTTGGCATTGAGCTCATATTGCTTTTTCTCTGCTGGATCTGTAGGAGTTGCTGATGGGAATTTGTATCCTCCTTCTATGAGTCCCCAAACTTCTGCTCCAAGAGACTGTAGATATGCAGTGGTTCTTATCTTCCAGTGAGTAAAATTGTTCCCGTCAAAGACTGGTGGCCTGATGTGTGCCTCTCTTTCTGGATTAGCCATTTTGATGGATCTTTTCCTTCAAGCGATCAAGCTTCCTCTGAAGGACCTGCTCTGATACCAATTGTTGGAAATAATACTGAGAGGGGGGGTGAATCAGTATTATCAGATCAATAAAACCTTTTCAATTTCATACTCAGAAACATATACGCGACTTCAGTTAAGTGAACCCGCGTGTACACGCGACTGTGTCTAAAGCAACTAGCGTATATGCAGATATCTTATGATTCAGTTAATCTTATCTTCAGTAAATGCATCAGAACATTATTAAGCAATTTAGCAGTAAACAGGTGCAGTATAACAGAACAGAACATCACACAAGAGCCACACACATGAACACCATGATATAAGGTGGAAACCCAATGTGGGTGAAAACCACCTGCTGCAATTCGTCTCTTTCTTCTTTAATGAGAAACTTCTTTTACAATATACTGGTGCAGTCCTTTACCAGTATGCAGGCTACAACCTGCAGAGGGCTACAACCCTCTCTCTCGTTTTCCAACTACTTTTGGAAGGGAGCTACAACCCCCTCAGCTCTTGTACTAGCTGATCCATTTACTAGTACGTAGGTGCTGACCCTACAACCTTCAGGGACCACGTTTCATCAATTTTCAGACTGGATCCAAGAGTACAAAGCAAACATTACCGCAATACAATCATCAACTTATACTTGCATCATAATTCAACCTAATACCGAATCACTGAAACCCTGTCATCAAGAACACAGAACCCAAACCAGAATCTAGAACTCTGCAACAACCATCAGAATCAGCAACAACCTAAAATATCAACCCTTATCATGCATACGCTACTTCACTGTACCAAAACCGCGTGTATACGCGCTTTCTCCAAAGGCAACCCGCGTGCAGATCTAGAAATGATTACTTCTGCCTTTGCTGTCAGATCCGACCCTTACCAAGCGTCCCGAACAGATAACCAGCAATACCAGATCCTCTCACTGCGTCAGCCACTCACAATCCATATCTTTGCCTAGTGATCTTCTCCTTATATAGCCTTAGGCCTTGTTCAATACCAAGAGCCAAAACCATAGAAACACAATACCATCAACCTCGAAACTAGGGATCAATACGTCCGTCGAGACATTATGGTCCAAAAACCATAGGCACAACTTCCAAGGTCTAACTACCACGGACCAAAGGTACTTTTCACATGTACGCGCTTTTACTGAAGCCAACCTGCGTGTACACGCGGATTCGCCTTGCTGAACATGCGTATATCTCTTTCTTGTCCTGCTGTACTGAGATCTGTCCTCTGATCAAATTGCCATCACCTGTACCAACCTCTGAGTGAGTTGCCATCAAGGACAACACTTGAAACATAATGCCAACATTGAATCTAGCACAATACTCCAGAACAGTCTCTTGAGGACCTCTCTTGATTGTTTCATATTCACCAAGTATGTGCAGGGGATCTTTCTTCTTTTCCCATCTGGTAATAAAGGCCTGATAAAGCTCATCAGGGGTTGTGATAGTATTTGCAGCAATCGACCTGAACCAGGTTCTAACATCACCGGTCAGGCTTTGGACAAAAATTCTCATCCTCACACTGTCATCATCTATCTCATAGTTTTCAAAGTGATCTTGCATCCTCTTAGCATGTTGAATAGCAGAGTAATGGCCAGTGGAGTCAAAATATATGATTTTGGTTTGGTAATCCTGGGGTAGAGCTGCAGGGTTAGTAGGTAGCTGCAAGGGTGCATACCTATTTGCCATATTTGGTGGGTTGGGTGTATTTATAGGGACTGCTGGGATAATAGGAACAGTGGGTACCACAGGGGTAACAGGTGAAGCTGAACCTAAAGTATGGTTCAAGGGGATATGTGCAGTGGATGAAGATGGGGGAGGGGAATCTTGAGATGTAGATGGTGAACTAGGGGAACTTGGAACAGACCGAAAGAGGACTTTAAGTGGAGTAGAAAGGTTGGGAAAATCTGCAAATGAGGTCAAAACAGCAGGCTGATCCTGCTTTTGTTGCTTCCTGGTGTTTCTAGGGATGGTATTTGGATTATCAACAATGATGGGTGGATTTGGGTCAGGATTAGCACTAGTATGCCGAGGATTTTTCTTAGGAGCCAGCTTCTAACTGTTTTTTAGGATTTTTATATATATGCAAGGACTGGATGAAGATTTTGGAATGGCTATATATGTTTCAAAGCTAAAATGAAGGTTTCATAACTAGCTCTTCCCTAAAGCTGTCACTGTGGTACAGAAGCAGTTCTAAGGCCTCTTGGCTGGTTTCAGGCTTGATGGTAGCTTTGGAAGATAGATAGTAATTGAAAATCCTAAGAAGTCCCCAGTGGAGTCGCCATTTATGTTATCACCCAGGTTGTTCCCTATGACTCCCAAGGGAATACGGCCGGGGTAACCACTAACCAGTATTTGGATCACAGTTTCTAGCCAAACTGTAATCAGAGAGGGCTCTCTCTTTATGATTTGTCTCTGTTCTGTTGGTGTTTTAGGCTAGCTGTTAAGTTCAAATTTGGTTTATTTGTTTGGTTGGAAAAAGTTTCAGTCAAAACTTGCATGCTCTAATCAAATCTTATATAACATTGGGCAATGGAGTCAGAGGTCCTTTGGTTTGGTGTGTTGTGCTGATCCTGTAATGAAAACTGCAGAGCGGGCTAATTGTCTGGGAAATAACGCTTTGAATTTGAGCTGAGGTGTGATATGTTCAGGATAAGAAAGGCACTTAAGGATCTTTCTATAAACTGATATGAATGAAAGTAATTGTTACCTGGAAGCATTGAAGAATTTCTAGATAACAGTCACAACATGGAATTAAATATAACATGAGCATTTAAGAATTCATGTCCGTTTTAATCCTGAAGAAAACATTTACAGCAATCTCAGATTGAGCACAGGGTGTGAATAACATGTCCTGAACTTTTCTTTTTCTTTATTGCTAGATATGATGAAAACGTGAAAATGAAATAACATAGGGAAACAGAACAGAGTTTAAAGAAAACATATCGTTCCACCAGACAACACAGGGATTCTGCAACAGCACTTAGATCATCAACAAGACACCAGAGTTCCAGGAAATCACTGAGCTGAAATTGCTCTTTGTATTAAACTTTTCTGAAAATACAGAGTATACATGCCTCGGAGTAAAAATTACCAACCCCTTATGCGTTACTAAGGGGAGTATATATACAAAAATTTTCATCAAAATATCAATGAAGATGAGTTATTGCCTCATTCATGATATGCTAATCTCAAAAATTTAGTAGCTGAAGGAGTGAATGCAGCAGTAACTCCTTTTTGCTTTAGCTGTCAGAAGTCAGAAGATATTTTGGTCTTTATGGCTGCTAAAGTCGGCCGAAAATGCATTGTTTGATCTTGGCATAGCTGTCATGTATGTGAGATAAGTCACCTTTTAAGTTGTTTTGATTGCTGATATTTGTCTTGTCATTTGTCTTGTAGTGACCTGGAGGTGGCAGTGACAAAACAGCTGGAGCTACCGTGGCAGAATTTGAAGCATTGCTTGCCACCAATCCTCCTTAGGCATTTGATGTCTCCGAATTTTTATTAGAGTCTCATCGGCCTCTGTATACCGCCAAAAGTTAGGAGGAGTTTCAAACAAATGATTTGCCTCACTTTCAATGAAAAATAGGCCTTCAAGTTTAGTGTACAAGCTCTGTGCTGTTGGAGGCCCTGTTTCCTCAGGAGTACTGCCAGATGCAGTGATTTGATTTTCAATGTAAGTAGCCATTCTGTTGGTGAATTGATCTCTGGTAATCAATTTCCCTGTGCTGTTCAGCAGGCCAGGCAATCCCCTTGCTTGCAGCATTCCCATTTTGAGTTTATACTCCTCCACCTCAGCCTGTATTTCATAGCATTTTCTTTCTACAGTCTGTACATAACTTCTGAGAGTTAGCACCTTTTTAGCTGTGAGGATGGCCTCTGTTCTGTTGACGATGCCAATGGCTGCCAGCTCCTCTTTGTCTTGCCTGTTCAAAAAATCTATCAGTTGGTTTGCCTGCTCAGGTCTGTTTCCTAGCACTGTTTTGGCCCTCTGGATTTCTGTCTGTGCTTGGCCAACTAAATCCATGTACTCATGGATTGTTTTGATAGATTTCCATTGTTTGGTGACAGCTTGGGTAATCTTACCCCACAAAATTCTTTTTATGTCGGCCATGGTACTTTCCAGATTGAGCTCTTTTTCCAGGGCCTTTATTTTATCCTTTAGGGCCTTAATTTCTCTGCCCTGTTCTGCTATAGTTACCTTTGATTTGTCATACTTGGCATCTATCTCTGCCAATTTGTCCTTTGCTTTCTTTATCTCATCTGCCTGGAGCTCCATTGCCTTGACAGCCTTGGTCAATTCTTCTACACTTGGGTGGGCATCTGGAGCTGCTGTTGTGCCTGCTGCTTCTGTTGTAGGGGCCACTGTTGCCCCTGAAGTTGTTGCTGTTGCTGAAGCTGTTGGAGGAGCCTGGAGTGTAGATTCTCCCTGTTTTTCTTGTAGCGTTCCTTCCAGTTCTTTCTCCAATTCTTTGATCCTCTGATCTTGCTGTAGAAGGAGGTCAAGTTGTTCATTAAGCTGTTTTTCTTTTTGTAGTTCTGCTGTCTGGGGGTGTTCTGTAGGTAACAACCCCAACCTCTTCTTCATGGCATTCAGATCATCATCTTTCTCCTTTATGAGGGCCTTTACACTTGTTGGATCACTAGGATCATGCCCTAGATCAATAATAATCTCCTCCAGAGACTTTATTCTATTGTCCTTGGCCTTAGAGGACATCCTCTCAAAATCAAGCTGAGTGTTTGTGTTCTTCAAGGAATCTTTCAGCTCATGGGCCAGTGTGGCCTTCTCTACCAATGTGGCATAGACCATCTCCCCAGTCTGCTTGTGGAGTTCAATCTGGTCCATAGGATGTATATCTTTAGCTAGGACCTCCACCCTTGTTTTGATAAAATCTGCAGTTGTCATTGGCTGTGGCCCCTTGGGTTTGAAATGGCTGAATATCATTTTTTCTTCCTTGAAGTCATAGACCGACATCAATCTTTCCTGCTGGGCTGGTGTAGCATCTATGAACTGTTTGTAAACCTCAGCCCTTAATAACTCATTTGCTGCCTTGATCTGTTTAAAAGAAGCCTTAGTGCCTTTAGGCTTTGGCTTTGGTGAGATGAGGATGACACCTCCAAACCAAGCTGTAAAGTCTGCTCCTGCTGAAAGGAGCTTGTCCCTGTATGTTGGCTTCCCTCCCTGTCCTTTCCTGTGCTGTTTAAGACATTTTCAGTAATGTCTTCCACCTCAGGGGAATCTGCCCTTTGTCTTTTGGCCTCTGGCTGATGGGAAGGTCCACTAATAGGAGTGGACTCTTCTCTTTCTCTTTTAGAACCCCTCTCCTCATGGGCTGGGGTTTGCAAAATAGGTGCTGTAGGAGTCTGAGTTTGTGGAGGAGGAGTTTGATCTTTCAGCTGCTCTGTTTGTTCCTCCCTCTGCAGCTCATTTTGCTGCTTAGTTTGTTGTTCAGTTGAAGGGGCTGCCTTCTCTTTCAGTGTTTCATGTTCTGCATCCATTATGCCTTTGCCTTTATCCACTGCTGCTGCCGATGTAGAGGGTGCCTGTGGTGCTGTCCTTGTCACTGAGGTCCCTTCTCCCACTGAGTGAGGCGGCCTGAAAGGTACCTGCTGCACATAGTCCAGGTCAATAGTCTTCTCAAGCTCTTTCATGTTTTTAAGCATTCTTTCTTCTTCAGTTAAACTCTCCACTAGAGTGTCCAGCTGCCATTCTTGCAAGTTGGCATACTTTTCTATGTGTGGGTAGTGACAGTGCTTAATACCTAGGAGTCTGTACTTATTTCTCCTAGCAGTGATGAAACCTTGAGGGTCATAAGGGACCCATCGAAAACTATAGGGCAACTTATATTTGTCTTTGAGGATCAAGTCTGCAGATTCCCATCCTTCCTTCTTGTTCATAATGAAGGGGCCCAACTCATTTTTGAAACTAAGGTGGGCCTTTTTCTTGGAGCTGTGGAAATGGGTGAGGTCTGACTGAATTAATTGCCTGTAATACTCCAAGGCAAACAACCTCATAGGTACATACTTGGGGAGCCTGTATGGACAGAGCTCACAACCATAAACTCTGAATACAGTATGGTGTTCATATAGGTACCAGTCACCTATTTTATATTTTTTAGAGAGCTGCAGAGCTTTCTTGATTTCATTAGATATTCTAGGTGGAGGGGACCTCATCAGCATGCAAGAGACTGGGTACACAAACTGGTCAACAAATTCACAGTAGGTATAGGGTGAATTTGTGACTTTATGATAAACTGAGGTCCAGAAGATGACAGATCTTCTCTCCCCTTTATTATCCAGCCTTCTGATGTAACATGGGAAGGCTTTAGAATGATGAAACATGAACAGATGGTAGATGTAAGCTGAGTATCTGAAGACCCCCTGTCTGTCCACCTTGCTTAATTGATCATGAATCTTATTGGCTATAAACTTAGCAAAGTTATACTTTCGGGCAGGGGGTTGACGCGGGCTGTAAGCAGACAGCAACACTAGCATGGATTTATCCACATGCTCACTGTTTTGGTATCCCAATACATAGGCTATCATGTCTAGTAATAGCCTGCCTATATCATCGAAATACTCCCTCAGATAGGGAGGTGGCCCTGTAGGCTGGTATTCAGGTCTCATGAAGTTCCGGGTGACCTTTTGCAGCTCCTCACTGGTCATCTTATCACCAGTTTCCAGCAAATAAGTTGTGGAGAACGGGACCAGCAACTCTGTCTGATCAAACTGTAACATCTTGTTGATGGAGTCAGCATTTATATAGAAGAGGATCCTCCCTGATGGAGTATTGACAGCTCTGTGTTGGACATCATAGTGTTCAGCACAGAGGTGGATGATTTCAGGGAAAACATTCACAGCTGGGAGACAGTAATAGGGCAGGTTTGACTCCCATATCCCATGTGTACCATGCCCATCCTTATAATCTTCCCTTAGTTGAGTGAATGTCTTCAAGAAGTCCCTGTCTCCCTCAAATTCCCCAATGAGACAATCCTTGTCAATGAATGGCAAGGCCTCCAGCTCCTTGTTGGTTTGATTTAATGGAGCTACACTGAGGGAAGAGGATG
The DNA here is from genome assembly GCA_031772625.1 of Pinus tabuliformis. Taxonomy (NCBI): domain Eukaryota; kingdom Viridiplantae; phylum Streptophyta; class Pinopsida; order Pinales; family Pinaceae; genus Pinus; species Pinus tabuliformis. The sequence continues at coordinate 232,451,159 of CM062805.1, forward strand.
CAGAGGCTGCCATGCTATAATCTGAATTTGTGCAGGTGGAAGTACTGGCTTAACAAGTCTATAAAGACTTAAGTAGCAGGTGAACTGTAAACACCGTCTGGTGTTCTCTTTTAGTGAATAAAGGCAAGCAGGCTTGTAAGTTGCTGCAAATTCACAGGGTGCGAATTGCTAATAGATAAGTTGCAGAGATATTGATTTTTCTTTTTATAAAGAATGCAGATGGCCTGTACTCGGCAAAAGGGAACAATGCCGAGCACCTCGGGGGCAATTTTACAGTTTTAGCCCGCAGACTGATCGCTCCAGGGTCGAATTGTGGTTTAGGGATGGTGCAGATTGCTTGGGTTTAGTTTAGGTAATCAGGCAGAACTGAATTAAGTAGTTTTTACCAGTCCTCTAATGGTGATTTTTACAGATAATTGGAATGCAGGGGCAAAGTGGGAAACTGGCAAAATACCTGGAAAAACCGACTCGGAAGCTCGCGGGCCGGGCTGTGGAGACTTAGTGCCGTCGAATTCCGAACTTTCAGCGGTTGAATCGTCGAATTTGATGGCTGGCTGAGAAAATTCGCGGCAGCTGTTGGCAACGGATAGTTTCTCTTTTGCATGAAAATGACCGAAAACGGCTTATTTAGCCGTTTAAAACGTTAATTTTGGTAAAAGTGTGCATTTGGCGCTTTTCCGCCGACGACGTCAGCATGACGTCATGGCGGGACCCGGGTACGGAGGTGACGTGGCAGCGGAGGTGTCTGCCAGGGTGGCAGGACATGGTGGCGGGCGGATGCGGTGGCAGGTCCGCGTGGAGGGCCACGGGACGCTGGGGAGGGCACTGGTGAAGTGACGTCAGGGTGACGTGCCAATGACGCAGGAGGGAGGGTGGTAACAGGGGTGGCGGTAAGCGGGTTCCCCGCACCGCCTTTGGGCAAAGGCGGTAACGGGGAGGGGGGCTCCGAACAACCCCACCGCCTGCCACGCGTCCCCTGTACGGGACGGCCAAAACCACTTTCCCCGGACGCTAAAGGTCGGCAGGTCGGGGGGTGAAAATGACCGCCCACCGTTAGATCTGGGCGGCGGAGATCTGACGGCTGGCGGGTCCTCCGACGGATCGAGCAGGTTGGGGGGGGGTCCCGCCGGCACAATATAATATTCAATTTAATATTTGGGGCGGAGGGCTATAGAAAAATGGGTTTTTCGTAGTGTTTTGGGTTTTCCGGGTTTTCTGCAAGGGTTTATACAAGAAAAAGGGGTTTTGTGTGTTTTTAGCAGAGGGATGGTGAGGGTTGAGGGGAAGGATTTCTGCTCATAACCAGAGGTTAGAGCACATCCAAGACAAGGTTGACCACAGTCCCAGATGGACTGGAGTCCCCTTAGACCTTTATTTGGCTATAATGCCAAAAGGTGAATATGTAGATAATGCTGGGATTTATACACCATGGTGTTTAATATTAGTAGGGGAAAGGTAAGATAGGGGAGTTATATAGTAGAATTAGATGTTAATATGGATGGGGGAAGTGAATGGAGGGAAAAATACTAAGTTTACTTGAAGCTCACTTAGTTTAGGGAGTAGATCAAAATGAAAAGATTTTAGACAAGAAATGTGGCTTCTAAAAGATTAAGAACCACCATGAAACCATAATTTTTCCATGAATCTCAGCTGATGAGGGGGTGTTAGTAAATGACATGAAACGGGAAGAGGGAAGTTAGTCATGCTTTCTGTTGCAACTTGATGAAGAGGAACACCTTGTCAACTGATTGGCTTTGCTCTGGTAAACATAGTTAACACATTTGCAATGGTAAAGATAACCTTTCTGCAACCACAACTACTTACCCAGCTACTTGCCTAGCATTTTTTATTTCTTCTTGGAGGGTGCACTTGGACTTGCAGACCCTTACTTGCCTTTTCTTTTCTTTGGCTTTTCTTTTGTTTTTGCTATCTACTTCTACCCTTATTTCTTCCAAGGTCCCAGATTAAACTGTTGGGAGCCTTTCTTCTCTACCTGAACTACTTGTCTGCCAAGATTAAACAGTTTGGACAGACTCCTTTCTCTATTCTACAACTGCAAATTTAAACCATGGAATGATCCAGATTAGGCTGTTGAATCATCCATCAAAATTTGAAGCTCATACCAAGCTATAAACATAGATTGAGTTTCTCTTGGAAATATGTGATCTTTGAGTCATCAAAGCAGAACAAATTTGGACCTTCCATAACCAATCATGAAATATGAAACCTATTGGTATAGGTAGCCAACAGTGGCTCCACATGGGGATGGTTTTTCTTTTGAAAGACCAAGAACAGCAGGTCAGATTGCCTTGCTCCATGGCTGCCCATATCATCCTTGAAGTTTGCTTGCTTTGAAGTGCCAAATTCTGTGCTTCCCTTCTTGGTAGACCTCTGATTCTATTTACCTTTTGCTGGTTAGTCAATAGCTTGGAAAGCTGCATTTTTACAATCTAAACAGAAAATAATATGTACATCTGCATATATACAAGGGAACCTCAGGTTGCACTCATGGGAAATAGTCAAAATAGTGCTTCAGCATCCTGCCATTGACAGGACCTTCATCCAAGTCAACTTCAGTTAGGCTTTTTAGGAAGTAAGTGTTATTACCTTGCACTGCTTGGACAGCAAATGGTCCTCTCCATAAGGAATCAAATTTTCCATGTTTTCCTTTCTCTTCTCTTCTTGCATCCCACTTGAGGACTTTATCACCAATACTGAAATCTTCTGCTTTGGTTCTTCTGTCAAAGGCTTTCTTTAGTTTTTCTTGTAATACCTGAACTCTGCTAAAAACTTGATCTCTGGTTTGCTGCAGACATATGATTTGATTTATCCTTCTTTGCATATCATTTGGCTCAGCTTGGCTTTCTTGAAGAAGCTTCATGACAGGCACTCCTAGTGAAGAGGGGAACTTGGCCTCTAATCCATAAACCAACTCATATGGGCTGGTCCCAATTGATCTTTTGGTTGTTAGTCTATCTGCCCATAAGGCATTGACTAGTTTTTTGTGCCAGTTCTTTTTGTTCTCTTCAAGTACCTTCTTTATAATGTTTACAAGGCTTTTATTTGATGATTCAGCAAGGCCATTTCCTTGGGGATAGTATGCAGTAGAATGGCCCAAAGTAATATGAAACTTATGGCAAAAGTTCACCATTTTCTTGGATCTAAAAGCAGCAGCATTGTCTGTAATAATTTTATCAGGGCAGCCAAACCTAGCCAGTATGTTGTTCTCCAAGAACTGAACGATTACTGAATCATTTGCTTGTCTGCATGGGGCAGCTTCAATCCACTTAGTGAAGTAGTCTGTGGCTGTTAAGATCCATCTATGTTGGCCTGAAGATGAGGGATGAATTTCCCCAATGAAGTCTAGGCCCCATTGTTGAAAAGGTCTCTCTGTTGCAATAGGCCTCAAGGGAAGTGGCAGCAGCTGTCTTTTTCCCTCAAAGACTTGACATTTATGACATGAGGTAGTGAATTTCTTAACATCAGAGAACATGGTGGGCCAGTAGTAACCAGCCCTTAGTATCTTATCCACAGTGGACTTCCAGTACAAGTGTCCACCACAGTCTCCTGCATGAAACTCCTGCATGATATTGTTAGTTTCCTTTTCAATTAAACAGTGCAGCAATATCCCTTCATGGTTTTTCCACAGTAAATTGCCATCCATCACACAAAATCTTGATGTTTTCATTTTTAAGAACCTACACTTAGTTTTGGACAGTCCTGGGGGAGCACACAGGTTTTGTAACACATAACAGATATCCGAATACCAGGGGGATTGTTCAAAGGCTGCATTGATCTTTGGAGTCGCCAGCTCTGTTTCACTGTCCAGCTGATTGATGTCTAAGGCTTGAAAATTTGTTTCTGTCATTAATTTGGCCAAGCCTTGCCCTTTTATTAGTTTTGTAGGTTTTATCTCAATGTCAAATTCCAAGATACTGGCAATCCATTTTCCTCTTCTGCCTTCTAAGTTTTCTTGGGTGAGAATGTCTTTGACAATAGGACTTGGCACATATGCTTTCACATGGGAGTAAAGGATATAAATCCTAAAGTCTTTGATTGCTTTGACTAAAGCATAGGCTTGTTTTTCCATGATTTGATACTTCAAAGGTGCATCCCTAAGAGCTTTGCTAAAGAAAGCAATTGGCTTCTCATTTCCTTGGTCATCCTTTTGTAATAAAACAGCTGCAATAGTATGTTGGGAAGCAAAAGAGAAAATGATAAATTCTCTGTCAAACTGAGGGTTGGTTAAGACTGGGGTTTGGGTGAGGGCCAATTTTATGCCTTCAAATGCTTGATTGGCTTCAACAGTCCACTTTACTTTTGAATCCTTTTTCAGCATGTTGTTTAATAATCTGGTTAGCTCTGCTAGGTTTGGGATAAACCTTCTTAAGAAATTAATTTTTCCCAAGAATCCTTGCAATTCTTTGACATTTCTTGGATGAGGCATTTGCAGGATAGCTTGTATCCTATCTGGGTCAATTCTAATGCCATCTTTTGAGATGATGTGTCCTAAGAGCTTGCCTTCTTCTAAACCAAAGAGGGATTTCTTAGGGTTCAAGGAGATGCCATATTTTCTGCATTTTAGGAAGATCTGTCTTAGATGTTTTATATGTTCTTGGTCTGATTTTGAAAAAGGTGTTAGGTCATCTAAATAAATGACTAAAAAGTCATGAATTTCCTTGGCAAAAGCTATATCCATTGCTCTTTGAAATGTTGCTCCTGCATTTTTCAAGCCAAAAGGCATCTTTACATATTTGAAAGTTCCCCATGGGGTTGTAAATGCTGTTTTGTCCTGATCATCAGGGTGAACTAAGATCTGGTTGAAACCTGAAAATCCATCCAGTAATGAGATCCTTGAGGCCCCTACCACTCTTTGGAGAATGTGATCCATCTTGGGTAATGGGTAGTTATCCTTTAAGGATACCTGGTTTAGATTCCTTAAGTCCACACACAGCCTGATCTCACCTGTCTTCTTTCTTGTAGGGACTAAGTTGGAAATCCATTCAGAAAATCTGATTGGTGCTATGATGCCTGCTTTGAACATTTTATGTACCTCTTGTTCCATTGCTGGTAGAAGCATAGGATTGATTCTCCTCAGTTTTTGTTTAAAGGGCTTTTGATCAGGTTTGAGAGGGATGGTGTGTTGGATTACAGAGGTGTCATAGGACTTTAGGTCCTCATAGCTCCATGCAAAAACATCCTGGAACTCTTTGAAGAGGTCAATGTATTTTGGCTTTTGGTCCGGAGGTAAGGAAGCCGATAATTTAATTATCTTGGGTTTGTCAATTGTACCTATGTTGCACTCTTCAATGGCTGCATTCAGGGGCTGCATTTTAGGCTTCCTGGGAATATCATTTGAATCAAAGATGTCTTCTAGTGGGGTTAAACCTGTTGGTAGAAAATTGTCTTTTAGCTCAATGATTTCAGTTTCAGCACTGGACACCCTCTCTTCCCAGTCAACTTGTTGAATTTGCTGGATGCTTTCTGTATTGAAAATGGTTGGATTGAGCATTTGTTTTGCAGTTCTAGGTGACATTGGCTGAGCAGTCTGTTGAAAATGTATTTGTGATGGACTTGCTCCATCAAGCATTTGTGATTGACTTGCTGTCTCATTGTCAATATTTAATCCTGCAAATTCTTGCTGTAGAGTTAAAAAATGGTTTATTTGCTTGTCATCCTCAAATACTTGCCAATCATTGATGTTGTTAGGTATGGAAGGTCTGTGTTTTACCTCAGCTGTGAAAAAATGGTGGGGCTCAAAGGGCAATTTGCAGGTACTTGCAAAGGTGGCTAAACTATGAGCATGTAGATTTTGGGTTCTGGGAATTTTAGTAATTTGGAATTCGGAGAAAAAGTTTAGTACCTCAGCAACAGCAGACCTATAAGTCCTTAGTCTTTTGTCATTGGTGACAAAGTTTCCTTTCACTTGTTGGATAACTAGATCTGAATCTCCCATGATTGAAACCCTGGCAGCTTGTAAGAATTTTGCCAATTTGAGTCCTAGTAAAAGAGCTTCATATTCTGCCATGTTATTAGTACATCTGAAATTCAATCTATAGGCTCTACCTTCTGCATGACTATTTTCTTTATTGTGTATCCAAACTCCAGCTCCTGCCCCTAATTTGTTGACCGAGCCATCAAATTCAAGGAACCATAGCATATCTTGTTGGGATGGAGATTTTATGATTTGTTCATGGGCTGGTAATGTAAGTAGCAGTTGTGATTGTTTCTCTAGCTGGTCTTCTAGGACAGTTCCATCATTCAATTGGATGTTCTTGACAATTAATGCAGCAGCACTATCAAATGTTTGTTTGGCTGTTGTTTCATGAGTGATACTACTCTCCAATGCATCCCCCTCCTGTATGAATATCTTGGTTTCGACTTCACCTTTTGAGGGAGTAGTTGTATCATTGAAGAGAATGTATGAGTCTATGTCTGAATGGACAGCATATATAGGAAAATTTTGAGGTTTTTCTTCACTGCTGACCATGTACTTCATCAGTGTTTCTCTGTATAGTCTTTTTGGTTGCCCAAACACAGAGATGGTGGCATATGACATGTCTAATTGTAGGGAACCTTGGAGTTTGGCTCCCCATGATCTTGATAACAACATTCCATACTTAGGTGGGATATCAGCAACTACCACATCCATTAGGATTGTCTTGTTTGGGTATTGAACTAGAGACACACATAAGTCTTTTATGAGACCTAAGCACTTGACTTGGCTGGAGTCAAAGGAAAACAGATCCTTGTATGGTCTTGTTATGTCTAAATTCAATCTTTCCATGACTGCTTTTGGCATAAGATTGTGAGAGGCACCTGAGTCAAACATTGCATTATGTAATACTTTGTCATGAATATGTAAACTGACATAGAAAGGCAGCACCCCTGTGACTACTGTTTTTCCATCTACTTCTGGGCCAAAAAGGAGTTCTGGGGTGTCATCCAGTACATTGACATCATCTTTGTTGCTAGTGAGTTGTAGGGACCTTTTGATTTGTAATTTATAGCCGTCATGCTTGGCTAATTCCGAGAGAGGAATAGCTATTTTTATTTTGCTAATTTCTGTTTCAAGATCAAAAGGTTTTTCAGACTGGGTTTTGGGGTTATAGGTGACAGTTCTCTCCTTGTTCATTACATCTTCTTCTTGATTTTTATTTTGTCTTTGGGATTTATCCTTGTTAGTCATTTCTTGAGGAGTAATATTTGAATTAGGATGAGAGGATGAAGTGTCCAAAGACTGCTGTCTTGAGGACAGTGGTTCAGTGATTTCTTCAACAATCACTTCTTTGGTAGGTAAGTTTAGTTGGTCACTAGGTTCTGTGACTATAACTTTTTCAGGCTGCTGATTAACCTTTTTCTTTTCAGGCTGGTTGATATTCACAGTTCTGCTCCTCAGCTTGTATTGTTTATGGACTTCATAAACAGCAGTGTCATAGCCTTGTTTAAAGTCAAAGGATTCACCTGATTTAGTTTGGAACAGTTTTATTTCCTCATCCTCATGATCTTCTTGTGTTAAGAAAACTTGACTTTCACCGTCTAGCCCTATCAAATTAATCTCAGGATCTTCATTTGGCTCAGTCAATGTGGAAGTTTCAGCATAGTTTTCCTGAAATGGAGGTCTGATTTCAGGATCAGCATTGGCCCTGCCATTGTTTGTGTTTGGGTTCCTCCTAAAATTTGGATTTCTAGGAGGGTTATTTTGTGGTGCTTCCCATGATGCTTTTCTTTCAACTGATTCCACCCTATCACCCAATCTTTTCATGCTATTGAGTATGGCATCAAGCTTTTGGTCAAAGGCTGTGGGTTCTTCTTTGTATATGCTTCTCTTTTCTAACCTTGCCCTGTTTCTTTTGGCAATCAAGTTTGCTTCTACTGTGACAGCAGCCTTTTGAGCGTCTTCAAGGGTTTCAGGTTCTCTCTCCCTCAACTGAAATGCTATGTCAGAATCAAATCCATCAGGGAATTTGTACAAGGCCAAATCAGGGGGGGGTCTCAAGTTTTGTGGTATTGCATTGTACACATTGTTGAATCTAGCACAATACTCCAGAACAGTCTCTTGAGGACCTCTCTTGATTGTTTCATATTCACCAAGTATGTGCAGGGGATCTTTCTTGTTTTCCCATCTGGTAATAAAGGCCTGATAAAGCTCATCAGGGGTTGTGATAGTATTTGCAGCAATCGACCTGAACCAGGTTCTAACATCACCGGTCAGGCTTTGGACAAAAATTCTCATCCTCACACTGTCATCGTCTATCTCATAGTTTTCAAAGTGATCTTGCATCCTCTTAGCATGTTGAATAGCAGAGTAATGGCCAGTGGAGTCAAAATATGTGATTTTGGTTTGGTAATCCTGGGGTAGAGCTGCAGGGTTAGCAGGTAGCTGCAAGGGTGCATACCTATTTGCCATATTTGGTGGGTTGGGTGTATTTATAGGGACTGTTGGGATAATAGGAACAGTGGGTACCACAGGGGTAACAGGTGAAGCTGAACCTAAAGTATGGTTCAAGGGGATATGTGCAGTGGATGAAGATGGGGGAGGGGAATCTTGAGATGTAGATGGTGAACTAGGGGAACTTGGAACAGACCGAAAGAGGACTTTAAGTGGAGTAGAAAGGTTGGGAAAATCTGCAACTGAGGTCAAAACAGCAGGCTGATCCTGCTTTTGTTGCTTCCTGGTGTTTCTAGGGATGGTATTTGGATTATCAACAATGATGGGTGGATTTGGGTCAGGATTAGCCCTAGTATGCCGAGGATTTTTCTTAGGAGCCAGCTTCTAACTGTTTTTTAGGATTTTTATATATATGCAAGGACTGGATGAAGATTTTGGAATGGCTATATATGTTTCAAAGCTAAGATGAAGGTTCCATAACTAGCTCTTCCCTAAAGCTGTCACTGTGGTACAGAAGCAGTTCTAAGGCCTCTTGGCTGGTTTCAGGCTTGATGGTAGCTTTGGAAGATAGATAGTAATTGAAAATCCTAAGAAGTCCCCAGTGGAGTCGCCATTTATGTTATCACCCAGGTTGTTCCTATGACTCCCAAGGGAATACGGCCGGGGTAACCACTAACCAGTCTTTGGATCACAGTTTCTAGCCAAACTGTAATCAGAGAGGGCTCTCTCTTTATGATTTGTCTCTGTTCTGTTGGTGTTTTAGGCTAGCTGTTAAGTTCAAATTTGGTTTATTTGTTTGGTTGGAAAAAGTTTCAGTCAAAACTTGCATGCTCTAATCAAATCTTATATAACATTGGGCAATGGAGTCAGAGGTCCTTTGGTTTGGTGTGTTGTGCTGATCCTGTAATGAAAACTGCAGAGCGGGCTAATTGTCTGGGAAATAACGCTTTGAATTTGAGCTGAGGTGTGATATGTTCAGGATAAGAAAGGCACTTAAGGATCTTTCTATAAACTGATATGAATGAAAGTAATTGTTACCTGGAAGCATTGAAGAATTTCTAGATAACAGTCACAACATGGAATTAAATATAACATGAGCATTTAAGAATTCATGTCCGTTTTAATCCTGAAGAAAACATTTACAGCAATCTCAGATTGAGCACAGGGTGTGAATAACATGTCCTGAACTTTTCTTTTTCTTTATTGCTAGATATGATGAAAACGTGAAAATGAAATAACATAGGGAAACAGAACAGAGTTTAAAGAAAACATATCGTTCCACCAGACAACACAGGGATTCTGCAACAGCACTTAGATCATCAACAAGACACCAGAGTTCCAGGAAATCACTGAGCTGAAATTGCTCTTTGTATTAAACTTTTCTGAAAATACAGAGTATACATGCCTCGGAGTAAAAATTACCAACCCCTTATGCGTTACTAAGGGGAATATATATACAAAAAATTTCATCAAAATATCAATGAAGATGAGTTATTGCCTCATTCATGATATGCTAATCTCAAAAATTTAGTAGCTGAAGGAGTGAATGCAGCAGTAACTCCTTTTTGCTTTAGCTGTCAGAAGTCAGAAGATATTTTGGTCTTTATGGCTGCTAAAGTCGGCCGAAAATGCGTTGTTTGATCTTGGCATAGCTGTCATGTATGTGAGATAAGTCACCTTTTAAGTTGTTTTGATTGCTGATATTTGTCTTGTCATTTGTCTTGTAGTGACCTGGAGGTGGCAGTGACAAAACAGCTGGAGCTACCGTGGCAGAATTTGAAGCATTGCTTGCCGCCAATCCTCCTTAGGAATTTGATGTCTCCGAATTTTTATTAGAGTCTCATCGGCCTCTGTATACCGCCAAAAGTTAGGAGGAGTTTCAAACAAATGATTTGCCTCACTTTCAATGAAAAATAGGCCTTCAAGTTTAGTGTACAAGCTCTGTGCTGTTGGAGGCCCTGTTTCCTCAGGAGTACTGCCAGATGCAGTGATTTGATTTTCAATGTAAGTAGCCATTCTGTTGGTGAATTGATCTCTGGTAATCAATTTCCCTGTGCTGTTTAGCAGGCCAGGCAATCCCCTTGCTTGCAGCATTCCCATTTTGAGTTTATACTCCTCCACCTCAGCCTGTATTTCATAGCATTTTCTTTCTACAGTCTGTACATAACTTCTGAGAGTTAGCACCTTTTTAGCTGTGAGGATGGCCTCTGTTCTGTTGACGATGCCAATGGCTGCCAGCTCCTCTTTGTCTTGCCTGTTCAAAAAATCTATCAGTTGGTTTGCCTGCTCAGGTCTGTTTCCTAGCACTGTTTTGGCCCTCTGGATTTCTGTCTGTGCTTGGCCAACTAAATCCATGTACTCATGGATTGTTTTGATGGATTTCCATTGTTTGGTGACAGCTTGGGTAATCTTACCCCACAAAATTCTTTTTATGTCGGCCATGGTACTTTCCAGATTGAGCTCTTTTTCCAGGGCCTTTATTTTATCCTTTAGGGCCTTAATTTCTCTGCCCTGTTCTGCTATAGTTACCTTTGATTTGTCATACTTGGCATCTATCTCTGCCAATTTGTCCTTTGCTTTCTTTATCTCATCTGCCTGGAGCTCCATTGCCTTGACAGCCTTGGTCAATTCTTCTACACTTGGGTGGGCATCTGGAGCTGCTGTTGTGCCTGCTGCTTCTGTTGTAGGGGCCACTGTTGCCCCTGAAGTTGTTGCTGTTGCTGAAGCTGTTGGAGGAGCCTGGAGTGTAGATTCTCCCTGTTTTTCTTGTAGCGTTCCTTCCAGTTCTTTCTCCAATTCTTTGATCCTCTGATCTTGCTGTAGAAGGAGGTCAAGTTGTTCATTAAGCTGTTTTTCTTTTTGTAGTTCTGCTGTCTGGGGGTGTTCTGTAGGTAACAACCCCAACCTCTTCTTCATGGCATTCAGATCATCATCTTTCTTCTTTATGAGGGCCTTTACACCTGTTGGATCACTAGGATCATGCCCTAGATCAATAATAATCTCCTCCAGAGACTTTATTCTATTGTCCTTGGCCTTAGAGGACATCCTCTCAAAATCAAGCTGAGTGTTTGTGTTCTTCAAGGAATCTTTCAGCTCATGGGCCAGTGTGGCCTTCTCTACCAATGTGGCATAGACCATCTCCCCAGTCTGCTTGTGGAGTTCAATCTGGTCCATAGGATGTATATCTTTAGCTAGGACCTCCACCCTTGTTTTGATAAAATCTGCAGTTGTCATTGGCTGTGGCCCCTTGGGTTTGAAATGGCTGAATATCATTTTTTCTTCCTTGAAGTCATAGACCGACATCAATCTTTCCTGCTGGGCTGGTGTAGCATCTATGAACTGTTTGTAAACCTCAGCCCTTAATAACTCATTTGCTGCCTTGATCTGTTTAAAAGAAGCCTTAGTGCCTTTAGGCTTCTGGCTTTGGTGAGATGAGGATGACACCTCCAAACCAAGCTGTAAAGTCTGCTCCTGCTGAAAGGAGCTTGTCCCTGTATGTTGGCTTCCCTCCCTGTCCTTTCCTGTGCTGTTTAAGACATTTTCAGTAATGTCTTCCACCTCAGGGGAATCTGCCCTTTGTCTTTTGGCCTCTGGCTGATGGGAAGGTCCACTAATAGGAGTGGACTCTTCTCTTTCTCTTTTAGAACCCCTCTCCTCATGGGCTGGGGTTTGCAAAATAGGTGCTGTAGGAGTCTGAGTTTGTGGAGGAGGAATTTGATCTTTCAGGTGCTCTGTTTGTTCCTCCCTCTGTAGCTCATTTTGCTGCTTAGTTTGTTGTTCAGTTGAAGGGGCTGCCTTCTCTTTCAGTGTTTCATGTTCTGCATCCATTATGCCTTTGCCTTTATCCACTGCTGCTGCCGATGTAGAGGGTGCCTGTGGTGCTGTCCTTGTCACTGAGGTCCCTTCTCCCACTGAGTGAGGCGGCCTGAAAGGTACCTGCTGCACATAGTCCAGGTCAATAGTCTTCTCAAGCTCTTTCATGTTTTTAAGCATTCTTTATTCTTCAGTTAAACTCTCCACTAGAGTGTCCAGCTGCCATTCTTGCAAGTTGGCATACTTTTCTATGTGTGGGTAGTGACAGTGCTTAATACCTAGGAGTCTGTACTTATTTCTCCTAGCAGTGATGAAACCTTGAGGGTCATAAGGGACCCATCGAAAACTATAGGGCAACTTATATTTGTCTTTGAGGATCAAGTCTGCAGATTCCCATCCTTCCTTCTTGTTCATAATGAAGGGGCCCAACTCATTTTTGAAACTAAGGTGGGCCTTTTTCTTGGAGCTGTGGAAATGGGTGAGGTCTAACTGAATTAATTGCCTGTAATACTCCAAGGCAAACAACCTCATAGGTACATACTTGGGGAGCCTGTATGGACAGAGCTCACAACCATAAACTCTGAATACAGTATGGTGTTCATATAGGTACCAGTCACCTATTTTATATTTTTTAGAGAGCTGCAGAGCTTTCTTGATTTCATTAGATATTCTAGGTGGAGGGGACCTCATCAGCATGCAAGAGACTGGGTACACAAACTGGTCAACAAATTCACAGTAGGTATAGGGTGAATTTGTGACTTTATGATAAACTGAGGTCCAGAAGATGACAGATCTTCTCTCCCCTTTATTATCCAGCCTTCTGATGTAACATGGGAAGGCTTCAGAATGATGAAACATGAACAGATGGTAGATGTAAGTTGAGTATCTGAAGACCCCCTGTCTGTCCACCTTGCTTAATTGATCATGAATCTTATTGGCTATAAACTTAGCAAAGTTATACTTTCGGGCAGGGGGTTGACGCGGGCTGTAAGCAGACAGCAACACTAGCATGGATTTATCCACATGCTCACTGTTTTGGTATCCCAATACATAGGCTATCATGTCTAGTAATAGCCTGCCTATATCATCGAAATGCTCCCTCAGATAGGGAGGTTGCCCTGTACGCTGGTATTCAGGTCTCATGAAGTTCCGGGTGACCTTTTGCAGCTCCTCACTGGTCATCTTATCACCAGTTTCCAGTAAATAAGTTGTGGAGAACGGGACCAGCAACTCTGTCTGATCAAACTGTAACATCTTGTTGATGGAGTCAGCATTTATATAGAAGAGGATCCTCCATGATGGAGTATTGACAGCTCTGTGCTGGACATCATAGTGTTCAGCACAGAGGTGGATGATTTCAGGGAAAACATTCACAGCTGGGAGACAGTAATAGGGCAGGTTTGACTCCCATATCCCATGTGTACCATGCCCATCCTTATAATCTTCCCTTAGTTGAGTGAATGTCTTCAAGAAGTCCCTGTCTCCCTCAAATTCCCCAATGAGACAATCCTTGTCAATGAATGGCAAGGCCTCCAGCTCCTTGTTGGTTTGATTTAATGGAGCTACACTGAGGGAAGAGGATGCAGAGGCTGCCATGCTATAATCTGAATTTGTGCAGGTGGAAGTACTGGCTTAACAAGTCTATAAAGACTTAAGTAGCAGGTGAACTGTAAACACCGTCTGGTGTTCTCTTTTAGTGAATAAAGGCAAGCAGGCTTGTAAGTTGCTGCAAATTCACAGGGTGCGAATTGCTAATAGATAAGTTGCAGAGATATTGATTTTTCTTTTTATAAAGAATGCAGATGGCCTGTACTCGGCAAAAGGGAACAATGCCGAGCACCTCGGGGGCAATTTTACAGTTTTAGCCCGCGGACTGATCGCTCCATGGTCGAATTGTGGTTTAGGGATGGTGCAGATTGCTTGGGTTTAATTTAGGTAATCAGGCAGAACTGAATTAAGTAGTTTTTACCAGTCCTCTAATGGTGATTTTTACAGATAATTGGAATGCAGGGGCAAAGTGGGAAACTGGCAAAATACCTGGAAAAACCGACTCGGAAGCTCGCGGCCGGGCTGTGGAGACTTAATGCCGTCAAATTCCGAACTTTCAGCGGTTGAATCGTCGAATTTGATGGCTGGCTGAGAAAATTCGCGGCAGCTGTTGGCAACGGATAGTTTCTCTTTTGCATGAAAATGACCGAAAAACGGCTTATTTCGCCGTTTAAAACGTTAATTTTGGTAAAAGTGTGCATTTGGCGCTTTTCCGCCGACGACGTCAGCATGACGTCATGGCGAGACCCGGGTACGGAGGTGACGTGGCAGCGGAGGTGTCTGCCAGGGTGGCAGGACATGGTGGCGGGCGGATGCGGTGGCAGGTCCACGTGGAGGGCCACGGGACGCTGGGGAGGGCACTGGTGAAGTGACGTCAGGGTGACGTGCCAATGACGCAGGAGGGAGGGTGGTAACAGGGGTAGCGGTAAGCGGGTTCCCCGCACCGCCTTTGGGCAAAGGCGGTAACGGGGAGGGGGGCTCCGAACAACCCCACCGCCTGCCACGCGTCCCCTGTACGAGACGGCCAAAACCACTTTCCCCGGACGCTAAAGGTCGGCAGGTCGGGGGGTGAAAATGATCGCCCACCGTTAGATCTGGGCGGCGGAGATCTGACGGCTGGCGGGTCCTCCGACGGATCGAGCAGGTTGGGGGGGGGTCCCGCCGGCACAATATAATATTCAATTTAATATTTGGGGCGGAGGGCTATAGAAAAATGGGTTTTTCGTAGTGTTTTGGGTTTTCCGGGTTTTCTGCAAGGGTTTATACAAGAAAAAGGGGTTTTGTGTGTTTTTAGCAGAGGGATGGTGAGGGTTGAGGGGAAGGATTTCTGCTCATAACCAGAGGTTAGAGCACATCCAAGACAAGGTTGACCACAGTCCCAGATGGACTGGAGTCCCCTTAGACCTTTATTTGGCTATAATGCCAAAAGGTGAATATGTAGATAATGCTGGGATTTATACACCATGGTGTTTAATATTAGTAGGGGAAAGGTAAGATAGGGGAGTTATATAGTAGAATTAGATGTTAATATGGATGGGGGAAGTGAATGGAGGGAAAAATACTAAGTTTACTTGAAGCTCACTTAGTTTAGGGAGTAGATCAAAATGAAAAGATTTTAGACAAGAAATGTGGCTTCTAAAAGATTAAGAACCACCATGAAACCATAATTTTTCCATGAATCTCAGCTGATGAGGGGGTGTTAGTAAATGACATGAAACGGGAAGAGGGAAGTTAGTCATGCTTTCTGTTGCAACTTGATGAAGAGGAACACCTTGTCAACTGATTGGCTTTGCTCTGGTAAACATAGTTAACACATTTGCAATGGTAAAGATAACCTTTCTGCAACCACAACTACTTACCCAGCTACTTGCCTAGCATTTTTTATTTCTTCTTGGAGGGTGCACTTGGACTTGCAGACCCTTACTTGCCTTTTCTTTTCTTTGGCTTTTCTTTTATTTTTGCTATCTACTTCTACCCTTATTTCTTCCAAGGTCCCAGATTAAACTGTTGGGAGCCTTTCTTCTCTACCTGAACTACTTGTCTGCCAAGATTAAACAGTTTGGACAGACTCCTTTCTCTATTCTACAACTGCAAATTTAAACCATGGAATAATCCAGATTAGGCTGTTGAATCATCCATCAAAATTTGAAGCTCATACCAAGCTGTAAACATAGATTGAGTTTCTCTTGGAAATATGTGATCTTTGAGTCATCAAAGCAGAACAAATTTGTACCTTCCATAACCAATCATGAAATATGAAACCTATTGGTATAGGTAGCCAACAACCACTACTGGAAGCATGGCTTCTACGAGTGCTACGACTATGCAAACCCCAACATCGGTGCAAGGGGGAGGAACCATTTCCATCTCCTCTGCTTCCTTGTTTGGATCTTTTGCTAGCACATCTATAGTTGGGTCTACCTCCATTCCATCCATGAGTGGAAATGCCCAAACCAATTCTTTTGGTACTGGATTCTTCCCATTTGGCACCCATTCACAGGGTATTCCATCGGTTCCGTTTAGTACCACTACGTCCATGATGGGCGGATCGGCTTCATTCCAGGGTTTTCCTTTTGGAAGTGGTCATATACCACATTCCAACCCGACGGTAGGATCCATGCCTTTTTCTTCTGTGGGACAAAGCAGCAAGCCTTTCCAAGGTTGGAATAACCCTGGGGCTAGTAGCGCGGGAACTGGGAATCCGTTTATCGGCCAACAAGGGAATAGGCCGTACTCCACGGTTAGTATGTTTCAAAGTATTCCCCCCCTTGCTTCGGCTTGGAATCCCTATCAGGGGTTATCAACTCCCTACAATCCTTTAGGAGGAAACTTTGCTGGTTATGGAGGTTATACGGCCAGAGTTGGTCAAACTCTGAATTTTGCTGGACCACAAGGCTTGCCTTTTGGTTCAGTCATTTCTACTGGTTACTTCGGGCAGCCTGGTGCCTCCCAAATTCCAGGACAATCCTTTCAGAGCTTTGGGAGTTCTGCCCAGTCTGGGTGGAATCCCCAAGGTCCTCCTAGGCTTCCGTTTCTGGCAACGTTAAACTTGCCAGATCTCACTAAGTTAACAAATGACCCAATCAAGTGAAATCCGGCCTGGCCTCCGGTCCCAACCAAACTCCCTTCGGACATTCCAAAATTCGAAGGGAAGAGTGGTGAAGACCCAGGCGACCATGTAACCACATTCCATTTGTGGTGCTCATCTAACTCCCTTATCGATGACTCGATTAGGTTGAGACTATTTCAGCGCACCTTGACTGGTAATGCGGCCAAATGGTATATAGGGTTGCCAGGGGGCAGCTTTACATCGTTCGCTGACTTAGCCAATATGTTCTTAAATCACTTCCAATTGCCTGTCCGCTATGATGCCGGAACTGAACTTCTGGCCATCTTTCGTCAGGATAAGGCAACCCACATTTCTGACCATATTCAGGAATGGAGACGGAGAAAGAGGCTCATTAAAGCCGAAATCCCTCTGGAGTACCGTCTCGAGTGGTTTTTGAAGTCTTTACAACCCGAGATCTCCAAGGATGTCTCCATGTCTGGGATCTATTCTGAGGAGCAAGCCATTTTTAGGGCCCAGCAATTAGAATTGATCTACTCTCAGTCTGGGATCCTACAAAAGTACTTGCTAGATGCTCCTGGATCTAAGGTTGATGTAGCTAAGTCGAAGCCAGGTCCGCACGCGGATGGTATCGTCAGGTCAGTAGACACAACTACCGTGAACTTGTTGAATCAATTACAGCAGTTGTCCTTGCAAACTGCTTCTAACAACCAAGTCACATCGTCTAATTCCCCCGCTTCCCAAACTTCTTCAATAAATGCCGTCCAATCTGATAACCCCAAAGGAAATCAAAATTCCAATGGGAAAAAGAAAGGACGAGGTAAGAAAAAGAACCAGGATGGGAAGCCTGATGCAAATAAATCCGGCAACAACACCGGCGGTGGTAGAAATGAGTCGAGAAAGAAAGTCAAGTTTCCCTGCAAATTGTGCAGTGGAGACCATCTAACTCATCTCTTCCCTAAGATTGAAGACACTCAGCGCTTGTTAGGACAGCAAGGGACTTCTAGTTCTCAAGCTGTGTTAACCAACCCATTTCCCCAAGGGCAGCAACTTCTTGCTGGCGCGAGTTCAAATCCTGGAACCTCCGCTGGGGGCAACCAGGAAGGGGAAAAATCGTCAAATGTTTTCATGATGGGTTCTAATGTCCATGTGGCTACTCGGTCACGTGATTATGGTGAAGCCGAAACTTCCAAGGACAAGACTGTTCCCGGAAGTACTGACCTTCATATTGAGTGACCCCCTGTCGAGACTATACCACGGATACCGAAAGGTTCGGCTAAACGCGCGACGATTAATCCTAATGCCAGGACCGCCCAGAATTACTCCATTGTGGAGGATCTGGCTTAGAGTCCGTGCGCCATGTCCGCTTTAGAGGTTCTCCAGTCGTGTCCGGCTCAGAGAAGTGCTTTACTCTCCGCGATTGGAGCAGTCGATCCAGCTAACTCTTTAGTGCTCACTTTTGACATGTTAAATGTCAAAAAGCGACTCCCTCATCATATGGCTTTTCAAATAAAGTCTACATACCGGAAAATCAATATTTTTCGCACCGTAGTAGATGAAGGAGCTTCCACATGCGTTATGTCGATGTCATGCTGGAAGGCTATTGGATCACCTTCGGCTGTTCCTTCACCCACCGTCTTGACTGCATTTGACGGTCATTCTCATAAGCCGCATGGGATTATCCCGGCCTTTCCTATATGTGTTGGGGGAAAGGTCATCAATATTGAAGTAGAGGTCATAGACGCTCACCTAGACTATAATCTCCTATTAGGAAGGAACTGGGTATACGAGATGGATGCCGTTGTTTCGACTCTGTTTTGTGTCATTTGCTTTCCTCATGAGGGGAAAATCGTTAAGGTTGATCAATTGGACTATTGTCCAGTTGATCCTCAAGCAAGCTCTGACTCTATTGTCCCTTTAGTGGATAACCCTCGCCCGCCGACTGAGAATTTAGGAGTAGGGATGTATTCCTCATTGATGGGTACATTTGATCTTCCCTCTCCTTTCACTAAAATCAATGCTATTTCATCATCTAAGGAGTCTCCTCGAGAAGAGTTCTTTCGAACTCATTATTTGTCAGACCCTTGGACCTTGCCTTCACCTACGACCACATTAGTTGAAGGACAAGTAAATGGAATGGCATTCCCTATATCTACAGTTGAGCTTAGATATCAGTCTATCGTAGACTCTGTAGACAACCACTCTACTCCGTTTTCCGAAGAGGAGTTAGATGGTCATGTGGCCCCAGCTTAGAGCCTTGATTCTACCTCTGCCTTGGACTGCTTAGATTCGGTTCTACCTTCTGAAGAAGCAATCCTTGAAGTAATGATGGGTATAGATTGACCTTGGGAAGACTTACACCATCCTTCATACTTTCTTCCTCCATTGCAGGAAGTAGAATCTAGATTCTCCGAGCTCTTCACTAGTGATGTTTGTACGGTGTCAAACCCTTTGGCTCCAGCACACATTCGTGCCGAAGGTAATATGTCGGTAATTTAAAAAACGATACCTATCAACATCTCTAGGGACCCTAACGTCATCGAGAATATCTTCATCGGAATTGAGTGTTCCCCTGAAGAAATTCAAATCTACACCGACCTTTTTAAGGAATATCGTGATGTATTTGCTTGGTCTTATGAAGAAATGCCTGGCATTGATCCTTCTATTGTTCAACATGAGATCAAGACGTATGAAAACGCGAAACCGGTTCGTCAAAGGCTTCGGCCGGTTAACCCTAGGAAAGCAGCAGCTATCAAAGCTGAGGTTGAGAAGCTGCTAAGGGCGGGTTTTATATACCCTGTTCCTCTTACTGACTGGGTTTCTAATCCAGTCCCTGTGGACAAAAAGCAAGGAACAATCTGAGTATGCATCGATTTTAGGGACCTAAACAAGGCTTGTCCGAAAGATAATTACCCCACGCCATTCATTGATCAGATTATCGACGAGTGTGCGGGTAATGAAATTTTTTCCTTCATGGATGGTCTTTCGGGTTATAATCAAATCTCTATCCGTCCTGAAGATCAACATAAGACAGCTTTTATATGTCCCTGGGGTACCTTTGCATATAGAAAGATGCCTTTTGGTCTTAAAAATGCTGGAGCCACTTTTCAGCAGGCCATGTCATATGCTTTCCACGACATCAAACATGTCATTGAGTCATACTTGGATGATCTCGCTGCTCGTTCTTGAAAGAGAACTGATCATCCTAGTCATCTTCGATTGGTTTTTGAATGTTTTCGTTTTTATAAAATCCGGTTGAATCCCAACAAGTGCGTTTTCACAGTTACATTCGGTCAGTTGTTAGGGTTCATAGTGTCTAATGAAGGGATTCGGGTTGATCCCTTCAAGGTTGAGGCAATAGTTTAGTTGCCTCCCCCATCCTCAATTCGAAAACTTCAAAGTCTTCAAGGGAAGGCTAATTTCTTAAGACGGTTCATAGCAAACTATGCCGAGATCACTAAAGGGTTCATGTGTTTGCTACGAAAAGGAGTTCCATTTGTGTGGGACAACTTTGCACAGCGGTCGTTTGATGCTTTGAAAAAGGCATTAGTCTCTGCCCCGCTTTTGAGTCCACCGGATTATGGTAGAGACTTCCTTTTATATCTCGCTGCAGCAGAATCAACCATTGGTATGGTTCTCATTCAGGAAGACGATGCTCTCGCCGAGCACGTGATTTATTATTTGAGCCGAGGCTTAATAGGTCCTGAACTTCGCTATTCTCCGGTTGAGAAGTTGGCCTTGGCAGCTGTTCACGCTGTCCAGAGGCTCCGTCATTATATCCTGCTACGCAAAACTTTTGTCTTAGCGGCGGTCAATCCATTTCAATTTGTCCTCAGTAGGCGAGTGATTGGGGGCAAATATAATAGATGGATAGTCATTTTGCAAGAATTCGATCTCGAGTTCTTGTCTGCCAAGTCTAAGAAATCCATGGTTTTCGCGGAGCTAATTTTTGAGCTTCCTTGTGGAGAGGATACTGTTTATGAGGAAATTTTTCCCAACGAACATTTATTCCTCATCTCTTCACTCGACCCTTGGTATGGAGATATCATTGTCTATCTCCAGACTTCGAAGTTTCCCTCTAATTTCTCCAAGGATGAACGTAGAAAATTACGTCACCTGGCTAAAAACTATGTTATCATTGGTGACACATTATACCGTCGAGGGGTTGATTCAATCCTTCGGCGCTGTTTAACCTTAGAGGAAGCAGAGTCTGTGCTCAATGACTGCCACAGTGGAGCTTGTGGTGGTCATCTATCAAGGCTTGCTGCAACCCAGCGCATCTTACGTGCCGGCTATTTTTGGCCTTCACTCTTTAAAGACTGTGTGGAAGCGGTCAAACGTTGTCACCCGTGTCAAATTTTTACTTGGAAGATGCGCGCGCATCTAGCTCCTCTTTTTCCCGTTGTCACCGTCGGTCCCTTTACTAAGTGGGGTATTGATTTTACAACTTGTAATCTGCCTTCAGCAGCAAATCACAAGTACATTATTGTGGCTGTAGACTACTTTATGAAGTGGGCCAAGGCCATGCCTACTTATAAGAACGATAGTGACACGGCAGCTTTGTTTCTTTTCAATCAGGTTATCTCAAGATTCAGTATCCCAAGAGAGATTGTCACTGACCATGGCAGTCATTTCCAGAATCAACTAATGTCAGAATTGGCTCTTAAATTAGGTTTCCGTCAGGAGCATTCGTCCCCTTATTATCCTCAGGCCAATGGACAGGTCGAGGCAATCAATAAAACTCTTAAGACGATACTCCAATGGACAATCGATAAAAATCGGTCCAATTGGCACATTATGTTGTATTCGGCTCTTTGGGCATACTGAACCTCCGTCAAAACGGCTACTGGTTTTACTCCTTTTCAGTTGGTTTATGGGATGGAATCTATCTTTCCGGTCGAATGTGAAATTCCATCTCTTAAGTTGGCTGTTGAGCTTCTTCCTGAGACTTCGAGTCTCGAAGAGCACCTAGTTCACTTGGAACATCTCGATGAGCAGCATCGAGATGCCGCCACGATGAATGAGGCCCATAAGAAAAGGGTTAAAACGCAGTATGATAAGTCTGTCCGTCCTCGAGTCTTTTCTGAAGGTGACCTTGTCCTGGTCTATGACCAAGATAAGGACGCCTTGGGGGCAGGCAAATTTAAGCCTATGTGGTACGGTCCTTTCATTATTAAACGAGTTTTAGAAAAAGGATCATATGAGTTAATTGATTTCGAGGGAAACAAGCTGGCGGAGCCCCGAAACGGGCTCTACCTAAAGAAGTACTTTGCTTAGTTTTGGCCAGGCAATGGCTTCTTTGTATTTTATGTATATTTGTACATATATCATCGAGAGTTTTCTGATATCAGCACTTTTTGGTCTGCTTTGGCAGGTGTTGATGCATGACTTGGTCTATTTTGGGTTCGCCGATGGTGCTAGTCGACACACTCGGAATCTTGCTTCCGCAGCTTAGGTACTCTATTATCCAACTGGTCAATTGATGGCATCAGGAGGCGTGTGCATCGGTCCTGCTTCAAACAATATGGCCGAGTATACTGCTGTTATTAATTTATTATCCGAGGCAATCTCTCATGGGATCGACTTGTTGGTAGTATATCTTAATTCTCAATTGATAGTGTCTCAATTAAATAACATTTATCGGGTACGGGATCCATCTTTATATCGCTAGTATTTAAGGGTGAGGTTGTTGCAAAGATCATTTACTTATATTAATTATTTGCATATTCCAAGATCTCATAATTGGTTAGCTGATGCTATCGTTAATCAAGCATTAGACTGGCATATTAATCATTCATCACAATAAAATCAAGCATCAAAAAGTCAAACTGTATATATATATATATATATATATATATATATATATATATATATATATATATATATATATATATATATATATATATATATATATATCGTAAAACGTCTCGAGTGTACATATGTGTGTCCAAAAAATATACAAAATTGGGACTCAAATGCCCATAATCATGTCCGGCAAATGCCTCGGCTCAGGATGAGCGTCTAAGTTTGTCACTATAGCATTGGCCACGCGCCGAAAAATGCGAACCCAATCACGTGGCATGCCAACCACATGACGTTGCATATCCTCAGGAAGGTCATCTATGACGGCCATCGGTACTCGGCAGCTCAATCTCGCCAAGTGTCGTTGGACATTGTTTAGAGTCCGTTCTGTATCCGCAGTCGCCTCTTCGGCTCCTCGGCCGCGCCGTCCATGCCGCGGGAATCCATCTGGTCGTACCGGCCCGATGTCTGGAACATGATCATCATATCAGTCATTTGAATCTCATCAAAAAATATTTTTCAAAATTCATCATTATATTTGAAAAATCCAAAAAAAATCATAAAATCAAAAAATCTTACCGATCTCGCCCCATGCTGCATTCGGTGGTAACACTAGGTCAGGATCTCCTCGGAAATCCAGCCCAGCATAGGGGTAGTCATCCACGGCGATGATCTGCTGATCCCACCAGGTGAAGAAGTCATCGTCGAAGGCAGTCCTTGGGACCTCCCCACCCCCCAGACGTTTCATCAGATCAGCCCACCGGCCCATGCGTGGATCATGTGGGGTGCTGATGGAAACTGCTACCCTGGGGCGGAGTGCGGGAACCTTCTCGAAAAAGAAAGTGCACAAGATGCTCCCATATCCAAATTTTTTAGTCTGACCCCTCCTGATAGAAGTGAGCTGGCTCTTCATGTTGGCCAGAAGAGGAGTACACCAGTCGAACACAATAGTGAGACAGTCAACTGCCACGCTCATGTTTTGCCGTGACGCCTGATGCAGAGAGGATGATCCGTTCACCCGAGCCATGGTAAACAGGATTATCCTAAGTGATAAACTCGCCACATGTGTGATGGAAATCTGGCTCCCAACCTTCTTGGGATGTCCCGGGCAGTATATCTGTACGTAATCCTCTATCGAGAGGGCACTCCGTGTCCTGACCCGGGACTGTACTACCTCTCCCCTTCGGGAAAGGCCCGTGATAAAATAGATATCCTCCACTTCTACCCTGACCGGCATCTGATCGATCATAAAAGCTTCCTCATCGACATCCCAATAATCAATGAGCATCTCAAGCAGACGCGTGTTCGCTTTCATATTTGGCAATTTGAAAAATTTAAGCAAACCGCATCCTCGTAGGGCATCTAATGCTTCTGGACTGTTCATAACTGCATTGTCTACCGCTGCGTGCTCTCTTTCACGCCACGTGATAGGCATCCTGAGAAAAAATTGATTCAAAACCGTTAGTTTTTGTTTCAAAATGGTTCGCGGCGTATACGCGAGTTCCTGTGCACACAGTCGCGTATAGGGCCTGCGTGTACGCGGGTTCAATATTACCAACCCGCGTATATGCCGCGAGGAAATTTTGGACAAAAGTTCAACGGTGAAATCTCAATCAAAAATCCTAAAACCTGTCACAATCAATTGCAAGCTAAGTATAAGAGTTACCTGGAGGTTTTCGACGAATTTGAACGGTTGAATCTGGCTGCGAGAAGTTTTGCTCCTTTTGCTCCAAATCTTTTGCTCTCTAACTCAAATGGTAAAAATGGTGAGTCCAAAATGCTTTTTATAAGTTTTGAAAATGGTGAGTCCAAAATGCTTTTTATAAGTTTTGAAAATGCAAAATTTTTTCGAAATTTTATTTTGTTTGGCCTCATGTGACTTTTAACTTGGGAGCTTAGAATGTCGAGATTGGTCTGTTTTTCAGGACATTTTGGACGATTTTCAGTTTCGAGACGGTTCCATGACTGCTGACCCCGTCATGGCAGGCATCGTGCTCTCACTGGCATATAGGTTAGGGACACCATTTTTCCGTTGCATTATGCATACTAGCCTCCATTTGACCAATACATCTGCCATAGGGTCGATCCCATCGTGTTATGGTTCGTAAGCCATCTTCACTCGCCGATTCTTTAAATCATGACACGATGGTAGAGCCATCCTTTACATGGGCATCCTAGTTAGCACCTCACTGACGTTTGTTGCCCATGCTGCTCCGATTTGAGTAGGCTCGGGAGTCCTCTGTAGTCCTGCCATGACTCATGCGTTGAAGACTCATTCCTCTTAGCTTCTCCACTTTGTTCTGGCCTTATACCCTAGAGGCTCCTTTGTGTTGAGTTGTACTATTGCATTGCATGTTGACCACTTGCACCTTTTGGCCTAGAGCCGGCTTCACTTGGACTCGTGTTTAAGCCAACTTTTGACCATGACGTCTGCAAAATCAACCTTGCATACCTTTGACTTCTGCAACTTGACACACCTTGATCCGTGGAAGGAACATACCTTTGAGTGTCACTGACCAGTTTTCACCTCCCTGCATTGAGCATAGGAACGTTCCTTTCCCAGGAACTAGATCATCTGTTTCACCAACACTCATTCTTTCCACTGTACCATAGCATTCTTTTATTCTTTTTCCGGCTTAACAGAAAAAGACAAAAAAATAAATATTCCAAAAAGAGCGGGAACGGGACATTATTTCCATTTATTGTTGGTAGCTAGAGTCAGTCGTGTCGCCCTTGAACAAAGCACTCAAAACAAAGTCTCCTCCGCATGGGTGGGATTTAGTTTGACTTAGGTATGCCATAACCTTGTTATTGAGTCAGTTCTCCCCCGATTGGTTATCTCTTCCAATCATATGGAGGGTTCGTTCGTGCCTCCTGCATGGCGAACTTATACAGAATCATCATATGCTGCCACATAGTCACATTGAGTCGTGCTTTTGTTCAAGGGAAGTTAGCCTAAGTCGGCCTCTCTGTGGTGTCTCTTGACTCATTTTTCAGTCGTCCATCCCTGGTTGTCAGTGTCATGTCTATCATCACATCAGTTATATTGGTCCTTTACTCGTGTTGGTTTGAGAAGGTCCCCATTGACTTCTTTCTGGCGGGTCTTGTCCTTATCGACGACGACATCTTGCTCTGAGGACAGGCCTAGAGCTGCACCCTGGCCCTATTTTCATTATTGATAGGTTACCTTGTGCTCAGCATCGATCAGTATCATGGGTCTTTGACTGAGTGGTTTCCCTTGTGTTCGACATCAGCATACATTATCACACATTGGGATTCATGCAGTACCTTGGTTTCCATTTGACCCTATTGGTGGATACCTCGCCTCTGTGTCAGCTTTCATTATTGGTTGGTTCAGAGGGTTTCTGCCGTGCGCTAGCCACATCTTGTGTATGCCGGAAACGTACTTCGGTTGGGTTCCTACATCTTTTTCGTCCGATTCCTTCCACATTATTGGCCTACGGGTTACACTCATGCTAGATTGATGAAGGATGCCTTAATGCCTTCCTTCTAGCGGATCTTTCCCTATCGACTCCGACTCATTGATCTGGGGCAAAGATCTAGAGTCCATTTGGCAGTACCTTGTTTTGCAGTCATTAGTGGCAGATCCTTCGCTATCGACAGTGGGAAACCGTCATTGTCTCCTGATCGATAGATTCTTACAGGTGTTCGACTCCAGCTCATCTATTCACACTTGTTAGATTGTACTGGGTACCTTGACGCTCATTATCATTATCGGTGAGTAGTCTCGCATTTGTTAACAGTATACATCAATGACCGGTAATCAAACGATTTCTCACATGGTCGACTTCAGATCATTTATTCCCATGGTGTAGAAATGTACCACGGCGGTCGGTGAAGACCTCAGGTTGTATCAGCATTCATTGGTTCACTTGACAGTTGTTCCTGTTCCTGCTAGTTGATACCACTCCACTTTATATGTTGCAGTCAGTCATGGCGACATTCTATATGATGGCACCTGAGTGTGCAGTGTAGTACCATCCCATTCCATCATGTTCAGTTGCTACCTTTTGGGATCAGTCTTTGATATCAGTGATCTGTAGCATCTTTCAACATCATTGACAGTCTTATATGTGATATTCAAACATGTACTTGTTCATTATGATCAGATGATCCATTATGTATCTTTCAGTAATTTATACTTGTATACTTAGTGGATCCGCTTGTACTTGATATGTGGACATGCTTTACTTTTTCTGAGCATGGGTATGCCCGCCTCAGATAGTGTTTCTTTCTGATCTCCTTTGGTGGCTTGGCAGGCTGAATTCTGGTGAAGTCCTCCTCGGTTTTTGACAGACTTCCTTTCCATGTACTTGCATAATATATTTCGGCCATCATGTACCCCTTCTGACCTCATATATTAGGGGGCATCTGCTATAGCTCCAAATCTCACTCTTATGGTTTGTGATGCTGTACTCATGGCCTAGGGCAACCCCTCCTTCCAGACCTGGTCCTAAAATTTAAAAAACAGTGTTTTATCCCTTATACGCGACATTGCCCTGAGTTAAACACGTGTATACGCGGGTATGTGTATAGCAAACCCGTGTGTATGTATTAAAACACTTAAAAAAATATAACACCCTTATTTTCGGGCGGAGATCGCGGGTTTTACCTGCTGATCACCTGTTAGTGCCCGCGGCCCAACTGTTCCCAACCAACTCCTAACTAAAAAACTACTTTGGAGATGGTATAAAAAGACCTCAAAGGGAAGGCCTAAAGGAGGAGAGAATAGAGAGAAAGGTTATTATGCTGAGATTTTTCCCTTGACCGGGTCTGAAGTCCCTTGTGCCTTCTGCACTCCCCCCATTTTGTACAGGAAACCTTTGTTTCCTTGTGTGTTGATGTTCATCCACCATTTATGACATCATGGAGAGAGTCATGGAAGGAGTTTTGTTAGAGGCTTGAGGCTGGAACGGATCCGGAAGGAAGCTTTGCTTGGAGCCTGCTGAAGGGTGATTCAGGTGAACATATTCCTTTTTATGTACTTTATTTGTCTATAATAAAAGAAACACATGTCTTGGTTCCTGAAATGAATCTTCTTTATGTTAATGATAGTCATGTTTAGAATTCATATGTAAATGGTTGTTTGGATTTCATAACTAACTACCTTTCTTTATAACATGAAGATGGTTTCTTTATAAGTTTTTTCCATGTACTGCTGTGTTCTTTGAATTGATTGTTTTGCAGGACAAAAGAGAAGAAGGGAACTCCAAGAAGGGTTTGGACCCTAAAGGCCTTCTCAAATGTAGGACCAAAGGTACGTACCCTTATCATAGAATTTGCTTACAATAGCATAATGGCTGTATGAATGCATGTTTCTTTGAATAGATAACTTTCAGTCTGCTAGGGTTTCAACCCAAAAATCCCTAGGGGAGTAATTCCCTCTATCAACCGCAATCCCCACTGGATCACTAGGTCCTAATCGAGACTCCACCCTCCATGATTTACTATATATCCTGCCATTCACCGGCCAAGGATTCCTAAGATTGATTGAGGGCACCAACCTCTATTATTTATTGTATATCCCTCCATTCATCGGTCAAAGATTCATAGGTCCACCGAGTAACACAAAATATGTCTTTATCGCAACCCATAGTACGATTCAATGGTTACTAGGCCAAGGCTTTGTCACAATACATAGTTTGATTTAGGGATCACTATGTCATGTTTTATTTCTTTCAGAGACCACCTCACTTAGTTTTGAAACCATCCAACAATCTAGCTCAACCAAAACATGAGAACCCAATCACACCATGGCTATCTAGAAATGGAAAGGCAAGGTTAACAAACATTGTCATGTCTAGAAAAACCCAAATCAATGACAACATGATAACCAAGAACACACATGCATAACCATGCATGCCAAAACTAACAAAAAAAATCATACGTACAACTCGATACCTGCAATTAATACCATTGTAATCGCTTGATCTTTCTCTTCCTTACTTGAACTGTGCTTTGTCTTGCCTTCTTTTCTTTTCGTGATCCAATGCTGAAGTGCTCCAAGAAAAGTATAAGTGTCTAAGAGTGTAAGAGAGAATAGACAGAGAGCTCCCAAACTGAACTGACAAAAGGTTAAAATTAACAAAAGGTACCAATTGATCCTCAAAAGCCTTTTTATTAATGAGGCCTCTATTTTCTTCATTTTCCCATTATTTTCCTTCATTTTCCTCCTCACATGCAACCTGTGACCTTTCACCTTCCTTTTCTCCAAATTTCCATTATTTTCATAAATAAAATGCCAATTAATGCCACTTTTCCTTTCCAAACCCTTTGCCATTGCCTTTGCCAATTTCCTTAGCCATAATAAACCAAATGAGCATCCACACTAGGATGTTTTGCCCAACTTTCAACTTCGAATAAGTGTCCCATAACTGTGGTTATTATTTTTCCTTTATTAAATTTTATTTACATATAATTTTCACCATGGCTATCACATAACCCTCCCCCTTAGGGGAACACGGTTCTCTGTTTTCAATGACACCTACAACCAACAAAATTGTTGTAAGCAAAAGACGCTGCCCATGGAGCTTCATAACTTAGCTCGATGCAGTATTTACAATGACCAACCTACTGAGAAGCAAACCAACATGACACATAACAACATAATAACCATAACAACATGACACCCATACTTCTTATTGGAGCTTTATAACATAGCTCATGGTGATATTTACATCCATATACATATGTACATATACCAAAAACATCACACCAAAACCTATACCAAAAAAATTCGCTCAACCAACGAATAAAGAAGGATACATAGTCCAAATCTGATCCGCCATCTCCCATGTAGCTTCATTGCCCAAAGTGCTTCCACTACACTTTAACTTGCTTGGTTATGGAGCATGAGCATCTTTCTCTACAACATACACTGAGGTTCTGACTAGAATTCTCCATATGGATCCACCTATAATACAGACCAGTCAATCACATGATCAACATCTTGAACATACTTCTTAAGCAATGACACATGGAAAAAATCATGGAATTTCATTATCGGAGGCAATGCAAGTTGATAGGATACTGGTCCAATCCTTTCAAGAATCTTGAAATGTAAACAAAACCGAGGTGATAGCTTAGCACACGATTCAATCTACAAGGAGCTCTTCTTGTGCTTGATGCGCAAGTACACATGTTCCCCAACCTGAAACTCCTTAAACAACCTATTCTTATTTGCGTAACATTTATGCATGTCCTGTACTACCTTTAGATTCTTTTTGATAACCTGCATTTCCTGTTCCATCCCTGCCAACACATCTGGTCCAATCAACACCATGTTAACTGGATCACTCCAATTGATGGGATTATTACAACTCTGCCCATATAGTGCCTCAAATAGACTCATCCTTGATGACTCATGATACCCATTTTTAGAAGAAAAATAAACCAATGGAAGGTACTCCTCCCATCTCCTATGATGATGCATCACATACATCCGCAACATGCCTTCCAATATCCTGTTGACCCTCTCTGTCTGTCCATCTATTTGTGGATGATAAGTTGTGATGAAGGCCAACTCTGTCCCCAATCCTATGAACAACTCCTTCCAAAATATGGAAGTGAACTAGCATCCTTGTTTGACACAATATTCTTCGAAACACCATGTAATCCAACCACATCTCTAATGAATACTTATGCCATATCACTAGCTAAATAATTAGACTTCATCGAAATGAAGTGTGCTACCTTTGTAAATCTATCCACTGCAACCATGATGGAATCATGTTGTCTAGATGTCCTCAGAAAACCTGTGATGAAATCCATGGAAATGACCTCACTCTTCCACTCTGGGATCAAAATTGGCTATGGTAATTCACCTGGATGCTTACATTCTGCTTTCACCTGCTGATAGTCCAAACATCTAGCCACAAACTCTACCATGCCCTTCTTCATATTTTGCCAATGATAAAACTTATTAATTATTGTTAATGTTGTATGGTATCCTGGGTTACTTGAATACAGTTTCGCATGAAACTTTCTCAATATGGTCTTCTTGATCTCACTATTGTTTGACACACATATCTTGTCCCTAAATCTGATCAAGCCATCTAATGTGACATGATAGTCCACATCTTGATCACCTGTACTCTGTTGTAACCTGTGCATGAGCTCCATGTACCTATCATCTTGTTGTCTTGCCTGTAAAATATGATCATGTAAGTATATCCCATAAGAACTCATAGTTGTTATGTGATTCACATGTATTTTCTTGCTAAGAGCATTTGCAACCTTGTTCTCTTACCCTTGATGTACCTCATCTCAAAGTCAAACTCACTAATCGCAGCCAACCCTCTATATTTCCTGGCATTTAGATTCAATTGGTCAAATAGATACCTCAATCCACTGTGATCACTCATTAATACAAACCTCCTACCAAGAAGATAGTGTCTCCACATCTTCAATGCATGGATGATTGCTACCAACTCAAGATCAAATTTCAAGTAATTCTTCTCATGCTCATTCAGTTTATGTGACTCATAGCATACTACCTGTCCTTCTTATATAAGGACTCCACCATGTCCTCTCTTGCAAACATCTATGCACACCACAAATTCTTTTTCTAGATTTGTAATCTTTAACACTGGAGCATTTGTCAACAACTACTTCAACTACTCAAAATTTGCCGCACATTCCTCTGTCCATTCAAATTTCTTACCTTGCCTCTGCAATGACGTAATAAGATATGAAATCCAAGAGAAGTTCATGATGAACATCCTATAATAACCTGCTAACCTCATGAATGATCTTACCTCATCCACATTTCTAGGAGTTTCCCACTCCATGATAACTCTTATCTTCTTTGGATCCACTTCTATGCCTTCGTTGGATATAACATGTCCCAAGTAATGTACCTTTGTTTAAAAGAAACTACATTTTCTAAGCTTGGCATACAGTTTTTGCTCTCTCAATAATCTCAGCACTGTTGCTAAATGCTCAACATGCTCTTCCCCATTTTTAGAATATATCAAGATGTCGTCAATGAATTCAATAATGAACTTGTCTAGATAAGGGTGCAATACACTATTCATCAAGCACATGAAAATAGCTAAAGAATTAGTCAAACCAAATGGAACTGCAAAAAATTCATAATTCCCATCCCTAGTCCAGAAATATGTGTAGTAAATTTCCTCTTCTTTAATTCATACCTAATGATATCCTAATCTCAAATCAATCTTCGAGAACACTACTTCTCCCTTCAACTGATCGAACAAGTTATCAATACTTGGAAACGAATACATGTTCTTGATTTTTACCTTGCTCAACTTCCTATAATCAATGCATAGCCTAATAGTACCATCCTTCTTCTTCACAAACAATACCGGTGCACCCCAAGGTGATACACTTGGCCTAATGTATCCCTTGTCAAGAATTTCCTTTCAAACTATAACTTTAGCTCTACTAACTTTGGTGTACTAATGTTGTACGGTGCCTTCGATGTTGGTGTTTCCCCTAGTAAAAACTTAATGGAAAATTCTACTTCCCTGTGAGGTGAAAACTCTGAAATATCTGCTAGAAACACATCCTGAAATTGTTGCAAGATCGAGTACTTGCTCAATACATCTGCATCCTTAACATCTCTACCTTTATCATTGGAAATATGCACTACAAATAACACACACCCTTTTCTGCGACTACATTTTTCCTGCATAGTTTTGACCTTTCTAACTGATGTTGCCTTCTTCTTACCCTGTAAGATTCTTTATTCTCCATTGTCATCCAAACACTCGATGGCCTTGTCATAAAAATCCACTTTGGTCCTATGAAGATACAACCAGTCCACGCCAAAAAACATACTATATTATTCCAATGGAAATGCATTCAAGTGTGCCTAAGTAGGCATACCATTCAATCGAATGCACAAGCTCTTACCCAATGATACACTTTCTTCTTTGTAACTGTAGCCAACTACACTAACCAGGGTTTTGCAAACACTTATTTATTCAAACAACACTTATCCACCAGGTCAGGAGTAACATAATTATAATTACATCAAGGATCAATCAAAAGTTGCTTGGTGCTCTACCTGCTTATTATCCAGCATTGCATAGATACAAGGAATTTTTTTCCCAACATCCCCAATAGTCTATGCCTCCTATGCACTATAGATCTGAGGTCTACCACCCTGATTTTGTGGAAAATCCCTCTTAAGATGTTCCTTACCTCATGCCCAACACTTCAACTGTCTTGTACCATCACCTCTATTCTGCTGCTGTGACCCATGTCCCTATCTAGATATGTTGAAATTCTTGTATGGTGCAACATTCTCTTTCTCTTCTGCATTTTGAGACCTTTTTCTATTCGATTGCCATTTACCTTTACCTTTATCTATCCTTTTCCATCCTTGCTAAGATACATTCTTATGTTTTGACTACTTGTAACGATGTTTCAATTTCCCAATAACTTCCTCAAGTGACTGAGGCTTATCATACTCAATTCCATCTCTAAAAGCTAATAGAAATCCACTGAAAAATATATGAACTTTAGCCTTCTCATCCTTAATATATAGTACATACCTTAATAACTCCATGAACTTGGTCGTATACTCATCATCTGTCATTGATCCCATCTTTAGCTCTTAAAATTCTTTGGCCTTACTATCATGGTACCTTTATGACAAGTACTTCTTCCTGAAAATTATTTTGAACTCATGCCAACTCAACTCTTCTATATTGATGTCTTTGACCCGTTTCACATCTTCCCAGTAGATGTCTACTTTGCTTTTGAGATTGAAGATAGCTATTTTGGCCTTCATACTCTTTGTGTGCTCATGCAGTTCAAAGAACTTCTTCATCCCGAGTAACCAAGCCTTTGCATCCTCTGACTTCTTCAAAATACATCAAAGGTAGGTGGCTTAGCTTTCTTGAACTCATCCGGAAAATATCCCCTGTCACTCCTTCAGTAAGGATGATAACAATGATGATCATAGTGCATGTTAGAACCAAAACTACAATAGTACCTATGCCCATCACCTCTCCTATCCGAAGTGTCCAAGAACCTGCCATCTATAATCATGTCATCCCTATCTAACCTATTCCCACCGTGAGATCTATTTCCATATGCCCCATTAGACATATCCTCCCACCCATGGTTGATCCAAAACAATCCATGTCTCTGCAACTCTGAAAAACTCTTAAGGATTACTGCGTTAACTTCTACGTGTTTCTTATGTTCCTACATGATTATGTCATTATCTGCCTTCAAGATTCTTAATTTATCTATTAAGTCAGAAGAGTGCCCAACACCACGTTTCTCATATGATCCACAAGGAGAATCTCATGAATTGTAGTCTACCATCTTGTTAGTCATCTTTGATCTCTTTCCTGCCAAGCATACCATGTCAGCTAAACCAAAATATAAGCATAATCAACATACCTCAGTATAGTTCGGGGAGGATATCTCATTTGCAAGATCAATCAGATGAACACAATACATGTATAAACATAATCATAATAGCATATAGATATCATCCTAACCATAGTCCAATCATCAATGCATGACCATATCAATCATGCATCATGACCTCATGCATGACAACTACAACCATATTAAGTATGCATGACAATATATAAGAACTGAAATGCATAACCAATGCATAACCGACATACACTCATAATGACCACATCCATCAATACACCATTCACTTTCACATGGCGAAACAACTGTGACCATGACCAACACCATGCATATGCAACAAGCACATAGACCACGAGCATAGAGAACACATATAAGCAATCGACATGAATTCATGATCAACACACCACCCATCCGATCCAAGGGGTGAACCATCCTCTGATACCACTATGTAACACCATCCTCCCACATTTACCTAGGTTAACTAGTCCGCTGGGGTAAATATGTGACGAGGGGCTACTATGACCTAATTCAACTCCCCATGTACAGTTAACGAAGTGGAATCGACGAAACGTTGTTAGACAAAAGTAATACTAAGGCGGGGGGCTGAATCAGTATTACAGAAATATAAAAATAATTTCTGCAAATAAAACTTATTGAAATTAACTTCAGAAATATATAACATAATCAAGCACATGAAAAACACAAATAACCATCACATATAGACATTTAAATTTTAGGTGGAAAACCCCCCTCTAGGGAAAAAACCACTGAACTGTTTGTTTCTTCTTATTATTATCTATTGCCTAAAAATTTTCTCATTACATTACATCAGCTAGCACCCACTAGCAATGGAGCACCCACCCCTTGACTGAATGAGAAATGTTGGCCACAAAATACTTGGATCACCCACTCCTCTAATAGACAAATAACATGCATTCAGCTTGAAGCCCCCACTCCGAGAACAAACAATTCAGCTCTAAAATGATATGATTCAGAAATGAGAATATTGTTGCATAAACAAAACATGCAACAAATAGACACACTCATGCATCCACGATCCACACTCCAATTTAGAGAACAATTCTCTCCACACACTCTCCAAACTAATTTTTAATCACTGCACACTACTCTGAAATTCTGCTAAAGATTATTCTCTGAAGCGCACTGCAATTCTGAAATTTTGAACTCAATGCAAAAATTATTGGTTGTGCACTTGCAACTTAAGCACACACCCTTCTTCTGAACCAACAAATGAGAATATTTCCTTCTCATATTTGTAGAATCTAGAGATGGTTAAGTCAATTAATTTTTCAGATGATGGAGCTCACACAAAACCTTTTCACACACTTCAAAAATGATTGAGATTGGCATCTTGACCATATCAAACCACTACTTCCACTAGCCCTTTGATGATTTCAACTTTAACCACCTTCTAGAGGCCCCACGACTTATTTCGACCTTTTTCTGGAAAATTCTGACACTAGACTCCGCCAAAAACAAATTAATTTCCAGAGGAGTGCGAGAAACCGGGAGATAAACTCGTAATCCCTATGTTGCATGCACAGGCCTAGACAAAACCGATTGGAAGAATTGGTCACTCACATGAGCCTGTCCTCCATGCAACTGGATTGTTCCATTCGCTCTGATGAGCCTCCTTCCATGCGACTGGGGAAGAGCATGGCTTAAAACAAGGATCCAACCCTCAAACTTGCCACAGAGCTTTAGGGGAGTGAAATGACCTATAAACCATCCTTCCAAACTCATCTTGACATCAGGAACCCAGCTACATAACTTCAACAAGACATCACACACATCATCAACTAAACCTCTAGTACAAGTGTAGCTCAACTTTAGGTGAGGCCTTGTTACCTCATGACACCTCTCCTATAGACCTTCTGAGACTTATTACAACAAGTTACATCAGCATGAAAACCTTCAACAAGTATACAACAGACTCAAGACTTGACATATAGACTCATGAGTACATGACTTCAACATGTGACATCAATGGCAACACAAATAGGCCAACAAACACAACCAATATGACCTTCTACACATGTTACAAAACCTTTAGGAGCCAACCAACCCTTCCAGGTGACCAACCCCTGAGGTAACTTGAAATTTCACTGACCTAGAGCCTCAGTTGCTCCCCTGATATGGGCATGCATGCGACTGGGGAATTTTTCAGCTAGTTCTGAACCTGGACCCTAGATTCTGTGCCACTTTTTCAGGGCTAGGTCTTAGGCCACTACCCAAAACTTCATGAAACTTCCAAAAATAATAAATAACATCGAAACAATGGTACTAATGCAAATACTTTAACATAGACTTGAACTGATCCCTATTATCCATGATGGGCATTTCATCAAACATGTCACAAATATGCATTCTACAGGTCATACCAACAGATCCGAGCATAGGGGTCTCATACTTATCTGAGAATTGCTAAGAAGCATTGATGCCTTATCACATTAGTTGCATTATCATCTATTAGGTCATATGTTCATTGTTCATTCATTTACAAATCAAAACATGATGAGAGCCATACATCATCACTGCCACAAAACATACTCATAACCATCATATAAATAACATAAATAATAAGGATACAACAACCATAAAATCCACATATAAACCAATAAATTTACACATGAAATACCAAGGAAAAGGAACTCTTAGTAATGAATGCATAAGACAACCAGGTATGGGACTTCCATGAACTACCCAACCATAGATTGGCTAAACCAAATCTTTCTTTCAGCCAATCACCCCCATGCCATATTTCAAGCATGAATGTGGGACTCATAACCAAAATCAACCATGGATTCCCAAGGCTACATCACTTCACCCTCATCAATAGAACCAGGCCTTACCACAATCCCCACAGAATCACTAGGCCCTAAATAAGCATGGATGCCACTATATTTCTTCACCTACACCATGAATAATTTTCTTATCTCTTAGTCTCTAGGCTTTACCGCAATCCCCACTGGATCACTAGGCCCTAATCGAGGCTCCACCCAACAGGTTTTATCATCTATCCTACCATTCAACGGCCAAGGATTCCTAGGTCTGATTGAGGGCACCCACCTCTAAGCTTTACCATATATCCCATCATTCACTGCTCGAGGATTCCTAGGTCAATTGAGGTAACACAGAATCTAGCTTTACCGCAACCCACAGTTCGGTTCAGGGGTTGCTAGGCCAAGACTTTACTGCATTCCACAGTAGGATTCAGGAATCACTAGGCCATGTGTTCTTTCTTTCAGAAACTACCTCACTTAGTTTTGAATCCATCTGACAATCCATCTCAACCAAAACATGAGAACCCCATCACACCATGGTTATCCGAAAATGGAAAGACAAGGCTAAAAAACAGTATCACACCTGGAAAAACCCATTCCAATGACAACAAGAGAAGCAAGAACACACATGCATAACCATGCATGCCAAAAATAGTAAGGAAATCATACATGCAACTTGATACTTGCAATTAATATTGTTGTAGTCGCTTGATCCTTCTCTTCCTTGCTTGATATTTGCTTGATATTTTCTTGCTCTTGCCTTCTTTGCTTTTCTTGATCCAATGCTGAAGTGCTCCAAGAAAAATCTAAGTGTCCAAGAGTGAGAGAGAGAGAGAGAATAGAGAGAGCTCT
Organism: Pinus tabuliformis; assembly: GCA_031772625.1. Classification (NCBI taxonomy): domain Eukaryota; kingdom Viridiplantae; phylum Streptophyta; class Pinopsida; order Pinales; family Pinaceae; genus Pinus; species Pinus tabuliformis. The sequence goes on from CM062805.1 coordinate 232,488,819, forward strand.
AAAACTGATTTGACAAAAGGTTAAAATTGACAAAAGGTACCAACTGATCCTCAAAAACCTTTTTATTAATGAGGCCTCTATTTTCTTCAATTTTCCATTATTTTCCATTATTTTCCTTCATTTTCCTCCTCACATGAAACTTGTGACCTTTCACCTTCCTTTTCTCCCAATTTCCATTATTTTCATAAATAAAATATCAATTAATGTCACTTTTCCTTTCCAAAGCCTTTGTCATTGCCTTTGCCAATTTCCTTAGCCATAATAAATCAAATGAACACCCACATTAGAATTTTTTGCCCAACATTCAGCTTGGAATAAGCGTCCCATAACTGTGGTTATTATTTTTCCTTTATTAACTTTTATTTACATGGAATTTTCACCACGGTTGTTACAAGAATAAACATCACTTGAAAAGCAAAATTGAACAAACTCAATTACGTAATCAAGCATGGTTGTCATACCCTTGCCATCGAATTTCAAATGCTACAAGTTATGTAAAAATTCTGTAGGGATTGAAAGATCTAAAACTTTGGAAAAACACCTCAGGATTATGATCTGGGATGAAGCCATTACAGATAAGAGATTTAGATAGACTTCACAGACTCAGCTTGTCATCTAGCCCTCCTTCTAGCGCCAAAATGGTGACGATGATGGGTGTCGCCAACATGTAAGGGGATCTCCCTAATGTGAAGTCTCAATTATACCTCGCACTGTTTGGTGTAGAAGTCCCATATGGTTGTATGGTCCAGCCACCATTGGAAATGTTTCAAATATGTGCCTTGGTTACAAAACACACACAAGAGATCGCAACACCTCTTTGGGGCAGCAAGTATGTAACCTTTGTGGGACACCAAATATAAGGTGCATGGGAAACTTCCACGACTGGTGAAGTAAAACGAGCCTCTGATTAGGGAAGTAATAGTACTATCCTAAAGTTGATCAATCACTTTGTTTGCCACTTTCAGGTGTTTTACGAATTCTTGTGCTTTCTTCTAAATTCCAACCAGAGGAGCGACTACTTGTTGTAGAAGTATCATCTCATCATATAATCGTGCCATGGTGTCCTCCATTGGCCCCAGTTCCTCCTACATGGATGACTTCCATTTTTCTTTGTTGCAACTATGTGAAGATAACCGTTGATTCTATGCTGCAAGGAGTTCCGCCTATTGCTTCACTACAACTAGTTCTCTCCTTAATTGTGCATTCTCATTCAACATATATTCAGAGTTCTACCATGCTGCTGTAGCAAAAGAAACATTCACTGCCATGATTGCCCTAGATTCTTTCTGTATTTCCAATTATCACCTTCTTTGTAGATACTGAGACTAGGTTCTTAGGATCATTTGGGAAGCATCTATGCCTCTGCTACACAATCCTCTTCTTGAGCTGATCAAACGTGACATTGCATACATCCATGAATTTGTCCTTAGGTGGAGGTGTGATTCTCATTTCACCAAATGGGAGATGACCACCCATTAGAGGAGGTTCTTCTAGAGAGCCTGGTTCATCATCCATGGGTTGGATGGTATCCTCTTCCTCTAACTTCCTCTATCTGTTGAGTCAAACTTTCTTCCTCCAATCTCTGTGATGGTTCTTCCTCCTGGGACCACCTTTGTCGTTCCTCTTCTACTCTTCTCCTTTCCTCTTCTTCTTCATATTGCTTCCTGAGCAACTCCTTTTGCCTCCTCTTCTCCTTTTCTTCTAAATCTCTCTTGTCTTGTTCATCTTGAATAACTCCTGTGTTCAAAGGATCAGACTTCCACTTTCTATTTCTTTCTCCTATTGAATCATGTTTGATCCTTTTCCTAGCAGCTATACTCTTTTCTTGACGAGTTATCTGTGTTGCCTCATGTACTTGCATATCTCAAGCTGGTGGATCTTGGGGTGAACTAGCTTCCATTATTGGATGTGTCTTTCTAACTGTATTGTACTAGTTCTTCACCTTCTCATCTTCTGCTATGGACATTGATGAATAACCCCAATTGAAACCCATCCTTTCACAATGTTGCTTGCACACTCTCTTGGGATCATATCCATGAAAATCTTTAACTATAAAGTGCAAGCGGTCCAACTCCTGTATTTCTACTTTTTCCGCCTTATGGATCTTCAACTCACATAATCCAATCCTCAAATGGAAAGTGGGCCATGGGGATTTCTTCCCTTTGTGAAGGACTCCTGACAACCATTTGTTCAACTGATGTGCCACTTCTTGTAGGGTCAGCTTGTTAGTTACATATCGTGACATGAGATGTGGAGAAATATGACATCCAAAGCAATGAATGTATGTACCTTCAGCCTCAACAAACCAATCTATGATATCATGCAATGACTCCTTCACAAGGTTGTTCATGCAAGGAGGATCAATCTCATATATCATATGGAATATGACCATGAAGAAATGCTTTGGTAACCTGTCATAACTTGAACATCCTGTAGTGGAAGTATACTGGAAACTTATCCTATGGGGTCCAATTCCAATACATTCCTGGAAATGCTTATTGCGCACAGATTCTATCCAGTAGAAATGCATACATGTAAAAATCTAGTGCTTGGTTTGACCTCAAAGATACTTTTGTCTGCCCCACGTGACGCTGCAATTCAAAAAAGAAAGTATCTACCTAATTGAAAACTTTACCATGGATAACCACCATATTGAGCATATATATCTAGTTTTCTTCAAACACTTCAAAGTTCTTTTGCCCATGCAACCGACAACACATAGCAATGAGATACTGATATACATCCCTGAGAATTCTGGTCATATAAACTAAGGATATGCGGTGACAAAACTTAGCAAGCTCTCAACACCAAGGTTTGATGATGTCACTTGTGTCAAGGTTGGCCCATCTAGAGCAAAAGTCATTATTTGCATATTTTGTGGGCCTCAACGTCTTGTAGTAGGTATGCATGTCTTCTCCAAAATAGGTCGCAAGATGACCATCGCTTTCACTACGGAGCACCAAATAAGATTCATCCATGTGTGTAATAATCTATTCAATCACTTAGACACTTGGGATGACTGGGAATGTGCATGCGATCCTGTGTATCCTAGACCTCTTGATATTTATGTATACTTCAAGTCCTCCAAGTTTTTAGGGAACTATTTCATTAGGGGAATTTTGAGGTCTAAACTAGGCCTGCTAAGGAAATTATAAAATAATAGTGGAAATAATAAAATAAGATTAGATTAATCATCAAATTTTAGAGGGAAAAAATAAAAACTACTTTTTCAACTCGTATTTTCAACTTATCTCCCTATGGGTTTACTCATATTTCGAGCGGGAACACTCGGTGGATGCAGAATTTGATTCCCCATCCAAGGAGTACCCATGTTGCATACTTTTTATGGATTCTGCTACATGACGGATTAGAAATACATGAAAAACATGATTGTTATCACATTTTTATGTATTTCTCATTTTTCGTGTAGCAGGGTGCATCGAAAGTATGCAACATGGGTACTCCTTGGATGAGGAATTAAATTTTGCATCCATCGAGTACTCCCGCTCGAAATTTGAGTAAAACCTTAGGGAGATAAGTAGAAAATACAAGTTGAAAACATAGTTTTATTATTTTATTATTTTTAATCTTTTTACTTTTTAACGCCAAATATGGTGAATCATCCCCCATGGTTGACATCATCATTTTGGATCCTATTTTTTCTTATAAATTTTATTTTGGTTGTACATTTTTCTTAGGAGGCCTATTTTAGACCTCAAAAGTTCTCTAATGCTACATGAAGATGTCTTTGATGCTTTTCCTTGTGACCTATGTAGACTTATTTACGAAGCATTGTGTATCTGCATAGATGGGAATGGTTGGCTTTGTAACTTCAATTGCTTCCTCAGTGCTTGCTTCTGAGGCTTCTTTGGAGGCTACTCGACGTGTAACAGGAGGCATGGCTCCAACATATGATGAAACAATCACAATACATGTAGCTTGAACCCCTGTTTGTGGAAGCACACTCATGGTGATAAGATTAGCTTTATGAATCTCCTATCTATTGCAACAATATCTTAGCAAATGATATTCAAAGAACCATCAAATGTAAGAGAGAATGTAAAACTATCAATGACAACACATAGCTACATGCATGGGAATACAATCTACATGCAAACAAGGAGGGTGCACTTTCAAAGCACGAAGGAAGTATAAGGGTCATTTAGGGCTTTGTAGTGCGCTCATGCACTCAAGCAAGAGAAGGGAAATATCAAGGGCACAAGGGCGCACTCCAAAGAGATGAAGGAGTGAGGTTTCGGGCCTTCAGGTCTTCAAGGTGTGTTCATGCACTCAAAGAGATAGAGAGGGCACAACGATGCACTCCGAAGAGACGAAGGAACAAATCTTTGGGCCTTCAAGGTGCTCATGCGCTCAAGGACAAGGAGGGTGCACTGGCACATGCTGAAGAGACGAAGGAAGTTCATGCATGAGTTCTAGAAGGGTGTGTATCTTCGTGCTAAAGGGATGCACTCAAGGAGGGTGCACTTGCTAAGCATGAAGGAGTGCACTCAAGGAGGGTGCACTTGCTAAGCATGAAGGAGTGCACTCAAGGAGGCCGCACTTCTTCAACCCAAAGGAGTGCGCTCAACACAAGAGCAAGTCTTTGTCAACTTGAACTGCACTTTTGCTTAAAGGGCACTTTTTCTTGCTTTTGTTTTCTTTTGTGTGCTTTTCGTGTGTGTGCATGGTGAAAAAGGTTAGTTTCTAAGTCAATAAAAGTCACAAGTTCACCTAAACATGGATAAAATAACACAAGTGGTTCTAAAAGTTAGGTGATAACACTTAGGAAACACTAACTTAGGAGGATGCAACACTTAGAGAAGACATAAGAATAACAAAACAAACAACATGACGACACTAAGGGGTTTGAAACAACAGTTCATGTAAGGTCCAAAATCGACTTAGGAAAAATTTTGGAGGGTCATTATCACAATGACAACATCACCAAAGGATCAACTCCAATCTTAACTCCCTTGATTACTTACCCTCCAAGCTAGCCAAAGACTAGGTTTATTTCTACTCTTAATACCTATAAATGATTGAGTATCTCAACCCCACTGTATGATCTTGTGAAATGATGATTCACTCATTTGGTTACACATTAAGTATTTTGGTAACAAGGTTACCCACCTTATTCGAGAGACTTGCATTTGTTGCATGGAATCTTATATTGTTGATCACATTGTTCTAAATCTCAACATTTACATCTTGGTCCATTTACAAAAACGGATACCAAAATGGGGTATTATATGTTTTTAGATTTATCAATGATCTTCAATGTAATCGATTTGCTTGTTAAAGGACGAGCCATAAAGTAATTAAAAACTCAATCAAAGTGGAAACCCTTATTAAAGGCAAATTGAAACTCAACTTTGATGAAGCAATAAAGGACAACCTAGGTTTAGCAAAGGCAAAATGATATTCTTCGAAATGAAGGAGGCAATATTATATTTAAAAACTACAATTTCTTGGGGGGAGACCACAAAGAGTGCTCATAAGAGAAATAACACTCTTTCAGGCCTGAAATCCATAAAATAAAGAATGAAACGGAAGTTAATGGAGCACCAAAATAACAACATAACATACTTTGAAGGCTAAATCAAATAGATTACATTTGTTTCCATGAGTACAAAAAAGTGCTACATAGTAACCATACATTAATTTAAATATAGTTAAATTAAAGCAAAAATTTTGTCTCCATTATAACAATGGATTGATAATAAGTAAGCTATAACCAATATTTTTTTGCTTATTGTATTTTCTAGATCACTACATCTCAAAGTCAAAACAAACTATAATAAATACTTCGACAATCCAATTAATTCCACAACACTGAAATTTTAAAACAAATCCACCAATAATTTAAACAATTTTGCCAAAACTATTAAACCTTTATTAACTTTCAGGGAGATTATTTGAATTTGTCAAACCAAATTAATTTGCTGGCTAATATAGTAAAAAGTTCTTCATATTTATCATAATATTAATTAAAATTTTAAATATAAAATTCCAAAATTCTAAATATTAAAATATAGAATTTTTAACACTGGACGATTTTATTTTATTTTTCAGATTCCAGCTCTGATAAATGAACTCTACACTTCTTGCTATAAAGTTTCATGAAAATTAGACTCCAGGGTGTCAATAATATCTCTCGTTGATATTCTGATGTGCCATTTCCAGATTTTTGTACTTGGTCATTTATGTGAAATTGTCCAAAATAAAATATGGTAATGGGGCTGTGACTTGATTTTGATCCCATTGTGTTTGGATTTTTTTCCCTTTTATATTATACACATGTAATTATTATAAAATAAGAATTAATCAATTATATTCCAAATAAATAAATTAAAATATTATTAAAAAAATAAAATTTATTACAAAATAAAAAATAAATTAATCAATTCAAAAATAATAAATTAAAATATTATTAAAAAAATTAAAATTCATTATGAAATAAAAAATAAATTTTCAAATTTAAAATAAATAAATAAAAATAATATTAAAAAATAATAAAATTCAATTTATAATGTTAAGCTATTAAAAAATATAGTTTTTTAATTAAAACAAACAAATAACCAATTAAACAAAATATTAATGCATTATACACTTTTTTTCAAATAACATAACTATATAAAATAATCGACAAACTAATATATTGATTAATTTACAAATAACGCAATTGATCAATATTTAAACAAATCCTCCGGCCTACTCCAAAATTGAAAACACTCTCAAAAACTCTCCTTTCACTTCCCTTGTACGTTTTTTATTAAATAGTTGTAAGTATAATCACCTTATAATCTCCCAAAGGCAAATATTCTCCTCTTTTGTAAAATTTTGTCATTGTTTTGTATTCCAATTTGGTTGTGAAATGTACCAACATTTTATTATTGTTATGCAAAAATATAACCAAATAGTTGTAAAGAAAATACAAAAGCATATAAAATTGAAATTACTTTTGATTTGAGTTTGGCGAGACAAAACCCCATAGTTATGCTCTGAGACACAAGCGTGGAGGGTCGATGCGAATTTCCCCATGTAGCAAACTTGATTGGGAGCTAATAGAAGTAATAAGTCCTTGGGATAGTGTATGTCACCCAACACGAACCATAATGGTTAGTCTGAAGACAGAAGAATGAAATCAGTCATTATAACTTAGAGTTGGGAATTCTAGGCTGTCTGCTTTCAAGTCTATCACAGGCATTCAACTTACTTTGTGCCTATTAAGTACCCATGTTCTTACTCTAACGTGTGATTGTTAGCAAGGCAAGTTTAACTGAAGAGCTTGTATTTACACAAATGTTACTCTGTTATAGTCTTCAGCAAATCATTCAAGAAACTTCAACTCTGTTGTTATAGTCTTCAGCAAATCATTCAAGAAACTTCAACTCTGTTGTTATAGTCTTCAGCAAATCATTCAAGAAACTTCAACTCTGTTGTTATAGTCTTCAGCAAATCATTCATGAAACTTCAACTCTGTTATAGTCTTGAGCAAATCATTCAAATAACTTCAACTGATTACTTTACTTTTTATCTTATTCCATCTTTTCTTCGCATTGAGCAACGCAGTTAGTGCTAACAACCCTAAAATCATAGAAATTTTCATTTAAATGGAAAATAAATATTGTCAATCTGAGCAGAGAAGTCCTAGACAAATAATTTATCTATACATATTACAGGTTCAGTACACAATGTAAACAAATTGTTCCAAAGGCTACAACAAAGTTGTTGTACAAAAAAATGGTGGCTAGTTTGACCCAGCAGAAGTCATGCTGTTTTTCTGGTGGGAAAGGTTCCTGACGTGCTCAACAAATGTGTCAATATTAGTTTGTGAGGAACCACCGGGCGTAACTGCCTTGATTGCAGCTTCCCTGAGTTTGGCAGCATTCTTCCTTAATTCCCTCCCTTCATATCCTTGCATGAGCCTTCTCACCACTTTCTCTATCTCAACAGACTTTACCAAACCATTTTCATCAGCTTTACCCTCTAAATCCATGCCTACTTTCCATATATCCCTTGAAAACCTGCAGTTGAGAAACTGTTCTGACCAGTAGGGCCACCCAATCATGGGGACACCCATGCTGATGCTTTCAATGGTGGAGTTCCAACCATTGTGGGTTAAGAATCCCCCTACAGAGGGATGAGACAGCACTTTCAGCTGAGGTGCCCAAGTCACAAGAAGGCCTTGATCTTTAATGCGCTGTAAATAGTCCTCAGTGAGTGCTGCACATTCACCTTCAACAAGGTCTGGACGAATGACCCACAGAAAGGGCTGCTCACTACCCGCCAATCCCAAGGCTAATTCTTGTACTTGTGCTCTTGACATAAGTGTTAAGCTCCCAAATGAAACATACAGAACAGATGCTGTTGCTTGCTTCTCTAGCCATCTCATGCACTCCTCATTCTCCTCCCAAAAACTTGTTCTGATTAGATCTTTTGGAAAAGAGCGCTCTCCTTGCAGGAATTCCCCGAGGAAAACAGGTCCTACTGCTTGTGCAGGGTACCCCTTTGATAGGGCTTGTATAGATTCTGATCCTTCAAGCTCCTCAAATGTATTCACTAGAACCCAATCTGCCTTATTCTGGATTTCACTTTCATAAACTTGTGTATGAAATATGAGATCAGAAGAGTATTCCTCTCGATAAAAAGAACGAAGATCTTTTGGCAAGAGTGGCGGGATACCTGGTAGACAAGTGATGAACTTGGTGGGATTTTTTACATCCTCTGCTGCAAAAACAAACAGGAGATAATCAGTGATGCTGAGATTGGAATTGGGGAAGCTTTGGAGAGTTTCTAAGGCTTGATCAATGCACTAGGGTTAGCATGGAATTCTCTGTCTTCACTGAATTGAAGATGGATGTCTCATAATTTCAACAGATGATTTAATATAATATCAAATGTCTAGTTTGTTTGCCAACATTTAAATTAAGCAGTGTGGATATGGCAATCATTATTACAATTCAGGATATAAGACTGATTTAAAGATTTGTGCTTTCTCTGCATCACTCAAAATATTTCATGTGTTTCTTTTTAAAGCAGCAAAAACAACAATACCAAAGACAGATACTGCGTGTTTCTTAAGAAGCTGTTAAACTATGTAATTAAACAGACGGTTAAATGGAATGTTTCTTGTGTTATCACTGAAGCAGAGGCACTGCAAAATATATAAAAGGGTTTAGGCAGATTCTGAAAGATTGGGATTCGGAAACAAGGGTCTTAGGATTCCCCTCATGAGCAGATTTATAATGGTTTTTGTGACTGCTGCATGGAGCCTTGAAATTTGTCTTGTTTATCCTTCAAAATCTATGTCCAAGCTCATGTATATGATCTCGCCTTTGTTAGTGCAACACGTTGAAGATTATATTCTACACATTCACAAGAATTCTTATGAGTTTACTTAATCTGGAAAACGACAAGATTAACACAGGCTTGCACAATGTACAATTAGCAAGTCCTACTCAACATTGTTGGGTTCCCGCCTGAGGATCACCTCACAGTAAAGAATAAATTTGGGCTAGGCTTAAAGTTTAGAAGTCATTTAAACTTATTTAACCACATGCACAAGCAAATATACAATTCAAGGAGCCACCCATGCACACATACAATTTAAGCAAATTTTTAAGGAGCCATTACTTTCTCCCAATATAGAAAAATTTGTTGAATTTCCATAATAATATCAACTATAAATATTTGACAAAATTTTTGCGAACATTTTAAAATCTTAACGATTTTATACACTTTGTTAAAAAAATATGGTGACTAAATGTGGACCAATAATCATTTTCAATTAACGAATCATTGTGGAAAAAATTATTAGGAACATTTTAAGTTCTAATATATGATAGGTAGCAGACCATTGATTTTTGTGAACCTGTGTAGTTGAGATGTGAACCTGTGTAGTTGAGATATGCATACTTGAGCTTGACACTGGAGTGGTGATATGTATCCATCGAGGTAAACATAGCCTCAACGGTTAACTCAAATTGAGCTTGACACTGGAGTGGTGATATGTATCCATCGAGGTAAACATAGCCTCAATGGTTAACTCAAATTGCAGGCCATTGATTTTTTTGAGCTTGTGAAGTTGAGATACACTTTCTTGAGTTTGATAATGGAGATATGCATTTTCAAGCTTTACCACATTGAAATACACATATTTTCGAGAGTTAGTTTGAGTGGTAATGAGTCAGGTTTGAAATTTTTTCATGAAAGTCAGAAAAGTTATGGGTTTGATTCTCTTGATTTTTTGAGATTAAACACTATAATCAAGATCAACAATTTACCTTGATAAAATACACAAAAATATATCTGCAAAGTATTTTCCTTTACAAAATACATTGAAATGATAAGATATAGTTCAAAGTGCTCATAATTCATAATTAATGTATGCAACGCACCTACAAGATTCAATGTGTCATTATACACAGAGCTCTCTCTCACAACATAGATTTGATGGCTTATCACCACCCATACGGTAGAATGCCCCTCACTTTTTTGGGTGCACTTATTGTTCTTGAATTGTCAGATGCATTTTTCTTGAAGCACGGGGACAGGCATCAAAGTTTAACCCACACTGACGCAGAATTTTTCAGTGAACAAAATGGATAATTCTGAAGTTAGATTGTTTCCCTTAGTACTCTAGAAAGGATGCTTGGCAAATAAATCATAATTGAGAACTTTGAACTGAAACAGTATTCTAATAGCAGATTCCCAGGTTTTCAAATGTGCATTCGAGAATATAGATTTCTATTGCATCATGAGCAAGTGAGATGCATTCACAATGCTGGTAGGAGTGAGGGCAATCCAGTATACAGCTGTGGTAAAGGTTATTCATCCAATTTTCGTGTGTTCTAAGTAATGTAAGTATTATTTGTATGTGTAATTTTTTTTCCCAAAGCAAAATTTCACAGCATCTCTCACTCTGGAATATTTATAGGGAGTGGTTAAATCACTACTGACAATAGCCTGACTGGATTTGACCCGTGACTTGAGAGTTTCCATCAACAACATGCCTTGGGTAAATGGTCCATGAGCTAACACTTAGAATGTATATATGTGCACTAATGTTAAGGTGCTTTGAAATTAGATGAGTGCAATAAATTTAGTTGTGGAGAGAGAAGCAAAGTGTTCATACAGGTTGTGGTGTATGAGATATCACTGTAAAGTAAACACATAAAATCTAAAACTGAACAGAAATCAATATCAAGTATCTTAAAAGAAAAACTATTAATAAATAAATAAAAAACTATAGATCATAAATAGTGAGAGGTTTGTAGTTGTTTAAATTTCAAAAGTGTTTAATAGAATTGGAGTTAAGATGAATATATGCTCATCTATCACGTGTAGTCCTTATAGCTTTTGCTCCTATAGACTACATTTATTCATTTAAATGAGTATCTATTCTAAATTCACAGCTTTTATGCTAGCATCTACTCTTATTTGGCATTGTCTACCAAGGCCACAATTTCGCCCCGAAAGTAATTTTTTGCCCTATTTTTTTTCCAAAAAATTTGATCAAAGGAATGTTTGAATCGTTTTTTTTGTTATGGTGGGAATGGATTCAGCACCTTCAAAAACCCCTAGGGCACCCAAAATGCTAAAGCTTCACAATTGTAACCCAAATTTCCCAAAATTTCTACTAGAATTTTACCAGAATCTCGCCGTAGTTTCCACTATTTTCCGGGCAAAATTGTGGCCACGTTAGACTATTAAATTAAATTCAATGCACCCACAACCTAGGTTTAGAAGGCTCTGTATAGATAAGATAAGATAATTATATTTATGTCCAACTAATGACCACAAAGTAGGTCAAAGGCACTGTTGAGTACATTGTACAATGCATGAAGTAAATCAAAGATATAATGCATGAAGTAAATCAACATTTGGTCCTAGCATTAGTAGGTTTGAGGATCAGAGCCATCTCTCCTAACATGTGAGGCTAAATGAATAACAGTGAAGAAACTCAACAAACTCTGATGAAGAGAATCAACATCTGGCCCTAGCGAAGAAGATCCAAAAGCTAATAGGTCTAAGGATCAGACCCATCTCTCCTAACATCTGAGGTTAAATGAATAACACTGAAGAAACTCAACAAAGTCTGTTGGCCCGATGAAGAGCCAATGGCAAGTGCACGCTGTCTACTAAATCGTATCGTGAGGGGGTTCACAGGGTGCTGAATGTTGGAGGACCTAGGTTGTCTCCCAGGAATGGATCTGAGACGGAACTACTGCTGAGATCTCGTGTGGCAAGGTGAGGTCCCACGGATCCTCACTGATCTGGAGTCTGGATACGTACTGGTATCAATCGATCTTCGATCTCTTGGTGCCAGGCACGATCCAAAAACTAAAAGTACCACAAGTGATGATGGTAGGTACAATCATACTACCACCTCGCAATATTGCCAATACCCTGTACTTTTGGGCTTCATGTGTCACACCTCTATTATAATGTGTAACAAAGATGTGAATGCCCATTATCAACATCTACAGCTTAGATGTTAAAAGTAAGTATTGAATACTATTCAGTAAGTTAATTATTAATTATTGCCTTTCAATCTTGTTTATTGTATGAAAATAATATGATATTTAATGCACAGAATGGAAAAATAGTGAACCCATCATTCACTTACTACATAATAGTTTAACTTACTACATAGTGCTTAATATTTAGCTGTTATTGAAAATGTTTATAAAAACCATACCTAAATCCACCAATAACATAAATGTTCAACTCAAATTTACATAAATGACCAGACTGACACATTTTGAAATCCTATAACGTGCATCTCGAATTCGGTCTGACAAGGGTTCAGGTAATCAGTGGCCACAGAAATGATACATTGTAACAGAGGAGTGCATATTATACCTTTGACAGGAATGAATCCTTGGGAAATGAGTAGTTGAGTATTGGCCTGAGCAACTGAAGCAGCTGCACAGTAAGGCCAGAACAGCGCCCTGGGAACTTTAAGACTGGCTGCTACTTGGTGTGTAGCGGCGAAAAAACTATCAGAGAGAATACAAGTGATAGGGGGTCCCTCCTCGTTTACTTTGCGGAGGATCTGCTCCATGACTGGTCCTACTTTGGTCTGCAATGCCTCAAACACTTCTCCAATCTTAGTGGCGGCTGCACCATCAGGTAGCATTCCATCTGGCATGAACCGAAAGCGAATGTGTAGGTCATGATGGTCTCGCAGGATGGCAGATATTTCCTGGTGAGGGCGCCTGCAAATCCGGTGCTGGAGGCGCTCGACGGTGAGAAACGTGATGAGAAGGCCGCGGGCAGCGAGTGTTTTGGAAAAATGTATTAGAGCGTTGATGTGGCCCTGTGCTGGGAGTGGAACCACCACCACGTGGGACGATGCAGACAGGACGAGTCCGCCATTGTAAGACCCTCGCTCTTCTTAAATTAAGATCAGACTTGTTAGAGAATGAAAACCATGGCTTCCCTTCACCACAGCTAATAGAATACAGATAATGGAATAATGAGAGTGAGAGAGAAAAGTGTTTATTGAGCGTGGTCACATCAACGGATGATATTTTTTTGATTTGTTTTTAATGTGATTTTTTGGGTTTTTTAGTGCTAGGATCGGTGGAAAAATTTGAGGTGAAATCTTGATTTGTGTTATTTAAATTAGTTTTTTTACTGTATATGGATTCAGCGCCCTAGAAAATTTATAGGGCATTCCAAGGCACTTCAATTGCAGAGGATTACCCATCAAACTTGTGATTTCAATAAATCCGATTTTAGAGAAATTTGACCGGAAAACCCAGGGTCAAAGCTTCCAAAAAATTGCATTAAAGACAACAACTCCTATTTTTTTTGTAATTGACGAAATCAACTTCTAGATTAAGATGGTTGATGCCTAAAATGAAATGGGCAGCAAGGTGAAATTATTGCATTCAAGAAATAGTAGAGATTTACAAAGATATCATCATCCATATAAAAGTAAATAATTTGAGTAATTGTTTAAAAAATAGAAGATAAAAAGAGTTGTAGATTTCTTGATTAAAGATAGACATTAGAAATCTAAAATGTTAAACGGAAAAGAGATTTAAGTGCGGCATATGTTTAGCTTACAAGGATATCATCATCCATAATGAAAGTGAACAATTTGAGTAATTTGTTTGAAAAAAAAGGTAAAAAGAGTTGCAGATTTCTTGATCAAAAACATACATTAGAAGATTCAAAATGTTAAATGGAAAAGAGATTTAAGTGCACCATTTAGAGCTGTGCAGACTTTCCTTTGCTAACTACTCATGGGTGCCATACACGGCTTGCCCTCATAGATGTCATTAAAATATTCTATTTTCTTTTATTTTAATCATATATGAGAAGATAGGCATATTGAAAAAGGTAATCAATCTTTTATAAATTATAAGTCAAAAACAATTATATATCATAGATGACAAGATAGGCATATTGAAAAATGTAATCATTCTTTAAAATAAAATTACAAGTCAAAAAACAATTATATATTATAGATGACAAGATAGGCATATTGAAAAAGTTAATCAAAACAATTATAAATGTTTTAATAAGACTAAAATTTCAATATTGAAGTTATGTGATTTTTAAAAATTTAGTTAAAATTAATAACAATAATAATTTAATTTTAAAATCATGTTAAGATAGATATTAAAGTTACATTAAAGCTGTGTATGAAATTTCTTTGTTTATGCAATAAGAGAATTATTTCTACACAATAATTTGATTACACAACCATACCTAGTGCTACATAGTAGCTAGTCTCTGTTGTTTAGTTCAAATATAACCAAATTAAAGTAAAATTATTGAATTCAAGATAGTGTTAAAGTTTACAATCTGGTAAATTTAGGTTTTACTGATTTGTAAATTGAGGTATTTTGTTAAATTGTAATTATGCATTGTTTGCACGTATGAAGAACTTTATTGCTAATTTCATTTGTTGAAATATGAATTCTTCCACCACCCTAAATGGATTATGATCTAAAACTACTTTTCATTGGTTATTAGTTTGTCTTCTAGAGATGTTAGAAAACATGTGAATAACCCAAAACCCAAAAGCATTTGGCATGCATGAAAGTTCACCCCCTTAAAAACTACTAGCAAAGTATTTTAGATAATCAAGTTTTGTTAACATGCATATGATGATGCAATTGCATATTAGGATCTTTCACATTAATAGATGATAGATCAATATTTTTGAAATGATCCAAAAAAAATTATTAATTTGACTTTAAAATTTGATTAGAATTTTAGATTTATGAAAATTTCTATTTTTTATATAATTAATTTATTATAATAAAAAAATATTATTACAAAGCTTGTTATAAACTATTGTTAATTAAAATATTTTCCATTTTTATTAAAAAAAAAAAAAAAAAAAAAAAAAATTATTATATATAAAAAACATAATGTAATTAAAAAAAGTAGTTTTAACATTTTAAGAATTACAAAAATATTATATATAAATAATATGTTGTAATTAGAAAATGTAATTTTCACACCCTAAAAACTAGAAAAAAAAATTAGAGGGGTGTGAAACCCTAGAAGAAGCCTAGCTCGGGCTTAATTCACAAAGGGTACGTACATCAAAATTACACTAAATTTAAATATGTTGTAGTTGAAATTGAAATTTTGATATTTCAAGTTAGAATACAAAAATAATTCAGAGAGACAGGTAAATTTCACTTCACAGTGCTTGGAATTAAATGTAATTTTATCGGGTTGTATTCACATAGCTTTACATGTCACATTAATCCACTAAAATGAAATGAAATGATATTTTAAGGTCCATGAGACTAAAAATAGTCTATGAGACCATTAGTTCCCTATTTTTCGCTCTTTGCAATTCAGTCCTTTTCCGATTCAAATTGATGATGAGCTGACCCAACCTTCCAACAATCTCCTTGCTAAGAAGACAATGCTAAGAAATTGATGCTAACATGTTCTCATAACTTTCTCTGATGTCTTTGAATGCATCACATTCCAAAATAAAATGTTTTTCCAATTCCACAGCCCCAGACGTGAAAAATGTGCACACCCTAAATTAACTAAGCAAAAGGACATTAGGTTACAAGCGATATAAAGTGTCATCACACAGCAGGTTGTGTGCAATTTATATTGAATTTATCTCCTATTAAATTAAGACAGTTAGTTGGCGGTATTTGCAAAACTTAGAGTTAACATTCCTTGGAAAAAGCGTAGGCCTGAAAGTGAAATCAATAAAATAAAATAAATATATTATTTATATAAATTAATAGTTATATTATTACCCCAATAGCCTAGTCAGGTAAGAAATTGGTAGATTTTGGGACTACAACATCCTCATCCTCTGGAATTTTGAAGCGAAGAACATGGGACTGCAAACTCTGAAACCCTCGGTCGCGTCCATCCAGCCCATCAGAATCGTGACCCCAAGCGATCAGGAGGGCAGCAAGGAACTTGCCTCTGCCATGGCCGATCGTCACGCGGGTGATCCCACTGCGTACCAGGGTGCGGGCGATCTTGAACGCCCGGAGGATAGCGAAAGCAAGAAAAAGGATGGAGCGAAGAGCGAGAAGGGTGGCTTTCGAAATAATTTGATGTCCGGACTGGTGGTTTTTGGGTCAATGCACAAATTTGGATCAGGTGTCCTGACCATGGATGGCAGTCAGCTGCTCAGATCTGCCATTGAACCAACAAATCAGAAGCCCAGAAGAACAAGAAGCCTTAAAAAAACCCAGATCTGTGGGCAGGCAACCGTCAGGCAGCAACCTCAGACGGGCACAAATCTGAAGCAGCTTCCTCTCTTGAACCAGCCAGATCTGCTTGAAGAAACACATGCATTTCAGATCCAAGTCAATCTCTCGGGCAAAACGATAATGCAATGGGTATGCACAACAGATCTCGTGCAGGATCTTTTGCAAAAACTCGAACACCAGCTAGGGATCCCCTCCTCTTAGCTCAGACTGCTATATAAGGGTAAGCAACTTATGAATCCCCTTCCTCTCTCCTCTTACAACATTCATAAGGACGCTTCTATTGTGGCTACCTTTCGTTTAAGAGGGGGTTCCTTTAGGTAGACCTCCTCTGCCCCTCCTTTCTCTTATAAAGATGCAGTCCAAAAAGACGCTGCCCAACCGCAGGCCTCTGCGAAAGTAGCCCAACCATCTGGGGCTCCAAAGCCATTTTTGGTAGACAAATCAGAGGAAATTCCTTCCATCAATCTCTCTCATTATGGGAATGACGATCGCTATCAACTTTTTGCAGAATCCGCACTCATATGCAGAGCACATCAGATCTATACCAATGGATCCATACCAATTGGACTAAAAAAAGCGAGATCTACTTATGTTCAAAAGGATTCTTCATTGTGGCTTTTGACTTAAATGAAGATTACCAGAAGGCCTTAACGGGAGGCCCTTGGTTCTGGGGCTCGGCTGGGCTTTTTCTCACCCCCTGGTTTCCAGACTTCGACCCTTCTACAGCTGTCATCACCAAGATTCCCATTTGGGTCAGGCTCCCGAATCTTCCGGCGCATCTATGGCATATCTCTGTCTTCTTAGCCATTGCAGACACCTTAGGATGCTACCTGGCTGTAGATTCTTCACGGAAGGAAAATGGACTCTACACCTACGGTAGAATTTGTGCAGAAATAGATATTAGCAAAGGACTGTCGGATCAGATTAATCTCAAGTATGGAGATTTCCACTGGACTCAAACCTTGGATTACGAGAATACAGCCTTTCGTTGCCGCCATTGTCATCAAACGGGGCACCTCCAGAGTTCCTGTACCCAGTTCCTCGATAAAAAGAAGAATCTGAATTGCAAACCCAAATCTAAAAGCTGGAATCCATGTGTGCCGCCCCCTCCTATGGACGATACAGATTCCTCTAGTTCGGATGAGGAGGAAATTGTAGCAGATGGGCAGAATGTTGAGATTCCACTGGATGCTCCCTTGGTCGATTCGGCAAACCCCTCTGCCTCTCAGATCTCTCAGAAACGTTCTCATTTATCTTCGTCCTCAGACTCTGATAAGGATATTCTGCCGCCGGGGCAGAATAGTCTACAACTTGTCACGGCTCAGCCAAACTCCTCTGGATGGGTCAAAGTGAGCAAGACAAAAGGCAAAAAATGTCGTGTGGCAGTAACTGCCCTCTCAGGGTAGATCTATCTGCGTAGTTCTAGCTTTTTGTATTCCCGTGTTTTCTATGGCCCTTTCCTTGTTTGTCTCTATGGAGCGAGGTGGATAGCCTTTCACCTTCGGCTCCCTTGCTTTTCTGCTTCGCTTGCATGCAAGCTTGATTGTACTATACTTTTATAATCTTAATAGAATTAGTCTTTATTAAAAAAATAAAAAAATAAAAAAATAAAAATAAAAATAAAAATAAATAATAATAATAATAATAATAATAATAATATATAAATTAATTATTTTTAATGATTAGTAACCATTTTATATTAATAGATTAACCCCAACTAATAATACTATTTTTGGATAATATTATTAGATGAATTGATAAATATATTAATTATTTAACCAACTAATTCATTACACAACAACTAACTTTTAACCAAATATTATTATACAAATTAATTATTTATTATAACGACTAATTTTCCACCTAATTGGTCAACCCTTACCAATAACATTACATAAATAAACGAATTAATATTATTATATCAAGATAACCGCTAATTTCATTCCTTATTCACATTGACTAGGTCAACCCTAGCTCATAATATTATATTTTTTACTAGATTATATTATTATTTAAATTAATAAATTGTGACAATTTCGATAATAAATAATTAAATATTACATAACAGCTAGTTTCTAACTAATTATGAGTTTATTTCTCCTAAATAATCCTACTTCACCAACGGCTAATTAATTAGTTGGTTCGAAACGTGGACTCAAAATCCTTACAATGTGATTAATCCGAAAGCTGTTTTCCAAAATAGATCTTTTTATTTTGGTCAATTTTATTTAAATCTGATAAATATTATTAAAAATCATAAATTTAAGTTGTTTAATTTGCAAAATTCAAGTGTTTCAATATTTTTTAGGATATTAAATCTATATATAATGGTTAAGAGCATGTGTTTCCTCCTGAGAGGTCAACATCGAACTCAAAATCCTTACAATGTGATTAATCTGAAAGACTGTTTTCTAAAATAGATCTTTTTATTTTGGTCAATTTTATTTAAATCTGATAAATATTATTAAATATCATAAATTTAAGTTATTTAATTTGCAAAATTCAAGTGTTTCAATATTTTTTAGGATATTAAATCTACATATAATGATTAAGAGCATGTGTTTCCTCCTAAGAGGTCAACATCGACTCAAAATCCTTACAATGTGATTAATCCGAAAAATTGTTTTCTAAAATAGATCTTTTTATTTTGGTCAATTGTATTTGAATATGATAAATATTATTAAAAATCATAAATTTAAGTTATTTAATTTTCAAAATTCAATTGTTTCAATATTTTTTAGGATATTAAATCTATATGTAATGGTTAAGAGCATGTGTTTCCTCCTAAGAGGTCCCATGTTCAAAACTAGAGGGAGTAAAGTATGTATACCTTCATAGATTTAATAGTCAAATCACTGTCGGGAAGTGGGTCTCTTGTCCCACAAAGAGCATGATCTCATGCACCAATATGATGTCTGACTAAACCATGACCTTCAAATTAGATAATAATAATAATATTATTATTATTATTATTATAACATAATTAAGATGCTATTACTGGATCACTACAATTTTTATGTAATGGATTGCTACGATTTTTATGGCATTAGTGTTAAAAGTTAATATGAGCATCATGCACATGACCTAAGATTTCAAAAGAGAACAATGATACTTACATATATATCATTAGTCGCTTTGAAGACAAGAATATCGATTCATTTATTTAATTTATACTAGGGTATGGCATAGAACATCAGAGAAATTAGTCACTACCATATTTTATATTTCTTTTTTTTTTATCAAGTAAGAGTAGGACCTTCTATTAAGCTAGCCAAATATACATAATTTACATGAAGCTGCACCCGCTCTGTGAGAGTACAACAGTGAGCAGGGCAGGCAGAACCGAACCATTCACCCAAAACCAAGAGAAGCCTAAACAGGAAAACGGGGAGAAACTGCCAAACAAATAGGGCACACAGCCATCTGGTAGTGCTGACGTGCACCAAATGGACCTAGAACTCCTTGGAAGCTGAGTCCACCAAATCGGGGGCCACAAAAAGGCCACAAAAGACCCGCCGAGGGTCCATAAGAGGTCCCACCACAAACCCCACTTAAAACTAACAAACGGACTCGACGAAAATTAAAAGCATAGCACTCTAATCTTTTTTTGGGTCTGACCAACTAGCACAAACAAAACACCACTGTTGATCAACAGACTAAGATCCAACGACCTTCATGAATATTGGGAGGATGAGAAGCGTGAGAGTTAACTGCCTGATGAGGGCAGTTTTCTCTCACCTCACGTCGCAACGTGTTGCACGAAGAGTGGAATCAGAGCCAAACTAAAAAAAACCAGAAACCATTTGGACCCTGCCCGATATACCACTTGTGGCAATGAAACGGTTGTTTCGCAGAAAAACAAATCGCCACTGTTGATCAACTGACTAAGATCCAATGGCCTTCGTGAAAATCGGGAGGACGAGAAGCGCAAGAGTTCATCGGGCGGTTTTCTCTCACCTCACGTCGCAACGTGTCGCACGAAGAGTGGAATCTAAGCCAAACTCAAAAAACCAAAAACCATTCGGACTCTACCCGATATACCACTTGTGGTATTGAAACAGTTGTTTCACAGAAAAACAAACACATCCTTTCGCCATGTGATGTCCTTCAGATTAGTCCATTGGGCAGTTCTTGAGCCAATCCAGTCCACCCAGATTCTTTGTCAAACACCAACTAAGCAATATGAAAATGGACACCCCAACCTGTGGTGTTGTCTGAGTCAATCCTTTCATCATTCAATCAAAAGTACTCCAAGCTTTGGAGAACAACCAAACCACAGAGGGTTAGACTGTATGGGGTTCTCCATCCTCCCGCCGGTCTTCTGAGTCCCTTCGATCCGTCCTGTTAGTCCACAGTTCCATATCCTGGGTCGCCTGACAGAGACAGTCCTCCCACAATTTGCTTGGAGGTAACGAATCCCAAACATACCTAGAATCCTTGTCCCTATTGGTGACACCTTCATTCGCCAATCAATCTGCTAACATGTTAGCTTTCCTTTCCACACGAACAAGTCTGACAGTTTTAAGGGTTTGCAGGTGAGAGTAGATGCAGTGAAAAACCTGCAAAAGCTTCCAGTGCTTTGACACTTTATCTGGAGAGGTTCCATTGCATATTTTCTTAGCCGCTCTAATAATCAATTCTGAATTTGCTTCAATTATAACATTGTGTGAATTTGAATCCACCAGGATTTCCAAGCATTGCTCTAATGCCATGAGCTCAGCCATGTTATTAGTGGCTTTCCCCAAGTGGCCATGGAAGATTTTTTGTATTTGCCCCTGATCATCTCTTATGGCACCCCCAAAGCCCGCTAATCCTGGGTTGCCCTTAGATGCTCCATCAATATTAACCTTTAAGAAACCATAAGGAGGGGGCTTCCAAATGTTAACACCTTTATTTATTAGGCTCACTTCCTTAATTATTCCCAGAGGACTGATGGACTGGAGACCCAAGTGAAGTAAAATACTCTCCTCTTGGGACAGAGGAGGATCCTTAGGAAGGGTCCTCAAAAAGCTTCTTACTGTGTCTTTGAGCTGCCTTAGAATTTGATCAATTATGTGTTGGGGCTTGCTTGTTTTGT
This sequence comes from Pinus tabuliformis, assembly GCA_031772625.1. Classification (NCBI taxonomy): domain Eukaryota; kingdom Viridiplantae; phylum Streptophyta; class Pinopsida; order Pinales; family Pinaceae; genus Pinus; species Pinus tabuliformis. Next base: position 232,510,620 of record CM062805.1, read on the forward strand.
TTTTGAAGATTTGATTGTTGCGCTCTTTCCAAACATTCCAATGACAAAACTTGGAGCCAGATTCCAAGCTTTATTAATAATCTCATTCTTTGAGAAATTCTTCGAAATTCTTCCTCCAGTTCTTCAAAGTATTGGATATGCTGAGACTATCCCTATCAGTTTGTCTAAAGATTGAGGCCACCCAGTCCCACACCTTGGAAGTGAAAGGATAGAGGTTAAGAAGGTGTTCAATCGTCTCCTCATGTGAGCCACAGAGGTAACATTTGGAAGGACCAATGAAGCCTTTCTTTAGGAGATTCTCCCAAGTTAAGATCTTCCTTTAATGAACTAGCCAGATGAATAACTTTATTTTCATCCAGTGGTGGCTTTGCCATAGTTTCTTCCATTCTTGATCAAGATTCACAAAGTTAAATCCTGTAACTTCCTGTTTAGCCTCTTTGAGGTTAAAGTTACCTTTGGAGTTATTTCCCATCTTAATTGGTCAGGTGAGGAGGAAACTAGAATCCTTCTATGCTCTAGATCCTAGGTGAGAGCGTCTACCTTGGCCTTCAGAGGACTCTCATCACTGTATCTTAGAACCTTCCAATTCCTCCATTTTCCATTGTTCCTTCCTTGGTCCCAGAAATCTTTTACCAAAACTAGAACTTTGCTATCTGTATCACTTTTGAGATCTGCTAATTCATCCCTATAAGGGTTGGGTTCTTGTTGCCAGTTGTCCTCCCAAAATCTAGCAAGGTCCCCTGCTCGGATTTCCCAGAAACAGTGTTGCTGAACAATACTTTTATTTTCCCAGGCAAGGTTCCAAATATGTGAGCCCCTGATTTTCCTTGACATTCTAATGTGATCCTTCTCCTACCAATACTTGGCATACTCTTGTTTCCAAAGCTTAGCCCACGAGGCATTTGACTCCTTGATCCATCTCCACCAAAGCTTAGCCCCTGAAACTCTGTTGAGGGTCTCAGGATCATGAAGCCCCAAGCCGCCATGGCTTTTGGGCTTGGAGAGCTTGTCCCAGGCTACTAAAACCCACTTTTTTTCTCTTCCCCTCTGCCCCATAGAAAGTCCCTTTGTATACTTCTTATTTGCTACTTAATGCCTTGAGGAGCAGGAAGAGCTGCAAACATGAAAATGGGAATGGCCTGCAAGACCGCCTGTGTGAGCACAAGGCGCCTTGCCAAACTTAGTGACCTACATGTCCATTTTCTGACCTTGTCCCGAAGTTTATTTAATATTGGCTCCCACACTTTCTTGCTAAGAGGTTTGTAAGTAAGAGGAATGCCAAGATATTTGGAAGGTAGTTGTTCCCTTTGAAATCCAAGAATTATGGTAATGTTTCCCTGAATAGCAATATTAGTGTTAAAGAAAAAGACTTTGGACTTGTTAAGGCGTACCTTTGTGCCTGCTGCCATAGCAAAGTTATTTAAGATGTTTTTGATTGCTCTAGCTTCCCTGACTGTGGGTACGCCCTGCAACATAGTATCATCCACAAATTGTTGATGAGTGTTTTCCATTCCATCTGAGGGTCATTTGATGCCCTGGATTCTCCCTTCCACATTTTCCATTTTGATCGCTCTACCCAACCCTTACATCATGAGGACAAAGAGGAATGGTGAGAGCGGATCTCCCTGTCTGAGTCCTCTAGAGGGTGTGAAGGTTCTTGATGGTGCTCCATTAAGCAGTATGGAAAAATTGGTTGTGGTGACTAGTGCCATAACCCATCTTATCCAATTTTGGCTAAAGCCATATGCTTTTAGAATTGCTCTTATGTAAGACCAACTTAGCTTGTCATAGGCTTTCGCTAGGTCCAACTAAATGATCATACCTGCTTGTTTGTTGCTTTTGAGAGAGTGTACCACCTCATGAGTTTGGATTAAATTGTTGAGGATTTGTTTGCCTTCCACTTAGCCTGTCTGCTCCTCCGAGATGAGTGAAGGTAGTAGGGGCTTGAGTCTGTTGGCTATTACTTTGGAAATAATTTTATACACCACATTACATAAGGCTATGGGTTGAAAACCATCCGGAGTCATGGCATTTTCCTGTTTTGGGATCAAAGCTATGAAAGAAGCATTAAGAGCCTTCAGAACCTTCTTGGACCTTCTTGAGTCTTCCACAACCTTGAGGATATCCTATTTGACTGTTTCCCAGCAGGCTTTGAAGAAGTCTACATTGAATCCATCCAGACCTAGTGCTTTTCCATTCTGCATTTCATTAATTACTTCACTGACCTCCTCTTCCGACACTGGCCTGTTAAGATTGTGGTTGTCCTCTCTGGTGACCAGCTGAGGAATGTACTGAGTGAAATGGTCAATGAACCTGGATCTATCCTCCAATGGCTCCTTTGCAATATTGAAGAAGTGTTGTACAAGTACTGATTCCATATCATTGTGATAGACAAGTTTAATCCCTTATGAATCTTTGATCTCTATGATTTTGTCGTGAGCCTTATGAGCCATAGTGGATTTGTGAAAGAAATTTGTGTTTCTTTCTCCCTCTCTAATCCCTTGTATCCTAGATTTTTACCTCCAAAAAATTTCCTCTTGTAAGCATCGATCTTCCCATTCTTTTTGCAAAGAGTCAGTTAGTTTTTGCCGTTCTTCGGTGAAGCCATCTATGATGTTGATCTGATTGATCTCCTGGAGCTTCTGCTCAGTCTCTCTTTGGATTTGAAGATATCGCCAAATTCCTTTTTGTTCCAAGCTTTAAGTCTGGATTTGATATGTTTAAGTTTCTGTTGGAGCATGAAAATTTTAGTGCCTTGAATGTTCAACTCCTCTTTCCACCATTTATCAATGTTACGAGTGAATTCAAGGTGTGAGAGCCAGGAATTTTCAAACCTGAAAGGTCTGTTTCTCGGTGTGCCCATAAAGGTGGCTTCCAGCTGTACTAGCCAGTGATCTGATCCTCCAAAGGGCAGAATGGAAGTTGTCATGGCAGGGCCTGTGAGAAGGAGGTCCTCTAAAATTATAAATCTATCAAGCTTGGAAGCAACTTGAGAAGCCCTTCCCCTCTTGTTGTTCCATGTGAAGGTTCCATTTATTGTTTCAGTGTCCACTAGTCCCATATTCATAATGAAGTTCTGGAAGGCCATGGAGTCTCTGCCTAGCTGTCTAGTGCCTCCTTTTTTCTCTGAAAGAGATCTTATCATATTGAAATCTCCTACAACGATCTAGGGCATGATGGGATGTCTTGCCCTTAGATCCTCCAGTGAGGTGAGAAGCTTGAGTTTGTCTGCTTGCTTTTGGGGTCCATCAACATTTGTGATCATGTATACCTCCTTATCACCTACAGGCTAACAAACCAAGGAAAGATAGTAGCATCCAGGATTCCAAATTTCTATGGATCCCAGAGTCCCCCCCCCCCCAAGTTGTTTGCCTTAACCTCTAGATACTCATACTTGATTAACCACCTATTATGAATTTTCCTTATCTTATCCATCGAACATTTTGTCTCCTGAATAAGCACCATATCTGGTTTTTCTTCTTTCATTTTGTTACTGAGATTTCTTTGTTTCCTTCTATTTCCTATGCCTCTAATATTCCAGGTTGTGAGCTTCATTAAGAAAGGTTTGTAAAGGAATCACTGGTGAGATCTTTCATCTTACCTGAGTTAATCAATAGTTTCCCACATTCATGCAGTAGCTCATTCTGTCTTTTTCTTCCTCTTTTCCTGCCTGAGCTCTTTGGAGATTGTGGCTGTGAATTCTCCATCATTTTGACCCCACTTGGTTCCTAGCTTTCATGATTTCTTTTGACTCCAGCTCCCTTCAATTGTGACCTCCATAGAAAGAGCTGTTGTACTATGTCATAATCCTCTTTCGGCAGGGAGTCCACTCCTATGTTCTTTCCTTGTTCCAGAAATTTCTCTAGATCTAAATTTTCCCTGTCTAGAATCTCCTGTAGTTCATGGTCCTCTGTTCTCGCTTCACTTGGAGTCATCTCATGGTCCCTACTGATTTCCATGCAGCTTGGTAGATCGTCCTTTTGCTGGTTGGTTACTGTGATATCCTCCATTACCGCTTCCTCATTCTGCTCCTTGGTTATATTTTCCATGTCCTAACTATATCCTTGTTCCCCTCTTCTTCCTCTAGGACCTTGAAACTATTGTGTCTTGTATGTCTGTCCTCATTTATCTTCTTATGTGGACGTTTACCCCCTTTCCCTTTGCCCCCAACCTTGGTGAAACCCTCTTGATCTCTATCCACAGTAGTTTTCACACTACCTTCCATATTGATTGTTGGGTAGTCTCTGAAAATATTCCCATGTTCATGGCATTTGCAGCACCTAAAAGGGATGTGCTCATAGTCCACAGTTTGCACCCATTCTTCATCATACACTTCTAAAATTATCGCTTCTGGAAGGGCCCCAGATAAGTCCATTTCCACACATATTATGGTGAAAGAGGTATATTTTCCTTTCAGAGTTGCCTCCAAGATATTTAGAAAATGCCCCAGCTTGTTACCTATTATTTTCAAAGATTTTGGTAGCCAATAATACAAAGGAAGGGAGTAAAGTCTGATCCAAACCGGTACTGATGTAAATGTTTCCCATTCTGGGACAAAGTTCATCATCCATGGCTGCATGTAGAGTCCTGCCATAGCATAGAAATATGGCCCCCCTTCGAACACTCTATCTTTGTCCTCTAGGCTTCTGAATACCACTATGAAGAAGCCCTTAGAACCCAGATGAAGATGTATTTCTCCCTTTGGCTTCCAATGGCTCCTTATCCAAATGTGTAACACCCTCTCTGTCAACCATAGCCCCATGAACTTGCATATGATCGCATGTTCCTCCATATGATCCCTATATGCTTGTATCGCCGGATCACTCAATATGACTCAGGGAATAATACTCGATTTGGGTTTGCAGACCCCAGTTGTCCTTATGGAAGTCGGTTTTTCACCGCTACCTCCATTCTCCTTTTCTTCACTTATTTCCTGTTGATCCCCTTCCCGATCCTGAGGTCCATTTCTTCCAAATGTTCCCTTTCTTCTTGCCTCTGATACCTTCTCTAGAGGTTTTTTGAAATGCTTCTTTCCCACTTCCTTACTTCCGTCTGAAACTACCTGACTGTAGGAGGGAGCAACACTCCCCCTTGCGCGTCCTGCCATTGTACCCTGAGTCAAAACCCTAGCACCAACTCCAACCCTAGCTCAAGTTGCAGTCCCTCCTTTCATGTTTTCGAAACAAATCACTCCATATTTTGTATTTCTTACTATCCGTACTGACTGAACATTATTTTAAACATATTTATATATTAATCGGTCACTTATAATGCTATAATTTTTTTGGTCAAATTCCAAATAATATCGATTTGACTAAAAGCCCAACACATTATCTACGATATGTAGCAGAGATAATAAAATATTCATTTTTACACAACAATTTGATTAATAAAATTCATAAATGTGTGTATATTCCACTATTGTGATTGGAATCTATTATAAATGATTTGACATATGAACCATTCGCTAGGTGTTACTATTTCCTTTAATTTTTATGTATGATAATTTGTAATTCCATATCTTTATTTTTAAATATTAAATTAATTATTAAATAATTAAGATATTTAAAATTATTTATTAATAATTTTTAATAGGTAAATTTCTATTATTATTAAATATGACTATGTTTTAAATTATAAATTTGTTTTTTTTTCAAAGAAAACTAAACAAAAATAATAATAAAATAAAAATAATCTTACGTTAAAATAAAAATTACTTCCACTTAGATAATTTGACTTGGTCCATTTATTCATGATTTTTGATCTCAATGTTTATAAGAACCCATGGGATTTTTGAGTCATCGATATATTTCCATGTGACCAAAGATGCACGGAAGAAGCTTGAGTCGACAACAGAGTTGGGGATATTTGTGGGGTAACTGATACACCTCACAACTATTGGATGTACTTTTCAACGAACATGATGGCAGTGGTTCGCAGGGATGTCAAATTCGATGAGGAGAAGGCCATGCGAGTTTCCCTTGAGAGGGAGCTTGAGCTACATGCAAATGAGGAGCTTTTAGCGCCTAAGGTTGAGGAGCCTCAGATTGATGAGGAGCAACTACATGCAGAGGATCCAAGAGTGGAGACATGCACTTAGGTAGAGTCTTCCAGAGAGGGAAGAAAGCACACCAGAGAAGCTGACAGATTGTTGGATGATGCACGGGAGAATGTGGGAGCACCCACTTCTCAGCATAGGCAGAGGAGGTCACCTAAGAGGTACACTAGATACATGGCTCTTATAGGCGAATGTGTTGTGACAGAGCCATCTTCCTTTAAGGAAGAAGTGCAACAGTCGGTTTGGGTTGATGCCATGGTGGAGTATGACTCCATGGTTCATAACAGTGTTTGGGATGTGGTCTGGAGACCAGAGGACAAGTCAGTGGTGAGCTCACGTTGGATTTACAAGGTAAAGCAAGCTGCAAATGGTAGTGTGGAGAAGCATAAGGCTAGATTTGTGGCCGATGGCTTTTCACAGGTAAAGAGGATTGACTATGATGAGGCCTTTGCTCCTGTTGCAAGGTACTCATCAATCATATCTATATTGGCACTATTAGCACAGATGGGTTGGAAGATACATCAGATGGATGTGAAGACAACCTTCCTTAATGGCACAATTAAGGAAGAGATGTACGTAGAGCAGCTTGAAGTTTTTGAAACCTTTGACCGTGAGTCACATGTGTGCCAGCTCAAGAGAGCATTGTATGGGTTGAAGCAAGCACCCCGTGCTTGGTACACCAAGATAGATAGCTACTTCATGAGGTTGGGCTTCACGAAGAGAAGCGGATGTGAACCTGTACCACATAGTGGTGGAAGGTAATTTATTGATCATTGTACTTTATTTCGATGATATCATACTGACAGGTGATGATCAGCTGATCATTACTTTCTTAGCATGGAGGTATGGAAGGGAGATGGGGAGTTTTTTGTGTCTCAGGGCAAGTAAACCAACGAGACATTCAAGAGATTCCATATGGAGAGCAACAAACCCATGGAGACTCCTCTAGCAGGTAACTGGAGGAAGGAGGATGCTACTTCAAGGGAAGTAGTGGAAGTTATTGTTTACAGGAAACTTGTGGGTTCACTCATGTACTTGGTGCACACACGACCAGATATGTGCTATGCAGTTAACTAGCTTAGTCAAGTGATGGTTAGGCCTACCAGGCTGTATTAGAAGGCAGAAAAATATGTGTTGAGATACCTCAGGGGCACTTCTCAATATAGATTATGGTACAGATGGACAGAGGGAGTGAAGCTTCAAGGCTTCACTGATGTAGATTGGGCAGGGAGTCCATCTGACAGGAAGAGCGCATCAAGAGGGATCTTCAGTATTGGGTCAACGAGAATTTCTTGGTACAGCAAGAAACAGAGATCGGTTGCACTTAGTTTGGTAGAGGCAGAATACATGGTTGCAAGTCAGGCAGCATGTGAGGCCATCTGGATGAGGAAGATCCTGGTTGGTTTGTTTTTTCAGCAGATGGATCCAACTGTTATTTACTGTGATAATTAGAGTTTTATCAAACTCTCTGAAAATCCAATTTTTCATGATCGATTCAAACATATTGATATCTGATATCATCAACTCAGAGATTGTGTATTGAGGCGGATTATGCTATTAGAGTACATTCACATGGAGGAGCAAGATGCTGACATTTTGACAAAGGCATTGTCAAGATGTAAATTTGAGTTTCATAGAGACAAGATCAGGGTAGCTGATAATCCCTTTCTTGCAAAGAGGGAGTGTTGAGAAATGGTAAAAGGAAATTTCAGTTTAATTTTTCCTTGAATTAAACTAAGAATTAAAATCAAATTTTATTCTCATAGCAACTTGTAAATAGTTAATTAAGTTTAATTAACTTAATTAGCTTAGGAATTTCCAGTTGGAAGTCTTTCTGTATTCATGTATATGTTCTCCCTAAGTTTTAGGGGTCTAGTATGAGTTTAAATTGAGTTGGAAATTAGATCACTCAGTTTACTGAGTTAAGTTCATTTAAATTAGTTCTAAATTGTTTTTGGAACTAATAGAGGACTAACAGTCAATTGGTGCACTAATGCATCCACTAGTGTTACTCCAGTTAACTTAATATTTCCTCATGAGAAACTTGTGCAAGTCAGTTTAGAGAAAGACCCAGTTGAGACTAGAGTGTAGGGACAATGTACTATCAATTGTATGATTTACTGAGTTGTATAGATCATGCATGCAATCAGGAACTAGACCTAGTTTGGATTGCATAGTTTTGGATGCACTGGATTCCCATTAATATGGGCTATTCAGCCATAGGAATTGCGCAAGGAAATAGGGGCTTGGAGAGTTGCAGAATTAACTAAGTGTTGGCCAAGAGTTTGCTTGTGAGCTAAGAGAGTTGAGCATACTTGTGCGGGATTGTTCTAGTGAGAACAAGCTTTGTATCTTCACTCATATTTCTGATACATCTTTTATTATGTGTCATTGACTTATCTTCTTCTTGTTCTTATTGTTTTCATCGATCTATTGGCTTCTGCTGGTTGAAAGTAGAAGTAGATTCTTGTCCTGTGCTTTAGTAAATTGCATGAGCTTGTGAATCTACAAGATTTTCTACATGGTATCAGAGTTGAGAACAATATACTAGAGGAGATTTCGAAGTTTTGAGTTTTGGGTTGCACGTGAAATTCGAATTTGCAATACATACTTCAGGATCGATAGATGGTGTTCTACGGTTTTCGTCTTGTTTTATAGCTTGGAGGGACAAAATGGAGGCTGTGCTAGAGGATAATGGCTTAAAGGAATTCATTGATCAAGAAATTCCTAAGCCAGCAACATCGAATGCACAAAATTTGGCCAAATGGAAGAAGTGTGTGGCAAAGGCAAGGTTGATAATCCTTGAGGGAGATCGAGACCACATTGTCTCGAGTGTCCATGGCAAGGAAAATTTGTATGCTATGTGGAAAGGATTGATGGACTTGCATCATAAAAATAATGACCAAAGGAAATTGGCACTGAAGGATAAACTTCGAAAAATCAAAATGGAGAAAGGCGAGACTATTCCAAAATACTTGACCCAGTTCACTCAATGTCATGATGAACTTGGAAGTGTTGGAATCACGGTTGTCAAGGATGATATGGTGAGTCTTTCTCTTCTATGACTCTGAAAGAGTTGGCATAGTTATCAGGACTCTATCAATGGTCGGGAGAAGCTTCCAGATTGGGAACGACTGTGGTCTAATTTGATGCAGGAGGAGATCAGGAGGAACACGAGGGATGGATCTTCATCAAAGACTGATAATGAAAAGAATTGTGCCTTAGTGATTAAGGCAAAGAAGGGAAAAGGGAAAGCTTCCCATTCCAAATCGGATTCTTTTCATGGAGGTAAGAAGAAAGACATGATGAAAGTTAAGTGTTCTCATTGTCATGAGCTGGGCCATTTTGCTACAAATTGTCCACTCAAGAAGCCCAAGAATAAGTCCTTAGGAGGAGCGGCGGGTGAGGCTTTGGCCTCTCAATTCGAATTGGACTTTTCCCTCATTGCATGCATGGTGTCATCAATGATGGGAAGTGTATGGTACTTAGACAATGGAGCTTCATTCCACATGACTAGTGACAAAGAGTTATTTAGTGACCTGGAAGAGAAAGATCTCTAGATGCATATCAAGATGGGTGACGACAGGAAGTATAGTGTTACTGGATTGGGCATGATTACTTTTCAAAGGGAGCATGAGGCTCCACTCACCTTGAATAATGTTATGTATGTGCCCAGGTTGAAGAAGAACTTTGTATCTGTTGCCATGCTTGAGGATAGAGGCTATGATTTGATGTTCTCGAAAGGAAAGGCATTCCTTTGGCACATAGCCACAAGCCAGGTAAAGAAGATATGGATTTATGTGAAGAATCTCTATAAATTGGAGGTAGAGGAGTGTGCTTCTTTGAGCGCAAAAGTAGAAAGGGTGTAGAGCTGAGACATTGGCGAGTTGTGGCACAGGCGATTGGGCCACTTGCATCATGGAGCTTTGAAGATATTGCAGCAGATCTCTATTGGTCTTACCAAAGGTATGCTTGAACAAGTTGATACATGCAAGGGGTGTACTTTGGGAAAATACACCAAGTCTTCCTTTCATGACAGAGACAGTCAAGTAGAGGCTATTCTAGAGAGAGTCCATTCAGATGTGTGTGGACCATTCTCGACAACATCCACGACCAAACACAAGTATTATGTTATATTTGTTGATGACTATTCTAGTAAACGCTAGATATTTTTCATGCAGAAAAAGGATCAAAATTTCATAAATTTTTTGAGTTTAAAGCATTGGTGGAGAAAGAGTCGAGCAGGAAGGTTAAATATCTATGAAGTGATACAGTGGTGAGGATGTCTCAAACAAGTTTAAGAACTTTTGTGCAATGGAAGGAATTAAACAGGAGTTGACGACACCCCATAAACCTCAACATAATGGGTTGGCTAAGAGGAAGAATAGAAGCATAGTAGGGGAAGTGAGGGAAATGTTGCATAATCAGGGTCTACCACTACACTTGTGTGTTGAGGCATGCAACACAATGATTTATGTTCAAAACTGTAGCTCACATCGAATACTTGAGATGAAGACACCAGAGGAGGCTTATTCCAGTAAGAGGCTAGATGTTGGTCACTTCAGGATTTTTGGGTCATCGGTATATTTCCATGTGACCAAAGATGCATGGAAGAATCTTGAGTCAACAGCAGTGTTGGGGATATTTGTGGGGTACACTGCTACACCTCACAACTATTGGGTGTACTTGTCGACCAATAGGATGACAATGGTTCGTCGGGATGTCAGATTCAATGAGGAGAAGGCTATGCGAGTTTCCCTTGAGAGGGAGCTTGAGATACATGTAAATGGGGAGCTTTTAGCTCCTAAGGTTGAGGAGCCTCATATTGATGTGGAGCAACCACATGTAGAGGATCCAGGAGTGGAGACATCCACTCAAGCAGAGTCTTCCAAAGAGGGAAGAAAGCACACCAGAGAAACTGACCGATTGTTGGATGATGCATGGGAGAATGTGGGAGCACCCACTTCTCAGCGCAAGCAGAGGAGGTCACCTGAGAGGTACACTCAATACATGGCTCTTATGGGTGAATGTGCTGTGATAGAGCCATCTTCCTTTAAGGAAGAAGTGCAGCAAACAGTTTGGGTTGATGCCATGGTGGAGAAGTATGACTCCATAGTTCATAACAGTGTTTTGGATGTGGTCCCAAGACTAGAGGAAAAGTCAATGGTGAGCTCCTGTTGGCTTAACAAGGTAAAGAAAGATGCAGATGGTAGTGTGGAGAAGCATAAGGCTAGATTTGTGGCCCATGGATTTTCACAGGTAGAGGGGATTTACTATGATGAGACTTTTTCTCTTGTTGCAAGGTACTCGTCAATCAGATCTATATTGGCACTTATTAGCACAAATGGGTTGGAATATACATTAGATGGATGTGAATATAGCATTCCTTGATGGCATGATTGAGGAAGAGGTGTACATAGAGCAACCTAAAGGTTTTGAAACCTTTGACTGTGAGTCGCATGTGTGTCATCCCAAGAGAGAATTGTATGGGCTAAAGCAAGCACCCCGTTCTTGGTACACTAGGATAGATAACTACTTCACCAGGTTAAGCTTCACTGAGAGTGAAGCAGATGTGAACCTATACCACATAGTGGTGGAAGGTAAGTTGTTGATCATTGTAATTTATGTTGATGATCTCATACTGACAGGTGATGATCAGCTGATCAAATCTTCAAAGGAGGACATTGCAAGAGAGTTTGAGATGAATGACATGGCACTCATGCATTACTTTCTTGGCATGGAGGTATGGCAGGGAGATGGGGAGTTGTTTGTGTCTCAGGGAAAGTATGCCAATGATATACTTAGGAGATTCCACATGGAGAGAAACAAACCCATGGAGACTCCTCTAGCAGGTAACTGGAGGAAGGAGGATGCTACTTCAGGGGAAGTAGTGGAAGCTACTATTTACAGGAATCTTGTGGGTTCACTCATGTACTTAGTGAACACATGACCAAATATGTGTTATGCAGTTAACTATCTTAGTCAAGTGATGGTTAGGCCTACCAAGCTATATTGGAAGGCGACAAAGCATGTGTTGAGATACCTCAGGGGCACTTCTCAATATGGATTATGGTACAGAAGGACAAAGGGAGTGAATCTTCAAGGATTCACCGATGCAGATTGGGCAGGGAGTCCATTTGATGCGAAGAGCACATTAGGAGGGATCTTCAGTATTGGGTGAGAAACAATTTCTTGGTACAATAGGAAACAAAGATTGGTTGCACTCAGTTCGGCAGAGGTAGAATGCATGGCTGAGAGTCAGGCAACATGTGGGTCCATCTGGATGAGGAAGATCCTGGTTGCTTTGTTTGGTCAGCAGATGGATCTAGCTGTGATTAACTATGATAATCAAAGTTGTATCAAACTCTCTGAAAATCCAGTTTTTCATGATCGGTCCAAGCATATTGATATTTGATATCATCATCTCAAAGATTATGTATTGAGGCGGATTATGTTGTTAGAGTACATTCCCTTGGAGGAGGAAGATGCTGAGATTTTTACAAAGGCATTTTCAAGATGTAAATTCAAGTTTCATAGAGACAGGATCAGGGTAGCTGATAATCCATTTCTTGTTGAGAGGGAGTGTTAAGAAATGGCAACAAGAAATTCTAGTTTAATTTGTCCTTGAATTAAACTGAGAATTAAAATCGAATTCTATTCTCATAGCAACTTGTAAATATTTAATTAAGTTTAATTAACTTAATTAGCTTAGGAATTTCGAGTTGGAAGTCTTTCTGTAGTCATGTATATGTTCTCCCTATGTTTTAGGGGTCTAGTATGAGTTTAAATTGAGTTGGAAATTAGATCACTCAGTTTACTGAGTTAAGTTCAGTTAAATTAGTTCTAAATTGTTTTTGGAACTAATAGAGGACTAACATTCAATTGGTGCACTAATGCATCCACTAGTGCTACTCTAGTTAAATGAATATTTTCTCATGAGAAACTCATGCATGTTAGTTCAGAGAAAGACCCAGTTGAGACTAGAGTGTAGGGGCAGTGTACTATCAGTTGTATGATTTACTAAGTTGTATAGATCATGCATGCAATCAGGAACTGAACCTAGTTTAGATTGCACAGTTTTGGATGCACTGGATTCCCATTAATATGGGTTATTCAACCATAGGAATTGCACAATGAAATAGGGGCTTGGAGAGCTACAGAATTGGCTAAGTGTTTGCAACGAGCTTGCTTGTGAGCTGAGGGAGTTGAGCATACTTGTTCGGAATTGTTCTAGTGAGAACAAGCTTTTTATCTTCACTCATATTTCTGATATATGCAATACAGATAGAGAGGTTTTGAGCAATGGATTTCCCCAGATACATCTTGTGTTATGTTCCATTGATTTATCTTCTTCTTGTTCTTATTGTTTTCATCGATCGATTGGCTTCCACTGGTCAAAAGTAGAAGTATATTCTTGTCCCGTGCTTTAGTAAATTGCATGAGCTTGTGAATCTAGAGGATTTTCTACACTTTACTCTTGTTTTATATTCATAATATTGGTTGGTTGTGAACTATTTCTACTTGAATTAGATAGTCTTGTTAAAATAACATCTTTGGAAGTGAAAACATAATTAGATATTTATGTACTCCTATGGCTTGTGAACACACATGTTCTTTTTCTAAACATTTTTGTCTCTAGTTTTAGGTACTTTATTCTTGTTTTATATTCATATTATTGGTTGGCTCAAACTCAATTTGTCAATCTTTCCTAATATATAAAAGAAGTATAATCTCTATAAATAAGAATAAATAGATAAGTGATTTACTTATGTAAATGTAATAAATAGTTTTTGGTTGGAGTGCTTTGGGTCATGGCAATGTCACTCATTGGGATTTTGCAATCAGTTGTGCCTTATGGTGCATCAATGGGAATTTTGTTATTAATTATTGGTAGGTTTATCCTAAGCAAGAAAAACCGTCATTTGGCCTCCCAAGAATTCACGGAATGATTTCAAGCAAACTCAAGACAATTTTTAGTGGAATATTGTATATTAAGGCCAAATCAACCCTCCCTTTTGTCAAACTAAACCTCCTTTAATGGGATGTCTCACCCCGTTTGAGAGTTTTAAGCAATGTAAAACTATTTGATTTTGTATCCAAGCATATTGTCGATTACAAGTCCCCATTTTTGGGAGAAAAAGGAGGATATATGTTGAAAGCCTCTAATATAAATAGAGAGATCTCCCTTCTTAACAAATCATTGCGAATTGTTGAGATCATTTTCCATAATGTGAAATATTCTCATGAAAGCTTTGTTGTTCATCTGTGAGTTTCTCTTTCTTAGTTGAGATCAAATATTTCTCTAAGGGAATTTGTGGATAACTAAATACTACTACGGGTCTAATTAGATCAGTCCATTTGAAGGGAAACTATGTCACTTGGAGATGGATGTCTACGTTTTTTACTCACTCATGATAGTGTCTTGTTGATGTAAGGTAAGGTTTGTTTCTCCTTGTTGGGCCTTGCCCTAGCACTCTTTAATAAGGGTTTCAATTTATTTTGTATTATAGTTTATTTATTGGTTAAAGTTTTTTCCTTAAGTGGAATCCCATATGATAGGCTTGGGTTTCATAATATGTTCTTGATTAGGGTTGAGGTGATTCAACTTCTAGGTTTCCACCTCTAAGCCCTAATCCACAAGCATTGATCAACTGATTTAAGAGGGGCATCAATTTGACCCCCTAGCCCTAGTGGAAATAAGGCACAATCCTTATTACAATAACCAACCATCATTATTCCAAATTTTCGGTGATTGTATTTATTTTATATAATCTAAAAAAAACCTAAAACTAGACAAATATAAAAATTCAAAAAAATATATAAAAAATAACCATAAAAAAATAAAATATAAACTAGTGAATCTCTTCATTTCATCTAGAATTGATTTGACAAATTAGTCTTTGTATCTAGACTTGATTTCTTGGAAGTATTTCCTCATTGTAGATCTAAAAGGCTAGTGACCCTCTCTTTTCTTGCATTTAAATTTGATCTAATACATGTAGGAAGGTTTTGAAGGTGATTTTAGCAATCTAATTTTATCCTCAACACTTATAGGTCAAGGATTGGTGAAATCCCTTGCCTTAGGATTCATGAAGGTTTGATTCTATCCCTTCTAACTCTAAGTAGCATTTCTAAAGTATTTTAATTGAAAATTACTCACCTTTGGAAGTGTTTTCAACTGTCCTAATATTTGCAACTAGTTTTATCTTGATTGAGGCACTTTCAGTTTTCACCCTTTCTGGATTGGAACCCAAAAACTAAGTAACAAGTTCTATATTTGAATACTCAATGGTTTGGAGTGCTAGTAGACTCATTTTGTCCATATTTCATTATCCTAACATCTCCAACTCATAGCCATCAATTTTTATATCATCTTTAGGCTTCTGGGAGGCCCCAAAGTGGGCCTTTGCTTGTTGGTTTATGCAAAATTATAGGTTTGCAGGCACATAACAATGAGACAAATGATCATTTCCAACCCCAAACCAAAGTTAAACTTAAAGGTTTTCAGTATCAACATTGGGAAATGCCTTTATACTCAATTTTGGTGTTTTTCTCAAGGCTATTTTATTCATAAATTGATCATTTCCTTTAGCTTTTCGTGTTTTCCGATGTAAACTATCATATATCAGATCAAATTTATTGTTTTTGCTTAGCTCCTAACCTTCATAATTTGAGTGTTTGTAGGCATTAGTAATTCTAAGAGTCTTGGAGAAGATTGTCTAGTTTGGGATACCCCCCATGGCTTTCTTCCATTAGAAATTTAAGAAGTATCTTTAATGCAAGGAATTCAACATAATTATATACCAATTGATTTGATTCTTAAGAGATCTAGTATTGACATGATCCTTTATATGAAGAATAACTTATGCGAACTTTAGATAGGGTTTAATTAGACTTTGTTGAGCCATTTTCTTGGTGTCTAAGTTCTATTATTGGATGATGGCATTGTCCTTTCACAACCTAAGTATGTTGTGATCCAGTGAAGAAGTTTCATATGAAAGAGTGAGAATTATTTTCTGACCCTTTTGAGTTTAAAGTGAAATTAAGTACTCATTGTATGTCTCTAAAGATTGATGCCACCTGGTATCACTAGCTTGTGAATGGTCTTATTTATTGGCTAGTAATAATAAATATAATCTTTGTATTCAAAGTTGTTGCACCAAAAAAAACAAGGTGCATTTTACAACTTGGGTTAGAAGATATGTATCAAATATGTTTGTGATGCTAATACACTCAAATAAAAAAATAAAAATAAATAAATAATTACTATTCACATCCCGTAAATAAATATATAAATAAATTAAAATAAGAAGAAGAAAAAGCCAAAGCCAACCATGTGACAACCCTGATGAATTCTCTCTTATTGTAAATATTATATTTATTTTTGTTAAAATTAAAATCATTGAGAAATCGAGACAAAGATTCCAGAGTTGGGGAAGGAGATTTGCTTGAGGATACTAGGTTAATATTAATGTTAGATTTCGTGCTTTAATGAACAGGTTGCATAATAACTTCGATTGGAAAAGGAATGGTTGGGAACCATACCAACTCCCTGGAAAAAAGTTCAAAAGAGAAAATGGGAATTAAATGAAAGTCTGGATGCATCGACAGACTAATAAGGGAAACAAACAAGTTATTCCCATGTAACTAGAAATGACAACAATAGCCTTCAACATGATAATTTGATGAAAATTACCTCTTCACACAGTGGAAGAGGCAAGCACCTTTGTGTATGATGGAGGAGTCCATCATCTTTATGCACCAAGAAGGGAAAACCTTGGAGTTGGAGGATGAGGAGATAATTAATTAAGATATCGGTGATGGAAGTAAGATGGTTTGTTCTATTCTATTATGTGTTGTGTTACTTAGTTCAATTCTATTTCGATTAGTTTTTCCTAGAGTTGGAAGAATTCATTATGATAGAGAGAGTTCGCTCTATGGTAGCACAACTGATGAACCCACTGTGTGTGGCTTGCTAGCTCAGATGAAAGAATTTATAGAGAAGTGGTTTGACTTGAGGCTGATGAAACCACTATAAGTGGCTTGCCAAGGTCTGAAGAACCACTAGGAAATTTGTAGATTGATGAGCCTATTGGCTAGGAAGTGGAGACACTCAGGTACTTGTGAGGCTGGTGAACCACTAGGTGTTGTCTTGGGGCTAAAGCACTGGTGCTTGCCTTCACTAAAGAACTACCTAGAAGAGTGATTTCCACACCCCCATGGAGTTTGTATGTTGATGAACCTTCCCAAAATTTTTGAATAACTCTTTTGTTGGTATTGAACTGAAAGTTTGTATTCCAGAAAAAACCTTAGAGTTTAGGTTGGCTAAATTAGCAATCTTTATTAGGTAACAACTAGGGGATATTGATAAAACTTGAGGGAAGTGAATTCTTTCTCCTTCTGTTAACTTCTGATTGGATGGAGGGTAAGGTGGGTTACCTTTGAAGGCCCTGTCTTAGTTAGAAGTACTGATTTTACAATTCATGCACTCCTCCTATAGCTCTAGAATCTGGCTCGAGGGTGATTGCTAGAAGAAAGATTTGGTTGTAGTGTCTCTAAGGTTGGGTGGAGAGTTGAAGTTCCAATCTCATTTTCCAATCTCTGGATATAAGATAAGTGTTTATTACATTTATATTTGGTCAAGTGAATTTTCCATGAACACCTATTTTTTAATTTAAATGTTACTTGAATGTATGAAACTTGGTTGCATGAATGATTTGGAGTGTTGATATATTGAGTATTAGGTATGTTGAGTAACTTCTTAAATGCTAATTGTATCTGTGGGGTTTGGTTCCTATATGTTGATACCTTGGTCAATATTCTGTATAATGATGTATTAAGTGCATGGACTAGTGCTAAAGAATGGTAGAATTCCTATTGTCTGTGTAATAGTGCTCAATATGATTGATGTGCTAGGATTTTATATGCATCCTAGTTGTGATGTTTAATTATCATGGTAGATGTGAGGGATATGTATCCCCTATATGAAAAGGAAAGTGATTTTTTAATTACTACAAGAATCCTGTATAATTTCTTGAAGAATGGTTGCATTCCTGAATGTGTTGCATGGGCATGAATCATTGTGTTCCTTTCATTAAAATTGATGAGTATGATTTATTGGCTTGATTAAAATTTATATTAATGTGTAGGTGAATTTTTATAAACAAAAAAACAATGCATACATCTATATGGTGTGGCTAGGAGGATGGATGGAATTCTTGTGATTTTGAGAAGTGCACTCAAATTGCATGTTCTCTGTATTTTATTGGGCAAGTAATAGCTTGATTTTTTGTTGTTATCCCATCTATGCTTCAGCTTAGGTGATAGTGTGAGAACATCATTGGATGGTTTCCATGCTCAAGGGGCACTGAATAAAAGGGTTCGCAAGATATTCATATTTAAATTATTGATCTCATAGATGGCAAGTTTTATCTCTTCGTAGGAAGTCAGATTCAGTGTGGCTTTGGTGTGTGAAAATAGAAAGAAAATCAAAAAGAAAAAAATTCTAAGTATAAAAGTTCACAAAACAGGAAAAAACTCACTAGTGGGACCCACCAAGTCAGGAGTCAGGTGATTCGATTGAAAGGTGGAACTCGGATAAGTTCACATTTGACCAAGGGTTATGCTCGAGTAAGGTCGAGCTGAATTTCAAGTTGGGGTTAAGTAGGTCGGGATAGTCGAAGGTTGAGATGGTCAAGGCCTGATGCGTAGTCGATGTCAATCTCTAGGTCGGGTGCAACCTCCAATTCAATGTTGGGGCCCTGTTTAGAGTAAGTTTTTCTTGGATTTACGGATTAGGTTGATCTCTAATTACTTGGAGGAGTTTGTCTATCCAAATGGATTTGTCCATGATGGTAAAGAAACCACGTAAGGATCCACGCAGGTTGTTACCTAGTGGCCACATGGGAACCATGGATGATGTGGCATGTTTGTAATGGACCTAACTTTGGATGGTCATATCTTTCGATTTATAAATCAGATTGAGGCAAATTTTATATTGTTATAAATGTCTCAATGAGATGAATGCAATGATGGTATCCATCTCAAGTTCTGGGGGAATTGAAAAATATCGAAAAAGTTAGACCCCATTTCCTTAACTATACCATGGAGATTGTGTCAATATGATAACTACCTCCTCCTACACTTATCTAGGGCTGGGGATTGTAGGGGGTACGTTACAGAGTGGTATCAAAGCTTTCTAGGTTCAACACTTGAACTAGATGGTCTCTATCACAGAATTACGAGCAAAAGTTCAACGCTAGACCTTTGGGAATCTAGTGAGGCCTTAAATTTTTGTGATAAGCATTAGAAACTCAATCACTTTGAGGATTGATTGCATGTATGGTTTGGTGTGTCTTCATTGTGATGAGCATATGCATGCAACATGGTACTAATGATTGATATGATTTTATTATTATTGATGTGCTAACTTGTGATGTATTGTTCAATTAGCTTTACACCAAAAAATTTCCAACAACAAGACAAGGCGATAACATTTATTATGTATTTGAATTTTGTTTAAATATAATAGTTATATGTGTGTGTGTGTGTGATAACACATAAGAAGACACTAAGGTTTAAATAAATGAAGACATGAATGGTGCAATATAGCTCTGATCAATCACATCATGGATATGAAGAAGAAAGGACAATTGAAGAGGAAATATTAGTTGAGAAATTAGGATGGATGGACTCTCCTTATTGGATGAACATGTTGAGGAGCTTGAGAGCATAAATAAGGAGTTACAAGTTTGACAATGAAAGGCTTGTTAGGGCAGAAAAGAAACAAGTGGAAGTCAATGTAGTCACATTGCAAATCCTATCAGACCTACAAAGGAAAAGGCAACATGAGTTAGGGATCAACCATATAGACATGCAAAGCCCATTGGTGTAGGAAGAAAGGACCAATAGGGAAAATGAGAGAAAGTCTATAAAGACGAATCGATTTTCCAGTGAAGACATTGTGAAAGGAGGTACTCTGTTTAAGCACTCCTAAAAACAAGTCAAGCACCCATGAGCAGTAGTATGAGGACATTTATTGAGGGACACATCGATATCACCATCATCATCATGGGGAAATAAGAGAGAAATAATATGTACTAGAGGAGTTTAAGAAGGCTAAGGCTCCTACATTTGATGGTGAGGCAAAGGAAACAGAAGATGTTGAAGCATGGCTGCTCGGGATGAAAAAAGTTCTTCAAGGTTCATGACTTCCCTGAGAATATGAAAGCAAAGGTGGCTACCTTTAGCTTGAAAGGAAAAATTGACACATGGTGGGAAGACTTAAAATATTTAAAAACCATAAGAGAATAAGAACTGTCTTGGGGTGAGTTCGAGGGACATTTTAGGAGAAAATATCTATCCAAAGGTATTATGACAATAAATCCAAGGCGTTTTGTGAGCTTTGAATGGGGAAAATGTCTAATGAAGAGTATATTACTAAATTCATGGAGCTCCTATGGTATATGCCTTACCTCAAGGAGGAAAAAGAAAAGGTTCAGAGATTCATTAGTGGACTGCCACAATCCTTCAAAGATAGAATCAAATTTGATAATACATGAACATTGGAGGATGCAATCAAAAAATTCAAGCACTATTATGAATAGTCAAAATGCAGATCAAAATCCAAGAGTGATTAGAAGGCGAGAGTTGGTTTGAGATATAAAGGAAAAGGGAATAAGAAGGAGTGTAGTCCACAAGATATGAACAAAAGGGAAGGCTTAAATCTAGTGAATCAGAATTGACCCTAGCAGAAATGTAATTCTGAGAACAAAGGTCAAATTACCCAACCCACAAGAGAAGATACCAATAATTTTGGTGAAGGACCACATAAATGTTTGACTTGAAGGGAAAATCACCAGAGGGAGGATTGCTAACAACATAAAAGTGATGGGTCAAAGTTGTACAACATCCGGGAGGCCAAAGTAGTCCAAGACGTGGCCCAAAGCATACCCAAGATCTATGCAGTGTTGGACAACAGATAGTCTGACTATCAAGCATCCATAATTGAGATGGAAGGTAATATTTTTGACTAAACCATCTCTATTTTAATTGAACCAATATGTATCTATAGATATGTTAGCCCATAAATAATGAATCAATGCCAATTGACCAAGAAATCACATAAGGAATCATGGCAGGTCCAACTGGCCACAGGAGCAAAGAAAAAAGTGGAGAATTGGGTAAGAGTGTACCCATTAGAGCTGAATGGCATGCCAACTATAGCCAATTTGAACGTATTACCACTGGGAACATATAATGCACTGTTGGTAATGGACTGGCTACTGGTGCATTGCAACAAGGTAGATTGCTTTAAGAAATCCATATAATGATTAGATGAGTCTGAGGAGAGAAGAATATTTCAAGGGAAATTAAAACCCATGACCGTGAGGTTAATTCTATCCATGCAAGCCAAAATAAGTTGCATGAAGGGGTGTATCTTATTTATTGTTCAAATTGACAACACCATCGAAGCTAACAACAATGTTGAAGGTTGTTAGAAAATTTAAAGTGGTAACTTATTAAACTTATTTTCTTTGACCTTGATACTTGCTTGTGAATCTTAGTTACCTTTTTTATGTTCCTTTAGTTAGATATTTTCAGCAAACAATAACAACAAAAGAGGACACAAATGTAGGCTCCCAACCAAGGAAAAAACCCTCCAAGGGGAAACTTGAAAACTTTTATCTTCTTAGAATCTTCTTCAAATGAGATAGAAAGACCAAATCCCTACACCAAGTCCTTCTCCTAGTACCAAGTCATCCCTTCCTCAAGTCCTTCTTTAATTTGCACCAAACTGCTACACACTGCAACTTCAACTTGTCAACTACAACATTGTTACTTAACTTGCTACTTTTTCCATGTAACTCTTGAAGAAACCCTAATTTGATCTCCTTCTAGTGCCTTCAAAGAGAAAAGAAACTCTTCCTAAGGTTAGCGAGGTCTAGATATAGTTTCCTTCCTTCCAAGTACTTTTTTCTGCACTTCGTCCTACTCCAACTCAACCCTGCAACTTTGACCCCTTCCTACAACTCAAAAGCCCTATAATTTTGCACGTGTGAGAGAGATAGAGCCCAAAAACCAAGAAATTTCATCCTTCTTCCTTCTTCTTAACCTTCACTTTCCTTCTTGTAGCTTCCCAACTATAAATTGAACTCTTTCCTGTAGATTGAACTTGTGAGTGAGTGTGTCACCAAATGAAGTTGAACTGCTCTTTATATAGCCTTATCAAGGGTTTGAATTCCCTCCTTTAGGCCGACTCAAAAATAATTCTTTTTACAATTACAAATTTCCCAGAAGGGTCTTATAAACATGATGTTGAATCCTTTGACTCATGAAAATAAATCCTAAGACCTAAAAAAAATCCTAAAATCACAAAGAACATGATTTTACCTAAAAGAACATCAATAATGAGCATGAACCCATGCTTTAATAATAATATTTTTTCTTTTCTTTTTATTATTTGTTACATAGGATACATATTGAAATGAGTACAACAATTATGAAGATTGAAACTAGTTATGTTTCTCATCAAAGGTGATGGTCAAGACATTCTAACGAAGCATCCTATTTTAAACTAATTCCAAGATGTATTTCCTGAATAAATCATAGGGTTTCCTCCTCACAGAGAAGTGGAATTTTCCATTGACTTAATACCAGGGGAAGCCCGAACATCTAAGGTTCCATATAGAATGATCACTTCAAAGATAATTAAGTTGAAGCTACAACTCAAAGAAATGTTGGACAAACACTACATAAGACCAAGCATGTCTCCATGGGGAGCAACAATATTATTTTTGAAAAAGAAAGATGACACACTTAGGTTATGCATTGATTACATACAATTAAACAAAGTAACCATTAAGAACAAATACCCCCTTCCACAAATTGATGATTTAATTGATCAACTAAGGGTAGCAACAGTCTTCTCCAAGATTGATTTAAGATATGGATACCATCAAGTGCACATTAAAGATGAAGACTTCCATAATACAACTTTATGGACAATGTATGGGCATTATGAGTTTGTGGTAGTGCCCTTCAAGCTTACAAATGCACCTACAACTTTTATGTGCTTAATGAACAATGTGTTGCGACCTTGGATAAATTTGTAGTGGTTTTTGTAGGTGACATATTGGTCTACTCAAATACCAAGGAAGAGCATGAGGAACATTTAGTTGCGGTGCAACAACTATTAAATCTCTATGCAAAGCTTAGTAAATGTGACTTCTTCTAGTCATAAATCCATTATTTGGGATACATTTTCTCAAAGGAGGGAGTAGTTGTTGATCTAGAGAAGATCAATTCCATCATGGAGTGGCCAAAATCAAAGAATGTGACCGATATTAGGTCCTTTATGGTATTGGTAGGCTACTATACAAGATACATCAAGAACTTCTCCAAGATTGGTTATCCAATCATTGTCTTGCAAAATAAGGGGAAGAAGTTTGAATGGATAGTTGAATGTGATGCAAGCTTTGCCTAGCTAAAACAATTGTTCACTAATGCACCAATATTAATAATAACAAACCCATACAAACATTTTTTATTTTGAACAAATTCCTGCAAAGAGGGACTCTTTGGAGTCTTAATGTAAGAAGGCCAAGTAGTTTGTTATGAATCCCGAAAGTTAAAAGAGCATGAGTAGAACTATGTAAACCATGACTTAGAGTTGCCTTCCATCCTCTATGCATTAAAAATGTGGAGGCACTACCTCCTTGCCAGAAGATTCATTCTAATGACGAATCATGGAGGGATGAAGTATTTGTTTGATCAACGTAAACTAAATGTCAAACAAGATAGATTGTTGTCCATGATCAGTGAGTTTTATTTCGAAATTAAGTACAGGGAAAAGAAATTTGAGTGGATGATGCACCCAATAGAAGGGTAAAAATGTACCATGTATTAGCCATAAGATGAAAAATATATGAAATTAGAAGAAAAGCTACAGGAACAACCCAAGGGTGAAAAGGACAAAGAGTATTTCCTCACAAAGGATGGGAAATTTTGATTCAAAAATAGAATTTATGTGTCGGATGAAGATAATATAAAGAAGCTTATATTAAAATAATTCCATATAAAGCCATATTCTAGCCACCCAGGTTACCAAAAGGCCATGACAACTATAAAAAAAAATTATATTATTGGCATGATTTGAAAAGAGATGGATGGTTATATTTCCAAATGCATAGAATTCCAACAAGTGAAAGTTGAATGCAAGCATCCAACTAGGTTACTGTAACCTATTCCCATTCTGGAATGGAAATGGGAGGTGATTTCCATAAACTTTATTACAGGGCTTCCAAGGAATTCTAGAGAATATGATGCAATCATAGTCATGGTTGACAAAATGAGTAAGGTGGCTCACTTTGTAGTTGTTAAGTCAATAAACTTAGCCAACAAGGTGGCTCAAGTCTTCATAAAGTAAATTGTAAGATTACATGGAGTTCCCAAGAAGATCATATCGGATAGAGTTTCCAAGTTCACTTCAACGTTTTGGAAGGAACTGTTTGCAGGCTTAGGGACAAAATTGTATTTCAGCACAACATACAATCCATAAACAAATGGGAAAATAGAGAGGGTGAATAGAATCCTTGAAGACGTGCTAAGAATGTATGTAATGAAGCAACCAAGGAAGTGGGAGGAATATCTTCCACTTATGGAGTTTGCATATAAAAATGGGTATCAAGAATCACTAAAAATGAGCCCATTTGAAGCACTCTATGGGACATGTTACAACACTCCTATTAGTTGGAGTGATCCAGTGAATAGGGTTCTCATTGGGCTTGATATGCTAAAAGTAATGAAGCAAGAAATGGAAACTATTGGAAGGAATTAAAAAGTGGCACAAGATAGGAAGAAGTGCTACACATACCAACATAGGATGCATAAAGAGTTCAAAGTTAGAGAGCATGTATACCTATGAGTTAGACCCAAGAAAAGTTTCTTAAAATTTGGGTCATATGCCAAGATGGCACCATGATTTTGTGGGCCATTTGAAGTGATTTAAATAATAGGGGTAGTATCATATAGGCTGGCCTTGCCTCCATCAGTAAAATTTCATGAATTTTTCCATGTTTCTTTGCTTAAAATATATGTGTTGATTTTAATCACGTGATTGAATGGTCTGTGTTATAGGCGGAACGAGAGGGAGAATTTCTACTAGAACGGTTATGCTTCTTGGAATGGAGGAAAATCATGTTCTAGAATAGAGTAATAGAACAAATCAAGGTGTATTGGAAGCACTTTGGGCTTGAGGAAACTACATGGGAAATGATTGATCAATGCATGAATCATATCCTTTTTTATTAACTGAATGAACCAAATGTAAATAAAGTTGTAAATAAATTGCATAGAATTGCGTATATAAAGCTCCAGATAAATTTTGTTTTAGATTAAGGCCTGTTTTGTTCTGTGTTCAATTCTAGAACACCGAGGATGATGTTCCTCCAATGGGGAGGGGTTTGTGACAGCCCTAGTGAATTCCCTCTTATTGTAAATATTATCTTTATTTTTGTTAAAATTAAAATCACTAAGAAATTGGGACATAGATTCCGGAGTTGGGGAAGGACATTTTCTTAAGGAGAACATGCTAATATTAATGCCAAATTCCATTCTTTAATGAACTGGTTGCATAATAAATTCTTCTGGAAAAGTAATGGTCGAGAACCATAGTAGCTCCTTGGAAAAATATTCCAAAGATAAAATGGGAATTAAATAGAATTCTAGCTATGCTGACAGATTGATAGGTGCAATGAAGAGGTTATGCCCATGTAACTAGAAATGGTGGTGATAGCCTTTAGCGAGGGAATTTAATGAAAATTACCTCTACACACAACAAAAGATGTAAGCACCTCTGCACATGATGGAAGAGGCCAACATCTCTACACACCAAGAAATGGGAAACCTCATAATTGGAGGATGAGGAGATAATTATTTAAGATATCAATGATGGGAGTAGGGGGCTCTATTCTGTTTTATTATGTGTTGTGCTACTTGGTTAAATTCTATTTTGATCTATTCTTCCTAGACTTAGAAACATTTCATTTTGATAGAGAGAGTTCACTATGTGGAAACATGTTGATGGTGCTGGAAATCTGTTAACCAAGGGGGTCTCCCTAATGTGAAGTCCAAATTAGTCTTCACAATGTTTGGAATAGAAGCCCCATCTGGGGTATCGTCCTGACTGCCATATATTCTTACATATTTCCCTTGGCTCTAACTGTCAACAAAACAGAGAGGAGTGCAAATGTGCCTTCAAAAAGCTAGGGGGTGTGTCGTTCATATGTGTGTCAAAGTTCTTTTACTGCGGAGGGGGAAGAGAAGTGAGTCTCTAAGAGAGAGGTAGTAGTACCACCCTACTAGAGATACACATAAACAATAAGAATTCTTTCAACATCCAACGGAATAGTCCATAAAGATGCGACGGTCATTGCAACCATTACAAAAAGAAATATTTGTTTAATATCCAATGGAATATTCCATGAGGATGTGACAATGATAATTACCATTACAACACATTCTCAATATGATAAGTACCAAAATAACTGAAATAGTTTAACTACTTTAGCAAAGATGAAAGAAAACATGAATTACAAACATTCACATAATAGTCTTACAAATATTCATAATCCATGCATGAAGAACGTGTTGGTCATAAGGCTTCTGATATTAAGTAAAATTTCCAAGACACATGTATACAATGAACACCACTAGCTCCAATAGTGGAGCATTAGATCCACTCCTTGCTCCCCAAAGGAACTAGTATGTCTCTCTAATGCCTTGCGGGAGGAGCCAAGGTGAAAATTCCTTTTGCTCATACAATGAGGGTGTATATATAACCAATGGGGAGGTGATGCTTCACCTTCCTTGTGACCCTTTGACTACCCTCATGACTGTTTGACTTCCCATGAATTTTCAACTTTATATGACTCTTCATATTCTGTACATGTCCTTGGGACTTCCACTTTACAATACATTTCTCCAATATTAAATGACATATTCCATAAAATGATGTGGCACATAATGACTCATGACATGACACTGATGACATGGACTACATGACGACTATGTGATTTCAAGCCATTCTTTGTTGTTGATTTCTTTGTTTCTTCTCAAAAATATGTTGCATGTTCTTCTTCTTTCTCCTCCTTATGAATTGAAGATAAGGAGTCTTCCTTGTGGTCTTGAAATTTCATCTTCTATTATAGTTTGGTGTTCCTTCGTATTATTTCTTGATAATCATCTTAGCTCCTCATCTCCTTACGTGTCTTCTAGCATGTCCACCTCCTCCATCTCCTTCTTTATCATCTTTCTATAGCATGATAGAGTTCCTGCATCTGCAATCCACTCATGGAAAGATGACATTAGTCTGATAAACCCCTATTCTAAGATGGTGCATATTGATCCACTGATTGAGCTAGAACTGGGTGATAGGCTAGGAAAGAGGCTCAGTGATTGTGCAATTGTGCAACTCAAGTAGTCAAGGGTGAAGCTTGAGCCTTGAGATTGTGCAATGCACAGTTCAAGATGGATTGAGGAAGAAAATTATGCAATTTAGGAGCTTAGTATGACAGGTCGAGGGAATGGGAACTAGATCAGCCTATTGTACAATTCTAGAGGATAGAGGGACCTAGGTGATTGTGCAATTGTGCAGTTCAAGAGCTTAGGGTTGAGGCTTGAGCCTTGAGAATATGCAATGCACACTATTAACTAGGCAGGAGAGAGAAATTACGCAGTTTTGGGAGTCAATGAGCCAAGCTAAGGGATTTTGCATTGCTTCTGCTAATTATGCAGTTTTGGGGGGAAAAGAAGGCTTGGTTGATCCGAATCGGATCCTTAAGCACTCTTAAAGTTTCTTGAACTCTATAAAACTCATGCCGAAGTTTCAAAGTCTTATGGATGTCGAGCTTATCAGAAATAACCTCTAAAAAATGGCAATTTGTGGTCACCATGGAGCAACGAGGACCCTCGGTCAAAGCGCGCAGACCGTTGGCCCATGGTAACCGCGTGCTGGCACAAATTGACAAACGGGAGGTCCAATCTAGAAACAGGGGTAGTTTATGATATGCGATTAGTGCTAATCACCGATTCTGTCAGAAGGCGGGTCCCACACTAAAACCAGGAGGATATCGGAAGGGCTTCAAATGATAAGCGGGTTTGACCGAGTCCCACCCAATGTAATGCATTAGGTGACACGCGTCCGATGGATGAGAGAGAAAACCACTCACATCGGACAGGTAAATGGCATGCTACTTACTCGACTGATATGAACAGAGACCATAGGATCTGGAGGCTCCAGATCAACGGTGGAGGAATGATCCGATGGATGACTAGATTCGATGGGGAAATAGGTTGAGGCAGATAAGATTTGAGATCCGGCATGACCGATGAGTTGGCAGAGGAATTAGTTTCACAGGAAATCTTGGAAGCAACGGAAATAACGACCATTCAAAGAGAACTGACACTTAGTTCGTGAGGAAACAGGTGGCCACATCTCTATGAAGTGTTACGCAGTGATGATGACGCAAAGCAGGGGAATTCAAGTGGACAAAGGCAGGAGATCCAGAGAGCTGGGAGGCGGAAACGAACAGTCAAGAAGCGGATTGGCTTTAAGCCACAAAGAGACAGAGAGTAAGAGAAGGTGGAGAGAGGAATTAGAAAGCCAAGAGGCCAGAGAGAAG
Source organism: Pinus tabuliformis (assembly GCA_031772625.1). NCBI lineage: Eukaryota > Viridiplantae > Streptophyta > Pinopsida > Pinales > Pinaceae > Pinus > Pinus tabuliformis. The sequence goes on from CM062805.1 coordinate 232,539,360, forward strand.
TGAATTTCAGAGAATAGAGAAGAAGTCAAGCTAACCTGCAAAGCAGAGGCAGTATTGAGCCAGACAAAGACAGAGAGAGTCCGAGAGTCTATGAACTCCAGAGAAGGCTTGAGTGGTTCAAGCTAACTCCTCTGAGTAAAACTGTCAAGTATTGAGTCTCGGATTGGACTCATACCACTATGACTAGTTGAGGTCGAGATTTAGTAAGGGGAGTCTGTGTACTCTAGAGTCTTGGGGAATCCAAGTACAATCCTACTGATCATCCTCTATTGAATGAGACTCAAATTGAGCTCATTATTGTAAAAAAATCTTCTTTTTAAGACACAATAGAAAGGCCACCACTGAAGGCTGGACCAGGAGACGTAGCCCAGGAGGATTGGGTGAACTCCTTATTAAACTTGTTGTGTTTATGTGTTTGCTTATTGTGTTTCTCTTACTGCTTCAGTGTCTGTGTATTTCGCAATCTTATCAATCCGTTGCTTAAAATAACATAGGCACACCCCAGCACATGAGTCTGTAATACCTTCATTAATTCTCTGAGATCATTCACGAGTGATTTCAGATCAAGTGGTATCAGAGCTCTAGGTTGTTAAGGTTAGACAAGATTGTGCTAGATTTTGTTGTTGAATGCTAACTAGGTCAAAGCTTAAATTAGGGGAAGAAGAGTTGGTTGAAGCTAACCCAGAAATTGGAAGAGTCTATCCTAAGAAGAAAATGTCAGAAGAAAGTCCCTTGGGATCAGACCACTAGTTCATAGATAGTTTCCTGGCCATGAGGTCCATGGTAGAGGAAATGTATAGGAAGTTTAAGAGAGGTAAAGATGCAGATTCCTCACACTCCAAAGATAAAGGAGAAGAAGAATCTCTCCTCCATGACCACTCCAAAGGCAAAGGGAAAGAAGAAAACTTTCTCACCCCTCCTAATAGCCCTGAAAATAAGAAGAGGACATCTTTGATTAAATTAGATGTTAAATTTGATTTGCCTATCTATGATGGAGAGTTGAATGCAAAGAAGTTGGATAATTGGATTAGACAGATTGATATGTATTGCAAGGTGCAGAATATTGACTCAGACAGAAGTAAGATTCAGCTGGCCAGCCTACGCCTTGGAGGAACTACCTTGGTATGGTGGGAAGGTCGAACACAAGCTGACATGAAGAAGCATGGTAAAATTCTATCTGTCTGGAGTGAATTTGTTTCTACAATTAAAAAGCAATTCTATCCACTAGCTTATATGCAACAAGCCATGATGAGCTAGCAAACTCTTCGACAATTGAAAGGGAAAAGTGTACAAGGTTGTTATAGACATTTTTGGGCACTGCAACCCCAAACATAAAATGTCCATAAACCAAGGGCTCTTAAGTCCCTAAAAGTGTTGTTCCAACCTCTAAAAGAACAAGGTCAACTGATTACATCTTCTCCCAGAAGTTCTCCATGAAAAACTGCTCAGAACTGGTCAAAACAGGTCCATCTCACTTGCTCCATGGTCAAAGTGTGTTGCATCCCACCTAAATACACTCGGGAGGTGCGATGCATCTTGAAAAGCCCTTCTATGGGGTGTGATGGGCGAGAGTGGACAAATGGCAGGGTCAATCTGCAAGGTGGAGAATCATGGAATCTTCCAGAAACTTCTCCTGTGACACTTGCCTCTCTGCATTCGCCCAGGGATGAGTAAGAGATCATCAATCTCCAAGTGGATTCAAGAACTATTAGAGAGAGGACACTAATCAAATCTCAAAAGCTGACTCACCCCCCTTGCAAACATCTATATATGGATCCCTCATCCCAGAGATCCAGAGGCTGGAATTTTGTATCTTGTAAGGAAGTGCTGCTGGTTTCTTGGTGCAATATCATAGTGTTGGGTGATCTAAGCTTTTCATGAGGTGAAGAAGGGCTCTCTTGCTGGGAGGATGACGCTGGGTCAGAACAATTGGTTGTAATCCTCTTTGCTCTTTCTTGATTATCAATAAAGCTATTCAAGTTTTCCTCCACATTTTTGTATGATTGTTGATATATGCATTTGTGTGGTCAATATATATCTGGTCCTATATTGTTTATGATAATAGATCTATGTTCTTGGATAGTGTTATGCTGCTTTGATTCTACAGGTGCCCTTTGAAGCTGGGTAGACGAAGAAGCGAGTGGCAAAGATCTACCAGAAGAGAGAGGAATCAAGCAAGGAACCAAGCGCAAGACAGAGGTTGGTCTCCTTCATTCCCCTCTTATCTATTTCTCATAAAGGAAAATGAAAGTAGTTTTAGTTTGTTTGTTTCTAAGGTAGCTACCAGCCTTAGTGGGACTAGCAGCTCTGCATAGACACTAGTTTTCCCGATAACAAAGGTTATACTCAAGAATTTATAAAAAGAGCATTGATTCTAGGCATTTCAATTTTCTTTAGACTCACCTGAATCTCTGCTGAAGTATATAGGTGGTCTACACAGTTATTTAAGACATACTATTCTCATCTTTAACCCTACTAGCATAGATGAGGTCTCTGTTCAAGCTATCCATTTAGAGGCTAGAGGCAAGAATGTGGTCCCAGAAGTTGGGGGATCATCCAAACCCACTGCAAGCAAGAACAAGGAGAAGAGAAAATAGAAATGGAAAGAGAGGAAGGCCAATGCTATACAAAAGACAAAGTCTTCATGCACTCACTGTAAAAAGGATGGGCATGATGATGAACACTGCTGGATTTTGCATCCGGAGCTGAAACCTAAGAAGTTCGAGGGAAAAAAGAAGAAGACTGTTGCAACTATTCAAAGAGATTTGGGGTCTGACTCAGGAGATGAAGAAAAAAACGCAACCACAAGTACAAAAGGTAAAAATTCTGAAGCATCTACTAGTAATTCTGCACATAATGAAGAAAATGAGGGAAAAATGCATGAGCTTTTTCATATTCGAGTTATTTCCAATCATCAAAAGATTGATACTTTGTTTGATAGTGGCTCACAAGTAAATTTAATTTCTGAAGCAATTGTAAAGAATTTGGGATTACTAACCACACCTCATAAGAAACCATATCCATTAGGTTGGCTACGTGATAAAGCAAAGCTACAAGTGACTAGACAATGTAAATTTAAGTTTTCTTTTGGGTCAGCATTTATAGATGAGGTTGAGTTAAAAATAGTTCCTTTGGATATATGTGGAATTGTTTTAGGAAGTCCTTACTTGTATGATAGAAAAGCTATTTTCTATAGAGTTGAGAACAAGTATCTACTTGTTAAATATGGAATTGAATATATTGTAAGAGCTCACAAACTAAAAAATAATTATACTCTCGTAAACTTAGGGTAGATGAAAAGAATTGTGAATTCATGCAAGCAATTTTTACTGATGGTTGTAAAGGAAAAGAAACTTGATAAAACCAAAATATTTTAGGGTTGTAATGCTAAACAACAAGGCTGATTTAGAAAAAGTTGTTTCAGAATATGATATACTATTCCAAGAAACTAAAAGTCTGCCACCCCAAAAGGAAATAGTACATGATATTAATTTGCAGCAAGATGCTCCATTGCCTAACATCGGAATGTACAAGTTGTCCGCTTTAGAGAATGCAGAAATCAAGAAGCAGGTACAGGTGTTAGTGTTAGTCTTTGCAGCCTTCCTCCAATGATCAAACATGCTCTTACAAAGTGATTTTAAAGTGTCAAGGTCAAATTTTTTCATTTCAGTGAGTCTTCAAGCAAAATTTGGTCACTAGGCATTAGGTATAGGGTTTGCTTTTACTCCTGTCAAAGTTGTCCAAATGTTGGTCCATGTCACAATTCATCTGAGTGTACCATCATTCAGAGGGTTGTCATCATCATGTCAGGATCTAATGGGTCAATTTACACCTTGTTCATGCTTCAGTCGCGCCTAGGCAAGGTTCATTTCCCTCTCCTAGGGTTTTGAAGGCAATTTCTTTTGAATGGTCAAACCATCAGCAAAACTTGTATCCTGATGTTCATACACCTTCCCCTATCCTTAATGTACTTTATTAAACACTCCCCATCACTGAGATCCCCCAAATTCCTCATTTTTGCACAAACCCTAGTTTCTTGCTACAACTTGGCAATTTTTTAGGCTAGACCTGTGTTTTACCATTTTGGACCCCTTCCCCTCACTCAATCTCTAAAATTCCACTTTCCCCTGCTTCCTAACATCTCTCCCCACCTCCCAAAATTTCCTCAAGAATTTAGAAGCTCCCTATCCCCTTCATTTCGCTTCATTTCGACAAATCTCTTGTTCCACACATCGGGGTAGGTTTTACTCAAATGATGTTTCTGAGCAAGGAAAGATGAATTTGGACAAAATGAGAGAGGTTTTTGTCCCAAATAGTACAAGGAAGAAAAACCTCCTTCACTTTTTACACAGGTGTCATGGTTTAGAAGAAATGTCAAAAATATAGTTGCCTCAAGAGACTTGATGCACCTCTGAAGTGACCTTGGGAAAATCAAGTTTTCTCCTAGCTTGGTTGGCCAAATGACTTGCTTGATGAGTAAAATAATAAATAGACACAGAGATATTTCCAATGAGCTATCATGAGCTCAATTGGGAGTTGACAAAGCCCTTCAAAAGTTGACTGCAACAACACTCTGCCTTTAGGCAGCCTCATTTGGCACATTTTGACCAGTCTTGGGAGATTTGATTTTTGATAGGGAAAATGAACTCCAAATTGAAAAATTCTAGCTTTTTTGGAAAGTAGACTCAAATACCTTTCCAACAAGCTATTCTGCACCCAATTTGGACACTGCAAAGGCCTCCAAAAGTCTCCTGGAAAAAGCACTATGCATAGGGAAGGCGCAGCGCATTGGGCAAAAATTTCCAGTGTAAATTTACACTGGCATAGCGCATTGGGCTAAAAGGCCTGATTTCTCTCAAAAACTCCCTCAAACTTCGAAAATCACTCAACTCTTCTAGTGTGCAAGTAATTTAAGTCCTCTTCCTTGCTAGTGAAGGAGTTTTTCATACAATTTATGGTGGTTGTGTAAAATAAAACTCAAACCCTAATACCTTGCAATTTGTGCTCACAAACAAGTGTTTAGGGTTTGTAGTTGGCATTTTTGTTGCAAAATTCCATTCCATCACTTCCACACTCTTTGTTTCCCACATTCATTTTCTAGTTTCATCCCCATATCCCTAAATTCACTAACCCTATATTCCTAACTCCCACTATCCCAAACCCTAGTTGTTATCCCTAAAGCTCCCTCATTCACTTCTAAGCCCCTTTTTCCTATCCCTAAGTCACTCATACCAATTTAAGTCCCATCTCCCTATATCTATAATAGTCACTTACTCCTAAGCTTCATCTCCCTCCCCCAAGTCATTTCATTTCCTCTCATTCTCCTTTTCCCATTTCATGTGTAAAAATTCCCAAAATCCCAAGTCACTCCAATATTCAATGGTTGTCACCTCCTTCAAAGTTTGTCAAATCCTCAAAGGGAAAACTACTACTTGGCGTAGACTTTCAACACCATGGAGGTGGACACCAATACATTACATCATCAAGACAGTGACTTTACAACTGAAACTGCATGCACCAGGAGGACACTAAAACATCGAAAAGAGGATGAAGGACTTCAAATCTTGGCGGAGGATTCCTTGGACCATCACAACACTTGATGAGGGACCTATAGCCCAAATTTCAAGAAATTTGGAGCAATTTTTTCATTTTGAATTTTTTTGCAACAAAAAACAGGGTTTTTCTGCACCAAAAAACAGGGTTTTTCTCCCTATGTGCCGCGCCACATGGCGCGCGCTTTTGCTAGGGAGCTCCAAATTGCAAAAGGTTTACATTTCTATATTTTCATGAAAAATCATGGTTTCTGGTGCATGGCCAAGAAATTTGGGCAAGTTTCGAGTCCTTAGGAGGTGAAAAACACTCAAAAAATTACCTCACTGCCCCTATTTTGACACACAGGAAGAAGTCCTGGGAGATTGCCGTTTTGGAGGGGAAAATGATATCCAAATTGAAAAATTCAACTTGGGTTGGAAATTAGATAGGCAGGGCTTTCCAACAAGCTATATTGGGCTCAATTTGGACTTCTGGAAGTGCCTAAAAGTCATCTCCAAAGTGGCACGACGCATAGAGAATTAGGCACGGCACATAGAGGATTTTTGCCTATTTTTCACTGTTTAGCTCAGAAATTCGGCCAGTTTTGACCAGTTTTTCTTTTTGATCTTACTCTTGACCTTTCATGATGTAATTTGACAACCATGATGTAATATTGGCACATTTTTACTTGTTCTAGAAGATTCATTCACCAAAAGGTTAAATGTGAGTGAATGAATCAGTTTCCTAGCATATAGGGGTAAGTTGTTTGACTATCTAGATTTCAGTTCCTTGTTTAGAATTAGTTCAAACAGCTCCTAGAATGATGAGCTCGACCCCTAGAGGCAAGGGAATAGGTTTGGCTTGTCTATATTATGTAATTTCTAAGTCATTTTCAGGGTTGGACACTAGGGATTGCTTTGGCATATCATTGTACATTCTATCTCTTCATTTTTGGCTATGGAAAGACCAGGGTTTTGCAGCACTATTTGGGATCCATGTGGCTTTATGTTTTGATGGTTTTCTTCTCTAAGTAATTGTAAGTTCATTAGTGTTATGTGTATCATTTTCCTGTCTCTTCTTCTGAATTTGAACAAATGAGCGATTAAGGTAAAATCCATTAACTGTTATGCTCTGCCTTTGAATTTGTTTAAATTTCCATGTTTTCATCTGTTTAAGGAGAATTCTTGAGACTCTATTACTCTCCTTAGCTCCTCACCAATCTGATCTATCCATTCACTCACTTTAAAGCATCAAAACGATTGTCTTCCTTTCCCCAATTAGAACTCTGTAGAAACTGTGCCTCATCCCTGAGCCTAATTTGCTTTTCCCTGTTTCCAGCACAAAACCCCCAAAAACTTAAATCAAATCCTTTACACTTCACACCTAGCCTAAAATTAGTTTGTTTTTCAGTCATCTCCAGCCACATTGATTATCTTTCGCTGAGATTGACCCGGAGAGAGCCCTCTCCTGTCCTCGTAGAGCTAGCTACGAGGCTGAGCGTGGTTTGATGTGGACCTAGAACCTTGTCTTTTCAGCCTGAGGCAAATCTAGGCTCTAACATAGTGGTGACCATACTAGGGAAGAAAATGGTTTGCTTGTTGATGTCATTTGTTTTATAAGCTACAGACGGAGCCTGAAGTTATGCCAGGTATCCTTCGAAACGCTTTTGCTTTGCATTAGCGCAAGTAGATAAACGCTGCTTCAGTGAATCTCCGGTCTAGCTTGTAAACGTGACATCTAACTTGTTAATTGCCCCAGTACATGTATCAAGTTCAGATCTGATTGTTGATGGTGGACAACGATTAGACATAAGAAGGCTGAAATCATTCACCTGGTGACTCCATTCACTGAAAAATCCAGAAATCAATGCTTCATGGTGACTCCACTGCAGGAAGATCAGTAGCTTTAAGATTTTCAAGATGGAACGGGTTGCAAGAAGATACGCTCCCATGAGCTGAGATCACATTCCAGGTTTTCCAAATAAAATTCCCAAGGTAGATTGGCAAAAGAATTTGCTTACGTTTAACGATGATGATAGGAAGGACGCTGCTTTACATCTGGTTAGATTTCACATGCATATTCACAAGTTGAAGGTTGATTTTCCCGAAGATTGCTTGATGAAGATATTCATGGCCACTCTAGAAGGAGAAGCCCGATATTGGTATGAAAGTTTGCCTCCTGCTTGTATTTACTGTTTGAAAGATTTTCATACCATGTTCTTGGAAAGGTATAAAGAATCTTATCCATCATTAAATCTAGTTCAGAATTGTTGCAAACATGCTTATAATTTTATTCAACATCTTGAGAAAATTTATGACGATGATAACTTCATGGATGATGATATCATGGAAGCCCTATATGAAAATCCATTTCAGTAGCATAAAGCGAACTTAGAGGATACTCATCAAGATGCTCAGGAAACTTTGCAGCAGGATCAAGATCTTAGTACAATGGAAAATGATGAAAGAGAAGGTTTTATTTCAGATCTGTCCATAGAAGAAGACAACATGCATGAAAGTCAAGTTTCACTCTCGAAATGTGACAAAGTCAAGTCAGATATTTCAAATCTAGATTCAGATCATGAGAGCTCTGTTGTTGAGATCATCTGGAATGAAGAAGACAAAGTTATTGACCAAAGCCTTCAAGAGGAGGTAATCCAATCATTTCATGGAAAACAAGATGGGATCTTTGTCCAATTAAGTGAAAAATCTTCTTTCGATAGCTCAGTGGTAAATGATAATTTAGATAATTTGATTGCCATGTCATATGAAGAAGATCAACAATGTTTTCAAATTTCAGAAGATCAGGGAATTAAGGACTGCCATTTAGGTTTTTCCTGTTTTAAAATGAGATAGATCAACTCCTGAAAGGTCATGTTTTAGCTCAAGTTAACGCAGATCTGCAGTGTGCACATGGTCAAGAAGTTGATGGTGGAACTTCTTCCTCTTTTGAAAATGGTGACAGTCTTGTAATTAGCTTTATAGATCAACAAATAGATAATATTTTCTTTCATGAAGATGATAAGGCTGTCATGTTTGATAATCTTGAAGATTGTTTTCTGTTTAAGAATGACCTAGATCATGAAGTTGAGGAAAATGAGCTTGAGAGAGACAATATGCCAGAATTTCTCATTGTCAAGTAATTTACAGCTAACACTCATATGGTAGAAGCTTATACCTCTTTGTGCCTTCCTATCACTCGGCAACCAGTTGTTCTTTCAGATCAGAATGAAGGGAGTACTTGTACTTTTGCTGCTGGATCTCAAGCCAAGCTAGTGCTTCAAGACTTTCAAGATCCCTTTGGTATTCTTTTGCAAGCATTAGAAAAGATAAATGTTGCTTGGTTCGTTATCGTAAGCCTTGGTTTCAGTGGTTATTGTGAGTTGCCTACATTTACATCGTTCTGCCTGCTCGGGGAAAGTGAGAGCAGAATTTCGGTATGTAGCCATCTGCTGGATTGGTTACATTGGAAAGCTCATTATACATGATTGTACATATTTCATTAGTATGCAGGTGGTTGTCATCATGATTTGAAATCTTGATGGATTGCTGCCCTTCTATAAGCTTTGTAAGTTCTTGTTTTAGTTAAGTCAGTCATGAGTCATTTGTGAGTTAGTTTTTAGTCTTGTTGTTAAGTTAGTTTGTGTCGGTTTTCAGTCATGCATTTTAGCTTGAGTTTTGACTCCATTGCCCAATGGATGAAGGCACTGTCTGCTCTCCCAAAGATCTGCCATTCTTGGCACCTCCAAGGAGCTACCATCCCCATTGGAGCCAAGCAAAATTTGGTCACTAGGCATTAGGTATAGGGTTTGCTTTTACTCCTATCAAAGTTGTCCAAATGTTGGTCCATGTCACCATTCATCTGCGTGTACCATAATTCAGAGGGTTGTCATCATCATGTCAGGGTCTAATGGGTCATTTTACACCTTGTTCATGCTTCAGTCGCGCCTAGGCAAGGTTCATTTCCCTCTCCTAGGGTTTTGAAGGAAATTTCTCTTGAATGGTCAAACCATTAGCAAAAATTGTATCCTGATGTTCATACACCTTCCCTTGTCCTTAATGTACTTTATTAAACACTCCCCATCACTGAGATCCCCCAAATTCCTCATTTTTGCACAAACCCTAGTTTCTTGCTACAACTTGGCAATTTTCTATTCTAGACCTATGTTTTGCCCTTTTGGATCCCTTCCCCTCACTCAATCTCTAAAAATCCACTTTCCCCTACTTCCTAACATCCCTCCCCATCTCCCAAAATTTCCTCAAGAATTTAGAAGCTCCCTATCCCCTTCATTTCACTTCATTTCGACAAATCTCTTGTTCCACACATCGGGGTAGGTTTTACTCAAATGATGTTTCTCAGAAAGGAAAGATGAATTTGTTAAACATGAGAGAGGTTTTTGTCCATAACAGGCCAAGGAAGAAAAACCTCCTTCACTTTTTACACAGGTGTCATGGTTTAGGAGAAATGTCAAAAATACAGTTGCCTCGGGAGACTTGATGCACCTCTGAAGTGACCTTGGGAAAATCACGTTTTCTCCTAGCTTGGTTGGCCAAATGACTTTCTTGATGAGTCAAATGATAACTAGACACAAATATCTTTCCAATGCACTATCATGAGCTCAATTTGGAGTTGAGTAAGCACTTCATAAATTGACTGCAATAGCACTCTGCCTTTAGGCAGCCTGATTTGGCACATTTTGACCAGTCTTGGGAGATTTGATTTTTGACAGAGCAAATGAACTCCAAATTGAAATATTCCAGTTGGGTTGGAAATTAGACTCAAATAAATTTCCAACGAGCTATTCTGCACCCAATTTGAACACTAGGAAGGCCTCCAAAAGTCTCCTGGAAAAAGCGCTACGCATAGGGAAGGCGCGGCGCATTGGACTAAAATGCCTGATTTCTCTCAAAGACTCCCTCAAATTTCCAAAATCACTCAACTCTTCTAGTGTGCAAGTAATTTAAGTCCTCTTCCTTGCTAGTGAAGGAGATTTTCATACAATTTATGGTGGTTGTGTAAAAGAAAACTCAAACCCTAATACCTTGCAATTTGTGCTCACAAACAAGTGCTTAGGGTTTGTAGTTGGCGTTTTTGTTGCGAAATTCTATTCCATCACTTCCACACTCTTTGTTTCCCACATTCATTTTCTAGTTTCATCTCCATATCCCTAAATTCACTAACCTTATATTCCTAACTCCCACTATCCCAAACCCTAGCTGTTATCCCTAAAGCTCCCTCATTCACTCCTAAGCCCATTTTTCCTATCCCTAAGTCACTCATACCCATTTCATTCCCATCTCCCTACATCTCTAAAAGTCACTTACTCCTAAGCTTCATCTCCCTCTCCCAAGTCATTTCATTTCCTCTCATTCTCCTTTTCCCATTTCATGTGTAAAAATTCCCAAAATCCCAAGTCACTCCAATATTCAATGGTTGTCCCCTCCTTCAAAGTTTTTCAAATCCTCAAAGGGAAAACTACTACTTGGCATAGACTTTCAACACCATGGAGGTGGACACCGATACATTACATCACCAAGACAGTGACTTTACAACTGAAACTGCATGCACCAGGAGGACACTAAAACATCGAAAAGAGGATGAAGGACTTCAAATCTTGGCAGAGGCTTCCTTGGACCATCACAACACTTGATGGGGGACCTATAGCCCAAATTTCAAGAAATTTGGAGCAATTTTTGCATTTTGAAGTTTTTTGTACCAAAAAACAGGGTTTTTCTCCCTATGCGCCGCGCCACGTGGCGCACACTTTTGCTAGGGAGCTCCAAATTGAAAAAAGTTCACATTTCTGGATTTTTCATGAAAAATCATGGTTTCTGGTGCATGGCCAAGAAATTTTGGCAAGTTTTGAGTCCTCAGGAGGCCAAAAACACTCAAAAAAATGACCTCACTGCCCCTATTTTGACACACAGGAAGTACTCCTGGGCGATTGCAGTTTTTGAGGGGCAAATGACATCCAAATTGAAAAATTCCACTTGGGTTGGAAAGTAGACAGGTAGGGATTTCGAACAAGCTATCTTGGGCTCAATTTGGACTTCTATAAGTGCCTCAAAATCAGCTCCAAAGTGGCGCGACGCATAGAAAATCAGGGGCGGCGCATAGAGGATTTTTGCCTATTTTTCACTATTTAGCTCAGAAATTTGCCCAGTTTTGACCAGTTTTTCTTTTTGATCTTACTCTTGACTTTTCATGATGTAATTTGACAACCATGATGTAATATTCCCACATTTTTACTTGTTCTAGAAGATTCATTCACCAAAAGGTGAAATGTAAGTGAATGAATCAATTTCCTAGCATATAGGGGTAAGTTGTTTGACTATCTAGATTTCAATTCCTTGTTTAGAATTAGTTCAAACAGCTCCTAGAATGATGAGCTCGACCCCTAGAGGCAAGGGAATAGGTTTGTCTTGTCTATATTATGTAATTTCTAAGTCATTTTCAGGGTTGGACACTAGGGATTGCTTTGGCATATCATTGTACATTCTATCTCTGCATTTTTGGCTAAGGAAAGACCAGGGTTTTGCAGCACTGTTTGGGATCCATGTGGCTTTATGTTTTGATGGTGTTCTTCTCTAAGTAATTGTAATTTCATTAGTGTTATGTGTATCATTTTCCTGTCTCTTCTTCTGAATTTGAACAAATGAGTGATTAAGGTAGAATCCATTAACTGTTATGCTCTGCCTTTGAATTTGTTTAAATTTCCATGTTTTCATCTGTTTAAGGAGAATTCTTGAGACTCTCTTGCTCTCCTTAGCTCCTCACCAGTCTGATCTATCCATTCACTCACTTTAAAGCATAAAAACGATTTCCTTCCTTGCCCCAATCAGAACTCTGCAGAAACTGTGCCTCATCCCCGAGCCCAATTTGCCTTTCCCTATTTCCAGCACAAAACCCCCAAAAACTTAAATAAAATCCTTTGCACTTCATACCTAGCCTAAAATTAGTTTGTTTTTCAGTCATCTCCAGCCACATTAATTATCTTTCGCTGAGATTGACCCGGAGAGAGCCCTCTCCTGTCCTCATAGGGCTAGCTACGAGGCTGAGCGTGGTTTGATGTGGACCTAGAACCTTGTCTTTTCAGCTTGAGGCAAATCTAGGCTCTAACATAGTGGCGACCATACTGGGGAAGAAAATGGTTTGCTTGTTGATGTCATTTGTTTTATAAGCTACAGACGGAGCCTGAAGTTATGCCAGGTAGCCTTCGAAACGCTTTTGCTTTGCATTAGTGCAAGTAGATAAACACTGCTTCAGTCAATCTCCGGTCTAGCTTGTGAAACGTGACATCTAACTTGTTAATTGCCCCAGTACATGTATCAAGTTTAGATCTGATTGTTGATGGTGGACAACGATTAGACATAAGAAGGCTGAAATCATTCACCTAGCAACTCCATTCACTGAAAAATCCAGAAATCAATACTTCATGGTGACTCCATTGCAGGAAGATTAGTAGCTTTAAGATTTTCAAGATGGAACGAGTTGCAAGAAGATACGCTCCCATGAGCCGAGATCACATTCCAGGTTTTCCAAATAAAATTCCCAAGGTAGATTGGCAAAAGAATTTGCCTACGTTTAATGATGATGAAAGGAAGGATGTTGCTTTACATCTGGTTAGATTTCACACGCATATTCGCAAGTTGAAGGTTAATTTTCCTGAAGATTGCTTGATGAAGATATTCATGGCCACTCTGGAAGGCGAAGCCCAATCTTGGTATGAAAGTTTGCCTCCTGCTTGTATTTACTGTTTGAAATATTTTCATACCATGTTCGTGGAAAGGTATAAAGAATCTTATCCATCATTAAATCTAGTTTAGAACTGTTGCAAACATGCTTATAGTTTTATTGATCATCTTGAGAAAGTTTATGACGATGATAACTTCATGGATGATGAGATCATGGAAGCCCTATATGAAAATCCATTTCAGCAGCATAAAGCGAACCTAGAGGATACTCATCAAGATGCTCAAGAAACTTTGCAGCAGGATCAAGATCTTAGTACAATGGAAAATGATGAAAGAGAAGGTTTTATTTCAGATCTGTCCATAGAAGAAGACAACATGCATGAAATTCAAGTTTCACTCTCGGAATGTGACAAAGTCAAGTCAGATATTTCAAATCTAGATTCAGATCGTGAGAGCTCTGTTCTTGAGATCATCTTGAATGAAGAAGACAAAGTTATTGACCAAAGCATTCATGAGGAGGTAATCCAGTCATTTCATGGAAAACAAGATGGGATCTTTGTCCAAGTAAGTGAAAAATCTTCTTTCGATAGCTCAGTGGTAAATGATAATTTGGATAATTTGATTGCCATGTCGTATGAAGATGATCAACAATGTTTTCAAATTTCAGAAGATCAGGGAATTAAGGACTGCCATTCAGGTTTTTCATGTTTTAAAATGTCATTTCAAGAAGACAATACTTGCTTGAACAAAAGGAAACAGAAAGTCTTATCTCCTCTGTCTGAAGATGAGATAGATCAACTCTTGAAAGGTCATGTTTTAGCTCAAGTTAACGCAGATCTGCAGTGTGCACATGGTCAAGAAGTTGATGGTGGAACTTCTTCCTCTTTTGAAAATGGTGACAGTCTTGTAATTAGCTTTATAGATCAATAAACAGATAATATTTTCTTTCATGAAGATGATAAGGCTGTCATGTTTGATAATCTTGAAGATTGTTTTCTGTTTAAGAATGACCTAGATCATGAAGTTGAGCAAAATGAGCTTGAGAGAGACAATATGCCAGAATTTCTCATGGTCAAGGAATTTACAGCTAACACTCAGATGGTAGAAGCTTATACCTCTCTGTGCCTTCCTATCACTCAACAACCAGTTGTTCTTTCAGATCAAAATGAAGGGAGTACTTATATTTTTGCTGCTGGATCTCAAGCCAAGCTAGTTCTTCAAGACTTTCAAGATCCCCTTGGTATTCTTTTGCAAGCATTAGAAAAGATAAATGTTGCCTAGTTCGTTATCATAAGCCTTGGTTTCAGTGGTTATTGTGAGTTGCCTACATTTACATCATTCTGCCTGCTCGGGGAAAGTGAGAGCAGAATTTTGGTATGTAGCCATCTGCTGGATTGGTTACATTGGAAAGCTCATTACACATGATTGTACATATTTCATTAGTATGCAGGTGGTTGTCATCATGATTTGAAATCTTGATGGATTGTTGCCCTTCAGTAAGCTTTGTAAGTTCTTGTTTTAGTTAAGTCAGTCATGAGTCATTTGTGAGTTAGTTTTCAGTCTTGTTGTTAAGTTAGTTTGTGTCGGTTTTCAGTCATGCATTTTAGCTTGAGTTTTGACTCCATTGCCCAATGGATGAAGGCATTGTCTACTTTCCCAAAGATCTGCCGTTCTTGGCACCTCCAAGGAGCTACCATCCCCATTGGAGCCAATGTTAGTGTCAGTCTTTGCAGCCTTCCTATAGTGATCAAACATGCTCTTACAAAGCGATTTTAAAGTGTCAAGGTCAAATTTTTTCATTTCAGTGAGTCTTCAAGCAAAATTTGGTCACTAGGCATTAGGTATAGGGTTTACTTTTACTCCTGTCAAAGTTGTCCAAATGTCGGTCCATGTCACCATTCAGCTGAGTGTACCATCATTCAGAGGGTTTTCATCATCATGTCAGGGTCTAATGGGTCATTTTACACCTTGTTCATGCTTCAGTCGCGCCTAGGCAAGGTTCATTTCCCTCTCCTAGGGTTTTGAAGGCAATTTCTCTTGAATGGTCAAACCATCAGCAAAAATTATATCTTTATGTTCATACACCTTCCCCTATCCTTAATGTACTTTATTAAACACTCCCCATCACTGAGATCCCCCAAATTCCTCATTTTTGCACAAACCCTAGTTTCTTGCTACAACTTGGCAATTTTCTAGGCTAGACCTATGTTTTGCCATTTTGGATCCCTTCCCCTCACTCAATCTCTAAAAATCCACTTTCCCCTACTTCCTAACATCCCTCCCCACCTCCCAAAATTTCCTCAAGACTTTAGAAGCTCCCTATCCCCTTCATTTCGCTTCATTTCGACAAATCTCTTGTTCCACACATCGGGGTAGGTTTTACTCAAATGATGTTTTTGAGAAAGGAAAGATGAATTTTGGAAAACTGAGAGAGGTTTTTGTCCACAATAGGCCAAGGAAGAAAAACCTCCTTCACTTTTTACACAGGTGTCATGGTTTATGAGAAATGTCAAAAATACAGTTGCCTCGGGAGACTTGATGCACCTCTGAAGTGACCTTGGGAAAATCAAGTTTTCTTCTAGCTTGGTTGGCCAAATGACTTTTGTAATGAGTCAAATGATATCTAGACACAAATATCTTTTCAATGAGCTATCATGAGCTCACTTTGGAGTTGAGAAAGCCCTTCAAATGTTGAATGCAACAACACTCTGCCTTTAGGCAACCTCATTTGGCACATTTTGAACAGTCTTGGGATATTTGATTTTTGACAGCGAAAATGAACTCAAAATTAAAAAATTCTAGTTGGGTAGAAAGTTAGACTCAAATACCTTTCCAAAGAGCTATTCTGCACCCAATTTGGACATCGGGAAGGCCTCCGAAAGTCTCTTGGAAAAAGTACTACGCATAGGGAAGGCGCGGCACATTGAGTAAAAATTTCGAGTGTAAATTTACACTGGCGCGGTGCATAGGGAAGGCGCGGCACACTGGGCTAAAAGGCCTGATTTCTCTCAAAAAATCCCTAAAATTTCCAAAATCACTCAACTCTTCTAGTGTGCAAGTAATTTAAGTCCTCTTCCTTGCTAGTGAAGGAGTTTTTCATACAATTTATGGTGGTTGTGTAAAAGAAAACTCAAACCCTAATACCTTGCAATTTGTGCTCACAAACAAGTGCTTAGGGTTTTTAGTTGGCGTTTTTGTTGCCAAATTCCATTCCATCACTTCCACACTCTTTGTTTCCCGCATTCATTTTCTAGTTTCATCCCCATATCCTTAAATTCACTAACCCTATATTCATAACTCCCACTATCCCAAACCCTAGCTGTTATCCCTAAAGCTCCCTCATTCACTCCTAAGCCCCTTTTTCCTATCCCTAAGTCACTCATACCCATTCCATTCCCATCTCCCTACATCTCTAATAGTCACTTACTCCTAAGCTTCATCTCCCTCTACCAAGTCATTTCATTTCCTCTCATTCTCCTTTTCCCATTTCATGTGTAAAAATTCCCAAAATCCCAAGTCACTCCAATATTCAATGGTTGTCCCCTCCTTCAAAGTTTCTCAAATACTCATAGGGAAAACTACTACTTGGCATAGACTTTCAACACCATGGAGGTGGACAACGATACATTACATCACCAAGACAGTGACTTTACAACTGAAACTGCATGCACCAAGAGGACACTAAAACATCGAAAAGAGGATGAAGGACTTCAAATCTTGGTGGAGGCTTCCTTGGACTATCACAACACTTGATGGGGAACCTACAGCCCAAATTTCAAGAAATTTGGAGCAATTTTTCATTTTGAAATTTTTTGCACCAAAAAACAGGGTTTTTCTCCCTATGCGCTGCGCCACGTGGCGCGCGCTTTTGCTAGGGAGATCCAAATTGAAAAAAGTTTACATTTCTGGATTTTTCATGAAAAATCATGGTTTCTGGTCCATGGCCAAGAAATTTGGGCAAGTTTTGAGTCCTCAGGAGTCCAAAAACACTCAAAAAATGACCTCACTACGCCTATTTTGACACATAGGAAGCAGTCCTGAGAGATTGCAGTTTTGGAGGGGCAAATGACATCCAAATTGAAAAATTCCACTTGGGTTGGAAAGTAGATAGGCAGAGCTTTCCAACAATCTATCTTGGGATCAATTTGGATTTCTAGAAGTGCCTCAAAATCAGCTCCAAAGTGGCACGACGAATAGAGAATCAGGTGTGGCGCATAGAGGATTTTTGCCCATTTTTCACTGTTTAGCTCAGAAATTCGGCCAGTTTTGACCAGTTTTGCTTTTTGATCTTACTCTTGACCTTTCATGATGTAATTTGACAAACATGATGTAATATTGGCACATTTTTACTTGTTCTAGAAGATTCATTCACCAAAAGGTGAAATGTGAGTGAATGAATCAGTTTCCTAGCATATAGGGGTAAGTTGTTTGACTACCTAGATTTCAGTTCCTTGTTTAGAATTA
Source organism: Pinus tabuliformis (assembly GCA_031772625.1). Classification (NCBI taxonomy): domain Eukaryota; kingdom Viridiplantae; phylum Streptophyta; class Pinopsida; order Pinales; family Pinaceae; genus Pinus; species Pinus tabuliformis. The sequence goes on from CM062805.1 coordinate 232,557,050, forward strand.
GTTCAAACAGCTCCTAGAATGATGAGCTCGACCCCTAGAGGCAAGGGAATAGGTTTGGCTTGTCTATATTATGTAATTTCTAAGTCATTTTCAGGGTTGGACACTAGGGATTGCTTTGGCATATCATTGTACATTCTATCTCTGCATTTTTGGCTAAGGAAAGACCAGGGTTTTGCAGCACTATTTGGGATCCATGTGGCTTTATGTTTTGATGGTGTTATTCTCTAAGTAATTGTAAGTTCATTAGTGTTATGTGTATCATTTTCCTGTCTCTTCTTCTGAATTTGAACAAATGAGTGATTAAGGTAGAATCCATTAACTGCTATGCTCTGCCTTTGAATTTGTTTAAATTTCCATGTTTTCATCTGTTTAAGGAGAATTCTTGAGACTCTCTTGCTCTCCTTAGCTCCTCACCAGTCTGATCTATCCATTCACTCACTTTAAAGCATCAAAACGATTGCCTTCCTTGCCCCAATCAAAACTCTGCAGAAACTGTGCCTCATCCCCGAGCCCAATTTGCCTTTCCCTGTTTCCAGCACAAAACCCCCAAAAACTTAAATCAAATCCTTTGCACTTCATACCTAGCCTAAAATTAGTTTGTTTTTCAGTCATCTCCAGCCCCATTGATTATCTTTTGCTGAGATTGACCCAGAGAGAGCCCTCTCCTGTCCTCGTAGGGCTAGCTACAAGGCTGAGCGTGGTTTGATGTGGACCTAGAACCTTGTCTTTTCAGCCTGAGGCAAATCTAGGCTCTAACAACAGGAACTGCTCAAGAAAGGGTTCATTAGATCTAGCACATCACCATGTGGGTCTCCAATTGTTTTGGTGAGAAAGAAAGATGGTTCATGGAGAATGTGCATTGATTACCGAGCACTAAATAAGATAACGATAAAAAATTGTTATCCCCTTCCTCGCATAGATGATCTACTAGATCAGTTGAAAGAAGCTGTTTATTTTTCCAAGTTGGACTCGCATAGTGGCTATCATCAGGTCAGAGTTGCAGAGCAAGATGCATGGAAGACTACTTTCAAAACAAAGCAGGGATTTTATGAGTGGCTAGTTATGCCTTTTGGCTTAACTAATGCTCTTGCTACTTTCATGAGAGTAATGAATGATGTACTTAGACCGTTTATTGATGATTTTGTAATTGTATATTTGAATGGCATTCTTATATTTAGTAAAACATGGGAAGAATATTTAAAGCATGTCAAGAAGAATCTAGATGTTTTAAAAAGTGAAAAAATTTATGTTAAACTCTCAAAATGTGAATTTGGTAAAACATCTTTGAATTATTTGGGTCATATAGTAGGGGGTGGTGAATTAAAGATAGAGCCCTCTAAGGTTGCAGTCATTGTAAACTTGCCTAAACCCAAATCTGCTACTGAAGTTAGAAGCTTCCTAGGGGCAGCACAATATTGGAGAAAGTTTATTGCTAACTTTTCCTTAATTGCAGCACCTTTACATGCTTTGACAGGATTGAACAAGGTGTTTCAGTGGGGAGGCAAATAGCAGAAAGCCTTCGACACCTTGAAAGAAAAGATTAGTATAGAACCAGTACTAGCACTGCTTGATCTCAAAGACCATTTGAGATTGAAACAGATGCCAGTGACTATGCCATGGGAGCAGTGTTGATACAGCACGATAAACCCATATGTTATCATTCTGGGACATTTAATTCTGCAGTAGTTAATTATCCCACATATGATAAAGAATTGTATGCATTAGTACAGAGTGTGAAAAAGTGGAAACATTATTTAATGGGCAAAGAGATAGTTATACATACTGATCATCAACCACTTCAATATTTACATTCCCAAACTAAGTTGCAGCAATCAAGACACTATAGGTGGATGGGTTTCCTACTGCAGTTTCATTTAGTCATCATATATAAAAAGGAAATACACAATAAAGTTGCAGATATGTTTTCCATACCAATCATTAATGCATCTACTATACTTAAGCATAATTCAGTATTGTATGAAAGCTACATTGAACAATGTGCTCAAGATTTAGATTTTAAAGATGTATATGCAACTTTAAGTCATGGCAAACAAATAGAAGAATTGGATTATCATATTAAGGACCGAATCTTGTATCATTTGGGAAAGTTATGCATTCCACAAACTGAAAGAGTAAATATAATTCGAGAAGCACACACTTCTCTAATATCGGGTCACTTTAGTGTAAGTAAAACAGTTGCATAGATGCAAAGATTTTGTTATTGGCCTAAAATGAATGAGACAGTTTTTAGATATGTAAGGGGGTGTGCTATGTGTGCAAAAAGCAACCCAGCAATAGAAAACTAGGCTTGTACACTCCACTACTAGTACCTTCTCATCCTTGGGAAAGTGTTTCCATGGACTTTGTTGGGGGATTGCCCAAATCTGGAAAAGGTCATGACTATCTATATGTTGTTGTGGATAGGTTTAATAAAATGTGTATTCTAATACTATGTAACAAACATATTACAAATGAACAAACAGAAAAGTTGTTCTTCCAACATGTATGGGTTCATTTTGGATTACCCACTTCCATTGTATCTGATCGAGATTCCCGATTTGTTGGGAAGTTTTGGTCGAGTCTATGGGAACTGATGGACACCAAACTAAAGAAGAGCACAACCTTTCATCCACAAACAAATGGCCAAACAGAAGTGGCCAACAATATAGTGATCCAGTTGCTCAGAGGCTATTATAGAAAGCATCCTAAACTTTGGGATGAACATTTATGTTATGTGCATCATGCTTACAACTGTGCTAAATATTCTTCTACACAAAGATCTCCTTTTGAGGCCTGTTTTGGTTTCAGACCAAGGTCTCCCTTGGATTTTGTCTTTGGTAAAGAGATAGCGGTTGATGGACACAGTGATGTGGATAAAGCAACCAGGTTCATTGAACAAATCCAAGAGATTCACTAAGCAGTACAGGAACAGCTGAAAAAGAGCCAAGCCAAATACAAGGCAAGGCATGAAAAGCATCGGATGGAGCATAGTTTCCAAGTTGGTGATCAAGTCTGGCTGTATATCAGCAAAGACAAAATGCAAGGGGAAGGTAAGAAGCTAAATCCAATAAGGTATGGACCTTTCAAGATACTTGAGAAAATTGGTGAGAATTCTTTTTGCCTTGATTTACCAGCTTACACGCACATCTACTTAGTCATTAATGCAAACATCTTGAGACTATTTGATCCTTCATTAATTGAAGATCCTGAAGCACAGTGTCAATTGCTGTCTATTGATGATCCGTTACCTAAATATCTCAATGAATTGCAGGAAGACACAGTTCTTGACAGGAAGGTGAGGACGATGCGCAGGGGAGATGTTGAGTACCTCAGGATTGGACTCAAGGGTTCAAAGCCATGCAGCAAAAAATGGATAGAGATTGGACAAGTGAGATAGCTATACCCTCACTTAGTCGATGCTTGAAAACCAACTTTTGGTGGTCCAAAAGCCTTTTCAGTGGGATGGCTATGATTCGAATTGGATCCTTAAACACTCTTAAAGTTTCCTGAACTCTTTAAAACTCATGTCGAAGTTTCAAAGTCTTATGGATGCCGAGCTTATTAGAAATAATCTCTAAACAATGGAAATTTGTGGTCAGCACGGAGCAACGAGGACCGTCGGTCAAAGTGCGTAAACCGTTGGCCCATGGTAATCACACTATGGCACAAATTGACAAATGGGAGGTCCAATCTAGAAATGGGGGTAGTTTCTGATACACGATTAGCACTTTATCGCAGGGCGTCCCCCTTAGTGAAGGAAAGCCCCTAAGCGCTCAATCCCGAGAAAAGCATAAAACCATATGGAAATCATTGATTCCGTCAAAAGGACGGTCACACATAAAACCGACAGGATATTGGAAGGGCTTCAAGTGGTAATCGGGTTCGACCGAGTCCCGCCTGATGCCATACGTTGGGTGACACGCGTCTAGCAGATGAGAGAGAAAACCACTCACATTAGATGAGTAAATGGCATGCTACTCACCCACCTGATATGGATGGATACCGTAGGATCTGGAGGCTGCAGATCAACGACGGAGGAACGATTCGATGGATGACCAGATTCGACAGGGAAATAGGCTGAGTTGGATAAGATTTGAGATCCAGCATGACCGATGAGTTGGCAAAGGAATCAGTTTCACGGGCAATCTTGGAAGCAACGGAAATAATGGTTGTTCAAAGAGAACTGACACTCAGTTTGTGAGGAAACAGGTGGCCACCTCTTTGTGAAGCGTTACACAGTGATGATGACGCAAAGCAGGGGAATTCAAGCGGACAGAGGCAGGAGATCCAGAGAGCTGGGAGGCAGAAATGAATAGTCAGGAAGCGGATTGGCTTTAAGCCACAAACAGACATAGAGTAAGAGAAGGCAGAGAGAGGAAGCAGAAAGCTGAGAGGCCAGAGAGAAGTGAATTGTAGAGAACAGAGAAGAAGATGAGTTGTACTGCAGAGAAAATGAAATATCAAGCCAGACAAAGATAGAGAGAGCCCGAGAGTCTGTGAACTCTAGAGAAGGCTTGAGAGGTTCAAGATAACTCCTCTGAGTAAACCTGTCAGGTATTGAGTCTTAGATTGGACTCATACCACTATGACCAGTTGAGGTCGAGATTCAGTAAGGGGAGTCTGTGTACTCTAGAGTCTTGGGGAATCCAAGTACAATCCTACTGATCATCCTCTATTGAATGAGACTCAAATTGAGCTCATTATTGTAAAAACTTGGACCATGAGACGTACCACAGGAGGATTGGGTGAACTCCTTATTAAACTTGTTGTGTTTATGTGTTTTCTTATTGTGTTTCTCTTACTACTTCAGTGTCTGTGTATTTCGCAATCTTATCGATCCGTTGCTTAAAATAACATAGGCACACCCCAGCACATGAGTTTGTAATACCTTCATTAATTCTCTGAGATCATTCATGAGTGATTTCAGATCACTAGTGATAGTGCAATTGCATAGTTCAAGAGCTGAGGGTTTGAGCTTGAGCTCATAGATTGTGCAATGTGCAATTGGGGCCAAGCTGGAGGGATGAATTGCACAAATTTGAAGGCCAAGGCTCAGGATTGAGCACTAAAAATGCACAGTACATAGTCTTTGGAGATAGGAATTGCGCATTGTGTAGTGTCAAGAGGAAAGGTTGTAGTTTGAGGGATGGGACTATGCAATGCGCAGTTTAGGAAGGCTAGATGAGGCTAAGTTGTTGGGAATTTAAAAGAAATTGGCTATGTGTCAGATCAGTGAAACTAATGTGAATAATGATAGGACTTGATTGTGATCACACACTTAGACACTTGAAGACACAAGATATATCATCCAGAACACATGAACACATACTTCCCTTAGTGTGACGACATTTGTGAAAACTTACGATAAGTGAGACACTAAAAATGCACTTTGCGACAATAATAACGACACTTATGCAACAATGCTTAAAACTTTGGAAATGAGTGCAATAGATGTCTATATGGTTGTTGGGCATGGAATCCCTCCACGACATGTTTTGGGGCTCAAAGCCCAAGTTTTGAGTTGATATTGTTGTAAAGCTCTGCAAATTGTGGGCACGAAATGTATGTTAGAGTCATAGGGTTGTCTGCCCTAAGTTTCGAATGTAATGTCAGCCTACACATGGTCCGCGGACCATGGGATTGTATAAATAGAGTGAGGCTATAAGTTGTAAACACATCTAATTAGATCGAATAGAGGATAGGCATGAAAGGTCTTAGAGCTTAAGTCGAAGTGCGAAGTGTGTCTTGGGTCATTGAGTAGGAGAAGGCTCTACAAATGAGTGCACAGAGGCCTAGTTATTCGCAGCTGAGTGTGCGTACCCCTGCAGTTGAGTGCATAGGGTAGAATAGAGTTTGTAACCGAAGGAAGAGAATAATAAAGAGAATTTTTATCTAAATTCCTTGTATCTGTTCTTGAGTTATTACATGTATGATATCAATTGCTAATGTACTGTTTATTTACTGCGCACACTTGTACGAATGATTTATATTGCTAAGTATACTTTACACATGCAAGTAATCTAATTTAATCAACTAATATCGGGTTACTAGTAAGGATTTGGGTAATAACACTGTTCGCCCCCCTGAGTAGGGCTGTGTGAAGGCAGCATCGCAAGCTGCAGGAAACAGGTAAGTGCGTGTAGCGATGTGCGCGCCACGGATCACTTGAACCCATCAAACATCCCCAAGGTGCGGAAACTTGGTTCTAGCACCCTCCCATACTACTTCAGGTGAGACCTCAGTTCGCGCTCTGTGGACTATTGCCAAAAGGGCCAGTAGTACCAGGATTTGTTTGGCTAAATTACCTCCGAACCTGGGTCAGGCCCCAACAAGCCAACAAATGGTTCCGTTGCCAAGACTAGGATCTACATAAGGGATGTCTGATGTCGTGTCACTAGAATCCGACGAGGTAGGAAATTGAAGGGTGGTTGGACAAAAAAATTCATGAGTTCATGGAGCAGGAAAACAAGAATCCATGAGTATCAAAGGAACAATGGTTTACAGCACTAATTATATACAGAAATCCATGAAATTTTCTTTGCATCCTTCCCCTCTGAGTTGTATGAGTGGATCGCAAAGCTAGTGGATAGTCAGGGAAGGTTTAGGCTCGACAAATTGATTGTGTGGACTCCAGAATTGGTGCGTAGACTAGAAGCATCAGAAGATAAGATCGCACGCACTGGACCATTGGCTCGATTGAATTATAGGAGGGTTTATCACAGAGTTCACAGTAGACATGAAAGTCAGCTACAACGAGGCAGAATGACGCTTCCTCAAAGGATCGCAAGGTAAGTACATTAAATCTTTGAACACTTGGATTAAAATTCTATTGTGTGAAAAGAAGGTTATGCAAATAAATTGATGTTTGGGGCTACACGAAGTGGGAGGATCTATAGAAATGAAGGTAGCGCAGAAATAGAAACTAGCCCCTTGATTTCGCCTCGGTGAGAAAGCGAGGAAGAGCTCGCGAAAGTTTCACCAAGAAGTGCGATCAGTCTGATAAGGCAGCGAATCCTGCACATACCACCTCCACCTACACCACCACCAGTCTCACTATCTTCACCTCCATCTCCACCCACACCACCTCCACCACCACCACAATTTAATATGGCGAACGCGATAGAATTGTTGGTATTCATAGGAGTAGAGAACGAAGATCCGGACCAATTTTGGTTCATGGTAAAAGTTGTATGGGAAGCATAGGGAGTCATGGATGACAATATAAAGAAGACAACACTGGTAAGCACATTGCAGAATCGTGCAGTAACATGGTACATTAAGCATTCTAATGACCATCCAAACGCAGGGATTGCAGATATCCAGGCTGTGCTAAACATGGAATTTAGCAAGCCAAAATCAGAGACACAATCGATTATCGGGTTTAAAGAAATCACAATGCTTCTAGACAAGACCCTGTTGGCTCTCAGAATTACTCTCTCCTTTACAACTTTTCTCACTTATTTCTCTTGTTTTTCCATTAAAAAATGGATCCCCATCACTGATAAATGATAGATGTGTCTCAAGGAAGACATTAAATGATTGACATGTTATACTTTTATGTTTTTGCTATTTGAAATACGTTTTTGCAATTTAGCTATGGAATGTAACCCATTCTGCAGCTAATCATGTGTTCCATAGCAACTTCCATGGTTGAACAAGTTACAGGTGTCAAGCTAGGAAACTGGCCACATGGGCATCTCTGGAATGGTCACGACATGGATCCTATCCTAGTCACCCAGCCCAGATCATCAAAAAAGTCATCTCAAGACCATAGTCAAAGGTGGAGTCAAACGAAGAAACTTGAGAGCAGTAGGACACTGTGTCCACTCTTCATGGCTAATTAATAATCTGACAGTTTTGTTGTAGCATTAACTTGAACCAGCCATTGGTGAAAATAGTTTCACATAACCATCTTGCTGACTTAAAGTCACCTATAGCTAATCAACCCTTTATGCAAATGTGTTTTAATACATGGAGACCACCTGTAGCTTAATTATCTCAAAAGACAGTTAGGAATATTTCTTTAAATATCATTTGTACAGAACTGAGAAGGGTTCGAATTTCTATATGTATTAACCTCAGACTTACATCTCTGTAATTTTGGAACTTATTTTCTTGTTAATAATATGAAGCCGTGTTTGACCAAGTGATCATTTGCGAGAGTATCTTCAGCTAGTTAGCAGCTCAACTCAGTCAATTGTAGACGGTCCCTGCACTGAAGGAGGTTTTTCTTTTGTTATTATGTTTATTGTTCAGCTTAGTTTCATTATTTGCTTTTAAGCAGTGTTTGCAGTTTAGATTGATTTCCTGTAGCTTGTTTTCTTTCAATTCTGTTCAGTAACATAATGTTAGAATTCGATGGTGCAGTCTTGTTTCTCATATCTATTTCATAAATGAAACTTGTTTTGTTTTAATAGGGTAAGGTGGAAAAGTAACAAGGATGCATTGTTGATTAGCTTGCTTACTGTTTTGTTTCCTTTGTTATTTATTTCTTAGCTCAAATTGCCAATGCACTGTGTGGATAAATGTTTTTGTCATCTAAATGGTCGAACACTCACTTCACACAAGGATTGAAATCAATTAGTGACTCTCTGCATATTTGATTTAGTTCTCTAAAACTATAAAGTACAGTAAGTTGCTTGTTTGCCATCTCAAGAAAGTTATCTTTCAAAATTGGAGGCTTGGACAACTAAAAGTGCTTTAGTCAGTTTTCATTCTTTGTAATTATTTCAATCTGCCTTACAGCTTCACCTTTTTAATTTTGATGTAGGATTAAATGACAGGTTAAGATAGATACTCTATTTTTCCTTTCTTTAACTTAGAATCTGATTAGTTCACCTTTAGGAAATTTAGACCCAGTTTCTCATAATTCAAACTGTACATCATTAGGAATTAAGGAAACCCCAAAAACAAAACAATATAAAAACACAAAACAACATAGTAAGAAGGGTTAACTAGCACATACAATGCACTACACTTCATCAACTAACGAGCCTCGGTTGATGATTTATGCAAAGCAATTTAGGAATCTAAATTGACTAAACATTTTGGCATCGTTGCCAGGGAAGTGTAACTAGGTAGCCTTATCTCTTACATTCGAAGAAAAAAATGACATGCATAGAGAAAGAGACTCTAGGGGTAGATTTATAGCTAGGGGTAGAAGTTCAATTCCTACAACACCACCTACTCCACCAAGAACAAGAAAAGATACACCTCGATCCCAAACTCATACTCCCAACCATAGGACTCCTAGAATTTCAGGGGCAGAAATCCAATCAATCTTGGGGGAGAAAAATTTTGAATCTCCAACAGTAGGAATAGCCTTTTTCACCTCCACAGGAGAGCACATTGTAGTTGAAGAATTAGGAATATCTGGTGAGGAAGAAGAAGTAGAACCTCTCTCCCATATTCCATTAATAGAAGAACCAAAGGAGGAGGAAGCAACCTTGTAGGTTGAACCCTATATTGACTCTGAAGAAACTATAATTGCACAAGAAGAACAAGATGGAGAATTCTCACTACTTGGAGGAGGGGGTAGAGGGAGAGGTAGAGGAAATAACAGAGGAGGTAGAGGAAATAATGGAGGAGGTAGAGGAAATAATGGAGAAGATAGAGGAAATAATGGAGGAGGCAGAGGAAATAGGGAAATAGATAATTCTTTTGGATTCCCTATAGTGGATGAGGAAACAAATGCCACAATGAAAAATATCTCACTTTCTGTCCTCCCAAACTTCTATGGGTTAAAAAGTGAGGATCCTGAAACATTCCTATTTGAGTTTGAAGTCTTGTGTAGAACCTATGACTATCTAGAAGACTCTCAAAAACTTAAGTTGTTCCCTTCAACATTAAAAGGAGCTGCTTTGAAATGGTTCATGGGGTTAGTCACTCAGTCCATTAGAACATGGAATGATATGAAGAAAATGTTTTTGGATAGGTATTTGGACTATTGCATGCCTACCAATCACAAAGATGAAGTGTTAAAAATGATGTAGAGAGAGGATGAAAACTTAGAGGATTTGATTGAGAGATTCAACTATAATTTGAAAAGAGCAAAAATGAACAATTTAGATGAAGATACCTTGAAAGCTCTTTTATTAAAATCCATTAGAGATGAATGGATAGATATCCTTAACATGATGGTGAAGGGAGATATCTCTCAACTTCCATTAAATGATATAGGAGAATTATGTGTTCATCTCTTAAGAGGGAAATCCAAACTGGGAAAGGTTCAAGAGATCCTTTTCTTGTTAGAGTAAACAAATCTGCAACTGGATCTGTAAGTAGGGCAGAAATTGGGACTATGCTTAATGAATTTAAAACTGACATCTTAGGGAATATTAGTGAGCAATTAGACACCCTTAAGTTGCAAAACAAGAAGAAAACCGAAGCTGATGCTTTAGCCATTTTTTGTCCAAAATGCAGGAACAAAAAAAAAAAAAAAAACAAAACAAAAAAAACAAAACATGCTCTAAGAGAATGTCCTTTGGATGCAAAAGTTGTAGAAACTTGTATGATTTGCTCAGAAAGCCATGAAACCAAGGGTTGTCCTTCAATTCTAGGTCTTAAGGATGTCTTTCAAGAAGAAACAGTGCCAAGTTCTATAGAACCTCTTTGTTTTGTTGCTAGAAGACCTTGGCAAGGGCCACAAAATTAGGGATTTAACAATCAAATGTATCTTCAGCCCCCACCAAATTGGAATTCTTGGTAGAAACCTTGGCCTCAACCTCAATCTCAATCTCAACCATGGGCACAAGGAGTACAAAATCCTTATGGGATATTTTCTCAATATTATCAATATCCTCCATCATATCAGAATTATCCTCCCCCACACATTCCACAACAAAATCAGCAGCCACAAATTCAAAATCAGAACCCTCAACTTTCATTACCATTTCCACAACAAAACCAAAGTCCTCAACTCTTACTTCCATTTCAACAAAAACCAAATCAGCTACCTGCCCAACCATTACCAAGCCCCAACAACAAAAGTCCTCAGAATGCTTACATGGTAGAAGGACAACAATTTCCAACTTATATGATCACTCCTCTAGATCTTAATGATGTTCAACTGAGATCTGGTAGGATATTAGAAAAGGAAAGGCCTTTTGTAATTATTCAGGAACAAGACAGTTCTGAGGAAGATTCCCTAAAGGTCAATAAAAGTTTTGAGGAAACATCTCTCCAAAACCAAAACATTGAAAAAGAAAAACAAAAAGAATCAGTGAACACAACTCCTATCATTGAGCAGCCAATATCTACTTCTGCACCTCCTTTTCCTAAAAGACTACAAGTTGATAGAGGAGTAGAAAAGCAGATCATGTTGCCCAATTATGATTTCCTAGATGAATTAAAAAATGTCTGTATCAAAATCCCTTTGTTACAAGCCATTAAGGAGATTCCAATTCTAGCTAAAACAATAAAAGAGTTGAGCATAAAGAAACCAAGAAGAAAAGCAAAAGAAACAAAAAGAATTCACCTGGTAGGAAAAATAGTAGATATAATGATGGGAAAAATTTCCATACAAAAATATGTAGATCCAGGAAGTCCAATTGTGAAAACACATATCAATGGAGTTGAAATTCCAAATACATTGATTGATTTAGGGGCAGCAATAAGCATCATGAGCAAACAAACCATGGAACAGCTCAAGGTTCCTAATCTTCTTTACACACCTACATTACTACAATTAGTGGACAGATCTGTAATCAAACCGGATGGAGTGTTAGAAGATATTTCAGTATCCTTAGATTCTTGGGAATATCCTGTTGATTTTATGATTTTGACCCTTAAGAACAATCTAGGAGGACATCCACTCATATTAGGAAGAAATTGGCTAGTCACAACTGATGCTTTTATTAGCTGTATATCTAGTGATATGTATATTTCTAATGGGAATTCAACAAAGAAATTCACTCTATATCCACCAACAAGAACAATCACAGAAGTAGATGACAAAGAATGGATTGATGATGAAAATGGCATTCAGCCTCTCCTTACTATTTCAAATATTAGTGAAGATAGTCAAATTTTAAATACATTGGAAAATTTTGAATCATCTTCAGAATATGACCATCAACAATTTCAAGAAAAATCTAATGTTGAATATTTGTCATCTAGGCAGATGTCTCTCTATTCTATGGAAGAGTTTGGTAGCTCTACAATTGAAATTTTTCCAGATAAGACATTAAACATAAACAAAAACTTGGAGAAATTACAAAAGGAAAAGCTAATCAAGACATTACAACAACATTCTGCTGCATATGCATGGGAATACACCGACATGAAAGGCATTGATCCTAAGACTTGTATCCATCACATTACATTGAGGAAAATTGCAGACCTATCAGACAACCTCAGAGAATAATGAATCCAATTCTTAGGGAAATTGTGAAAGAAGAGCTGCAAAAACTGCTGAATGTAAACTTCATTTACCTAATTTCAAACAGTCAAGGGGTTTCCCCTTTTGTGATTATGCCTAAAAAGAATGGTAAATGGAGGGTGTGCATTGATTACTGAGAATTGAATAAATATACCCTTAAAGATCATTTTCCTTTGCCCTTTATAGATCAAGTGTTAGATACATTAGCAGGTAAGAAGTATTTCTCATTCTTGGATGGTTTTAGTGGTTATAATTAGATTCAGGTGGCACCTGAAGATCAAGATAAAACCACATTTACTTGTCCATGGGGAATTTATGCCTACCGAATACTTCCTTTTGGGTTATGTAATGCACCTACAACATTCCAAAGAGCAGTACTGGGAATTTTTTCTGATCTAATACATGATTGTGTAGAGGTATATATGGATGATTTTACAGTCTATGGGAATACATTTGAAGAAGCTTTGGAAAATTTGGAAAAAGTTCTTAAAAGATGTAAGGAAGCAAACCTTTCACTAAGCCATGAAAAATGTTTCATGATGTTTACAGAAGGTATTGTCTTAGGGCATCACATTTTAGGAGATGGAATTAAAGTTGATAAATCTAAAGTAGAAGTCATTTCTAAATTATCAATTCCAAATTTCCAAAAGGATGTTCGAAGTTTTCTGGGATTCATAGGATACTATAGACGGTTTATAGGAAATTTCACTAAAATAGCATCCCCACTCTTCAAATAACTCACCAAGGATTGTGAATTCAATTGGAATTCTGACTGCCAGTTAGCATTTGAGACTTTAAAAACAAAAATTTCTGAAGCACCCATCTTAAGAGGTCTAAACTGGAAACTACCTTTTCACATTACAACAAATGCTTTAGACACAGCTCTGGGAGCTGCATTAGGACAAAAAGACTTGATTCCCCATGCCATCTACTACACAAGTAAGAATTTGACTCCCACTGAGTTGAACTATACTGTAACTGAAAAGGAATTTTTAACTATTGTTCATGCAATCAACAAGTTCAGACATTATATAACAGGCTATGAAACCTTTGTTCATACAGATCACTCTGCAATTAGATATTTAATGAATAAACCTATTACTAATGGCAGATTTACAAGATGGCTTTTACTCTTGCAAGAATTCAATATTACTATGCTATATAGACTGGGAAAACAAAACATAGTTGCTGATTTCTTGTCCAGAATTCAGAATATCAGAGATGACACTCCGCTTGAAGATAAGTTTCCTAATGAATATCATTTTGCAGTGACTACTCAAACTCCTTGGCTTGCAGATATTGCTAATTACTTAGTCACAGGGAAATTTACTTCACATTTGCTTCCTAGAGAAAAAAAGAAAAATTATTCAGATAAGTGCAAGATATTCATGGATCACTAATGAATTGTATAAAACAAACCCAGATCTTATGATCAGAAGATGTGTTAGGGAAGATGAAATGCCCGATATTCTTAAGGCATGTCATGATGAGCCATGTGGTGGACACTTTGCTGATAAGAGGACAACCTATAAAATCCTTTCTTTAGGATATTATTGGCCATCCATCTTCAAAGATGCCAAAGAATATGTCAGGAGGTGTGACAGGTGCCAGAGGGTAGGGATTCTTGCTCCTTCAAATGAAATGCCACTACAAGTTCAGGTACTCATTGAAACTTTTGAAAAATGGACCTTAGATTTTGTTGGGCCAATTAATCCTCCATCTAAGCAAAAGAAGTATATATTGGTATGCACTGATTATGTCACTAAATGGGTAGAGGCCAAAGCATTACCTTTTGCTAATGAGCAATCTGTAATTAATTTTATTTTTGAGGACATCTTCACTCGTTTTGATGTTCCAAGAGAAATTGTGACAGATCAGGGATCTCAATTTACATCTAAAATGGTGGAGGGTCTTGCAAAAAATTACAAGATAAAAAATAGGAATTCTACTCCCTATCATCCACAAGCAAATGGTCAGGTTGAATCTACAAATAAGGTGATTAAAGGAATTCTCACTAAGACTGTGCATCTACATAGAAGAGACTGGGCAAAAAGACTCCCTAAAGCCTTATGGGCCTATAGAACTACATGGAGGAACATAAAGGGACATACACCCAATGAACTTGTTTATGGGAAACAAGTCTTGTTCCCTATAGAGTTTCAAATCAAAACCTTCAAGATGGCAGTCCAATTGGGATTGGATTTATCAGAGACACAAAAACATAGATTGGAGAAACTCAATGAACTTGATGAAATCAAACAAGATGCAATCCAAAGAACTAGTATAGTCCAACAGCAAAGAGCTAAATGGCATGATAAATATATCAAGGAGAAGAAATTTCAGGTAGGAGATTGGGCACTGTTGTTTGATTCAAAGTTCAAAGATTTTCAAGGGAAGGTTCAAACTCATTGGCTTGGGCCATATGAGATTGAAGAAGTCTTTAACAATGGAGCAGTGAGAATAAGAACAATATATGAGGAGAAGGTACCTCTTCTTGTGAATGGTCATCAGTTGAAGATATATCAAAAACCAGTTTCAAGAGAGGAGTTCATTAGGATTTTCCAGGATAACTTTGAAATGAAGCTAGTGAAAAAGAATCATTCTTCTCCACTAACTTAGTCTTTATTTTTCCCAAGAAATGACTAATAATAATAATAATAATAAATAAATAAATAATAATAAATTGTATAAGGTTGGAAACCAATAATTCATTGGCATACTTATACAGAAAATAAAGGGTGAAAATCAGAGATTTCTAACATCCTATATTTTCCATTTTCTTTTTGTAATAAGTAGTGACAAAAAGCTACATTTATTTGCAGTATAGAGTCTACAATTTCATGGTCCCTGTCCATCTCATTCAGTTTTCCATTTTGTTTTACAGTTCCACTTCATCTCACTGCCATTTTTCATTTACATTTTATTTTTATAGTTTTACTCCATTTCACCCTATTTTTCATTTTATCTTACATCTCATTCCATCTCACTGTCATAACTCATCTCCATTTCATTTTTACATCCATATTTCATAAGACATATTTCACTTTCTATTCTTTTTCACATTTTGCATCTAGTTCCATTCTGCGGCTAATCTGATTCTGCAGCGACAACTTACTTATCAGCTCTGGCACAATTGTACAACTCACAAATAAATAATGAATGTAGGGAAATTGAAGAATCAAGTTCTGGAGATCAACCATGGTCAAAGTACCTATGGATCAAAACCAAAAGAATTATTAAGCAAAAGGTTAAGTTCTAAGGTAAAATGCAAATTTATTTCAAACAGCAAGTCATAAACATAAGTTATGTATAATATGAATGATCATATGTCTCCTTAACAACTCATCATTTGATTTGACTACCACATCTCCACCACATCTTCCACATTCGATACCCAACGGTCTATAATGATTTCATCATACCACACCTCTGCTACAGTCTCCATACTCTGTACTTAAAACGGTCTCTAATAACTCCATCTGCTAACGGTCACAACCACGATATGACCAAAGTATTCACGTCTCTCCAAACCCTCACTATCTACTTATTCCATACAAACCCATCGTTCTTTTTCACCATACCCGCAAATAGTCCATTTCATAGACCAGGAGAGTAATTCTGAAGGTTAGCAAATTCTACAAAACAGAGACCATGGGACTCATTGTCAGGGCAGAGCCCATAGGGGCAAAGTTTATGGAAGGGTACCCACAACTTAAGGAGATGTTGCAGAAGAAAAGATGGCTCAAATTCATTGAAAATTTTGATGGATATCACAAAATATTTTGCTATATCATTCAATGGTATAGAAGTAGAGATTGGAGACATTAAGTTTATAGTAATAGAATCTTACATATCAGAGGCTACAAAACTACCAAGACTTGGTGAGAGATGGTTCAAAAACAAAGAATTCCACATTGAATCTTGGAAGGTAATCCTCAAGAACCCAAGTATGGATGTCACCGTGGTTAGAAAAGGAATTCCTATTTCAGCACTCAAAAATAAATGGAGAAGCATGCTTTTGATATTACAAAAATATATTACCTATGAGGGAAGATTTAGGTGTATGTATGTTTATCACATACGTTTATTGATGAACTTTCTAGAAAATGGAAACATCAACCTCCCTTTCTTCCTTCTAAATAGTCTAAGGAGAATAGCTTCAAATGTACATAAGAAAATAGAATCCCTGGAGACAACCATGTACCATCATGGGTTAGTCAAAATACTGGTTGAGTATCATCTGAAAAGAATAGGAGACACCTGGGAAAACTTTCTGATAAGAAACCGTTTCCAAGAGACACCAGAATCTCTTGAAAAATATAGTATTAGAAAGAGTAGGAGAAAGAAGACTAATCTAACCATTGAAAGAAACCCTGATCCTTCAACACAGAAAAATGATGAAGAACCATTCTTTGAAAAAATAACAGAGATCAAATAGAAAATCAAGCAGAAGAAGAAGATGAAAAAAAAATTTGGTGGAATTACTGAGAACATACTTGAATCTCCATTACAACAAGATGATGAACAACCAATCTCTGAAAAACTAACAGAGATTAGGAAACAAATCAAGAGGAAGGAAAAGAGAAGAAGGGTACAAAGGAGGAGAACATAAAACCCCTGCAACTTAGAAGGAGCTCTAGACTCTGAGGTATGGTGAAGAAGGTATCATCAAAGGAAATAGAGTTCATAAATCTAGAAGAAGAAACTCTAGTATCATCTCCTGAAAATGTTCCATTTACATACAGTCCTCAAAACTCTCCTAGACAGTATTTTGAAGGCAACCCTAGTAGAGGATCCCAAGCATAGATCTAGTACAACAACAAATTTATGATTACATAGAATCTCTGGAAAAGAAAAGTTCCTCAATGGATCCAGGATCCTCAGCCAATCCAGAACAGCCTATTAATCCACAAGAACCTCTGACTAACCCCGTCAAACAAGAAATCTATGAGTTGGAGATATTGAACATGCATATTAAGAAAGAAAATGAAAACCTGAAGGAACAAAGCAAACTGGATAAAGCCTTTTGTTTAGTCAATTTAGTGTGTCCTAAATTGCTACATTAATTATCAATCCAGGAGTCGTAGACTGATGAAGTGTGGTGCACTATATGTGCAAGACAGCCCCTTGCTTACCTTTTTGTCGTTTTCAATTTTTATTTTGTTTTGGGGGTTTTTATCTTTGTTTATCTCCTAATATGAATGGAAATCCTATCCCTGAGTTTTAAGAATACTCTTAGAAGGCAAGTATGGATATAGATTTTAAGGCAATTATGTCTTCTATAATTATTTCCAAAGCTTAACACTTCAGAGGGTCTTAGAACATACTAGTGGTGAAATTAATACTTGAACAAGAATAAAAATGTGTTGCTATTCAAATCAAGCAAATAATGAACTACTGATCATGAAACCATTATCTCTGCTGCTGTCTAAATACAGAAAAATGAATTAAGCTACTACACTCAAACAAATCAAAAACTGTGATCTAGTAAAAGTAAAATCAATTCACATCATTCATTGTCCGATACCTCGCCAGGTAGTCTAAGCTATGGCTTTCGGAGATAATGTCAATGATATGAGCAAGTTCATGTCTAATTGTAGAAAAGTAAAACTAAAATCAAATCACATCACATCATTCATAGTCCGATACCTCGCCAAGTAGTCTAAGCTATGGCTTTCGGAGATAATGTCAATGATATGAGCAAGTTGATATCTAATTGTAGAAAAGTAAAACTAAAATCAAATCACATCATTCATAGTCTGATACCTCGCCAGGTAGTCTAAGTTATGGCTTTCAAAGATAACGTCAATGATATGAGCAAGTTGATGTCTAATTTGCAGAAAAGTAAAACTAAAATCAAATCACATCATTCATAGTCCGATACCTTGCCAAGTAGTCTAAGCTATGGCTTTCAGAGATAACGTCAATGATATGAGCAAGTTGATATCTAAACTAACTAACAAAGCAAGTGAATAAGACTAAAATCAACAAAACAAAACTGGGATTAAAAAAACTAAGAAAAGCAAAGTCAGCAGAGAGGCTAATTCTATGTCACTAATTATTGTGAAAACTGTATGAAAATGCCCAGGCCTACTCTATCCTGAAACATACACACACTGATCAGTGTTAACAATATACAAATCTTGAAAGATCATGTACATGAGTGAAATGTTAATACCATAGCAAATGAAATATACACAGGTGGATAACTATAAAATATGTGCAATGAAAATAAAGAAACAATGCATAAAACTTTATAGCAATAAGGAAAACGAAACCTCAGCATGCAAGGGCCCTCTGTATGGCCTTGGTCAACAGGCTATCAGTCCAAAATTATGCTCACGCGATCATATAAAAACATAGTCTTCTTTATAATTCAAAACAGAGGAAGAATCCTCTCATTACCACAGTGGGATTAGTGTCATGGCACAGTAGACTTAACAACAAAATTACATCAACAAAAGACTAACTCTATGCGTTTGGAAACGCGTTATTTATAACAAAAGCTTCATAATTGTTTTCCTGTGAAACTACGTCAACAGAGGACACGTAAAAGACAACATCCATGAATTTAGCATAATGGTTGCTGAGATTATTCAATCTATCAAAAGTGGCTATTGGATTCGCATCGTGGGGTAGTCTATAGCTGTCAACATGACCCCAGGGATATAGAAACGGCCACGAATCCTTCACGTGTTTGAAAACGGAGTCCTGTTGCTGTAGGACTCCTATGTTTGACCAATGCTTGACCACCATTGACCACAACTTTCTTTAATGAATCCGGCTGAACCAATAGGACCTGATCCATGTCCAGGTCATTCCTGATCTGCCCACGTGTCTTGTTTTTCCTGATGACACTTGCAACCTGGAGTTTAACAAAAATAGCTGCGGAAAGTTGAATCAACTGCGGAAAGTGGCTACATTCCACAGCTAATGAGAAAAATCTATGTCAAACAGCAAACACAAAAACATAGTTAGAAAACCACTTAAATGCTCTTTTAAAATCAATATGCAATGATTTTGATAGCTTATGAGGTCCAGGTGAGGGGAAAAAGTCTAGGAAAGTGTGTAGGAGATATGTAGTTTCAAGACTCAACACCATTCATCACAATACAATACTGCACCTAGGGCTATGGTACAAGAAGAATAGGAAGTTGAAGAGGAAGAATAGAAACTTGAACAAAATAGTGATCAACCTTAAATACAAACTTCTCATGAAGAAACCCAGGATGGCAGTCACTTCAAAAAGAAGAAAGAGAAGAAAGTTAGATGTACTGGAAAAGGTATTTGAGCAGATGCAATAGGAAACAAGAGTTCACAGTTTTGGAAAAATTGCATGGGGACATGTAATGGTTTTGCAGTGGGGGTATGTTGGCTCTCAGAATTAGTCTCTCCTTTACAACTTTTCTCACTTATTTCTCTTGTTTTTCCATAAAAAAATGGATTCCCATCACTGATAAATGATAGATGTTGTCTCAAGGAAGACATTAAATGATTGACATGTTATACTTTTATGTTTTTTCTATTTGAAATAAGTTTTTGCAATTTAGCTATGGAACATAGCCCATTCTGTAGCGAATCGTGTATTCCGTAGCTACTTCCATGGTTGAACGGGTTACAGGTGTCAAGTGAGGAAACTGGCCACATGGACATCTCTAGACTGGTCATGACATGGATCTCATCCTAGTCACCCAACCCAGATCGACAAAAATGCCAGCTCAAGACCATAGTGAAAGGTGGAGTCAAACAAAGAAACCCAGGAGTAGTAGGACTCTATGTCCACTCTTCATGGCTAATTAATAATCTGACAATTTTTTTGTAGCGTTAACTTGAACCAACCACCGATGATAACAGTTTCATGTAACCATCTCACTGAATTAAAGTCACCTGTAGCTGATCAACCCTTTACGCAGATATGTTTTGATACGTGGAGACCACCTGTAGCTTAATTCTCTCAAAAGATAGTTAGGAATATTTCTTTAAATATTAGTTGTACAGAACTGAGAAGGGTTCGAATTTCTATATGTATTAAGCTCAAACTTACATCTCTGTAATTTTGGAACTTATTTTCCTGTTAATACTATGAAGCCGTGTTTGACCAAGTGATCATTTGCAAGAGTATCTTCAACTAGTTAGCAGCTCAACTTAGTGAGTTGCAGAGGGCCCCTGCACTGAAGGAGGTTTTTCTTTTGTTATTTTGTTTACTGTTCAACTTAGTTTCATTATTTACTTTTAAGCAGTGTTTGTAGTTTAGATTGATTTCCTGTAGCTTGTTTTATTTCAATTCTGTTCAGTAATAGAATGTTAGAATTCAATGGTGCAATCTTTTTTCTCCTATCTGTTTCATAAATGAAACTTGTTTTGTTTTAACAGGGTAAGGTGCAAAAGTAACAAGGATGCATTGTTGATTAGCTTGCTTACTATTTTGTGTGGATTGCCAATGCATTGTGTGGATAAATGTTTTTGTCATCTAAATTGTTGAACACTCACTTCACACAAGGATCGAAATCAATTAGTGACTCTCTGCATATTTGATTTAGTTCTCTAAAACTATAAAGTATAGTAAGTTGCTTGTTTTCCATCTCAAGAAAGTTATCTTTCAAAATTGGAGGCTTGGACAACTAAAAGTGCATTAGTCAGTTTTCCTTCTTTGTAATTATTTCAATTTTCCTTACAGCTTCACCTTTTTAATTTTGACTTAGGATTAAATGACAGGTCAGGATAGATACTCTGTTTTTCCTTCCTTTAACTTAGAATCTGATTAGTTCACCTTTGGGTAATTTAGACCCAGTTTCTCATAATTCAAACTATACATCATTAGGAATTAAGGAAACCCCCAAAACAAAACAATATAAAAACACAAAACAACAAAGTAAGAAGGGTTAACTAGAACATACAGTGCACTACACTTCATCAGCTTACGAGCCTCGGTTGATAATTTATGCAAAGCAATTTAGGAAACTAAATTGACTAAACAGACCCCATGGGATTTGGATCAAAGACTGAAGAGTATGATTCACGAAGCTAACATGACCTTGACAGGGGGACAACACTGCACATGGTTTGTAACATCACTAATGCTGCATTTAAGGATGGCGCTATCACAACAGAAGTTATCCACCCAAGCCGAAGCTTTGGAGATTGCAATGAGACTACACGAGACCCCAATACGAGATCCTGACCTGGAAGTCCAACAAATCCATGTGCAATTGCAAAATTTGTGTCTGGAAATGCAGATCTTAAAACAAGTTAGGACAACTCACCCAAAGGGGTGCGAGGAGGTATGGTGCATAAAGTGCAAGGGACAGGGACACTACGAGGACCATTGTCAAGTCTTTGTGAACTACTTGGCGACAGGAGGGCCGATGCAATTAAGACAGGAGGCACAAGCAGGACCGAGCACAGCGCCTGCATTATGGTCTGAAATTTGCCAGATAGGAGGAAAACATGCTACGGATAATTGTCATCTATTATAGAAGTATACGCAGACGTCCCAACAATTATTCTGTAATTTCTGCAGGTCGGTAGGCCATGATGAGCGCACCTGTAGAAGTTATGAACTGATGATGGATCAGACTCTTGCCTACAAAGTGCAAACTGAAACGTGAACCCTCGATCCAAATGTAGGGATAGAGCGCGCTAGATTTTAGGGGCACGGACGAGGTCGAGGTGGAATGGGACCAGGAAGGGGTCGCAGACAGCTAATTTGTTACAATTGTGGAGGGCCAGGGCATTATGCCCGTGATTGTACAAATCCAACGAGAGCATCATGTTTATATTGTACTCAGTTTGATCATGAGATGGAGGACTGCCCTACACTGATAGCGAGGCTATGCGATAAAGGGATACTCCAGCCTCCCCCGACTCAGAATTTACAAATGATGAGGTTTGAGCTCTGTGAAGAGGACACGAATGTAAACATCATACTTCGAAGCTGTATCATGACAAGAGATGACAAAGGTAACCAGCCTAAAGAAAGTGCGTGGGTTCACAAGGCTCCTACAAAGGAACCTAAATTTGATTTGGAGCACGCAAAGGAGACATTCATGGAAGCTAAGAAGAGTTTCACGGAGGCCTCCACTTTAGGTAGTAAGGATCAACTAGAGCTGGAGATGGATCTTTAAATGCTCACTACCTTTCTGGAGATGTGCATGAAGCTGCTGCAGAACTGCAAGGCTATGAAGGGACTGGAGAAACTCATCACTAGGTGCGCGGGGTCAGGAGAACCATGCATAGTCTAGAAGCTCAGGAAGCACACATCGCGAACCAGAAGGGAAATGAGATTCACTGCACAAATCGAAGAGTATGAAATGGATCAAGTGATTCTGGATTTAGGATCAAACGTGAATGTATTGCCAAAGCAGACATGGGAGTGCATGGGTAGGCCCGCGTTGCAATGGTCCCCTATTCAATTACGAATGGTGAACCAGCAGAAGATCCTACTGAATGGAAGATTGCAGGTAATAATGGTAGACATCAAAGGCGTGAGTGTGCTTGCAGATTTCGAAGTGATAGAGATTGTCAATGACAACAATCCCTATCCTGCGCTACTAGGAATAGATTGGCCATTGATATGAATGGAGTGATAAACCTGAAGAAGCGCAAAATGATTTTTGAGAAAAAGGCACTGCACATAGTGGTACCTTTAGACCCTACAGAAGGATCGCGCTACACAGAGCCAATGTGCAATGACGCGAGCAACGATGAGCTACACTGTATCTACAAGATAACCACTCGGTAACAAGATTGGGTAAATTCTGCAGCTAATGGCAGGATTTCGTGGGAGCGCGAAAGCTCCTGCACATGAGATTCAAATGAGGAAATAGAACGATGGCAGAACCAATTACACGAGGTAACCACGCTCAATTGCAACATGATGGTAATATCATTGCGTTGCGTGACAACAGAGGTAAGGGATCTACCTATTTATGACCGGTTGATAGCGGTGGATGAATTCCTGAACAAATTTGAAAGAGAAGTGCCAAAAAAGCAGTGTTTTGATGCTCTGAAATGGGCACTGCGCACTACGCCTGCAAGGTGGTGGGGTACACATCAAAGAAGTCTTGAGGACTGATGCAGATGCAGAAGGAAGATGAGCCTATGATCTGGGAAACTGTAGATGTGGCTTGCAGACAAATATGACGAACGGGATGATCCATGTACACTCCTCGTGAAATGGACCAAGGTCTACGGGGAAGAGCCACAACCTGAATGGGTGCATTTGTTTTGTCATACTCTGGATGTCATACCCATGAATTGGTATACTGAGATGGAGCTCCACCATGGCATGAGTGAATGGGACATCTTGCACGAAGGATTCTTGCTAACCTTCATGTTTGAAGATCGTTGGTGGGATACTATTCATGACATGCTACAAGTAGTAAAAGCAGCTATCTTCAAAATACCCCAGGAGCCAATGGAAGTGCTTCAACCGAAATGGGTGACACAGCTAAGCTACGCGCTGGAGTGTTACAAAGTAAATGTTGAGGAGGATGATGAGGACCCATGAAATATTAACATTCCAGAAACAGAAGGTTGTTGCGAGGTTCGAGGACCATTGATTGAGGATCCCGACATCACCGCGCTGCTAAAAACGAAGCAGGTAAACATTGGAATGGAGGCGGAACCAAAGTATGCAATGCTTGGAGACTATTGGGATGATGCCATGGTGGATAAAGTCGTTGAGTTACTCTACGAATACCAAGACTTATTCCCGACCAAAATTATGGAATTAAAAGGGATCGTTGGCGACTTAGGGATGATGAAGATCACCCTAAAACCCGACACGAAGCTGGTCAAGTAGAGGCAAAGTACAAGGAAAAGGTCCGCGTAGAATTGGACAAAATTCTCACAGCTGGAATTATTTAGCCGATGGAAGAATCCGACTGGGTGAGTCCTATGGTAGTACAGGAGAAAAAGCAGAAGGGTGAAATAAAAATATGCGTGGACCTCAGGAAGCTGAACAATGCCTGTGTACACGACCCATTCTCGACACCGTTCACAGATGAAGTCTTGGAAAATGTTGCAGACAAGAAGCATACTTGTTCATGGATGGGTTCTCGGGGTACCACCAGATCAAGATCACGCAGGAAGACAGGAGCGAAACGACCGTCGCAAAGAAATGGGGCTTCTTTCAATACACCGTTATGTTGTTTGGATTGAAGAACGCACCAGTCATCTTTTCATGCATCGTTGTTCCCGCATTCAAAGAATACATCCACAAATTCTTGGAGGTCTATCTGGATGATTGGAATGCCTTTAGATTAGTTAAGCACCATGTAGCAAGCTTACGCTTGATGCTAGATACTTTCCAATGACACCAGATTGCGCTGAACCTTAAGAAGTGCACATTTTTCGTTCCCTTTGCAAACCTGTTGGGACATGTGGTCTGCAAACAGGGATTGATGGTGGACCCTGCGAAGATTTCCGTTATTCTAAATTTGGAAGTACTGCGAAGTGTTAAATAGCTGCACATTACCTTGGGACACACCGGGTACTACAAAAAGTTTATCAAAATCTATGCCCAAATCACCGCGTCGATGGAAAAACTGTTGAAAAAGGATGTTACATTTTGCTGGAATAATGATTGCATGAAAAGTTTGGATGTCTTGAAGGGGAAATTGGCCTCTACTCTAATCTTGGTCTTCCCAAAATGGGATGTGGAGTTTCATGTCCATGTTGATGCGTCGTGTATCGTGTTTGGAGCAGTGCTCACACAGGAGGGAGGGGATCGCTTGGATCAACCTATCGCACTTGCAAGCCGGAGGTTCTCCAAAGTAGAGAAGAACTATTCCACCACCGAGCGTGAGGGTTTGGCAATGGTGTACACGCTCCAAAAATATAGACACTATTTGCTCAGAGGACATTTCAAGATGTATATCGACCATTCCGCACTGAAATACCTAGTCAATAAGCCTGTGTTAGGGAGGCGCATATGTAGATGGCTCTTATTGTTCCAGGAATATGATTTTGAGGTTGTAGTAAAGTCGAGATGCCTGAACACAGGATCGGATCACTTGTCGCGCATTAAGATGGGCGAGGAACCTACTAGTTTGGAGGAAGGATTACCTGATGCACAACTCTTTGTGGTGAGTGTCGCAGATGGGCACTTCAAAGATATAATCCATTTTCTGACAATAGGGACTACGTCAAAAGAATACTCCGTCCAACAGCAGAAGGAATTGTTGGTGTGCACAACGAAATTTTCTGTCATCACGGGGCACCTATATAAAATGGGAAACGATGAGATATTGCAAAGATACGTACTTGAATTTTAACGAACTCAGATCCTCGCGGAAGCACATCGGGGCACTGCAGGAGGACACTATGCAAGATGAGCAACTACACAAAAGATCCTTCGCACAGGGTTGTGGTGGCCAACCTTGCACCAGGATTCGTAAGCACACTGTAAGGCCTATGATATATGTCCAAGGACTGGAAAACCTTCGCGAAGGGACGAGATGCCATTGAATCCGCAATTGACACTATTGTACGATTTAACCCCATACAGAAATTACTTGCATACGAATTCTAAAACACAGAAAATAAACAATGCGAGAGCATAACACATAAAACACATATACACAGAGATTTTCCCTTGGATCCCAAAACCAGGACTACCAGCTTGATTTTTCATTATGTTCCTTTCAATGTTACAATACATATTATACATGTTGAAGCATCCAATACCATGGACCAAAAACTGTCGCGTCCAAAACCATGGACCGAAAACCGAAAATCATGCACAAAATCATAGGTAGGTCTACCCAACCTAATATAGGGTCCATAGAGGGGGGTTACCTGCACCCCTCAAACCCCCTGTGACCCCCCCGCTACGCAATCAATGCAACGAAAGGGGGGTTCCGCCCCCCCTCTAACCCCCCGGTTAACTACGTGGGCTAGTCGTGGAAAGAATATAACACAACCCAACATTCTCCCACTTGTTGTTTTCTTTCCACAGGGGGCCACAAGAGAGCTTAGTAATTTATCCAGCCCTGCAACGCCCATTGTTTCTCTACACCAAGAGAACTTCTCAGAGCTCATATATTTTTCCAATGCATCTGCAATATTCTTCAAAGTGTCCACCTTTACCAGCGACACCTTTTTATCTTCTATCATATCCATCACAAAGTGATATTGAACATCAATGTGCTTTGTCTTTGAATGATATGCAGGGTTCTTTGCCAAGAAAATTTCACTCTGGTTGTCACAGTCTATCCTTATAGCTCCTTGTACTAACCCCATAATTGAACACAATGTCTACAACCAAACTGCTTCCTTGCTTGCATGAGTGGTTACCATGTATTCTACCTATGTAGTTGATAGTGCCACTACAGATTGTTTCTTACTCATCTAACTGACTGCACTTCCAAATAGGTTAAACACATACCCACTTGTAGATCTTCTCTGATCCAAATCTCTAGCCCAATCTGCATCAACAAAGCCACGAATATCCAACACTCTGTCCAATCCTGGTCTTCCTTGGTAGCACAAACCATAATCAATAGTGCCACGCAAATACCTGAAAACTCGCCTCACTGTTGTCTAGTGCTCCTTCCCTGGTTTTGACATAAACCTGCTCAATACTCCCACTGCATGTGCAATGTCTGGTCTAGTACATACCATTGCATATAGCAAGCTACTGACTGCACTTGAATATGGAACACAGGACATGTCCTCTTCCTCTTCTTGTGTCTTGGGACACTGTTCATCAGATAACTTAACACCTACAGGAATAGGAACCTTCACCGATTTACTATCCTGCATATTAAACCTCTGCAGTATTGTCTCGACATAATTCCTCTGGTTTAACCAGAGATTCCTCTTTGCCTGGTCTCTTTTAATTTCCATGCCCAAAATATAGTTTGCAGCACCAAGATATTTCATGTCGAATTTGGAGGACAACTGGGTCTTCAAATCCAATTTCTTTGTCATTTCCAACCAGCAACATATCATCCACATTGATGAGCCCTAAAACCAATTTCTTTGTCATTTCCTTGCTGCCATAAAACCACTGTTCTTTCTTCTTCATGCAATTTCTAGTGTTATATTCTTAGTTGCAAAAGTTAGTACCAGTTGTGGTTACATGCTTAGATCCATTCTAGCTTGGTTTCCATAGTTTTTTTACATGATTTTCTGCCAATAAACTTCTGTTCATCATGCTTATGGTTTCTAGGTCAAATTAGGTTAAAGTGGCTAGATCCTTGGTTTTCTTAGTCTTTGTTTGGTTAGTTTTGAAAAATAACGTGCAGAGCATCTATAATACCTCCTCTCCTACCCTTACCCCATCAATTCAACCTACTTCATCCTCTAACTCAGGTTCTTTCCTCTCGTTCGCCACATTTTCTCACTTTTCCCTAGCTCCTACATTCTTGCACAACATTGCTTCTCTTATCTTCGAACCGACCCAATCGCCTTAACCACTCTTCATCCTCATGCACCAAGTCCTAGACCTCTTCACAGCCTCATCTAACCTCCATTTCCACTTTCCCACCGGTTTTTCCTCCATAAACCCCCAAAAATCCTCTCTCGGCTCTTCCTGTAGAAACATCCTGTAGAAGCTACAGTACATCCTGTAGAACCCCTGCAGACTTCCTGTAGAAGCTCACAAAAGTGGTTTCTTGAGATTCAATCACTGTGAAACTCTCTGGAAGGGTGCTAGGGACCCCTTAGGCCCTCTTCTCACCTTCCCAACCTCCTGCAAGTGCCCTCGCCATTTCCTTTCATCAACAACCTCTGCACAGTCAAAAACAGTTAAAGCACATGCATAATAATTCTGCCAACTTACTCAAAAATACAAAAAGATGTTTCTTTTCAGATTTCACTTCAGAAGTAGCTTAGACACATGCACTTAACCTTCCAAAGAATCAATGGCATCTTTTCCAGTAGCTTTCGTCCTTTTTCTTGCATCAGTAGGGCTAGTTGGTAAAACTAGGGTTTTCTAGGTTTTGCATTTCCATTCAGCTTTTTAGTTTCTTTCTGCAAGTAGATTAGCCCCCTTTGAGTTAGCTTTCATCCATTAGTTAAAATCTTCTTCTAAGAGCTCATAGAAGTTGG
Organism: Pinus tabuliformis; assembly: GCA_031772625.1. NCBI lineage: Eukaryota > Viridiplantae > Streptophyta > Pinopsida > Pinales > Pinaceae > Pinus > Pinus tabuliformis. Next base: position 232,585,485 of record CM062805.1, read on the forward strand.
CTTAAGCTCCTAGTGGACTTGTGCCAACTGATCAAGTGACAGCCGCGGCAAGAGCTAGTACTTGTGCATATAGCACCGTCGCTTCTAATTTTGTTACGAACTACCGGGTTGATAAAATTAAAGAAGGGAGTTCCAAGAGTTGCAACATTATTGCTGCAATACTGGGGCCCACCATCTTTTTGGCGTCATTGCCGGGGAAGCGTCAGAGTATTGGTGATTGCTGCTTTTCTTCTATTTTCTACTACAACCTTCTGCTAAGTAGTTTATTTCAGCAAACATAGAGTAGTTGTTTCATTTCCATTCCGCAATTTCATTTCCGCAAAAGTAGATTAGAAATTTCCTACTTTCATTTCATTTCAGCAAGCGTAGATTAGACATTTCCCGCTTTCATAGATTAGCATTTCAATTCCGCAATTTCAATTCTGCAAGCGTAGCCTAGCATTTCATTCCTGCAATTTCATTTCAGCAAAATAGATTAGTCCTTTCCTGCTTTCATTTCAATTCTGCATTTTCATTTCAGCAAGATAGTTAGTTGCAGTTCAATCTATTTTAGTTTTTGCAGGTACAAGTAGAAAAAGAAACAAAAATCAACGAAAAATATTTCCTTTCATGCCTTGTAGGAGTAGAGGTAAGTTAGAAAAATATTTGCACAACACCCCCACTACTTCACACAGCCAACCTTCTCTTCTTCGATGGCTGTGATTAAGAAGAACCCCTAGGTGGACAGTAAGACATATTTGAAGAACCTATAGGGGAGAAGAAGAAGAAAACATTCCTCTGGAGTAAATGGCCGAAAACAAAAATGTTGGGAGCAGTACCTTTTCTTCCAACTCATCCATTGAAGGTGAAATTGGAAACATGTGGGAAGATTTCAAGAGCGAGGTGAGGCAGTTTATTGCCATGCAACTGGATACCTTCCGAATCCAACAAAAGAAAGAGGAAGCTCAGAAGGCTTTGGCCATCTTTTTTCCCAGGTGTATGAGGAAGCATCTTAAGAATGAGTGTCCATTGCACTCCATAGAAGTGTGTTTTGTCTACGAAGAAGACCATCTTATGAATCAGTGCCCTTCCTTGCCCGGGCTTAAAGCTGCATATCAAAGGGCCAAAGGAGCCACTAAACCACTCTATTATATGAACCAAAGGAGGCCACATGGACCCATACCTTACCAGCAGGGAATGCAAGGGACATCCCAGACCTATTACAACCCCTATCAAGCCACTTCCATGCCTTCTTGGGGTTCCCCTACTCATCCTTCCTAGTCCACACCTCCTCCTTGGTCCTTCACATCTCAATATCATGCTCAACCAGCTACTCATCCATTTCACCCCTATGCTCAGCCACAACCTAAGTGGAATGCACCTCATCAGGGGTGGAGGCCCCAATACAACACTCCTCCCGCTCCTTTTCCTCCACCACCTGCCCAACCACAACCCCATCCACATCCATCTCAAATATACACCCCCACTCAACTACCCGTACCACCATTTCCAAACCTACCCATTGGAGTAGCTCAACCCAGTTGCAATGCTGAGGCATAACATGTACAAACAACTCCTCTTGAGCTCAATGATATTCACCATAGCTCAGGAAGAGTTTTGCACGAAAGAGACTATATTGAAAGCATTGAAGAACCACATCCAGAAAAAGGAGAGTCAAAAGAGGAGATCAAAGAACCATGGGCTACATTTGATGAAGAGAAGACATCAGAATCAAAGATCGAGAGAGCTCCCTCATGGTTACCATCAAATCCTCCATGTATTTAAGAGAAAAATCAGCAAAAAGAGGAAGATGAGAAGGTCATGGTAGAAGGTGATAGGAAGAATGATCCAGATCAGCTAAAGGACCAAGGATATCAGAGCTATATTGAGAAATGGTTCCAGACGGTCACTAAGTTGCAGTAGTACTACCTTCCTCAGCTATGTTTGATCCCTTCAAAGTCAAATAATTTGGTCTCTGAAATCCAGATCCCTGTCAAAGCATGCATTTCAAGCCTCCACATCATTTTGTCTCTAATCTCGATGTGCACATGGTTCCATTGGAAGTATTCTTATACTTGAAAATGATTTTGTTTTTCAAGTAAGGTAGGGTAGGAGAAAAGAAAAAAGAAAAAATGAAAAATAAGAGAAAAAAATAAAAATCTAAGGTGAAAACCTCCTTGGAGGCACCTCAAATTGGCTCATTGATTGAAAACCTCCATGAGGCGGTCAATGGGTTGGAAAGAATAGAAAAGGAAAAGAGAATAAGATCCCTGGGTGAAAACCTCCCTTGGAGGCGCCCAGGACAGGCAATTAGGGTGAAAACCTCCTTGAGGCGCCCTAGTTGTTTTCAAAAAAAAAAGAAGAAAAGAGAAAAAGAAAAATAAACCTAATTTCTATTGAATAATTGTAGGTTGCAGCAAGGACATTGCAGGTTAGGAGGACCGCTCAAAACAAATACAAAGGAAGTTCTGTGGCTTCTATAGGAAGCCTAAAAACAGGCCAAAATTGATCTCCGAAGAAGACCTGAAGGTTGGGAATATGTCCATGAGGCCTGCATGCATCCATGTTTCCATCCCTCACCCTTCTCTATTATTTTTTTCCATCTCATTGTGCTTCTTTCCTAAAAACTGTGTTCTACAGGAAGTTCCTGTAGAAATTACAGGAAGCTAGAAATGGATAGGGATTTTGGCGAACATGATAGCTTCCTAAAGGGTTCATAAGTCCTCCTACAATCCTCAAACCTCTCCTCCATCATTTCCATGCCTGCATCACAACCCAAGCTCATTTTTTCTTACCATGCAAAAAACAACAGAATGCTTGGAAGCAAAAATACACAGTACATAAATTTGTTTTTCCCCTCACGTGAAAACCGTGCATCCATTTACAAAACCGTTTTACGGGAAGTTGTATAGGGATGATGGAAACATGCCCGAGCAATTTCAGCCAATTCTGATGCACGGTTTCCAAGAAATCAGCCTCCATCACCTTCAGCCATTTTTTCATTTTCTCCATATCCGTGCATCCATTTCAAAACCTGTTTCATGGGGAGATGCATATAGGTGATAGTAACCTACCCAAGCAGTTTCAGCCGATTCTGATGCACGGTTTCTGAGAAATTGACCTTTATAATCTTCAGCCATTTTCAGTTTTTCTCGATATCCGTGCATCCATTGACCACAATTTTTCTATGGGAGGTGCATAACAATGATAGAAGCATGCTCAAAAAGTTTCAGGTCAATCCGATCTATCGTTTGGGAGCAATGGAGAAAACAAGTTGCTGTCCTGTAAAAATTCAGCGTCAACAGCCTGAGGGTGCAAATGTGAACATTGAAGCAGGCTCCTGCAGCGTAGGTCCAGCCAGAGGATACCTGCACAAGAAAAATCACCATGAATCAGCAACCAAGCCAGCATGCAACCACAGAAACAAAGGCATGCAGCAGAAGGAAAGGCCACAACACCTCACAGCAAATGCATTCAACTTCCAGGTACGTGACTAAACTCGTTCCTCTATTGCATGAATGTAATTTGAGAACTACGTGAACAATGAGATGGTTGTGATTAAAAAAATCAGTGGCCAGCTAACTGGCCACCCTCATCCAGTTCAAACAGCACTCGGTGGGTGAATACGACACGTGTGCTCAGCCATCTCAGGAAGAAAACTGAAAACAGGTAGTAAAACTCCAGCGTGATTGATGGACGTGATTACAGGTAGAGAACAAACAGTCTTGTGAACATGATGGACATGATTAGTGGTGGTTGTTTAAATGGTCTGCATGGGGCCAACCTGCATTCAGCCAGCTCACCCTCCATCAATGAAAGTCTCCATAAAACAGCCAATCAAACTCTCACCTCCGTTGTTTCCATTTTATCATCGTCCTTGCAGCTGCAACAAGCTCCATACCAGCTCCATAGTAGTGAATCAGTCTTTCTCGGCCATTTTTCAAAACCCTCCTGAAGCGTAGTTTCGTTCTACAGGAAACGAGAGCCGTCTATAGGAAGGCTTCTACAGGAAAGGCAGAGAGCAGCTCTGCGGAAGGAAAACCCAAAATTTTCATCGAACTTCAAGCTCAAAACGAGGTAGGATCGGGGAAGCTTCTTTGTGCATGATTTGTTTGTGCAAAGTGGTGAATTGAACATGGCCTAAGATTGGAAAATCAGTGAAAAATCTGCTTGTGAATTGGAAATAAAAAGTTTGCCTGTGTGTTGCACTGAGTTTCTCAGTTGTGTCTGCATCAAGATTCTTCTCCATGTTTCCTGTTTCTAAAATTCTCTTATAAGGAAGGCATATGCAGCTGTGAGAGCCAGCCTGTGGATGAAAATTTTAAAATTTGCATATCTGAATGTGTCCTAAGAAGAAAACTTGGTCTCTGTCCTCTGTCTGTAGAAGCAAAACTCTTCCTTTCATAACCAGATAGCTGAGAGCTGAGTCACAACAGTCTTGAAACTAGCATTCCCTATTTTCTTCTTCAGTCACTGGTTGAATGTGGGACAAAAATGAATGAAGGGATTCCAGACCAGTTGGCCCATCATGGGCTCATCAAATTATTAGTAGAAGACGCCCTGCACACCTACACTGTCCCCATATCATGGGAAATCTTCCGAAACATGTCTCGAGATGACAATATCAGAGTTTTGGCCGAAAATATCACCCCATCCAGTAGTGAGGAAGAAGAACACATTGAAAAAGGTGAGAAAACCAATGATGAAGAAACACAAGACACTCAGGCACAGCAAGAACAGAGAGAAAAAGGAGAAATGGGCCAGGTTGCTGAGCCTAAAACAGAGGTGCAGTCAACAGCACAAACACCACGGGAAAAAACGATTGCAGAGTAGAGCCGAGAGGGCTGAAAAAGTCCAACTGAAGAGTGTCACAGCCAAAGCAACCACACAGAAACAAAAGGAGAAAAACATAGTCAGCAAAACAGGCAGAAATAGGCACAGGGATTTCTACAGGAAGCAGGGAAAAAGAGCAGCAAGAGGAGAAATCACCCGAGATATTGGCTAGGGAGGCAGCAACTGTGCTTGCTGCCCTAAGCACATCTCCAAAACAAAAAGGGAGGCGAAAAAGGGAAACATCCATGTACTTTAAAGCAAGAAGGAGCACACGGATAAAAGTGGGCAGACCCCAACCATAGTCAAAGGAGCCAATTATCATTAAGGACACCACAACTAAACAAAAGGAGGAGTCTCCTTCAAAGATAACCATCACCTATGAACAAGGAAGCCAAAAACCTTCACTAGAGAGAGAGAATTAAGATGATGGACTCAAAGACAGTTATACAGGAAGCTGAGAATTCTCTACAGGAAACTCAAAAGGGCAAACATAACACAGATTTCTGAAGACCAGCAACTACAGGAAGGTTCCCTCGTAGGTTAGGAAATAGTAGAGGAACAGCAGCCAAGGGAAGATACATAGCCTGATGTTGAAATGAGGATACAACAGCAACAAGAGGGACCTCCATCAGGCAAGGAAGCATATGCCAGATAGAAGAAGAGGAGCACAAGTAGTGGAAGGACATGGACAAGAAGGCAGAATTTTATGGCACACATGAGTAGACTACATCAAAAGCTTGGGATGATAAGGAGGCCACAAGGGCCATCAAAGATGAAGAGATAGATTAGTTGCTCAACGGATGAGCAACACTTTCAGTAGGGGGGTGATGATGAGCCCCAAAAATGAGTAATTATATGGGCTCATTCAGCCTCCTAATTTGACTTAATCCACCATTATCATTAGTTTATTGCATGTTTTTTATTATATTTATGCTAATAGAGTGAATTGGGTTAGTCATTATTCCAACAAGTCTAATGTGTGCTTTATGCATATTTTTAGTCAATTTTGAGACAAAATCAAAGGTTTAAATGAGCACTTGGTAGCCAAATTCGTGGAGAGGATTTGTAGGAAGGTGTCCCCTTCATTTATGAGCTCTTACCTCGAATTCTCCACCACCATCTCAGAGTTCAATGGCCACCACATCAGTTATCACAAGGGCAGCCGAGCAAGGGCTAGTAAAGTTGTTGTTAACTGCAAATTTTGGCAGTCGAGTTCCTAAAGTTTAGGAGGGCTGTTGGGGTCCTCAATTTGTATAAATAAGAAGGCCTAGGGCCTCAACTCAGTTAGCTAGTTGGAAGTTCAATTTTAGTCATTTTTTAGTCATTCTTTAGGTAGTAGGTTAGCTCTGCATTTCAACACATTTTCAAGCCTTTTTCTTGTGGACAGTTTTTGGGATGTAACTATTATTTCTTTCTCAATAAAGATGAATCCAGCTTTGCACCAGCTCTAATCTTTCTTAGGAGGCTGTAGATCTTGGGGTTGGGCCCAACTCAAGTGCCAAGTACCTCCTTTGTGTACTTTGATGTGTCTTTGTTGCATTCTTAGAATAAGATCTTGCTTTGTTACTTAGGTTGCTTTTGATGATTGAAATAGCTTTTCATGTTCAGGTTGATTTGATAGGTTGGTAGTAGAAAATATCTTCGAAAAATGCCATCAAGCAACATTTGATCTCACCTCTCCCTCCTCGGGACCATGAGCTGAGACCAAGGTGTCCTTTCTGCCATAAAAACACTGTTCTTGCTTCTTCATGCAATTTCTAGTGTTAGATTCTTAGTTGCAAAAGTTAGTACTAGTTGTGGTTACATGCTTAGATCCATTCCTGCTTGGTTTCCATAGTTGTTTTACATGATTTGCTGCCAATAAACTTCTGTTCATCATGCTTATGGTTTCTAGGTCAAATTAGGTTAAAGTGGCTAGATCTTTGGTTTTCTTAGTCTTTGTTTGGTTAGTTTTGAAAAATAACGTGCAAAGCATCTATAATACCTCCTCTCCTACCCTTATAATGACACCTACTTCATCCTCTAACTCAGGTTCTTGCCTCTCATTCACCACGTTTTCTCGCTTTGCCCTAATTCCTACATTCTTGCACAACATTGCTTCTCTTATCTTCGAACCGACCCAATCACCTTAACCACTCTTCATCCTCATGCACCAGGTCTTAGACCTCTTCACAGCCTCATCTAACCTCCATTTCCACTTTCCCACCGGTTATTCCTTCATAAACCCCCAAAAATCCTCTCTCGGTTCTTCCTGTAGAAACATCCTGTAGAAGTACAGTACATCCTGTAGAATCCCTGCAAACTTCCTATAGAAGCTCACGAAAGCGGTTTCTTGAGATCTAATCACTATGAAACTCTCTAGAACAGTGCTAGTGACCCCTTAGGCCCTCTTCTCACCTTCCCAACCTCCTGCAAGCGCCCTCACCATTTCCTTTCATCAACAACCTCTGCACAGTAAAAAACAGTTAAAACACATGCATAATAATTCTGCCAACTTACTCAAAAATACAAAAAGATGTTTCTTTTTAGATTTCACTTCAGAAGTAACTTAGACACATGCACTTAACCTTCCAAAGAATCAATGGCATCTTTTCCAGTAGCTTTCGTCCTTTTTCTTGCATCAGTAGGGCTAGTTGGTAAAACTATGGTTTGCTAGGGTTTGCATTTCCATTCAGCTTTTTAGTTTCTTTCTACAAGTAGATTAGCCTCCTTTGAGTTAGCTTTCATCCATTAGTTAAAAGCTTCTTCTAAGAGCTCATAGAAGTTGGCTTAAGATCCTAGCGGACTTGTGCCAGCTGATCAAGTGACAGCTGCGGCAAGAGCTAGTACTTGTGCATATAGCACCGTCGCTTCCAATTTTGTTACGAACTACCGGGTTGATAAAATTAAAGAAGGGAGTTCCAGGAGCTACAACATTATTGCTGCAATACTGGGGCCCACCACACATACAAGACCAAATAGATAACACAATCACCAATTAATTTAAAATACACACAGTGATTTTCTTTGCTTCTGGTGAAGCCAAGTCCCCGTATAAATGTATCAAATTTTTGATACCACATCCTTAGTGACTGTTTTAACCCATACAGAGTCTTCTTTAACTTGCATACTAGTTCTTTCTTACCATTCACCACAAAGCCTTCAGGTTGCTTCATGTAGATTTCCTCTTCTAGATCCCTATGAAGAAATGTTGTCCTCACATCCATATATTCTACCTCAAAATCAAAAGCAGCAACAACAGATAAAAGTAATCTAATAGAAGTTAGCTTGGCAACAGGAGAAAAAATATCAGCAAAATCAATTCCCAACACCTACGAATAACCTTTTGCTACCAACCAAGCTTTGTATTTCTCTGCCTTTCCTTCTGCATTTGTCTTCTTCTTGAACACCCATTTGCTGCCAATGGGTTTCCTTCCTGCTGGAAACTCCACTAGATCCCGAGCCTCATTTTTGTACAAAGATGCCATTTCATCAACGATGGCCTCTTTCCAGAGTTTTCCATCCTCTGAATCTACTGCTTCCTTCACAGTTCTGGGATCATCATTGTCTAGTCAATTTAACGTCTTAAATTTCTCTACATAAATTATCAATCCGGGTATCGTAAACTGATGAAGTGTGGTGCACTATATGTGCTTAGTTAACCTTTCTCTTACTTCGTTGTTTTATAGTTTATGTTGTTTTTGAGGTTTTGTTCTTGTTGCTTTTCTAAAGTGTTTAATGCAACTAGTTCAATCGAAATAAAATGCAATAATCAAATAATGAGAGAATGACTATGAGACCCAGTATCCTTGCTGCTTCAGCAAAAGGACAGGATGATTCTATCACATCATTAGTTCATTAAAAGGCTATATGCATCACTAATCTACAATCAACTTGAAAGCAATTTATGTACAGCTAATATACATGGTGAAAGAAAATGCAAAAATAAAATGACAACTATACAAGGCAGGGGCCCCCTACCACCTATGAAATCAAATGCTTAAAGGAAAATAAAGACATCAAATAAAGGACTAATGACATCGGCCCAGTATCTCTGCTGCTGATTTAAAATGAAAATGAAATGTGAAATCTAAGTGACACTACATAAAGGAGACAAATCACACTACTTTAACCTTTTCTTAACCTTTTTGCCTTTCAGCTAGATTTATCATATGAGAAAAGTTATGAACAAGTCAGCAATGTGAGTCTTAAAGCAAACTAAACCAAGCTGTACTAAGTGATATTTTGGCTCCAATAAAGTTATTTGATTATGGAAAAAGAACCATCAATAGATGAACAACTTGATATCTAAGAGCAAAAAGTAAAGTGCAAGTTAAAGAAATGATACTAATGAAAATCAAACTACAGAAAAATAAAGGTCAGCAACATAGACAAGATGATCACACATGCCACTAGTCATGAAATCAAAGCAAAATTAAACACACTTGCATGAATTAAAATTGCATGAATGAAAAATCTAATCTACCTTACATTCTACAAAGCAATATTTACAAAATGAAATCTACTCTACCTTACATCCTAATATGCTCCATGACATCTACTTCACATCTCCTTCCATGTTGAGAACATCAAAGCTTTATTCAATTTCTTCAAAAGTGAAAAGTACAACAAAGCTCTTCAAAGCTTTCAAAAGCCATGGGACTAACAAGCTAAAAGGACTAAGAAAAAAACTAGCAAATGAAGGAGAGAGATCTCCTATTTATACAAAAAGATGAGAGCCATCTCCTTAATGAGAGTCCATGAATCTTTCCCTCTACCTCTAGAGTCCTAATCAAAATAGGAACTGATAAGACACATGTCTTTTGAGAGTTACAATACAATTAGGAGATGTGACACATATCCTCATGATCCCATGATTCTTTCCAACCAAATTCGAGTTTGGCCTTAGAGTGCCACATAAGGGTCTTCTAGAAGTCTCCTTTCAACCTACACATGTCAACAAACTCAACCCATTTGTTAGGTATAAGCATATGCACATTATTTTCTAATGTTTAACCACAAATTCACTTAAAAGGCTTAGAAATAATAAAGATTGGAAAAACATAAAGGTGGCCCAATGATAATGAAAGTGGGATGAATGTGGTGACATAGTAGTGAAATGGAGGTGATATAATGGACATAACAGTGAAAGTATAATGCAAATGAGTGATATTTTCAAGACTCAACATACCCCCCAACTGAAGCTATTGCATGTCCTCATGCAATATATATTACATTAACTCTTTTGATCCTTGAGCTTTGGCTTAACTTTGCATGATATCATTTGATAACTTCATATTTCTGCAAAGTGTTTCACTTGAATTGCAACATGGTTGGTTCTTGTGTTACAACCATTTTTTTTTTTTTTTGTTGCCTTCTATTTTGATCTTTGAACTTTGCATAATGATATTTTGATTAGTGTTGCAAAGTATATCTTTATTGGATTGCATGATGGTTGGTTCTTGTGTGACAACCATGATTTTGTTTGTATCCAATTTATCCTTTAAGCACTTTTTCAAAAGCCATTGTATGCTCATAATAGCAATGTAATAATTAATATATGTTGGAAGTATGTGAGCTCCTGAATATGATATGGACTTGGCAAGATATAAATATGAATGTATTCCCCCCCCAACTGATGGTATTGGCAATTTTATGAAATGAGGAAGAGAAATGTTTTTCCAACAATTATCATTCTATCTTTTTATGGAATTCTATGGTCAAAAGTTAGAAAATGACGTACCTTCACTTACCCTTTGGAATGGATGAGTTGTATGTGTGGTGGCTGAAAAATTCTGATCATATTCTTCTTCAAGTGGCTGAACAAGAGGAGTCATGGATAGAGAGATAAGATGACTTTTTATTGCTTCTACTAAAACTTGCTGAATCTGCTCCAAAATGCTGAAAATAATAGTCTTCATGTCTTCAAAACTCATTGGCACAATTCCTACTATGTGAAAAGATGTTCTGATGTCGAACATAGTAGGAAATTGTTGGCTTAGTGGCCATTAATGGATGCCACTAGTCAACACGAGAACTCTCACCATTGATGACAATGAGAGTCAAGATGCCCAAACACATCTTGCTAGGTACGAATGAATTTGCTGATGTCGAGTCACCTAGAAGATCTAACGAACAAGGGACATTAATGTATTCCCATTGTTTGTCAGCATGAGGACTTGCCATTTAAGGCATGCAAGCCTCAAGGTGTTTTTACAAAGAACTTAGACTCAAAGGACTATGGACTCAATAATTTGCATTGAAGCAGGGCTTATTTGCGAAATGAAAATGACAAGGAATGGAAGATGAAAATGGAGAGTAGAAATGGCAATGGGCAATAAGCATATGAATGAGCCTCTTTCTTTTATTTGTGGGTTATGAATGGACAAAAAGAGATGGAAAGTGTATGTGAATGAAAATGGAAAATATGGAGAAAAATGAGATGAGGTCTGGATGTGATGGATGGATATGATGGAGACAATAGTATCTGAAAGTTTTTCAAGTGTTTGGATCTGATTTTGCATCAGTATATTTCCTCTTTGTTGTTGATCATCCTCTTATGAAACAAATTGGTCTCTTAGAGAGACACCATTCTCTTGTAGTCATTTGTCCTTCCTCCTGGAACCTGCAAAAAAAACTAATACTTCTTCTGCAATGGAATGTAAGATTATCAAAGGAGAGAGGTGATCAATCTCTCTAGTTATGATATTTACACACAAAACTAAGAATTTGTATTAATGAAACAAGTTCTCAAAGGAAAAATCAAAAGAATTTATACCTGCTTTGGAATTGGTGCCCAAGTTGAATGTTGCTTCTTTCCAGCAATTTATTTCATTATTTGCCATTTCAAACTCTAATGATAGATTTCTCATTGTATAGATCTTGTTTAGATCTTTCCAACGATACTTAAATCATCAAAATCTGATTTTGTATGAGAAAGATAGGCTGATTTGAACAATGAGGTTTTTCTGGCTGCGGAATTGGACTTTAGCTGCGGAATGTGCACAGTTCTGTAGCTAAAAATCTTGGATACAAAGTTAGCCATTCATTTTTCATCATCAATCCAAAATTAATCAATACCTTCAGAAAAGTAAGAAAATAATTTGTTCATTTCCTTGATTCAAGATTATTATTTTTTCTTGACATGCAGCGACTCAGTGTGGCGACTTTGTGATAACACACAATTTGACTTCCCTTTGACCGGGGTCTTTTTCATCAAATTTGATCGAATGAATAGGACACCATCCATGTACCAACATTCCCCCAGCTACCCATGTGACTTGTTTTGCTTGATGACACCTGCAACCTAGAGTTTAACAAAACAGCTGCGGAAAGTTTGAGCTGGCTGCGGAAAGTGCAGTTTGAATTTTTTTTTTTTTTTTTTTATTGTCTGCAGAGAAAAATAGTTTTATTGATGAAAAAAAAATAGTCTATAACCATTATCATGACTATTTGACCCTTTCATAGACTTAAGCCCTTCCGGTTCTGCCTTTAGTTCAGTTTGACCGTATTTGCCTCCTTGTTGACCACGGGTTTTGATGACCGGTTTGGATGAGCTGGAAGGACACACACCATGTCCTTGATCCCACAAACTTGCCCATGTGGCTCTTCTACCCGGAGGACACCTGGAACATAGCATTTAAGAAAACAGCTGCGGAATCTGGGATTGGCTGCGGAAACTGGTGCGAGCTGCGGAAACAGTTTTCAGCTGCGGAAACGCTGTGTGACATTAATAGTTTATAGCATCAGCCAAAAGAAAGTTAAGGTGTAAATGAACTGATCTTCCATATGATAGCCTTTTCCATTCTCGTTGCCTATGTCAATTCATACACCTATGTTGTAAGGTCCATGATCACACTAACAATATCTCCACTAGCAGCTTTTAGAGGTTTAACTGCCTTAACTCTCGATACTCCAGCTTGGGTCATTACCAGTTTAATGTCTTTGGGCTCCCCTCCAGTGTCATCTACTTCCTCATCTTCCTCCTGTGCAGCTGTAGATGTTTTTTTTTTTTTTTTAGCATTACATGACTCATATCAGGCGCCTTGAACTTCTCAGCTACTTTTGTCCATGGAAAATTTTAGGGGCTAATGTTCGCCCAGTGGGCTAATTTTCCATGATTTTTCCAAAAAAAAGATTCGCCAATTTCCAATTTTATAAAAGACGATTCGCCCAAATTTTAGAATATAAAATTATTTTACCTTAAAAATCACCAACATTATAGAGAGACTATATATAAAATAATTATAAATTTGATTAATTTTACAAATATATCAATAAACATTTATAATTTTCATATTAGGGATTAGTGAGATTCGCCAATGTTTGAAACTTCATGAAAATTTTCCATCCTTAAAATTTTCCTTGCTTTTGTCTGCAACTGAACTCAAGTCCTCAATCTTAGCTTCGCCAAACACTATGTAGATATCTGATGCAGGACTTCTGAAGGCATTAGGCTTTGAGATAACAAAGAGAATCTAAAGTTGAGACTCCCGCTTACTGGAACCATAACCTTGGTCCAACGTCTCAGAGTTCTGGATGCCCTTCACCATCTCTGCATCCAAGCAAGCTAAGCATGTACACCGATATCAGGCTTTAGAATATGTTTGTAGATGAAAACCCTGCAACAATGGTTAAACCCCAGTCTATAATAGGTAGCGAGAGTTATACGGTGGCAGCGACAGAGAGTCGTGTTCAATTGAAACTGTTGTTTAACGGGGAGTCGTGTTCAATTGAAACTGTTGTTTAGCGGGGAGTCGTGTTCAATTGAAACTGCTGTTTAACGGTTTTAAATGAATTGCAATGGGTGGCATATGGGTAGAGAACGTGGTAGAGGTGGCAGCATAGAATCAAATTTGAATTCCCCTTCTTCAGGCACGCCAATTTCAATCACACATCAGACTATTAGTTAACTCACGTTTTTCTTCACGCGGCGGCAAAAAAGAGGCTCCAAAGAACCGAGAATTTCTCCCAGACCGCCACAAATTTCTTCGAACGGTTTCTGGGTTATCTAATTAACCCACCTGGAAAAAAAACCCATGTTTTAGTTTTTTAAAATTCGTCCCCATTTGGGCAAATCGAACGTTTGAAGTTTGACGTTTTTTCTGTGTTTACGCATTTTTCCTGAGTTTTACTGTTCTCACTGTTTTGCCTTTTATGAATTTGCATTCTCATACATGTCAAGCTCTCATTGTGTTTCCTGTAGCTTGTAAAAATATCTTATGGTAAGGCTTTTGACAATGGTGATTCTATCTGTTCTCCCATATGCCCACCAACACATCGCCTTGCAACCAGTTCTCGACAAGATGGATGATGAAATCCACAACTTCCATCAATTTCTTCAATAATCTATTTTTTTCTGGTTTCAATGCGAGTTCTCAACTGGAAGCAGTCTAAAACCATTGCACTTTTGTTTTCATTTGTGACCAGAAGGTAGGCCCCTCTTCATAAACTAGTTTGCAATTGAGGGAAAACTCCATGGTGACACCCATGTGGCTTGGACAGCACACTATTTAATTTTTTTTGTAGCAGTACTCTATAGCAATATGTCCTTAATTCTGTTGCAACTCTTTTTCTTGCACGAATTCCTGTAGCATATAAGGCTCCCCAAGCCTGGACATTGGGTAATTAGAGAAGGGCAGTGGGATTTCTTCTCATTGGTGAGGTCTATGCACATTCGAATGAAGAAAATAAAATTCTGTTTTGCAAACAAGTTATCAGATTTGACCTTACGACACTACTCTCAATTTTTTTCATTCTTTAAGAAGAAGAGTGAATTCCTCAAAAGAGTCCAAGTACTTGCCTGTTAAGCATCTGTTGTTTACAAGAGACATGAAAACAACTAAAGGAGACGTAATGCTTTTGCAGGTTCATTTTAAGGCCAAAGCTTGATCAGGGAGGCAGATTTCTTATTGAAGCCATAGCGAAAACTAGGAATGGAGATAGCCATAGATTGTGTTTCTTCTCTTCTCCTTTTTTTTTTTTTTTTTTTTTTTTCTTGAATCAATTGAAGTGATGAAGTTTATTTTGTCTCCTATTTTTTCTTAACAATTCTTTTTATGATCCTCTAGATCACACAAAGTGCAGGAGGAGAGCATACTCAAGAATTATTATTTTTCTTTTTTACTTAACAATCTTTTTTCTGATCCTCTAGATCACACAAAGTGCAAGAGGAGAGCATACTCAAGAATTATTAACCTTTTTTTTCTGATGTAAGAAATAAGGTCTCCTAATTACACTTCCCCGGCAACGGCGCCAAAATGTCTAGTCAATTTAACGTCTTAAATTGCTCTACATAAATTATCAATCCGGGTATCGTAAACTGATGAAGTGTGGTGCACTATATGTGTTTAGTTAACCTTTCTCTTACTTCGTTGTTTTATAGTTTATGTTGTTTTTGGGGTTTTGTTCTTGTTGCTTTTCTAAAGTGTTTAATGCAACTAGTTCAATCGAAATAAAATGCAATAATCAAATAATGAGAGAATGACTATGAGACCCAGTATCCTTGCTGCTTCAGCAAAAGGACAAGATGATTCTATCACATCATTAGTTCATTAAAAGGCTATATGCATCACTAATCTACAATCAACTTGAAAGCAATTTATGTACAGCTAATATACATGGTGAAAGAAAATGCAAAAATAAAATGACAACTATACAAGGCAGGGGCCCCCTACCACCTATGAAATCAAATGCTTAAAGGAAAATAAAGACATCAAATAAAGGACTAGTGACATCGGCCCAGTATCTCTGCTACTGATTTAAAATGAAAATGAAATGTGAAATCTAAGTGACACTACATAAAGGAGACAAATCACGCTACTTTAACCTTTTCTTAACCTTTTTGCCTTTCAGCTAGATTTATCATATGAGAAAAGTCATGAACAAGTCAGCAATGTGAGTCTTAAAGCAAACTAAACCAAGCTGTACTAAGTGATATTTTGGCTCCAATAAAGTTATTTGATTATGGAAAAAGAACCATCAATAGATGAACAACTTGATATCTAAGAGCAAAAAGTAAAGTGCAAGTTAAAGAAATGATACTAATGAAAATCAAACTACAGAAAAATAAAGGTCAGCAACATAGACAAGATGATCACACATGCCACTAGTCATGAAATCAAAGCAAAATTAAACACACTTGCATGAATTAAAATTGCATGAATGAAAAATCTAATCTACCTTACATTCTACAAAGCAATATTTACAAAATGAAATCTACTCTACCTTACATCCTAATATGCTCCATGACATCTACTTCACATCTCCTTCCATGTTGAGAACATCAAAGCTTTATTCAATTTCTTCAAAAGTGCAAAGTACAACAAAGCTCTTCAAAGCTTTCAAAAGCCATGGGACTAACAAGCTAAAAGGATTAAGAAAAAGACTAGCAAATGAAGGAGAGAGATCTCCTATTTATACAAAAAGATGAGAGCCATCTCCTTAATGAGAGTCCATGAATCTTTCCCTCTACCTCTAGAGTCCTAATCAAAATAGGAACTAATAAGACACATGTCTTTTGAGAGTTACAATACAATTAGGAGATGTGACACATATCCTCATGATCCCATGATTCTTTCCAACCAAATTCGAGTTTGGCCTTAGAGTGCCACATAAGGGTCTTCTAGAAGTCTCCTTTCAACCTACACATGTCAACAAACTCAACCCATCTGTTAGGTATAAGTATATGCACATTATTTTCTAATGTTTAACCACAAATTCACTTAAAAGGCTTAGAAATAATAAAGATTGGAAAAACATAAAGGTGGCCCAATGATAATGAAAGTGGGATGAATGTGGTGACATAGTAGTGAAATGGAGGTGATATAATGGACATAATAGTGAAAATATAATGCAAATGAATGATATTTTCAAGACTTAACAATCATCAATAATAGATAAAGAAAACATTGAATAGAAAACATATGGACTATACCTTTCGGGCTGCCTTCTTTCTCGAACTGATCTTCTCACACCCGGAGTTTGTGGCTCTTCATCTTCTGATTCCTCCTCTACTAGAGAGTTTGCTTCTTCCTCCTTTAGCTCAAACTCTATCATCTCAAATTCCTTTGGTTGGACTTTATGTTTAATAACATCTTTCACCTCTCTAAACACCTCATCTCGGTTGTACACAACCTTCCTTGTTACTAGGTTCCAAAGCTTATAACCCTTTAAACCATCCTTATACCCAATAAATATGCACTTTTTAGATTTACTATCCAACTTGGTTCGTTTCTCCTTTGGAATATGTACATATGGATCACATCCAAATACCCTCATATGTGAAAGAGAGGGTTTCTTACCAATCCATACCTCTTGTGGAGTCTTATCCTCCAACACTGATGAAGGTGATCTGTTGACCAGGTAACATGCTGTCTCCACCGCCTCTGCCCAGAAATACTGTCCTAACTCGGCACTACTGAGCATGATTCTTGCCCTTTCCGTCAACATCTTGTTCATTCTTTCCGCAATTCCATTTTGCTCAGGTGTGTATGGATTAGTCATCTGCCATGATACACCACACTTCTTACAAAATTCTTAAAATTCCTTACTGCAAAATTCTCCACCGTTATCTGTCCTCAACACCTTTATCTTCTTCTCTGTCTGGATTTCCACCAGAGCCTTAAATTCTTTAAAGTTGTCAAAGACTTCATATTTCTTCTTAAGGAAATATATCCATGTATTCCTTGAGAAGTCATCTATAAATGATACATAGTACACAAACTTACGCAGTGATGGAACCTTCACAGGTCCAAACACATCACTGCACACAAGTTCTAATATTTGTTTTACCCTCTTACCACGAGAGGGGAAACTCACTTGATTTTGCTTCCCATATACACAATTTTCACAGAAATCAAAATCCAAAGAGCTATTACTCATACCTTCTACCATACCTTTACCATGAAGTATTCGAAGGTCCTTCTCTCCAATATGTCCAAGCCTTTGATGCCACAACATGGTCTTCTCTCCAGAGACCACTAGATTTTCTGCTCCACTTTTAGGAACCACAAAGCTGTTGCACCCATCAACAACAGTGTTACCTTGCAGCTTGTATAGAGTTCCAATCTGAACTCCTCGCATCAATACCAGTGCTCCCTAAACCATCTTGCAAGTATCCTTCTCAAACACTGTTTTTACACCTACATCATCCAGCTTGCTTACAGAAATTCGATTTCTGGCCAATGTAGGAATATGCAAAACACCCGGAAGTGTTCTAACCCTTCCACCTTGCAACTTCAACTTTAATTTTCTGTGACCAACGATTCTAGCCTTCCTATCATCCCCTAAGAAGACATCACCACCATCATATTTCTCATACTCGCAGAACCACTTTCTATGGGAAGTGAAGTGAAAGGATGCACCTAAGTCAATCAACCATGCCTCATGATCTACATGTGTACTTAAAGAAGCCAAGTACACATCCCCACCTTCATCTGAGGTGGTTTGCACCTTTGTAGAAGGAGCATAATTAGAAACCTTTCCTTTATCAGGAGCTTTAGATTTACAGTCCCTTTTGTAGTGCCCTTCCTTTCCGCATTTCCAGCACACCATCTTTATAGGTTTTTTTGGAGATTTATATCTCCCTATAGATTTAGATCTCCCACTCGATGACTTATTTTTGTTTCTGTTCTGGGACTGTCCTCGTACAAAAGGCATCACCATTCTAGCTCTCCATATTTTTCTGTCTCATCTCCTCTGTCAGCAAGGATGAGACTATTTCATCAAACTGCAAGGAAGTTGTATTGTTACCTATTGCAATAACCAGACTATCCCACGAATCTGGTAGAAAACACAACAAACTGATGCACTTATCTTCATTCGAAATTTTAATATCAACAGATAATAACTAACTTACCACAGTATTAAATGCATTCAGATGCTCTGTCACCGAGTCTCCATCTTTCATCCTCAGGTTATACAACATTTTCTACAGGAACAGTTTATTTGTCAAAGACTTAGATTGGTACAAAGTCCCTAATTTGTCCCACAAAGCCTTCGTTGTAGCTTCCCCTGATACATTTAGCAATATTGAATCTGAGACACACAATCGTATTGTGCTCTTTGCCTTCCAATCCAACTTCTTCCATTCTTCATAGGACACTCCCGTTGGTTTAGTACCCGGATCTACCATGATCCATTGATCTTTATCCACCAACAAATCCTCCATCTTGAGTTTCCATAACTCAAAACTTTGACCATTAAATTTCTTGATCTCTATCTTTCCACTACTCGCCATCTTCTTCCGCCACCAGAATCGATCTCGCAGATCTCCCACTAAATAGAGTCTACCACAGGTCTGAGCAAAACCCCTTAGCAACAAAGGCGTCCCCTTGAAGCCAAAACAACTCTGACACCAAATGTAGGTTTTAACCCTGTACAGAAATTACCTGCTTACGAATTTTAAAACACAGAAAATAAACAATGCAAGAGCATAACACATAAAACACATACACACAAAGATTTTCCCTTGGATCCAAAAACTGGGACTACCAACTTGATTTTTCATTATGTTCCTTTCAATGTTACAATACATATTTATACATGCTGAAGCATCCAATACCATGGACCGAAAACCATCACGTCCAAAACCATGGATCGAAAACCATCGCGTCCAAAACCATGTGCGAAAATCATGCACAAAACCATAGGTAGGTCTACACAACCTAATATAGGGTCCAAAAAACAAAATTTTCCGGGTTGCTTCCTTGGACCCCATAGAGGGGGGTTACCTGCACCCGTCAAACCCCTTGTGACCCCCCCGCTATGGAATCAATGCAACAAAGGGGGGGCTCTGCCCCCCCTCTAACCCCTTGGTTAACTACATGGGCTAGTCGTGGAAAGAATATAACACAACACAACAACTGCAACTGTTCAAGAAATGGGAAATTGACTTTGTGGGACCTATCAAACCTTAGGGAAAGATGGGTGCGCACTACATCATCACTGTGACAAAGTACCTAACACGATGGGTGGAAGCATAGCCAGTCAAAGGCTGCATGGCCACTACGTTTTCTAAGTTTTTGTTCGAAAATTTGTTGACCCAATTTGGCTGTCCGAAAATCTTAATGAGTGATCACAGAACACATTTCCTAAACGAAACCATCAGTGCGCTCACAGAAGAATTCCAGGTGTGTCACCAGAAAAGTACATCGTACCACCCACAAGCCAATGAGACTATATAAGCTTTCAACAAAATACTAGAGATTGCGCCGACCAAAGTGTGCAATGCATAGCAAAATGATTGGGAGCTACGCGTACCTGTCGTGCTATGGGTTTACAAGACAATGTGCAAGAAACTGATGGGACAGACACCTTTCTGGTTAGTTTATGGTGTGGAAGCTATCATTCCAATGGAATATATCATACCTAGTCTACGAATAGTAGTGCTTACAGGGGTGACGAACCGCAAAGCTCTGGAGGAAAGGCTCGCGCAATTGGAAGAACAGTTTTTGGCTGCGTTTCATCAGCAGGTACAAAAGCAGTGTGAAAAAACCTAGCACGACCGCCATATCAAGTTGCGCACCTTCAAGGTAAATGACTTAGTGTTGCTATATGATAGTAAGTTTGAAAAACTTCTGGGAAAATTTAGAATGCATTGGCTAGGACCATACGTGGTTAAGGAGGTCACAGATGAAGGCATATTCCATCTAATCAAACTAAATGGACAACCCTTCCCTGGAAAAGTAAATGGTAGCCGCTTGAAGCCCTACACAGGTGGGCCAACTATCTAACTAGTCGGCCGAAGCACAATCTTCGCACTCCGAGGAGCCGGACAAAGGCATGGGACTATAAACATATGCAACAGATGCCAGTACAGATGTAAGGAAACAATTTAGACACAGAGGTCTCAAAAGAATGAATGCAGCAAGTTCGGCAAGCAGTAGCTCAGTGCCTTCCGACATCAGCACAGTTCGAGGATAGTTGGAGGGACTCTGCACCAAGATTGTCGTACCGACATAGTGACTCGAGGGTGAGTCACGATGTTTGTGTTGGGGACTTGTTAGGGATGGAATCCCCCCACAACATGTTTTGGGGCTCAAAGCCCAAGTTTTGAGTTGATATTGTTGTAAAGCTCCATGAATTACGAGCGTGAAATGTATGTTAGAGTCATAGGGTTGTCCACCCTAATTTTTGAATGTAATATCGGCCTACCCATGGTCCACGGACCATGGGATTGTATAAATAGAGAGAGGCTCTAAGTTGTAAACACATCTAATTGGATCGAATAGATGATAGGCATGAAAGGTCTTAGAGATTAAGCCGAAGTGTGAAGTGTGTCTTGGGTCGTAGAGTAGGAGAAGGCTCTACAGCTGAGTGCGCAGAGGCCCAGTTATCCGCAACTAAGTGCGCGGACCCCTGCAGCTGAGTGTGCAGGGCAGAATAGAGTCTGTAACCAAAGGAAGAGAATAATAAAGAGAAGTTTTATTTGAATTTCGCGTATCTGTTCTTGAGTTATTACATGTTTGATATCAATTGATAATGTACTGTTTATTTACTGCACACACTTGTATGAATGATTTATATTGCTTAGTATACTTTACACATGCAAGTAAGCTAAGTTAATCA
Source organism: Pinus tabuliformis (assembly GCA_031772625.1). Taxonomy (NCBI): domain Eukaryota; kingdom Viridiplantae; phylum Streptophyta; class Pinopsida; order Pinales; family Pinaceae; genus Pinus; species Pinus tabuliformis. The sequence goes on from CM062805.1 coordinate 232,606,845, forward strand.
ACTAATATCGGGCTACTAGTAAGGATTTGGGTAATAACATTGTTTGGCCCCCAAGTAGGGCTGCGCGAAGGCAGCAGCACAGGCTGTAGGGAACGGGTAAGTGCATGTAGCGATGTGCGCGCCACGGACCACTTGAACCCATCAGACATCCCCAGGGTGCGGAAACCTAGTTCTGGCACCCTCCCATACTACTTCGAGTGAGACCTCAGTCTGCGCTCTGCGGACTATTGCTGAAAGGGCCAGTAGTACCGCCATTTGTTTGGCTAAATCACCTGCGAACCTGGGTTAAGCCCCAACAAGCCAACAATGGTAAGACGAACTCATTTTCACAAATATAACCTCTTGAAATCACCAAAACAAGCTTATTTACATCATGTGACACTCAACATGTGAAAAGATGATGATTGCTATAGTTTGAAGGACACTTGCAATATGTGAATGATAGTGAAAGTAACACATGACAGCGTAAAGATAACATGAAAACAATACTAATTAGAGTGAAAACAAGTGAAAGTGACAACCAAAAAGATGAAAATGACACTTGCAAAAACAAAGGTGTGTGGAAGCAATAATTTGGAAAACTCATCAAAATAGAAGTACAAACGTAGCTAGAAGTGAGAAATTGTCGATGTTAGTGTGCACTGGCTGTTGACCTAGATTGGACATTGTACGGGCATAGTCTTGATGGACCATGCTCTGCTCATTCAAGCTTTCATAAAATAATGCCCTCATGCGCTTGTTACGAGCTAAGCATGTGTGAGCAAGTGACTTCAACACTTCCAATCCAAGAAGGGATCCCAAAAACATCAAGTGAATACAAAATGACTGATAGTAAGATCCACAGTAGGCTCCAAAATTCAGGTGTAGGGAAAATTTTGGAGGTGTTTTTCGTAGTGACAACACTTGGAGACACACTGGTAGAACTCCAAATTCTCTACATTTGTCAATTATTTCATGCATTGTCTTGTTCTTGAAGAAGTATCGATTCATAATTCATATTACCATGGCTTCCCCACTTGCCTTGTGCATAAAAATAGTCCCCTTCATTCCTTTACTCGTTTAAATACAAACATGATAGTAGTGATCACATAATGTTTCGAATCAGGATAGGGTAATGAAGTTCACAAGATTTAGATTTTCAAAGTGTATTTTTTTCATCCTTGGTGTTGCTCCATTGCCAGCAGGCCTAGACAGTACCCCAATGGAGTCACTTCAGGGACACAAACATTACTCCACTTCCAGTAGGCCTAGACAATACCCCGACAGAGTTTCTTGCTTCACCTCTCTACGCGGGAAGCCTTTCTCTTCTTTCACATTTATTTATTTATTTTATATAGGACTATGCATCGACACTTCTTTATTTTATGGGCAGAAGAGGGATCCTGACTTATTGAGAGCAGGAGAGGTTGTCCTTTAAGAGAAGCATATATAAGACCTCTGATATTAGTTTTCTCATTTAGATTTTCCCCTTGTCCTTCTCTACTTTATTGTATTAGCTTGAAAATGCCGAAACATAAAGATCCAAGTGTAAGCATGAGGTTATGAGAATAAACATGGATATCATGGTTCAACACAAGGCTTTCTTAACACAAGGATCGTATTTTTCATCGTAATATCATCGACCAAAAGACGTAACCAAGACAAGGAAGAAGGACATAGAGTTAGCCAAATGTTGCAGTGTCACAAATTCCTTTTCTATTTTTCCACATTCTCTTTTGGGCCAACAGAGCATCTTCATGCAAGGTCTCATAAAACAAAAGGAAAGAAAACACACAACAAGGAAACAAAACCAGAAGACAAGACAAAAACTGGCTAAACCAAAACATGGTGTGAAACCAAAACCAGAAAACAAAAGACAAACCACAGGAAACGAACGTGGGATGAATGTGCAGGTATACTAAAATGCAACTAGACCTAATCCTAACCTAACTAGCTAGAAGGTTGGGGTCACGTATAATGGAATTTCCAATGTAACCACCGTAATTGTTCCCGAACTACAATCACAAAGATGCAATAAATTAAAACAAATATAAAACAATGTGCAACAGAAAAGATAAGAACTTGAAAAGCTTGCACAAAATTTGAAGGTCTTTCTTGTGAGTGGAAAGATAGGCCATATCCACCACTTCTAACCAATTTATATTCTTACCTTTTTTATGAGAACCATCATTCAAAAAACCTCAGAAGCTTCTTGCGAATGAGTCTTCAACTACACCGAACTCATGAGCAAGCATGCAGAGAGATAGAAACTTTTTATTTTCAATGGAGCATGCCAAGTAAGATTTCTCCAACCATTCAATGATTGGATCGTACAATTCATGAAAATCCTCTTAAAGACCATGAAATATTTGAAAAGATGAATTTTCAATTAGAGGCACGGATTACGATGAGAATCTTGTGAGGTAAAATAGATCTGATCATATTCATCAAACATGTCAAGACAATGAGGATTTAACATAACCATCAGCAAGTGCGGAAGTGCCCCAACTGCTTGACAAGTACCCAGGTAGTGAAATGTTAAACTAGAAATATCAAAGGGTGTAAAACAACTGCCATTAGATGTGTTGATGGGAAAATAGTAACTTGAACGAAAGTCATCAAAGACAAAACCATGATCAGATGTGTTGATTAAAGCATGAGATTTCTAGTTTGTAATTACCAAAGATAAATCAACTTGAACAGTTTTGAGAATGATCAACATAATATAATTATCTTCCTTATATGATGAATGTAACAAGCCATTTTCTTGTAACTGGTTACACACTACACTAGCATCATAATCATCGAAAGAAGTAAAAAGGAGTGCTAGTATAGTAAACACATTAAACCAACCAGGGTAAAATGAGTGAAGAAGAATTTGATTGGTCAAATAATCCATCACTGATGCTCAAGAGGATTTCAGGTGATATGAAGAAAAATATTATTATCAAAATATTCACAAGAAGGATGAGGAGCTTATTGTTTTCAAAAGAGTGTGACAGGTATGACTCGTTTGGCCAAAGATAATCTTTAGAATAATAAACTTCATAGTTCCATGATTCTATGAGAGATACACATTCCAAACCTGAGTTTTATAAAGGAGTTTTGCATGAAGATGAGTCATCTTGAATCCGATAAAAAATCGAATCTTGTAAGTTCGAAATATCATATCCGAAATGCCAAATATATTTAAATAAATAATTTTCATTGAGTGAAGCCATGCACAAAGAAGTGTTTTGCAAAGAAAAATAGGCCTGACTCAGTTCAAGGGTCTTACCAAAGTTGCGAGATCATGACATAAACATCAATGGAAGTTGAAGTGCCTCAACTCTCTCATAAGTTGTTAGGTCCCTATAATACTATTGATTCCCCCATTACTATCATCGATGTATCCATTATTGTTATTGTTGTGCCCCTATTGTACCCATATTGTTATTATTGTGCCCCATAAAATCCCACTATTGTTATTTTTGTGCCTTTATATTATTATTGTTAGGTCGGATTGGTTATATTGTGACCCCTTAGACTCCTATATATAGAAATGAGGTTTTGTCATTTGAATCATCCAAGAATTGCTCATTTGTGTAATGTAAAGGAGGTTGCCCCCTCGAAGAGGCTGAATTATAAGGCGTTGATCTATCTTTTCTATCTTTTTGTGAGATGGTTTCATAACATTTGGTATCAAAGCTGTGGATTCTAGGGTTTCGCTACCCCAAACAGGACATCATGGCATTTTCACTATGACGTTTCGGAAGCCACATAAAAAACCCATTTGAGAAAAAATCAGCCTGAACCTCGCGTCCAAATTTAAGATCTTTTCGCACTATATTTTCAGAGATATGATATGAGGAATTTAAGGTTTTTGCAAGCTCCAGAATTTCATCTAAAGCAGGTCATCGTGGGATTTTCACTATAACTCTTTCACTACAAAGTTTCAGAAGTTAAAAAAAAACCATTTGAGACAAAATTGGTCTAAACCTCGACGCCGAATTTCAGATCTGGTCTCGCTATAGTTTCGGAGATATAATCTGAGGAAGTTAGGGATTTTGCAGACCCCCGAATTACATTCCAAACTGGTCACCTTGGGAAAATCATCATAACTTTCGCTCTGAGCATAAGATTGAATTTTCGTAAGAAGTTATAGAAAGTGGATGGATTGCAATTGTTTTTGTATCATTTTTAGAACCTAAGGTTGAAACAGTGACCCGCAGCATGTTGTACAAGTTCGCTCTACCAAACCAGTCTATTCTTAGGCCATTGTGGGAGATTTAGCATAACCCTTCATTGGAGAATCCAATCTTGATCAAACTTGAAAGGTTAGAAAGACTACTCAAAGGGCTACTACAGGAAGAAATTTCAGACCTTGGAGATCCAAAATTACAGAGATACATCAGATTCAATATAGAGCTCCTACAAAGTAAAAAAAAAGGTCTGTAGTTTGTTTTAAATTTTACATAAGCTTGGTTTGAAAAATTAGTTTGAAGGAATTCAAAGGGCATAGTGAAGCATTATTATAGGTAATTGATGCCCTGAAGAAAGAAAATGGAAACGCCTAGTAAGCAACCTAAAAGCTCTAGCATGACTCATGAAGAAGAGGAAGGAATGCAACATGATATATCAAAATTATGAGACCAAATGCAACAAATTTCACTCGCACAAAAAGTAACAGAAGCTACGATGGATGGTTTAAAGAAAGATGTAGAAGCTAAGATGGAGCATTTAAAGAAAGAAATAGAAGCTAAGATGTATGGTGTGGAAGCTAATATGGATGGTTTAAAGAAAGGCGTGGAAGCTAAGATGGATGGTTTAAAGAAAGGCGTAGAAGCTAAGATGAATGACGTGGAAGCTAAGATGGACGGCGTGGAAGCTAAGATGGATGGTGTGGAAGTTAAGATGGATGATTTAAAGAAAGGCATGGAAGATCTAAAGACAGATTTGACAAAGTTTCTATAAGAAATGCTTACTAATGGCGAAAGGGTAGTAAAGGAAACTCATGATGAGAAAAAAATAAATGTTAATCATGATTTCATAGACTCCAACATTGGATTGAAGAACCACCATGTTCCAAAGATCAATATGAGGAAGTTTGATGGCAAGGATCCCGAAATATGGATACTATAGATGGAGCAATTTTTCGATCTCCATATTGTGCAAAACAAACAAAAGGTACGCATTGCAACTTTATATTTGGAACCAAATCAGTTTGTATGGTATCGATGGCTTTGCTATCGTAAACAAATCGTCACTTGGGCTATTGTTATGGATGAATGATAGCACATTATGAGGATACAAAAAGCAACACTTTTTTAGCCAATTGATAAATCTCAAACAAAAGGGTTCAATGATGGAGCACAATGAGGACTTCCAAAAATTTAATATAAGGGTAAAAGATATTCTAGAGGAGCATAGGATTGATGTGTTCATAGGGACTTTAAAAGATAACATCCAACATGAGGTTCACCTTTGGGAACCAGATTCATTGGAGAAGGCATTCAGGTTAGCAAGAAAAATAGAAAACAAAATTATGGCAACAAGGAAGCCTACCACTCACAATCATAAAGATGGAAGTGTTGCTTCCCCTAGCCATCCACAACCTACAATATTGACATCACAATAATTGGAAGAAAAAATAGCAAAAGGGCTTTACAGTTGTGATAGCAAATATACTAAAGGTCATAAGTGTGCTGAGAAGAAATTATTTTACATACATTGTGAAGAGGAGGAAGAAAAGGAACAAGAAACATCAAAAGAAGAGGATATACACTAGGAACAAACCCTAGAAAAAGAAGAAATGAATCCGACCATATCTTGTAATGTATTGGCTAGAATTACCACTCCTCAAACCATCAAGATAGAAGGGCATATCAAGAAGAAAAGGGTAATAGTGTTGATTGATTCGGGAAGTACCCATAATTTTATTCATTGTAAGATAGCCAAGGAATTGAATTGCTTCCTATATCCATCACGAGAGTGTCAAGTGATGGTTGCAAGTGGGGAACCATAAATTGCTCAGGAAAGTGCCACAATATCAAGCTATCCATGGGGGAATATGTATTGAATAGCCCAATGCTTTCCATTCCAATGGGTGGTGTCGATGTTGTACTAGGAGTCCAATTTTTGCAATCCTTGGGTACAATAACTTTTAATTTTCAAGAACTTTTCATGAAATTATCTTTAGAAGAAAAGGAAGTTGAATTAAGGTGTATCATAAGGAAACTGGGAAAGATAATCAGCTCTAACGGAATGACAAAGCTTCTAAATAAATAACAACGAGGCATAATTACACAATTATGTTCACTAGAGGTTCCCACATCAAAATCATTCATTTCTCCAGATCTCCAAAAAGTCCTGGACAATCATTCCAAGGTATTTGAGACTCCCAAAGGCCTACCACCTATTTGTGATCATGATCATGCTATTAATTTGATTCCAAGAAGTGTTCCTCCAAACATCAGGCCTTAAAGATATCCCTATGCCCAAAAGAGTGAAATTGAACATATGGTTGAAGAAATGCTAGAAGCTGGTATAATTCAACCTAGTCAAAGTTCCTTCTCTGCTCTAGTAGTATTGGTTCATAAGAAGGATGGATCATGGCGCATGTGTCTAGATTATAGGGAGCTCAACAAGCTCACTATTAAAGACAAATTTCCCATTCCTGTCATTGATGAAATATTGGATCAATTGCATGGATCAATTTACTTCACCAAGTTAGATCTTTGTTTAGGATATCATCAAATCATAATGAAGACTGAAGACATTCCAAAAACAACATTTAGAACTCATGAGGGTCATTATGAATTTTTGGTCATGCCTTTTGGCCCTACTAATGAACCTTCTACATTTCAAGGTTTGATGAATTCCATTTTCAAACCCTTCCTTAGGAAATTTTTGTTAGTATTTTTTGATGGTATACTAATCTACAACAAGTCTTGGAAAGATCATGTCCAACATGTTGACATGGTGCTCAAACTATTGGAGGAGAAACAATTATATGCAAAAATCTCCAAATGTTTCTTTGGAGTACAAGAGCTCAAATATCTGGGTCATATTGTATCTCATGAAGGTGTTAAAGTAGACCCTAGAAAAATTAAAGCCGTTAAGGAATGGAAAATCCCCACATCCATAAAGCATCTACGTGGATTTCTCGAGTTGACAGGGTATTATCGCAAGTTTGTTAAGAATTATGGGAGAATAGCAGCACCTCTAACAACATTATTGAAGAAAGATGCACTTTCATGGACTCCAGAAGCAAAAAAGGCCTTTGAACATCTTAAAGAGGCAATGTACCAAGCACCAGTCTTAGCTACACTAGAATTCACAAAAACCTTTATTGTGGAATGTGATGCCTCGGGAAATGGAATTGGTGTTGTTTTAATGCAAGAAGAAAGACCCATTTCTTTTGAAAGTTGTCCAATAAAAGGAAAGTATTTAAACAAAGCTATTTATGAGAAGGAAATGTTTGCAATACTACATGCACTTAAGAAATGGCAACCCTGCCTAATGGGAAGACACTTCAAGGTAAAAATAGATCATGATAGTATTAGATACTTTTTAGAATAAATATTATCTTCAAAAGATCAGTGAAAATTGGTCACAAAGATGTTGGGTTATGACTTTGAAATCATCTACAAAAAATGGAAGCAAAATGTGGTGGCAGATACACTCTCAAGAAAGGATGAGGATGTGGAAGCATTTCTTTGCGCCATTTCTATTATCCAACCAGATTGGATAAACGAAGTAAGGAATGAATGGAAGAATGATGAGGAAGTGTGGGAACTCATTCAAAAGATACAACAAGATCCCAGTACATCTGATACATTTAGCTGGAAAAATGATTTGTTATGGTACAAGGATCGGTTATACCTATGTAAGAATTCCCAACTCAAACAAAAGATTCTTAGGGAATTGCACACCTCTCCCTTAGGAGGGCACTTAGGATTTCTAAAAACCTACCACAGGTTTAAGAAGGATTTTTTTTGGGATGACCTTAAATCATATATTCAAATGTTTGTGGTGGAATGTTTGGTTTGCCAACAAAATAAAGTTGAAACAATTAAGACCCCAAGACTATTACAACCTTTATCCATTCCAAGCCAACGTTGGGAGGAGGTTTCAATGGATTTTATCACAGGTTTACCCAAGTCTAAAGGAAAGAGTGTTATCATGGTGGTAGTTGATAGACTTACCAAGTATGCACACTTTTGTGCATTATCTCATCCATTTAAAGCAAGTACAGTTTCTACTGCATTTATGGAAACAATTCAAAAGCTACATGGAAAGCCAAAGATTAGTGTAAGTGACAGAGATCCCATTTTCATTGGAAATTTCTGGACAGAATTATTTTCTTGTCTTGGTACTTAGTTAGCTCATAGCTCATCTTATCATCCTCAATCCGATGGGAAAATTGAGATAGTAAACAAATGTTTGGAAGGATATCTTCATTTCTTTGTATCTAATAAACAGACACAATGCGTCAATCGATTGCCTTTGGTTGAATGGTGGTATAACACTTCCTTCCATACTGCAACAGAAATGACCCCATTTATGGCACTTTATGGATATCATCCACCATCCATCACATCATATTTAAGAGAAAATTCTAAGGTTCAAGCAGTGGAAGATCTCATCGAGCATCAACAACAAGTTCTCCAACTCTTAAAGGATAACCTCACCTTGGTGCAGAATAGAATGAAACAATAAGCAGATCAACGTCACAGCAAAAGAAGTCTTGATGTAGATCATTGGGTATTCCTATGGCTACAACCATATAAACAAATGTCCCTCAAGCAAGCTAAGAATGATAATAAATTATCACCAAAGTATTATGGTCCGTACAAGGTTTTACAAAAGATAGGTTCTATGGCATACACATTGGAGCTTCCTGCAGCTTCCCGAGTGCACCCAGTTTTCCATGTTTCATGCTTAAAGAAGGTTATAGGTGACAAGCTTCCAGTTCAAACAATATTTCCAGAACTTGATGAGGAAAGAAAAATCATATTGGAAATTGAAGCAGTCAAAGAAACAAGAAATTGACAGCTACAAAATCGATCAATTTCAGAGTATCTCATCAAGTGGAAGAACTTAACCGTTGAAGATCCCACATGGGAGGATGAGAATTTTATACAGAAGCATCCAAAACTACTCAAGCATTGAGGACAACACTTTTTTGAAGGAGTATGTTATGTCCCTATAATACTAGTGATTCCCCCATTACTATTGTCGTTGTATCCCTTATTGTTATTGTTGTGCCCCTATTGTCCCCATATTGTTAATATTGTGCCCCATAAAATCCCACTAATGTTATTTTTGTGCCTTTATATTATTATTGTTAGGTCGGCTTCGTTATATTGTGACCCCTTAGACTCCTATATATAGAAAGAAGGTTTTGTCATTTGAATCATCCAATAATTGTTCATTTGTGTAATGTAAAGGAGGTTGCCCCCTTGAAGAGGCTGAATTCTAAGGCGTTGATCTATATTTTCTATCTTTTTGTGAGCTGGTTTCATAATAAGTCCCATAACTTTCAAGGATTATAAAATTTCATTCCGAAGGTTGAACCCAATCATGTATGGTGTGAGGATATTTTCTTTCACTGATATCGATGAGATCACTATTAATCGAATGGAAGCCATCTTTGTGGCTAGTTTGATCATATTTTACAACTTCAAAAACCAAATTACTAAAGCCGAAATATTCTTCTAATCGCAAATCTTGACGTGGAGAAATTTCATGAGAAATCTTATTTGAAGAGTTGTCTTCATGGAAAACAAGAGATGAAACATGATGGAAAGGATACTCAATGATCTGATTATTTTCTCTTTCATCATGGAAAACCTCACTACCTTGTGTCAATTGAGAATTGAGCTCATGTGATGAAGAACTTGAAGAGCACATAGTATCTTCATCACATCTAGATGCATCGCAAACAAGAGAGCACAAGTGATAGTGGGACACAGATGAAGTTCTGATAAGAGAATTTTCTTTGATCGAAACATATCCTAGATCTAAATCTTTCAAATTAAAATTTTCATGAGAAACCGAAAGATCAACTGGTGCACTTGGGCATTCATCATCACATACATCAACAAAATCATCATCATCAAAATGATTGTTTCCCAATACTATGGATTTAAACAAACTGATTTCATTTGATTCATTACAGAGGTTAATAGATTTAGTATTAGTCAAGAATGAGGAGACACCATCTTCACATGGATTATTTTGAAAAAGAGAATAAATATTAAAAAATTATTCACCTTCCTACTCCTATACTCGTGTAATGTGACTATCTTTAACCTGATCATAATTTGGACCAACAACTTGAAAATTAGGACAGTGCGAAAAAACTAGTTGATGGAGCATATTGATCAAGCGGATCATGGTAAAAAGGGTCATGACATGTAGATGATAGAGGATGACAGAAATCTGAATAAGATTCAAGACTAGAGTACTGAGTGTTACCATCTGGAGGAATAGAAAAACTAGTTTTCACGTAGGCTTCATGAGTCATTCTGGTATTTCCTCTATTAAATTTGAGTCATGAAAAGTAGAAGGAGGATGAGAAGATGGATTAGGTATTTGATGTGCAAATTTCCCAACTTTACAATCATCAAAAGGAAGAAACCACATCAAAACTAAAAAATGAGGAGGACAAGGAACAAAAGGAATAACATGTTCCTCCTCTAAAATTAGGGGCTTCTCTTGGTTTACAAGAGTTGCAGACAAAGAAACATTAGGTGGTCTAGATTCATTGTGCAAAGAGATAAGAACCAAGTGCTCAAACTCTTGTTTCAAGAAATCCCAATCCATTTCTTCTTCAGGATATTCATAACAAAGGTGAAGGAATCGATCAGAAAAATCCTCAACATATTCATTAGACTTCATTCTTAAGTGATTGATTATTTTATAAACATCTCGGTAATCATACCTATTAAATTATAAATGAAGCTCCTCGATGAGATAGTTAAGAGAATGAATGGAATAAGGTGGTAAAGTGAGACCATCGGCTAACTCGACCTTCAATGGTGAGGCAGAAAACAATACAAGCCACATCTTCACAATCAATTTCATAATATTCATAGAACTTAAGAAAAAGAGATGCATGCTCAGCAAAGGACATATCAACCTCACCATCAAAATTGAGTTGAGACAAATCATGGAGAGAATAATCTGGGATTGAAAGTTTACCAGAGGATAGGTTAGAAAAATACCCCGGGAGTATAATTTGAGGATGAGCCATTTACAATAAGAGATTCAAAACAGATTCAAAGGGCTCAACTTGTCATCTACCCTTCCTTTAGCACCATTTTGTTGACGGTGATGGAAATCCATCAACCAAGGGGGTCTCCCCGATGTGAAGTCCCAATTAGACCTCACATGATTTGGAATAGAAGCCACATCCAAGGTATCAACCCGATTACCATATATTATTACAGATTTTCATTCACTCTAACTATCACCAAGAGAGAGGAGTGAAAATGTGCCTTCGGAAAGAAAGGGGGTGTGCCTAGTGATTGTTCATTCATATGTGTGTCAAAGTTGTTTAATTGTGGAGGGGGAAGAGAAGTGAGCATCTAAGGGAGAGGTAGTATTACCACCCTAGTAGAGACACACATGAACAAGAATATTTCGTTAAACATCCAACAAAATAGTCCACAAAGATGTGACGATCATTGCAACCATTAAAACAAGAAAGATATGTATAATATCCAATAGAATAGTCCATTACAATACATTCTCAATATGATAAGTACCAAAATAACTGAAATAGATTAACTACTTTAGCACATATGAAAGAAAACATGAATTACAAACATTCACATAATAGTCTTACAAATATTCACAATCCATGCATGAAGAACACGTTCGTCGTAAGGCTTATAATATTAAGTAAAAGTTCTAAGACACATGCATACAATGAACACCACTAGCTCCAATAGTGAAGCATTGGAGCCACTCCTTACTCCCCAAAATAAATAGTATGTCTCTCTAATACCTTGCAAGAGGAGCCAAGGTGAAAAGTCCTTTTGCTCATAAAATGAGGGTGTATATATAACCAGTGGGGAGGTGATGCTTCGCCTTCCTTGTGACTCTTTTACTGCCCTCATGACTGTTTGACTTCCCATGAATTTTCTACTTTACATGACTCTTCATATTCTATACATGTCTCTTGGACTTCCACATTACAATACATTCCCCCAATATTGAATTACATATTCCACAAAATGATGTGGCACATGATGACACGTGACACGACATGACATAACACTAATGACATGGACTACATGACAAAATGGAAATGTCAAGCCATTATTTGATGTTGCTTTGTTTGTGTCTTCTCAAAAAGATGGTGCATGTTCTTCTTCTTCCTCCTCCTTATGACTTGAAGACAAGGAGTCTTCCTCATGGTCTTGATCTTTCATCTTTTGTTATAGTTTCATTGTTCCTTTATCTTCTTGCTTGATGATAATATTATCTCCTTAGCTCCTTAGGTGTCTTCTAGCATGTCCTCCTCCTCCATATCCTTCTTTATCATCTTGCCATAGCATTATATGGTTCATCCATATGCAATCCACTCATGGAAAAATGACATTAGTTTGATAAACCCCTAGTCTAATATGGTGCATATTGATCAACTGACTGAGAGAGAACCAAGTGATATTATGGGGAAGAGGCTCAGTGATTGTGCAATTGCGTAGCTCAGGTAGTTAGGAGTGAATCTTCAGCCTTGATACTGCGCAATGCATAGTTCAGGCTGGGCTGAGGAAGAAAACTGCACAATCTGGGAGCTCAATGTGACAGGCTGAGGGAATGGGCACTAGATCAACCTATTGTGCAGTTTTGGAGGATAAAGGGGCCCAAGTGATTGCACAATTCTGTAGTTCATGAGCTCAGGGTTGAGCCTTGATACTCCACAATGCGCAGTACTTACTGGGCAATAGAGAAAAATTGCACAGTTTTGGGAGTCATTGAGCCAAGATAAGGGATTTGGCACTGCTTTAGCCAACTGCATAGTTTTGGGAGGCAAATCAGGCCTAGTTATGGTGAAATGATGTAATTGAAGAGCTTAGGTTTTGAACTTGAGCTTGAATATTGTGCAATGCGTAGATGGGGCCAAGATGGAGTGTTGAATTGCACAATTTTGGAGGCCAAGGCTTAGGCTTGAGAACTAAAACTACATAGTGCATAGTCCTGGGAGAAAGGAACTATGCATTGCACAGTGTCAAGAGGTAAGGTTGCAAATTGAGGGTTGGGACTATGCAATGTGCAGTTTAGGGAGGTCGGATGAGGCTAAGTTGTTAGGAATTTTCAAAAATTTGGCTAAGTATGGGATCAGTGAAATTGATGTGAACAATGATAGTACCTTACTATGATCACACACTTAGACACTTGGAGACACAACATAGATCATCTGGATCACATGAACACTTACTTCCCTTAGTGCAACGACCTTTGCGATAACTTACAATAAGTGAGACACTAAAAAATACACTTTGCAACTATAATGACGACACTTGTGCGACAATGCTTAAAAATTTGGAAATAAGTGCGACAGATGTCTACATGGTAAGATCAACTCATTTTCACAAAGATAACCTCTTGAAACCATAAAAACAAGCTTATGTACCTCGTACGACACTCAACATGTGAAAAGACAATGATTGCTACAGCGCGAATGACACTTGCGACATATGAATGATAGTGAAAATAACACATGCCAGAGCAAAGATAACAAGAAAATGACACTAATTAGAGTGAAAAAAAGTGAAAGAGACAACCAAAAACATGAAAACAACACTTGCAAAAACAAAGGTGGGTGGAAGCGACAATTTGTATAACTCATTGAAATAGAAGTACAAACACAGTTAGAAATGTGAAACTATCAATGTTAGTGTGCACTAATTGTCGACCTGGATTGGACATTACAAAGGCACATTCTTGATTGATTGTGTTATGCTCATTCAAGCTTACATAAAAGAATGTGCTCATGAACTTGTTACGGGCTGAGCATGTGTGAGCAAGTGACTTCGACACTTCCAATCCAATAAGGGAACCAAAAAACATCAACTAATCAAGCATTAGGGAAATTTTGAGCTCTAAAATGGGCCTCCTAAGAAAAATTTACAACCAAACTAAAATTTATAAGAACCAATAAGATTCAAGATGATGATGTCAACCATGGGGAATGATTAACCATTTTTGGAGTAAAAAAGGAAAAAGATTAAAAAATAATAAAACTTCTTTTTCAACTCGTATTTTCAACTTATCTCCCTAAAGTTTTACTCAAATTTCAAGCTAGAGTACTCTTTGGATGAAAAAAATAATTCCTCATCCAAGGAGTAACCATGTTGTATACTTTCGATGGACTCTTCTACACGAAAAATGAGAAATACATGAAAAACGTGATTGAAATCATGTTTTTCATGGATTTCTCATTTTTCATGTAGTAGGGTCCATTGAAAGTATGCAACATGGGTACTCCTTAGATGAGGAATCAAAATTTTCATCTAATGAATGTTTCCTCTTGAAATTTGAGTAAACCCATAGGGAGGTAAGTTGAAAATACGAGTTGAAAAAATAATTTTTTCTTTTTTTCCCTCTAAAATTTGATGATGTAATGTAATCTTATTTTATTATTTTCACTATTATTTTATAATTTCCTTAGGAGGCCCATTTTAGACCTCAAAATTATCCTAATTTGAAGTGAATATGGAACAATCAATCACAAGATCCACAATAGGCTCCAAAATTCAGGTGTAGGAAACATATTAGAGGGTGTTTGTCGTAGTGACAACATAACACAACTAATGAACCGATTTTCTATGGCTCACTTTCTCAGATGAAAGAATTTATAGAGAAATAGCTTGAATTGAGGTTGATCAAATCACTGTAAGTGGTTTGCCAAGGTCTGAAGAACTCACAAGGAAATTTTCAAATTGATGAACCTACTGGCTAGGATGTGGAGACACTCAAGTACTTGTGCAGTTTATGAAAAACTAGGTGTTTCCTTGGGGTTGAAGAACTAGTGCTTGCCTTCACTGAAGAACAACCTGAAAGAGTGATTTCCACACCCCCATGGTAGCTTGTCCGTTGATGATCCTTCCCAAAAATTTGAAATAACTCTTCTCTTAGTATTGAACTGCAAGTTTGTATGCCAAAATGAACCTTAGAGTTGAAGTTTTCTAAATTAGCAATCTCTATTAGGTAACAATTATGGGTTGTTGATAAAACCTGATGGAAGTGAATTCCTGCTCCTTGTGTTAAATTTTGACAAGATGGTAGCTAAGGTAGTGTTGTGGTCACCAACAACCCCCCTCTTTGATTGGTATTAGCAATAACACCAAGCAAATGGGGACCCTTAACAAAAAATCCAAAAAAACATTTTATCAAAATTTTTGTATTTTAACTCCCTAAAGCTGTATCGCATCGCGAGAAGAGAGTGAGACGTTTTCCTATGCGCATAATAAGCTGCGAAGAAGCGACGCGAAATTCATCGCATCACTTATATTGTGAAGCGCTCTTAAATGAAAAACTTAAGGAATCGCCGACGGCCGATATGCGACGTCGCATATCGCAACATCGCATAAGCAGCACACAATGATTGGATGATTAAAGTGCGATCTGCGATATTGCGATCTGTGATGAATGCGATCATCAATTCCTGCGATGACACATCTTGACGACGCAATCCTCGATACTGCGATGCGAGTCGCAGAAATCACTCATCGCAAAATTTCCTCGACACAGTGTTCAAGGAAAGCTGTCTGTAGACCAAAATTGGGCGCGCGCCTTAAAAGAAATTAATGATTGTACGCCAAAGTATCCAAGAAGGATTGTGTTGTGTTTTTCGAAGAGTCAGTTCATTATGAGTGTCATGATTATGCATTCATTAGAGCTTAAAGCTTTCATGTCAATCTTTTCGTCATTACTCTTTTCCTTTGCGTAAACTGTAAGACAGCAACTAACATAAAGCAATGTGCAGGAAACATCTAAGGAAAAGGGGAAAGCGTCAATACTCGGAGAACAGAGAAGAGATGCCTTCGCAAACGAATGCCGCATGCAGTAGGACCGCGGATTCTAGAGTATCACTCAACAGATACTGATGTCAATAGGCCATCCTAAACTCAGAGTCAAAGGCGCACAAAAGCAGCATGTTTACAAAAGATCCTGAAGCTTAGACTGGGTAAAGCAAAAAGAAAAACACTAAAGAGGGAAAACGCACCAGAAAAGCCTGGAACAAAGAACGGAAGCAGTTTTCAATACAGAAAATTGTTCAGAGAGCAAAGTCCCTAACTTATTCAGTCATTCGCAAGGCCGGAAACCGAAATAGCAACAGCACAATCAGTTTGAGAGAAATTTGGGTTATTACCAAGTATACACACAGTGAATACACCAAGCCAGAGGAAAATATCTTCCAGTTTGTCAGAAAGCGGTGCCAGCTCTTGTTATTTCTATTTTCGTAACTCAAACGAAAGGAGAAGACAACCAGCCGACTCTTCCCAGGCGAATGTTGCATTGCTTACGGCACTAAGGAGCAAATACAGAAACGGTTAGAAATTAGATTCAATTTTTAGAAATAAATTTGCTTTAGTAGAAGGGCGGTCATTTGAAACCGTGTCCTAAATTTATGTAATTAAGATTAATTAGTTAGCAGTATTTAAACCCTTCTCAGGCATTTGGAGAAGGGTCCGGAAATTTGTCAAAAAACTTGTCCTCAGAACATGCACTTTTGCACCCTCGGAGGGGGTTTTTGGTGAATGGATGGATCGAGATTTATCAATGTTTGCATTTAATGTCTGCTACTGATGTTGCACTTTTGTACTCTTAGTAGATGTTAGAACAAGTAGAGATAAATCGTTATTGCTTGAAGCTTATGAGTGGAACCAGTCATAAATGGTACTTTTATCTCTTGACCAATTTCTGCTTATATTCTTAAAGTGATATGCAGTTTTCAGTTGTTTATATGTTAATGCATGAATGTGTGGGTTACCATTTGGCACTTCTGTACGGTGGAGTCATTTATTTGTGCTTGATATATGAATAACTTATTATGCGATATGTTGTTCACAACTATTTTGCTTAACTTTTTATGCAAAATGGTTTATCTTAATTGATTTCTATTCTTATGATAGCTGAATGATCTTTATTACCAGTTATTGTTCGAAATCTCTTTAGATCGCATAATAGAAGAAATACACCCCGAGTTAGCGTAGATTAGATGTGTTGTTTCTCATTAGATTACAATAGCATAGAGTTAGTTTAGAAGTCTGAATTAAATTAGTTTAAAACACTCCTAGATCAGCATCATCCAACTCTACACACACACACCCCTTAGATTGGGAAACTGGTCCCATTATCCCCAGTCGGACCCGCTATACCAAACGGATAAGGAGCTGCCAACCAAGGTCCGGACTGGGTGGGTATCCCCCTTGTTGTCGACCCGATTTTCGGGGCTTCAACATATTTGGCGCTAGAAGGAGGGCCCGAACTATGAATGGCACCTAAATCAAAATCTAAATACCATTCTGAGATTAAATCGCCCTCATCAACTCCCCCGACTTCCCCAGTACGTTTAAATAAAGAGTTAGAAGTCGCTCGAGTATCAACCGCTGCTACATACCCTAATATTTCAAACCAATTTATCATTGAACCCCCTGAAGTTCAAACTCTGATTCGCAAACTCCAGGGATTTTCTATTTTTACCCAGAAGTCTGATAAATCTCAAAGCAGCGTGACTTCGCAGTACAATCCTGCTCATCCCCTGACCAGATTAAAAAGTGAAAAATTTGGCATCTAGCCAACTAAGTTCCCTCTCCCCACTAGGAAAAGAGCAAGGAAAACACCACCAGAGTCTGACAGTGAGACTCTTTCATCTACGTCGTCCATTTCAACTCCCTCACCGCGAAGTCAGCCACCCACATCTTCATTCCAAACCACTCATCCATCTTCCACAACCCCTCCTCTTCAATCATCAAAGATCATAATATCTTCATCTTCCCAGCATCAGGGATCATCCTCTGCACTTTCATTTACTAGTAGCTCAACGATGGCCCAGTCTCCATGGAACAATCCTGGGGAAGTTTTAATGCCTCCACCCCTGAGCCCAATACCGGCCCATCCTGAGAAATGGCTACCCAAATTCAATCCAGAAGCAGGCATGCTAGCTGAAGAGCATATTAATAATTTCATGCTTTCTGTTAATCTCAACGGAGTTACCAACGAGGATGCTGTCGTCCGGCTATTTCCCTACGCAATGCAAGGAACAGCCGGTTCATGGTACTTTTCATTACCTTCTGGGTCTATCACAAGTTGGGACATTTTTCAAAGTCAATTCCTTACCAAATTTGGTGATGACAGATCATCGGCGACGTTAATCAATGACCTATCCAATCTTAAAACCGAGGCTAGAGAACCCATCAAAGATTTCAATTTACGGTTCAATAAAATCCTCAACAAAATTCCCGCTGCTTCCCAGCCCAGCGAAGAAGTGAGATGTGAATGGTATATTATGGCCTTACCATCGAACTTGGCAATCTTCGTGGATAGGGAAAATAAGACAACCTTAGTTGAAAACTTGACAGAGGCGATAGCAGTAGAGAAACGCGTAGTAGCCCTGGAAAAAAGATCTGCGATAGAGGAACGCAAATCTAAGAAAGTCTCCTACAAGGAAGACCCCAAGAAGAAACAATCGAAAGATCCTTTCGATTTGGAAGGATTACAAAAAGTGTTAAAAACCATGTCCAATGAGATGATTGACATAAAAAAACAAGTAGCAGAAACTTCTCCGAAAAATCCCTACAGAGCTTTTGAAAGAAATCCTTTAATGGAGGTGAAACCACCCAACGCTATCTCAAATGTCGAATCCGAAGAAGAAGAAGAAGAAGAAGAGAATACCACTGAAGGGCAGACCGATGACGAAGAAGTTGTGGAACTACAAGGAATGTGGGATTTCATCCTCCCGCAAGAAGAAGATCAAGAAGCGTTTCCGGTTAGCACACGAAGCAAAAATCAACTTGATCCTCCCCAAACTACCCATAAGCAGAAGGGCGCAAGCCCTGCAGCAAAAGATAAAGTCGCAACAAAGAAAACAACCGCCAAAGCGACTCAATCTAGCCCAGTCCAATCAGATCAAACGCCTCCATCAAGAACACTGATTGTGTCGGATGAAATGGAGTACAACATTATTGATGACATGAAAAAGACTAGGGCTAATATCACTCTTTATGAGTTGAGCAAATTGAAACATCAACAGAAGATAATGATGAAAGAATTACATGTCGTGCCTACTACATCTTTGCCTACAGCTGTAGCTTCCCACAACACGGGAAAACCTCCAACCAACACGATCAATAAGGTTGACCCAAATGATATCGCCTTGATTGGAGGAAGATCAAGGTCTCACACTCCCCCTTTTCTTCTCACTTATGAAATTTTCAACAAAAACATGCACAATTGTTTGGTAGATTCTGGTGCTTCAACGAATATTTTACCCAGATCAATATGTGCCAAGTTGAATGTTCAACCGCAAAGATCCGCAGTGCGCATAGTTCAGCTTGATCGATCTCAAGTCGAAGTGATTGGTGAACTTAATCAAGTGACCATAAGATTGTTGTCTAACCCGAAGGTATGTCAGGTTATTGACATTCTAGTAGCTGATATCCCTGAATTCTATGGCTTAATTCTTAGCAGGGATTGGTTTGAAAAACTCCATGGATACTTCTCAACCGACTGGTCGCACATGTGGTTACCCTGCAATGGTAAACCGAATCAAATAAAGGTTGAACGAGAGTTACACCAGAAGTACATAGTGACGGAATTGGAGGGAGAAAATGAAGCAATAGCATACAACAGCAGTATCATAGGCAATTACTCGGTAGATTCTTTCCTCGGCAATTTCAATGCTCATACCTCACCTTACTTAGAAAATTCAGTTTTGTCCCAAGTCAAAAATTTTTCCCAAACTGATAATTCGAAGTGTGTTAATTTTTTAGATAACCCTGTAAATACATCTTTGTTTTGGAAATTATATTTTGATGGCTCTAAATCTAACGAGGGAGCAGGAGCAGGATGCATTCTGATTAGCCCAGACGGAAATAAGACCATGCTTACGTGCAGACTTGAATTCGATTGCACAAACAATACAGCGGAATACGAGGCCTTGGTGCAAGGCCTATACAAAGCAATCGGGTTGAACGTTAAGTACCTTCAAGTCTTCAGAGACTCTGAGATTGTCGTCAAACAGGTACGTAACACCATACATTGCCTATCAGGTCATTTGAAGCACTATCAATCTTTAGTACAAGATCTAACTGCACATTTCATAGCATTCAATATTTCGTCAATCCCAAGACTCCAAAATGCGAGCGTAGACCTGTTAGCTAACGTGGCCTCTAGACTTATTCCCTCCGAAGATTTTAGTCCAGATAGATTCTCAATAGAATTAATCTTTAGACCGTCCATCCCTGACAACATTACAAACTGGAGAGTATTCAATGACGATCCAGACATTGTAAATTTCCTCACTTCTGAAGGATCCTACTCAAATCAAATAATTGACGAAGACCATCATGATCACCAAATACAACAAAATAGCACTGATAATGCTATACCTAAATCGGTGGTTAAGTTAGAAGACTTATATGATTTGAAAAGTCGGTTTAAAAGGTCTACCAATTCTAAGCTTTACAGTTCGACTCTGAACTACGAATTAGTAAACCTAGGAACCGATGAGAAACCACAAAATGTTAATCTAGGCCACGGCCTAGCCCCTAAAGAAAAATTAGCATATATCCGTCTTTTGAGACAATACAAAAATGTTTTTGCCTGGAATTACGATGAGCTGAAGACATACGACACTTCTATCATTCAACATACTATCCCTATGATTGACAATGAAAAACCTGTCCAACAGAAACTCAGAAAAATCCACCCCAATTTAGAAAATCAGATAAAAACTGAGCTAAATAAGTTATTGAGAGCCAGAATAATTTTCCCCGTCAGACATTCCAAATGGGTCTCCAATATGGTACCCGTTAGAAAGAAAAACGGAGATATTAGAATTTGTATCGATTTCCGGAATCTCAACAAAGCCTGTCAAAAAGACAATTTTCCCCTCCCACCTATGGAGCAGATATTACAGGCAGTAGCAGGCTCAGAATTAATGTCTTTTTTGGATGGATTTTCAGGATACAATCAAGTGCTGGTACATCCCGATGATCAGTTAAAAACCACATTCCGAACTAAATGGGGCACATACGCATATCGGAAGATGCCATTTGGTTTGATCAATGCTAGCGCTACATTTCAGAGAGCCATGGACATCATATTCAAAGGTTTAGTCAATAAATCTGTAGTGATTTACCTGGATGATATAACAGTGTACTCCAAGAAGCGAAGCGACCATCTCAAAGACTTGAAACAAATCTTTCAACGATGTTTAAGGTATGGGATTTCACTTAACCCAAAGAAATCTTTTTTCGCATTAAGTGAAGGAAAACTTCTAGGATTCATAGTGTCAAAATCTGGTATTCACATTGAACCTGACAGAATCAAAGAAATTTCTGAAATATCCATGCCTCATAACAAAAAAGCCATGCAATCTTTCCTTGGTCAAATCAATTTTGTGAAGAGATTTGTCCCAGATTTCTCACGTATTGTTTCTCCTTTGCAAAATATGATTAAAAAGAATTCAAATTTTAAATGGGGTCAAGATGAGCATGAAGCATTCAACTTAATCAAACAAGCTATCATTAACACTCCATCTTTAGCGACCCCGAATTTTTCAGAATCTTTTATCTTATACACGTTCGCCTCAGAGAAATCTTATGTTGTGATTCTAACTCAAAAAAATCAAGAGAAAGCGGAAGCTCCAATCGCATTTTTTAGCTCGAATTTACAAGGTGCTGAACTCAACTATTCAGACGTGGAGAAATAGGCATATGCTATTTTCAAAGCGATCAAATATTTCAGACCTTTCTTACTTAAAGCCCATACTAAGGTCATAGTACCGTTTCCAGCGGTAAGAAACCTTCTGATACAAAAGGATGTGGGCGAAAAAAGAGCAAATTGGATCACCGCTTTACAAGAATACGATCTTGAGATCAAACCAGCAAACATTGTAAGAGGTCAAGGCTTCTGCAAAATGTTGGCTGGAGCATCGAAAATTCCTGAGAATTCATCTGAAGAGGTACATACGTATGAGGTAAGCCTAAACGATGTAGAATCTTTATATGCTGACACCATTTATTATCTTAAGAACGAGTATGCTCCATCACACCTGGATCACACCAAGAAAAGAGCTCTGAGATTGAAAGCTAAACAATACCAGCTCATAAATGATGTTCTGTTTAAAAGGAATTACGATTCTGTGCTTCTTAGGTGTCTTGAGAAAACTGAAGCCGAAAAGGTTTTGCAGGAACTCCACGATGGACCAACAGGCGGACACTATGCTGGAGATGCTACTGCACATAAAGTCTTACGTGCAGGATATTATTGGCCCACGCTGTTCAAAGACTCACACAGTTACGTGAGGAAATGCCAAGTCTGCCACACTGATGCAGGGAAACAAAAGAAACCGTCCATGCCACTACAACCGGTAAACATCGAGCAACCATTCAGTCAGTGGGGCTTGGACATAATAGGTGAGATCACTCCTCACTCTTCTAAGCAGCATAGGTACATCCTTACGGCAACAGATTATTTTACTAAATGGGTAGAAGCAGTTCCTCTCAAGACAGCTAATTCTGAAAACATTATTGAATTCATAGATCAATTTATAATCACTAGGTTTGGATTGCCAACGGCCTTAATGTTTGATAATGCTTCATACTTTTCTAGAAATACAATGACTGAGTTTGCACTTAAAAGAGGGTTCAAACTGAAATATTCGGCCAACTACTATCCGCAAGGTAATGGATTGGCTGAATCAACAAACAAAAACCTGATCAGGATTATTAAAAGAACAGTCGACCAAAACCAAAAGAATTGGCACAAAGCGTTGGTAAATGCTTTATGGGCAGATAGGATAATGAAGAAAGCTTCAATCGGCACTTCTCCCTTTAATTTAGTTTATGGGAAAGAAGTGGTTCTTCCAACTCACTTAGTCATCCCCTCTTTGTCTTTGGTACAACACATCGATGAGGTATCTACCTCCTCCATACAACTAAGACAAATGGAAATAATTAAATTAGAAGAACGACGAGAACAAGCTAAGAAAACCCATGCTCATCACCAAGCGCTGATAAAATCCTCTTTTGATTCAAGCATAATGACCAGAAAGAATTTTCAGATGGGAGATTTAGTTTTGAAATGGGATAAGGCTCATGAAGAAAAGGGCAAACATACGAAATTTCAGAAATTGTGGCTTGGTCCTTTTCAGATTGTAGAAGTCATAGGCCCATCCATGTTTGTGTTGCAGGATTTAGCAGGTAGAAGAGATTCTTTGCCTGTTAATGGACAGATTCTTAAAGTATATTTTCCATAGAAGATCACTCTTCTATTTTTGTAGGATAGTTTTAGTTTTTATTTGTTTTTCTCTCTCTTATAAATAAAACCAGTTGTAGATGGTCACTAAAAGGGTTCATGAAAAAGACACCAATTCTCTATCAGATTTTGAGCTTTTCGCTTGTACAAGTAGCAAAAATTTTCGAAAAATCTGATTTTTATTATTGACAGGTAGAGTTAACTTTAGCCTAGACATGATACTAGTTTCAACTTCAAAAATTTGATGAAAGCAACCTTTGGTAAAAAATTGTTTTATATCAGCACAATGAAAGGTATCAATAATAAAATGAATATTCTCTGTAAAGCTGCTGTTTTCAAACTCTCTTATTGTCGTCCAGAGCTTTCTTAAGGAAAAACAATGACTTCCTCCCTGCTAAAGGAAATCGCAGCATTCAGAGGAACAATCCGAGAAAACACTATATCTCAAAGAATAAGAGGTCTCATCACGAGCCGGCTTATCATGATCATAGATATTATAACTTGCTGACTTTGCCAATACTGTCTACCAAAACAGGGCAACGACTCAAGATTGTTGCAATCAAAAGACAAGGGGTCTCATCACGAGCCAGCTTGTTCAGCAAAAGTGTAAATCAAGTGAATGACTGTGTCATAATTTGGCCACCAAACCAAGACATTGTTCTTTAGAGAATAAAAAAAGGAAAAAAGTGTCAAAAAAGGGTTTTCCTCTGAAAAGTTGTAAATAACCTCAAGCAGGATAAAGGATCATTGTTGGGTAACAGGTAACCCTGTCGAGGCTATGGACGCTTGCGGCCAGCAGAGGCTCTACCTACGACAAATGAGCATATTTTAAAAGCCAGCACGCAGAGAAGACCTTATTTTATCTTTAAAAGACCAAGTAATGTCTGGTGTGAATACAAGAACTAATCCTGAGGAAACAAACAATTGGAATATGAAAAGGTTGAGACGAAGTATCAGTGATAGGATAAGGCATAATATACTCTATCTGTCCATAACAAAATTTAGACATATGAAAATTTTTCTGCTTCGGAAGTTAAAATTCAATATAGAAAAATAGAGATAACTGGTTCTTCACAGTGAATCGCCATTGTTGTGGTCACCAACAACCCCCCTCTTTGATTGGTATTAGCAATAACACCAAGCAAATGGGGACCCTTAACAAAAAATCCAAAAAAACATTTTATCAAATTTTTTGTATTTTAACTCCCTAAAGCTGTATCGCATCGCGAGAAGAGAGTGAGGCGTTTTCCTATGCGCATAATAAGCTGCAAAGAAGCGACGCGAAATTCATCGCATCGCTTATATTGTGAAGCGCTCTTAAATGAAAAACTTAAGGAATCGCCGACGGCCGATATGTGACGTCGCATATCGCAACATCGCATAAGCAGCACACAATGATTGGATGATTAAAGTGCGATCTGCGATATTGCGATCTGCGATGAATGCGATCATCAATTCCTGCGATGACACATCTTGACGACGCAATCCTCGATACTGCGATGCGAGTCGCAGAAATCACTCATCGCAAAATTTCCTCGACACAGTGTTCAAGGAAAGCTGTCTATAGACCAAAATTGGGCGCGCGCCTTAAAAGAAATTAATGATTGTACACCAAAGTATCCAAGAAGGATTGTGTTGTGTTTTTCGAAGAGTCAGTTCATTATGAGTGTCATGATTATGCATTCATTAGAGCTTAAAGCTTTCATGTCAATCTTTTCGTCATTACTCTTTTCCTTTGCGTAAACTGTAAGACAACAACTAACATAAAGCAATGTGCAGGAAACATCTAAGGAAAAGGGGAAAGTGTCAATACTCGGAGAACAGAGAAGAGATGCCTTCGCAAACGAATGCCGCATGCAGCAGGACCGCGGATTCCAGAGTATCACTCAATAGATGCTAATGTCAATAGGCCATCCTAAACTCAGAGTCAAAGGCGCACAAAAGCAGCATGTTTACAAAAGATCCTGAAGCTTAGACTGGGTAAAGCAAAAAGAAAAATGCTAAAGAGGGAAAACGCACCAGAAAAGCCTGGAACAAAGAATGGAAGCAGTTTTCAATACAGAAAATTGTTTAGAGAGCAAAGTCCCTAACTTATTCAGTCATTCGCAAGGCCGGAAACCGAAATAGCAAAAACACAATCAGTTTGAGAGAAATTTGGGTTATTACCAAGTATACACACAGTGAATACACCAAGCCAGAGGAAAATATCTTCCAGTTTGTTAGAAAGTGGTGCCAGCTCTTGTTATTTCTATTTTCGTAACTCAAACGAAAGGAGAAGACAACCAGCCGACTCTTCCCAGGCGAATGTTGCATTGCGTACGGCACTAAGGAGCAAATACAGAAACGGTTAGAAATTAGATTCAATTTTTAGAAATAAATTTGCTTTAGTAGAAGGGCGGTCATTTGAAACCGTGTCCTAAATTTATGTAATTAAGATTAATTAGTTAGCAGTATTTAAACCCTTCTAAGGCATTTGGAGAAGGGTCCGGAAATTTGTCAAAAAACTTGTCCTCAGAACATGCACTTTTGCACCCTCGGAGGGGGTTTTTGGTGAATGGATGGATCGAGATTTATCAATGTTTGCATTTAATGTCTGCTACTAATGTTGCACTTTTGTACTCTTAGTAGATGTTAGAACAAGTAGAGATAAATCGTTATTGCTTGAAGCTTATGAGTGGAACCAGTCATAAATGGTACTTTTATCTCTTGACCAATTTCTGCTTATATTCTTAAAGTGATATGCAGTTTTCAGTTGTTTATATGTTAATGCATGAATGTGTGGGTTACCATTTGTCACTTCTGTACGGTGGAGTCATTTATTTGTGCTTGATATATGAATAACTTATTATGCGATATGCTGTTCACAACTTTTTTGGTTAACTTTTTATGTAGAATGGTTTATCTTAATTGATTTCTATTCTTATGATAGCTGAATGATCTTTATTACCAGTTATTGTTCGAAATCTCTTTAGATCGCATAATAGAAGAAATACACCCCGGGTTAGCGTAGATTAGATGTGTTTTTTCTCATTAGATTACAATAGCATAGAGTTAGTTTAGAAGTCTGAATTAAATTAGCTTAAAACACTCCTAGATTAGCATCATCCAACTCTACACACACACACACCCCTTAGATTGGGAAACTGGTCCCATTATCCCCAGTCGGACCCGCTATACCAAACGGATAAGGAGCTGCCAACCAAGGTCCGGACTGGGTGGGTATCCCCCTTGTTGTCGACCCGATTTTCGGGGCTTCAACAGGTAGGTTACCTTTGTAGGCCTTGTCTAAGTAGGAAGTACTTATTTACAATTCATACACTCCTCCTCTAGATCTGGAATTTAGATCAGGGGTGACTACTATGTAACGCACCCCCTTAATCACCCTAATTAGGAGAGATGGTTACTATGAAGAACTGATTCCCAACGTACAATCTTGGGAATCAGATCATAAGGTTTTTTTATTTTTTGTAACTTATAGTTCTTGCTACAAACTTTCTATATTAAATCTAAACAATGTTAGGACTTATATTAATGTTTTATTTAAGTTTATCCTTATTCCAGTAGTTAATGGACCCTTAGGTGGAAGATTTAATTCTATTGTGACCCTTTTCCCAAGGAATCCATTTTTTTGAAGAATTTGGTATCTACGGATAAATACTAATTCCCCAGATAAGTAGCCATGTCTAGAACAACAGTTTAAATTATTTTAGTCTTTCCCTATAAGCAATAAATAAGATGAGAAGATGAGAAGACCTACTAGTAGTTCTTCTTTTATCTCGTCTCCTTTGTATCAATCTTGTCACTCCTTCCCATACTTAATACGCTTGAGAAGTACTTGTAAACACAACAGAAAACAAAGAATCAATCAAAGCAAAAGATCTATTGAATATAAGTGAATGGAATTAGATACATTTCACACATATAAGCATTATAAAACAATACAAACATATGGGAGAAAGGTTCAAACACTTTATTAAATAGAAGAAGGAATTACAATCATTGTGTCTGATTCAAAGTCATTCCTCCAACTTGGATCCCATCCACATCACATCAAAAGCATGAAAAACCTATAGCATTACAATGCTTGCTTCAAAGCCAAGTCTCACAACAGCATTATCTCCTTGCAATTCAACATAATCCATCCCTTTATCAATTAGATGAGTGGTCAATTTATAGGGAGATGAAGGAGGTTTTGTCATAAATGGTGGCATTGAATGGCCTTCCATACTTAGAATTAGTTCCATGGAGGAAGGGATGAGAGGATAGGATGCATCTTAACTCATTCCTCATCCATTTTCTAGCTCATAGGAGTTGATAAGTGAGGGAACCTTCTAGATGACTCCAAAAGATAAGAATATTCCCCAAACCCTATGTGAATTTTGCTCAAACTCACCCAACACAAGTGAAAAGAAGCCTAAGTTCTCTATAGAGCACCCTAGCATGGACTTAACTGCTCTGCAGTGCACCCTTACATGGGCCTACCTGCCCTGGTCCCTCTAGAGGCCATTTCTAGATGTCTTCAAGCCATGAAACTATCCGGGAAGGAGGCATTCAAAGGGGTGACTTGTTTAGGGCGTGTAGTAATTAAAATTAGGGTTCAATGAGCCCTAAAACACTGATCTGGATGATGGGATTGATGTGCCCAAATGGATATGTAATAGCTGCCCCCTAAAGCATGAAGTCAAAAAAATGCTAATGTCGAATGAAATGCTTTACGCGATGAGGAGGTATTGAAGTGGAAGGTGACTTGCATCAATTACAATACATATATCATGATATTTTATTTTTACATGAATCGTTGAGGGAAGGCATACCCATTCTCAACTTATAAACTTTCATTACATGTACATAAACAGTCGTCTACAGATATAGATCCATGATCAGAATGACCATCAATGTAAATTCATTGAACATATGATTTAGTACTCCTGAAATCATAGCCCAGATGGATGAAACTAGATCCGGGGTCTTCTATCTTGTTCAGTCGTTCACTTAAGTGCGAGTCTAACCATGTGAATATGTGATCTGAAGTTGAACATAGGAAGACACCATCTGATTACTAGCCAATGATGTAAGTTGTTAACAGATGCAAGAGAAATCACTGATAATGATAATGATCCTCAAGGTACTATAGTACATTCTGCATGGTGTGAATGGATGATTTGATGTTGAACACTATACAAAGTCTTTCAGTCGAAGTCCATTGATGTTAACCTATCACCAGAAGCAAGAAACATGCCATTGATGTATGCAAGCCTCAAGGTACTGGAAGGGTGTTTCTAAGTCAACTTCTTGGATAATGTACTGATGTCGACAAGAAGCGACTCATCGTAGGAGGGCCTTGATGTATCCCACATCAACGACACAAAACGAGCGTAGTGATTTTAGAGATGGAATTTGACTGACGACACAAGGTTCAGGAATGGCAGTCATGAAAATGAAGGTTTATGGTATTGCAAAGGATGAATTTTGACTAAATGACTTCTCTTGAACATGTCGGCAACACTGAAATGAATTAGTAGCATTGACCCAAAACAAAGTGATGGATGCTAAGAAAGACCAATGGTGTGATAACCATCAAGCTAAAAACCCAACCCAAATAGTCATGGTGATGGAGTGAAAGTGTCATGTTCAAGAGCGACCTGCTACCATAAAGTGGTTTTCCCCTTTTTCCATTTTCCCCAGTCATTGTTGACCAGTACCTCTTTATTTTTATCAAGCTTGAGGAGGATAACATATGCTTGTTGTATAATTCCACCCTTCAGGCGAATCCATCACTATTTGATGTTTTAATGAGTCTAGCAACAATGAAACTTGGTCTTGTCTAGATGAACAAGTTTGTCATTATTTGATGTTTTAACAAGTTTTATGACAAGGATAACTTGGTCCTTTTCATGTTTAGAGAGTTTGAAAAGGGACAAAAAGAAAACTCCACAAGTTCTTTTTCATAAATTAATCTCTCAAGCCCGAAAAAGCATAAAATAATACAAGAGAGATGTCGTTTCCAATCCATTAACGAGCTGGAAAGGACAAGCGCTCGACAATCTTTTCATGTTTAGAGAGTCTAAAAAGAGCTTAAAGAGGACTCCAAGGGGGTTCCTTTTTCATTTTTAACAGAGCTCAAAAAAGAGATAAAAGTGTGCTCTATGGTCAAAGGTACAATTTACAATTGAGCACATCGAATTCTGTAAGTCAGTTACAAAACCTGCTCAAAACACCACCAAATGGATTAAAAATCCTTGTTTCATAGGTAAAAATAAGCAAATACTAATGTTTACTTGATTAATAAACATGAAATAAACATAAAACAAGTTTTTACCATGACATTTTTACCATTTGGAACTTGTGCTCTGAGCTAGTTTTTTACCTCGAACTTCATCAACTGATTGCGAGAGATTCTGTGGACCATTTCTTGAGCCGTCCAGACCAAGTAGGAGCTTAACATCTCTTCTTTCCTTTCAGGTCATTCTTTTGTCATTTCACGCAAGTTTAGGGTTTTTTGGGGCCCCTGGGGTTTCATTTTTTTCCTTGGGATCAATGCAGGCTTTCACATCAAAATTTGCGTTGAAGTGCTACCAGATAGAAGGTTGCATGCTCTACAGTGCACTGTCTCTGTGCCTGGACTACACTGGGTGAGTTCCCCAAGTTTGATTTAGCTGTTTGCTCCAAAATTTGTCCTGTTTTTTGCATGGAAAGGATCCTAACTAAACTTATGATTGTGTTTGAGGCTTTCATTGGAGAGAAAGAGAGCACGAAGAACAAGACATGGTTACCTTAAACAATCTGGGTATAGTTAAGGCCCTCAAAAACTTTAGGTTACTCAAATGCTTCAAGTTGTCCGAAATGAGGCAACAAATAGAACTACTGCAGTTCCTTGTTCATGCATGGGATTCGATAGATCAGACTTTTCAGATTAGGGACAAGATGGTTCCTATTACTATTGATGATATTTAGTTTCTTACCAGACTGTCGAGGCGAGGTGCCCCCATCTCACTTTCTGGATTTTCCTGTGAAGGTGAATCGATGGGAGATTATATTAGACAGTTTTGTCGGCCAGGTACACAGCCTAGCAAGGATGGGAAAATAAACATCAGGGGTGTAGGTGAGTTTCCTTTGAGAATGATCCTTTTCACAATCACAAAATTGGCGGGCAGTGTGACACTACATCTAGTGAACAGATCATATATGCAGTATGCACTAGAGTGTCTAGAGCCAAAAATTTTCAACAGGTGCGAGGTTGAGCTTTCTTCACTAAAAGAACAACTGACCAAGGTAAGAGGTGTAGCTGGTCCTAGAGATCCACGTATGCAGAGGTGGGTCGAATTGATGGCTCGACATGTGGGTCAATCAACAATCATTTTTTCCATTGCATTCTTCAGTTGGCTCGATCAACAACACCTTGTCGTCAAGGAGCATCCATACTCAGGTATGGATTTCCGTGGAGATCCATAATTGATTCTACCAGTTGGAGCACAATGGGGTGCTATGGGTAAATTTTTTGACCCAAAGTGTTTTATTTTTTTATTTTTCAAGTTTATACATCTTTTTTGTGTTTTTAATGTTTCCAAGACTAAACTAAAATCATTCTTATGCATGCAGATGTGGGCATTGTTCGACCTATGGGGCAACAACAGGATGCAGGTGGGCCAGTGCGGAGAAACATTGGGAGAGCAGTTCTCCAGGACTTGGATTTGGCCGAGACCTTAGCAGAGTTGCAGAATCACATAGAGGGATTAATCCTTAGTATTCCAGATGTCCAGATTGAGGAGTTACCTATGAGGCTGCAGTGCCACACTATTGTTGTTCCTAGCTATTGGGTGACCTGTTATCATGAGCACCACTAGATCTACTTAGGATGTTTTGCATGCATTTTGAGTTTTTTGGGTCAGATGACCAAACGTGTCTTGGACACAAATTTTGTAAAAACTTTTAAAACACTTATCTATTTTACTTTCAAATTTTTCTATGGCTATATGCAACCCTATTCAACTGATGATGTGAATTGAAAATATTACTTTTACATGTGTTGAAAATGTCTATTTAACACATAATTCGCTAGTGAATCAGTTAATGTGTTAAGATTTCTGGAAATATGTTGATATTGAATGTGTTCAAAATGCCTTTCCAAAATATGAACTCTAAGGAACATACGAAAAATAGTTCGATTTTAGACAGTATAAATGTTCGTTAGTTGTAGTACAACGAGTTGCGAGTCTAGCCTAACGATGATTCAGCGAATTCCAAGTGAAATGGCATCAAAGAGAAGTTCAATTAATGCGTTATACTCAGCGATGTTGTTTTTCAATCAACTGATACAAATCCCTTGAAAGCTCACTAACTCGCCACTTGGAGTGAAAATAGCCCATGCTGCAGAAGACAAGTTTTGTGTACTACAACTAGCACCATCAGTGTAACCAACAAAAGGTTCCAAAGACTCCGACATCTGCAATAAATGCAAAGCGTATTACTAACCAGATAAAAACTCTAAAAGACACACACACATGCAATGAAAGCATATATACAGTGATTTTTACTACACTCAATAAAACATAGTAACGTTTGAGGTACAGCCCGTTTCGGGGCTGCGACAATGGAATCCCATCATAATCTACTAACTCAAAGGCACCTTTTTCCAGAACACGCTTGACAATATAAGGACCCATCCACATTGGTTTGAATTTCCTTGCTCCAAGTTTATCAGCTTCCTGATCATAAAGCAAGACCAAGTCTCCTTCTGAGAAGATATGAGGCTTGATATTTCTATCATATTGCACCTTAATTCATTTCTTATGGGCTTCGTTAGCCAATGCGGCATCATGACAAGTTTCATCCAAATGGATTAATTCCAAGAAACACGCTTCTTCTTCAGAAGTGTCAGGTAACAACTCAATTGCGAGTTTGAGAGATGAAATTTCACATTGTATCAGTAAGATTGCTTCCAAACCATACACCAACTGAAAGGTGTGAATCTAGTTTCATTTCTCACCAAGGTTCGATATGCCCGCCAGGCAAAGTACAAGATTAAGTGCCAGTTTCACTTATGAACCCCTATCATTCTCTACAACATCCACTTCAGGGCTTTGTTAATGGCCTCAACTTGTCCATTTGCTTATGGGTAATAAGGGGTAGAACTATCATGTGATAGTCCTAACTTAGCAATCAACTCAGCTATCATGTGATTGCGAAAATGCGACCCATGATCTGTAACTATGGCTTGTGGTACACCAAACCAGGCAACCACATGGTTAAAAAAGAAAAGAGCAGTTGTTTCGCCACTATTGTTTAATGTTGGCATCGCCTCGGCCCATTTGGTAAAATAGTCAACAACGACTATAATATACCCATGCCCCCCAGCCAAGGTGGGGTTACATGTCCAACAACAACAACTATTTTCAATGGTGCAAGTGGTAATCTAGTTTTTCGGTCATATATCTGGCATGCATGATAGCTTCTGACAAAAATAATACAATCTTTGAATATAGTTGGCAAGAAGTAACTGGCACGGAGAATTCTCTATGCGGTTGCATATCCAGATAAGTGTCCACCACAGGCACCTGAATGACAATCATTCAATGCTTTCTCAGCTTCCTCATGTGTCAGGCACCTCCATAATATCATATCGACACCACGACGGTAAATACTATCGCCAATGATCAGATAATCTTAGGCTTGGTATCGAATAAGTCGTTGTTGCAAGCGAGAGGTATCAAGCCGGAAAGTTTGGGTTTGGAGATAGATCAGTATATCTCCATACCACGCGTCAGATGACGATATTAGAAACAGAGACTCATCCAAAATCGATGGTTTAGATGTTGAATCAATGGAGGTCAAGGGATGGTTGCAAAGTAACTCTGCGAAATATAGAAATTTCTTTGATTTGGACTTGATGAATTCCAGATCAAACTCCTACAAAATGACTATCCATTTTGAGTATTTTCCCCCATCAATTGACGTGACAAAATGTATGTCATAGGGTTGCAATCCGAAATGATAGTGGTTTTCCATAGTAGGATGTAATGGCAAAATCTTTGAACAGCTTGTACCACTTCCAAAGCTAGTTTCTCGAAATAAGAGTACTTACTTTCTGTATCATTGAGATTGCGTCTCAAATAATAAATCGGATGTTCAATCCCATTTCCCTCTTGGACTAAAACCATGCCAATGGTTGTATTTGCAGCGACGAGATACAGGTAATAGTCATTTTGATAATTTGGAGAGTAAATTAATGAAGCTCTAATATAGGTATCTTTAAGAGCATCAAAGGAAGCTTGCACAACCTGATCCCATTGGAAGGGTATCTCCTTTTTCAAAAGACGCATAAAACCTTTAGCCATCTTAGCGTAATTAGGAATGAGCCTCCTCAGAAAGCTTTCCTTCCCTTGGAGTCTTTTTAACTGTACAAGATTTGAAGGCAAAGGGAAATCAAGAATTACCTGAACCTTTAATGGATCGAGTCGAATCCCCTCTCTAGACACTACAAATCCAAGAAATCGACCAGAACCAACACAAAACACACATTTGTGTGGATTGAGTCATATCTTATAGTGTCGCCACCATAAAAATATTGCTCTTAAATGTTGTGGGTGATCAGTCTGCTTTCATGAATGAGCAGGTAAATCGTCAAGGTAAGGTTGAACAATGTGCTTGATGTCATGGAAGGCATAGTTCATTGCCCTCTGAAATGTGGCCCCTGCATTCTTCAAACCGAATGGGAGTTTCCTATACGCGAATGTGCCCCATGGACAAATAAAAGTTGTTTTAGATTGGTCCTGTGGGTGGATATTGATTTGATTGTAGCCGGAAAAACCATCCATAAATGAGAATATTTCGTATTCGGCACATTTGTCAATAATCTGGTCGATAAAAGGAGTAGGATAATTGTCTTTTGGACATGCCTGATTTACATCCCTATAATCGATGCACACTCGAATTTTCCTTTGTTTCTTCATGACAGGGACAATGTTGGAAACCCAATCTGTAAGAGGTACAAGGTAAATGAAACCAGCACACAAAAGTTTTTCAACTTCTACTTTAATTGCAGCAGCTTTCTTTGGATGAATAGGTCGAAGCCGATGTCGTACTGGATTGACATCAGGGTACATTTTGATTTCGTGTTCAACAATACTAGAATTAATGCCTAGCATCTCCTCATAATACCATGCAAATATATCTTGAAATTCACGAAAGAGAGTATGGTAACTATCGAATTCTGATGGAAAATAAGATTTACTGACATGAATGTTCTCTACAACATTAGGTTTGGTCAAAATATTAATATAAATTGCTTCTTCAATATTTCATAGGTTTCACTCATATTCTATTGTGTCTATGAAAACTGAATTCGAAAGGAAATCAACAACTAAAGGGTGGTTTAGTTCATTTGAATAATCTTTGATGTCATCTGGATGATGGGAATGATGATGATAATCTTCCCAAGTTTCTTCTCCTATCATCATTGATTGGAGATTCCTTCATCCATAGAATGTATACGTGAGAAAGGATCAGAAGAAGTACCATATTCTAACGAACGATCTACCCATACAAGTGGTGAAAGTGGATTTGGGTTTGCCACACAAGCCAAAAAAATTGATTGATATGTAAGCTCAATAGGGCTTAGCGGCATAACCTCAATATTACTATCAACTTCAAGATTGTTGGTAATCCTCCTTAAATCAGATGAGGTGGAGGAAATCATGTTGCAAGTCTCTACCCTTGCCACTTCCTTCAAATCAAATGGTGACGGTAGCTTAAAAGTACCCATTAGAGAAGAATCTTTAAAGAGACCTACTCCAACACTTTGAAGTGATAGCAGGGGTCTGTGTACCAACGAAGTGCTTCCCGTAGTGAGTGAACTAGATGCAAAGAAGGAAACTTGATCGATAACTATGATTCTACCCTTATGAGGGAATGCAATGGTACAAAAGTACGTGGAAACTACAGTAGCCATAGCATATACCCATGGCCTTCCCATTAAAAGGTTGTAATCGAGGGGTCTGTCAACTACCTCAACTTCAACAGTAACTGTTTTTCCCCCTAGTTCGATTTGCAAGTTACTCAAAATCCCACAAGGAGTATATGTTCGTCTATCAAAATTTGTTAACGTGGTTGGTGATCATGACAACGGTGGTGAACCAAGTGTTTTCCAGCAACTCATTGACATAATGCAAGTAGATGCTCCCTCATCAATAATAATTCGATGAACATTCTTATTGAGAGCTTTTACTTGAATTAGGAAAGCTAATTGCATCGGTAACTGTGGTGTATATCCCGCATGGTTAAAAACCACAAGATTGGAATCTGTAGGGTCTATTCCACCAATTGCTGACAGTAAAGCCTGCTTCTAGGAGGGATAGTTTTGTAACACCTCAAGTGTCGACATAGCAGAAGGTGATTGAGCAAGATATTCCACTATGTTATAGTTCTAAGCTACTCGAGCTCAAGGGTTAAATGTCGACTTATGCACAACTCCCTTTGGTGGTTTTATTGTCATTTCTAGTGCAATAGGTGGTGGAATATTTTCAAATGAATTCGAAGTCGAAGGATTAGGTTGAGCAGTGGCCTGGTTATTCGATGATGATAGTGGATTTTTGTAATATTTATTTCTCATTGACACCAAAACTTCATTTTGTGGCTTTGCGATGGATAACATGAGTACTTGGGATGTGGAAGCATGGTCTGTTGCAACCAAATGTGTCTCCAAGTTTGGAAACGGATCAGTCAACACTGTAGATGTGTTAGAAGTATTTAGAAGTTTAGAGACTTCTAAGCGGTGTGGACTATCTCTTGTAAAATGCTTGTCAGTATAGATTAGACATGGATAACGAGGTTTCCTTGCCAAAGTAGAGGAATCAGATGATTTATCTTGAGGGGAATTATCTTGTTTCTTCTTGTTTTTTTCCTTCTTCTTGCCTCCTGGTTGCTTTTGATTTTTTCCTTTGTCAGATGACACGACATTAATTTCGGAAGCAAGAGTGTTTTCTGATGCATTGGTAGTTTGATTGGTAATGGAAAGAGTTTGACCATATGGTCTTCCTACCATTTGCATGCTCAAAGAATCGATCACACCATCACCGACATGAGAGTCCTTACTTGATTGTGGAGGAGGAACAGTGAAAGTTGGTCAAGGTGCATTGGGAATTTTGTCATAGAGCGTGCCAGATTATGTGTAAATCAAATCCAAGTATTGGACATGAGCAATTACTTGCTCTTCTGTGACAACTCCATCTTTTTCCACATCCTCGGTGATCGATGGCAACAAGGAATTTATGATCCACTCAGCTACAAGCTGATCAAGAACATATGTCTTAACCATTCGACGATGACACCACCACTCATGAAGATGATATGATATATAGGTAGTAGTATTCTATTTAAAGTTGGTTAGGATTTTCATACCAGTCTCATATCTGATAGGTAACTGGAAGTGGGTCAGAAATGTGGTGGCTAAAGTAGTAAAGTTGTCGAAGGAAGCTCGTGGTAACTCAATGTACCACTTAGCAGCTAGACTAGTAAGTGTTCTTTAGAAAAGATGGAGTCTAACCAAATCATCGTTTAACGAGTTTGATGAACACCACAAATGAAAGGTCATGACATGATTTGATGGGTCTTCTCTGAGATTTCCATTGAATTTCGGAATGTCAGAAGGTAACTTATGCGGAATCACCGACCACCAAGGTGCATATAAAATTGGATCATTAGTGAGCCAATTTAAATTTGGTAATTCTAAAGTTGCTACAAATGGCAACTGTCGATTCAGGTTAGGTTGAGCATAACCAGGATATGATGGAATTGCCTAAACAATAGGTCTTTGCATACCAACATAGGGCATCTACATTTGGTAACCTTGATAAGGTTGTTGTTGAACAAATCCAGCATAAGGTGGTTGTTGATAACCAGGTTGAATTTGCGGTTGTCCATAACCTGCAAAGCCTTGTTGAACAAGACCTTGGTAGGCTTGATATTGTCCAAACCCAGGTTGAGCCTACTGGGCAGGTCCAAATTAGGGTTGGAATTGGAATTGAGGTTGTTGAAATTGGGGCTACCACGGTTGTTGAATCAACTGTTGTTGTTGTTGGTACAACTGCTGTTGATTTAACGATTGTTGTTGCCGAGGAATGAAAGGTTGGCCAAGTTGTGAATAAACTATACCAGTGTAAGCTTGAGTCAGTCCAGATAAGGGTATACTAACCTGAGGTTGTTGAACCCTGGACACAAGTGCTTGTTTTACAACACCTTGAGAAACTTGAACTTCTTGACCCAAAACTTGTGGTTGTGAGGTAGAAGGACCAGTTTGTACTGGTTGAGATACAACAGTTTGAAGTTGTGATTGTGGTACAGTGGAACACCAGGTGTAATAGGAATAGCTGGCATAGTTTGCATTGGTTGTGTTGGATACACAAGCCTTGGTTGAACTAGAATTATTGGTTGCCATTGACAAACTCGAATTCCAGGCTGACCTGAATACTGCGGGATACTACCATATGATGGTCCTCCATAGGGAGGATAAGGTGAATAAGCATATTTCTCTCCATATGGTGGAAATCCAATATTTAACAGATACATAGGTCTTTGTTGACTAGATTTCCCAGTTTGATATTGATATGCAGGATCAAACTGTTGAGTTCCCATTAAAGAAGAACCAAGTAGAATTCCAGTTGAGGAAATGGGTGATGAACATGGTGTAGAAGCAACCCCTGAGTGGGTTCCAGATAAAGATTGGTAACCAACCAGGATGGATGATTCACCATATAGGTGCGACTCAGGTGTGGTAGAAAACAACGAAGAGGTTGCAACGGAAGATTCTGCCATAGCTGCATCATATGATACAATCTAAGATGTTGACAGTTGTTCTTCCATAGTTAACTGACCCAAAAGTTGTCCTAAAGAATCAATGAGCACTTGAAAAGAAGCAGGATCAAACGGAGTAGTAAAATGAGGAGTAGGAGGGTAAAGATAAAGCCCAGTTCCAAAGTGGAATTGGGTTCCAAGTGTATAATCTTCTTCCAATTCTTCCTCTACAACAATTAAACCAAGTGGAAGAACTTCACCATTTGGTCCGTCAAAGATTTATGGTGTTGATAAAGTGGAAGTTTCAGTAGTTACTGATGTCTGAGGGGTAACCGGTTGATCGTCTTCCAGTAAAGTCACAACTCTGAATGTTCAAATTCGAAGTCCAGATGTTCAGGTAAAAGAACAACAGTTTTAGAAAGAGGTTCCTAAACAACTTCAAGTTCAGATGTAACTTCTGTTTGAACTGTGATAGGTTCTGGATTAACTTTTGGTTGAAATGATTCAAGTTCAGAAGTAATTTCTGGTTGAGCAAATTCAAGTTGAGGATCAACTTGGTGTTGAACAACTTCAGTTATTGTTTCACTAGGATCAGTGTTAATGTCCTCAGGTAATTGTGAAACTTCTTCTTCAGAAACAGATGTACCAGAAATGGTTGGAGTAACTGGAGTCTCAATACTTACCGAAATAGATGATTTAGGTAATTCAGATGAATAACTAGGAGTTCTTGATGTACTTGACTCA
This sequence comes from Pinus tabuliformis, assembly GCA_031772625.1. Lineage (NCBI taxonomy): Eukaryota > Viridiplantae > Streptophyta > Pinopsida > Pinales > Pinaceae > Pinus > Pinus tabuliformis. Next base: position 232,645,836 of record CM062805.1, read on the forward strand.
GTTAAGCGAGACCGCTTTGACCGAATAGGTGTAGCTTTGGGTGGCAAAGGTGGTTTACTCACTGTTCTCTGTGAACGACGGGGTAAGGGTTGATGTTCCTCCACGATTGCTGATTAATTTTATTATCAAAAAAGAAATAAACAAAAATGGGTAAGCTAGGCAAAAGGTTTACCAAGCAACTGTGAACTGCAAAATACCTCCTGGCGAGCCAAGAAGTACGTGTAGGAAATCTCCCCGAATGTTGTGTGCGGTGTATCACAATGTACAAGGCAGCCAACTTGGTTACCTAAGGATGGATAGCAACCTAGTGTTGTCCTCCCATATATACCTGAAGGTACGTGGAGGCCCAGTCCATATAATCAGTGTCTAATGCAAAACCGCACAATGAGAGCATTCCCATATACCTTACGTAGTGTAACACCACCCTATATACCCGAAGGTATGTGGACGAGCTACGATATACTCACATACATGGAATGAGGTATCACACTCGGGATGTATTACAGACAAGTTAGCGTTAGCTGCTTTGTTTTATGACACCAGAACATGTCTCTAGCCTAGAACCACTAAATGTTTTCGTTAATGACAATGCTCCCTTAGGTAAATTGATGTTAATTTTAAGTTGATCTTGCTTAGGAATTTGCCTTTTAATTTCACCACATGATGTATTCTGAAATTCCTAGGAATGCAACTATCATGATAAGCATTCTTTCCATTCAATTTAACAATGAAAATCCTAGCTACTTAGGGATAGAGCAATCATATTTCTTTCGATTAAAGAGAAAAGAGCACAATCTAATGCAATTTCCATACATTATTCCTATTAGCACACAAAACTTTTTCAATGCAACATGCATGTATTTCTTTTCGATTTCCTTAATGTGAATATGAACAAAAGGAAATATGCACATACAATCAATCAATCTTTCATAAGAACAAAGACTTTTACGACAGTTCTCTTTGAAGGAAAAGAAGACTTTACGAAACTTTCTTTCGAACGAAGATTAATCAACTATATTCTAACTTTGACTATAAACTGATAATGACAAAGAAAAAATTTAACATTAATCAATTAAGTCAAAGTAGGGCTAGACAAGGAGATAGAAACTTGTTCTCTAAGACATAATATTCATTAATCAATCAACAAACAAACAAATAGATAAAAGTTGGCAAAAACACATTCCAAAGGTGGGAAACTGACCCTAGGAGGATCAGCATAGCCCTGAATGGGAGATAGTGTGCTTCAGAGCACTGTCCCTAAGCCAGGGGTGCTCTGCAGCGCACTATGTCCCTCACAAGCCTGCGCTGGTGACAGTGAGCCATTTCAAAAGGCAATTTGACACAATTTTGACCAAATTTTCAATGCAAAAGAGCTGAATTACAATCAATGAACACAAGTAGGGTCTACAAGGATGTCCTAGGAGGTGGATAAGCTACTAGGAAAGAGGATCTTCCCCAGTGGAGTCACCAATTTTTTTTGGATAATTTGGTATCTACGGATAAATACTAATTCCCTAGATAAGTAGTCATATCTAGAACATCAGTTTAAACTATTTTAGTCTTTCCCTATAAGCAATAGATGAGATGAGAAGATGATAAGACCTACATGTAGTTCCGCTTTCCTCTTGTATCCTTTGTATTGATCCCATCCCTCCTTCTCGTACTTAATACACTTGAGAAGTACCTGTAAATACAATAGAAAACAAAGAATCGATCAAAGCAAGAGATCTATTGAATATAACTGAATGGAATCAGATACATTTCACACATATAAGCATTATAAAACAATACAAACATATGGGAGAAAGGTTCAAACACTTTATTAAATAGAAGAAGGAATTAGAACCCTTGTGTCTGATTCAAAGTCATTCCTCTAGCTTGGATCCCATCCACATCACATCAAAATCATGACAAACTTGTAGCATTACAATACTTGCTTCAAATCCAAGTCTCATAGCAGCATTATCTCCTTACAATTCAACATAATCTAGCCCCTGATCACTTAGATGAGTGGTCAATTTATAGGGAGATGAAGGAAGTTTTGTCATAAATGGTGGCATTAAATGGCCTTCCATACTTAGAATTAGTTCCATGGAGGAAGGGATGAGAGGATAGGATGGATCTTAACTCATTCCTCTTCCATTTTCGAGCTCATAGGAGTTGATAAGTGAGGGGACCTTCTAGATGACTCCAAAAGATAAGAATATTCCCCAAACCCTATGTGAATTTCACTCAAACTCGCCCAACGCAGGTGAAAGGAAGCCTAAGTGCTCTACAGAGCACCCTAGCATGGACTTAACTGCTCTACAGCGCACCCTTACATGGGCCTACCTGTGTTGGTCCCTTTAGAGGCCATTTCTGGATGTCTTCAAGTCATGAAATTGTACGAGGAGGCATTCAAAGGGGTGACATGTTTAGGGTATGTAACAACTAAAATTAGGGTTTTATGAGCTCTAAAACAATGATCTGGATGATGGGATTGATGTGCCCATATGGATCTGTAACATCCATACCGTATATTACTAAGGAAAACTATTTCTACAACTATTTATTACATTATGTTCAAATGACAACATGGTGTGTGTAATAGTGCATCATACATATGATCATTTACACGAATAGATTCCTAGTGGGAACATTGGGAAATTATTCTACTGAACTTGAGCTCTGTTGAAGGGATGAGTGCAATTGAATGAAAACTAGGTAGCCAAACTCTAGCACCTATCTAGGAGATAGAGTTAACTATCTCAAGAAAGGATTACATCCTCATGCATTAACCCTATTGACACACAACATAGTTCTATCAGGAGCCACCTACCTTGTTTACTCGATTTTGACAGTCATTGGTTCCTAGCGTATGTGCAATGATCATATCACCCCTCAATATTTGGATTGTAGATTTTATGTTTGTGAGATGGTGCATAATAGTCACTCAACACTGCATTATAAAATTTCCATGATGAGAAGAGACTCATGCTACAGGATGGTTATGTTTTTTTTTATTTATCAAGGAGGATAAGTTCCCGACAATGTATTGTAATGCATTCGCTTTATGTTCTAAAAGCTAGAACATTAATATACCTTGTGTTGAGTTCAATACTTATGACTATTCCTGGTGACTTCCACACCTTTCAAGAATGCATTTGAGTGACAAGTTTGATCTTAATTAGAGACCATTTCATTACATAGAATTCAATATTTTTGTTGCCATATGTTTCAAATGGATCCCCATTAACCAATCAAGTACATATATCAGAAACTAACATTTATGCAGGAGTTTTAGCAAAAGCACTCATAAAGACCCATGCAATAAGGTATCCAAACAGAGGTACATCGAGAATATTTCATTTCAAGCAACAAGACCATGCATAATGACACCAAATTGAGTAAATAACCATTCATGTGCTTTACATGAGGTCATTTTAATGTGTCAAGTCATTTTTTGTCATTAGGTCGCCTAGGCTTATGGTAACGTTCAACTTTGATTCCATATGAGCAGTATTTTCCCATAGGCCTATATGTTGTTATAGTCCCAGAGGTATGTATTTTGTTTACCATGGCATGTAAACCATCGAACTTGTGGAAGCACTTTTAACATATGGGCTAACAATAGTGCCTAATGTACAACATTACCCATGACTACAAAATCCACCTCCTACCATGCAAACTAGGAATTATAACTTTGGTATTTAGTAAACTATTTAGGAAATTATAATTATTCAGATACATAGTATCATATGAATCAGAATGGGCATTGGGATAAGGTTCATAATTATCCTCCCAACCATTAACAAACTGTAGATAGTGTAGTTTCCACCCCTTAGCTTGTGAAGCCTATCCTAATGACTAGACGATTCCAAAGGTCGGTCTCACCTCTATGCTGCATGTAAATGTTTAGCTATAGGATTGTACTGGGATTTCATAGGTAATTATCCTCCACCCAATAGCTCCCAAGAATTCTAGAGATTCTAGATATTTGATGTAACAAACAGTCCATGTATGTTTGATTATCATAGTCAATACATCACTGAATATTGTGGAATTTAGGATCGGAACTGGGACATAGTTGGTGATCCTCCTCCCAACCATTTACAAACTGTCCCAATGACCAAACATTCAAGGATTCCGGAGATCTAATTAGACATTAACCATTTTAGCTTAATAATGTTCAGGTATACAGATTTCAGAGATCTAATTTGATCTCCACCCTTCTAGCATAATAATATTTAAGTACAGGGATTCTAGAAATCTACTCTGATCTCCACCCTTCTAGCATAATAGTGTTTAGGTACAGGGATTATAGAGATCTAATTTGATCTCCACCCTTCTGGCATAACAATGTTCAACTACATGTATTCTAGAGATCTAGTCTGATTTCCACCCTTCTAGCATAATAATATTGAGGTAAGGTAAGGGGATTCTATAGATCTAATCTGATCTCCACCCTTCTAGCATAACAATATTTAGGTACAGGGATTCCAAAGATCTACTCCGACCTCCACCGTGTTGGAATAATGATAACCAACTACGAGCTTGTATAGGGAATCCAAAGGTAATCTCCTCCACCCATCTGTCATTAAGGGACTCCAGAGGAAAAACCCTCCATCCTTAGGTTGCAATAACTCCACCCTACATAGGGAATCTAGAGTCTACTGAAGTCCCCATCGAGGAAGGTTAATCTGGGGTAGCCAATATCCTCTACCCTTTATCCAATGACAGGTTACATAGGTAATGCCTCCACCCTCAATAAATTCCAAATCTGCTTATTCACTGATCATAAGTTAACCAACCCTAGTTCAACAAGCAGTACCCAAACATTCACTTCCATAGATACAATATGGACGTCACTCAAGCTGTCTCATGGAAATCAAGCACATAATAGTAGTCTAATATCCCAACTACAAGAGTGATGAGCCTATACAATTTTATAACCTTATAATTATGTGTTTCAATGATGCCTCCAACATGGAACAAAGTCATTGTGATAATAATTGGTTTAAATGTACACAAAACCGGTTTAGAATCGCTATAGTTGGTTTCCTAAATCAAGCAATTCTACAAATGTCCCATTTATGGCCCTAACCTTGATTTGCTCAATAAGACCACTATAAAATCCAACATTGACAAAATTCTGGTTTTTCTTCAACAATTCTGAGTTTTTAGCTTGAGTTTTAGTGAAGTAATTTGTCAAACAGTTTGGTTGAATACTGCTATAGGTGACTTATCATAGATTTCATGCCCAAAATAATTCACTCAAAATTTTAATATATACCCAAATAAGCATAAATTTCCAGTATCAACCCAAGAAATTAACACATCATGGATATATGGTAATAACACTCACAGGAAATGTAGTTTCTCATTTGGAAAAAAAAAATACATAATGAGTGAGAAAGAGTGAACCTATTCATAGGCAATCACAGAGATATCTATCTATCTATATATATATATATATATATATATATATATATATATATATATATATATATATATATATATATATATATATATATATATATATATATTATTTCAACACTATGTACAATTCTTCTTAAATATGATTTTGACTCATTCATTGCAGAGAAGGAGAGCCACAATGGGATTTACACCACTTCACTACTATACACTGCCTATTTCACCCTTATGAGGCTACAATACTTGCACACAAACCCATAAAGAGAAACATTAACTTGTTCTTAGCTATAAGTCACCTTTGGAGTATCCATGAACAAAATATAGGGGAATAATTAATATAACCAACCGAGATAAGCCACGACCTATCCAGGGGTTATCAAAACTTTCCACAAAGAGACAAACTGCCACATTGTTTGTTGAATACTTCACAAATTAAACCCTTCCATGCAGAATATATCCAACAATGAAATGCAAAGGTATTATAACTAGAGTGAAGAGAGAACTCAACTTTCATCAACAAATATTCAACCCATGAACAAGTGTCTCATCCAACACAAGACATATGGTATTCAATGCTCCCTTCCTTTGATAACTTCGAATCTGGCTTCTTGATTAGCTAGGGTTTTTTCGTAGTTAGGGTTACCCTGATTGTATAGCCAAATAACCTCCTCCCTAGCTAAGTGCGATTATTTACATATATATCCCACATAAATAGATATATATGTATATATATTTCCATTAACCATATAAAATTTAATGTAACCAAACACATTCTCATTAGCCATATAAAATCCAAAGTAACTAAATGCATTCACATTAGCCATACAACATTACAAAAACCATGTATATGCCTTTATATGTATTTACATTATTTCCCATTAACAATTTCATGTTTAAGTGTGTTCCTACGCATGCTCATGTTCATACATTTGTAGCGGCCAACATTACAATATATATATATGTGAAATGATTGGGGCCATTACATACTGCAATAAAGGCTTAGTTGCAGTGTGTCTAAGATTGGGTGAAGATTCGAAGTCCCAATCTTAGTTGCTAGGCTTTGGATATAAGATAAATGTTTATTACATTTATATATGTGCAAGTGAATTTTCCATGAATACATGTTATGTTAATTTAAGTGTTACTTGAATACATGAAACTTGGTTTCATGAATGATTTAGAGTGCTAATATCTTGAGTATTAGATATGTTGAATAAACTGGTTGAACATTAATCATTTATGTGGGATTTGGTTTCTATATGTTGATAGCCTGGTCAATCTTTTGAGTAATGATGTATTAAGTGCATGGACTAGTGCTGAAGAATGGTATAATTCTGATTGTCAGTGAAATAGTGCTCAATATGATTGATGTGCTAGGATTTTATAAGCATGCTCGTGCGATGTTAAATTATCATGGTAGATGTGAGGGATATGCATCCCTTGTATGAAAAGGAAAGTGATTCTTGTAATTGCTACAAGAATATTGGATTCCTGTATAATTTCTTGAAGAATGGTTGAATTTCTGAATGTTTTGTGTGAGCATGAATCATTGTGCTCCTTTCATTGAAATGATGAGTATGATATGCTAGCCTATTTGCTATTTATATTCTTGTGTATGTGAGCTATTATCAACAAAAAAGGAATACATACATATATGTTGTGGATATGATTATTGATGGAATTCCTATGATTTTGAGAAGTGCACTCAAATCACATGTTCTTTGTGTATTTTATTGGGAAAGTAATAGCCCGAGTTTTTGTTATCATCCCAACAAATTCTGGGAGTAAGCTCATGTATGCGCTTCAACTTAGCTGATAGTGTGAGCGCATCACTGGATGTCTTCCATGCTCAAGGGGCAATAGAAAGGGTCCATGAGATCTTCGAATCAAATCTTGATCTTGTAGATGGAAAGTTTTATCTCTTCATAGGAATTCAAATTTGATATGGTTCGAGCTTATGTAAAACCAGAAAGAAAATCAATTTTATTTTTTTCTAAGTATAAAATCTCATAAAACAAGCCAAAACTCACCTGTGGAACCCGCCAAGTTGGGGGTTAGGTGAGTCAACCAGAAAGAAAAACTAAGACGAGTTCACATATGACTAAGGGTTATGCTAGAGTAATGTTGAGTCGAACTCCATATTGGGGGTTGATAGGTTGGGACAGTCAGAGGACAAATAGTCGAGGCCCGATGGGTTGTCCATGCCGACCTCCAAGTTGGGGTCGGGGCCCTAGTTAGAGTAAGGTTTTTTTTGGATTCACGGATTAGGAAAACCTCCAACTACCTGGAGGAGTGTGTCTATCCATGTGGAGTTGTGCATGGTGGCAGACCAAACACGTTAGAACCCACATAGGTTGTTACTTAGTTGCCACATGGGAACCATGGATGACTTGGAAAGTTTGTAATGGACCTAACTTTGGATGGTCATATCTTTCGATCCGTAAGTTGGATTGAGGAAAATTTCATATTGTAAGAAAGGTCATAATGATATGACCACAACAATAGTATCCATCATAAGTCCTCAAGGAATCGAAAAAAATTGAAAAAGTTAGACCCCATTTCTTTATTTGTACCATGTCGATTGGGTTAGTATAGTAACTACCTCCTCTTACCTTAGCTAGAGCTAGGGATAGTAGGGGGTACGTTACAAATCATTTATTAATTCCCTTAAAATAAATAATTAAAAAAATAGTATAGATTCATCTTAATGTCGAATCATTTTAGTAGAAATGGGTTTTCACCTAAGAGCTTTTAACCCTCTCAATGTGTAATGAATCCAAGGTTAAGATGGATTTATGCTATTTTCTCGATACATGCAAGATCCAAGGTGAAGGGGAAGTCATTAAAAGGAAAAAAGTATATTTTTATATGAATTTAGGATACCTATTATCTTAGGGTTTCCTATTCTTATGGGTTAAAGGATACTTTGGTTAGATAAACCTATTGAGATTGGGATGGAGACTAAGTTGAACAAAGATTTTATTCAACCTATGTCCAAATTATTAGCTCATGTTGTTTTCTTGGTAAAGCAAGAAGTAGTGCAAGTTTTGTGCTTTATATAACTGAGAATGAGCATAAAGTATATAGGTCTTATCACTTTTAGGCAAATACAACGCCATATTTAACATTTATGGTTTTTTAAGGAATATATTCAACCTATCTTTCGTAGATGTATCTAGCAAGAACAAATAACTTTTAAAATATATCTATCTATACTTACAATGAAAATGTAAAACCTTTTAGACAACCTCCTCAACAAAAAAATTATCACTACAATAAGACATTATTATTGTCACTGGGTAGGATTGGATTCTCCATCACCACAATGCATAATTACAATTAATAAAATACTACAATTTACCAATAAGTAAAACCTAAATTGATTGATTCTAAACCGTAACACTAAATTAAACTTTAATTCAACTATATTTAAACTAAGCACTTGTTAAATAGTTGTTAGTGTAACCACCTCATAATCTCACAAGGAAAATATTCTCCACTTTTGTAAAAATTTTCTTTTGTTTTGTATTCCAACTTGGTTGTGGAATGTTCCAACGTTGGATTATTTTTATGCAAAAATCAAACAAATAATTGTAAAGAAAATAAAAGAGCATATAAAATTTAAATTACTTTTTACTTAAGTTTGGTTGAGAAAAATTCACATACTTATGCTCTGAGACTCACACCAGCGTGGAGGGTGGATGCGAACTTCCCAATGTAGAAAACTTGATTGGGAGCTAATAAAAGTGACCAGTTCTTGGGATAGTGTATGGTCCCCCAACACGAACCATAATGGTTAGTCAGAAGGAAGAAGAATGAAATAAGTCATTATGAATTTGGAGTTCAGTATTCTAGGTTATGTCTGCTTCTTAGTCTATCACAAGAATTCAACTTACTTGGTGCCTATTAATTACCCATGTTCTTAATATAGCGTGTGATTGTTAGCAAGGAAATTTTTACTAAAGATGTTGCATATACACAAATGCTACTCTATTATAGTCTTCAGAAAATAATTCTTTTTGAGATAAATTTGTTTTGTTTTGTTATTCTCCCCATTCAAAAAATTTCAAATGAATGCCTTTATTTTTTATATTCTTCCATATTTTCTTCGAATTAAGAAACACAATTAGTGTTAACAACCCTCAAATCATACCATTTTCATTTAAATGGGAAACAAATTTTTTGAATATGAGTAGAGAAGTCCTATACAATTGATTTATCTGTACATATTACAGGTTCAGTACACAACACAAACAAGTTGTTCCAAATGCCACAACAGACTTATTGTAGCAAAAAATTATGGCTTGTATGACCCAACAGAAGTTATGTTGTTTTGTTGTTGGGAAATATTCTTGATGTGCTCAACAAACATGTCAATATTAGTTTGTGAGTAACCACCTGGCATAACTGGATTGTTTGAGACTTCCTTGAGTTTGGTAACATTCTTCCTTAATTCAATTCCTTCATATCCTTGCATGAGCCTTTTCACCACTTTATTTATCACAATAGACTTTATCAAACCAATTTCATCAGCTTTACCTTCTAAATCCATGCCTTTTTTCCATATATCCCTTGAAAACCTGCAGTTGAGAAGTTGTTCGGACCAGTAGGGCTACCCAATCATGGGGACACCCATGATGATACTTTCGATGTTGGAGTTCCAAACATTGTGGGTTAATAATACCCCCACAGAGGGATGAGTCATCACTTTCAGCTAAGATGCCTAAGTCACAAGAAGGCCTTGATCTTTAATGTGATGTAATCCTCAGGGAGTGTTTCACACTCACCCTCAACAAAGTCTAAACAAATGACCCAAAGGAAGGGCTGCTCACTACCCACCAATACTAAGGATAATTCTTGTACTTGTGCTCTTGGCATAAGTGTTAAGCTTCCAAATGAAACATACATAACATATGTTGATGTCTACTTCTCTAGCCATCTCACGCACTCCTCATTCTCCTCCCACAAGCTTGTTCTGATTAGATCTTTTGTAAAAGAGTGTTCTCCTTGCAGGCATTTCCTGAGAAAAATAGGTCTTACAGCTTGTGCAAGGTAGCCCTTTGATATGGCTTTGATAGATTCTACTCCTTCAAGCTGCCCATATGTATTCACTAGAATCCAATTTGCCTTATTTTGGATTTCACTTTCATAAACTAGGGTATAAAATATGTGATCATAATAGCATTCCTCTCGATAAAAACAATAAAGATATTTTTGGCAAGGGTGGCAGAATACCTGGTACACATGTGATGAGCTTGGTGGGAATTTTGACATCCTCTACTGCAAAAACAAACAGGAGATAATCAATGCGACTGAGATTGGAATTGGGGAAGCTTTGGAATGTTTCTAAGGCTTGATCAATGCACTAGGGTTAGCATGGAATTATCATCTTTACTGAATCGAAGATGGATGTTTTGTAATCTCAACAGATGATTTAATATAATATCAAATGTCTAGTTTGTTTACCAACATTTAAATTAAGCAGTGGGGCTATGACAATCGTTTTTACAATTCAGGATATAAGACTGGTTTACAGATTTGTGCTTTCTCTGTATCACTCAAAAGATTTCATGTCCTCCTTTTTAAAGCATCAAAGACAACAATATCAGAGAAAAATACTGACATATACTGCATGTTTCTTAAGAAGTTGTTTAACTTTGTAACAAGTGGTTAAATGGAATGTTTCTTGTGTTATAACTGAATCAAAGGCACTGTAAAACACAAAAATGGGTTTAGGTAGATTGTGAGAGATTGGGATTGGGAAACAAAGGTCCTAGGATTCCCCTCATGGACAAATTTATTTTGGTTTTGTGACTGTTTCAAGGGCCCTTGAAATTTGTCTTGTTTATCCTTCAAAATCTATGTCCATTGTTATGTATATGATATTTCCTTTGTTAGTGCAACACATTGAATATTATATTCTACACATTCACAAGAATTCTTATGAGTAAACTTAAACTAGAAAACAACAATATTAACAAAGAAATGAAAAATGTACAATAAGAAGGTCCTACTCAACATTGTTTGTTTCCTTCCTGAGCACCACTTCACAGTGGAGGAAAAATTTGGTTTAGGGTGTTGAAAAAATGTTGCAAGAAATTCTCAATTTGACTTTAGCCTTGTCGTTGCACAGAATGGCTAGGCACTACAACAATGACTCAGATCGGGGTTTGTCACCCTGATCCCCAATCTCTCCATTTAAGTTGTCTCCCAACATCAGACTAAGGTGGGTATACCCTATGTAAATATATGGAAGAAGGACTAGTTGGGAACCAACCAATCTAGGAGACACAGTTAAGCAACCAAATACTCGTTTTAAGAAATATTTTAAAGGATTAGATTAGATTTAGACAATTGATACCAGCCTTATAGAGTCAACTATTTTGCTGAGGAAATTTAAGACAAGGACTGAATGGATAATTGCTGCTTGGATTAATAACTAACCTATATGACATACAATTCCTAAAACTAATATGAAATGAAGGATCTTGGTTAATTTTAATTATATGCCTATTCTAAGTATGTCCTTTGATATTTGTCTGTATTGATCCTAAACTTGATATCTAATGGTAGAGAGAAGACAAAGTGACGTACACGAGGGTGTGATTAAATATTTGTCTCCTTGAAATCTAATGTACCCAGAGCCTCCGACGCTGCAGAGGCTATGGCTCTGACGACTACAAGCTCGTTGGTTTAGACACTAAAAAGACTAGACTTCTCAAGAGAAGACACAAAGGTGTTCCTATCTTTCTTTCAACCAAGCTTATGCTTGGAGGTCGATTATTAAATGAAATATTAATCTAGAATGCAAAATGCAAGGAGGACTTAGAATATGTTTTAGTGAAACGAAATGTTAAAGACTCAAAGCACTTAGATTAGGATTTATTCTGAGTTAAATGCTAAGTACTTAAGCGAAAATTTAATGAAAAATTCCAATCATGCAGATGCTCAAAATACTCAATATCAAGAACCGAAAGATATACAATTTTCCACACGTCCATGATAGAGTACTCAATAAAACTGCTAATCACAATTACTTGAGAATTCTCAAAAACCAATTATTCAAGAAAAATCCAATAAATCAAGTAAATGAATCCAAACATAGAATTAATTTCCTTTTTAGATCGTGAGAAATCTCAATAATTCAAGCACTAAAACCAATGATCACAAAACTTAGCTAAAACATGCAAATAATGAAATCCTAAGCACATAAATTTCAATGATTTAATATTCAAGATAACAATGAAATTTAGATGCTAATTAATGCAAAAACACCTCTTCAAATAATTTTGGAACTTTTTAATTTTTCTAATGTCTCAAATCCAGAAAAATATTTCTTCTCGTGTAGTCAAACTTAGAGAAATTATTAAAAAAAAACAAAAATTATATGTTGCCTTGACCATAGGAAAATTTAAATTTATACCTCACAAAGATTTTAAATATTATAGGCCCAAAAATAAAAACCCTTATCAAAAAAAAAAAAAAAAAACTTAAGTTAAAAATTTATGTCACACTTTTAGTAAATTTAATGTGATGAGTAAAATTTTAAAAAATGATTTTTTAAAGGGGCCAACACATCAAGTGATAAATGTTAAGAAAAAAATCAAAGTTTATATTTTTTTTTTTGAAGGGGCAACAAAATAAAAGACTTTTGATGTGGTAAGTGTTTAAATAAAATGATAAGTTTAATTTTTTTGATGGGCCAAAGGCCACAAAAAAAAATTAAATCGCAATGAGAAGTATGAAGAAAAGCGATGGAGCTAGGTCGAAAGGCTCGGGCTGAGGAGCGAGGAGCTCACACGAGTAGACAAAAAGGCTGGAGGAAATGTGAGAACTCAAAGGGACAGGTTTGAAAGAGGAATGAGTTCACACAAAGGGAGAGGAGAAGGTATGGAGGAGCTCGAGCACTGAGGAAAAAGGGACGCAAAGCTGAGGAAAGACTATGAGTGAGGGCCGTGGGTAAGAGAATGAATGCAAAGGAAAAGGAACCGCGGGGTTGAGGGAAGAAATATGAGGGCTTAGCAGTGATGAGGAGAGGGGATAGTGGCGAGGAAAGGAGGGTGAAGGACATGATTAGGAGAAGAGGATGACGGGGGAGCAGGGAGAAAAAAAAAATGCAAAGCGGAGAGGAAGGAAAATGAGGGTCTTAGGCAATGAATATGGAGCCGCATGCAAGGAAAAAAGGCAGGGAATGAAGGGTTTCAAAATGTAAAAACAAAAAGAAATGGAGCTGTGGTTTAGGATGTTGAGCAAGGAAATAATATCACGCGGCAATGAATAGCCTCAAGGTAATGGGTAAGAGATAAAATGGTAGTTCAAGGACCCTAAGAAAATTAAAAAAATTATTTTCCCAATTTTTTTAATTTCAAACTGATGTATTTCTGCTTTGAATTGTTCCAAGAATTTACTATAAAAACTTCAGATCTAAACCTTCAAATGACTCACTTCGTCGATAAATGCTTGCACACAAAAGTTTGAGGCTATATCTTGCCCTCTAGGTCTTAGATCTGCCTCAAAACCCAAATTTTCTTTAACAATTTTCAGATTTGAACCTACACAAAGCAAAAATAAAACCCAAGACCCCACATACACAAAAATTTGAAATTTAAAACCAAATCCCAAGTTAAAAAATAAAATTTGAAATTTCTAAAAAAATGTACACAATTAAATTGACAGATCTATCAGATTCGAGGAGTATGAGTCTGACTCTGCTTCCAGATATGAAGATTTCAAGCTCTGGCTAGCCAAATCTACTATTTAGTACAATTTATTAAAGATTAAATATTTATTTATTTATTTAAGTACTAGCCAAGAAAATTCCTGCAAGAAGAAATTCGTAAGATAATCTTAAGATTTTAATCAGGAAGACTCTCTAGATCTTATGTCTCAAGATTCAGCGAGTCCAACTGAGGACTTCCCCAAACACCCAATTTCCAAATACGAATGATTTCTACACACTTAGAATTTAAGTTGTTAAATCAATAGAGATAAAAAAAATAACAATTAAATTTTCAAAGATTAAATATATCTGTTAATTAAATCAAATTCTAATGCTACCTTAAACCCAAAAATCTAACCAAGATACATGTGCAATAGATTACTCTATGAAATCTATTAACAAACAACTTATCAAATAAGATCAACAGAATATTAAGAACAATGTTACCATAAGACACTGGAAAGGAACACTGCCATCAAATAAAACCCCAAAGATTTTTTGTTATATTATTCCAAAAAAAAAAAGATTACAAGAGAGCTTCAAAATCTAGTACACGACTCAATGATCAGATCCTTTCGAATGACAAATGAACTCTAATTTATATATTAATTCTCTAATGGCTAGTTGGCTTGATCCCCGTCAAAGTAATCTTGATCGTCGATAAAGATTTAATTATCTTTAAATCTTATCCATCAAAATTATTTTATTTTTGAAGAAATTCGAATTTTTCATTTAATTGAATTTTAATCAACTCAAAATTGTTTATTTTGTGTTGATTTCCTCAAAAAAATTATTTGACTTAACTATCAAGGCCCAAGGGTTCAAAATCTCTTGAAATTTTGAATATTCCCTTGGTCGGGGACCTCCAAAAATTAATTCTTTTAGGAGCCACGAATTTTTTTAATTTGGAAAATTAATTTTTCCTAGGACTTAAAATTAATTAAATTTATGGCTTATAATTTTAATTTATTTTTGCGAGAAAATTTAATTAATTGACTCATGAGAGGATTAATAATTTTTCCAACCCTCAAATAATTTAGCCATAGTGTCTAAATATGAGGGACCATGCACTAAAATATTTTTTACATCAAGATATTACAATTTAATATATGAAGGGAGAACACTTGTTTGTTATAGACCCTCATTTATAAAACCCATTCTGCGACTCAATATGATCTAGTAGACCAAGTAATTTGTAATAAAGAAATTTATCCAGTTAGCTTAAATTACTCCCAAATTACTTTTACAAAAGACTCGACTAGAACACTTGGACTTACCTAATATCTTGACGACAAAATCCACCCTAGCTTTGGGGTGAGGTTGGAGGGAAAACTTTGTTGATCATCCATGTTTAGAAATACACACGAATCGGTGAGACTAAAAAACTCCTAGGATAGAAATCGTCACCAGAAAAATAGGATTACCTAGGTTTTTACATACATAGATGGTCTTTACTAAGATCATTTACGTTGTAAACATGCAGAATGAGTTTACAACTTTTACAAAATAATGACTGAAGATGATGATGAAATATGGATAATTTTCACTGCCCGAGCATGATGGAATTCTTGCAAAAATGTATACTGATATAGGGTAATTGAAGCAGAGACCAACATCTAGCTCTACTTAGGGATACTTTGCTTCATCGAAAGAATGTGAGAATCTAGAATCTACACCCAAGCAACACATAAAATTACATAAGTAGCGTCCATCCAAATATTAATCCAAAAATAATCATATAACATTAAGTACATAAAATTGAATCTTTTGTAACCATTAACAATTCTACTAACATGAAAAGTAAATCTAATCTAAAAACATGAATGAAATGTTGAAATGACAAGGTGTAGGGTTAGAAATACAATACAAAGTATGCCTTATGACATTAGATGTCACCTTTGAAGAAAAACTTGAGCATTTGGCCATTTTCAGGTAATTCAGGTGGTTCACCTTCCAATCTTCTTAAGTGGAATGAATTCGACCCAACGATGTCTCGAATAATGTACCATCCATACCACAAACTATGAAACTTCTTATTTTTTCCTAGTTTTTCATTCTTGTGATCCCAAAGAAGCACCATATCTCCAACCTGCAAATATCTAGATTGAGATGATTTATCAAATATTTTCTTAATGTTAGATTGACTTTTACACATATTATCAAAATTTTTCCTATGAGTTTCATCCAACTCCACAATCTGATCAATTATGTTTTGGACAACATCTTTATCAATAGAGAAATGTTGAAGGAGTTGATAAGCTGGCAATTTAAGATGCACAGGTAGAGTTAAATTTGAGCCATAAACTAATCCAAAGGGACTTTTACCAGTAGCCTTTTTCTTAGTAATTCTATCTACCCATAATGCATACTTGATTTTTCTATCCCATGACCGCTTATTAACTCCTACTATCTTCTTGATAATGGTTATAAGATTTTTATTATTTGATTCAGCAAGGCCATTTCCCTGAGGATAGTAATTAGATGAATTAGATAACACAATGCCATACTTGAAGAAAAAAGATGAAAACTCTGAAGAACTAAAAGCCTTGGCATTATCAATGATGATTTTAGATGGGACACCAAAGCTAGTACTGACATGATTTTCAATGAAATCCATAATTACCTTTTCAGTGGCTTTCTTAGCACGAATGGATTGTATCCATTTAGTGAAATAATCAGTGGAAGTTAAGATCCATGAGTAGCCATTGCTAGAATTTTCATGAAATTTCCCAATGAAATCCAGACCCCAATCCTGAAAAGGTGCCTCAACAACCATAGATTGTAAGGGCAGGGAAACAAGCTTCTATTTCCCAAGTGAACAGTTGATAGGATTGACAACTTCTTACAAACTTATGCACATCAGAAAAAATTGAAGGCCAATAATAACCAACTATCAAAATTTTTTGGGAAATATTTCTAGCAGCATAATGACCACCACAAAATCCCGAGTGAAACTCAAAAATCAACTTCTTGGACTCAATTTCATCAACACATCTAAGTATAATACCCTCAGGATTTCTCCATCTAAGGCCATCCTTCATAGGGAAATAATTAGTTGCTTTTAATCTAAGAGACCTTCTTTTATGAGAAACTAAATGATTAGGACACGTAAGATTTAATAAACAATGAATGATGTCCTTGTACCAATCATGATCTCCTAATATTTTCAACTCAAGTGAAGATAAATCATTCAAACAAATCAAACCAAGAGCTTTTTCATTACCCTCAGTCAACATTTAAGCCAGTCCTTGACCTTTGACCAGCTTAGTGGGTCTAATCTCCAAGTCATACTCATGGATCTTAGTAACCCACCCAACACAAGTCCCTAAATCAGTCTAAGTTAATATATCTTTAACAGCTGAATGTGGGACAAAAGCAATGATTTTAGAATAACCAACATAAGTCTTGAAATGCTTAAGAGAATTGACCAAGGCATATGCTTGATTTTCCATGGTAGTATAATTTAATTTAGAATTTTGAAGAGCTCTACTCATGAAAGAAATAGGTTGTTCATGACCTTCCTTATTCTATGTAACAAAACACCAACAATTGTATCTTCTGAAGCAAAAGAAAAAGCTATGAAATCTTTAAAATAATCAGGGCTAGCAATAACAAGAGCTTTTGCAATAACACCTTCGATTTCTTAAAACCATTTTTATTGTCTTCTTTCCACAAAAATGTAGCATCTTTCTTAACAAGACTTTGAATAGGTTTAGCTATCTCTGTGTAATTTGGAATAAATCTCCTAAGAAAGTTGGTCTTTCCAAGGAAATACTGAAGGGATTTGAGATTATGAGGAAGAGGAATATTTTGGATTGCCTCAGCCCTTTCAAGATCTATCTTGATCCCATCTTTCAAGATGATGTGACCAAGTAACTTCCCTTCAGTTACTCCAAATACATATTTAGTAGGATTCAAGGAGATTCCAAACTCTCTACATCTATCAAAAACTTGCCTAAGATGACCTATATAACTGATACCATCCTTAGAAAAAACCGTAAGATCATCCTGATATATCTCAATGACTTTTCCAATTAAACCCTTAAAGGCATAATCCATGGCCCTATGAAAGATAACTCTAGTGTTAGTTAATCCAAAAGGCATTCTAATATATTCAAATGTAGCCCATGGTGCGGTGAAAGTAGTTTTGTGTCGATATTCTTTCTTAATCCATACTTGATTATATCCAGAAAACCCATCTAGCAATGACATCAATCCTGAACGCGTTACTCTTTGCAACATAGTCTCCATGTTTTTTAAATGGTAATTGTCTTTTTTACATGCTATATTAAGATTTATAAATTTGACACAAAGTCTTATTGTACCATTCTTTTTTCTAACAATCACCAGGTTGGAACACCATGTTGAATGCCTAGTTTGAGCAATAATACATGTTGCAAGCATTTTTGAAAGCTCCTTTTGAACTAAGGGGACCAACTTAGGATTTATCTGCCTAACCTTTTGATGAAAGGGTTTAGCATTTTCATCTTTTAAAGGGATAATGTGCTCCATGATACCTTCCCTATAACCTTTTAACTCATCATAAGAAAATTCTAAAACATCTCTATATTCACGAAGTAAATTAATCAATTTCTTTCTTTCTTGATCACTAGCACCTTTACTATTTATTACAGTTTTAGGGTCACTAAAGGTACCAATATTTACTTCAATGAACTCCCCTAGATCCATCTTAATTTCATCCTTTTTCTTTGAAATGTTGCTCCAAAGCTACAATGTTCCTAGGAGTAGGATTAGTTATATCTTCATGATTTTCATATCCATCCTCTTTATAACTAAATTCCAAAATTTTAAATTCATCCAACTAATTAAGAAATAGAATCACCTATCTTTCATCATCAAAAACCTACCAATGCTCCATATTGTTAGGTACAGAAAGTCTAAAAATAATCTCCATTTTAACCTTATCCTTCAACAATTCATCAGATAATGGCAAAGTAGATGCTGCTACAATGAGCTCATTAGCCAAGTTATTATTTTCTCGACGGATAGCCTCCAGATATAGAGCATCAAAACATTCCATAGTATCCATACAACATTTCGATAGTTCCTTAATCTTTTGTTTTTGCATGTAAACATATTCTTAATTTGCATGATAACCAAATGAGAATCTCCCTTGATACTAAGAATCTTAACCTTCAAATATTTTTTCAATTTGAGACCCAACAATAAAGCTTCATACTCATCAAATTTGTTGATTTCTCCAAACTCCAATCTATAGGCAAATTTAAAAATATGACCAAGGGGATATTTTAATGTAATTCCAACACCTTTACCATGCCTAGAAGATGCACCATCAAAATACATATACCATACCTTATTCTTTAAATCACAAATATTTTCATCAACCTTGACCTCTGGGGGAATTATATATTTAGCTAGAATAACATAATTCCTAAGGTTAGGTTGTTCCTTTATTATTTCATTATGGGGACTCTTAGGATCTTCAACATGGAATCTTCTATCAAGCTCTCCATCACCTCTAGGAGAATGAATCGTAGCATATGAAAAAATCATCTAAATACTTCCACCTAGATCAGAGGCCCATTTTATAGACAACAACATGCCCCAAGAATCAAGAACGTCAACTACAACTATGTCCATTACAATCATTATGTTAGGGTAAACTGATAAATGAACTTGTAAATCCTTAATCAACCCATGAACTTAAATGTTCTTAGAATCCATGGCACATATGTTGTAGCAAGGTCTATAAATTCTTAATTTAAGCTACTCCATGACCGTATTGGTCATAACACAAGCCGAGGCACTAGAATCCAACATGCAGTTATACAATCTGTAACCATTAACAAACAAAGTAATAAAGAATGGTTGATGATCTTTGTTATATGAATCCATACTTTGAAAAAATATGGGGGCATCTTGATAGAAAATCTCAGGAGCCTTCTGTTGAGAAACATTCACACGAGGAGCTTCAATGGCTTTTAATAACTTAGCCTTTTGGGAAGGAATATTCAATATCTCAGTGACACTAACCCAAATTTTTGCATTATTAAACCAACATCCCAAATCAGCATCCAAACCAGAGCTTGAACCATGGTAAAGCTTCGAGGGGGAATTTCATTTCAACTTTAATCCTTATCCCTTATTTGATAAGTCAAACCATTATATTTTTCAATTTCCAAGACTTTCTCTCGAGAAGGATTTTCACCAAATAATTCAACCATCACATCCTTTCATGATCAAAATTGTTTATACTAAAGGAAGATGTAGAAGACCTGACTCCTTGACTACTTTTTTTAACTTCCATCCAATCCTCCATAGATAATGAAAACTCCTTGCCAACCAAATTTATTTGATTACTTGTTCCAAACATCCCACTATCCAAAATTCTCTTAATAGTGGGGCAAGTAGCCTCTTCATGAAGAGCATCACAAGCCCTACAATAAGGAGGAGTTTCATCCACAAGATTAGTAGATCAAGAGGGTTTGGAGGTATATGTTCATTATAGGGGCCTTTCCTTTACCAAGCATTATTATTCTAATTATTATTATTTCTAAGTTAGAAACTTTGGGCTTGAGACCTTTCCATTTGGACCAACCTAGACTGCAAGGCACTTATTTCCTTAGCATGGTTAGATATTAACTTCGCTTGATTTAACTCCATGCTTTCAAGTTTCTGTAACAATTTTTGCATAGGATCGTCATCAGATTCTTTAACCTCTTTTCCTTTAGGTTCTTTCAATTTGGTTGAAGCCCTATCAAAACCTGAGATTTCAGACTTCCCAAATGCCTTCTTATCCTTTTCAAGCTCTTCAGCTAAAGTCTGAGCAACTTTATAATCACGATTCTTAGCTCATCTCAATTCATTAGAAGTATCAAGATTAAAAGAATCAATGTAAAAATCCAAAATCGATTTATCAAGAGGCTTATAATCTTGAGGTAATTCCTTAATAATACCATTAAATATCTTATTAAATTATTCTAACATTTCATTTTCCTTCTTCTTTATGACATTGATAGCCTTAACGAGATGCATCTCTTCTCTCTTATCTCTATACTTTTCCTTAAAGGAATTAATAATTGATTGCAATTAGTCAAACGAATTATCAAGTTTTTCTATAAACCAATCCAAAGCATCTTCCTCCAAGGTAAGAACAAAGAGGCTCATTTTTACATATTCATGATTATAATCAATAGCTCTCGCATACTTACCTACCCAAGAACCAAAAGCTTTCAAATGAGCATCAACACTAATTGCATTATTGCCCTGAAAATAAGTTAATTTATCAACCCCTTCTCTAGAAAATCATTAGGATAACCTTAAATGTTAGCAAAGTTACAAGGGGTGAACACATCCATGATGTCGTGCTCAGTTGGGTCACGAAAAATAAAATTCCTATTAGAGAGAGCTTCTTGTCCAAGATTAAGAAGAAGTGTACGGTAAGCGAGTTTGTGTAATCGTACTCTTAGAGCCCTTTCATAATCAAGAGCATAACTAACCAAGCTTCTTGGATGTCTTCTAGTACACACTCTTGTAGAATATAAAAGAAATGGATTTGCCACTCAGAAAAGATCTAAATTTGATAAACCCATATGCAAGAAAAGAAGTTATTGAAAGGAACCAAGGATAAGGGACTTATCCTGGTGAGAGATGAAAGGATGAGAAATGAGGAGATGAAAATGATTAAGGCGCGTAAAGCCAAAGTCTAAAAAATTGGTCCCTGACAACGACGTGAAAAAAAGTTGTCGCACAAAATGTCTAGGCATCGCGACAATCACTCAAATTTGGGGTTTTCACCCTGATCCCCAATCTCTCCGTTTAAGATATCTCCCAATGACAGACTAAGGGGGGTAGACCCTACATAAATGGATGGAAGGAGTAGTTGGTATCCAACCAATCCGGGAGACACAGTTAAGCGACCAAATGCTCATTTTAAGAAATATTTTAAAAGATTATATTAGATTTAGACAATTAATACCAGTGACTTATAGAGTCAACTATCTTGCTGAGTAAATTTAGGATAAGTACTAGATATATAGCTACTACTTGGATGAATAACTAACCTATATGACATGCAATTCCTAAAACTAATGTGAACTGTAGGATCTTGGTTAATTTTAATTATATGCCTATTCTAAGTATGTCCTTTGATATTTGTCTATATTAAGCCTAAACTTGATAGTGAATGGGAGAGAGAAGACAAAGTGAAGCACACAAAGTTCTAATTAACAATCCTTCTCCTTGAAATCTAATGTACCGGATGCCTCCGACGCTAGAGAGCCTTTGGCTTTGATGACTGCAAGTCACCATTTTAGACACTAAAAAGACTAGACTTCTCAAAAGAAGACACAAAGGTGTTTCTATCTTTCTTTCAACCAAGCTTATGCTTGGAGGTCAATTATTAAATGTAAGATTAACCTAGAATGTGAAATGCGAGGAGGACTTAGGAGATGTTTTAGTGAAGCGAAATGTTAAAGACTCAAAGCACGTAGATTATGATTATTCTGGGTTAAATGCTAATTACTTAAGAAAAAATTAATGAAAAATCTCAACCATGCAGATGCTCAAAATACTCAATATCAAGAACCGAAAGATATACAATTTTCCACAAGTCCATGATATAGTACTCAATAAAAATGTTGATCACAATTACTTGAGAATTCTCAAAAACTAATTATTCAAGAAATATCCAATAACTCAAGTAAATGAATCCAAACTTAGAATTAATTTCCTTTCTAGATCGTGAGCGATCTCAATAATTATCAAGCATTAAAACCAATGATGACAAAAATTAGTTGAAGAATACAAATAATGACTTAAATTTCAATGATTTAATATTCAAGATAACAATGAAATTTAGATGCTAATTAATGCCAAAACAACTCTTCAAATAATTCTGGAACTTTTTAATTTTTCTAATGTCTCAAATCCAAAAAAAAAAATTCTTCTCCTATATTCAAACTTAGAGAAATTACATATATATATATATATATATATATATAATATATAAAAATTATATTTATATATATATATATATGTTGTCTACCTCGAAAAGTAAAAACCCTTATCACAAAAATGTAAAAAAAAAAATTAATGTCATAAGTAAAAATAAATGATTTTTTAAAAAGGCCAACACATCAGTGATAAATGTTAGGAAAAAAATCAAAGTTTACATTTTTTTGAAGGGGCAACGAAATAAAAGACTTTTGATGTAGTAAGTGTTTAAATAAAAATCTAAGTTTAATTTTTTAAATGGGCCAAAGGCCACAAAACATTAAAAAAAAAAAAAAAAAAAATCGCAATGAGAAGTATGAAGAAAAGCGATGGAGCTAGGTCGAGAGGCTCAGGTTGAGGAGCAAATATCTCACGCATGTAGAAAAAATGATGGAGGATATGCAAGAATGCAAAGAGACAGGTTTGAAGGAGCAACGAGTTCACGTAGAGGGAGAAGAGAAGGTATGGAGGAGCTTCTGCATTGAGAAATAAGGCACGCAAAGCAGAGGAAAAGACTGCAAGTTAAGGTCGTGGGGAAGAGAAGGTATGCAGAGGAAAAGGAACCACAGGGCTGAGGGAAGAAATATGAGGGCTTCACAACGATGAGGAGAGGGGAGAACGATGAGCAAAGGAGGGTGAAGGACGTTATTAGGAGAAGAGGATGAGGGGGAGAAGGGGGGAAAATGCAGAGAGGAGAGGAAGTAAAATAAGGGGCTTAGGTAGTGAATAGGGAGCCACGGGCAATGAAAAAATGCAGGGGAATGGAGGGTTTGAAATGAAAAAATGAAAAGAAATGGAGTTGCAGTATAGGATGCTAAGAAACAAAAGAAGATCATGCAGAAATGAGGAGCTTAAAGGCAACGGATAGGAGATAAAATGGTAGCCCAAGGGCCCTTAAAAAAAAAAAAAGTTGCCTAATTCTTTTTTATTTCAAACTGATGTATTTATACTTCGAATTGTTCTTAGAATTTACTATGGAAACCTCAGATATGAACCTTCAAATGACTAGTTTTGTCGATAAATCCCTACACACAAAATTTTGAGGCTAGATCTTGCCCTCGAGGGTCTAGATCTACCTTAAAACCCCAAATTTTCTTTGACAATTTTCAGATCTAAACCTACGCAAAACAAAAATAAAACCTAAATCCCACATATACAAAAATTCAAAATTTAAACCTAAATCCCAAGTTAGAAAATAAAATTTGAAATTTCTAAAAAAATGTACACGATTAAATTTACAGATCTATCAGATATGAGGAGTATGACTCTAACTCTACTCCCATATTTGAAGATTTTAGGCTCTTGCTAGCTAGATCTACTATT
Source organism: Pinus tabuliformis (assembly GCA_031772625.1). Lineage (NCBI taxonomy): Eukaryota > Viridiplantae > Streptophyta > Pinopsida > Pinales > Pinaceae > Pinus > Pinus tabuliformis. The sequence goes on from CM062805.1 coordinate 232,670,269, forward strand.
TAGCACAATTTATTAAAGATAAATATATTATTTATTTATTTAGGTACTAGCCAAGAAAATCTCTTCAAGAAGAAATTTGTCAAATAATCTTAGGATTTTAATTAGGAAGACTCTCTGGATCTTATGTCTCAGGAGTCGGCTAATCCAATTGAGGACTTCCCTAAACACCTAATTTTTGAACATGAATGATTTCTGCACATTTAGAATTTAAGTTGTTAAATCAATAGAAATAAAAAATAGCAATTAAATTTTCAAATATTAGAGATACTTGCTAATCAAATCAAATTATAATGCTACTTTAAACCCAACAATCTAAGAAAGATACATGTGCAATAAATAACTCTATGAAAACTATTAACCAACAACTTATCAAATAAAATCAGTAAAATATTAAGAACAATGTTACCATAAAACGCCGAAGAGGAACATTTCCATCAAATAAAACCCCAAAGATTTTACATTGTATTATTCCAGGAAAAAAAATTACAAGAGAGCTTCAAAAACTAGTACATGACTCAATGATTGGATCCATACAAATGAAAAATGGCCTCTAATTTATGGATTAATTCTCCAACAACTAGTTGGCTTGATCCTCGTCAAAGTAATCTCGGCCGTTGATAAATATTTAATTATCTTTTAATTTTCTCCGTCAATATTGTTTTATTTTTTAGGAAATTCAAATTTTTCATTTAATCAACTCAAAATTAATTATTTTGTGTTGATTTCCTTAAAAAATTAGCTCGGACTTAACTACCAAGGCCTAAGGGTCCAAATCTCCTGAAATTTTCAATATTTCCTTGGTGGGGGACCTCCAAAAATTAATTCTTTTAGAACCCACGAATTCTTTAAGCTGGAGAATTAATTTTTTCTAAGACTTAAAATTAATTAAATTTCTAGTTTATAATTTTAATTTATTTTTATTAATTAATTGACTCGTGAGGGGATTAAAAAAATTTCCAACCCTCAAATAATTTAGCCATGGTGTATAAATATGAGGGACTACGCATTAATTTTTTTTTTTTACATTAAGATGTTACAATTTAATACATGAAGGGGGAACACCCGTTTGTTATAGACCCCCATTTATAAAACCCCATTCTGACTCAATATGATATAGTAGACCAAGTAATTTGTAATAAAGAAATTTATCCAATTAGATTAAATTACTCTCAAATTACTTTTATAGAAGACTCGACTAGAACACTAGGACTTAAGATCTTGACGACAAAATCCACTCAAGCTTTTGGGTGAGGTTGGAGGGAAAAACTTTGTTGATCATCCGTGTTTAGAAACACACATGAATTAGTGAGACGAAAAACTTCCTAGGATAGAAATCGTCACCAAAAAAGTAGGACTACATAGGTTGTTACATACATAGATGTTCTTACTAGGATCATTTACATTATAAACATGTAGAATGAATTTACAACTTTTACAAAATAATGACTGAATATGATGATGAAATCTCGATAATTTCACTGCCCGAGTATGATGGAATATTCTTGCGAAAATGTACACTGCTATAGGGTAGTTGACGCAGAGTGGTCAACAAGCCTTAATCAAATTGAGTAAATGGAATTTCCACATCAACAAGACAACTTGGAGGAAGTTAGCTAGTGTGACATGGACCTTGCCACTCAGTTAGCTTAGTAAATTTGAGTTAGAGAGCTTGGAGTTCAATTATGCATGTGTGATTGCTAAAGTTTAGTAATCTATTTCACTTGCATTCAATTAACTGACCTCTAACTATTGATAGAGTCAGTTGAAGGTAAGTTGTGCAGTGGGACAATAGTCTAACTCAGAGATGTGTCAGTTAACTAATCAATCAACCCAAAATAGCTAGTGCATGCAAGGAATTCGAGTTCCTCAACTAGAGTGGAGATGACAAGGCAGTGTAACATCAATTATAGACTAGTGTTGAGTGTACAAGTGTTGCATGAGTTAGAAAATAAATCTTTGGGAATTGTGCAATCAATTTGGATTAAATTCCTATATTGCATCATGAGAAAGTGAGGTGCATTCACAATGTTGGTAGGATTGGGGGCAGTCCAGTATACAACCTATGTGGTAAAAGGCTATTTATCAAATTTTCGTGTGTGTTCTAAGTAATGTAATTATTGTTTGTGTGTGCAACTGTTTTTCCCAAATAAAAATTTCACGGGATCCCATACTCATCCCTCGAACATTCATAGTGAGAGTGGTTAAACCACCACCCATAATAACCACTAGTAGTTACAATTTGTCTGGATTTGACCCATGACTTAAGATCTCCCCGTCAACAACATAGGTTGGGTAAATGGTCCAATTAATTAAGCTAACATGTGAGACTATATATATGTGCATTAACATTAAGGTGCTTTGAAATTGGATGAGTGTAATACATTTAGTTGTGGAGAGAGAAGAAAAGTGTTCATAAAGGTTGTGGTGTAAGAGACGTGGCTATAAAGCAAACACATTAAATACAAAACTGAAAATAAATCAATATCAAACATCTTAAAGGAAAAACTACTAATAAATTATATAAAAACTTGGTGTATATCATATATAGTGAGAGCTTTGCAACTTCTTTTTTATTTTTATGTTATTTTTCTGGGTTTAAATTTCAAAAGTGTTTATTAGAATTGGAGTTAAGATGAATCTATGCTAACATATCACCTATACTTCTTACAACTTTTTCTCTAACAAACAACATTTATTCATTTAAATATATATCTATTCAAAATTCATAGCTTGTATACTAACATCTATTCTAAATTCAATGCACCCACAACCTCAGTTTAGATGGCTCTATAATATGTATAGATATTAGAACATAAGCAAAAAGTTGAAATTACAACAGGTGATGATGGCAGGCACAATACCACCTAGCAATATTATCAATACATTGTACTGTTGTGCTTCATGTGTCACAACACTATGATAATGTGTGACACATATGTCAATGCCCGTTATCAATATTTACATTTCAGATCTTAAATATTAAACACCGTTGGCTTTCAATTTGTTCACTATACGGAAATAATGTGGAATTTAATGAACAAAATGGAAAGATAGTGTACCCATCACTAACTTACTACATAGTGCTTAATAGTTTCCAATACGTTTTTCTATGATTGAAAATGTTTATGGAAACTACATGTAAACCCACTAATATGTTATGATGTGAACCTTAAGGGCGCATAACTCAAATTTACATAAATGACCAGACTGACACATTTTGAAATCCCCTAAAGTTCATTTCGAATTCAGCGTGACATGGGTTTAGATAATCAATGGCCATAGAAAGGATATATTGTAACAAAGGAGGCTATATTATACCTTTGATGAGAATGAATCCTTGGGAAATGAGTAGTTGAGTACTGGACTGAGAAACTGAAGCAGTTGCACAGTAAGGCCATAACAACATCCTGGGAACTTTAAGGTTGGCTGCCACTTGGAGTGTAGATGAGAAAAAACTATCAGGGAGAAGAAATGTGATAGGGTGCCTTCCTCATTTCTTTTGCAAAGGATCTACTCCATGACTGGTCCTACCTTTCTATGTAATACCTCAAACACTTATCCAATCCTAGTGGTAGCTCCACCATAAAGTAACATTCCATCTGGCATGAACTAGAAGTGAATGTGTAGGTCGTGATTATCTTGTAGGATGACAGATATTTCCTGGTGAGGGTGCCTGAAAATCTGGTGTTGGAGGCATTGGATGGTGAGAAACGTGATGAGAAGGCTGCGGGTAACAAGTGTTTTGTAAAAATGCATAAGAGCATTGATGTGGCCTTGTGCTAGGATTTGAACCACCACCAGGTGTGGACGATGCAGACAAGATGAGTCCACCATTGTCATGACCCTTTGATCTTCTTAGATTAAGATCAATCTTGTTAGAGAATGAAAACCATGGCTCCCCTTCACCACAGATAATATAATAATGTGATGGAGAAAAATGTTTCTTGTGAGTATTTCACATCTAAGTTGATGTGAAATCAGAAAATGGATGATAACTCAAGAGGAGTGGGCAAAAATAAAATGTAGTTATTGCACTTAAGAAGTGGTAGAGATAAAATGACTTTACATCATGGAATGTTTAGCTTACAAGAATACTAAAATCAATTATATTGAGACTAAAAGTGAACAATTTGAATGATTTCTTTGAAGAAGAGAAGATAATAAGGGTAGATTTATTGGTCACGATAAACAAAAGAAAATCCAAAATGCAATAAGAAAGGGAGATTTAAGTGCGACATTTAACGTTGTGCAAACTTTTCTTCCTAGCTACCCATGGGTCCCATAGATTACTAGGCTCTTCATTAAAATATTCTATTCTATTCTATTCTATGTTGGTCATAGATAATAAGATAGGTATATTGAAAAAAGTTAATCAGTTTTTCGAACAAAAAATATAAGTCATAAAAAAACAATTATAAGTCATAGATGATAAGATAGGCATATTGAAAAAGGTAATCAATCTTTTAAAAAAAATTATAAGTTATAGTTGATAAGATAGGCATATTGAAAAAGGCAATCAATCTTTAAAAAAAAAAAAAAAATTAATAAAGTAAAAAATTATAAGATTGAAATTATGTGATGTTAAAAAATAAGTTAAAATTATTATTCATAATTTAATTTTAAGATCATGTTAAGATATATATTAAAGTTACATTAAAGTGGTGTATGAAACTTTGTTTATACTGCCCATAGGGCTTTGGATTGACGGTGAATGGGTGCACTGTTAAGGCACTTCTTACGATAGGTCACTAGTTCAAATCCCCATTAGGTGCTTACCTACCAAAAAAAAGAAACTTTGTTCATACAATAAGAGATCAATTTATACACAACAATTTGATTAATAAAAATCATAAATGTGTGCATATTCTACTATGATTCTGATCTATTATAAATGATTTGACATATCAATTATTCTCTAGGTGTTACTATTGCTTTGAACTTTTATGTATGAAAATTTGTAATTCCACATCCTTATTTCCAAATATTAAATTAATTGTTAAATAATTAGGATATCTAAAATTATTTATTAATGATTTTAAAAAGGTAAATTTCTATTATTATTAAATATGGTTAAGTTTTATATTATAAACTTATTTTTTTAAGAGAATTAATTTTATTGTGTCAAGAAGCCTAAAGAGATGTGTTGTAATATTTTGTCATGCCTTGTAAACAAAAATAATAAAAACATTAATGTTTATGAGAACCCATTGTATTGACCCATGGTATTCATGTTGAATATAGCATATTTAATGAGGGAAATTAAACCAACAAATTAGTAGTTATAATCCATGATATTCATGTAGAATATAGCATATTTAAAGAGGTAAATTAAACCAACAATTTTATAATTATAATTCATAGTTAAACCAATATAAATCCATCTTAACTCAGATCTACCAAGTGACTAGAGGATGAAATCTCTTTTCACTCTAAAAGAGGTTTGCACCTCAAGAGATTTGATCCCTATAGGCACTTGGTAGATCTAGAGTTAAGATGGATCTAGATTAGTTAATTAATCAAATATAATTTTATTTTTTTCTCTTATAGCCATGTTAAATATTGCATTCAAATTATTTATCTTATATTTTCTTTTCAATAAAATAAATTTTTCACGATCAATATTATTTCACAGTTTATGTTCCAGTATTTTTTTTTCCAAAAAAATAAATCTTTCGCAATTAATATTATTTCATGGTTTGTGTTCTCATATTCTCTTTTCAATAAAATAAATATTTCATAATCAATATTATTTCATAATTTGTGTTTGTTAAAAAACTCTTATTATTGAATTAAGTGAGTGTCACATCTTTAGGTCATAGGGTCACTGACTTAAGTTCTATGTATAATATTTTCGTTTTAGACTTCCTTGTATTAAACAAGCTTCTTACTTCGGTTAGCTAAAATGTTTATCCCATTTATTCACATTAACTAAAGTGTTTTCTAAATCCTAACATTAAATAATTGTAGCCACTAACATTAAAACATTGTGTCCATAACTAATTATTGTTAAATACTTTTGACCAATATTAAAAAGTAAATAATCGTGAAGCAATTAATATTAATGATTGGTAAAAAATTTAAGAATAGTATTATATCTATATTAATAAATAACACAATAAATTTCCTCATATGACGTGAGGAGGGATGTATCTCGTCTAACAAGTGGTGAGGACATCATTGCTTCACTCAATGAATGAGGCTCACATGTCTGCATCTTAGCCAGTGTGTCGTGATGTGAAGAACAACACATTTTATAGTTAATGAGTTTAGGATGGTGGAATTTAATGTCGCCACTTGGTTGTATTTTCATCTCAATTTTAGCACATTACAGTTGGTCTTTGGTTGCAAGTTGGGTCTTAATTATATTTGTTGAAAATAATTCAAGATTTGCAGTTGCTAATGAATTCAGATTGAAAAAAATAGACACAAATTTCTTCTACTCAATCTGTGGAAGGGAAAACATACAATTGAAACACATGCAATCATTCAATCACAATGAACACAATACTTTTACTAGGCAACCCAACTAAGAAAAATCCCTCCTCTGTTTGTATTATATTATATGATACAATTAATCTATTACAATGAAAACTTCAATCCTTGAAGTTCAACCTGCACTACAATACTGATCTCCTCCTCCTAAGACTGCTCTAGAAAATACTGAGTTTTCTCTCGCTCCACCTGCACTCGCTCTACCTAAACTCACGTTCCTATACTCACTCATATTTCCTTGCACAATTATGAGGAAATTAGCTCATATTCTACATACCAAACTCTATACACTCAACATTATACAATAATAAATACAATTATGCCTTTTCCCTCCACTCAACTAGGAAATTCAAATTGCATGCATGACTAAGGCTATTTTTAGTAAATTGACAAGTTAATTGAGAGATCAGTGAGTTAAGAACAATTACAACTACTCAACTGAACTCATATTGACTATATTCATGATTAGAGCTCATATAATTGAATTTCACTAACAATAACTCCAATAGATTGTTATATATTAGCAATCAACCCATGCACAACTCTACTTCTTGCCCACAAACTCGAATTGACTAACTTAACTAAGTGACTTGGCCATGTCACTCCTACTAACTACAACTCAAGTCATCTTGCTATTGTGGAAATTCAAATTTCTTCAATTGACTAAGGCACAAGTCAAATGAAGAATTTTCTTGCTACAACTTAACAATATTTGTTGCATGGAATGTATGTTTGATGGATTTCAATGCATATTTCTTTGTCTGCTCAGCATGTTAGGAAATCTCTACAATAGAAACCTTTTGTGGCCCTTCCTTTCCTAAGTTCAATATTCCATGGGATTTTTGTTAGTTGTGGCAATTTTTCTTGGTGGGAGAGATTACTTTGCTTGTGCTTGCCAACTTAGGGGAGGTGCCTAGTTAAGCCATTTCTTCAACAGGAGTTGTGTTCGTTGAGATTTCATTTGGTAGCATGAATGTTAAGACAAAGAGCTTGTTGTCGAAAGGGGTGAGGTGGAAGGGCTTCACCAAGGGACTCTCAAGCAATGATGCAAGTAGAGACCCCCACAATGCTTTTTTGTGGACAACTCCCACTTGAATTCAAAGATGGATTACAAGAGCTAGAAGAGGATGTATTTGGGGAGAGTCAATTCTTATCAGACTTGAAGGTGAAATTGTTGTTGGTCAGGTTCTCTTGAATAGAAACGACACCAAGGATGATATACTATTGGGCGTTGATGACATAGTGCTTCATCTTAAGGCAATGAATGTATGGATTATGAGAATTGAGATCATTGTGGCCCCTAGAGCTAGTTTGAGCTACCTCAATCTAGTAAACCCCACCCACATAGAGGTGGATGCCTCCACCACATCCTAGTTATTTTTATGTCCTTTTGTTTTTAGTATTTCTATTTTTTGGCTTCTTCTAGGCTTTTTAAACCTAGTTTAAAGGGTCTAGTAAGTGTCTATGTAGCAACAAGATATTTTGCAACTCTCTCATATAAATTTTGTATCTGTTTTGGACATTGTTTAAAACTATCATTCTTGTAGCAACTATGTGTAATGTTGTTAATATTGTGTGTCCTTTTGGATTGATAGTCTCCTATTTTTTCAATGAGCTATTTTCCCAAGCAACAAACCACTAACAAACATGAGCTATAGACTTATGTAATTCTCCTCAAATAATTGAAATTTAGCTTAAAAATATTATGCAATAAAATAATTAATTAATTTCTGTAACATATGAATGTGCGAAATTGTTCTTCTTGAAGTAGACAATCTTGATAAAATAACCTATTTGTAAGTGAAAACATAATTAAATATTTACATATATGTTTGGCTTGTGAACACGTTTTTTTTTTTTTTTTACCTTACTCTTGTTTTAGATTCGTATTATTGGTTGGAAAAAACTCAATTCATCATCTTTCCTAATATATAAAAGAACTATAATATATATAAAGAAGAATAAATATATAAGTGTTTTACTTATGTAAATGTAATATATTGTTTTTGGTTGGAGTGCTTTAGGTTGTGAAAGTGTCACCCATTGGGATTTGCAAGCAGTTGTAGTGTCTTACAGTACATCAATAGGGATGTTATGCAACTAGCTCACAAAATAGAAGAAGAGATAGATCAACGACTTCAAAATTAGCCTCTCCAAGGGGGAAACCTCCTTTACATTATACAAATGAACAATTCTTGGATGATTCAAATGAAAAAACCTCCTTTCTATATATAGGAGTCTAAGGGGTCACAATATAATCAGAGCCAGCATAACAATAATAATGTAAGGGAACAACAATAACAATAGTGGGCTTCTATGGGGCACAATAATAACAATATGGCGACTACATGGGCACAACAATAACTGTTAGGGAAATTTTGAGGTCTAAAATGGGCCTCCTAAGGAAATTATAAAATAATAGTGAAAATAATATTAGATTACATCATCAAATTTTAGAGAGAAAAAAGGAAAAACTATTTTTCAACTCGTATTTTCAACTTATCTCTATGGATTTGACCTCAAATGGAAAAACTATTTTTCAACTCGTATTTTCAACTTATCTCCCTATGAATTTACTCAAATTTCAAGTGGAAACACTTGTTGGATGCAAAATTTGATTCCTCATACAAGGAGTACCCATGTTTCATACTTTTGATATACCCTCCTACATGAAGAATGAGAAATACATGGAAAAAGTGATTGCAATCAATGAAAAAATGAAATTCGTGTATTTCTCATTTTTCGTGTAGTAGGGTCCATCAAAGTATGCAATATGGGTACTCCTTGATGAGGAAATAAATTTTGCATCCAACAAGTACTCCCACTCAAAATTTGAGCAAAACCTTAGGGAGATAAGTTGAAAATACGAGTTGAAAAGTAGTTATATTATTTTATTATTGTTTAATCTTTTTACTTTTTTATTCCAAAAATGGTGAATCATCCCCCATGGTTGACATCATAATCTTGAATCCTATTGGTTGTTTTAAATTTTATTTTGGTTGTACATTTTTCTTAGGAGACCCATTTTAGACCTCAAAATTCCCCTAATGAATAAGGGGGCTACATTGACAATAACAATGAGGGAATACATTAGTATTATAAGGACCTAACATGCCCCTCTCCTTCAAAAAAATGTTATCATCAATGCTTTAGTAGTTCTAGATGCTTTTGTATAAAATTTTCATTCCCCCATGTGGAATATTCAATGGGTAAGTCCTTCTACTTGATGAGATACTCTGAAATTGATCAATTTTGTAGTTGTCGAGTTCTTGTTTCTGTGACTGCTTCAGGTTCCAATATGATTTTTCCTTCCTCGTCAATTTCTTGCAATATTGTTTGAGCTGGGAGCTTGTCACCTATAACCTTCTTTAAGCATGAAAGATGGAAAACTGGATGCACTCGAGAAGATGTAGGAAGCTCCAATTTGTATGCCATAATACCAATTTTTTGCAACACCTTGTAAGGACCATAATACTTTGGTGATAATTTATTATCCTTATTAGCTTGCTTGAGGGAAATTTGTTTGTATGGTTGTAGCCATAAAAATACCCAATCACCTACATAAAAACTTCTTTTGTTGCGATGTTGATCTTCCTTTTGTTTCATTCTATTCTGCGCCAAAGTGAGGTTATCCTTTAAGAGTTGGAGAACTTGTTGTTGATGCTCGATGTGATCTTCCACTGCTTGAACCTTAGAATGATTGTCCAAGACTTTTTGGAGATATGGAGAAATAGATGATTTTGATGTTTGAACCTCTAGTGAACATAATTGTGAAATTACGCCTTTTTGTTCTTTCTTTAGAATCTTTGTCATGCCATTAGAGATGATTATCTTTCTTGGTTTCCCCGCGATACCCCTTAATTCAAATTCCTTTCCTTCCCAAAAAAATTTCAAGAAAATTTCTTGAAATTAGAAGCTATCGTACCCAAAGATTGTAACCATTGGACTCCTACTACAACATCAACACCACCCATTGGAATGGAAATCATTGGCCTATTCAATACATATTCTCCCATGGATAGCTTGATATTATGACACTTTACAGAGGAATTTATGGCTCCTCCATTTGCAACCATCACTTGACACTTTGTTGCTAGATATAGGAAGCAATTCAATTCATTGGCTATCTTATAATGAATAAAATTATGGGTACTACCTGAATCAATCAACATTGTTACCTTTTTCTTCTTAATACATCCTTCTATCTTGATAGTTTGAGGAGTGCTAATTCCTATCAATGAATTACACGATATGGTCGGATTCATTTATTCTTTCTCTGGGGTTGGTTCCTGGTGTATATCCTCTTTTTTTGACGTTTCTTGTTCCTTTTCTTCCTCCCCTTCCTCCTCTTCCCAATCTATGTAAATTAATTTTTTCTCAGCACACTTATGACATTTAGTGTATTTTCTATCACAACTGTAACAAAGCCCTTTTTCTTTTTTTTCTTCCAATTTTTGTGGTGTCAACCTTGTAGGCTGTGGAAGTCTACGAGCAACAAAACTCCATCTTTATAGTTATGAGTGGTAGGCTTCTTGGTTGCCATAATTTTTCTTTCAATTTTTCTTGCCAACCTGAATGCCTTCTCCAATGAATCAGGTTCCCAAAGGTGAACCTAATGTTAGATGTTATCCTTTAAAGTCCCTATGAAGAGATCAATCATATGCTCCTGTAGAATATCATTTACCCTTATATTCAATTTTTTTAAGTCCTCAATGTGCTATGCCATTGAACCCTTTTGTTTGATATTTATCAATTGGCTAAAGAAGGTGTTGATCTTTGTATCCTCATAATGTGCTATCATTTCCTCTGTAAAAATTGACCAAGTGACAATTTGTTTATGAGATAAAAACCATCAATACCATACAAATTAATTGGGTTCTAAACATAAAGTTGCAATACGTACATTTTGTGTGTTTTTCACATTATGGAGATCAAACTATTGCTCCATCTGTATTATCCATGTTACGGGATCCTTGCCATCAAACTTCCTCATATCAATTTTTGGAATATTGTGGGTCTTCAATCCAACGTTAGATTATATGAAATCATGATTAACATTTCTTTTATTCTCATCGTGAGTTTCCTCTACTACCATTTCACCATTAGGAAGTCTTTCTTGTAGCAACTTTGTCAACCCTTCCTTCAAACCTTCCATGTCTTTCTTCAAATCTTCTATGTTGCCTTTCAGTTTTGCTTCTATACCATCGATATTAACTTCCATGCCATTCTTCAAACCATTCATATTAGCTTCGATTCCATTCTTCAAACTATCCATCTTAGATTCTGTTACCTTTTGTGAGAGCGAAATTTGTTGCACTTGGTCTCGTAATTTTATATATCTGTTGCATTTCTTCCTCTTCTTCATGTGTCATGGTAGAGCTTTTAGGTTACTTACTAGGTGTTTCCATTTTCTTTCTTTGGGGCATCAGTTAATGATAATTATTCTTCACTCTACCCTTTAAATCACTTCAAACTAATTTTTCAAACAAAACTTATACAAATTTAAAAAAACTACACACCTCCTTTTTTCACTTTGTAGGAGCTCGATATTGAATATATTGTATCTTTGTAATTTCAGATCTCCAAGGTTTGAAATTTCGTCCTGTGGTATCCCTTTGAGTCTTATTTCCAACACCATAAGTCAAACCAAGATTGATTCTTCAAGAAAGAGATGTCAAATCTACCACGATGTCTTGATTATGGACTATTTCAGTAGAGCAAAGTTGTACGGGATGCCATGTGTCATTGTTTCACCCTTACGCCCTGAAATTGCTACACAAAAAACTACAGTCTGTGCAATTTCAGCCAATTTATATAAAATTAAAATTGGATGCCTGAAATGCAAGTTATGACGATTTTCCCTAGCTCGTCTATTTGAGACAAAATTATGGAGCCCACAACAACCCTAACTTCCTCAGAGCATATCTCCAAAAATATACATATCAAAGATTTGAAATTTTTACACAACATTCTTTGCTATTTTTCCTCCATGTGGCAAAAGTTTCAACTTCTAAAGTCTCATAGAAAAAAACATTATGACAATTTTCCCTAGGTCCCCTATTTGAGACAAAATTCTGGAGCCCGAAAAAATCCATAACTACCTCAGAGTATATCTCCTAAAATATAGTGAACCAAGATCTGAAATTTTTACACGGAGTTCTATGTGATGCTTTCTCCACGTGGTAAAAATTTCAACTTTTGAAGCCTCGTAGAAAAAAATGTTATAGAGAAAATACTAATATGGCCTGTTTGAAGAAGCAAAACACTAAAATCCAAAGCTTTGATACCAAATGTTATGCATGCAGCTCACAAAATAGAAGAAGAGATAGATCAATGACTTCAAAATTAGCCTCTTCGAGGGGGAAACCTCCTTTACATTTCTTAAATGAACAATCCTTGGATGATTCAAATGACAAAACCTCATCTCTATATATAAGAGTCTAAGGAGTCATAATAAAATCAGAGCCAACATAACTATAATAATGTAAGGACACAACAATAACAGTAGTGGGATTCTATCGGGCACAATAATAATAATATGGGGACTACATGGGCACAATAATAACAATAAGGGGGTTACACTGACAATAACGATGAGGGAATACACTAGTATTATAGGGACCTAACAAGGGATGTCGTAATTAATTTTTGGTAGGTTTTAGTATGAGCAAGAAAGACCAATTGTTTGGCCTCCCAAGCATTCAAGGAATTATTTCAAGCAAATTCAAGCCAATTTTTTATGGAATGTCATATCTTAAGGCCAAATCAACCCTGTTTTTGGTCAAATCGAACCTCCTTTGATGGGATGTCTCATCCATTTGAGAGTTTAAAGCAATGTAAAAGAAAATTATATAATTTGATTTTGTCTCTAAGTATATTGTGGACGATTAGTCCCCCTTTTTGGGATCAAGAGGAGGATAGGTGTTGAAATTAACCTCTAATATAAATAAAGAGATCTCCCTCCTTAGCAAATCACTATGAATTATTGAGATCATTTTCCATAATGTGAAATATTTTCATGAAACCTTTGGTGTTCATTTTGGAGTTTCTCTTTCTTGGTTGAGATCAAATATTTCTCTAAGTAAATTTGTGGATAACTAAATACTACTACAAGGCTAATTAGATCAATCCGTTTGAAGGGAAACTATGTCACTTGAAGAGGGATGTCTAAGGTTTTTACTCACACATCACAATCTCTTGCTAATGTAAGGAGAGGTTTGTTTATCCTTGTTGGGCCTTGCCATAACACACTTCATCAAGGGTTTCAATTTATTTTGTATCATAGTTGATTTATTGGTTGTAGTTTTTTCCTTAAGTGGAACCCCTTCTAATAGATTTGGGTTTCATTACACATTCTTTATTAGATTTGAGGTGATTAAACTTCAAAGTTTCCACCTCTAAGCCCTATCCATAAGCATTGATCAATAGATTTAAGAGGGGCATCAATTTGACCCCATACAATCCTTATTCCAAGTAACCAACCATCATTATTCCAAAATTTCAGTGATTTTAGTTATTTTATGTAATCTAAAAATCCCTAAAACTAGAAAAAATATAAAAATACAAAAAAATACAAAGAATAACCATAAAAAATATAAATTAGTGAATCTCTTCACCATTTCATCTAGAATTGATTTTTATGGATTACTCTTTGTATCTAGACATGATTTCTTGGAAGTTGTGCCTCGTTGAAGATCTAAAAGGCCAGCGACCCTCCCTTTTCTTGCATTTAAAACCGATATAATACATGTGTGAAAATTTTGAAGGTGATATTAGCAATCCAATTTTATCTTTAGCACTTATAGGTCAAGGATTGGTGAAATCCTTTGCCTTGGGATTCATGAAAGGTTGATTCTAGCCCTGCTAAATTTGAGTAACATTTCTAAATTAATTTGAGTAACATTTTCAAAATGGGTTTTATATGGAAAATTACTCAAAATGGGGAAAGGTTGGCCCTTGGAATTTGAGTAGGCGTATAACAATGAGATAAATTATCACCTCCAACCCCAAACCAAAGGTAAACTTAAAAGTTTTCAATATCAACATTGGGAAACACATTTTTACTCTATTTTGGTGCTTTTCTCAAGGTTATTTTATTCATAAATTAAGCATTTCCATTGTTGGTTTGTGTTTTCTGAAGTAAAACATCATATATCAGATCAGATTTGTTGTTTCTATTTAGCTCATACCCTTCATCATTTGAGTGTTTTTACACATTAGTCATTCTAAGACTCTTGGAGAAGCTTGAGTAGCTTGGGATTTCCCCCATGGAATTCTTTCATTAGAAATTTAAGAAGAATCTTTAAGGCAAGGAGTTCAACATAATTATATACCAATTTATTTGATTCCTACAAACTCTAGTGTTCACATGATCCTTGACATGAAGAATAACTTATGGGAACTTTAGATATGATTTACTTACACTTTGTTGAACCATTTTCCTTGTGTCCAAGTTTTGCTATTGGATGATGGCATTTTCATTTCACAACCTAAGTATGTTGTGATCCAATGAACTTTCATATGAAAGAGCGAAAATATTTTCCTAACCCTTTTGAGTTTAAAGTGAAAATAACTACTCATTGTATCTCTCTAAATATTGATGCCACTTGGTATCAATAACTTGTGAATGGTCTCATTTATTTGGCTAGTACTAAGAAACATAATCTTTGTAGTCAATGTTGTTGCACAAAGAAAAGCAAGGTGCACTCTACAACTTGGGTTAGAAGATATGTATCACAAATGCTTATGATGCTAATACACTCAAATAAATAAATAAATACAAATACGAATAATTTGGTGTTCACATCCTGTAAATAAATATATAAATAAATTAAAAGAAGAAGAAGAAGAAACCAAAGTCAACCATTTATTAATTCCCTTAAAATAAATAATTAAACAATTAGCATAGATTCATCTTAACTTCAAATATTTTAAGTAGAAAGGGGTTTGGACCTAGGTATTTTTACCCCTTTTAATTATGTGTAATAAATCCATGGTTAAGATGGATTTATGCTAGTTTCTAGGTATATGCAAGATCCAAGGGGAAGGGGAAGTGATTATAAGGTAACAAAGTGGATTTTTATATGCATTTAGGATATTATCTTAGGGTTCAATAAACTTATGGAGGAAAGGATACTTTGGTGAGATAAACCTATCGAGATTGGGATGGAGACAAGTTGATCACAAAATTGCTTCAACCTATGTGCAAATTATTAGCTCAAATTGGTTGCTTGGAAAAGCAAGAACTAGTGCAAGTTTTGCATTTTATATCACTAAGAATAAGTACAAAGTATATAGGTATTATCACTTTTAGGCAAATGGAAATGGGCATTCAAACATTATTGGATGAGGTTGGGTTTCAAGAAGAGAAATTGGCTTTACTCTTGTATGATAATTATAATGCTATTCATAATTTTCATAATCCATTATACCATTTTAGGACTAAACATATTAAGGTTCACCAACATTATTATAGTAGATGATTTAGGATCAAGTCATTCATCTAGAGTATTTATGCAGATGACCATATTGCTAATATTTTCACCAAGCCTTTGATAGAGGCCAAGATTGCTAAATTATATACTTTGCTTAAGATGAAGGAAGATGTCATCAAGAGGGGGTAATTTGTAACACCTCCCTTCTTGTGTCCCAAAATCAAGCTTAAGGAGGGATGTTAATATAATGCATTTTTAACTTATGACCCTTTAGTGGTCAACTTATACTCCCATTGGGTTATGTTAATGATCCTTTAATGGTCATGCCATGGTATTGTTGGGATGCTAGTGGGTGACTTGTGGTGGGGTATGTTTACAAGAGATTGCATCTTGTAGAAGCTCATAACATTGCATAAGAGATTTCAAAGAATCATGAATGCATAAATAACCATATATTGTGTTTATGGAGTTCTATAAAAAAATTCTATAAATACGTCTAGAGTTTTCCACATACATATTAACATATAATTCTATTAAGGTAACTTCAAAATTTATACATCAACATTTTGTTGGAAAAAGTAACTATGTTTGGTCTTTAATAATGTACTTGAGTCATTATGTAATGTACTTGTCAAAAGAATAAATAAATAAATAAATATTCTTATTATTGTGACTTATTAAAGCGTGGGTTTCATGCTTGGGTCACCATGTTTTAGGTCAAAGTCCCAATTGAGGACTTCTAGGATTTATTCTGAATCTATAGAATTATTGTACATTTAAAGAGACCCTTATTAGGCTTTTGAATCATGCAAAAATGTTTAGTATTGAGTCAAATATGAATTATGGAACCTCCACACCATGTCAGCCTAAGGGAAGATCAAATCGGACTAAGACCCTATTCGACCCCACGTGAAGCCTATAAAAGGAAGGACATCAAATTAATTTGGAGCATCACTTCTCATCAAGTTCGAATTCTCTCTATTGGGTAGAAGTGCAAAAATCTGTTTGCTAGGAAGAAGTGTGAAGTGGGTAGCTAGGAAAGTTTGTTTCCAGGAAGTCGAAGTGAATGCAAGTTTGGGTGAGTCTAAGGAGTCAAGGAAAATTGAAATTTTAGTGGTGGTCTCTCTCTGTTTCGTGCTCTGGATTGGGAGATCAAACTCTTCCAAGTTGGACTACTACCAGAAGCTGTTAGCTGTTGCAAGTTGCTGCATAGTCGACATTGTTGGGAAGAGGTCAATCTTCTGGAGGCTGACTTGGTGTGGAGGGAAGGCTTGGCCAAGGCCTAGGGTGAAGAGTCTCAAAGAATACTATTTAAAGGAAGAACTACTTTGACTGGGTTTTCCCCTCGAGGGGGGTTTTCCCTGGCATGTGCCTACATCTTGTGTTCAATGTTTATGTGTTGTTACTTTTGGTAATTGTTTTATGAACTAAAGAAAGAAGATATAAATAATCGTAATAATAAGAAACATCACAAGTTATTATCAATATCGAGAAAATATTTACTGCCTTTTTAATTTTCCAACATGGTATTAGAGATTTGGTGAATAAATAAGAAAAAGTTAGATCTATTCATAGGCACTATCTCAGGGAAGGAGTCTATCATATTTAAGGAAGATGTCTAATTCTATCAAGGGTGAGAACAAGCTTGAAGGAGCATCTAACTTCAAATCTTGGAAGAAGAGGATTAACCAAATCCTTGAGAAGAATAAGGTGTTGGATTTGGTAAAAGGAAATATAAATAAGCCTACAAAAGATGCCATTGATACCAACAAAGCAAAATTTAGAGATTTAGAATTGGTGGCTATGAATCTGATGGCAGAAGGGATAAAATACAATCGTGTTCCATTCATAGCTAACATTGATCATGCTCAAGAGATGTATGAAGCCTTGTCGAAGCTGTTCACTATTAAGAACATTGGTCAAGTAGCAAGTTTGAAGAATGAGTTGAGAAATATGAAGATGATTAAAGAAGATAATGTGGAAACTTTCTTTGTGAAGATAGCTAGACTCATGGATGATCTTTCAGCCATCGATAAGATTGTTCCAGACAAAGAATTGGTGATCAATTCTATATTAGGATTGACACCCTATTGGGGTGCATTTTCTTATGGTCTCAACAGTTGGAAGGTAGCTCCCACCTTTGAAGAATTACAGACATCGTGTCGTAAAGAAGAATTAAGGATCTCAATGGTTGCCAATCCTGAAGGAGTATCAAATTCTTATGTTTCTCATCATAAAGGAAAGAGATTGAAGGGACCAAGGAAGAAATTTGACATGTCTAAGATAGAGTGCTATCAATTTCATAATAAATGTCACTACAAAAGTGACTGTCCCAAGAATCCAAGAAATAAGAAGAGAGGAAGAGATCAAGCCAACTTTGTTGAAGAAGGAGACTCAAAGAAAGTCAAGTTTGAAGAATCTGACATTAGGGACTTACACTATTAAGTCATTTTCTTTACATAACTTGTTTTATATGTTCTAGAAGTTATAGGTTTTTAACATATATTTGGAAAAAACATTTTTGTATTACTTTAAGGTTGTAGGTTTCCCATCAAGCTTTGGAGGGAGCTCCCAGCAACTCTAAAAGATAAGTATCTTGTGTCTTTTCATTTTTGGGTTCATGCATTCATTTAGTTTTAATTATATTAAATACTAATCACCTTTCTCCCTTTGTTTTCTTAATCAGGAAAAGATATGAAAGAAGGAGGATCTCTCATGACAAGGTTAGTCAAGAAACAAAGCTATGTTTTGAATACATTGATTGAAAGTATTATTCATTTGATGATCTATTACTAACTTTGTTATGACTAGATCTATTGAATCTTAGTGATTCTTGTTTGGGTGATCATCTCTTGATAAATCTTCCCACCCCACTCATATTATTGATTGACTATGTAGAACCCTAGACAGGTTCTGGAAAACCCCAACCAAAGGGTTTTCTAATGTGAATGTCTGAAACCCTGAATGTCTGAAACCCTAAACTGCTTAGGGATATTGTCAAATGCTAGTTGAAGTTTCATTGATGATGTCATCTGGAAATCCTAACTTTTTAGGGTTGAATGATGAGGTCCAAAATCCCAAACCTTTGAATTTTTGGTGATTTTGGGTTTGTTATGTTTCTACATTGGAACACTAGCTCATTAGGGTTTGGTGTAATGTGTGATTCTACATTGGAACCCTGGCTCATTGGTTTAGTGGAACGTGTGAGCAAGGCCCTTACATTGTCTTAAAATGTTTTCCTTGGTATGTGTGTGTTTGTCTGATCAAACCCTAGTGTAATCAAAATGATTGTGTGTCTAACTCTTATTTGATATTGTTGTGAAGTTGGGTTTGAGTAACACATGATATGAAATGTATTTGCATGATGAGATATGTCCTTTTGGTTGAAATCCTAGCTTGGTCTAGGTGATATATATTAATGTTGTTGGACATAAGATATGCTTATGTATGGTTATGAACTCCTAAACATGTGTGTTGACCTAGTAATTGATGATCATAAGTCTTAGGATTTAATGGAAGTCCTTGTATGAGATTATATGATAATGATATCTGAAAATCTAGGGTGTTATAACTATACCATAGTGAAGTTGAAATTGTATGTATGTGTAATATAACAATCTGAGATCTATGTATTTAAAGATTGTTGAGATTGTGGAATTCTAGGGTTTTGGAGTTAAGCCTTAGACAAAGTAAAATCTATGAAATATGATGAATTAAGATTTGTGAAAATTTGTTGAAATTTGAATTTTTGGTTGACTCTGAAGATTTCTTGGAAATCTAGGGTTTGCAACTAACCCTAGTGATAGTTGATCATGTTAGTTACTATTTGATGATTGAAAATCTAGGGGTTGGAACTAACCCTAGTGGAAGCTAGTTAAGTTAATGACTAAGTTGTGATTGACTTTGATGAATCTGTTTGCATGAAATCTAGGATTTGTATGAATCCCTAGTG
Organism: Pinus tabuliformis; assembly: GCA_031772625.1. Lineage (NCBI taxonomy): Eukaryota > Viridiplantae > Streptophyta > Pinopsida > Pinales > Pinaceae > Pinus > Pinus tabuliformis. The sequence continues at coordinate 232,690,147 of CM062805.1, forward strand.
AGAAGTCTAACATATATGTTTTGAAAGGTTTTTAAACACTTTGAAGATCTATATTCGTGTGAATGGTTTCTAGGGTTTGTTATATGTTGTAGTAAGGTATGTCATACCTTTGGAAGACTTATTGAAACCCTAGATGTAATGAATGTTGTTATGAAATAGTCTAGGGTGTATAAAGTCCCAAGCAAGATGTTGAAAAGTATATGTCTCTTGTATGGGTATCTGATATGAATAAAGTTGAAATTCTTCCATGACTTTGATATGGCTAACATCATGCTTCTATAGTTTTGGTTGTTATTGCTATTGAAATTATGCAAGTACACAATCTTCAAATTGGGGAAGATGCTCATTGATGTGATAAGAATGATTGGGATTATGATAACTCTAATGAAATGGTTGGAAGCCATGAAATATTCTCCGATGTCGAAAATAAGAAGCTGATCTCCTGGAGGAATCATGAATAGAAGAGATATCCCTAAGCTTAAGAGGGAGTCTAGATAGAGAGTGATTCCTTGTTGAGAGGGAGTGACATATATGGTTCTTTGCTTCATGTGTCATGCACTAGAGTAGGAATAATAACCATAAATCTGAGTGAAGGACATGAACACGAAAAGGAAATTGGAGAATGCATTTTGAAGTGTTGCTGAAAGAAGGAAAGCAGGATCTAACTGAAGAATATGTTGATGCATATGAAGTAGGAAGTAAAATGTATGGTTGAGGAATCTTCTGTCAAAAATTTGATTGATAGTCCTACTATGGAAAGTTGAGAAGAAACATATATTTCCTTGAAGACCCCAGAGGTTTGTATTTGATTATGTACATGTGAAAGTATATTATTTATTGGGGTTGTGTTTGTACAGGTGAATCTCTCAAAGGATTTGATAGCATGTTGGTTACCAATCCATTTGATTGGGAGATATTGGTCATTCTTGATCTGTTGGATCAAGGGGTGTTGAGGCTTTGCGAGTGAAGCATTTCCTGGGGAGACATATGGCTAACGCTTTGTGTTGATTTTTGAGTCCCCAGAGTTGGAAAGGTGGTGTTGATTATTGAGCTTTGTTTTGGATACACACCCAGATCTTTGGGTTGGTGGTTAGCAAGTAAGCCTGATGGTACCTAGAAGGGTTGAAATCTTGAGTCCACCTTAGTCCCACTTGGATATATTGACTTGGTCGGGAATCTAGTCCATGGCATTGCGATGCCTAAATTGTTGAGTGACTAGTTGGATAGATTTTCCCTGGTGAGGAATCTAGTGCATGGCATTGCAGTGCCTAAAGTTCCTCAAGATTCATATATTTTGAGATCTTCCATTGTATATTTACATTACGAATACCTCCCTAGTTGAGAGAGAGTGTTGGAAAAAGTAACTATGTTCGGTCTTCAATAATGTACTTAAGTCATTACATAATGTACTTGTCAAAAGAATAAAGAGAATAATTATTATTATTATTATTATTGTGATTTATTAAAGAATGGGTTTCATGCTTGGGTCACCATGTTTTAGGTCAAATTCTCCATTGAGGACTTCTAGGATTTATTCTGAGTCTATAGAATTATTATACAGCTAAAGAGACCCTTCTTGGGCTTTTGAATCATGTAAAAGGGTTTAGTATTGAGTCAAATATGAATTATGGAACCTCCACACCATGTCGACCGAAGGGAAGATCAAGTCGACCTAAGAACCTATTCGACCCCACAAGAAGCCTATAAAATGAAGTACATCGAATTCATTTGGATCATCAGTTCTCATCAAGTTCAAATTCTCTCTACTAGGCAGAAGTGCAAAAATATGTTTACTGGGCAGAAGTGCGAAGTGGGTAGCTAGGAAAGTCTATTGTCGGGAAGCCGAAGTGAACGCGAGTTTGGTTGAGTCTAAGGAGTCAAGGAAAATCAAAATTTTTGTGGTAGTCTTTCTCAGTTTCATGCTCTGGATTGGGAGATCGAGTCTTCCAAGTTGGACTACTACCAGAAGATGTTACTTGCTGCAAGTTTCTACATAGTTGAAGTTGCTGGGAAGAGGTCAATCTTCTGGAAGCTGACTTGGTGTGGAGGGAAGGTTTGGTCAGGGTCTAGGGTGAAGAGTCTCAAAGAATACTATTGAAAGGAAGAATTACTTTGACTAGTTTTTCCCCTCAAGGAAGGTTTTTCCCTGGCATGTGCCTACACCTTGTGTTCATTGTTTTATGTGTTGCTGCTTTTGGTAATTGCTTGATGAACTAAAGAAAGAAGATATAAAGAATGGTAATAATAATAAATTTCACAAGTAATTATCAAGATCGAGAAAATATTTACTGCCTTTCTGCTTTTCCAACACATTTGTCCAAACAATTCCAAAAAGGATGAAATGGACCCATAGGTGAATCACTATTAATCTACTAATGCCATCCTTATGAAAACCCCAAACCTATAACAAGGTCTTCCATCTCTTACAGAAAATAAAAGAACCAAGGTAGAACTAGATATCCTCAAATATAAACCAAAACTTGTTGCTCCTCAAGCAAATATAGAAATGATGTAATCTTAAATAATGAATCCATCTTTTAATTCCTTCCAAGTGCATGAATCAACAAACAAATTGAGTCCTTGTTTCAAGAGCTTATTAGAAACAAAATTGAGATCTTTGAAAACATGTGCAAAAGAGTTTTGATTAAAAACAAATAAAGATTTCTCACTTCCTCAAAGAAAGGGCTTGCAAATAGATTAGACATTATATTATTCCTAAATATCCAACTTGATCACTACTAGGGAATCCCTAAATCCCTGAAGATGGGATGCATCTTTTTCCATTAGCAATTTAAGAAGAATTTTTAAGGTAAGGAGTTCAACATAATTATTAGATTCCCCTCCTAGTCTAGTGTTAAAACTAAAGAAGTGGTATCATTCAAATAAAATATGCTACGTGCCCCATAGTTAGGGGGATTGCATTGGATAACACCATCAAAGTACCCCTAAAATTTTAGTTTTTGATGATTGGATAGCATTAGACAGGTTTTCTAGTGCCGACTTGGGTTAGATAGACTTAGAAAGACAAGAAATCCAGAACCCATAAAAAGTTTCAGGAAGAAACACCTAGAGATGCCTCAATTAAGTTAATTAGTCAATAATTAAATATTCCTAAGCCCAACTTAAGAAAATTGATTAATTAACAGTAATTAATTGAGAAAGGTGAGATATCTCTAGAAACTCACATGGATCAAGAAAAAAACACACTTGACACACTTTAAGAGTGAGTTCCTTGGCAAATTGAGCTATCCAACAACAGTAGGGAAGAAGTGTTCAAGCTAGAAGGGATGTGAGAGTAAGAGGGAGCAAAGACAACATATCCAAAGGAGATTTCCAGTTTTAGAGAGTTGTCAATAGGAGGTCGAGTTATTCCTTAGGAGGTTGGGCAGATACTACGACATAGGAAACTTCATAGATGTAGTTCAATTTTGCTGGAGAGGAGGTTGATTCAACTTCCAGAGGTCAGGAAATTTTCCAAAGGGTTAGAGAATCACTTCCAGAGTCAACAACAAGAAAAACGACTTGATCAATGGCATTTTTTAGGAGTGTGAGTTACATACTATGTAGAGGTAGCGTGGAGACCTGCACAGGAGTTCCATAAGAGTAATTTTTAAAGCTAAGTTGTCTCAAGATTGCTCGAGGAGAGAGAGAAAATAATCTCTAATAATTTTGGCCATATTATCTTGTTGTGGATTGTTAGTTTGTGCATCCAGATTTTGTACTAAGATTTATTGTTGTTATAATAATAAGACCCTCATCTGTTGCACTAGTTTTTGCACATTGGGTTTTTCTAGGGACAATTGTCCAAAAATAATTGTGTCAATTTTTTGCATGTGTGTGCATTTATATTTCTTAGTTCCTACATTTTATTTTCGCATCGTTTTTATTTGTGAAGAATTGTAGTGTGATTTATTCATTGTTTGTTGTAGTAAATGAACTACATAATTAATAAGTTAGAAGAATAAATTTCCAGTTGTTGCAATTTAAGGAAAATTTCACATAAACCCCAAACATATTAATAGGAAGGTGAGAGAATTTCCTGTAAGGCATAAATTTAGGGGCAAATTTGTAATTGATGAAAATGGCCTTGGCTTGAGTAGTGCAGTAGAAAAAAGTAATACATATATCCTAAAATATACCCACATTGTGAGTCAACCATATGCCCTATAAAACAATCAAAGGGAGAGCTAAAATACTTTATTATCAATGCGTGAGGCACTCAATGACAATCCCCCTTTGCCAACAATCCTTCACCCCTATTATGATATCCATTCGCTCGGGTGGTTGGGAAAATGGTTTCTTATCGTCTCCACTCAGTTTCAATTCCCATAGAAGGACATGTTGGCCCATCGTGATAAGGTTTGAAGAGTAGGTACGTCATGGAATAGAGTCCACTTTGGTGGGGTAGAGACATCTCAACTCTTGCTAAGTCATAAGTTATTGTATATTTGGCTTGTGGGATGTTGAATATACTCTTGGTGTTATAGTGGAAGCTAGGAGGTTTAATCCTAGGCCTTGTCTATATTAATCCAACAAGTTACCAATAATTCACCATTGTTTATAAAAAAGGATATCCATTTCAACACAAACCTCCTTTTCATAGAGACATACAATTACTAAGTGGCTAATATTCTCCTCCCATCTCTTACATAGAGGAAACTTGCTTGGAACATGTGTATTCATTTATTGCAATACATCATATCCAATAGCAAGCCACATTAATATCCTTGATTTTAAAGGCGTATACAATTCCAAAGTGGCTTCTATCACTATTTCAGATCCTCAATTTTGTTGAGAAATCTAGGGCAGAATGATTAGTTTTTCTTTTAGCTTGACTTCTCTTACTTTGACAAGTTCTTGTGATATTATTTAGTTCTTCTTTATTATATTTAGAGCTCATTCCATCATCAAGACAAATGCCAAACAAGTAGATCACAAAGTAGGACACTAGAGATAGGCACATAGTCAGGGCCAAAACCCCTAACAAGGGCAAAATCCAATCAAAAACTCTTCCTTCAGTAGATTCAAAATAAGTGAGATGACCAACAACCTAGACCAAAGACTCCTTCCATCCATCAATTCAACATTGTTCATAAGTGACACATTATGCTTCAGTTCCTCAATCCTATACTTCATTCCTGAAATATGTGATACATTTGGTCCTTCAATACAGTGATGCCTTAGTACGTTCTTGTGATTATGTCGAGCTTAGATCTTGTTGTCTTGACATGCTTCACTATTATGCTTTAGTCCTATAGTTATGTCATGTTTCATTCTTGAAATAGTGTCTTGATTTGATCTTGTAATAGCTTAGTATCTCAACCCTGCATAACCAAATCTTCAACCTTACAAATATTCTGAATCCTCCTTCTTCTTTGTCTCTGTTATCTACCTGAATTTGATGCTTCATCTTTCTGTTCAGTCGAGTGCACATGGGTATTTATAGTTGTTTTTGACAGTAAATGAGCTGACATGAGTAATTTGTGAAGCTGGCTTGTAGAGGATCAGTCTAAAGGTCGACTTGCGAGGTGACTTAATGGAGGAGGATTTTGACATGACAAAATATATTTTTATCTTTGACACCATGAACCTAAGAAGGGATTTTTACATAATTAATTTGACTTTGACTTAAACAAAAATCCTAAAAGCCTACAATGGAGGCTTGACCTATGACCATTGACCCAAGCATGAAATCCATGCCTTAATAAGTCAAATTAATAATATTAAATATTTCTTTTGACAAATATATTACATCATGCCTCAAGTACAATTATGAAGACCAACACTAGATACATTCTTCAAAACTCCCTCCTAACTAGGGAGGTATCCATAATTACATGCGTATAGAGTACATGGAAGATCTCAAAATGAAATGAACTATGAAGAGTTCAACACACTCAATGCTACAAACTAGATACCTAACTAAGTTATTCTATCTGAGTGGGACTAAGATGGACTCAAGCTTTCAACCAGTCTAGGTACCATCAGTCTTACTTGCTAACCATCAACCCAAGGGTGTAGGTGCGTATCCAAGGTCAAAGCTCCATGAACAGTGCTACCTTCCCTCTTCGGGATCTAGACATCAACATATATGCCAACCAGAAGTCCTCCCAAGCATCTGCCATTGAATGCTTTATCTCTCCCTAAACTAAATATATCCATTCATCCAAGCATGCTTCAATGTGTTCAAACTTCTAATGGAGATATTTACATGTATAAACACAACCCCAATTAGTAATAAACTTTCAAATACACAAACAAGTAAATGCAAACATTCAGGGTCCTCAATAAATTTGATGTTGCTTGTATCATCATGTTATCAAATACATCTTGTCAAAATATTTCTTCTTTTACTTCTTTAGCAACACCAAATACAGCCTCAGTACTTTTTAAGTCTTTTATTTTTGCAAATCCAACAATAGTACTTTCATTCATTCTTTAGCTTCATTCTTTCTATTATTGTCATGTTATGCCCTCCCTCTCAACTAGGGAGATATACCTTTTCTTTCATCCAAGCTCCCTCTCAATGCAACAACTTACTTCCTTTATAACATAGGAGAGACTTACAATCTTTCAAGGCTTCATTTCTTTCTCAAGGTCATCTTGATCATCATCATTCTTATAGCTTCCTTCATCATGCTCATCCTCAACATCTTGAAGATCATGTACCTGCAAAACTTTAATAGCAAGTACAACCAAAATACAAATATATATGGGAGCATGAAGTTAACTATATCAAAATCATATCAATATAATGGAAGCATCAAAACATTTAAACTTAAGACATTGGATACCTAAACCTAGTTAGGTTCATAATCAACAGGAGACTCATCTTTTTACATTCTAGACTTCAACTTCTTGCTAGGGTTTTTGTCATAAGCCCTAGACTTCAATTACAATATACTTTCAAGATAGATTTTGCTATGGTTTTTGTTATAAACCCTAGATACATTGATAATCAAGTTATCTTACTAGCATATGCATATCTAAGGTTTCATCATTGAAACTTATATCAATACTTAGGTAAACCCTAGAAATAGACATCAATAGATACACAAAAATCTCAATCAAGTTAGGGTTTTGATTGAGCGGAAGAATACATTTAGAGTTTCATTCAAACGATCTTGCTTATAAACCCTAATTCACCAAACCCTAAGAATCTAGGAGTTCAGCTTATTAGTAACAAACCCTAACTTATCACAGTCTTAATGATCTAAGGTTTCGGTTTAAGGACAACAACAACAAACCCTAAAAGACTAGGACTTTTTTATATCAATATCAAAACCCTAAATATTACAAGAATTGGTTATTTACTAACAATACTAAGAGGACTAGGGTTTCAACATTATTGTTAACATATCTTAAGTGGGGATTTCATTTAGAAAACCCTAAGTAGACCAGGGTTTCATTGACATACCCTTAGGTTAGTATTTTACAGTGAACCTTTTTATGGTTCCACAAGAATGATAATATAATGAGGGCAGATTCAATCTAATGATTAATCACCATAACAAGAATTTTTAAGATTCAAGAAACCTAAACATGAGAAAGTTAGTGATATAAACAAATTTTAAAGTGACTATACCTTTAAAAGGATTTACTACAAGTATTTATACATATCTTGAGATTCTTCCTTTACAAACCTTGTGGGATTTTAGTTGAAGGGTTCCTTTAACAACAAGACTCCTCCTAAGACTCTCATTGAATATTTCCTTTGAATTTGGTTATATACTGGCAAACTTAGTTTCTTCAAGAACAATGTAAGTAACAAAGATAATATAATTTTTTGAGAAGAAGTGGAAGCTCCTTGTGAAAGAGCTCCCTATCCTTACAACAACTATTGACAAGTACTACCAAGAGTATACGAGTGTAATTACAAGTTAGGGATTTCAGTTTCAAAGATTTTCAATTTCACCCTAGGCTAAAAGATAGGCTTTTTGTATGGAATAAGATAGGGTTTTTACACTCCCTTGATATGTTGAAAACTCTTAGACCTAAGGGCCATATACGTAACTAGACTCTAAAATAATCTTAGCAAATGACCATATTATACATACCTTCTGACTACATATGTTTGCCTTGATGGATTGATGTTCCATAGAACTTGTTGCCTTTTCTTGCAAAGTTGGAAGCATATTGTTAGAGCATTGAGACAAAAGAACAAAAAAAACAATACTTACTTGATGAGGTCTTCAAAGTTTCTTTCCATAGGCTTGTGTACAATACTTTGAATAGGTTCTTTTCATTGCTTGTAGACTGTTCTTTTTCTTAATTGTTGTCTTTGTAGAGTTGAGATCATCTTCTGGCTAGGGCTTTCAAGATGCTACTGAGGTTGATCTATTAAATGAATTTTATCAACCACTGAGCATAGTATTTATGGTTATAGGTGTACTCTTAGAGACACTCCATTCGATGTGAAATAACGAATATATTCTTCCTCAAAAGTCAAATTTTCTTTAGGTGATTGTTTAGGCTCAGGCTGTATATATATATATATATATATATATATATATATATATATATATATGTATGAATGCTACTGGTTTGTCGGCTTCGAGTGACTCGACCTTTATATCCATATCCAAATGGTGAATTTGGTTTATTTAACTCCCTCGTAAGTTCAATGATCTACTTTTAAGAGGTTGCAACTTTATTTTAGACCTTTCAACATATAATTGTGCCCAAAATAGGTATATTGTCTCCCTCTTTTAACTAGTCTTAACTACAATGCTCGAATCTCTAATAAATTACGGAGTTCAGATCTTAATTTCAGTTCATGAAAATTGTGCCTAGGACTTCATTGTTTTCTTTAATGATCTCGGCTTTGTATGCCATATTGAACTAGCCCTTCGGTCTTTAATCTTCATACACAGGAATTCAACCTAGTTACTGTGATTAGGGCTTGCAAAAATGCCCAAAATTACACACACCTTCTAGGAGCTCTGTCCTAGAGATTCATATTTTCATTTAATGATCCAGGTGGATATTGGTGCCCATCTTCCAAGTCCCGCTGGACCCCCACCATTGTTTCTCTCAACATTTTCAATTTCCTTAATTGTAGCACAAGTTACTATTTTTAGCAGTTTTTCGGGTCCTGAACTTCCGGAGTTGTTTTGAGGCCCTAAACAACGTTTTTTGGGAAATCTAGGGGCAACATGGGTCCATGGACTGATGCTGCCCTTCCTAAAGTGGTAGTACTCAGATATATCTTTCTAACGAGCTATTGTACATGTCAAACGGAGATCGTATGCCAAAGTTACAACCCAGGGAAGTTGATGTACCAATTTACCCAAATGGGGCCCACAATTTGGTGTTTCATCTTCTAGGGTTAGGCTTTGGAATGTTAAGGGTTTTCCATTGTTTATCAACAATAAATAGGCCTTCGAGCCTCATTGTAACATAGTTCAGAGGCATGTAGCCACCACATCTCTTCTCAGAGATAAGCTACCATCGCCCTAGCTGGTTTATTTCCATTGCTGTTTGTAAGCATATTTCAGTATTTTACATTAATGAAATGAAGTATTATTTCCGCTGCATATATGTGTTTATGGTTATCTCTGTATATTGTTGCGTTCATATTTAAGTCCGGATCAGTAGTATCAGAGCGGTCTGCTTTTTCTCTGATTTTCTTTGCATGTCCCCAACGAGGTCGGGATATAAGGAGTTAGGGCTTGAACTGGTCGAACCTTTGTAAGACCATCCCCGCAAATCCCGACGGCCTCCCATGGTGGATAAAAAGAAAGACGAGGGGGTAGGAGATCCTATCAAAATATTGCTTGAAGAAGCCCTCGAGTGACAACGAAACGCGATGATGGACAACTTTTCCCAAATCCTTCAGCGGCTACCTATAAGCGACGCATCAGCTTCCAGTAGCTACTCTAGAAATGCCATGCCCTTTAAGGTACAAGTTAATTTTGAAATCCCCATATTCAAGGGTCAGATAGACGTAGATGTCGTAGATAAATGGTTAAATCTGCTAGAGGGTTATTTTTCTGTTCATGAATTTTCAAGTAGGGAAAAGATTGTTTTCGCTCTTCTCAAAGCAGCCCCCCACGTCAAGGACTGGTGGGAAACCTATTGCGAGTAGAAGGATGAAAATACCGGCTTACTATTTTTAGCCACATCCACCTAGAATTCATTCTAGGATGCCATCAAGGAGCAGTACTACCCTGTCGGAAGCTATGACAATGATTACATAAAGTGGACCATGCTGCGGCAGGGAAGGGACCAAGATGTGTTGGAGTTCACAATATTTTCCATACCCTTCGCACAAAGTTGGGTATCAAGGATTCGGAGCAGCATTTGATACTCAAATATCGTGGTTGCCTACACAAGTACATCCAAGAAGAAATAGAATTCTTGAACATCTCCTCACTCGGCACAGCATACCGATATGCCGTCAAGGTCGAGCAGAAGTTTAAACAAAAGAAGCGATACTTTGGATCTGCGAATCCGAAGCTAGGGAAAGGTGCCCCTAAACCATGGAACAAAGGCCAAATCCAAGGCGGGGCAGCCCAAGACAACCCGCCAAAGCTACAAGCAAATAATAGCGTCGCGAAGCCGAAAAAGGACATGGAAAAATGTTATGAGTTCCATAAGAGCTCCACTCACAACACAAGTGAGTGTCGGCCCAAGCAGTCATTGGTGGTTGAGCTAAAGGTTTCAAAATCAGATGCATGTTCTGACTCTGAGTCAGAACCCGACAAGGGGAATGACAAAGGGAAGCAGATCATTGATGCGGATCCAAACACCACTGTTGCTATCGCCAAGATCCAGAAAAATGAACCCGAAGATCTAGAGGAGGAGGAGGGTCTCTTCCACTCCCAAATGTGGGTAAAGGGCTCCCCGCTATAGTTCATTGTTGATAGCGGGAGCCAAAAAAACCTCATTTTGGCAGAGGTCGTGAAGCAGTTGGGCTTACCGACCACAGCACATCCACAACCGTACACCATCGGGTGGCTTCACCAAGGATGGGATCTTTGCGTGAGCCAGCTGTGTCGCCTTCCATACAACATCAAGCCCTTCATGGATGAGGTATTGTGTGACATTGCTCCCCTTGAAGTTTGTGATGTATTATTAGGACAACCATACTTGTGGAAGCGACATGCTGTGTATAAATCAAGGCCCCGTGATGTTATTATTACATTGGGAAATAAGTTGTACAGGATACCAGAGGTAGCACTGCCTACCACCATCTCTTTGATCACTGCAAAACAATGCATTAAGCTCATTTTCAAACCAGGAAATTTGTTTTCCTGATGATATGCCCTCAAGGAAAGAAGAATACAGTGGCCATGGCCTCCAGACAGGGCCCCTCCGCACGATAACTACAGATGGACAAGGTCGTGGAGGAGTACGAGGACATCTTCACCTCCCCCGTAGGGGTTCCTCTGCACTGTCAAGTCAAGCACTCCATCGATCTGACCCCAAGTGCGCTGCTACCTAATGGACCAATTTATCGGCGCTCCATTCTGGAGAACGATGAAATCAAGAGGTAGATTCAAGAGCTTCTGCAGAAAGGTGACATCCGTCCGAGTTCATCACCTTGTGGGATCCTGATCGTGTTGGTATATAAGAAGGATGGGACTTGGAGACTCTGTATTGACTATCCGGCGTTGAACAAGATCATTGTCCATAATAGGTACCCGATCTCGCGGATTGATGACCTCCTAGACCAACTAAAGGGGGCAAAATATTTCAGCAAGATCGATTTGAAGTCAGGATATCACCAGGTACCAATCGAACCCTCTGATGTGTGGAAGACTACCTTCAAAGCCAAGGAGGGCCTCTTCGAATGGTTGGTTATGCCTTTTGGATTGACAAATGCTCCTACAACCTTCATGAGGCTAATGGATGACATCTTGTGGCCATTCACCAACTCATTTGTAGCGGTATACTTGGATGACATTCTAATCTTCAGCCAGAGTTGGGAAGAGCACCTCCACCACATCCGACAAGTTCTCCAAACACTGTGGCAACACAAGCTATGTGCCAATTTGGAGAAATGCACTTTTGGCATGACCCAGGTTCAGTATCTGGGATACATTATTGATGAACAGGGGGTGCATGTGGATCCAGCCAAGATCCAAGTCATTTGGGATTGGCCATCTCCAACCACTCTAATAGAGCTTTGTAGCTTTCTAGGTCTTGCAAACTTCTACCGCAAGTTCGTGTTGGGGTTTTCTCATATCACTTGGCCCTTGGGTCAAGTCACCAAGGGAGCAGCGAAAGCAAAATTCTTTTGGTCTGAATCTCAACAGAAGGCATTCATAGAGTTGAAATATTGCCTCTGCACGGCACCAGTGCTTGCGTTACCTAATTTACAACAACCATTTGAGGTCAAGACAGATGCCTCTGACTATGCTATTGGGGTAGTCCTTACTCAACACGGGCATCCAGTGGCATATCACAGTGAAACACTTTCAGAAACAGTCCGAAAGTATCCCACTTATGATAAAGAGATGTATTCCATTGTGCAAGCCTGCCGACAATGGAAGCACTACATTTTGGGGAAGGAAACGGTCATCCACACAAACCATCGACCCCTGCAGTTCATATAGACCCAAGGGAAATTACAGAATGATCACCATCAGAAGTGGTCTACATACCTGCAACAGTTCCATTTGAATATCAAGTATAAGAAGGGCAGTATCAATAATGTTGTAGATTGCCTCAGTCAACCACCGATCATGGCGTTAACCACCATGCTCAACTCTTATGGGCACGAGGCTTTTGATTGACCACTTCTCTACAAAAGCGACCCAGAATTCGGCCACACATACCAAACACTCTTGGAGGGTCAAAATGTTCTAGATTTTCACCTCCAGGATGCCCTGTTATGCCACTTGGGTAACCTTTGTGTTCCTTCAAGCGAGCGTGCCAAGGTGATTTGGGAAGCACACTATAGTTGGGCTATTAGGCATTTCGAGGTCGAGAAAACGGTGGCAGTATTGCAAAAGTATTTCTATTGGCCAAATATTTGATAGGATGTTGGGAAGTACATCAGATCATGTACTGCCTGTGCCATTGCCAAACCGACCATCAAGAAGCAAGGCCTCTATACCCCGCTGCCTACCCCTAATCGACCTTGCGAATCCATCTCCATGGATTACATGTCAGGCCTTCCTTCCACTAAGCATGGAAATGACTGTGTTTTTTTGGTCGTTGACAGGTTCTCGAAGATGGCCATTATGGAAGCCTGCAAGAAGAATATCACAGCAGAAGCCACTGCTAAACTCTTCTTTGAACGAGTGTGGGTGCACTTTGGGATCCCACAGTCTATCATCTCAGATCGGGACAGTCGGTTCCTTAGTACATTTTGGTCCAGTCTCTGGTCAATGCTGGACACCAAACTCACTATGTCCACAGCCTTCCATCCTCAAACTGATGGCCAGACAGAGGTTGTCACTAGGATGATTGTACACATTCTGTGCATGTACAACTCGAATCATCCACACAAATGGGACGAGAGCCTCCCCTATGTTCAACACAACTACAACCGAGCTCTTCACAGCTCGACTAGCCACAACCCTTTTCAGGTGGGCTTGGGATTCCAGCCACTATGCCCCATTGATGTGGCCATGCCACTTGCAGCTACTCACACAGATTCAGCTCATGTCCAGTCTGAAACAGACAAGGCAACCAGCTTCATTGAGCACATCCAACATATTCACCAGCAGGTCCATGACATTCTGGAGAAATCAAATGCCAAGTACAAGCAGCGACATGATCAGCATCGGGCGCCACACAAGTTTCAGGTGGGCGACAAAGTTTGGTTGCATTTGCAAAAGGAACGCCTTACTGGAGCCTATCGGAAACTGAGACCAATCTACTATGGTCCTTACACTATTACTAAGGCTGTGGGAGACAATGAATTTAAGCTCAGCATTCCCCCATTCCTTGGCCTGCACCCAGTGTTCAATGTGGACTGCCTTCGGCCATACTTTCCACCATTGCTAGACACATCCGACATTGCAAAACAGCTCACACCCACATAATTAAATCCAAATTGCATGGAACAAGCTGCAATTGATTGGATCATGGACACACAGATCAAGAACACCACCAACAGAATATCCAACTGTACCGAGTTGTCAAAGCAGGCCAACTCCTTCACCAGGGCAAGTGGCTCCCCAGGGACCAAGTTCAGCAAAAGTTTCCTCGTCTCATGGAGGAACTCAACGCAATGGGGACCATTGCTTCCTAAGGGGGAGGAATGATCCAAGTGGATATTGGTGACCACCTACCAAGTCCACCCGGACCCCCACCATTGTTTCTCTCAACATTTTCAGTTTCCTTAATTGTAGCACAAATTACTATTTTTAGCAGTTTTTCGATTCCTGAACTTCCGGAGCCGTTTTGAGGCTCTAAACGATGTTTTTTAGGAAATCTGGGGGCACCATGGGTCAATCGATGTTGCCCTTCCCAAAGTGGTAGTGCTCGGATAGATCTTTCTAACGAGCTATTGTACGCGTCAAAACGGAGATCATATGCCAAAGTTACGACCCTAGGAAGTTGATGTACCAATTTACCCAAACGGGGCCCACAGTTTGGCGTTTCATCTTCTAGGGTTAGGTTTTGGAATGTTAAGGGTTTTCCATTGTTTCTCAACAATAAATAGGCCTTCGAGCCTCATTGTAACATAGTTCAGAGGCATGTAGCCACCACATCTCTTCTCAGAGATAAGTTACCATCGCCCTAGCTGGTTTATTTCCATTACTGTTTGTAAGCATATTTCAGTATTTTACCTTAATGAAATGAAGTATTATTTCCGCTGCATATATGTGTTTATGGTTATCTCTTTAATTTGTTGCGTTCTTGTTTAAGACTGGATCATTTAATGTCATGAAGCTTTTAGTGAGTTTCTTCTTTCCCTTAAATAAGTGAACCTTGCTCTGATACCATGTTGAGAAATCTATGGAAGAATGATTATTTTTTCTTTTAGCTCGATTTCTCTTACTTTGATAAGTTCTTGTGATATTATTTAGTTCTTCTTTATCATATTTAGAGTTCATTCCATTATCAAGACAAATACCAAACCAGAAGATCACAAAGTAGGGCACCAGAGATAGGCACACAACCAAGGCCAAAGCCCCTAACAAGGAGAAATCTCAATCAATAACTCTTCCTTCAGTAGATTCAAAATAAGTTGAGATGACCAAGACCCTAGACCAAAGAATCCTTCCATCCATCAAGTCAACCTTGTTCATAAGTGACACATTATGCTTTAGTTCCTCAGTCCTGTACTTCATTCCTGAAAGATGTGATACCTTTGTTCCTTCAAAACTGTGATGCCTTAGTGTGTTTCTGTGATTACACCGAGCTTAGATCCTATAGTCTTGACAAGCTTTGGTTCTATGCTTCAGTCCTGTAGTTATGTCATTCTTTAATCCTGAAATAGTGTCTTGATTCGGTCTTGTAATATCTTAGTATCTCCACCCTGCAATAACCTAAATCTTTGACCTTACAACTAAGATGAATCCTCCTTCTTCCTTGTCTTTGTTATCTATTCGAACTTGATGCTTCATCTTTCTGTCCAGTCGAGTGCACATGGGTATTTATAGTTGTTTCTGACCATAAATGAGCTAACATGAGTAATTTGGGAAGCCGACTTGTAGAGGATCCGTCTAGAGGACGACTTGCAAGGTGACTTGATGGAGGAGGCTTTTGACATGACAAAATAGATTTTTATCTTTGACATCATGAACCCCAGAAGGGATTTTTACATAATAAATTTGACTTTGACTTAAACAGAAATCATAAAATCCTACAATGGAGGCTTGACCTATGACCATTGACCCAAGCATGAAATCCATGCTTTAATAAGTCAATTATTAATAATAAAGATTTCTTTTGATAAATATATTACATCATGCCTCGAGTACAATTATGAAGATCGACGACAGTTACATTCTTCAACAAATTTATCAAGGGTACACATGGATTTATATATTAGTCTTCAAGTATAATATCCTATGACGAGATTCTTGGACAATACAACTTCATCTTCTACCTCTTTGATACAAACATGATACATATTAAACTTAGTTGTGTAGGATTCTAATTGATTCTTATCATTCCCTTCTAAACCCAAAATATCTTTGCTTCCGTTCATGGCTTTAAATTGAAGAGGATTATAGGGAGGCTACTTGAGCCAAATCAAAAATTCCAAGCCTTTGAAGGGATGTAACCAAATTCTTAGATAGTTTGTAAGCATCTCCACTACCCACCCAAGGATCAACTCCAATATTAACTTTCTTGATTACTTACTTTCTAAGTTTATTTATACTCTTAATACCTATAAATAAATGGGTATCTCAACCCCACTGTATGATCTGGTGAAATGGTGATTCACTCATTTGGTTATACATTGAGTATTTTGGTAATATGTCTACCCACCTAATTTTATAGACTTGCATTTGTTGCATGGAGTCTTATATTGCCCATCAATACTATTCTAAATCTCAACATTTACATCATGGTCCATTTACAAAATAGGGATATCAAAATGGGCTATTATATATTTTTAGATTTATCAATGATCTTCAATGTAATCGATTTGCTTGTTAAAGGATGAGCCACAAAGTAATTAAAAAATCAATTAAAGTGAAAACCCTTATTGAAGACAAATTGAAACTCAACTTTAATGAAGCAATAAGGGGCAACATAGGTTTAGCAAAGGCATTATTCAAAATCAACAAGGCAATATTATATTTAAAAACTGTTGAGATTGCAACAAGATGATGGAGCTTAGTGAAAAAAGTTGCCTTCACTAAGTGGGCCCCCAGGCAAATTATGGCGAAAGTTCTATTTTTGGATCACAGCAGGGATGATCACAGCAGGAGTGACCACAGTAGGGATGATCACAACAGGAGTGATCACAGCAGGAGTGATCAAAGTCTATTTTTAGACTGGCTGTCCAAAATAGAAAAGTCAAATATTATTGTCTCATAATAGTATTTAGACTATAAACTTTATCTTATTCTCTTGGAGCACTTCAGTTTGAGCTACAGATGTGGCACATGCCGCTATCAGAAGGAAGTATGCTTTCTTTGTGGGTCAGTTGAGTTGTTGCATGCATGACTTCAGTTAGAACTCAATCAGTTGAGTTTGGTGGAGTTGATTGTGGAGTTGATGGAGTTGTGTTCAGTTTGACTTGGTTAAACTAGTTGTAATTAGTCTAACTGCAAATAGACTAATGATGAGTTGTTAAACTAATTATTAACTCATAATGCAACTATAGAATACATCAGTTAACTCAGTTGCATGTCAGTGCATGTTTAGTTCAGCAGGGACAGGTGTTAGAGGATCAGATTGCTATCAGTTGTGACTATAGTTGTGCATGAGGATTTGCACAATCAAGGGATTGAGTATGCCAATGAGTTTGCCCAAGTATTTTCCTAGTATTATAACCTTTGCTCACGTCTTTCACAGTGTGAGTGATTCTTTGGAGGTAAATACGAGTTTGGTTAATCCATTCTCATTCATTCTCTTGCAGGATTGTGCAGTGGAGGTAGGCAAAGCAGTGGAGGAGATTTGAACCTGTGACTTGTTCGAATCTGAGCTAGTTTTGTGTGTAACAGGTGGAGATAGCACTGAGTACTTGTGAGGAGTATTGTACTATGTATTGTTACATGTTCTCAATCATTAATATATAGATAGTGTGGGGTTTTCAGCTGTAAGCTTTCCCCAGGTTACATATTGTGTTAATGTGTGCATGCGATTGATGTTTCATTGTTTTTGATGCTGCTAAATTGATGATCAATGTAGAGGAGCTTATGTATTGTGCATGTATTCTGCAATAGTTCATGATCAAGATAATCTCTGTTGAATATGTGTTTATTATTCAAAATTTCTACATGGTATCAGAGCTATTGATCATCATATCTACTATTCAGGAAGTGTTTACATTCTATTTCTCCAGGCAGAGCCTGTAATCAGGCCAGGTAGCCTCTGGATTATCCTTCCTTTGGAAGGTGAAATATCCGGTGAAAGCCCATACAGTCAATCTCTGTATGAGAAATATTGTGTTCTCACAAATCTTAGATCCGAGGCGGTTGAGTTTGGAGTTGGTGGAAATCGAATTTGCAGCAGTGTTGTTGAAATGTTTTTCAACGGATTGCAAATGTTATTCCAAAGCAAGAGCAACCTAGCGCTCAAGGATAAACTCAGAAACAATAAGTGTGAGAATGGATCTTCATCAAAGGTATATGATGAAGAGAATTGCGCTTTGGCTGCCAAAGCAAAGAAGGGGAAGAGAAAGAAAGCTTCTCAGTCTGGTGTGAAAGGCAAGAAGAAGGACATGTCCAAGGCGAAATGTTTTCACTGTCACCAGCACGAACACTATGCCACTAATTGTCCGCAGAAGAAGAAGAACAAGCAGGCTGCTGGATCTGCAGCAGGAGAGGCTCTAGCCTCGCAGATTGAGCTTGATTTTTCATTGATCGCATGCTTGGTTTCAAGTGTGATGGGATCGGTGTGGTTCTTGGATAGTGGTGTGTATTTTCACATGACGGGAGATCGAGATTTGTTTTCTGATCTGGAGGACAAAGATCTTGGAGTGCACATCGATATGGGCGATGATGGTAGATACAGTGCGACCGGTATCAGTACCATTTCCTTTGAGAGGGAGTCTGGTAAACCCTTCGTATTAAAGGAAGTCATGCATGTTCCAGGATTGAAGAAGAATCTTATCTCTGTGGCGATATTAGAAGACAAGGGGTATGATGTTGTTTTCAGTAAGGGAAAAGATTTCCTGCGCAACAAGACAACTGGTGAGACCCGGAAGATAGGGGTTTGAGTGAGGAACATTTATCAGTTGCATGTAGATGGATGCGCAGTAATGGTAGGCAAGGCAGAAGGATTGGTGAGTTGGGATGATGGCGAGTTGTGGCACAGGAGATTGGGTCACCTTCACCATGGAGCCTTGAAGATACTGCAGCAGATCACTACAGGGCTTCCTAAAGGCACTCTTGCGCAGTCAGATTAGTGCAAGCGGTGTACTTTGGGAAAGTTTGTGAAAGCCACCTTTCACGAGAAGGATAGTCGCGCCACGACAATCCTTGAGAGAATTCACACAGACGTGTGTGGACCTTTCTTAGTTGCTTCGACAGCAAAACACAGGTATTATGTGATTTTTGTTGATGATTTCTCTCGTAAGTGTTGGATCTTCTTCATGCAGAAGAAGAGCGAGACATATTCAAAGTTCTGTGAATTCAAAGCACTGGTTGAGAAGGAGTCGAGGAAGAAGGTGAAGGCTCTTAGGAGCGATAATGGTGGTGAATACATATCGGACGAGTTCAAGGATTTATACAAGGCAGAAGGGATTCGAAGAGAGCTCATAGCTCCCCATAACCCACAGCAAAACGAGGTAGCTGAGCGGAAGAACAAAACGATTGTGGGTGCTGCACGGGCAATGTTGCATGATCAGGGCCTACCCCTTCACTTGTGAGCGGAAGCATGCAATACAACAGTTTATGTGCAAAACCATTGTCATCATAGGATACTTGGCATGAGTACACCCGAGGAGGCTTATTCTGGTAAGAAGCCTGATCTTTCTCATTTGAGGATTTTTGGTGCTAATGTTTACATGCATGTGACGAAGGATGCCAGGAAGAAGTTGGAGCCGACCGCAGAGGTTGGGATATTTGTGGGGTACACTGATACGCCCCACAACTATCGTGTGTATTTGCCAAACATTGGTAAAACTGTTGTGCGACGGGATATAAAATTTCAGGAGGAGAAAGCCATGAAGTGTTCGCTTGAGAGGGAGCTACACTTGCATGCAGATGAGGAGCTATTAGTTCCTAAGGATGAGCTTCAGGACGTGGATCAGCCATAGGACGAGGTTCATGGAGTGGAAGAGACCACTCATGCAGCGCCAACCATCAGAGGGCGAAAGCGCTTGACAGAAGCTGAGCGACTGGCTCAAGATGCAGAGAAAGTTGTAGGACCACCTACAGCCCAACGCAGGCAAAGACAGTCACCTAATCGATACACTGGATACATGGCTCTTATGAGCAAGTGTGTTGTGACTGAGCCATCCTCTTTCGAGGAAGCTGTGGAGGATCCCGCATGGGTAGACGCCATGGTGGAAGAGTATGATTCGATTGTCAGAAACAGTTCATGGGAGATTGTCCCAAGAGCGGAAGAGAAATCAGTGGTGGGTTTGAGATGGATCTGCAAAGTGATGCAGATGGGGTGGCACATTCATCAGGTGGATGTGAAGACTGCGTTCCTTCCTGGAGGTTGGAGGAAGGAGGATACTACTTCAGCGGAGGTAATGGATGCCACTCTATATCGACAGTTGGTGGAGTCGCATGTGTGCAGGCTCAACAGAGGCACATCGGGATATGGAGATTGGTACAGACAGGAGGACGCAGATTGGGCAGGGAGCTCAACGGACGACATCAGGTACCATCATATCAGAGATTGTGTGCAGCTGAGGATCATGTTGCTTTCATACATTCCAACGGAGGATTGAGATGCTGATATTTTGATGAAGGCTCTCACCAGGAGCAAATTCGAATACCACCGAGGCAGGATAGGGGTTGCTGATAATCCATATCTTGTTGAGAGGGAGTGTTGAGATTGCAACAAGATGATGGAGCTTAGTGAAAAGAGTCGCCTTCACTAAGTGGGCCCGCAGGCAAATTATGGCGCAAGTTCTATTTTTGGATCACAGCAGGGATGATCACAGCAGGAGTGACCACAGCATGGATGATCACAGCAGGAGTGATCACAGCAGGAGTGATCAAAGTCTATTTTTAGATTGGCTGTCCAAAATAGAAAAGTCAAATATTATTGTCTCATAATAATATTTAAACTATAAACTTTATCTTATTCTCTTGGAGCACTTCAGTTTGAGCTACAGATGTGGCACATGCAGCTGTCAAGAGGAAGTACGCTTTCTTTGTGGGTCAGTTGAGTTGTTGCATGCATGACTTCAGTTAGAACTCAATCAGTTGAGTTTGCTGGAGTTGATTGTGGAGTTGATGGAGTTGTGTTCAGTTTGACTTGGTTAAACTAGTTGTAATTAGTCTAACTGCAAATAGACTAATGATGAGTTGTTAAACTAATTATTAACTCATAATGCAACTATAGAATACATCAATTAACTCAGTTGCATGTCAGTGCATGTTCAGTTCAACAGGGACAGGTGTTAGAGAATCAGATTGCTATCAGTTGTGACTATAGTTGTGCATGAGGATTTGCACAATCAAGTGATTGAGTATGCCAATGAGTTTGCCCAAGTATTTGCCCAGCATTATAGCCTCTGCTCACATCTTTCACAATGTGAGTGATTCTTTGGTGGTAAATACGAGTTTGGTTAATCCATTCTCATTCATTCTCTTGCAGGATTGTGCAGTGGAGGCAGGCAAAGCAGTGGAGGAGATTTGAACCTGTGACTTATTCGGATCTGAGCTAGTTTTGTGTGTAACAGGTGGAGATAGTACTGAGTACTTGTGAGGAGTATTGTACTATGTATTGTTACATGTTCTCAATCATTAATATACAGATAGTGTGGGGTTTTCAGCTGTAAGCTTTCCCCGGGTTACATACTATGTTAATGTGTGCATGCGATTGATGTTTCATCGTTTTTGATGCTGCTAAATTGATGATCAACATAGAGGAGCCTATGTATTGTGCATGTATTCCGCAATAGTGCATGATCAAGATAATCTCTATTGAATATGTGTTTATTATTCAAAATTTCTACAAAAACTACAGTTTTTTCAAGGAGATCACAAAGAGTGCTTATAAGAGAAATAATAGTTTCTTTCAAACCTAAAATAATTATTTCTTTCAAACCTAAAATCCATAAAATAAGAATGAAACATATTTCACAAGTTAATTAAGCACCAAAATAACAACAATAAAATAACATATTCAAAAGGCCAAATCAAATAAATTACATTTATTACCACTAATATGAATAACATAACTATATAAAATAATCAACCATGTTAATTTGCAAATAATCAATGTTTAAACAGAGTCTAGAACCTAAGACTTTTTAGACACAAAAAGTTTAAAACAACTCTCCCAAACTCTTCATTCACTTCCCTTGATATGCTTTTTATTAAATAGTTGTAAGTGTAACCACCT
The DNA here is from genome assembly GCA_031772625.1 of Pinus tabuliformis. NCBI lineage: Eukaryota > Viridiplantae > Streptophyta > Pinopsida > Pinales > Pinaceae > Pinus > Pinus tabuliformis. Next base: position 232,712,254 of record CM062805.1, read on the forward strand.
CATATTCTCCCGAGGCAAATATCTCCTCTTTTGTAAATCTTTGTCATTGTTTTGTATAATTTGGTTGTGAAATCTTCAAATGTTGGATTATTATTATGCAAAAAGCAAACAAATAATTGTAAGAAAATACAAAGGCATATCAAATTGAAATTACTTTTTATTTGGGTTTGGGCGAGACAAAACCCCTTATGCTCTTAGACTCACACCAGCGTGGAGGGTCAATGAGAACTTACCAATGTAGCAGACTTTGATTGGGAGCTAATGGAAGCGATCAGTCCTTGGGAGAGTGCATGGTACTCAAACACGAACCATAATGGTTAATCAGGAGAAACAAGAATGAAATCAGAGGAATTTAGAGCTGGGAAGTCTAGGTTATCTCTGCTTTGCAGTCTTTCGCAGGGGTTCAAGTTTAACTCTGTCCTTATTTAGTACCCATGTTCTAACTTCTCACTATAGATTGTGGATGCTAACAAGGCAAGTTTAACTGAAGAGGTTGCATATATGCAAATGCTACTCTGTTAAAGTCTTCGGCGAATCGTTCTTTCTAAGAGAAGTTTGTTTTGTTTTTTGTTCTTCCCATTCAAAAACTTCAACTGATTACTTTTGTTTTTTTATCTTCTTCAATCTTTTTTCCCGACAGAGCAACATAAATAGTGTTAACAACCCTAAAATCATACAAATTTTCATTTAAATGGAAGCAAATATTGTCAATCTGAGCAGAGAAGTCCTAGACAAATGATTTATATATACCTATTACAAGTTCACTACGCAATGTACACAAGTTGTTCCAAATGCTACAAGAGACTTGATTGTAGCAAAAAAAATGTGGCTAGTTTGACCCAGCAGTACTCATGTTGTTTTGCTGCGGGGAAAGATTCCTGATATGCTCAACAAACGTGTCAATATTAGTTTGTGAGGAACCACCGGGCATAACTGCCTTGATTGCAGCTTCCTTGAGTTTTGCAGCATTCTTCCTTAATTCCCTTCCTTCATATCCTTGCATGAGCCTTCTCACCACTTTCTCTATCTCCACAGACTTTATCAAACCATTTTCATCAGCTTTACCCTCTAAATCCATGCCTACTTTCCATATATCCCTTGAAAACCTGCAGTTGAGAAACTGTTCTGACCAGTAGGGCCACCCAATCATGGGGACACCCATGCTGATGCTTTCAATGGTGGAGTTCCAACCATTGTGGGTTAAGAACCCCCCCACAGAGGGATGGGACAGCACTTTCAACTGAGGTGCCCATGTCACAAGAAGGCCTTGATCTTTAATGCAATGTAAATATTCCTCAGTGATTGCTGCGCACTCACCTTCAACAAGGTCTGGACGAATGACCCACAGGAAGGGCTGCTCACTAGCTGTCAATCCCAAGGCTAATTCTTGTAGTTGTGCTCTTGACACAAGTGTATAGCTTCCAAATGAAACATACAGAACAGATGTCGGTGCCTGCTTCTCTAGCCATCTCATGCACTCCTCATTCTCCTCCCACAAGCTTGTTCTGATTATATCTTTTGGAAAAGAGCGTTCTCCTTGCAGGAATTCCCCGAGGAAAACAGGTCCTACTGCTTGTGCAGGGTAACCCTTTGATAGGGCCTGTATAGATTCTGCTCCTTCAAGCTCCTCAAATGTATTCACTAGAACCCAGTCTGCCTTATTCTGGATTTCGCTTTCATAAACTTGGGTATGAAACATGAGATCAGAAGAGCATTCCTCTCGATAAAAAGAACGAAGATCTTTTGGCAAGAGTGGCGGGATACCTGGTAGGCAGGTGATGAGCTTGGTGGGATTTTTGACATCCTCTGCTGCAAAAACAAACAGGAGATAATTAGTGATGCTGAAATTGGAATTGGGGAAGCTTTTATAGAGTTTCTAAGGCTTGATCAATGCATTAGGATTAACATGGAATTCTTCGTCTTTACTGAATTGAAGATGGATGTCTCATAATTTCAACAGATTACTTAATATAATATCGAATGTCCAGTTTGTTTGCGAACATTTAAATTAAGCAGTGTGGATATGGCAATCGTTATTACAATTCAGGATGTAAGACTGGTTTAAAGATGCGCGTTTTCTCTGCATCACTCAAAAGATTGCAGGTCTTTCTTTTTAAAGCAGCAAAAACAAAAATATCAGAGACAGATACTGCCAGTTACAAGAAATGAAATAAGTTAAAGCTGCCTATTTTTGAAGAAGCTGTTAAACTTTGTAACAAACGGTTAAAGGGAATGTTTCTTCTGTTACAACTGAAGCAGAGAAACTGCCAAATATATGAAAGGGTTCAGAACTTTGGGATTGGGAGAGAAAGGATTCCCCTCATGGACAGATTCTATTTTGGTTTTGTGATTGCTGCAAGGAGCCCTGGAATTTTTCTTGTTTATCCTCCAAAATCTATGTCCGATTTTATGTTTATAATTTTTGCCTCTGCTAGTGTAACACATTGAAGATTACATTCACAAGAATTCTTAATCTGGAAAACGACAAGACTAACAGAGGCATGCACAATTTACAATTAGCAGGTCCTACTCAACATTGTTGGTTTCCAGCCTGAGGATCACTTCACAGTAGAGGATAAATTGGGGCTAGGCTGAAGGTTTGACAGTCATTTAAACTTATTTGACCACATAGACAAACAAATATACAATTTAGGGAGCCACCAATGTACACATACAGCCTAAGCAAATTTTTAAAGAGCCATTATTTTCTCCTAATATAGAAACATTGTTGAATCTTCATAATTTTCAAAATATAACTATAGATTTTTAAAATTTTAAGGATTTTACATATTTCGTAAAAAAACATGATGGGCTAAATTTGGACCAATAATCTTTTTCAATTAGAGAATCATTGTGGAAAAAATTATTAGGAATATTTTAGGTTTTAATATTTGATAGGCAGAAGGCCATCGATTTGTGTGGACCTGTGAAGTTGAGATACGCATACTTGAGCTTGACAGTGGAGATATGTATCCATCGTGGTACACATAGCCTCGAGGGTAAGTTCAAGCGGCAGGCCATTGATTTGTGCAAACTTGTGCGAAGTTGAGATACACATCCTTGCTTGACAATGGAGATATGGATTTTCAAGCTTTACAACATTGAGATACACATATTTTTGAGGGTTAGTTTAAGTGGTTATGAATTAGATGTGGAATATCTCTCAAAGTTGGGGAGGTCATGCATTTGATTCTCTTCATCTTCTTAAAGTTAGGTTCGGTAATCAATCTCAACAATTTACCCCGTTTATCATTCACTGAATCATAAGAAAATACTCCAAAGGTATTCTTAAAGTTTTTCTAGGTGCATTGTACAATCAATGTAATTAATGTTTTCTTGTTCATAATTCAATGTATCATACCTTCAAGATTCAAAGGTCATTATACACAGTTTTCTAGGAAAAAGATGCAGTAAGGTACACATCATATGTAGGATTAGATGTATTTCTTGTGCTCATAATTCAATGTATCCAATGCACCTTCAAGATTCAATATGTCATTATACACAGTTCTCTCATGCAATACAGAGTTGACGGCTTACCACCCACCCATATTGTAGAATGCACTCACTTCTTTTGGTGCACTTATTGTTTTGAATTGTCATATGCATTTTTCTTGAACCGCAGGGCCATTCATCAAATCTTAGCCCACACTAATATAGAATTTATTCAGTGAACAGAAAGGATAGTTCTGAAGTTGGATTGTTTCCTCGAGTATTCTAGAAAAGATGCTTGGCGAATAAATCATCATTTAAAACTTTGAAAGGAAACAGGATTCTAGTAGCAGATTCCCAGCAAGTTTGTAACTTGCATGGATAGAGAGGTTTGTAACTGTTTTTTTTTTTTATTTTTAAAATTGTTTAATAAAATACCGTTAAAATGGATTTATACTAATTTGTCATCTAAACACTTTAGTCACTTTTATCTTGATAAACTACAAATTTATCTTTTTAGATAGGTATCTATTCTAAATTCAATGTTTTTGTATTAACCTCTATTTTAAATTCAATGCACCAACAATCTCAATTTAAATGAGTCTGTATAGAAATCAGAATAGAAGCAAAAAGCTGGATGGAGTACAGGTGATGATGGAAGACATAGTAGAATCATACTATCACCTACAATAATATCAATATTCTCTATTGTATTGTGGGGCTTCATGTGTCACACTTTTATTTTAAGGACTTATTATATATGACTGATGACATTATCAATAGCTCATTATCAATAGCCATAATCCAGAAGACAAATATTAAGCACTATACAAAGTAAAATAAGATTGATTTACTGTTTATCCCATTAAAATAATATAATTATAATATTTAATGGTGAAAACTAATATGATCTCATTAACATATGCTATCAATATGATATTTATAAAACTGCATCTAAAAACCATCAATTAAGAATCATAACTAAATTTTGCTATCATTTACCATATTTATCCAAAACTGCATCTAAACAACCATTAACCTTAAGAATGCATAAATAAATTTACATAAATGACCAGATTGATACATTTTGAAATCCTATAAGGTGCATATCATATTCGGGGTGACATGGGTTTACCCAATCAGTGGCCACAGAAAGGATATATTGTAATAGATGAGTGCATATTATACCTTTGATGGGAATGAATCCTTGGGAAATGAGTAGTTGAGTATTGGCCTGAGCAACTGAAGCAGCTGCACAGTAAGGCCAGAACACCACCCTGGGAACTTTAAGACTGGCTGCTACTTGGTGTGTAGAGGCGAAAAAACTATCAGAGAGAATACAAGTGATAGGGGGACCATCCTGGTTTACTTTCCGGAGGATTTGCTCCATGACTGGTCCTATTTTGGTCTGCAATGCCTCAAACAATTCTCCAATCTTAGTGGCGCCTCCACCATGAGGTAGCATTCCATCTGGCATGACCTGGAAGCGAATGTCCAAGCCGTGATGGTCTTGCAGGATGGCAGATATCTCCTGGTGAGGGCGCCTGAAAATCCGGTGGTGGAGGCGCTCGGTGGTGAGAAACGTGATGAGAAGGCCGCGGGCAGCGAGTGTTTTGGAAAAATGCATAAGAGCGTTGATGTGGCCCTGTGCTGGGAGTGGAACCACCACCACGTGTGGACGATGCAGACAGCACGAGTCCGCCATTGTCATTACCCTTGCTCTTCTTAGATTAAGATCAGTCTTGTGAGAGAATGAGAATGAAAACATGGCTCCCCTTCAGCACAGATAATATAATTAAGTCGAATGCGTTCATTAAGGGGAGGCCGTTAGGAGGCTTTGTGATTCAGCACTGAACCACCTGTCACGCGGTTTTATCTCGCGCTTTGTCGCCAGGTGACTTCCACGTATTTGTTGCTCTTTATGCGACGGTGTAGAAATTTAGTATAATTTTTTTCCCTCATTTATACATTTTTTTCCCGTCATTTAGTAGAAATTTAGAAATGTTAATATTTATTTATTTTAAATATTAAAAATAAGGAAAACAAATATAAAAGGTTATTAAATATATGCTAATATTTATTTTGCCATATAAATATAATTTAGAAAATGATTTATTTTATAATTAAAATTTTATAATTTGGGAAAATTAAATATAAATATATTTGATATAGGTTTTGAGAGATTTTTTATATTTATTATTGGTATCTTTTAAAAATATATGAAGTAGTATAAATTTATTTTAATTTTATATTTATAATAGGTTGAGAGGGATTATTATTTTAAGTAGGTTGACTTATTACTTTTATTAAAAAAAAACTAAACTTAGTCATCAAGAATTATTTATTAGTGGTCTTTAAAGGGTAGGCTTCCACTCATGCCATATGTCTCTAGATCTTGAGTTCTTAACCTATTTCTCTATGTTTAAGGCATACTCCAAAACCAATATTGAAAAACATCACATTTCTCCAAATACAATTTTTTTTCTAATTATATACCATTTAAAACATATTTATATTTTAAAATATTTAATTCCAAAAAAAATGACTCTAAATTTTAATTTATTTAAAAGCTTATTTATAATTTATAATTTATAAATTAAACAAACATTTTAATGTTTTCATTTTGCATATAGTTTTAACATGTTTATATTTAAATATTTCGTCATATTTAATAAAAATAAATATTATAGATCAATATCAATTTAAAGGATTTAAATTAAATTAAATTAAATTTTTCATTATTTATCTATTTTTAATCATAATTGAAGTTTTGATATGAAGAGAAAAATAACATAAAACCTTATTTTCATTTATAAATTAAATAACACACATTTAAATATTTGCATTTTTAAAATCTCATTTCTCTTTTGTATTAAATTGTAAAAAGTAGTCTTAGGGGTAGCTCAATTGGTAATCGAAGTAATGTGAAATCTATGAAAACTGAGAGATCCAAGGTTCAAACCCCCCCAGTTGTGACTTAGTTTATGGGGAGGAGGAGCGACCATCGACCTCGGATGTTTACTAGTAGCTACGTGAGAGGGAGGCTACTAGGTTCCTTTGGGATTAGAAAAATTGTAAAAATTAAATTCTTTGTCTCTTTAGATTATGGTCATAATTAAGACTCTGTCATAAAGGAAAAATAACAAAACCTAAGTTGACATATATACATTTTTTTGTGGGGTAAATATTGTATTGCCTTCAAACTGAGATTTACATGGATATGTTAGGTCAGTCTTTCACTAGGGAGGCTAGACCATAACCAAAAGTGCACTCTTCACAAAGGGGCGTGGGAGATGCTTTACAAAAAATTAAGTAGAAAGTATATATACTAAAAGATGGGCTAGATTGGCCTAGAGAGAGAAATAGATATTTCTAAAACAAAATAGGCTTTAGCATAACAAAGCTAAGTCAGGGGATCAAAGTTAGTAGTGGCAACCGGAATAGGATCTTTAATGTTGTCGGGGGTGCTTCTTACTGGTGGAGGAATGCTTAGATGTTGCTTAATACAACTCGTGCGTTGATCTATGTCCCTCGGGTGATGATGAAGGTGCTGTTGAGAGTGTAAGATATCAACCCCGTGCTTGAAACAATCCATTAGAATTCTTCCTGGGAGGAACTTCAGGTGCCAATACAAATTGATGGTGTACATGTATTGATTAAACCAACCTCAGATGTGCCCAACATCTAGCACCTAGTCAGCCAAATCTCCCAAAATATTTTTATCTAAAAAATGTTATCGTTGGGAGGCCCCTTCCTATTCCATGCAAGTTAGCTCATCTTGGATGGGTACCAAGGTAAGGTCTTGAAAATTGGAAGCGGGTCCATGAAGCTTATGATGCATACATGTAAGTCCATGAGAGGCTCGCTCTTGATAATATGCAACCCCTCGACAAACTAATGCTCGTTGATGGGGCATGATGCTGAACCATACACTAATATTGAGTGAGACAGATGAGAAGATAAACATGTGGTTGTTGGACTGAGGGGAGTGAGCCACGTAAGGAGAGGTCAGAGGGGGAGATAACAAGGAGTCATAGGGAAACAAAAAGTGATGATATAATAAGCTGCTTTCCATCCAGCCACGCGAATATGAAGGGGGCGTGGGAATGGACATGAATTGTTGGAGAGCTCAGTGCTAGAGGATGGCCGCAAGAGGCTAAAATCCACTCGCTGAGGAGCAAGGGAGGGATACAGAGTTGTTTGCATAGGCAAGGAGGGTAATACAACTTCAAGAGAAAACAAAGCTAGATACTAATGTACATCAAAGAAGGAGCAGGCTAAAAAGGACAGAGCTTCAATTCTGAAATTAGAGGAAATAACTAAGTAAGGAAACATACATAGACCATAGGCCTTCAAACCAGAAGACATTGTAGAAGTTCAGCTTCCACAGGGGGTGGTGACCAACATGTAGCTATCGCACACATGAGACTCGATGTTCTCACTTGCATGCAAAGTCGATAAGCCAAGAAAAGGAAACAACAGGTTATGCCTGGTAAACTAAGGAGCCGAATGGAAAGTTTCTTTGTAATGCCGAGAATGAAGGAAAATTTGAATGGGACTGAAGTTGTTGAGAGAAATATGGGTAAACATGAGAGGTCCAGGATGAAGTTCACTAAGGTGGGTTGGTTAGAGCCCCTAGTGTTTATTTCCTAGAGCTACAGACCAAAGAAGATTATGTCCTGTAACAACATTCGAGTAGGCTCGCACCAGAAGGAGGACTAGAATTATAAGAATACTAACTTTGTTCACCTCACATGCAAGGATGGGATCATTTTGGCAAGACAACAACTCTTCAAAGCTTATGTGGTGCATGGTCTTGAAATCAAGGATCTGTCATATAGATCACCTCAGGCGAAGTGTTATGAGCATGGTTTCCATTCATTTTTCTATGGGGACGTGTTGCCACGTCCCCCATCCACTGGCCACACGTCCCCCATCCACTTGGCCAGGAAGGGTAGTGGCGGACCTCCCCCACCCCCTTTTGCATTAAAAGCACCCCATCTAAGACAACAATTTCTTTCTTAGTAAGTTAATATTTATACATTAAAAAACAAACATTTTAATATTTGCATTTTTAAAATCACACGTCTCCCTTGAATTGTAATTAGATTGTAAAAAATTTCTATTTTTGCAATTAAAAAAATCATTTACTTTCAATTACTATATATATATATATATATATATATATATATATATATATATATATATATATATATATTACGAAATGACCCTTTTCTAGACACTTTCTCTAGTCAATTTTTCCCATAATCCTTTAGATATTTTTAAGAATCATAAGTTTAAGTTGTTTAATTTGAAAATTTAAAGTGCCTCAAGGTCTTTTTAGGGTGTTGAATCCATTTATACATTCAAAAGTGCATTTTAAACAATAAGAAATCACAATCTTGCTCAAAATTGTATTGCCTGATTCCAACCAAAATATCCATTTTGTCTATTAGTCATATTATACCTATATATAAAAGGTCATTTTGTCTATTCGTTAGATTGTGCCCAGATATATATATATATATATATATATATATATATATATATATATATATAAAGTTGATATGGAATGTGTGAGTACTTTATCACCATTTGTATATCATGTGCACCTTCTAACTTATTTAAGTAAATAAGTCATTATGGTAGTTGCATGTTTAAATGCATTTAGGTGAAAGCACACCTTATGTGGCATCTCCACTTTTATCTTGTATCTACTTAAACACATTAAATGTGGTCCTCTCCAAAATTCTTTTTAAGTGGGGATGCTTGTCACTATTTTGTCATGAGAGAGTATGAGAAATGAACAAGTAGTTAAAGCAATAAATTTATAATGTTACATAATGTTGTTTTGTATATAGGATTAGAACATTAACATTGTTATGTTGTTTGAGTAATACAAAGGTTTCTTTGTCCTAAATTTGTTTTGTCTTACATTATTTATGTCTAGGTTCATATATGATTGTAACTCTTTCACTAGAGGGCATAAAATATGTGATCCTAAACTCCATTTTGATCATAACTCTTTCACTAGGGGGCATTGAATATATGATCCTACACTCCATTTTGAAATATATATCAAATTCTAATTATATATGTGGAACTTATCAAATATCTTCTTCAAAATCTAAAATATGATCACTGCTTCTCCTTGCATCCATGTTTGATGGTTCATGAAGCTTGCTTAAAATTTGTAAATCAATGCAACTCAATTATTAGCACTAATTGTCTACACCATTGTTATTCTCATGTTAAAAAGAGTTGTAGTGTACCTAATTAGTCATTTCACTATATAGGGAAGACAAAGTTGATAGATAAACAATTGTTGAATTTATCTCCTTCCAAAGAGACTAATGAAATTCAAAATTTGTTCATTGAATTTATCTGAGCATTCATTGTCATTCCTACAAAGATCATTGGTACCACCCATGCAAATGGGGCTCAAGGTGTATAAAACTTTCTGTATCTTGTAAGGTTTATATAAATTTTGATTTTTTCACTTGTTTATAGTATTCAAAATCTAAAAACATTTGTGTTATATATCATAGTTTATATATTTCATTATTAGAACCATATAAATTCTTCTAATTTTAATTGATGCAATACATACATGTAGCAAAATGATGTAAATGATGTCTTCCATAACAATGTGAAGAGTACATTTTTAAGCACAAAAACCTTGATATAACTAAGTAAATTATTTTGGGTAGGTTATTATGTAACTAAAATATGAAAGAATAAAGAAGGAACATCCAATAGTAGTTGATCTTGATATGTTGGGAGAAGTCCTCGAAGAAGGGTTGGCAACACACAAAAAAATTACTTTGTTGTTCATTACAAATGGTAAATTTCATACATTTTTCAACATAGTATTGCTTTTTGTGATTAATACTCTCCTCAATCTTTCACATTCATATAGATATGTCTTGTTTCTTATGATTTTGGTTATTTCATGCATTTTCTAGCATGTTTCAAGTTGTTTTAGGATTCACACCCTCTTGATGTATCATCTCATGCCATCTTATAACAAGTTTAAACTTGACCTTGCCCAAGTTTTCTTGCATATGTTATAGGTTAAGTAGCATAGTAATTTCCCACATAAGCAAGCAAGATTTTTGGAGTAGTGATAGTATTAGGAAAAATATTGATGTGAAAGATGATCAAGAGTTCTCATTCTATATTTCAAATCTATCATTTATACATAGAGAGGAAACAATTCATTTTCCCAAACTAATGAAAATTGAAGTAGATAGGTTCCTTCTAGCCCACACATGTCTATAATGTGGACTAGGAGGTGACATGGACTTCACATGGTAGACCCATATGGAAAAAACATAGACATCACATATATGGTAAACACAAGTATTCATTTATGTTCATCACAAAGTATCATCACTACCTATTTATTCATAATCCAACAATCCATTGCTCCATCTCCTCTCATTACTAGAACATAGAAAAATTAAATAGAAACTTGGTGAAAGCTGTTTTTTTTTTCTTTTTAAATTGATCATACATTTTCAAGTAATCCAATGGTAATCAAGGAATCATTATTCTCTTGGAAAATTATTTTTCACAAAATGATCAACATGTATAATGTTATTTTTGGTTATATGTGCATTTGAAAGACCCACAACAAGTTCTCGAACATATTTTCAAATGAGAACAACTAGTATTTAACATTTAATTTAATATTAATTGCAAACGAAAACATGCATTCTCCTAAAAAATTATTTCGTGTATACACTCAACAGTGACAATGTTATAAAAAACATTATTCATGGATTCTATTAAATGGATTCTCTATTAGTTATCCACGAACTATCCAACACACGTTTCTTATCTTTAGAAAAACATATTAATTCACTTCGATGTTCCATTTCCCCTGCTTCAGGGGTATACTAGTAATGTAGAGTGTAGAGTGACAGAGAAAAGCGTTTGAGAGTAGTTCACATCAACTTAGATGTGAAATCAAGAGATGGATGATACCTAAAGAGGAGTGGGCAAAAAGACAATGTAGTTATTGCACTAAAGAAGTGGTAAAGATAGGATGCCATTACATCATGGAATGTTCAGATTATAAGAATATTAAAATCAATTATATTAAGACAAAAAATGAACAATTTGAGTCATTTGTTTGAAGAAGAGAAGATAATAAGGGTAGATTTCTTGGTCAAGATAGAAAGCGAAAGATCCAAAATGCAAAAAGAAAGGGAGATTTAAGTGTTGCATTTAAAGTTGTGCAAACGTTTCTTTACTAGCTACCTATGGGTCCCATAGATCGCGGGGCTGGTGAATGTCATTAAAAAATTCTATTGTATTCTATTCTAGTCATAGATGATAAGATATGGGTATTGAAAAAGGTAATCAATCTTTAAAAAAATTTATCAGTCATAAAAAAAACAATTATAAGTCCTAGATGATAAGATATACATATTGGAAAAAGTAATCAATCTTTTGAAAAAATATTATAAGTCATAAAAAAACAATTATAAGTTATAGATGATAAGATAGGCATATTGAAAAAGGTAATCAATCTTTAAAAAAGCAATTATAAATATTTAAATAAAGTAACAAATTATAAGATTGAAGTTATGTGATATTAAAAAATAGTTAAAATTATTAATAATAATTTAATTTTAAGATCATGTTAAGATAGACATTAAAGTGGTGTATAAAACTTCTTTGTTTATACAATAAGAGATCAATTTCTACACAACAATTTGATTAATAAAATTCATAAAGGTGTGCATATTCTACTACCGTGATTCCAATCTATTATAAATGATTTGACATATGAACTATTCTCTAGGTGTTACTATTGCTTTTAACTTTTATGTATGAAAATTTGTTATTCCATCCTTATTTCCAAATATTAATTAATTGTTAAATAATTAGGATATCTAAAATTATTTTTTAATGATTTTTAAAAGGTAAATTTCTATTATTATTAAATATGACTAAGTTTTAAATTATAAACTTATTTTTTTAAGGAAAATTAATTTTATTGTGTCCAGAGGCCTCAAGAGATGTGTTGTAATGTTTTGTCATCTCTTGTAAATAAAAATAATAAAAACATCATTGTTTATGAGAACCCATAGTATTGACCCATGGTATTCATGTTGAATATAGCCTATTTAAGGAGGGAAATTAAATCAACAAATTAGTGATTATAACTCATGATACTCATGTGGAATATAGCCTATTTAAAGGGGTAAATTAAACTAGAAAATTTATAATTATAATTAATAATTAAACCAACCTAGATCCATCTGAACTCAGGATCTACCAAGTGTTGAGAGGATCAAATCTCTTTTCACTCTAAAAGAGGTTTGCTCCACAAGAGATTTGATTCCGATAAGCACTTGGTAGATCCAAAATTAAGATGAATCTAGACTAGTAAACTAATCAAATATAATTTTATGTTTTACTCTTATTGCCATGTCAAATATTGCATTCAAATCAGTTATCTCAATTTTTTTTTTTTTTCAGTAAAATAAATCTTTCATAATCAATATTATTACACAATTTATGTTCTCATTGTTGGAAAAGTGGTATCAGAGGGTAGGTCATGAGTTCGATACACACCTGGGGGGGGATTGTTGAAAATTGGATAAACCAACGCTCCCCGTGTGTTTTGTGACATGGACTAACCGCCTCTCGTGGATCCTTATCTCTGGCAATGCGATTGTTGACTAACACTTGCAGGTTTTGGTCTAACAACAATCATGATTCCCAACACTCATATTTTTTTTTCAATAAAATAAATCTTTCACAATTAATATTATTTCATAAATTATGTTATCGTATTCTTTTTTCAATAAAACAAGTCTTTCACGATCAATATTATAGAATAAAATAAATGTTTCACAATCAATATTGTTTCATAGTTTGTGTTTGTTAAATTTTTTTATTATTCAATTAAGTTTGTATCACATCTTTAGGTCAAAGGGTCAGCGACTTAAGTTTTGTGTATAATATTCTCTTTTTAGACTTGCTTGTATTAAACAAACTTCTTACTTGTGTTAGCTTAAATTTTTATCCCATTTATTCATATTAACTAAAGTGTTTTCTAAATACTAACATTCAATAATTGTAGCCACTAACATTAAACGATTGTGTTTTTTATTAAACCATTGTGTTTGTAACTAATTACTATTAAACACTATTGACACATACTAAAAAATAAATAATCGTGAAACAATTAATATTAATGATTGGTAAAAAAATTAAGAATGATAGTATATTTATATCAATAAATAATGCATTAAATTTCCTCATATGATGTGAGGAGGGATGTATCTCATCTAAAAATTGGTGAGGGTGCCATTGCTTCACTCAATGAATGAGGCTAACATGTCTGCATCTTATTCATTATGTCGTCATGTGGAGAACAACACATTTTATAGTTAATAAGTGTAGGATGGTGGAATTTAATGTCGCAACTTGGTTGTATTTTCATCTCAATTTTAGCAAATTACAGTTGGTCTTTCGCTGCAAGTTGGGTCCTAATTATATTTGTAGAAAATAACTCGAAATTTGCAGCTGCTAATGAATTCAAATTGAAAACAATAGATACAATTTTCTTCTACTCAATATGCAGAAGGGAAAACATACAATCAAAACAACATGCAATCATTCAATCACAATGAACACGGTATTTTTACTTGGGAACCCAACTAGGAAAAACGCCTCCTCCATTTGTATTATATCAAATGATACAATTGATCTATTACAATGACAACTTCAATCCTTGAAGCTCAACCTACACTAAAATATCGATCTCATCCTCCTAAGACTACTCTAGAAAATACTGAGCCTGCACTTGCTCTGCCTGCACTCGCTCTGTTTGCACTCACATTCTTGCACTCGCTCTGCCCACAATCGCGTTCCTGCACTAGCTCCTATTTTCTTGCACAATTCTAAGGAAATTAGCTCATTTTATACATTCCAAACACTATACACTCAAATTATACAATGATCCGGAATTGATCTAAGACAAAAAATAAGGTATTACAAACTCATGTGCATGGATGTACCTATGTTATTTTGTGCAACGGATCAATAAGATTGCAAAATACACAGGCAAAGAAGCAGTTAAAGAAAACATATCAGGCAAACATATAAACACAACAAGTTTAATAAAGAGTTCACCCAATACTCTTAGGCTACGTTTCCTGGTCCAGCCTTCAGTGGTGGCCTCTCTATTATGTTTTCAAAGCAGAGTTTTTACAACAATGAGTTCAATTTGAGTCTCACACAATAGATACAAATTAGTAAGACTATACTTGGATCCCCCAAGTCCCTTTGAGTACACAGACTCTCCTCACTGACTCTCGACCTCTATTGGTCACAATAGTATGAGCCCAATCTGAGACTCATACATGACAGGCATTACAGAGGAGTGCGCTTGAACCTCTCAAGCCTTCTTTGGAGTACACAGACTCTCTGACCCTCTCTGTCTTTGTCCTAACTCTGGCTCGATGCTGCCTTTGCTTCTATAGGTCAGCTCGGCTTCTTCTCTCTGCTTTCGGTTTACTGCCTACTTATTACTGCCATGTCAGTTTGTGGCTTTAAAGCCAGTCTTCTCCCTAACTGTTCATTTCTTCTTCCCAACTTTCTGGTTCCCCTGCCTCTGTCCGTTTGAATCCCTTTGTCCTGAGTAATCAGTCACTGTATAATGTCTCACAGGGAGGTGGCCACATATTTCATAACGGATGAGTGTCAGTTCTCTTGGACATATTTGAAATGGTCGTTTTTCCATTAACTCCAAGAATTCCCACAAAACACGACCTTTTGCCAACGCATCGTCCATATCAGACTTCAAATCCTATGCGACCTTACTTTATATTCTTGTCAAATCTGGTCATCCATTGGAACGCGTCTCCGCCGTTGATCTAGGGACCCGAAATCTGACGGTCATCGTTCATATCAGGTGGCTAAGTAGCATGATGTTTACCCATCCGATGTGAGCGGTTCTCTCTCTCCCTGCCGAGACGCGTGGCGATTGTTGTGTGGCATCAGGCGGAACTCGGTCAAAACCACTTACCGCTAGAAGCCCTTCCGATATCCTGCCAGTTTTGTTGAATCCCGCTCTGACGGAACCGAAACAATATTTTCTGCGTTTTATAATTATTTCGGATCTGGGTGCTCGGGGATTCTCTTCACTGAGAGGTTTGCCCTGCGATATGCGATTAGCGACTTGTCACTAATCGCATATCGGAAACTACCTCCGCTACTTAAATTTGTCCCTGCATTTGCTGGTTGGTGTCAGTGCACGTTACCATGGTTTGCCGCTCTGTGCGCTAGATTGACGACCCTTGTTGATCTGCGCTGATCTCCATTGCAACTGTCTGAGGATTCCCTCTGATAGCTTGATCTTTATAAGACTTTGAATCTTTGGCATGATTTTTAAAGAGTTCATGAAAACTTAGAGAGTGTTCTAGGATCCATTTGGATCACGCCTTCCCACTGAAAAAGCTTTTGGACCACCAAAAGTTGGTTTTTAAGCATCAATCAAGTGAGGATATAGATTCCTCGCTTGCCCAATTTCTATCCATCTTGCACTACTTGGTTTTGAACCTTTGAGTCCAATTCTGAGGTACTCAACATCCCCTCTGCACGTAGTTCTCACCTTCTTGTCCAGAACTGTGTCTTCCTGCAATTCATTGAGATATTCAGGCAACAGATCATCAACAGAAAGCAACTGGCTCTGCTCTTCAGGATCTTCAATCAATGAAGGTTCAAACAGTCTCAAGCTTTCTGCATTAACTACTGAATAGATGTGCATGTAAGCTGAAAAATCAAGGCGAAAAGCATTCTCACCAATTTTCTCAAGTATCCTGAAAGGTCCATACCTTATTAACTTCAGCTTCTTACCTTCACCTTGCATTCTGTCTTTGCTGATATATGGCCAGACTTGATCACCAACTTGGAAATTGTGCTCAATCCAATGCTTATCATGCCTTGCCTTGTACTTGGCTTGGCTCTTTTCCAGCTATTCCTGTACTGCTTGGTGAATTTCTTAGATTTGTTCAATGAATTTGGTTGCCTTGTCCACATCACTGTGTCCATCAACTGCTATGTCTTTACCAAAGACAAAATCCAAGGGACACCTTGGTGTGAAACCAAAACAGGTCTCAAAAGGAGATCTCTGTGTAGAAGAATGTTTAGCCCGGTTGTAAGTATGTTGCACATAACATAAATGTTCATCCAAAAACTTGGGATGCTTGCTGCAATAGCCTTTGAGCAACTGGATCACTATCCGGTTGACCACCTCTGTTTTGGCATCTGTTTGTGGATGAAAGGTTGTGCTCTTCTTCAGTCTGGTGTCCATCAATTCCCACAGACTCGACCAAAATTTCCCAACAAATCGGGAATCCCGAACAGATACAATGGAAGTGGGTAATCCAAAATGAACCCATACATGCTGAAAGAACAACTTTGTTGTTTGTTCAACTGTAATCTGTTTGTTACAAGGTATTAAAATACACATTTTGCTGAACCTATCCACAATAACATATAAATAGTCATGACCTTTTCTAGATTTAGGCAATCCCCCAACAAAGTCCATGGAAACACTTTCCCAAGGATGAGAAGGAACTGGTAGTGGAGTGTACAAGCCTAGTTTTCTATTGATGGGCTTGCTTTTAGCACACATGGTACACCCTCTTACATATCTAGAAACGATTTCATTCATTTTTGGCCAATAACAAAATCTTTGCAGCTGTGCAACTGTTTTACTTACACCAAAGTGACTTGATATTAGAGAAGTGTGTGCTTCTCGAATTATCTTTACTCTTTCAGTTTGAGGAATGCATAAATTTCCAAAATGATACAAGAGTTGGTCCTTAACATGATAATCCAATTCTTCTACTTGTTTGACATGACTTAAAGTTGCATATACATCTTTGAAATCTATATCTTGAGCATACTATTCAATGTAGCTTTCATGCACCACTGAATTATGCTTAAGTATAGTAGATGCATTTATGATTGGTCTAGACAACATATCTGCAACTTTATTGTGTATGCATGTTTAGTAAATTTAGTGTGTCCTAAATTGCTACATTAATTATCAATCCGGGAGTCGTAGATTGATGAAGTGTGGCGCACTATATGTGCAAGACAGCCCCTTTCTTACCTTTTTGTCGTTTTCAATTTTTATTTTGTTTTGGGGGTTTTTATCTTCGTTTATCTCCTAATATGAATGGAAATCTTATCCCTGAGTTTTAAGAGTACTCTTAGAAGGCAAGTATGGATATAGATTTTAAGGCAATTATGTCTTCTATAATTATTTCCAGAACTTAACACTTCAGAGGGTCTTAGAACATACTAGTGGTGAAATTAATACTTGAACAAGAATAAAAATGTGCTGCTATTCAAATCAAGCAAATAATGAACTACTGATCATGAAACCATTATCTCTACTGCTGTCTAAATACAAATATAATGAATTAATCTACTATACTCAAACAAATCAAAAATTGTGATTTGGTAAAAGTAAAATCAATTCACATCATTCATAGTCTGATACCTCGCCAGGTAGTCTAAGCTATGGCTTTCGGAGATAACGTCAATGACATGAGCAAGTTAATGTCTAATTGCAGAAAAATAAAACTAAAATAAAATCACATCATTCATAGTCTGATACCTCGCCAGGTAGTCTAAGCTATGGCTTTCGGAGATAACGTCAATGATATGAGCAAGTTGATGTCTAATTGCAGAAAAGTAAAACTAAAATCAAATTACATCATTCATAGTCTGATACCTCGCCAGGTAGTCTAAGCTAAGGCTTTCAGAAATAACGTCAATGATATGAGCAAGTTGATGTCTAATTTGTAGAAAAGTAAAACTAAAATCAAATCACATCATTCATAGTCTGATACCTCGCCAGGTAGTCTAAGCTATGGCTTTCGGAGATAACGTCAATGATATGAGCAAGTTGATATCTAAACTAACTAACAAAGCAAGTGAAGAAGACTGAAATCAACAAAACAGAACTAGAATTAAAAAAAATTAAGAAAAGAAAAGTCAGCAGAGAGGCTAATTCCATGTCACTAATTATTGCGAAAATTGTATGAAAATGCCCGGGCCTACTCTATCCTGAAACATACACACACTGATCAGTGTTAACAACAATATACAGAACTTGAAAAATCATGTACAAGAATGAAATGTTAATACCATAGCAAATGAAATATACACAGGTGGATAACTATGAAATATGTGCAATGAAAATAAAGAAACAATGCATAAAACTTTACAGCAATAAGGAAAACGAAACCTCAGCATGCAGGGGCCCTCTGCACAGCCTTGGTCAACAGGCTATTAGTCCAAAATTATGCTCACGTAGTCATATAAAAACAAATTCTTCTTTATAATTCAAAACAGAGGAAGAATCATCTCGTTACCACAGTGGGATTAGTGTCACGGCACAGTAGACTTAACAACAAAATTACATCAACAACAGACTAACTCTATGCATTCGGAAACGTGTTATTTATAACAAAAGCTTCATAACTGTTTTCCTGTGAAACTACGTCAACAGAGGACACGTAAAAGATAGCGTCCATGAATTTAGCATAATGGTTGCCGAGATTATTCAATCTACCAAAAATGGTTGTTGGATTCACATCGTGGGGTAGTCTACAGCTATCAACATGACCCCAGGAATCAAGGAACGACCAAGAATCCTTCACGTGTTTGAAAATGGAGTCCTGTTGCTGTAGGACTCCTCTGTTTGACCACCGCTTGACCACCGTTGACCACGGCTTTCCTTAATGAATCTGATTAAACCAATAGGACTTGATCCACGTCCAGGTCATTTCTAACTTGCCCATGTGGCTTGTTTTGCATGATAACACCTGCAACCCAGAGTTTAACAAAAACTGCTACAGAAAGTTGAATCAGCTGTGGAAAGTGACTGGATTCCGCAGCTAATGAGAAAAATCTAGTTCAAACAGCAAACACAAAAACATAGTTAGAAAACCACTTAAATTCTGTTTTAAGATCAATATGCAATGATTTTGTTAGCTTATGAGGTCCAGGTGAGGGGAAAAAGTCTAGGAAAATGTGTAGGAGATATGTAGTTTCAGGACTCAACATACCCCCACTGTGAAGGTGTTGCATGTCCCCATGCAACCAAAACTTTGACCCTCCTCCTTTCAGTTCATGTGTTCTAAGACCTCTGCCAACACATCCAACCTTCTTTTCTTCTTTCTTAGGACCATTTTCATCCTCGGCTTCCTCATTAGGCACTTGAATTTGAGGTTGATGAGATCCCTACTCAACCCCCTATTCTTTTTCTTCAATTTTCTATTTTTCTTCTGCCATAGCCCAAGATGCAACATGGTGTTATCGTGAATAATCTTATCTAACCTGCCCTGTTCTTTCAATGTTTCATTTTCTCTTTTGATGTGTCTATTTAGGACCTCTAGCTCAAAAACTTCCTGTTTTAGTGATTGGATTTGAGCTTCTTGAGCTGTATTAGGCTGGGCAGATGAAGTGCCTTGGTCTGTGGCAGTTTTCTCCAACGTCTCAATATAATCATACATTTCTTGCTGGATTGGATCTATCTCAGGTGTAGTCTTCCTTGGGCTATCCCCAAAATCTGGTTGAGAAGGACTGATCTCAAAATCTGGCCGAGAAGGACTATTTTCAAAATTTGGCTGAGGAATAGGAGTATGGTGTGGGCCATGGTCAGGAGGGATTGCTGAAGGTTTTTCTGGTGTTTCCCCTCCTAAATCAATAAAGTGGGGCCCTTTAATTTGTACTTTTCTCAATTTCCCTTTAAGTCTGGAACTTCTCCTTAAATTTTGTGGGTTAGTGTCCTCTTTCTCCCCACTCTGTTTTTCTTTCCCTTTCTTCTTTGCTACAGCTGACTATTCCTGAAGGTAAACTAGTTTTTCAGACAGTATTTGGTGGTCCTCTTCTAAGGAAGGTTCTGGGGTTTGATAGACAACCTCAATATTTCTTTTCCCTTTTGATTTTCTTGGCTTCTTACCCTCAGTTCTTTCCTTCCTACTTTCAGACAGTTTTTCTTCCCTACTAGTTTTTTTAACTATGTTAGTAGGAGTGTCCTGAATTCTAACACTTGTTTTCTTTCTTCTGATTTTCCTTGATGAGCTGCTTTCAGGTGTTTCATGTGGATCTTGAAAGAAATTTCTAACCAAAAACTGCTCCCAGGTGTCCTTCTTTTCCTTTAATTGTTTTTCAATCAAAATTTTCACAAGGCCGTGATGGTACAGGTGGGGTTCTACATCCCCCAGATTCTTTTGGACGGTGATGGACATTTTTTTCAGGCTATTTAACAAAAAGTAGGGCAAATTAATAGTTTGATTTTCTAGAAAATTCATCAGCAACCGGGTGTGGTACATATACATTGACCCGAATCATCCCTCACATGTAATGAATTTCTGGATTATCAATAATAGACTAGCCCACTTTTCTTCTAAAGTAGAGACAGGGATTCCACGTTTGAAAATGGTTATATCCATACCTGGATTGCGTAGGATAACCCTCCATGCTCTCTCGTCAAAGCTTTTATTTTTGAACCACCATTCTCCCTCCTGTGGGAGTTTCGTTGCGGCTGCTATGGATGCCTCTGTGACTGAGAATTTAAGGTCTCCAACCTCAGCTTCCATGCCATCAAAAGACCTCGCAAAAGTCTTCGTAACTTCCTTGTTGTAGCCTCTGAATTTCTGAATGAATTGTAGCCACCGTGCCTTCCTTAGCATGCTTTTCAATTGCGGATACCCTTCCATAAATTTGGGCCCTTCCAGTTCTGCTCTCAACAGAGGACCCATTCCTTCCCCTGCTTTAAAATACGTCTGCATGAATGATAGACTGACGGAGGTGAGACAGTTGTGCTTGCGGGGGATGTAGAAGGACTGTGGAGAAAAACTAGTAGTCGTAAATGGAGGAACAGAGAATAGGTAGTGAAAATGAGTTCATAGAATGAAGGCTAGAATGAGTTCACAGAATGAAGGCTTATGTGAGCAGACTAGAAATATAAATGCAACTTCGATGGGGCAGTATGGAAATAGAGTGAGCCCAGCAAAGTTTTGAACTAGACGGTTGTGGAATAGACGTTAGCATGCTCACAAAATGGCTGCGGAATTTGTGCGGTAGGAAAGAGCCATGACCAAATCGATCACGTCCTCATAATTACCCAGTTTAACAGATGGAGTGTCAAAGTACAATTGAACACGAGTTAAGTTCGGAGATGGATCATAAGGCCGTTAGAAATTAATGCAAGGTTCGTGGTGGAATTATGTAAAGGCTATTTAGAGGTTATGGAAGCTATCAAGGCGAATCATTACATATAATGGAGCTGGTGGTTTCATAACTATGTAAAATGTGTTTTAAAATGCTATTTGAAATGAACTTTGCTCATACCTTGGAACTTACCACTTCCGTCCACTGACCTTTGATTGGTTGCTTCCTGATGATGCTTCTAGGTGCTTTATATCTTCAGAATATCTTCCTTTTGCCATACCTGCATTTGATTTTCATGATCATTTAACTAACATATGACTGTCAGTGTTGAAAAACAGAGTGATGGCTGCGGAATTAGCTTTTGGCTGCGGAAACTGGGTTCAGCTACGGAAACTGACACAGTGATCATATTACTGAATGGAGATGGATAAATGATGACTGAGTGAATGAAAAATGGTCATGAGAGGGTTTTTATTGGCGAAATGAAATGAAATGAAGTGAAGTGAAATGAAGTGGAGTGAAATGTCGTGAAACTATGAATACAATGAGAAAATATTTTTTTTTTTTTGGAAAATATAGGGTGTCAGGAGTTCCTGATTTTCGCCCTGTATTTTCTATATAAGACTGCCAATCAGTGATTGGTTTTTAGGCTTATACACATTATTATTTTAATTTATTTATTTATTTTTAAACAGAAAAGAACAAAGGCTAGGCTAGTGGAGAAGAAGGATTCTTCTTCACTAGCCTTATTGCAGAACTATCTTGAAAGATTTTGACAAATTCCTCTTTTGAGAGTGGCTTATGATAGATCTTTAATCTGTGGCCATTCACAATAGGAGGAGTTTGATGTTCATCAATGGTTTTGATTCTTACTTCTCCATTGCTAAAGATTTTGTCAATCTCATATGGCCCAAGCCAATGAGTCTTTCCTTTAAAATCTTTAAACTTGGAATCAAATAGCAATGCCCAATCTCCTTCTTGAAACTTTTTCTCCTTGATGTATTTATCATGCCACTTAGCTTTTTGATATTGAACTAGATCAGTTCTTAGGATTTCTTCTTGTCTGATCTCATCTGGCTCATTCAACTGTTCTATTCTATGCTTTTGGGCTTTTGATAGATCCATTCCCAACTGAACTGCCATCTTGAAAGTTTTGACTTGGAACTCAATGGGGAGTAGGACTTCTTTCCCATAAACAAGTTCATAGGGAGAATGTCCTGTTGTATTCCTCCATGTAGTTCTGTAGGCCCACAAGGCTTCAGGAAGCCTTTCTGCCCAATCTCTTCTGTGTAGATGAACAGTCTTGGTAATGATGCCTTTAATAAATTTGTTTGTGGACTCCACTTGACCATTTTCTTGCGGATGGTAAGGAGTAGATTTTCTGTGCTTGACTTTGTATTCTTCCATCAGCTTCTCCACCAGGTTGGATGTGAATTGACTTCCTTGATCTGTCACAATTTCTCTTGGAACACCAAAGCAAATAAAAATATCCTCATAAATAAAATAACAACTAAATGCTCAGTACCAGAAAATAATGTTTTGGCTTCTACCCATTTAGTGACATAATCAGTACATACCAATATATACTTTCTTTGTTTAGATGGTGGGTTAATAGGTCCAATGAAATCTAAAGCCCATTTTTCAAAGGATTCGATGAGTACATGTGGCTGCAATGGCATTTCATTTGAAAGGGTTGGTTTCCCTACTCTTTAGCAGTTGTCACACCTTTTGACATATTGTTTAGAATCTTTGAAGAGGGATGGCCAATAATATCCTAAAGAGATGATTTTATAGGCTATCCTTTTGTCAGCAAAGTGTCTACCGCATGGTTCATCATGACATGCTTTGAGGATATCAGGCATTTCATATTCCCCAACACAGCTTCTGATCACAAGATCTAGCCCTGTTTTAAACAATTCATTAGAAATCCATGAATATTTTGAACTCTCCTGAATAATCTTTCTTCTTTCACCAAGAAATAAATGTGGAGGTAGTTTCCCTGTAACCAAATAGTTAGCTATATCTGCATACCAAGGGGTCTTAGTAGTTACTGCAAATAAATATTCATCAAGAAACTTGTCCTCTACAGGAGAATCTTCTTTAGTATTTTGAATCCTAGACAAGAAATTAGCTATTGTATTTTGTTTCCCTGGTCTATCCAACACAGTAATATTGAATTCTTGTAAAATTAGGAGCCACCTTGTAACTTTGCCATTAGTAATAGGTTTATTCTTTAGATATCTAATTGCAGAATGGTCAGTATGAATAAAAGTTTCATAGCCTGTTATATAATGTCTGAACTTATTGATTGCATGAACAACAGCTAAGAACTCTTTTTCAGTCACAGTATAGTTCAACTCAGTAGGAGTTAAATTTTTACTGGTATAGTAAATGGCATAAGGAACTAAATCTTTTTGACCCAACACAGCTCCTAAAGCTGTATCTGAAGCATCTGTAGAAATATAGAAAGGAAGTTTCCAATTTGATTCTCTCAATATAGGTGCTTCAGATATTCTTGTTTTCAAAGTTTCAAATGCTGATTGGCAATCAGGATCCCATTTGAATTCACAGTCTTTTGTAAGCAGTTTGAAGAGTGGATATGCTATTTTAGTGAAATTTTCTATAAATCTTCTATAGTATCCAGTGAATCCCAAAAAACTTCTAACATCTTTTTGACAATTTGGAATAGGCAACTTGGAGATGACTTCAACTTTTGATCTATCAACTTTAATTCCATCCCTTGAGATATGATGTCCCAAAACAATACCTTCAGTAAACATCATAAAACATTTTTCATGGCTTAATGAGAGGTTTATTTCTTTACATCTTATAAGGAATTTTTCCAAATTTTCTAATGCCTCTTCAAACGAATCACCATAAACTGTAAAATCATCCATATAAACCTCTACACAATCATGGATTAGATCAGAAAAAAATTCCTAGTACTGCTCTTTGGAATGTTGCGGGTGCATTACATAATCCAAAAGGAAGCACTCGATAAGAAAAAGTTCCCCATGGATAGGTAAATTTGGTCTTATCCTGATCTTCAGGTGCTACCTAAATTTGATTATAACAACTAAAACCATCCAGAAATGAAAAGTACTTTTTGCCTGCTAATGTATCTAATACTTGATCGATAAAGGGCAAGGGAAAGTGATCCTTCAAAGTTGCTTTGTTCAATTCCTTGTAATCAATGCATACCCTCCATTTACCATTCTTTTTGGGTACTATGACCAAAGGAGAAACCCATCGGCTATTTGAAATTGGATAAATGAAGTTTACATTGAGTAGTTTTTGGAGCTCTTCTTTCACTATCTCCCTAAGATTTGGATTCATCCTTCTCTGAGGTTGTCTGATTGGTCTACTGTTTTCCTCGATATAGATATGATGGATGCAAGTCTTAGGTTCAATACCTTTCATATCAGTATACTCCCATGCAAATGCAGTAGAATGTTTTTGCAAGATTTTGGTTAGCTCTTCCTGTAGTGATTTTTCCAAATTTTTGTTGATATTCAATGTTTTACTTGGAAGAATCTCAATGGTAGAACTACCGAACTCTTCCATAGAGTAAAGAGACATTTGTCTTGATGATAAGTACTCAATATCAGAATCTAACTGAAATTGTGTGTGGACATATTCTGAAGATGTTTCAAAAATTTTCAATGTGTTCAGAATTTGACTATCTTCACTGATTTCAAAAATGGTAAAGACAGGTTATATACTATCCTCATCATCGACCCATTCATTGTCTCCTACTTCTGTAATTTCTTTTGTTGGAGGATACAGATTGAATTTCTTTGTCTAACTACCATCAGAAATGTACATATCTCCAGATCTACAACTAATGAAAGCATCAGCTGTGGCTAGCCAAGGTCTTCCTAAGATGAGTGGGTGCCCTCCTAAATTACTCTTGGGAGTCAAAATCATGAAATCTACTAGATATTCCCATGAACCTAAGGAGACTGAAATATCTTCTAATACACCATCTAGTTTGATTATTGATCTATCTGCAAGTTGCAGTAAGGTGGGTGTAAAAAGAAGATTAGGAAGTTTAAGTTGTTCCATAGTCTGTCTACTCATAATGTTGATAGCAGCCCCCAAGTCAATCAAAGTATTTGGAATTTCTATCCCATTTATATGTGTCTTGACAATTGGACTACTTGGATCTACATATTTCTTCATGGTAATTTTTCCCATCATGATATCTGCAATTTTTCCTACCAGGTGGATTCTTCATGTATCTCTTGGTTTCCTTCTTGGTCTCTTAAGACTCAACTCCTTTATTGTTTTTTATAGAATAGGAATCTCTCTAATGGCTTGTAGCAAGGGAATCTTGATACAGACATTCTTTAATTCATCTAGAAAAACATAATCAGGCAATAAGATTTGTTTTTCTACCCCTTTGTTAATTTGTAATCGTTCAGGGAAAGGAGGTGTGGATGAAGATGCAGGTTGCTCAACTATGGGAGTTGTGGGAGTTGACTCTTTTGCTTTTTATTTTTGAATGTTTGGGTTTTGAAGAGATGCTTCCTCATAACCTTTATTGGCTTTAAGCGAATCCTCCTCAGAGATATCTTTCTCTTGAACATCTATAGAAGGTTTTTCTAAAACTCTACCAGACCTGAGTTGTACATCATTAAAAGGAACAATCATATAGGTAGGAAATTGTTGTCCTTCTACCATGTAAGCAATCTGAGGATTTTTGTTGTTAGGATTTGGCAATGGCTGGGCTGGTAGTTGATTTGTCTTTTGTTGAAATGGAAGCAAGAGTTGAGAATTTGGATTTTGTTGAGAAGGTTGTTGTTGTGGAAATGGTAATGAAAGTTGTGGGTTTTGATTTGGAAGTTGTGGATTTTGTTGATTTTAAAAAGATGGAGGATATTGAGAAAATTGACAAAATCTCCCATAAGGATTTTGCATCCCTTGTACCCATGATTGGTATGGATTTTGAGATTGGAGCCAAGGTTGTTGCCAAGAATTCCAATTTGGTGGGAGCTGAAAGTTCATAGGATTGTTAAATCCTTGATTTTGTGGCCCCTGCCATGGTCTTCTTGAAACAAAACAAAGGGACTCTACTGAATTTGGATCTTCCTGAAAGACAGCTTTGAGCCCAGGAATTGAAGGACAATCCTTGGTCTCATGGCTTTCTGAGCAAATCACACATGTTTCTACAACTTTTGCATCCAAGGGACATTCCCTTAAAGCATGTTTCTTTCTACATTTTGGACAAAATATGGCTAAGGCTTCGGCTTCTACTTTCTGTTTGTTTTGTATTTTAAGGGTGTCTAGTTGTTCACTAAGGCTCCCTAGAATATCATTTTTGAACTCACCAAGCATATTGCCAATCTCTGCCCTACTTACTAATCCAATTGCAGATTTGTTTGCTCTAATAAGAGAAGGATCTCTAGGCCCTTTTCCAGTTTTAGATTTTCCCCTTGAGAGATGCACACATAATTCTGCTATGTCATGGAGTGGAAGTTGAGAAATATCTCCCTTCCCCATCATGTTTAAAATGTCTATCCATTCATCTCTAATGGCTTTTAATAGAAGGGCTTTCAAGGTTTCCTCATCTAAATTATTCATTTTTGCTCTCTTTAAGTTGTATTGAAATCTTTCAAGTAAATCCTCCAAGTTTTCATCTTCTTTTTGCATCATCTTGAATACCTCATCCTTATGATTGGTGGGCATACAATAATCCATGTATCTATCCAAAAATGTTTGTTTCATATCATTCCAAGTCCTAATGGATTGAGTGACTAATCCCATGAACCATTTCAAAGCAGCTCCTTTCAATGTTGAAGGAAACAGTTTGAGTTTTTGAGAGTCTTCGATATAGTCATAGGTTCGGCACAAGACTTCAAACTCAAATAGAAATGTTTCAGGATCCTCACTTCGCAACCCATAAAAGTTTGGGAGGACAGATGGTGAAATGTTTTTCATTGTTGTATGGGTTTCCTCATCGGCTATAGGGAATCCAAATGAGTTATATCCATCCCTATTTCCCCCATTATTACCTCTACCTCCTCCATTGTTTCCTCCTCCTCTACCTCTACCTCGACCCCCTCCTCCAAATCCATTTACTACTTCCTTTGTCATGATAGTTTCCTCAGAGTTCTCAGAGTCCTCTGGTTCTTCTATTAATGGCGAACGAGGAAGAATTTCTCCCTCCTATTCTTCAGGTGATTCTACTTCTTTGATTACAATATGTTCCCTGTAGAAGTGAAGAAAGGTTCTTCTCCTAGGTCATATTTAATGGATACTGTGGGAGAGTCTCCTAATTTGGCTGTTGCCCCTTGAATTCCAGGAATCCTAAGGCTGGGAGTGTGAGTTGGAGATGATGGAGGTGTATCTTTTCTATGCCTTGAAGTAGCTAGAGTTGTGAAAATTGAACTTTTGGCCCTAGCTATAAACCTTCCCCTAGAATCTCTTGCTCTATGCATGTCATTTTTTTATTTTTTTATTTTTTTTCAAGTCGAGCTAATAATTCTCTTTCGGATCTTCCAGGTCACACTAGGTGCAAGAAGAGAGCATAATCAAGAAATTATTGAACTAACAACTCTCTTTTCTGATCCTCTAGATCACACTAGGTGCAAGAGGAGAGCATACTTCAAGAAGTTATCAATTTTCCCTTCTTCTTTTTTTATGTAAGAGATCAGCTACCTAGTTACACTTCCCTAGCAACGACACCAAAATGTTTAGTCAATTTAGTGTGTCCTAAATTGCTACATTAATTATCAGTCCGGGACTATATGTGCAAGACAACCCCTTTCTTAGCTTTTTGTCGTTTTCAATTTTTATTTTGTTTTGGGGGTTTTTATCTTCGTTTACCTCCTAATATGAATGGAAATCCTATCCCTAAGTTTTAATAATACTCTTAGAAGGCAAGTATGGATATAGATTTTAAGGAAATTATGTCTTCTATAATGATTTCCAGAACTTAACACTTCAGAGGGTCTTAGAACATACTAGTGGTGAAATTAATACTTGAACAAGAATAAAAATATGCGGCTATTCAAATCAAGCAAATAATGAACTACTGATCATGAAACCATTATCTCTGCTGTTGTCTAAATACAAAAAAATGAATTAAGCTACTATACTCAAAAAAATCAAAAACTGTGATCTAGTAAAAGTAAAATCAATTCACATCATTCATAATCTGATACCTCGCTAGGTAGTCTAAGCTATGGCTTTCGGAGATAACGTCAATGATATGAGCAAGTTGATGTCTAATTGCAGAAAAGTAAAACTAAAATCAAATCACATCATTCATAGTCCGATACCTCGCTAGGTAGTCTAAGCTATGGCTTTTGAAGATAATGTCAATGATATGAGCAAGTTGATGTCTAATTGCAGAAAAGTAAAACTAAAATCAAATTACATCATTCATAGTCCGATACGTCGCCAGGTAGTCTAAGCTATGGCTTTCGGAGATAACGTCAATGATATGAGCAAGTTGATGTCTAATTTGCAGAAAAGTAAAACTAAAATCAAATCACATCATTCATAGTCCGATACCTTGCCAGGTAGTCTAAGCTATGGCTTTCGGAGATAACGTCAATGATATGAGCAAGTTGATATCTAAACTAACTAACAAAGCAAGTGAATAAGACTGAAATCAACAAAACAGAACTGGAATTAAAAAAAATTAAGAAAAGCAAAGTCAGCAGAGAGGCTAATTCCATGTCACTAATTATTGCGAAAATTGTATGAAAATGCCCGGGCCTACTCTATCCTGAAACATACACACACTGATCAGTGTTAACAACAATATACAGAACTTGAAAAATCATGTACAGGAATGAAATGTTAATACCATAGCAAATGAAATATACACAGGTGGATAACTATGAAATATGTGCAATGAAAATAAAGAAACAATGCATAAAACTTTACAGCAATAAGGAAAACGAAACCTCAACGTGCAGGGGCCCTCTGCACGGCCTTGGTCAACAGGCTATCAGTCCAAAATTATGCTCACGCAATCATATAAAAACAGATTCTTCTTTATAATTCAAAACAGAGGAAGAATCCTCTCGTTACCACAGTGGGATTAGTGTCACGACACAGTAGACTTAACAACAAAATTACATCAACAACAGACTAACTCTATGTGTTTGGAAACGCGTTATTTATAACAAAAGCTTCATAATTGTTTTCCTGTGAAACTACGTCAACAGAGGACACGTAAAAGACAACGTCCATGAATTTAGCATAATGGTTGCTGAGATTATTCAATCTATCAAAAGTGCTTGTTGGATTCGTATCGTGGGGCAGTCTACAGCTGTCAACATGACCCAAGGAATCAAGGAACAGCCACGAATCCTTCACGTGTTTGAAAACGGAGTCCTGTTGTTGTAGGACTCCTCTGTTTGACCACCGTTGACCACGACTTTCCTTAATGAATCCGGCTGAACCAATAGGACTTGATCCATGTCCAGGTCATTTCTAACTTGCCCATGTGGCTTGTTTTGCTTGATAACACCTACAACCTAGAGTTTAACAAAAACAGCTGCGGAAAGTTGAATCAGCTGCGGAAAGTGACTGGATTCCACAGCTAATGAGAAAAATCTAGTTCAAACAACAAACACAAAAACATAGTTAGAAAACCACTTTAATGCTCTTTTAAGATCAATATGAAATGATTTTGATAGCTTATGAGGTCCAGGTGAGGGGAAAAAGTCTAGGAAAATGTGTAGGAGATATGTAGTTTCAGGACTCAACAATGCCTTTCTTATATATGATGACTAGATGAAACTGTTGTAGAAAACCAATCCACCTATAGTGTCTTGATTGCTACAACTTAGTTTGTGAGTGCAAATATTGAAGTGGTTGATGATCAGTATGTATAACTGTCTCCTTGCCCATTAGATAATGTTTCCACTTTTTCACACTTTGTACTAATGCATACAATTCTTTATCATATGTGGGATAATTAACTACTGTAGAATTAAATGTCTCAGAATGATAACATATGGGTTTACCATGCTGCATCAACACTGCTCTCATGGCATAGTCGCTGGCATCCGTTTCAATCTCAAAGGTTCTTTGAAGATCGGGCAGTGCTAGTACTGGTGTTGTACTAATCTTTTTTTTTAAGGTGTTGAAGGTTTTCTGTTGTTTGCCTCCCCACTGAAACACCTTGTTCAATCCTGTTAAAGCATGTAAGGGAGCTGCAATCAAGGAAAAGTTAGCAATAAACTTTCTCCAATAATGTGCTGCTCCTTGGAAGCTTCTAACTTCTGTAGCAGATTTGGGTTTAGGCCAGTTTACAATGACAGCAACCTTAGAGGGATCTATCTTCAATTCACCACCCCCTACAGTGTGACCAAAATAATTCAAAGATGTTTTGCCAAATTCGCATTTTGATAGCTTAACATAAATATTTTCCCTTTTCAAAACATCTAGAATCTGCTTTACATGCTTCAAATGTTCTTCCCATGTTTTACTAAATACAAGAATGTCATCTAGATATACAATGACAAAATCATCAATAAAAGGCTTGAGTACATCATTCATCACTCTCATGAAAGTAGCAGGAGCATTAGTTAAGCCAAAGGGCATAACTAACCACTCATAAAATCCCTGCTTTGTTTTGAAAGCAGTCTTCCATGCATCTTTCTCTGCAACTCTGACCTGATGGTAGCCACTATACAAGTCCAACTTGGAAAAGTAAACAACTTCTTTCAACTGATCTAATAGATCACCTATGTGGGGAAGGGGATAACGATTTTTAATCATTATCTTATTCAGTGCTCGGTAATCAATGCACATTCTCCATGAGCTATCTTTCTTTCTCACCAAGACAATTGGAGACCCACATGGTGATGTGCTAGGTCTTATGAACACTTTCTCGACCAGCTCCTGTACCTGCTTCTTGATTTCTGCATTCTCTAAAGCGAGCAACCTGTACATTCCGATGTTAGGCAATGGAGCATCTTGTTGCAAATTAATATCGTGTACTATTTCCTTTTTGGGTGGTAGACTTTTAGGTTCTTGAAATAGCATATCATATTCTGAAACAACTTTTTCTAAATCAACTTGCTGTTTAGCATCACAGCCTTCAAATGCATTGGTTTTATCAGGTTTCTTTTCCTTTACAACCATCAGTAAAAATTGTTTGCATGAATTTACAATTCTTTTCATTTGCCCTGAGTTTATGAGAGTATAATTATTCTTGAGTTTATGAGCTCTTACAATATATTTGATTCCATCTTTAACGAGTTGATACTTGTTTTTAGCTCTATAGAAAATGGTTTTTCTATCATACCAATAAGGACTTCCTAAAACAATTCCACATATATCCAAGGGAACGATATCTAACTCAACCTCATCTCCAAATGCTAACCCAAAAGAAAACCTAAGTTTACATTGTCTAATCACTTGTAGCTTTGCTTTATCGCATACCCAATGGATATGGCTTCTTGTGAGGTTTGGTTAGTAATCCCAACTTCTTTACAATTGCTTCAGAAATTAAGTTTACTTGTGAGCCACTATCAAACAAAATATCAATATTTTGATGCTTGGAAATAACTCTAATATGAAAAATCTCATGTCTTTTCCTCTCGTTTTCTTCATTATTAGTAGATTGTGTAGAATTACTAGTAGATGCTTCAGAATTTTTACCTTTTATACATGTGGCTGTGATTGTTGTTTCATCCCCTGACTCTGACCCCAAATCCTTCTGAATAGCTACAGCGGTCTTCTTATTTTTGCCATCGAACTTCTTGGGCCTCAGCTCTGTATGCAGAATCCAGAAGTGTTCATCGTCATGCCCATCCTTCTTGCAGTGAGTGCATGAAGGTTTGGTATTTTGTACAAAATCTGTCTTCCTCTCTTTCCATTTCTCCTTTTTCTTTTCCTTGTTCTTATTTACAGTGGGTTTTGATGATCCCCCAACTTCTGGGTTCACATTCTTGCCTCTAGCCTCTAGATGTGTAGCCTGAACAGATACTTCATCTATGCTAGTAGGATTAAACATGAGAATGGTGTGCTTTAAATAGTTGTGTAGACCACCTATATACTTCAGCAAAGTTTCAGGTGAGTCTAAAGAAATTCCTAGAATCAAAGCCTTTTTCCTAAATTCTTGGGTGTAGCTTTGTACACTTTGCCCTTTTAATTGGCAAAGAGTTTGCCAACTCATCATAGCTTGCCGCATATAAGCTAGTGGATAGAATTGTTTTTTAATGGCAGAAACAAATTCATTCCAAGTAGAAAGAATTTTACCATGCTTCTTCAAATCAGCTTGTGTCCTACCTTCCCACCATACTAGGGCAGTTCCCCCAAGGCATAGGCCAGCCAGTTGAATCTTTCTCCTTTCCGAATTGATGTTCTGCACTCTGCAATATACATTAATCTTTCTAATCTAGTTATCTAGCTTTTCTGCATTCAATTCTCCGTCATAAACTGGAAAATCAAACTTCACATCTAATTTAATCAAAGAAGGTTTCTTCTTTTTCTTTATAGGGATTTCTTTATGTGAAGAAGATGATGATGAAGGTGATGATGGGGGAGATGGTGGAGAGGGTTTTTCCTCGTTTCCTTTGCCTTCTAGGTAGGCAACTAGAAGAGATTCTTCTACTCCTTTATCTTGTTTGGAGGTTGAAGAATCTTCACCTCTACCTTTCTTAAATTCTCTATACATTTCTTCTACCATGGCTCTCATGGTCATGAAACTGTCCATGAACTGGGAGTCTGATTCCAAGGGAATTTATTCTGTCATTTTCCTCCTAGGATAGACTCTACCAATTTCTGGGTTAAATTCAGCCAATTCTCCTCCTCCTTGTTTAAGCTTTGATCTAGTTATCATTCACAAACAGTCCAGCACAAGTTTTTCTAACCTTAGCAGCCTAAAGCTCTAATACCACTTGATCTGGAATTGATCTAAGACAAACAATAAGGTATTACAGACTCATGTGCATGGATGTGCCTATGTTATTTTGTGCAACGGATCGATAAGTTTGCGAAATACACAAGCAAAGAAGCAGTTAAAGAAAACATAACAAACAAACATATAAACACAACAAGTTTAATAAGGAGTTCACCCAATACTCCTGGGCTACGTTTCCTAGTCCAGCCTTCAGTGGTGGCCTCTCTATTATGTTTTCAAAGCAGAGTTTTTACAACAGTGAGCTCAATTTGAGTCTCACACAATAGATACAAATCAGTAAGACTGTACTTGGATCCCCCAAGTCCCTTTGAGTACACAAACTCTCCTCACTGACTCTCGACCTCTATTGGTCACAGTAGTATGAGCCCAATCTGAGACTCATACATGATAGGCATTACAGAGGAGTGTGCTTGAACCTCTCAAGCCTTCTCTAGAGTAAATAGACTCTTTAACCCTCTCTGTCTCTGTCCTAACTCTGGCTTGATGCTGCCTTTGCTTCTGTAGGTCAGCTCGGCTTCTTCTCTCTGCTTTCAGCTTACTGCCTACTGCTTACTGCTCTGTTAGTTTGTGGCTTTAAAGCCAGTCTTCTCCCTGACTTTTCGTTTCTGCTTTTCGGCTTTTCGGTTCCCCTGCCTCTGTCTGTTTGAATCCCTCTGTCCTGCGTAATCAGTCACTATATAACGCCTCACAGGGAGGTGGCCACCTATTTCATAACAGATGAGTGTCAGTTCTCTTGGACATATTTGAAACGATGATTTTCTCCATTAACTACAAGAATGCCCGCGAAACACGACCTTCTGCCAATGCATCGTCCATATCAGACTTCAAATCCTATGTGACCTTGCTTTATAATCTTGTTAAATTCGGTCATCCATCGGAATGCGTCTCCACCATTGATCTGGGGACCCCAGATCTGACAGTCATCATTCATATCAGGCGGCTAAGTAGCATGATGTTTACCCATCTAATGTGAGCGGTTCTCTCTCTCCCCGCTGAGACGCGTGGCGATCGCTGTGTGGCATCGAGCGGAACTCAATGAAAACTGCTTACTGCTCGAAACTCATCCGATATCCTGCCGGTTTTGTGGAATCCTACTCCAACGGAACCGAAACAATATTTTCCGTGTTTTATAATTATTTCGGATCCGAGTGCTCGGGGCTTCTCTTCACTGAGAGGTTTGCCCTGCGATATGCGATTAGCAACTTGTTGCTAATCGCATATTGGAAACTACCTCCACTACTTAAATTTATCCCTGCATTTGCTGGTTAGTGTCAGCACGTGTTACCATGGTCCGCCACTATGCGCGCTAGATCGACGGCCCTTGTTGATCCGCGCTGATCGCCATTGTAATTGTCTGAGGATTCCCTCCAATAGCCTGATCTTTATAAGACTTTGAATCTTTGGCATGATTTTTAAAGAGTTCATGAAAACTTAGAGAGTGTTCTAAGATCCATTTGGATCATACAATAATAAATACAATTATGCCTTTTCCCTCCACTCAACTACGCAATTAGAATTGCATGCATGACTAGGGCTATTTTTAGTAAATTGACTAGTTAACTGAGGGATCAGTGAGTTAACAATAGTTAAAACTACTCAATTGAGCTCCTATTGACTTGTTGATGGTTCTGGACCCACTAACATGTAAGGGGATCTCCCCGGTAAGAAGTCCCAATTAGACCTCAGACTGTTTGGTGTAGGAGTCCCAACAGTGGGTTGTAAAGCAATGCCTTGACGTGACATCATAAAAAAGCAAGTAAGATAACTCTGTTGGTAACAAGGGTGTGACTGTTGCAATGAGTCAAGGAAGGTGCATGAGAGGTTTCTAACACAAGTGGGTTGAGATGAGTGCGCCCCTTGGCAACCTGTAAGTGTACTCAGCTGGGAAGGGAACACATGAGCGAAGATGCATCACAAGCTGGAAAGCAGGTCAATCTGGAAATCCAAAGTGATGGTTAAACCAACAACACATCTGCAACAAGATTCATATAATTGCATACAAAAGTGTTCATACACAACTATGTAAGTTAAACAACATACATTGCTACAGCAACCGGAACAATCCAACTACAATAACAACATATGCATGAAAACGTGTTGGCTCTTATTATATAAAGAAGTGTAAGTTCCAATCATACAATACATCCATGTAAACCTGCTAGCCCCAACAGTGGAACATTACAGCCACATCCACCTGCTCCTCCAAAGAGATGAACTAGCTCCGTGTAGTGGAGAAGCCAAGGCATGTTACAATACTGTCCAAGCTCTTTCCAAGATAGTCTTATCAGAAGCTTGGTTGACCAAAATCCTATATAATGAGTTATGAGGTTCTATTTATAGAAAAGGGTGGGGTGACCCTTGAAATTCCCCTTTGTGACCATTAATCTACGCTCATGACTCTTCGTCTACTCTATGACTATTACATCCAACTATAAACTCTTGACTTACACTTGACATGATGTTACATTACAATGCACATGTTCCCATGTGGGACCAAATGGCTTGAGCAAGCCATGCAAGACATCACTGACACTTGGTCCGTTGTGATGAGACCAACTCTTTGACATGATTGTGATGGTGAAGGTGGTGAGCTGATGCCAAGCTTGGTCGTTCGTGATGGAGTGCATGCACCTCATGTTGACATCTTGTTAAAGCGAACTCTTGCCTCTGTTGCAACCGGTGCATTGGTTCAACTCCTTCATCCAACTCATCTGCTAACATGTGCATGGTCTTCTTGGGTGCGGCTGAACCAACAACACATTGGTGCATAGTGTCCATGCTGATCTTCAAGTGTGTGTTGGTGGTCATGCACATCAACTTATCAAAGTACATGTTCAGCTCTAGTTGGACTTGCTTCTTGTCTTCGCCTTGGTGAGTGTGCTGAAGGGGTTGGATCGCATGTGTGTGCAAAATGACATGCATGTTGTTGAATCCATTGCATGTGATCAACAACACTACTCACCATGTCTACTCTATGCCAGCTGCTGGGATGGATCTTTAACTTGTATGGGTGCAGTTTCATTTGTGTTCCCGTTCATGCTACAACTCATTCATCTGTCTGTGTAGCTTCATGTTATTCCTTGAGTTTCTATTTCATCACATGCAAATCCTTCTTTGTTCCATTATCTGTCTTCGCGTGATCTTCATGTCACGTCATCACCTCATAGCCTGAGTCTCCAAAGTTTCTTTCATCATCAGTGGATCTGCTTGATCTTGCAACTTTGTTCTGCCTGTGTGTTGTCAACAACCTCCTCTTGCATTCACTGCATTTGTTGTGTTCACTGCATTCGTTGCATTCGATATGATGCCTTTAGTTGTTGTTCATGATGCTGCTTGCTATGATATCTTGATGTTCTTGTCTACGAACAATTTGATGTCTTCGTGAGTAGGCCAACTCATAGACATTTGATTAGCTCCATCTCTAGGTTTGCTCTAAATGGTGTCTTCGACTCTACCCTCTTGGAAACCATTTTACCTACACTGCTGAGAGGCATATGAACACTTGCAATACCTGGAAACATGGAAACACTCATGGCAAGCAATCTGTCAGTGGAAAACCAAAATGAACTTGAGAACTCACTTGCACATACCTGTGTTACTGATCATGAAGGTTGCGCAATTTTAGCCTGGAGGTCGGGAGAATGACTACCAAGACTACGCAAGGCACAGTCTGGGATGCTGGGAGACTTACTGATTGTTGGAAATACACAATGCACAGTCCATTCTGGCTGTTGACTGCTGGAATTGCGCAATGTGCAATCTCAATTGGCAATGGCTGCAAGCTCAGTGACCGCATTGCGCAATTTTCTGGGCCAGCAGTCACTGTCCTTTAGAAATGCGCAAAATAGTCCTAGAGGACAGTCACTGGGTAGAAATGTTCATTTCTTGAGAGCAAGACAGAGCCTTCCCTCTCAGGATTGCGCAATGTTGTCATGGTGAGGCTCTTGGTGAGGCAGAGT
Organism: Pinus tabuliformis; assembly: GCA_031772625.1. Classification (NCBI taxonomy): domain Eukaryota; kingdom Viridiplantae; phylum Streptophyta; class Pinopsida; order Pinales; family Pinaceae; genus Pinus; species Pinus tabuliformis. The sequence goes on from CM062805.1 coordinate 232,749,754, forward strand.
CTCGGCCAAGGCTGCCCAGACTCGCTGACGGGCAACTGAATGCAAATGTGAGTGCGAATGCATGGTGATATTGAGTGTAATCATAAGTGAATGATCATGCATGCAAACAGTAAATGATAGATTCAGGAAACGAAACAATATGCATGTGGGTGAGGCGAGTCACCGAATCAGCGACCGTTCGTGAAAAACAGTTGCATGCATGCGACAACAGTGAGATAGCAATGAAAACTGAAACAGTGCTAGGAAAATCTAGTATACATGTAAATGACAACAAGCATTCAAAGAAATCAAGAAAATAATACTCACACAAGAGAAAACACAAAAAGCGACAGAAATGCAACACAAGGCATGGAAAGTGGGCTTACCCCAAAACAGTTGAGCTATATGTGCCAACTGCTCCTAGATGTGATGTGGGATGTCAGAGCTGCAAGGTTGATGTGAGGAATGAGCTCTGCAGTGTCCAGTTGATGAGTTTTGATAACATCGATGTTGTGACACGCATGCCACAAATCTAGGGAAAGAAACACTTAGTGGGAGGTTTCTGAAATGATCCTTGCATGTAACCTCCAACTGCTAAACATAGATCCCTAAAATAAGGGATGCCTTTGCATGCTGCCTTGGGAGAAGCAGCCCATGCATGCAAGTCAGTTTTTCTCGATCCCAAAGGGAACCGGTCAACTCAGCTGCACATGCAAGAGACTGCTCGACTGCTAGGAGAAAATGCGCATTTCTGGCTGGGAGCTGGGCTGGCTGCCCAGGAGATTTGTGCAATTTCTGGGCAGAGCAGCTAAATGCTACCCAGATTTGTGAAAATTTTGGGCTGAGCAGCCCTACTTGGGAAAATTGTGCAATTTTCATTGTGAGTGTTGACTGCCATAATTGCACAATTCTAGAGCCCAGCAGGCTTCTAGTCAGGATTGCGCAATTTTAGGAAGGAAGGTTGGTTTCCCTCAATAATTGCACAATTTCTTGGGGAAGCTGCTCAGCCTACAGCTGGGCCAAGTCCGGGTGATCAGCCTGTGAGGGAATGCATCGAGCTGTGACTGACAAACTGACTTTGTGCAAGAAAAACACTGAAACTTGTGAACTTGACAAAGCAAGACAACCTGCTATGAAAAGTTGGTAAGGAGGCTCCAAAACGAGGCTAAGGAAAAATTTTGGAGGGTGGTTGTAGCCACTACAACATTTGGCGACACACTGGTAGAACTCTAGCTCTCTGAATGGACCTTGTTCGTGAAAAGCAAGTCTAACACCTCCGGAAGTATTGTTCAACCCTTAGTTCATCTTGGCTTCACACTAGCTTGATTTTAAGATGTAGCATCTACTAAGCTCTTGGTCGATTGACATACATTCCAAGCCAAGGCAACATAGTTGTTTCGATTGGGGTTGAGGTGTATATTGGTGCACAAGCAATATAGTCATCAGAGTCTTAGTTTCATCTCTGGTGTTGCTCCATTGCCAGCAGGCCTGGACAGTACCCTAACGGAATCACATAGGAACACAAGCATGGCTCCAGCGAGCCTGGTCAGTAACCTGGCAGAGTTACTTGCATCACCTCTTTGCATAGGAAGCCTTTCTCTTCTTTCGCCTTATTCATTTTCATTTTCAATTTTTATTTTTTTTCATTTTCGTAACCATTCATAGCACTTCTTCATTTCAGAGGTGGAAGAGGGATCTTGACTTATTGAGAGCTGAAGAGGTTGAACCTGCAGAGAAGTATTTTATTATACCTCTAACATGCCTGTTAAAGATTTCCCCCTCACCTTACTCTACTTGACTGAGCTGACAAGGGTTAACCCAAAACAACCTGCTAGAGTAGGTGACACTAGTTAGCACACAAGCATTGTGTTTTTACCAAGGTTCACTTCAAACAGTATGTATTTTCCTTCGACGTATCATGGACTAAAAGTAACAAGTTCTTCATACAGAGGCAGGATGACAGATAACCAAGTAGTGATAACAACACAAGGCCTCTGGTACTTTATCCATCTTGCTTCAAGAGTCATACATGGTTTCATGTGAAACTATTCTACGAAATGAAACAAGCGAACTAACAAACAACAAAGCAAAGAAAGAGCATAAGCAAAAGCGAAATAAAAGAAATTAAGAAAACAAGCAAGCAAACAAGCATGTAAGCAAACTGACTCAAAATAAACACTACTCCTACTCCTAAGCTAACGGTGCATGGGTCATCTCACGTGAAGTGATACTTCCAATGCAGCCACCGGCGCATTGGTTGACCCATGTAGGCGAAGCCATGGTTCGTGAACAAGATAGTTGCACAAACCAAAAAACAAGAAACATGTAACAATGAAGACAAACAAACTCCTAGCTTACAAGCAACCACAGAAAAAAGATGAGTGAGAGCGCATGACATGCATTCTGTGGAGCTGCCATGGTACTGTGCTACACTGTGTGCAGATGTTGAGTGTATGCATTCTCTTGACTGTTTCATGCAAGCAAACATGAGAAAGGTAGACCACTCGTGTTGTACATGTGTGCTTGTTGTGTAAGATTCCTCTAACACGTGAGCGATGGGATCGTGTAGTTCGAGTGGAGGAAGCAAAATCTGGGTGTTTGGTTGATCTTCAATGCAAAGCAGAGAGTGATGAGGAGCCTTGAGTGTTTCAATAATTTCCTGATGGAAGTGAAACCAACCTCAGGACAACGAGGGCCTGACATAACCATCAGCTCGGGCTAAAGTGCCTCGACAGTCTGGGGGGTTTCGACCTCATTGACAGATAGATCATCGTAGACCAGTGTCTTGGATAGATTAAAAACGATTGAATCAACATCGTGATTGGATGAGGAAGTGAATAGATCATGACAACCAAGATCAGAAAATTCAGGATGTTTGTCAGCATCCTCATGATTTGATGAATCAGGCAGAGGGGTAGATGAGAAGCAAAGATGTTCACCCTCTGTGTTTTTAAGAAAGATAAATGATAGATTGAATAGATTTTCTGAGGAATATGTGTCCTCTCCACACTGTAATGATAGACTGACATCCAACGTGTCTTGTGAATGATCGAAAGTAGAAACATCCAGAAATGGGTTTTCACAGGGGAAATCAGCAGTGGAAAAATCACATGGGATGTTAGGATGAAGCAGCTAAGGCACAACGTAAAAGGATTCATCCTTCACCGCAAGTTCTTCTTTAGATTCCCACACACACTCATCATGAATGATGGTGCAGGTTGGCTACATAACACCAACTCCGTAAACAAATTGATCCTTGTTCACAATAGGTGAGGAGTCCAGAATGGAAGAACATGAGACAGTACAATCCAGAGGATCAACAGAACACGAGGATGAAGGTCGAGGGAATGAGTCCACGTGACAACCAACAGGCTTGCAAGCCAAATCTATGCAAATCTCAAGAGGAGGTGGGGTGGGAGAGTGTGATAGTTCAACAAAGGCATGTGCATTATCTCCCACATCACTTCGCAGTGGTGGAATTGTTTGATGAGGTGAAGGAAACAGTCACTTGTGATAGCGACTATGCCTGCCTGTGATTGCGTAGCTCCATCACCGAAGTGTGTTGAGTGGGGTTCAGATATGTGAAGAAGATACTCAAACCTTCCATCAAGAAATTCCCAATCAATATCATCTTCCAGAATCGGTATGCAAGATTACAAAAGTGTGTGTAAAACTGTTCAACGAATTCATCGGGTGCTTTTTGTAATTTTAGAATTTATTTGTTGAGTGCTTAACGGTCTAAGTGATTGAAAGAAAGGTCTATCTCTTCAACTAAATGAGCAAGAGAATGAATGGATTTTTCGGGCAGCGTGGCACACTAGTGCAATTGGTGCTTGCTAGAAAATTATTTATTACAGAGCAATGGAACACATAAAATATATTGCAGAAATATAAACACAAAAAATGCATAAAACAAGAGAGACACAGATATATGTGGCTCACCCAATTTGGGCTACGTCCATAGAGAAACAACCAGTCCTTCCTTTTATATTATCCAACAAAATGAAGAGATACAATCTACAGCAGATCCGCTATAATTCCCTCTTCACTCTCACACAATCTCCTCTCTCTTTCTCACTCAGAATACTGATCTACATAGATGCAATACAATTCCCTCATATATAGTGAGGGGTTGCCTTCTAGGGAAAAAAAACCCTAAATTAAACATAACTTCTACCGTCAGATCTCTGCCTAATGAACAACCCAGATTGACTATGAAATTACAACATTTTACAAGGCAATTTTACATATATTTTTAGCTTTGGGGGCGCTGCCCCCGACCCCTCACCAGGGGGGGGCTCTTGAAGATTGTTGCCCCCCCTGGGACCCCCCTTGCAGTGCAAATATTACGGGCGGCATTGCCGCCACATTACGAACTGGGGTCCAATGCGGTGATACCTTTGAATAAAGAAGATAATCAGGCTCCACACCCAACAGTGCCCTCGAAGCATGTAGATGAACAACACACAACTCATGTATTCTTCAAAGAATCCATGTCTTTTGCATGATCCTACAACACCAATTGCATGCCTTACCAAGGCTACGTAGCCTCCACCATCAAATGTTTTATGAGACAAGTTATCCGAGAGCTTTTTCAGGATGATGAAATCGTTTCCATAAGACATACATTCCGGAAGAGCAGCTCGGTAGTGAGTCATGATAGATGTGTAGAGATTCAAAATAGATGTGAGGACTCAGCTTGTCATCTAGCCCTCCTTCTAGTGCCAAAATGTTGACGGTGCTGGACCTGCCAACATGTAAGGGGATCTCCCCGGTAATAAGTCCCAATTAGACCTCAGACCATTTGGTGTAGGAGTCCCAACAGTGGGTTGTAAAGCAATGCCTTGACCGTGATGTCGCACAGAGGAAAGTAAGATAACTTTGTTGGTAACAAGGGTGTGACTGCTGCAGTGAGTCAAGGAAGGTGCATGAGAGGTTTCTAACACAGGTGGGTTGAGATGAGTGCCCCTTGGCAACCTGTAAGTGTACTCAGCTGGGAAGGGAACACACGAGCGAAGATGCATCACAAGCTGGAAAGCAAGTCAGTTCGACAATCCAAAGTGATGGTTAAACCAACAACACATCTGCAACAAGATTCATATAATTGCATACAAAAGTGTTCATACACAACTACATAAGTTAAAAAACATACATTGCTACAGAAACCGGAACAATCCAACTATAATAACAACATATGCATGAAAACGTGTTGGCTTTTATTATATAAAGAAGTGTAAGTTCCAATCATACAATACATCCATGTAAACCTACTAGCCCCAGCATTGGAATGTTACAACCACATCCGCTTGCTCCTCCAAAGAGATGAACTAGCTCCGTGTAGTGGAGAAGCCAAGGCGTGTTACAATACTGTCCAATCGCTTTCTAAGATAGTCTTATCAGAAACTTGGCTGACCAAAATCCTATACAATGAGTTATGAGGTTCTATTTATAGCAAAGAGTGGAGTGACCCTTGAAATTCCCCTTTGTGACCATTCATCTACCCTCATGACTCTTCGTCTACTCTATGACCGTTACATCCAACTATCAACTCTTGACTTGCACTTGACATGACGTTACATTACAATGCACATGTTCCCATGTGGGACCAAATGGCTTGAGCAAGCCATGCAAGACATCACTGAAACTTGTTCCATTGTGATGAGACCAAATCTTTGACATGCTTGTGATGGTGAAGGTGGTGAGCTGATGCCAAGCTTGGTTGTCCATGATGGAGTGCATGCACCTCATGGTGACATCTTGCTAATGCGAACTCTTGCCTCTGTTGAAACCGGTGCATTGGTTCGGCTCCTTCATCCAACTCATCTACTAACATGTGCAAGGTCTTCTTAGGTGCGGCTTAACCGGCAACACACTGATGCATAATGTCGGTGCTGATCTTCAAGTGTGTACTGGTGGTCATGCGCATCAACTTGCCGAAGTACATGTCCAGCTCTAGTTGGACTTGCTTCTTGTATTCGCCTTGGTGAGTGTGCTAAAGGGGTTGGATCGCATGTGTGCACACAATGACATGCATGCTGTTGAATCCCTTGCATGCGATCAACAACACTTCTCACCATGTCTGCTTCGTGCCAGCTGCTGGGATGGATATTTAACTTGTACGAGCACAGTTTCATTCGTGAGCACATGTTGCGCCCACTGTTATTCCCGTTCTTGCTGCAACTCATTTGTCTGTCTATGCAGCTTCATGTTCTTCCTTGAGTTGTTGTTTCAGCACATGAAACTCCTTATTTGTTCCATTTTTTGTCTTCGTGTGATCTTCATGTCGCATTGTCACCTCATAGCTTGAGTCTCCAAAGTTTCTTTCATCATCAGTGGATCTGCATGATCTTGCAACTTTGTTTCGCCTCTATGTTTTCAAAAACCTTCCTCTTGCATTAGCTACATTTGCTATTCGTTGTGTTCACTGCTGTCGTTGCGTTTGGTATGCTGCCTTCAGTTGTTGTTCATGATGCTGCTTGTTGTAATATCTTGATGTTCTTGTCTACGAACAACTTGATGTCTTCGTGAGTAGGCCAAATCATAGACATTTGATCGACTTCATCTCCAAGTGTGCTCTGAACGGTGTCTTCGACTCTGCCCTCTTGGAAACCATTGTACCTGCACTGCTGAGAGGCAGATGAACACCTGCAATACCTGGAGATATGGCAACACTCATGGCAAGCAATATGTTAGTCGAAAACCAAAATGAACTTGAGAACTCACTTGCACATACCTGTGTGACTGGTCATGAAGGTTGTGCAATTTCGACCAGGAGATTGGGAGACTGACTGCCAAGAGTTCGCAAGGCACAGTCTGGGTTGTTGGGAGACTGATTGACTACTGGAACTGCGAAATGCACAGTCTAGTCTGGCTGATGACAGCTGGAATTACACAATGCACAATCTCAGCTGGCAATGGTTGCAGGCTCAGTGACCGCATTGTGTAATTTTCTGGGCCAGCTGTCACTGTCCTTCAGAAATGTGCAAAATAGTCTTGGAGGAAAGTCACTGTGTAGAAATGTGAATTTCCTGAGAGGAAGACAAAGCCTTCCCTCTTAGGATTGCGCAATGCTATCTTGGTGAGGCAGAGCCCAGGCCAAGGCTGCCCAGACTCGTCGACGTGCAACTAAACGCAAATATGAGTGCGAATGCATGGTTATACTAAGTGTAAGCATAAGTGAATGATCATGCATGCAAACAATGAATGACAGATTTAGAAAACGGAACAACATGCATGTGGGTGAGGCGAGTCGCAAAATCGACAACCGTTCATGAAAAGCAGTTTCATGCATGCGACAACAGTGAGATAGCAACGAAAACTGAAACAGTACTAGGAAAATCTAGTATACATGTAAACGATAATAAGCATTCAAAGAAATCAAGCAAATAGTACTCACACAAGCGAAAACACAAAAAGCGACATAAATGTAACACAAGGCATGGAAAGCAGGCTTACCCCAAAATAGCTGAGCTGAATGTGTCAACTGCTCCTAGATGTGATGTGGGATGTCAAAGCTGCAAGGTTGATGTGAGGAATGAGCTCTGCAGCGTCCGGTTGATGAGTTTTGATAACATCAAGGTTGTGACACGCATGCCACAAATCTAGGGAAAGCGACACTTGGTGGGAGGTTTCTGAAATGATCCTTGCATGTAACCTCCAACTGCTAAACATAGATCCCTGAAACAAGGGATGCCTTTGCATGCTGCCTTGGGAGAAGCAGCCCATGCATGCAAGTTAGTTTTGCTCGGTCCCGGAGGGAACTGGTCAACTCAGCTACACATGCAAGAGATTGCTCGAATGCTGGGAGAAAATGCGCATTTCTGGCTGGGATGTTGGGCTCCCTGTCGAGGAGATTTGTGCAATTTCTAGGTAGAGTAGCTGACTGTTGCCCAGATTTGCGCAAATTCTAGGTTGAGTAGCCCTGTAGGGGAAAATTGCATAATTTTCATTGTGAGTGTTCACTGCCTGAATTGCACAATTTTGGAGCCCAACAGGCCGTGTTATAGACATATTTGGGCACATCAACCCCACACTTATATGTCGATGTATTAGGGCTCATCAACCCCTGAAATAATTGTTTCATACCCTAAAGGAACTTAGTCATCTGAGTGCATCATTCCCCAAAAGTTCCATCTCAAAAATCATCTAGAAACTGCCTAAACTGAACCATACTGACTGCTCCACTGTCAAAGTGCGATGCATATTGACTGCTACACTGTCAAGGTGTGATGCATACTGTTTAGGCCTTCTATAGGGTGCGATGGGTGAGGATGGACCAATTTCCAGGACAGTTTGTTAGTTGGTTGCTCATGGAATCTTCTAGAAACTTCTCCTATGCCACTTGCCTCTCTTAATTCGCCCAAGAATGACCAAGGGAATTAGGAAACCATCTCCAATTCCCCTATCTTGTGGAACCAATTGTAACAAGTGGAATGACACTAATCAAACCCCATGGATGACTCACACCCTTACAAATATCTATAAATGGATCTCCAATCCAAGAGATTAGAAGGCTGGAATGTTGTGAATTGCAAGTAAGTGCTGATAGTTTGTAATTGAGGAGAGAGCATTGTATTCTTGTTAGTGTGATCTTGCCATTTCATGAGGTGAAGAAGGATTGAAGCTGGGAGGATGCGCTGGATCAGACAACTGGGTTGTAATTCTCCTTTCTATTAATAAAGCTCTTCATGTTTTCTCCCATATGATTGTGCAATTGTGAATGCTATCATTTTGTTCATTATATATATGATTCTGTAATGTTTATGTTGTAATAGATCACGATGCTTTGACGGTTCTTTGTTGTTGTACTTGTGCAGGTACTCTCCAAGCATGTTAAGTACGGGGAGGAGTTGCAGGATCTGCCAAAGGAGAGACAGATCAAGCAAGGGATTAAGCGGAAGTTCTAGGTTGGTTCCACCATCTTTCTCTTATCTGTTACACAAAGGAAAAATCATTGAATTGCTTTAAACTGTTGTTTCTAGGGTAGCTACCAAACCTAGAGGGTTAGTCATTCGACAAGACACTAATTTTCCCAGAAACAAATTGGCGAATCCGCTGGGGAAAAAGCATATGTTTGTTTGTTTTATGTTCAATTTGATAAACTATAGACAGAGTCTGAAGCCAGCCAAGTAGCTTTCGAACTGCTCTTGCTTTGCAATTGCATAGTAGATGAATGTTGCTTCAGTCAATCTCTAGTTTAGTTTATGAATTAAACATTTGACTTGCAAGCACATCTAGATGCCCTTTTGGTAGCTCAGTAACCTCTCAAGACATTCCATCATACTTTGCTCATTATTGTTCATCAAAACCAAGCTTGATTTCATTGAAAACTGCTCCACATTTGAGCCAAAAACCTTTTCAGTTGCACTCCCTGGACCATCGCACTGTCTTCCACTGTGTTCTAGTATGCATCCCACCTCCCGAGTGTAGAAAGTGCAATGCATATTATTTTCTGTGAAGCCCAGGTGCGATGATTGACTGAGCTCATTGTTCCCATCTAGGACTTGAGGGTTTTTTATTTGTTTTCAGTTTTGTTTGGTTGTTTTGCTGCAAATGAACAGTGCCTCTTCACTGAAGCTTACTTGCATCACTTAGATCAGCCTCAATTACATTAGGATTAGTGAATGTTTTTGTGTATTTGTTCCTCATTTACAATCCTTTGTCAAAAAGTTGTTTTAGTCGATTTGTCGCTTTGATACAAAAAGTGTTGTAATTGTTGTTTTTTGTCGAAAAGAGAAGTGTCATAAATTCTTCCTTCCCTTGATAATCGATTAAACTTTTCTTGATGCATTTGATTTAATTTGTGTACATTCAAAGTGTTGTAAGCTTTTTTATTCAAAATTGAAAGTGTTGTTTGGAGTCTTCCTTTCTCTTTTTGAAGAAGAAATTGTCGAAAATTTCATTTTGAGTGCAATATTTTAGATCATAGTTTTCCTTTTTGCATCTTTCACATTAAGGAGAGCGAAAACAAATACATGCATTTGCATTTAGCATTTTTTGATTTGTGTGCGAAAAGATGATTTAGGGAAATGCACTAGTGTGTGCTCTTTGCTCTTTGCTTAAAAGCACTTTAAATTTTCTTTCCCTAGTAGCTAGGATTTTCATTGCTCAAATAAACAAAGATTGTTTATCATTGTAGATTGCATCTTAGGAATTTCAGATCATCATTACGCGGTGAACCATTGAAAGGCAAACTCTAAACAAGATCAACTTTAAAATGAATTTCAATGAACCTAACAATGCTTTAGAACTTAACGCAACATATCTAGAGGTCTAGGCTAGTGACGTGTTCCGGCGTCGTTAAAACTAGTGGCTATCATTTTCATTGAAGGTTGGGTGATTCCTCCTCCTTGATATGACAAGTTCTAGCACGGACTTGTGCTCCCCGTACCGTCGCATATATATTGGGAGACCATAATAGGTTTAAATCCTTTATCCATAGGAAACCAAGTCTGTCGCCTTATTGATCGCAATGACCTGAACACGGCATTCGGGAAGATTGACTGTCATACATAAGTCCTTGGTAATTTCTCTTTAATTTATCACCAAGGTGTATATTGCAGTTTTGCGATTGGTTTTGAAATCCCTTTGTCTATATTTTCCAGAGTAGTTACTTTCATTCCTTTTCGACTCTCTAAAAGAAAAGGTCCATCTGAGCACTTGTCCTTTCAGGCTCATTAAAAATTGAAGGAGACTAGAGGCATCTTTAGCTTTTTCTCGACTCTTAAAAACTGAAAAAGCAAAGTTGTGTCCAAGCATCAATAAAATTAATTGAATTCAGAATAAAATCATTTTTCTCTTAATTTTGAGTTGATCAAGTAATCCGTAATCGTGGATGAAAGTTAATCAAAACCCCGTCGTTCGCAGAGATTAGCGAGTCAATTGTCTTTGCCTCCAGAAGTGAAGCCAATCCGGAAAAAGCGGTCTCGTTTAACTAAGTCCAATTCATCTGGTTTATTTGAAACTTTGTTTTCAACATCGATAGAGACTCCAATTACTCCGATTATTTCTAGTACATATGCCTTCAAAGACAAAGTTCCGCAGTTACAAGAGGACATTGGAACTGATCCTAGTGTAATGGTAAACACTTCTATATCTGAAACAACTCCATCTAGAGTTGATCCAGAACCCATATCAGTTCAAACCAAGGCTGCATTTGAACCAATAGTTGTTCAAGAACCTCCCTTTGAGACTGAAGTTCATTTACCTAAACATCTGGACTTTGAGTTTCAGTATTCAGAAGGTGTCACCCCTCCAGTATCTGTCACTGTAGAAGCTATACCTTCTTCGGCTCCAGAAATCTTTTACAGACCTGACGGTCTACCTCTTCCACCTGGTCTGATTGCTATAGAGGAGATAGTAGAGGATCCCCCATCTAGTACCCCGTTTCATTTTGGAACTGGGATTCATTTGTATCCTTCTACTCCTGAGTTTGCTCCTTTTAATCCTGCTTCATCGCAAGTTCCTGTCGAATCGCTTGGAGAGCTTTTGGATAAGCTAACCATGTCTGAGCAACCATCAACATCTAGGAATGTGTCATCTGATGCAGCTGCGGTAGAATCTCCTGCTGCTATTCCTACAATGTTTTCCGGTACACCTGAGTCATATTTATACGGTACACCATCTGTTCCAGCTGGTTATCAATCACTAGCTGGAGTCCACTCAGGGGCTGCTTCGACACCATGGTCTGCTTCCATTTATTCATCCGGAGTCCCATCTAGTTTTTCTTACGTTGAAACTCAACCATTTGATCCTGCATATCAGTATCAATATGGGCAATCCAATTATCAAAGACCGTTATATCCTTTAAACACTGGACTACCGCCATATGGAGAGAAGTATGCCTATTCACCGTTTCCTCCTTTTCCTGGGGGACAACCATATGAGAGTTTCCAACAGTATTCAGGTCAAGTTGGAATTACATCTAGTGGTTGGATACCCATACTGCCAGATCAACCAAGGGTTGTATATCCAATGCAACCGATTCAACCTGTGTTGAATGTTACCACTACACCTGCCATTATGACTGTGTTGCAAACACAAGCACAACCTATTGTGTCTCAACCTCAACATGCTCCTTCTTCCTCACAACCTCAAGTTTCGAGGCAGAAGACTCAAGTCTCTCAGGTTGTGATACAACAGCCACTTGTCTCTACGGCTCAACTGCAACCTCAGGTTAGTGCTCTTTTATCTGGAACGACTCAGGCACAAACGAGTATTGTCAATCCGCAACTTGGTCAATCTTTCGGTACTAGGCAATAACAAATGGTCCAACAACTGTGGCTGGCGCAACATCAACAACTGAAATTCCAGAAAACCCAACCTCAGTTTGGACTTGGTTCACAAGCTCAGACTAGATTTGGTCAATATCAAGCCTACCGAGGATCTGGGCAACAAGGCTTTGTAGGTTATGGATAGCTGTGTTTCCAAACTGGTTATCAACAACCACCCTATACTAGCTATGTCCAAAAACCTTATCAAGGTTACCAGCAACAGATGCCTTATGCTGGTATACAAAGACCTACTTCTCAGGCGATTCCATCTTATCTTGGGTATGCTCCACCCAACCTGAATTAGCAGTTGCCTTTTGTAGCAACTCTAGAACTACCAGATTTGAACCGGCTCATGAATGATCCAATTGCATATGCCCCTTGGTGGCCGGCGATTCCTCATAAACTCCCCTCTGATATTCCTAAGTTCAATGGAAATCCAGGTGAAGACCCATCGAATCACGTAATGACTTTTCATTTATGGTGTTCATCCAACACTTTGAATGATGATTCGATTAGACTTCGCCTTTTTCAGAGAATGCTTACTGGTCCAATAGTGAAATGGTATATTGAATTGCCTAGAGCTTCATTTGATAACTTCACCATCCTTGCCACTACCTTTCTAACCCACTTTCAGTTACCCATCAGGTACGAAACTGGAACAGAACTTCTTACCAACTTTAAACAGACCACATCCACTCACATATCTGATCATATTCATGAGTGGCAGTGTCGTCGTCGAATGGTAAAGACATATGTTCCTAATCAGCTTTTAGCTGAGTGGTTTATTAAGTCCTTATTGCCATCTATCACTGAGGACGTGGCGAAAGGAGGAGTTGTCACAGAAGAGAAAGTCATTGCTCGTGCCCAATATTTAGATTTGATCTATACACAATTTGGCACACTCTACGACAAAATTCCTGACGCTCCTAGACTAGCTTTTTCTGTTCCACCCCCTCCTAAATCGAGTAGGGAATCTCGTGCCGGTGACGATGTGATCGATTCCTCGAGCACGCAAAATGCAAGAGGTCCATCTGGTCAAGCTCTTGTTGTTTCTAGTCAAAATGCAAATGACAATTCTCTTGCCTCGGAGATTAATGCCATGTCATCTGACAAAGGCAAAAATCCAAAGCAACCAGGGGGCAAGAAGAAGGGGAAAAATAATAAGAAGAAACAGGAGAATTCCACTCCTGAAAAATCATCTGAAAACCCTACTACGGCAAGGAAACCTCCTCGTTATCCATGTTTGATATGTAACGAGGAGAATTTTACGAGAGATTGTCCACATCGATCTGAGGTTTCAAAACTTTTGAAGGCTTCAAATACCTCAGCGGTGTTGACTGATCTGTTTTCGAACCCAGAAACTCATATGGTTGCTACTAATAATGCTTCCACATCCCAAGTGCTTATGTTATCCATTGCAAACAAGAAAAATGATGTTTTGGTATCGACAAGGAATAAAGATTATGGGAATCCATCGTCGTCGAACAACCAGGCTACTAATCAACCTAGTGCTTCGACAACGACTTTGCCAGAAGTTGTTCCACCCATTATTCCTGAATTAACCATTAAGACGCCAAAGGGAGTCGTACATAAATCGACATTTAATCCTCGTGCTCGAGCTACTCAGAATTATAATATAGTGGAGGATCTGGCTCAATCGCCATCCACTATGTCGACACTTGAGGTATTGCAAAATTGTCCCTCCCAAAAGCAAGCTTTGTTATTAGTGATAGGTAGGATCGATCCAACAGATTCCAATCTTGTGGTCTTTAATCATATTGGATATACACCACAGTTACCGGCCCAACTCGCTTTCCTTATACAGTTAAATCCCTCAATAAAAATGTTCATCGAACCATCATTGATGAGGGGGCATCTACTTGTGTTATGTCAATGAGTTGCTGGAAAACTCTTGGTTCACCACCCTTGTCACGATCACCAACAACACTAAAAGCGTTCGATGGAAGAACGTACACTCCATATGGGATTTTAAGTAGCTTGCAAGTTGAACTGGGGGGAAAAACAATAGATATTGAAGTCGAGGTCGTTGATGGACTCCTTGATTACAATGTTTTACTGGGAAGGCCCTGGGTTTATGCTAGGGCTGCCGTTGTGTCTACATATTTTCGAATGATTGCATTTCCCTTCAAAGGTAGAATCACAGTCGTTGACCAACTAGCCTTTATTGCTAATAGTTCACAAGCTACTGGAAGCATCCCATTGATCCATGGAAATTCACAATCGCTTCAAAATGTTGGAGTAGGTCTCCTAAAAGATCCTTCCTTGATGGATACTTTTTCCCTCCCGTCTCCATCTGGTTTCATGAAAGTGGCCACAGTGGAAACCTGCTACATGATCTCTTCTACATCATCTGAGTTTAAGAAGAGTTCCGACTATTTTGAAAGTGATGATCATCGCGAGGCGTTGCCGCCAAGCCCCATCGAATCTTTGTAGCAATCAATCTTTTGGGCTTGTGCGGCAAACCCGAATCTGTACTCAATGCGTGTTAGGGTAGATAGGTCTTTAAACTATGGTACCTCTTCTGATCCTTGGTCTCGTATACATTCTACAGACGAACAAATCATCCAATCAATGATGATAGGAGAGACGCTGTGGGAAGATTATCATCATCATTCCCACCTTCGAGATGACAATGAAGATTGTTCAAATGACCTCAATCACCCTTCAATTGTTGATTTTTAATTAAATTCTGTAAATACAGTAGATTCTGAGCGAAATCTATCCAACATTGAAGAAAATATCTCCATTAATTTCGACCAAACATAATATTGTAGAATATTCACATCGACAAATCTTGTTCTCCATCAAAACTAGATATCTACTGTGCTCTTTTTCGCAAATTCAGAGATGTTTTTGCATGGTCTTATGAAGAAATTCCAGGCATTGACTCTAGCATTGTTGAACATGAAATCAAGATGTACCTAGATATTAAACCAGTACGATAACGGCTTCGACCTGTTCATTTGAAGAAAGCCGTTGCCATTAAAGCAGAGGTTGAAAAACTTTTGCGTGCTGGCTTCATTTACCTTGTACCTCTCACTGATTAGGTATCGAATATTGTTCCTGTGATGAAAAAACAAGGAACGATAAGAGTGTGCGTCGATTATAGGGATGTAAATCAAGCATGTCCAAAGGAAAACTATCCTACACCCTTTATTGACCAGATTATTGATGAATGTGCTGGATGTGAAATCTTTTCATTCATGGATGGATTTTCGGGCTACAATCAAATCAATATCCGCCCACAGGACTAGTCAAAAACTGCATTTATATGTCCGTGGGGCACATTCACATATCGTAAATTACCTTTCGGTCTGAAGAACGCAGGGGAAACATTTTAGAGGGCAATGAATTATGCTTTCCATGACATCAAACACATCATTCAACCATTTCTCGATGATCTGCCTGCTCATTCGCGAAAACGGACTGATCATCCGCAACATTTGCGAGCCATATTTTTACGTTGCCAACACTACAAGATACGAATCAATCCGCACAAATGTGTGTTTTGTGTTGATTCTGGTCGACTGCTTGGTTTTGTAGTTTCTAAGTACGGAATTCAAGTCGATCCATTAAAGGTTCAGGCAATTCTTGACATGTGTCCACCTTCAAATTTGCTTCAGATTCAAAGACTCTAAGGGAAAGCTAACTTTCGAAGGAGGTTCATTCTAAATTATGCTAAGCTTGCTAAAGGTTATACATGTCTTTTGAAGAAAGGGGTACCCTTCCATTGGGATCAGGTCGCGCAAGCTTCCTTTGATGCTCTCAAAGATTCCTTGATAAAAGCATCATTAATGTATGCTCCTGACTATCAAAAAGACTTCAACCTGTATCTCGCCGCTGCAGATACAACCATCGGTATGGTTTTAGTGCAAGAAGATGATGGAATTGAGCATCCTATATATTATCTAAATCGTAATCTTAATGATACAGAAAACAAGTACTCTTATGTTGAAAAGTTGGCTTTAGCAGCCATTCAAGCAGTACAGAGATTTCGACATTATATACTCCTTTGCAAAACTACCATTATGTTAGATTGCAACCCTATGACATACATTCTGTCACGTCAATTGCTAGGGGTCAAATATTCCAAATGGATAGTCATCTTGCAGGAGTTTGATCTGGAATTCATCAAATCCAAATCAAAAAAGTCTCTTGTCTTTGCAGAGTTACTTTGGGACCTTCCCTCATCCTCCAACGATTTAACATCAGAAGCATCAATTGCGGATGAGACTCTGTTTCTGATATCGTCAAGTGATCCGGGGTATGAGGATATACTGATCTATCTCTAGACCCAAGATTTTAGGCCTAACACCTCTCACTTTGAACAACGACGTACTCGATACCAAGCCAAAGATTATCTAATCATTGGTGATACACTTTATCGTCATGGTGTCGATACGGTTTTACGAAGGTGCCTCACACATGAGGAGGCCGAAAAAGTTTTGAATGATTATCATTCAGGTGCTTGTGGGGGGCATCTATCTGGTTACGCTACTACACAAAATATCTTACGAGCTGGTTACTTCTAGCCCACCATATTCAAAGATTGCATACTTGCAGTCAGAAGTTGCCACGCCTGTCAGATTTTCAATCGCAAAACCAAATTACCACTTGCACCATTGCATCTAGTCGTTGATGTTGGCCCATTCGCTAAATGGGGCATTGATTTCATGACATGTAACCCCACCTCAACCGGGGGGCATGGGTATATTATAGTTGCTGTCGACTACTTTACCAAATGGGCTGAGGCGATGCCTACATTGAACAACAACGACAAAACGACTGCTCTTTTCTTTTTCAATCATGTAGTTTCTAGATTTGGCGTACCACAAGCTATAGTCATAGATCATGGGTCACATTTTCACAATCACATGATGATCGAGTTAACTACCAAATTAGGACTGTCCCATGATAGTTCTACTCCATATTATCCGCAGGCTAACGAACAAGTTGAGGCAATCAACAAAGTTATTAAGCGCATGATGTAGAGAATGATTGGAGTCCATAAACGGAATTGGCATTTAATCGTGTACTCAGCTCTATGGGCATATAGGACTTCGGTAAGAAATGCAACTGGATTTATGCCCTTTTAGTTGGTGTATGGTCTGGAAGCAATCTTACCAATTCAGTGCAAAATCTCATCCCTCAAGCTCGGAATCAACCTGCTACCTGAAACTTCTGAAGAAGAAGCTCGTTTCTTGGAATTAATCCATCTGGATGAAACCCGTCATGATGCCGCATTGGCTAACGAAGCACATAAGAAATGCATCAAGGCACAATATGACAAAAATGTTAAGCCTCGTGTCTTCTCAGAAGGTGACCTGGTCTTACTTTACGATTAGGATTCTGATAAATTAGGAGCACGGAAATTTGAACCACTATGGATGGGCCCTTATATTGTTAAATGTGTGTTGACAAAAGGAGCCTACGAGTTAGTCGATTATGATGGGATTCCATTGTCGCAGCCCCGAAACGGGTTGTATCTTAAACGTTACTATGCTTGATTAAGTGTAGTAAACTCATTGTACATATGCTTTTATTGCATTTTTGAGTGTTTTCTTTTAGAGTTGTCATTTTGGTTAGGTAATCCACTTCACATTTGTTGCAGATGTCAGACTTTTTGGAACCATTTGTTGGGTATGCCGACGGAGCTAGTCATAGCACGCAAAACCTATCTTCTACAGCTTGGGCCATCTTCACTCCAAGTGGCGAATTAGTGAGTTTCAGGGGGATATGTATTGTTCGATCGACAAAAAACATCGCTGAGTATAGTGCGTTGATTGAACTTATCTCTGATGCCATTTCACATGGCATACACCGACTCATTGTCAGGCTAGATTCACAACTCATTATTCTACAGCTTATTGGCATTTATTCCGTTCGGAACCCAGCTATTCATCGCATGTTCCTAAGAGTTAGGATTTTGGAAAGACATTTTGATTTCATTCAATATCAACACATTTCCATAAACTTAAACACATTGACTGATTCATTAGCAAACTATGTGTTAAATAGACATTTGCAGCCTATGTAAAGAAAGCATTTCACATCAACATTTGCATAGGACTTCATCACTTAGCCAAAATAAAACTCCAAAAATCAAAGTAGATAGATGTTTATAAGTTTTCATAAAATGTTTTGTGTCCAAAGACAAAACTGGTCATCTGACCCAGAAACTTAAAGTAAATGCAGAAAAACATCTTAGACTAGTGATGCTAGTGATAACATGTCACTGCCTATGCTATCATGCGCAGGAGCCTAGTCCAACGACTTGGTACACCAATGGTATGGCGCTATAGCCTCAACGGTAATTTGTTCGTCCGAACATCTGGAATCCCAAGGGTCAATCCCTCTATCTGATCCTACAGTTGTGCAAGGGTCTCCACTATGTCCAGGTCCCTAAGGACTGCTCTCCCTACAGCTTCTCCCGCTGGAGCATCCTCCTCTCGTGGGTGTGCCACTGGTCAAACTGGTCCAATATCTGCACACACATATGAGTTTGTTTAGTCCTGGTAACATCAAAAACACAAAAACAATATAAAACTAAAAAACAAATATGTGGCCAAATCATTTTACCTATAGCACTCCACTGCTCACCAACTGGTAATGCCAAATCCAGATTGCCTCAGAAATCCATCTCGATATATGGATACTCCGCAAACACCATCTCCTGGCGGTTGAACCACTCGAAAAATGCATCTGAGAAGGAGATCTGTGACTGGCCAGCATGTTTAGCCATAAGGTCCACCCATCTCTGCATCCGTGGTTCCCTCGGTGTAGGCAATCCCAGTGAAATGTTTTGAGGTTGCATCAGTGGAATTCTTTCCAAAGCAAAAGCAGTCAATATGGATCCATAACCAAAGTTCTTGGTTCTTCCATTCTTTACTTTGGATAGTTGTTCTTTTATGACAGGAAGTATCGCCTCACACCAATTGAACACCTTCGGTTCCAGGCATTCCAAGGCATACTGCATGTAGGATCTGTTTGCTAAATGTAAGGCCGTGCTGCCAACCAATCTAGAAAAGGTAAATAGAATGGTCCTCAAAGTTTGATCAGTACATCCCGGATATTAATCTTACCATCTCTATTGGGTTGAGATCCATCCCTGCAGAACTGACGGATGTAATCTTTCATAGATTCGCCCCCACGAGCAAATCATGATAGTGAAAGAGGGCACCATGCCTCGAAAAACTCGTCAGAAAATAAATATCTTCGACCATAAAAGGAATAGATTTACCTCTGATCTAGAATACTTGGTCAATAGGATCCCAAGCATGAAGGAGATATTGCAGCAAACTTATCTGTTGTCTCATACTGGATATGCAGAAAAACTTCAGTAAACCACAGTTCCTTAGTGCATCCATTGTGCCCTGGTCATGTAAAGCAATCACATCCTCCTCTTCATGTTCTCATTCATGCCATGTGACAACCATCTTGATCCAACAAATATCTGAAATGTAAACATTAGATGAGTTATGATCCAATTTTGAGCAAAAACAGGTAAAATTTTGATGAAAAAACATTGTATAAAGTTGCCTTTCTACGCCCATCACACCTTGCCTTTGAGCAAGGTGAGATGCATACTAACTGACCTATTGGTAGCCCAGTATGCATCACACTTTTCGATGCAAGCTAGGTGCGATGATTGGCGAGCGAAATATTTAAACCCCAGGGGGCCCAGAAAAGTGAAAAAACTTGCCTAGAATTAAGAAAAGATGGAATGAAAATGAAGAGCTTAAGGATAGCTCCTACCTGGTCCTGACGGCGTGGAGAATGGTCCACAGGATCTCCCGAAATCGACTGGTGAAATTTGAGGGGGAAAACCGCTTCAGAGCTCCAAAATTCCAAATTTGAAATGAAATGATAAAAATGAAATGTTAAAACTACTTTTTATGTTTACTTTTCATGTACTTCAAAGTGAAATGTTAGTTTTAGTTCATTTTTCGTCCATATATATGTATTTCTAATCAATTTGATGGAGTTTTGAGCAGGTTGAACAACTGATGAAAGAATCTGATGTGCTAAATAGTGAATTGAACATATTTGACCACCAAGCAAACTTTTTGTCCTTTTTTCGAGCTTTGATTCAAAAATGAAAAGAAAATGATAGAGTCCTCTTTAAACCATTTTCATACTCTTTAAACATGAAAATATTGTCGAGTGCTTGTCCTTTCTAGCTTGTTAAAGTCCTTGAAATGTCGTCCCTCATGTATTTTTTTATCCTTTTTCGGACATGAGGGATTATTTTACGAAAAAGAACTTATGGAATTTTTCTTTTCGTCCCTTTTCAAACTCTCTAAACATGAAAAGGACTGAGTTATCTTTGTCATTAAACTTGTTAAAATAATAGTGACAAACTTGTCCATCTAGACAAGACTGAGTTTCACTGTCGCTAGACTCGTTAAAACCTCAAATAGTGACGGGTTTGCCCAAAGGGTGAATTATAGAACAAGCATATGTTATCCTACTCAAGCTTGACAAAAATAAAGAGGTATTGGTCAGCAATGACTGGGGGAAAAGGGGAAAAACTTGAAGAATTTATGGTAGCAAGTCACTCTTGAACATGACACTTTCACTTCATCTCCATGATTGAGTTGGGTTGGGTTACTCCTTTCACCGGTCATCATACCATTGGTCTTTCATACCATCCATATTTTGGGGTTTACGCTACCAATTCATCTCAGTGTCATCAACATGTTCAAGAGAAGTCATTCAGTTGAGAAGTCATCATCCAGTTAATGTCTCATACACTGCAATACCTCCAACCTTCATTTTTCATGACCGCCATTCCTGAACCTTGTGTCATCAGTTCATTTTCACCTCCAGAAATCATTTGCTTTGTTTCGTGTCGCAGATGTGGGATACATCAAGGCCCTCATATGACAAGTTGCTTCTTGTCGACATTGGCTCATTATCCAAGAAGTTGACTTAGAAACACCTTTTTAGTGCTTTGAAGCTTGTTTACATCAATGGCAAGTTTCTCACTTCCGACAACAGGTTGACATAAATGGCCTTCGATCGAAAGATTTTGCGTGGTGTTCGACATCGGATCATGTATTCACACCACATGAAATGTAATGTAGTACCTTGAGGATCATTATCAATATAGGTGATTCCTCTTGTGTCTGTTAACAACTCACATCATTGGCTGGTAATCAGGTGATGTATTTCCATGTTCGACTTCAGGACATCTTTTCACATGTTTTGACTTGTACATCGAGCAAAGATTGAACGAGTTTTGAAGACCCCGAATCTAGTTTCATCCATCCGGGCTGCGATATATTCAGAGATACAAAAACATCAAATGTACAAAGGCTCTACATAGATGGTCATCCTTATCATGGATTGCGACTCTATATCTGTAGAATCACAAGTCTGTATCTGCAAACGACTATCTAATCTATGTACATGAAATGAAAATTTATAAAGTTGAGCATGGGAATGCCTCCCTCGGCTAGATCATGAAAAATCATATTATGATGATGTATTGTATTTTAATTTATGCAGGTCATCTTCTAGTTCGAAACTTCGGATCCTCATGATAAAGAATTTCACCCGACATGAATATTTACGACCTCATGCTTTAGGGGGCAACTGTTATAGACATATTTGGGCACATCAACCCAAAAATTATATGTTGATGTATTAGGGCTCATCAACCCCTAAAAGAATTGTTTCATACCCTAAAGGAACTTAGTCATCTGAGTGCATCATTCCCCAAAAGTTCCATCTCAGAAATCATCTAGAAACTGCCTAAACTGAACCATTTTGACTACTCCACTGTCAAAGTGTGATGCATATTGACTGCTACACTGTCAGGGTGTGATGCATACTGTTTAGGCCTTCTATAGGGTGCGATGGGCAAGGATGGACCAATTTCCGGGACAGTTTGTTAGTTGGTTGCTCATGGAATCTTCTAGAAACTTCTCCTGTGCCACTTGCCTCTCTGAATTCACCCAAGGATGACCAAGGGAATTAGGAAACCATCTCCAATTCCCCTCTCTTGTGGAACCAATTGTAACAAGTGGAATGACACTAATCAAACCCCATGGATGACTCACACCCTTGCAAATATCTATAAATGGATCTCCAATCCAAGAGATCAGAAGGTTGGAATGTTGTGAATTGCAAGTAAGTGCTGATAGTTTGTAATTGAGGAGAGAGCATTGTATTCTTGTTGGTGTGATCTTGCCATTTCATGAGGTGAAGAAGGATTGAAGCTGGGAGGATGGCGCTGGATCAAACAACTGGGTTGTAATTCTCCTTTCTATTAATAAAGCTCTTCAAGTTTTCTCCCATATGATTGTGCAATTGTGAATGCTATCATTTTGTTCATTATATATCTGATTTTGTAATGTTTATGTTGTAATAGATCACGATGCTTTGACGGTTCTTTGTTGTTGTACTTGTGTAGGTACTCTCCAAGCGTGTTAAGTACAGGGAGGAGTTGCAGGATCTGCCAAAGGAGAGAGAGATCAAGCAAGGGATTAAGCAGAAGTTCCAGGTTGGTTCCACTATCTTTCTCTTATCTGTTACACATAGGAAAAATCATTGAATTGCTTTAAACTGTTGTTTCTAGGGTAGCTGCCAAACCTAGAGGGTTAGTCATTCAACAAGACACTAATTTTCCCAGAAACAGGCTGCCAGTCAAGATTGCGCAATTTCTAGAGGGAAGGTTGGTTTCCCTCCAAAATTGCGCAATTTCTTGGGGGAGCTGCTTAGCCTGCAGTTGGACCAATTTTGGGTGATCAACCTGTGAGGGGAATGCATCGAGTTGTGATCGACAAGCTGCCTTTGTGCAAGAAAAACACTGAAGCTTGTGAACTTGATGAAGTAAGACAAGTTGTTGTGAAAAGTTGGTAGGGAGGCTCCAAAACGAGGCTAAGGAAAAATTTTGGAGGGTGGTTGTAGTCGTTACAACATGACTCTATTCAT
This sequence comes from Pinus tabuliformis, assembly GCA_031772625.1. Classification (NCBI taxonomy): domain Eukaryota; kingdom Viridiplantae; phylum Streptophyta; class Pinopsida; order Pinales; family Pinaceae; genus Pinus; species Pinus tabuliformis. Next base: position 232,772,964 of record CM062805.1, read on the forward strand.
GACTAGATCCCAGATAACTAAGTTTCACTAACTATAACGCCACTAGATTGATATATCTTAGCAATCAACCCATGCACAACTCTACTTCTTTCCCACAAACTCGAATTGACTAACTTAACTAAGTGACTTGTCCATGTCACTCCTATTAATTGCAACTCAAGTCATCCTGTTAATGTGGAAATTCGAATTTGTCCAATTGAGTAAGGCACAAGTCGAATGAAGTCTTTTCTTGCTACAATTTAACAATATTTGTTGCATGGAATGTATGTTTGATGGCTTGCATATTTCTTTGTCTGCACTCAACGTGTTAGGAAATCTATACAGTAGCAACCTTTTGTGGCCCTTCCTTTACTGAGTTCAATCTTCCATGGGCTTTGCATTAGTTGTGGTATTTTTCTTGGTGGGAGAGACTAGTTTTCTTGTGCTTGTCAGCTTAGGGGAGGTTCCTAGTTAAGTCACTTCTTTGACAAGAGTTGTGTTCATTGAGATTTTATATAGTAACATAAATGGTAAGACAAAGAGCTTGTTGTTGAAGAGGGAGAGGAGGAACGACTTCACCAGAGGTCTCTCGAGTGAGCAAAATTCCCTCAGCAGCAAAGGTGTCCCCTTGAAACCAAAACAAGTCTAATACCAAATGTAGGTTTTAACCCCGTACAGAAATTACCTGCATACGAATTCTAAACACAGAAAATAAACAATGGCGAGAGCATAAAACATAAAACAATTATACACAGAGATTTTTCACTGGATTCCAAAACCAGGACTACCAGATTGATTTTTCATAATGTTCCTTTCAATGTTACAATACATATATATACATATCGAAGCATCCATTAAACCTAGATTAGAACATAACCATACTTCCCTTAACCGGATCTACAAAATACCATGGACAGAAAACCATCATGCCCAAAACCATGTGTGAAATCCATGCACAAAACCATAGGTAGGTTCGCCCACCTAATATAGGGTCCAAAAAAAATTTCCTGGACCTTTGCCCCGGACCCCGTGCAAGGGGGCTACCATCCCCCTGCTTACCCCCTAACAAGGGGGGAAACTTCCCCCCATGTGACCCCCCATCAATGCCCCGCACAACGTACAGGGGTGGCTATTGACCCCCCGCACGTGGGGTAGTCGTGGAAAGAATATAACACAACCCACACATGCTGAGACTCCTACTCCAAATGATTTGAGGTTTAGTTGGGATTTCTTACTGGGGAGATCCCCTGAATGTTGGTAGGTCCAACAACATCAACATTTCTGGCGCTATAAGGAGGGCCAGATGACAAGTTGAGCCCTTAAAGTCTGTTTTGAATCTTTGCATATCATTCGTTACTTATGTCCAAATCACAACCCCAACATGTTTTTCTCACGCTATTGATTTCAATGTGTCGGCGAATGTTAGAGATGACTTGTCCAAATACAAATTCAATGCTGATAATGGAACACCCCTGTTCAGGCACACAATTACCTTTACTAGATTTTGTGACAGGTATGATGTCTCCTCGAATGACATTGCCTGTGGGTTGTTCACTTTCACGTTCGAAGGGCCTGCAAAGCAATGGTGTCACACATTGCCCACAACCTCTATACACTCTTTCGATCACATGATCGAAGAATTATGTCGTGCTTTCGTCCTTTATGACCATAAAGCAATTCATCAAAAAAATTTAAAATTGCAGAAAGCACCTGATGAATCTCTTGAGTTCTTTTATGATCGCTTTCTTCATTACTGTTTTGAAGTTCCTGAAGATGAAGTTGACTGGAAATTTTTGGAGGGAAAATTTCGATATCTTGTTCACATCTCTAAGAATCAGCACAAGTTAGAAACTTCTGACTCTCTCCCAACATACCTTGATGTTAGAGCTTCAGAATCTGAAACAGACGAGGTTGCTGTCCCAAGTGACCCCTTGTCCCCTTCTCATTAATCAACTCTAGCTCTGCAAGTTGAGGTGGGAGAAGTTACGAATCCGCCTGTTGAACTGTTACCATCTCCTCCTACCCCACCTACTCAGGATTTCTACTCATATTTGCATTGCAAGCCTGATGGTTGTCACGTGGTCTCATCTGCTCAGCCTCCATCCTCTGGTTCCTTTGATCCTCCGGATTTTGGCTTGTTGTGTTCATCCGTTCCGGATTCCACATGTGATGTTCACGAGGATCAAGTTTTGGATGGAGCTGGTGTTGAACAACCAACCCGCGTTATCATTTTTTATGAGTATGTGTGGGAGTTTGTACAAGAATCTATAGTGAAGGACGACCTCCTTTTGTACACACCTTGTTCGCTTTATCCTGACATCTTCCACGATTCTGCCATTTCTGATTCCTCTTGTGAAAATTCATCTCCAGAGGTTTCCACTTCTGATTATTCATAGAACATGTGGGATGTCAGCCTTTCATTTGATTGCAGAGAGGACAAAAATTCTTCCCAGATTCACCCAATCTCTCATCTTACATTTCCCAAAACACAAAAGGTGAAATTTCTTGTTTTTCATCACCCCCTCTCTATGATTCGCTAGATCGTGAGGATGTCATTGCGCATCTTGAATTTTCTGATCATGGTTGTTGTGATCTTTTCTCTCACTCATCCGATCACGATTCTGATTCACCTATTGTTGATCTTTTTAAGCGACCGATCTTTGATGATCCATCTTTTGATGAACTGGAAACCCCTCAAGATTTTGAGGCACTTCAACCCGAGTTGATGGTTATGTCAGGTTCTCGTGGCCTTGAGGTTAGTTCCACTTCTGATTAGAAATCTGTTGAATCTCCCCAAGCTCCTCATCGATCTCTTCTTTACACTGAAAATCAATCAATTTCACAGATTTCACATCCTCCACCAAAATCACATGATCTTATTGCTCATGCATTGGAGGACTCATACGTAGTGAGCAATGTTGCAAAATAGAAGATTTCTCTTTCCTCATGTTTTCTCATTTTCCAAGTTCGAAGGTGTGTACATGCTTGTCTTCCATGCGCAATGTGACATGACACCATGATACATCTGCAGAGTGCCTTTCATGTGCTTTCAACTTTTTCTTTTCTGTGGATGCATTCAAGCTTTGAACGATTTGGTTTGCATTATTTTATATTTCTTTTATGTTGGTTTGCTTGAATATATTTCTTTTCAATCATGTTGTGGGCTACATGGGCCAACCAATGCATCAATGGCTTCATCAGAAATGTCACTTCACGTGAGTTGGCCCATGCTCTACTTAGCATAGGAGTAGGAGTAGTATTTGCTTTCTTGTTTTGTTTCTTGATTTGCTTACCTTTTTTTGCTTTCTCTTGCTTCTTTCATTTCCCTGTTTGCTTGGGGCACACCCATAGGTTAGTTTCCGCATGAAACCGTGTTTGACCCTTAGAAAAGCAGGGTGAAATCCAAGAGGAACTTGTAAAGCTATCAACATTTGGTTATATGTCTATTCCCTCTCTTTATGATAATCTTGCATTTCTTCTAGTCGACGATACCCTGATGGAAAATACGTTCCTTTTAGAGAAATTCATGTTGAAATCACGATGCTTGCACTCTTAACTAGTACTGCCTACTCTAATCAGTTTTCTATATTCAGTTAACCCTTGTCAACTCAGTCAAGTAGAGTAAGGAGGGGGGAAACCTTAACAAGTATGTCAGAGGTATATATAAACATCATTCTCTGAAGGGACAACCTCTTCTGCTTTCAATAAGTTGGGATCCCTCTTCCGCCTCATGAAATAAATAAGTGCATATGCACAGTTCTTTGAAAAATGAAAAAAAAATAAAGGCTAAAGAAGAGAAAGGCTTCCTGCACAGAGAGGTGAAGCAAGTAACTCAACCAGGGTATTGTCCAATCTCGCTGGCAATGGAGCAATGCTTGTGTTCCTGAAGTTACTCCTATGGGATACTATCCAAGCCCGCTGGCAGTCGAGCAACAACAAAGATGAAACTAAAACTCTGACAATTTATATTACTTGTGCATTTATATATCCCTCATCCCCAATCAAAACAACACAGTTTGACTTGGCTTTATATGTGTGATGTCAATAAACAGAATGGTGGAGACTACATCTTTAACTCAAGCTAGTGAAGAAGCTATGACAATCAAAGAATCAAGCAATACTTCCAGAAGAGTTAGACTCATTTTACATGAGACAAGGTCCATACAGAGAGCTAGAGTTCTACCAGTGTGTCGGCAATGGTGTCATGGCTACAACCACCCTTCAAAATTTTTCCCATGCTTCGTTTTGGAGCCTCCTTTCTAAATCACAGCAACTCATCTTGCACTGACCCAGGTACTTGTGCTTTGATTGAGCCTCATCCTTTGCATCATGGATTGTGTTTGCTTACTTGGTTTACTATCTAACCCATAAGACGATCTCTTGACTTGGTTTTCATCTTGTTCTGGGCTTGCCTTAGAGAACTGCGTAATCCTTGAGGGCAACCGGCCTTGCCCTTGGGAATTGCGCAATTTAAGCTAAGCCTTCAACGCAAAAATTGCGCAAAGCTAGTTGACAACCTTCCTTAAGCTGGGAAATTGTGCAGAGCATGAGAGGCAGCCCAAAGCCACTCAGCCCAGAAATTGCGCAGGATCCTCTTGCTTAGAAGCTACTCAATGCATGAGTTGGTGAGTTGCCCAGTCCTTCCTAGAACTACGCAATCTCTCCGAGTAATGCATGGCAACTTTTCCTAAAAAAGTAAAAAGCAAAAAAAACATCCCTAGAAAATAGGGATATATTTTTAGCACTCCAAAGGAGGCACTTGAATTATTTTGGAAACTACTGCCAAGTGTCGCTTTTTCCTTGATTTTTGGCCTTTGTGTCATAAACCCTAAATCAACCAAATCTATTTAATCGATGATGCCATATCTCATTTTCACATTCAGTCTTGGAGCTCTGGAATTCCCGAGGATATCAAGGAACCTTCAATACAATCGTCATCGCTTTTCTAAGTAAGTTTTGCTTTTTTAGTCTTTTGCCACTTTTTTTGTCGTTTTTGCTCGTTTATCTTGTGAAAGTGTTGCTTCACTTGTTTTGTTGAATGACTACTGGAGTTTTAACTTGTTTTATCTAACTATTGTTTTAAGTTTTGCATTGTCTTTATCAAGTGTCACAAGCATTACCCAATTTTTGCACTAACGGTCGTCAATGTGGCGACTCTCTCCACTTGCTTCATTTTCCTTTAGTTTGATTGATTACTACACTTGTTTCACTTGCATGCATCATCATTCAGTTTGATCTGCACTTAACATATCACCATCCTTTAGATTGCTTGATTTTACACTCCCCTTGGGCAAATCTAGGCTTCCCTTGCCCAAATCTCGCTTTCCCTTTGAATCACTGCACATTCTGGGAGATTAAGGCCTCTGCCTTGGCTTCTGGAACTGTACAAAGGTTGCCTTAGCTTGGTTCCAACTGCGCAGTTACAAGAGTCAATCTCCTAGTCCTGGCCACTGAGACTGTGCAATGCGCAATATCTTCTTGTGAGTGCCCAGACTCAACTAGGCATTGCATAGTTCTAGTGAGCAAGCCTCCCCCACTGACTGTTGGCACTATGTAATGCACAGTTCCAGTAGGCATCCAGTGACCAATCACCTATGTGAACCAGAATTGTGCAATCTCTCACAACATTAGCTCAGTTTGTTTCTTGATCTTGTCTTGAAGTGCTTTTTGTTTTAAGATAACATTTGCATGCCATGAGTGTCCTCTCTGTCTCTAGGTACAAAAATTGTTGAGCATCTCTCTAGCAGTTACAGTTAACATGGCTTCCAAGAGAGCTGCATCAAAGGAAACTGTCGAGAGTAGTACTGGGGAAGAAGTTGAGCAGGTGTCAGTTAACTTGCCAGTTTATGCAGACACTCAGTTGTTCATTGAGAAGGGCATCAAGTTGACATGGCAACAGATCAAGGATAATTTTGCAGAGGACTTCAAGGAAGACTTAGAGGATCGACATGTTTATATCAGTATCCAGTGGTCAGTGTTATACAAGGTTGCATGCAAGTACCCCGTCTTCCAATGCATGGACATTATCATTTGGATTATCTCACACACAGATCTAGAGACTATGACATTGAGCAGTGTCAGCGGGATAGATCTTGCCACCTTCAGGGCAGAGAACTATCATCAAATGTATCATTTACCTCAACCGGCGAGGTGCATGGACACACTTTTCTATGCCACCCACAACTAGGTGAACACGAGAGATATAGTCAAGCGCTGGGTGAAAGAGTCGTCAAAGTTCAGACAGACACCCAATCATGTTTACAAGAAAAAGTCTCTCAGGAAGGCCTACTAGTTCTTGATCATCTTTGCATGCCGAATATACGGTCAAGAGAGCACAGAGACCTTTCCTGAAGGTTGGGTAGTTGTATTGGACTAGTTGGTGAGTGATGGAAGGCCATTCAATTGGTCGGACTTGTTGGCTTATCAGTTGAAAGTCCATGTGACTAACACTTAGAATCCACCCAAGGATGAGCAAGCGAGATTCTACATGTTCGCATACTTACTGGATGCAATATGTGCCCAACAACAGTTTCCTGGCATGAGATGGACATGGATACCAAAAGAGATTGCCGTCAACATTTATTGCAAGTTGCTTTTCGACTTTAGCTAGCGAGGAGTAATGGCAAGACTGACTGACCATTTCATCATCTTGTTGTACAAGTTGATCTTTGAGGAGGATCCATCTTGCATGTCCTAAGAAGCAATGGAGGTGATACTTAACATTACAGATTGGTATGCCTCATTTGGTGGCACCTTCATCAGAGTGTTTGGCAGAGAGAAGACTCTGCATTTTCTACTAAGGTATGCCACAGACAAGCTGGTTATGCAAGAGGTCTCATATCACCTCTCCATAAGGTTATCAACAGGACTGCATAGGAAGAAGAAGGCACCATGGCCCACTCTTCCTTTGCAGATCAGGTTATACGAAATTAAGAGCTTGAAAGATGTGGATGTCGAAGCTACAGAGATATTGAAGTTTGAGTTTGACACCAAGGGATTTAATCCATATGATCCCCACGATATTTGCAAGAACCATTGTGCGAAGGTGTACTATCCATGGATCCATGGGAAATTTTAATGGCACAAGGAGGACCCTTGGAGATACTGTTATAATGACTCCAAGCTCCATGAGCCGGCTAGTATAGCCACAAGATGGAAGGCTACTCTGCAGGCAACAACAACGCAGGAAGCAACAACAACAACAACAATAAGCATCAATCCAGCGCAACACAAGGGCAAGAGGAAGATTGTAGAGAACCCAGAGGCAGAGCAAAGCTAAAGTTGAGAGCAGATCCTATCACTGAGAAAGTAGTTTTGGCAACGGAGGAAAAAAGGGAGTAGCAGATAAAGAGGGCAGAGCGAAGGAAGAAAGAAAAGAAAAAGTTGCATGAAGCAGAACTAAAATTGTAGGAAATGGAGAAGAAGTTGAAGGAAGAGCAAGAGTTGAGAAGGAGAGAAAGGAAAGAGAAGCAAAAGCAGGTGGAAGAAGAAAGGCAAGGCGTGATGATGGAGCAAACAACACACATACAGGTTGAGGAGTCTAAAAAACCAGAAGCTGAAGAAGAGGGTGAAAAGATGCAGGATCAGGATTTTTCTCAGCAGATTGAGAAACTAATTGAAGTGACAGACATGGAGTTGGGGGATGAGCCACAAAATGAAGACATCGACCTTATGCCAAGAGCACCTGAGGTCACCTCTCAGTCTCCACCACCTCCAGTGTCGGAACCAGTCCCGAGCGAGCAAGGAGAGGTTGTTCTCCTTGATGATGATCCAGTTATGGATGTGTACAATCTTTCATTTGATGAGTTGCAGAAGAAGATTGTACAAGCACAGAGGAAACAATTTCTGGATGATCACGTGTCACCTACATTCATGAAGGAAAGGGTGATAGTGTCAGATGTCAGAAAGCATCTAGCTACAATTGTCGATGTCACCTTGGCTTATGCAGGAGCAATGAGCTCAAATGTTAAGTTCTCGTTGCCCGAGAATGAACAAATGGAAAATAACTTGCAGGTGGCAAGGCAAGAGGCAGAACAACTCATAGAACAGAGCGCAGTTTCTGCAATGGAAGAGATGAGGAAAATGATACTTGATGAAGTATCAACACTTGAGACTACCATGCGGAAGCTCTATGACGGATTCATCACCGTGCATAAAGCAGTTTTCCATGTGCATGGCTTACAACAGTGGAGCAAAGAGTTTGTTCAAACTCTTAGGAACATACATGCTACCATCGCCCATGTGCAAGAGTGGACAATGTGGTATAAAGGGGCCCCGCTTCACTTGTCAAACATGATGAAGCATTAGGCAAAGCTAGAGAAAGCAAGGGTATGGATGTTGATCCAAAACTATGAGCAACTCGCCCCATTCATCACCAACATACATGCCTCATATGCATAGTTGTACAAGAGTTTGGATGTCATGGTGAGAATGCACAAGATCCCTTCAATCAGTTCCCTCACCAAGGCTAAACACAAGAACCAAGTTTGGCTAGAGATCGATAGGTACATGGAGCAACTAAGGCGAGAGGCCACCAGGGATGACTTGGAGCTCAGCGCACATAACATGCATAAGTACATTGGTGGTCCCGTCATGGTCAACACCATGTTGCACATGCTTCAGGACGAGTTGGATACAGGTTCCAAGACCATATACCCAGATGCTATGGAGGCAAGAGTCTACTATTAGAAAGACACCATCAAGCAGTTTGGGGACATCATCACACAATACCAAGTTTTGCATGAGTACATGACCGAGAAGCACCAAGTGAAGGTTTTCGAGTTGGTCTTTCCCCAAACTTTAGAATCATAGTGTTTTGTCTTGTTAGGCTATCTCTAGCCTATTTTGTCTCACATGGGTACATGTGGAAAATGTAATATTATTTGTAAATATGTTGTAAGTGAAATTCCAAGTCTCATTAGTGGAATGTGAAAGGTCATCATATTATGTAATGATTTATTTGTAAATAAGTTGAAGAGTCATGAGGGTAGTCAAAGAGTCACAAAGGGGAATGTCAAGGGTCACCCCACCCGTTGTTATAAATAAAACCTCATAACTCATAGAACGGACTTTTGGGAGCCAAGCTTTTGGCTAGGCTTAGGCTTAGAAAAGGCTTGGCAGTATTTTGACGAGCCTTGGCTTCTCCACAGCGTAGAGCAAATATACTTCTTTGGAGGAGCAGGTGTTCTTGTAATGTTCAACTATTGGGGCTAGTGGTCGTCGATGGTGTATGTATGGATGAAAATTTCACTTATAACAATAATATTAAAGCCAACACACTTTCATGCATATGTTGATATTGTAGTTTCACTATTCTAGTTGCTTTAGCAATGTATGTTGTTTAACTTACGCATTTGCTTATGAAATATTTTGTATGCAATTGTACAAATCTTGTTGAATGTGTGTTGTTGGATTAACCCATCACTTTAATTTGTGGACTATTCCGCATTTTAGCCTATGATGTCATTCCGCTTGTGTGTTCCTTTCAAGCTGCATACTATTACAGGCTTCTAAGGGGCACACTTCCTTTTCCCCTTTGTGTGTTAGAACCCCCATGCATCACACTTGATTCGCCGCAAGGTCACACACTTGCTTCAACCCAAAGTTATCATACTTATCTCTACGCACTACTGTGGTCAAGGCATTACATTACCACCCACTACTGGGACTCCTACTCCAAATAGTCTGAGGTCTAGTTGGGACTTCTTACCGAGGAGATCCCTTGAATGTTGGCGGGTCCAAGACAGTCAACAGGAGGCTACTTGAGCCAAATTAAAAATGCCAAGCCTTTGAAGGGATGTAACCAAATTCTTAGTAGTTTGTAAGCATCTGCACTACCCACCCAAGGATCAACTCCAATCTTAACTCCCTTGATTACCTACTCTTTAGGTTAACCAAAGGCTAGGTTTATTTCGACCGTTAATACCTATAAATAAATGGGTATCTCAATCCCACTGTATGATCTTGTGAAATGGTGATTCACTCATTTGGTTACACATTGAGTATTTTGGTAACAAGTATACCCACCTAAATTGAGAGATTTGCATTTGTTGTGTGGAGTCTTATATTGTCCTTCAATACTATTCTAAATCTCAACATTTACATGATGGTCCATTTACAAAATAGGGATATCAAAATGGGGTATTACATATTTTTAGATTTATCAATGATCTTCAATGTAATCAATTTGCTTGTTAAAGAATGAGTCATAGAGTAATTAAAAAATCAATTAAAGTGGAAGCCCTTATTAAAGGCAAATTGAAACTCAACTTTAATGAAGCAATAAGGGGCAACATAGGTTTAGCAAAGGCATAATGATATTCTTTGAAATGAATGAGGTAAGATTATATTTAAATACTACAATATTTTGGACGAGACTACGAAGAGTGCTTATAAGAGAAATAACACTCTTTCAAGCCTAAAATCCACAAAATAAAAATGAAATATATTTCACAAATTAATCTAGCACCAAAATAATAACAATAAAATAACATATTTAGAAATCCAAAGCAAATGAATTATCAACATTATTAATTTGCAAATAACACCATTGATCTATGTTTAAACTTGTTCTAGAACCTAGAACTTTTTAGACACAAAAGTTGAAAAAAACTCTCCAAAACTCCTCTTTCACTTCCCTTCATATGCTTTTTATTAAATAGTGGTAAGTGTAACTACCTCATAATCTCCCGAGGCAAATATCTCCTCTTTTGTAAATCTTTGTCATTGTTTTGTATCCCAATTTGGTTGTGAAATCTTCCAATGTTGGATTATTATTATGCAAAAAGCAAAATAATAATTGTAAGTATCAAAGTGAAATTACTTTTTATTTGGGTATGGGCCAGACAAAGCCCCTTATGCTCTGAGGCTCACACCAGCATGGAGGGTCAATGCGAACTTCCCAATGTAGCAAACTTGATTGGGAGCTAATAGAAGCGATCAGTCCTTGGGAGAGTGTATGGTACTCAAACACGAACAAGAATGGTTAATCAGAAGAAACAAGAATGAAATCAGTCATTATGAATTTAGAGTTGGGAATTCTAGGTTATGTCTGCTTTTCAGTCTTTCGCAGGGGTTCAACTTTAACTCTGTCCCTATTTAGTACCCATGTTCTAACTTCTCACTATAGATTGTGGATGCTAGCGAGGCAAGTTTAACTGAAGAGGTTGCATATATGCAAATGCTACTCTGTTATAGTCTTCGGCAAATCGTTCTTTCTAAGATAAGTTTGTTTTGTTTTTGTTCTTCCCATTCAAGAAACTTCAACTGATTACTTTTGTTTTTCTATCTTCTTCAATCTTTTCTCCCGACAGAGCAACATAAATAGTGGTAACAACCCTAAAATCATACAAATTTTCATTTAAATGGAAGCAAATATTGTCAATCTGAGCAGAGAAGTCCTAGACAAATGATTTATATATACCTATTACAGGTTCACTACACAGTGTACACAAGTTGTTCCAAATGCTACAAGAGACTTGATTGTAGCAAAAAAAACGTGGCTAGTTTGACCCAGCAGAACTCATGTTGTTTTGCTGCCGGGAAAGATTCCTGATATGCTCAACAAATGTGTCAATATTAGTTTGTGAGGAACCACCGGGCATAACTGCCTTGATTGCAGCTTCCTTGAGTTTGGCAGCATTCTTCCTTAATTCCCTTCCTTCATATCCTTGCATGAGCCTTCTCACCACTTTCTCTATCTCAACAGACTTTATCAAACCATTTTCATCAGCTTTACCCTCTAAATCCATGCCTACTTTCCACATATCCCTTGAAAACCTGCAGTTGAGAAACTGTTCTGACCAGTAGGGCCACCCAATCATGGGGACACCCATGCTGATGCTTTCAATGGTGGAGTTCCAACCATTGTGGGTTAAGAATCCCCCCACAGAGGGATGAGGTGCCCATGTCACAAGCTTGATCTTTAATGCAATGTAAATAGTCCTCAGTGAGTGCTGCACACTCGCCTTCAACGAGGTCTGGACGAATGACCCACAGGAAGGGCTGCTCACTACCTGCCAATCCCAAAGCTAATTCCTGTAGTTGTGCTCTTGACACAAGTATAAAGCTTCCAAATGAAACATACAGAACAAATGTCGGTGCCTGCTTCTCTAGCCATCTCATGCACTCCTCATTCTCCTCCCACAAGCTTGTTCTGATTATATCTTTTGGAAAAGAGCGTTCTCCTTGCAGGAATTCCCCGAGGAAAACAGGTCCTACTGCTTGTGCAGGGTACCCCTGTGATAGGGCTTGTATAGATTCTGCCCCTTCAAGCTCCTCAAATGTATTCACTAGAACCCAATCTGCCTTATTCTGGATTTCGCTTTCATAAACTTGGGTATGAAACATGAGATTAGAAGAGAATTCCTTTCGATAAAAAGAACGAAGATCTTTTGGCAAGAGTGGCGGGATACCTGGTAGGCAGGTGATGAGCTTGGTGGGATTTTTGACATCCTCTGCTGCAAAAACAAACAGGAGATAATCAGTGATGCTGACATTGGAATTGGGGAAGCTTTTGTAGAGTTTCTAAGGCTTGATCAATGCATTAGGAATTCTTCGTCTTTACTGAATTGAAGATGGATGTTTCATAATTTCAACAGATTATTTAGTATAATATCAAATGTCCAGTTTGTTTGCCAACATTTAAATTAAGCAGTGTGGATATGGCAATCGTTATTACAATTCAGGATATAAGACTGGTTTAAGATGTGTGTTTTCTCTGCATCACTCAAAAGATTGCAGGTCTTTCTTTTTTAAAGCAGCAAAAACAACAATATCATAGACAGATACTGCCAGTTACATGAAATGAAATATGTTAAAGCTGCCTGTTTTTGAAGAAGCTGTTAAACTTTGTAACAGACGGTTAAATGGAATGTTTCTTCTGTTACAACTGAAGCAGAGGAACTACAAAATATATAAAAGCCTGGGTTTAGGCATATTGTGAGACTTTGGGATTGGGAGAGAAAGGATTCCCTCATGGACAAATTCTATTTTGGTTTTGTGATTGCTGCAAGGAGCCCTGGAATTTGTCTTGTAACTTGTTTATCCTCCAAAATCTATGTCCGATTTTATGTTTATAACCTTGCCTCTGCTCGTGTAACACATTGAAGATTACATTCACAAGGATTCTTAATCCGGAAAACGACAAGACTAAAAGAGGCATGCAATATGTACAATTAGCAGGTCCTACTCAACATTGTTGGTTTCCTGCCTGAGGACCACTTCACAGTAGAGGATAAAATGGGGCTAGGCTGAAGGTTTGACAGTCATTTAAACTTATTTTATCGCATAGACAAGCAAATATACAATTTAAGGAGCCACCAATGTACACATACAACCTAAGCAAATTTTTAAAGAGCCATTATTTTCTCCCAATATAGAAACATTGTTGAATCTTCATAATTTTCAAAATATAACTATAAATTTTTAAAATTTTAAGGATTTTACTTATTTCGTAAAAAACATGGTGGGTTAAATTTGGACCAATAATCATTTTCAAGTACAGAATCATTGTGGAAAAATTTATTAGGAATATTTTTGGTTCTAATATTTGATAGGCAGCAGCCCATTGATTTGTGTGGAACTGTGAAGTTGAGATACGCATCCTTGAGCTTGACAGTGGAGATATGTATCCTTCGTGGTACACATAGCCTTGAGGGTAAGTTCAAGCGGCAGGCCATTGATTTGTGCAAACTTTGTGAAGTTGAGATACACATCCTTCCTTCACAATGGAGACATGCATCTTCAAGTTTCACAACATTGAGATACACATATTCTCGAGGGTAGGTTTAGTTTAAATGGTCATGAATTAGATGTGGGACATTTCTCTCAAAGTTGGGGGTCATGCATTTGAGTCTCTTCATCCTCTTAGAATTAGGCTCCGTAATCAATGTCAACAGTTTACCCTCTTTATCATCCACTGAATAATAGAAAAATACTCAAAAGATTTTCTGGAAAATGTTTTTCTTGAAAAATGCCTTAAATACACATCATATGTAAAATTAGATGTATTTCTTGTATTTATAATTCAATGTATCCAATGCACCTTCAAAATATGTCATTATACAGAGTTCTCTCATGTAATATAGAGTTGATGACTTACCACCACCCATATTGTAAAATGCACCTCACTTTTTTTCGGTACACTTATTGTTTTGAATTGTCATAAACATTTTTCTTGAACCGCAGGGCCAGGCATCAATTTATTCAGTGAACAGAAAAGATAGTTCTGAAGTTGGATTGTTTCCTTGAGTATTCTAGAATGGATTGTTTCCTTGAGTATTCTAGAAAAGATGCTAGGCGAATAAATCATCATTTAAAACTTTGAACGGAAACAGGATTCTAGTAACAGATTCTCAGGTTTGTAACTTGCCTAGATAATAAATAATGAGAGGTTTGTAACTGGCTTTTTTTAATTTTAAAATTGTTAATAAAACGATTTATACTAATTGTTATCTAAACACTTCATAGTTTTTATTTTGATAAACTACATTTATCTTTTTAGATGGGTATTTATTCTAAATTCAATGTTTTTGTACTAACATCTATTTTAAATTCAATGTACCCACAATCTCGATGACTCTGTATAGATATCAGAATAGAAGCAAAAAGCTAGATGGAATACAGGTGATGATGGAAGGCACAGTACAATCATACTATCACCTACAATAATATCAATAGTCTGTATTGTGGGGCTTCATGTGTCACACCTTTATTATAACGATTGAGACATATGGTAATATTCATTAATACTCACTATCAATAAGTTATAATTTATAAAACAAATATTAAACACCATGCAGTAAATAAATGATTGATTTACTGTCTTTCAATTTTGTTCATCCCATAAATCAGATTAATATTATAATATATAATAGGCTTAAAAAAAATAAGATTAATATTATAATATATAATAGGCTTAAAAAAATAAATCAATCATTAAGTTAATATTTTGCTATCATTTACCATATTTATCCAAACTGCACCTAAACAACCATTAACCTTAAGAATGCATAACTAAATTTACATAAATGACCAGATTGATACATTTTGAAATCCTATAAGGTGCATATCATATTCGGGGTGACATGTGTTTAGGTAGTCAGTGGCCACAGAAAGGATATATTGTAATAGAGGAGTGCATGTTATACCTTTGACGGGAATGAATCCTTGGGAAATGAGTAGTTGGGTATTGGCCTGAGCAACTGATGCAGCTGCACAGTAAGGCCAGAACACCACCCTGGGAAGTTTAAGACTGGCTGCTACTTGGTGCGTAGAGGCGAAAAAACTGTCAGAGAGAATACAAGTGATAGGGGGACCATCCTCGTTTACTTTCCGGAGGATTTGCTCCATGACTGGTCCTACTTTGGTCTGCAATGCCTCGAACAATTCTCCAATCTTAGTGGCGCCTCCCCCATCAGGTAGCATTCCATCTGGCATGACCTGGAAGCGAATGTGCAAGCCGTGATGGTCTTGCAGAACGGCAGATATCTCCTGGTGAGGGCGCCTGAAAATCCGGTGGTGAGAAAGGTGATGAGAAGGCCGCGGGCAGCGAGTGTTTTGGAAAAATGCATAAGAGCGTTGATGTGGGCCTGTGCTGGGAATGGAACCACCACCACGTGTGGACGATGCAGACAGGACGAGTCCGCCATTGTCATGACCCTTGCTCTTCTTAGATTACGATCAGTCTTGTTGGAGGACGAGAACCATGGCTCTCCGCCACCACAGATCATACAATATTGTAGAGTGACCAAGGAAACCAGACGATAAGATATGCATGTTGGAAAGACTGAATTAAAAAAAAAAAAAACACACACACAATTATAAGAAAAATAATAAAAAGTTGTGGGTTTTTGTTTATATTTTAAATATTTTTTTTGGGTACGGAGCAGGGTTCAAAATTGTTTTTGTTTGGTTAAAATTGCTTTTGTTTTGTTAAGGGCTTGTTTTTCTAGGACTTATTTGTTTAGCGAAGAGTTTATCAAATAGGTTAACAGTTTAAGACCCAAACAAAAGCATCTTGCAAGAGCAAAAGTTTAATTTTTTCTTTACTTGATAGCAACTAGTAATGATTGGCCCCATTACTGGTTTGACAGTTGAGTTATGATAAATTTTCACTATATCATAAACAAATAACATTAATCTTATATAAAATTTAAAAAAATAATAAATAATAATTTAATTTAAGATTTTTTTAAATTAGATAAATAAATGTTTATATTTTATATTTTTAATTATTTTTATTTATGATGATGATGATGGAGGTGGTGGTTAACCTCTGTTGAGACCAAAAATTGGTTTATGGGACTTAAAGAAACAAATTATTTATTTTGATTTAAGATTTTATTCCTATGCTCAAAAAGATTGGAGAGAAGCCTCCCAAACTCACTATAATTTTGACATTGTAAAAGGCTAGGAAAATCAGTGTTGTAACAAAGATTATATCCTTCCTAATAATTTGATTATTAAAATTAATTATTTTTGTTTATAAAATAAATATCAAATTTTTCATAATAATTTGATTATTAAAATTTATTAAGAAATTTATACTTTATCTTTATTTATTTGATTATTAACTTTATTTTTATTTATTTATTGGAACTTATGAATTAAAAAAAATAAATGAGTTGATATCATAAATGATTTGACGCGCGTACCATTCTCTCTCTAAGTGTTACTGCTACCTTTAATGTCACTGCCACCTTTAATGTTTATATGTGAGTTTATAATTATGCATTTGATTTAATATTTTTACTTTCAATTATTAAAATAATTAGGGCCACCATATAAAAATTCAAATTCAATAGGGTTAAATACAAAGAAGCATTAATTTATCACAAACATTAAAATATTTATTTAAATATTAAATTAATTATAGTAATGATATGAAAATTTAAATTAATTATAGTAATGATATGAAAATTTATATTATAGGTGGTAAGAAATATTAATTCATTATAAATATTAAAATATATATTTTATGGTATATATCATATTGATAAGATTAAACAAAATCATAAAAATTAATTAAATTAAGATTTTTGTTTTTTAAATTATTATTAATAACAATTATAAAAAAAATAATATATGAGTTAAACATCTATAAATCTTTTACTTTATCATGAAGATTCTTAATTTGTATATAAGTTTTCTTATAATATTATAGACTAATATCATGGCTTCTCAATATCAAGTTTAAAAAATCATAATTTATTTTATATAATATTTTTTTAATTAATCAATTTAATTAAAGTGGTAGAAACGAGGCAACTACTTTTAAGATAAATCTCAACCTTTTGTGAATACTAATAAGAATATTGTAGAGTATGCTATAAAGGTTAAATCCCTATCATTTACTTAATAATTATTGATAACTAAATTAAAATTATGGAATTTCTATTCCAAAATAGACTAACCTATCAACAACGTAATTAAATCAATTATTAAGTAATTAAAATATCTAAAATAATCAGTGTATGATTTTTAAAATGTAATTTTCTATTATTATTAAATATCTTTAAATTTTAAATTTGTTTCTTTATTAAAAATAATTTTATTAACTAATCAAATACAATTTTAAATTCTACTCTTATATATTCATGTTCAATATTGCATTCAAATTATTTCTCCTATCCCTTTCAACAAAATAAATCTCCCACAACATTATTATTTCACTATTTATGTTTGTTAAAAAAATCATATTATTGAATATAGTGAGTGTCACATTTTTAGGTCACCGTGTCACCACTTTAAGTTATATATATATAAAATCTTCATTGTACTAAACAAGCTCCTTACTTGGGTTAGCTAAAATGGTTATCCTTGTTTGCTCAAATTAACTAAAAGATTTAACAAATTGTATTGAATAATTATGACCACTAACATTAAACCATCATGTTTTTAGTTTATTACCCACCAAAAGTGGGTGACATCATAGGAAATTTTTTTCTCCCATCATATATTCTTGTTGGCCAACCAACAACCCTTGATAGCCACTAGTAGCCGATGACTATGTGCCATTCATATCTCTGCCACCTGCATCAATTGGATGTTTCCTTGCCTATTTGGCAAGAGCACATGTTGGAAGGTGGGCTTGTTATTAAAAGGTACTTTATTCTTTTTTCAATTGGGTGCTTATGCTTGCTTGTATTTTGGGCATTTGACATGGACTATGGGGTAACCTAGAAAGAAGAAGGGTTTTGACCATCATTTTGTTCCCTCACCTCAAATGGGGGGTTAATCTTTCATCCTACTCCAGTGGGACCTCCCCCAATGGCTCAATAGGTATAGGAGGGGCACTATTTGGAAACTTCGATTGAGATAGTGTAGTCCCATCTCTCCCTATTCCATAATTACCGCTTTCCATCTCACATTACAACCCGATATTCCACCTCCTTTCTTCGGGTTCAACTGATCATTGGTCCTCTGGGATCTGGCACCGTACATCCTCATACTTAGGTAGGTCCCGAAACTTGGCCCATGGTGGATGATGTAACTAAAAGAACAAGAAAACGCATATGATGGCCATAAGAAAAAACAAAAGAGGATCAAAATGCCAAAGATGGTCGAGACATACACATTAACACATGAGCAAAAGCTGGCATGAGCTCTACCTCACTCATCATGCCCATCACCCATTTCCTGAGTACGTGTTGCTCTTCGTATTATGAGAAGGAACCGTTGCATGTCCGAACCCCTAGTGGGCAATGAGTTGCCTCATCCATAATGGGGCAATAACTGTTATACATCATATAAAGCAATCTCTAACCCTTTGAGCTAGGAGAAATAATACAATGAAAGATCAAGAAAAAGTAAAAGGTGCACAAGAGGGGTGGAAAAAAAAGGCCAAGTTGGTAACTCATGCATCCACGATTTCTCCCTCCCTGCAACTGTACACTAAGGTTGAGGAGACCATCATTGTTGGTCCCTTTGACCATGGCACTTGGCTATGAAGTCTTCTCTCCTTTGTTCCATCATTATTCACATGACACCTATTAATTGAAGAATGGACCAAGGACATGCCACTTCCTCTTCGGGGCTAGAAACACCTAATAGGGTGGTCTACTAACCACTCCTACCTTGGGAGGTAACACCATTGTGAGTTCAAAACCTTAATTATGGAAGGGGAACCTTATTTGAAATGTCAAATTACCCATTACTTTCAAGCTTGGTTCACTTAGATGAAAAAATGATTAAATGTACCTAACGATGTAGTTACTAACATTGGATATTGTGTGTAATTTCCAGATGGCTCCACATCCTTGACTTGGGCAACTTAACTAGGGCCCAAGTCTTTTAGAGGGGCATATTGACACCCACGGGTGGAGCATTGAGAGACACGAGACTCCAAGTAGCATTAGAGCATCATACATAGCCATGGGCATCTCCAACACCCACAACATTCCAACACTTTTCCCTACATTGATGAATTTTAAGGGATGATGCACCTAGGCCCAACATGCCCCCAACCACTTTAGCACTTCATGAGGGGTTGGCAGCTGATATAAGGCCTAGAGGAGGATGGTCTCACATCTTGAGACATGGGAGGGCTAGCACCCCCTTGAAAGCCCCTAATGTTAGAGTAGAGACAAACATTTTGACCACCTAGAGACCCATGAGACCACTTTTGTGCCCCAAAATCAAAATTGGGGTGCACAAAGGAGATTGATAGAGACCTAAGGGCCAAACTTTAGGAGATGATTTTAGAGGGCTTTAACTCACATCTTGGCACTAATAAGCCTCAACACTAGCCCTAGAAGGGCTCACACATGCATGGCATCATCATTTCTCTCACCTACAACTCACACGTGTGGGCTAGAGTTATGTTTATTCATTGGCTACTAGGTTTACTTGTGATCTAGCTTGTTACTTGCACATTATTTTATGATTTTTAGGGGCATTAAGATAGAATAGATCTTATGACTCCTCATATAAATATAGGACCTTAATCATTTATAACAATTCATCATCACAACTTGAAGATTTTGACCTATCTTTAGAGAATTTCAACCCCCTTTTCTTATGCTAGAGATGTGACCTATGAATGCACTTTGATATTTGGAGCAAAATGTTTGTCTTTGGAGCTATTAGCTTGGATCTATGGAAAGGATATCATGCATGTTATCTTGTAAGTGAGCTATTTTTTTGAGTAAATATTTTTATTTATGTGTAATGTATGGAATGCATTGAATCTAGGGTTTCTTTTGTGCCCTAATTTATTGAAAGAATCTAGATGCCATTATTGCATACATTATTAATGGATAATATGCAAATGATAATCCTAGTGGTGAATTTTAACTAGCTTTCCCGTGGAAACTCTTGGTTCATCTCAATATGTAATTGTTAGAATTTTGTATGCTAGGGCATCATTTATCCTTTATCCTTAACAACGTTTTGGTCATTTAATCAATTCATAGACTCCATTCACTGAAGGATAAGGCACTAGCCCTCCTTTTTTGATGATCACTTTAACTTAAATCAATATTTTTCTCGCTCCTCTCCTTGTCCTAATTCAACCCCTTTAAGGCCATGTGGCCAAGATAAGGCTTGGTGCAAACTCCCAAGGAAGAGGAATTTCTAGAGTTGGAGAGTCTAAATTCAAAGAGGAGAGTGGTTGCCACAAAATCCCTTCTTTTGATAGGAATTCACTTCAATTTCATCCATAAATTTCTTTGTTGTAGTTACTAACCTTAAACTAACCCTATTTTGGATTTAACTTCAACCCGATGGCTTATTTGAGGGTTTCCTATGCCTTGATCTTGATTATATACATTGTTGGAAATCCTTTCTCCTTGCCTTGACCTTTGGCCATCCCAAAACTTAACCCACTAATCAAGCCCCTGGTCTTGTGCCTCATCTAATAGGCCTCTATCAATAAAGAAAATTGTGTCATATTGCAACCTTGCGCCTAAATTGCGACTATCTTATAGAAGACCTCATTGTGTCACCCTGCACATTGACCTCAAAATACCCACTAGGTGACCTTCTCACATACCGGGACTCCTCCCATCAGTGAAATTCCATAATGAGAGGGGGGGGGGGGGGGGGGGGTTTGCTGTAGTGACACTAGGCTATCACCTCATTGTTGTCATTTTCTCTAGTGTTAACCTTGTAGGGTGCCCCTCTCCAAGGCCTGTTAGATTTTTGCAACAATATTTTTGGCACCATTGCTAGGGATGAAGCAAGTCTGCCTTTATGAAATTTGAATATTTAGCTTCATCCCTAATGATAAGATAAATATTTTTCTAGTGACTTCGTTGAAAGAATGAAGCCCTTGTTCTTTATTGAACTCCAAAATCTAATGCTTGTAGGGTAGAGCAAGCATTTCTCAAGGCATTTTAAATTCCCCCTAGAGGCTCCCCATTCTTTTCTATGCAAGACTTGAGGCAATGGCTCCTTGGAATTTGCATGAGATGTTCCCTACTTTGGATGTCAAAGGAATCCGTGTATATCCAAATCGGTCGAATGCAAATTATATGAATAATTTCCCAAAATTCAATGATGATCCTTCTTTAGCGCTAGATCATGTTGTAAAAATTTTCAAGTATACCTTGGAGATCAACATGGTTCATGAGGATGATCTCATGTGGCTCTTCATTAACTAATATGGGGAAGTTCAAAGGGATTGGCTTCAACAATGCAAACCAAAGAGCATCCCTTCTGTTGCGGTCTTTATTTAAGAATTCCTAAAGTATTGGGGACCAATGGGTCATGTTGAGGATGCCATCCAAGACTTGACTATTTCCCTCCAAGAAGAAGGCCTTGTCAGCCACAATGAAAAAGTTGAAGAAGGTCATTTCCATCCAACAAAAGGAATCACCCTTGATCATCTTGATTATTCTAGCGATGAGGAAGAATACCTTGAGCAAGATTCCTCCCTTGATCATCTAGAATAACACTTTGAAAGTGATATTGGAGATGGCCTCGAGGATTGTATGCCTGAGTTTGCTCTTCAAGGAAAATTCATGAGCTTGATTGATGAATTCTCTATTATTTGGTTGTAAAAGAAAATCTGATGGCATAATTTGGTTTATTATCTTTTGATAAATAAGTAAATGATTGGTTTATTGTCTTTCAATCTTGTTCATCCCATAGAACTAATGTAATATTTAATGAACAAGACTAATATTTAATAGGCTAGGAAAAAAAATGAGTAAGCCAATCACTAACTTAACACTTTACCATCATTTACAATGTTTATCCAAACCACATCTGAACAACCTATACTTTATGATGTGAACCTTAAGAATGTATTACTAAATTTACATAGATGACCAGATTGATACATTTTGAAATCCTATAAGGTGCATATCATATTCGGGGTGACATGGGTCTAGGTAATTAGTGGCCACATAAAGGACATAAAGGATATATTGTAATAAAGGAGTGCATATTATACCTTTGACGAGAATGAATCCTTGGAAATGAGTAGTTGAGTATTGGCCTGAGCAACTGAAGCAGCTGCATAGTAAAGCCAGAACACCACCCTGGGCGAACTTTAAGACTGACTGCTACTTGGTGTGTAGAGGCGAAAAACTATCAAAGAGAATATAAGTGTTAGGGGGTCCCTCCTCGTTTACTTTCTGGAGGATTTGCTCCATGCTTGATCCTACTTTGGTCTGAAATGCCTCAAACAATTATCCAATCTTAGTGGCGCCTCCACCATCAGGTAGCATTCCATTTGGCATCACCTGAAAGCGAATGTGCAAGCCGTGATGGTCTTGCAAGATGGCAGATATCTCCTGGCGAGGGCGCTTGAAAATCCGGTGGTGGAGGCGTTCAGTGGTGAGAAGCATGATGAAAAGGCCGCGGACAACGAGTGTTTTGGAAAAATGCATAAGAACGTTGATGTGGCCCTGTGCTGGGAGTGGAACCACCACCACGCCTGGACGATGCAGACAGGACGAGTCCGCCATTTTCATGACCCTTGTTCTTCTTAGATTAAGATCAGTCTTGTTAGAGGACGAGAACCATGGCTCTCCTCCACCACAGATAATACACTATGGTAGAGTGATAAAGGAAACCAGATGATAAGATAGGTATGTTGGAAAGACGATGAATCTTTTTTAAAAACACAATTATAATTTTATTTTTTTTAAATAGAAAAAGTTGTGTGTTTTTGTTTTTTGGTTTGGAGTATCATCTAAAATTGCCTTTATTTTGTTAAGAGTTTTCTCAGACTTGTTTGGTTAAGAGCTTGTCTTTTTTGGACATAAGGAAATAGGTTAACAACCCAAGACCCAAACAGAGGCATATGGTAGGAGTGACAGTTTCCCTGCCTCTTTACAGGTCACCCATGGGTAATTTTAGGTGGTGTGGTTTTCTTTGAATAATAGTGATCAGGCAACCTACATTTGCGAATAGCAACGAGTGATGGTTATCCCCATTAATGGTTTGACAATTGAATTATGATAAGTTTTCTTCATGTTAAAAAAAAAAATCCAAAAACAAATAACATTAAACTTATGTGAAATAATAATAATAATAATAATAATAATAATTTAATTTAATATTATTCTAAATTAAACATAAATATTTATATTTTATTCTTTCAAATTTTTTTTTATTATAAAATAAACACTGATTTTGCGCAATGATTTGATTATTAAAATATATTACGACATAGATACTTTATATCTTTTTACTCAAACTTATAACTTCTTTGAAAAAATGACTTGATATCATAAATGATTTGACACATGTACCGTTCTATAAGTGTTACTATCACTTTTAATGTTTAAACGTGAAAGTTTCTAATTATCCATTTGATTTAACATTCTTACTTTCAATTATTAAATTAATTAATGCAAATTATATAAAAATGCAAATTCATATTCAATAGGTGGTAAAAGTAGCTAAGCATTAACTTATCATAAACATCAAAATATTTATTTCATGATATATATCATATTGATAAGATTAAAAAGTTAATTAAATTTAGACTTTTGTTTTTAAATTATTATCATTATTAATTATAAAATGAATTAATATATGAGTTAAACATCTATACATACTCTATTTTATTATGAAGATTCTTAATCTATAAATAGGCTTTGTTATACTACTATATGTTAATACTATGGCTTATCAATGCCACATGTTCAAAAAACCGTAATTCCTTTCATATGACATTTTTTTAATTAATCAATTTAATTAAAATGGTAGAAAAAACATGACTACTTTTAAGATAAATCTAAACCTTTGATTTGTGAATACTACTAATAATATTTCATAATATGTTGTAAAGGTTAAATCCCTACCATTTACCTACAAAATATTGATAACTAAATTAAAATTATGGAATCCCAATTAAAAAATGAACAGGCCATCAACAATATAATTAAATCAATTGTTAAATAATTAAAATATCTAAAATAATTGATTTATGATTTTAAAATATAAATTTATATTATTATCAAATATCTTTAAATTTTTATTTTATTTATTAAAAATAATATTATCAACTAAACAAATATAATTTTAAATT
The DNA here is from genome assembly GCA_031772625.1 of Pinus tabuliformis. Lineage (NCBI taxonomy): Eukaryota > Viridiplantae > Streptophyta > Pinopsida > Pinales > Pinaceae > Pinus > Pinus tabuliformis. Next base: position 232,797,427 of record CM062805.1, read on the forward strand.
TTACTCTTATATCAATGTTCAATATTGCATTCAAATTATTTGTCTCCTATTCTTTTTTCAACAAAATAAATCTCCCACAATATTATTATTTCATTGTTTATGTTTATTAAAAGAAAACTTATTATTGAATATAGTGGGTCTCACATCTATAGGTCATCATGTCACCGCTATATATATATATATATATATATATATATATATATATATATATATATATATATATAATCTTTCTTGTACTAAACAAGCTTCTTATCCTTGTTTGCTCAGATTAATTGAAATATTTAGCAAATTGTAACATTAAATAATTACGACCACTAATATTAAACCATTGTGTTTGTAGTTTGTTACCACCAAAAGTGGATGACTCCATAGGAGAAAATTTTCTCCCATCATGCATTTCAATCCGTCATCTAGTAGCCCTTGATAGTCACTAGTAGCCGACGACGATATGTCATTCATATCTCCACCACCTACATCAATTGTATGTTTCCTTTCCCATTTGGCAAAATCATAGGTGGGCTTCTAATTAAAATGTACGTTATTCATTTTGCAATCGAGGGATTTTGCTTCCTTGTATTTTGAAAATTTGATATGGATTATGTGGTAACCTGGAAGGAAGAGGGGTTTTGACCATCATCTTATTCCCTCACCTCAAATGGGGGGTTAATATTTCATCATAGTCCAGTGGGACCTCCCCTAATGGCCCAATAGGTATAGGAGGGGTACTATTTGGAAACTCTGATTAAGATAGTGTAGTCCCATCTCTCTGTATTCCATAATTACCACTTCCATCTTACATTACAAGCCCCATAGTCCACCTCCCTTTTTTGGGTTCAACTAACCATTGGTTCTATGAGATCTAGCACCATAAATCCTCATGCCTAGGTAGGACCCAAAAAATGGCCCAGGGAGGTTGATGTAGCGAAAAGAACAAGAAAAAGTATATGATGGCCACAAGAAAAAAAAAGAAGATCAAAATGAAAAAGACGACCGAGACATACACATTAACACATGGGAAAAAGCTTGGCATGAGTTGTATCTCACTCATTATGGCCATCACTTGGTTCCTGAGCACATGTTGCTCTTCATACTATTTGAAATAACCCTTGCATGTCTTCACCCCTAGTGGACATTGAGTTGCTTCATCCTTAAGGCGGTAATAACTATAAAACATCATATAAAGTAAGCTCTAACCCTTTGATCTACGAGCAGTAATACAAAGAAAGATCAATAAAAAGTAAGGCATACAAGAGGAGTGGAAAAATAAAGGCCAAGTTGGTAACTCATGCATCTACGATTTCTCCCTCCCCGCATATGTACATTAGAGATGATGAGCCCATCATTGTTGGTCCATTTGACCATAACACTTGGCCATGAAGTCTTCTCTCCTCCATTCTATCATTATTCACATGACACCTATTAATTGAAGAGTGGACCAAGGACATGCCACATCCCCTTGGGGTTGGAAACACCTAATAAGGTGGTCTATTAACCACTCCCACTTAGGGAGGTAACACCATTGCGAGTTCAAAGCCTTAATTATGGAAGGGAAGCCTTATATGAAATGTCAAAATTCGCATTACTTTCAAGCTTGGTTCACTTGGATGCAAAAATGATTAATGTACCTAATGATGTAGTTGTTAACACTGGATATTGTGTGTAATTGCAAGGTGGTTCCACATCCTTGGCTTGGGCAACTTAACTGGGTCCCATGTCTTTTAAAGGATCATATTGACACCCACAAGTGGAGAGTTGAGAGCCACAGGAGTCCAAGCAATATTAGAGCATCATACATAGCCATGGGCACCTCCAACACTCACAACGTTCCAACACTTTTACCTATGTTGATGAATTTTATGGGATGATGCACCTAGGCCCAACATGCCCCCATTCGGTTTAGCACTTTATGAAGGGTTGGAAGCTAATCTAGGTCCTAGAGGAGGATGGTCTCACACCTTCACATTGAGACATGGGAGGGCTAACACCCCCTTCAAAGCCCCTAAAGTTATAACAGAGATAAGCATTTTGACCACCTAGAGACCACTTTTGTGCCCCAAAATCAAAACTAGGGTCCATAGAGGGAGATTGACAAAGACCTAAGGGCCAACCCTTAGGAGATGATTTTAGAGGGCTTCTACTCACACCTTGGCACTAAGAATCCTCAACAATAGCCCTATATGGGCTCACACATGCATATCATCATCCTTTCTCTCCCCTACGACTCACACATGTGGGATAGAGTTATGTTTATTCATTGGCTACTATGCCAGCTTGTTACTTGCACATTATTTTATGAATTTTAGGGGAATTAGGCTAAAATAGATCTTATGACTCCTCATATAAATAGAGGAGATATCATTTGTAACAATTCATCATCACAACTTGAAGATTTCGACCTCTCTTTAAAGAATTTTGGCCCTCTTTTTTTTGTGGTAGAGATGTGACCTATGAATGCACTTTGACATTTGGAGAAAAATGTTTGTCTTTGGAGATATTGTCTTGGATCTATGGAAAGGATATCATGCATGTTATCTTGTAAGTGAGCTATTTTGTTAGTAAATATTTTTCTTTATGTCTAATGTATGCAATGTGTTGAATCTAGGGTTTGAAATATGCCCTAATTTATTGGAATTTTTTTGATAGAATATATATGCTATTATTGCATACATTATTCATGGATAATATGTGAATGATAATCCTAGTGGTTATCTTTAACTAGCTCTCCCATGAAAATTATTGGTCCAACTCAATAGGTATTTGCTAGGGTTTTTTATGCTAGGGCATGATTAATCCTTCCTCCTTAGAAACTTGTTGGCCATTTAATCAACCCATAGACTCCATCCACCCAAGGATAAGGCACTGTAACTCCTTTTTTAATTATCACTTTAACTTAAATCTGTAAATTTTCTCCCTCCTCTCCTTGCCTTAATTTGGCCCCTTTAAGGCCAAGCAACCAAGCTAGGGCTTGGTGTGAATTTGTACGAAAGAGGAGTTTCCAGAGTTGGAGAGTCTAAATGCCAAGAGGAGAGTGTTTTCCAAAAAATTCCCTTCTTTTTGTAGAAATTGTTGATTTGTGTAGCTTTGGAGGTACTTCAAGCCCTAGGGTTCGGGGTTTAGAGGGAAGGGAAAATTTTAAGGATGGAAAATTATCTTGAATTTTAAAAACCCTAGCGGATCTCACTATCCCCTAATATGCAAACTGTAAAATATTTATTGATGTATTTGTAAAATTGTTCAAATTTATAATGATTTTACGTATACTCTCTATATAATGTTGGCGATTTTAGGGTAAAATAATTTTATATTGTAAAATTTGGGCGAATCATTTTTATAAAAAATGGAAATTGGCGAAATTTTTTTGGAAAAATCATGGAAAATTAGCACACCTGCGAATATTAGCCCCTAAAATTTTCCATGTCAGAGGGAAAAGTACCACAAGAGTCACTTGTGGGCTTGGAACCCAAGCATGGGGTTTTACACCAAATAGTGTTTTGGGCATTTCCATGGAGCACCTTGGACATGTGATGGCATGAGATGATAGAGGGTGGAAAGGAGAATCCAACGCTTTGAGAATCGTTGAATTCCGAGTTTTCCTTAGTGAGATATGAATTTTTGAAGTTAATTTTGGGATTGACACCATAAGAGTCAAGGTCAGCCTAAGGTTATTTTAGGCTTATGACAGTCGAACAACCCCTATTGTGACATTGAAGAAGCCCTTCATTTAGTGTATAAATGGAAGGTGGAGAGGAGGCATTTGAGTATCCAAAAGTGCAACACACAAGAAGGAAGAGAGCTCATTGGAGGACGATAATTCTCTGTGATAGCCGCAATAAGAAGAGGCTAGGGAAGTGAGGAGATCAAGGCTGTTTGAAGGGATAAACAGGGCACAAAGCTGTTGGAAGGAGGCTGAGGTTATTTGCTGGGTAGGCCGAGTTGGATACATCTCTTGCAAGTCTGTTTGGGCACTATTTTAAGGACATGGAACTAGTATGATGTTGGCCGTATGCTACAAGAGTATTTTGTGCTAGGCCACAAGCCATAGCACCATAGTTAGGGCTTGCATGGGGTGGATTAAGGGCTCAAATATGCCCAGAACAACAACATGCTAAGGGAGTTGTCTCATGAAGGTATGCCACAGATTTTGGAGGGTTCTTTGTGGACTTTTGAGTGGGTTGTGAAGGGTTCTTGCAGTATGATCAATTTCCCTAACCAGAACATTCAAGGGAAGCGAATTACTAATATATTTGGAGAAACATTAGTGACATGTGTTGGGTCAAGTATTGACCGAATTTGGATCATATTGTTGGGCAGCCTGTGGGAGCCAATTTGAGGGCTTGATTGGGTGATCGTAAACCTTCATCGGTGCAAATCTTGCAATGTAGTGTTGGGTACCATTAACTTGGTGGAGGGCAGTGTGTTGGCTACCCAAAGTAGCCCTAGATGAGTTATCTTGAAGTGACGAAGAGGAGATGAAGGTTAGGTGAAGATTGGTGCTGAAGTGCAGTATCTTGATGGACTAAGGTGATTGCTAGCTTGACAGTTTGGAGCTTGGGAAGTGGCCAACCTAGAGAGAAGATTGATCAACTCGTGTACATGCAACAAAAGTGACTTGCAGCAGTGTTAGGTGGCATCCCTCCTGGAGTCTCGATGTGTTGTCCTTTAAAGGACTAAGGGGAATCTAGTGAGAAGTACAGGAGCAAAGGACCGACATGACAATACATGACATAGAAGTTGCAATGAAGTTTATCATTGTAAATTGTATACCATAGACTGTTGTATTATTCAGATTGGTTTAATATAACGAAGATTGGGTTGTACATTATTGTACAATTTTGTTAAAAATTGTGTATATTTGTGCATATGTGATTTACTACTTTATATTTTCCACTGTGCAAAGTAGTTCTTGTTGAGATTCTTGGTTTGGTAGCGTTAGAGATTTTAAGATTCTAACCTAGACCTAAGATTGTGGAAATTCAACATGGTATCAGAGCATGTTTGAGCTGCTTTGGAAGTCAGTGAATCAGAGTTGTGCATAATGAAGTACAACTCAACAGAAAGCTGGTCACATTGTAGGTGACAATGTCGAAGTTACAGGCTGGTATATGGTATGAAGACAGGTTGGAGGGGTTGTCCAACTATAGTCCATGGAAGGAAAGGATCAAGTTGGTCTTGCAGGTCAACGAGATCTAGGAGTTCGTCAAGAAAGCCATCAAGAAGCCAACTGACCCAAAGGAGTTGGAAGTGTATGAGGATTTGGATACGAGGGCGATATTGATCATCCTAAATGGTGTGAAGGATGCCCTAATACCTCATTTGTCTGGGAAGAACACCACACATGAGATGTGGATGGCTCTTCAGAATTTGTTCCAAAATAAGAACGAGAACCGGGTATTGTTATTGGAGGATAAGTTGAAGTCCACCAAGATGATAAAGGGTGAAGGTGTGACTTCGTATCTGACGAGATTGTCTTAGGTCAAAGATGATCTTGTTGTTGTCGGTGTGACAATTTCAGATGGATATATGGTGAGGATTTCCTTGAAAAGGTTCACTGTGGAATGGAAGCCCTTCATCAAAGGGATTGTTGCCAGAGAGAAGTTGCCACACTAGAATGGGCTATGAGATGACTTCATTTAGGAAGAGTTGCGAGGCGAGGATCTTCATCCAAAGAAGAAGACTTTCGATGATGACGTGGCCCTTGTAGCGTGAATGAAGGGTAAGTAGAAGAAGGACTTGAGTAAGGTCAACTGTTTCAACTGTGGTGAGATGGGTCATTTTTCATTGAGATGTTCGATGAAGAAGAAGGGAAATGACAAGAAGAAGAAAGGAAAGCAGGTCATCGGTGTTACCACTTCTGCTGAGATAGATGATCTCACCAGGAGATCGGAGGAGGAGGACTTTGCTATGATCTCTCATTTCTCACAGGGTATTGTCGATGATGATAGATGGTACGTGGATAGTGCTACGACGTAACATATGACAGGGTCACAAGAGGTTTTTGAGACTCTAGCTGAATGGGACTCAAAGTTGCACATGGTGTTGGGCGACAAGAGTCAAAAGGAGATCCAAGGATCAGGTGTTGTGCCATTCAGTATGCAGACATGATGAGCGATGAAAGTCCAAGATGTACTGTTTGTACCAAGACTCAAATATAACATGATTTCTATCTCGATGATCGAGAAGAATGGGTTTGAGGTCTTGTTCCAGGATGGGAAGGAAATACTTAGGCCTAGAGGCTCTAGCTCCACTAGTATCATACTCAGAGTTAGAGAGCATGGTCTATATAGGTTGATGGGCAAGTCTATGGATCATGAGAATCAAGTGGAGCAGGTGCAGGTTCAAGAGAAGCAGGTGTAGGTGCAGGCTTCAGAGGAGTAGGTACAAGTTCCCAAGAAGAAGGTCCAGGTTCCAGAGATTCAGAGGGATTTGAGTTCGAGAGGGAGCTTGCAGATTCAAAGGGAGATTCTGCAGTGCAAGAAGAGTGTGTGGTCAGTGGGGAACAAATGTGCTCCTATAGCTTCCAAGAAGGAATCATGGAGAGAGTGGAAGATATAACAGTGAAAGAAGAAGAAGCAAGGTGCTTCCAGCAGTGACAATGACACTTCCGAGAGAGGTGTAGTTCACCAAATAGGGATTGTTACAATTATGAGCACCAAGAGTTGGGTAAGTATTGTGATTAGTGATGATGATGATGATGAGTTAATTCCTATTCTTGGAAGTACCTCCCTCGATAAGAGGGAGTGTTGATTTGTGTAGCTTGGGAGGTACTTCAAGCCTTAGGGTTCGGGGTTTGGAGGGCAAAGTGCCATAAGAGTCACTTGTGGGCTTGGAACCCAAGCATGGGGTTTTACACCAAATCATGTTTTGGGCATTTCCATGAAGTACCTTGGACATGTGATGGCATGAGGGCAGAAAGGAGAATCCAAAGCTTTGAGAATCGTCGAAGATATGAACTTTTGAAGTTAATTTTAGGGTCAACACCATAAGAGTCAAGGTCGGCATAAGGTTATTTTAGGCTTATGACAGTTGGATAACCCCTATTGTGACATTGAAGAAACCCTTCATTTAGTGTATAAATGGAAGGTGGAGAGGAGGCATTTGAGTATCCAAAAGTGCAACACACAAGAAAGAAGAGATCTCTTTGGAGGAGGCTAATTCTTCGTGATAGCCACTACAAGAAGAGGCTAGGGCAGCGAGGAGATCAAGACTATTTGAAGGGATAAACAAGGCACTGAGATGCTAGAAGGAGGTCACGGTTACTTGCTGGGTAGGATGAGTTGGAGACCTCTCTTGCAAGTTTTTTTGGGCACTGTTTTAAGGACATGGAACTAGTATGATGCTGGTCGTATGCTACAAGAGTACTGTGTGCTAGGTCGCAGGCCATAACACCACAGTTAGGGTTTGCGTAGGGTGGATTAAGGGCTTAAATATGCCCAGAACAACAACATGCTATGGGAGTTTTCTCATGAAGGTGTGTCACAAATTTTGGAGGGTTGTTTGTGGATTGTTGAGTGGGTTGTGAAGGGTTGTTGCAATGTGATCAATTTCCCTAACCAGAATAGTCAAGGGAAACGAATTACAAATAGATTTGGAGTAGCATTAGTGATGTGTGTTGGGTCAAGTCTTGACCGGATTTGGATTAGATTGTTGGGCAGCCTGTGGGAGCCAATTTGGAGGCTTGATTGGGTGATCATAAGCCTTCATCAGTGCAGATCTTGTAGTGTAGTATTGGGTACCATTGACCTAGTGGAGGGCAGTGTGTTGGCTACCCAAAGTAGCCCTAGATGAGCTATCTTGAAGTGACGAAGAGGAGATAAAGGTTGGGTGAAGCTGGTGCCGAAGTGCAGTATCTTGATGGACTAAGATGACTTCTAGCCTGACAGATTAGAGCTCGGGAAGTGGTTAACCTAAAGAGCATATTGACTAGCCCACGTATGTGCAACAGAAGTGACTTGCAGCAGTGTTATGTGGCAACCCTCCTGGAGTCTCAATGTGTTTTCCTTTGAAGGACTAAGGGACAACTAGTGAGCAGTACAGGAGCAAAGGATCAACATGACAAGATACAACATAGAAGCTGCAACGAATTTTGTCAATGTATCTTGTATACCATAGACTGTTGTATTATTCAGATTGGTTTGATATAACGAAGATTAGGTTGTACATTATTGTACAATATGTGATTTACTTCCTTATATTTTCCGTTGTGCAAAGTAGTTCTTGTTGAGATTCTTGGTTTGGTAGTGTCAAAGATTTTAGGATTCTAACATAGACCCAAGATCGTCAAAATTCAATAGGCATTCACTTCAATTTTGTCCATAAATTTGTTTTCCCTAGTTACTAACCCTAAGCTAACCCTAGTTTGTATTTAGCTTCAACTTCGGGGCTTGTTTGTGGATTTCTTGTGCCTTGATCTTGCTAATATACATTGTTGGAAACCCTTTCTCCTTGCGTTGACCTTTGGCCATCCAAACACTCAACCCACTAATGAAGCCCTAGGTCTTGTGCCTCATATAATAGGCCTCTATCAAGAAAGTGAATTGCATCCTATTGGAGCCTTGAGACTAACATGTGACTTTCTTATAGAAGGCCTCATTGTGTCACCTTGCACCATAACTTCAAGATACCCATTAGGTGACCTTCTCACATACCAGGACTCCTCCCATTGGTGAAAGTCCATAAATATTAGGGGGGATTTTTCTGTGGTGACAGTGGGCTGTCACCCCATTGTTGTCACTTGGTATAGTGTTAGCCGTGTAGGGTGCCTCTCTCCAAGGCCTACTATATTTTGTGGCAACATAGCTAATTACTACCAAAGACAGATATTAAAAATAAACAATTGTGAAGCAACTTGTATTAATTATTGGTGAAAATTTTAAAAGTAATATTTATTTATATTAATAAATAATGTGATAATGTAATGTGAGGAGGGATGTATTCCATGTAGCAAGTGTCAAGTACATCATTTATTCACTCAATGAGTGAGGTTGACATGTCTCCAATTTAGTTAGTATGCCATGATGTTGAGACAAGGGTATTTTATAGTTAATGAGTATAGGGTGGTGGAGTTTAATGTCACAACTTGGTTGTATCATCATCTCGATTCTCACATACTATAGTTGGTCTTTGGCTACAAGCTGCATCATAATCATATTTGTTTCATGGAATGTATGTTTGATGGCTCTCAATGCATATTTCTTTGCCTGTGGTTGATGTGTCAGGAAAGATTTGCAATAGTAGCCTTTCGTGGCCCTTTCTTTCCTGAGTTTGAGATCCCATGGGATTCACATTGTTCTGGCATTTTTTCTTGATGGGAGATGCTAGTTTTCATGTGCTTTCTAACTTCAAGGAGGTGATTAGGTAAGCCATTTATTTGACAGGAGTTGCATTCATTGAGTTTTCATTTGGTAGTGAAAATGGTAAGACAGAGGGATTATTGTCAAAGAGGGAGAAGAGGAAGGGGTTCACTAGGGGACTCCCGAGCAAGGATGCAAGTAGAGGTTACCACAAGGCTTTTTCATGGACAAATCCCACTTGAAGTCAAATATAAATTATAGGAGCTAGAAGAGGATGTAATTGGGGAGCGTTAATGTCTATCGGGCTTGGAGGTGAAACTATTGTTGAGTAGGGTTCTATTGGACATAGATGATATAAAGGATGATATATCATTGGTCCTTGACAATGTAGTGATTTAGTTGAAGGAACTGAATGAAAGGATAAGGAGAAGTGAGACCAGTGTGGCCCTTGGAGCTAGTAGGCATGCTACCTCAATTTGGAAGACCCCATCCAAGTAGAGGTGGATGCCTCCACCTCCTCTTAGTTATTTTCATGTCCTTTTGCTAGTAGCCCTATCTTTTGGCTTCTTCAAGGCCTATTAAGGTTAGTTTAAACGGTCTAGTTAGTGTCTATGCAACAATGAGATATTGGTAGCCGTCTCATATAAATTTTGTAGCTTTTTTGGAAAATTTGTTTAAAATTGTCATTTTTGTAGCGACTCTGTGTAATGCTATTAATCTTATGCATATTTTTGGATATATAATCTCCTATTTTGTTAGTGAGCCAGTTTTCCAAGCAACAAACCATTAACAAACAAGAGCTATAGGCTTATATAATTCTCCTTAGATAATTGAAATTTAGCTTAAAAATTTGTACAACTAATTAATTTTAGTAAAAGATGAATTTATGAACTGGTTCTTCTTGAAGTAGATAGTCTTGGTAAAAGTAACTGCTTTGGATGTGCAAATATAATTAAATATTTATGTACATGTGTGGCTTGTGAACACAAAATTTTTTTGTGTCTACAATTTTGCCTCTAGTTTTAGGTACTTTACTCTTGTTTATATATATATATATATAAGAAGAATAAATAGATAAGTGCTTTACTTATGTAATACAGTAATGGATTATTTTTGGATGGACTACTTTTTGTCATGCTAATGTCACTCATTGAGATTTTGCAAAAGTCTATAGTGTCTTATGGTAGCATCAACATGGATGTTGTTATTAATTTTTGGTAGGTTTTACTCACAGGGCCTTCACTGGGGGAGCAATACCATACTACGTGGGTTCATATTGGGGGATATGTATTGAGGAAAAATTGACATAATATATTGGGGGATATATAGGGGTAAAGGATTTTTATATTGGAAGGTATAAAAATTGGAGCTCAAAGTTAATGAAAAAATATAAAAGGGTATTAAAAATGTTAATGAAAAAATGGATATCTACAATATCTAGTGAAAGTAGGGTTTTTTTAATTGGGAAGGTATATTGGGTTCATATTGGTGGGGGGTTAAATAATGTGACTTCTAGAGGTACTTTCCAATATGTAGTCTAATTAGGGGTATTGTTTAATATGCCATGAACGCACACGATATGTCAGAGGTTCATTGAGTGAAGCCCCCGTGGTTTTAGTTTGAGCAATAAAGACCAATTGTTTGGCCTCCCAAGAATTTAAGGAATTATTTCAAGCAAATCCAAGCCAATTTTTGATGGAATGCCATACCCTAAGGCCAAATTGGCCTTCCTTTTTTATTAAATTGAACCTCCTTTGTTGGGATGTCTCACCCCATTTGAGGGTTTTAAACAATGTAAAATAAAATTTTATAATTTGATTTTGTCTCCAAGCATATTGTGGATGACATGTCCCCCTTTTTGGGAGAAAAAAGAGGATAGATGTTGAAAGCCTCTAATATAAATAGAGAATTCTCCCTTCTTAGGAAATTAATGTGAATTATTGAGATCAATTGCCATAATGTGAAATATTTTCATGAAAGCTTTGGCGTTCATCTTGGAGTTTCACTTTCTTGGTTGAGATCAAATATTTTTCTAAGGCAATTTGTAGATAACTAAAGACTAATAGAAGGTTAATTAGATTGATCCATTTGAAGGGAAACTTTTTCACTTGGAGAGGAATGTCTATGGTTTTTACTCACACCTCACTCTTGCTGGTGTAAGGTAAGGTTTGTTTCTCTTTGTTAGACCATGCCTTAACACTCTTCATTAAGGGTTTCAATTTATTTTGTATCATAGTTGATCTATTTGTTGAAGGATTTTGCCTAAGTAGAATCCCTTCTTATAGGATTGGCTTTCATAATTGTCTCTTGATTATGATTGGGGTGATTCAACTTCTAGGATTCGACCTTTAAGCCCTAATCCAAAAGCATTGATCAACTGACTTAAGAGGAGTGTCAATTTGACTTGATAAGCCTAGTGGAAATAAAGCACAATCCTTATTCCAACAACAGACGATCATTTTTCCAAAACTTGAGTGATTTTATTTAATCTAAAAAGCCCTAAAAATAGAAAAAATACAAAATTTCAAAATAATAGAATTGATTTGACAGATTATTCTTTGTCTAAAAGGTTATCAACCATCTCTTTTATTGCATTTAAAGGTCATATAATACATGTATGAAGGTTTTCAAGGTTATTTTAGCAATTTGATTTTATCTTCAATACTTATAGCTCAAGGATTGGTGAAATCCCTTGCTGTCATATTCATGAAAAGTTGATTCTAGCCCTTCTAACTCTAAGTAAAACTTCTAAAATATTTTAATTGAAAAGTACTCATATTTGGAAGTTTATTCAATTGTCCTAAAAATTGCAATAAGTTTCATCTTGATTGGCACACTTTCATTTTTCACCCCTTAGAAATTGGAACCCCAAAACTAAGTAACAATTTCCATATTTGAATAACATTTTGAATATTTATTGTTTTAGAGTGTTAGGAGGCTCATTTCGTCCATATTTCATTATACTAACATCTCCCACTCATAACCATAAATTTTCATGCCATCTTTAGGCTTGTAGGAGGCCCCAAAATGGGCTTTTACTCGCTGGTTTCTACAAAATTGTACGTTTGCAAGTGTATAACAGCAAGGCAAATTATCATTTCCAACCCCAAACCAAAGGTAAACTTCAAGGTTTTCAATATTAACATTGGTATGGGCCTTTATACTCAATTTTGGTGCTTTACTCAGGGTTATTTTATTCATAAATTAAGTATTTTCTTTGTTGGTGTACATTTTCTGAAGTAAAATATCATATATCAAATCAGATTTGTTTTTTCTGTTTAACTCCTAACCTAAGTACCTGGATTCGTTATATAGGGGTCACGTGTCCAAATCCTGCGAATCAGACACGATTCGCTGGGGATTCAAATCCCAGAAGGGGACACGTCGTGTCCTAACGGGATTCATACGAATCCCGTTAGGACACAATGTGTCCCGATTTTGCAGGACATTAAGGCTGATCTCATCACTTTAAATAGATATTATAAGACAAGAATAAGTGATAAGTATAAGACAAATGCAACCTGAAAGTGAATTAGAAAAGCTCACAAATCAATGAGAGATGACAAGGATGGATGAGATACAACAAGCTATCAAGAGAGAAATGCAAGAAGAGATCACAATTAGGATCTGCTTTAATGAAACTACAAATGTGAAAAGTGCTTGTATCTAATTTAACCAAATACCATTTGTCAATCAGGATTCAAATAATAAAATGGTGATAGCAATACTTCCCTGTTGCCTATGTGTGCTTTATTAGGATTTCTCTTTTACTTACCAGATTATCAAGTAGAACAAGAGAAGTCTTCAAGATTTCTTAAGCACAATCAATAGGATAAGCTAATCATGTAATGAAATGCAAGAGAGAAGAAATGTGCAATTCAACTAGTGAAGAAATGAGAGAGGGACAAATAGTAATCCAACAAGGCTATCTTCAAGAATCAATGCAATCTGTTGTCCAATATATTTTCAACATGTCACAATAATGCATGAGAAAACCAATGAAGGACTAATGAATGCACCAGACTTTAAGATATACCAATGTTAGTCCACTGTCAACAAGAGATCAGACTGCTGCAGTTTATTGCCAAGTATATAACAGTCAATTAAATGATGAGATCAGCCTTAATGATGACTTAATGAGAAAACTACAGCTGTCAGTGTCTTTATCTTACTATCTTGTAGTTGTAAGTTGTCTTTCATTTATGAATCATGATTTATGTGACCACTGACATGTATTTGAATTTTGTATGTACTATGCATGCTATAGATGAAGATCTATGTTTGAAATCAATGAATTTGTATCATTAATTAGAATTTGTGTAAGAAATATCTATATATATATATATATATATATATATATATATATATAACGAATCCTATGTGTCCTTTTCTAGGGGGTCAACGTGTCCGAATTTGACACTCGAATCCCCGTATCCTACGAATCCTGAATCTCTGTGTCAGGTGACTTAGCTCCTAACCTTCATAATTTGAGTGTTTATAGGAACTTGTTTCTATTTAACTATTAACCTTCATCTTAAGTGTTTGTAGGCACTAGTCATTCGAAGACTCTTGGACAAGCTTGTATAGTTTGGGATACCCATGGCATTCCAGGAGTTGGAAAAAAGTAAGGGAAAAGTGCACCGAGATGACAGTGGGTGCATCTCCTTTGTGATTACCATTTGACATCTTAGTCGGACCTTGCCAAGCCTGCTGATTTGAGCGGTAAAAATTTTTGGCGTCATTTTGAGGAGAAGGTGAAATAATTTGGCATTTCAATGACATTATATGAGTCAGTTTCGTATGTATTGTACCTTGGCGAGATTTTTGCTACTAAATTGACATGTCTCATATGGTGACTCCACTCAAAGAAGATACATCAAAAATGTACACTACAAGAGCTAATTCCCCTCAAGAAAGAATTAAGGTATATTGGCAACTTTGGTATTTGTATAATTTGTAATAAAATATTTGATATTAAGTGTTGGGAGCATAATCTTCTTGGTTATGTAAATTTGGCTCATTCATTTGAATGGAATGCAAAAAGTCTCAAGTGAAGGCAATCGTCATAGAAGTCGAAGAAATTTCATGGAAGATGAAAACCAAGTGTCAATAGAAAATGTATTTATATACAAATCTTGTGAATAAAATGCAATCACATAAATTATTCAAATATTCCTATTGCTTTGGTGTGTGTTTAACATGATATTTGTGTGTTTAACATGATATCAGAGTAAGTGTCTCCTTGCTAGATTGTATCAAAGCACAGGCCCTACACAAAACCATTGATGCCATTATAATCCTGTCACTGCCAGCTTGCCTACAAAAGCATTATGAGCTCCCTTCGCTTTGTCCTCTTTGGGTATTCTTCGTGATATTTGTGTGTTTAACATGATATCAGAGTAAGTGTCTCCCTGCTAGATTGTATCAAAGCACAGGGCCTACACAAAACCATTGATGCCATTATATAATCCTGTCATTGCCAGCCTGCCTACAAAAGCATTATGAGCTCCCTTCGCTTTGTCCTCTTTGGGTATTCTTCGTGATATTTGTGTGTTTAACATGATATCAGAGTAAGTGTCTCCCTGCTAGATTATATCAAAGCACAGGCCCTACACAAAACCATTGATGCCATTATAATCCTGTCACTGCCAGCCTGCCTACAAAAGCATTATGAGCTCCCTTCGCTTTGTCCTCTTTGGGTATTCTTCGTGGTATTCTGCTCAAACTTTCCCACTCTACCCCAAAAAAAAAAAAAAAACACTTTGGATTTTATTTCATGTTAGATCTCTATTTTGCGTGCAAAAACACCTCCTATAATCATGGACGTTACTTTGCCTTTTATTCTCTAGTTTGAAAATCTTCATGCCAGTTTTGCACTCGTTTGTCTGCTTAACATGCTCCAGAAACCCTATCTGCACTTGCATTTCGTTACTGGATAACATTGAGTGGTTCTTCTGACTCTGTTTATTCTGATAATGTGAATATGAAGAGGCAATTGAATTCCTATAAATTGTAACTGTGATTCCAAAGTTAATTGAATCATCAGGAGAGATATATAGACTTCTGGTAATTTTATTGATTAGCGAGTGCCACCATGGTGAAGTCCCAAAGTAAGAGAGATATTATCACCACTTCCAAACTGTACAAATGACAAGTCCTGTGGATGATACAATATCCCTCTGCTGCCATTTAGGTGGTTGTAATTAGAAGAAAACATTTTGTTGCATCATCAGAGCTGCCTGAAGATGTTTCCTCCTCGGAATAATTTAGGGTAGCTTCAAGGTTATGATTGAGCTGTGTAGATCAGAGAAACGGAATGGATTTAGACCTCCCGATCCTATGAACCGAACATATTTGATGCAACCCTCCTTTTATTCACTAAGTGAAATTTGAGATTCCGATGATGATGCGTTCATTGTAACAGGTTGCTTAATTTTCAATTTTTGCATAAGGCTGACAAGGTCCTCATCGCCATAAGAGTTAACAGACAATTGGGTATTAACACACTATGGGTCGTATTGGTAGAAGGGATTGTTCCAGAAGCCAAGGATGAGATTAATGCATTGATGTAAAGCTTTTATATTCATCCTTACTTTATTTAACTTTTTATCAGACGGAAAAAAATGCTGGTTTATATTATGTGCCAGTGCATAAGTTCAAAAATGTATTATATGTACAATAACTTGCATAGATCTTCCAACAAACAAAGAAGCAAAAAAGTTAGACATATCCGCCATGGTTTTTAGAAAGACATCAACATTAACAGCATAACACAAGGGAAAAAGAGATATTCCCAAACCAAAAACCTGAAAAGATAAAAAGGAACATAACCATTTAAACTATCATAGATCAAAATATGTAGAGTCAGGAATAGCAGCTATGGGAGGGGAAAAATGCCCTCTACATGGATAGAATCAGCCTCCTGAAAAGTGTAATGCATATAACCACAATTATCAGAGATCCCAAGTTAGCTGGGAGATCTAAGCAGAAAAATGAGGAGGGGAGAACTCAAAATTGGATGAAAAACTTTTGATAAATATTTGTGAGTCCCCATAAAAAAAGAAAAGAGTGTCAATGCACAGCTGTCTAGATATCTACAAAAGTCCCTAGAGAGCCCAGATTTCAGCCCTCATGTTAGTTCCCGGACCGCCATTCCAATGAATCCTGTATTGTCAATCTTGGTTCGCTCATTTAACTTAGGTATTATTGTTAAGCTGAAAACCAGAGATAAACTTTATTGTTGCTGGTCTCTCAATGATGTTCATTCTCTTGGCTATAACAGCTTTGACAAAAGATAATACAGAGCTGAATTATTTCAGATTGTCATTGATTGTTGCCCAGCTTCTTCGATGAATAAGAAGAATGATGTGAAAATTGTATACATCTGATTTGTTTGCTTTATGAAATCAATTAATGATCTTAAGAAAAATTTTGGTCAGTCCATTTCTCATGTGAGAGTGATGCCTTATCCTAAATATTTTTGGAAGCTCACGTGCATTGCAGAATCGATATTGCAATATTATGCCATCATTGTAGGGGCATAGGAATCAAGATAATAAAAATTAGTTCGATGGCTATTGTCTTGCTGAGAATTTCTCCATTGTTGTCCATTATGGAAAAATACCTTGTTTGATATTCATGCCTTTTGAAGAAGATGCATATGTGCTGTCCATTATGGAAAAATACCTTGTTTGATCTTCATGCTTTTTGAAGAAGATGCATATGTGCTCTCCTTCTTGTTGGAAGATTGCAAGCTCCATGTTTCATATCACCATTGAATGGAAATTGTAGCTCATTCCTTTAGCCTATAAAGTTCGCAGAAGTGAGACATTGCGGTGGTACTCATTTCTTTCAGACAGTGGTCCAAGTTTGGTGTATAAGATTTCTTTGTATGGACAAAGGATACATGTCCCTGGCTGTTCGTTTATGAAGGGACTGGGAGTAGTACTTGTGAGATTAATTCGTTTCACAATTGAGGGAATTTTTTCACTGTTTTATTTGTAACATGCTACTTATTTCGTAGTTGTAGCTAGTTTTATTTGTAACATGCTACTTATTTTGTAGTTGTAGCTATCTAGCATTGGGAGCTATTTACATTTTTATATGTTTATGGGTGTATTTTTTAGTTGAATATTATTCTCTTTATTTTCTGATCTTGATTTCTTAATAAAATGGCTTGAATTGTTGATTATTATAGTTACTAAATACTTTAATACTATCTACTGTTAATGATACAATGAAAATCAGCAAAGCCACACTCTCCAATATTAAAGCCTATTTACAAGATGCAAAGGAGAAAATTGAGATTCTCTAGCTCGATTCTTAGCTCTAGCAAGATGAAATATTATGAAACTAGATTCATTCAAAAGGGAATCCGACAAGATTCATGCCAATTTGTGTTCGATTGGGACACGATCGAATCCGGAAAAAGTCACCCGCGTGGCGTTGAAAGGTGAATTTGTTGTTTTTTTTTCACTTTAACTTCTCTATTTTGCTGTGGGTTTGTTGTGGGTTTCCTACAAGTGTTTTGGAGCAAGGAGCAAAGGGCATGGGAGCGTTTTCAAGGAGATTCAAGCAATAGGTAAGTGCATTTCCTCTCTATTTTTTTTGCATTTTTATTACAACAGTTTGCATATGCATTTCTTTTACAAATTTGTGCATTTTTGGGTTTTTTTTTTTTTACAGTATTCATAGCTCAATCAAGGGCAGCAGGGAAGGGGCAAAGGAAGGGGAAGAATGTTCCCATTGGAGATGCCCCTCCTCTCCCAATTTCATCAGAGTTTGTTGCAAGTATTCCCTCTATTACAAGTAATGTTGAGGGAAGACTTCCTCCTCAATGTAACATTGAGAAATATCCCTTGTGGAAATGTCACAAGAGAGCAAGGGCCAAGCAACAAGGTGAAGGGAGGAGGCAATGTGAATTGGAGATTCAACTTTTGCCACAATAATTGCACGAGCACATATTTCCATGTGAAAGGCCATTTGTTGGTTTTACCAGGTTGCGGAGTTGGAGCTTGTGCAAAAGTGGCTTTACAAAAGAGGGAAGAAATGGAAAGAGAGTCCAATGTTGGTATGGAAAACGTGGCTGCAAAATAAAAAAAACCAAGAATGATGACCCCCTTCCATTTTCTAGGAAAGATAACAACAAATTCCCATTTTACAGTTCTAATGGGGGACAAGCAACAAAAAGAAAGGCAATTGCACTTGGTCCATTGGACAAGATTTTTCAAAAGGAGAAACGAGAAGAGCTTGATCTCACCATTGCATTTTTTTTTCTATCAAAACTTCATATCCTTTAATGTTGCACGCTCATTTCTATTTATTGAGATGTGCCGAGCTCTAACTCAAGGGGCTCTATCAGGGTATGTGCCTCCTAGTTTAGAGAAGCTTAGAACCACATTGTTAATGAAGGCAAAAAAAGAGGTGCAAAAAATTCTTGAGCCTATTAAAGCATCATGGCCAACATCTAGGGTTAGCATTGTTTCTGATGGATGGACAAGTCCAGCACGACACCCACTCATCAACTTCATGGTTTCTTTTTTGAATGGTCTAGTTTTCTTGAAAACAATGGATGAACTTGGAGAATACAAGGATGCACAATATATGGGTGAGTTGTTTATTAAAGTTATTGAAGATGTAGGTGTTGATTCTTGTGTGCAAATCATTACAGATAATGCAACTAATTGCAAGGCTGCTGGCATGATTATAGAAGCTAAATATCCATAAGTGTTTTGGACACCTTGCATTGTCGATTCATTGAACTTAGCACTGAAATCCATTGCTTCTGATGTGCTTTGGATTGGTAACATTATTGAGGATGCACGACATATCCGTAAATTTGTACAAAATCATACAAATTCCTCCCTATTTACAAGGAGTACAACAATCTATCATTGTTGAAGATTGCGGATACATGGTTTGCCTCTTCATTCATCATGTTGAAGAGGTTGAGGGAGGTCAAGACCACTTTTGGGGCCATGGTTATTTCAGAGGTTTGGTCCTTTTGGAGAAAGATAGATCAAGTAGCCTCTAAAAGAGTGAAGGACACAGTGCTAGATGACGCTTGGTGGGAGAGGGTAGATCTACCTATTTAGATCATGGACACTATCATTTCTTTGCTTTGATTTGCAGATACATACCAACCCATCCTAGGAGAGGTTTATGAGGGATGAGATTCCATGATTGAGTTTGTGAGGAGAATTATTTTACAGAGTGAGTGCCTTGAGTATGAGACATCACCAGAGGCCTTCTTCATCACTATACAAGATATTCTTGTCAGCAGATGGGACAAGAATTGCACACCTTTACATTGTTTGGCTCACTCATTGGACCCAAAATAATACAACCATGAGTGGCTGAATGGTGGACCTTCCCGTAGATTCCCTCCTCACGTGGATGGCGAAATATCACAAGGGAGGAAAGATGTATTCATGCGGGTTTTTTAGGATAGAACATTGCTTGATGAGGTGGAGGATGCCTTTGTAGAGTTTTCCACTAGGACTGGTTGATTTGCAGGATATGATCTGATTAGAGACAAGGGGGCTAAGAAGACCTATTCTTGGTGGGCAAATAATGGGGTAACAAGACCTCCTCTACAATAGTTAGCCATGAGGATCCTCTCTCACGTGACTTCATCCTCTTGTTGCAAGAGGAATTGAAGCACATATGGGAATTTGTATAGTGTTAAGAACAACAGTCTTGAGTAGTCCAGGGCAGAGACCATTGTGTGTGTGCACACCAACCTTTGTCTTATTTCCAGGCACAAGGATGAGTGGTTTAAGGGAAATACAAAGATGTGGGATGTCTTTCCTGATGATATGGGTCTGGACAACAGTGTTGAGTTGGAATTGGCCAACATGGATCTCAATGATCCAGTGTTAGAGCTTGTCATATTTGATGATGGTGATACTATAGAGGGTTCATCCTCCATACCAAGAGATGCAGAGATGGCCTTGGATAAAGGGGAGGAGGATGCAGCAGAGGAGAGCAGTGCTCACCATGATGATCATGACAGTGATGCTGATTTTGATAATGACTATGAGGATTGATGACTCATGAGTCATGAGCTACCTACTACCTTGAGGCTTGTATACTTCTAGTTGTTTTGTATTTACTATTTCTATTTTCCATTGGCATTGCACTATTGTTTCTGGGAAAATTAGTGTCTTTTCGAACGACTAACCCTCTAGGTTTAGTAGCTAACCTAGAAACAACAGTCAAAGCAATTCAATATCTTTCCTATGAGTGATAGATAAGAAATAGACTATGAGGGACCAACCTGTAACTTTCGCTTGAATCCTTTCTTGATCTCCCTCTCCTTTGGTCGATCCCGTAACTCCTCCCCATACTTAACATGCTTGGAGAGTACCTGCACAGCTAGAGATTCAAAGACCTATGAAAGCATAATGATCCATCACAGCATAAGCATCATAGAATCTGAAATACGATAAACAAATGAATGCATTTACAATTAACAGAATCAATTGGGAAAAATCTTGAAGAACTTTATTGATATCAAGGAGAATTACAACCCATAAGAACTCTGATCTAGCGCCATCCTCCCAACTTCAAGCCTTCTTCGCCTCATGAATCAGCAAGAACACACCAACAATAACACAATGCTCTCACCTCAATACTAAAACTAGCAGCACTTCCTTACAACTCAGAATAATTCAGCCTTCTGATCTCTTGGATGAGAGATCCTTTTATAGATGTTTGTAGGAGGTTGAGTCATCAATGGGGATGATGAATGCCATTCTATTTTTAAGAATTAGTTCCATCAAAGAGGGGAATAGGAGGTGGTTTCTTGATTCCCTTAGTCATCCTTGGGCGAATTCAGAAGGGAAAGTGGCACAGGAGAAGTTTATAGAAGTTTCCATGAGCAACCAACTCTCAAACTCTCCCGAAATTTTGTCCTACCTCGCCCATCGCACCTACTAGAGGGCCAAACTGCGATGCATCTCACTTTGACAATGCAGTACCTGAGATGCATCTCACCCTAACACAGGGATTTCAACAATGATTCATTTTAGGCACTTTCTGGATGGTTTTTTAGCTGGAACTTTTGGGGGATGAGGCATTCAGATGACTTAGTTCTTTTAGGGTACAAAACAACTATTTTAGGGGTTTATGAACCCTAATACATCGACATGTAAGTTTGGGGTTGATGTGCCCAAATATGTCTATAACAACTACCTATGTAATACATTTTGATTTTGATGATTTAATGAGAAAACTATAGTTGTCAATATCTTTATCTTACTATCTTATCTTTCTCCTATTGGATCATTGATGAATTGAATATTTATTATGAATTTATGATTTATCATTTATGTGACATGTCACAAATTACAATTGTATTTGAATTTTGTAAGTACTATGCATAATGTTACTTTGTAAATAGTAAAACTTACATCTAGATGAAGATCTATGTTTGAAATCAATGAATTTGTATCCTGAATGAGAATTTGTGTAAGAAATATCTAATTCTTCACACACACACACACACACACACACACACACACACACACACACATATATAACGTATCCGAATGTGTCTTGTTCCGCGGGGTCAACATGTCTGTATCCGACACTTGAATCCCCATATCTGTCGAATCCCGAATCCATGTGTCAAGTGACTTAGAAGAGTCATCATTATGAGTTGGTTCTTGTTTAGAACAATTTTTTTTGAGTTAGAGATAAACTCCCATCCATAGCGAACAACTAATCTGATCAGTGAGGCCACTTTAGGAGTAATTTCACATGAACATGCAAATATTTAGCTTGTGATTCCCAAGCCCATCATCAGAAATTTGGAAGAAATTATTAGTAATAAGCACAAAAATGGTCTCAGATATGAAAATAATGTGAACTTTCACATTCTGGACTAATTTAAATGCATCTAGTTTCAATGTGTTGGCTTCCTTCAAGAAAGTTCATATTCACCTTCTCTACATCCTACTCCACATCCAATTTAGATTGTCAAATTCCAACATTGTGATTAGGTTGGGCATGCAAAATATTAGTGTTTTGATCTCCACCCTTGTGAGAATTGTGGAAAACATACTCATCATTCAAACAAATGTTCCAAATAAAAAACTCTTACAAGAGCAAAGATTCACCTTCGATGGATCACTTCGTGGAAATGGTCTTCAATAGCCAAGAAAATATATCAGTGATATCTTAGAGTTTATCCTTGAGTATTGACACGCCTTGTAGTGGAGATATCTTCATCTTCTCACCTTATATCTGATAGGGGGGGAATTGATGGTCAAGTACTAGCTTCAAAAATATACTAAGTGAATTTGAACCACATCTTGAACCAGAACCAACTGCCAAAGCCTAGAGCTAGTGTAATCTAGTTCTAGAGACAGAGTTGTAGCCAATGCTAGATTCATGTTCCATGAGCATGAATTGATTGGTTGATAGTCTTAAACCACCACCAATAGAAGACTTCAGTTTCTGCTACTTGATTCATTAGTTTTTGGTCATCTTCAAACCATCATCAGAGAGCACTTCCACTTTGCAGAAGACTTCAACTTCTAGCCAGAGTCAGAATTGTTTTAGGGATTACTTCAAGCCTAGTTCCAGAGTAGGTGGTCAACGTTACCACCATTGATAGAAGAATTTGGCTTCTGCTACCTTATTTGGTTTGTGGTCCTCCTTAAACCACTACTTTAGAGAGCACATCTCGCCATTGGCTGTCATGCATTTTTTTATTTCTGCTTTCTTCTTGAACTCATAAATACCCCATTGGATTAAGGGGGTAATGTTGGATGCCAAATCCTCTTAGGTTAGGCAAACTTGGCCCATTCACTTGAATGGAAGGTGGAAATCCTTAAGTAAAGGCCAACAATTAATGAAGTCTTGTTAAGTTTTGTAGCTCAGAAGGTACTTCTAGCCTTGTATCTTGACTAGAAGGACCTTGATTTGCCTCTTTAGGAGTTTGCATGTAACATGCATAGTGTGCAAATGAGTTGCATGCATGTTGATGTGTTGCATGTGACATGCATGCGATATGCAAGTGACATGCATGCTAAATTTATGACTTGTACTTGAGTTAAAGTAAAGAAAGCTAAATCTAGGAAAGTTAACAAAAGTAAATCATTTATCTTTAGTTAACTTGAAGAGCTAATTTTGGTTGTCATTCTTAGCTTAGGAAAGTTATAAATTGAGCCTAAGTGTTGAGGCTAAGACACAACAACAACACAATATTGAGATAAGCTTCTCAGTGAGCATGTGTTGGGTCCGAGAGAGTGCAACAAGGTTGGTGATTAGTTTTGTAATCTGCATTTTTTCAGTTGGGTCATTATTGCAGGACAAGAGAAAAAGTAGGTTCTGTGATTAATTTATTAATGAAGAACTGTTGATTGGGCAAAAATCTGTTTTTGTGCATGTGATTTAGATTGAGTAATTTTTCTTCCGCTAAATATTTTATGTGTTAAGAACTTAACCATGTATTCATTCAGTGAATAATTGTTAGGAACTGAATACCCAGTATTGGGTTTAGTAAATTCTAACATGGTATCAAAGCCCCAACTTTGAATCGATGTCAGAATTACAAGTGTCGAGTTCGTATGAGATCACTAGAGCGAGGTTGGCTAGGATCATATGAATGGATTTATTTTTAAGACAGTGGGACTTTTATTTTAGGCAAAGAGGAATCTTTTGACGGGCAACAATTTTTTTACGAGCAAAAAAAAATTATGTAATAAAAGAAAAAAGGGCCATTTTTTTAAAGAAACAAATAAAAATAAAAAAAACGCGAGTGGCTATGGTGGTGTCCGACATCAAGCCATCAACCACGGAATCAGGTGTCTAAGCAACTTCATCTAAGGCAGTCAACAACCAGCCAACTGGTCAACCAACTGTTGACATTGGCACCATAGTGCAAATATTTGGGACTTGGGTTCAGAACACGTCGCACAGGGAATTAGTCTAGCAGAGTAAGCACGGTCGGGGAGACAACACTCGAACAGGGCCGCAATTAAGCGAGGAGCCAAGAAAGTGGTGAGTAGAGGTCGGGGTGGTGGTAGAGACAGTGGACCACCCGCAGAGTAGATCCGACTAGCCACCATAGTAGCGAAAGATGACTCAGACCATAGTTAGACAACATCGTCGCCACCATTAACTGTGCATGGATTGTTGCGGGAGGATCCTGATATCGCAGAGGGTTCAACAACATACCATGGACATTCATGGGTCACAAGCGTAACATGTGTAATGGGTTGAAATTAAGCCGACATATTGGGAGCTCACACAAATAATAAATAAATAAATTGTGTGGATCTAGTCGTAGGGTTGCATGAACAAATTTAGCTAATATCGTGACATGGCTAAAGACTATAGGAACCAAGCTGATAGATTGAGAAGGAAACTATAGCTCGAGGGGTCCACTCAGGTAGCAAAGTGCAGGCCCGAGTGAGGTAGTGGGTTAGCTAGATAATTAATTAATAAAAATTACTACTAGTTAGTGGGGTTTGAGATGACTACTGGGTTACATTACAAGGATCGGTTGGATGGGGAATGAAATTTTAGCCCATGGAAGGAGCATATTCTTTTATTATTTGAGGAGAAGGATTTGTAGGAAATTGTGGAGAAGGTCGACTAAATTCTTGCAGATCCTACTCAGTTGGTTGAGTTTAATAGGAAAAATGTGAAGGCTAAGAGAATAATTTTGAACTCCATTAAAGACCATATTATACCTCATGTGAAGGGGAAGAAGTATGCCTTTGAGATGTGGGCATCCTTAACCAAGTTATACCAGAGCACAAATAAAATAGAAAGATGGTGGTGAAGGAGAAACTAAGAAATGCCAAGATGTCTAAAACTGAAAGTTGCATCATACCTAACCAGGATCACTCAGATTAGAGATGACTTGGTAGCAGTGGAGGAAGCTATTGATAGTGAAGAGTTGGTCAGATAAGCCTTGAGTGGCTTTCCTTCAAAATGGGATGTCTTTGTTAATGAGATTGTTGCATGAAATAATATACCTAGTTGGGATAGATTGTGGGATGATTTCATATAGGAAGAGACGAGGAGAGATAAAAAAAATACATGCCAACATGATGGAAAGGATGATGAGGAGAATTTTTCTCTTACTGTAAAGGGAAAAAGTAAAGTAAATGGAAGTGGGGGATCTGCTTCCATGAAGGAAATGAGCAAAATGAAGTGCTTTTCATGTTAGAATATTGGTCACTATGTGATTTAGTGTCCATACAAGAAGAAGGAGGAGGATCAGGTGGTTGAATTAACATCAACTGAGATTGATGACTTTATAAAGAAATTTGAGAAGGAATTTTCTCTAGTTTCCTATGTTTCTGACAATAGTATTATTGTGTATGTGGATAATGGGTTATGGCTAGTGGGCAGTAGAGCATCCAATCACATGACATGGATGAGGTTAGTGTTCCACAATGTTAATTCAGAGATAGGCTTAGACCATAGTTTGTTTAGTGAGACTAGCACCATGTATGTAGTGAAGGGGGTTGGATGTGTCAGATTCCAACTAGAGTCAAGAGGATTTCTGGAGGTGATAGGGATGTTGTTTGTTCTAGGGTTGATTGTACATGTGCTCTCATTATCAACCTTAAAGGATGTTGGATATAGAGTTTTATTCCAACATGGACATGTGATTCTATATTTAGAGGGAGTGACCTTAGATGCAACTGTAGTTCTTGGCATCAAACAGGGACAACCATACAGGTTGTTGGGATAACTTGTGGGTATATATAAGGGGATCTTGGATACAGGAACAATGTCGGTTGCCGAGAAGGAGAAGGTGGCGAGAAAGAGTGATTCTTCAAGTACTTCCAAGAGCCTCAATTGGTATGATATGACATTGTTAGACGCTTAGGAGCAGGGTCTTAGGAGCATGGTTGGAAGGAACATGTCTTCAAATCATTTTCTGAAGCAAGTATTAGGGAATTTTTCTAGTTCAGAGGGAGAAACTATAGTAACAGATGACATGGTGGTGTTGGAGATAGATCTAGGTGGAGGAGGTTCTTCCAGAAGTACCTCTCTCACTAAGAGGGACTATTGAGTTTTGTAACTTGGAAGGTACTTCTAGCCTTGTGTCTTAACTAGAAGGACCTTGATTTGCCTCTTTAGGAGCTTGCATGCGACATCCAAAGTGTGCAACTGAGTTTCACGCATGTTGATGTGTTTCATGTGACATGCATGAGATGTGCATGTAAAGCAAGCTAAATTTATGACTTGTACTTCTGTTAAAGTAAAGAAAGATAAAGATAGGAAAGTTAACTAAAGTAAAGTCACTTATCTTCAGTTAACTTTACGAGCTAATTTTGGTTGTCAATGTTAGCTTAGGAAAGTTATAAATTGAGCCTCAGTGTTAAGGCTAAGACACAACAACAACACAATATTGAAAGAATCTTCTCACTTAGCATGTGTTGGGTCTGAGAGAGTGTAGTGACGTTGGTGATCAATTTTGTATTCTATATTTTCTCAGTTGGTCCATTATCCCAAGGCAAGAGCCCAAGTAGGTTATGTGATTAATTTATTAATAAAGAACTATTAAATGGGTAGAAATATGTTTACGTTTATGTGATTCAGATCGAGTAATTTTTCTTCCACTAAATATTTTTTGTGTTAAGAACTTAGTTGTGTATTTGTTCAACTAATAATTGTTTGGAACTGAATACCAAGTGTCGGGTTCGATAAATTCTAACAAGTCCAAGATACCTCTTGGAAGATGA
Organism: Pinus tabuliformis; assembly: GCA_031772625.1. Taxonomy (NCBI): domain Eukaryota; kingdom Viridiplantae; phylum Streptophyta; class Pinopsida; order Pinales; family Pinaceae; genus Pinus; species Pinus tabuliformis. Next base: position 232,824,431 of record CM062805.1, read on the forward strand.
AAACCAAGGATTAATGAAAAATGTATTTATATGTACATCTTGTGAATAGAAAGCAATCACATGAGTTTTTCAAATCTTCCTATTACTTTGGTGTGTGTTTAACATTAAGAAATCAACATCCTATATGTATAAAGTATGGATTCTAACAAAAGAGAATTTTTGGAAGGATTTTTTTCTCAATTGGATTTTTCAGGTATGTCATTTGATATTCATGTTGGTGCAAGTATTACTAATGTCCCAATGATTAATGGAAATCCATGGTTGGCTTCAAGACACCTAGTGTCTTTTATGAATTATGTGGTAAAGACTAATATGGTCGATGAGGATCCCTTGATGAAGGAATTTTCATTCTCAATGCAAGAGAAATATGCATGGGACTGATATTATAGTTTCAAGCCTAAATAGATAAAGTCATTGTGGTAGTTAATGAAGAAGTTCCAAAAATGTTAGATTGAGGGCCACAAGGAAGTTGAAGATGTTTTCATATTTCTTGATGTGCAAAAAGGATTAGAATACAATACCTATGATCTAATGATGGGATATGACAAGTTCCCCTCAACTGATCCTGATGATGAAATAGAAGAAATAAAAGATACATACATTATCCTATATTACTATATTAGAGGTAAGTATCATGAGTCTTCTACTCTAAATCTAAAAAATGATCTACATGAAGAGGCTCATCCCTCTCCTCCCTCCCATGAGCCATCATTACGTAATTATACTTCAAATTTAGAGAATGATGAGGGGAGGATGCCCCATGTAAAATATGCCAAGGAAATATGTGATGAAAAGGAAGATCATGTTCAAGGGAGGCCTCATTCTCAGTATGATGAGGCCTTTGAGGATTATGTTGCATCATCCCAAGAAGAAAACAATGATGAAGAAGTTTCTCATGCTTCTAGTAAAAATGAAGAGACATTTGATCAACAAGTCAATGAGGACAAGCTTGATGATAAGGGGACATTCACGTATATTTTTTTCTCCTCGACATTTTGCGACTCCTTTCCAAGAATTTGAATCTTATGATACATCTTTGAGTGATTTTAAAGAATAGGATATAATAAAGAAGCCCTTGTTTGAAGAATATCATGGTAGTAAATAAATTGAAAATATTGATGCTCTTCTCCATATTGAAACAAAAAAAGGGAATGTAAGTTTCTTTGATTTCGATGGGGATCCCATTTATGACAAATAATGATGAATTCAATGACATGATCCCATATTTTTGGTCATGTGGCCAACCAAACATAACTAAGGAATGTGAAAACTACTCCATGGTACAAGAACACCTACATTAATTCATTGATAAGATTTAATTGCAGGTGCAAAAGGAGGATTTTCATGTCCAAGTGATAGAAAAAAATTGTTATTTTTTATTTCCCTAGTTCATGAATCACTTATACATGAAAAAGATGATGCACTAGCCATTTTAGTCTCAACCTTTATTTTGGTGAGGACCTAGTGAAAAATGCAAATTTTGAAGTCATCTTCAAGAATGGGATTCATTGGAGAAAACAAGGATTAAGGAAGTAGTTGAGAAGCAATAAAGTTCTAGGTGGTAGCTTTACTTATGAATGAATGCTTGGAAGGACACAACATGTTCAATAGCCAGTATATTTTGAGAGTTTCTAGCTTCACATGTGTTATCAATTAAAAAAAGGAGGGGCATAAATCTTGTTATGTGTTTCTTTTGGAGCCAACGTCAAAATGCCTCTTACATGATTATTTCATGAGTAAAATTAATGATTTGTCCTATAATTCTATGGAGAAAGATGACTACATCATCTTCATCCATTGTTGGATTGATTAACCTTGCAACAATAGAAGTGAACATTGGAATTCCAGTGATCTTCCCTCACTTGATCATATTATCCTACTTCATTTTTTTCCCAAATGGTGAAGGACATTTTGACATATGTGTAGGTTTTAACCCTGTACAGAAATTACCTGCATACGAATTCTTAAAACACAGAAAATAAACAATGCGAGAGAATAACACATAAAACACATATACACAGAGATTTTCCCTTGGATCCCAAAACTGGGACTACCGGCTTGATTTTTCATTATTTTCCTTTCAATGTTACAATACATACATATACATGTTGAAGCATCCAATACCATGGACCGAAAACCATCGCGCCCTAAACCATGTGAAAAAACCATGCACAAAACCATAGGTAGGTTCGCCAACCTAATATAGGGTCCAAATTTTTTTTCCCCGGGGCGCTGCTTCGGACACCGTAGAAGGGGGATACCTGCCCCCCTCAAACCCCCTGGACAAGGGGTGTTGCAGCCCCCACTGCACAATCGGCACAACAAAGGGGGGGAACCGCCCCCCCTCTAACCCCCCGATTAATTAGGGGAGATAGTTGTGGAAAGTATATAACACAACCCAACATTCTCCCACTTGTTGTTTCCTTTCCACAGGGGGCCATAGGAGAGCATAGTCATTTATTTAGACATACAATGCCCATTGTTTCTCTACACCAAGAGAACTTCTCAGATCTCACAAATTTTGTCAATGCATCCACAATATTCTTCAAAGTGTCCACCTTTACCATCACCACCTTTTTGTCTTCTATCATATCCCTCACAAAGTGATACTGAACATCAATATGCTTTGTCTTTGAATGGTAAGAAGGGTTCTTTGCCAAGAAAATTGCACTTTGGCTGTCACAGTCTATCCTTATAGCTCCCTGTACTAACCCCATACTTGAACACAATCTCTGCAACCAAACTGCTTCCTTGCTTGCATGAGTGGCTGCCATGTATTATGCCTCTGTAGTTGATGGTGCCACTACAGATTGTTTCTTACTCATCCAACTGACTGCACCTCAAAATAGGTTAAACACATACCCACTTGTAGATTTTCTTTGATCCAGATCTCCAGTGCAGTCTGTATCAACAAAGCCATGAATATCCAAAACTCTGTCCAATCCTGGTCTTCCTTGGTAGCACAAACCATAATCACTAGTGCCACACAAATACTTGAAAACCCGCTTCACTGTTGTCCAGTGCTCCTTCCCTGGTTTTGACATAAACCTACTCAATACTCCCACTACATGTGCAATGTCTAGTCTAGTACAGACCATTGCATACATCAGGCTACCGACTGCACTTGCATATGGAACACAGGACATGTCCTCTTCCTCTTCTTGTATCTTGGGACACTGTTCAGAAGATAAATTTACACCTATAGCAATAGGAACCTTCACCGGTTTACTATCATGCATATTAAATCTCTACAATATTGTCTCGAAATACTTCCTTTGGTTTACCCAGAGCTTCCTCTTTGCTTGATCTCTTTTAATTCCATGCCCAAAATATAGTTTTCAGCATCAAGATCTTTCATGTCAAATTTGGAGGACAATTGGGTCTTCAAATCCTAGATAATTTTTTTGTCATTTCCAACCAGCAACATATCATCCACATACAAGAACGGATAAATAAAATGGTCACCAATTAATTTAAAATACACACAATGATATGAATTGCTTCTGGTGAAGCCAAGTCCCCATATAAATGTATCAAATTTCTGGTACCACATCCTTGGTGACTGTTTTAACCCATACAGAGACTTCTTTAACTTGCATGCTAGTTATTTCTTACCCTTCATTGCAAAACCTTTAGGTTGCTTGATGTAGATCTCTTCTTCCAGATCCCCGTGAAGAAATGATGTCTTCACATCCATCTGTTCTACCTCAAAATCAAAAGCAGTAATCTAATAGAAGCTACCTTGGCAATAGGAGAAAAAATATCACCAAAATCAATTCTCGATACCTGGGAATAACCTTTTTCTACCAACCGAGCTTTGTATTTCTCCACCTTTCCTTCTGCATTTGTCTTCTTCTTGAACACCCATTTACTGCCAATGGGTCTCCTTCCAGCCGGCAACTCCACCAGATCCCAAGCCTCATTTTTGTGCAAAGATACCATTTCATCAACCATGGCCTCTTTCCAAAGTTTTCCATCCTCTGAATTTACTGCTTCCTTCACAGTTTTGGGATCATCATCAGTAATAGATAAAGAAAATTTTTAACAGAAAGTATATGGACTATACCTTTTTGGCTTCCTTATTTCTCGAACTGATCTTCTCACAACCGGAGTTTGTGGCTCTTCATCTTTTGATTCTTCTTCTGTTGTAGAGTCTGATTCTTCCTCCTTTAGCTCAAACTCTATCTTCTCAGGTTCATTTGATGGGATTTCATGTTTAATAACATTTTTCACCTCTTTGAACACCACATCTAGACTATACACAACCTTCCTTACTACTGGGTTCCAAAGCTTATAACCCTTTAAACCATCCTTATACCCAATAAAGATGCACTTTTCATATTTACTATCCAACTTTTTTCTTTTCTCCTTTGGAACATGTACATATGCATCACATCCAAATACCCTCAGATGTGAAAGAGAGGGTTTCTTACTAGTCCATACCTCTTGTGGAGTCTTATCCTCCAATGTTGATGAAGGTGATCTGTTGACCAGGTAACATGTTGTCTCCACCGCCTTTTCCCAGAATTCCTATCCTAACCCGACACCATTGAGCATGCTTCTTGCCCTTTCCATCAACGTCTTGTTCATTCTTTCTGCAACTCCATTTTTCTCAAGTTTGTATGGAGTAGTCTTCTGCCATGCTATACCACACTTCTTACAGAATTCTTCAAATTCCTTATTGCAAAACTCTCCACCATTATCTGTCCTCATCACCTTTATCTTCTTCTCTGTCTGGTTTTCCACCAGAGCCTTAAATTCTTTAAACCTGTCAAAGACCTTAGATTTCTTCTTGAGTAAATACATCCATGTATTCCTTGAGAAATCATCTATAAATGATACATAGTACACAGACTTACCCAATGATGGAACCTTCACAGATCCAAACACATCACTGTGCACAAGTTCTAATATCTGTTTCGCCCTCTTACCACCAGAGGGGAAACTCACCCGATTCTGCTTCCCATAAACACAATTTTCACAGAAATCAAAATCCAGAGAGCTATTAGTCATACCTTCTACCATACCTTTACCATAAAGTATTCGAAGGCCCTTCTCTCCAATATGTCCAAGCCTTTGATGCCATAGCATGGTCTTTTCTCCAGAGACCACTAGATTTTCTGCTCCACTTTCAGGAACCACAGAAGTGTTGCACCCATCAATAACAGTGTTACCTTGCAGCTTGCACAGAGTTCCAATCCGAACTCCCCGCATCGATACCAGTGCTCCTCGAACCATCTTGCAGGTATCTTTCTCGAACACTGTTTTTACACCTGCATCATCCAACTTGCTTACAGAAATCATATTTCTGGCTAATGCAGTAATATGCAGAACACCCAGAAGTGTTCTAACCCTTCCACCTTGAAACTTCAACTTTACTTTTCCGCGACCAATGATTCTAGCCTTCCTATCATCCCCCAAGAAGACATCACCACCATCATATTTCTCATACTTGCAGAACCACTCTCTATGGGGAGTGAAGTGAAAGGATGCACCTCATTCAATCAACCATGCCTCATGATCTACATGTGTACTTGAAGAAGCCAAGTACATATCCCCACCTTCACTTGAGGTGGTTTTCACCTCTGCAGAAGGAGCATCATCAGATCCCTTTCCTTTGTCAGGAGCTTTAGATTTACAGTCCCTTTTGTAGTTCCCTGTCTTTCTACATTTCCAACACACCACATTTACAGGTTTTCCTAGAGATTTAGATCTCCCTCTAGATTTAGATCTCCCACTCGATGAATTATTTTTGTTTCTGTTTGAGATCGTCCTCGTACAAACAAGGCATCACCATTCTGGCTCTCCATATTTTTCCGTATCATCTCCTCCGTCAGCAAGGATGAGACTATTTCATCAAACTGCAAGGCAGTTACATTGCTACCTATTGCAATAACCAAACTATCCCATGAATCTGGTAGAGAACACAACAAACTGATGCACTTATATTCATCTAAAATTTTAGTATAATAGATAATAACTGACTTACCACAGTATTAAATGCGTTCAGATGCTCTGTCACTGAGTCTCCATCTTTCATCCTCAGGTTATACAACTTTTTCCGTAGGAATAGTTTATTTGCCAAAGACTTAGATTGGCACAAAGTCCCTAACTTGACCCACAAAGCCTTAGTCGTAGCTTCCCCTGATACATTCAACAATACTGAATCTGAGACACAATTGTATTGTTTTCTTTGCCTTCTGATCCAACTTCTTCCATTCTTCATCGGACACTCCCGTTGGTTTAGAACCCAGATCTACCATGATCCACTAATCTTTATCTACCAACAGATCGTCCATCTTGAGTTTCCATAACTCAAAACTCTGGCCATTAAATTTCTCGATCTCTATCTTTCCACTGCTCGCCATCTTCTTTAAGCACCAGAATTGATCTCGCAGATCTCCCACTGAATAGGGTCTACCACAAGCCCGAGAGAAACCCCTCAGCAACAAAGGCATACCCTTGAAGCCAAAAAAAATCTAATAGCAAATGTAGGTTTTAACCCTGTACAGAAATTACCTGCATACGAATTATTAAAACACAGAAAATAAACAATGCAAGAGAATAACATATAAAACACATATACATAGAGATTTTCCCCTGGATCCCAAAACCGGGACTACCAACTTGATTTTTCATTATTTTCCTTTCAATGTTACAATACATATATATACATGCCGAAGCATCCAATACCATGGACTGAAAACCATCGCGCCCAAAACCATTTGCGAAAACCATGCACAAAACCATAGGTAGGTTCACCCACCTAATATAGGGTCCAAAAAAAGTTTCCCCGGGGCACTGCCTCGGACCTCGTAGAGGGGGCCTACCTGGCCCCCCTCAAACCCCTGGACAGGGGGGCTGTCGCCCCCCCTGTGACCCCCCCCTTTGGGTAATCGGCGCAATGAAGGGGAGCTAGTCATGGAAAGAATATAAAACAACCCAACAATATGTCTACTCAAGGTTTGATGTTTAATTATTTTGGTTTTTTACCAAGGACAAAGTTAAACTCTATGGTATACTTGAAATTTTCAATGGTGGTTATATTGGGTTTATGGTTTTGCGTTGCAGGTTATTTTTTCCATGCTAGAGAAGGGTAGGATGAATAATCCCTTTAGCATGAGCATTAAATTTGCTTGCTTTGTGTGAGTTCATTTTATTGTGTGTTGCATTTCATTCATAGATTAGAGGTCTTTCTACTTTTTGTTTATTAGTTGTGTTAAGAAGGGATAAGGAACTTGTGCCTTACTTCCTTTGTAGTATTTGATGTTAGTCTTCTGAGAATGAAGTAGGCAACAGGTTGACTGAGATTCTAAGGTTCTCAAGCACTCTCTGAGAAGAGCAGTTGTACCACAATTGGACCCATATGTTACCCTCTTTCACCAAGGGTATTCCAGAACTTTTGTCGTGCCATTTGAAAGCCCAAAATTGTGCAATTCATAGCATTGTAAGGTGATGTGGGAGTTTTTTTGTTAAAGTTTTGCCTATATCCTGGATGGTGGATGGTCATGATCAATTTTTGTAGTTTCATATTCATGATTCTTGGGTTTATGGCACCACTGACATCCCCCTGGTGGGAAGTAACTCCTTGTCTTGATGGGAATTATTATGTCTCGGGGAAGTATGCGAGCATCATGGAGATGGACCTATTAGGAATCATGATCTATGGGAGAAATTATTGTTTATCGCTATAAAGGTGATCACTTATTATACTCTTCTCCTCATTTTTCCTTTATCCCTACACACCTCTTTGTTCCCCACACTGACCATCCTCTTTTGTATTCACACCTTTTTGGCCATGGACTTCATTCTTCATGGTAGTCTAATTATTCAAAAAGTATTTTCACTCCCCAAGGAAAATTTTCCACATTCTCCAAGGTAGTGAAAGGGTCCATTGTAGCCTCCAAATCAAGAGAAATCATCTCCAAGTCAAAGCACTCCAAATTCCATCCTAATATATCCTTTTCCAACTTCATAATACCTTCAAATGGGGTTGAATTCTTCTTTTGGGTAGACGTGAGGTCTAGAAGAGCAATGTGGCACATGTATTGAGAAAGTGAGATTTTAGAGCACACCAAGGACATATCATAGATCAAAGAAAACTCATCTTCAAGCAAGTTCAAGACTTAATTCACACAAGAAATAAAATGGACCAAATCCAAAAGTGTCATCCACCTTTCCTAGCTGTTGGAGCATGTCAAATTCAAAGTTGAGGAGAATTGAGGAAAATTAGGAGGTCTTTGACGTCTCCTAGTAATCCAAAAATTATCCCAATTCAAAAGCAAGCAAGAAGGAGCCTTAAATCACACTATGAAGCCTCCTTTGGAACATAGGGAGAAACATCATCCTCATTTTCCTATTCGTTGGAAGAATTCGAGCCCTCATTGAGTAGAAAAGACCAATTGTTTAGCCTCCCAAGTACTCAAGGAATCATTTCAAGCAAAATCAAGCCAATTTTTGATGGAATGTTTTAACTTAAGGCCAAGTCGCCCCTCCTTTTTGTCAAATTGAACCTCCTTTGATGGGATGTCTCACCTCATTTAAGGATATTAAGCAATGTAAAATAAAATTTGTAATTTGATTTAGTCTTAAAGGATATTTTGGATGAAAAGTCCCCCTTTTTGGGAGAAAAAGGAGGATAGATGTTGAGGGCCTCATCTATAATTAAAGATCTCTCCCTCTTTAGAAAATCATTGTAAATTGTTGAGATCATTTTCCATAATATGAAATATTTTCATGAAAACTTTGGTGTTCATCTTGGATTTTCTCTTGGTTGAGATCATATATTTTTCTAAGGCAATTTGTGGATAACTACAAACTACTATAAGGATAATTATATTAATACATTTGATGGGAAACTTTTTCACTTTGAGAGGTATGCCTAGGGTTTTTAATCTCACATCTCTCTTATTGATGTAAGGTAAGGTTTGTTTCTTCTTGTTGGGCCACGCCCTACAACTTCAATTTTTTTTTGTCATAGTTGATTAATTGGTTTAACATTTTTCCTTAAGTGGAATCCCTTCTAGTAGGGTTAGGTTTCATAACTTGTTCTTTATTAGGGTTGGGGTGATTTAAATTCTAGGGTTACACTTCTAAACCATAATCCACAAGCATTGATTAACCAACATAAGAGGGCCATCAATTTGATCCCATATCCCTAGTGGAAATAAGGCACAATCCTCATTCCAACAACCAACCATCATTTTTTCAAAATTTATGCAATTGTATTTATTCAAATAATCATTAAAATTAAAATCTAAAGTGGTGAATATCTTCACCATTTTGTCTAGAATTGATATCACAAATTACTTTTTATATCTACACTTGATTTCTTGGAAGTCGTCTCTCAATATTGAAGATCTAGAAGGCTATAGGTCCTAACTTTTCTTGTATTAAAGCTGATTTAACACATGTTTGAGAGTTTTTAAGGTGATTTCAGTAGTTTGACTTTGTCTTCAATACTTATAGCTCAAGGATTGGTGAAATCCCTTTCCTTGACTTTCATGTAAAATTGATTCTATCTCTTCTAACCTGAATTAGTATTTCTAAAGTAATTTAATTGAAGATTAATCACCTTGGGAAGTGTTTTTAGATGTCCTAACAATTGCAATAGGTTCACCTTGATTGAAACACTTTTGTTTTTCACCCCTTGGGGATTGAACTCCCAAAAAATGAGTAACAATTTTCATATTTGAATAACTTTCTAAATGCTCAGTGTTTTTTAGTTCTAATAAGCTCATTTTGTTCATATTTCATTATAGTAACATCTCCAACTCATATCCATATGTTTTCTTATCATCTTTAGGTTATGGGAGGTCCCAAAGTGGGATTTTGCTTGTTGTTTTCTATAGATTTCTACATAATTTTAGGCTTTCATGTGTATAATAGCAAGGTAAACTATCATTTCTAGCCCAAACCAAAGGTAAAATTCAAGGTTTTCAATCTCAACATTGGTAGGGGCCTTTATACTCAAATTTTGGTGTTTTTTCAAGATTATTTCTTTCATAAATTGAGTATTTTATTTGTTGGTTTGTGTTTTCTATAGTAAAATATCATATATCAAATGAGGTTTCTTATTCTATTTAACTCCAAAACTTAATAATTTGAGTGTTTATAGGCACTAGGCATTCTAAGACTCTTGATAAAACTTGTGTAGTTTGGGATACCCCTTGTGGATTCTAGGAGTTGGCCAAAAGTGAGAGAAGAGTGCACTAAGGTGACAATAGGTGCATATCCTATGTACTTACCATTTGCGATCTTGGATGGAACTTGACAAGCCTACTAATTTGAGAAAAAGTGTGACCCTTAATGGATGGACATGCATACCTTAGAGCATGACATGTGTCACTTAGAGTTGGAGTGCTTCACATGTGGACCTATCTAGTGATTATTTGGGTTTCTTGTTTTCAAAATTATCTACTTTTTAGTTGTTGGTCTCCCTAACCTTTCAAAGAAATAAAGGGACAAGAGAGTTTTCAATGTAATTTGCTCTCTTTGTCTTGACTACTAGGGTTGTCACCTTTACTAAAAAATAAGACTAGGTTTAGGCTTTTCCATTAGAAAACAAGGGAATATAGGGTTTGGGAGGAACCCTAGAGGTCAAAAGAAGCACTCGTTTTTGTATTTTTTGTGAGAGAAGAAGCCTAGGCTTTTGTGGTATTTTGAAAATCTATCACTACTTGGAGTGCATCATGTGTAAAAGATAGAAGGAGACTATCTTGGTTTTATCTTGTACACTCATGAGATGAAAGTGTAGGATCCAAAGTGGACTCATTGATGTGTATACTTTCTTGTTGTGGATCTTTGGTGGATATACTAGCTTTTGTTGGAAGTGATTCCTAGCTAAGGGAGTTGATGGCTAGGGTTTGATATTTATAGTCGATGCCCTAGCCAAGGTTTGGAGAATATAACTTTTACTAGCTTGTCTCACCTTGTGGATATGCAATTGTAACTTAACCTTATGTATAAAGAAGTGTTCCTCTCTCTCTAAACTTTGTGTACTTACAAATTTGAATTTAAACATATGTTATCATAATGATTAAGTAGTTTCTGATGTTGGTTGTGCATGCTAATCTGACACAACATTGAGCACATTTTTTTAAATGATTTGACAAACACATATAAGCTAAGCAACCACATTTATGCTTGTTATAATTTTGTTGTATAAGTTATTTTCGTATCGGGTTTATGTTGAGAAGTGTGCCATTAGGGTTTGAAACATTGTTCTCTTGAAGAACATTTGTTCAATGTTTATTTTCTTGGGATTCCTTATGTATTTGGTTGAAAAGAAGTGAAGTATATGTTGTTATAATTGATATTTAAAATTCATCCATAAGGGTAAATGTTCACTTGAAATAGATCCAAGAAACTTCAAATTTGAGATGAAATTTCTAAAATTTTCGTTAAAATCCATTCTAGGAAATTTTGACATAATATTAGCTACTTTGATTTTGTTCTCATTGCATATTTACCAACCAAAGGTTGAGTTGTATATTTCTTAGTTGATTGCTTGGAATGAGACACACCTTTGTGAGTAGTGATTGCTTGGATGATCAAATGTGCAAATTTGTACCTGTGGGGGTGACTTTAATAGATTCTTGCAAAGTAGATATGACGTTGATGTCGCGATGGAGGAATGTTCTTCAAAATTTTTGTAGGAACATGATTTACAAGTTTCAAATTCAAAGTGAATTGGTTGGAGTTATGGAAAACAATTTTCTCTTAAAGAGGGAGTGTTCATTTTTCGGGTTACTCCAAAAATATTCTCACCTATCTAGGAAAGAACTAGGTCTCTTGGGTCCTACATGATGCTTGATAGACATATGGATGACTTATTTGAGTGGATGCTTGATCTTAGATGGAGTGATAGTAGAGCACACTTAACTAAGAAGTTGTTATTTTATGTGGCATGATGACTAACCCATTGGGTGCACACAATGGGGTAGTTAGCTGCTTGGTTAGGAGAGGTACCTGTTACCACCCAAACTAGCAGGATTTGCAAGGTCCCTGCAAGATGCTAAGATTGCACACGTAGGACAAGTGTTCACTGTCACCTTGGCATGAGTCCTCACTCTTTAAGCCCAACTACTTGAATGACTATGGGAGGATTCTCTGTAATTAATGCTTTACCCAACAATTAATAGACTAATACCTTGAATGGGGTCTTGGGTGAAGAGAGGACTTAATTATTTAATTCTTAACCGATTTGAAAATGATTTTATGCAAAAAAGTTAATGTAGACTAGTAAGATGATTTCTCAAAACTCAAGATAATAAACATATAAATAAATGAGTAAAAATTTAATATACTTCCCAAATGTGAGTTGTCCTTGAATTTTAGTTTTTGTAAGATATTTTTCTATGTGTTTTTGTTTGTTTTCTTGGGATTACAAATATCAAAATTTTAGAAAAATGTAGAAAAAACCAATAAAAACCCTTTGTAGGGCCACCCTAAAGTGTATATACACTCTAGATTGGAGATATAGGGGTGGGGAAAGCCAGGACAACAAGTATATGTTAAATTAATCCTTCCTAAGCTTCATATCTACAACAAATTTGCATTTCTAACACACTGAAAAATTGTTGAATATGTCTAGGGGTCAAATCCCTACTGGGTGAAAACCCAAAAACTTATTCCATATTGTAAATTGAATTTTAATAGTTGGAATAGACCTAAAAATTTACCAAAATGATGATGTAAACTTGAATAATAAATCTGGGACTTAATACAAGGGATTGATGATGAATACTGCCTTGGAGGACACCCTTATACTTAGGATTTTATCGGATTTGTTGTATGTATAGTTGTAAAATAATTTAGATATGAAAAAACTAACTCAAGTACCTTGTGAAATATGTATGTTTAAAAGCTCAAAATGACATATATTTTTCTTTATATAAATTTGAAAATGATGGCTTAAAACCCCAAGGGTTGACTAACTAATCTTAAAATGAAAATAAAAAAGGTGTATGCTAACACACACACACACATACACATATGTTTATAAAAAGAATATTAAATCATTTGAGTTTTCTAAGAAATATAGTTGTTGATATAAGCTTACCTTAGCCACAAATTTACATCTCAAGTGTTGAGTTGCAAATCACAACCACTCTTAAGTTGGCATTTCAATTTGGAAAATAAATGGGCTTGGAGTCAATAAGATTGTGTTGCCCCCACCTTCATGTAAGATACTTCAAAAGCTTTCATATCTAACTAGGACCAACTTATAGCAAAGTGTCTCCATCCTTTAGATCAACTATAGGGTAGAAGAAATCTTCAACCTCCAACAAAGGAAATAAAAAATACTAGTGCCTTGGTTGTTCCCTCCACGTGACTATATAGCCCCTCAATAAATCATGCCTCCAATTTTTGTGTAAGCTGGAAACACCTTTGTTTATCTTGTTTTAATATATTAGGACAAGATAAAAAAAAAATAGAATAGGAAAAAATAATCCACAAATTTGTTGGTATTTGAGCCCATTAACATTTAAAATAAGAAAGAAATGCATAAGAATTGGAAATTGAATCACACAATAAAACACAAAGAAATTTACGTGGTAAAACCCTAACAGTGTGTCAAGGAAACCTCCATGGGGCAATGGATTGGAATTCTTATTGATACAGGTCAAAAAATGACTCTCCAATATACATCAAGCCTCTTGTGCAATCACCAATTTAATATGGACTATTTCATTACGTAACTTTCTATAGTTACAAAACCGACTGAATGGTAACTCAATTTTACTGATTACATTAATACAATTAAATGATAATTTGTTTTCATTTCTAACAATCTCCACCTTGACAAAAATTTTCCTAATCCCTTGCCCATGCCCATTCATCATCTCTTTTGCAAGCCAAGAGAATCCAAACACCATCGTTGCTTCTCTACTAAAACTGGCTTTGTGAACATGTCTACACGATTCTCCTGTGTATGGACATTCTTGAGAGCTACTTTTCCACCATCGATCACATGTCTTACAAAATGGTACCTTACATCAATGTGCTTAGTCTTGTTATGATAACCTGGATTTGTAGCCAAATGAATAACACTTTGTCTGTCACAAAATATATTCAATTTCTCTTGCGTCCTTCCAATCTCATCAAGTAGACCTTTTAACCAGATTGCCTCTTTACAGGCATCTGAAGTAGCTATATACTCTGCTTCAGTAGTGGACAAACCAATTGTTTCTTGAAGTTTTGACATCCAGCTAATTGCTCCACCTGCAAGAGTAAAGGCATATCTTGTAGTCAATCTCCTCTTTCCCAAATCACCTACATAATCAACATCCACATATTCGTAGACTGAACCTTCACTACCATTAAAGATGATACAATGGTCACTTGTGCCTCTCAAATACCGAAGCACCCATTTCACTACTCACCAATGTTCTTCTCTTGGATTTTCCATGGACTTGCTAACAACTCCAACTGCATGTGAAATGTCAGGTCTTGTAGATACCATCACATACATCAATTTTCCTACCATGTTTGCATATGGTACATTACACATATACTTCTTTTCTTCATCAGTTCTAGGACTCAAACCTGAAGAAAGCTTAAAATGGGAAGATAATGGAACATTAACAGGTTTCACATTATTCATATCGAACTTTTCAAGTATTTTCTTCACATACTTTTGCTATGATAACCAGAGCTTTGAATTTTTCTTGTCTCTATGTATCTCCATGTCCAAGATATGTTTTGTAGCTCCAAGATCCTTCATATCAAATGTCCTAGAAAGATGATCCTTTAACCCATTGATATCTTCCATGATTTTTTTTTGAAATATGCATATCATCAACATATAAGACCAAGATAACGAATATTCCATTGAAACTTATAAAATATACACAATGATCATACTCACTTCTAGTAAAGTTCTGGCTCACCAAGAAGGAGTCAAACTTTTTGCATCATTGCTTGGGAGACTGCCTCATGCCATACTCTGAATTCCTTAGCTTGCAAACTAATCTTCTGTTGCGACCTTGTACAAAACCTTCTGGTTGTTCCATATAAATATCTTCATCCAAATCTCCATGAAGAAAATTTGTTTTAACATCTAACTGTTCTAACTGAAGGTTAAGTAGTGCAATTTGTGCTAACACAATATGAATAGAAACAAGTTTTCCGACTGGTGAAAAGATCTCATGAAAGTCAATACCTTCAACCTATACCTTTTTTGTACTAGCCTTGCCTTATACCTTTCGATACTTCCATCAATATTTTGCTTCAACTTGAAGACCCATTTGCATCTGAAAACACTTCTCCCTTCCAGAAGTTCTACAAAATCCTAGGTATTGTTTTTGGCTAGGAGTTCATTTCTTCATCCATAGCCATTTTCCACTTTTCACTATCTACATTATCCACTGCTTCCTGATAACAAGAAGTTCCCCATCTTCAGTAATCAATGCAATAAATGAAGAAGAACCTTCATACCTTTTGGGTGTTCTTATTTCCCTTGTATACCTCCTTAGAGTGATTGGTTGTTGGAATGGTTATTGAACTTCTACAATTTCCTTTGCATCTTCTTCACTTTTTTCTTCAGAAGTCTCTCATTCCTTTCAAATTTCCGAAAAAAGTTTAGTCTCCAATTGAATTTGTTGATTCGGTGATACCTGTTCCTGTTCAACATATGATTTTAGAAGAGAATATTCATCAAATGTTACATCTCTACTAATGATTATATTATGTGAAGAAGGATCCCACAACCTGTATCCTTTCACCGCATAGTCATACCCAACAAAGAAATACCACTTTTCTTTTGGGTCTAACTTTGAACGTTGATTATTTGGAATAAGAGCATAGGAATCATAACAAAAAATTCTTAAATGTGAATAATCACAAGACTGACCCGACCAAACTTCTTCAAGAATTTTACAATTAATGGAAATTGAAGGTGATCTGTTTACCAAATAACAAGCAGTAGATACTGCTTCTTCCCACAACTCTTTCTGTATGTTATCATTGTTGATTATGCTTTTGGATCTTTCCATAAGAGTTTGATTCATACGTTCAACAATGCCATTTTGCTGAGGAGTATAAACAACAATTTTATGGCTAGCAATCTCGTCATCCTTGCAATATTGTTCAAATTATAAGAAATTAAATTCACACCATTATCAGTTCTTAAATATTTAATTGATTTGCTTGTTTCTTTTCCACCACAGCTTCAAATTGTTTAAAAACATTAAATACATCAACGTTTTTTTCAACATATAGACCCAAACTTTCCTGGAGTAATCATCAATAAATGTTAAGAATTATAATTCACCACCATAAGATACAGTAGGGTACGATCCCCAAAGATCAAAATGAATATAGTCCAAAATTCCTTTACTATTACGACTTCCAGTTTTATATTTTTGTTTACATTGTTTTCCATATACACAATGTTTGCAAAAATCCAAACTCAAGGATTTCAAATTAGGAAGTAAATTGTGATTCATCAATACCTGAAGGCCCTTCTCGTTCATGTGACCTAGCCACTGATGCCATAGGAGAGTATCTTATTCTGTCTTCTTAGATACAATCACTGCCTCACTGACCTGAGACTTCCTTTGAGTCTGTGAATATTTCCGATCTTTTATGCCTTCATAACAACTGAAAGCACCCTTTGAAACTTTGAACACTCCATTTTGACCTGTAAACTTGTAACCTTCCAAGTCCAATACTCGCAAAGAAATCAATTTCTTTCTTAACTCAGGTACATGTCTAACATCAATCAATGTTCTAATTGTATCATCATACATTTTAATTCTAACATTTCCCATCCCAACAGTTTGACAAGATACATTATTACCCATAAACACATAACTACCATTCACAACTTGATATGAAGTGAACCATTTTTTGTGCAGACTCATGTGATGAGAAGCACCCGAATCTAACAACCAATTTTCATAATTCCGAGAAACATTGCAAACAGGAAAAACTTCATCTACCATACCTAATTCAGTAGATACCACTTCATCATTCATAACTAACTCAACTTGATTTGCTTCATTCCTTGGGTTTTCAAAAAACTCCTTTCTTTTCCAACA
Organism: Pinus tabuliformis; assembly: GCA_031772625.1. Taxonomy (NCBI): domain Eukaryota; kingdom Viridiplantae; phylum Streptophyta; class Pinopsida; order Pinales; family Pinaceae; genus Pinus; species Pinus tabuliformis. The sequence continues at coordinate 232,841,476 of CM062805.1, forward strand.
ATCTTTCTTGAGATGTCCTATTTTATTGCAGTACCAACATTTGGCTTTACACTTCTTGCTTTCTCTCATATTTCCTTGTATTTGCCTCTGGCTACTATGGCTTATGGCGTGGAAGTTTCAATGTTGGAATTCCTCTATACTTATTAAGATAACAAAACTCCCACAAAAAAACCAAATTCTAAAGATTCGGTTGTGCTCAAACTGATAGAAGTCACAAAGTGATCCCAAGACTCAGGAAAGGAACACAACAAGGAAATATATTTATCTTCTTCTTCAAATTTAACATCCATATTTGACAACTGGAAAATAAGTGTATTAAATACATTTAAGTGTTCTACAAGTTTAGTACCTTCCTTCATCTGAAGGCTATATAGTTTCCTCTTCAAATAAATTCGGTTGGTTAAAGATTTAGTCATATACATTATTTCCAATTTCCCCCACAAAAATTTCGTTGAGGTTTCTTCAACAATGTTGAAGAGAAATGCATCCCCATGACACAACCTGATAGTAATGAGAGCTCGAGCATCCAAGTCCTCCCAATCCAAATCTTCCATGCCATCAGGTTTCTTTCTAACCCCATCTTAAGCTTTGTGCAACCCTTATTGCACCAACAAATTCCTTACTTTCAATTTCCACAATGAAAAATTGTTCTTACCACTAAAATTCTCCACCTCAATCTTAGCATTTGTCATTTTATCCATTTCTTCCTACACAGGCTCTGAATCTTTTTAAAAAAATCCTCGTACTAGGGTTTCCTTCTTTCAGCTAGGTTTTTTTGTAATAAATTTTCTACTAGTGAGGAATCCTTCACCTAGGTTTTTTTCCCTTTAAATTTATGCTTTCAGTTAGGATTTTTTTTCTTTATTAAAAAATATCTTCACTTCATAGAAAAAACAAACCCATAACACTTTTTTTTGTTCTTTAAAACCCCACTTTCTTTTTGCAGAAATTAAAACCCATAAATTTTCCTTTAGAAACTCTACTTCAATCTTATTGTTTGTTCACAGAAAAATAATTCTCCAATTTTTTTATGTTTTATTTTGTCTGCAAACATTATCAAAAATAAAATACATGTTCTTTTTGTGCAGTCTGTGGTTAGGGTTTCAAAAAATATGAGCGCTTCCAGAGATTTCAATTTTGCATGACATGCTACCTTCAACAATCCTTTTATTTAATTCAAGAATGCGGCTGTCAAATAAAAATTCCTTGTCTTATGTTCAACTCTAATGGCAACTTTGGTTACTCGTGATAGTGGCTTTTGCACGCTGTGACCTCTTTTAATTTCCAGCAACACTCAGTCAGCTTATGTGTGATTCATGGCTCGGTTTTGCATACACAACTTTAGACTGCTCTTACATGCTTCAAAATTTAACAATGGTGGCTCTATTAATCTACTTGCTCGCCTGACTGATCCCTTACAAAGTCAATTGCTTTCTTTTGTTGTTTTATTTTAGCAGCGACTTCAAACAGGATTAAATGACTACTATCCCTCAACAATTTTTGGTGGTGTAACAATTTTTAGAAAAAACACAACGCTTGTTTCTTCTACATGGCTTAGTGCCAAATTTGCCTCTTTCAGTCAGCAATTTGACTTCTTCTCGGCTTGGTGTCAATTGATCTTATACGGGTGGCTGGCTTTCATTTTACTTGAATTTTCTTTGCGGTGTTGTTTCACGACCTAGTGAGCCCAACTTGGCCTTTCTACATAGGCAACTCTTCTGGGTTTTCAACAGACTTTAACTTGATTCACATCCCTCATAAAGTAGACCTGATACCACTTTTTGATATTTGATCCCATTAACATTTAAAATAAGAAATAAATGCATAAGAATTGGAAACTGATTCACACAAGAAAACATAAAGAATTTACGTGGTAAAACCCTAACAGTATGTTAAGGAAACCTCCACGGGGCAAGGGATTGGAATTATTATTGCTCCTGGTCAAAAAATGACTCTCCAATATACATCAAGCCTCTTGGTAAATCACCAGTTTAATATGGATTATTTCATTACGTAACTTCCTATAGTTACAAAACTGTTTGAACGGTAACTCAGTTTTTCTAATTACATCAATACAATTATATGATATTTTGTTGTCATTTCTGACAAAATTGTACACAAAATGTTTGCAAATAAGAGTTCTAGTATTCCATAAAATGATTTCATAGTTCAACAACCACTAAAATTGGAGGAGGGACTAGCATTTATAATTTTCTTTAGTAATGGCTAGTTGGACCTCATTCCCAAAACAATATTTTTTACTTGTGATCCACAACCCAAAGACCAGTAAATGCAAAAATAAAATATACTTGAATTAAAATATTTGTCCACAAAGTATTTTGACTTGGCTTTCTTACCCCTTAAGTTCAATGTTCCTTTCGAATTGAACCCATAGAGGAAACACTTAATGGATAGTAACATTGGATTGACCAACTTCCAACTTAAAATGACCCAATGACTCTCTTAGGTAATTCAAATTAGCTTGCGTAGCTTAATTTGTTCCATGTGTTTCTCAACTTGGTTCATGGAAGTTTTCTTGGTGGAAATGAGGATGGCTTGACTTTGCAACGACTACTTTTTGTCCACATAACTGTCCAACGGTCCATTTGGATTCTTAACAAGCTCAATGTTCCCTTTGTGACCTATAACACCAAGTGAAAAAGGGGTCGATTTGGCCCACTAAGATTTCCAATGCCTTGGGCTCTTTTGACTTGAAATTTGACTAAACATTGGATCTTTGACCATCTTGAACGTTCCACTAGCCCCACGGCTAGTTTCACATCTATGTTATCATATTTGACCCCCAATGGCATCAAATGAGGACATCATCATGCAAAAAATGTGGATCTCCAACACCCTAGGGAATATTAGGATTCAACCACCTAGGTTTTATCTGACCAATTTTATAAATAAATTAATGTGATACATGTCTCATTTGGCCATGATTTGACCCTATTTTGCCATGTAGAATCCCCGCATTTTATTAGACCGCCTTTGACTATCCTTTTCTAACTGATGCCTTCAAATTTTGAAAACATTTTCACATTCCATGTCATCTATATTTTCTTTTGAACAATCTGGTACTAAGTTGACTTTTTTCCTTGTAGGATCAAGTGCATTGGGAAACATGTACCAGCTCGGGGAACATGAACTTTTGCAAACTATAAGGCCATGTTGAGAAAAAATTGATGAATACTACACCAAGGCCAAGGATGCATATAGCCTCTATGACACTTGACCATGTGGTAAGACATAGGCACACATGACGTGGATTGGACTATCCCCTATAACTACAATCACCCGCACATGACTAGATGCTCCCATAAACCATGAGTCCTAATGTGATCCACTCAAAGTCCTCCAATGCTATATAAGATAAAATGAGCTAAGAGAAGAAACCAAAGGGACCAACCTTGGGCGAGCATAATGGGCCTAGGACATCTCAATACAAAAACTCACATGGAATTTACAAGGCTTTAACTTGCATCCTTGGGCTTACAATGGTGTTATGCAAAGTGAAAATATATTTATATGTACCTTTGTTGAAATGAGAGGTAACAATACCTACCTAGGAGGATGAGCACTAATAGCATGGAACTTGTTACCTCTCAACCCTCACCTCTTGAGATAAAGTCTTAAATCTCAAGCAAGGATTTGGAGGAACTGAGAGGGAGACCATTATCACTTCACATCCTTATCACTAAATATAAGGGGATTCCCAACATCCTTTTACATTAAAATATTAATTTCTTAGTAAAAGACCCTTAATCTAGCTTATGGAGTAATAAAAGACCCTATTCACTAATTAATAAATCTAAATATACAACAATTAGGATTTTCATACTACATGCATATGCCAAAAACCAAAACCCTCAAAGAGATCGACACCTTCATTGATAGAATAAAAGGGGCTCCAACATGTATCATCCTTCCTCTAAAGGCCCTTCAAATGTAGATTCTTAATAACTCTTCAAATGTGTAAGTCAAACTCCTTAAGTTTCCCTCAAGTGAACTTATGAGATCCTAAGGTGAACACTTAGCTTTCAAAAACAACTCAAAACCTTGAATTTTCCACCAATCAATTAGAGCAAACCACCAAATATTTGAAGATGGTCTAGCATCTTCAAGGACTTCTACGAGTTAGCCTAATGTACACCAACATTTCAAGTTGGCCTTGCTAGACTTGTTTTAGCATTGCACATATGTGTTTATATATCTAGACTTGTTTTAGCATTGCACATATGTGTTTAGAGAGAGAGAGAGAGAGAGAGAGAGAGAGAGAGAGAGAGAGAGAGATCTATATATATTCAAAACTAGACACATTTCCTTTTTAACACACTGATCTTCCCTCCATGTTATCCTCTGAGGGGAAAGAACAACCCTTCCCTAATAACGATTCACAAGTCGATTCCCTTTGACCAATGTTTAAACACAAGCTTGCTGCAATATTTTAACATGAACCTGGAGGCCTTACTCCATTGCTAGTACACTTACAAACATCAATGGATCCTCTTTCCTTTCTTCTCAAAAGGCACTTCAAGGTGTACCTTATAACTTCGATTAGCAAAAGATTGATCCCTCATTGCATACACAATAGAAAAATTTTGTAGTTTTGTCGTTCTACATGCAACTTGTAAGTCTTCCATTTTTCACAATCATAAAATGGGTCTTAATATGTTATAACACTCCAAATGCTCAATAGCATAGAGAAGTGGGGGGATCGATCCAAACATTTGAAGATTCAGAAAGTTAATCCATACTTCATAAATACACATTCTTCTAATCCCCAGGTGTCTTGATCCATTCTCTTCAAATGTAAGGTTATGCACTTTTATAAGAACTTATATAGATAGGGTAACAAAATATAAAGGATTGAATCACAAGGTGACATCCCCAAATATAATTACCAAAGTATATTCTTGTTGACAATTATATAACCTTCCATAACTTTCCCACCAATAACTTCCCTTGCCTTCCACAAGGAAACACCATGTTGAACCGAGAGCCTTAATGAAAAAAATATGCTTCAGCAACCATCAAGAAGTTCACTAGAGGATAGTTGGTACTATTTTGTCTACCTACACTAGCCCCATAAGGTGGCATAGTCATGCTTCCTACTTGGACTGTAACATTCATGTAGTAAATACTCCACCCAATAGATGATTTTGTTTGTTCGATGACTCTCCTGCGTCTTTTCTGACATCCAATTTTTTTTGAACATATGGAAAATGCTTGTAGATTCATTAATGTTCATGCATCTTTGAAAATCCACTAAGTTCATTTTTGTTGCTTTGGCACCAAGTCTTAAATGTGTATTCAAAAGAAGTTGTGCGATCAAACATATCATTCAATCTCTGATTCAGACCTTTTAATAGCACCATTTGACCCCTCAGGAGGCAGTGTTTAAAGAACCATTTTTGGCAGCCTTCATTCCTAACATGATTTATATATCAGCCACTTTGAATCCATGCCCCCCATAATCAATTTTGATAAATATACTTCCACTCCTTTTTCTCAAATAACCCCACATCGATCACTGTAGTGCCCTTCCAAACTTTGGAGCAAGATAATACTAATGCTAAAAAGATTACTATATGTCATAAAATTTAATTTTCTTCATGTTGATGTAAAGCCCTTAGGATGTGGAGATTCACCTCAAGTTCCATCCCCTGAAGTTATTTATACCATTCAAAACTAGAATTATTATGGATTGTTGGCCTAGGTATATCAAATATGCCTACCTTTGTATTTGGAAGAGATTGTTTCTAGTTATTAGAAAACAAGTGTAAGGAAAAAATGGGAAACCAAAGACAAAACTCCATGTTTACTTTTACCTTTTCATCCAAGTCAACCGAATTTTGACAAGGACCATTTTATCTCTTTATATTAGACCCAAGTCACATGGTTCGGGTTCAAGTTCGAGTTTGAATATTTTGATGAAGTTCAAATTATATAAACATAAACTTTAAAATGAAATATAGCATAAAATAGTAATACATCAACATCAATAAACATAAAAAATGTTATCATGGACTTGGAAGATGCAAGGATAGATTGCAAGCTTGAGCTGTGACACAAGGTTATGAACTTGAGATATGGACTTGGTTAATGGCCATGAGGTTCACCATATCTCAATTTATTTTTTTAAGTTCCCCAAATTTCGAACCTCAAGGTTGAAGTGCAACAAACCTTGTGACATAACATTAGATAAAAACTTATGACTACAAAATCCTCTCAAACTTTTCAAACATTACTGCCACATTTACATCTACTACAAAATCTGCTTCCAATTCTATTTGTGCCAATTCAATCTCATCAAGATTAGTCTACATTGCTACTACTAGATCTTCCCCAAAATATTCACTTATATGTCTCCAACATTTTAGCTACCATAAAGGAATCCTTTATATATTGTTCAAATTTCCCCTTTCTATGAACCACACCTTTTTGAATGAAAGTGAGACAACTAAAATCCTCAAAATTAAATTCTTTCAACAACTAATTTCGAGCATGTATCTATGATCAGAGCTTCCCATCTACCCTAATACTCTCTAATTATGCATTTTGAGGATCACCCTTTTAGTCTCAAACAAAATGGTGGGTAACAAAACTATTACAAATGAAGGAGAGAGAAAAGGTTTGAGCTTAACTCCTTTTACAATAAAATAATATTTTTCTTATTTTGTTTTTAGGAAAATATTACAAAAAAAATCTAAGTGAAATAAGAGCAAATTAATCATACAAAATGCATGCATGTGGTGCCGCATTTCATCTTCCTCAACCCTCAATATTATGCAAAGTGCAAGCAAAGTGTCACTTGTCCTCCTCATGTGCATGAACACTCCTTAAGAATAACCACCTCAATATATAATAATAAAATTCCTAGGCAAAGAGGTAGGGCACCTCCCCAATATAGGTGTGAAAATTCCAAGGGTACCAGCTCTCATAATGAGGGCACTCCAGTACAAGCATGTATCTTCCAAGTGTCATGATACTTCTAAATGCATGTGGTGCCACATCTCATATTCCTTAACCCACAAGCTTATGCAAAGTGAAACCAAAGTTCCACTTGTCCTCTTCATGTGCAAGGGCCCTCCTTGAGAATAACCACCTCAAAATATAATAATAAGATGCCACATCAAATAGGTAAGGCACATCTCCAAAATAGGCATAAAAATGCCAAGTGTACAACTCTTATGGCGTGGGCACTATCCAATACAATCATGCAAATTCCAAGTTTTATGATAAGGGTGTTCTTCTAGAATCTATTTCGATGAAAAACCAATATAAAACATGTTTTTTAGGATGTGTGCCCTTGGTATGTGTGCTACATTTACCACTTGACTATAAATTACTCTTTCAACTAGTGTGTCTTTGGAAAGAGTGCCTTTGGTCCACATAGAAACCTTCACCATAATTATATATTCAATGCATGAAAGTACCTTTGAAGAAAGATACTGGTGCAACCTTGGTATTTTTGAACTTATAACCTCCTTTGATTAAGTTAACCATGAGGGAGACTACATAGAAAGTTCACCCTAACAAATTATGTAATTTGCTAGCATTAAAACCATCTTATCTCCTTAAACAATGTGCAAGTGGACCTACAAAAGTGGAAAAGTCAATTACAAATCACTTCATAATGTGTGTAAGGTGTGAACAATCTCATGCAAAGTGCAAGTAGGGACCCATAGAAGAGTGCACCACCTAATGTCCTAGGCGATTGTGCACACATGTAGACAAGTGAGTGGATGATGTCAATAAGTGAGTGAGTTACCAAAATCCCAGGGCACATGCATGATAAAACTCTTAGTCAACCACGAATACCCAAAGACCTCCTCAATATGTTTTCCAAAGTATAAGAATGTGACATGGATAAGTTGGTAAGTGTGAACAAGGCTAAAATGAGGCACAACAAAACTGTATGAGGAGAGTAATTAAGTATTAAGTGGGATGCCTCAACATGTGTGCCAATGGGGAAGTTCTCACCTCATATTATGTACCACAGAGACATAAAGTTGTATTATGTAGTGACAAATCAAGATAAAATGTAGGGAATTAGGCCTGTTACCCCTTATGTCAACAAGGGTACATACATAGGCATGCAATATATTTCACCACCATTGTAAGCCCAAGGTCACAAGTCAAAATCCTTGTAACAACAATGTGATGCCCTATGTTAGGTGTCCTAGACTTGTTTGGTTATACCATGGCCAGTCCCTTGAAGTTCATCTCTAGTTCCTTTCGTCCTGTATAGAATTGGAGGGACTTAGATGGGCTTTCTTAATAACTCATGGTTTTAGATGTTAGAAATTATAGAAAGAAAGGATAAATTTGACTTGTGCCTTAGTCAAATTTAGGAATTTGATTTTCCACATTAGTAGGATGACTTGAATGGTAGTTAACTTGTGTGACATGGCCCTTTTCTACTATCTAGCTCAATAGATTTGAGTTATAGGCTAGAAGTAGAGTTATGCATGTGATGATTGCTAAAATTTAGTAATCTAGTTCAGTTATTTTAAGTTTGACTCAGTTAATTAAGCTCAAGTACCTAGTTGATTCAATTGAAGGTTAATTGAGTAGAAGAATTGTTGTTAACTTAGTGATCTCTTAGTTAAACTAGTCAATCAACTAAAAATAGCCCAAACATGCATGGAATTCGATTTGCCTAGCTGGAGTGGAGGAAAAGGCACATTGTAATTATCAATTGTATACTAATTGAGTGTACAGGCTTGAAGGCTAAGCAGGTGAATCATTTCTTGGGAATTGCACAAGAAAATAGGAGAAAATTCCTAGTTTTTAGGAGCTAATTTCCTTCAGGATTGTGCAAGGAAATAAGAGCTAGCTAGGGCCTTGAATTGGCTAAGTGTTGGCCAGAGTATGACAGTTAGTAGGAGAATAGGTTTATAGTGAAATTTGTGCTTCAAAATTGAAGCAAGACATTGTAATAGTTTCTCTTTCTCATTAATGAAAAGTAGCGGAGGGGTTTCCCCCAGATTTCCCCTATAAATCATTGTGTTATTGTGGTGTTTTAATGGTTGCATGTCCTTGCATGTTTTTCTAAATTGTGATTTCCATTTAGAAGAATAGTAGAGGAAATTTGTAATCTCTTGTTTTTGGTACGAATACATCAGTAGTAGCAAATTTCTAATAATTTATACATGGTATCAGAGTAGAAATCACACTAGAAACTAGTCAATAGAGATTCTCATTTAGATATTTTGATTTGCAGATTTAGTGAAGTAGTTTTCTTCCATGTGGGAAAATGTATTTAAATAGATTGAGATTCTTGAGGGAACCTCATATTTGATAGCCTAGAAGGATAGGATGGAAGTAGTGCTCGATGATAATGATATGCTAGAGTACACCAAAAATGACATTCCAAAGCCAACAATATCAGATGCACAACAGTTAGCCCAATGGAAGAAGGATACCGAAAAATATAGGTGGGTCATCCTGCAGGGTGTGAGAGACCACATAGTATCGAATTTACATGGAAAGGAGACTCACTTTGCTATGTGGAAGACCCTCATCAAGCTATTCGAAAATGGTAGTGATGCCAGGAAATTAGCATTGAGTGACAAGCTCAGAAACATCCACATGCAGAAAGGAGAAGTCATTCCACATTACCTCTCCAAGTTCACTCAGTGTCAAGATGAGCTTGGAGAAGTTGGAGAAAACATTCCCTCTTCAGAACTAGTGGCCCTAGCTCTCCTAAGCCTTTCGAAATCCTGGCACAACTACTAGGAATTTGTAAATGGAAGTGACAAATTGCCTAATTGGGAGAGACTTTGGTCCAATCTAGTGCAGGAAGAAATTTAGTGGAACACTAGAGATGGAGTAACATCCAAATTTGAGGAGGAAGATAATTTTTCCTTGGTTGGGAAGGGAAGGAAAGGAAAGTGCAAGAAGGCCCAAAGAAAACCAGAGACCAGCTAGAATAATAGAAAGAAGAAATACTTAAGCAAGATAAAATGTTTTTACTGCCATGAATTCGGGCACTATGCAACATATAGAAAATCCTATAGATTCACAGGCTAATGCAATTTTTTAAAGCAAGAGACAAGAATCTACTTCTACTCTTTGCAACGGAAGCCCATAAACATCAAGAAAACAATAATCAATAGAGGAATAGAATTAAAGGTATATAACACAATAAATATCCAAGGAAAGCCACAACTCAAAACCCCACTATCTATTTTGTATTAATCCGTAAAATCAAGATGAAATTACAATGCTTGTTCTCTCTAGAACAATCCCACCACTCAGCAAATTCAATCTCCAACTCATAAATAAGCTCAAGGCCAAAGCTTAGCCTCTTCACAAGCTCTCCAAGTCTCTATTCCAATGTGTAATTCCAATGAAGGATAGTTTGTATTTAAAGGGAAATAAAGCCCCTAAAAACTACGCAATCCCTTAAGGATCAGTTCCTGAATGCATGCACAACTCAGAAAAATCTAAAATAGATAGTATACTATCCCTGCACTCTTGTCTCAACTGGGTCTTTCTTAGAATTGACATGCATAAGTTTCTGATGAGTAAATTTTTAGCTAATTAGAGTAGAATTGGTGGAGTTCATTAGTGTCACCACTGACTATTAACTCACTATTAGTTCTCTCAATCATTTTGAGAACTAATTTAACTGAACTGACTCGTGAAACTAAGTCTTCTATTTTAGAGCTCATAATTAACTCACATTGGACTCCTACAAAGTAGGGAGAACATATACATGACTTCCAAAAGACTTCTAACTCGAATTTCCTAAGTTAAGTAAGTTTAATAAACTTAATTTAACTATTTTAAGTTGATATGAGAATAGAATTTGAATTTAATTCATAGTTCAATTCAAGGACAAAATAAAGTGGAATTTCTTATTGCCATTTATCAACACTCCCTCTCAACAAGAAAGGGATTATCAACTACCCCGATCCTGTCTTTGTGAAACTCGAATTTACATCTTGACAATGCCTTTGTCAAGATGTCAACATCCTGCTCCTCCGTGGGAATGTAATCTAAAAACATAATCCACCTCAATACAAATCTCTGAGATGATGATACCAGATATCAATATGCTTGCACTGATCATGAAAGACTGGATTTTCAAATAGTTTGATACAACTATGATTATCGCAATAAATCACTGTTGGATCCTTCTGCTGACCAAACAAACCAACCGTGATCTTCCTCATCTAAATAGCCTCACATGCTGCTTGACTTGCAACCATGTACTCTTCCTCTGTCAAACTGAGTGCAACCGATCTCTATTTCCTGTTGTACCAAGAAACTCCCGCTGACCCAATACTAAATATCCATCCTGATGTGCTCTTCCTATCGGATGGATTCCCTGCCCAATCTATATTGGTGAAGCCTTGAGGCTTCACTCCCTCTATCCATCTGTACCATAACCCAAACTGAGTAGTGCCTTTGAGGTATCTCCACCTTCCAATACAGCTTGGTAGGCCTAACCATTGCTTGACTAAGTTGGTTAACTGCATAGCACTATCTAGTCGTGTGTTCACCAAGTACATGAGTGAACCCATAAGCTCCCTGTAAACAATAGCTTCCACTACTTCCCCTAAAGTAGCATCCTCCTTCCTCCAGTTACTAGCTACAAGAGTATCCATGGGTTTATTGCTCTCCATGCAGATTCTCCTGAGTATCTCGTTGGCATACTTTCCCAGAGATACAAACAACTCCCCACCTCCCTGCCTTACCTCCATGCCAAGAAAGTAATGCATGAGCCCCATGTCGTTCATCTGAAACTCTCTTTCAAGGTCCTCCTTGCAATATTTGATGAGATTCTCATCACCTATCAGTATGAGATCATCTACATAAAGTACAATGATCAACAACTTACCTTACACCACTATGTGATACAGGTTCGCATCCACTTCACTCTTCGTGAAGCCCAATCCAATGAAGTAGATATAGCACAGGGTGATTTCTTTAGCCCATAAAATGCTCTCTTGAGTCGGCACACATGCGACACATGCGACTCACGGTCCAAGGTTTCAAAACCTTCGGGTTGCTCTCTGTACACCTCTTCCTCAATCATGCCATTAAGGAAGGTAATCTTCACATCCATCTAATGGATCTTCCAACCCATCTGTACTGATAGTGCCAAACTAGATCTGATTGATGAGTGCCTTGCAACAAGAGCAAAGGTCTCATCATAGTCAATCCCCTCTACTTGTGAAAAGCTACAGGCCACAAATCTGGCCTTATGCTTCTCCACACTACCATCTGCATCTTGCTTTACCTTGTAAAGCCAACAGGAGCTCACAACTAACTTTTCCTCTGGTCTTAGGGCCACATCCCAAACGTTGTTTCGAACTATGGAGTCATACTCCTCCACCATCGCATCAACCCAAACCAGTTACTGCACTGCTTCCGGAAAGGAAGATGGCTTTGTCACAACAAATGTACCCATAAGTTCCATGTATCTAGTGTACCTCTCAAGTGACCTCCTGTGTCTACACTGAGAAGAGGGTGCTCCCACATTCTCCCATGCATCATCCAACAATCTGTCAGCCTCTCTAGTGTGCTTTCTTCCCTCTTTGGAAGACTCTGCCTGAGTGGATGACTCCACTCTTTGAACCTCTGCATGTGGCTGCTCCACATCAATATGAAGCCCCTCAACCTTAGGAGCTAAAATCTCCTCATCCATATGCAGCTCAAGCTCCCTCTCAAGGGATACTCGCATGACCTTCTCCTCATCGAACATGGTATCCCTGCGAACCACTGTCATCCGACTGGTTGGCATTTACACCCGATAGTTGTGGGGTGTTAGATCTAAGAATTTTGTGATCCATAATGTAGAAATCAATCTTTCAGATTAATCACATCGTTAGGATTGGGTCGACGTTTCGAACCAACTAATGTGGTTCATCCTCAGGACAAGGTGAGAAATCAATCGATCTGAGAGAATAAATAGTAGGGATGCATCATTGTTCAGGGTTAGTCATTTAAAATTAGCCATTGGTGAAATCATTATAGAGAACAAAATATTATTTAAGAATACGAGATAAAGAGATGTTTGTTAAATTATTTAATATTTAGTTAGAAACTAGTTGTTATGTAATAATTAAATATTTTATATCGATATTATAAATTATTTATCAATTTATATAATAATATTATCTAAGAATAATTAATTTATATAATATTATTTGTTAGGGTTGACCTATTCAATATAAATTTGGTTGAAAACTAGCTGTTGTTTGATATAATAAATTAATTATCAATTTATATAATAATATTAAAAATAATTAATAAATATAATATTGTTTGATAGGGGTTTACATATTCAATATAAATTTGGTTGGAAATTAGTTGTTATGTAATAATTGAATATATTAATTTCAATATCATAAATTAATTATCAATTTCTATAATAATATTACCTAAAAAATAATTAATTATAATATTATTAATTAGGGGTGACTTATTCAATATATATTTGGTTGAAAACTCACTGTTAGGAATGATAAAGTATATATATATATATATATATATATATATATATATATATATATATATATATATATATATATATATATATATATATATATATATATGTATATCTATATATATATATAGATATTATCAATACCTCTAATAAGACTATTTATCAATATTATACAATTAATGTGACCATTATAAGATAGAGGATAGCTTATCCTCCTTGAATAGGAGGAAAGCAAAGATAACAATAAAGGTTTACCATACAAAGAAGATGAATGCAAATAAATTTTGGATAGCTAAACATCTGAAGTTAAAGAAAATAAAAAGGAAAACAGGGATAAAACAAGAAGAATAAAAAGGATAAAGGTGAGGAAAGGGAGGAGGAGTTATGAAGAGAGAGCCAGAATCCAACTTTTACTTAATTTCCAGCCATCATCCCTATTAAGGTTTCTGGCATGCCTCTCAATCTCAATCGCTTCCCTGAGTTTCTTGTGGTGGAAATGATCAATTTTAGCAATGACTTTGGATTCTTCAATGCAGACATGGTGTTTTGATTTCTCAGCATGTTCTGCAAGGGATGACGTGTGGGAGCGATTGTGTCTAATGTCAGCAGCATGTTCATTGATCCTCTGCTTAATAGACCTTCCTGTTTCTCCAATGTAGGGGATACCACAGAAGCAGGGAACGAGGTAGACCCCTTTCGCGTCCTTAGGGTCATTGCTAAAATTGATCATTTCCACCACAGGAAACTCAGGGAAGCGATTGAGATTCAGAGGCATGCCAGAAACCTTAATAGGGATGATGGCTGGAAATTAAGTAAAAGTTGGATTTCGGCTCTCTCTTCATAACTCCTGCTCACTTTCCTTGCATTTATCCTTTTTATTCTTCTTGTTTTATCCTTGTTTTCCTTTTTATTTTCTTTAACTGTAGATGTTTAGCCATCCAAAATTTATTTGAACTCATCTTTTTTGTATGGTAAACCTTTATTGTTATCTTTGCTTTCCTCCTATTCAAGGAGGATAATCTATCCTCTATCTTATAATGGTCCATTAATTGTATAATATTGATAAATAGTCTTATTAGAGGTATTGATAATATTAATAAAAGATTACTAAAATATAATGATATATATATATATATATATATATATATATATATATATATCGAGAGAGAGAGAGAGAGAGAGAGAGAGAGAGAGAGAGAGAGTCATTCCTAACAGTGAGTTTTCAACCAAATATATATTGAATAAGTCACCCCTAACTAATAATATTATAATAAATTATTTTTAGCTAATATTATAATAGAAATTGATCCTTAAGGGTTAGCTCAACCGGTCAAAGCAGTGCCTCGCGATACGGGAGGTCACAGGGTCGATTCTACTCGAAATCCCTTAGGGTCAGGTCAGTACATAGGCCGAGGGGATGTGATCCCCCTTCGCGGTTGATCTGCCTAGAATTAATGTGGACGTAGCGGCTACCCAATGACCAAGGGTAATCGTGAACCACTGGGAAAAAAAAATTTATAATAGAAATTGATAATTAATTTATATTATTGAAATTAATATATTCAATTATTACATAACAACTAATTTCCAACCAAATTTATAATGAATATGTCAACCCCTATCAAACAATATTATATAAATTAATTATTTTTAATATTATTATATAAATTGATAATTAATTTATTATATCGAAATAACAGCTAGTTTTCAACCAAATTTATATTGAATAGGTTAACCCTAACAAATAATATTATATAGATTTAGTATTCTTAGATAACATTATTATATAAATTGATAAATAATTTATAATATCAATATAAAATATTTAATTATTACATAACAGTTAGTTTCTAACTAAATATTAAATAATTTAACAAACATCTCTTTATCTCGTCTTCTTAAATAATTTTTTCTGTCCTCAGTAATGATTTCATCAACGGCTAATTTTAAATGGCCAGCCTTGAACAATGATGCATCCCTGCTATTTATTCTCTCAGATCGATTGATTTCTCACCTTGTCCTGAGGATGAACCACATTAGTTGGTTCGAAACGACAACCTATTCCTAACGATGTGATTAATCTGAAAGACTGATTTCTAAGTTGTGGGGTGTATCAGTGTACCCCACAAAGATCCCCAACTCTTCTGTTGGCTCAAGCTTCTTCCGTGCATCTTTGGTCACATGGCAATAAATCGATGACCCAAAAATCCTGAAGTGACCAACATCTGGCCTCTTACTGAAATAAGCCTCCTCTGGTATCTTCATCTCAAATATCCGATGTGGGCTACGGTTATGAGCATAAACCGCTGTGTTGCATGCCTCAGCCCACAAGTGTAGTGGTAGGGCTTGATCATGCAACATCGCCCTTGTTGTGCCTACTATGCTCATGTTCTTCCTCTTGGCAACCCATTCTATTAAGGGTTATGGGGTGTCGTCAACTCTTGTTTAATCCCTTCCGCTGCACATAAGTTCTTAAACTCATTGGAGACATACTCACCACCATTATCACTCCATAGAGCTTTAACCATCATTACAGACTCTTTCTCTACCAATGCTTTGAATTCACAAAACTTTGTGAAAATATGATCATTTTTATGCGTAAAAAGTACCCAACATTTACGAGAATAATCATCAAAAAATATAACATATTTACCTGTGTTTAGCCGTGGATGTTGTTGAGAATGGTCCACACACATCTAAATGGACTCTCTCCAGAATAGAATCTGCTCAACTGTCTCTATCTCCAAAGGAAGACTTGGTGTATTTTACCAAAGTACAACCCTTGCATGTATTAGCTTTCTCAAGTGTACCTTTGGGAAGACCGATAGATATTTGTTGCAATATCTTCAAAGCCCCATGATGCAAGTGGCCCAATCGCCTGTGCCACAACTCGCTGACGTCTTAGCTCAACATATTTTCTGCTTTTGAACTCAAAGCAACACAATCCTCTACCTCTATCTTATAGATATTCTGATCTTGAATCCCTATCTTCTTTACTTGACCTGTGGCTATGTGTCGAAGGAACGCCTTTCCTTTCAAAAAGATCACATCATAGCCTCTATCCTCAAGCATGGAAATGGATACCAAGTTCTTCGCCAGTCTAGGTACATGCATAACATTATTCAAGGTGAGTGAAGCCGAATGCTCCGCTTAAAAAGTAATAGTGCCCACATGAGTAACACTATACTTACTGTCATCACCCATCTCAATATGCATCTTGAGATCTTTCTCCAGTTCACTAAATAACTCTTTGTCGTTAGTCATGTGGAAAGAAGCTCCACTCTCTAAGTACCCAAAACTTCCCATCATTGAAGACACCATGCATGTAATGAGGGAAAATCCATTTCGAACTGGGGGGTCAAAGCCTCACCCGCCACTCCTCGTGAGGAATTCTCCTTTGACTTATTGAATGGACAATTTGTAGCAAAGTGACCCATTTTGTGACATTGAAAAAATTGAACTTTCGTCATGTCCTTCTTCTTACCTCCATGATAGGAATCTGATTTGGAACGAGAAATTTTACCTTTCCCCTTCCTCGCCTTAATTGCTAAGGCACAATTATCTTCATCATCAACCTTTGATGAAGAGACATCCCTAGTGTTCCTCCTGATCCCATCCTGCATCAAATCTGACCATATTCATTCCCAATTTGGTAGCTTCTCCCAACCATTGACAGAGTCCTGATAACTATGCCAACCCTTTGGGAGTCCCAAAAGAGCAAGGCTCACCATATCCTCCTCGGAAACTTTGATTCCAACACTTCCAATTTCATCCTGACATTGAGTGAACTTGGTCAAGTACTTTGGAATTGTCTTGCCTTTCTCCATCTTGATTTTACAAAGTTTATCCTTTAGTGCCAACTTCCTTTTATCACTGCTATTCTGATACAAGTCCATCATTGTTTTCCACATAACATGCAGGGTTTCCTTTCCATGGAGACTCGAGACAATATGATCTCGAATGCTATCAAGGATTATTCGTCTTGCCTTCGCCACACACTTATTCCACTCGGTCAAGTTCTGTGCATCAGTAGCTGCTGGCTTAGGAATTGCTTGTTCAACAAATTCGTTCAAGCTATTCTCCTCTAGCACAGCCTCCATCCTGTCCCTCCAGACTATGAAATTCGAGTTGCCTCCCAAGGCATACTCAAGACTCAACCCATGGAATGCCATCTTCTGATCCTGAAGTATGTATTTCAAATTCAAATTTCACCTCTAACCCAGAAACTCAAAACTTCGAAATCTCCTCTAGAGAGCTGATTTTAAATCAACAATATCTCCCTCATCCGTACTTCGATTCGACCAATTTTTTTTTGGATTTGGGTATCTTTTCCCAAGGAATCCAGATCTTTATTTTGTTTCTGAAAATTTTGCACAGACATTCTTAGATTTTCTCTGCAAACTCTCATCCCAGAAAACAATCTTGCTCCGATACCATGTAGAAAATCTTGTAGATTCACAAGCTAATGCAATTTTCTAAATCAAGAGACAAGAATCTACTTCTACTCTTTACAACAGAATCCCATAAACATCGAGCAAACAATAATCAACAGAGGAAGATAATCAAGGGCACATAACACAATAAATATCCAGGGAAAGCCACAGCTCAAAACCCCACTATCTTTTTTGTATTAATCTGGAAAATCATGATGAAATTACAATGCTTGTTCTCTCTAGAACAATCCCAACACTCAACAAATTCAATCTCCAACTCATAAGAAATATCAAGGAAAAAGATTAGCCTCTTCACAAGCTCTCCAAGTCTCTATTCCAATGTGTAGTTCCTATGAAGGATAGCTTGTATTTAAAGGGAAATAAAGCCTCTAAAAACTTCACAATCCCTTAAGGACCAGTTCCTGAATGCATGCACTATCAGTGCAACTCAGAAAAATATAAAACAAATAGTACACTTCCCCTGCACTCTATTCTCATCTGGGTCTTCTCAAAATCGAAATGCATGAGTTTCTGATGGGTAAATATTTAGTTAACTAGAGTGCACTAGTGGAGTTCCTTAGTGTCACCACTGACTGTTAACTCACTATTAGCTCTCTCAATCAGTTTGAAAACTAATTTAACTGAACTGACTCATGAAACTGAGTCTTCTATTTTACAACTCATAATTGACTCACATTAGACTCCTACAATGTAGGGAGAACATATACATGACTTCCAAAAGACTTCCAACTCGAATTTCCTAAGTTAAGTAAGTTTAATAAACTTAATTTAACTATTTTAGGTTGCTAGGAGAATAGAATTCGAATTTAATTCACAATTTAATTCAATGACAAATTAAACTGGAATTTCTTGTTGCCATTTCTCAACACTCCCTCTCAACAAGAAGAGGATTATCAACTACCCTGATCCTGTCTTTATGAAACTCAAATGTACATCTTAACAACGCCTTTGTCAATATGTCAACATCTTTCTCCTCCATGGGAATGTAATCTAACAACATGATCCACCTCAATACACAATATCTGAGATGATGATATCAGATATCAATATGCTTGGAACCATCATGAAAGATTGGATTTTCAGAGAGTTTGATACAACTCTGATTATCACAATAAATCACCGTCAGATCCTTTTGCTGACCAAACAAACCAACTAGGATCTTCCTTATCTAGATAACCTCATATGCTATACCAGCTGTACCAAGAAACTACCGCTGACCCAATACTAAATATCCCTCCTGATGTGCTCTTCCTGTTGAATGGACTCCCTGCCCAATCTATATCGGTGAAGCCTTGAAGATTTAATCCCTCTATTCGTCTATACCATAACCCAAACTGAGTAGTGTCTCTGAGGTATCTCAATACATGCTTTTCCACCTTCCAATACAACTTGGTAGGCCTAACCATCACTTGACTAAGCTGTTTAACTTCCTAGAACATATCCGGTCGTGTGTTCACCAAGTACTTGAGTGAACCCACAAGCTTCCAATAAACAATAGCTTCCACTACTTCCCCTGAAGTAGCATTCTCCTTCCTCCAGTTGTCAGATAGAGGAGTCTCGATGGGTTTACTACTCTCCATGCAGAATCTCCTGAGTATCTTGTTGGCATACTTTCCCTGAGATACAAACAACTCCCCATCTCCCTGCCATACCTCCATGCTAAGAAAGTAATGCATGAGCCCCATGTCCTTCATTTGAAACTATCTTGCGAGGTCCTCCTTGCAAGATTTGATGAGCTTCTCATCACCTGTCAGTATGAGATCATCTACATAACATACAGGGATCAACAACTTACCTTCGACCACTATGTGATACAGGTTCACATCCTCTTCACTCTTCGTGAAGCCCAACCTAGTGAAGTAGCTATCTATCCTGGTGTACCAAGCATGGAGTGCTTGCTTCAACCCATACAATGCTCTCTTGAGTCATCACACATGCGACTCGTGGTCCATGGTTTCAAAACCTTCGAGATGCTCTATGTACACCTCTTCCTCAATCATGCCATTGCAGAAGGCAGTCTTCACATCCATCTGATGGATCATCCAACCCATTTGTACTGATAGTTCCAAAATAGATCTGATTAGCGAGTACCTTGCAACGAGACCAAAGGTCTCATCATATTCAATCCCCTCTACCTGTGAAAAGCCACAGGCCACAAATCCGGCCTTATGCTTCTCCACACTACCATCTGCAACTTTCTTTACCTTGTAAAGCCAATGGGAGTTCAAAACTGACTTGTCCTCCAGTCTCGGGACCACATACCAAACACTGTTTCGAATAATGGAGTCATACTCCTCCACCATCACATCAACCCAAACTGACTATTGCATTGATTCCTCAAAGGAAGATGACTCTATCACAAAAATGCACCCAATAATGCCATGTATCTAGTGTACCTCTCAGGTGACCTCCTGTGTGTACGCTGAGAAGACGATGCTCCCACATTCTCCACGCATCATCCAACAATCTGTCAGCCTCTCGAGTGCGCTTTCTTCCCACTCTAGAAGACTCTACCTGAGTGGATGTCTCCACTCTCTGAACCTTTGCATGTGGCTGCTCCACATCAATCTGAGGTCCCTCAGCCTTAGGAGCTAAAAGCTCCTCATCCACATGTAGCTCAAGCTCCCTCTCAAGGGATACTCGCATGGCCTTCTCCTCATCGAACATGATAACCCTGCAAACCATTGTCATCCAACTAGTCGGCATGTACAACTGATAGTTGTGGGGTGTATCAGTGTACCCCACAAATATCGCCAACTCTGCTATTGGCTCAAGCTTCTTCCGTGTATATTTGGTCACATGGCAATAAACCAATGACCCAGAAATCCTAAAGTGACCAACATCTGGCCTCTTATCGGAATAAGCCTCCTCTGGTGTCTTTATCACAAGTATTTGATGCGGGCTACGGTTCTGAACATAAACCGTTGTGTTGCATGCCTTAGCCCACAAGTGTAGTGGTAGGACCTAATCATGCAACATTTCCCTTGCTACCCCTACTAAGCTCTTGTTCTTCCTCTTGACAACCCCATTAAGTTGAAGGTTATGGGGTGTCGTCATCTCTCGTTTAATCCCTTCCTTTGCACATAAGTTCTTAAACTCATTGGAGACATACTCACCGTTGTTATCACTCTGTAGAGCTTTAACCTTCTTGTCAGACTCTTTCTCTACCAATGATTTGAACTCGCAAAACTTTGTGAAAGTTTGATCCTTTTTCTAAATAAAAAATACCCAACATTTATGAGAATAGTCATCAACAAATATAACATAATACCTGTGTTTGGCCATGGATGTTGTCGAGAATGGTCCACACACATCTAAATGGAATCTCTCTAGAATAGAATCTGCTCGACTGTCTCTGTCTCCAAAGGAATACTTGGTGTATTTTCCCAAAGTAGAACCCTTGCATGTATCAACTTGCTCAAGCATAACTTTGGGAAGACCGGTAGATGTTTTCTTCAATATATTCAAAGCCCCATGATGCAAGTGGCCCAATCGCCTGTGCCACAACCTGCTGACATCTTGGCTCAACATATTTTCTGCTTTTGAATCAAAGTAGCACAATCCTCTACCTCTATCTTATAGATATTCCAAACTCGAATCCCTATCTTCTTTACTTGACCCATGGCTATGTGTCAAAGGAATGCCTTTCCTTTTGAAAAGATCACATCATAACCTCTATCCTCAAGCATGGAAATAGATACCAAGTTCTTCGTCAGTCCGAGTACATGCATAACATTCTTCAACGTGAGTGGAGTCCCATGCTCCCTCTCAAAAGTAATAGTGCCCACACTAGTAACACTATACTAACCATCATCACCCATCTCGATATGCATCTTGAGATCTTTCTCCTCCAGTTCATTGAATAACTCTTTGTCGCTATTCATGTGGAAAGAAGCTCCACTGTCTAAGTACTAGAGACTTCGCATCATTGAAGACACCATGAATGCAATGAGGGAAAAGTCCAATTCGAATTGGGAGGTCAAAGCCTCACCCGCCGCTCCTCCTGAGGAATTATCCTTTGACTTATTCAATGGAAAATTTGTAGCAAAGTGACCCATTTTGTGACAATGAAAGCATTTAACTTTCATCATGTCCTTATTCTCACCTCCGTGATAAGAATCTGATTTGGAACGAGAAATTTTACCTTTCTCCTTCCTCGCCTTAATCGCTAAGGCACAATTCTCTTCATCATTAGTCTTTGATGAAGAGCCACCCCTGGTGTTCCTCTTGATCTCATCCTGCATCAAATTTGACCATATTCATTCCCAATCTTGCAGCTTCTCCCGACCATTGACAGAGTCCTAATAACTATCCCAACTCTTTGGGAGTCCAAGAAGAGAAAGGCTCACCATATCCTCCTCGGTAACTGTGATTCCAACACTTGCAAGTTTATCCCGAGATTGAGTGAACTCGGTCAAGTACTTTGGAATCGACTCGCCTTTCTCCATCTTGATTTTCTGAAGTTTATCCTTCAGTGCCAACTTCCTTTTATCACTTCTATTCTAATACAAGTCCATCAATGTTTTCCACATAGAATGCAAGGTTTCATTTCCATGGAGACTCAATACAATATCATCTCTAACGCCCTCAAGGATTATCCACCTTGCCTTCACCACACACTTCTTCCACTCGGCCAAGTTCTGTGCAATAGTAGTTGTCGGCTTAGGAATTGCTTGTTCAACAAATTCCTTCAAGCCATTGTTCTCTAGCACAATGTCCATCCTATCCCTCTAGGCTATGAAATTCGAGATGCCTTCCAAGGCATACTCAAGCCTCAACCCATGGAATGTCATCTGCTAATCCTGAAGTATGTATTGCAAATTCGACTTTCACCTGTAACCCAAAAACTCAAAACTTCGAAATCTCCTCTAGAGAGTTGATTTTAAATCAACGATATATCCCTCATCCGAAATTCAATTCGGCCGATTTTTTATTTATTTTTTTATTTTTTTATATAATTTGGGTATCTTTTCTAAGGAATCCAGATCTGCAATTTGTTTTTAAAAATTTGTCACAAAAATTCTCAGATTTTCTCTACAAACTCTCGGCACAAAATACAATCTTGCTCCTATACCATGTATAAAATCCTATAGATTCACAAGCTAATGCAATTTGCTAAATCAAGAGACACGAATCTACTTCTACTCTTTCAAGCGGAAGCCCATAAACATCAAGCAAAAAATAATCAATAGAGGAAGAGAATCAAAAGCACATAACACAATAAATATCCGGGGAAATCCATAGCTCAAAACCCCACTATATGTTTTGTATTAATCCGGAAAATCAAGATGAAATTATGATGCTTGTTCTCTCTAGAACAATCACAACACTCAGTAAATTCAATCTCGAGCTCATAAGAAAGCTCAAGGCCAAAGCTTAGCCTCTTCACAAGCTCTCCAAGTCTCTATTCCAATGTGTAATTCCTATGAAGGATAGCTTGTATTTAAAGGGAAATAAAGCCTATAAAATTGCACAATCCCTTAAGGATCAGTTCCTAAATGCATGCACTACCAATGCAACTTAGAAAAATCTAAAACAAATAGTACACTATCCCTGCACTCTAGTCTCAACTGGGTCTTTCTCAGAATCAACATGCATGAGTTTCTTATGAGTAAATATTCAGTTAACTAGAGTAGCATAGGTGGAGTTCATTAGTGTCACCACTGACTGTTAACTCACTATTAGTTCTCTCAATCAGTTTGAAAACTAATTTAACTGAACTGACTCATGAAACTGAGTCTTCTATTTTACAACTCATAATTAAATCATACTGGACCCCTACAAAGTAGGGATAATGTATACATGACTTCCAAAAGACTTCCAACTCGAATTTCCTAAGTCAAGAAAGTTTAATAAACTTAATTTAATTATTTTAAGTTGCTATGAGAATAGAATTCGAATTTAATTCATAGTTTAATTCAAGAATAAATTAAACTGGAATTTCTTGTTGCCGTTTCTCAACACTCCCTCTCAACAAGAAAGGGATTATCAACTACCCTGATCCTATCTTTGTGAAACGCAAATTTACATATTGACAATGCCTTTGTCAAGATGTCAACATCTTGCTCCTCCGTGGGAATGTAATATAACAACATGATTCGCCTCAATACACAATCTCTGAGATGATGATACTAGATATTAATATGCTTGGACCGATCATGAAAGACTGGATTTTCAGAGAGTTTGATACAACTCTGATTATCACAATAAATCACTGTCGGATCCTTCTGTTGACCAAACAAACCGACCAGGATCTTCCTCTTCGAGATAGCCTCACATGTTGCCTGACTTGTAGCCATGTACTCTGCCTCTACCAAATTGAGTGCAATCGATCTATGTTTCCTACTGTACCCAGAAACTGTCACTGACCCAATACTAAATATCCCTCCTGATGTTCTCTTCTTGTCGGATGGACTCCCTGCCCAATCTATATTAGTGAAGCCTTGAAGCTTCACTCCCTCTATCTGTATGTACCATAACCCAAAATGAGTAGTGCCTCTGAGGTATCACAATACATGTTTTTCCACCTTCCAATACAGCTTGGTAGGCCTAACCATCGCTTGACTAAGTTGTTTCACTACCTAACACATATCTGGTCGTGTGTTCAACAAGTACATGAGTGAACCCACACGCTGCCTGTAAACAATAGCTTCCACTACTCCCCCTAAAGTAGCATCCTCCTTCCTCCAATTATCAGTTAGAGGAGTCTCCATGGGTTTACTACTCTCCATGTGGAATCTCCTGAGTATCTTATTGGAATACATGCCCTGAGATACAAACAACTCCCCATATCCCTGCCATACCTCCATGCCAAGAAAGTTGCATGAGCCCCATGAAACTCTCTTGCAAGGTCCTCCTTGCAAGATTTGATGAGCTTCTCATCACCTGTCAATATGAGATCATCTACATAAAGTACAATGATCAACAACTTACCTTCCACCACTATGTGATATAGGTTCGCATCTGCTTCACTCTTCGTGAAGCCCAACCCAGTGAAGTAGCTATCTAGCCTAGTGTACCAGGCACGGGGTGCTTGCTTTAGCCCATACAATTCTATCTTGAGTCAGCACACATGCGACTCATAGTCCAAGGTTTCAAAACCTTCGTGTTGCTCTATGTACACCTCTTCCTCAATCATGCCATTGAGGAAGACAGTCTTCACATCCGTCTGATGGATCTTCCAACCCATCTATACTGATAGTGCCAAAGTAGATCTGATTGATGAGTACCTTGCAATAGGAGCAAAGGTCTCATCATAGTCAATCCCCTCCACCTGTGAAAAGCCACAAGCCACAAATTTGGCCTTATGGTTCTCCAAACTACCATCTGTAGATTTCTTTACTTTGTAAAGCCAACAAGAGCTCACAATTGACTTGTCCTCCGGTCTTGGGACCACATCCCAAACATTGTTTTTAACTATGAAGTCATACTCCTCCACCATCGCATCAACCCAAATCGGCTGTTGCACTAATTCCTGAAAGGATGATCGCTATGTCACAACACATGCACCCATAAGTGCCATGTATCGAGTACCTCTTAGGTGACCTCCTGTGTCTGCGTTGAGAAGAGGGTGCTCCCACATTCTTCATGCATCATCCAACAATCTGTTAGCCTCTCTAGTGCACTTTCTTCCCACTTTGGAAGACTCTGCACCACTGAACCTTTGCATGTGGCTGCTCCACATCAATCTGAGGCCCCACAACCTTAGGAGCTAAAAGCTCCTCATCCACATGTAGCTCAAGCTCCCTCTCAAGGGATACTCACATGGCCTTCTCCTTGTCGAACTTGATATCCTTGTGAACCACTGTCATCCGAGTGGTCGGCATGTACACCCGATAGTTGTGGTATGTATCAGTGTACCCACAAAGATCGCCAACTCTGCTTTTGGCTCAAGCTTCTTCTGTGCATCTTTGGTCACATGGCAATAAACCGATGACCCAAAAATCCTGAAGTGACCAATATCTGGCCTCTTACCGGAATAAGCCTCCTCTGGTGTCTTCATCGCAAGTATCTGATGTGGGCTACGGTTCTGAACATAAACCGTTGCGTTGCATGCCTCAATCCACAAGTGTAGTGGTAGTAACTGATCAAGCAACATCACCCTTGCTACCCCTACTATGCTCCTGTTCTTCCTCTCGGCAACCCCATTCTGTTGAGGGTTATGGGGTGCCGTCAACTATCATTTAATCCCTTCCACTACACTGACGTTGTTAAACTCATTGGAGACATACTCACCACCATTATCACTTCATAGAGCTTTAACCATATTTCCAGACTCTTTCTCTACCAATTCTTTGAACTCAAAAACTTTGTGAAATTTTGATCCTTTTTTCTAAATAAAAAATACCCAACATTTACGAGAATAGTCATCAACAAATATAACATAATACCTTATTTTGGTCATGGACACTGTTGAGAATGGTCCAAACACATCTAAATGGACTCTCTCGAAAATAGTCTCTGCTCGACTGTCTCTGTCTCAAAAGGAAGACTTGGTGTATTTTCCCAAAGTACAACCCTTGCATGTATCAACTTCCTCAAACGTACCTTTTGGAAGACCGGTAGATATTTGCTGCAATATCTTCAAAGCCCAATTATGCAAGTGGCCTAATCCCCTGTGCCACAACTCGCCGACATCTCGACTTAACATATTTTCCACTTTTGAACTCAAATCATTACAATCCTCTACCTCTATCTTATAGAGATTCTAAACTCAAATCCCTATCTTCTTTACTTGACCCATGGCTATGTGTTGAAGGAATGCCTTTCCTTTCGAAAAGATCACATTATAGTCTCTATCCTCAAGCATAGAAACGGATAACAAGTTTTTCATCAGCCCATGTACATGCATAACATTCTTCAAGGTGAGTGGAGTCGCATGCTCCCTCTGAAAAGCAATAGTGCCCACACCAGTAACACTATACTTACTGTCATCAACCATCTCAATATGCATCTTGAGATCTTTCTCCTCCAGTTCAATGAATAACTCTTTGTCGCCAGTCATGTGGAAAGAATCTCCACTGTCTAAGTACTAGGCACTTCCCATCATTGAATACCCCATGCATGCAATGAGGGAAAAGTCCAATTCGAATTGGGAGGTCAAAGCCTCACCCACTGCTCCTCCTGAGGAATTATTCTTTGACTTCTTCAATGGAAAATTTGTAGCAAAGCGACCTATTTTGTGACAATGAAATCATTTAACTTTTGTCATGTCCTTATTCTTACCTCCATGATAAGAATCTGATTTGGAATGAGAAATTTTACGTTTCCCCTTCCTTGCCTTAATTGTTAAGGCATAATTCTCTTCATCATCAATATTTGATGAAGAGGCATCCATGGTGTTCCTCTTGATCTCGTCCTGCATCAAATCCAACTATAGTCGTTCCGAATCTGGCAGCTTCTCTTGACCATTGATGAAGAGGCATCCATGGTGTTCCTCTTGATCTCATCCTACATCAAATCCAACCATAGTCGTTCTGAATCTGGCAGCTTCTCCCGACCATTGACAGAGTCCTGATAACTATGTCAAATATTTGGGAATCCAAGAAGAGAAAGGCTCACCATATCCTCCACGAAAACCGTGATTCCAACGCTTCCATTTTCATCTTGACATTGAGTGAGCTTGGTCAAGTACTTTTGAATCATCTTGCCTTTCTCCATCTTGATTTTACGAAGTTTATCCTTTAGTGCCAAATTCCTTTTATCATTGCTATTCTAATACAAGTTCGTCAGTGTTTTCCACATAGCATGCAGGGTTTCCTTTCCATGGAGACTCAAGACAATATGATCTCAAACTCCCTCAAGGATTATCTGCCTTGCCTTCACCACACACTTCTTCCACTCAGCCAATTTCTATGCATCAGTGGTTGCTGGCTTAGGAATTGCTTGTTCAACAAATTCCTTCAAGCCATTTTCCTCTAGCACAACCTCCATCATGTCCCTCTAGGCTATGAAATTCGAGCTGCCTTCCAAGGCATACTCAAGCCTCAATCCATGGAACGCCATCTTCTGATCTTGAAGTATGTATTACAAATTCGACTTTCACTTGTAACCCAAAAACTCAAAACTTCGAAATTGGCTCTAGAGAGCTGATTTTAAATCAACGATATATCCCTCATCAGAACTCCGATTCAGCCGATTTTTTTTTGAATTTGGGTATATTTTCCCAAGGAATCCAGATCTATAATTTTTTTTTTTTTTTCTTCTGAAAATTTTTCACAAAAATTCTTAGATCTACTCTGCAAACTCTCAGCCCCAAAAAACATCTTGCTGTAATACCACGTAGAAAATCCTATAGATTCACAAGCTAATGCAATTTTCTAATGCAAGAGACAAGAATATACTTCTACTCTTTACAGCGAAAGCCCATAAACATCGAGCAAACAATAATCAATAGAGGAAGAGAATCAAAAACACATAACACAATAAATATCCAGGTAAAGCCACAACTCAAAATCCCACTATCTGTTTTGTATTAATCCAGAAAATCAAGATGAAATTACAATTCTTGTCCTCTCTATAACAATCCCAACACTCATCAAATTCAATCTCCAACTCATAAGAAAGCTCAAGGCCAAATATTAGCCTTTGCACAAGCTCTTCAAGTCTCGATTACAATGTGTAATTCCTATGAAGTATAGCTTGTATTTAAAGGGAAATAAAGCCTCTAAAAATTACGATATGCCTTAAGGATCAATTCCTGAATGCATGCACTATCGGTGCAACTCAGAAAATCTAAAACAAATAGTACAATGTTCCTGCACTCTAGTCTCAACTGGCTCTTTCTTAGAATCGACATGCATGGGTTTCTGATGAGTAAATATTCAGTTAACTGGAGTAGCACTGGTGGAGTTCATTAGTGTCACCATTGACTGTTAACTCACTCTTAGTTCTCTCAATCAGTTTGAGAACTAATTTAACTTAATCGACTTATGAAACTAAGTCTTCTATTTTACAACTCATAATTAACTCACACTGGACTCCTACAAAGTAGCGATAACATATATATGACTTCCAAAAGACTTCCAACTCGAATTTCCTAAGTTAAGTAAGTTTAATAAACTTAATTTAACTATTTTAAGTTGCTATGAGAATAGAATTCGAATTTAATTCATAGTTTATTTCAATGACAAATTAAACTGGAATTTCTTCTTTCCATTTCTCAACACAACAAAGCTTCAACACAATAAGTCTAACAAGAAGCCTTCAGGAGAGCAGGAGGTGAAGCACTTACCTCACAATTCGAATTAGACTTCACCCTAATTGCATGCATGGCAAGCATTGTAATGCAGAGTGTGTGGTATCTAGATTCAGGGGCCTCTTTCCATATGACAAGATGCAAAGAATTCTTCAGTAGCCTAGAGGAGAAGGATCTCCATATGCACATAGAACTTGGGGATGATGGGTGGTATAGTACCGAAGGAATTGGTACCATTACCTTTAAGAGGGAGTCAAGCTCCCATCTCATCTGAAATATGTTATGTATGTACCTCAGCTAAAGAAGAACCTAATCTCTGTAGCTGTATTGGAGGATCGTGGTTATGATGCTGTTTTCAGTAAAGGGAAAGAATTCCTAAGACATGTAGCTATTGGGCAGGTGTAACAGATTGGAATTCAAGTGAAGAATATCTACAAAATTGAGGTGGAAGCTTGCATTGCACTGAGTAGCAAGGCATAGAAAGTGCCAAGTCGAGATATTGGAAAACTCTAGGATAGGTGCATGGGACACTTACACCATGGACCCTTACAAATCATGCAACAGATTATCATCAGTCTCCCACAATGTACCCTTGACCAACATGATGTCTACAAGGGCTGAACGTTGGAGAAATATATAAAATCCACCTTCCATGTCCAAGATAGCATAGCGTGAGAAATCTTGGAGCAAGTCCACTTTGATGTATGTGTACCATTTTCTATAGCCTCTACAACAGAACACAAGTATTATGTGATATTTATTGATGAATTTTCTAGAAAATGTTGGATCTTCTTCATGTAGAAGAAGGATGAAGTTTTCTCAAAATTTATTGAATTCAAAGCATTGGTGAAAACGAGACTAGTTAGAAATTGAAAGCCCTGAGAAGTGATAATAGAGGAAAATATATATCTAACACCTTCAAGGACTTTTGTGCCAAAGAGTGTATTTGAAAAGAAATGATAGCACCCCATAGCCCACAACAAAATGGGGTGGCTGATAGTGGGAGTAGAAAGAGCCATGTTGCATGATCAGGGGCTTCCATTACACCTATGGGCAAGAGCATGCAACACCGTAGTTTATTTGCAGAATAGGAGCCCTCATAGAATACTTGGAATGATCACACCCGAAGAAGATTTCTCTAGGAGGAATCCAGATGTGTCTCATTTTAGAATTTTTGGAGCTACTGTGTACCGTCATGTATCCAAGGACATCAAGAAGAAAATTGAGCCTACAACTAAGATGGGGATCTTTGTAGGAGACACATAGACTCCTCATAACTATAGGGTGTACTTTCCCTCACTCAAGGTGACAATAGTGAGGAGAGATGTCAAATTTCATGAGGAGAAGGCTATGAGATGCTCTCTAAACCAAGAG
Source organism: Pinus tabuliformis (assembly GCA_031772625.1). Classification (NCBI taxonomy): domain Eukaryota; kingdom Viridiplantae; phylum Streptophyta; class Pinopsida; order Pinales; family Pinaceae; genus Pinus; species Pinus tabuliformis. Next base: position 232,871,969 of record CM062805.1, read on the forward strand.
CTGAGTATCCCACTAGAGAAGGAGCTTCTAGTTTCTAAGGAGGAACCTCATGCAAAGCTTCAGGATGTTGTGGAGTAGACACAAGTGGAGGAGAAAATAGGAGGTCAAGTGGAGGCACCCACTCAACCAGAATCTTCCACAGAGGGGAGGAAGAGAAGCATAGAAGATGATGTATTGGTACAAGATGCATGGGAGAATGTGGGAGCTCCTGCATCTCAGCACAGGTAGAGAAGGTCCCTAGAAAGGTACACTGGGTATATAGCTCTCATGATAGAACTCATTTATACAAAGTCTTCTTCATTTGAGGAATCAATTTCTCAACCAGTGTCGATTGATGCCATTGTGGAGGAGTATGATTCCATCATGAAGAAAAATGTATGGGAGGTGGTGCCGAGACCAAAGAACAAGTCAATGGCTTGTTCTAGATGGATCTACAAAGTGAAGCATGCAGTTGATGGGAGCAACGAGAAGTACAAAGGCAAATTTATGGCCAAAGGCTTCTCTCAGGTGGAGGGAGTGGACTATGAGGAAACATTTGCACCAATGGAAAGGTATTCCTTGATCAAAAGCTTTCTAGCATTAGTTTCACAGATGGGGTGGAAGATCTACTAGATGGATGTGAAGGCATCCTTTCTCAATGGTGTTTTTGAGGAAGAAATTTACATGGAGCAGCCAAAGGGATTTGAGACATATGATAGGGATATATATGTGTGTAGACTCAGGAGAGCCCTGTATGGTTTCAAAGAGGAACCCTGAGCATGGTACACTTAGATCAACACATATCTCAATGGATTGGGATTCACTAAAAGTGAAGGAGATGCCAACTTATATCACATTGTGGGAGATGGAAAGTTTCTTATCTTGGTATTGTATGTTGATGACTTGATACTTATAGGGGATAGGCAGTTGATCGCTCTTTCAAGGAGGACCTTGCGGGAGAATTCAAGATGAAAGACATGGGATTGATGCATTAGTTCCTTGGGATGGAAGTATGGCAGGGTGATGGTGAGTTGTTTGTGAGTGAGGGGAAGTACACCTCTGAAACACTTCAGAGATTTCACATGGAGAACTGCAAGCATATGGAAACACCTATAGCTACAAACTAGAGGAAGGAGAGTGCTTCTTTAGGAGAAGCAGTAGATGCTACCATCTACAGACAACTTATGAGATCCTTGATGTATCTGGTGAACACAAGGCTCGACGCATGCTATGTAGTTAACCAATTGAGTCAAGACATGGTGAGGCCTACCAAACCGTATTTGAAGGAAACAAAGCATGTGTTGAGGTACCTCAGAGGCACAACCGAGTATGGGTTATGGTATAGGAGGATAGAGGGAGTGAAGCCCCAAGGCTTCACTAATGCATATTCGGCAAGGAGTCCATTAGACATGAGAAGTACTTCAGGTGTTATCTTCAGTGTTGGGTCTGCAACTTTTCTTGGTATAGCAGGAAACAAAGGTTTGTGGCACTAAGCTCAGCAGAGGATGAATACATGGCTGCAAGTCAAGCAGCATGTGATGCCATATGGACAAGGAAAATACTTGTGGGTCTTTTTAGTTAGGAGATGGATCCGATAGTGATTTATTGTGATAATCAAAGTTGTATCAAACTCTCTGAGAATATAGTATTTCATGACAGGTCTAAGCACATTGATATCAGGTACCATCACTTGTGGGATTGTGTGCAAAGGAGAATTATGATGCTACAATACATTCCAACTGAGGAGTAGGATGCAAATATATTGACAAAGGAATTGTCAAGAGGAAAATTTGAATTCCACATGTGCAAGATAGGGGCGATGCAAAATCCCTTTCTTGTTAAGAGGGAGTGTTAGAAATTGTAGCAAGAAAGGTTAAATTTGACTTGTGCCTTAGTCAAATTTAGTAATTCGATATTCCACATCATCAAGATGACTTGGATGGAAATTAACTTGTGTGACATGGCCCTTGTCTATAGTTAGCCCAGTAAATTCGAGTTATAGGCTAGAAGTAGAATTATGCATGTGATGAATGCTAAAATTTAGCAATATAGTTCAGTTATTTTCATTTTGACTCAGTAACTGAGCTCAAGTACCTAGTTGAGTCAGTTGAAGGTAAGTTGAGTAGTAGAATTGTTGTTAACTTAATGATCTCTAAATTAAACTAGTCAAACAACTAAAACTAGCCCAGACATGCATGGAATTTAAATTTCTTAATTGGAGTGGATGAAAAGGCGCATTATAATTATCAATTGTATACTAATTGAATGTACATGCTTGGAAGTTAAGCAGGTGAATCATTCCTTGGGAATTGCACAAGAAAATAGGAGAAAAATCCTACTTTTTAGGAGCTAATTTCCTCCAAGATTGTGTAAGGAAATAAGAACTAGATGGGGCCTTGAATTGGATAAGTGTTGGCTAGAGTAGGACAGTCAACAATAGAATATGTTTATAGTGCAGCATTTTCTTCAGGATTGAAGCAAGACGTTGTAATAGTTCCTCATTCTCATATGTTTAATGAAAAGCAACAAGGGGGTTTTCCCAGTTGGGTTCCCTTGTAAATCATTGTGTTCTTGTGGTGTTTTAATGGTTGCATGTCATTTCATGTATTTCTAAATTGTGATTTCCATTCCACAGAACAATAGAGGAAATTTGGAATCTCTTGTTTTCAGTTCGAATACATGAGTAGTAGAAAATTTCTATCAATTTCTACATTAAAGGAGATTGCGTTTTTAGGGGTGATCACAAGTGTATGGGCCATTCCAACCCATGTCAAAGTGTGCCTATGTATTGCCACATGGTCATACGTTTGTAGAGTCTGTATGCGGCCTTGGCATTGGTGTAGTATCCATCAGATAGTTGTCATACATGGCAGTCTCACACAAAAAAAAATCACTTTTCTTGAGGTAGTTTACGTTTCCAAATGCAAGTGGTCTCGAAAGTAAAAAATTCAACTTGGTCTCATATTTTTCAACTTGATGAGAGGATTACATGAAACATAAAAATTTCAAATAAGGATGGCATTGGCAAGTTACAACTGGTCAAAGGTGGCCAAATAGGCATTATAGGTTTCTGGGTGGCATAACAAGAGTAGATATTGACATAATTTGACATGCAATACATCAAAATTGATACAAAATAAGAGGAACAAACAACATGTCTTAGTTTCTCGAAATTACTTAGGGCCTTTGTTATAGACATATTTGGGCACTGCAACCCCAAACTCATATGTCCATAAACTAAGGGCTCCTTAAGTCCCTAAAAGTGTTGTTTCATACCCTAAAGGATCATGGTCAACTGATTACATCATTTCCCAGAAGTTCCACCTGATTGACTACTCAGAACTGGCCAAAACGGGACCATACAGGCTGTTCCATGGGCAAGGTACGATGCATACTGACTGCCTAATTGGCCAGGTGCAATGCATACTCAAATGGCCTTCTGTGGGGTGTGATGAGCGAGAATAGACAAATGGCAGAGAAAGTTTGCAAAGTGGATGATCATGGAATCTTCCAGAAACTTCTCTTGTGACACTTGCCTCTCTAAATTTGCCCAGGGATGAGTAAGAGATCATGAAATCTCCAAGTGGAACCAAGAACTATTAGTGAAATGACACTAATAAAAATCCAGAGCTGACTCACACCCTTGCAAGACATCTATAAATGGATCCCTCATCTAAGAGATTTGGAGGCTGGAATTTTGTATTTTGTAAGGAAGTGTTGTTGCTTTGGTGAGAAGAGACTGTTATGAAACCAGCTCAAGAAAAGATAGAAAAGATAGATCAATGCCTTAGAATTCAGCCTCTTCGAGGGGGCAACCTCCTTTACATTACATAAATGAACAATTCTTGGATGATACAAATGACAAAACCTCCTTTCTATATATAGGAGTCTAAGGAGTCACAATATAATCCAGCCAACCTAACAATAATAATATAAAGCCACAAAAATAAAAATAGAGGGATTCTATGGGGCACAGAAATAACAATATGGGGGTAATAGGGGCACAACAATATAAATAAGGCATATAACTACAATAGTAATGGGGTAATCACTAGTATTATAGGGACCCAACATGCCCCTCTCCTTCAAAAAAGTGTTGTCCTCAACGCTTGAGTAGTTCTGGATACTTCTGCATAAAATTCTCATCCTCCCATGTGGAATCTTCAGCGGATAAGTTCTTCCACTTGATAAGATACTCTGAAATTGATCGATTTCGTAGCTGTCGAGTTCTTGTTTCTATGATTGCTTCCGGTTCCAATATAATTTTTCCTTCCTCGTCAAGTTCTGGCAATATTGTTTGAATTGGGAGCTTGTCACCTATAACCTTCTTTAAACATGAAACATGGAAAACTGGGTGCAATCGAGAAGCTGCAGGAAGCTCCAATTTGTATGCCATAGTACCAATCTTTTGCAAAACCTTGTACGGACCATAATACTTTGGTGATAATTTATTATCCTTCTTAGCTTGCTTTAGGGACATTTGTTTATATGGTTGTAGCCGTAGGAATACCCAATCACCTACATCAAAACTTCTTTCACTGCGATGTTGATCTGCCTGTTGTTTCATTCTATTTTGTGCCAAAACGAGGTTATCCTTTAAGAGTTGGAGGACTTGTTGTTGATGTTTGATGTGATGTTCCACTGCCTGAACCTTAGAATTTTCTCTTAAATATGATGTGATGGATGGTGGTTGATACCCATAAAGTGCCATAAATGGGGTCATTTTTGTTGTTGTATGGAAGGAAGTGTTATACCACCATTCAGCCAGAGGCAACCATTTGACCCATTGTGTCTGTTTATCAGATACAAAGCAACGAAGATATCCTTCCAAACATTTGTTTACTATCTCAGTTTGCCCATCAGATTGAGGATGATAAGATGAGCTATGAGCTAACTGAGTACCAAGACAAGAAAATAATTCTGTCCAAAAATTTCCAGTGAAAATGGGATCTCTGTCACTTACAATAATCTTTGGGTTTCCATGTAGCTTTTGACCTGTTTCCATAAATGCAGTAGAAACTGTACTGGCTTTAAATGGATGTGATAATGCACAAAAGTGTGCATACTTGGTAAGTCTGTCAACTACCACCATGATGACACTCTTTCCCTCAGACTTGGGTAAACCTGTGATAAAATCCATTGAAACCTCCTCCCAACGTTGGCTTGGAATGGATAAAGGTTGTAATAGACCTGGTGTCTTAATTGTTTCAACTTTATTTTGCTGGCAAACCAAACATTCCGCCACAAACTTTTGAATATCTGATTTAAGGCCATCCCAAAAAAATTCCTTCTTAACCCTGTGGTAAGTTTTTAAAAATCCTGAGTGCCCTCCTAAGGGAGAAGTGTGCAATTCCATAAGAATCTTTTGTTTTAGCTGGGAATTCTTACAGAGGTATAAGCGATCTTTGTACCATAACGAATCATTTTGCCAGCTAAATGTATCAGAAGTACTGGAATCTTGTTGTAGTTTTCGAATAAGTGCCCACACTTCTTCGTCATTCTTCCATTCCTCCCTTGCTTCGTTTATCCAATCTGGTTGGATAATAGAAATGGCACACAACAATGCTTCCACATCCTCATCCTTTCTTGAGAGTGCATCTGCCACCACATTTTGCTTCCCTTTTTTGTAGATGATTTCAAAGTCATAACCCAACATCTTTGTGACCCACTTTTGTTGCTCTTCAGAGGATAATCTTTGTTCTAAAAAGTATTTAAGGCTATCATGATCCGTTTTTACCTTGAAGTGTCTTCCCATTAGGTAGGGTCGCCATTTCTTAAGTGCATGGAGTATTGCCAACATTTCCTTCTCATAAATAGCTTTGCTTAAAAACTTTCCCTTGATTGGACGACTTTCAAAAGCAATGGGTCTTTCATCTTGCATTAGAACAGCACCAATTCCATTTCCTGAAGCATCACATTCCACAATAAAGGTTTTTGTGAAGTCCGGTGTAGCTAAGACCGGTGCTTGGCACATTGCCTCTTTAAGATGTTCAAAGGCCTTTGTTGCTTCCGGAGTCCATGAAAATGAATCTTTCTTCAATAATGTTGTTAGAGGTGCTGCTATTCTCCCATAATTCTTAACAAACTTGCGATAATACCCTGTCAACCCAAGAAATCCTCGCAGATGCTTTATGGATGTGGGGATTTTCCATTCCTTAATGGCTTTAATTTTGCTAGGGTCTACCTTAACTCCTTCATGAGATACAATATGACCCAAATATTCCACCTCCTGGACTCCAAAGAAACATTTGGATCTTTTTGCATATAATTGTTTCTCCTCCAATAGTTGTAGCACCCTGTCAACATGTTCAACATGATCCTTCCAAGACTTGCTGTAGATTAGTATATCATCAAAAAATACTAACACAAATTTTCTAAGGAATGGTTTGAAAATTGAATTCATCAAACCTTGAAATGTTGAAGGTGCATTGGTAAGGCCAAAAGGCATGACCAAAAATTCATAATGACCCTCATGAGTTCTAAATGCCGTTTTCGGAATGTCTTCAATCTTCATTCTGATTTGATGATATCCCGAACGAAGATCCAACTTGGTGAAGTAAATTGATCCATGCAATTCATCCAGTAATTCATCAATAACAGGAATGGGGAACTTATCTTTAATAGTGAGCTTGTTGAGCTCCCTATAATCCGGACACATGCGCCATGATCCATCCTTCTTGTGCACCAATACTACTGGAGCTGAGAAAGAACTTTGACTTGGTTGAATTATACCAGCCTCTAGCATTTCTGCAACCATACGTTCAATTTCACTTTTTTGGACATAGGGATATCTGTACGGCCTGATGTTTGGAGGAACACTTCCTGGAATCAGATGAATAGCATGATCATGAAAATACCTTGGAATGATTGTCCAGGACTTTTTGGAGATCTGGAGAAATAGAAGATTCCAATGTGGAAACATCTAGCAAACATAATTGTGCAATTACACCTCTTTGATCCTTTTTTAGAAGCTTTGTCATGCCATTAGAGCTGATTATCTTTCCTGGTTTCCCTGCAATACCCCTTAATTCAACTTCCTTTCCTTCCGTAGAAAATTTGATGAAAAGTTCTTGAAAATTAAAAGCTATTGTACCCAAGGATTGTAGCCATTGGACTCCTAGTACAACATCAGCACCTCCCATTGGAATGGAAAGCATTGGGCTAGTCAATACATATTCTCCCATGGATAGCTTGATATTATGGCACTTTCCAGAGCAATTTATTGTTCCTCCATTTGCAATCATCACTTGACACTCTGGTGCTGGATATAGGAAGCAATTCAATTCTTTTGCTACCCTACAATGAATAAAATTGTGGGTGCTTCCTGAATCAATCAACACTATTACCTTTTTCTTCTTGATTTGTCCTTCTATCTTGATGGTTTGAGGAGTGGTAATTCCCGCCAATGCATTACAAGATATGGTCGGATTTATTTGTTCTTCATCTAGGCTTTGTTCCTGGAGTATATCTTCTTCTTTTGACCTTTCTTTCTCCTTTTCTTCTTCCTCTTCACAATCTATGTAGAATAATTTCTTCTCAGCACACTTATGACCTTTAGTGTATTTGCTATCACAACTGTAACAAAGCCCTTTTGCTCTTTTTTCTTCCAATTGTTGTGGTGTCAACCTTATAGGTTGTGGAAGACTAGAGGCAACAACACTTCCGTCTTTATAGTTGTGAGTGGTATGCTTCCTGGTTGCCATAATTTTGCTTTCCATTTTTCTTGCTAACCTGAATGCCTTCTCTAATGAATCAGGTTCCCAAAGGCGAACATCATGTTGGATATTATCCTTTAAAGACCCTATGAACACATCAATCCTATGCTCCTCTGGAATATCTTTTACCCTTATGTTCAATTTTTGGAACTCCTCAATGTGCTCCATTACTGAACCCTTTTGTTTGAGACTTATCAATTGGCTAAAAAAAGTGTTGCTTTTTGTATCTTCATAATGTGCTATCAATTCTTCCGTAAAAATTGCCCAAGTGATAAATTTTTTACGAGAGCAAAGCCATTGATACCATACAAACTGATTTGGTTCCAAATATACAGTTGCCATACGTACCTTTTGTGTGTTTTGCACATTATTGAGATCGAAGAATTGCTCCATCTGTAATATCCATGTGGCGGGATCCTTGCCATCAAACTTCCTCATATCGATTTTTGGAATATGGTGATTCTTCGATCCAACATTAGCGTCTATGGAATCATGATTAACATTTCTTTTGTTCTCATCATGAGTTTCCTTTACTACCTTTTCACCATTAGTGACCCTTTCTTGTAGCAACTTCTTCAATTCTTCCATGTCTGTCTTCAAGTCTATCTTCAAATCATCCATCTTAGCTTCCATGCCCTTTATCTTAGATTCCACGCCATTTACCTTAGATTCCACGCCACTTATCTTAGCTTCTGTTAGCTTTCGTGAGCATGACATTTGTTGCACTTGTTCTTGTAATTTTGATATATCATGTAGCATTTCTTCCTCTTCTTCATGAGTCATGCTAGAGCTTTCAGGTTCCTTACTAGGTGTTTGCATTTTCTTTCCTCGGGGCATCAGTTACTGATAATAATGCTTTACTATGCCCTTTGAATTCCGTTAAACCAAGCTTACACAAAAATTTAAAAAAAAACTACACACCTTTTTTCACTTTATAGAAGCCTGATATTGAATCTAATGTATCTTTGTAATTTCAGATCATCCATTTCTGAACTTGCTACCTGTAGTAGCCTTCTTTGTCCTCTTTCCAATGCCGCAAGTCTGAGCGAAATTGGATTCTCCAAGGAAGAGTTATGTGAAATCTCCCACAGTGGCTTGCTTTTAGACTAGTTCAATAGAGCGAACTTGTACGACGTGCCACGAGTCACTGTTTCAACCTTTGAATCTGAAACACACATACAAGAAACTACAGTCTGTCCTCTTTCTGTACCTTCTTACGAAATTTCAATCTGATCCCCAGAGAGAAAGTTATGATGATTTTCCCCAGGTCACCTGTTTTGAATGTAATTCAGGAGTCTGCAAAAAGACCAACTTCCACAGATCATATCTCCACAAATATCACGATAAAAGCTCTGAAATTCGGACCCAAGGTTCAGCGCGATTTCTTCTCAAATGGGTTTTTTTTGCGACTTCTGAAACGTCACAGAAAACAAGTTATAGCAAAAATTCCACGATGACCTGTTTGGAGCAGCGAAACCCTAGAATCCAAAGCTCTGATACCAAATGTTATGAAACCAGCTCAAGAAAAGATAGAAAAGATAGATCAACGCCTTAGAATTCAGCCTCTTCGAGGGGGCAACCTCCTTTACATTACATAAATGAACAATTCTTGGATCATACAAATGACAAAACCTCCTTTCTATATATAGGAGTCTAAGGAGTCACAATATAATCTAGCCGACCTAACAATAATAATATAAAGCCACAAAAATAACAATAGAGGGATTCTATGGGGCACAGAAATAACAATATGGGGGTAATAGGGGCACAAAAATATAAATAAGGGGTATAACTACAATAGTAATGGGGTAATCACTAGTATTATAGGGACCCAACAGAGACATTGCATTGTTGGGTGATTTGCTTGTTCATGAGGTGAAGAGGGCTTCTACAACTGGGAGGATGATGCTAGATTAGACAATTGGGTTGTAATCCTCTCTTACATTACTATTAATAAAGTTCTTTGAGTTTTCCTCCATATGATCTTATATTTGTGAATCATATTGTTTATGAATGCAATTGTATGGTCAATGTGTTTCTGATTATGCATTGTTTATGATGTTTTAGATAGAGATTCTTTGATAGTTTGTTGTTACTTTGACTCTATAGGTACTCTTTGAAGCGGGACAAGTAGGAGAGGAGTGGAAAATTCTATCAAGGGAAGGAGAAATCAAGCTAGGATCAAAGCGGAAGATCCAGGTTGGTCCTCTTTTCTTCTCTTCCATCTATCACACTTAAACGAATTCTTGAAAATATTTCATTGTTTGTTTCTAAGATAGCTACCCGTCTTAGTGGGACTAGCAGTTTGAATCGACACTAGTTTTCCCTGCAACAGCCTTAGAAAACCAGCACATGGGCATGATGATGTGGAAAGGGAAGTAATGATGTGGTGAAACAAGGCATAATATACTCAAATGAAGTAAGACCTAGATGAAATTTGACCATGTTATAGCAAACCCAGGGTTAGATATCAATCAAAAAAGTGGAAAGGTCATTTTTACTACCTGTTAAAAAACTCAAAGTCAGCTAGTTATTAGAGATTCAACCTAGCCATTTGGAAAGTCATGTGGAACATCAGGGTATCTTTAAACCATTCCATTTTTTAAGGGAATGTTGGACCTATAAGGAAAATTTGAGTCCAATTGACCCCTTAGTGGTAAAATCCACAAATGTAATTGCATTAGTTTAATAAAATTACATAGTCCCTAGCACATGGATGACTAGTAAAAAATAATATCTAGAGGAGGAGTCCAACTATTCATTAGTTAGCCATTATCTAGCCATTAGAAAATTCTTATAAAAGTATATCCTCGCCTTTAACAAAGGTTTTTGTTATCTTAAGATATAAGTTCCATCAATAAATATCTTTCATTTACAAACTTGTGTTCAATTTGTTTGTATATATTGTGGGATGGTTTTTTTTAGTGTTTCTTTTTGATAGGTGCCTAAATTGGCATATCTTTAGCACCTGTCAAATATTATTTTTCCCACCATTTTCCCATTTTTCATCCCTTCCATCCCACATTTTCATCTATATTGATACATTTTTTGTCAAGGTGAGAATATCCTTTTATGTGCCACTTTTATGTTTATTCATATGCATTTTATAGGAAATTGTTTCCTTTTTGTACTAATAGTGGCATAGAGGATTCAACGAATACACATGTACCACTCAATGCAGGGTCCAAATAGTAGCTACAACACCCTACATGTGCTATAATTACTGCTATGATAAGATTGAGTTATTGCAACTCTGAGATGTGACTGCATTTTCTGCAACCCTCCACCATTGCTTATACTCTCCATCATTGTTACTACTCCTTACCATTGATGTTACTCTTCACCATTGCTGCTTATCCTCATTATTGTTGCAACTCCTCATTGTTGTTGCAAATTTGGTGCTACCATTTTTATTTCTATGATTGTCATTTTCACATATTTTTCTATCCCTAACATCATTGCTACAACTTGTGCTCCCTCTGGTCATTGCATGATTATTGCAACTCCCATTTTTCTTGTTGCTACAACTTTATATCTGTCGTGCTAGTGTGATAGTCAACTATCCAAATGTTATTTTTGGACCAATAAGACGAGTTGAAAAATGGATTCTAATGTAGGAAAATGACAGGGACAAGTGGAGACCAAGAAAACAAGCTGACTCATCCACCACTTATCACACAAATGAATAGAGTTAGTCGTTTCCGTTTTTTTGCATTCTTTGAAGGAATCAATGTAATGAGATGAATAACTTGATTTTCATGGGTGTCCATCCACCTATTTATTTTTTTCTTAGATAGAATATATGTTGTATAAATCCCTCCCACCCTCCTTGAGTTGGAGAGTAAGAGGTAGAAATGGGAGCTTGAAGTTGTTAATTTATACATTTTTTTTCTTTTTGCAATATAATTTCTCTTGTTCGAGTAATGGTGTGTTGAGCATTCACATTTTTCTTCTTTTCTAATTGACGCCTCATCTAAGGAGCTAGGGCCTCTCCTTAGTTAGGTACTATCTATACTCATAACATAGTTGTAATTATAACTTCTATTTATATTTCATTTTTTCATATACTCTGCTTTCCTATTGCCACAATTCTAAATTGTTAGTTGGTGCAATTTTGAATTGTTTTTTTTTACAATAACAAGTAATTCTTTCATTAAATCTGCGCTCATTCACAACAAAATACCTAGGGTTTTTTAAATTTCATTCCTAGGAGCAAGTTCTTCATGAGGGATAAAATAGAAGAACCAAGATCTTCTACAAACAGACTGATGTTGGCATACATATAGAAAACTAGGAGGCAACTATAAATACGACAAACCTAACCACAAAGAAATACTACAACTTTACAAGATGAGATCATGAAACAGGGGGGTATCTATAGATATTTTATTAGACTGGTCCTCATGGGAACAATTCACAGAGTTTTGGTGGTTTCCTTCATTTCTCGAAGTTTGTAACTTGACTAATTGGTTGTGAATGGTGTTGAAGCCACTGCATTTCCTTGATCAAGTGTAGAATAATATTGTATTGTTGGAGAATCTACCCATGGAGATCACAATTTTCCACATGAAAAATTGACAAGGGGATGCAGGCAAAGGATTCAATCATTATTACCTCATGAATTCTCCAACTTTTATGATTTATATCCTTTGTTATCCATAGTAGTGAAAGATAACTAGTGGGAGCTAGTGTTGAAACACTAAATTAGCCAAAAAAGGGAATCCCAAGAACCTGGGGAAGGGACCACCAACACTGAGGGAGGGCCAAATTTTTTTAAATTCAGAAGGCTCCTCATAATGGAAACTGAGTAGGAACCAACCTAATAGAGAGACTAGTACTTTTCCTTTCCTCGATAGATCTAGATTGGTATATGGAATCACCCACAACAACTTCCTTCCAACAAAGCCTCAACTATACAAAAAGAGAATGATAGGAGGTGCTCAGGGTCACAGAAAGAATTGTATTGTGTTTTCCTAGAGAGCCATCGACAAACCGAGAGAAAAAAAAAAACTAGCTCCAAACCCAACAACAAAGAGACTCACTAGCAAAATTACACAAGAGAAACACCAAGAATGAGAGCCAAAGAGTACCAAACTATTAGAAATGTGTTGTCATTGATGGAAAAGGTGATCAGGATGAAGGGAAAGGCAAAGAAGATGATTAGAGATTGTGAGAATATGTTGTTAAAGGAGGTGCTCAGTGATGTCAAGTATTGATATGTTGTTGTTGACAAATGCGTTGTTGGCAATAAGAAGGATGTTGGTCCAAGGAATATAAACACATGCATGGAAAAGGCAAGGGTCAGATGTTTCTAAGCAAATTGGTGAACAATAGTGGTGGTCCAACTAATTGGTAAAGGTGTAGGATATTTGAAGCCATTTTTAGCTCACAAAATCACCTCAAATGTATTTGAAACCAACTTACATGGAAAAATCTCTGAAAGAGATTTTCAGTGGTATGTGGAAGTTAAGAAATGGCCTCATGGATTGTAAGTTATGGCCAATCAAAGGTAAATATCCCAAAAGTCAAAGATTATAGACCTATTAGTGGTAGAGGACCTTTGGTGTGTGTTTAAGTTTGGTCTTTTAGCCAAACATGATAAGGAAGTTAGCGGAGCGGTCAAATAGAGAATCGGGAAGATGTGGCACAGAAGAGCAAGTGGTAGGAATTTTTGAATGGCTAGTGGTGGAGCCCCACATAATAGCTCACCCCGGTGGGAGTCTTTCCCGAAAGGTTCAAGGTTGTGTGCATAAGGAACACTCGAGATGACATAACTCTGGGCAGAGTCGTTTTGTGCTAGTGCATGGTGATTCGTGCAAAGTAGTAGTAGGAGGTCCCCACATAACACATCACCCCAATGGAGTCTTCCCTGGAAGGTCCAAAGTAGCACACTAAGGGGATAACATGAGATGATGTAAGCCCAAGATGATGTAAGCTCGGGAGGAAAACACAGAAGCAGTTGATTGGTAGAGTTTTAAAGAGGGAGGCCCCCACTTGACAGCTAAGCTTGGAAGAAATAAAGTTGCACATAGAAGTGATGGCAAAGGATAATTAAGCGTCAGGCTAGCATGGAAAAGAGCATCAACAATGAAGGTTTAATAGAAAGGTAGTTTGGTAGTCGTGGTAGACGTAGTAGTGTAAATGCTTGAATTTGGTGGTTTTGTGTTAAATTATTTAACAAATAAATTGTTCGAAAAACACAAAGGCTGAGATCCTTTTATCTCTCCTATCTGGCAGGATGCGTGGCAACATTTTAGTAAAAAATGATGATGTCAATGTGATATTGGTAGGAAGAACACATGATAGGCAGATTCAGTGTTTTTGGGTTGCCTAGTGGGCCAAATCTGAGTGACACATGTCACCACTCAGATGGCACCACATGGCGTTGATGACATGTGCAAGGTGTCATCCCAAAGGCTTTATGTGGGAAGCTTTATAAGGTGCAAATGAAGGATTTTGTGGGCTGAATGAGCATTGCGCACATATGGAAGTTGTTAGAGACAACTCAACCCTACATGCATTTGATTGGTGGTGTAGCTGGCAGACCCACTGAGAAAACTCATCCCAGTGCCCAAATCCTGGAGGTAACAGCGTAGATAATGAACAACAGGATGAAAAAACGTAGGGATGAGATGGAAGTTGAATTCAAAGTACAACAACCAATGGGAAGAAGGCGCAAGGTGACCCCACACAATAGGTAAGCCTACAAGGAAAATCCCAGAGGGAAAACGAAGGCGCACAGGTAAAAATGGTTGAGATAACAAATATTTTCCCAACATTTGACGATTTTGTCATATAAAAAAGAGCATGGTGGGACATATTTTTTGTGGAATTTTTATGTGTATTGAACCATGGGCCTTCATGATAATAAGCAATAAAAAGTTTTGTGTACAAAAATAAAAAGGATTATCGCCTTATCATGAACGGGTTGGAAATTGTTAAAGGACCAAGGGAGCAGAGATATGCAATGTGAAATAAGCCCTTGGGGCTATATGGTGCACACACATGCACACACACGCACACACGTGCGAGCGTGTGCACACACACACACACACAATGTTAAGGCCTTCAAGTTCAATGAATGAGTTGATAACTATATATGGCAACATCTTATTTAAGCTTTCGAGCTTTAGGATGAATGAGTCGACAACTAAATTTTTGGCATTGGAAATTTGAAACATAGAGCTAAAATAATGGCATGAATGAATTTGCAATGAAGAACGTATAGTTAAGAGATAGATTTGGCAGTTTGGTTAAATCTAGAGATTCACCAAAAATCAAAGTCCTAGCTAAATCCTGTAGCTCATTAGAATTGAGGAAAATACCAGTTTAAGTTAGTTTTTCTCAGAGAAAAAACAAAGTACAGTTTGGAGACTTGGAGAGAAGATGCAGATGACTCTACATAAGCAAGATAGAGATAAAGATAAAAAAAATCTTCAATTCCAAAATATTAGTCCAAAAATATTTATAATAATAATCGAATTTGAAAAGTTTGGGGTGTGCAAGAACGAAATCGTGTTGGTTGGAAGAGGTGAGTGAGAGGTTGTTGGTGAAACAAGATGCATAATGTGAGTATGCATCAAGGGTGAATCAAAGATCAATTTTGGTGTTTGAAAGGTGTTGAGAAGGTAGAGAATGAATTGGTGAATGGAGTTTTTAATGGTGAAATTAGAAATTGCAAAGGATTAATGTTGCTGGTGTGTTTGGGGATTTTTCCAGTAATCAAAGGAACTCTAAAGGTGTTTATGGTGTTTGTGCTAATTGATTGAGATAAAAAAATTATTTCTTTATGAAAGAAAGTGGCTTATTGGTTCTAGTTTGAAAATGAATGAAAGATGGATCAATAGGGATAACAAGTGGCAACTTGCATTCTAGGGGTAAGAGTCCCTTTCAACAACGGTTAATAAATGAGCAAGGGAAAGAGACTCGTTCAGTGAAAGTTGATAAATGATCAAGGATAGAAGTTCCTTTTAGTAGTAGTTGATAAACCTACAAGTAGAAGCTTGTGGGGAAATGTTGTAATATAAAAGTTGAAGCTTGTATGTATCAAATAAATAAAAGGAAGATTGATGTATTATATATATGTTGCACATGTGTATGACAATGGCTATAATGTTATGTTTTACATGATTTAATTGTGTTGTTGATTCATGAGTGATTTATAAAGTGATTGAAAGTGAAATTTGTAAAGAGTATTATAATTTGGTAACACTATTGATTCACCCCCCCTCTCAATAGTTTCTTGATTTTGATTATTTCTAACATGAATCAGCCACAATTCAGGACACGAAGCAAGAAACCTGAACCATTGCTAAATTTCTCTAGACCTCCAAAGATACTGAAGATGGTAAGGGAGCCTCAATGATCAACAAGAGAGACCAAGCTTCCAATTTGAAACTAGAAGCCCATTTTTGCATGTTCAACTTATGGTCAACCTCCATGAATATAATTATGGAACCATAGAACTCACACGCTACAAATGTTGTATCACCCTTATGGTTCATTAACGCTCACATCCCTGAAGCCTTGAATGAACTAGGTATGTAGGAATGCAAATAAATGACCAATTGTAGACTTCACCTTAGGTGAGGAGTGTGGAGGCATGTGGCATGCATGCCTGCAACCTGCCATCTCATCTTTGGCAATAGGTTTGTACCACACTACAAATAAACTCATACAAAAATTACAAAAGAAAGTATAGAATGTATGAGAATGGGCCTTAGTGACCCCCCAAAACATATATTTTTTATCTTAAGCTCAAGAATGACCAAGGAGATGAGATAATTAGGGACCTGCATTGATTTTATCAAGGGATAGTTTTCCATCCAGGCTCACAATTGATGATTCTTTGTCCTACTTCTGATAGCCAAGCATGATTGGCTTATTCGTTAGCCTCCTCATTTTGATTCTGAAATATGTGGAAGAAAGCCTTACTAGAGAAATAATTTAGGGTGCTCTGGATTTTTTAAATAAGAAGAATTTGTGGGTTATTCTTTGAGAGAGAACCACTATGCAAATTCTAGCTAGTGATAAGGGAATCTCCCAAAATTATGATTTGGAGAGTTCCCTATCCTTATCTAATTGAAGAATAAACAAAAGCTCACACATTTCTATTATGTTGTTTGTTCTCTTGCCAAGACACCAGACATACTTTATTACTTGGGTCTCCTTGGGATTCAAGAGAATCCCTCCCCCTCCTGTCGCCCTTAGATTCTTTTTTTAGGCTTCATCAACAAAGAGGATCCAATTTTCTTTCGAAATCTTCCACTGCTCAAAGTCTACATAAGAAAGGTAGAGTTTCCAGTTTGGACCAAGAAGGTAGCTCGAGAGGGCTAGAAAGGGAAGGCGTTCAATGGAGTAATCAGAGAGTCCATCCATTGTCGTTGTTAATGGTCTAGGAGAGGATCACACTCTCTTGATTTTTTTTTTGTACTCTACAAAAAAGAAAATAAATTTAAGGAAAGTGATTTGCAGAGTAATGAAACAATTGTTGAAAATAGAGTTATTGCGAGATAGCCAAATTTTATAGCAAATGTAGTTCAGGAGGGAGTTACAAAAACATTTACGAATGGGCTTCCCAAAGAAAGATTCCCCATATTGTTTGTACCAAATAGAAATAAAAACAGAGAGATCTGAAGGAAACTATGGGCGAGGATACAAAGGACCCAAAGCTAAATACAAGATCTGAGAAGCATAAGAACAAGACAAGAAAAGACGAGGAGAATATTCTTCACTCTGATTATAGAGAGGGAACCATGAAGGACCCTTGATGACTCTTTTTTTGAGGTCTTAGAAATTCAAAATTTTCTTGTGGATGAGAATCCAACATAAGGTGGAGGAAAACTTTTATTTAAGTGAAATTTACTTCCACGGATTAGGTGGAGACGGAGAAGGAATGAGTTAGGGTTTGCAGGAGAAGTTGAGCATTGGGCGCCATGGAGAGGTGAGAGGGGGGGAGTTCAACTCCCTCCTACAGTCAGGCAGTCTCCAATCAATTCAAGAAACCTTTGGAGGTAGAAACAAGAATTTTAGGAGAAGGAAAATAGGACAACAGAGGCACACAAGAGCAGGAAGAGCCATAGGAAGAAGCCAGAAGAGAAAAACAAATAGAAGGAGAAAATAAAAATGCAGACACCAAAACTCGAACTAGACCAGGTAAGCCTAGGGCTACGATCATACCCAGAGCGGTGTTAAGTGATCCAGTGCTACAGGTGCATAGGGAACACATGGTGACTTACGCAATCATTTGTAAATTTATGGGGTTATGGCCTACGGAGAAAGCTTTACAGGCATGGATAAGGAATCATTGGAAACCTAAGGGGGATACAGATCTACACCTTGGATCTAAGGGTTTCTTCACTGTAGTTTTCACTAACATTGAGGATAAAGACAGGGTGTTTGAAGGAGGGCCCTATTTCTATGTTGTTGTAGGCCTTTATATGAGACCTTGGGTAATCAATTTTGTCCCGGAGCGCGAGAATTTCACTTCGGTCCCAGTTTGGGTAAGGCTCTACTCCTTACCTCTATATTATTGGCAGCCTGAGTCATTAAAAGCAATAGGAAATAAACTAGGGCATTTTGTCAAAATATCATAGGCCACTAGGAGGGGAAAGTACACCTCCTTTGCTCGTATATGTGTATATATGGACCTCTCGGGAGAAAATGTCGCAAATGCCATGAACATGGGCATCTATTCAGGGATTGCCCCTTAAACAAAACAGAAAGCATAACCAAAGCTACCTCAGGGAAAGAAACTGATAGCTTTAACAAAGTGGGGAATAGAGGTAAAGGAGGGAGAAAGTACCAAAAGAAAATCAACGAGGAAAAGTAGTCAAGTCAGAATAGGTACAAGGTACTAGAAGAAGAAGAGGAGCATGATAAAGCTAATCAGACTCTGGAAGGTAGCCCAGTGGAGAAAGAAAAGGGAGAGAGTATGGAGGACATCCATGACAACAACTAGCAAAAGGAGGAACTTCTAAACACTATGGAACTTGATAGGGACTAGGAGATGACCCTGAGTGAAGTGGGAACAGAGGATCATGAACTACAGGATATTCTTGATAGGGAGCATCTAGATCTAGAAAAATTTCTGGAGCAGGGAACCACCAAGGGAATGGATTCGCTACCACAAGAGGAGTTCAATAGAGTGCAACAACTGTTCCTATGGAGAATGTAGGAAAAAGGCTCGGGAGTCAAAAGAAACCATGATAGTCAGGACAACGAAGGGGTGAAAACTATGAAAGTTAGTTCGAGACTAGCTCCTAGGAACCCAGGGAGGAAAAGAGGTAGGAAAAAACAAAACAAGCTGCTGTTAAAGTGTGGAAAAGTCATGATTGATTCAAGTAAGATGAAAGACCTTACTAGTTACTCTTTTACAAACATTTCTTAATGAAGCTCACAACATGGAATATTAGGGGTCTAGGGAGTAAGAGGAAGCAAAGGAATCTTAGCAATAGAATGAAAGAAGAAAAACCAGATATGATTTTCATATAAGAAACAAAATGTTCAGTAGAAAAAATAAGAGAAATACATAGCAAATGGCTGACTAAATATGAATATCTAGAATTTAAAGCAGACAAAACAGCAGGAGGAATACTCACACTTTGGAACCCTCAAAAACTAGGAATCCTTGATGCTGAAGAATCTAGGAACTATTTATCTATGGTGATTCAACCCTTGGGGAATAGGGAAGTTTATTTAATCACAAATTTTTATGGTCCTCAGAAGCCCGAAGATAAACTCAGGCTGCTTACCTCACTGGAGGATCTAAGAGACAGACATTTGGGCATCCCCTGGATTTTGGGAGGGGACTTTAACATGATTAGATCCCTATCGGGGAAAAAAGGTGGAACCAGAACACTAGGCAGAGACTTCACAACATTTCATAATTTTATAAACAATATGAGGCTAGTAGACACAGAAACCAACAATGGAATCTTTACCTAGAATAACAAAAGGGGAGGAGAGTCGCAGGTGGCCTCAAAACTAGACAGATTCATTATCTCGGAGGACCTTATCCTATCAGGCCCTTATTTATTAGCCATGATACTTCCTTTTGGGGCTTCAGATCATTGGCTTGTTCAACTTGAAGCATCCTTTATAGGAACTCCAAAAAACAGACCTTTCAGGTTTGAAAACATTTGGCTCACCCATCCAGACTTTATCAGCAATATTGAAAAGTGGTGGAAAGAGGATATGTAGGTTCAGGGCACTAAAATGTTCCTCCTGAATAAAAGATTGAAACATATCAAAGTCAGGCTTAAAGAGTGGAATAAAAATGAGTTTGGCAACATTTTTGTAGCCAAAAAAGTTGTTGAATGGAAATTACAGAACATTAACCAGATCCTCATTACAGAAGGCTTCAGCGAGGAAAAAAAGGAACAAGTTGATAACCATTAAAAGGAATGAGAAGAATTATGCAAGCAAGAGGAGATATTCTGGAAACATAAATCAAGAGTACAATGGTTAAAATAAGGAGATAGGAACACTAGGTTTTTTCAAAAATCCAACATGGATCACAGGTCTCATAACAGGATCTCAATAATCAAGGATTCATAAGGAAATCAACTCAATAGCCATAAAGAAATAGAAGTTGCACTGGTTCAACATTTCCAAGGCATAACAGAGGACCCTCTCTTAGACAGATCACACTACATCAATTATTTCATTAAGCACATTCCTAAGCTTGTGACAAGAGAAGACAATCATAATCTAAACAGGCTTGTGAATGAAGAGGAGGTCAACGAAGTCATCAAAGAAATGCAAAATGGGAAAGCACCAGGTCTGGATGGTTTCAATGTCGACTTCTTTAAATCATGTTGGGGAATAGTCAAGTAGGATATCCTCGATGTGGTGGAAAACTCTAGGAAGGATAGAACTTTTTTGAAGGTGCTCAATACATCTTTCATATCCTTGATTCCAAAATAGGTTAATTCTATGACACTAGATAGACTCAGACCAATAGCATTATGCAATGTGGTGTACAAGATAATTTCCAAAATAATTTCCAACAGGATTAAACCACTTCTACCAACTCTCGTATCTGAAGAGCAAACTGGGTATGTGGAAGGCAGACAAATTCTCAACAACATCATTCAAGCACATGAGGTGGTTCACTCACTTATAAGTAATAGGCAGGCAGGAATGATTATGCAACTTGACCTAGAAAAGGCTTATGATAAGCTAAATTGGGCCTATATAAGTAAAGTTCTTATAGCTTATGGATTTTACCATGGCTGGGTAAGATGGGTAATGGCCTTGGTAACTTCCTCTAGTTTCTCAATCCTGTTAAATGGTTCACCATCCAAGCCCTTTAATCCTTCGAGAGGTCTCAGACAAGGAGATCCCATTTCTCCCTTCCTCTTTATTCTCATGATGGAATGGCTTGGCCTAGCTATCAACTCTGCCAAAGCAGAAGGCAAAATCCAGGGTCTCAAACTCACCATGAATGGAAATGCATTGACCCATCAACAATTTGTGGATGATACTATGCTACAGGGTACACCTATGGTGAGGGAATCTTTAGCCTACAAACAAATCTTGAAAGCCTTTGCAATGGCTGCGGGTACAGAGGCAAGCCTTTCCAAATCAAAGATTTTATTTTCTAATACTAAAATTGCTATTCAGAGAAATATATCTAGAATTCTAGGCTTTTAGAGAGATATGCTGCCATCTAAATATCTGGGACTACTGCTAATAGAAAAACCCTTGAGCAAGACGGTCTGGGAGCCTGTGATTAATAAGCTACAGGGCAAAGTACGAAAATGGACAAATAGGTCTTTGAACTTAGCAGGACGACTAGTGCTCACAAAGGCTGTCCTACAAATGGTCCCCATCTTTATGTTTTCAGCACTACCTGTTCCTAAAGGAGTAATGCAACTTTGCAGAAATATCCAAAGATATTTTCTTTGGGGTAAAGGGGAAGAAAAGAAAAAATGGGCCTTGGTAGCCTGGGAAAAAATCTGTAAAACGCTGCGCTTTTGTAGCGCTTTTCCCTGCGTGCTACGAAAGCACAAATTCGTAACGACAATCTTGTCAAACATCAATCCGTTAGAATTCCATTAAAATTTTCATCATTAGGTGTTAGTCCTTAAGCATGCCACCACTCCAAACTCATCATTTCAAATTTAGGGTCCATTATGAAAGATAATTTCAAAATTCGAAAGTGGCTGGCTAGTCTTATCATTTTAGATTGCATGCAAACCCTTGAAATAGAATTGTTCTCGAACAATAAACTTTGGTAATTGTTCACAAAGGTTTTCTTTACTTAGAATTCAGGTGAGGCTAGCAAGCGAGGCTGATCAATTGAGTTTTAAAGGAGGCCATTTTTTTCATAGAAATTCAGGAGAAAAGATGACAGAGGAGAAGAAACATCACAGGTCTGGTCATTGCTTGAGAACAGAACCTGAAAGCATTGAGGTCCTAATCAAAGACAAAGTAGTTGTGGAAGCTTTCAAGAAAGCATGGTGCTAGAAGTTTTGTAAGAAATTGCAGGGAGGGCATACCCAAGTGAAAGGAGTTTGCACTCCATTTTAGTGGCTTAAGTACAAAGGTTGGAATGCTTAATTTGTAGGTTTCTCTAGAGGTCATAGCATTGGTGACAGAAAATCCTAGGGGGCAAGAGACATGGTTCAAAAACTTCAAATTTGACATGGAACCATGCAAGGTGTTTATGAAGCCACAGTTTTCAAAAACCAACTTAACCAAGGCAGTTCCCAAATACTACATCAAGGACAGCTATACCAACCTGCTCTTCAACATTCAGCATTATTTCACCTGTGAAGGCAAATATCAAAAGGTTTATTCATACCATTTTAAACTCCTTTTACATTTTACTGGTATGATTTCTCTAGATTTTCCTTGCTTCTTATTTTGAAGTATAGTTAAGATGGCAGATAAAGTATAGTTAAAATCCCAAGGATGTGAGACCTCCCTGTTTCATCATGGTCTAATTAAATTGATAGTTCTACATGAGCTCAAAAGGGTCAACAAAGATTGGTCTTCATTTTGTTTGTATGTGACTTTGGGACATAAAAACAAGGTGCAGACACTAGCCCTAGGGTTAAAGTAACTCCATCAGCAAAAACCAGCAAGTCTACAATGTCCAGGGCAAAAAGGTATATTAATTTAAAGCCTAGGACGCAGGTGAAAGCACAGGCAAACAAAACCTCAGCAGTCAAAACTCCAACAGTCAAAAGACCAGCAGTCATTCTTGAAACTCCTAAATCTACCAAGGAAAAGATATCTAAGGTTATGGAAAGACACAAGAGTAGTCAACCAGCAAACCACTTCAAAAGAGGTTGACTAGAAGCCAAGTTACAAAGGAAAAAGGAAAAAAAGTGGTCTTGGGAGAAGTTTCAAGCTTGAAGGGTGATTTAAATGATATCTTAAAGGCCATTGACATTACAGAATCCCCTTTAGTGCAGGTAGATGTGCCAAAATTTGATCAAAGGAAGTCGAAGAAAGTGAAACCCTCCAAGAAACTGGAATTTGAAGATGATGTTGCAGCTTTTGTTTTTAAACCAAGAAATCCCTTAACCAAGCAATCCAAGAAGATGCAGGAGTCCAATGTTGAATTGGAGAGAACAGAGGAAACCTTTGTTGTTCAAGAGGAGTTGATAGACTTACCATCTCCAAGACCTGGAGGAGACAAAAACACAGTTCCTGCCACTCAAACAGAAAAGGCCAGTTATGAAGTTATGGAAGAAAAGTTAAAAGCTGCCAACAATGAAATTGCTAAACTAAGAGTGAGAGCAAGAAAGCATGCTGTTGAAAAGTCAAATTTCAAAAGGATGAAGGCTCTCTGGGAGGCTGAAAAGGTGTCCAAACCAGAAATAGTTAGCAGTGAAAATCAATACTTCACCTAGACTGTTCTTGCAATCAAAGAGGCCAGATTTGTAAGGAAAGTTAATGCTCAGCTCAGAGCTACAAAAAAGGGGTTGAAAAGGCAAATTGAAGATCTGGAAATTCAACTAACCAAATCTGGACAAGGGTCTAAAACAATTACAAAACAAGGTGTTGAAAGGAAGCAGTGAAGGAGATATAGTATAAACAGTTTTGGCACACAAAAAGAATTTTGGCATATGAAGAAGAACATCTATAAGAAGAAGTGATTTTGATTTTTTGTGGTTGATCATATCAATCATTTTGGAATTTTGAAAAAACTCCCCACATTACAGATGTTTGAAGGCCGTATTGGAAAAAGAACATCACACAGCAGTTTCATAGCATGCTACGAAACTACTGAAGATGATTATTTAGCACTTATGGATGCTTTCTGAAGGTAAGGTTGGATTAGTTCCAAATTTTGAGGTTTCTAGTAGATAGTTGATCATGTATGAACTCTTAGATAGCAATGGTGTAGATAATAGAGCTTCAAGGAGTATTTCATAAGTGATATAAAGGTTGTTCTACGAAAACAGAGTATTTTCGTAGCACAGTCATGTTTCATTCTTTACACCATATGCTCGAGTTTCTTTTTGCACAGGTGGAAAATGATACCTTAACAGATTATTAATGTATGCCACATATACACCAACAAAAAACTATTTGAAGATAAGCACCAAGGGTTAAGGGCCTAAAAAACAGGAACTCTGTCTCCTATTCTTCAGGACAGTTAGGGCATAACTAAACAAGTTTTGAAACAGCACTGTAGACATCATCAAATTCGAAGACATGGTTGGAAGCTGATTTAAGAATGTATTGAAGACTCAGATAAGGTGGTTGAAAGCATGTTCTAGGAGTTTTACTCCTATTTGTATTAGGACTCTTAAAGACAGCTAGCTGTCAAGTTGTAATTAAATAGTTTGTTTTGTGCATAGATAGGTGTCCAAGTTAGGAATTCGAATTCCTCTAAAGGTGGATGATAGTATCCAAGGATGTAAAACTCTATATTAAGCTTGAGAATCAAATTCCTAAGGGTTGGTAATTTTATTAGCAGAAGCAAAGCTGTGTTATTGTAAGAAACTGTGGTTTTCAGACCTAATACATAGATCAGTTTGACTACTCAAGATTCACAAGGAGTTTTATGTGTTTGATGTTCTTATGGCATTGTTCAATTATTATTTGCAGCGCTATGAGCTTGTGATACTTAGAACTCATTGGAAAATGTTCTAACTTCCTTCACATGGTTGTAAACTATGTTGTTTTATTGTGTTACTGTTTCACTGGTAAACCTAAACTCCAAGTGCCTTGACTTCCATGTTTGTTGATCATGATATTTTGTTGAAGATTGCCTTGACTCCATAGCCCAATGAATGTTTGCTAATCCTTGATTCAACCAAGTTATATATTTTGTTCGATTTACTACTAGAGTTAGCCATATAATCATTAATAAAAAATCTTAAACCTATTGAGAGAGCCCTCTCAGGTTGAGGAGGCTAAGCCTCAACCAAAATATTGTTTTGAACGAGTTACTTAGAGTCTACTTGATCAATAGCCTATCAAGATCAGATTTTGTGATAACAGGATGTCTGGAAGGAATGCAACAACAGAGTATTGAAAAACAGAAATGGTTCTCCCAAAAGCTTCATGGCACAGATCTTAAGACAGTACGAATCCTCATTAAAAACCCCCCTGATAACAATCCTATAGATATTGATATGCAGATTCTACTACAGTTGGGTATGTAGGGGCTTATCCCACAGGGAAAAAACAAAAATGTAAATTATATATTTGATGATAAGGATTTCTGGCAACCTCCCCCTCAAGGTTTTTTGAAATGCAATATAGATGGAGCCTCAAAAGGAAACCCGAGCATGGCTGGTTACAGAGGAGTGATAAGGGATGAGAAGGGGTGCATAAAAATCATCTTTCATAGTAACTTGGGGAAATTCACAAATAATATGGCAGAGCTCATGGCCCTTGAGCAGTGCTTAGAAATCTCAAGGGATTTTAATCTTCAAAACATTTTAATTGAAGCTAATTCCGAATTGATTATCAATTCGATCAAGAAAATTAGCTATGGCTCAGCTCCGGAAAAATTTTCGAGACACTGGAGGTTGCTGTAAGTCTACCAAAGGATTCATTTCAATCTACAGAATATGAGAACCCTGAGTTTCACTCATGTGCGCCGAACAACCAACAAATTAGCGAACATATTAGCTAATGAAGGGGTACTTTGTAGTAAAAGCAACAATAAATATAAATGGATAGAAACCCCCCAGGGTAGATTGAGGGAAGAGTGTCTCAGACAAGCGAACGTGGACTGGGAGCTATATCAGAGCAGGAAATGCTAGCAGGCTGCAGACCTCAGGAGATAGTTGAATGTTAGTTTCTTAGATGTAGCAGCTCAGGGAGGTTGGGAAAAGAATGTCCGGTCCTTTTGGAAGGAATCTAAGCCCGGAGCTCTTTAAACATTAGGTTATTGGGTGGATCTAGTCTAACAGTATAAGTATTCGCATGGAGTGTTATCATTCAACAGATTACCTTTTTATTGGCTTTGCAGGGAACTTAGTTAAAGTGTGAGCAGATAAGAGAAACAGAAGCAATCTTAGAAATTTCACGAGGCAAATAGCAAGGAGGTTATCAAACCTAACAGACCCGAAATCATCTTTAACAGCTACTTTATTAGACTTCGGGTCCGGTAGCAGGGTTAAACATCGAGCAAGTTACACGAACAGGCGTTAATCACTTGAATCTGGTGGGTATCGGATGAAAAACAAGCACAAGGGTTATCAGCCAAATCGGACCCGAAATTTCTATAAAATGGTCTCTAAAGACTTATCGGGTTTGATTTATGAGATAGAGAGTGAGCTCGTTAGCGTTCCGATATCGTTTTGGATCATCGGATCTTTGATGACAGATCAAACGGTCGTGATGTTCGATGTTAGATCGAGCGGTTCCAACGTAATGTTTTGTGGGCCCAAAGCCCAGACTGTGGGCCATAGGCGCGGTTTCTTAGGCTTGAGGTGGCCTGCCTGTCTTGTGTACATTATGTAATATGGTTTTGGTTTTTTAAATATGAATAGAAGGTCTGACACTCATTTAAGCAAAAAAAAGAGAATCCAACATAAGGTGTTGAATTTGGGGATGGAATTGTTCAACGATAACTTTATCCATAGTGAGGACTTATGGTGGATTATCATAGAAAAAATAAGTTCTTCATAACCTGCCTTGGTGGTACAAATATGATATTTCTAGCCCAATTTTTCATCTGCATCATGGTACCAAGGAGCACATCCTATCAAACTTTCTTTCAACTTATCCACAAGCCGCATGATATTGATAAGAATATTTTCCATCTTCCAAGCATACCACAATTCGGAGTCATCCCACTAAGATATATGAGAAAACGAGATCCCTTAACTAGTTAGATGGAGATGAAGAGGCCTCTTATCATAAGATTCTTGAAGAGGGGGTGGTTCATTATAGAGTCAGACCAAATGTTGATTTGAGTACCATTCCTCGAGGTGCAACTGATATTATTGTTTTTTTTGACAATAACGACTAGTTTTTATTTAAGATTCGGCAAAACAGCTGTCGAGGGCTTTAACAGGGCTACTCTGTATTTCCTTGTTACAGATTTTGCTTTCATTTTGATAGGAGGCAAGGAGAGTACATTTAGCTTTTGGTAAGTTCGCTGAAGGAATTACACTATGATTGCAGATAATGGCTTGAATATACACTTGATCTAGGTTCAGAATGGTGTCTTGGATTTCCGCTGATTTTGCATGCCGCATCTTATAGCTCTGCATCCTTGCTTGCAGAAGGGAGACCCACTGCAAATCAATTTGTAGTACAGCTGTTTTTCATGCCACATAAGCAGTGCTAAGGCAACCTTACAAGTGGTGAAGACGGATACATGAATCTAAACATTTGTGAATATCAAAGATGAGATCTCCATGAACTTGCAGAAGGACCTCCCCTGGTCTGCCGGGTGTTATAAGAATTTCAACCTTAACACTTGTGTGCAACAGTGTGAAAATTTACGTTAGAAGTTACTCCACATATCCAAACCATTTTGTTCTGGTAAGCTTCAGGCATTGGAGTCAAAGCAACCTCTCGGTCAAGTTTCTCCCACAATTTAGACATATCACAGATAGATTTTGAGCACACTGGTCAAGCAAATTGAAGATGCTCATGCATCTCTTTCAAGCAATGCATGTGAATAGTGTGACCACAAGGCAATACGCTGATAAGCTTTGTAGAGTTGAATAAATACTAAAAACACACAGGGCAGTTGTGGTGCATTGCTTTTTCCACACAAGGGTGGCGATCCTTCAAGCGGATAGAGTAGTAACATCCTAGAGGATTGCCAAGAGGGATGTCAACATTGTCAGCATTGCTTGCCGTTTCAACATAGAACACAGTCGTGGCCTTTCTGCTCTCTAATCTAGCCTTGAAGGAGCCCTCGTGAACCCCCCAGCACCTACCCAACTGATTGCAGTGAGACGCAGCGGTGAAGTCCAACATAGAGTGGAGAGAAATCTGAACCAGTGGATTGCTCATAGGAGCATAGGCCCAGTCTTCTACAGAATTAAGGAATGTTGCAATCTGATTCAACATCATTAACTAACAGAGATCTCTTGCTATGGATAAAGCCTTGATTGGTAGCCAAGTCTGCCTATGAGTTTAATTTCCTCAGAATATGATAGAAGGAGATTTTGCGAAACTTGGGCAAAACTAGTCTGTTTTTTTGTGTGTGGGGGCTAAATGTACCCGAGAAGGGATCTTTTGAAAGTTCATAGCCTGGATAATTAGCCTAGAGTCTCAAAAGATTGAGATGGAGAGGAGATTCCTCTTGATAGCCAGATTTAGACCCTGCCACAGAGCAAGAGCCTCCACTCTGTTGTTAGTTTCATGCTCCAGACCCCAAGCAAAGCGCAACTCAGTTGAGCCACCTGGACTTAAGATAACTCCACCGCCACCCGCCGCTCCTAGGTTACCTTTAGAGGCCCCATCGAAGAAAAGGTAGTGATCATCCAAATTTGATCTCCATTTGATGAATTCCTATTCTTCCAAAAGAATTGCCCAATTAGAGGGGGCTTTAGCAGGAGGAATGGGTCTATTCTGATGGTTTGGAACTAGCTCTTTTAGCCATTGATCTTCCTCACTGTCCAAAGTCATACCATTTCTTATAGCGGGTTTGGCTTCTAAGGCCTCACCTAATAGAGCTTTGATCTTAGATATAATTCTGACCAGATTACAACTCTCCTCCCTAAAAATTCTGTTGTTCCTCTCTAGCCACAGTTTCCAGCATGTGAATTTGGGAATCCACATCTAGCTAGTCTTGAGAAGGCTTTTTTTTAGGAGATAGAATGGGGATAATTTGGCCCAGTTTCTTAGCAGGTCTAGAATATTTCCGGGAAGCTCTATTTTGTCAGGTCCTAACATCAGGACACCCCTCCAAACTTCTTGAGCAAAGGGGCACAAAAACAATAGGTGATTAGTTGTTTCTTCATCCGAAACACAAAGAGGGCACTTGGAGGGACTTTCCATTCCACACCTTCTCAGGTTATCTCTAGTGAGGATACTTTTATGCGCCAAATACCAGCAAAAGAAGTCAATTTTAGGGAAAGTAGGAAAGGACCAAATAAATTTCCATTGAGTTGGCTCTGGGGGAACGTTTGGGACAACCATCATACTTTTGTAACCTTCTGCTACTGAATATAAGCATGAGAGAGAGCCCCACCCTCTTTTGTCCTTAGAAGAGGCCTTTAAGGGAGATTTTCCTTGGAGCAAATCCAACAGTAAAGTGGCTTCACCATCCAGCCAATGAGGGACCTCCCCCAGATTCCAACCATCCCAAAGTCTTCCTGCATCATCTGTCCAATTGGATATGTCCCAAAGGGTTTCCAGATTGCTAGCTTGAAGCCAAACTCTAATATTTACAATTTCTGCTATCTGATTCAAGGGATAATCTCCAAGGATTGAATCTTCCCAAATTCTTATTTTTTTCCCATTACCTGGGATCTAGTATAGCTTGTGACTGAACTGTTTCATAGCTGTAAGACAGATTTTGAATACCGGTGATCCTTTGGTTATTCTTGGAGGCTGGTCCAAACACCTCAAGTGTTGCCCATGAAAATATTTTTTCCACAGAACTCTCTTGCTCCAACTAGGATTCCCAGAAAAAATGTTCCAGAGGAGCTTGGAGCCCAGAGCAAGATTTTGTGCTGCCAGATCTCGTATTTGGAGACCTCCTTCCAAGAATGGCTTCTTAAGAGTGTCCCAGTTTACTAAATGGAGCCTTCTTTCATTATTTTTTCCTCCCTCCCACAGAAATCTTCTCAGGAGACCATCCACTTTACTAATAAAGGTTTTAGGGGCTAGAAGAATGGAGTTCTGATATAACGGTAGACTTATGAGAACAGATTTCATTAGAATTACCTTCCCAGCATTATTCAACCATGAGGCTCCCCAAGCTTGTATTATGAGTTTTAGCTTTTCTAGCAGGGGCATCCAGTGAGCTACCTTGGGATTTGATTTGAAGATTGGGATCCCAAGATACTTAAATGACTCCCAGGTTAGGGTTCCTTCCATTTCTAATAGCCTTGCTATGTCTGTCAATTCCTTGATCGATCAATTCCAGCCATAGATCATGCTTTTTAGATAGTTGATCGTGCTGCCCGAAACCTCCCTATAAGTGTCCAGCTCCTTCTTGAAAATCCTAGAAGAATTTATGCTAGCTCCTCCAAGCAATAATGTATCATCAGAAAACTGGGCATGATTTATGTCTTTAACCTTGTGAACCATCCTCGGGCCTGGCAGAGTTTGGATCTGTTGACAGTATTCTAGCTGGAAGCTGAGCACCAAAGCTTGAATGGCGTAAAGAAGTGGGGACAATGGGAAACCTTGTCTTAGCCCCCTCAAGGCCTAGAAGAATTCTGTTGAATGACCATTAACCAAAGGCGCTATCCAAGGAGAGGCAATGCAGGCTTTCACCCATGTTATGAGAGCTTTTGAGAAGCCAAATTTCTCCATCACAGAAAACAAGAAATCATGTCTCACCCTATCAAAGGCATTTGTCAAATCTAGCTTAATCACCATGCCTTTCTCTTTTCAATGACAACTTGAGAGAATTGCTTCTTGCACCAGCACAATATTGTCAATAATCTTTCTCCCTTTGATGAATCCTCCTTGGTTTTCAGGGATGATGACCGGTAGAATTTTCTTAAGACAATTGGCTATTATTTTTGTAACCAGTTTATAACTTGTATTACATAGAGAGATGGGTCGGTATCTGCTGAAGTAGGTGGTGCCTTTATCTTTCGAAATTAGGACAAGGAAGGCCGAGTTGGTACTGCCTCCAATCTTGGTACAAGTCTTAGATTTACGGACCATTCTCAGAAGATTTTTTTTAATTGTAGGCCAGCAAGTCAAATAGAACCTTGCTGTGAACCCATCAGGGCCCGGAGCTTTATCCGGTTCCATGCAATCCAATGCCTTTTTAATCTCATTCATACTGATCGGAGCAGTCAGCATAGTGTTGTCAGAATCTTGAACACAGTGAGGTATTAGATCAATCAGATAGGCTTGAGAATCGATAGGAGGGTCTTCCGGGGCTGAGTAAAGATCTTTGAAGTAGGAGTGGGCTGCTCGCTTTATGCCTTCAAAATATTTATCCACAGTGTTTTGATAATGAATTTCATTTACTATTTTGAAGTGCTTGCATGCTTTAGCTTGCTTATGGAAGTAGCTTGTATTTTTGTCTCCGACCTGTAACCAAAGATTTCTGGACTTCTGTCTCCAGAACTCTTCTTCATCCCTACTTGCTTTATGGAGATCTTTTTGCAACTCTACTTCTTTTTGAAGAAGGATTTGAGTTACATCGGAATTCTCCATTGTTAATTGATGGCCTACTAAACTGTCATGCATCTCCTTTCTTTTGGCGGTGGGCGTTTTCAACCTTTTAGCCCACTCCTTGAGCTCTCTTTTAAGTCCCCTCAATTTTTCTTCCCACACAAAGAAAGGGGATCCTTGAACTTGCCGGTTCCAGGCCTCGGAGACCACCTTCTGGAAGCCTTCTTGATGAATCCATAGAGAACTGAATCTAAAGGGAATGGGGCCCAGATTTCCATCCAAGGAGAGCTCAAGCAGAATGGGTTTATGGTCAGAGGTGTAATTCGGTAGAATTTTAGAGGTGGCCATTAGACCACATGTCAAGAAGGAGGATTGGACTAGAAATCTGTCCAAGTGAGCAACAATGTGGTCGGGGCCTATCCTTTTGTTGGACTAGGTGAATTTCCCAGCTGTGGGCTTGATACCTTCCAAATCCCAACCTAAAATGAGGTCTTCAACCCATTCTCTAGCTGGGTCCCTGACCAGCGAGCCCCCCTTTTTCTCTTCTGCAGCTAGCGTAACATTCAGATCACCTGCAATAATAATATTTTCTGGATTGTGCAAGAAAAGATAGGACTGGAGCAAGTCCCTACAAATTTTTTTCTCATATGGTAAGATCGGAGCATATAGATTGAACATACTTACTTGATGGCTAGATTCTTTGTGGAGGAGCTTAGTGAATAGCCAATGGGGGAAACATTCTTCGTAAATCAGATCATATTTGGAGCTGTCCCAAAAGGAGGCAATTCCTCTAGAGGCGCCTCTGGCACTGACTGCTCTCCCTTGGCCTTTATGCCAGAATGCTTTGCTTGCTTGGAGGATTAGAAGGTCATCCAGCTTTATCTCCTGGATGAGAAGGATTTTAGGTGAGTACATCCTCACAATGTCTTTCAGAGCTTCTTCTTTCAACCTGCTGCCTATCCCTTTGCAGTTCTAGAAGACGTATTTCATTATTTACTGGCTTGGGAGGTTGTGG
The DNA here is from genome assembly GCA_031772625.1 of Pinus tabuliformis. NCBI lineage: Eukaryota > Viridiplantae > Streptophyta > Pinopsida > Pinales > Pinaceae > Pinus > Pinus tabuliformis. The sequence goes on from CM062805.1 coordinate 232,904,420, forward strand.
CTCCTTTTGGAGCCTGACCATGCTTACGCCTGGATCTGGTATTCACCATTCCTTTGAGATTTTTCTGAGAGCCTTGGAGTACATCCAGATAAGTTTTTTCCTCTCTCTATTTCTTTTTGGACTTTCGACCCCTGGCCGACTTGATAGGAGTGACCTGCAAGCTGTCTGATTCGGAAACTCCATCTTCTGAATCTCCCTTAGAATTTGTGCCCAGACTAATGTGTTCCTCATTTTCTTCTTTTCCCCCTTGATCATCCTCTGATGGAGGAAAATTTGACTTTTCCTCGGCTTCTTTCACTTTCTTTGATGGGTCTTCTAGTTCCTCTTGAATCCCAATGGCATCCGTCTTTTCCCCAGAGGAAGAGCCTTCTTTTGGAACTTCTTTGGCTTTTGGCTTAGGCTGGGGCTTCACCAATGGCCTTGAATTTTTCTTCTCAGATGGTTTTGGGACTTCCTTTCCCTTTTTGATATATTTCCATCCTTCTTCGTTCACCTTGTCCCCGGTTGGAGTTTTTGGGCAATTTCATTGGAAGTGTCCATGTTCGTGACAGGTTCTGCATTTGAACGACAATTGATCGTAGTCCAATTTTTGATAGTGATGCCATTCTGCGACTGTAAGTTTTACCGCTTTGGGTAGTCCAGCTTCTAGATCGACTTCCACACAGATTCTTGCATAGGTATATTGGCCCTTGTTATCTGCTTTGTCAATGAAATGGCCTAGACGTTTCCAATCTTCTGCAAGGTGTGATAGCTCCAGCAATGGATCGGAAGATTGGGAGCTGGACCCAGACTGGGACCTCTTTAGGGGCATCAACAGAGGGATTGAAGTCAGGGGTCCACTTATTGAGATACAGAGCCTAATTTCCCATGAAATACGGACCGTTTCTGAAAACTAGATCTCGATCTTCTTTGGAGGTGAACTCGAAAATGAAATACCCTCTTCCAATAGCATAGCAGATCACATTGTTTTTTAGCTGAGGTCTCTAGTTGCGTTGGATCCAATCATCTGTTGTTTTTGTAGAGGGCCAGCATCCCATAAATTGTCCTACCAACCCTCTGTCAGCCAGGGCTAGGGCGATTTTTATCGGTTGGTCTTCTAGCAGGGCGATCTCAGGTATTTCTTCCAGTTTTTTTTTTATGAATTTCGGGACTTCTGGAATCGATTTTTTCTTCCCTTTCTGCATTATCAGTCTTCGAAAAGCTTTCTCTGAAGAGATTGGCGGGGTGGGAGAACGCTCCCCACCCCTAGGTGCACTCATGGCGGCGGCTGTGGCTCCTCTGCGATCGCAAAACCTAGCAGATGTGGTTGTTGTGTGCGGGAATCCGTGTTGTTTGCAACTGATATTATTGTTAAGAAAGCTAGATGAGGTATAAATAATTTTCCATATAGGGGATAAGAGTCTTGAAGATGGAGGAAGGCTTGTCCTATTAAAAACTTCATTATGAAGATATTTGGCGATGAGCACTAGAGCCCACGAAGCATCCAAACTATATTCATTTTCCTGGGAAAGTTTAGCACCCATTGCCTGGTTCATCAAGGTCGGGTCTCCAATTCCCAATCCATCATGATATATGGGGGCATGAATGGTAGCTCAATTGACAAAGTGAAATTTCTTTGAAGATTATTTTCTACCCTTCCAAAGACTGAGAAGAATGTGATGGGGAGCTAACAACACTAAGAATTGGAATAGGAGAATTGCAAATAGTTCTTTCTTTATGAGAATAATGTGGCTTGTGAACATGATCCATCTGGCACCCTAAGAATCTAGATTAAATTTTACCTTAAATAACACATTTTTCCATACTTGGGGAGAGTGAGTTTTGAGGAAAATCGATATGTCCATATATTTAAAGTATTTCCAATTATCAACAGTGTTGAAGGCAAAAAAAATTCCCCAATGTGAAGCCTTTTGGACACTGAGATATTCCAAGTAAATATTTGGAACTTGTTATAATTTGAAAATACCCCTGAGTCTTCTAGGAAGTTGTCTAGAACCACTTTTAATCTTCTAGCAATTTCCACCAAAGCTCCTCCGAGAAGGATAATGTCATCTACAAACTGAGAGTGATTAGCACTTTTGATGTCCACAGTGAAGTAGAGACCTGGAAGACGACCAATTCTATGCCCATATTCTAAATGTCAAATATTGGTATCAACAACCAGGATATAGAGGAAAGGGGGGAGCAGGCACCCTTGATGAAGACCACGAGAAGTTTTGAAGATGTTGGGTGTGGAGCCTGATTATCTTCTGTATTCAAAGGTTTCAGCCGGATGTATACCCCAGGAAGACTGTACACCCCTCCACGTGGGGGGGTGTGAGGGGGGCTTGTCCCCCCCGTGGGGGTTTGGGGGGGTAAATCCCCCCTGGCTGGGAGGTCTGGGGGCCATCGGTCCCCCGGCGAGGGTTCGGGGGTAGCGCCACCGAAGCTAAAAATAGATGTAAAATTGCCTTGTAAAAGTCTAGTAATTTCTAGTCAATCTGGGTCGTTCATTAGGCGGATGATCTGATGGTAGAATTTATGTTTAATTTAGGGTTTTTTGCCCTAGAAGGCAACCCCTCACTATATATGAGGGAATTGTATTGTGTCTATGGATATCAGGATTCCGAGTGAGGAAGAGAGAGGAGATTGAGAGCGAAGAGGGTGTTACATCAGAATTGTTGTAGGTTGTATCTCTTCAGTTTGCTAGATAATATAATAAAAGGAAGGACTAGTTATTTCTCCATGGACGTAGCCCACACTGGGTGAACCACGTATATTCGTGTCTCTCTTGTTTTATGTGTTTTCTATGTTTATATTTCTGCAATATTTTATGTGTTCCATTGCTCTGTAATATATAATTTTATAACAAATGGTATCAGAGCCAAAGGTCTATTTGGCTGATAAACTTGCAGGAGAGAAGGGTTCCTGGTTTGAGTGGGAGCAATGGCGGAAGATGGTGGGTTTAGGGTCAAAAAATTCAACAGCCAAAACTACCAGCTGTGGAAGATGCAGATGGAAGATTATCTGTATCAGAGAGATCTGTACCTACCATTGAGTGGAAAGACAAAGAAGCTGACGAGTATGAAAAACACTGAATGGGATATTCTCGACAGAAAGGCACTTGGAACAATACGGTCGTGCCTAGCGGCGTCGGTAGCGTTTAATATTTCAAAGGAAATGACAACACAGGGTTTAATGTCGGCATTAGCCAAACTATATGAAAAACCCTCGGCGTCAAATAAGGTATTTCTTATGAAGCATTTATTTAATATGAAGATGTCAGAGGGTGGATCTGTTGCTGATCATTTAAATGATTTTAATACAGTTACAAGTCAGTTAAGTTCTGTAGGGGTAAATTTTGATGATGAAGTTAGGGCTCTGTTATTTCTGTTCTCATTGCTAGAAATTTGGAATGGTTTAGTTATGGCCATTAGTAACTCTATCTCTGGATCTAGTACTTTAAAGTTTGATGATGTTGTTGGTGCAATCCTTAGTGAGGAAATGCGATGGAAAAGCTCTGGTGAGACATCAGGTAATGCTTTGACTGCAGAGACTAGGGGAAGAAAAATGGAAAGTGGAAAGAGCCCAGAATATCACAGTAAGTCAAGAAAAGGTAGATCCAAGTCCAGATCGGGGATACTGTGTTTGAAATGCAGGAAGAAAGGACACCTGAAGAAAGACTGCAAGTCTCGGAAGGGAAAAGAAGGAGACGTGCAACAAGAAGCTAATCATGAAGCGAATGTAACAAGTGATGTGTTGCAAGATGCTTTGATTCTTTCATCAGAAAATATTATTGATGCCTGGGTGGTAGATTCAGGGGCCTCATTCCATGCCACACCTGATAAGAAACATTTTCATGATTATGTTCAAGGAGATTTTGGACAAGTTTGATTGGGTGATGATAAACCCTGTAAAATCGTTGGAATGGGTACAGTTTTCATAAAACAGCAAAATGGAAATCAGTGGCTATTGAAGAAGGTAAGGCATGTTCCAGATCTGAAGAAAAATCTAATTTCAACAGGGTAGTTGGGAGGTGAAGGTTGTGTAACTACTTTCATAGATAAAACTTGGAAGGTCACTAAAGGATCCCTGGTAATAGCGAAAGGAGAAAAGGTTGGTACATTGTATTTATGCAATGGTATTTCTAATTCTGTTAATGCTTTAACCTCTACAGGAGAAGATACGGCATTGTGGCATCATAGGCTCGAGCACATGAGTGAGAAGGGGATGCAGATTCTTCACTCAAGAAATTTGTTGCCAGGTTTGAAGCATGTTGATTTAAAATTCTGTGAGAATTGTGTTTATGGAAAACAGAAGAGAATCAGATTCCTTAGAGTTGGGAAAGAAAAGAAGAGTGAAAAATTAGAGCTTGGTCATACAGATGTATGCGGACCTGGTCAGGTATCATATCTTGGTGGCTCTCGTTATTATGTTACTTCTATTGATGATGCAACCAGAAAAACCTGGATTTATTGTATTCGAAATAAATCTGATGTATTTGATACTTTCAAGAAATGGAAAGCTTTGGTTGAAAATGAGACAAGGAAAAGGTTGAAGTGTCTTAGATCAGATAATGGAGGTGAATATTGCAGCAAATAGTTTGATAGGTATTGTTCAGAGAATGGAATTCGCAGAGAGAAGACAGTTCCAAGAACACCACAAGAAAATGGTGTGTCAGAAAGGATGAACAAGACAATCATGGAGAGTGCAAGGTGCATGAGATTGCATGCAAGATTGCCTTTCTGTAGATACTACTGTTTATCTAATAAACAGAGGGCCTTCAAGTTCCTTGGATGGTGGTATTCCAGAGGAGGCATGGATAGGTAAAAAGGTAAACTACTCATTTTTAAAGACTTTTGGTTGTGAAGCTTTTGTCCACATTAACAAAGAAAATAGAATAAAGCTTGAGGCAAAATCAAAGAAATGTACCTTTATTGGATATGGTGTTGATGATTTTGGTTATCGCTTATATGATTATGAAAATCACAAAATCATTAGGAGCAGAGATGTAATATTCAATGAAAAGGTCATTTATAAGAATTAATTGCAGGAAAAGAAACAGGAAAAAGAAAACAGAGAATACATAGTGCTTGATGATATCACGGGAAAAGTGATGGTGCCTGAAAATCATAATGATCAACAGCTAGAACAACAACCACAACAGCAACAAGCACTTCAAACACCTGAAAGTGGTGTTAAAAGATCTACTAGGATAAGTAGACCCCCTAAACGATACTCTCCTTCATTATATTATGTATTGTTGACTGATTCTAGTGAACTAGAATGTTATGAAGAAGCAGTGCAGGTAGAAACCAGGAAGAAGTGGGAGCAAGCCATGAAAGAAGAGATGGACTCCTTAGCACATAACCAGACTTGGGACTTAGTCAGGTTGCCTGTAGGTAAAACAACATTGTAGAATAAACAGGTTTACAGGCTGAAGGAAGAAGATGGAGGAAAACAGAGGTACAAAGCTAGACTTGTGGTGAAGGGGTTTGCACAGAAGAAAGGTATTGATTTTGATGAAATATTTTATCCTGTTGTTAAAATGACTTCAATTAGAACTATTTTAAGTCTAGTAGCAGCTGAAGATTTGCATCTTGAGCAGTTAGATGTAAACACAACCTTTCCCCATGGGGATTTGAAGGAAGAGATATACATGTAGCAACCATAAGGATATGAGGTAAAAGTGAAGGAGAAACTAGTGTGCAGGTTGAAGAAGAGCTTGTATGGCTTAAAACAGGCTCCAAGGCAGTGGTATCTAAAATTTGACAGGTTTATGTCTGAACAAGGTTATACTAGATGTCACTCTGATCATTGTGTTTATCTCAAAAGGCAAAATGATGGCAGCTATATTATATTGTTATTGTATGTAGATGACATGCTTGTTGCAGGTTCTAACATGCAAGAAATAAATGCGCTCAAAAGAAAATTGTCAAATTCATTTGCAATGAAGGATTTGGGTGCTGCAAAACAAATCCTTGGTATGAGAATAACTAGAGATAGGAAGAATCACAAATTAACATTGTCTCAAAGTGAGTACATAGAAAAGTTGTTGAAAAGGTTTAATATGTAGAATGCAAAACTAGTTAGTATACCTTTGGCTAGCCATTTCAAATTAAGTAAGGAGGCGTGTCCCAATGCTCAGGAAGAAATGGCTCATATGTCTAAAGTTCCATATGCATCAGCAGTTGGAAGCTTAATGTATGCAATGGTATGCACAAGGCCTGATATTGCACATGCAGTGGGAGTTGTAAGTAGGTACATGAATAATCCAGGAAAAGAATATTGGATGGCAGTGAAGTGGATTCTCAGGTATTTGAGAGGTACCACAAATCAAGCATTATGCTTTGGTGGTTCAAACATTGCTCTACAAGGATATGTTGATGTAGATATGGTAGGTGACAGAGATAACAAGAGGAGCACTACAGGATATGTATTTACTGTAGGTGGAACAATTGTCAGTTGGGTTTCAAAAATCCAAAGTGTTGTTGCACTTTCAACAACAGAAGCAAAGTATGTTGCTGCTACAGAGGCTAGTAAAGAAATTATTTGGTTACAAAGGTTTCTGGATGAATCGGGTAAGAAGCAGGAGTTGGGTAGGTTATACAGTGACAGCCAGAGTGCCATACATCTTGCAAATAACTCTGTATTTCATTCCAAGACTAAACATATACAGCTCAAGTACCATTTCGTACGGTCAACATTGGAAGATGGACAGTTGAAGTTGGAAAAGATACACACTAGCCAGAGTCCTACAGATATGCTAACAAAAGTTGTAACCAGGGAGAAACTGAGAATTTGCTCAGTTTCAATTGGTCTTCAAGTATGATGAAGAAGATGAGAAACAACCAGGTCCAAAGTGGAGTCATTGTCTTGCAAATGAAGCAGCAATGGAGTTGCTATAATCAGTCTCCAAGTGGGAGATTGTTGGGTGTGGAGCCTGATTATCTTCTGTATTCAAAGGTTTCAACTAGATGTATACCCCAGGAAGATTGTACACCCCTCCATGCGGGGGGGACTTGTTTCCCCCGTGGGGGTTTGGGGTGGTAAATCCCCCCGGTTGGGGGTTTCTGGGGCCAGTGGTCCCCTGACGAGCTGCCCCCGAAGCTAAAAATAGATGTAAAATTGCCTTGTAAAAGTCTAGTAATTTCTAGTCAATCTGGGCCATTCATTAGGCGGATGATCTGATGGTAGAAGTTATGTTTAATTTATGGTTTTTTTCCCTAGAAGGAAACCCCTCACTATATATGAGGGAATTGTATTGTGTCTATGGATATCTGGATTCTGAGTGAGGAAGAGAGAGGAGATTGAGAGCGAAGAGGGTGTTACAATGGATCTGTTGTAGGTTGTATCTCTTTAGTTTGCTGGATAATATAATAAAAGGAAGGACTGGTTGTTTCTCCGTGGATGTAGCCTAAATTGGGTGAACCACGTATATCTGTATCTCTCTTGTTTTATGTGTTTTCTGTGTTTATATTTCTGCAATATTTTATGTGTTCCATTGCTCTGTAATATATAATTTTCTAACAGAAGAATCTAGAGACTTTGACATTCACTAGTGGAGAAATCCAAGGAGTGTTAATGCAAAGTGAAATCCACTATATAAAGGTGTTATCAAAACCTAGTCTGCCCAGAACTTTGAAGAGAAAGTTGTGTCTAACTCTGTCGAAGGAATTTTCCATGCGTAATTTAATAGACATCCCCTTATCTCCTTCTGGTCTACTTGAGAGAATCTCTTATTGAAAAAGAATGATATTGTCAAATATTTGATTCCCTAGAACAAAACCATCTTGATTCTATAATATGATGGAGGGGATAATTTGTTTAATCTTTTCAATAAGAATTTTAAAAATTACTTTTTAAGAAACATTGCACAAGGAGATAGGCCTAAATTTGTTAAAGGAGGAGATATTGGTTTCCTTCGGAAACAAATCAAGGAATGATGAATTGATCTTATCCCCTATGTAACCTTTCTTTGAAGATTATCCAACCATTCTGCAGAGGTCCCTCTTGATTATGTCCCAGTAATGCTGATAGAAAGGTGTAGAAAATCCATCCCGACTTGGGGCTTTATCTAGATGAAAGGAGAAAATGATACGATGAATTTCTTCTTCCAAACAAGGGATAATTAGTTGGAAATTCATACCTTTAGAGATGAATTGCAGGATCTGATATAACATATAGGATTCATATTCTTCTAAGGTTGGATCACTTTGAGTATATATATTGATGAAGTAAGCCATAGATTCCTCCTTGATCTAATGAAAGTCTCCCACATTGATGCAATTTAATGTAATTTCCTAAATTATTCCTCTTTTGATTTTTAGCCTGCTTGTGGAAAAATTTGGTGTTCCTATCTCCCACTTGAAGCCACAAACTCTTGAACTTAAGTCACCAATATTCTTCCTCTTCCTTCAACAAAGAGTGATATTTGTTAAACATAGATCTATCATCATTCAACACTCCTGAGGTCACCAATTCATTTTCTATTGAGGAGTGGAGCAAGCTAATTTTTTGTTCCATCTCTTGTACAACTTCTTATCTAGAATGTAGAGAAGATTTTACCCATGATTTGATATAAACATTCAGCCTTCTCATTTTTCTTTCCCAAATCTGAATAGGATTTCCCTCCACCCAAGGGAGCCAAGACTAAACGACTAGATTATGAAAAATAAAGCGTTGGAACCATAGAGGGTTTCATCTAAAAGGAATGGTGCCATAATTGATCCGAACTTAAAAAAGAACGCAAAAAATACATATATAACAATAAATATAAAAATGCAGCAGAAATAACACTTGATGTACCAATTTACCCAAGCGGGGCCCACAATTTTGGCATACGATCTCCGTTTGTCTATCATAATACATCGTTTCAAATATCTCAAAGAGTTGGATGGAAAATATTAGGGAATCTTATTTGGGATGTTAATGGTCTCTCCATTTTCCCTAAAAACGTCATTTAGGGCCTCAAACTGGCTCTGGAAGATCAGGACCCGAAAAAATGCCAAAAATAGTAAACTGTGCTACAATTAAGGAAACTGAAAAACTGAAAGAGACAACATTGGGGGTCCAAGTGGAATAGGAGGGTGGCCACTAATATCCACCTGGATCAATAATTAAGAGAGGGTTCAAGGCAAAGAAGATGGGGTGATGATCATAACCATTCCAATTGAGGATATTATATCTAAGGGAGAGATTGCATTAGAAAAAATAATTAGAGATGAGGAAGCGATCAAGTCTGACCATGATATAGTTTGAGGCCTCTCTTTGATTATTCCACGTATACTTTAGTCCAAAGGGTTTAATGCCCATTAATTTAGAGTGATTGATAAGATCCTCCATATGCTCCTGGAAAGGGTATCTAACAAGAAAACCCCCTTCATTTCCCCAATTATATAATTTAGTATTGAAATCCATCCAAAAATGTTGAAAGCTCCAAACTCAAAATCTCTTAGGCCTTGACGAGAGGCCCAACATTCTTTCTTTTCATGAAAATGGACAAGAATGTCAATATTGATGACATATCATACCTAATTTGAAAAAAAATGAGAAAAGAGGTAGCAAGCCAATGAACATTGTGAAGAGAGTTGAGAATCCATGCCTAGTTTAGGTTGTTGGAAAATGGATAGTGGCAACTATTAATATTATTTTCCTTTACCTTGATATTTTCTTGTGAATCTTATTTATCTTCTTTAGTGAAATATTTTCAACAAACAATGTCAAGAGTAATCATAACAACAATAAAGGACACAAATATTAGGCTCTCAGCCAAGGAGAAACCACTCCATGGGGAAAACCTGGAAACTTTTCACTTCTTAGAATCTGCTTCAAATGAGATACAAAGACCCAAACCTTAAACCAAGTCCTCTCAGTACCATGTCAACTGTTCCTCGAGTCCTTCCTTGATTTTGTACCAACCAACTTTAATACTGCAACTTCTAACTTCCATCTTCAATACTGCAACTCATCCTACAACTTCTACCCTACAATTTTCGGCCTTGCAACTTCTTTGGAAACCCTAATCCAATCTCCTCATGAGACTTTCCTAGAGAAAGATATATCTCCTAAGGTCAATAATGTCAATATAGGGTTTTCTACCTTCTAGCTACAAGATTCTACACTTTGTCCTATTGAAACTTCGACCTACAATTTTGTCCTCCTTCTGCAACACTTGAAACCCTATCTCTTCATAGGTGTGAGAGAGATTGAGCCCAAAATCAAGATATTTCGTTCTTCTTCCTTCTCTCAGAACTTCACTCTTCTTCTTACTGCTTCCCAGCTTCAAATCGAACTCTTTCTTGATAGAACAAACTTGTGAAGTGAATATATCTCAAATGAGGTCAAGTTGTTTTTTTATATATCCTTCTCAAGGGGTCGAATTCCCTCCTTTAGGCTGACTTGATGTTCCCAGGGCCGAATTTTACTTTTGGAGCTTCCAGGACTTTCTAGACTAAAAAATAATTCCTTTTACAAATACATTTTTCCTTGAAGGGTCTTATAAACATGATGTTGACTCCTTTGACTCAAGACAATAAATCCTAAGACCTAACAAACCTTAGAAGCACGAAGAAAATGCCTTTTCTTAGAAGACCATCAATATTGAGAATGAAACCCATGATTTAATAATAAAATTTTTTCTTGTTTGTTACATAGGATACGTATTGAAATGAGTACAAGAATTATGAAGACTAAAACTAGTTACATTTCTCAACACTCCCTCTTAACTAGGGAGGTATTCATAATTGTACAACCAATACAACACCATATCTCAAATTGAAGAGTTCTCACAAGCAGAGTCGGATTGATAAGTCGTATTGTAAGAATCATCATCATGACCAACATTATCTCTGAGGCCTAACTAGACAAGCTCTTCTTTAATCAAGAGCATTATGTTGGGAGGCTTTACTTGTGATATCGCACTACCTCTACAAGGTACATACCCCATCCAGATGCCTACAAGGTATGTTCTTTTAGGAATATCCTTATCTTGGATCTCCAATCCTAAGTCCTCAAAGAATATCAGTCCTTTTAGACCACTCCTCTTGGATACCTGTCACATCCTCAAAGAGTGTCAATACCTTTCCTTTCTCGGATGTTTTATCCTCAAGGAAGCTGCAGATTCTTATCCAATCCTTAAGGAAATTGGAAGAGGAGAATGCACATTTGATGTCCAACACCACTCCCTATCAACCATAGAGGACATTGATATTCTCCTTTAATATTGAGAATAGAAACTTGTTCGTATACAAGGAGAATCCTTCATTCACTCTCAAAATCAGAGAAGATTTAGACTTCCTTTCTATTTGGGAAGTCACCATTACAAGCCTTACAACTTGTCTTCATAAGAGTATAAACTACCAATTATTCACAGCTTTTGGACTCCCTCTTTCCTCTGCATCATCAAGCTTTATTTCTTTCAAGGTATCATGGAGCCACCTTCTCTCTTCAATATTATGACAGGTTCCAGTTCACCTTTCTTTCTCATCACTTTCAGCTTCAACATGAAGGCATTGCTGTCAGACCAGGAGGTAACTCCTCCAATCAGAACTCTATATTATTCATTCAGGTTGTTCATTATTATATACAAGAGGGAGTGACTGTTTGGTTCATCTCCCGATGACTCTCTATCTTCTCTATTATTTATTTACATTAATTACAACTGTTCACCCAATCCCTATGATTAGGTGTCAACATTTCCCCCCTTAATCTGAAGGGATGTTGGTGATTCCAAGCATCGTTCTAAATCTTTCAAGATTTTCTCTTCCAATTGCTTTCGTGAAGATGTCTGCAATTTGCTCATTAGTGGAACAATGGCAGAGATGGATTGTTTTGGCCTCAACATGATGTCGAATCAGATGATATTTAGTATTGATGTGCTTTGTTCGATCATGGAACTTTGGGTTCTTGGCCCACTTTATTGTAGAGGTATTATCAATCATGAGTGGAGTCGATTACATTTGTTTTACTTGCAAATATTCAAGAATTTTCCTGAGCCACACAATTTCTTTTGTTGCCTCAACTGTTGCCACATATTCTGCCTCTGTTGTGGAATATGCTGGAACTGATTGTTTGCGTGATCTCCAGGAGATAGCTCCTGATCCAAGACTCATAGCATAACCTGAAGTAGATACCCCAGTTTCTTTGTCTCCATCGAACTCTGAATCAGAGTATCCAATCAAGCTGAAGTCACCCACCTGTGTATGCTTGATTCCAAAGTCTTGAGTTCCCTTCAAGTACTTTAGAACTCTTTTTGCAATAGACCAATGTCCCTCACAAGGCTTTTGCATAAACCTGGAGAGGATTCCAATAGCAAATGGAATGTCTGGTCTGGTAGTAGTTAGGTAGTTAAGACTTCCTACAAGCTGTCTATACTTTGTTGCATCCTCAAATTCTTTTCCTTCAATGGATGTGAGCTTTAAGTTTTGTTCCATTGGAGTAGTCAGAGGATTGCATTCAGTCATGCCAAACCTGTTCAACAGATCTCCAATGTACTTCTTTTGAGAAAGGAATATGGACTTCGGATGTTGAGTTACTTCAATACCAAGATAGTAATGAACATAGCCCAAATCAGTCATTTCAAAACCTTTCCTCAATTCCTTCTTTATGAATGCAATGTATCTTTCATTGTTCCATGTCATCAAAAGATCATCTACATATACAACAAGATATACAACTATTTTTCCAACCTTCTTGACAAACAAAGTTGCATCATCAAGATCATAATGTTTGAAATTGAGTTTCAAAAGATGCTCAATTAGTTTTTCATACCAGGCTCGCGGTGCTTGTTTGAGGCCATACAAGGATTTCACAAGTTTGCATACTTTATGTTCATGTCCTTTCACAGAAAATCCTTCAGGTTGGGACTTAAAAACATTCTCTTTTAGATCTCCATTCAAGAAAGAAGTTTTTTACATCCATTTGATGGACTTTCCAATCGTTCTGCGCTGCTAGGGTAAAGAGTGTCCGGATGGTAGCCCATTTTGCTGTGGGGGAAAAAGTCTCCTCATAATCGACCCCTTCCTTCTGTGCAAAACCTTTTCCACAAGCCTGGCTTTGTTCTTTTCAAATGAGCCATCAGCTTTATACTTGTTCTTATAGACCTACATGCAGCCAATTGGTTTGATTCCTAATGGAGGATCAACCAGCTTCCAAGTGCCATTCTTTATTAGGGCATCATACTCCTTTTGCATCACTTCTTTCCATTCACCATGAGAAGCAGCTTCTTTGAAGGAAGTTGGTTCAAAATATATAGACAAATTCAATTCACAATCATAAGAAACATCCATATCAACAGGTGAATCAGAGTCATCTACATCACCTCCATTTTGCCGGTTTTAATTTCTAGTTCTTGTCTTTCCAACCTTATCAAGATGAACACTTTTAAGTGTCTTTGTTAGCCACTTTGGGGGACCTTTCTCAGATGGTCCAGGCTACTCCGTTGATTGAGTTGGGACTGAATCAAGATTGAGTCTCCCAATTCTATCAATCACATCACTTAAAGTATCATCTGTTGTTGGAGTTTCATGCGGGGGAGGGAGTGCTTCAGAAGAAGATTCCACAGGTTGATCTAGTATAGGAATCCCCCCTTCAAGATGTGGAATCTGATTAACAAATTATTGAAATGATTTTGCATTTGCGAATCTATCCAAGTGATCAAGTTGCCGCTCAACAACATTGTCAGTTTTGGATGATTAAAGAAAGATTACATCTCTAGATACAGCAAACTTTTTATTGACTTCATCCTATAGATGGTATGCTTTGGAGGTGTTTGAATACCCCAGGAAGATACACTTACGATTTCTTGCACCAAGTTTCTTTCTATGGACCTTTGGTATCAAGGCATAACATGTGGAACCAAACACCCTGAGATACTTTATCGAAGGAATGTGCCCATACCACATTTCATGAGGAATCTTGTTTCTAATAGCATTAGATGGACATCTATTCTTTACATATACAGCACATAGAACTGCATCAGCCCAAAACATCAATTTTACATTTTTGAAAAACATCATGGAGCGTACCATATTTAAGATTGTCCTATTCATTCTTTCAGCTACTCTGTTCTGTTGGGGATTATAAGGCACAGTTGTTTGATGTTTGATCCCATGTTGGCGAAGATAGTTTTAAAATTCATTTAAAGTGTATTATTTTCGATTATCAGTGTGAATAGAGCCAATATGAGATTGTGCATCATTTTCAATCCATGTATGAAATTTCTTGAATGTTTGAAAAGCATCAGATTTGTTCTTCAATAAATAAACCCAACGCATTCTGGTGTAGTCATCAATAAATTTCATCATATATTTATTTCCATTTGCAGAAGGAACATGCATTGGATCACATAAATTTGAATAAATGAGTACAATTTTTCTATGTGCTCTTGAATGTGAATCATGAAAACACTGTTTGCTATGCTTTCCTAGAATGCAAGCATCACATTGCTTAAGTTTCCTAGGAATTGTAGGCAAACCAGTAACACCATTTTTCTTCAACAAGCGGAGGCTATCATAGTTCAAGTGTCCAAATCTAGCATGCCATAATAAACTTGATGGAAATGTACCTTCTTCATAATGAGAATTGTATGAGAAATTTTGTGCACGAGCAGAGGTACCCTGTAGCTTGAGAAGCCTTTCTTCTTCTATACCCATCATGACAAGTGAGTGGTCTGAAGCTTTTCTCACCTCAATCTTGCCATCAAACATATGAATGGAGTGTCCTTGCTGGTGGATGTGGACCAAGGACAACAAGCTTCTCCTCAACTGTGGGAGATATAGAACATGATGCAGAAGAAAGTCTGGAAGACTAGGCAATTTAAGCCTGATTGTGCCAAGCCCTAATGGCTTGAGTTTTGATTTGTCTGCAAAGTATACTGCTCCATCAACATTGTCAGTAAATTCTTCTAAAAAGTCTTTTTTAAAATTCATGTGGCAAGTTGCTCCTGAATCAAGAAGCGAATCATTTTTTCAAGAAGCAAGTGAAGCATTAAATAAGTCTTCATTTACTCCAATATTACAGTGTGCCACAACATAGTGAGCGGATTCAGGTGCTTTACCTTTGTCTTTGTCATTAGTTTTACCTTTGGGTTGGTTTCTTTCCTGCTCAATTATATCCCAAGAAAAATTGCATGTGGATGCATCATGTGATCCATCTCTTTTGCAGCGTATGCAGTGCAAATCTGACTTTTCTCCTTGAGAGTGTCTAACCCCCCTGCCTCTGAAATTTCTTCCTCTTCCTCTTCGACCACCTCTTCCTCTGGAAGAATCTTGAGCAAGATTCTTTTCTCTATGAGCAAGGCACACAACCTCTTCAGAAGACTCAGGAGTTGTCTTCTTCCCAAAATCTTTCTCTCTTTCAGCAAATTTTTTCACAAGGGAGTCAAAGGTAATATCTTTGAGATTTCCATTTGCTTGCAAAGACTCAAGATAGTTTGAGTAAGTGGGATAAAGTGCCTTGAGAAAAGCTATCAGAGGAATATCTAGTTCAACATTAGTGACTTTGATATCATGCATTATAGATTTTACTTCTGATGCAAGAGCAAGAGGATCATTATTTTGTAATTCAAGGGTGAAGAGTTTAATCATGAGTTGAACAACTTCAAGTGCAGAGTGTGAGTCATAGAGTTCCTTCAGTTGTTGTAGGGCTTCAAAAGCATTTGAAAATGGCGAAATATGGGGACTCACCTCTTCATATACTGATGCTGTAATCAATGCATAGGCCTTGTTGTTCTTATTTTCCCAAATGGCGAACTCCTTGTCTAAGGTAGGCTGTTCTGGCTCTTTGTCCCCGTCTCCAACACACACTCCTTTCCACAACTCATTGAAAATGTGGGTGTGTTTTATCTTTCGAGACCACTCAGGATAGTTCTCCTTGATAGTGAGAACTACTCCCACAATGGATATGATTGAATGCATTGTAAAATTTGTGTACTATGGAAAAAAAATACTTCTGCTGCAAAATTTTACTCCTAAAAAAAATCTGATTCTGATATATGGAGATAGAGGTATTATGTGGGGAAGGTGTTATACATATCATTGTACAAAATGTAATACCATACACCGCAATATCATTCAGCGTAATAGCATTCACCATTCACCGCAATACCATTCACTGACTCTAATATTCAATGCCATACATAATGCACCAGCTCACAGTCACTAAAAACATACCATTCGCGCAGGAGAGAAGGCTCTCATGCATAGGCCACCAGAGTTGTTGGACAACAATAGCATTGGAGGAGGGGCAACGCAGTGTGGGAGGAGGGGCCAACAACGTATCAATTGGAGCAACGATCCCACGCAGCGTTATATCAACAAAGCGTTATATTGATGGACAGCGTTATATTGATGCGCTGTTGCTGCAAGCAGAGTGGTGTGGCGAGAAACTTATATGCAGAGGCGGAGGTGTGAGGGGACTGGTGTGTAGGGAAATGTAAAATGCAGTGAGAAGCGTAGTGTGGAGGGCCGAGGGTGGAGTAGCGAGAGACACCAGGAGCACTATCAAACTCACGAGGTGTATAGGAGACCGGATCAGGGAGAGGGCCGCAGGGAATGAGACTGCCACAAAGTGCATCGATGACAGAAGCTACTCCAGATAGAGTCACTACGTTTGTAGTCTACTTGAATTCGCTCCCATAGCGCTGCTCTAGCTATGTATGGCAACAACGACGGTTCCAATGATAAGGAGTATAATGAGCTGTGGGTTATGATGCGTTCAAGCCAGTGGAAGCGTCAGAGCTGCCAGGCTAGCCAGAATCAGAAGAATAATAGTGAGAGAGATGTCAGTCTACACAGGATTCAGAACATAGGCAGAATAGCCAGAATAGGAGTTACAAATTAAAAATGGAAGCCAAAAATGGCACTGGCTTTGATACCATGTCAGACCAGGAGGTAACTCCTCATATCAGAACTCTATATTATTCATTCAAGTTGTTCATTATTATATACAAGAGGGAGTGACTGTTCGGTTCATCTCTCGATGACTCTCTATCTTCTCTATTATTTATTTACATTAATTATAGTTGTTCAGCCAATCCCTATGATTAGATGTCAACAATTGCCCTAAGCCTTCCTAAACTTCATGCTAATTATGGATTCCTTATGAAAGTGATCTTCTTTGACCATAAGGTTATCTTCTCACACTGCTACCTTTTAATCCCAAGATGTCCATATCTTGATTTTATAGTTGTCAGGTACCATATATTGAGCTTCCCTCAATATTCTTCATAGTTGAACTTCCCTCGATGCCATCATGTATCCCTACAACATTATACCAGGTGACCAAAATTATATCTTAACTAGATAACCAAAAATTAAAATCAGACTTACCTCATCATGATGACCTTCTATTTACATAAACATCCTCATGGTTCATCTCTACTCTAATCTTCCTTCATGCACAAGAGTGCCTAGGATCGAACTTCATTACCAAATTACAACTTTTCTTCTAGAGAGTATATTGGATGTTAATCATTATCTTACATATTCTAGAGAAAGTCTCAATCTTTTATACATCCTTAAGTAAGTCAAATCCTTCTATTTTCAAGCATCATATATCCATATACCTATGCATATTTTGTGATCAACTTTCTTTCCTATGTTTTCATCTAAACATCTATCTATTCATATATCTGAAAAAGAGCCTCCATCTTGACCCATTGCATTCTTTCATTCCCTTACTAATATTGATTCCACATTACATGGAATGCCTACTAATATTTGTCATAATGCTTCTTCCAAGAACCTTTCATAATTATGGTTTTTCCAAGATCATTATGATCCACCTAAGAAATATGAATTCCTCAAACATAATGTTAGATAATGCATAGATGATAAATGTGAAAAATGGTCTATTTATCCATCTATCTAGATGATCTATACAAAGAAACTTAATCATGTAAATTATAGCCATGCTACTATCATATGCTTTTCTTATGATGCTATGCAAAACAAACTATCTTAAAAAAAAGATTAATCCTTACAAAAAACCTGACAATTAGTGAACCTTCTTTAGTAGTAAAGGTCTTTCACTACTTCCGTCTTTTCCTTCTTCTCAGGTTCTCCCCCTGCTTCGGCTACATGAGCTTCACTCCTTTCTTTTCTCTTGTTATTTTATTGGTTGGGTTAGTCCCTCTTAAAGTGTCCAAACTCATTGCACTTAAAGAATTGAACCTTGGACATGTATTTCTTATTGGACTTTCCAAACTTTCCCTTCTTCAACTTCTTGACCTAGGCTAGAAAGGCTTGAGACTGCTCATCTGACCCAATGTCATCTTTGACCTTGATCCTTGATTCTTCCAATATGCAGTGAGCCCACAAATCATCAAAGGGAGTCGAAGCTTTCTTGGAGTAAATTCTTGTAGAAAAGTTGCTCCATTTCGGTGGTAATGCATTTAGTACACAAATGATTACCTCAGAATCAATAATAGGTTCCCCAAGTCCTTGTCGATGGTCTCTTAGTTGAGAGACTCTCATGATAAAGGATCCCACATCCTCATCCTTTGATTTCTTCATTCTATATAACCTGTTCCTCAACAACATATTTTTTCGTTATACTTACTGAGTACAAATTCACTAGCTTGTCATACATGGCCTTGGAAGTCTTCAAATTTGAAATGAATGGAACAATAGAATCTTTATAAATTCCACTATGATCCTTTGTGCCCTTACTTCCCCTTTCTTGTATTTTTCCACTTCTTGTGTCTTATCTTTCTTAGGTTCAGTAATTTCCCTAGTAACATATCCCATTACTTTTTGTTATGTGAGTATCAAGTCAATTATTTTGTTCCATGCTAGATATTTTGATGCCCCAATGATATTGTTGCTTTCCTTGCAAAAAGAACCCATATGACTTCAGACATGATGTAATAATATGATACTTACTTCATGACCAAGATTTTTCTTGATGATGTCTTCAACCTTCTTGTTTCCTTCAAGATCCTTGAAGAGTATTCTTTGAAAGATGCTTCTTGGGAAAGAACAACTTCCAATATCCTTGATGTCTTCTTCAAAATTCCTTCTAAATATATCTTCTTTCAATAGAGATCAACACTCTTTTTGAACTTTTCCTTTGATGTAGTCTTGATCTTCTTTAGTAGAAACCCTGCTTCTAGGTATTCCACCAATGAGTCTTCTTCTTCATCCTTTTCTTGAGAGTTTCCTTTTCCCTTCCCCTTGATAAGCAATTCCTTCTAGTGTCCTTTTAGCTACCCTCCTTGCTTACCTTAGCTTTGATACCATGTTAGAGAATGGATAGTGGAAACTATTTTTTTTATTTTCTGTAACCTTGATATTTTCTTATTAACCTTATTTATATTCCGTGTGTTCTTCAGTTAAAATTTTTCATAAAAAAATATCAAGAATAATAATAGCACCAATAGAGGACACATATATTAGGCTCTCAACTAGGGAAAAACACCTCCAAGGGGAAAACCCATAAACTCTTCTCGTCTTAGAATCTGCTTCAAATGAGATACAAAGACATAAACCTTAGACCAAGTCCTTCTCCTAGTACCAAGTCATCCCTTTCACAAGTCCTTCCTTGGTTCTGCACCAACTAGCTTCAATACTGCAAATTTGACCTTCCAACTTCACCATTGCAACTCGTCCTACAACTTCAACCCTATAATTTTCATCCTTACAGCTTCTCTGGAAACCCTAATCCAATCTCCTCCTAAGACCTTCATAGATCAAGACAACTCTCGTATGGTCAACCAAGTCAATATAGAGTTTTATCCCTTCCAATCACAAGATCCTGCAATTTTCCATTTGCAACTTGGACCTGCAATTTCAGCCTCCTTTTGGAGTACTAGAAACACTAGATATTTGCATGTGTGAGAGAGATAGAGCCCAGAAACAAGATATTTCATCCTTCTTCCTTCTCCCAGAACTTCACTCTTCTTCTTACTGCTTCCTAGCTTCAGATTAAACTCTTTCTTGATAGAAAAAACTTGTGAAGTGAGGATATCTCAAATGAGGTCGAACTGCTTCTTTATATAACCTTCTCAAGGGGTCGAATTCCCTCCTTTAGGCTGACTTGATGTTCCCAGGACAAACTTGTACTTTTGGAGCTTCTAGGACTTTTTGGACTCAACATTATTTCTTTTACAAATATATTTTTCATGGAAGGGTCTTATAAACATGATGTTGACTCATCTGACTCAATACAAAAATTCCTAAGACCTAACAAACCCTAGAAGCATGAATAACATGATTTTACCTAGAGGACCATGAATAATTCACATGAAACCCATGTTTTAATAATAACAACTTTTTCTTTTATTTTCTTTTTTGTTACATAGGATACATAATGAAATGAGTACAATAATTATGAAGACCAAAACTAGTTACATTTATCAACATAGGTCCTATAAAGTGTGTAATCCTCCCGAAGCATCTCTGGCAATGATAGAGATAATGCCACTCCCATTCCATAACTAATGTCGCTAAGCTAGTATTTATTGTTCTTATAGTTTATTCTCCTACAATAGATAAATTGAGGGTCTTTTTTTTCTAATAAGAGATTTAATTTTCAATCTTCTTTTTTTCAGTCCCTAAACCCATACAATTCTAGGAGAGGACAATAATTGTTTACTTTTTGAAGGTGGTGCCCCCTTGAGGAGTCTAGTGCCAGTACTTCTCTTATTTAATTTGCTTCCCAAATATCTTATTTAATTTTTTTTGAGAGTGACCTGATGTCCAAGTTCCCTCTCCTTCTTAGTTTGTTCTATTTTGATTTCTTTGTTTATCTTTCTACTAGAGTGACAAGTTCGACAATCCTTCTCTCTAGATTTGTTTTCTTCTAGTGTTTCATCAGTTGAGCTTGTAAATGAAGCTCAAACAACACCTTCCCATGGTGAAAGGAAGTCTTCTTCCTTGTTCAAAGAATATTCTTGAATGGTTCCAGGCTTTGTACTGGATTTTTTCTCGGTCATCAAATCTACAGGTTCTTTGGGGATCAATGGATTACTAGGTGGGTCTTGTTCTGTAGGGATTTGTTTAGAGATTCCCCTTCTTACGCTACATTATTGACAGTATCAAACTTGTTACTTGTGCCTCCAAGATTGGATTGTGCCTCCAATATTGGCTGATTTGCTTGTCCCTTCTTTGCTATCACTGAATTTGTTTTTGGGGGAGTTGGGGCTGGATCCTCTTTGTTGGGTTTGCTTGATTTGCTAATTTGTAGGAGGTTGTTGCTTATGAGAGCCTTTCCTCATCTTATCTTTCTACCACCAATCTCCAGAGTCACCTTGTTTTTCCTAATCTTCTGATTTTTTGGGACAATTTCTAGTCAATTGGTCGTAATCATGATAGATTTTTATTTTTAAGAGGGAGTTGGTTATAACCCACCTCTTGGATACGAGTCTAGCTATCCAGGTCGAGGTTGATGGCTACTAATAAGAATTTTTCTAGATCAACCTCGACACAAATTTGGGCACAAGAGAAAATCACATCTCGGGGTTCAACACAATCAATATATTTTCACAACAGTGTTACTTATCCTTCTAAAGGTGGCATCATTCCAACAATGAAAAGGGAGAAAGGGAAACTTCACCTATATTGACACCATGGAGGGGACGTAAGAGTGGGGCTTGAAGTTAGGGCTCCAATGATCTAGATAAATCCCTTGTGCTCTAATGAAATACGAGCCACTCTTGAAGTTCAAATCTCGATTAGATTTGTTCTAAAAGAAAAAGTAAAGAAACCCTTGCCACAGAAGGAGGAGGTAACCTCAGCCTTGATTAAAGGCTTCCAGTTGTTCACTACCCATTACCGAATAGTTCTATGGGTAGGCCACAAACCCATAAATTGACCCACCAAACCTCGATCTGTGAATTAGAGAGTATGTAGTCAGGCATGGGGGGCTGAAATCTCAACTTTCGGGATCTCATTTAACTTCTTGAAGAACCGAGAGGAGGAGGATCTTTGAAACATGGGGCCATTCGAAACCAAAAAATTGAAGGTTGCGATCTCCTAATATAGCTGAAAAGGGGAGGATGGACTAGCCATGATTGACCAAACGACCTAGACAAAGCACCCCCAAGCAGAGATCTAAAAGCATACGAAAAAATCTAGCCGTCAACAAAAAAGGCGGGTACACATTAGCGGGTGAGAGGGGGAATGTTATAGACATTTTTGGGCACTGCAACCCCAAGCATAAAATTTCCATAAACCAAGGGCTCCTAAGTCCCCAAAAGTGTTGTTCTAACCCCTAAAGGAGCAAGGTCAACTGATTACAGCTTCTCCCAGAAGTTCTCCATGAAAAACTGCTCAGAATTAGTCAAAACAGGATCATTTCAGCTGCTCCATAGGCAAAGTGCGTTGCATCTCACCTAAACACACTGTGTGGGTGTGTTGCATTTCAAAAATCCCTTCTATGGGGTGCGATGGGCGAGAAATGACAAATGGTAGTGTCATTCTGCGAGGTGGAGAGGCAATAGAAGCTTCCAGAAACTTCTCCTGTGACACTTGCCTCTCTGAATTCGACCAAGGATGAGTAAGAGATCATCAATCTCCAAGTGGAAGCAAGAACTATCAGAGGGAAGACACTAATCAAGTCACAAGCTGACTCATCTCCCTTACAGATATCTATATATGGATCCCTCATCCCAGAGATCCAAAGGCTGGAATTTTGCATATTGTAAGGAATTACTGTTGGTTTCTTGAGACAAACATCAGATTGTTGGGTGATCTAAGCTTTGTATGAGGTGAAGAGGGGCTTCCTTGCTAAGAGGATGATGTTGGGTCAGAACAACTGGTTGTAACTCCCCTTGGCTCTTTCTTGTTTATCAATAAAAGCTATTCAAGTTTTCCTCCATACTCTTGTGTCATTTATATTTGCTGCATTTGTATGGTCAATTTACATCTGATCCTAGATTGTTTATGATTATAGATCCATGTTCTTGTATAGTGCTATGCTACTGTGATCTTACAGGTACTCTGTGAAGCTGGGCGTGCAAGGGAACAAGTAGCGAAAGACTATCAAAGAAGAGAGGAATCGAACCAGGAGATTAGCGCAAGACAGAGGTTGGTCTTCTTTGTTCTTCTCTATCTATACTTCATAAAGGAAAAACGAAAGTAGCTTTACTTTGTTTGTTTCTAAGGCAGCTATCACACCTTAGTGGGATAAGCAGTTCTGAGTAGACACTTTTCCCTGTAACAAAATGGCGACTCCACTAGGGACGAGTTAGTTTGTTTGTTTATCTTCCTTGTTGTCTATTTCATAAACTTACAAACAGAGTCTGAAGTCGTGCCAGGTAGATTTCGAACTGTATTTGCTATGCAAATGCAAAGTAGATAATTGTCGCTTCAGTCAATCTCCGAGATTTGTTTATGATTTAAACAACTGATTCACAAACTCTCTGATTGCCCTTGTGATAGCTCTTAGATCCTCCTTAGATCTACCCCTAATTGTTGCATTACTGATTACCTTTCGCTCAACCAAAACCCATGAACTGAATTGCAAACTGTGACCCGGAACCCAAGCAAAGTCTCGTCTCTGGCCTAGCGCAGGTACTGTTCTGAGAATCTGAAATTCAGCGCACTTCCCAAGAGTAGTAGGTGCACTGCATTTCAAATTCCCTGTGTTACAGGTGCGCTGATCAGACTAGGCATTATGCAATTTTGGTTTCTGTGATTCATTATTTCCAGTTCTATTCATGAATTTTGCTGCCTGTGATCAGTATATCTCTGTTTGAAACCCCTTTTCCTTGTTGTTATTCCGCCTCCTTTGTACAAAAGAACTGTAAATGTTTTTGTGTGTTTGTTGAGTCATTTTCAGTTCTCCTTTGTAAAAGTAACGTAATCGTACTATCGTCCTTTGATTTGAAAGCGTCGCAAGTGTCGTTTTCAGGCATAGGAAAGAGTTTGTTTGCTGTAGATAGTCGATTATCCTGTTACTATTGTTTTTGGTCCGAATTTGTAATTTTTCTAGTGTCAAAAACAAGTATTCATTTCAAAATCGTAAGGTGTTGTGATTGCCTCCATTTTTTATTCGAAAAGAAACTTGTTGATAATTGTCGCTTGAAAAGAAATTCAGATTTATGCATCAACTTTCTTTTTTATCATCCATATACTAAGAAATTTGAAAACAAATACATGCATGTGCATTTGCATTTAGACAGTCTGATTGGTTTGATTTAGGAAAGTGCATTTAGAGTGTGCTCTTTTCTCTTTGTGAAAGAATTCTGTCTTTCTTTCCTTAGTAGCTAGGATTTTCATTGCATAAAGAAGATAAAAAGATTGTTTATCATCTTAGATTGCATTTTAGGAATTATACTACATCTCGTGGTGAACCTGAAAGGCAAACTTCATAAACAAGATCAACTATAAAATAAATTCAATGAATCTAACAACGCTTTGGAACCTAACGCACAACATTTAGAAGTCTAGGCTAGAGACGTATTCCGGCGTCGTAAAGCCTAGTAACTGTTGTTCTCACTGATGGTTGGGTGATTCCTGCACTTTGAGACGATAAGTGCCAGTATGGACTTGTGCTCCCACGTACCGTCGAGTATATTTTGGGAGACCACAATAGGCTTAATCCTTTATCCATAGGAAGCCGTGTCTGCCGCCCTATCGATCGCAATGCACTGAACACAGCATTCGGGAAGATTGACTGTCATACCGTAAAAAGTATTCTGTAGTTTTAAGATTGGTTTGGTAACCCCTCTACCTAGATTTCCAGAGCAGTCCCTTTCGTCCCTTTTCAGACTCCTTAACGGAAAAGGTCCATCTGAGCACTTGTCACTTCAGGCTCATTAAAAATCGAAGGCGACTAGAGTCATCTTTTGTTTTTTCTCGACTCTTAAAAATTGAAAAAACAAGTTGTGTCAAAGCGTCTAAAATTCATCTAATTCGGAAACATACTTCCCCTTTATTTTTAGTTTATCGACTAATCCGCAATCGTGGAAGAAAGTCAATTGAAACCCCGTCGTTCGTGGAGGCTTACGAGTCAACCGTCTTTGTCTTCGGAATCGAAGCTAGTACGGACAAAGCGAACTCGTTTAACCGGTTCCAAATCTCCTGTTAAAGTTAGAACAAGTGTTCCAACAACATCAGAGAATCCGGTTACTCCAAACATTTCTGGTATCCCTGCCTTTACAAAAGAAGTTCAGCAGCCATAGAAGGACAGTAGTATTGATCCCAATCTAAGGGTAAACACTTGTATCACTGAACCAGTTCCATCTACAAACGGTTCGGAGAGTGTTGCTCCTCAAACATCTGTCGTTGCCGATTCCATACCTTCTTCGGCACCAGAAATATTCTACGGACCTGACAGTCTACCCCTTCCACCTGGTCTGATTGCTATAGAAGAGATTGTGGAAGATCCTCCATCTAGTACTCCATCGCAATTTGGAGTCGGGATCACTCTGTATCCTTCTTCATCAGAAGTTAGTCTACCGCCAGCGGAAGCTCCTGTAGAATCGCTAGGTAATCTTTTGGATAGACTAGAAATGTCTGAACAACCGTCAACATCCAGGACTGTGTCGTCTGACACAGTGACGGTAGAACTCCCTGCTATCACTCCAACAATGTTCGCCAGTATACCATCTGTCCCAACTAGCTCTCAATCGCTAAAAGGAGCCCACTCAGGGGTCATTTTGACGGTATGGTCTATTCCTGTTTGTTCATCCGAAATAATACCCGGAAACTCTTATGTTGAGTCTCAACAAATTGATCCATTTGGAGGTCAATTTGGGCAGTCCGGCCCTCAAGGGAAAACCATTCCCTTAAGTATCGGATTACCACCGTATGGGGGGTAGTATGCCCTTTCATTATCCCCTCCGGGAGGACAACCATACGAGAGTTCACAACAAAATTCGGGTTATGCTGGAATTACTTCAAGCGGTTGGGTACCGATACTACCTCAACAACCAAGAGTTGTATACTCGATGCAACAATGCTTACCTATGTCAAATATACCAACTATGCCAGCTACTGTGACGGTGTCGCAAGTTCAAGCGCTGCCTGTTATATGCCAACCTCAAGTTTCTCAGGTTATAATGCAACAACCCCTTGACCCTGCGACTCAACCACAATCGCCGACTGGTGGAATGACATAGGTTCAAACGGGTACAATTACCCCTCATCTTGGTCAAACAGTTAGTATCGGGCAGCAGCACATGGCTTCACAACCATGGCCAGTGCAATACCAACAACCGCAGTTCCAACAAGGATACCAAGGTTCTGAGCAACAAATCTTTGCAAATAGTGGGCAAACGTATATTCAAAACGGTCAAAATCAACCATTTTACAATGGTCATGCCCACCAACCTTACCAAAGTTACCAGCATCAAATGCATTATGCTGGTATGCAAAGACCAAATGCTCAAGCAATCCCATCTTATCCTGGGTATGATTCACCTAACCTGAATCAACAGTTACCCTTCGTGGCAACTTTAGAGTTACCTGATTTAAATCAGTTAACAAAAGATCCAATCGCTTACGCCCCTTGGTGGCCAGCGATTCCGCATAAACTTCCATCAGATATTCCTAAATTTAATGGAAATCCGGGTGAAGATCCGTCGAATCATGTGATGACCTTTCATCTGTGGTGTTCATCAAACACCCTAAACGATGATTCGATTAGGCTTCACCTTTTTCAGAGGACGTTAACTGGTCCGGAAGCAAAATGGTACATTGAATTTCCTAGAGCTTCATTTGACAACTTCAGTACCCTAGCCACAACCTTTTTAACCCATTTTCAGTTACCGATAAGGTACGAAACGGGAACAGAGCTTCTTACCAACTTCAAACAAACGACGGCCACTCACATATCTGATCATATACATGAGTGGTGACGTCGTCGTAGAATGGTGAAAACGTATGTTCCCGATCAGCTTTTAGCTGAATGGTTTATTAAGTCATTATTGCCTTCCATCACGGAAGATGTGGCAAAAGGGGGAGTCGTCACAGAAGAGCAAGTTATCGCTCGTGCGTAATATTTGGACTTGATTTACACTCAGTCCGGCACGCTCTACGATAAAATACCTGACGCCCCTGAACCGGAATTCTCAGTTCCTCCTCCTCCTAAATCAAACAATGACTCTCATGCCGGCGATGGCGTGATTGGTGCAACAGACACGAAATCGACAAAGGCTACATCCAAAAAGGCCCATAAGATTTCAGGTCAAAATGCAAAAGATGAACTTCTTGACTCGGAAGTAAATTTCATATCGACAGATAAAGGCAAAGAAACCAAGCAACCAGGGGGCAAGAAGAAAGGCAAAGGGAAGAAGAAGAAACAAGAAGAATCATCACCTGAAAAATCTTCTGCAAACCCTCCTGGAAATAGGAAACTAAAATATCCATGCATGATATGTGATGAGGATCATCGGACACCAGATTGTCCACACAGAGCTGAGCTTAAAAAATTCTTCAAGAATACAAAGACCTCAGCAGTATTAACTGATCCATTTCCGAATCCAGGAACAAATCTGGTTGACAGTGGAAATGCTTCCCCGTCTCAAGTGCTAATGTTGTCGGTTTCAAAACAGCAAAATGATGCTTTGATATCGACAAGGAACAAAGATTATGGGAATCCACAGCTGTCGAACAACAAGGATAAAGATCAACCTAGTAGTTCGACAACAACTTCGACAGAAGTTGCGCCGCCCATCATTCATGAACTGACAATAAAACCGCCAAAGGGAGTAGTACACAAATCGACATTTAATCCTCGTGCTAGAGCAGCACAGCATTATAATATAGTGGAAGATTTGGCCTAATCGCCATCCGCTATGTCGACTCTTGAAGTACTACAAAATTGCCCATCCCAAAAGCAAGCTTTATTATCAGCCATTGGTGGGATAGACCCAAAGGATTCCAATCTTGTATCCTTCGATCATAAAGGATACGATCCTTAGTTACCAGCTCAACTAGCTTTCCTCGTTCAAGTGAAAGCCCTGAACAAAACTGTTCATCAAACAATTATTGAAGAGGGGGCATCTACATGTATTATGTCGATGAGCTGCTGGAAAACTTTAGGATCTCCAACCTTGTCGCGTTCTTCGACGACATTAAAAGAATTTGACGGACGAACATATACCCCATATGGTATTCTAAGTAACTTGAAGGTTGAACTAGGAGGGAAAACAGTAGAAATAGATGTTGAGGTAATCGACGGAAATCTCGATTACAACATCCTACTAGGAAGACCATGGATATATGCTATGGCTGCTGTTGTGTCGACCTATTTTAGGAAGATTTCATTTCCCTTTCAAGGAGGGATTACAATCGTCAATCAACAAAAACTTCCTCCCCAATGGTTCTCAAGTTACGGGAAGCATTCCTATGATCCATGGAAGCCCCCATTCGCTTCAAAATATCAGAGTAGGCCTACTAAAAGACCCTGTATTAATGGGAAATTTTGCCCTTCCACCTCCAATCAATTTGGCGGAAGTAGCGTCAGTAGGAACCTGCAACATGATATCTTCTAAAAAGATCTCAGAAAACGATATCGACATGGATCATGCGATGGTTTTGCCTCCAAGCCCAACAGAAATATTGTAGCAATCAATGTTCCTAGCTTGGGAGGCAAACCCAAATCAATGCTCATCGAGCATTTGGATAGATAGGTCTAAGGAATATGGCACCCCTTCAGATCCTTGGTCGAGAGTGCATGACACCGACGAAGGAATTGTTCAATCAATGGTAATTGAAGGGGCACCATGGGATGATTACCACCATCATTCCCTTCTTCCGGATTGTGAAGAAAATACTCCTGATAACCTTTATCATCCTTCAGTTTTTTATTTTCTATCAAATATTGTAAACACGGTGGATTCCGAGCGAAACTTGTCCAACATTGAAGAGACTATCGCCATAAATATCTCGACCAAAACAGATGTTGTAGAGAATATTTATGTTGGCAAATGTTGTTCTCCTTCAGAACTGGAAATATATAACGCTCTTTTTCGCGAATTCGGAGATGTCTTTGCTTGGTCATATAATGAAATGCCAGGCATTGACTCGAGTATCGTTGAACATGAAATCAAGATGTATCCAGATGTCAAACCAGTACGACAACGGCTACGGCAGGTGCACCCCAAGAAAGCTGCTGCCATTAAGGCAGAAGTTGAAAAACTTCTACATGTTGGTTTCATTTACCCGGTTCCTCTAACCGATTGGGTATCGAATATTGTTCCTGTTATGAAAAAACAAGGAACAATTAGAGTGTGCGTCGATTATAGGGATGTAAATCAAGCTTGTCCAAAAGACAACTACCCTACACCCTTCATCGACCAGATAATTGATGAATGCGCCGGATGTGAAATCTTTTCATTTATGGATGGATTCTCCAAGTATAATCAAATAAATATCCGCCCACAGGACCAGTCAAAGACTGCATTTATTTGTCCGTGGGGCACATTCGCATATCGAAAATTACCCTTTGGTTTAAAGAACGCAGGGGAAACGTTTCAGAGGGCAATGAATTATGCCTTCCATGACATCAAAAACATCGTTCAACCATACCTCGACGACCTTCCGGCTCATTCGCGAAAGCGGACTGATCATCCGCAACATTTAAGAGCGATATTTCTACGTTGCTGACACTACAAAATACGACTCAATCCACACAAATGTGTATTTTGTGTCAGTTCTGGTCGTTTAATTGGCTTTGTAGTCTCAAAAGGCGGGATTCGTCTTGACCCATGTAAGGTTCAGGCAATCATAAATTTGCCTCCACCTTCAAATTTGCTTCAGATTCAGAAACTCCAAGGGAAAGCAAACTTTCTGAGGAGGTTCA
The DNA here is from genome assembly GCA_031772625.1 of Pinus tabuliformis. NCBI lineage: Eukaryota > Viridiplantae > Streptophyta > Pinopsida > Pinales > Pinaceae > Pinus > Pinus tabuliformis. The sequence goes on from CM062805.1 coordinate 232,934,150, forward strand.
TTCCAAATTATGCCGAACTTGCTAAAGGTTATACACTTCTTTTGAAAAAGGAAGTACCCTTTGTTTGGAATCAGGTTGCGCAAGCTTCCTTTGATGCTTTAAAAGAATCCCTAATGAAAGCATCATTAATGTACGCTCCTGATTATCAAAAGGACTTTAACTTGTATCTGGCTGCAGCGAATACAACCATCGCAATGGTTTTAGTTCAAGAAGACAACGGAATTGAACATCCTATATATTATTTAAGTAAGAACTTAAATAATACAGAAAGCAAATATTCTTATGTTGAAAAGCTAGCGCTCGCAGCTGTTCAAGCGATACAGAGATTTCGACACTATGTCCTCTTTCGAAAAACTACCATTTTGTCAGATTGCAACCCATGACTTATATATTGTCGTGACAGTTGCTGGGGAGAAAATATTCAAAATGGATAGCAATTCTACAAGAGTTTGATCTGGAATTTGTAAAATCCAAATCAAAGAAAGCTTTGGTTTTCGCAGAATTATTATGCGATCTCCCATCGTCGTCCAACGATGAAACATCCGAAGAAACGATCGTGGACGAAAATTTGTTTCTAATATCTTCAAGCAATCAGTGGTATGGGGATATAATCATTTATCTCCAAACCCAAAAATATAGGCCAAATACCTCTCGCTCCGAACAAAAACATATTCGATACCAAGCAAAAGACTACATGATCGTCGGTGATACACTTTACCGTCGCGGTATCGATACAATTCTGAGAAGGTGCCTCACCCATGAGGAGGCCGAAAAAGTCCTGAATGATTGCCATTCAGGCGCGTGTTGGGGGCATCAATCCGGTTACGCTACAGCGCAAAAAATCTTACGAGCAAGATACTTCTGGCCAACAATGTTCAAATATTGCATAACCGCAGTCAGAAATTGCCATGCTTGTCAAATTTTCGATAGCAAAACCAGAAGACCACCCGCACCTCTGCAGCCAATATTTGCTGTCGGGCCATTCACCAAATGGGGCATCGATTTTATGACATGTAACCCCACCTCGACCGGGGGGCATGGGTATATCATAGTCGTAGTTGACTATTTTACCAAATGGGTCGAGGCAATGCCTACATTAGATAATACTGGTGAAACAGCTGCCCTCTTTTTTTTCAATCATGTAGTCGCCAGATTCGGCATCCCACAAGCTATAGTCACAGATCATGGATCACATTTTCGCAATCACATGATGGTCAAATTCGCTGCCAAACTAGGGTTGTCTCACGACAGCTCTACTCCATATTACCCGCAAGCCAACGGACAAGTTGAAGCAATCAACAAAGTCCTGAAGCGCATGCTGCAAAAGATGATTGGAGTTCACAAAAGAAGGTGGCACCTAATCCTGTACTCAACCTTGTGGGCTTACCGAACATCGGTAAGGAATGCGACTGGGTTTACACCTTTCCAACTGGTATATGGCCTAGAAGCAGTCTTACCAATCCAGTGTGAAATCTCATCCCTCAAACTCGCAATTGACCTTCTCCCCGGAACTTCAGAAGAAGAAGCTCGTTTCTTGGAACTAATCCAATTGGATGAAACGCGTCGTGATGCCGCTTTGGCTAACGAAGCCCATAAGAAATGAGTCAAAGCATCGTTCGACAAAAATGTCAAACCCCGTGTCTTCTCAGAAGGTGACTTGGTCTTGCTTTATGACCAAGAATCCAATAAATTGGGAGCAGGCAAATTCAAGTCTTTGTGGATGGGCCCCTATATTGTTAAGCGAGTATTAGCAAAAGGAGCCTACGAGTTAATGGATTATGACGGAATTCCACTGGCACAACCTCATAACGGGTTGTACCTCAAGCGTTACTATGCGTGATTCAGTATAGTAACCTGTATGCTTTTGTTATGTTTTTGTTTTCGCCAAAGTGTTTATTTTGGTCAAGTAATCCACTTTTTACATTTATTGCAGATGTCAAACCTATTGGAGTCATGTGTTGGATATGCCAACGGAGCGAGTCGTAGTGCGCAGAACCTATCTTCCGCGGCCTAGGCCATTTTTGATCCAAGCGGCGAGCTAGTAAGTTTCAGAGGGGTATGCATTGGTCGATCAATGAATAACATTGCTGAATATAGCGCATTGATATAACTTCTCTCTGATGCCATCACACATGGTATACGCCGACTGATTGTCAAGCTAGACTCACAACTTGTCATACTACAACTCACTGGTATCTACTATGTCCGAAATCCAGCTATTTATCGCATGTTCCTAAGGGTTAAGATTTTGGAAAGGCAATTTGATTTTATTCAATATCAACATATTTCCAGAAACTTAAACACATTAACTGACTCATTGGCAAATTATGTGTTAGATAGACATTTGCAACATTTATAAAAAGAAGCATACCATCAATATTTGCATTTGGATCATGTAACTTAACTAAAATAAAACTCCGAAAATCAAAAATATATATATAATTGTTTATGGTTTACACATAATGTTCTGTAACCAAGACAAAATTGGTCAAATGACCCAAAACTCAAAACGCTAGGGGGCACCCTAGTCTAATGATGCTCGTGATAGCAAGTCACAGCCTGTGCGATCATGCGTAAGAGCCGAGTCCATCGTCTTGGCACACCAGTAGTATGCCGCTGCAACCTCAAGGGCAGCTCATCAGTCCTCACATCTGGAATACCAAGAGTGAGGCCCTCAACCTGTTCCTGTAATGCCGCAAGAGTCTCGGCCACATCGAGGTCGCGAAGGATAGCCCTTCCAACAGCCTCTCCTGCTGGGGCGGCAGCTGGCACTCTCAGGCGTACTACTGGCCGAACGGGACCAACATCTGCATGAACACATGAGTTTGGTTAAGTCTTGACAGAATAAAGCACAAGGACATTATAAAAGAAAAACGATAAACAAGAATATGGTCAAAGAATTTACCAATGGTGCCCCACTGTTCGCCATCCGGCAGTACTAAATCTGGATCACCCCGGAAGTCCATGCCAGCATATGGATACTCGAAATAAACCATCTCCTGACGATCAAACCACCCAAAGAAGGTATCAGAAAATGAAATCTGAGACTGACCAGCATGCCTAGACATATGGTCGACCCATCTCTGCATACGTGGTTCAGTCAGTGAAGGAAAATCGAGTGCAATATATTGCGGCTGCATCAGTGGTATCTTTTCCAAGGCAAAGGCGGTCAAAATAGAACCATACCCACAGTTCTTCGACCTCCCACTCTTTACCTTGGTCAACTGTTCTTTCATCACAAGAAGTACTGCGTCGCACCAGTTGAACACCTTCGGTTGGAGACATTCCAAGGCATACTGCATATAAGATCGGTTGGCTACATGAAGAGTCGCTCCACCAGCCATCCTACCAAAGGTAAATAGAATAGTCCTGAGGGACCTGTTAGTGACATCACGGATGATGATCTTGCCGTCTTTACTCGGCTGAGATCCCTCTCTGCAATACCGACAAACGTAATCTCTCACAGATTCACCTCCTCTGGCCGAACCTGATAAAGAGATGGGGGCACCTCGCCTCGACAAGCCAGTCAAGAAATAGATGTCCACTAAAGTCAAGGGGATGGATTTGCCCCTAATCTAGAACACCTGGTTGGTAGGATCCCAAGCATCGAGCAAATACTGCAGTAAGTTGATCTGTTGTCTCATGCTAGAAATGCGGAAAAACTTCAGCAAGCCACAGTTCCGTAGTGCGTTTACTGTAACCAGATCATGTAAAGCAAGCATGTCCTCTTCTTCATGCTCATATTCTTGCCATGTAATGGTCATCTTGCTCCAAAGATCTCTAAAAACAAACAAGAAGAGTTAGATCCTGATTTTGGTAAGAAACAGGCAAAATTTCCATCAAAAACTGTGCATAAAATTCCTTCTTTGCGCCCATCGCACCTACAGTAATGCTATGGGTGCGTTGCATGTCAGATGGCCAGTAGACAGGCCAACATCCAACGCACATTTCGATACACAGAGGGTGCGCTGAAGGCAGAGCGAGTTTTTCAAACCCCAGAGGCTCAGAAAAACCAAGAATCAAGCTCAGAATGCAAAATGGAAAGCATGAAATGAAAGAGCTCAAGTTTAGCTCCTACCTGGTCTAGACGGCGCCGAGAATCGTCCACAGAATCTCCCGAAATCAGTTGATGAAAATCAAGGGGGAAAAGCACCTCCAAAGCTCCAACAAACCAAAGTTCAAATGAAATGGTAAAATGAGAGGTAAAAGCACTTTTACATTACTTTTTACGTAATTCGAGTAAAGTATTAGTGTTCTAGCTCATTTTTCAAACATGTATTGTTCATTTCTAACTAGTTTGATGAAGCAATTGAAAATGCAGTACAATCTTTGAAAGAACAAAGTTATTTATGGTAAAGTCAAGAAATGACCATTATATCGAGCAGTTTTAGCGCGGACTTCATGCTCGTTAAAAAATAAACATAAGCAATGAGCACATGTTCCTCCAGAGTTTAAGCTCATTAAAAACTGAACCAATTTCCGGTAAATAACCATTGTGAATGTAATACTTCAAGCTTTAAAGCCTTGGTCGTGTTTGCACCGTCACCTCCACTTTTACATTGGCCGATCATTCACCTCCATTTGATTGTTTACCCATTTTGAGGAACAGCTACGAAGAGTGATCATGTTAGCCATCCTTGTAACACTGCCGTGATTGGAAAATTCCAAACCTTACCTGGAATCAATTGCTACCCATTTTATCACTCGTTCCCCAAAAGACGAGTCTCCTTTAAGCTCTTTTCAATTGACTCATAAAATATGAAACGATTGCCGAGCCATTGGCCTCTCCAGCTCGTTAAAGGGACCGGAAGTGCTATCCCTCCTCTAAATTTTAATCTTTTTGGACCTGAGGGATTATTACACAAAAAGATCGAGCGCTTGTTTTGTTTGGCTCGTTAAAAGGATCGAAAATTCATCCCTTCTGTATTGTTTTATATTTTTTCGGACTTAAGGGATTAGATGACGAAAAAGGAATTTTGGAGTTTCCTTTACGTTCCTTTTCAAACTCTCTAAAATTGAAAAGGACTGAGTTATCTTTGTCGTTAAACTCGTTAAAATCTTAATAGCGACAAACTTGTCTATAGACGAGCACGAGTTTCACTATCGCTAGGCTCGTTAAAACATAGCGATGGGTTTGCCCGAAGGGCAAATTATAGAACAAGCATATGTTATCCTCCTCAAGCTTGACAAAAATAAAGAGGTACTGGTCAGCAATGACTGGGGAAAAATTGGGAAGAAGACTTGAAGAAACTTTAATGGTAGCAAGTCGCTCTTGAACATGACACTTTCACTCCGCATCCAAGTCGGGTTGGGTTGTTTCATTCACCGGTCACATCACCATGGTCCCATCATACCATCCACATTTGGGGTTAATGCTGCCAATCCATCACATCAGTGTCGCCGATATGTTCAAGAGAAGTCATTCAGAGAATTCACCTGTGTCTCACCCGCTACAATACATTTACACTCCATTCTTTCATGACCGCCACCCTGAACCTTATATCACCAGATCGTTTTTACCTCCATTAAAATCATTTGCTCCGTTCCGTGTCACTGATGTGGGATTCATTAAGGCCCTCCTGTGACGGATCGCTTCTTGTCGACATCAGCTCATTATCCAAGAAGTCGATCTAGGAACACCCCATTCAGTACTTTGAAGCTTGCATGCCTCAATGGCAAGTTTCTCACTTCCGGTGACAGGTTTACATCAATGGCCTTCGATCGAAAGATTTTGCGTGGTGTTCGACGCCAAGTCCTTTATTCACACCACGTGAATTGTACTGCAGTACCTTGAGGGTCATTATCATTATCGGTGATTCCTCTCGCGCCTGTTAACAGCTTACATCATTGGCTAGTAATCAGGCGATGTCTTTCCATGTTCGACTCCAGAACATCTCTCACATGGATAGACTTGTACTTCGAGTGAAGATCGAACGAGATTGAAGACCCCGGATCTAGTTTCATCCATCCGGGCTGCGATATATATTCAGGGAAATAAAGACATTAAATGTACATCATTTCTGCACAGATAATCATCCAATCAAAGGGATGATGGCTCTACCAGAATCATCAGTCTACACTCAGACGATTGTCTGTCCTATGTACATGAAAATGAATTTATAAAGCTGAGCATGGGAATGCCCGCCTCAGCTAGATCATGAAAATATTATGAAGATAATGTATTGTATTGTATCTTATTACAGGTCTCCTCCCAGCGTGAAAGAACTTTGGATCCTCATAATAAAGCATTTCACCCCACATCAAAAGATTAACGACCTCATGCTTTAGGGGGCAACTGTTATAGACATTTTTGGGCACTACAACCCCAAGCATAAAATGTCCATAAACCAAGGGCTCCTAAGTACCTAAAAGTGTTGTTCTAACCCCTAAAGGAGCAAGGTCAACTGATTACAGCTTCTCCCAGAAGTTCTCCATGAAAAACTGCTCAGAATTAGTCAAAATAGGATCATTTCAGTTGCTCCATAGGCAAAGTGCGTTGCATCTCACCTAAACACACTGTGTGGGTGCGTTGCATTTCAAAAATCCCTTCTATGGGGTGCAATGGGTGAGAAATGACAAATGGCAGTGTCATTCCGCGAGGTGGAGAGGCAATAAAAGCTTCCAGAAACTTCTCCTGTGACACTTGCCTCTCTGAATTCGACCAAGGATGAGTAAGAGATCATCAATCTCCAAGTGGAAGCAAGAACTATCAGAGAGAAGACACTAATCAAGTCACAAGCTGACTCATCTCCCTTACAGATATCTATATATGGATCCCTCATCCCAGAGATCCAAAGGCTGGAATTTTGCATATTGTAAGGAATTGCTGTTGGTTTCTTGAGACAAACATCAGATTTTTGGGTGATCTAAGCTTTGTATGAGGTGAAGAGGGGCTTCCTTGCTGAGAGGATGATGCTGGGTCAGAACAACTGGTTGTAACTCCCCTTGGCTCTTTCTTGTTTATCAATAAAAGCTATTCAAGTTTTCCTCCATACTCTTGTGTCATTTATATTTGCTGCATTTGTATGGTCAATTTACATCTGATCCTAGATTGTTTATGATTATAGATCCATGTTCTTGTATAGTGCTATGCTACTGTGATCTTACAGGTACTCTGTGAAGCTGGGCGTGCAAGGGAACAAGTAGCGAAAGACTATCAAAGAAGAGAGGAATCGAACTAGGAGATTAGCGCAAGACAGAGGTTGGTCTTCTTTGTTCTTCTCTATCTATGCTTCATAAAGGAAAAACGAAAGTAGCTTTACTTTGTTTGTTTCTAAGGCAGCTATCACATCTTAGTGGGATAAGCAGTTCTGAGTAGACACTTTTCCCTGTAACAGGGAAGGGGGAGAGAAGCATGTCTAATAGGAGTGCTCAAGACCACTGAGCATGGCGGGGAGAAAGAGGGGGGAATCAGGGATGCAGGGCCATAGAGCATCAGAGTGATACAAATATGAATTGTTAACTATTGCAACTCCAATAGATTTCTAATTGTTGCAACTTCGAACTGTAGGTACATCGATGCAATTCTAGTGTTAATATTATCTTTAAAAACTCACTAATAAATTTTATGAAGGAATTAAAACATCTTGTGAATTGGAGTTTTTTGTTGCATATCCCCTTTAGCCTTAACATTACTAAATTTTTAGAATTCTAACATTTCCATTTTTGGCACAAGTGTAGACTGGTTATTTTATGGAGTTGATTCATGATTTTGATTTATATAAAAGAAAGTTCCAGTTAATTGTTTTGTAAGTGAATTCATTTTCATTGCACATGCAACTACATATTAGTCCAACAATCAAGGTCATTCTTAATACTTGTGCAAGCCACCTCTAAAAGCTAGTGTGATTTACTTTTCTTGCAAATGTGATTTACTTTCCTAAAATTTACCTTTTTTTCCAACATAGATTAGATAGTGTGCTTTCTATTCCTCCAATTGTGGTGTGATTTAGGTTGCTTGGTGACATTTAAAAGAATCCTTATATCTTGAACGATGACAATCATTTAGTTTCTACAAATTTAGAACAAAAACATGATTGCACTAGTATTTATGGTGCACAATAGTTTTCAAGTTCCCCATGAACCTTAGATTGACAATAAATGAACAATATTTTCGTTGTCTCTCTAAGTATTTAGAAATGTAATTACAAGTCACCATCATTTTTGGCATCGTTGCCAAAGAACTATCAATAGTACAATTGTGTGATTGATTTCTTTAGTGATTGTGTAATTTTCCTTTTTATTTTACAGAATTTTCTTGTTCATGATATGTTTGATTTATTGCTTTTCTAATTTTACTTCTCTCTCATCAATTTTTTTCAATAAAATTAATTGTTAGATGATTATGAGCAGAGATCAACTTAGTATATTTGTTAAAAGTCTCCCTAAAATTAACAATGCAAGAAATAACGAAGGACGGTACAACTTGCCACATTATATGACTCCTACAACAAGTTCTTTGCCCAAGTAGAAACTTGAATCCATCAAAGTAGAATATTATTTTTTGCAAGCTTCATCCTCTTCACTAGCAGATGCTCTATTCCTAGAAGATTTGTCTGATGAGAAGTTCCATATAGAGTTGATTTTTCTAGAAACTCCCAAGGTACCTCTGAAGGAGGAAGACATGTCTTTGGAAGAAATGCCCCAAAAGTTAAGAACAATTAGTCCTCTTCTTTCAGATTCCCCATCAAGGAATTGTAGGAGAAGACCAAGATGAAGAATATTCAACATTCATCCTTGACAAATTTTCATGGTCTCTCAAAGGAAGATCCTGACACTTTTCTTTTTGAGTTAAATGTGCTCTGCAAAATTTATGACTATCTCTAACGCATTCTTGGCTCACCAAAATGTCATATTTTTCACCCTCTTTTCCTTCACTTTTTACCATATTCCACTTATTCATAGCCTTACGTTAAGACCAATTTCATGATTATATATGGGTTTAGACTTATTATTTTCCAAAGAATTTATTTTAGTGTTTTGAGTGAGCTTGTGATTAAATATTAGAAAAATAACATGTTTTCACTTATATGTAAAGATGATTATCTTCTAATTTTAGAAAATTGATCATACCTACTTGAAGGAAAAGTGGATCTAAATTTATTAGTTTCTTATTCTCTTCTCAAAGCAACTCATGTATAAATAGGAGTTCTTTTTTCATTTGAGGAGGAAAGAAAGATAGATTTAGAGTTTGTAATTAGAATACTTGAAGATATATATTTGTAGCTAGATTCCAATATTTTGGAGCTTATGTCACTTACTATATGTTGTTATTCTAATTCTCGACTTCTGGTAAATAATCTTGTGTACTTATTGAGCATTGGAGGCCCTCCTTCGCCAAGCACATACACTCTTTCCTTTCTTTGTTTATAGTTGTATATAATTTATATGTATAGATGATTTAATCTGTTGTTATGACAAGTTAGTCATGAGCTCGTGTTATATTAAATTTCTTTCAGGGAAAATTTTAGGGGCTAATATTCGCAAGTGGGCTAATTTTTCATGCATTTTACAAAAAAAGATTCGTTAATTTCCATTTCTCTAAAAATTATTTGCCCAAATTTTATAGTATAAAATTGTTTTACCTTTAAAATCGCCAAAATTTTATATAAATACTATATAATATTATTAGAAAATTGAATACTTTTATAAAACAATTTCCAAACATTTTACAAATTGTATATTATGTACTAGTGAGATTCACCAAGGTTTCTAAACTTTAAAATAAATTTCCATCCTTAAAATTTTCTATGGTTTCTTTTATGCATTAGTGATGGGTCCTCCTTTTCATTTCTTTTGGTGTGTCAATATCATGTAGGTTGATCATGCTAAACTTTCGATTGAACAAGGGTCAAATCTTTAAAAACTTCAAACAATTGTATTCAAAATATTTTTAAGAATGTTTTTTTGTTGAAAATCAGTTGAATTTCTACATGCATATAGGGTCTATAAATGTTTAGAAACCACAATCATATTGAGTTAGAGTAGATTTAATCACTTTCATAGAATAAAATTTATGTTCATGTCAATTTACCTTTGATAGAATTAAAATCTAAGTCCTTGCATATATTTTTATTTACCCGTCATAAGTTTACAAACTCGGATTGATAAGAGAAACTATTCCAGAATTATAGTACACTTGAAATGACTGACACACAAAAGATGAAACTCTTTCCTGGTACCCTTAAAAGTGCCACATTATGTTGGTTTATGAGCTTGGGGAAGGATAGCATCAAGACATGGGAACAAATGAAAATTAAGCTATCATAAAAATATCAAGAGTATTGCAAGGACAAGTAGTGAAGGGAAGAGGTCTTCTGAGTGACCCAACACTAAGATGAAATCCTTGAGGACTATGTTGAGATCTTTGGATATAATTTGCAAAGAGAAAGGAAAGAAAACTTGTCTCTATAGAGACACATCATGTCTTATTACCATGTGAGATTAGAGATGAATGTATATAACTCCTTAATCTAATGAGTGCATAAATGTTGTTCAAACCTAGATCAGTGGATGAGGCTTGTGTACAAGCACAATACCTAGAGAACATATGCCAAAAGAAAGGGTAATCAAGTGGGTTAAGAAAAAGTGTTGGAAATAATACTGAGAGGGGGGGTGAATCAATATTTACAATTCAATAAATTTTGTTTCATAATTAGATTTATATACGCTACTTCGGTGAAGTGAACTCACGTGTGCACACAACTGTTCTTAAGGAAACTAGCGTATATCCAGTGAAATTATGATTCAGTTAATTCATCATGTGTTGATCTTTAATTAGTGCATCAATACTTTATTAAACAATAACTATGTGCAGTAATAACAAAATAAACCATCACACACAAGAAACACACATGAACACCAAGATTTAAGGTGGAAATCCAATGTGGGAGAAAAACCACTTGTTGGTGTCGTCTCTGTCTTCTTTTTAATATAAAGAAAATATGTTTACAATCTTGTATTGATGCATACTCATACCATTACGTAGGCACCCACCTGTAGAAGGCTACAACCTTCTCTCGTTCTCCAGCTTCTACTGGAAGGGAGCTGCAACCCCCTAGCTCTTGTACTAGATGATATGTTTACCAGTACGTAGGCGCCGACCTACAGAAGGCTACAACCTTCTCTCTTCCTCCAGGGACCACGTTTCATAAATTTTCAGATTGCATACTCATGGTACACAACAACACAATATGAAGGCCACGTTTCATCAAATTTTCACACTGGACCAACTACCAGGGACCACATTTCATAAATTTTCAAACTCAATAGTAACTGCATCAACCAACAATCAATCAATCTGAATAGTCATATCACTGTCACTAGAACATTGTGTTGAACCCAGCGACCTGCATCACCATCCAAAACCAACTGCAACCTCAAAAATCATATGTCATAATGTATATGCTACTTTAGTGAAACCAACCTACGTGTATACGCTACTTCCTTTAACCAAACCTGTGCATACCTCCAAAATTACTGAATCATAAAAACCTCTGAATCGAAACTGTATCAACCAGTAACATTATGAAGATCTACTATCAAATTATAGATATCTATATAGATAACAACAAACATCACCCTTCTTACTTAATCAATCAATCAATTAGAATCAATCTCCTTATGCATTCAATTCCACTTTTAGTTCTAAGAAGACATCATTGACAGACAATAGTAAAACAAAAACATTGATTAGATAGATCAATCATTTCTGAATAACAGGCTTTTCATTTTCATATGCTACTTGGAAGAGTCAAACTAGCATGTATACGCACCTTCACCAAGGCAAACCAGTGTATAGATCTTAAAATCGTAACTTAAAACTTCATAGCTATTCTAGACTTCAGTTAGACCCAGATCATAACATTTATATGATAAAATATGCATTAGTATTCATATCTAGCCCAACAATTATTAGATCATACAATGATAAGTCATTTCAGGTCTCATGATCCCGATCCAACATTGTATCAAAAGGTGCACAAGATATTTCAGATCATATCATAACCATAACCCTTACAGCATAATATATACTTCAGATAGAAGTATTCATGAAAAAACCTTTCACTTGCACATTTGGCCCTTTGATCTTCTCCTCCTTATATAGTTTTTGGCCTTTCTCAATACCTCGGACCAAAACAACACTTAGAACCTGTGGTATTCTTGGACAGGATCAAATAACTATTACTCTACTCAATATTGTGGGCTAATACCATGGTATTGACCCTTGGTATTCTTTAATCTTAAATTTCCTTGATTTTCCAACCCATACACGCTTTTCTCCTTATGAAAGTGCGTGCATACGTATACGCTCCTTTTGTACAGTGAACCGGCTTGTATACACTAATTTGACAAGGTGAACCTGCGTATACAGCTTAAACTGACTTAAAACATCATTTTTCTTCAACCTCTTGATTCTTATTTGTAGTCCTTCATTCCAACTTCTTGATCTTCTGTACCATTGCCCTGTTACCTCTGAATTGACCTATTACAATGTGAGTTTCCCTTTATCAAATCTGAATTGACCTGTGAGTGAGTTGCCATCAAGGACAACACCTGTATCATAATGCCAACAATCTCCCCCTTTGGACTTGATGGCAACCATATTGGTGTTTATTACGTCAAGCTGTAGAACCTATTAGATATATCAAACAACACCAAGATACTCTCCCCCTTTGACATCAAGGGCAAAGGGCAGACCAAGATATTCTCCCCCTTTGAGATACACTATGTTGTCCATGCTCCCCCTGAGCACATGCAGAGTCTGTAGAGATATTTTTCAAAAGAATAACATGACTCTATAACTCAACTATGTGAGTATGACCTTCCTATCACCAATGACTCATACATACATCAATCACCCAACCAAGTGGGGATATACCAAATGTTCATACATGACTGAAAAATTGCAATTATTACATCATCTTTCCCATGCATAGTGGGAGTACAAATTACATCATATGTCCAAAATGACTCATTAATAGACTATGACAGAAAGAGACATATTATTACATCATAGGCCTTTACATGACCTTTACAACAAATGATATGAATATTTGAAACCATAGTTGAATTCAGCAACCATGATGCCAACAATGTATAATGTTTTTGAAGGCTAATGCTCCCCCTAAACTTGTGCTACCTGTGAATTGTCAACAAATCATTCATCAAGGCATATTCATCAGTCAAATAAACATCAATGACCAAAGAATATTAGCAGAATGTAACCATCAATATCAGACTGAATATCCATGTCAGAAACTAATTTTGAGTCTGACCCATTGTTTTTCTATCAAAAAAACATATACACTCCTGGAGCCACAGAAACTCGCGTATATATGTGATTCTTATTCATGAAACCTACGTATATGAACCATTCCTCTAAAAACTAGATTTAACAACAGGATGATGTAGAAATTACTCCCAACTTTTGTCTGAGATATTCAAAGGTTTCTCTGGGAAGTGGTTTGGTAAATATATCAGCAACCTATTCTTTGGAGGGAACATACTCCAATTTAACTTTTTGTTCAAGAATTTGTTCTCGTAGAAAATAGTACTTAATGGGTATATGCTTGGTCTTGGAGTGCATGACTGGATTTTTCAAAATACTAATGGCACTTGTATTATCACATAGAATGGAGATGAGTGGAGAACATGTGATTTGAATATCTTGCAATGTTTGCATCATCCAAAGTAGTTGTGTGCAGCAAGATGCAGTAGCCACATATTCTACTTCAATTGTAGATAAGGCAATCGAACTTTGTTTTTTGTTGAACCAAGACACTAACCGTGATCCCATATAGAATGCACCTCCACTTGTGCTTTTTCGATCATCAACATTTCCTGCCCAATCCGCATCTATAGATGCATGAAGAGGGAGATCTGTATCTCTAGGACACCATAGACAAAAGTCTTGAGTTCCTTGGAGATATTTGAATATTCTTTTCACAGCCTGAAGATGTGATTCCTTTGGATTTTCTTGGAACCTTCCAACAATTCCTATTGCATGCATGATATCTAGTCTAGTACCTCTTAGATAAAGTAGACTTTCAATCATAGATCTGTATGTTGGTTGATTCATTGTAGGTGATTCATCGTTAGAACTGAGACTACATCCTATTACGATTGGAGTACATGCTAGTTTAGAATCTTCCATTCCATACTTCTTCAGAATCTGCTTGAGATATTTAGTTTCTGAAAGAAAAATGCCTCCTTTTGTTTGTTGTACTTGTTGACCAAGAAAATAAGTTAGTTCACCAAGTAAGGGCATTTCAAATTCTTGCTGCATAATAGAAGCAAAGTTCTGACTCATAGATTCTTCATTTCTACCAAAGATGATATCATCAACATAAACAACAATGATTAGCAGTTTATCATTCTCAATCTTTGTGTATAAGTTGTTGTCTGTAGATCCTTTTGTGAAACCTTTTTGTTGTAGATATTTGTCAAGATGATAATACCATGCCCTTGGAGCTTGTTTCAGTCCATATAGAGCCTTTTTTATCTTGCATACAAGTTTTGCATCTTTTCCTATAATAAATCCTTCTGGTTCTTCCATATAAACTTCTTCTTCTAAATCTTCATTAAGAAATGCAGATTTTACATCCATTTGATACACTTTGAATTTTCGAAAACTTGAAAGAGCAAGAAACATTCTTATGGCTTCAAGTCTCACAATAGGTGCAAAAGTTTCTTTAAAGTCTATACCTTCTTGTTGAGCATACCCTTTACAAACAAGTCTTGCTTTGTTTCTAATAAGCTCTCCATTTTCATTCAACTTATTCTTGAATATCCATTTTGTTCCTATAACATTTTTATCATGTCGTTTAGGGACTAATTCCCAAGTATCATTCTTTTCAATTTGGTCAAGTTCTTCATCCATGGCCTTAACCCAACGTTCATCTTTTCTAGCTTCATTAACATTCTATGGTTCTATGGAGGATAGTAATGCTAGATAACTAGAAGTTCCTACAAGAGTTATTCTTGTCTATACTCCAGACCCTTTTTCTCCTAGAATTTGAGATTCTGGATGATTCTTTTGAACATACCTAGATGGAGTCTTCTTCCTGTCAGTTGTATCTTCTTCTGATTCTTCATTGACTTCTTCCTCTATATCATTTTGATTTGATACGGGAAATAATTCACTATCTTCCTCATTGTCATCTTCCTTTGTTGATTTCATCTGTTCCAGATTTTTGCATGCTTCATCAATTACTACATCAATGCATTCAACAATTTTTCGAAGTCTCTTATTATAACATTTGTATCCTTTACTTCTAGATGAATAACCAAGAAGAATTCCTTCGTCTGCTCTGGGTTCAAACTTACCAAGTTTTTCATCAGTCTTTTTGATGAAACATTTGCTTCCAAAAACTCTAAAGTGTTTTATAGTAGGAGGCTTACCATACCAAAGTTCATATGGAGTTTGATCACTATTTACCCGAACATTATCTTTGTTGAGAATATTTATGGTAGTATATGTAGCTTCACCCCAGAAGGTGGTAGGAGTTCCAAATTCATCAAGCATAGCTCGAGCCATTTGTTGAATTGTTCTGTTCATTCTTTCCACCACGCCATTTTGTTGAGGAGTTTTGGCAACAAAGAACTATCTTTTTATTCCATGTTGTTCACAAAAATAAAAAAAATTCATCTGATATGAATTCTCCTCCTCAATCAGATCTGAGACATTTGATTTTTAGATCTAAGTAATTTTCAACTAAAGCTTTGAAGGCTTTAAAATTTTCAAATGATTCATCTTTATGCTTTAGTAAACCTATCCAGCACATTCTAGAAAAATCATCAATGAATAAAATGAAGTATTCTTCTCCACGAGGTGACTTTTTCCTTGTTGGCCCACACAAATCAGTATGAATGAGTTCAAGAGGCTTACTTGCTGATCGTTCTTTGTCATTTAAATGAACTCTGGTTTGTTTACTGACTTGACATGGTTTTTAGATGGTATTTTCTGGGATGTTGATATCTGGAAGATCATGAACCGTCTTGAGCCTGCATGTTTTTCTTATTTGAGAAAAGCTTAGATGCCCCAATCTTCTGTGCCATAACCAGTTCTCTTCTGTTTTGCTTAGATAGCATTATTTTTTACCTCCTTTTACTATATATAAATTTCTTGGAGTTCTTGTACCTTTGATTATGGTCTTTCCTGTATCAAGCTCACAAACCACACATCCGTTTGATCGAAACACAACTTCATTTCCTTGATCACACATTTGACTGACACTCAACAAGTTATGCTTTAAACCATCAACATACATAACATTTCCATCTTTAACCTTTTCTTTCAAATAAACAAAACCTTTACCCTTAATGACAACTGGTGTGTCATTTCCAAAAGAGACATTATTTTCCTTTTCTAAAGCATTATATGAAATGAGTTTATCTTTATCATCTGTCATGTGTTTAGAGTATTCGCAATCAATGTACCATTGATTTTCTTGTCCTTTTGCAAACAGAGCTATGCCACATCTTTCTGATTGAAATTCCTTCTTTCTCCATACCTTGGAATTTGATGATGTTTGCACCTTTTGTGCTTCTGCATTTAGATTCTTCATGACCAAAGTTATTGAAAAAGAAAATTCAATTTAATCTTCAAGAGTAGAAAAATTTTATGTAAGAACTTTTCTTGATTCATATTACCCTCCTTTGTTTTCGTGCTTCTCTAGTCATGATAGTTTTGTAAGCAACATGTTGAGTAGCCTTATGCCCAAAGTTATGGCATGAAAAACATTGTCCATTAAATAAGTTTCTATGATCATAAAATCTTTTGGTGTTGTTTACCTTTTGGTTGATGCTTCTGTTGATGTTCACCCTTGGAGTAAAATGAGCATGATTTACCAGAGGAGTACTTTTAGGCTTTTGCTGAAGATTGACGCATTGTTCACTAGTCTTTGTTGCATCAAGATAGCTTCTGGTGATGGCTAACGAATTTTGTGATTGGGATGTTTCTTTAGTATATCCAAGACCGGTCTTTATAAGAGGAGAACACTGAACCTTCATGATTTCATCTAAAGTTTCCGATCCTTTAGAAAATCTAAGATTAAGAGATTTTTTCTTCTCAACTTCTTTTCTTAGACCCACTACTTCACATTCTGATTTTTCATTGTGTTTTTCTCTTTCAATGAGTTGATGTGTCAAAGTGTCGATGACCATATTCTTTTCTTCCAAACAGATTTGAGTTTAGTGATTTCTTCAAGAAAATCTTCCTCTTCTAAGGCATCCATAAAATCATCATTGTCATAAGCCATGAGTAGTTTAAAATCTTGTTCAGATTCATCTTCATCACTATTAGACAATCCATCACTATCTTCATGAGTATAATAACTTCTTCTATTAACAAATTGTTTTTTATTACCTTTTTTAGACTCCTTTCCTTTTTCATGATTATCTTTACGAGGACACTTAGCAGTATAATGGCCAACTCTACCACAATCAAAACATTTGAATGGAAGCTTACCTATGAATCTTCTGAAACCCCATTGAAGCTTCTTTACAAAGTTTACCTCATCTTCTTCTGAAATATATCTTGATTCATTGAGACCTTCCTTTTCTTTTCCCTTTGCTGAATTTTTGAAAGTGGCTTCTCTAATATCTGATGGAACTCCTTTCCTCATTTCAAAGGAAGTTAAAATTCCATGAAGTTGAACAACAATAATAGATTGAAGATCCTAATTTTCTTCTATGGTAGATACTTTTGACTCAAATTTAGAAGACAAAGATATCAAAATTTTCTCTACTAAAGCAACCACCCTTATTTCTTCACCCAGATTCTTCATACAATTTACAATCGCATCTACTCATAAGAAGTAACTAGAAATAATTTCATCACTATGCATCTTGAGAGTTTCATACTGAATTATTAGAGTTTAGAGCTTAGCACGTTTTACCTGGGAGTCTCCTTTCGTAGCTCTGAATGATTTTGTCCCATATTTCTTTGGTTGTCTTGAGCTGCATGACTTTGACGAATTCTGATTCTAACAGGCTTCCCAATAAATTATTAACAACTTTGGAATTGGTTTCGTATAACTTCTTTCCTATTGTATCTGTGGGTATTTCTGCTGGAAATTGGTATCCTCCTTCCACAATTTCCCAAACATCAGCTCCAAGAGACTGAAGATAGGCTCTAGTTCTTATCTTCCAATATACTAAGTTGTTTCCATTGAAGATTGGTGGTCTGATAGATCCCATGCCTTCGTGATTGTTCATCTTGTGAGATCTCCCTTCAAGCGATCAAGCTTCTCCCGAAGGACCTACTATGATACCAATTGTTGGAAATAATACTGGGAGGGGGTGAATCAGTATTTACAATTCAATAACTTTTGTTTCATAGTCAAATTTATATACACTACTTCAGTGAAGTGAACTTGCGTGTGCACGCAACTGTTATTAAGGAAACCAACGTATATCCAGTGAACTTATGATTCATTTAATTCATCATGTGTTCATCTTTAATCAAGGAATCAGTACTTTGTTAAACAGTAACTATGTGCAGTAATAATAGAATAAACCAGCACACATAAGCAACACACATGAACACCAAGATTTAAGGTGGAAACCCAATGCGGGAGAAAAACCACCTGTTGCTTTCATCTCTGTCTTCTTTTTAATATAAAGAAAATATGTTTACAATCTTGTACTGGTGCAGACTCATACCAGTATGCAGGCACCCACCTGCAAAAGGCTACAACCATCTCTCGTTCTCCAGCTTCTACTGGAAGAGAGCTACAAGTCCCTAGCTCTTGTATTAGCCGATATGTTTACTAGTACTTAGGCACCGGCCTACAGAAGGCTATGACCTTCTCTCTTCCTCCAGGGACCACATTTCATAAATTTTTAGATTGGATACTCCTGGTGCACAACAACACAAATATGAAGGCCATGTTTCATCAAATTTTCACACTAGACCCATGAGTAACATTGAAGCTCAAACTCAATAATAACTGCACCTGTTAGGTTCCTATACTAATAGGAGTCATAATTTTTGAATGGCTGAGATTAAACCTGTAATATGTACATACCTTTACTTTTTTGCAAATGTTTTCCATATTCAAAAAATTAAAAAATGTAAAGAGAGTATGTCCTAAAAGAAAAATCAAAGGAAAAAAAGAATAAAAAGGTCAAAAAAGATGAAAAAAATGAACCCCAAGAAAGAAAATACCATGAAAGTGTGCAAGTCAAAATGCCACTACTATTTACTTTTTGTATAAAATAAATGATTGTGTGTAGCTTGTAATCTTTGCCACAATCCATGATAGTCAAAATGTTTAAGCTTGGCTATTTCATGTTTTCAATTTCATGCTTATAGATAGAGAAATAAAATTTGACCAAAGAGTGTAATCTAGGCAGATAAGTAGATTAGGTATAGTAAATAAAAAGGAGCTCAACTGTTTAATCTAAGCCCTTGGATGTAATAAGGTTAGACTTAGTTAGATTACAATTGTAAAGAAAAGAAAAATGTTTTGATAAGGGTTTGCTAGCTTAAATGCACCCTAATAAAGAGAAGTAAAAATGGTAGGATGAGTAGATGGGTAAGTAGTAGAAAGGTTGCAGAATTGTGATGATCATTAGACAAAAGCATATTTATCACCCTCATCATGAAAATTCCAAGTATGAATGAGCAATTTGGCATGCATTAAGCTTACAAAGTCAACTAATTAATTTCCCCATTCATTTCACCCTTAATTTTGCTAATTTCTCATAAGCAAATTCTTAAGTACGTCAAAGGGGCTCAGAGCATTTCTTTGACTTCTAGAGGGACCGGACCCTCGGCCCAATGACTTATAGGTCCTAAGTACTAAAATTCCCCCCACAAACATTACCCCCTTCAAATTCACTCATATTCCCCATTCCCCTAATAAACCCCTTTCTCTAAGGATAAAACCTTAGAGAAAAGTGATTATCCCCCCATGGAAAAACCCCTTTTCTTCAAAAAACCCGAAAACACTTCAAGCCTAACTATAATGTGTTATGACAATAACAAGTAAATGAATACATTACACTTTAGCGCTTTTTTGTTTCCATATTAATTTCTAACATTCATATATGTGTTAATTCCCAAAAAGAAATAAAACCCTTCCCGTATATAGTTATAAAACAAAACCCTTATATTAATACCTCGCCCCTAAAGTTTGAAACATAAACTTTATTAATATCATAACATGATTAATGGGTTAATTAGTCGATCAGTGATTAATTAATAACCAAAACCCTCTGCCAATGGAATCACCCCCCACACCCTTAATCCACCATAATCCATTGATTAACTTAATCTCGCCACTCTTAAACCTCCGCCAGGCCCCTCCATTAAACCTCATGTCAAAACTCCACCCCGGTCACCATAAAATCAAGGCCCATTTGATCCGACGGTTAACGATCATATTGGGCGAGCCGACCTTTACCTACCCGATATGGATGGTTTCCCTTTTGGCCTCGCCGCTACGTGGCACCCCATGAATGCCATTGGGCGGCCTCCCCCCGAAACCACTCCAGCCAAAAAGTGGTGCGAAGAAAACCGCATACCACCGCCCACTACACGACAAACTGCCTACTTTTCACTTTGCGCCAAAATTCAAACAAATCAAACGTTTACCCGTTTAAACACGAAAACCCCAGTATTGCTCGTTTTCATCTGTTTGTGCGATAAAACCCTGTGTAACCATTATGTGCCATCTGAAGCCTCTACTAACCAATTCAAACATGGTTTACCTCTTGAAATCACTTTGGACTCACTCCATAAACCTATAAAGCTCGTAAAGCCATTAATGACCCTCCCTGTCAACCCAATGTTTTCCTTACAGTTTGTTTTGTTTTGCAGGCGATCAAAAGACCGCAGCCTTGGATAAAAAGTCTTAATACTAGTCATAAGACTTGTTTACTCCAAGATTGTTATCAAATATATTCAAACAGAGATGCAAAATAAAACACACAGTTAAAAGACAAGTAAAGGAAACATGGAATTAAATGATTTACTGTTGAAATAGACAGTAAAAAACCTAAAATATACAGTGAAGGTAAAAGGACACAGTAAAGAACAGTCAAAGTGTAACAGGTTTAAAGAGTATCATATTGAAGAGCAAGTCAATTAAATCAGCTAGCATGAAGATAAACAGCAGGGAAGACAGTTACAGAGCATACAGATTCATGTCAAAGTGAAGACAGATGAAAAAACAGAGCGGTAAAAGTAAACAATAAAAGTAAACATGGAGGTAGTAAGAGTTAAACAAAAATGAAAACACTTTCACTAGAAACAATGAAGTTTGTCCAAAGTAAAAGTGAAAAACAGTTAAAAGAAATTTAAGGTTAAAAGATGAAATCAGAGCAGAAATGGTACATTCTTCAGAAATTTCCTGTTTAAGTCATAGTTTTGCAGAAACTATTGTGACCAATGCAAGATGTATTTTGAGATACTGGAGGAGGTTTTTGTTCCTAAAAGGCTAATATACAAAAACCTATCTCACTTTTTACACAGGTATTACCAAAAGGGAGATAAGTGCGTATCTTCATAGCCTAGTTTTTGGACTGTGCAAAGTCCTGTTTTTGACATCTTTTTGCAGAGAATATTGTGAACAGCTGGAGCTTAATTTTGGGAAACTGAGAGAGGTTTATCTCAATAACATACTTATCTACAATAACCTCTTTCACTTTTTACATATATATCTCGGATTGAGATATAAAACGTACCATGGGACCCTAAGTTCACAGAATTTCTGGGGCAGAATGCACAAAGAAAGGATGCAGTTAGTGACTGGGATGCCTCATCATCAATTAAGAGTTGCTATCAAATTCTACTTTCTCTTCTTTGTCACCATAAATCCATAAAATTAGTGCCAAATAGATTCATTAGTTTTGAATGTCCTTTATTTAAGTTCTATTAGTGTAAAACAGTTTGAGATATTTGCAAAACCAATCTTGATATTTTTTCAAGATATTTCAGTTTAGAATTTGTATAAATACTTCTTCATTTAAAGTATTTTGGGTGGATTAAAATACATTTCTGTAGACATTTTATATTGAGCCAAGGAGCTATTGTACTCAAGACTGGATTGGTTTTGCTGGATCATGAAATAAAGCTAAGGACATTTCAGTAGATTCTTGTGCACAGTTGGAACAAATAAGTATTATCTCTTCATGTTTAAATATTGTTTCTCGTCATGTTATAAATATTCACATGTGTCTCTTATGAAATCTGAAAAGTAAACAAGGAATGATATCTCAAAATTAGCTTAAATGCTCTCTATTTTAACTGTTTACTTTCTATATGTTTTCTACTAAACTATCTTGGTCTGAGAATTCTTAATTGCTCCCTTACTTCCGTAGTCCCCCCCCTTGGTCCATAGTAAAGGATTCTTCATTGCCCTTTGCTATTGATCATCCTTCTTTTCTTCATCTTAATCCCGGTTAAGGATTCTTCATTGCCCTTTGCCCTGGTTAGGACTACCTCATCCATTTGAACCTGCAGATTTGCTTTTTGTTGTGCTAGCCTGCCCTGTGAACTCTTACTTTAGTGATTGATCTGATCCAGTTAAGCCACTTTTTGATTGAATCCATAGCCCAATGGCTTGAATACTTGCTCTGCCCATCTGTTTTCTTAATTCCACCACCCAATCAAAACAAAACATCATGAGCACTAATAACTAGCCTGAAATCCTACCCAAAACAAAGTTAAATTATAAAGAGAGAGCCCTCTCTAGACTTAGGTTGGCTAGAACCCGAGTCTAAAAGATTAGGTTTGTGGTTACCTCAGATTATTCCTCTTTTATAACTTCTAGGGAAGACTTCTGAGTGATAACAACACCAACCAACAATCAATCAATCTGAACAGTCAGATCACTATCACCAGAACATTGTGCTGAACCCAGAAACCTGCATCACCATGCAAAACCAATTGCAGCCTCAAAAATCATATGTCAAAATTTATACGCTACTTTAGTGAAGTCAACCTGCGTGTATACGCTACTTCCTTTAACAAAACCTGCGTATACCTCCAAAATTATTGAATCATAAAAATCTCTGAATCAAAATTGTATCAACCATTAACGTTCTAAAGATCTACTGTCAAATTACAGAGATCTATACAGACAGCAACAAATATCACCCTTCTCACTTAATCAATCAATCAATTAGACTCAATCTCCTTATGCATTCAAGTCTAATTTTAGATATAAGAAGACATCATTGACAGAGAATAGTAAAACAACAACACTAATCAGGTAGATTAGTCATTTTTGAATAACAAGCTTTTCATTTGCATACGCTACTTGGAAGAGTCGAACCAACATGTATACGCGCCTTCACCAAGGTGAACTAGCCTATAGATCTACAAATACTAACTTAAAACTTCACAACTATTCTAGACTTCATTCATACCCAGATCATAACATTTATAAGATAAAACATGTGTCAGTATTCAGATCTAGCCCAGCAATTATTAGATCATACAATGATAAGTCATTTAAGGTGTCATGATCCTGATCCAACATTGTATCAAAAGTTGCACAAGATATTTTAGATCATATCATAACCATAGCCCTTACAACATAAGATATCCTCTAGATAGAAGTATTCATGAAAAACCCTTTCACTTGCACACTTGGCCCTTTGATCTTCTCCTCCTTATATAGTTTTTGGCCTTTCTCAATACCTCGGACCAAAACAACACGTAGAACCTGTGGTATTCTTGGACAGGATCAAATAATCATTACTCCACTCAATATTGTGGGCTAATACCATGGTATTAACCCTTGGTATTCTTTAATCTTAAATTTCCTTGATTTGCCAACCCATACACACTTTTCTTCTTGTGAAAGTGCGTGCATATGTATACGCTCTTTTTGTAAAGTGAACCCGCTTATACACGCTACTTTGACAAAGTGAATCTGTGTATACAACTTAAACTTACTTAAAACATCCTTTTTCTTCAACCTCTTGATTCTGATCTGTAGTCCTTTGTTCCAATTTCCCGATCTTCTATACCATTGCCCCGTTACCTCTGAATTGACCTATTACAATGTGAGTTGCCCTTTGTCAAATCTAAACTGACCTGTGAGTGAGTTTCCATCAAGGAAAACACCTGTATCATAATGCCAACAAAAAGGAGCACCAGGAAGCTTCCAAGGAGGTGAAGAATAAGTGGAAAGGGTGAAAGAAAAAAATATAGTAGACTCAACAAACCAATGCAAATATCTCATCAAGCACTACAAATACTATATCATTGATGGAAATACAAAGTAGAAGTATTGGAAGTTGCATCTAGAGCTCAACTCAAAATATTGAAAGAAATTTGCTAAGAAGAAAATTATCATTGCCATATATTCGAGTAATCAAGTGGAAAGTAGCTCAGACGTGGATGAGAATGTTGTCTCTATATTAGTGTAGAAGGAGGTGAATGTAAGTAGCCTCCAACAACAAGTAGAGAATGAAATGACTAGACTATTCCATATAAAGATATAGTTTGAGAAGAAAAAAATTGATGCTCTATTCAAGTTAGGATCACAGGAAAATCTCATAGTAGCATATCTAGTCAAGAAAACTACAATTGGAGACTCATGACTATCTTAGCTCATATCCATTGGGATGGGTCAATAAGGAGGCACATATAAAGGCAACCAAATAGTGTATAATTAATTTTGCTATCAATGTTGAATTTATTGATGAAGTACAATTGGATGTAGTTCCATTAGATGTATGTGGTGTTGTATTTGGATGCCCCTATATATACATGTGGGATGTGATTTCATGTGGAGAGCCAAATAATACCACCTCATGAAGGATGCAAAATCCTTCATCATCAACACACACAAAGGAAAGTTGAAGATCTCATTGGTTAGTGCCAACAAAGAGAAAAAATTGAACAGTTTGAGAAAGACATATAATTCGTTATTTTTACGAGAAAATTATTCTATAGAAGAGTCCATGAGAGTTAATTCATCCTTGGAGGGGAGTACTAAGGAATAGAAACAACAACTGGAAAAGTTTCTACAGGAATATAGGGGCATCTTCTAGGAGTCTAAAGGGCTATCGACCAAGAGGGAAGTCTAGCATGAGATTCAACAATTTTCGGACTTTTCGTTGCCAGACATTGCGCTGCATAGGTAGTATCTTATAAAGGAAAATGAGGTGAAGAAGTAGTTGCAACAACTACTAAAACATGGTTTCATTCAATGAAGTACCTCAACATGTGGGTCACCCATCATAATTGGGCCAAATAAGTATGGGACTTGGTGAATGTGTATTGGTTACAGGGCGTTAAACAAAATTATGATTGAGAACTAATAACCCCTAACCAGGATAGATCCACTGGATAAATTATAGTAGGCCAAATACTTCACCAAGATGGGTTTAAAGTATGGATATCACCAAGTTCAAATCATATAATAAGATACCTAGAAGACTTCCTTCAAAACTAGGAAAGGTTTGTGTGAGTGGTTAGTCAAGTCATTTGGCCTATGTAATACATCAGCTATGTTTATGAGTTTAATGAATGATATACTATGCCCTTTTATAGATTCATTTGTTATCATTGATTTGGGTGATATACTAGTATATACTGCTACCTGGGAGGAGAACATATCACATTTGATGCAAGTGTTAAATACATTAAAGTAGCACCGACTACTGGAAAATCTCAAGAAATGCAAGTTTGCACAACATTTTTTGGTGTATCTAGTATATATGATTGTTGGTGGAGAGTTGAAGATAGATCATGCCAAGATGGATGTCATCATAAAGTGATCAGTGCCTAGTAATGCGAGGTAAGGAGTTTCATTGGGGTAGAAAAACACCTGAGGAAATTTGTGGCCTCATTTTCAGTAGT
This sequence comes from Pinus tabuliformis, assembly GCA_031772625.1. NCBI lineage: Eukaryota > Viridiplantae > Streptophyta > Pinopsida > Pinales > Pinaceae > Pinus > Pinus tabuliformis. Next base: position 232,959,975 of record CM062805.1, read on the forward strand.
ATTGGCACCACTTCACACCATAACAACAAGTGGAAAGAGTTCCCAGTGGGGAAAGGGACAATAGAGGGTCTTTCAGGAGTTAAAGAAGAAGATATTTCAAAAACCAATTCTAGCATTACCGAACTTGCAACATCCATTCAAAGTTGAGACAAATGCAAGTGGGTATGTTATGGGAGTGTTCTTGATGAGGGAGGAAGGCTAGTATGCTATCGTTTTGACGTATTTCATAGGGAGGTTATTAAATATCCTACCTATGACAAGAAGCTCTATGCCTTGGTGCAAGCTATGAAGAAATGGAAACACTACTTGATGGGAAAGGAGATAGTAATCCACACTGATCGCTAAACACTGCAGTCCCTGCATGGCCAGAGGAAGCTATAAGGGAATAGGAATTACAACTGGATGGTGTTTCTATAATAGTTTCATTTAGTGATCAAGTACAAGAAGGGAAGCACAAACAAGTTGGATGACACACTTTCAATGCCATCCACATCAAATATCATAGCTTTGGTAACTCTTATGCACATGGAGTCGTTCACCCATGATGAATGTAGAGAGGCATACTTAGAAGATGAGTAATTCAAGGAGGTATTTTAGCAGTTGAAAATCCATAATCATGTGCATAATGGTGACAACAAAATTGATTACCATCTCTACAATGGGTTACTCTACATGTTAGATAATTTATGTGTTCCCAAAGGTGAGCAACTACAACTGATCAGAGAGGCTTACACCTCCAAGGTTGTAAGGAATTTTGGTGTAGGGAAGATAATGGCCAACTTGCAAAGGTATGTGTATTGGCTTAGGATGTAAGAAGAGGTAGCTACATTCATAAGAGGATGCATGTTTTACTATCCTAAGAAGTCTAATAATAAGAATAGGGTCTATATCATCCCCTACCTGTACCCACTCATCCTTGGAAAAACATTTCCATGGGATTTGGGAGGTTTACCAACAACCAAGAAGGGACATGCCTACCTATTCATGGTACTTGATAGGTTCAACAATATTTTTGTTATAATTGCCTATAAAAAAACCATCAATGGACAAGAAGCACTTAAATTGTTCTTCGATAAGGTTTAGGTGCACTTTGAGATACCAAGGAGCATTGTTTCATATATGGACACAAGATTTCTCATTGCATTTTGGAGTACATTGTGGGAGAATATGGACACGAAGTTGAAGAGGTCTACAAAATTCCATTGATGGACAATAGGGAAAACAAAAGTAGTCAATAAGACTTTGGTACAAATTTTGACGGGTTACAATCAAAAGCATTCAAATACTTGGGATGGATATATATATAACATTGTTATAACATAGTATGCCACATTTATTCTAGAAAGTCCCCATTTGAAACTTGTTTTGGACACTTGCCACCTTTACCTTTGGATATTGCATATGGAAAACACAAACAAATGAGTGATAATCTTATAGGGGATGCCTTAAGGGAAAAAAAATGTTGATAAGATCGCATAGATCCATCTATAGGTATAGAAGACAAAAAAAAAATCACATGAAAAATACAAGGCCATGCATGATTAGCACAAGACAGAGAATTCATTCAAGGTGGGAGACAAAGTATGGTTACAATTGAATAAGGAGAGGCTACAGGGTCCTAGTAATAAAATAAAAGCTTTGTGATATGGTCTCTTTGAGATACTATAAAAGGTGGGAGATAATTCCTATGGGCTTAGTCTACCCCCATACATCCATATTTACTTAATGTTGAATGTAGAGTAATTGAAACTATATGAGCCTCCCATGATAGAATAGGAAGAGAAATAAGTCTTATCCTTTGTAGAGGACATAGCACTAGATGCTTAGGCATAGTTGATAGCAAATACAATTTTGTAGAAGAGATCCAAAACTACAATATAGTGTAAGTATGACCTTTGGAAGATTGGGTTGAAAGGACAACTTTCATGCAAGGCTAAATGGTACAATTGAGAGAAGGTGGAGGAAAAAGTTCCTCACTTCATTTAATAGAATATTTTGGAGACCAAAATCCTCTCAAAATGGAGATGTATGATCCGAGTTAGATCATTATGATGTTTTTTATCCATATTGATGCTTTTAGGGTGAATAAAGGTGGAGGGATAAACTCTTAGGACCATTTTTACCAGTGGGTCCTAATTTGGAAAATTGGGGTATGAAGCCTTTAGGAAGAAGTTTGAGGCCTTAAACAACAATTTTTAGGGGTAACAAATTGTCGATTAAGCATACAACCCCTAGATATATTCTACACATGGATACCTTTCCAATGATGTAAGACTCGCTTAATCAGACATTGTATGCAAAAGTTATGCCACTTGGAAGTTCACCTTCCTGTTTTGACTACCATGATTTGAGAGGGTGCCATGTCAACCCCCCATTATTCATGGAAAAGGGGCTAGCCACATGATCATGATGAAGAAGACTCTAGAAGAGTCAAAATTGTAACTCTAGTTAAGAGTTGAAGGAGTTAAACTTAACTACTAGTAAGTTATTGTGTTGTGTTAAAATTGGGCCACTAGGAGGAAAAGGGGTTCCATGCTATTCAGGTGCATTTTGTTTCATAGATGAGTAGAGCAGCCAGGAGAGGATAGGGAGAGAGTAAATAGAGAGGGTTTGTGCACTGTAGTTTCCCACAGGCCATAGGTCTCACTTCTTTGTACTTGCATCCAATTCCATTCAGAGAAAGGGAGAGTAAAGTAGCTTAATCTTCCAGTTGGATTTTCTCTCCAAAGGGTTTCTCAGGTCATATCTTGTGTTATCATTGTTGTGAGTGATTGTATTTTTGCTTGTTCTCTATCTACATTTTCTATATTAAATGCATAAAAAAGGTAACTTAATAAATTTAAAGTCTAAGGAAAATAACCATCATAGTACAAATTTCATATTTTCAGTATAAATTTATCAGATCTATTGTGACGAATTGTCCAGTGGAATATCCACGATAGTTGATGGATCAATTTTATTTAATAAATTTTTAATATCCCCTAATTTTTAACCATATAAGAATCCACAGCATGAGACATTATCTTATTCTAACATCCTACAATTTCCTAACAATAAGGTTACAATACTTAATGTACATATTTAAGTTATGACTAGTATTCATCTTTAGTTCTTAAATACATTTTAATATGTATATTTCACACATATATTTATGCCGAAGTATTTCTTTAATGTAGGTGTATTTCTAGAAAATGGTTATCATGTTGAAACTAGTATGCATATGACATATTTCTTATCAAATTATCCAATAAATCATTGTAAAAAACAATCCATCACCAAAATCCTCACACAAAGTTATTATGAATTTGAACATGATAGTAGGGAACATATAAGAAACATACTATCATTCCAAGTTTCCCTCGTCTTAATTCTTGAATTCTTTAGTGAATCAATTCAACAACCAACTAATTAAATCCTAAGGGATAAATTCAAATCCTTTACTAGATGCCACTTGCACTCCATATCTATAGACCTTTGAAACCTACTTCTAACCTATAAATTAACTACCATTTATTAATCTCTCTCCCTCTTTGTTAAAAATAGTTTGTACAAGCTTGTTAATGCTTTCAAATCGTTAACAATGACCCAACAACCTATATAGGGAGGGAGTAACTTTATAGGGACCAAAATAACCACCTCTACTTATGTAACACCTCATGTGGTATTATGCAAAAATTAAATCACTAATTAAATCTAATCTTTCTTTTCAAACCCCTCTACTTTTTTTTCTCAAAATAATGAAGACACCCTTATTTCTTTTTTCTTAGCTATGCCCAACCTTTTTTACATAAAAAAAGGCCAAACTACCTGTAAATTAATCTCTTTAACTTTATTTTTAATTAATTTTTTTCATATTCAATTCGTTTCATTCACATATCATTAATAATTTTGTTAGCTCAAAATATTACAATATTAATCTTACTTTTTTTAAAAGATATTCACCGACTTTAATCCCAAAAATAAAAAATCATAATCCCTCCGAATTAACCCCTATTCACGAAAAAAATAATCAAAAGTCGAATTTACAAATTCAAGAAATTGCAAGTTTTAATCTTCTCCTTTTGAATTTATCAATTCAATTTTTAAATGTTCTCATTTATAAAATAAATATAATAAAATTAAAAAATTTGAAAGTTGTAACCTTCTCATTTTGAGTTTATTAACACAATTTTAAAATATTGTCATTTATAAAATAAATATAGTAAATGATTCTGGATAGATACCTACTTCCCTACAATAAAATATTTTTTTATTTTATTAAAATTTTGAGTTATAGTAAAGGAAACCTTTACTTGGAAAATGTATTAAAAAAACCTTTACATTGAAAGTGTATTCAAATCCTTACCAAATTTGAGCGTTGACCTACCACAAATATTAAACCTTATTAATAGTTGTATGATGCTCATTGGTACTGTTATTATTTTGTGTCGTGTATCTCTGCATAACATAACCCATCAATTCTATAAATAGAAGTTTTTACGACCCTTCTGTTTGTCGCACTAAAAAGGCGCAAACTTTTTCATTATTCTACATCTCATAAAATGTTAATGTGATGTCACTGCCTATCGAGAAAAAAAATAACATTTTTTAAGAGTACAGTGACCTGCTGTGGTGGCGGCTAGAGGGGCGGACCCCCCTACCGTGGGTGTGCTCTTGCCAAAATCATAGGATCTTAGTATACCCGACCTGCAGGTGGTTGGGTGTGCTCTTGGTGTTATAGTGGCAGCAATGAGGTTTGATCCTGGGTCTCCCGTGGATTAAACTTGATAGTTACCGATTCACCATGTGTTAAAAAAAAAAAATGTAAATAAAAATAATAATAATAATTTTTAAATAATAAATAATATAAATTGTTTATGGGGTAGAATAGATGGTGATAGGGTGTTCTATTAAGATATTCTGTGGTGAAAAGAGCACTGGTTAAAAATTTTGTGGAAAAAAAAAGTCATACTAAGGGTTGGTGTGGCCCAAACTAAGTGCAATCCCAAGTAGTTTTGACGATTTAAATACCCCTATATCACAACTACTCAAACCACAAAACGTACCAATCATCTCAGAATTTTCTTTTTTATCAAAATTCACTCTCTCACACACATAAAAATTAAATTTAGATTATTTTCTTCACTTAAATATAATTAAAATATAAAATATTAATTCATCAAAAAAACATAAAGTTAAAAACATCCATATAACAAATAGGCATAAACCCCTTCGACCTTGAATTTATGGGTGTGGTTTTTCCTTTACTTTAGAGGTTATGATTGTTCACATTTTCAAATTTCTTCGCATATATTTTTAAAAGGTCTATTTTTTTATTTGCATAAATTTTTTTTGGTTTTTTTATTTTTGTTTTGATTTAAAAAATTTATATATATATATATATATATATATATTTTATTATGGGTGTGGTTTTTCCTTTACTTTAGATGTTATGATGGTTCATATTTTCAATTTTTCACATATATTTAAAAAAAATCTAATTTCTTCACATATATTTAAAAAAAATCTAATTTCGTCACATATATTTTAAAAAATTCTAATTTTTTATTTGCATAATATTTTTGGTTTTTTTTTTTTAAATTTTATAAAATTTTTTTTAATATTAGAATTGTTTATTTATTATTTTTAACTTAAGTTTTATAGACATAATTTTACTTTTTTATTTCACCCAAAAGAGGACATGCCTATTTCTTCTTCGAACAAGTGTGGGTTCATTTTGGGATCTTACGAACCATTATATCAAATCAAGATAGCAGGTTCCTAAGCACATTCTAGTTGTGCTTCTGGTCATTATTGGACACTAAGATCACCAAGTCAAGCACATTCCATCTGCAGACTAATGGCCAGACAAAGCTTGTCAATAAGATGATAGTGCACATACTTTGCATGTACAACTCCAAGAATCCATGAACATGGGACGAGAGTCTTCCCTATGTGCAACACAACTATAATAGAGCTCTCCATAGCTCGACTAGCCAAAACCCCTTTAAAGTGGGCATGGGATTTCAACCATTGTGTCACATTGATGTTGCAATGCCTCCTATGACTACATAGGCATAATATGCACATGTTCATTCCAAAGCTGATAAAGCCACTAGATTTATTGAATGCATCTAGCACATCCACCAATAGGTCCATGATATCTTGGATAAAGCCAATGCCAAGTACAAACAACATCATGATCAACATCGGGTGCCACATAAGTTTCAAGTGGGTGACAAAGTTTGGTTACATTTGCAGAAGGAACACCTTACTGGTGCTCATAAGAAGCTTTAACCACTTTGATACGGGCCTTACACCATCACCAAAGTTGTGGGTGACAATGCTTTTGATGGGCCTCTAAATTAGACATAAATTAAGGCCCATGTCTCTAAATTAGAGATAAACTAAGGCCCATATGACCATCCTTCAACACATTAAACCTCTCTTTTTTGCATTAAATAATGTACTTTTAACTTTAATATCTTCATTACGCAGGTTTATGGATAATTGCATATTTGTGCCTAATATTATTTATTTTTGTGGAATATTGTGAGAATATTGGTCAGATTATGGAGATTTGGAGGAGGAGATAATCTAGGGACTTGCTCCCTACTATTGGAGGATCAATATTAAATAATAAATCAAAAAAATATTATGAAATTATGACACAAATTGTGGAGCTCCAATGATTGAGAAAATCTAGGAATGTGTTCCGTGTCATTTAATGCAGATTCCTAGTATTGGGAACCAGATCCACTAATCAAGGGATTTTGGTGGGGAAAGCTTCCTTCTTTCATGGGGAATGATTCCTGGTCATTTTGTATAAGTACCAAGTTGAATTTGGCCCTAGGGGTGGATTTTTATTAGTCTTCTTGTGGAGATAACTCGTATTTTTGCAGCTCCATTGTCATTTCTTGTAGGGATGTAATTGTATTAATGGAAATAACGAAGATTGGTGTCATGTTCAGATTTTAAACCTTGGTCTCCTTCATAGGACTCTAAGTTTCCTTAGGCTTGGCAATCCCAGGTTCCTCAGATCCCTTTTATATCATTTACTTTTCTTCTTTTCACTTCTTATTCACATGAATCTCTTGTTCTTGTTTTTTTTCTATTTCAGCATTTAGTGTTAATGATTTCTTATTGTAGGATTTGGTTAAATGGTTTATGTAAGTTATTTTGAAGAATCAAAATCATCATTTCATCCTTGGAAAAGCTTTGGAAGGTCATGGTAATCATTGAGCTATTTGGATTAGTTTTCTTATTCCCAAATCTAGATTTCTGGAACTCCTTTGTGACAAATAACAGTAAATTTATCCTATTTTTTAGAGCATGCTAATGAGCTTCAATCGAGTTGGTTCCACTTGCATTACGTCATAAAATCACTCTAGTTAATAACAAAAATTACCCCATTACATTTTCACTTGATTAGGTTAGGCATTTGATAGATTTACTAGCTCACTAGTTCTCGACTTTCTAGATTTTAGACTAGCAATTTTCTGCCATTTTTTAGCATGGGTTAACAGAGGTATTTTTGAGTGATTCCACTTGGAATGAAGACCTAAGGCATCCTAGTCAATAAAAAAAATTGTCCCATCCAATTTGGATTTGATTTGGTTTGTCATTCGATGAATTATAACTCCCTATAGAAAATTTGTTGTTTCCTATAGTAGCCTTCCAACATGCATATACTTGCCCAAATTCGCTCAAGAAGCTTGGTTATTGCCCCTTAGGGTTGACTAAAGACCCCTAGGATCTAAATAAATTATTAGGGAAGACTAAAGACCACTTAGGACTTGTCTCTTTACCCATGCAAAACATTTCAGTGATTTGGGCTAATGGACAAATTTATGAAATGGATAATACAATGATGATTTTATTGATTGCCACATCCAATGAACTTTGTTAATGGATATAAAGTCTTTGAAATGTAATGGTTGACATTTAGTCCATGATCTTCACTTTATGAAATTAGAATAGGTTTCTTTCCTTGTACTTTCTTTCTTGCAATAGGTTGAGGTTTCCATTTCGAGCATTTCATTTTCTTAGGATTTGACTTTAGTACATGCACTTCATTACATCATGACAATAAAGGAATGACACATTGTATTCTACAGATATATTTTTGATACCTCTTAAGTTTGTATGAACCCCGGGGTTGATAATTAAAGTCGGTATCCTTCCAACATGGATATACTTGACTAGATTCATTCAAGAAGCTTGGTTATTGTCCCTTAGGGTTGAATCAAGACCCTTAGGTTCTCAATCAATGATTAGGGAAGGATGAAGACCACTTAGGACTTGCCTCGTTACCCATGCAAAACATTTAAACGATTTGAGATAATGGAAAGATTTATGAAATGGGTAATACAATGAAGACTTTATTGATTGCCACATGCAATGAACTTTATTAATGAATCTAAAGTCTTTGAAATGTAATGATTTACATTTAGTTCATAATCTTTACTTTATGCAATTAGAATAGGTTTCTTTCCTTGTACTTTCTTCCTTGCAATAGGTTGAGGTTTCCATTTCTAGCATTTCATTTTCTGCAATTAGTTTAGGATTTGACTTCACTACATGCACTCCATTACATCATGACAACAAAGGAAGGACACATTGCATGTTGCACATATAGTGCTGATACCTCTTAAGTTTGTACGAACCCCGAGTTGATAATTAAATTCAGTAGCCTTGGGAGTTGCACCATTCTTGTTGCAATACCAAGGCTCATCACTTTTTGGCGCCATTGTCAGGGAGATGTCAAAGTATTCATTGTTTTATTCCCTAGTTGATTCATTTCTTTTTACTTTTTTCAAAAATAGAAAAGGTATGCATTAGGCATATTTCATTAAAAACATAAAAGTGCATTGCATTAGTGTTTTCATTCAATCATAAAAACGAAAAATTTGTCCAACACCAACCCACCCCCCCATTTGATCACGTGGTGCAATAAGAGCCACATCACCATCCACTTTTGATGGTAGAAGAAGAAGAGATGACAAAGAATGTAGTAGAAATGGATGAAGATGATGACAATGAGGAAGATCCTCTCGGATTTCCCATTCAAGATAATGATGGTAGTGTGCACATGAAGAACATCCCTCCATCTTTTCATCCAAAATTTCATGGTCTAAGGTCATAGGATCCAGAAACCTTTCTCTTTGAATTTGAAATCATTTGTAGATCTTATGATTACTTAATAAACACTCAAAAATTGAATTTGTTTCTGGCAACGTTGAAGGATAGAGCTCTTAAATGGTTCATGAGTTTAGGGACTAATTCAATAAGATCATGGAATGATATGAAAAATATATTTCTAGTAAAACATAAATATCATGGTCTTAAGGAAGAAATCTTTAGAATGAATCAAAGAGAAGATGAGAGCCTTGATAATCTAATAGTGAGGTTCATTTATAATGTTAAAAGGAAAAAATTACATTATTTAGGATCAGACACACGAAAAACCCTCTTACTTAGAAAAATTAGGGATGAGTGGACTGATCTCCTTGATCTCATGAGTGGAGGTGATGTATACCAATTATCATTTGAAGAAATTTGTGAAACATGAAAACACATATCAAGAGGAAGGGCGAGAGTAAGTCAATCAACATCAAGATCGTTAAGTCAAGCTAAACTTGGAAATTTGCTTGATAACTTTAAAACATAAATTCTTAGCAATCTAAGTGAACAAGAAGAAATGTTAAGAATGCAAGATGAAGAAAAAGAAGATGTTGATATTTTTGTTGTCCATGCAGAATCACATAATGTTAAATATTGGCCATCATTACCAAGGTTGAAGGAAGTTCACCAAGAGGACAATGGAGCAATTCAATCACTAAAGCATCTATGTTATGTAGCTCCAAGACCACCATGGCAACCTAGTCAACCTAATATGATGCAAGAGCCCAATTCACAATTTCAAGGTTATGCATATCCACCTCAAAGTAATTGGAACGCAGCCTTTCCTTAGAAACATTGGCCATCTCAACCCCAAAACCAATCTTGGAAACAAGGTTGGCAAGGAACTTATGGGAACCATCCACAATATCCTTAATATTTTCCTCAATATCCTCCATACCCAACTCCATGTTATCCCTACCATCCACCTCTACCATAACCATAACCCCAACCACATCCATCTTAAATATCCACTCCCACTCAACTACATGTACCACCATTTCCAAACCCACACATTGAAGTATCTCAGCCCACTTACAATGTTGAGGTACAACACTTCCAAACATCTCCTCTTGAGCTAAATGGTATTCACCATAGCTCAGGAAGAGTATTGCAAAAAAGAGATTCTCTTGATATCATTGAAGGACCACATCTAGAAGAAGAAAATTCAAATGAGAATACCAAAGGATCATGGGCTACATTTGATGAAGATCAGACATCAAAATCAGAGATTGAGAAAGCTCCCTAATGGTTACCATCAAATCCTCCATGTGTTTAAGAGAAAAATTAGCGAAAATAGGAATATTTAAAGGTCATGGAAGAAAAAGATATACAAGATGATCCAAATTAGCAAGTGGACCAGGGGCATCGCAACTATATTGAAATATGGTTCCAGACAATCCTTAAGTTGCAACAACACTCTCTTCTTCAACTGTGCTTGATATAATCAAAGTTGAATCATTTGATCTCTCAAATTCAGGTACACGTCAGAGCATACATTTCAAGCCCACACATCAGTTTGTCTGTCATCTTGATGTTCACATGGCTCCATTGGAAGTATTATTATACTTGAAGGGGATTTTGTTTTTCAAATGGAGTAGGGTTAAAAAAAATAAAACATAAAAATGAAAAATAAGAGAAAAAAATAAAAATCTTAGGTGAAAACCTCCTTTGAGGCATCTGAGATTGGCTCATTGATTGAAAACCTCCATGAGGCGATCAATGGGTTGGAAAAAAGAGAAAAATAAAAGATCATTGGTTAAAACCTCATTTGAGGTGCCTAGGCAGACCTACTAGTTGAAAACCTCATTGAGACGGCTAGTAGGCCTAGAAGAAAAAAAGAGAAAAATTAAAAAAATAAATAAATAAATAAAAAATAAAATCTTCACTCCATGTATGTCTCTGATGAATGTAGGTTCTCTCCAACATATGCAAGCAACAAAAACAAGTTGGCACCAAATAAAAGAAAAATTGGTCAAAATTCTAGTCAAAGGAAGTCAAAGTTGGAATTTATCCTCCTTTGCTGAGATGCTCCAGAAGGACCAAGGCCATGCAAATCCATCACCCTCATCTATTTCCACCATCCACTCATCATTTCCAAGATTTTACCACTCATTTTCCTTACTATCTTGAAATACTACAGGAATACTCTGTTTTATTACAGGAAACATAAATACATAGAGAAGAAATTTAGTTTTGTCATATCTTGAAAACCATGCATCCATTTTCCAAGATGTTTCAAGTGGAGATGCATATGTATGATGGTAACATGCTCAAGTGATTTCAGCAAATTCCAGTGGACAGTTTTGAGAAATAAACCTCCATCACCTACAACCATTTTTGAATTTTCTCGGTATTCATGCATCCATTTAAAAAGTTGTTTCATGGGGAGATGCATATGGATGATGGTAACATGCCCAAGCAATTTCAGAAAATTCCAACTCAGTAGTAGCATGCATGTTTCTCCAACAACCATCAACTCAACAACATCATGCATGTCTCTCCAACAACCATCAACTCAATATCAACATGCATGTCTCTCTAACAACCATCAGGTAGGTACAGGTATGCAATATTCTTGAGCTCTTCTCTTGAGAATATTATAGTTAGAAATTTGTTGTTAATGCATGATAGATAAGGTTTTATAAGATAAGGATGGGTCATCAGTCTCGGCCACCTTCAACTAGTTAATTGCAGCTCACTCCTTCACTCATGTTATGTGGAAAAGCCAAATTATGAAGGGTGATGATCTCGAGGAATGGGGATAATAGTTAAAATAGGAAATTTGAGCAAAGGAAAAGTCACCAAATCACTCCAATCCCTCCATCCACTTAATATCCACTATCTATCTATCATTCATCCATCCCATTTCATAAGAAAAAATTAATATTTTTCAAAAACAAACCCTACACTCCATCTCACCCTGAAAATTTCTTGAAAAAAAAACAGAACATCCTCTCCATTTTCACAAACCTACATTACTCCCTCTGAGCCCTAGAATCATCCTCGAACCCATCTACATCATTTATCATCACTCCCATACAATTAGAAGACCCTGAAGGAAGAAGGAATGATTTCTACAGGAAGGCAAAATGCTGCTACAAGAAGTAAGAAAGGAACAAATTGTGCTAAAACCCAAAATGGTAATGCCTAAGAGAGACCTAGTCAAAACAAAGAACTCCAAGGCCATTAGGTAATCATCTAGGCCACAAAAGAGAAGAAGAAGGTAACAAAATGAAATAAGGAATTCACCATCAATACAAAACTCAAACTGCAGTGATGAAAAGAGGCTTTCCAAAAGGTCTCTAATCTCTTTCTAGCTTTTGTCCAAGGCTTAAAAGATGTTAAAGAAATGGGAGAAATGCATGGAAGTCAAGTTGAGGGCCTACCCTAAGCTCAAAATATCATTTATACTCAAAACAAGTTTAAACATGGTTTCATGTAGTACTACAGGAACTTCTACAGGGTTTCATGTAGTACTACAGGAACCGCTACAGGGTTTCCTCTAGTTTTTTCAGAAATTACTACAAGATGTCCTAGTTCTCATCTAAAGGCGTTTTGAAGGTTTCAGAGGCGTCCAAATGGTGGAACAAGGTAGCAGGAGTTGGAAAAGGATGTGGAAGACCTTTCCAAACTGAAAAATATTCAAGAATCCATCTCGAATAAGGGGAAGAAGGCAAGCTAATGGTCTCAAGAAACTCTAATTTTTTCTATGCACAAACAATTATGGAAAAATGAGTGAAAATGGAATGAAGGTTTCAAGGGAGAGGATATGAATGGAATGGATCTACAATCAAACATAGTTCAGTTGAAAAGAGGAAAGTTATGTTTTTTTTGCTTGAACGACTGTTAAACAATCATGAAAAGAACAACTACATTTTTGGGCTTGTCCTTGCAGAACTTACAACCAAGATTCTTAAGAGAAAGGACTAAGGAATGCACAAGAAAGAGGAAATTAGGGCCATGAATGGGGAACAATGAGGTCACTAAGTTGCTCAAAGGACGAGCAACACTTTCAGCAGGGGGTATGATGGGCCTCTAAATTAGACATAAATTAAGGCTCATGCCTCTAAATTAGACATAAATTAAGGCCCATCTAATCGTCCTTTAGCACATTAAACCTATATTTTTGCATTAGATAATGTATTTTTAACTTTAATATGTTCATTAGGAAGGTTTATGGATAATTTCATATTTATTTCTAATATTATTTATTTTTCTGAAACATTGTGAGTATATTGGGCAGATTATGGAGATTTGGAGGAGGAGATAATCTAGGGACTTTCTCCCTACTACAGGAGGATTAATATTAAACAATAAATCAACAGAGTATTATGGAATTATGGCACAGATTGTGGAGCTCCAATGATTGAGAAAATCTAGGAATGTGTTCTGTGCCATTTAACGCAGAGTCCTAGTATTGGGAACCCGATCCACTAATCAAGGATTTTGGTGGGGAAAGATTCCTTCTTTCATTCATGGGGAATGATTCCTAATAATTTTTTCTAAGTACCAAGTTAAATTTTCCTCTAGAGGTGGATTTTTATTAGTCTTCTTGTGGAGAGAACTCGTATTTTTGCAACTCCATTGTCATTTCTTACCGAGATGTAATTGTATTGATGGAAATAATGAAAATAGGTGTCATGTACAGGTTCTAAACCTTGGTATCCTTCATAGGACTTTGAGTTTCCTTGGGCTTGGCCATCCCAAGAGCCTCAAAACCCTTTTGTATCATTTACTTTTCTTCATTTCCCTTCTTATTCACATGAATCCCTTATTCTTGTTTTTTTTCTATTTCTGCATTTAGTGTTAATTATTTCTTGTTGTAGGATTGGCTTAAATGGTTGACGTAATTTATTTTGAAGGATCGCAAGCATCATTTCATCCTTGGAAAATAATTTTAAGTTCACAGTAATCATTGAGCTACTTGCAATAGTTTTCTTATTCCCAAATCTAGATTTCTGGAACTCCTTTGTGGCAAATAACAGTAAATTTCTCCTATTTTTTCGACCATGCTAGTGAACTTCAATCGAGTTGGTTACACTTGCATTAGATCACAAAATAGTTCTAGTTAATAAAAAAAATTACCCCATTACATTTGCACTTGATTAGGTTAGGCATTTGATAGATTTACTAGCTCACTAGTTCTCGAATTTCTATATTTTAGACTAGTAATTTTCTGCCATTTTTTAGCATGTGTTAGCAGAGGTCTTTTTGAGTGATTCCACTTGGAATGGAGACATAATAAATCCTACTCAATAAAAAAAATCTCATCCAAATTGGATTTGATTTGGTTGGTCATTCGATGAATTATAACTCCCTGTAGCAAATTTGTTGTTTCCTGCAGTAGTACTACATGAAACACTGTAGTATTCAAAGTGATAGAGATTGTTGATGACAACAATCCCTATCCCACGCTATTGGGAATAGATTGGGCCACTGACATGAATGAAGTGATAAATCTAAATAAGCGCAAGATGATTTTTGAAAAAAAGTCACTGCGCGTAGTGGTACCTTTAGACCCTGCGGAAGGATTGCGCTACAAAGAGCCAGTGCGCAACTATGACATCGACGATGATCTAGACTGTATCTACAAGATAACTACGTGCGAGCAAGACTAGGTAAATCCAACCGTGGATGACCGAATCTTATGGGAGCATGAAAGCTCTTATACATCAGATTCTAACGAAGAGATAGAACGATGGCAGAACCGGTTACACAAGGTAACCACACTCAACTGTAACATGATGACAAGGTTGCTACGATGCATAGCAACAAAAGTAAGAGATCTACCTACGTACAACGGTTTAGGTGAAGTGGAGGAGTTCCTGAACAAATTTGAAGAAGAAGTGTCGAAACAACAGCGTTTAGGTGCTCTGAAATGGGTATTGTGTGTTACGCCCACAAGATGGTGGGGTACACACCAAAGAAGTTTTGAGGACTGGCGCGGCTACCAAAGGATGATGCACCTATGGTTTGGCAAGCCTCAGATGCAGTTGAAAGACAAGTATGACGGATGGGATGATCCACAGGAACACCTCGTGAAATGGACAAAGATCTATGGGGAGGAGCCCCAACCTAAGTGGGTGCACCTGTTCTGTCATACCCTGGATATTATACCCATGAATTGGTATATAGAAACGAAGCTCCACCATGGCACGAATGAATGGGATATCTTGCGTGAAGGATTCCTGTTAACCTTCACATTTGAGGATCATTGGTGGGATACTGTTGATGATGCACTACAAGCAGTAAAAGCAACTATCTTTAAAATACCCCAAGAGCCAATGGAAGTGCTTCAGCCTGAATGGGCGACCCAGCTGAGCTGCATGTTGGAGTGTTACAATGTAAACATTGAAGAAGACGACGAAGATCCACACAAAGTTAACGTTCCAGAAACTGAAGGTTATCGCAAGGTTTAAGGGCCGTTGATTTAAGACCCTGACATTACCACGCTGGTAAAAACAAAGCAGGTAAACATTGGTACAGAGGCTGAACCAAAGTATGTAATGCTCAGTGACTACTGGGATGATGCCACGGTGGATAAGGTCGTTGAGTTACTCTGCGAGTTCCAAGACTTATTTCCAACCAAGATCAAGAACTTAAAGAGGATCGTTGGTGATTTAGGGATGATGAATATCACCCTAAAACCTGACGCAAAGCCGGTTAAGCAGAGGCCTTACCGCTTGAATCTGAAGTATAAGGAAAAGGTCCGCGTAGAACTAGACAAAACGCTCGTAGCGAGAATCATTGAGCCAGTGGAAGAATCCGATTGGGTAAGCCCTATGGTAGTATAGGAGAAGAAGCAGAAGGGTGAGATAAGAATATGTGTGGACCTCAGGAAATTGAACGACGCCTGTGTCCATGACCCATTCCCGACTCCGTTCATAGCTGAAGTATTGGAAAATGTCAACGGGAAAAGCATATTCATTTATTCATGGGTTCTTAGGGTACCACCAAATCAAAATCATGCCAGAAGATAGGAGCAAGACCACCTTCGTGACTAAGTGGGGCTGCTTTCCATACACCGTTATGCCATTTGGGTTAAAGAACGCACCAGCCATCTTTTCACGAATAGTTGTTGCAGCATTCAAAGAGTATATCCACAAATTCTTGGAGGCCTATCTGGATGATTGGACTATATTTGGATTGGTTAAGCACCATTTAGTGAGCTTACACTTGATGCTGGATACTTGCCGACAACACCAAATTGTGCTGAACCTCAAAAAGTGTACGTTCCTCGTTTCCTTTGGGAACCTGTTGGGACATGTGGTCTGCAAACAGGGACTAATGGTAGACCCCGCGAAGATTGCAGTAATTCTAAATTTGGAAGCACCATGAAGTGTTAAATAGTTGCGCACTACCTTGGGACATATGGGGTACTACAGGAAGTTCATCAAAAGCTATGCCCAGATCATCGTGACAATGGAGAAACTGTTGAAAAAGGATGTCACGTTTTGTTGGAATGACGATTGCATGAAGAGCTTGGATGTACTAAAAGATAAACTAGCCTCCGCCCCAATCCTAGTCTTCCTGAAATGGGATGTGGAGTTTCATGTCCATGTGGATGCGTCATGTATAGCGCTAGGAGTGGTGCTCACACAAGTAGGCGGAGAGGGCTTGGACCACCCTATCGCATTTGTAAGTCGCAGGTTGTCCAAAGCCGAAAAAAACTATTCCACAATCAAACATGAGGGGTTGGCTATGGTGTACATGCTCCAAAAATACTGGCACTATTTGCTAGGAGGACATTTCAAGATGTATACAAACCATTCCGTGCTGAAATACTTGGTCAATAATCCTGGGTTAGGGGGGCGCATATGAAGGTGTCTCTTATTGTTCCAAGATTATGACTTTGAGGTCGTGGTAAAGCCTGGACGCCTGAACGAAGGACTGGATCACTTGTCGCGTATTGAGACGAGCGAGGAACCTACTAGTTTGGAGGAAGGATTACCTAATGCACAAATTTTTGTTGTGCGCATCAGGGATGGACACTTTTAAGATATAATCCACTTTCTGACAATAGGGACTGCGTCGAAGGAATACTCTGTCCAGCAAAAGAAGGAACTGGTGGTGTGCGCGGCTGACTTTTCTGTCATCGTGGGGCACTTGTACAAAATGGGGAATGATGAGATACTACGAAGGTACATACCTGAATTTGAACGAAGTCAAATCCTCGCGGAAGTGCATGGAGGTGCTGTAGGAGGACACTATGCAGGACACGCAACTGTGTAAAAGATTCTCCACGTGAGGTTCTGGTGGCCAACCCTTCACCAGGATTCAAAAGCACATTCTAAGGCCTGTGATATATGCTAGAGGACAAGTAAACCATCACATAGGGACGAGATGCCTTTGAATCCACAAATGATGCTGCAGCCCTTCGAGAAATGGGCAATCGACTTTGTAGGACCTATCAAACCTCAGGGAAAAACAGGCACGCGATACATTATCACCATGACAGAGTACTTGATGCGTTGGGCAAAAGCGCAACCGGTCAAAGACTGCATGGCCGCCACGCTTGTGAATTTTTTGTTTGAACACGTGTTGACTCAATTTGGCTGTCCAAAAATCTTAATGAGTGATCGCGGTACACATTTCCTGAACAAAACCATCATCATGCTAACAGAAGAGTTCCAAGTGTATCATCAGAAAAGCACATCGTATCACCCACAAGCCAATGGGACAGTAGAAGCTTTCAACAAAATACTAGAGACTGCACTAACCAAAGTATGCAATGCACAGGGGAGTGATTGGGACTTGCGCGTACCTATAGTACTATGGGCTTATAGGACAACATGCAAGAAACTGACGGGACAAACACCTTTCCTGTTAGTTTATGGTGTGGAAGCTGTCATTCCAATGGAGTATATTGTCCCTAGTTTGTGCATAGCAGCACTCACAAGTATGACGGACCGCGAAGCCCTTGAAGAAAGACTTGCATAGCTAGAAGAACTCAAGGAGGAATGGTTCCTAGCTGGATTTCATCAACAGGTGCAAAAGCAGTGTGAGAAGGTCTGGCACGATCACCATATTAAGTTGCACACCTTTAAGGTAAATGATTTAGTGCTGCTGTATATAAATTCCTAGGAAACTTCAGATGCATTGGTTGGGACCATACGTTCTTAAGGAGGTCACAGATGGAGGCGCAGTACAACTAGTCAGACTAAATTGAGAGCCTTTCCCAAGCAAAGTGAATGGCAGTCGCTTAAAGTCCTACACGGGTGGCTCGACTATCTGACTAACCGGCCGAAGCATAGTCTTCATGCTCCAAGGATCCGGACAAAGGCACTGGACTATAAACAAATGTAGGGGATACCGGCACAGATGCAGAGAAGCAGTTTTGACACAAAGGTCTTGGAACAACATATGCAGCAGATCTAGCAAGAAGCAGCTCAGTGCACTGCTGACCTTGCCGCAGTTTGAGAACAGTTGGAGAGACTCCGCGCAAAGATCTCCACGCCAACAGAGTGACTTGAGGGCGAGTCATGATGTTTGTGTTAGGGGCTTGTTGGGCATGGAATCCCCCCCCAAGGCATGTTTTGGGGCTTAAAGCCCAAGTTTTGACCGAATCTTGTTGTAAAGCTCCACGAATTATGGGCATGGCGAAAAGTATGTTAAAGTCACAAGGTTGTCCGCCCTAGTTTTGTAATGTAATGTCGGCTGGATAGACCTACCCATGGTCCACGGACCATGGGATTGTATAAATAGAGTGAGGCTCTAAGTGTAAAATTAAACTAACTAATAATGAAGGAACAAGGAAGTCTAAGTGATTGAGCCAAAGTGTAAAGTGTGTTCATGGGTCGTAGAGTAGGAGAAGGCTCTACAGCTGAGTGCGCAGAGGCCTAGTAGTCCGCAACTAAGTGTGCAGACCCCTACAGCTGAGTGTGCAGGGCGGGTCGAGTCTATAACTGTTGGAGAACCAATAAAGAGAAGTTTTGCTATAATTCTGTGTATTTGTTCTTGGGTTAATGCATGATTGATATAATTTGTAATTATACTATTTATTTATTACGAACACCTGTATGAATGATTTGTATTGTTAAGTATAACTTAAGACATTTAGGTAGGTGAAGGTGCTTAACTAACACTGAAGTATAAATAAGATCTCGGGTAATAACGCAGAGTGTGACACAACTCCTAGTTAGGGCTACGCGAGGGCAGGGTATCAGGCCATGAGGCACGGAAGGTGCACGAAGCCACCTGTGTGTAGGAACAGACAAAGGACTAGTCGAACTCGTCAAACATATCCAGGGTGCGGAAACCTGGTTCTAGCACCCTCCCATACTACTTCAGGTGAGACCTTAGTTCGCGCTCTGCAAACTATTGCCGAAAGGGCCAGTGGTACTGGGATTTGTTTGGCTAATTAACTCTGAACCTGGGTCAGGCCCCAACAAGCCAACAACAACAACAAAAAATTGGTTCCAAATTTGTTATCAAGTTGACCTATAAACCAGCTTCTTTTAAAAAATGCATCCACCTGGCAACCTCTTTTGAACTCCTTTCTCCCAACTGCCCAAATCCATTAACATTATACAAACTCGAAAAATATGTAGCAACTCATAAATCAAAAGATAAAACAAAAATATGCCCTGCAATGAACAGAGAAATCAATCCCAATCTTCATCCTTTAAGATACTTTCTTCAGAAAAGGCTTACCTTAAGGTTATCATCATGATTAGGAGAATGATATAAAGTTAAAACAAATAGGACCCACAAATAATACATTTTATACCCCGTGTCAAAAGTGATTTAATCTCTTGATCATATCTCAACTATAGATGTGCATTAAAGGTTTGAAAAAATAGACATGTTAACTAAGTTTGGAAGCCAATATAAAGTGCTTGTACTTTTCTGTAAACGTTCTCTCTTCTGTTGTCTGCAACTCGTATGCAGGGGCTGATATGCACTTTTTTTACTGGTTCTTGAAAGGGAGAGAAAAAAGGTAACCATGTAATGTTACAAAATGGAAGATATATGAATCATGTATTCTAAGGTAATTGAGAATGACGTTGCCTAATATCACCTATATCACTGATCCTCGAGACATATTTGTCCCTACCTAACATGGGACAATTGTTCCCATGAAATGTGAAAGCATTCCATATATTTCAAAAAGAAAAAAAACCAATAATGCAAATTCCAAAGATGGAAACAAGTAGATAGCTAAACTTTTCTCATTTCCACTCTCATAAAACCAAGGATTTGCAAGGAAACTAAAGCAAGTAACTAGGACATTTAACACTAAACATCAGTCAAGAAGCATATAAAACAGATCATGAAGAACCCATAAATTGCTTTCTTTTCTCATTGGAAGAGGATCCTTCAACTTGAGATTAATATTATTTTGTGTTATTTGACTTTCTAACATGGAGCTGAAGAAAAAGGCCAGGAACACATATAGTGGCATAAATATAGAGAGAGATGATCCTATCAAAATTTAAGTTATGGAATTATAAAAGAAAATCAAAACATATACAAACATAATATTGGAGAATTGCAGTATACTTGTCAGTGAAATGTTTTATGGAGCAACTCCCAACAATTATAGATGATTGACAAATATTTGCAATGTAAAATTCCATGAATGCTCATGCAAAACATGGACTTCCCACAAAGGTTTTTGGTACTGTAAATACATTGAGGTGAGCAACTTATTTGAGCCAAAATCAATTTTAAGTTTACAAAAACATGTCCATTAGTGAAAGTTAGGTCCCATTGCTAGCTCAATAAAATTTTACTAATGAGATATAATTGAAGAAATATCTGAAATTGGCAACATATAGGAAGTTCAATTAGTAATAATTTAGTCATGATCTATGAACCATGAACCACACTTCAAAAAAACTTGAATAGAGGCACTACAACATTCTACTTGTAAAGTGAGGGAACACATGGGACAATACAAATGATTCTTAAATTATTCAGGTCCAGGCGTGGGTGGGTTTTTAGGTCACAAAACATATTTCAACCATATTTGACATGAAATTTCTATGCATCTAATGTAGTCCCAACACTTCAGCTCATTTGTAAACTACAAATTAGCTCATTTCAGTCCCGACATTTTATATGCTTATCTTATATAGGCGATCCCAATGGGAATATGGTTATGACTTTTATATTGTAAACTGATAATTATGATGTGTATGATTTTATGGGAATCCAACTAATTTTGATTATAAATTAAGAGATGGCTACTATAAGTTAGGGTTCTAATGATGAGCAAACTTACAACATGCAAAACCATATAATAACCGAGAAATAGCCTACAAAGGATAAGATCAACGAAGGCTTGAAATCTACACTAGATCCATTTCAATAATTCCCATGGGACACTTTAAACCCACAATAATATATCCATTAAAAAAATAATTTCTTTCATGCAACAACATTTTACTGGATTGAAGGAACAAGATTCAGTGCTTTAATTATTTAAAGAACCATCTATTTTTTTTTATCAAAATTGATGCAGAATAGCTAAAACTAGATTGTAATTTATAAATATTAACAAGCACCTCCTACTCAGTCTAATTTGAGTACAATTTAATATAATAATGACGCCAATTATGTTATGTAGTGCCATAATCTTCTAGAGAATATTGAAATATTTGGACATTTGACCTCATCCTTTCACGTACAAATACTCAAAGTAGGAAAATACCAAACTTGACATCTTTGAAGTGGAGACATTGATATTTCTTGCTACAATAATCTTCCAGTCAATATGCGTTGGTTGCTGGAAACAAATGGATTGCATGGAAATAGAGACATGCTAAAATTACAAATTATTCCAAGTGCAGGACACACAACAACAATGTTGTCTAGTTGGATGGAGCCACAACACATCAACATTTATTAAAAAGACAAGAAAAATGATGATCAGGTTCTGGCCCAAAAATCAATTTTCTTTCATGGCCAACAATCCTCAAACCCAGTTTTGATCCTCACAATTTCTTTGTTCTAAAATCCATGTAATCAATCCTTGATCAGAGGGCATGTACAATCTACCCTTGCCTCCAACACCTAGAGTGATGGCATCTCTTGACCCTTTTATCCCACTGTAAATCACCAGGATGAGTGATTTTAAAGGGGAACATGTAAGTGACTGCAGGGGCTTCAGTATGATGAAAAAAACCATCCAGTTGAAAAAATTAAAACTCAACAATAGGCATTGAGTATTAGTTTGTCAAACAATGTCTTATCTTTTAGTTAATGAGTGAGTAAAAGATATAATAGGCCCTTTTAGTAATATCTTGAAGTTGTTATAAGTAGCATATCAAGATATAAGGGCATAAATAATTATGGTTGACATTTGATGAGTTGTTAAAAGGAAAAAGTTTCAATAAAATTCACATAAATCAGAATGCATGTTAAATGACTAGTCAAGATACGTAGCCAAATAAAGTCAATTGAAATTAATTTTGAATTAAATATACAAGAGTAAGTATCTGCTCTACACACAATGAGAAATTTCCCCTTTAACATATTTACATAGAAAAATTGTGTAGCGCGCATACTATTACAACAGGGGCAGCAAAGCAAAACCACCTTAATGTGACCATGCTTAATAGTTTGACAGACATACAAAGGAAATTGCAACATGGACAAAACTCTAATAATGTTGATGTGAGTGGCAGTGAATTGTACCTTGAAATCACAATAACAGTTCACAATGTTCAAAAGTGTAGCATTTAAAAACCTTGGACCAATAAGTTGGTTTGTACTCTAGTTAAGAAATGAATATCCATTTCTAATCCATTAGGTATGTTATTTGTATTCTTTTAGTGACAATAGTTGATGGTGTTGGAGTATTATGTAGTATATTGTTATCTTATATGTTTATTTTCTATCAGTTTCACTAATAAAATCAGGGACTATTCTCTAATGAAGAACATCTACTTGAATCCTTTACTTTTGTAGAACGTACACTTTTCATCACATTTGATGTTTTGTCTCCAATGTAATGACAAATTTCCCATTGTAAAGGTCCAACTTTGGACACATGAGGAACTATTGTTCCTTCTTATTAACCATTATATCTGGCCCTATTACAAACTGTATTGATAACATGTGATCCTTGTTAGAGTTTGGGCAGAGTTGTGGTGCTAGAAATTCATTACAAAATAACAAACCTCTTTCCAACAAATATGATTTTTAAAACCCCTTCCTTGGATCATACTCAAATGGTGTGTTAGATAGGGAAACCTTGGTGGTACATTCACCCCATAGTAGAGCATGTAGCATAAAAACACTAATTGCATTCATAAAAAACCTAATTGCATTCATCAATAACAAATTTGGTAAAGGCTATCAAAACATATAATATGAGTAGAAATTTAAGGTGAATGATATTACAAATAGTACACTAAAAGGTTCTTCATTAGTGAAAATTACGTACACATTAAAACGAAAAAATAGTACATTAACAGGTTCTTTAGTAAACGAACCATGCTATGAGAGTCCCAAGAAAAATGATAACACTTGTGAGTGATCTCAGTTAATTAATTAATGAATGAAGGTATTACAGACTCCTGTGTTGGTGTGTGTCTATGTTATCTTAGGCAATGGATCGATCAGATTGCAAAATACACAGACACTGGAAAATGGAAAATAGTAAGAGAAACATAGTAAGCAAATACAAGAACACAACACATTAATAAGGAGTTCACCCTATTCTCCAGGGCTACGTCTCCGGTCCAGCTTCAGTGGTGGCCTTCTTTCATTGTGTCTTTAAAGCAAAGATTTACAGTGAGGAGCTCAATTTGAGTCTCCTGAAACAGATAATGCTTGGTAGGGTGGTTCTTGGATTCCCTAAGCCACTAGAGTGCACAGACTCTTTCCTTACCAAATCTTGACCTCTCTGGTCTTTAATGGGAGGAGCCCAATGTGGTACTCAATTCCCGATAGATCCTCACAGAGATTGCTTGAACCTCTCAAGCCTTCTGTCTGCTTGATGCTACCTTACGCTGTAGGTTAGCTCGGCTCTCTATTTTTCTGCCTCTTGCTTTACTGTCTCCTTCGTCTTTTTTTTCACTGTTTCCTTCTCTGGTTCTTCCTTCTTGTTCTGTTTTCTGTCTATTCATGGCTTAAAGCCAATCTGTCCTTTAACGGTTCGCTTCCTCTTCTGCCCCTTCGGATCGCTTACTAATGTTCGCTTGGAGTTCCCTACCTCTGCGTCATTGCCAACGTCTCACAGGGAGGTGTCCACTTGTCCTCTCAAGAACTGTGCCAGCTCTTCCTCAATGGTTTGGTATTTCGATTACGCTGTGTAATGATTCATCCGCCAACTCAGCGGTCAAATCGGACTTCAGACTTTTATATTCCACAGCTTAATTCCCCCGTCAAATTCGTTTTCCCATCGGGCACAATCTCCGCCATCAGATCTGGAGCCCCCAGATCCTACGGTGTTCGCTCTTATCGTGCGGTTGACTTGCTCAACCGTTAGCCCGTGACGAGAGGCGGTTTTCTCTCTCATCCGCTGGACACGGGTCACGCAATGTATGGAATCGCTCATTCTCTACAAAATCTGCTTACTGCCCCAAAGTGCCTCCGATATACCGTCGGTTTTGGAGCGCGGGACTCACCTTTCGCGTTAGCACTTTCCCTACAGTATCCCAGCTTCCCATGCGACTGAGCACTCGAGGCTTCTCCTTCTCGAGGGGTTTTGCCTAGCGATGCGCAATTAGCACTAATCACGCATTAGAAATGGCCTCCGTTTTCCAATCTGGACTTCCTAACTGCCAGTTTGCCTCCTGTGTGGTCTACATGGGCCTCGGTCAGTGCACTTTGGCCGAGGTCCTCATCGTTCCTTGCTGGCTACAAACTGCCACTGTTCAGAGGTGCTTCTTCATTTCTCTTTGTTCATAAATTTTGAAGTCTGTCCTGATTTGATACAGTCATAACACTTTGCAAATTTTCATGGATCCAATTCGAATCACGACCTTCCCGCTGAAAAAGCTTTTCGACCACCAAAAGTTGGTTTTCAAGCATCGACTAAGTGAGGGTACAATTGTCTCACTTGTCCAATCTCTATCCACTTTACACTGCTCGGCTTTGAACCCTTGAGCCTAATTCTAAGGTATTCAACATCTCCCCTACGCGTCGTCCTCACCTTCCTATCCAGAACTATGTCTTCCTACAGTTCATTAATATATTCAGGTAGTAGGTCATCAATAGAAGGCAATTGACTCTACTCTTCAGGATCCTCAATTAGTGAAGGTTCAAACAATCTCAAGCAATCTGCAATCTTTTACAATCTCAATCAATCTGCAAGCAACTTGATCCTTTTGCTCCTTTTTTCCGCACAACGATTATGAAATCCAAGTCTTTAATATGTCAAGATGATTTCATGGCAAGACTGGTAACCTCTTGTGGAAAACTAATGGTGTGTCCTCTATATTTGTATTTTCCACATATTGAGTGCATAACCTGCAAATATATTCGATTTGCACCTGAAACCTGAACTTCAAACTTTGAATTCTCTTCTTGGTATACTATTCACAGGTACGATACCATGTAGAAAATCTGTGATAGGTTAACTCGATAATGCAATATAAATCAAAGCTGAATACTATAACCTACTTTTACTATCAATTTGCAGAAGCTTAAAGATCGAGTTGAACAATATAACCAGAAGAAGAAGAATCAATTGCACAATACACATGAAAATACTTTGGGGAAAGCCTCACCTAAAAACCCCACACTATTGTATTATCATACATGGAAATACATAGGAATTATACAAAGCCTTAGCTCTCATAGCTAGCCAGCTCTCAGTACAATCCTCACAGATGATCACAAGCAATCTTGGGTTCTCTCTAGCCTTCCTCTCTGCCCTCCAAGCTCCTATTTCCTTGCGTTGTTCCTTCTGGATGATTTTCCTATTACCAAGTGGAAAGCCAAGCCTTCAAAACTGCGCAATCCTCAAGGATGAATCCTTGACTGCATGCATGATTTTTCTCCATGAGAGAACACATGCAACTGATAGTACACTATCCTTGAACATTAATCTCAATTGGGTCTTTCTCGAAATAGACATGCATGAGTTTCTGATGGGGGAATATTCAGTTAACTAGAGTAGCACTAGTTGAGTGCATTAATTCATCAACTAATTGTTAACCCACTATTAGTTCCTCAAACAGTTTGGAACTAATTTAACTGGAATTAACTCAGTAAATTGAGTTAAATAATTACAACTCAAATATAACTCAATCTTATCTCCTTAATTTAAGGAATAACTCTTGCATGACTTTAGAAAGACTTCTAACTTGAATTTCTCCGACTAATTAATTTAAAATAAATTAATTATTTCCAAGTAGTTGTTAAGACTAAATTCGATTAATTTAATTCAAGGACAAATTAAATTGGAATATTCTTCTTGCCATATTTCAACAACTGATCTTGGGTATCGTCTCGCCTTGGGTCAGCCAACAGGGTCCAAAATAGTTGATTTCAGTTTTCTCCACCATTCACGAGCCATGGCTTGCGTTGTTGTGGGGATAAGACCACCAGGGTTTCTCATGGTCGCATGGCGGCAGCCCAAAGCTTCCATTGAGTTTTGTAAACCTAGCACTTCTACAGGTAACACCTGTGGGCATAAGTCAACCTCCCAAATTATTGATGAAGTTTCTACTACATATCATGAGAGCTCTGCCCAGGTCTGCCAACTCATAGCAAAATGGGAAGAGGAACTAAACTAGAAAGTTGGTATATTGGACATCGATTTGGATGACTAGCAAACCCTAGTGCTTGACCCAGGGCACTCTCAAGGAAGAACTTCTCAGTATAAACAGATTGTTCACTTGTACTGGATGATGAAGAACCTCTTGGTCAAAGCTTTGGAGCATATCCCTTCAGGCTCGACCACATCCTCTCAGACATTCCAGATTACAATCAGGATTTCTAGCAAATTAAATTTCAACTCCAGAAGCAGAATGGTCACCTTAATCGCATTGAACAACATATCCCATGCATTCCGCAATAATAACTTCTAGGGTCAAGTGAAAAGGATCCAACTCTTGTTGACTCAACTAATTATGAGTAGTTTTGTATATCACCTCTCATTTTGACTTTTATTGTATGCAACAGTTTCACTCTTATCAGTATTTTCAGTATGTTTATAGTTATCTAGATGTTAGGAAGTATAAGGACAATCATACTTTTTTAGCTTGGATTGACAGACTTATTATATATATTTTTTGGATGGCTTATCATGTTGTTAGGTGACCAACATACCTAGTTTCCCTTTGGGTAGGTTGAGGCCACCTAACCAATCATACTTTGGTTGTAACTTGCGCTTTTTTGATAGAAAATGAATAAAAAGGTCCTACCAAGCTTTAAAAAAAATCACAAATTAAAATAATTATGTCGATAGACATGTCTATTTTGGAATAGGGTTTCCAGAATTTTAATCTAATTATCAACTGACAATTACACCACACGTTGCAAAGGAAAAACTGTAAGGTGGTAGCATAGGAAAGAGAAACATATAAGAAGTAAAAATTTTATGCAATTTTGTTTCTTTACTGACGTTTGTCTGGGAAAAAATTTGAAATTTAAATTTTGCATAAATGAGCTACAACAATTAGGAAGGATGGTAGTTTGAGGAATCCCATCAATATCTTCCTTTTTAGAAGTATGTTCAGTGATAATGTGTGTTTCTTCATAATGTATGTAATATGTAACTGCCAACTGCAAAAACAAATATAGGTGTGTGTTGTCTTGTGGTCCAGGGACACATTGCTGCCATTGTGCCACCAATTGGTAAATGGAAGGAAAAATGGAACTGAATCTTGAAAGGTCCGCATTGAAAGCATTAGAAACACTATAGTTAGAAGCTCAAGCCATGCATTGAAAGCATCCTAGAATCATCAAAGTCTTCAACACAAAATCCTTGTGACAAAGATTGTAGTTGACAAACACTTTATCAACAAAGTGAAATGTCAAGATTAATGTTAAAAACAACATACGAGTATGTAGATTTTTACAATTTAGCATAGTTCAAGTAGGACTTATGGATTTAAACTATGGCAAAGTTTAAAAACATATTAGAGACATTGTAGTTGATGTGCAGTATGAGCTCCAATCAGATTGTTTTATGTTAAACAAATCTACATAATAGTTATCCTATCCATAGTATTAATTACTCTAATGATTAGTTTTTAGGTCCCTATAATATTAGTATATCCCCCTTATTGTTATTGTTAGTGTAGCCCCCTATTGTTATTGTTGTGCCCACGTATCCCCCATATTGTTATTGTTGTGCCCATTTATCCACCATATTGTTACTGTTGTGCCCATGTATCCCCAATATTGTTATCATTGCGTCCCATAAAAGTCCACTATTGTTATTGTTGTGTCCTTACATTATTATTGTTATGTAGGCTCTGATTATATTGTGACCCCTTAGACTCCTATATATACCAAGGAGTTCTTATCATTTGTATCATCCAATAATTTTTCAATTATAATGTAAAGGAGGTTTTCCCCTTGAAGATGATAATTTTTAAGTTGTTGATCTATCTTTTCTTCTGTTTTGTGAGTTGGTTACATAACATTTGGTATCCGAACTTTAGATTCTAGGGTTTCGCTACTTCAAACAAGTCATCTTGGAATTTTCACTATAAATATTTTTATGTGAAGGTTCATAAGTTGAAATTTTGACCATGTGGAGAAAAAATCTTGATGAAATTCTTGTAAAACATTCAGATCTTGGTTCACTATAGTTTTTGATATATGGTTCAAATAAGTTAGGGTTTTTGCATGCTCGAGACTTCAATCTCCAACAGCTGAACTTGGGAAAATCGTAATAAATTTCGCTAAGAGCATTAGATTTGAATTTCGTCAAAAGTTATTAAAATTAAATGAACTGTATTTTTTCATGTATCATTTTCAGGGCCGAATGTTGAAACAATGACACATGGAATTCCTAACAAATTTGCTATATTCAACTAGTCCATAATCAGGTCATCGTGGGAGATTGGGCATAAATTTAGCTTGCAGAATCCAATTTTTGTATTACTTGTGGCATTGGAAAGAAGACTCAGAGAGCTACCATGGGATATAATTTCAGATCTTGGAGAGCTGAAATTACAAAGATACAACAGTTTCAATATCTAGCTCCAAAAAACAAGAAAAAAGGTGTATATTTTTTTTTAATAAGCATAATTTTTTTGGAAAATTCTGTTTGAAGTGAGAAGCATAGATATCATTATTTCATTCAAATATGCCTCGAAACAAAAAAAATGGAGACACCTAGTAAGCAACCAGAAATATCTAGTATGACGCATGAAGAAGAGGAAGAAATGAAACATGATATATCAAAGTTACAGGACCAAGTGCAACAAATTTCACTCTCACAAGGAGAAACCAAAAATGAATTGCGAGTGATGAATGTTAAGATGAATGGTTTGGAGAAAAAAATAAAAGGGAACATGGATGGTTTAAAAGGGGATATGGAAGGTTTAAAAGAAGATATGGAAGGTTTGACAAAGTTTCTACAAGAAATGCTTCCCAATGGTGACAAGGTAAGCCATGAAAATCATGATGAGGACAAAAAGGAATATGAATTATGATTTTAGAGACTCCAATGTTGGTTTTAAGACCCACCACATTCCAAAGATAGATATGAGGAATTTTGATGGCAAGGATCTGGTAACATGGATACTACAGATGGAGAAATATTTTGATCTCCATGAAGTGCAACACACACAAAAGGTATGCATTGCATCTTTATATTTAGAACTCAATCAGTTTGTATGGTATCAATGACTTTGTTCTCGTAAACCACTTGTCACTTGGTCAAATTTTATGGAGGTAATTATATCACATTATGAGGATATCAAAAGCAACACCTTCTTTAGCTAATTGATAAAATCTCAAACAAAAGGGCTCAATGGTGGAGAACATTGAGGACTTCCAAAAATTGAATATCGGGGTAACTGATATTTCAGAGGAGCATAAGATTGATGTCTTCATAGGGAATTTAAAGGATAACATCCAACTAGAGGCTCAACTTTGGGAAGTCTTGTTACTCCTAGCCTTCCGCAACCTACAAGGTTGAAACCACAACTTGAGGGAAAAAAAAGAGAAAAAGGGCTTTGTTATAGTTGTGATAGCAAATACACTAAAGGTCATAAATGTGTTGAGAATAAATTATTTTACATAGATTGTGAAGAGGAGGAAGAAAAGGAATAAGAAAAATCAGAAGAGGATGATATACACCAAGAATCAACCTCAGATAAAGAATAAATAAATCCAACCATATCTTGTAATGCATTGGCAGGAATTACCACTCCTCAAACTCTCAAGGTAGAAGGATATATCAAGAAGAAAAAGGTAATAATGTTCATTTATTCTGTCAGTAACCATAATTTTGTTCATTGTAAGATAATCAAGGAATTGAATTACTTTCTATGTCAAACATCATACTGTCAACTGATGGTTGCAAATGGAGGAACTATAAATTTCTCTAGAAAGTGCCATAATATCAAACTAACCATGGGGGAATATGTATTGAATAATCCAATGCTTTTCATTCCAATGGATGGTGTTGATGTTGTACTAGGATTACAATGGTTAAAATCTTTGGGGATGGTAGATTTTAATTTTCAAGAACTTTTCTTGAATTGTTTTAGGAAGGAAAGGGAGTTGAATTGAGGGGTATCACAGGGGAACCTAGAAAGATAATCAGATCTAATGGAATGACAAATCTTTTGAAGAAAGAACAATGGGGCATAATTGCACAATTATACTCACTAGAGGTTCAAACATCAAAATCACATATTTCTCGAGATCTCCAAAAAGCCTTGGAAAATCATTCCAAGGTATTTGAGACTCCCAAAGGCATCCCACCTATTCATGATCATGATCATGTTATTCATTTGATTCCAAGAAGTGTTCCTCCAAACATCAGGCCTTACAGATATCCCTATGCTTAAAAGAGTGAAATTGAATGTATGGTTGCAGAAATGCTAGAGGTCAGTATAATTAAACCTAGTCAAAGTTCTTTCTCTACTCCAGTAGTATTGGTACACAATAAGGATGGATCATGGCCCCTATGTCCGAATTATAGGGAGCTCAACAAGCTCACTATTAAAGATAAATTTCCCATTCTTGTCATTGATGAATTATTGGATGAATTACATGGAGAAATTTACTTCACCAAGTTGGATCTTCGTTTAGGATATCATCAAATTAGAATGAAGACTGAAGACATTCTGAAAATAGCATTAAGAACTCATGAGGTTCATTATGAATTTTTTTTTTCATGCCTTTTGGCCTTACTAATGCACCTTCCACATTTCAAGGTTTGGTGAATTCCATTTTCAAACCCTTCCTTAGAAAAATTGCGTAGTATTTTTTTATGATATACTAATTGACAACAAGTATTGGAAGGATCATGTTCAACATGTTGACATGGTGCTCAAACTATTGGAGGAGAAACAATTATATGCAAAAACCTCCAAATGTTTCTTTGGAGTGCAGGAGGTGGAATATTTGTGTCATATTATATCTCATGAGAGTGTTAAGTTAGACCCTAACAAAATTAAAACCATTAAGGAATGGAAAATCCCCACAACCATAAAGCATCTTCGAGTATTTCTTAGGTTGACAGGTTATTATCGCAAGTTTGTTAAGAATTATGGGAGAATAGCAACACCTCTAACAACATTACTGAATAAATATGCATTTTCTTGGATTCCAATTTCAACTAATGCCTTTGAACATCTTAAAGAGGTAATGTGCCGAGCACCGGTATTAGCTATGCCATAATTCACAAAAATCTTTATTGTGGAATGTGTTGCCTCAGGAAATGGAATTGGTGTTGTTTAAATGCAAGAAGGAAGACCCATTTCTTTTGAAAGTTGTCCAATCAAAAGAAAGTATTTAGACATACCTATTTATGAGAAGGAAATGTTGGCAATACTACATGCACTAAATCAATGGTGACCTTACATAATGGGAAGACACTTCAAGATAAAAACAGATAATGATAGTCTTAATACTTTTTGGAACAAAGATTATCTTTAGAAGAGTAGCAAAAATGGGTCACAAAGATGTTGGGTTATGAATTTGAAATCATCTACAAAAAAGGGAAGCAAAATGTTGTTGCAGATGCACTATCAAGAAAGGATGAGGATGTGGAAGAATTTCTTTGTTCCATTTATATTATCCACATGATTGGATAATAGAAGCAAGGGATGAATGGAAGAATGATGAAGAGGTGTGGAAACTCATTCAAAAACTACAGCAATATCCTAGTGCATCTAATACATTTAGCTAGAAAAATGATTCATTATGGTACAGATATTGCTTATATATTTGTAAGAATTCCCAACTCTAACAAAATATTATTTTGGAATTGCATGCCTCCCCCTTAGGAGGGCACTCAGGATTTTTAAAAACTTACCATAGGGTCAAGAAGAATTTTTTTGGGATGGCCTTAAATATGATATTCAAAAGTTTGTGATAGAATGTTTGGTTTTCCAACAAAATAAAGTTGAGACAATTAAGACCCTATATTTGTTACAACCATTAGCCATTCCAAGTCAGCATTGAGAGGAGGTCTCAATGTATTTTATCACAGGTTTACCCAAGTCTGAAGGAAAGAGCGTCATCATGGTGGTAGTTGATAGACTTACCAAGTATGCATACTTTTGTGCATTATCTCATCATTTTAAAGCCATTATAGTTGCTACTGCATTTATGGAAACAATTCAAAAGATACATGGAAGACAAAGATTATTGTAAGTGACATAGATCCCATGTTCACTAGAAATTTTTGGAAAAAATTATTTTCTTGTCTTGGTACTCAATTAGCTCGTAGTTGATCTTATCATCCTCAATTTGATAGGAAAACTGAGATAACAAACTAATGTTGTGAAGGATATCTTTGTTGCTTTGTATATAATAAACAAACACAATGGGTCAAGTGGTTACCTCTAGCTGAATGGTGGTATAACACTTCCTTCCATACTGCAACAAAAAAGACCCTATTTATGGAATTTTATGAATATCATCCACATCCATCACATCATCTTTAAGAGAAAATTCTAAGGTTCAAGCAGTGGAAGATCACATCGAGCATCAACAACAAGTTCTCCAACTCTTAAAGGATAACCTCACTATGGAGCAGAATCAAATGAAACAATAGACATATCAACATCGCAGTGAAAGAATTTTTGAAGTAGGAGATTGGGTATTTTTACGGCTACAATCATACAAACAAATGTCCCTCAAGAAATTTAAGAAGGATAATAAATTATCACCCAAGTACTATGGTCCTTACAAGGCATTGCAAAAGATTGGTATTGTGGCATACAAATTGGAGCTTCCTACATTTTCCCAAGTACACCCAGTTTTCCATGTTTCGTGCTTAAAGAAGGTTATCGGTGACAAGCTCCCAGTTCAAACAATGTTGTTAGAACTTGACGAAGAAGGAAAAAACATATTTGATCCTGAAGCAGTAACGGAAATAAGAACCCAACACCTACAAAATCAATTAATTTCAGAGTATCTCATTAAGTGGAAGAACTTATCCGTTGAAGATTCCACATGTGAGGATGATAATTTTATACAGAAGCATCCAAAACTACTCAAGCGTCGAGAACAACACTTTTTGAAGGAGAGGGGCATGTTAGGTCCCTATAATATTAGTGTATCCCCCATATTGTTATTTTTAGTGTATCCCCCTATTGGTATTGTTGTGCCCATGTATCCCCCATATTGTTATTGTTGTGCCCCATAGAAGCCCATTATTATTATTGTTGTGCCCTTGCATTATTATTTTTATGTAGGCTCTGCTTATGTTGTGAACCCTTAGACTCCTATATATACCAAGGATGTCTTATAATTTGTATCATCCAAGACTTGTTCATTTATGTAATATAAAGGAGGTTTCCTCCTTGAAGAGGATAATTTTTAATTCGTTGATCTATCTTTTCTTATGTTTTGTGAGCTAGTTGCATAACATAAGTGCACTTTATTAATGGCATAGCAACTTATCATAATGACAGGTTGTACATTGTAAGAGACTACTAAGGAGCTTAAGTGTGTTCTATAATTCTATTATTTACGCTAGCAGATTAAGCATTTGATGATTTTTATTTTTTTTGGATTTTGAAGTCTCAATCACTGTTGACAATGGGTTGCAGTTTGTGATATGGAAAAATGTGAAAATTTAAGGAATCTTTAAAGTGAATTTGATTGTGAGATGTGAATTTGTGCTTAGATTTAATTATACAGGCACTTAAGTTGTATTATTCATAGTTTAAACCTCTTATATTTTGCATATATGAAGTCCCTTTTAAGAGACAGGATGAATATGCTCTTCGTGTAGCTTCATCCGATGCAATCCAAAATTGTTCAATGACAACACTGCTCTAGACAACTGTATGGTGTGAAATGTGACATGTATTACTAAGGGAAGAATTGAGAAGCCATAGAATGTTGATATCTTATTTCAATGGGGCCCATTTACCCTTATTAAGTATGGTTTGCATGAGGTTATATATAAGTTTGATTTGCTAGGTAACGCAATCTTCTTGTATATTAATTGAAAATCCCTTGTACATTAATTCCTCTTGTAAACACTAAACTGACCATCCATCTTTAGTGTGTTTTGAATAAATCAGTTCTCTTTTATTGACCATCTTATCTTTGGGTCTATTAAGCACCTGGAAAATCAAAAACAGATTGAGATGAAAATGTCTTTATGCTTAAAAGATCTCATTATTTTCTTACACTAAGGATTTATTTTTATTTTTTTATAATTTGATTTATAAGCATGGAAGTTACACATCACATTCATATTATGGTGTTATATAACATATTCCACATATCACTTCAACATTAAGCATGGACATTACACAACTTCCTCATACTACCTCGTTATTCTCAGTGCAATGAAAAATTACTTCTTTATATATATCTTTAGTCTCAAATAACTCTTTTTCTACCAGATTGTATAATGTTTAACATGAACTTGAAAGGGAGAACTTTGTATTTGAAAATCTTCCTATCCAAAGAAATTAAGAAACATCTAATTTCCTTGCACTTTTTATGTTCACCCAGAGGGGAATGTCTTTTGCAGTCAAAAGTCCCATAAACCTTTTACATGTATTTTAACATAGAACCACATTTAAGGTATTAGGAAATCCAAAAAAATAGTTTTAACAAAATCTATGGTTGAGCATTTTGAAAATATCAAAAATATTAGTTATAATGAAAAAATTAACATTATTAATCATTTTGAAAAATAAAAGATTTTAATAATTCTAAAATTAACAATATAAATTTAAGTAAAATATTTAATCTAAATTTTATATAGAGACTTAATTTAAATTCATTTACACTTTATATGTGTGTGTGGGGGGGGGAATGAATCAATATCTTTTTTTAATGTAAATGGGGAAAAAATTGCATCTATAAAATAAGTTAACAACCCATGAAGTTTGTCATTTGTTAACTACCAAAAACTTGATTTTTTTTATAATAAATAATATATATTATCCTCACTTTCAATTAACTACTAAGTAGTATATTTTAACAACTTCAAAACATATCAAATAACTAAATAAATTTTATGTATATATTTATATTAAATATTTTATTGTACCCCTCTATAGCTCACTTAAGGAGATGTTGTCAGGTAATGCTACACTTAAAAATAATAAAATAATATTTACATTAATAAAGTGATTGAAAGTAAAAAAAAATAAATTACTTTTTAGTATGAGGAAGATATGTAATGTTTTCACCATTTAATATGGAGTTCATAGATCGCATATAAAAATAATATTATTGATACTACATGAAGTGTAATGAATCATAAATAAAATATTTCAACATCAACTGTTATATATATATATATAGATATATATATAGCTAAAACATTTTATTAGTATGTTACTTTGAACCAACATATATCCATCTTAACTCTATATCTACCAAAAGCCAATAGGAATCAAATATTTCAATATGCAAACTTTTTCTTAATTTCTAGACTTAATAGAAGTTTTCATATTGAGAGATTTGATGAGTCTCATCACTTATTAGATACAGAATTAAAATAAATTTATACTAATTTACTAAAATTTTAAAATATATATATAAATATTAAACCACACATTACTAAAAATTAATTTAATTTTAAAACATTAGCTTAATCAATTAGTCAATTTCTAATTAATTAAGAAATAAAAAATTGATAAAAATAACCAATGTTATTCTTTCATATTGCATGTACATATTGCAAGATTGACTTTAACCTAAAAATTGAGTTTGCAGCATGACAACGGCTTTGTCCTCACAGCCCAGCACTAACTGTGTTCTAGAGAAAACACCAAGCAAGTCTTTTATAAAACGAAAGGAAGAAATCACAATTTACTACAAATTATTAAGACGCCTGCCATCAAACCCTTCAAGAATTATGGGAACCCTCAACCATTGGAGCATAAGGCAAGAAAATTCTTCGAAGAGCTAACTTGATCAGGGAACATCCATATCCAAGCAAGACAAACAGTTCTTGGTATAGAATCCCTAACATCTTGACAAAAAAAAATTAGACCGTGTACAATTTGAATATGAATTGTTCCCAGAACTTCAACCAATTAAATTAACCTCCTTACAGCTGGAAGTATGTCTTCATTACCTGGATGACCTGGGTTGGTCTTAAGATGGCTAAAAGAGGGAGGTCATGCCATGAGAAAATTCTAGGAAATCCAAAGACCGGGCGTTGTCATGCCACATAGTATGCAGAAAAGGGAAAAACCCTAAGGGTTTGGGATCACTAGGTTGTAGAGACATTTTCTTTTGGAGACATCAGTGAGAATGAGGTGTGTGGCCAGGACGGTAGGTGGCTACCCTAACGACCAAGGGAATCATCACCGTGGTCCATCATGCAAATCGAATGATGATCGTTGATTATTACTACAGGGTTGATGGTGAACAATTATCAACCAAACCATATAAATGTAGCAATAATCTTTAACAAATTATCTTTAACAAAGACTCTATCAATTTGACCGCTGACAATTCTTTAATCGTCTAAAGCATGATCTGACAATACAGGAGGGCACATGTGGCACAAGAGGGAGTTCTTCTCCAAGGGAACGCCTTATGACATAATAATTATAAGGTGGATGGTAGGGATTTAAACTCCATAAAATATTCTAGAATATTATTAGTAGTAGACTGAGATGTATTTCCAAAGTAATTATGTCTTTTTTGCCCTTTTAATTAAATTCATTAATTAAAAAAGATCTCATATGAAATGAGTTATGGTTTTCTTGGGCATATGGTATTGATAAGACATAGTATTGGCCTATGGTATTGTAACAAATCCTATTTATAGATTAAGAATCTCCATGATAAATGGGGTAAATCTTTATTGTTAAGAATATTGTTACATGTTTTTTTAAATGTATATATGTTTAAGTTATATATTAATTATTTTATCGTTAATAATATGGTAGAGATGTTGTAAGGTAATGTAATGTACAGTAAATAATAATAAAAAATAAAAACTAAATAAAATAAAATAAAATATTGATGTAATATAATCTATTCCTTTTAACTTTGTCAAAATAAAGGAAAAAAATAAAAATAAAAGTAAAAATAACATTATAAAAATTAAATAAAAATAAAAATGACCCATGGTATTGATCCATGGTATTGAGAACCCATGGTATACATGTGGAATATAGCATATTTAAAGGGGGAATTAAATCAACTTAGATCCATCTTAACTCCGGATCTACCAAGTATCGAGAGGGATCAAACATCTTGAGACACAAACCTCTTTTAGAGTGAAAATAGATTTGATCCCTTTGAGTACTCGGTAGATCTGGACTTAAGATGGATATAAGATGGTAATAATAATTATTCCTAGAGACGTCCATGGGGTCTTGGATAGACGGTGATCAGGTGCTTTGTTAAGACACTCCTTGATGTGAAGTCACAGTTCAATTCCCCGCCCCAATCAAGGTGATATCTTGGACATGTTGAAGATGTAGTCCTGCCAAGCTTACAACAAAAATTAATTGTGCCTAGAGGTGTTCTCCAACCCAGTATAGTAGAGATGTCTTGCTTAACCCTAAACATAAAAGTAACCTTA
Organism: Pinus tabuliformis; assembly: GCA_031772625.1. Classification (NCBI taxonomy): domain Eukaryota; kingdom Viridiplantae; phylum Streptophyta; class Pinopsida; order Pinales; family Pinaceae; genus Pinus; species Pinus tabuliformis. The sequence continues at coordinate 232,998,247 of CM062805.1, forward strand.
TGTGAAAACATTTTTACTCCATCAAGATAAAATAAAAATAACATTAAATAAAAATAACTTCATGTATTCAGCCATGGTATTCATGTGGAATATAGCATATTTAATTGGTGAAATTAAACAAGCCTACATCCATCTTATCTCTAAATCTACCTAAGACAGGGAGGGATCAAATATCTTCAGATGCAAACCTCTTTTAGAGTGAAAATAAATTTGATCCCTCGCAAAAGTTAATATGGATCTAAGTTGGTTATAAATAAAGTTGTAACACCCCTCTAATAAAAATTTTACATATCGTTTGTTTTACTTTTACTATTGTTAAATAATAATAAAAACAAGTTACTTGGTAGTGGGTTGTGCAGGGGCCTTATAAGTATTTAGATACATTTGTTTAATATATATGTGTGTGTACATAAAAATTTGATTTGTGCAACTTATTCATAAAGCCACAGGGAAAGGCTATGCTTAGAGAGCTCACACTTGGAGAAATTGGAACAGTTAGGGGCAAGATAGTTCCTACCCGAAACTTCCCCGGGAAGAGGAGATTTTCCCAAGGGGGAGGAGGCCGAGAGGGTAGAGGGAACCTGAGGCTATCAAAGGATAAAATATTGCAAATTAGCGAGAATGAGGGACTTCGTGAGGAATTTTTGAGCTGGTTTAGCTAGTGGAATTCCAAGCTCATTGTGGATATTAAACTAAGTATGGTTGGGACCGGATAGTCATGCAGAAACCTTGTTCCAATTACTTGGTGTGAAGCAGGCTCAGGGGGAGATGCAATTGTGACTGGTCTCATAGGTTGGGAGGAGCATTTCCTTCCTTGTGGTTTTGTGGCTCAACAAATAGATGACGAAATGAAAGGAACATATAAGTATTATTGAATATGTTTGTTTCTCTCTCTAGTTGTGCACTGAAATGGGATTTGTGAAACAATGATTTATTATGGTGAATTGATGTATGTTCTATGTATATATGGTACAATGACTAGCTTGTGAGTCTGTGTAAAAGTATGGTTTGAAGGGTTGTCAAAAGGGCTGGAGTACCTTCGCAGGTTTAACAGTGGTATCTAACTCATAATCGAACCAGGGTTGGTTCCTAGGAAAGGTTAATTAAATTTACAATCCTAGATCGGTCCCAAAGTCTCTAGAATGTAAAACTGAGATGAATTTGTTAGAGGGTAGCATAGTAAAATTATAAATAAAGAACTTGAAAATTTTGATGCCTTACATATGAGTATAAAACAACACAAAATTATGATTTTCCTTTTGTGGTGAGGACGAGTTAGTCCTTGAAGCCAAGTCGGGCAACCAATAGCTCACGATAGTCTCGAATCCCCTCCAAAATTTATCCAGAACAAATAAAATGTTGTTAATGGAAGAATTGTAGTGTTGAGCAGAAGATCTCCATTGTACATAAATGAGAAAACTGCAATTACTCTGACTGTAGGGAATAAACATATAGGTAGTGGACATTGCATGAACCAGTAACCTCCATTAAATGTACTCATAAATCGGCAAGATATGAATTAAAGTAAAGGAACTCAAATCATTACGCGTGAAGAGCGGAATTAAACTGATCGATCACAACAATCAGACAAAACTGCAATAACATATAGATAGTCCTAATTTTAACAACATAATCAATATTGCAAATATAATGAAATGAAATCCATCTGAGAGATGAAGAAGATTACCAAATACTTCAATATATTACTAAAAATAAAGGTCAACATAATGTGCAGTATCCTAGAGAAGTGAAAATATATCTTCCTTTCTGAGTGTGTAACTCGAGAAACACAAATTGTAGGAACCAAGCAATTAAAATATTCATTGAACTATAATAGAAAACCATCTGAAGTTTCAGGTCCCTCAAGGTATCAATCTTTATACAAAATAAAGTGTTATAACAACGGCTATAATAATTAACCAGCCGAAAATCCATTAAACTTCTAGACACAAAACCCTAAACTAAATTCCGTACTAAGAAATAAGGGTTCTAAATATGAGGAGAGACACTAATGAAAGCAAGACTTTTGCACATAGAAAGAAGTGAATTAAGGTGTAAGTTGGTGTAAACAAGGGTAGTGTCAGCATCATAAATTGAATAACTGTAAATCCCAAAATTCGACTTGGAATTTACCTGTAGAAAATAAGAAGAAGATTAAGTTAAATCTTTACCAAATTAACCTGAGAAATTGTTGATACTGTAAAATAAAAAGGATGAGGGAAACGATAGTATCCATTTCACCTATAAGGAGCCTCAATCTCTAGGTATTCTGAAATACCAAAAATAACCCTACTTAGTGACTTCTTCAACCAAAATAAAAGTCATAAAGAAAGAAAGTAACCAATAGCGCAAATCAAAAGAACTAGTGGGGTATGCCTACTATGGATTACTTGGGTGTAGATAGACCAAAGTCAAGGTAGGAACCGAAAGCAATTTGTGAGCTGCGGTCAAAGCATGGCTATGTTGACAAGGAATATTTCGCCTGCCAAACCCTTCCTCTAAAAGGAATAATGTAGACATTAGTAACTAACCACTAAAGAAAAGAAGCAAGGCTGTAATAAGACACCAGAGGGAGAGCGCAAGGTTATACCTATTCGAAGGACCACAAAGAAAGCGAAATTTCTCATATGGATAGATAAAAAATGAAACCCTCACTGATAATTTGCAGAGCTGCTCTCTCTCTCTCTCTCCTACTAGAAACAAATAGAATGACTTCTCTCCTAACACACGGATGGGAGGCAATTACCTCTAACTGCTCTCCATCATTCTGAACCATTGATCATGTCTCAACACTCCATAATTGTTGATCTACAACTTTCACTAATAACAATGTAGTGTGGGACAACTGTGTTCCGAGGAAACTTCGAGATAATCTCTGGGGTGTCGACTTAAGGTAGAAGGGTTAAACCATGACCTATTAACCTAGGTACCCAACACCTTGCCATACAATTTATGTGTATATAAATGCCTAATGTTGACCAATGTCGATCGGAAAGTAAATATCAATTTATGTTCCACGATGAACTACTTGATTATCGTATATAGAGAATTCAACGCAGTGGGTCAAGATTAAGCTTGTTTATAAACCATGTGTAATAGATGGTAGTAAGTAGAAAAAAATGGACTATGTGTTATTAGGGTATGTTATAAGTGGTATCAAATCCAAGGTGACTACAATGTGGCCTATATTGGATCACTGTGATGTTAACAAACTTTTTGTTCTACAGAGAGAGAGAGAGATAAATGAGGAGAGAATGTGTCAGGATGCCTACTGTATCTACAGGAGTTCCAATTGGTCTCATCTCAATACTAATGCAAGGGGAAAATATAGAAATGTGGGTTCAACTAGGAGAAGAACCCAAAATTGCTATTGTTATGCTAATGGATATCGTGCAACAGTTGTAGACTAAACAGTGAAACTAAGAGCGGATAACGAAAAACTGATGAGAGACTAGGAGAGAATCATCAAAAGTTTAACAGACCATTAGAATAAGAGAAATTCAGCCCCAACTGCTGATAACATTAATTGGGGAGAATCACACTAACGAAGGGAAAATAGTCCCTCTAAAAGAAACACTACCTAGGAGTTAGAAGGTGGAAGAGGCTCAGATTCAGAAAATGAAGAATCGGGAAACACCTCCCAGGACAAGGCTCATAAGGGAGGAAAAAGACAGAAATTGGAATTACAAGGGGAGTTTAAAAAGACCAAACCCCCAACATTTGATGGAGAATATGAAGAGTCTGATGAAGCCTAATTGGTTAATATTAATAAATACTTTCAGACTTACAAATACAATGATAATTTAAAAACCCACCTGGTAATTTATCACTACAAGGAAAGGAAACGTTATGGTGGGAAGAGGTAAAAACTGTTCAAGGAGTGGATGAATAAGGAGTTACCTGGGAAAAGTTTCAACAGTAATTCAAAAATAAGTATGTAACCGAGTGTTTTTGTGATGATAAAGCCAGAGAGTTTCATGACCTTGGGCGGGGACAACTAACAATGGATGAGTATATACCCAAGTTTACCTCTTTTTTGAGATATGTTCCTTACATCTGTGAGGAAAAACCGAAGGTACAAAGTCTATAAGCAGTTTTCCCACATTTATGAAGGAGCGTTTGGAATTCGATAATCCTAAGACTATGGATGAAGTGATATGCAAGGCCCAAATTTGTTACCAATAGATGAAACAGAAAGGGGATGGTGGAAAAAGGTGGACATATAAGAAAGGAGAAAAGCATCGTCAAAAAAATAAAGGCACAAATTCTATGAATTCCAAAGGTTCATATAAAAACCCACAAAACAAAGGTTCAGATAGGAGTAGCAGAAAGCTAAGTCACAAAATGAATAAAAAATAACCGAGAAGTCTAAGAAATTCGAGTTCGAATTATCTGCAAGACCTCCAATACATTGTTGGGGATGTGGGGAGCCTCATTATATTAAGAATTGCCCCTACTAAAGAAGAACAGAGAATAAAACATACATCCAAGAGGCATATATAGTAGGGGAAGTTGCAAGAATTCTACTGAAAATTAATGCGGCGTTGGAAGATCATCAAGAAAAGTATCAACCATCAACGGTAGAATTTGAAGGTAAAATTTTTAACCAAGTTGTGTCTGTTTTAATTGTCCCTGGAGCTAGTTTAACTTATATAAGCCCTAAGGTAGTTGAAATATGTCAATTACAAACAAATAAATTTAGGAACCCCTGGCTGGTGCAATTAGCTACAGGAGTGAAGAGAAGAGTTATGGCTAAGGTAAATAATTGTGTTGTCCTATTGGCAGATCAACTAATAACAACAAACTTGAATATCTTTCCCTTAGGATCATGTGATGTGTTAATTGGCATGGATTGGCTTGAGAAACATTGGTCTCCGGTAAATTCCAAAGAAAAAACTATTAGTTTCCTTAATGAAGAAGGGATTAGACAATAAAATCAAGGAATTAAAGGACCCCTAAAACTAAGAGAAACTAATGCTTTGCAGCTAGCAAAATGTATCAAGAAAAGGTGTCTGATTTATGCGATACAAGTGGGATATACTAATTCTAAGGAAAAGAGTGCTACTTTAGAAAGCTTACCCATTGTGCAATAATTTGTGGATGTATTTCCAAAAGAGATTCTGGGTCTACTGCCTAAATGGGATATAGACTTTACTATTGAATTAATTTTGGAAGTTTCTCTGGTGTCAAGAGCACCTCATGATCTAGGTGGATGTTGGTGGCCACCCACCTATCTCACTTGGACCCCCACAACTATCTCTTTCAGTTTTTCAGTTTCCTTATTTGTAGCAGCATAATTTACTATTTTTAGTAGTTTTTCGGGTCTTGCACTTCCGGAGCCATTTTGAGGCCCTAAACGACGTTTTTTGAGAAATTTGGGAGCAACATGGGTCCATCAACCAATGTTTCTCTTCCCAAAGTTGTATTCCTTGGATAGATCTTTCTAACGAGATATTGTGCGCGTCGAACGGAGATCGTATGCCAAAGTTACAACCCCGGGAAGTTGATGTACCAATTTGCCCGAAACGAGGCCCACAGTTTGGTGTTTCATCTCCTAGGGTTAGGTTTTTGGATGTTTAGGGTTTTCCATTGTTTCTCAATGATAAATAGGCCTTCGAGCCTCATTGTAACATAGTTTAGAGGCATGTAGCCACACATCTCTTCTCAGAGATAAACTACCATCGCCCTAGCTAGTTTATTTCCATTTTTGTTTGTAAGCATATTTCAGTATTTTACATTAATGAAATGAAGCATTATTTCCGTTGCATCTCTCTGTTTATGGTTATCTTTGTAATTTGTTGCGTTCCTACTTAAATCCAGATCAGTGGTATCAGAGTGGGTCTGCTCTTTCTCTATTTTTCTTTGCATGTCCCCAACGAGGTCGGGATATAAGGAGTTAGGGCTTGAACTAGTCGAACCTTTGCAAGACCAACCTCGCAAATCCCAATGACCTCCCATGGCGGATGAAAAGAAAGATAAGGGGGCAGGATATCCTATCAAAATCTTGCTCGAAGAAGCCCTCGAATAGCAAAGGAACGTGATGATGGACAGCTTTGCCTAGATCCTTCAGTGGCTACCCAGAGGCGACGCATCGGCTTCCAACAAATACTCTAGAAATACCACACCCTTTAAGGTACATGTTAATTTTGAAATTCCCATATTCAAGGGTCAGATAGACATAGATGCTGTAGATAAATGGTTAAATATGCTAGAGGGTTATTTTTATGTTCATGATTTTTCCAGTCAGGAAAAGATTTTTTTCGCTCTTCTCAAAGAAGCCCCCCACGTCAAGGACTAGTGGGAAACCTACTGCGAGCATAAGGATGAAAGTTCATGCTCACTATTTTTAGCCACACCCAATTGGAATTCATTCTGGGATGCCATTAAAGAGCAGTACTACCCTATCAAAAGCTATGAGGACAAATACATAAAGTGGACCACGTTGCGGCAAGGAAGGGACCAAGATGTGCCATAGCTCACAAACATTTTTCATACGCTTTGCACACAGTTGGGTATCAAGTATTTTGAGCTACATTTGGTACTCAAATACCGCGGCTGCCTACACAGATACATCCAGGATGAGATGGAGTTCCTGAACATCTCCTCACTCGGCACGACATACCGATACGTTGTCAAAATCGAGCAGAAGTTCAAACAAAAGAAGCGAAACTTTGGATCTGTGAATCCAAAGAAAGGGAAAGGCTTCCCCAAATTGTAGAACCAAGGACAAAGCCAAGAGGGGGTAACCCAAGACAACCCATCAAAGCCACAAGAAAAGAACAACACCATGAATTCGAAGGACACAGGAAAGTGGTGTGAGTTCCATGAGAGCCCCACTCACAACAGAAGTGAGTGTCAGACCAAGCAGTCGCTGGTGGCCGAGTTGAAGGCTTTCGAATCAGATGCATGTTCCGACCCTAAGTCAGAATCCGACAAGGGGAATGACAAAGGGAAGCAGATCATTGACGCGGAGCCCAATGCCACTGTTGCCATCGCCATGATCCAGAATAATGAGCTCGAAGATCCAGAGGAGGGGGAGCGTCTTTTCCACTCACAGATGTGGGTGAAGGATTCACCGCTGCAATTCATTGTTGACAGTGGGAGCCAAAAGAACCACATTTTAGCAGTGGTCATGAAGTGATTGGGCCTACCAACTACACCACACTCGCAGCCATACAGTATCGGGTGGCTTCACTAAGGAAAAGATCTCAGAGTTTGCCAGAAATTTCGTCTTCCTTACAGCATCAAACCCTTCACAGACGAGGTATTGTGTGATGTTGCACCTCTGGATGTTTGTGATGTATTATTAGGCCAATTATATTTTTGGAGGCGACATATTGTGTATGAGTCAATGCCTCACGCTGTCATTATTTCTTAGTGTAATTCATTATACAGGATACCGGAGGTAGCCCCACCTACCGCCACCTCTTTGATCACTGCTAAGAAATGCAGCAAGCTCATCTCCCAGATGAGGAAATTCATTTTTTGTCTGGTTCACTCCCAAAGTAAGGGGAAGATCATTGCCACATCCATGACCCCCACGAAGGGTTCCTCCACGCAGCAGAAACACCAACAAAGGATACGGTCAAGACAAAACATAGGAACAACTTCTCCTCACCCACACAAGTTTCAGGTGGCCGACAAAGTTTGGTTACATCTGCAGAAAGAACGCCTTACAAGAGCCCATCAGAAGCTCAGACCACTCCGACATGGTCCTTACAGCATTACCAAGGCTATGGGAAACAATGCTTTGGAGCACAGCATTCCTCCATTCCTTCACTTGCACTGAGTGTTCAATGTGGAATGCCCTCGACCATGCTTCCCACCATTATTGGACACATCAGAGATTGCAGAACAGCTCACCAAGGACCAAGTTCAGCAGATGGAGGAACTCAACGCAATGGGGATGATTGCTTCCTAAGGGGGGAGGAATGATCCGGGTGGATTTTGGTGGCCACCCACCTATCCCAATTGGACCCCCACAACTGTCTCTTTCAGTTTTTCAGTTTCCTTATTTGTAACACAATTTACTATTTTTAGCATTTTTTCGGGTCTTGAACTTCCAGAGTCGTTTTGAGGCCCTAAACGACGTTTTTTGAGAAATATTTCTCTTTCCAAAGTTGTAGTCCTCAGATAGATATTTCTAACGAGATATTGTGTGCGTCAAATGGAGATCGTATGCTAAAGTTACGACCCCAGGAAGTTGATGTACCAATTTACCCAAAACGAGGCCCACAGTTTGGCGTGTCATCTCCTAGGGTTAGGTTTTTGGATGTTTAGGGTTTTCCATTGTTTCTCAACAATAAATAGGCCGTCGAGCCTCATTGTAACACAGTTCAGAGGCATGTAGCCACCACATCTCTTCTTAGAGATAAGCTACCATCACCCTAGCTAGTTTATTTCCATTTCTGTTTGTAAGCATATTTCAGTATTTTACATTAATGAAATGAAGCATTATTTCCACTGCATCTCTGTTTTTATGGTTATCTCTGTAATTTGTTGCATTCCTACTTAAATCCGGATCACCTCACCATGTGAGTATTCCAGAGCTTACTGAGCTAAAACTACAGTTGCAAGAGCTATTGGATAAAAAGTACATCCACCTAAGTGTGTCACCTTGGGGAGCCCTTGTATTATTTGTTAGGAAAAAGGATGGTACCTTGAGGCTTTGCATTGGTTATAAACAACTAAACAAGCTAACAGTCAAGAATAAATACACTCTACCCCTGATTGACGATCTGTTTGATGAGGTAAAGGGAGCTACAGTGTTTTAAAAAATTGACTTACGATACAAACATCATCAAATTTGAATCAAGGAGGAAGATATATGTAAAACTACCTTTAGAACCCGCTACGGGCACTTTGAGTTCGTCATCTTGCCTTTTGGGCTTACTAACACCCCCACAACATTCATGTGTCTTATGAATAACATCTTCCATGAATATCTTGATAAATTTGTATTAATATTTATTTATGATTGCCTCATTTACTCAAAAAATATTGAAGAGCACAAAAGGCATCAGCAAATTGTACCGTAAACTTTGTGAGAGCATCAACTGTATGCTAAGTACAACAAATGTGAATTTTACAAGGACCGAATTCAATATTTGGGACATGTCATTTCCCAAGAAGGAATAGTTGTGGATCCAGAAAAGATTAAAACCATCATGGAATGGCCTGTTCCCCATAATGTAGTAGAGATTAGATACTTTTTGGGGTTGGTTGTTTACTACCGTCATTTCATTGAAGGATTTTCCATAGTAGCCTACCCTCTTACCTCCCTATAGAAGAAAGGGAAGGCTTTTCAGTGGATGAATGAATGTAAAAACAACTTTGAACAACTGAAACATTTGCTTACCACAATTCCCATTTTAAGGATTGCAAACCAAGAGAAAGAATTTATGGTTTTCATGGACGCGTGTAAGGAAGGTGTCCGAGGAGTTTTAATGCAATAAGGTAGAGTAGTAGTCGAAAATGTGGCAGCACTATTTTCTTGGGAAGAAGTTCATATTGATGACTGAGCACAGTAGCTTAATCAACTATTTTAAACAGCCCAATCTAAATGCACAACAAGCAATATGGGATGCCTTTTTGAGTGAATTTGATTTTGAGATTAAACACCTAAAGGGCAGGGAAAACTAAGTGGCTGATGCCTTAAGTAGAAAATTGCACTTTTTATATGAAATTTCATTCAACCAAGTTAAAACTATATTTACATGACATATTAAAGATGTTGGCCTAAGGGATCCAAAGAACCCATTTTTGTGGCAGCAAGCAAAGTTACAGAACATCAAGGAGAAATAGTTAGGGTATGATGTTGATGAAAATGATATGTTGGTTTATAGGGGCAGACTTTATGTTCCTAACCAACAAAGTTTGAAGCAGTTAATTCTGAATGAAATGCACAAAATCCCTTATGCCACTGATCCTACCTATCAAAAGTTAATCACTGCTTGAAGAAAGAATTATTTCTGCCTCGTATGAAAACAAAAGTAGCATAATATCTAGTGAAGTGCCTAGAGTGCCAATAGGTGAAGGTTGAGCATCAACATCCCGCAGGATTGATGCACCCCTTGCCCATTCCTGAGTGGAAGTGAGAGGTTATCACACTTGACTTTATTACTGGTCTACCTAAATCTAGAAGGAAGAATGATTCTATAATGGTTGTAGTAGAAAAATTGAGTAAGGCTGCACATTTTATACTAGTGCAATCCACTTATAAGATAGTGCATATTGTTGATATTTTCATGAGAGAATTTATTTGATTGCATGGTCAGCCTAAGATAGTAGTATCTAACAGGGATGTGAAATTCACATCTGCCTTTTGGAAGGCCTTGTTCACTAGACTAGGTATGCAAGTATAGTTCAATACTGCATACCACCCTCAAATGGATGGATAGACTGAATGATTGAACCAATTTCTGGAAGATATGCTAAGAATGTATGTAACGAAACAACCAACTAAATGGGAGGACTACCTCCATTTGGTGGAGTTCACTTACAAGAACAACTACTATGCTTCGTTGAAAATGAGTCCATTTAAAGCATTGTATGGATGTAGATGCATAATGCCTATTGACTGGAGTGGTCATGAAGATAAAATCATGTTAAGAACAAACACGCTAAAGGAAATGGAAATTGCAGTGAGGATGTGAGAATGAATCTAAAATCTATACAGGACAAACATAAAACCTATGCAGATAAAAGGTGAAGTTATCGGGAATTTCAAGTGGGTGATCATGTGTATGTGAGGGTCAAACCCAAGAAGAGAACTTTGCAATGGGGAGGATGTGCAAAGCTATCCCCCCCACCCCTTTTTTTGCATCCCTTTTTAGATCCTTGCCCACATTGGGCCTGTATCTTATCAATTAGCCTTACCTAGTCACATACCGGTGCACAATCTGTTTCATGTTTCACTATTGAAAAAGTATATCTACGATCCTAGACATATAATTAGCTAGCAAGATATACAAGTAAGTGATTGATAAAGTAAAATTATATGAATAGTTATTAATAATTATTAGTTGAGTAGGAACTAATAATGTTTTTTTTAATTGTGACCAGGTCAAACCCCTACGTAAACTAGATCAAAGAGAAGTAACGTTGCGGAAGTGAGTTATCAACCTAGTTAAAGTGCAATGGAGAAACTTTAGCCTTGAAGAGGCTACTTGGGAAGATGAGAATTTTATGAAAGAAACTTATCCCAACCTATTCTGAGGATTAGGAAAACACAGGGATAATGTTTCGCTCAAGGGGTGGGGGGTGGAGTTGTAACAACCCCTAGTAAAAAATTTACTTGTCGTTTTTTTTTAATTTTATTGTTGGTAAAACAAAAAATTACTTGGTGGTGTGTCATGTAGGGGCCTTATAGTTATTTATATACATTTTTTAATATGTATATATGTGTGTGTGTGTGGGTGTACATCAAAATTTGATTTATGCATCTTATTCATAAAGTCGCTGGGAAAGGATATGCATAGAGAGCTAACACCTGGAGGTAGTTGGAACAGTTAGGGCAAGGTGGTTACCTGCTCGAAACTTCCCTAGGGAGAGGATATTTTCCCAAGGGGGAGGAGACCGAGAGGGTAGAGGGAACCTAAGGCTATTAGAGGAGAAAAGTCTGCAAACTAGCGAGAATGAGGGACTTGTTGAGGAATCTCTGAGCTGGTTCAACCAGTGGAATTCCAAGATCACTGTGGATCTTAGACTAAGTCTAGTTGGGACTAGATAGTTGTGAAAAAACCATGTTCCAATTACTTGGTGTGAAGCAGGCTCGGGGGGAGACGCAGTTTTGAATGGTCTCACGGGTTGGGAGGAGACTTGCCTTCGTTATGGTTTTGTGGCTCAACAAATCGATAACGAATGAAAGGAACATATAATTATTATTTAATTTGTTTTTTCTCTCTCTAATTGTGCATTGAAACGGGATTTGTGAAATATTTATTTATTATGGTGGAATTAGTGTATGTTCTATGTATATCTAGTACAATAACTGGATTGTGAGTCTGCGTAAAATTTTGGTTTGAAGCCTTGTCCAAAGGGTTGGAGTGCCTCCGTAGGTTTAATAGTGCTATCTAACTTAGAATGAAACTAGGGGTGGTTCCTGGGAAAATTCAATTAAATTGATAGCCCTAGATTGTTCCCCAAGTCTCTAGAATGTAAAAATGGGACAAATTTGTTAGAGAGAAGCATAGTAAAATTATAAATACATACCTTGAAAATTATGTAGAAATTCCTTGTAGATTCAAACTGCTAATTCTAATTTACTAAAACAATAGACTTGAATATACTCTACTCATCAGTGGAAACAATTAATCGATCGAGAAATCACGAAGCATATAAGAGAAAGAATTCAATCAACACATTACATAATGATTTCCTAGGGAAATTCATAACTAAAAACTCTTGTTATCTATATATTGCATTATTCAAAAAATATGAGAAGATTACAATGCTTTTCTCAAGCCCGAGCAACCTTTGCACTATCTCTATCTGTCTCACAACTTCCTAGACAAGCCTTGGCCAATACTTAACCAATTTTATTCTTGCCAAAGTCCTTATTTCCTTGCGATGTTTCCTTGGGAATTAGCCCCTATTAATTAGGGAAATTCCTCAATTGGAATTTCGCAATCCATCATAGGCCTTCCTCTGACTGCATGCACCACCTGTACAATTTGGATGATTATACAACTGATAGTACACTGCCCTTGAACTCTAATCTCAACTGGGTAACTCTCAAATCACACATGCATGAGTTATTTATGGATGAATTATCAGTTAACTGGTTGAACACATGAAGCAACACCTCACTATTAGACCTCCTACTAGTTCCTGCAACAATTGGAACTAATTTAACTAACTTTAAATCAGTTAAACTGAATTGATTAATTACAACTCAAAATAAACATGACCATGTCTCTTATAAAGTAGGAGACACTCTACATGACTCAAGTTAGACCCTCAACTCAAATTAACTAAACCAACTAATTCAAATTAACTTAGTTAACTCGTACAAGTTGTCTTGTGATGTGGAATTACAATTTTTCTCCTAATTCAATTCAAGGGAAAATTAAATCAGGATTTTCTTGTTGCATTTTCAACACTCCCTCCCAACAAGAAAGGTATTATTAGATACCCCAATCCTACCTCTATGGAACTCGAATTTTAATCTTAAGAGTGCCTTAGTCAAGATGTTTGCATCCTATTCCTATTTAGGAATGTATTCGAGCAACATGATTCTCTTCTATACACAATCTCGTAGATGGTGATACTGGATGTCGATATGCTTGGACCGATCATGAAAAACTGGATTCTAAAAGAGTTTGATACAACTTTGATTATCACATTAAATCATTGTAGGATCCATCTGTTGACCAAATAACCCAACAAGGATCTTCCTCATCCAGATAGCCTCACAAGCTACTTGACTAGTAGCCATGTACTCTGCTTTTGCTGAAATGAGTGCAACTAATCTCTACTTCCTAATGTACCAAGAAATTGTTGTCGACCCAATACTGAAGATTCCCCCTGATGTGCTCTTCCTACCTGATGGACTCCCTGCCAAATCTGCATCTGTGAAGCCTTCAAGCTTCACTCCTTTGTCCATTTGTACCAAAGGCCAAACTGAGTGGTGCCTCTGAGGTATCTCAACACATGTTTAGATGCCTTCCAATACAATTTGGTTGGCTTAACCATACCTTGACTAAGCTAGTTAACTGCATAACATATGTCTATTCGTGTGTTCACCCAGTACATAAGTGAACCCACGAGCTTCATGTAAATGGTAGCCTCTCCTACTTCACCTAGAGTAACATCTTCCTTCCTCCAATTCCCTGCTAGAGTAGTCTCCATGGGTTTGTTTCTCTTCATGTAGAACTTATTCAATATCTTGTTGGCATACTTGCCTTGAAAGACAAACAATTCCCCATCTCCTTGTCATACTTCCATACCAAGGAAATGATGCATGATCCCCAAGTCCTTCATCTCGAATTATCTTGCAAGGTCCTCTTTGCCATATTTGAACAACTTCTCATAACCTGTTAGAATTAAATCATCGACATATAATACTGTAATCAATAATTTAACTTCAACCACATTATGGTAAAGGTTTGCATCTACTTCACTTTTGGTGAAGTCCAACCTGGTGAAATAGTTGTCGATCCTAGTGTACCAAGCATGGGGTGCTTGTTCAATCCATGCATCGTTCACTTGAGTCTGCACACATGCAACTCTCTATTGAAGGTCTCAAATCCTTTTGGATTCTCTATGTACACCTCTTCCTCAATCACTCCATTGAGGAAGGTTGTATTCACATCCATCTGATGTATCTTCCATCCCATCTACATTGAAAGTGATAGAATAGATCTTATTGAAGAGTACCTTGCTACTGGAGAAAAAGTCTCCTTGTAATCAATTCCCTCCACTTGAGAGAACCCCTTAGCCACAAATTTGTCCTTGTGTTTCTCGACAATCCCATTTGCTACTTGCTTCACCTTTTAGATCCACCTGGAGCCTACCACAGACTTGTCCTCTGTTGGGTCCCTATAATACTAGTGATTACCCCATTACTATTGTAGTTATACCCCTTATTTATATTGTTGTGCCCCTATTACCCCCATATTGTTATTTCTGTGCCCCATAGAATCCCTCTATTGTTATTTTTGTGGCTTTATATTATTATTGTTAGGTCGGCTGGATTATATTGTGACTCCTTAGACTCCTATATATAGAAAGGAGGTTTTTTCATTTGTATCATCCAAGAATTGTTCATTTATGTAATGTAAAGGAGGTTGCCCCCTCGAAGAGGCTGAATTCTAAGGCGTTGATCTATCCTTTCTATCTTTTCTTGAGCTGGTTTCATAACATTTGGTATCAGAGCTTTGGATTCTAGGGTTTCGCTGCTCCAAACAGGTCATCGTGGCATTTTCGCTATAACTTTTTTTCTGTGAAATTTCAGAAGTCACAAAAAAAAACCCATTTGAGAAGAAATCACGCTAAACCTTGGGTCTGAATTTCAGAGCTTTTCGCGCGATATTTGCGGAGATATGATCTGAGGAAGTTGGTCTTTTTGCAGATTCCTGAATTACATTCAAAACAGGTGACCTGGGGAAAATCATCATAACTTTCTCTCTGGGGATCGGATTGAAATTTCGTAAGAAGGTACAGAAAGAAGACGGACTGTAGTTTCTTGTATGTGTGTTTCAGATTCAAAGGTTGAAACAGTGACTCGTGGCACGTCATACAAGTTCGCTCTACTGAACTAGTCTAAAAGCAAGTCACTGTGGGAGATTTCACATAACTCTTCCTTGGAGAATCCAATTTGGCTCAGACTTGTGGCATTGGAAAGAGGACGCAGAAGGCTACTACAGATCACAATTTCAGAACTGGATGATCCGAAATTACAGAGATACATCAGATTCAATATCAGGCTTCTATAAAGTGAAAAAAGGTGTGTAGTATTTTTTTAAATTTTTGTGTAACCTTGGTTTAACGGAATTCAAAGGGCATAGTAAAGAATTATTATCGGTAACTGATGCCCCGAGGAAAGAAAATGCAAACACCTAGTAAGGAACTTGAAAGCTCTAGCATGACTCATGAATAAGAGGAAGAAATGCTACATGATATATCAAAATTACAAGAACAAGTGCAACAAATGTCACGCTCACAAAAGCTAACAGAAGCTAAGATAAGTGGCGTGGAATCTAAGATAAATGGCGTGGAATCTAAGATAAAGGGCATGGAAGCTAAGATGGATGATTCAAAGATAGATTTGAAGAGAGACATGGCAGATTTGAAGATAGATTTGAAGACAGACATGGAAGAATTGAAGAAGTTGCTACAAGAAAGGGTCACTAATGGTGAAAAGGTAGTAAAGGAAACTCATGATGAGAACAAAAGAAATGTTAATCATGATTCCATAGATGCTAATGTTGGATCAAAGAATCACCATATTCCAAAAATCGATATGAGGAAGTTTGATGGCAAGGATCCCGCCACATGGATATTACAGATGGAGCAATTCTTCGATCTCAATAATGTGCAAAACGCACAAAAGGTACGTATGGCAACTGTATATTTGGAACCAAATCAGTTTGTATGGTATCAATGGCTTTGCTCTCGTAAACAATTTATCACTTGGGCAATTTTTATGGAAGAATTGATAGCACATTATGAAGATACAAAAAGCAACACTTTTTTTAGCCAATTGATAAGTCTCAAACAAAAGGGTTCAGTAATGGAGCACATTGAGGAGTTCCAAAAATTGAACATAAGGGTAAAAGATATTCCAGAGGAGCATAGGATTGACGTGTTCATAGGGTCTTTAAAGGATAATATCCAACATGATGTTCGCCTTTGGGAACCTGATTCATTAGAGAAGGCATTCAGGTTAGCAAGAAAAATGGAAAGCAAAATTATGGCAACTAGGAAGAATACCACTCACAACTATAAAGACGGAAGTGTTGTTGCCCCTAGTCTTCCACAACCTATAAGGTTGACACCACAACAATTGGAAGAAAAAAGAGCAAAAGGGCTTTGTTACAGTTGTGATAGCAAATACACTAAAGGTCATAAGTGTGCTGAGAAGAAATTATTCTACATAGATTGTGAAGAGGAAGAAGAAAAGGAGCAAGAAAGGTCAAAAGAAGAAGATATACTCCAGGAACAAAGCCTAGATGAAGAAAAAATAAATCTGACCATATCTTGCAATGCATTGGTAGGAATTACCACTCCTAGAACCATCAAGATAGAAGGACAAATCAAGAAGAAAAAGGTAATAGTGTTGATTGATTCAGGAAGCACCCACAATTTTATTCATTGTAGGGTAGCAAAAGAATTGAATTGCTTCCTATATCCAGCACCAGAGTGTCAAGTGATGATTGCAAATGGAGGAACAATAAATTTCTCTGGAAAGTGCCATAATATCAAGCTATCCATGGGAGAATATGTATTGACTAGCCCAATGCTTTCCATTCCAATGGGAGGTGCTGATGTTGTACTAGGAGTCCAATGGCTACAATCCTTGGGTACAATAGCTTTTAATTTTCAAGAACTTTTCATCAAATTTTCTACGAAAGGAAAGGAAGTTGAATTAAGGGGTATTGCAGGGAAACCAGGAAAGATAATCAGCTCTAATGGCATGACAAAGCTTCTAAAAAGGAGCAAAAAGGTGTAATTGCACAATTATGTTCGCTAGATGTTTCCACATTGGAATCATCTATTTCTCCAGATCTCCAAAAAGTCCTGGACAATCATTCCAAGGTATTTGAGACTCCAAAATGTCTCCCACCTATGTGTGATCATGATCATGCTATTCATCTGATTCCAGGAAGTGTTCCTCCAAACATCAGGCCGTACAGATATCCCTATGTCCAAAAAAGTGAAATTGAACGTATGATTGCAGAAATGCTAGAGGCTGGTATAATTCAACCGAGTCAAAGTTCTTTCTCAGCTCCAGTAGTATTGGTGCACAAGAAGGTGTTGTGCTCTACAACAACCCCCCATTTCATATCATTTTTATTCACAAAACTATAATATGAAATGGGTCCCTTTTTATTTTAATTGGTATCAACTTTGTATTATTCAAAAAGGTCCGAAAACAAAATAAAAACATTACAAAAACCTTTTGACAAACCAATTATTTGGTCTTATAATATAAATAATTAATCTTTTATCATTGCGATCAGGCGATCGCATATCGCAATGACAAAGGAGGCATAACTTAAAGACCCATTGGTTTTCTCCGACGTGACAACATGCAATAGGCTATCGGATATCGGCAATAATAAGTTTCCATAACAAAAATGCCTTTCGCTCCAAGGCGATGCGATAAAATGCCTTTCGCTCCGAGGCGATGCGATAAAATGCCTTTCGCTCCGAGGCGATGCGATAAAGTCCCTTTCGCTCTGATGCGATGCGATATCGCTATCGGCAATCGAAGATGTACCATGCATGCTTTTCATAGTGCTCAATTAATACTCCTGATGCGATGCGATATCGCTATCGGCAATCGGAGATGTACCATGCATGCTTTTCATAGTGCTCAATTAATACTCCCGATGCGATGCGATATCGCTATCAGCAATCGGAGATTCCAAAAGGAATCAATATAACGAATTAAGTTTTCCCCCGACGCCCGATTGCCATAAAGCCAAACGTGAAAACTTCAAAGAATTGTTAAAGCGGGGATATTACGATCAATTCGTATTAAAGGCCTCCTCTTCCAAACAGTGATTCACCTGCGCTCAACCGCCAAAATATCCAAGGCACGCTTAAACAAATCATTCGGCCAATAAAACGATATGATGGGCATTTAAAGGATTGGCAGGTTTTAACGGCCATTTAATGAAATAGTAAGCTTAAAAATCTTTTCACAGATTGTATCCGCGGCCACTTTAAGTTAATCCTTCATCATGCATTGATCAATATATCTCGCTCGTATTTGGTTTTCGCTACCAATTCTCTGTGTTACGCTCATTTTCACTCCTGTGCAAAACTCTTCCGAAGTAATAGATTCAAGTAGAATGGGGAAGAAGTCTAAGAAAACTGCAATCGCTTCCGCTTCGCCAGCCACAGGACAAGTCATCGCTGATCCAGGAACTAAAAAGAAAGGGTTGATATCTGATACTACATGTTCAGGACTCGGCAGAACTACTTGGCAAAGTACTTATAATTTGATTGAGGCCGAAGAACCAGAGGTGACAGCAGTACAAGCCACAGCAGATACCAATCGAAAATCTGATGCTACTTTGAAGGACTTAGCCGACTCTTTCCTTCATCGGATAGCGGCTCGGGAACAAATTCTCCCATATACGGATGTAGTGAGGTGGGCAATTGAGGAAATCTCAATCACAGATAGAACCTTCTGCACCAGAGATGGGAGAATCTTCGGTTCATTTCAGGCTAATGATTTGAGGAAAATGTATCATTTGCATGCGCCAGAGAAGAAGTACAACAAGGCATTCCTGGAGAAATTCTGAAATGAGAACGAAACTGAATCCGAACCCATTCAAGATTGGAGGCAAAATCCGGCAAAACACAAGCATGAAACTTCCGGTAAGTACTCTGTTGATTCCCTATGTTCTCCTTATTGTTATGCTGGGATAATGATGTGTAGATTGTGGGGGTTGCACGATTCCGCTAATTTCACTATAGAAATGGTTCCCTTGATGGAAGCAGCGTGTAATAGTGAAATAATGGATTGGGCAACTATACTGTCAGATAAGCTAGCAACAGCAGTTCTTGATTTTAGAACCAAAACCCGTGTCACCGAAAGGCTTATTCCCCCATTCTACTACAGTGCTTATATACTAGACACCCTGTGTTTTAATTCTGAATTTCCTGTGCTCGACTGGAGGTGGACTTCACAAGACCCCATGCCTATTCACATATACCATCAGAAATTGTGGAAAACTTCCTATAAGCACCATTTATACCAAGTCTGTAATGGCTTCATGTTACCCATTCATTACTCTATTTTTGATAAACCTGCTCCCAAGATTTCCTACCAAGCAAGGATTGATTTGACATCAATAGGAAGATGGTTCGGAGAGGAAAAATTTACTTATATAAGAATTTTCGGCAGCCAAGCCGAACCTCATGTCCTTCCTTTGTACATACCTAATAAACTGCTGGCGAGGGAGATAGCCTATCAGATTATCTCCGAAGGAGTTACACAAACTCTAAAGAAAAATAAGAAGCAGGTCTGGCCCTCTTTTCCTCTGAGATGTGGTGTCTACACGTTGCATGATTTCAAACATGCAGAGAAAGAATCTACAAATATGAAGTCATTAACTCTAGCAACTCTCCCTAATAGGCGATTTGATCCCAACAAAGTTGCCTATAATGCACTTGAACAGGCCAAATTGATAAAGTTTGATCATAAAGAAGATAAGTTTGATGACCTGTTCTCCTCAGCTGAGTCGATGTCCCAAGTTAAATTGTTGGCCATAATGGAATACAAAGATGAAGGGTTAGTTGAATTCAACAAACTTAGAGAACAGAGGTTGCAAACTCTGCCTCTAGATCTGTTAGCAACAACCCCAGCAACAGAATCAAGTGAGCTTGAACAGTGACATACTAAGGAACCTCCGGTTACATCAAAAGAACAGGAGAAAGTGCAAGAGGAAACCCAGACGAAAGAGCAGGAACAGAGCAGCATAGAGGTGAATGTAGATACTCAAATTGACCCAAAATTGCTCCAGGAATGGCAGCAATTTGATTCAATTATCAATAATCTTGAGTGCTCAAAGGACACTGAAACATCAAAAGCAGCAGATACACAGGAGACCACTTCAAAACAGGTTCCAAGTGGAACCAATGGCCTACCCAGTTCGAAAGAAGTAGAGATAATCCCAAAGGATCCCTCTGATTAGATTATTTTGCAAATAGAAGAAATTCCTCCCTTGGATGTCTTCTATAGCCCAAGACACAAAGCTGTGGTAAAACGACAAAGGAAAAGGAGAAGGACTGATCAACCTTCCCTATTCCCAGAACAAACGGTGACGGGCAATGTGGTTTGGAAGGAGGAATTTGACCCCTCTGACGACCTAACAAAACTATCACAATATGCTGGAGCCTATTCGGCAGCAACAATAGACAAGGCATCAGAGGTGAGTCTTCTATTAAAAACAAAAGACGAGGAGATCTTTTCATTGCAAGTGCAACTATCAGAAGCACAGCAGAAGGCGGAGCAGGCAGAACGACAATTGTTAACCAACAGCAAATAAATAATCAATTAACTCAACAATTGCAGGAAGAGAAACAGAGGATTGATCACAGTGCAGTCCAAAAGCAGAAAGAGTTGTCAGAGGCATTGGCACAACTGAAGGCAGCGAATGAACAAATGCTGAAGTCAAAAGATGAGCAGATTGCTCAACTATCAGCCCAGCTAGAGAAGACAAAGAATCTTCCACAGATAGCCGAATTCAAAGCAGAGGCATTATAGATAAATAAGGCATTAATAACACAGATCAAGCTTTTATGTCAACAAATCGTCCAGGCGGAACCATTATGCGATTTGACGACATCAATAAGTGAAAAATCAGAAAAAGCTAGAACAGACTTGGAGCAAGCTGATGAAACATTAACTAATTTTCTTGAGTGGCAAGATACCGATCAGGGACAGGCGGCTAATTTACCAAAGATTTTAGAATCACATAAGGAAATATTACTTACAGAATGGCAGTCCCAATTAATGAAAGCAGAGAGAGCAGTTTCAAGATGCAAATCAACCACAAGTAATTTTGTTGAATTGGTTAATAATACTCTCTACTTGTCTAACATGATTTCCCAATGCACTCCAGGTAAATTGACAGCGGCGAAAACATTGGAGCAGTCATCTTATCCTGAACTAGAGAAAAATGGGAGATTAATCGCAGGAATTAACAGTTTGACATGGGACGCCTATTGGTTCTTCTTAGTCAAACCACATAGCCAGAGAGCCGCCCTCAAATGCCTTACAGATGCAATCGGGTATATCATTCTCGATATTCAGGATGCCACCTATGCCGCCCAACTCAACTCTCGCCTCAACAGACCGCCCGAAGTGGAGCCAATGCTTGCGATATGTCAGCTCAGGTTTAAAGGCAAACAGCCTAAATGATGATTCATGCTGCCGACTTGCCAGATTGCTGTGGAGGAGATATTCAAGATCAATTGATACCAATTAAGTAGGATTTCAGTTTCATAGATAGTTAGCTTAATTAAGTATTTATAGACCCTTTCATTGTATTTGGAAAGGGTCGTAAGTTTTGTACCTGACTTAAAGCTTGAAGTTGCACTACTGTACTTCAGGCATATTCTTTTATAAAACTGGACCAATTATTCTGATTTTGGCAAGGAAGCTTTTATGCGAATGTGCACTACTGTCTTTGTTTGAAAGTATTTCTGAGTCGGAAGAAGAATCTCAAATAGCGATTGATATTGGGAGTGACTCGCAGCTCATATGGTACTATTATCTATGTCTGAATTCATTCTTTTTATATGAATTGTCATTTGATCGCTTTTGCTATTATCAGATATATGTATGTGTTTTAACAGCATTCTTTATTCCTTCCACTATTGGATGTTTATAATATGCTTTTCTTTTGATCATATATGTATCGATGATATAAATGATAAGTGTAGCAATATTGTGTTAATCACTTTGTTTAACTATTTAAGCAAAGTAATCCTTGAATGAATAAATGTCCATGTCTATTAGATAGAGTCATCTATATGCCTGTCAATAGACATAGATCATCAACGCTACATTTCAAAGTACAATAGTTCCCGGGATTAGTAGTAGTTCTTTTATTTTGCTGATAGATTAAGTTATTCGCCTATCATTAGATTAGGTAACCAATCATTCATCCACCCCTTTTATTCATTACTGGGAAACTGGTCCCATTATCCCCAGTCGGAGCCACCATTCCAAACGGAAAAGGAGCTGTATTAAGGTCCGGACCAGGTGGTTATCCCCCAATGTCGATACAACGATTTTCGGGGCATCAACAAAAGGATGGATCATGGCACATGTGTCCGGATTATAGGGAGCTCAACAAGCTCACTATTAAAGATAAGTTCCCCATTCCTATTATTGATGAATTACTGGATGAATTGCATGGATCAATTTACTTCACCAAGTTGGATCTTCGTTCGGGATATCATCAAATCAGAATGAAGATTGAAGACATTCCGAAAACGGCATTTAGAACTCATGGAAGTTCAACAGTAATATCATCCACTACTGCGGTTACAATGGCAGATCCATGGACCAGGCCCGGTGCAGTCAATATTCCTGCTCCATTGCATGCATTACCTAATGCACCTGAGAAATGGCTACCCAAGTTTAATCCAGATGATGGAACACAAGCTGAGGAACATATTAATAACTTCATGTTGGCAGTTAATTTGAAGGGAGTAACGGAGCAAGATGTTGTCGTTAGACTCTTTCCTTATACTTTGCAAGGATTAGCAGGATCCTGGTATTTTTCCTTACCTTCTGGTTCCATTACCAGTTGGACGACTTGCCAAGAACAGTTTCTTACTAAGTATGGTGATGATAGGTCTTTGGCTACACTAATAAATGATCTCTCCAATCTTAGGATAGAGCATAGGGAACCAATTAAAGAATTTAATGCACGATTCAATAAACTCTTGAATAAAATCCCAACGGCCTCCAAACCAAGTGAGCAAATCCGAAGCGAGTGGTATATAACTGCCCTACCTGCCAATATAGCTATTTTTGTAGACAGGGCTGGAAAACCAACTTTAGCTGAAAACATGAAAGAAGCACTTGCTGTGGAGAAACGTATTAATGCTCTAGAGAAGAAAGCTGCTCTTGAAGATAGAAAAACCAAAAAAGTTTCTTTTAAAGATGATTCAAAGAAAAAAGCCCCTAAAGATCCATATGACATGGAGGGTCTACAAAAGGTCCTCAAAACTATGTCAAATGAAATGGTTGAAATCAAAAAACAGGTAGCTGAAACCTCAACCAAAAGACCCTTTAGGAATTACAAGAAAACTGAATCAAAACCACCGAATGTTATATCTAATGCAGATTCAGATCTTGAAGAAGGAGAAGAAGAAACAGCTTCACCAACTGATGAAGAAGAGGAAGTTGTTGAATGTCATGGAATGTGGGATTTTATATTGCCTAACTCCGATACAGAAAATGAAGAAGAAGCGTTTCCTGTCACTACCAGGAGTAAAGGTACCTCCGAACCTGTTCAGACAACTTCGAAGAAAAGGAGTGCAGGTGCTACTACAACAAAGGAAAATGTACCTCCGAAGAAGCCACCTGTAACAGTTCCACAAAACCAACCTTCAACCTCAACAATCCCATCAACATCTAATACATTGGTAGTGTCCGATTCAATGGATTACAATATTGTTGATGGCATGAAAAAGACTAAGGCAAACATTACCATGTTTGAACTTAGTAAATTAAAACATCAGCAAAATTGCTTCTCAAAGAATTTAATGTTATTCCTACTTCACCCCTTCCCAGTGCTAAAGCTGCAAATGATACAGGTCAACCACCTTCTGGTATGGTCGAAGCTACTGATGCAGTTCTGATAGGAGATAGATCAAATTCTCATACTCCACCTTTCCTTCTAACCTACGAGATCTACAATAGAAACCTGCACAACTGTTTGATTGACTCAGGGGCATCCTCTAATATAATGCCAGCTTCAGTTTGTTCCAAACTGAACATTGAACCCCAAAAGTCTGCTATTCATATTGTGCAGTTGGACAGGACTAAAGTACAGGTTTTAGGAGAAATCAACTCAGTAACTATCAGGCTATCAGCTGATCCTAGAGTAGTACAAAGAATTGATATCTTGATCGCCGATATACCTGAATTTTATGGTTTGATCTTGAGTAGGGATTGGTCTGAAAAACTACATGGGTATATTTCCACCTATTGGTCCCATATGTGGCTTCCCTATAAGGGAAAGCCAAATCAAATAAAAATCGATCGGGAGAAACACATGACCCATACAATTACGGAATTTGAACAAGAAAACCAACCAATAGCCTTTAATAACAACATTTTGGGGAATTATTCATCAGTGTCATTCTTTGGCAACTTTGCTGCCCAACCATCTCCTTTCTCAGTAAACCATTCTACATCTCAGATCGAAAATTATTCACAAACAGATAGGTCAAGATGTTTTAATGATACTAAGGAAACTGTAAATAAAATTGTTAATACTTCTTTATTTTGGTCATTATATTTCGATGGGTCCAAGTCCAGTGAGGGCTCAGGAGCAGGATGTATTTTGATTAGCCCGCAGGGAGAAAAAACAATGTTGTCCTGTAGGTTAGAGTTTGAATGCACGAATAATACAGCAGAGTACGAAGCCTTAGTCCAAGGACTATATAAAGCTATTGGCCATCAGGTCCAATATTTGAAAGTGTTTGGAGATTCTGAAATTATTATTAAACAGGTAAGGAATACAATTCATTGTCTTTCTAGCCATCTCAAACATTATCAGTCGCTGGTACACGAACTCACCTCCCACTTTTCGGCATTCAATATTTCTTCCATTCCCAGGTCTCAAAATTCGGCAGCCGACCTGCTAGCCAATGTTGCTTCCAAGCTCCTACCTTCCAAAGACTATAGCCCATATAGATTTTCAGTAGAATTACTTTTTAGGCCATCAATTCCTGACAATATCACTAATTGGAGAGTATTCAACCACGATGAAGACATTTTACAATTTTTAACTTCCGAAAAGTCCTATGATGATCAAATCATTGAGGAAAACGAGCATGACCTTCAAATGAGAGGTAAACACGAGGAGAATTCAATCCCAAAGCCTGTGGTGAAGCTTGAGGATCTTTATGATATTAAAGACAGGTTTAAACCTGTGACCAATGCAAAGCTCCAAAGTTCTACCTTAAGGTTTGAATTGATAAACCTTGGCACTAAGCAAACTCCTCAAAACATTAATTTAGGATTAGGACTTTCCGTGGAAGAGAAGGAAGCATTCATTAGACTGTTACGGAAAATAAACATGTTTTTGCTTGGAAATATGACGATTTAAAGACATATGATACATCCATCATCCAGCATACCATTCCAATGCTTCCCGAACAGAAACCAATTCAACAGAAGTTGAGGAAAATACATCCGAACTTAGAGAGTCAAATAAAATCTGAACTCAATAAACTCTTGAAAGCTAAGATTATTTTTCCCGTTCGGCACTCAAACTGGGTCTCCAATATGGTGCCAGTCAGAAAGAAAAATGGCGACATCAGGATTTGTATAGATTTCAGAAATTTGAATGAGGCAAGCCTAAAAGATAATTTCCCATTATCTACTATGGAGCAGATACTCCAATCAATGGCAGGCTCTGAGTTAATGTCCTTTTTAGACGATTTTTCAGGATATAACCAAGTTTTGGTCCATCCTGATGACCGACTCAAAACCACATTCAGAACAAAATGGGGAACATATGCGTATCAGAAAATGCCTTTTGGACTTATTAATGCAGGAGCCACGTTCCAAAGAGCGATGGATATAGCTTTTAAAGGGTTGATTAACAAAACAGTAGTCGTCTACTTAGACGATATTACTGTATTTTCTAAAGAGAAATCCAATCATTTGCATGATCTAAATCAAATCTTTCAACGCTGCAAAAGGTATGGTATTTCACTTAACCCTAAAAAATCCTTCTTCGCTCTTCACCAAGGAAAGCTCTTAGGCTTTATTGTTTCTAAAGATGGAATTTATATTGATCCCGACAGGATCAAAAAAATCTCTGAAATCCCTTTCCCTCATAATAAAAAATCCATGCAGTCATTTTTAGGCCAAATCAATTTTGTCAAAAGATTCGTTCCAGACTTTTCCCAAATCATTTTGCCACTTCAAACTATGATTAAGAAAAATTCAGTCTTTAGATGGGGATCAGCAGAAAAGGAAGCGTTTTATTTAATCAAACAATCAATAATCAATGCCCTCGCTTTAAATACTCCTAATTTTTCTAATCATTT
Organism: Pinus tabuliformis; assembly: GCA_031772625.1. Lineage (NCBI taxonomy): Eukaryota > Viridiplantae > Streptophyta > Pinopsida > Pinales > Pinaceae > Pinus > Pinus tabuliformis. The sequence goes on from CM062805.1 coordinate 233,024,728, forward strand.
CACATTGTATACTATCGCATCCGATTTGTCTTATGCAGCAGTACTCACACAGATTAACGATCACAATTTGGAAGCACCCATTTCATTCTATAGTTCTAATCTTCAGGGTGCTGAATTGAATTACTCCGAAGTAGAAAAACAAGTCTTTGTTGTATATAAAGCTGTCAAACATTACAAACCCTTCCTTTTAAAAGCCCATACAAAAGTTATAGTTCCTTTCACTGTAGTAAGGCAACTATTAATCCAAAGGGAACTAGGTGAAAAAAGGGCAAATTGGGTTACAGCACTTCAAGAATATGACTTAGAAATTAAACCAGCAAAGATTGTTAGAGGCCAAGGTTTTTGCAAGTTATTGGCAGGAGCATCCAATATTCCAGAATCAGGTGATACAGATCAAACCGAAGAAATCAACCAGATAAGTATTACTGATTGTGAATCACAATATGCTGACTTAATCTTTTATTTGAAAAATGGATATGCACCTCCTAACCTGTCTTACAAAAACAAAAGGGCCATTAGATTAAAAGCAAAAAATTTCACAATTATTGATGATGTGCTTTTTAGGCAAAATTATGATTCAATCTTATTAAGATGCCTAGAAAAACCTGAAGCACAAAAGGTTTTGCAGGAATTACATGATGGACCAGCAGGAGGACATTTTGGAGCTGATACAACAGCCCACAAAATCATTCATGCTGGATATTATTGGCCCACTCTGTTTAGAGATGCTCATGAATATGTAAGGAAATGCCAAAATTGTCAAACTTCTAGTGGAAGACAAAGAAAACCAGCTTTCCCTTTGCAGCCAGTCAACATTGAACAACCATTTGAGCAATGGGGATTGGATATCATTGGAGAAATTACTCCACATTCTTCCAAACAGCATAAGTATATCCTTACTGCTATTGATTATTTTACTAAGTGGGTTGAAGCAATTCCTTTAAAGACAACAAATTCTGAGGCAATTATTGAATTCATAGATCAATTCATCATTACCAGGTTTGGTGTCCCAAATGCTCTTGTTTTCGATAATGCATCTTACTTCTCAGGCAATGCTATGTTTGATTTCGCTATTAAAAGAGGATTTAAATTGAAATATTCTGCTAATTACTATCCCCAGGGTAATGGTTTAGCGGAGTCTACAAATAAAAATCTGATTAAAATTATTAAGCGAACTATCGAACAGAATCATAAAAAATGGCACAAATCCTTAATATTCGCACTATGGGCTGATAGGATAACGCAGAAGGCTTCCATAGGTTCTTCTTCATTCAACCTCATGTATGGAAAAGAAGCAGTGCTACCAACAAATCTTGTCCTTCCTTCTCTAGCCCTAGTTCAGTTTATTGAGGAAAGCCCTTCTTCTTCTATTCAACTTAGACATGACCAAATTTTAAAATTAGAAGAGGAAAGAGAAAAAGCCAAGGTTATTCATGCAAAACATCAGCAAATCATCAAGTCATCCTTTGATTCAGTCTCATCCGGTTCAAAACAATTTCAAGTCGGTGATTTAGTTCTGAAATGGGACAAAGCCCATGAGGACAAGGGAAAACACACCAAGTTCCAAAAGATGTGGCTTGGGCCATTTCAGATCTGTGAGAAGATAGGCCATTCGACCTTCATATTACAAGATTTATCAGGTTTGAGAGATTCTCTCCCTGTTAATGGCCTTATCTTAAAGAAATTCTTCAATTGAGGAGGTAACCCCTTCTCCTTTTTAATAGAATTTTGTAGTTTGTAGGACCATTAGAAAATAAAGTTGTAAGGTATCTTCCATTGACCTTTGCTGTACTTGAAAGTTGCTCAAAACAAGTAGGGTTGATATTTACTTTTAAAATAATAGAAGTCTTAAACAAAAGGGATAATTTCTATGAAAATAGGTATAATTGCATTCTGAAACCACACTTCAATTTTTGTGAACACTTCTCAAAGTTTAGAAATATTGTAAATCATTTTATGTTTTCAAATTGGTCACAAAAAAGGTTATCAATATCAAAATAGGAACTAATCCAACTTCAGCATCTTTAACTCTTACCTTGTCATCCATTTACTCTTAAGGAGAAAATTGTCCATCCCACTCACCAAAGCTTATGATTACGCAGAGTGTAATTCTAAAATATTTGATATAAAAGATAAGAGGTCTTATTACAAGCCTGGTTACCATGATCATAGGGAAATAGTTTAACCGACATTACCAATATTGCATACCAAAATAGGGTAATGGCTTAGAATTATAAGACAAGGGGTCTCATCACGAGCCAGCTTGTTCGGTTAAATTACTACCAGTGAATGGCATTGTCACTCAGCTGGTCACCAAACCAGGACAATGGCTTTTTATCTTACAAAATAACAGAAAAGTAGAAAATAAACGCAAAATATGAAAAACATGTTTTGAATTCATTTTGTTAATCATACTCTGAAATGAATGGGACAATGGACAATAACATGGTAAAAAGGTATCCCTGTCGAAACTATGAACGTTTGCTGGCAGCAGAGGCTCTACCTATGACAAAGGAGTCAATTCTAAAAGCTGATTTGGAAAGGTTTTCTGTTTTATCATTATCAACCAATAGAGGCCAATTTAAAACTTAGAATGTATCTAATTATAAACAAGAGAGGAAATTAGCAAAGATAGTTTCATTTTATTTGGAATGCATATATACCTAGTTATATTAGAATTTTCCCCTTTGATGAGAACTCTATTTTGAAAAAGTTTAAGTATTTCTGTACTTTTCAGAGATAACTGTTTCTTCCAGCGAATCGCCAATTGTTGTGCTCTACAACAACCCCCCATTTCATATCATTTTTATTCACAAAACTATAATATGAAATGGGTCCCTTTTTATTTTAATTGGTATCAACTTTGTATTATTCAAAAAGGTCCAAAAACAAAATGAAAACATTACAAAACCCTTTTGACAAACCAATTATTTGGTCTTATAATATAAATAATTAATCTTCTATCATTGCGATAAAGTGATCGCAAGATCGCATATCGCAATGACAAAGGAGGCATAACTTAAAGACCCATTGGTTTTCTCCGACGTGACAACATGCAATAGGCTATCGGATATCGGCAATAATAAGTTTCCATAACAAAAATGCCTTTCGCTCCAAGGCGATGCGATAAAATGCCTTTCGCTCCGAGGCGATGCGATAAAATGCCTTTCGCTCCGAGGCGATGCGATAAAGTCCCTTTCGCTCCGATGCGATGCGATATCGCTATTGGCAATCGAAGATGTACCATGCATGCTTTTCATAGTGCTCAATTAATACTCCCGATGCGATGCGATATCGCTATCGGCAATCGAAGATGTACCATGCATGCTTTTCATAGTGCTCAATTAATACTCCCGATGCGATGCGATATCGCTATCGGCAATCGGAGATTCCAAAAGGAACCAATATAACGAATTAAGTTTTCCCCCGACGCCTGATTGCCATAAAGCCAAAAGTGCGAACTTCAAAGAATTGTTAAAGCGGGGATATTACGATTAATTCGTATTAAAGGCCTCATCTTCCAAACAGTGATTCACCTGCGCTCAACCGCCAAAATATCCAAGGCACACTTAAACAAATCATTCGGCCAATAAAACGATATGATGGGCATTTAAAGGATTGGCAGGTTTTAACGGCCATTTAATGAAATAGTAAGCTTAAAAATCTTTTCACAGATTGTATCCGCGGCCACTTTAAGTTAATCCTTCATCGTGCATTGATCAATATATCTCGCTCGTATTTGGTTTTCGCTACCAATTCTCTGTGTTACGCTCATTTTCACTCCTGTGCAGAACTCTTCCGAAGTAATAGATTCAAGCAGAATGGGGAAGAAGTCTAAGAAAACTGCAATCGCTTCCGCTTTGCCAGCCACAGGACAAGTCATCGCTGATCCAGGAACTAAAAAGAAAGGGTTGATATCTGATACTACATGTTCAGGACTCGGCAGAACTACTTGGCAAAGTACTTATAATTTGATTGAGGCCGAAGAACCAGAGGTGACAGCAGTACAAGCCACAGCAGATACCAATCGAAAATCTGATGCTACTTTGAAGGACTTAGCCGACTCTTTCCTTCATCGGATAGCGGCTCGGGAACAAATTCTCCCATATACGGATGTAGTGAGGTGGGCAATTGAGGAAATCCCAATCACAGACAGAACCTTCTGCACCAGAGATGGGAGAATCTTCGGTTCATTTCAGGCTAATGATTTGAGGCAAATGTATCATTTGCCTGCACCAGAGAAGAAGTACAACAAGGCATTCCTGGAGAAATTCCGAAATGAGAATGAAACTGAATCCGAACCCATTCGGGATTGGAGGAAAAATTCGGCAAAACACAAGCATGAAACTTCCGGTAAGTACTCTGTTGATTCCCTATGTTCTCCTTATTGTTATGCTGGGATAATGATGTGTAGATTGTGGGGGTTGCACGATTCCGCTAATTTCACTATAGAAATGGTTCCCTTGATGGAAGCAGCGTGTAATAGTGAAATAATGGATTGGGCAACTATACTGTCAGATAAGCTAGCAACAGCAGTTCTTGATTTTAGAACCAAAACCCGTGTCACCGAAAGGCTTATTCCCCCATTCTACTACAGTGCTTATATACTAGACACCCTGTGTTTTAATTCTGAATTTCCTGTGCTCGACTGGAGGTGGACTTCACAAGACCCCATGCCTATTCACATATACCATCAGAAATTGTGGAAAACTTCCTATAAGCACCATTTATACCAAGTCTGTAATGGCTTCATGTTACCCATTCATTACTCTATTTTTGATAAACCTGCTCCCAAGATTTCCTACCAAGCAAGGATTGATTTGACATCAATAGGAAGATGGTTCGGAGAGGAAAAATTTACTTATATAAGAATTTTCGGCAGCCAAGCCGAACCTCATGTCCTTCCTTTGTACATACCTAATAAACTGCTGGCGAGGGAGATAGCCTATCAGATTATCTCCGAAGGAGTTACACAAACTCTAAAGAAAAATAAGAAGCAGGTCTGGCCCTCTTTTCCTCTGAGATGTGGTGTCTACACGTTGCATGATTTCAAACATGCAGAGAAAGAATCTACAAATATGAAGTCATTAACTCTAGCAACTCTCCCTAATAGGCGATTTGATCCCAACAAAGTTGCCTATAATGCACTTGAACAGGCCAAATTGATAAAGTTTGATCATAAAGAAGATAAGTTTGATGACCTGTTCTCCTCAGCTGAGTCGATGTCCCAAGTTAAATTGTTGGCCATAATGGAATACAAAGATGAAGGGTTAGTTGAATTCAACAAACTTAGAGAACAGAGGTTGCAAACTCTACCTCTAGATCTGTTAGCAACAACCCCAGCAACAGAATCAAGTGAGCTTGAACAGTGACATACTAAGGAACCTCCGGTTACATCAAAAGAACAGGAGAAAGTGCAAGAGGAAACCCAGACGAAAGAGCAGGAACAGAGCAGCATAGAGGTGAATGTAGATACTCAAATTGACCCAAAATTGCTCCAGGAATGGCAGCAATTCGATTCAATTATCAATAATCTTGAGTGCTCTAAGGACACTGAAACATCAAAAGCAGCAAATACACAGGAGACCACTTCAAAACAGGTTCCAAGTGGAACCAATGGCCTACCCAGTTCGAAAGAAGTAGAGATAATCCCAAAGGATCCCTCTGATTAGATTATTTTGCAAATAGAAGAAATTCCTCCCTTGGATGTCTTCTATAGCCCAAGACACAAAGCTGTGGTAAAACGACAAAGGAAAAGGAGAAGGACTGATCAACCTTCCCTATTCCCAGAACAAACGGTGACGGGCAATGTGGTTTGGAAGGAGGAATTTGACCCCTCTGACGACCTAACAAAACTATCACAATATGCTGGAGCCTATTCGGCAGCAACAATAGACAAGGCATCAGAGGTGAGTCTTCTATTAAAAACAAAAGACGAGGAGATCTTTTCATTGCAAGTGCAACTATCAGAAGCACAGCAGAAGGCGGAGCAGGCAGAACGACAATTGTTAACCAACAGCAAATAAATAATCAATTAACTCAACAATTGCAGGAAGAGAAACAGAGGATTGATCACAGTGCAGTCCAAAAGCAGAAAGAGTTGTCAGAGGCATTGGCACAACTGAAGGCAGCGAATGAACAAATGCTGAAGTCAAAAGATGAGCAGATTGCTCAACTATCAGCCCAGCTAGAGAAGACAAAGAATCTTCCACAGATAGCCGAATTCAAAGCAGAGGCATTATAGATAAATAAGGCATTAATAACACAGATCAAGCTTTTATGTCAACAAATCGTCCAGGCGGAACCATTATGCGATTTGACGACATCAATAAGTGAAAAATCAGAAAAAGCTAGAACAGACTTGGAGCAAGCTGATGAAACATTAACTAATTTTCTTGAGTGGCAAGATACCGATCAGGGACAGGCGGCTAATTTACCAAAGATTTTAGAATCACATAAGGAAATATTACTTACAGAATGGCAGTCCCAATTAATGAAAGCAGAGAGAGCAATTTCAAGATGCAAATCAACCACAAGTAATTTTGTTGAATTGGTTAATAATACTCTCTACTTGTCTAACATGATTTCCCAATGCACTCCAGGTAAATTGACAGCGGCGAAAACATTGGAGCAGTCATGTTATCCGGAACTAGAGAAAAATGGGAGATTAATCGCAGGAATTAACAGTTTGACATGGGACGCCTATTGGTTCTTCTTAGTCAAACCACATAGCCAGAGAGCCGCCCTCAAATGCCTTACAGATGCAATCGGGTATATCATTCTCGATATTCAGGATGCCACCTATGCCGCCCAACTCAACTCTCGCCTCAACAGACCGCCCGAAGTGGAGCCAATGCTTGCGATATGTCAGCTCAGGTTTAAAGGCAAACAGCCTAAATGATGATTCATGCCGCCGACTTGCCAGATTGCTGTGGAGGAGATATTCAAGATCAATTGATACCAATTAAGTAGGATTTCAGTTTCATAGATAGTTAGCTTAATTAAGTATTTATAGACCCTTTCATTGTATTTGGAAAGGGTCGTAAGTTTTGTACCTGACTTAAAGCTTGAAGTTGCACTACTGTACTTCAGGCATATTCTTTTATAAAACTGGACCAATTATTCTGATTTTGGCAAGGAAGCTTTTATGCGAATGTGCACTACTGTCTTTGTTTGAAAGTATTTCTGAGTCGGAAGAAGAATCTCAAATAGCGATTGATATTGGGAGTGACTCGCAGCTCATATGGTACTATTATCTATGTCTGAATTCATTCTTTTTATATGAATTGTCATTTGATCGCTTTTGCTATTATCAGATATATGTATGTGTTTTAACAGCATTCTTTATTCCTTCCACTATTGGATGTTTATAATATGCTTTTCTTTTGATCATATATGTATCGATGATATAAATGATAAGTGTAGCAATATTGTGTTAATCACTTTGTTTAACTATTTAAGCAAAGTAATCCTTGAATGAATAAATGTCCATGTCTATTAGATAGAGTCATCTATATGCCTGTCAATAGACATAGATCATCAACGCTACATTTCAAAGTACAATAGTTCCCGGGATTAGTAGTAGTTCTTTTATTTTGCTGATAGATTAAGTTATTCGCCTATCATTAGATTAGGTAACCAATCATTCATCCACCCCTTTTATTCATTACTGGGAAACTGGTCCCATTATCCCCAGTCGGAGCCACCATTCCAAACGGAAAAGGAGCTGTATTAAGGTCCGGACCAGGTGGTTATCCCCCAATGTTGATACAACGATTTTCAGGGCATCAACAAAAGGATGGATCATGGCGCATGTGTCCGGATTATAGGGAGCTCAACAAGCTCACTATTAAAGATAAGTTCCCCATTCCTATTATTGATGAATTACTGGATGAATTGCATGGATCAATTTACTTCACCAAGTTGGATCTTCGTTCGGGATATCATCAAATCAGAATGAAGATTGAAGACATTCCGAAAACGGCATTTAGAACTCATGGAAGTTCAACAGTAATATCATCCACTACTGCGGTTACAATGGCAGATCCATGGACCAGGCCCGGTGCAGTCAATATTCCTGCTCCATTGCATGCATTACCTAATGCACCTGAGAAATGGCTACCCAAGTTTAATCCAGATGATGGAACACAAGCTGAGGAACATATTAATAACTTCATGTTGGCAGTTAATTTGAAGGGAGTAACGGAGCAAGATGTTGTCGTTAGACTCTTTCCTTATACTTTGCAAGGATTAGCAGGATCCTGGTATTTTTCCTTACCTTCTGGTTCCATTACCAGTTGGACGACTTGCCAAGAACAGTTTCTTACTAAGTATGGTGATGATAGGTCTTTGGCTACACTAATAAATGATCTCTCCAATCTTAGGATAGAGCATAGGGAACCAATTAAAGAATTTAATGCACGATTCAATAAACTCTTGAATAAAATCCCAACGGCCTCCAAACCAAGTGAGCAAATCCGAAGCGAGTGGTATATAACTGCCCTACCTGCCAATATAGCTATTTTTGTAGACAGGGCTGGAAAACCAACTTTAGCTGAAAACATGAAAGAAGCACTTGCTGTGGAGAAACGTATTAATGCTCTAGAGAAGAAAGCTGCTCTTGAAGATAGAAAAACCAAAAAAGTTTCTTTTAAAGATGATTCAAAGAAAAAAGCCCCTAAAGATCCATATGACATGGAGGGTCTACAAAAGGTCCTCAAAACTATGTCAAATGAAATGGTTGAAATCAAAAAACAGGTAGCTGAAACCTCAACCAAAAGACCCTTTAGGAATTACAAGAAAACTGAATCAAAACCACCGAATGTTATATCTAATGCAGATTCAGATCTTGAAGAAGGAGAAGAAGAAACAGCTTCACCAACTGATGAAGAAGAGGAAGTTGTTGAATGTCATGGAATGTGGGATTTTATATTGCCTAACTCCGATACAGAAAATGAAGAAGAAGCGTTTCCTGTCACTACCAGGAGTAAAGGTACCTCCGAACCTGTTCAGACAACTTCGAAGAAAAGGAGTGCAGGTGCTACTACAACAAAGGAAAATGTACCTCCGAAGAAGCCACCTGTAACAGTTCCACAAAACCAACCTTCAACCTCAACAATCCCATCAACATCTAATACATTGGTAGTGTCCGATTCAATGGATTACAATATTGTTGATGACATGAAAAAGACTAAGGCAAACATTACCATGTTTGAACTTAGTAAATTAAAACATCAGCAAAATTGCTTCTCAAAGAATTTAATGTTATTCCTACTTCACCCCTTCCCAGTGCTAAAGCTGCAAATGATACAGGTCAACCACCTTCTGGTATGGTCGAAGCTACTGATGCAGTTCTGATAGGAGATAGATCAAATTCTCATACTCCACCTTTCCTTCTAACCTACGAGATCTACAATAGAAACCTGCACAACTGTTTGATTGACTTAGGGGCGTCCTCTAATATAATGCCAGCTTCAGTTTGTTCCAAACTGAACATTGAACCCCAAAAGTCTGCTATTCATATTGTGCAGTTGGACAGGACTAAAGTACAGGTTTTAGGAGAAATCAACTCAGTAACTATCAGGCTATCAGCTGATCCTAGAGTAGTACAAAGAATTGATATCTTGATCGCCGATATACCTGAATTTTATGGTTTGATCTTGAGTAGGGATTGGTCTGAAAAACTACATGGGTATATTTCCACCTATTGGTCCCATATGTGGCTTCCCTATAAGGGAAAGCCAAATCAAATAAAAATCGATCGGGAGAAACACATGACCCATACAATTACGGAATTTGAACAAGAAAACCAACCAATAGCCTTTAATAACAACATTTTGGGGAATTATTCATCAGTGTCATTCTTTGGCAACTTTGCTGCCCAACCATCTCCTTTCTCAGTAAACCATTCTACATCTCAGATCGAAAATTATTCACAAACAGATAGGTCAAGATGTTTTAATGATACTAAGGAAACTGTAAATAAAATTGTTAATACTTCTTTATTTTGGTCATTATATTTCGATGGGTCCAAGTCCAGTGAGGGCTCAGGAGCAGGATGTATTTTGATTAGCCCGCAGGGAGAAAAAACAATGTTGTCCTGTAGGTTAGAGTTTGAATGCACGAATAATACAGCAGAGTACGAAGCCTTAGTCCAAGGACTATATAAAGCTATTGGCCATCAGGTCCAATATTTGAAAGTGTTTGGAGATTCTGAAATTATTATTAAACAGGTAAGGAATACAATTCATTGTCTTTCTAGCCATCTCAAACATTATCAGTCGCTGGTACACGAACTCACCTCCCACTTTTCGGCATTCAATATTTCTTCCATTCCCAGGTCTCAAAATTCGGCAGCCGACCTGCTAGCCAATGTTGCTTCCAAGCTCCTACCTTCCAAAGACTATAGCCCATATAGATTTTCAGTAGAATTACTTTTTAGGCCATCAATTCCTGACAATATCACTAATTGGAGAGTATTCAACCACGATGAAGACATTTTACAATTTTTAACTTCCGAAAAGTCCTATGATGATCAAATCATTGAGGAAAACGAGCATGACCTTCAAATGAGAGGTAAACACGAGGAGAATTCAATCCCAAAGCCTGTGGTGAAGCTTGAGGATCTTTATGATATTAAAGACAGGTTTAAACCTGTGACCAATGCAAAGCTCCAAAGTTCTACCTTAAGGTTTGAATTGATAAACCTTGGCACTAAGCAAACTCCTCAAAACATTAATTTAGGATTAGGACTTTCCGTGGAAGAGAAGGAAGCATTCATTAGACTGTTACGGAAAATAAACATGTTTTTGCTTGGAAATATGACGATTTAAAGACATATGATACATCCATCATCCAGCATACCATTCCAATGCTTCCCGAACAGAAACCAATTCAACAGAAGTTGAGGAAAATACATCCGAACTTAGAGAGTCAAATAAAATCTGAACTCAATAAACTCTTGAAAGCTAAGATTATTTTTCCCGTTCGGCACTCAAACTGGGTCTCCAATATGGTGCCAGTCAGAAAGAAAAATGGCGACATCAGGATTTGTATAGATTTCAGAAATTTGAATGAGGCAAGCCTAAAAGATAATTTCCCATTATCTACTATGGAGCAGATACTCCAATCAATGGCAGGCTCTGAGTTAATGTCCTTTTTAGACGATTTTTCAGGATATAACCAAGTTTTGGTCCATCCTGATGACCGACTCAAAACCACATTCAGAACAAAATGGGGAACATATGCGTATCAGAAAATGCCTTTTGGACTTATTAATGCAGGAGCCACGTTCCAAAGAGCGATGGATATAGCTTTTAAAGGGTTGATTAACAAAACAGTAGTCGTCTACTTAGACGATATTACTGTATTTTCTAAAGAGAAATCCAATCATTTGCATGATCTAAATCAAATCTTTCAACGCTGCAAAAGGTATGGTATTTCACTTAACCCTAAAAAATCCTTCTTCGCTCTTCACCAAGGAAAGCTCTTAGGCTTTATTGTTTCTAAAGATGGCATTTATATTGATCCCGACAGGATCAAAAAAATCTCTGAAATCCCTTTCCCTCATAATAAAAAATCCATGCAGTCATTTTTAGGCCAAATCAATTTTGTCAAAAGATTCGTTCCAGACTTTTCCCAAATCATTTTGCCACTTCAAACTATGATTAAGAAAAATTCAGTCTTTAGATGGGGATCAGCAGAAAAGGAAGCGTTTTATTTAATCAAACAATCAATAATCAATGCCCTCGCTTTAAATACTCCTAATTTTTCTAATCATTTCACATTGTATACTATCGCATCCGATTTGTCTTATGCAGCAGTACTCACACAGATTAACGATCACAATTTGGAAGCACCCATTTCATTCTATAGTTCTAATCTTCAGGGTGCTGAATTGAATTACTCCGAAGTAGAAAAACAAGTCTTTGTTGTATATAAAGCTGTCAAACATTACAAACCCTTCCTTTTAAAAGCCCATACAAAAGTTATAGTTCCTTTCGCTGTAGTAAGGCAACTATTAATCCAAAGGGAACTAGGTGAAAAAAGGGCAAATTGGGTTACAGCACTTCAAGAATATGACTTAGAAATTAAACCAGCAAAGATTGTTAGAGGCCAAGGTTTTTGCAAGTTATTGGCAGGAGCATCCAATATTCCAGAATCAGGTGATACAGATCAAACCGAAGAAATCAACCAGATAAGTATTACTGATTGTGAATCACAATATGCTGACTTAATCTTTTATTTGAAAAATGGATATGCACCTCCTAACCTGTCTTACAAAAACAAAAGGGCCATTAGATTAAAAGCAAAAAATTTCACAATTATTGATGATGTGCTTTTTAGGCAAAATTATGATCCAATCTTATTAAGATGCCTAGAAAAACCTGAAGCACAAAAGGTTTTGCAGGAATTACATGATGGACCAGCAGGAGGACATTTTGGAGCTGATACAACAGCCCACAAAATCATTCATGCTGGATATTATTGGCCCACTCTGTTTAGAGATGCTCATGAATATGTAAGGAAATGCCAAAATTGTCAAACTTCTAGTGGAAGACAAAGAAAACCAGCTTTCCCTTTGCAGCCAGTCAACATTGAACAACCATTTGAGCAATGGGGATTGGATATCATTGGAGAAATTACTCCACATTCTTCCAAACAGCATAAGTATATCCTTACTGCTATTGATTATTTTACTAAGTGGGTTGAAGCAATTCCTTTAAAGACAACAAATTCTGAGGCAATTATTGAATTCATAGATCAATTCATCATTACCAGGTTTGGTGTCCCAAATGCTCTTGTTTTCGATAATGCATCTTACTTCTCAGGCAATGCTATGTTTGATTTCGCTATTAAAAGAGGATTTAAATTGAAATATTCTGCTAATTACTATCCCCAGGGTAATGGTTTAGCGGAGTCTACAAATAAAAATCTGATTAAAATTATTAAGCGAACTATCGAACAGAATCATAAAAAATGGCACAAATCCTTAATATTCGCACTATGGGCTGATAGGATAACGCAGAAGGCTTCCATAGGTTCTTCTTCATTCAACCTCATGTATGGAAAAGAAGCAGTGCTACCAACAAATCTTGTCCTTCCTTCTCTAGCCCTAGTTCAGTTTATTGAGGAAAGCCCTTCTTCTTCTATTCAACTTAGACATGACCAAATTTTAAAATTAGAAGAGGAAAGAGAAAAAGCCAAGGTTATTCATGCAAAACATCAGCAAATCATCAAGTCATCCTTTGATTCAGTCTCATCCGGTTCAAAACAATTTCAAGTCGGTGATTTAGTTCTGAAATGGGACAAAGCCCATGAGGACAAGGGAAAACACACCAAGTTCCAAAAGATGTGGCTTGGGCCATTTCAGATCTGTGAGAAGATAGGCCATTCGACCTTCATATTACAAGATTTATCAGGTTTGAGAGATTCTCTCCCTGTTAATGGCCTTATCTTAAAGAAATTCTTCAATTGAGGAGGTAACCCCTTCTCCTTTTTAATAGAATTTTGTAGTTTGTAGGACCATTAGAAAATAAAGTTGTAAGGTATCTTCCATTGACCTTTGCTGTACTTGAAAGTTGCTCAAAACAAGTAGGGTTGATATTTACTTTTAAAATAATAGAAGTCTTAAACAAAAGGGATAATTTCTATGAAAATAGGTATAATTGCATTCTGAAACCACACTTCAATTTTTGTGAACACTTCTCAAAGTTTAGAAATATTGTAAATCATTTTATGTTTTCAAATTGGTCACAAAAAAGGTTATCAATATCAAAATAGGAACTAATCCAACTTCAGCATCTTTAACTCTTACCTTGTCATCCATTTACTCTTAAGGAGAAAATTGTCCATCCCACTCACCAAAGCTTATGATTACGCAGAGTGTAATTCTAAAATATTTGATATAAAAGATAAGAGGTCTTATTACAAGCCTGGTTACCATGATCATAGGGAAATAGTTTAACCGACATTACCAATATTGCATACCAAAATAGGGTAATGGCTTAGAATTATAAGACAAGGGGTCTCATCACGAGCCAGCTTGTTCGGTTAAATTACTACCAGTGAATGGCATTGTCACTCAGCTGGTCACCAAACCAGGACAATGGCTTTTTATCTTACAAAATAACAGAAAAGTAGAAAATAAACGCAAAATATGAAAAGCATGTTTTGAATTCATTTTGTTAATCATACTCTGAAATGAATGGGACAATGGACAATAACATGGTAAAAAGGTATCCCTGTCGAAACTATGAACGTTTGCTGGCAGCAGAGGCTCTACCTATGACAAAGGAGTCAATTCTAAAAGCTGATTTGGAAAGGTTTTCTGTTTTATCATTATCAACCAATAGAGGCCAATTTAAAACTTAGAATGTATCTAATTATAAACAAGAGAGGAAATTAGCAAAGATAGTTTCATTTTATTTGGAATGCATATATACCTAGTTATATTAGAATTTTCCCCTTTGATGAGAACTCTATTTTGAAAAAGTTTAAGTATTTCCGTACTTTTCAGAGATAACTGTTTCTTCCAGCGAATCGCCAATTGTTGTGCTCTACAACAACCCCCCATTTCATATCATTTTTATTCACAAAACTATAATATGAAATGGGTCCCTTTTTATTTTAATTGGTATCAACTTTGTATTATTCAAAAAGGTCCAAAAACAAAATGAAAACATTACAAAACCCTTTTGACAAACCAATTATTTGGTCTTATAATATAAATAATTAATCTTCTATCATTGCGATAAAGTGATCGCAAGATCGCATATCGCAATGACAAAGGAGGCATAACTTAAAGACCCATTGGTTTTCTCCGACGTGACAACATGCAATAGGCTATCGGATATCGGCAATAATAAGTTTCCATAACAAAAATGCCTTTCGCTCCAAGGCGATGCGATAAAATGCCTTTCGCTCCGAGGCGATGCGATAAAATGCCTTTCGCTCCGAGGCGATGCGATAAAGTCCCTTTCGCTCCGATGCGATGCGATATCGCTATTGGCAATCGAAGATGTACCATGCATGCTTTTCATAGTGCTCAATTAATACTCCCGATGCGATGCGATATCGCTATCGGCAATCGAAGATGTACCATGCATGCTTTTCATAGTGCTCAATTAATACTCCCGATGCGATGCGATATCGCTATCGGCAATCGGAGATTCCAAAAGGAACCAATATAACGAATTAAGTTTTCCCCCGACGCCCGATTGCGATAAAGCCAAAAGCGCGAACTTCAAAGAATTGTTAAAGCGGGGATATTACGATTAATTCGTATTAAAGGCCTCATCTTCCAAACAGTGATTCACCTGCGCTCAACCGCCAAAATATCCAAGGCACGCTTAAACAAATCATTCGGCCAATAAAACGATATGATGGGCATTTAAAGGATTGGCAGGTTTTAACGGCCATTTAATGAAATAGTAAGCTTAAAAATCTTTTCACAGATTGTATCCGCGGCCACTTTAAGTTAATCCTTCATCGTGCATTGATCAATATATCTCGCTCGTATTTGGTTTTCGCTACCAATTCTCTGTGTTACGCTCATTTTCACTCCTGTGCAGAACTCTTCCGAAGTAATAGATTCAAGCAGAATGGGGAAGAAGTCTAAGAAAACTGCAATCGCTTCCGCTTCGCCAGCCACAGGACAAGTCATCGCTGATCCAGGAACTAAAAAGAAAGGGTTGATATCTGATACTACATGTTCAGGACTCGGCAGAACTACTTGGCAAAGTACCTATAATTTGATTGAGGCCGAAGAACCAGAGGTGACAGCAGTACAAGCCACAGCAGATACCAATCGAAAATCTGATGCTACTTTAAAGGACTTAGCCGACTCTTTCCTTCATCGGATAGCGGCTCGGGAACAAATTCTCCCATATACGGATGTAGTGAGGTGGGCAATTGAGGAAATCCCAATCACAGACAGAACCTTCTGCACCAGAGATGGGAGAATCTTCGGTTCATTTCAGGCTAATGATTTGAGGCAAATGTATCATTTGCCTGCGCCAGAGAAGAAGTACAACAAGGCATTTCTGGAGAAATTCCGAAATGAGAATGAAACTGAATCCGAACCCATTCGGGATTGGAGGAAAAATTCGGCAAAACACAAGCATGAAACTTCCGGTAAGTACTCTGTTGATTCCCTATGTTCTCCTTATTGTTATGCTGGGATAATGATGTGTAGATTGTGGGGGTTGCACGATTCCGCTAATTTCACTATAGAAATGGTTCCCTTGATGGAAGCAGCGTGTAATAGTGAAATAATGGATTGGGCAACTATACTGTCAGATAAGCTAGCAACAGCAGTTCTTGATTTTAGAACCAAAACCGTGTCACCGAAAGGCTTATTCCCCCATTCTACTACAGTGCTTATATACTAGACACCCTGTGTTTTAATTCTGAATTTCCTGTGCTCGACTGGAGGTGGACTTCACAAGACCCCATGCCTATTCACATATACCATCAGAAATTGTGGAAAACTTCCTATAAGCACCATTTATACCAAGTCTGTAATGGCTTCATGTTACCCATTCATTACTCTATTTTTGATAAACCTGCTCCCAAGATTTCCTACCAAGCAAGGATTGATTTGACATCAATAGGAAGATGGTTCGGAGAGGAAAAATTTACTTATATAAGAATTTTCGGCAGCCAAGCCGAACCTCATGTCCTTCCTTTGTACATACCTAATAAACTGCTGGCGAGGGAGATAGCCTATCAGATTATCTCCGAAGGAGTTACACAAACTCTAAAGAAAAATAAGAAGCAGGTCTGGCCCTCTTTTCCTCTGAGATGTGGTGTCTACACGTTGCATGATTTCAAACATGCAGAGAAAGAATCTACAAATATGAAGTCATTAACTCTAGCAACTCTCCCTAATAGGCGATTTGATCCCAACAAAGTTGCCTATAATGCACTTGAACAGGCCAAATTGATAAAGTTTGATCATAAAGAAGATAAGTTTGATGACCTGTTCTCCTCAGCTGAGTCGATGTCCCAAGTTAAATTGTTGGCCATAATGGAATACAAAGATGAAGGGTTAGTTGAATTCAACAAACTTAGAGAACAGAGGTTGCAAACTCTGCCTCTAGATCTGTTAGCAACAACCCCAGCAACAGAATCAAGTGAGCTTGAACAGTGACATACTAAGGAACCTCCGGTTACATCAAAAGAACAGGAGAAAGTGCAAGAGGAAACCCAGACGAAAGAGCAGGAACAGAGCAGCATAGAGGTGAATGTAGATACTCAAATTGACCCAAAATTGCTCCAGGAATGGCAGCAATTCGATTCAATTATCAATAATCTTGAGTGCTCAAAGGACACTGAAACATCAAAAGCAACAAATACACAGGAGACCACTTCAAAACAGGTTCCAAGTGGAACCAACGGCCTACCCAGTTCGAAAGAAGTAGAGATAATCCCAAAGGATCCCTCTGATTAGATTATTTTGCAAATAGAAGAAATTCCTCCCTTGGATGTCTTCTATAGCCCAAGACACAAAGCTGTGGTAAAACGACAAAGGAAAAGGAGAAGGACTGATCAACCTTCCCTATTCCCAGAACAAACGGTGACGGGCAATGTGTTTTGGAAGGAGGAATTTGACCCCTCTGACGACCTAACAAAACTATCACAATATGCTGGAGCCTATTCGGCAGCAACAATAGACAAGGCATCAGAGGTGAGTCTTCTATTAAAAACAAAAGACCAGGAGATCTTTTCATTGCAAGCGCAACTATCAGAAGCACAGCAGAAGGCGGAGCAGGCAGAACGACAATTGTTAACACAACAGCAAATAAATAATCAATTAACTCAACAATTGCAGGAAGAGAAACAGAGGATTGATCACAGTGCAGTCCAAAAGCAGAAAGAGTTGTCTGAGGCATTGGCACAACTGAAGGCAGCGAATGAACAAATGCTGAAGTCAAAAGATGAGCAGATTGCTCAACTATCAGCCCAGCTAGAGAAGACAAAGAATCTTCCACAGATAGCCGAATTCAAAGCAGAGGCATTATAGATAAATAAGGCATTAATAACACAGATCAAGCTTTTATGTCAACAAATCGTCCAAGCGGAACCATTATGCGATTTGACGACATCAATAAGTGAAAAATCAGAAAAAGCTAGAACAGACTTGGAGCAAGCTGATGAAACATTAACTAATTTTCTTGAGTGGCAAGATACCGATCAGGGACAGGCGGCTAATTTACCAAAGATTTTAGAATCACATAAGGAAATATTACTTACAGAATGGCAGTCCCAATTAATGAAAGCAGAGAGAGCAGTTTCAAGATGCAAATCAACCACAAGTAATTTTGTTGAATTGGTTAATAATACTCTCTACTTGTCTAACATGATTTCCCAATGCACTCCAGGTAAATTGACAGCGGCGAAAACATTGGAGCAGTCATGTTATCCTGAACTAGAGAAAAATGGGAGATTAATCGCAGGAATTAACAGTTTGACATGGGACGCCTATTGGTTCTTCTTAGTCAAACCACATAGCCAGAGAGCCGCCCTCAAATGCCTTACAGATGCAATCGGGTATATCATTCTCGATATTCAGGATGCTACCTATGCCGCCCAACTCAACTCTCGCCTCAACAGACCGCCCGAAGTGGAGCCAATGCTTGCGATATGTCAGCTCAGGTTTAAAGGCAAACAGCCTAAATGATGATTCATGCCGCCGACTTGCCAGATTGCTGTGGAGGAGATATTCAAGATCAATTGATACCAATTAAGTAGGATTTCAGTTTCATAGATAGTTAGCTTAATTAAGTATTTATAGACCCTTTCATTGTATTTGGAAAGGGTCGTAAGTTTTGTACCTGACTTAAAGCCTGAAGTTGCACTACTGTACTTCAGGCATATTCTTTTATAAAACTGGACCAATTATTCTGATTTTGGCAAGGAAGCTTTTATGCGAATGTGCACTACTGTCTTTGTTTGAAAGTATTTCTGAGTCGGAAGAAGAATCTCAAATAGCGATTGATATTGGGAGTGACTCGCAGCTCATATGGTACTATTATCTATGTCTGAATTCATTCTTTTTATATGAATTGTCATTTGATCGCTTTTGCTATTATCAGATATATGTATGTGTTTTAACAGCATTCTTTATTCCTTCCACTATTGGATGTTTATAATATGCTTTTCTTTTGATCATATATGTATCGATGATATAAATGATAAGTGTAGCAATATTGTGTTAATCACTTTGTTTAACTATTTAAGCAAAGTAATCCTTGAATGAATAAATGTCCATGTCTATTAGATAGAGTCATCTATATGCCTGTCAATAGACATAGATCATCAAGCACTACATTTCAAAGTACAATAGTTCCCCGGATTAGTAGTAGTTCTTTTATTTTGCTGATAGATTAAGTTATTCGCCTATCATTAGATTAGGTAACCAATCATTCATCCACCCCTTTTATTCATTACTGGGAAACTGGTCCCATTATCCCCAGTCGGAGCCACCATTCCAAACGGAAAAGGAGCTGTATTAAGGTCCGGACCGGGTGGTTATCCCCCAATGTTGATACAATGATTTTCGGGGCATCAACAGAAAGATGGATCATGGCGCATGTGTCCGGATTATAGGGAGCTCAACAAGCTCACTATTAAAGATAAGTTCCCCATTCCTATTATTGATGAATTACTGGATGAATTGCATGGATCAATTTACTTCACCAAGTTGGATCTTCGTTCGGGATATCATCAAATCAGAATGAAGATTGAAGACATTCCGAAAACGGCATTTAGAACTCATGAGGGTCATTATGAATTTTTGGTCATGCCTTTTGGCCTTACCAATGCACCTTCAACATTTCAAGGTTTGATGAATTCAATTTTCAAACCATTCCTTAGAAAATTTGTGTTAGTATTTTTTGATGATATACTAATCTACAGCAAGTCTTGGAAGGATCATGTTGAACATGTTGATAGGGTGCTACAACTATTGGAGGAGAAACAATTATATGCAAAAAGATCCAAATGTTTCTTTGGAGTCCAGGAGGTGGAATATTTGGGTCATATTGTATCTCATGAAGGAGTTAAGGTAGACCCTAGCAAAATTAAAGCCATTAAGGAATGGAAAATCCCCACATCCATAAAGCATCTGCGAGGATTTCTTGGGTTGACAGGGTATTATCGCAAGTTTGTTAAGAATTATGGGAGAATAGCAGCACCTCTAACAACATTATTGAAGAAAGATTCATTTTCATGGACTCCGGAAGCAACAAAGGCCCTTGAACATCTTAAAGAGGCAATGTGCCAAGCACCGGTCTTAGCTACACCGGACTTCACAAAAACCTTTATTGTGGAATGTGATGCTTCAGGAAATGGAATTGGTGTTGTTCTAATGCAAGATGAAAGACCCATTGCTTTTGAAAGTCGTCCAATCAAGGGAAAGTTTTTAAGCAAAGCTATTTATGAGAAGGAAATGTTGGCAATACTCCATGCACTTAAGAAATGGCGACCCTACCTAATGGGAAGACACTTCAAGGTAAAAATGGATCATGATAGCCTTAAATACTTTTTAGAACAAAGATTATCCTCCGAAGAGCAACAAAAGTGGGTCACAAAGATGTTGGGTTATGACTTTGAAATCATCTACAAAAAAGGGAAGCAAAATGTGGTGGCAGATGCACTCTCAAGAAAGGATGAGGATGTGGAAGCATTGGTGTGTGCCATTTCTATTATCCAACCAGATTGGATAAACGAAGCAAGGGAGGAATGGAAGAATGACGAAGAAGTGTGGGCACTTATTCGAAAGCTACAACAAGATTCCAGTACTTCTGATACATTTAGCTGGCAAAATGATTCGTTATGGTACAAAGATCACTTATACCTCTGTAAGAATTCCCAGCTAAAACAAAAGATTCTTATGGAATTGCACACTTCTCCCTTAGGAGGGCACTCAGGATTTTTAAAAACTTACCACAGGGTTAAGAAGGAATTTTTTTGGGATGGCCTTAAATCATATATTCAAAAGTTTGTGGCGGAATGTTTGGTTTGCCAGCAAAATAAAGTTGAAACAATTAAGACACCGGGTCTATTACAACCTTTATCCATTCCAAGCCAACGTTGGGAGGAGGTTTCAATGGATTTTATCACAGGTTTACCCAAGTCTGAGGGAAAGAGTGTCATCATGGTGGTAGTTGACAGACTTACCAAGTATGCACACTTTTGTGCATTATCACATCCATTTAAAGCCAGTACAGTTTCTACTGCATTTATGGAAACAGTTCAAAAGCTACATGGAAATACAAAGATTATTGTAAGTGACAGAGATCCCATTTTCACTGGAAATTTTTGGACAGAATTATTTCCTTGTCTTGGTACTCAATTAGCTCATAGCTCATCTTATCATCCTCAATCTGATGGGCAAACTGAGATAGTAAACAAATGTTTGGAAGGATATCTTCGTTGCTTTGTATCTGATAAACAGACACAATGGGTCAAATGGTTGCCTCTGGCTGAATGGTGGTATAACACTTCCTTCCATACAACAACAAAAATGACCCCATTTATGGCACTTTATGGGTATCAACCACCATCCATCACATCATATTTAAGAGAAAATTCTAAGGTTCAGGCAGTGGAACATCACATCGAACATCAACAACAAGTCCTCCAACTCTTAAAGGATAACCTCGTGTTGGCACAAAATAGAATGAAACAACAGGCAGATCAACATCGCAGTGAAAGAAGTTTTGATGTAGGTGATTGGGTATTCCTACGGCTACAACCATATAAGCAAATGTCCCTAAAGCAAGCTAAGAAGGATAATAAATTATCACCAAAGTATTATGGTCCGTACAAGGTGTTGCAAAAGATTGGTACTATGGCATACAAATTGGAGCTTCCTGCAGCTTCTCGATTGCACCCAGTTTTCCATGTTTCATGTTTAAAGAAGGTTATAGGTGACAAGCTCCCAATTAAAACAATATTGCTAGAACTTGACGAGGAAGGAAAAATTATATTGGAACCGGAAGCAGTCACAGAAACAAGAACTCGACAGCTACGAAATCGATCAATTTCAGAGTATCTTATCAAGTGGAAGAACTTATCCGCTGAAGATTCCACATGGGAGGATGAGAATTTTATGCAGAAGTATCCAGAACTACTCAAGCGTTGAGGACAACACTTTTTTGAAGGAGAGGGGCATGTTGGGTCCCTATAATACTAGTGATTACCCCATTACTATTGTAGTTATACCCCTTATTTATATTGTTGTGCCCCTATTACCCCCATATTGTTATTTCTGTGCCCCATAGAATCCCTCTATTGTTATTTTTGTGGCTTTATATTATTATTGTTAGGTCGGCTGGATTATATTGTGACTCCTTAGACTCCTATATATAGAAAGGAGGTTTTGTCATTTGTATCATCCAAGAATTGTTCATTTATGTAATGTAAAGGAGGTTGCCCCCTCGAAGAGGCTGAATTCTAAGGCGTTGATCTATCCTTTCTATCTTTTCTTGAGCTGGTTTCATAACATCCTCTGGCCTTAGGTCAAATTCCCAAGCATTGTTCCTAATAATGGAGTCATATTCCTCTACCATGGAATCAACGCATACTAGTTGTTGCACTGCTTCTTCGAATGAGGATGGCTTAGTCTCTACATTGTCACTCATTAGAGCCATGTAGCCAGTGTACCGATCTGGTGACCTCCTCTACCTGTGTTGTGATGTGGGTGCTCCTACGTTCTCTCTAGCATCATGCATCAATTTTTCAGCTTCTCTAGTGTGCTTCCTTCCATCTCTGGATGTCTTTTCATGAGTGGGTGCTTCCACTCTTTTATCCTCTACATGTAGTTGCTCCACATCATCGAGGGGTTCTTCTTTTGGAGCCAAAATCTCCTCATCTGCATGTAACTGAAGTTCCCTATCAAGGGAACATCTCATGGCCTTCTCTTTATCTGACTTCCCATCTCTACGAACAATTGTCATCCTGTGAGATGGCAGATACACCCGATAGTTGTGAGGTGTATTAGTGTACCCCACAAATATGCCCAACTCAACTGTCGGCTCTAGCTTTTTCCTTGCATCCTTGGTAACATGACAGTAAACTGATGAGCCAAATATCATGAAGTGTGACACATTTGGTTTCTTCCCTGAAAAGGCTTCTTCGAGCGTACTCATCTCGATAATTTAATGCAGACTCTTGTTCTACACATATATAGTTGTGTGCATGCTTTAGCCCATAAGTGCAACAATAAGCCCTAATCATGTAACATCGCCCGTGCAGCTCCCACAATACTTATGTTCTTCCTTTCAGTAACCCCATTTTGATGTGATTTATGGGGTGCTATTAAATCCCATCAAATGCCTTCTGCTGCACTTTAGTTCTTGAACTCATTCGACACATATTCTCGACCATTATCGCTCTGGAGAGCCTTCACTTTCCTTACAATGTCTTTCTCGACAAGTGCTTTAAATTCACAAAATTGAGAGAATGTCTGATCTTTCTTCTGCATGAAGAAAATCCAACACTTACGTGAGGAATCATCTACAAATATCACATAA
Source organism: Pinus tabuliformis (assembly GCA_031772625.1). Classification (NCBI taxonomy): domain Eukaryota; kingdom Viridiplantae; phylum Streptophyta; class Pinopsida; order Pinales; family Pinaceae; genus Pinus; species Pinus tabuliformis. The sequence continues at coordinate 233,048,268 of CM062805.1, forward strand.
TACCTATGCTTGGTCGTGGAGGCTGTCGAGAAACACATATGAGTGAACTATTTCAAGGATCATGTGTGCTCGACTGCCATTATCATGAAAGGTGGCTTTGGTGTACTTACCCAATGTACACCCTTTGCATGTATCTCTCTGCTCTAGTGCACTCTGGGAAGTCTTATAGAAATCTGTTACACAATCTTCAAGGCTCCATGGTGCAAATGTCCCAATATTCTATGCCATAATTCATCGATGTCTCGGCTTTGCACCTTCTCTTCTTTTGTGCTCAAAGCAGCACAGTCTTCTACATCTAATTTGTAAAGGTTCTTCACCTGAACCCCGATCTACTTCACTTGTCATGTGGCTATGTGACGAAGGAAAGCATTTCCTTTTCTAAATATCACATCGTAGCCATGGTATTCCAACATAGCAACTGAAACTAAATTATTCTTCAAACCCGGAACATACATGACATCTTTTAATGTGAGAGGAGAACCAAGCTCCCTTTGAAAAGTAACAATACCGATACCTGTCATGCTATACCTTCCATCATCTCCCATATTGATGTGCATCTAGAGGTCCTTATCCTCCAAGTCACTGAAAAGTTATTTGTTTCCCATCATATGGAATGAGGCTCCACTATCCAGATACCACACACTACCCATCACCAATGTCACCATGCATGCAATGAGGGTGAAATCCAACTCGAATTATGAAGCTAGAGCTTCACTTGCCACTCCTCCTGAGGGCTTCTTGTTGGCCTTCTTGTGCGGACACTTTGTGGCATAGTGTCCCAACTCATAACAATGAAAAAATTTAATCTTCGACAAGTCCTTCTTCTTTCTACCCTTATTAGAATCCCCTTTGGATTGGAATTTATTTCCTTTCCCTTTCTTTGCCTTTCCATCCCAGGAATAGTTCTCCTCATCATCATGCTTGTATAAGGTTCCATCTCATGTGTTCTGCCTTACCTCTTCTTGCTCCAAGTTGGACCACAAACGCTCCCACTTTGGTAGATTCTCCCTCCCATTTATCGAATCTTGGTAGTTGTGCTAGCTCTTGGGAAGGCCTAGAAGTGTTAGGTTGACCATATCATCTTCAACAACTGTAATACCAATGCTCCCAAGCTCATAATCACATTGGGTGAACCTACTCAAGTACTGTGGTATTGTGTCGCCTTTCTTCATTTTGATCTTCCGAAGATTTTTCTTCAGTGCCAGCTTCCTGTGGTCACTGTTGTTCTAAAACAATTCTATTAAGGCTTGTCACATTGCATATGGTGTATCCTTCCCATGGAGATTTGAGACAATATGATCTCGAACTCCTTCTAGTATGATCCTTCTCGCCTTTGCTACACATTTTTTCCACTTTGCTAGATCTTGAGCATCAGTTGTTGGAGGCTTAGGAATATCATTGTCTATGAATTCCTTCAGCATGTTGTCTTCCAACACTACCTCCATCCTATCCTTCCAAGCAATATAATTTGAGCTACCCTTAAGGGCATACTCGAGTCTCAATCCATAGAACGACATCCTGCTGGCTCTGAAGAATGATCCTGCAAATTTGATTTCACCTGCAAAGATAAACTCATATTCTTCTCTTCTAGTGTGATTTCAACTCCAATACCATATAGAAATTCCTTGTAGATTAAAAGTGCTAATTGTAATTTATTAAAACAATAGACTTGAATCTACTCTACTCATCAGCAGAAACAATGGATGGATCGAGAAATCACGAAGCATATAAGAGAAAGAATTCAATCAACAAATTACATAATGATTTCCTGGGGAAATCCACAACTAAAAACCCCTACTATATGTATATTTCATTAGTCAAAAAATATGAGAAGATTACAATGCATTGCTCCAGCTCGAGCAACATCTGCATTATCTCTATCTCTCTCACAGCTTCCTAGACAAGCCCTACCCAATAATTAACCAATTTTCTACTTGCTCAAGTCCCTATTTCCTTGTGTTGTTTCCTTGGGAATCAGCCCCTATTAATTAGGGAAATTCCTCAATTGGAATTGCGCAATCCAGCATAGGCCTTCCTCTGATTGCATGCACCACCTGTAAAATTTGGATGATTATACAACTCATAGTACACTACCCTTGAACTCCAATCTCAACTGGGTAACTCTCAGATCACACATGCATGGGTTATTTATGGCTGAATTATCAGTTAACTGGTTGAACACGTGAAGCAACACCCCATTGTTAGACCTCCTACTATTTCCTCCAACAGTTGGAACTAGTTTAACTGACTTGAACTCCAGTAAACTGAATTAATTAATTACAACTCAAATAAACTCAACCAGGGCTCCTATAAAGTAGGAGACACTCTACATGACTCAAGCTAGACCCTCAACTCGAATTAATTAAACCAACTAAGTCAAATTAACTTAATTAACTCATACAAGTTGTCTTGTGACATGGAATTACAATTTTTATCCTAATTTAATTCAAGGGAAAATTAAATTAGGATTTTATTGTTGCATTTTCAACACATTGTTGTGCCTTACATCTAGTATAAAACAACATAGAATTACAATTTTTTTCCTTTTGTGGTGAGGACAAGTTAGTCCTTGGATCCAAGCCAAGCAACCACAGTGCAGGACAGTCCCAACTCCCCTTCAAAATTTATCCAAAACAAATAAAATATCGTGAATGGAAGAACTGTAGTATTAAGTAGAAGAGGTCCACTGTACATAAATGAGAAAACTGCAATTACTATGATTATAGGGAATAAACGTAGAGGTAGTGGACATTGCATGAACCAGTAACCTCCATCAAATGTACTCATAAATCAACAAGATATGAATTAAAGTAAAGGAACTCAAATATTTATGCGTGAAGAGCTTGATTAAACTGCTTGACCACAACAATCAGACATAACTGAAGTAACATATAGATAGTCCTAACTTTAACAACATAATTAATATTGCAAATACAATGAAACTAACTTCATCAAAGAGATAATGAAGATTACTAATACTTCAATCTATTACCAAAAAGAAAGGTCAACACAGTGTGTAATATCTCAGAGAAATGAAACTATATCTTCCTTTATGAGTGTGTAACCCGAGAAACACAGTTCGTAGGAACCTAGTAATTGAAATGTTCATTACACTATAATAGAAAACCCTCTCAAGTTCCGGGTCCCTCAAGGTATCAATATTCGTACAAAAAAAGGTGTTATAACAACAAACATAATAATTAACTAGCCGCAAATCCATTAAACTTCTAGACACCAAACCTTAAACTAAATTCTGGACTGAGCAGTAACGTTTCCAAATATGAGGAGAGCCCCTAATGAAAGCAATACATGTGTGCCTGAAAAGAAGAGAATTAAGGTGTAAGCTGGTGTAAATGAGGGCAACGTCCTCTTCACAAATTGAATAATTGAAAACCCCAAAACTCGCCTTGGAATTTACCTGCAAAAAATAAGAAGAAGATTAATCTTTACCAAAATTAACCTGAGAAATTGTTAATACTATAAAAGAAAAGGGATGAGGGTAATGGTAGTAGGCAGTTCACCTGTAAGGAGCCTCAATCTCTTAGTATTCTGAAATACCCAAAATAACCCTACATCAGTGACTTCTTCAACCAGAATAAAAGTAGTAAATAAAGAAAGTAACCACTAGCGCAAATCAGAAGAACGAGTGGGGTAAGCCTACTATGGATTACCTGGGTGTAGACAGACCGAAGTCAAGGTAGGTACTGAAAGAAATCTGTGAGCCGCGGTCGAAGCATGGCTATGCTAGCAAGGAAGATTTCACCCACCAAACCCTTCCTATAGAAGGAATAACCTATACATCAGTAACTAACTGCTAAAGAAAATAAGCATGGCCATAATAAGACACCAGAGGGAGCATTCAAGGTTATACCTGTTGGAAGGATTGTAGAGCAAGCAAAATTTCTCATCTGGATAGCCGAGAAATGAAACAGATATAATGACTTCCCTCCTAGTACACAGATAGATTGACTTCCCTCCCTCTAATCGCTCTCTGTCATTCTGAACCATTGATCCTATCTCAACAATCCATAATTGTTGATCTAAAACTTTCACTGATACCAATGCAGTGTGGAACAACTGTGTTTTGAGGAAACTTCGAGATAATCTCTAGGGTGTCGACTTAGGGTAGAAGGGTTAAACCATGACCTATTAACCTAGGTTACCCAACACCTTGCCATATAATTCATGTGTATGTAAATGCATAACGTTGATTAATGTCAATTGGAAAGTAAATATCAAACTATGCTTCGCGATGAACTACTTGATTATCATATACAAAGAATTGAATGCAGTGGGTCAAGATTAGAGTCAAGATTAAGTTTGTTTGTAAAGCATGTGTAATAGATACTAGTAAGTGGATTTTTTTTTTAGACTATGTGTTATTAGAGTATGTTACAAGTCATATTTTATCAGCTATTTAATTTATATGACTACACTAATTTAATTTTCAAATAATTTTTTAATCTAAATTCGATCAAAATGGTCAAAATTTTACTATAATCCAAATTTTATGCTCGTTAAACTTTAACATATCCTCAATTAACTCAAATCGATAAGAATTCCAAACCAATCATCAAAGTTTTATTGGTCAAAATTTTACTATAATCCAAATTCTATGCTCGTTAAAGTTTAGTGTAATCTAAAAACCCACAAATTAGCTTGGAAAATAATGGAAATTCCAACAAGATTATGACAAATTTTGGTAGAAATTTTTAAAAATCTAGGTTACTGACAAATTTCAACAGAAATTTTTAAAAATCTAGGTTACAGCTGTCAGACTTGAATTTTGGGTGCCCTAAGAATTCTTGATGGCGCTGAATCCATTTCCACCCATTCAAACACTCCACCATTTTGATTTTTTGAATTTCTTTTTACCAAATAAAAAAATCTGCTATGCAAATAAATTTATAACATCACACAATGCCTTAAACTTTTACCATCCTAAATTAACTCACATCTATAAGAATTCCAAACCAATAAGAACTCTAATGATCTTTCCAACGTTAAGTAAAATTATTACCCAATTAAATTGCTACAAGTATGAATAATTACCGAACACTACACTAGTCAAATATTTAAAATCCAAACTAATACACAAATAATGCTCGTGTATAAGAGTTGGCTGGTCAACATCTAAGAAGATAAGTACAAACAGTTTTGTATTTTATGATTGATGGATTCTGCAAGCAAACTGTCATTTAAAGACAAAAAATACTTTGATGGAAAGTATTATGTCATTTTCCCAAATAATAATTTATTGATATGATTTAAGAGTTGAAAAGGATGTTTAATAAATTGCAGTTGACTTCTTTACAGTGAAAGAAAATCAAATCATAAAATCATAAACTATAGATTGATACGAGAGGGAGGGGGCAAAATGAAGTTAGGTGATAGGATGATGGAAGCATATTCGGAAAAGGTTGAACAAGAAACCGAACCTGTCCCTATAATATTTATTTATTTAATATGCTTAAAAACTACCTAGAATTTTTATTATAGTTAAAAGCTATCTAATATTCAATTGGATATCAACTGCTTACAAAAAGGTGGAATATTAATTTAGTTTTATACATTAGATACTAACTACTTACATAAGTTGAAAAATATTTAATGCCTAAATAAGTCTAGGCCTGAATTTAAATAAGTTCGTGCCTACTAATAAGAGATTTTTATTTTTTAGGAGGGGGTGATATTTCATAATTAAAAAAAATATTATGAAAATGTAATTTTAAGAGGTAGGGTTTATTAAAAAAATTACTATAGGGAAAAACAAAATCACTCAATTTTTTTAATTAAAATTATTTTTAGATTTATTTTCTTAAAGTTATATATATATATACACAAAGGCGTAGTGTAATTTAAATATCAATTTTTTGAATCCAAATTCACATAAATTCAATAATATAATTTTAGGATTTTTGTTATTTAAAATATAATTGTAAATGTATAAATGTATTCAGCACCTTTAAAAAATTTTGGGACACTCAAACTATGCAGATTAAACAATTTAAATTTAAGTTTTTTAAATATCTGTCAGATTTTGATTAAAATTAAACTCAAGTTTTTTAAAATATCTGTTAGATTTTGATTAAAATTAACTAGAAAATGGTCTTGAAAAATGTCATTTCATCTATCAGTTTGGCTACGCCTATATACATATGTGAGAAGTGAATTATATTAATATGGATTTGTTTATGCTAAAAGAACCATAATCTAATGTATATGTATTTATTGTTTTAAGACTTTAATGTATATCTATTTTTAGTAGATAAATTGTGGAATGGAGGGGAGCTTCTTATTCCATAAATAATGAGATTTTATACACTAATTTAATGTCTAACTTAATCATAATCTTAAAAATAAATTATTATGCTATTGAATACTCTAAGAAAACACACACAATTAAATAGTTAATCCCCAAATTTGGATTTGATATTGAATATCAAACTTTCCTTTACATTTAGAGCATTAATTATGAATTCTGTCGATCCCTATTTAGCTTATTTATAATATTTCCAGTTAAACGACCTAATTCTAATTTTTTTTATTAAATTAAAATATTTAATTCACACATAGTTTTCATTTCCTAATTCCCAAAAAAAATAAAAAAAATAAATGATGTTTCCATATCTGTGAATATTTTCCAGAAAAATTGACAAACAAATATTGATAAAAATTATTTGTAAGAAAATTGACAAACAAATAGTGAAAAAAGTCCCACCAAACCCAAACCTAGAGCATGCATGCCTTCCCCCTTCTACCCACCCCTAGTGAGGTGATATGAAATCTTTTCAATAGATTTGTTCTATCAATGCCCATCTCCCACTTATCAACAACCTTAATAAAATAATAATAATATTATGGCCCATGAGAAAGAGGTCTGCCAAAAATTGTAAAAGGTCGACGGACCCCACCACATCGGATGTTACTAATAATAAAATAATATTGAAATTAGTTTGGTCATTTTTGTCAATTTGCGAAAATTATATAGCTGTGGGTCCACGTAACCCTCGTTAGGTGGCGCCGCAAGTTTCCGGAACCTACGATTTTTCCACACGTGTTGAGGCAGTGGGACAGTCCACTGTCCGCCAACCCGATCCGCTGAGAACGGGGAGTGATTCGAACCGGCGACCCCACACATTCTGGTATTAAGATCCCGTCAAAACGTCTTGTTTTCCGGCATATCTAAGGCCGGTTCATGGCGTCGTCATCTTTCCGGCGTTAACAGAGAAAGCGAGAACAGCTCAGGGAGAAAAATTCAGGCCGATCGCATTTATTGGAGACTACGAGGTATGGGAGGCCATGCTCGACCTCGCAGATGTGAATGCATGGGTTGACCAGAATTGGTCTATTCACCGTACAATTAAGTAATTTCAATATTAGTTAATAGTAATAATTTATACACTAAAAGAATTATTAAAAAAAGATGAAGTTTAATTGTTTTATGTATTTTATTTATTTATTGGGATTGGGTCAGATGAATTTGTGTTTTAAAAATGGAGTTTTAAATATATAATAGACCTAAAATGGAGTTTTAAATATACAATAGACCTAGAGTTTTGTAAAATCTAGATTTGTAGTGTGGGTGTATTTTAATGGTTTTATATTTTGATTTTTTTTCTTAAAATATATATATTTTAAGTAAGATTATATGTATTTTTGAATGTATAAATAGATTTAGTATTTGAAAAATTTTAAGATATTTGAATTGTGTAGATTATAAAACTCAAATTTACGATTTCAATAAATTTTACTATAAAATATAATAAGAGAAAAAGTCAAATATAAAAAAGAGATTACTATTTTAGAATGGATAAATTTACCGAGTCAAAATTATCATTCCAATCATTTTAACCATACATATGTATTTTTAAATACATAATGAATTTAGCACTAAGATATTTCAATTATACAGACTATAAAATACAAATTTGTGATTTTAACAAATTTATGCTAAATTTTAAACAAAATTAACTCTAAAATATAGTTAAAAATAATCAAAATATAAAAAAGTTAAAGAACTATTTTAGAATGCATAAATTAACCAAATCAATATTACCATTCCAGTTATTTAACTAAATGTCGAATTCATTAAAAATATATCCACATTAAACTTTGAATAAAAAACATTAACTTTATTAATTTAAGATTAATTTAAATTTTATAAAATCAACCGTATCAAATGTAAATGTTAATATTAATATTAATATTAATATTATTAAATTAAATTAATTAATTATTTATTAAATATTAAAAAAAATCTGGATCAGATTTTTTTTTTTTAATTTGATATTTAATATAAAAATATTAAGTAATTGTTATTACGTTTCTTATACTCTACTGATATTCAGAATAATGATATATAATGTTGGGAATAATGATATATAATGTTTGGAATAAGAAAATAAATGATTTTATTTTATATATATTGGTATAATTAAAAATTGTAATATTTTAAAATACAGTAAATTTGGTAATATGTTTTTAATTTTATTTTAATATTTTTTTATTAATTATTATATATTTTAATTAAGGAGTAGTTTAATTTATAGACGAAATGGACCTTTTCATAATCAAAATCCCAGAGAGATTTTAAAAAATTTGAGTTTAAATTGTTTAATCTGCAAAGTGCCCAGGGGTTTTGTGCTGAATCTATTTATGCATTGAAAAATGTATTTTAAACAATAAAAAATCTTGAAATTGTATCGCTGAATTTTGGTGAATTCCGGTGAAAAAGACTATTTCGTCTATAAGTTACACTATGCCTTTTAATTAATATCTAAATTTTAAATTTAATAATTTTAAATATTTTATTATTTATTTTTAAAATTTTAATGATAATGATGATGAATGTCCATTGACAACAATTAGTTCTATAGGACCTTAAGAAAAGAAATTAGTTGAGACTTTTTAAAATTTTATTTCTATAACGCTTTCAGAGGGGCCTGAACAAGTCAAGAAGGTTGCAAGTTTGACAGATGTTTTGGAAATGAGTACGGATGTGAGTGAGGGCTAGACAATCCAAGAGAGTTTTTTCATCTTCAATTAAGGTTGGAAGTTTGACAGATGTTTTAGAAATGAGAATGAATGTGAGTGAGGGCTAGACAATCCAAGAGAGTTTTTTTCATCTTCAATTCTCTTAGTGTCACACAACTGACAAATTCTTTCTTCTCATGGTGTTTGAGTATAGACCAACACCCAGTTTCACTTTTGGGGATAGACCAACAAATGAGAATGAATGTGAGTGAGGGCTAGACAATCCAAGAGAGCTTTTTTCATCTTCAATTCTCTTAGTGTCACACAACTGACAAATTCTTTCTTCTCATGGTGTTTGAGTATAGACCAACACCAGTTTCACTTTTGGGGATAGACCAACAACCAGTTTCACTTCTAAGCTAGTGGGAGTTAGTTCTGACCTTAGTAATGCTCATTTTCTTCCTAGCACTAGTTCATTCATTTTCTTCTAAGCACTAATTAAGATAAGTAATGCTCATTTTCTTCTTAGCACTAGTCAAGATAAGTAATGTTCATTTTCTTCTTAGCACTAGTCAATATAAAGAGATAATTATGGTTAGCGAGAGTGGGGTTGATCACCTCCTTATAGTACCTTAGCTTCCTTTTCCCCTCAAGCTCCTTATGTGATAATATTTTTAATATTATCTCTATTCTCCAAGATGATCACCTCCTTTACCCCCAATAATTGAGCCATGTCTCACATCCTTGTGCCAACCCAACTTAATGGGGAGGTGGGGGTTTTTGGCTAGAGATAGAAGCAATTTTGGGGAATCTCTTGGTTTCCATGTTGTAAAGCTTCTTATTATACGTCAGATAGTGAAACATAGCTATGCTTTCAATGGGGGAAAGACTAGCTTCAGTAAGGATATGATAGGGAGTATTACCTTTAATCTTGAGGTTGTAGGTTATAAATTGATTTTGGATCATCTCGTTCTTCCTCCATGATTCTCTTGATATACTGCAACTCCAAACTTCACATCCGTATAAAATGAGAAGGGTGAATATGATAGGGAGTATTACCTTTAATCTTGAGGTTATAGGTTATAAATTGCATGGTGAATATGATAGGGAGTATTACTTTTAATCTTGAGGTTATAGGTTATAAATTGCTTTTGGATCATCTAGTTCCTCCTCCACGATTCTCTAGATACACTGCAACCCCAAACTTCACATCGTATAAAATCGGAAAGGTGACTAGAGTCTCAAAGATGAATTTTTTTTACTCCAAACCTAGAGATCATTAGTCTTACAATTGTTTTCAACCACATAATACACTTTACAACCATCAATAATTCTTTTCTCAATGTTATAATTCCAATTGAGCTGATGATTAATGTCAACACCTAAGTATTTGTCTTAAGAAACCTTTTCCAAGCAATTGTTATAGTAAGTAAAATTATCATAATTTATCTTTTTGAATTTAATTATCACTACACCTAAGTATTTGTCTTAAGTAACCTTTTCCAAGCAATTGTTATAGTAAGTAAAATTATCATAGTTTATCTTTTTGAATTTAATTATCACTATTTTTTGGAATCCATGCTTCTTGTAGTGATTATTGCCAAAAAATTTCTCAATATCAATATTTTATTAATTATGTAAAATTTTAATTATATTTAACAAAGAAAATGCCATATAACTAACAATTTATTTATTTTTATTTTATCTTATACGATTTTTACCAAAAAACTTTGCTTAATTCATTACGAATCACAAAAGACTAAATACGAAAAATAATAATTTATTCTTAAATTTTAATTTTAATTTTTTTTTTCCTTCGTACAGTACAAACAAGGCAATCAATAAGACTTCTCAAAATAATTATTTAAAAAAAAAAAAAAAAACCTTTTTCAATGAGAATTTTACTTCAATTATTTTAAATTTGATTTTCGAAAAATTCCTGAAGCGGTTTATACAGAACTCCAAATTCCAAGGTTTTCATAGAAGTGTTATTGCAATTGCATCAAAAGAATAATACAACTTTCCACTAATTTAAAGTTTATTATGAGTGGAGTTTATTACAAATCATTTGTGTTTGGTAATTATTTATAAACTTTAAAATAAACCCCTTTTCCATGGGAATTTTACTTCAATTGTTTTAAATTTGATTTTCGAAAATTTCCTTAGGCGGTTTATAGAGAACTCAAAATTCCAAGGTTTTCATAGAAGTGCTATAGCAATTGGATTAAAAGATTAATACAACTTTCCACTCATTTAAAGTTTATTATGAGTGGAGTTTATTACAAATCACTTGTGTTAGGTTCTCACTGGATTTGGCCAGATGTCATTCTCACATTTAACTTGGATTTTATATATATATAAATAAATAATTAAATAATTCATTACTTAATTAGTATTTTAAATTTAAAATATATTTAATTTGGATATATATATATATATATACACTGATTAATTAATTAATATTTTAATTTTTTAATAGAATATTTGTAATTTAATTATGTTTTGAAATTAATTGAATATAGTTTTATTAAAAATTATTATTTACACTAGCTTTATTTTTTAAATATATTTTTATTAGAAAATAGATAATATTATAAATTTAATTTAATCTTAGTTTTGTTTAAATTATTTTAACAAATTACTATGGTAAAACAAATTTAAAATGAAAATAAAAATAATATTATAATGTAATTTTTTTATTTTTTTGGGCTAAAAAAACTTTCCAAGTCCCTTCACTAACTATTAAATACACATTTGAGGCTTTCAATCTCATGGTAAATGTTTTGTTTTGGACCTACTAACCATAATAAAGTTTGTTAGGCTCCTACATTGTATGTATTGAAACTTTGACATGTTTGTTCTTGGCACACTAAACAAAACTCTTAATTTGATTATATATTGGAAAATATCTCTAAAAATCATATTATTTAATCTCCTACCAATAAGAACCCAATACACCTTCCCAATTAAAAAAAAAAAAACCTATTTCTCTAGCTATGATAGGTATCTATTTTTTCATTAATATTTTTTATATCTCTTTATATTTTTTCATTAATTTTGAATTCCATTTTTTATACCTGCCCATATACCTTTACCCTCTATTATATGCTCAATATTCATTTTTTCCTCAATATATATACCTCCATATGAATGCCGTCATAAATTTCCCTTAAAATAGATTTCAATTTTATAATTTTTTTACCAACCCAAAAACGAATATAAATTTCATAAAAGATAACACTTCATTATCAAAACGAGCACTAATATCTATTTCCATTTTTTTATATCTATTACACATTTCAACTTTTTATACATATTTAGTTTATAATATTCTCTTCTTTTTTGTCATTAATAATTATAACATTTTTCAAACTATCAAAACCATTTTCGATAACTAAAGGTTTATGACATGTTTTATGACGGTTCTTTTTCAAACCAGCCAAACTTAAAATTTACTTGCTTCTTTATAAAAATATATTATTATAATTTCTAAATAATATTTTTTAATAAATTTATATTTATGAAAAATTCAAGGTTTATGGCATGCTTTATGACAGTTTTTTTCAAACCATCAAAACTTAAAATTTACTTGCTTATTAATAAAAATATATTATTGTAATATCTAAGTAATATTTTTTTAATAAATTTATATTTATAAAAAATTCAAATATCAAATAATTCAACATATTTGTTTTTCAAAAATAAAATTGTACAAAATAAATAGGATATTGAGCTGGAAAACAGTAGGTAAAGTACGCTTTGAATATTACTGAAGCATTAAAACATAGACCTAAAATGCAGATCTGAAATGGTATAAGAATAAAAAAAATATTTAAATGACAAAATAAGGAGTACATTTTTAAAATTGTAAAGTGGATAGAAACCTAGGTTGAACTTCATGATTTCCTGAGAAACTGAAAATGAAAATCAAGGATTATACGGCTTTTAAGTTTTAATAAGTTCTATGAAATCTGCAACATTCAAGGTTATTGAGAAATATAAGTTAATAATTTAAGATAAATTTAGTGATTACAGTTTGTATGTAAATATCAATTTAATTTTATAAGTTTTTTTTTTCAAAATTTCTATCAGATGATTCTACATTTTGTTTAGGATTATAGAGTTTTTAAGTTTTATTAAGTTCTGTGAAATGCGTAGCATTCTGAGTTTGTAGTATAATATCATGAAATGTAAGTTAATAATTTTTGGTAAATTTAACGGTTACAATTTGCATGTAAATATTGTTTTTTATCTAATATTTAAAGTTAAAAATTAATATAAAATGAAATATAAATTAATAATTTTAAACAAATTTAAGGATTATAATTTATATGTAAGTATCAAACATATATATATGTCTGGAGTATGTTTTAAAATTGATTTTGATTGGTTAAGGGCCCAAGACTCAAGGCATCTGACAGGAGTGAAAGCCTGCCCCCTTACGGAGTTATTTCAGGTGGCTTGGTTTTCCTTGAATAATGGTGATGATTTAGCCTGCACGCTGATAACAGCTAGAAATCACTGTGCTCACTACTAGTTTGACAACTGAGTTATGATAGATTTTCTCACATATTAAAAAAGGTATCAAACACAAACAGACATAAAATCAAGCCCAATAAAAAACCATCAAGATTAAATTAATTGCGGATCCTCGAAATACTGATAGACATGAATATGGAGAGGTTAAAAAAGGAGTTGTCTTTAGTGCGACTTTTTGAAAGCTTTTACGGTGGGATTTTCAGGTCAAATTTCTCTAAAATTCCACAGGAATTTATTGAAATCACAAGTTTGATGGGTAATCTTGTGCAATCGAAGTGCCCTGGGAGTTTTCCACAGTGCTAAATCCATACATACAGTCAAAAAACTAGTTTAAATAACACAAATCAAAATTTCACCTCAAAAACAACTCTTTTAAAAAAACTGACTTCACCTATGTATCAGGGATCAACAATCAACTTAAAATGCCAAAAAAAATAAATAATCTTTTTCCTTTTAAACCTTAGGTTAAAAAAAGAAAAAGCAAGAAAAAGCTAACCTTACTAACTGATGTAACTGTGATGGGATGTGAAGAATTATACATCCATCAATCAATCAGCTTCAATTCAATTTAAACAATTGTAGTAGTATTAAATTCAATCAATAGCGGTTGTCGTTTGTAGCGATGGAAACCAAACCGACGAAAGGGATGAAACGAGAAGAAACTTGCAATTGGGAAGAGGAAGAAATGCCTCGCAAGCTATCTGTGGGAAAATTGGACATAGTAAAAGACGAACAGCGCAGAAAACTGCCAAATTCTGAGACTAAATATGCTATATTTTAGTTGTGGCCCATACATGGTCCACCAGTCTATATTATTTGTTTTCAAGTCATTGGATCAAGTTGAAGGGAAGGGACGAGAAATTGATGGATGACAGGTTCGGTTCCATAACCATGTTTGGGCAGGCCATCTGACAGGACACAGTTGGTTTTGCAAGTGCAATTTGTTCCCTTCCCCATAGGTTTCGAGGAAGAGGAGGAACTGGGGGTTATTTGTCTGGTGCTTCAATGCGTGCAGTGCAGTTAGAATTGGAATTAGTGGGCGGGGTGGGTATGGGGCGTGGGTCCTCAATCTGAACCAATCCCATCCCATTCAAAGCCATGAGATAAATGAAGGGGAAATCAAAAAGCTGATTATCTGTCTGTAAGGCATCACATTTATTTCAGCTATATAGCCAGCCTGAAACCATTTTTTAACTTTGTTCAACCAGAATTCAATGGCAGGGAGATTGCTAATTATGAAGCCTAACTGATTAGAAGACCATATCGTTTATTTCTGTTTATGGGTTTATGAGGGAATTCTCCTGACTTCGTGTTATCAATATTAGTGTTCATCAGTAGAATTGCCTGGTTCTGGGGACTTCGAGACGATGCTCAGTGCACAGCATGGCAGATAGAGGGCCAAATTCTCAGCGGCTTTCATCTCCAGAAATCTCGACTTGGAACAAACAGATCCTCTCCGGAATGCTTCAAGGAATTCCATCGCCCTATGCTGCGAATTTTGTGTATTACTTCTTACAAGGACCTCCTGTTGTGGATTTCAATATATTAGTCTGCCTGTTTAGGATTGAAAATATAATTAAAGGGAGATTAGGGCTAATGGGATCGAAAATATATAAAGAGAACGTAGACTAGGACTGATCCTTCCAGTAGACCTGGGCCATCAAACATTTAAAAGGTCCTCTTGTATATATTCTTACCCTTTATGCAGCTCTTCCCAATAGCTCTTCTGGTATATATTCTTATCCTTTAAGCAGCTCTTGCTTTCACACATGGTCTTGAAGATGAATATTGTTTTAGGTTCTTTCTTCCACATATGGTCTTGAAAATGAATCTTGTTCATCTTGTTTTAGATTAAAAAGGGCAACCAAAATGATGGTCTTGAAGATGAATCTTGTTTTAAAGGGCAATCAAAATGTAGATGAATTTTTTTTAAGGTTCTTTCTTTCGCATATAGTCTTGAATATGAATCTTGTTTTAGATTAGAAACATCAATCAGAATAAGATAGACACTGTGACTTATTATCAAGTTCTACAATTTAATAACTACACCAACCACAAAAATCTACAAAAACCATTCAAAAGATGTTTGATTTAAGTGAATCAACCCCATTAGTGTACTCAAATTTTAAACAGTGGTGCAATTTTAATGCTCTTCAAACTTTCTATGCCCCAGCTGTTCAGCTGGGTCCTCATGTAGATGGGTTTGATTTTACCATAACGTCACGTTCAAAGGATTTTACTACTATTACTGTACAGGCTAGCTAGGCTATCTAGAAAACTCTTGAAGAGATCATGCCTCTAGTTTTTGTTTAGGGTTCTGTTACAATAACACTTATAATAGTGCTCCAATATGGTTGTGGTGTTTTGGAATAGTGGTTTGGTATAGTTTTATTACTATGAGATGTTTTTCTTTTCTAGCAGAATCTGTTCGACTGAAAATATAATCAGACGAATTCAGTGATAGAGATACTAACGTGTATGTTGATTGAATAGCCTCTGGTGCAACTGTGTCTGTATCCGTTATGAATTATATGATGTTTGCATCGTATTATATCATCATGGCTGCTTTCCTAACAGAATTTTCTTGGAATTATTTTGCAAACAGATCCAACTCTGGATTAGAATCCCTGAAGGATCAGCATGAAGCTTATGACCTTGGAGAGTTTGAGCAGTCTCTTATCTTGAATCTCGACGCTGAGGGAGATCATCATCCTGGCCTTGCAGAGAGACGTAGGTGTTCACAGTGACCGTTTGGCTTTCTCTTTGTCTCAATGATGATTTCATGTATTTTTTGTTGGCTTGACTGATTGATGATTTCATATTTTTTTTGGTTGGCTCTGATTGGGATTTGAAACTTGTTTGTATAATACTTGAATTTCATGGTTTACATACTATTTCATGGTTTGAATAATACTTCATAACACTGCTATGGCTATTGAGGTACCCAATGAGGTCTTGATGATCTCATATTTAGAAAAGAATTTCATTTTTCCTAATTTTTCAATTGGTTTTTGAAAGTAACTATAATATTGTGGTGCAGTCAATCAATTATACAAGTTTTTTCCCTTTGAAATCTTTTCAAAAAACTGATTAGCCCACACATAAAAGCTGTGTACAAAAGCATGAAAAGCCCAGAGAGAGACATGTAACAGTCAGCCTGGAATTGTAATGGCAGGCCTTTTGAAATTCAGAGACTTGGTGTAACGGAATGGAACAAGTGGCCTGTGGGAGGAAAGTACCTTTTGTGTTTTTGTCGTATGATAGGATTGATCCTCTGAGAATTAAAAGCCATGTGACACTCGACTCTGAGTAACTTGTCTGCTCAGAAAGCTTCTTCACATTGGACTGAGGTTTTTTTGGGCAGTTGTGCAATCATGAAGAATACCTTGCACGGTACTGACAACAAGGATCCCCCCTGACACTAATGCTCTCGGTTTAATAGCCCTGAGATATGGATATAATCCCATAGTTTGTTAATTAAGAGTTCGATTCCTTGCAATCCTGCTTGCTATTATGGCACGCAATAATCATAGTACAAAGCAGGAACTGTCGCTATCCACACACTCTTCGTTTGCATTGACATTAGCATATACCATCATCAGCTTCCATAGAAAATAAGTCTGCAGGTGATGCACTTCAATCATTCCATGATCTCATGTGGGTATCTCCTCCTGCAACTGTTTTGCTCATAAATCAATCCATCTGTTCTCCTGTCACCTAGTTTTCTTATGTTCAAGAGAGGAACATATATTTTAGAGTTGTGCTTGATTTAAGATTTCAGTTTTATATTTTGAATGTCTAGACTTCTATACCCAGCATTTTCAATCATGTATTTGTTCTCAAAGAGCAGTAATAAGCTCTAAGCAATACCACATTGATTACAGTATATCTTGAGATGCATATTTTCTGATGTGAGATTGAATGCAGTATATGCCTCAGACCAGTTAGAAATTTTCCATTTAATGCAAGGCAGCTGGGCTTATGATGGTTGTCCATACAGACGCTCTTTTTTTAAAGTTTGACCAAGATTTTCCGTGTCTAACAACTGTGCCTGCGACGATGCTTTAACAGAGGGATTCGGGAGTCGTCCAGCAACGCTCAACATATTTCCTTCGTGGCCAATGCGATTTGAGGCATCCCCAAAGGTAGTATAGATGATATCTTGATACAATTGTGCAGTCCTTTTGTATATATTTTCGAATTTTCAATTTTTTTTTTTTTTAAGCAGTAGGTTTTGGAGTTTTTGGGGTCAAAATTCAGTAGATATGTGTTAAAATCGAGAGTTTGAGCTGTGTAACCTGGACACTTTTATAGTGCTTTGGAGTTTTTCAAAGTGTAAATTTATTTGTGTAGCTAAAAATATATTCTGAATAAGTAAAAACCACAATTTCATTCACAATTGTGTAGCCAAATCTAAATTGGTTTTTTAAAGCACTATTGATATTATCATTAGCCTCTCTAAATTGTTTTTTTAGCACTATTGATATTATCATTAGCATGTCACTTGATGTCTCTGGTAGAAGCTAGGCTTCCACCCATATTGGTATTATCATCTGCATTAGCATGTCACTTGATGCACTTAGGTAGAAGTTAGCTTTCTACTTCCAATGTAAAGAATAATTAATTTATTAAATGTTAAACACCATGTGGTAAATCAATTTTCATGAATATCATTTTATTTTCATAAAAAAACAATAATTTTTATTTCTATCCCAACAACGAAATGAAAATACAGTAAGCCAACAATACATCCTGCAATATTTACAGGTAAACCTATATATACAACTTTGATTGATAGGGGATGATCATATTAACTTGTCACTCCATATACCATTTGATACCATTTGATTGATATGGAGAGATCATACTACCTTGCAGTCAACGTCGCAATCAGCAGACAGTACAGTTTCAGGATCTGCTCAGTATACGGCTTCGGCCTGCAAAGCTGATACCCAGATAGAGTTGGAATCACCAAGCAGTACGCGACTGCAGCAGGAGGCAGTGCAGGTATCTGACATGGCGGGGAACAGTTTACGCACAGAAACGTCGAATGAATTAGAAAAGGATGCGAAGGTACAGAAATGCCATGGAAATTTTCACATTTAATTCTTGTTATTTATGTTCTGTTTAGTCCAGGAGACTCCAAACTTGAAATCGTAGCTGATCTTGAGATCATTTGATCGTTTGGTATGGTAAAGCCTGAGACAAATCACAGAGCCCGAACATCCAGCTCTGAACATGAGGCTGCATCCAAGACACTCGATGCTAAGGTATATTTCAGAGCTATGGTTTTATGTCCCACCAGTCTTTTCAACCGATTATTTGAGCAATTCTCAGAGCTATATACACGTCCTAGAAATAGTAACGATTGGCAAAAGTAAAACTGTTGGGACAGACGAGGAATGATTGAGATTTTTTGATGCAGACATTGAGGCGTCTTGCCCAAAATAGAGAAGCAGCAAAGAAAAGTAGACTGAGAAAGAAGGTATTCCATCTCATTTTTTTTGGGTTTGTTCCTTCTCGTGTTGCTGCTAGATTGGGTCTTGAAATTAGAAATACTAATTTATCACACGATACTTTGCAGGCTTATGTCCAGCAGTTAGAGTCCAGCCGCATGAAGCTCAGTCAGCTTGAGCAAGATCTTCAACGAGCAAGAACACAGGTGAAATTGATCAGTTGATATGCTTTTGATGAATACAGATAATCTTGGACACAATGTATTTTTTTGGGTATGGAATAACTTTTCAATTTTGGCACACTAGGGTGTTTTCCTTGGGGCGGGATTCGTTGCTGATCAAGGTCACCCAGGTTTGAGTCCAGGTATGTCAATTGTAATTTTTGGAAATTACTCCTTAATATCTGTGTTAAACTCCATTAAACCTTCTATTGAGTTTGTATCTCAAATGGGTTCAAATGAATTTTAATTGGATGAAATATGAATAAACTTACTATTGAGTTTGCATCTCAAATGGGTTCAAATAAATAAACTTACTATTGAGATTTGCATCTCAAATGGGTTCAAATGAGTTTTAATGGGATGGAATATGAATAAACTTCCTAATGAGATTTGCATCTCAAATGGGGTCCGATGAGTTTTAATTGGATGGAGTATGAATAAACTTACTATTGAGATTTGCATCTCAAATGGGTTCAAATGAGTTTTAATTGGATGGAACATGATTATGAAATTTTCATTGTAGGTTTTGATGGAAGGTAGCTAGCTCAATTTTTTCATCTTGTTGCTGTCAGTTGGATTTCAAATATTGTCGACCTAGTTTGTAGGATTTCAAAATGTTACTTAAATTTATACATGAAATTGAAATTGGAATTATAAATTGACGAATGAGTTTGGATCTCTAAATTGATCTTGTTTTTGTTTATCTGATTTTAATATATTTCCAAAATTTATTTGACTTTACTATTTGTTATATTTCTCATTAGTTGAGAAGTAAAAAGCCTTTAAGGTTAGGCATTATTTGTTTGGCCTTTGAGTTAATATGCCTAGATTTTAAAAGACGTTCTTGTTTGTTCTCAGTGTGATTCCAATATATTTCCAAAATCTACGATCAAAAAATTGCTTAACCTGTTTGTTGATATCTTCGTCTATCAAGAAATTTCGACCTTTTTTTGTTATTCCTAATTAATGGGTTTATAACCAGGTGCTGCTATTTTCGACATGGAATATTCACGGTGGCTAGAGGAACGCCATGGCCGATTGTGTGAGCTGAGGGCAGCATTCCAGGCCCACATACCGGACAACGATCTACGCCTGCTGCTAGACAACTGCCTGCGCCACTATGACGAAATATTCCGGTTGAAGAGCATTGCAGCCAAGACAGATGTGTTCCACCTGGTTTCAGGGATGTGGAAAACGCCTGCAGAGCGGTGTTTCATGTGGATGGGAGGATTCCGTCCCTCAGAACTTCTCAAGGTGCATGCACAAACCTCCCCTTCTCTTCACCTTTAATAACCAAACAAAACACAAAACAGCCCATCATGGGGTCCATCTCCATGTTCTGCAGTTGTAAAGAATCCAGGGTGGGTCCATCTCCATCTTCTGCAATGGTAAAGAATCCATGATGGGTCCATCTCTATCTTTTGTAATTCAAGAAAAACCAGAATTGGTCCTGCATCTTCATTGTTATTGTGTAGAGAGATCAAATCCCTTCTATTCACAATTCAAAATTTTAAATTTATTGATAAACCCAAAAGTCAAATGAATATTTTACTTTTGTGATTGCAACTTTGTAAAGAATCTGTACAGTTGAACAGAATAATTAATATAGCAGGTAACCATGTTTCTGTTTTTACGTCGTAGTAGATCCTGGTTCCTCAGCTGGAGCCCTTGACCGAGCCGCAGTTTGTGGGCATTTGTAACTTACAGCAGTCTTCACAGCAAGCTGAGGAGGCTCTTCTACAAGGAATGGAGACTCTCCAACAGTCTCTGTCTGAAACCTTAATATCTGGATCTCTGACCCCACCTTCAAACGCCGGTAATTACATGGAACAAATGGCCATTGCCATGGGCAAACTCGCCAACCTAGAGGGCTTTGTGCGCCAGGTTAACCCCCTATCTGCCCTCTCCTGTATTTACAAATTTATAATCCAGTTTTGTTTTAAAACTATTAGTGAAATGGATTGATGTTACAGGCAGACAATTTGAGACAGCAGACACTGCACCAACTTCACCGAATACTCACTATTCGCCAAGCTGCGAGATGCTTTATCGCCACTGGGGAATACTTTAGTCGAATTCGAGCATTGAGCTCCCTGTGGTGTGCTCGCCCACGAGAGTAAGTTTGCCCAATCCTTGCATTTTTTATAATGATTCTCATATAACAATAACGACATTTTCTAATCCCATGTTCGATTTAGATCTATTTTAATTATTGAATGATACAATATCGACCTTTTCTACTGCCATGTTCGATCTAGACCTATTTTAACTTTATCGAGTTTGAGTTCTGGAGTATAAAATTGAAAAAAAAAAAAATTGGGAATCAAATTTTTTTAAGTTGCAATTTTGTAAGTATAAAATTGAAAAAAAAAATCAATTTTTTTGAGTGTAAAACGGCTTCAGAAGTTTATACATATAAAACCTATCATCCACGTTGAATTTTTTAATCATCAGTAATATCTTGGTAACCTGCGATGCAGGTCATCTCGATTGAAGGATTGAGATGGCTTCTGATATGGAAAATGTACGCATTTATATCTGGGTACGCATTTATATCTGGGTAGGGAGGGAAGAATTGTTTGCAGATTTAAAACTGAGTTGTTTTTAGTGTGATTTTTTTGAATTTTTAGTGTTTGAATCTGGTGTCTAAATTTGTGATGAAATCTTGATTTTTGTTATTTAAACTAGTTTTTTGAGTGTATATGGTTGTAGCACCTTGAAACTCATCAAACTTGTGATTTCAATAAATTTCTGCTAGATTTTAGAAAAACATCCACCAAAAAAACTTTCAAAAAATCACCCAAAAACAATTCGATTTAAAACTGCTTAAAACTGCAAGGAAGCCTGCCTGAAATTGCCTTTACTTCATCTAATGTTTGGACATCCAATCTGCACTTGATGCTTCTAGGTGCCCCCGACTTAAACATGTGTAACTATCAGCAAGTAGACAGTACGCTGCCAACGCCCCCCGAGTTGGTGGTGTGTGGCTGTAGCGCATTCGTTTTCTATCATGATAATTTTCTCCAAGAAGACTATGTATTGTTTCTTATTGTTTCCCATTTTGCTTGATCTCCACAACAATGAAAAATTTCGATCCTTTACAATACTCCGTGATCCAGCGTTGTTCCTTTATTTGCTGGGGACGGCCTCGGAATCTGCTGCAACACACGTTAAAACACTATATTCTCAAATTGCTGGGTTTGAATGAAAACACTATATTCTCAAATTTCTGGGTTTGAAAGACAATGCTCTGAGAATACAAGTCAGGGAGACATTGTTATTTTTTCCTTAGCTTTCGTTATTTGTCAGATAACAATTATTGAATCACCCAAGACTATTTTTTGTTCTCTTTACTGGTCAGATAACAATTATTTGTTAGATAACAATTATTGAATAAGTAAAGACTATTTTTGTTTTATTAAAGCTAGTTCAAATCCTTGTCATAAAGTTAGCTATTTAATTTGGTTATTAGTTGATGAACCTAAATCCCAGGTTTATTATAGTTTTGTTTGATCATCCAGAGTGAATTATACGTCTTTCTCAATTTTTATTTTCGTTTTTGTTTTTTATGGGATATTAAAATATTTTATTAAAATACAAAATTTTGAAAATAAATTGCACTCTCGATCCCTTACCACCTCTCATATATATATATATATAAAATTTAAATGCTCCATATTATTGAAATATTAATTAAGAATTAATGAATAACTCATCTTCCTCATATATATATATATATATTATTACGCTCAACATTAAATTAAATATTGTGTTTTTTTATTTTGAAATAAACTAGTTAGAATAGATGTTCAAATAATTTATCTAAGTGTGTTGTGGAAATATTTTTAAAAGTATAAGTATTATACCTCTTGCTTATGTTTAATAGTGAAAACAAATTTTTTATTATTATTTTATCTCTCTAAAATTAATATAAAATTGTTATTTCAAATAGACATTGAAATCATTTATATATAGTTGAAAGTTAGAGTGAAATATTTTTACTACATCTCAACAGATAACATAGTCACATTGTTTTTATATTTAAAAAACATTTTACTTTTATTTTAAAAATACATGTCTTGAGCACTTAAGGAATTAAAAATCTCTTTCATACTAAGTTGTAGACTAGTACAACCACATTAAAAATATTAATGTGGTTGATATAGCCTAAGACTTCATAAATATAACCAAAAAAACTACTGCAACACACCACATTGGTGTATGAGACCCCCTTGTTGGTGGGACAAGGGACAATTTGACTACTACGTCTAATCATGCATACTCTACCACTAATTTTGAACATGTGACCTCTTAAGAAGAAACACATGCTCTTAACTAGGGCCACTCAAGTTGTATATTATAAATAATAATGAGGAACATATCATTGAGGAACTTATTAGAATTGGAATAATCTCAAGTCCCTAGAAAATTGGCGAAAAGGAGCCACCTCGCATAGAAATACAATTTTTTAAATTTATTAAAAGTCAATACAACCTAACAAACTCTTTAATACACTATAATCATCAATATTCATTAAAACTAATCATATATTGACCATATTCCTTTGAAATACACATTAAATTGAAATAAAAAACCTTTCACAATTACAAAAATAACTAAATCATTACTAAAATATTCCAATATTTAATTAAATGTTTTTGAAATACTCTTGAATCAAAATTCTGAAATTCATTTTTTTATTTAATTTAATTTAACAACCCCATTCCTTGGAAGAAAATAATACATTATTTTCTTCAACCGTACCTGTATGGCTGTTTTGTCAAAAACTTTTCACAATTTATCACGGCGTTGTAAGGGTTATATTTCAGTACTACAGATTGATATTTCAAGATTGACGTGGCTTTTACGTGAAAATGCGTTTTATCTTCTTGTTAATGGAAGATGAAGATTCTAATGGCGTCAATATGTACATAATATACTGTTTGATTGTTGCAGGCAGCACCTACTCGATGGAAGCTCTTCCGCTGCAACGATGATGACAACTTCAGCTGCAGATTATTTCTCCACTTTATGATTTTCGACGACATCAGCATTCAGCGTTGGGAATTTCACTTTTCCCCCAGAATCCTGTTTTTGATTAATTTGTTTACAGATATAATCATGAAATTATAAGCTCATTGCAGCACCCACAGATCTGATCAGGTAGGAGAATTATTTTTCTGGGAGCCAGAACCCACAGATCTTATGAGGTAGGAGGATTAGTTATCTGGGTGCCAGGATCGCTACTAGTTGTAATTTGTAAATGCGAATTGACAACAATCCCATGAAAGGTTGATGTATCTCTGAATATGAGAGCCAAGCATCATATTGAACAGTAAACGTGATAACAGATCACTCGAGATTTTATTTTTTTTGGTATCAAATCAAGCAGAAATATATTATACTAGTCCCCCGCTGGCTTTTTCTATGCCCATTCAGACTGGATCAGTACAAATGTTAACTATGCCTCACATCTTCAAATATCAAGTTGATATGTAGTGATCACATAAAAGCGAACTATGATTGTAAATCCCTGAGGAAAAATACCAGATAACCATCATCACTAAGTTTCAAGGTTCTTAACTGCTGTGATTTTAACTATTGCTAAATTTGTTTGAACTTCATATGTTGAGGCTTTTGTTTTAAATTTGTTGGAAGTTCATAATGTTGAGGCTTCTGTTACTAGGAAAAAAAGGTTCCTATCGTCCTATTCTCTGGCACAGGGAGGTTTCTATCATTATAAGAGGTTTCTATCATTAGAAAACTTTGTAAGTAAAATCCAGGTTACCCACAGATTTGATTGGTGGATTGAATTTTTATTTAAATTAGATTGAAAGAAACAACTTCATCTCACTTTTTAGTCTATAACATATTTAGTTATGGAATTTTATAAACCAGCATAGATTTATCTTAAATACTGATTAAATACAGATCTAACATGAGCAGAGAGAGATAATTTATTTACGTGCAAATTTTTTTATGAGCCTATGTTATTTAAATGTTTTGTATAGTTATATATATATATATATATATATATATATATATTACTTTTTATTTTAGTTACATGAATAAAATTTCAATTTTGATTACACGCTGACAATATTACACATCATACTATGCCGTAGAATAAACCGTTTGACTCAATAAAATCCAAATCACTAAAAATAACTAGTTATAATTCTATTTTTAGTTATAATTCTATTAGAATTATAGTTCATTTCTTTTTCTGGAAGAACAAAAAAATAGTCTAGACAGAAAGAAACAATTTCATCTCACCTTCTAGTCTACAACCTATTTAGGTATGGAACTTTATAAATAAGATCCAAGTCACCGAAAGAGCTAGTTGTTAGGATTCTAGTTCATTTCTTCCTTTAGGAAGAAGAAAAAGTCGTCTGAATTTTTAATTATACATCTACGTGCCATCTTTATGTATATTGCGCAACTACTCCCCTCGAAATCCAACCTGTCAAGATGTGAAGCTTGACCTAACCTGACATTGTAATTTAATTTATGTTGAATGAGAAAGTGTACTTTAATTTTACGTTGAATTTTTAATTATACTTCTACGTGTCATCTTTAACGAACAGTTCCCCTTTCAGATTAGGAATGATAGACGATCCTAGAACTGCAAGTTTCCAATTTTGCACGAAGATTTTGATATGCGAGGAAAGCTTTTCCCTAGCAGGTTTGAAATCGGTCAATTCCGGGGAATGTTGGCTGAGCTATTTCTTTTTGTCTCCCACACTACTGTCCCCAATGGAGTGGTATGTAGGGGTTGCATGGTGATACAGCAAGGGAAATTAGAATTTGCATGCATACATTGGAAAAGTGGATGGTACCAATGGTTTTTTTCTCAACACAATATGGAATTTGGGTTCATTGACTCAAATTGTGGTGGTGGATTTCAATAGGAGTATTTTTGTTTGGGAAACAAGGAAACAGGGTTTTATTATGAACAGTGTGATAATAAAAAATAATTTCTCAATTATGGTACAAGAAGTCAACTAGTTGATCTCCGAAATTATTATCATTATGGATGAGATAAATTACCTTAAAAAAACAAATTAAAGTATTATCAGAAGTCTCTATTTAGAATAAACAACCCTCTCTCTTCAATGGATGAGATAAACTACATTAAAAAACAAATTGAAAATTGAAGTATTACTAGAAATCTTTATTTAAAATAAACAACCATCTCTTCAACTATTTCTGTTAGTGCTTCTAGTTATCATGTTCCTGACTTGAATGGAAGTGCTCCAACTATGAAGTAAGGGGACTTGAATTTATAGTAGTCAAATTTTGCTTGTTTTAGAATTATTTTAACATATCTATATTACTAACATATTATAATTATTCTAATAATAATTAGCTTTAGAATAACCTAACTTGAATTATATAGTAGTCAAATTTTGCTTGTTTTAGAATTATTTTAACATATCTATATTACTAGGCCACATATTATAATTATTCTAATAATAATTATTTGTTATAATATTAGACAAGTTGAAAAATTAAAACAATTATATTACAGGTTACATTTTTTTCGTATTCTAATATAATACTATGTTCCTAGACACATATTTTATATAATATAGTATTTCATATTTAAAAATAATAATTTATTATATATAAATAAATATATTAAAATAATAAATATTATATATTAATAAGAAATAAGTTTTTTAATCATGGAAAAGCTAGAATAAGTTTTAATTTAATATAATGTAGTGTGAAAAAAAACTAAAACAATATTTATAATTTTTTATATTCTTTATTGTCTAATATGATAGAGCATTTTTATATCTCTAGTTATATTTTAGAGTTATTTAAATTTTAAATAATAAAATATTAATTAATTGTTATTTGTTTTTCAGAAAGTATAATTTTATTAAAATTATTTAAATTTTAAATAATAAAATATTAATATATTATTAATTTATCTCATCTTTAGTCTATTGGTGGTCCTATTTACTTTCTAGCTAAATTCCTTGCCTAAAGCTTAAACCCTTAGTTGGCCATACAGAGTCTTTTGTCAAAGGCTCTGCTTCCTTTGTTGAAGAGCTCAAGGTCATAAAGCTTGACCCTAGGGACATTCTTGTTAGTTTTGATGTAGTCTCCCTTTACACTTGCATCCCTATAAATGAAGCCATAGAAGTGATCAACCGCCTAACGGATCCCGATACAACTCGGTTAGTTGAGATCTGTCTCACTTCCACCTTTTTCAGTTTTGAGGGCAAGTTCTTTGAGCAAACCTGTGGTGTTGCCATGGGCTCACCCCTATCCCATGTCGTTGCTAATCTTTTTATGGAAGATTTTGAATCCAAGGCTCTGACCTCGGCCTGCCTTCTACCTAAACTTTGGAAAATATTTGTAGATGACACTAATGTCATCTAGTCGCATGGCTAAGAGGAGTTGGATCTCTTCTTCTATCATCTCAACGGTCAATCCGCCGCCATTAAGTTCACCATGGCATAGGAAGTCGATGGTTGCCTCTCATTCCTTGATATTCTTATTTCTAAGAATATTGACGGTTCCCTCTCCCACCAAGTGTTTCGCAAGAAAACACATACGAAGCAATATCTTCATGCCAATTCCCATCATTTCCCGGCTCAAAAGTTTGGGCTTCGAGAAAGAGAAATCTCATCTCCTTAATGTCTTTGTTGAGAATGGTTATAGCAGATACCTGGGTCAGAAGGCTTTCCTCAAAGCTTCCAAAAATTCGGTAGTAAAAAAGAACCTAAAGAACGAGTCCCAGGGGTCCATCTGCCTTTTGTTCAAGGGACCACTGATAAGATTGCGAGGATTCTTAGGAAGCATAATGTTCCCTCGACCTTTAGACCCCTTAACACCATTCTTAAATCTCTCCGATCAGTGAAGCATCTTATCGACCCTAAGGACATGAAGGGGGTCTTTATTATTCCTTGTTCCTGTGGGACCCCCTATATTGATGAGACTGAACGCTCCACTAATCAAAGAATTAGTGAGCATGCCGCTGATCTTAAACATAGGAGAACCAAGTCTTCCGCACTAGCAGAGCATGCGGAGAAGACCAAACATCATGTCTGTATTGAGGAGGCCAATGTTATTGCTAGAGTTTCACAGTTCCATCATCGGAAATTTAGGGAAGCCATTGAGATTGAAAGGAGACCAAACAATCTCAATAGAGATGACGGTTGGAAGATCAATAGTTGTTGGGTCCCGGCCCTCGCCTCATAGTCGTTTCCTCCCCTTCCTCCCCTCCCTCTTTTAATAGCTTGTTCTAGAGATTTCCCCTTGATATCCTTTAACCTTCTTTCTTTAGCCATAGTTCTTTGATCCTCTTTGGAAATCTTCCTTGATTTCTTATAATCCTTTTCATTCCTTTCTTAAAGGGTTAGATTATATAGTATAAGATATTTAAATAGCAAATTTATGTTCTAAGTAGACAGCTTTACTAATAAATTTATATTAATTAGTTACCCATCCCTTAATTAAATACTATTATTATAACACTATTATATTAATAATAACAATACAATAAATCCTTACAATTACTAATTTCCCTAGAACTAGTAATACTGGTTCCTATTAGATTACTAATATATTGATACCCTAACCATTGATAGTAAGAATAATACCATTATCATATCGAATACTACTTTTAATATATGTTAAATATTAGTATAGATATTCCCTTTTCATGAAGGGATCTAGTATATATAATATAAGGATAATTAAGATTATTTTAGTCCTTACATTTAATAATATCCATAGATCTATTAAATTTATATTAATTAGTTACACAAGACATTAATAATAAGATTAATACTATAAAATTATTATAATAATAATAATATAATATTAATTATTATTAATTATTGTAGTTACCCTTTTAATTACTAACAATTATTGTCCCTAGATATATTATTTCTAGCAATTTTAATATAAATATTCCCTAATATTATTATTAACTCAAAGATGGTTAACTTTTCACTTAAATAACATATATCATGTGATTTACGTCGAAAAACTTTTCTCATAATATTAATTAATTATTATTTATTTTTTTATAAATTATAATTTTATTAAAAATGTAATTGTTAAAAGTAGTTATATTTAAAATTTTCGGAATTCTATTTTTTAACATTAAATTTGTTTAATACAAAGTTATTTTCCAAACTATTTTATTAAACTATTTTAATTATTTACCTGAATGTGATATTTAAAATATTCCTTATATCTAAAATAATTACAAATTCCAAAATTATCATAAACTAATGGAAACCTTATAATAAATAAGCTCTTTAATCCTACAATAATTACTTTTAATTTAATATAATGTTTTTGTGAAAATGCTAAAATAGTATTCATAATTCTTTATTGGGTAATGTGATAGAATATTTTTATATTTTTATTGTGTAATATGATAGAGTATTTTTATATTTTATAGTTATTTAAATTTTAAATAATAAAATAGTAATTAATTGTTATTTATTTTCTATATATTATAATTTAATTAAAAATTTAATTATTATAAGCAATTTTATTTAAAATTTTCTATTAAATTTTATAAATTTTATTTTCTAGTTTTTAATCTAATAAATTTATTTTTTTCAAAATTACTAAATTTTAATAAAAATTGTTATATTTTAATACAAATATATTGTTTAAATTATTTTTAAATAATTTTATAATTTTTTTTAATTAATATACACAATTTACTTACAGTTGACCGTTAAATTTTTCCTTAAAATATTTTTTTATATTTATTAGATAATTACAAATGCCAAAATTATCAAAAACTAATAGAACCTTGTAACAATGAGTTCATATGAGCAATACAACAATTCTTCACTAGGAATGGGGTTAATTATGTGTTCAGACAATCAATTATATTTATTGGATAATTACAAACGCCAAAGTTATCATAAACTAATGGAACCTTATAACAATGGGTTCATACGGGCAATACAACAATTCTTCACTAGGTATGGGGTTAATTATGTGTCCTAGGCTTAATTTTGAATTGAGTTTATTTTAATTAGCTTGGTTAGATGATGAGTGAAGTCTATTAAAGTCTTTTGAGTAGATTATGAGTAAAGTTAACAAATTCTCGTTTGCACCGGAGTTTTTTAATAGTTAAGATTAAGTTTTATTTTTAATGAAAATTATTATAATTAAGTTAAAATTTGTATTTAATTATTATAATTATTTTTTTATTATATTTAAATTTTTATTAATAACATGATGAGATAAATAAACAAAAAAAACTTATAAATATTTTTAGAGTAATTATGTCAAATTTTTGCTTTTAATTAAATTTATTATTAAAAAAATTATTATATGAAATGAGTTATAGTTTGTTGGGCACATGTTATTAATAAGCCTTGATATTATAACAAATTTTATTTCCAAATTGAAAATCTTCATAATAAAGCAAAAATAATCTTTATAGTTAAGAATTTTGTTTCATGGTTAATTTTTTTTAATAAATGTACATATTTTAACTTGTAATTAAGTCTTTTATATCAATAATAATAATAATAATTTTAAATAAAATTATAATTAATTAAAAAATGTTATAAGAAATGATTTATGATTTTTTCTCCATATAAAATAAATTATGATTTTTTAGACATATATTATTAATAAGTCAAAATATTACCCATTACATTGTAACAAAAACTCATTTATATATTAACAATATCCATAATAAAATAAAAATAAATATCTATAATTATATATATTATATATAAATATCTATAATTATCGTATTCTTAATTGTTCTGTCACCAACAACTGTTCTAAATCGGTGGCATCCCAGAGTTCAAATTTCACCATTATTATTCAATCACCTTCAATTCAATTCAACCAATCGTCGTAGTTGTTTGTACCGATGGAAACAAAACTGAGGGGAGAGATGAAAACGAGAAACCTGCAGTCGTTAAGAGGACAAAATGGTCGAAATACCTCGTCAGTCACCTGCACCAAAAATTGACATAGTAGCGATGGACAGCGCAGAAAACTGCCAAATTCCAGTTCTGAATAGAGCGTAGCAGAACAGGTGTCGTTTTCGTGGAAATTAATAGAAATTTTGGCATGATTTTTTTTGTTGTTAAAGTTCGAAAGAATATTTTGGAAATTTTGGTTACACTGTGAGGTTTTATGATTTTTGGGTATCTTTAAATTTTTAGGAAATATTGGAAAATATATGTGGATATAGTTACTTATCGTAGACATTGGATCTTATCTTTTTTGATAAGATACATTGGGTTACTGTTTTTTTTTATGATCCATGTAGTAATATGTTGTCAACATATTGTGCACATGAGTGCACAGTACACGCTGTTGGGGCAGTGGGCTTTCTCGCACCCCTCCCGTGTTCGATTCTCAATATTGTGGCGTTGCGCGGCAGCTTATATGTATGATGTGATGGATCTGGCCCCGTTTCAAATTTCGATTCACAGCTTCGGCGGTTGTATCTCCTCCTTCCGCCAATATATATGCAAATGTTGCTTCTTCGGCGGGGATGCTCTTCCCCCACTGAAAAAAAATGTTGTTAACATATTGTATCTAGTTTTATGAGAAGAGTTTTTGGTAGAAATCACAGTATAATACATTTCTCTACAAATTCGTAATTTTCGCTAAAAATTCTTCTCAAAAACTTGACATGTATCACAGAAGCTTAAATTCAACGTATTATATGTAGATAAATCTAAATATACTGATTTTACTAATTTTACTATTTTACAATAAAATCCATGTATTTTCTTTTCTGAAAAAAAATGCTCATTCATTTCCACCTTAGATAAACAAAATTCAAAAACTCCTAATAAAAAAATAAAATCCCCAAATTGCGTCGATCCTCTGACACCTCGATAGATGTTGTGTAATTATAAGGTTTTCAAAAACTCCTAATAAAAAAATAAAATCCCCAAATTGCGTCGATCCTCTGACACTTCGATAGATGTTGTGTAATTATAAGGTTTGGAATATTTGACGGAATTTCAGCTAAACAATTTTTACTCTAATTTTCTTATAAATTTTTTTATTATATAAATTAATTCAATGTCTTAGATTTGTTTTTCTTAAAACATTTGAACTATATTAAATTCATATCCAATTTTTTTTATTTTGTAAATTAATTCGATATCTTAGATTTGGTTTTCTTAAAGCATTTAAACTCTATTAAATTCATCCGATTTCGACAAATATGTATTAAATTTACTTGAAATAAAATACAAACGTAAACAGTTAGACTAGGGCTTCTGAAAATACTATTTTAGTTGTGGCCCTTACATGGTCCACCAGTTTATATTATTTGTATTCGAGCCATTGGATCGAGACGACGAATTGATTGACGTTGGACATGTCATCTGACAGTGCACAGTGGGTTTTGCAGGTGCACTTTGTTCCCTGTTGCCAAGAAGATGGGGAACTCGGTGGTATTCGTCTGGTGTTTGACAAGCGTGCAGCGTAGATTGATTGTAATAGTGGGGTGCCGTGCATGTGGCGTATTGGCATTGATTTTCATTTTTTAATCTTTTACGGTTACAAATATAATAACTATTTAAATGGAAAATTTAAATTTTATGTTTTATATATGGTATTTAATGAAATTAAAGATGATAAGTTTTTAGTGTTAATTTAAATGGTAGAGTTTACGTTGTTAAAGTATTTTGCAGTAGTTCTAACATTTTCTAAAATTTTGTTTTTGGCTTCTATTTAATTTTAAAATGTTTTTAGGTTTTTCTTGATGTTTACAAACACTTGGACACATTCCATGAGCTTGTGTCGAGTTTTTACACGCTCTTCATTTCACCGTTCACCGAACATCTTTTAGCATGTTAGTTACAATGTCATGCTTGCAGTCATGTCCGGGCTATTTTCAAGGTCCATCTTCGTGTGTACAAGTTGTATTCGCTATGTAAGCATATGTCACACTCACACACGAAGTTGTATGCAATGTCACGCAAGTGTCGTCTCAGTTGTTGAACAATCTATCTCAAATCTCACACTTGTCGCTTGCACTCGTTGGTCAGTCACATTGAGCATGTTGTCTTGTTGGTTCGAGGTGTCTTGTCATAAAATCATGTTGAGTGTGTGCTCCAAGGTCATGCATGCACGAGTTCACTCGCTCACACACTTAGTCATTTTGCCGAAGATCTGTCGACCAAACCACCTTCTGCTAGCTAGACCTCTACTGAGATGCAATGTGCAGTCTCAGCCCTCAGTGATCAAGTACTGCTGCCCAGAATTGCGCAGAGCTTGAGGCTGCCTCCAAAGCAATTTGCACTGCACAATCCTGGCATCGACCTGGCTGACTATCACCCCGAACAACGCAAAAGTTGCCCAAGAAGCCATCTCAATCTGTGTTGCCCACAAGTTAATCTATCAAGCTTACCGCTGGTCAACCGGAAAGTTTGATTGGGCAGTGACCCCCGGTTTCACTCCTTCAAAAAATTGCGTAGAAGCTGTCAGCATGCCCACCTATGCTGACTGAATAATTGTGCAGACATGAGCGACAAGCGCCCGGTGCCTATAACTGCAATGTCCCCGAAATTTGCGTAGTTCTGTCGACGAGTCCCCCTGTCAACTGGCATGTTGCTCCTCCTAAAAACTATGCAGTTTTCTTGGACTGTCCTCCATCTGCCCAACACCTCGCTCAGTCTAGAAACTGCGTAAACATATCGTGCATGCCTGCCTCCCAGTTCTACATAGTTTTGCCCAGCAAGCTCCCGCAACCCGCTCCCAATGTCCCTTGAAATCTACGCAGTTTTTATTGCCAGTGTCCTCCCTGCTGCCTGCATTGTCTTCCTAAAAGAATTGCACAGTTCTGCCTCCCAGCTGAGCCAGATTCCGCAGAATGTCACTGTTGTTCTAGACTGCTCATTTCAACCTCCCAGTGACCTCTGCGCAATTT
The DNA here is from genome assembly GCA_031772625.1 of Pinus tabuliformis. Lineage (NCBI taxonomy): Eukaryota > Viridiplantae > Streptophyta > Pinopsida > Pinales > Pinaceae > Pinus > Pinus tabuliformis. The sequence continues at coordinate 233,082,362 of CM062805.1, forward strand.
TCTTTGACAATGCCCCGGAGCCCGCATCCTGGCCTGAAATGTGCTCTACGTAATTTCAGAACCTTGTCCTCTCTCCCAGTCACCTGCACCTGAAAACGAAAGATGATACATCATGGTAGACTAGGATATTTCTGGATTTGATGTCGTCTCGTCATGAGTGATTGCAGATACAGGTACATGGATGAGACATGATGCGACAACAAACAAGATGAACAAGGAGCACATGCTAGGAGACTTGTTCGTGAATAGATGAACACATGAAGCATGCCAAGTACTGACGCAGGGGATACATGCACGTGCAACATCAAGTGAACACCAAGACTATCGAAAAATTCGCACACCTTGCCATGCGGAGGTGAAGCTATGATACACCAAGAGCACACTCATCACTCAGCAACACTGCAGCTCGACATGGACATGTTCCGAATGCAAAATGGCATCAACCCATGGTATTCATCCACCCATGGTATTGTAAGTGGCATCCACCCATGGTATTTGCCCATGGTATTGTAACATCCACCCATGGTATTCATTCACCCATGGAATTAACCCGTGGTATTGTGACATCCACCCATGGTAGTCATTCACCCATGGAATTGACCCGTGGTATTGTAACTGAAAAATACTATAAGTAACAAGTCACATTTTGTAAAAGGACAATTTGTTCTCTACAATGTAGCTCTTACAGTTATTCTTCGTTTTAATAAAAATCTTCTTTGTGGTTTTGTTTATTGGGCATTCTCCACTTTTTCTTCTGGCATTTTAATTTTTCAAATCTTGGGGGCCTCTCCCCTAAGATCCATTTCAATTTTTTAGATCTTGGGGGCCTCCCCCCAAGATCCAGATCAGGACACCACCATCAACATGAACATATCAGCATTGTCGTGTCAAGTTATGTCATGAGTCATCTTAACCACATCACTACTGTGGGCCATACTGTTGTAATCAATGTAATGTAACGTGGAAGTCCAAGAGACCCACATGTAAAGTTGAAGAGTCATGTATGTCAAACAGTCATGAGAGAAGTCGAATAGTCATAAGAGTCAGTTTCAACCTTGGTTATATATACCCCTCATTTATACATGCAAAAGACTTTTCACCATGGCTCCTCCCACATAGCCTTGAGAGTTTGTAGTCTTTTCTTTGAAGAGCGAGCAGTGGCTCTAATGCCCCGCTATCGGGGTTTGTGATGTAATGGTTTACGAATGTGTCTTGGAACTCTCGCTTAATTCAGAAGCCTATTAACATGCCATCATATTTTCACACATGTATTGTATTCGTTTGTAAGACTATTCTTTGGACGCTTGTAATGCATGTTGCTTTAACCTGTATTAAGAGAGTTGAACTATTTCGGTTGTTTTAGTACATATGCTATTGGAAATGTGTTGTATCAGTTGTTAACGTTGTCTCGCCCATGTGGATTATTCCACCAGACACTCGTTAGGCTCATTTTCGTAAACTTGTTATAACGACCGTTGCACTCATGTGGACTATTCCACTGGGTGTTGTACGTGCTATCTTCTCACCTTATGTTTGTGATTTCCGCATCTGTGTGGACTACTCTGCTAGAATCTACACATGTCCTGCTGTGTTGTGTGTCTCTAACCGAGTTGGGACTATTCCCTTTCGACTTGAGACTCACTCTCACCCTCTCCCTTTGCAGTGAAAGAAACTTGACATAAACGACACTAAGCACTCACCAGGCACGTGAACTTTGTTGTTCGAAGACAAAGTAAACCACTCTTATTTACGGAGAAGAAAGAGCTAAAAAAAATCTTTAAGATAATGGAAACGGGCCATCGTACCGGATGGGACTTCTACACCAAACGGTGTGAAGTATAGTTGGGACTTCATACCGGGGAGATCCCTTGAATGTTAGCGGATCCAACACCGTCAACATTTCTGGCACTAGAAGGAGGGCCCAGTCATCAATCATCTGGTCAAGGTAGTAACTCGTACTCCCTCTCACCTATGCGCAACTATGAAGTTGGTTACTCCTCACCTCCCAGACGTGAACACAAAATTTCGTATCAGCACCTCCATTCTATCCGTCCCATCACCTGTCAATTTGCCAAATCAGTTGAACTGATACCAGGAATATAAGATTTTCCATATGCATCAAAGAATCCAAAGACCACTCCCACATGATTTTTTGTATCATTTGTGGAAGAAGTTGTTCTTGCCATAGTCAAAGGTCTAACAAAAGCTGTTGAGAAAAGAGAGGAAACTCCAATCTTCCGACAGGGAGAAAAAGACACCCTCGTGATCTTGGGCTCAAACTTCAGTACAGAAGGCGGAGGGGAAGGCAGCGGAGGAGGTGGAGGTGGAGAGGAACCAACAAACTTAGGACCAGAACCGTCAGATTCTGAAGAAGAGGAGGAGGACAAAGAAGAAGAAGCCATGGCTGAAAAAAACTTGGAATGGATGACTCAGGGACCATTGGCTCTCTTGGGTGCTTTGCACAGGATGCCAAAGCATTCAGAGAGGATGTTGACAAAGTATGACCCTGATAGAATAGTGAAGGCAGAAGATCACTTAGGCAAATTCTACCTGCAACTGTAGACAATCGTGGTACGACACGATGACGTTACATGCAGATTGTTTCTGTGTACCTTGGATGGCTATGCAACGGTATGGTATCACAACCTTCTTGTAAATTCCATCCATAACTGGGGTATGTTCAAATTGATGTTTTTGGAAAAATTTGTTGATGATAAGACCCCTGCCATGTTGCTCAAAGAGTTGGGCAAGTCTAAAGATGGAGTCGAAAGAGAAAGTAAAATGTTTTAATCAAAGGTTTTTGCGCATATTGAACAAGTTTTCAGCAGACACAAAACCTCATGACTCCATCACTGTCGACTATTATATGTCTGCACTACCAACCAATATTGTGTAGTTCATCAAGCGAGCTGCAAAACCAACGTTAGTAGAGAACTGCGAAGAGGTGATCATTGTGGAAAAAGACTTGCGCTCGATTGGAGTCATTAAGGATGATGAATCAATAAAAAACTCCAAAGATGCGCGCAGGAAGCCCTTTGCTGCAGTGAGCAAGGGTAAAGACAAGGAAGAAAGTGACATTGAAACCCTTATTCGTCTTGTTAATAACTTGACAACAGAGGTGTCTAAGCTAAAGCAATGAATGATTGAGACATCTGCGATCAGTCAGCCTCCTAGAAAACATAAGGGAAGCATGTCATCAGGAAACAACCACTTCCCGGTTAAAACTATGTAGAGCTCTAGCTCAGTGTTCCAGACAGAACTATGAGCGAATAAAGATTTTTCTCATTCCATGAAGACCGCCACCCGGAAAGGAATTTTCCGGAATGGAAATGAGTTGCAGACTCAGTATGCAACTATATGCCAAACACGGTAAACAATGCACATTATTAGCTGAGAGATGAAGATGATGAGGAAGATGTTGCATCTGATGAGGCACCCAGCACTGGGCAGGTGATCAACATGTATCATTGCTCGCAAGCAATGCAAAAGATGAACACCGAGAAGCAACCCCAAAATCAAAGTGGTCGATACAATCTCATAAGTCAAGGGGTTGCCCCTACGATTGGGGAGATGAACAGAAGTCTTGAATTGTTGAGGAAGGTTGATCCAACATCCGTCCAAAAGCATAAAGCACAAAGCAAGTCCAAGAAGACAACCGTGAACAAGAGTATGTTGATGAGCAGTAAAATTCAGAACACTCTTCCTGACAGTACAAACACGAGTCTAACCCTGGACATATCGGTGATTTTACCCTCTCTTGATTACAATATTGTGGAATATATGAAGAAAATGCGTGCAAACATCTACTTTTTCGAGTTAGCTAAGATCCAGGGTCAGCAGGATATTCTGTTGCGCGCATTGGGGAAAATATCCGCAAACAACACAACCTCTACTAGCAAGGGAGCAAGCACATCTCCCGGTTCACTCACAACTGTGCTCAACACACTCCGGATGGAAGAAGAAAACTTTGTTTGCCCTCCATTCTTTCTTTCATTTGAAATCTTTAACTACAATGTTCACAATTGTTTGGTTGATTCTGGCGCATCAGCCAACATCATGCCACTCTCCATTGCCAATCATATCAATGCGCAATGGAGTAAAACATCTGCGTAGATAGTCCAACTAGATTGAACGTGCGTAGCAGCCATTGGTGAACTTCGGGATGTGATCATCCGATTATATCATGATGGTCAAGTTCACCAGTGCATCAACATTGTCATTGTGGACATACCGAAAGCATATGGCTTACTTCTTAGCAGAGACTGGTCCAACAAGTTTAATGGGTACTTTGCTATAGACTGGTCACACTTGTGGCTTCTATACCAGGGCAAAAGCAATCAGATTTGGGTGTTATCCGAGAGATACATGAGACACAATGTCACTCCCATCAATGGTGAGAACGAACCATTGGCTTTCGCAGAACTCATGTTTGACAACTGCCTCTTGGAAACAAGCTGGGGTGTTATCTCGCACAGCCAGCTCCAACCCCACCAGACACGTAGTTTGGTCTACTTCCTTACCCACTGATGGAAATGAAACTTGTATGGTACATTGTAACACTAGTAGCAGTAGTAGTAGTAGTACTAGTGTGTCAAGTGGTCCGTGTATAGATGAGTTATGGACCATGTATTTTGATGGATCAAAGACATAAGATGGCTTTAGAGTTGGGTGTGTCTTGATAGACTCGAAGCATAGGAAGCATTTGATCTCAAGCCACTTGGAGTTCGAGTGCACGAAAAACACTGTTGAATATGAAGCACTCATATTGGGCTTGCACAAGGCCATTAGCCTCAACGTTTTTGTGCTCAAAGTGGTAGGTGATTTAGAAATCATGGTACGATAGGTACGTAACACCATACACTGTTTGTCACCTCATCTCAAAAGTTACCAGCAAGAGGTATGGTGACTAATCTCTAACTTCCAAGCATTCAATATCATTGTTGTGCCAAGAACGCGTAATGCAGCTACCGATACCTTAGCAAACATAACTGCTAGGATGTCACCATTTAGGGATAGATTTATTTTTGAAATTGTTTAGAAGCCTTCTATCCTTGATAACATAACTAATCTACGTGTTTTTTACTATGATCAAAAGATACTGCACTTGATGGCCAACGCTGATGTCTTCAAGGACGCAACGATAGACGAAGATGAGCATGAGCAGTCTCTGGAAGTTGCAACTAATGACAAGAAAGGCAACCCCATCCCCAAGGGTGTGGTATCTCTCAAAAAGCTCTATGACTTGTAGACTTCTTCTAGGGGCCAAGGAACAACAAAACCCATAGTTCCATCATAATGCATGAACAGATAAACTTGGGAACATAACAAGATTTGAAGTTCATCAATCTCGGTATGTGTTGCACACAGTAGAAGAGGCAAGCATTTGTCCGCTTGTTCAAACATTACCGAGATGCGTTCGCGTGGACATACAATAATCTGAAAACATATGACATGTGAATAATCCAACATGTGATTCTGATCAAGGAAGGGGTCAAGCCATTTCAACAGAATCTGAGGAAAGTACATCCGTCACTTGAACCTCTCATATAGAAAGATCTAACTAAGTTGTTGGATGCATGGATGATTTACAGATTTCATCATTACACGTGGGTTTATAACTTAGTTCCTGTATGTAAGAAGTCCGGGAAGATTTGCTTGTGCATTGATTTCCGAAACTTGAACCGTGCCTCAGACAAAGACAACTACCCCATGCCGTCAATGGAGCATATTTTATAGACAATATCTGGGGCAGAAATGTTTTCCTTACTCGATGGTTTTTCAGGATATAACCAAGTTCTGGTAGTAGAACCTGATAGACTAAAGACTACCTTCCGTACCAAGTGGGGTACGTTCGCATACAGGAGAATTCCATTTGGGCTCGTGAATGCAGGCACAAATTTTCAATGCGCCATGGATATCGCCTTCTGTGGACTCATCGGACAGAGCGTAGTGGTGTACCTTGATGACTTGACTGTGTTTTCTAGAAAACGGTTAGACCACATACACCATCTGAAGAAGATATTCGAGTGATGCCAGAAATACGAGATTTCCTTGAATCCCAAAAATAGCATATTTGCAGTGTCCAAGGGGAACCTCATTGGGCAAATCATTGCCAGAAGTAGGATCAAGGTTGATTTGGACCGAGTCCGGGCTACTACACGGATTCCTCACCCAACCAACAAGAAATAAATGCAGTCCTTCTTGGGAAAGATAAACTTCCTCTGGAAGTTCATCTCAGATTATGCACAGATAGTGAAACCTATGCAAGACATGATCAAGAAGGATGCAGTATACACCTGGGGTTAGAGGGAAAAGAATGAATTCACCTGTATCAAGCAGGCTATAGTGGATGTGCCTGCACTTTACAACACAAAGTTTAACAAATATTTCTTGCTATACACCTTCACCTCCGACAACTTGCTTACTGTAGTACTCACTCAGATGGATGAGTTGAACGACGAATGTCCCATCTCCTTCAAGAGCGCAAGCATCCAAGAACCTGAAATCAACTACCCCGTCATTGAAAAACAAGCATACACAGTATGCAAGGTGGTGAAACACTTCAAACACTACTTGTTGAAGAACCATTGCATAGTCTATGTGCCTCACCCATCAGTTCGATCATTGCTTGTACAACAAGAGTTGGGTGAAAGACGTGCGAACTGGATGACATGCTTGCAAGAGTATGATCTTGAAATCAATCCAGTTCACATTGTCAAGGGTCATGGTCTTTGCAGACTCGCAGCTGAAGCATTCCATGCACAGGAGAAAGATGAAGAGCTCATCGGTTGGGGCAATAAATCTATATGTATGATGTCGAGCGAGCATCACCCACTTCATGCGGAAACTCTTGGTACGAAGATGTGTGCTAGTACCTTGAGAATGGAACTACACCCTCTCACTTCTCCATGAGACAGAAGAGGGCACTACACCTCAAAGCTTCACCTTATCAATTAGTGCACGGAGTGCTTTACATAAAGCACAGTAATGAGATTTTTCTCAGGTTCCTAGAGGCACATGATTCAGAGGTGGTCTTTCATGATCTGAATGACGAACTAGCCAGGGGCCACTTCGCGGGAAATACCACTGTGCATAAAGTTATGCGAGCCAGTTTCTACTAGCCCACATTGTTCAAGGATGCACATGCCTATGCCCACAAGTGCCCGGTCTGTCAGCGATGTGCCGATAGAACACTAAGGTTAGAAACCCCGCTGCACCCTGTTGCAGTGACTAAACCGTTCCAACAATGGGGCCTAGACATCATTGGGGAAATCTTCCCACATTCATCAAAACAACACTGCTACATCTTGACAACTACATATTACTTCATGCGGTGGATAGAAGAAGTTCCACTTAAGCAAGTGAATGACCAGGAAGTCATCAACTTCCTCCAACAGAACATCATCTCACGATTTGGCATTTCGGTATCACTTGTGTTTGACAATGCAAATTACTTTTCGTCTTTAAAGCTTTATGACTTTTCATTGCAATATGGTATCATGCTTAAACACTCATCTAAGTACTACCTGCGGGGAAATGGTCTCGCATAATCCACAAATAAAAACCTTATCTGCATTATCAAGAATACCATTTACTCTTAACAACGTAACTGACACTATGCTTTGACGAATACTTTATGGGCTGACCATGTAACACCCAAACCCTCTCTTAACACTTCACCATACTTCCTAGTTTATGGGAAAGAAGTCATCCTTCCACCAAACATCTACTTGCCTATGCTCCATTTGTCCCTAGAATCCCAAGGCAAGCCTTGTCTACTAGTTCAACGTAGGATGGTTATACTTCACAAGTTGCAGGAAGAAATTATGAAAACAAAAGAAAAATTCACGCTCCACTAGAAACATATCAAGAGATGGTTCAAAAAGAAGTCTGTAGGGAACACTAACTTTGATGTGGGTGACTTAGTCTTGAAGAGGGTCAAACCCCATGAAGACAAAGGCAAACATAGGAAGTTTCAGTGCCTTTTGATTGGTCTGTGTACTTTCCAGGAGAAGCTTGGCCCACACACGTACCGTCTGCAATCACTTAACAAGAGGATTGGAAACCTTCCTGTCAATGACCAAGTTCTCAAACAATACTTTCAGTAAGCCGAGGGTGCCATGTACATAGTCTGTTTGCTGCTTGTTGTCTTTTCGCTTTGACTTACTATTTTTGTTCCGTTTTGTTTTATTTTCTTAGTATCATGCTATTTTTAGTTTTGTCAATAAGTGTTGCCCTCTATTGAGTTCTGGCTTTTGAATGAGTATGTGGCTAAGATCCAAATAGTCTTGTGACATTGTAGCACTTGGCAAAGTCTTGCATCTGTCTTCTCTGTGCTTGGTGATAACCTTAGACTGATGAAGTCTTGACAAAAAATACGAGCCATCTGTAAGGGAAGATCTGGCCCAACCATGAACTTGTGTCCACACTAGGAAACCCCATTCTTGTACTCAGCCTTTTGATCTATGTCTTCAAGCTCATCCAACTAGTAGAAACGGTGAAGGGTAAAATATAAATGAGCAAACCTAAATCAGAGATCTTACATGCTTCTATGAAGGAACAACCTCTTCTGCTCTCAATAAGTCGAAATCCCTCTTTCGCCCCAAAAATAAATGAGTGCTTATGCAGAGTCCTCTTTTAAAAATACAAAGGCGAAAGAAGAGAAAGGCTTCTTGCACAGAAAGGTGAAGCATGAAAATCCACCAAGGTCTTGACCAGGCTCGCTAGTAGTGGAGCAATGCATGTGTTCTTGCGTGACTCCGTCGGGGTACTTTCTAGGCTTGCTGGCAGTGGAGAAACACCAGAGATGAAAACTTATACTCTAAAAATTTTAAACTCGTGAGCCAAACTACCCTTACCGATTTCGAAACACTTTGATCAACCTAAAACTTGTTGTTGTATTTGACTGAGTTGGCAAAAGGTTAACCATGTATGCCCATGGGGTAAGTAGGGAAGTCAAAGTAACCCGCATAGCGACTCAATACTCCCTAATAGACCAAGGCCCTGTGTTGTCTATGGACTGAAACAGAGAAGCTGGTATTCAACCAATGTGTCGTCAAGTGTTGTAGTGGCTACAACACCCTCCAAAATTTTGGCTTGCATCCAATTTCAGAGCCTTCCTTGGTTTTTTCCTTGATGTTTGCAAACACTCGGGCTCATCCCATGAGCTCGTGTCGAGTCTTTACAACATCCTCGCTTGACCGTTCACCAGACATCCTTTAGCATGTTGGTTACAATGTCATGCTTGCAATCATGTTCTGCCTATGTTCAAGGTCTGTCTTCATGTGTACAAGTTGTATTCGCTATGTAAGCATCTATCACACTCACACACGAAGTTGTATGCAATGTCGTGCAAGTGTCGTCGCGGTCGTTCAACGATCTATCTCAAGTGTCGCACTTGTTGCTCGCACTCGTTGGTCAGTCACACTGAGCATGTTGTCATTTTGGTTCGAGGTGTCTTGTCGTCGAGTCATGTAGAGTGTGTGTTTGCAAGGTTATGCATGCAAGAGTTCACTCGCTCACACACTTAGTCATTTTGTTGAATATTTGTCGACCACACCACCCTTCGCCAGCCGAACCTCTGTTGAGCGGCATTGCGTAGTCTCAGCCCTCAGTGATCAAGTAATGCTACCCAGAATTGTGCGGAGCTTGAGGCTGCCTCCTAGGCAGTTTGCACTATGCAACCCTGGAATCAACTTGGCAAATTGTCACCAAGAGCAATGTAGAAGTTGCCCAAGAAGCCATCTCAATCTGTGCTACCCACAAGCTAATCTATCAAGATTCCCACTGGTCAACTGGAGAGTTTGACCGACAAGTGACCCCGAGCTTCACTCCACAAAATTGCGCAAAAGATGTTAGCATTCCCACCTCTGCTGACTAAAGAAATTGTGCAAACATGAGCGACAGGCACCCGGTGCCTAACACTACACTGTCCCTGAAATTTGCACAGTTCTGTTAGCCAATCCCCCTGTCTTCCAGCCTGTTGCTCCTCCTGAAAACTACACAGTTTTCTTGGAATGTCCTCCAACATGTCGAGACCCTGCTCAACCTGGAAACTCCGCAGACATGTCCTGCATGCCTTCCTCCTAGTTCTGCACAGTTTTGGCCAGCAAGCTCCTGTAACCCGCTCCTAGCCTTCCCTGAGAATCTGCGCAATTTTTACTATCAGTGTCCTCCTTATTGCCCACACTGCCTCCCTAAAATAATTGTGTAGTTCTGCCCCCCAGCTGAGCCAGATCCCACAGAATGTCACTTTTGTTCTGTATTGCTCATCTCAGTTTCTGAGTGACCTCTGCGCAATTTTCCTTAACAGTGCCCCAGAGTCTGCATTTCGGCCTGAAATGTGCTCTGTGTAGTTTAAGAGCATTTTCCTCTCTCTCGATCACCTACACCCAAAAACGAAAGATGATGCATCATGGTAGACTAGGAGAGTTCTGGATTTGATGTTGTCTCGTCATCCATGATTGTAGATATAGGTACATGGATGAGACATGGTGCGACGACGAACAAGATGAACAAGGAGCACATGCTAGGAGATTTGTTTGCAAACGGATGAACACATGAAGCGTGCCAAGTACCAGCGAAGGGGATACATGCACATGCAACATCAAGCGAACACCGAGACCATCAAAGACTCCACACACCTTGCCATACGGAGGTGAAGCTATGATACACCAAGAGCACACTCATCACTTAGTAGCACTGCAACTTGACATGGACACCACCATCAGCATGAACATACCAACATTGTCATGTGAAGTCATGTCATGAGTGATCTCGGCCACATCACTACTGTGGGCCATACTATTATAATCAATGTAATGTAACGTGGAAGTCCAAGAGACCCACATGTAAAGTTGAAGTGTCATGTAAGTCAAACAATCATGAGGGAAGCCGAACAGTCACAAGGGTCAGTTTCACCCTTGGCTATATACACCCCACATTTGTGCATGCAAAAGACTTTTCACCTTGACTCCTCCCACATAGCCTTGAGAGTTTGTAGTCTTTTCTTTGAGGATCGAGCAGTGGTTCCAATGCCCTGCTATCGGGGTTAGTGATGTAATAGTGTATGAATGTGTCTTGGAACTTTCACTTAATTCAGAAGCCTATTAACATACCAGCACATCACATGTATTGTATTCGTTTGTAAGACTATTCTTTGGACGCTTGTAATGCATGTTGCTTTAACCTGTATTAAGGCAGTTGAACTATTTCGATTGTTTTAGTACATATTTTATTGGAAATGTGTTGTATCAGTTGTTAACGTTTTCTCGGCCATTTGACTATTCCGTTAGACACTCAATGAACTCATTTTGTAAACTTGTTATGACGATCGTCGCACTCGTGTGGACTATTCCTTTCGGTGTTGTACGTGTTATATGCTCACCTTATGTCTGTGACAACCACATCTATGTGGACTACTCTGCCGGAAGTTGTGCATGTCCTGTTGTGTTGTGTGTCTCTAATTGAGTTGGGAATATTCCCTTTCAACTTGAGACTCACTCTCACCCTCTCCCTCTGTAGTGAAAGAACCTTGACACAAGCGACACTAAGCACTCACTAGGCACATGAACCTCGTTGTTCGAAGACAAAGTAAACCACTCTCATGTGCTGACAAGCAAGAACTAAGGAAAATCTTTAAGATAATGGCAACCAGGCCATCATACTGGATGGGAATCCTACACAAAACGATTTGAGGTCTAGTTGGGACTTCATACTGGGGATATCCCCTTAATGTTGGCCGGTCCAACACCATCAACAAGTACCTTTGTTATTAAAATTTTATAGGTTCAATTTTCAGGCTTTGTGGTTGAGCTGGGAGGAAGTGATCCTTTCCGGGGGTTTGCTTGGTTGATCACTGATATTGAGGTGAACCATAGAAAAAACAAAATTAAATTAAATTAAAGGCTATAATTAATCTGTTATATTTTTTGGAGATTTTTTTGGTATATTTATTAGTAGAATTTATTAGAAATTTGGAAAGAATTTGTTGAAATCACAAGTTTGTCTTGGAGATCTTTTAAAATTAAAGTGTTCCAAGTGGTTTTATGTATTCAAAAACTCATGATCTAACAAAAAATTGTTTCGTCTGATTTTGGTCAAAAACTCCAAAACATTTCTAGGAGTTTACGAATAAGAACTAAATATTTCTAATTAGCTAGCATTGAAATTTCTTTTGAAAGCTTCAACTTCAATGAAATGAGTTTGAAATGTTTCTTATGATTAGCACAACTATATAAGTTAAATATTTGGTAAACACCAATAGACATCGAATCATAGTAGGCATCAAAACACTTCTCTCTGGATATATTTCAAATTACCAAAATAAAAAATAAAATAAAAAATCAGTTTCTTCAGTTTTCCTCTATTTTCCTTCAATTTCCTCCTCACATGCAGCCTGTGACCTTTCATCTCCCTTTTTCCCTATTTTCCTTTATTTTCATAAATAAATGCCAATAATTGTCACTTTGCCTTTCTAAAGCCTTTGCCAATGTCTTAGCCATAATAAACCAAATGAACACCCACTAGGATGTTTTGCCCAACATTTTGCTTGGAATACACGTCCCATGACCTTGGTCTTATTTTTCATTTATTAACTATATTACATGAACTTTTAACCCGAGGTTGTTACAACAACACCAAGAATTCACATCAAAATTGTAAACATTCTAAACTCAAAAATACATACTATCATTTTCCCATATCGAAACAATCAGAGTCTGGCTAGTTTCTTGTGAAATGTGTTTAGTTGAATAGAGTAATGGAAGAGACTACTTCTATAACTAGGGCTAAGTAGTGAATCTAGGGTAATTCATAGGATGATTCAATACTTCATGAGGACTAGAATTATATCATAAGTAAGGCATGAACAAAGAACTTGAGGTCATACCAGTGAATCACCGAGTGTTGTAGCTGCTACAAAAACCCACAAAAATTTTCAACTTCTTTGAATTTTGGAGCCCCATCAATCTCTCAAAATATCAAGATATTAATTTCAAATAAGTGTTTGTACTTTTCATAATTCTAGTTGAAGTCTTGACTGAGAAAATCATAGTTGGAATCTTTAGTCACAACATACTTTGGCTTACTAACGCAATCACATGTTTCAGTCTTAGTATTTCCTTTAAGTTTTATTGCATTCCCTTGCACTTGATTGCATCCTAAAGTGTGACTAGGTCACACATGTGGAACAAATTATACAAGGGATCCAACCCCCAAACTTCATTTTTATGTTCATTTTTCCTTTTAGGATCTCTCCTCCATAAATATCCCTTCCTATCCTTGTGAAGTGTGATTGCACCAACGCGTCAAGACTGAGTAGGCTTCATTCCTTTAGCACTTAAAATTTTCAATCTAAGCGTGTCTTTTGATTTCTACTATTTTGTTATTGTGTGCCTTCTGGTCTTTCACAATGGAAGTGGAAGAGAATGGCTTTCTTTCCTTTCTTGACATATTAATCAAAAGAAACCAAGATGGCTCAATATCTCACTAGGTCTATCGCAAGACAACCCACACAGAACATTATGTGCGTGCCAACTCTCACCATCATCCCGCTCAAAAACTCGGGGTGCTCAACACTCTAGCTACCAGGGCGGTACGTATTTCAGGGCATGATCATTTTGATCAAGAAAAGAACCACCTCCTAGATGTTTTTGAAAAGAATGGATATAGTAGACACCAAGGAATCAAAGCTTTCAAAAAAGCAGAGAATCCTAAAAAGAAACAACCAATGGATGATTGTGCAGGTAAGGTTCACCTTCCCTACATTCTAGGCACCACTGATAAGATTTCATACATCTTAAAAAAGAATAATATAAAAACCACTTTCAAACCCTTGAATATAATTAGCAAATGTCTGAAATCAGAAAAAGATCCTGTTAGCGCTTGAAATTTCACCTCAGGCTGAGAAAGGCAAACTCCAAGGCAACATCAAACCACTTAGCCTCGTAGCTAGCCCTACGGGGCAGGAGAGGGCTCTCTCCGGTATATCTCGGCAAAGATCTTCAAAGGGCGAAGATAACCAATATAGAACACTGATTTTAGGCTAGTAAACTAATAAAAGGTTTGATTTGAGATTTTTAGGATTTTGGTGGAAAATCGGGGAAAGGCAATTTTGGGTGCGGGGATTGGACACAGTTTTCGCAGGGGGCTCTTTGGGGCAAGATAGGAGACTATATTGATGCCTTTGAAAAAGTTGGATGGATGAGAATGACTGGTGAGGAGCTAAGGAGAGCAAGAAATCACCTTGAATTCCCATTAAACAGATGAAAACATTGATATTAAGCAAACTTAAAAGCAGAGCATGGTAATCATGAATTCTACTTTAACACTTCATTTGCCTAATTTGCAGAAGGAAAAGTAAGAAGATGATTCACATAACAAACTTACAAGTACAAAGAGAAACACACCATCAATACATGTAACCACAGGAATCCCAAAAAAAAACTGCAAAACCTTGGTCTTTCTTCCTTTGCCAAAATTGCAGAGATACAATGAGTAATACAATAGAAAGCTTTCTCCCTCAAGAGTCCAACCATTAAAATGACCAAGAAAGTACATAATATAGGCAATCTAACATCTTTCCTTGCCTCTAGGGGTTGAGCTCACTATCCTAGGAGCTGTTTCAACCAATTCCAAACTGAGCACTAAAATCTAGGCAGTCAAAACAACTTGCCTCTATAAGCTAGGAAACCAATTCATTCATTAAATTTTTGCCTATTTCATGAATGAATCTTCTAGAAGAGATAAATAAGTGTCAAAGTATCATAAAATTACATCATTTACATCAAGGAGGATCAAAATCCACTCCAAAAAGTCAAACCTAGTCAAAACTGCGTTTTGCTGAGCTGTAGGTGCATTTCTGTGAAAATAGCCTCATGCGTAGCGCCCTGAATCTCAACGCGTAGCGCGCCTTTGGGCCTGCTTTTGAGGCACTTACCGGAGTCCAAATGAGGCAAAAGTGGGCTTGTTGGAAAGGTCTGGATGTCTACTTTCCAACCCAAGTGGAATTTCTGAATTTGGTGACCATTTGCCCCTCCAAAATTGCAATCTCCCAAGACTGCTTCCTGTGTGTCAAAAAGGTGGCAGAAAGTCATTTTTTGCTTGTTTTTTGACCTTCTGGAGGCTCAAAACTTGATGGAATCTCTTGGCAATTGCTGAGCAAGTGTATTTTTGCATGACAAATCCAAAAATGCTGAGTTTTCATGAAATGGAGTTGCCCATCTTCAGGGTAGCGCGCGGCGCGCTACGTGTTGGGGAAGAAAACCTGTTTTTTGCCCAAAAAATTCACAAATGACCAAAAATGCTCAATTTTTTTTGAAATTTGTGCAGAAGGTAAGTCATTTAGCACCATGCTCCTTCAAGGAAGCCTCAACCAAGCCTGTTGCTTGAGCAACAACCTCAGGTGACAATGTAAAATCCACCCCTGCAAGATTCACATGCCCGTTGTGCAAATGCAAAACAAACAAGCGGACCAATTCCCTGTGGTGTTGAATTTGGGAAATTCTCTCGCAATATACATAGCATGATTGATGACGAAAACATGTGACTGCAAGTGGACAAGCTTGCAAATAGGCCAAAGAGGTGGGCTCCTCTCTCACATGCTGACCACCCTTACCACCCCTGTGAGTCCTCCTTGGCACCTCAACCTCCGGTGTTGACTCACGGTCATCACTTTGCTCATAATCTGTTTTGGTTTCTGACATGGTTTCAAGAGCAAAATGGCTGAAATGTACTGCTGCTTCTGCACAAATGACCTGTTGTTTTGACTGTTTGAATGCTGCTCCAAGGGGACAAAAAACACAAGGGAGATGTTAGGGAGGGGGACTTTTGAGGGGATTTAGGGAAAATATATAAAAAAGGGAATTTAGGGAAGGAATTACGACACATACATCATCACATAATCATAATTTGTAGGGGTTTGATAGGAGGTAGGATTTAGGGAGATTTTATTGAAGTTTAGGGATAGGGGTAGGGTTTTAGGGCTTTTGATATTTTTTTTTTTGTTAGGGAGATTAGGTGAAAATGACAAGGGAGGGGATAATGGGAATGTGGGGAAATGAGGGAGTGAAAAAGGATGACCTTGGGCAGCAAATGTAAAACCCTAGCTCACATGCATTCGAATTTTTTTTAAAACATAATACATATGAATTTTCCATTTCAACTTGATGGCATTTGACACATTTTCACGCTCATGTTATCTTTACAAATCAAGAACTTCAATGATTTGAGGCCTACCTGAAGAAATTGAGGAGGAAGAAGTCGATTTGTGGCTCACTGGCAGATTTCTGAAGGTGGAAACCCAACGCGTAGCGCGCGGGCTCTGGAGCGTAGCGCGCACCCAATGCGTAGCGCCCGACCAATTTTTGCACTGCAGAGACTGCCCTGACGCGTAGCGTGCGCCCAACGCGTAGCGCACAGGCCCTGATGCGTAGCGTGCATGTGCAGTCACCAAATTCGCCCAGTTTCACACTAAATCGCCTTTCACACTTGCTCTTGGAGTCTTGGAGGCAAAAGAATTACAAAATGAGGAGAGAGGGGCTTTTATAAGCTTGATTTAAATTTATTTCCCCTCAAACCCACTTTATAATGTTTATGCAATGACACTTTTTAAAACTAATTGCTGCTGACTTGTGGTTTCCTTTTGTCATGAAATTGGTTGAAATGATGCTTTTTCTTGAAAATTTTTGCAGGAATAGCTTCTGAGGAGTCTTGGCAAAGGAGACCAAGGCCGCATGTCGTCTTCTGAAGAATTTGAATTTTTTATAAATTTTTACAAAAATGAGAAAATGACCTTGCCTTCAAAAACAGGGTTTTTGAACTCAAGGTAGAAATTAGCTATACAATATGAAATCCTTTGAAATGATGCTTTGATGAACATCCCTCTGGCCTGCTGGGCATTTATTGACTTCAAAAGACATGACCTCAAAAGACAAAATTGGACTAAACCCTAGACCTAGGACCTTGATTTCAAGACAAGACCAATGACCCTGTAAGGAATTTATTGACTGAAACAAACTTGATCCAGCAATGCCAAGAGGGGAATAAATGACACAAGCTCCTCCATCAGGGTTATGGCATGCCTAATGGAATGCAATAAGATGATACTGATGAGACACCTACTTATGCAAATGCAAAGAGCTTTGATCGTTGATGGAGGGCTACTAGACCGACTCTAACATTGGCTCCAATGGGGATGGTAGCTCCTTGGAGGTGCCAAGAACCTTAGACCTCTGGGAGAGTAGACTAGTGCCTTTCCATTGGGCAATGGAGTCATCATTCCAACAAATCGACACAACTCTTGACTCAACTTATTAACTGGAAACTTGACTGAATTGATTGAAAGACTAATTCAGAAAACTTCAAACTAAACTGTAATGAAACTGGTACAAGATGCTGCCTTTTGGCTACTTATTTATTTACAAAATCTACCCTACTTTGCTGTAAAAACACTAGATCAGGTAATACTAAAACGCCAGATTAACCATTCAAGTAAACCTGAGAATAATGCCGCCTCTTGAGAATGCTTCCACCAGGACACAGATGTAATTGCTGGCAGCCCTTCATGCACGTAATGAGCCTGGTCACGTACAAGACAGCCTGATCTATCAATCAAACTGAAAAATGTGTCCATGTATGTTGCCATTGGATCGCGGAAGCCGGACTCTATTGGCTGCCCCAACTCTGCAATACATACCTCCAGCTGCACACTGTCAATATAAACATCTGTAGGCAATTCTATGATTTCTTGTTTCAATGGAGGAAGGATTTCCAAGAACTTTTTAGGGTCTTGGAAATCATATGACTGGATCTGCTCATCTAAATCTTGAATCTCCTTTTCGATTCTTTCAACAATTAACTCACAAAATCTAGTTTTGAACCAAGGGAACTTTGAAGATTTCAACCATTGAAGCAAGGCACTGAAAACATCTTCATCAAATTCAGTATTTGCTAACTCATTTCTTATTTCTTCTACAGCTTCACACAGGGCAAGGTTTGCCACATACCCTACCATTGCGTAAATGGATCAGCGAGCACTGGACTGTCTGGATCGAATTGAAGTCGCCAGGTGAATGGTTCAGCCTGCATATGTGTCTGACTGCTGTCCACCATCAGCATCAGATCTGCAATTTGATTTCATGTACTGGGACAAGACAATCAACAAGTCGAATGTTCTCCCCAGTATGGTCGCCAGTATGTTAGCGCTTGAAATTTCACCTCAGGCTGAGAAAGGCAAACTCCAAGGCAACATCAAACCACTTAGCCTCGTAGCTAGCCCTACGGGGCAGGAGAGGGCTCTCTCCGGTATATCTCGGCAAAGATCTTCAAAGGGCAGAGATAACCAATATAGAACACTGATTTTAGGCTAGTAAACTGATAAAAGGTTTGATTTGAGATTTTTAGGATTTTGGTGGAAAATCGGGGAAAGGCAATTTTGGGTGCGGGGATTGGACACAGTTTTCGCAGGGGGCTCTTTGGGGCAAGATAGGAGACTGTATTGATGCCTTTGAAAAATTTGGATGGATGAGAATGACTAGTGAGGAGCTAAGGAGAGCAAGCAATCACCTTGAATTCCCCTTAAACAGATGAAAACATTGATATTAAGCAAACTTAAAAGCAGAGCATGGTAATCATGAATTCTACTTTAACACTTCATTTGCCTAATTTTCAGAAGGAAAAGTAAGAAGATGATTCACATAACAAAATTACAAGTACAAATAGAAACACACCATCAATACATGTAACCACAGGAATCCCAAAAAAGGACTGCAAAACCCTGGTCTTTCTTCCTTTGCCAAAATTGCAGAGATACAATGAGTAATACAATAGAAAGCTTTCTCCCTCAAGAGTCCAACCATGAAAATGACCAAGAAAGTACATAATATAGGCAATCTAACATCTTTCCTTGCCTCTAGGGGTCGAGCTCACTATCCTAGGAGCTGTTTCAACCAATTCCAAACTGAGCACTAAAATCTAGGCAGTCAAAACAAATTGCCTCTATAAGCTAGGAAACCAATTCATTCATTAAATTTTTGCCTATTTCATGAATGAATCTTCTAGAAGAGATAAATAAGTGTCAAAGTATCATAAAATTACATCATTTACATCAAGGAGGATCAAAATCCACTCCAAAAAGTCAAACCTAGTCAAAACTGCGTTTTGCTGAGCTGTAGGTGCATTTCTGTGAAAATAGCCTCATGCGTAGCGCCCTGAATCTAAACGCATAGCGCGCCTTTGGGACTGCTTTTGAGGCACTTCACGGAGTCCAAATGAGGCAAAAGTGGGCTTGTTGGAAAGGTCTGGATGTCTACTTTCCAACCCAAGTGGAATTTCTGAATTTGGTGACCATTTGCCCCTCCAAAATTGCAATCTCCCAAGACTGCATCCTGTGTGTCAAAAAGGTGGCAAAAAGTCATTTTTTGCTTGTTTTTTGACCTTCTGGAGGCTCAAAACTTGATGGAATCTCTTGGCAATTGCTGAGCAAGTGTATTTTTGCATGAAAAATCCAAAAATGTTGAGTTTTCATGAAATGGAGTTGCCCATCTTCAGGGTAGCGCGCGGCGCGCTACGCGTTGGGGAAGAAAACCTGTTTTTTGCCCAAAAAATTCACAAATGACCAAAAATGCTCAAAATTTTTTGAAATTTGTGCAGAAGGTAAGTCATTTAGCACCATGCTCCTTCAAGGAAGCCTCAGCCAAGCCTGTTGCTTGAGCAACAACCTCAGGTGACAATGTAAAATCCACCCCTGCAAGATTCACATGCCCGTTGTGCAAATGCAAAAAAAACAAGCGGACCAATTCCCTGTGGTGTTGAATTTGGGAAATTCTCTCGCAATATCCATAGCATGATTGATGACGGAAACATGTGACTGCAAGTGGACAAGCTTGCAAATAGGCCAAAGAGGTGGGCTCCTCTCTCACATGCTGACCACCCTTACCACCCTTGTGAGGCCTCCTTGGCACCTCAACCTCCAGTGTTGACTCACGGTCATCACTTTGCTCATAATCTGTTTCGGTTTCTGACATGGTTTCAAGAGCAAAATGGCTGAAATGTACTGCTGCTTCTGCACAAATGACCTGTTGTTTTGACTGTTTGAATGCTGCTCCAAGGGGACAAAAAACACAAGGGAGATGTTAGGGAGGGGGACTTTTGAGGGGATTTAGGGAAAATATATAAAAAAGGGAATTTAGGTAAGGAATTACGACACATACATCATCACATAATCATAATTTGTAGGGGTTTGATAGGAGGTAGGATTTAGGGAGATTTTATTGAAGTTTAGGGATAGGGGTAGGGTTTTAGGGCTTTTGATATATTTTTTTTTGTTAGGGAGATTAGGTGAAAATGACAAGGGAGGGGATAATGGGAATGTGGGGAAATGAGGGAGTGAAAAAGGATGACCTTGGGCAACAAATGTAAAACCCTAGCTCACATGCATTCGAATTTTTTTTAAAACATAATACATATGAATTTTCCATTTCAACTTGATGGCATTTGACACATTTTCACGCTCATGTTATCTTTACAAAGCAAGAAATTCAATGATTTGAGGCCTACCTGAAGAAATTGAGGAGGAAGAAGTCGATTTGTGGCTCACTGGCAAATTTCTGAAGGTGGAAACCCAACGCGTAGCGCGTGGGCTCTGGAGCGTAGCGCGCACCCAACGCGTAGCGCCCGACCAATTTTTGCACTGCAGAGACTGCCCTGACGCGTAGCGCGCAGGCCCTGATGCGTAGCGTGCAGGTGTAGTCACCAAATTCGCCCAGTTTCACACTAAATCGCCTTTCACACTTGCTCTTGGAGTCTTGGAGGCAAAAGAATTACAAAATGAGGAGAGAGGGGCTTTTATAAGCTTGATTTAAATTTATTTCCCCTCAAACCCACTTTATAATGTTTATGCAATGACAATTTTTAAAACTAATTGTTGCTGACTTGTGGTTTCCTTTTGTCATGAAATTGGTTGAAATGATGCTTTTTCTTGAAAATTTTTGCAGGAATAGCCTCTGAGGAGTCTTGGCAAAGGAGACCAAGGCCGCATGCCGACTTCTAAAGAATTTGAATTTTTTATAAATTTTTACAAAAATGAGAAAATGACCTTGCCTTCAAAAACAGGGTTTTTGAACTCAAGGTAGAAATTAGCTATACAATATGAAATCCTTTGAAATGATGCTTTGATGAACATCCCTCTGGCCTGTTGGGAATTTATTGACTTCAAAAGACATGACCTCAAAATACAAAATTGGACTAAACCCTAGACCTAGGACCTTGATTTCAAGACAAGACCAATGACCCTGTAAGGAATTTATTGACTGAAACAAACTTGATCCAGCAATGCCAAGAGGGGAATAAATGACACAAGCTCCTCCATCAGGGTTATGGCATGCCTAATGGAATGCAATAAGATGATACTGATGAGACACCTACTTATGCAAATGCAAAGAGCTTTGATCGTTGAGGAGGGCTACTAGACCGACTCTAATAGATCCTATTAATCCTAAACACCATAAAGGGGTTTATTTAGTTCCATGTTCACGTGAAAAATCCTACATCGGTGAGACTGGTCATTCTATATTAACCAAGATTCAGGAACATGCCACAGACATCAAACATAACCGATCCATAACCTCAGCTTTGGCTGAGCACTCAAGCAAAACTAATCATCACATTTGCATCGAAAGCTCCAATGTTTTGGCCAAAATCAATCATTATCACCATAGAAAATTTAGAGAAGCTATCGAAATAGGAAAACACCCTAATAACCTCAACCATGATGACGGTTGGAAAATTAGTGATAATTGGATTCCTACACTAACTGGGGATTCCACTGTCTCCTAGGTACTCTAGACCCCTTCATCTCTTGATGGTAGACCTATCCCTAAAATCATTAAATTAATATGTCAATAAGTTCATTTTAACCCAAATTGACCTAATCAAGAACTAAATAAAAACCAAAAACCTTTCAATCAGTAATAAATAGAAAACCTAATTGGTTAGATTATAAAAATTAGAAGTTTTAATTATCTTGTAACAATGAAAACATTAATGTTAATACAAAATAAATTTAACATTAATAATTCAACAAACTAATCAAAACTAAAACTTTTGGTTAATAGATTTATAACATTAGAGTATGTAAAACATTATAACACCATAGATCATCATAATAATATTAATTAATCTCAAAATATTAATTAATAAAAAGAAATATAGTAAACATTCAATTAAGCAATATATAGAACTTGTAACAATGATAACATTAATGTTAAAACAAAATAAATTTAACATTAATAATTCAGCAATTTTTGAGAAAAAATAAAAATAAAAGTATTCATGTAAGTTACCTAATCTAGTATTAAATAATAAACTAATAATCAACATAAAAATATAAACATACAAATATGAAATAAACTAATAATCGTCGATAAAAATATAAACATTTAATCAATTAAACTAAATTTATTTCTGGACATTATCAAACATGTTGGCTCCATTCATCATTATCCCATCCCTCTCCTATATTTATTACCCCATTATAATCTGACTTTTTCACATATCTGATCCTAATGATGAACCACAGAGGTTGGTTCGAAACGTCGATACAATAAAATCATGAATGCGATGAATAAGGAAGACAAAACCACACAAAATTAAGATCGCAGAAGCCTCAAATCTATAACCTTTGGTATTCCTGATAATGATTAATGCATACATATATAAGGGATTTCCATTTTAAATGTTATATATGTGTACTCTTGCTCCAAACCCTTATTATACTTAGCCAATTTTTAGACTCTTCATTCACCTATGAGTCCCGAACATGATTTCCCTTAGTCAAGTTTGCCTAAGTCTTGACCTCATCGCACTTGCACAATGTAAGGCTTCAACATTTCTTGGCCATTAGTGTTAACTCCAATTGTGCCTAATACTCTTATCCAACATCTTTGTAGCACATCGACACAATTTAGAACCATAAACGTATTCCCTTGTTGCTATGAAGTGCAAGTGTGCTAACATTAAGCCCTTACCTTGGCTTGTCGCGCCCGTGCAGTGTAAGCACATAACCTTGAGACCTTATTTCTACCCAGTTCATTCATGCTAAAACCTTGAGTCTCTATTCTCCTTCTCACACTCGCACCTTCCAGTAACATAACCCAACCGTATTTATCTCTATAAGTCCCGATGACGACTTATACATGCTCCTAGCCTTTGATTAGCACGCTAGTGCAACTTAGTCTCTTAGCCTAGATCCCTCTAAAACTATTAACTCTGATTGCTCCAAGCCTCAACCTTTCCTTTACCTATTTCAAATGCACCTAGTGGATTGTGTTTTAACAGTGAGAATATACAAACATAATAAAAGGTGGAATAAAGAATTTTGGACTAATTTGTCTTGTTGTAATGAATGAATTTGAATTTCCAGGGACAATAGATCTTTCGTACATCACTGTATTTTCATCCACAAAAAGCATGCCTCTAGTGACAAGAAAAGGGTCAGTAAGGGAAATAATAGAAAGTAGCATTGAAGGAGTGGTACAAAATTCTAAGCCCAGTGTGCCAATCCTCAAGGACACAACTTGATTCATCGACAAGTCCTATATCACGGCCTGCAATATTTAAGGAATTCATCAGAAAAGAGATCTCAGATAATGAACAAGACTGCATGTTTATATTAACATCACGAATTCCAAATTTCATAAAGTTGGTGCTCACTATCCTGTGTTGCCTTGTGTTAAGACCATATAATGTATTCTACGACAAATTGACCACGAGAACATGATTGTTCAAAACTCAAAACACGTACTCCTAGCTTCATATCAAGCACACAACCTTCATATGTATTACTAGATTCCCAAGCCACAAGAATATTTGAATTCAAGATTGTATGTGGGTTTCAAGAACTCTGCCAAGGAAATCCTCAAGTCTTGGTTGCAAGAACCAAGTAAATTCCAACAAAAGCATAATGGTATATATAAGGCCAAGGTGTTGTGAAAAGTATATCAATACCTAATGGCTATGTGATGTCAAATTTATGGGAGAGAGAATTATGAATTCTTTGAGGAGAAATGGGTTTACATGGTCTACCCTTGTGTTGCAAAAGGGACTATCTTCATTTGGTATGATCTTATAGCCATTTCATTACAAAATTGTGTTTCAAGAGAAAAGAACGTAGTAGAGGGTGAGAAAAAAAAATTATATGTCTTATTTATTGGATAGAATATGCACAAAGAATGAATTCCCAGGAATGGAGTGGAAATGGTCCTTTTCCAAAGATATATTGTCGGTACACAAATATTTCAAAGTACTCTTGGAAACAAGCTACAAAGGTGTATATGCTAAGATAACTGAATTCCTCATTTCAATATTATTAGGAGTTATTTGATACTGAAGCACCATTTATGTTAGACAAACCAAGGGAATCTCTATCAGATGTCATAGGTTGTTTCACACCTCCCAATGGGACATTTATCAGGGTCTTTGGTGCATACAAAAGCCCTCATCTTCTACCTCTATTTGTGACCGACAAGGTAGTGATGCAGGAGGTTGGTTACCAGCTAGCTACAAGGTTATCTAGATCACTACAAAAGAAAAAGAAATCACCATGGACGATATTCCCGCTATACATAAGATCAAATAGATTAAATAACTTGAAAGAGGAAAAACCAAAAACGAAAGAATTGGAGCGCCTTAAGTTCGGTGAAATGGGCTATCATCGATATGATCCTAGAGGCATAACTACCCAACATTACACAAAACTTCGATATAGTTGAATGTATGCCTTAGTATCTTGGGCAAAGGAAGAGAAGGTCAAGAAATTTTACAATGCCACTAAAGTGATTGAAGGAGGAAAATAAGTATGTCCATCCAAGGTAACACAAGTGTCCCAGATGATCAAGAAGGATGAGACCAAGATAAATGGATATTCAAGAAAATAATGAATTGAAAAGAAAGCAAGACCAAAAAACCACAAGGGAAAGGAACAAGAAGCTCAAAGCTGACAAAGATGCAAAGAAAGTAGCATAAGAAGAGAAGAAAAGGAAAGAGCAAGAGGAGGCACAAAAGAAGCAACAAGTGCTGGAAAATGTAGCTAAGTTCAGTCTTCATAATTTATGTCATTAAGTATTTTATGTAAAAAGAAAAAAGAAGAAAAAGAGGAAAAATAATTTTTTATTATTGTTTTATTAGTTAAGCATGTTCTTCATGCTTCTAGGATTTGTTGAGTCAAAGTCCTATTTGGACTTCTTGTAAAGAAAAAGAGAGAAAAAAATTTTAAAATGTATTTTTGGGTTAGTCCACCTCAAGAAGCCAAGTGGCTCACCCAACATATGTGTCTTTTCACATGTTAGAACAACTATGACCCAAATTGCAAGCAAGTTCGATGGTTTTTTGTGATGTGTTCTGTGGCAGAGATATGTGAAATTCTAAAGATGTATTCCTATAAAGATTTGTGGGTGCTTAAGGATGTATATTTGAAAAGGAGTGCAAGCTTCCTAGGCTAGATATGCGAACTTCTCTATGGAAGAAGATTTGATATACATATGAAAGTTTCCTATAATAGAAGATCTGAAACATATGCGAGTTTCTTGTGGTATATGAGTCACTGTAGCTGAGATTGGAATGATCTCCTATGACTGAAATTGATGGAATATATTATGTTGAAGAAGAATATGGAGGGTTTGACTTGGCTTCTTGGAGGTTGGATTTGGGTCTTGGATTTCTCACTTTGATTTGATTCTATAAGAAGAGGATATTTTTTTGGGTTTTCCCCCTTGTGGGGTTTTGGCCCTAGCTTGGAGAGCCTACATCTTGTGTTATTTGTTTCTTGTGATCTTCTTGATTTATATTTTGGTAATTTCTTGATGAAATAAGAGAACATAATAACAATAATAAAGCCAACTAATTCACAAGTACTTACCATGACAAAGAAATAAACCTTAATATAGAAGCACATTGATTTCTCAACAACAACAACAAGCAAGACAAAGAGAGGAGCAGGAAAAACATAAACAAGAGGCAATGAAAAAGAGGATAAAATCACTCAAGAGAGGGGGAAATACTTTCCTAATGAGCCAAACCGCACTATCTCCATCAATCTAGAAATGGATATCATTGTAGATTTTAGATGGTGTTGTCATTGATGTCAACCCATGGAGTTGATTGGGTTTGACTTTGACCAAAAAAACCAGTCATTGATGTCAAATGGTTAATTAATGATTCTTAGTAATTGTCGAATTACATCAATATGACATATATATTGTTGGATGGTTAAAAACCCAAGTCCTAGGGTTTGGGTTCCCTGGACTGAGGATGTGCCCTGAATTTGTTGAGGGTTTTTGGTAGGTCAAATAACTGATTTTGGGTTGGATATATATGTCATTAGATTCTCCTCGAAAATATGTGGTATGCCCCGAGAGGCCTCTTTATTTGAGAGATATTCACAATTGAAGTTAGTAACACCAGTTTCTAGGCTAAAACCCTAAGGGGTAGCAACATGACACCTCTTCCTATAGTTCTCAACATATGACATTGTTTATCATTATAATCTCACCCCGCATAAGTTACATAACTTCAAAAACCAAAGCCAATAAATCAGTCATTGACTTAATGCACTCATGTGTCACCTACAAAACTCCTTCTCAATTAATTTAACTTAGGGATAAATCTAACTAATTAGTAATTTTATTAAATAAGATAACAATTATTAAAATAAAAGGAAAGGTGTTTAGCTCCCTAATCTAGTCCAACGTATATCTTCAAAGAACCCCTAATTAGCCTAACCTAACACTATAAAATAAGACGTAATCTAACCATCATGCTATAACATTCTTAACTCATCCATTCTATGAAATTCTCTCTGAAATCTTCGAATCTCTAGGGCTAGGAACAACGAAGGATCTCCTTTTTCTTCACAGAACTCTTCGGTCACCTGAGGTAAGTCAACAAGTGCACTTTACTTGGATTTATTTTAGGTCTTTTGGGTGATTCGTTGGGCATATTGACGTTGTAGGTTCAGGCCTTCCATTAAATCACTTCAGCCCTCACTTAGTGCACTAAATACCTTAATAGAACAAGTGAACATTGCATAAGGTAGGGTTTCCATTTTGTTTTTATTTCTTCTCATGGGATTCATATAAATATTCCAATATCTTTTTATTATTTGGTTGAGATTCATCTTGGGTAAATACTATATTCCAATTAGCTCAAAGTCTTAAGAGCTTATCTTTGGTTGGGCGTTCACTTAGAAACTCTTCCTCAACCCTTCTTGGGAATCACTTCTACAAGAACTATTTCAGGACCATAACAAACCTCTCTTGGGTAGTGAATGTTTCTTACTGTGTTTTCCTTTTGTGACATAAAGATATTTCTATCAGTTATACCATTGTCAATATATGGCGTTTATTATCACCATAAAAAAGTGGTGGTAATCTCAGTGTATCAGTGAGAAATTGCAAGGATCAAAATGCACTAAGCCAATCATTGAATTCACTTGATTAAGATAGCAAACCTTGTAACTATTGAACTAAAACATTTCAAACCTATTGTGCCAGGACAATATTGCAGCATGTTGAAAATATTTTCACAAACTCCTTGTAGGACTGATAGGAATCCCCATCTTGTAGAATATCCCTCTATACTAACCTGGCAACTAGATAACCTATTTATTCACAAGGTTCTTGATTCAGCTTGAAACAATAGCACTTTAACATTGAATTTGAATACCTCACTGTGAGTCAACTTGTCAAGAAAACATTGAAACATTCAGTGCTCAATGAGACCGTTTAGTATAGTTGTCTTAAAGATCATTTGTACTGTAGTAATACAGATAATCCAGTGACTTGAGATATAGTGTTGCCATACAAACTTAACAAGTAATGTGACCAATGGAATAGTAGCGGTAACTTTACTAGTGATTTGATCATCTACAACAGTCAAGAATGTTGACTATGACTTGGTGATAGTCACATGTGATGTGACAATAACATATTAACATTAAATTGATATATAGTCTAGAAATATGACTTGAATACGATATGACATTGACAAATGACATTTAGTATAGTAACAATGTGACATAACACTTATCTTATGTAATCTTGACAATAGCTAAAAATATTTTGCATATGATTGAGAATCTAATAGTGAAACAATGACTCTTGTGTGATTTGATGAGATGCTTAAGTTGATAACGTTAGTATAAAGACTTCACAGTGAATCTGTAACATTGGGTTGTGATTAATTGGTAAAATTCAACCAATGTAAAATTTGGCATGTCAATAACATAGTGACTATTGGGGTTTGATCCTTGACTTGACAAGCAATAAAAAATATAATAGTGACCTTGATATATTGACAAAGAGATTTGATAGTGATATTTGGGTTGATGATATGAAAATGATCTTGTGACTTGATAGTGATATTGTTTACCTAGTGACCTTAGTTAACAAGATAAGGATTCATTAGCACAGAGAATTGAACTGACCTGATTAACTATTTTACTTAGACATGACATATTGATTTAACACATAAGTTGACATCTTGACTTTGACTTAATATTGACTTGTGATAGTGATAATTTAGAAATTTGTGCTATATGTCCTATAGTAATGACCTAGAGTGTAAACTATCATAAGGAGTAAATAACATAACCATGATCTTATAGGGCAATTGGTCCTTGGAAACAATATCATCTTGTTGTATAGTTTATTGACATAAAAATGGATAGAAGTGTATGAACAATGATCAACAGTGAAAAAGGCATATGTTAGTAGCTCTCTGTGGGCAAAGTTTGAGAGCACTGATAGCAAGTCATAGGGATGACCTGAGGCATCTTGGAGTATGTCATTATCATACTTTTGGGTTCAGTATTTGTAGCAACACAAGCAGTTCGGTATAGTGGCGGTAGCCAGTGTTGTGAGGTCCTAATGTTGAGCAATGATCAGATATGCAATGATCTATGTGTGCAATGATAGTGATGTGTATTTGAGTAGTGACAGTGATGAGAATTCAAGTAATTAGATGTGAAGCATTGTGTAGTGGTCAGTGGCTACCAGGATTTGACAAATATACAACATCTTCTTTACAACTTTACTATACTAATTCAGAGCATAGGGGAATCCAGTGTGAAAATTGTCAAACGTGGTCTTTTGGCTCGTCAAGGTGGCAGAGTGGTGCAAGGAAGGTGATTGGAGTCACCTTCAGGTTGTGGCCTGAGAACACTTCAGGGCGACAGGGTGGTGCTAGGGAAAGTTATGGCTTACACAAGGTGTTTTGGTATCCATTCAGTTGTGGCTGATAAACTAACAGGGCAGTGAAGCATCCTTTCTAACAGCAACTGGTAAACAGAGTGTTGGGGAACTCATTAGGTCATGGCCTGATCTACAGGGCATTAGGACGTCCTTCTGGTTGCAACAAGATAATAGGGTCTAGTAGCGCCTGTTGTAGCAGCTACAACCACCCTTCAAAATTTTTCCTTAGCTTGTTTTGGAGCCTCCCTACCAACCTTCACAACGACTTGCCTTGTTTCGTCAAGTCCTCAAGCTTCAGTGTCTTTCTTGCTCAAAGGCAGCCCGTCGATCACAATTTGATCTTTCCCTTCACAAGCTACTCACCCAGACTTGGTCCAGATGTCGACTGAGCAGTTTCCCAGTGAGATTTGGGCATTTCTGGAGGGAAACCAGCCTTCCCTCCAGGAATTGTGCAATTCCCTCTTACAGCCTGCTGGGCTCCAGGATTACGCAATCTTGCCAGCCAACCCTCCCAGTAGGATTTGCGCAATTTTTTCCATGAACAGGTTGTTTAGCCCAGAATTTGCGCAAATCTGGGTAGCAGTCAGCTGCTCTGCCCAGAAATTGTGCAATCCCCTTGGGCAAACAGCCCAGCCTACAATAAAAAATGCGCATTTTTCTCCAGTAGTCGCTTGCATGTGTAGTTGAGTTGACCAGTTCCCTCCGGGACTGAGCAAAATAGACTTGCATGCATAGGCTACCTCTCCCAAGGCAGCATGCAAAGGCATCCCTTGTTTCGAGGATCCATGTTTAGCAGTTGGAGGTTACATGCAAGGAACAATTTAGAAACTTCCCTCCAAGTGTCAATTCCCCTAGATTTGTGGCATGCGTGTCACAACCTCGATGTTATAAAAAGTCATCAACCGGGCACAAAAGAGCTCATTCCTCACATTAATCTTTCATCTCTAGTATCCCACATCACATCTAGGAGTAGTCGACACATTCATCTCAGCTGCTTTGGCGTAAGCCCGCTTTCCGTGCCTTGTGCTGCATTTCTGTCGCTTTTTGTGTTTTCTCTTATGGGAGTATTGTTTGCATGGTTTCTTCGAATGCTTGTTTTCGTTTACCTGTATCCTAGCTTGTCCTAGATTTGTTTCAATTTTTGTTGCTATCTCATTACTGTCGCATGCATGAAATTGTTTTGCACGGACGTTCGCCCAACCGATGAACGACGTCACCCACGTGCATGTTGATGTATTTGTTGAATCCTCCATTCATGCTTTGCATGCACTGTTTATCACTTTTTCTATCACTTAGTATCGTCATACATTTCATTGACTTACTTGCTTTCAGTTTCCTGTCGGCAAGTCGGGCCAACCTTGGCCCATTCTCTACTTTCACCAAGGCTGCATTGAGCAATCTGGAGAAGGAAGGCTCACCTTCCTCTCTAGATTTATGCATTCTGGCCCAACACTGGCCTCCTAGAATGAATTGTGCATTTCTGGAGGTCAGCGGCTTCTTGGCCCAAAAATTTGCGCAAATACGTCCTTGGGCCACCAGTCTTTCCCAGCTAGAATCGCACATTGCGCAATCCCAGCAGCCAACTACCCAACTAGATTGCAGATTTTGTAGTTCCAATAGTCAGACAGTCTCCTAGCAGCCCGCACTGTGCCTTGTGCAGTCTTGGCAGTCGGTCTTACGACCTCCTGGCCGAAATTGTGCAACCTTCATGATCATGCACCTAGGTATGTTACAAGTCAGTTCTCATGTTCATTTTGGTTTTCGACTGATAGATTGCTTGCTATTTGTGTTTCCATGTCTCCAAGTATCACAGGTGTTCATCTTCCTCTCAGTAGTATAGGTACAATGGTTTTCAAGAGAGCAGAGACAAAGACATCGTTCAGAGAACGCTTGGGGATGAATTCGATTAAGTGTCCATGGGCTTACCTACTCACGAAGACATCAAGTTTTTCGTGAACAAGGACATCAAGCAGCAACATCACAACAAGCAACATCATGAACAACAGCTAAAGGCAGCATACCGAATGCAACAAATGAAGCGAACACAACGAATGCAAGAGGAAGGTTGTTAACAACATAGAGGCAGAGAAAAGTTGTAAGATCAAGTAGATCCACTGATAATGAAAGCAACTTTGGAGACTCAGGCTATGAAGTGATGGCATGACATGAAGATAGCGCGAAGGCAGAAGATGCAACAAAGAAGGAGTTGCATGTGCTGAAGCAACAACTCAGGAAGAACATGAAGCTGCACAGACATTCCAATGGGTTGCCACAGGAACAGGAACAATAATGGGTGCAACATGCACTCACAGATGAAACTGAGCCAGTACAAGTTAAGGATCCATCCCAACAACAGACACAAAGCAAACATGGTGAGTTGTTTTGTTGATCGCATGCAAAGGATCCAACAGCATTAATTTCATTGAGCACATGCATGCAATCCAACCCATTCAACACACTCACCAAGGCGAAGACAAGAAGAAATTCCAACTGGGGCTGAAAATGCACTTCGGAAAGTTGGTGCGCATGACCACCAACACACACTTGAAGATCAGCACGAACACTATGCTTCAGTGTGTTTCCGATTCAACCGTGCCCAAGAAGACCATGCGAATGTTAGAAGACGAGTTGGATGAAGGGGCCGAACCAATGCATCGATTGCAATGGAGGCAAGAGTTCGCTTCAGAAAGATGTCACCATGAGGTTCATGCACACCATCACGCACGACCAAGCTTGGCATCAGCTCACCAGCTTCACCATCACAAGCATGTCAAAGAGTTGGTCTCACCATAGCGACTGAGTGTCAGTGATGTATTGCAAGGCTTGCTCAAGCCATGTTGTCTCACATGAGTACATGTGCATTGTAATGTTGAGTCATGTCAAGTGTAAGTCGAGTGTCAATAGTTGGATGTAACAGTCATAGAGTAGGTGAAGAGTCATGAGGCTAGTTGAACTGTCACAAAGGGGGTGTCAAGGGTTACCCCACCCTTTGCTATAAATAGTCCCTCATAACTCATTGTATAGGCTTTTGGTCAGCCAAGCTTCTACTAAGACTATCTTGAAGAAGGCTTGGACAGTATTGTAACGCGCCTTGACTTCTCCACTACACGAAGCTAGTACATCTTTTTGGAGGAGAAGGCGGATGTGGCTGTAATGTTCCATTGATGGGGATAGCAAGTTTACATGGTGTATTGTATGATTGTGACTTACACTTCTTTAATAATAAGAGCCAACACATTTTCATGCATATGTTTTTATTGTAGTTGGACTGTTCTGGTTGCCTTAATGATATATGTTGTTTAACTTACGCACTTGTATATGACCTGATTTGTATGAAATTATATGAATCTTGTTGTTAATGTGTTGCATATGTTGTTAATGATGTCACCATCTGTGTCGATTGCTTTGTCGTACATCAGACAAACCTTTCTCTGAACCTTGTTATATCAACCGTCACACTCGTCTCGTACTGATCCATGAGTGTTGTTTGTGTTATCTTACCTTATATGTTGTGACTTCCGCATCCGTGTCGACTGCTCTGCCGGAACCTGTGCATGTCCTTTGTGTTGTGTGTTCCTATCCGAGTTGAGATTGATACCTTTCAACCTAGAACTCACCTTCACCTTCCTCTCCCTCATCTCATACTCATTTCTTGACTCACTGCATGAGTCACACCCTTGCTACTGACAAAGTTATCTTACTTGCCTCTGTGTGACATTGCGGTCATGGAATTACCTTATGACCCACTGCCGAGACTCCTACACCAAATAGTCTTAGTTCTAATTGGGACTTCTTACCGGGGAGATCCCCTTAACATGTTGGCGGGTCCAGCACCGTCAACATTTCTAGCACTAGAAGGAGTGCATGATGACAACCAGTGTGCTCTCATGCAGTTTTGAACCTTTGCATATCTTTCATGGAGTCTTGAATTCTTCTTCCCCCAAGGTGTTTTTTGAATCGTGGAGATGTCTCCATCTCGGGAAGATTTTCAATCTCTTGTCCACTCACACGTATGATGGTGAAGGCAAAGTGGCCTCGCCTGAGCACTTGCATAAATTTCTTTCCATGATTTATGAGGAAGATGAGTTTACTGACAAACAGGCTGGTCTGCTGCGTGCATTCACACTTTGAGAATCTCCATTTCATTGGGTGCTCAGCTTACCAGCTAATAGAGTGCACTCATATGAACACTTTTGTGATCCTGTTGAAGACATATTCTATCATTTTGATCTAGACCATCTTGACCGAAAATTGTTACAGCAATGGAGGGCTCCGCATGAATCTATTATTAATTTTTGGCAGCGCTTCTGTGACTTGCAGTTTCAATCTCTGAAGAGCCAAATGAAATTTGTTTATCTTTGGGACCGGTTCAAGTATTGCCTTAAGAAATCTACCCGTCCCAATATGAAGCTTGATATCAAGCCTCGCTCAACATTCTTCATTGATGGAACTGCACAACCAACATGTGTTGTCATTCATGAAGAGTATGAGTGGGAGCTTGAGCATCAACACTCGGTGAATGATGACTCCCTTCCATCTGAGCCCCCTCTGTTCTTTCCTAACATCGTTGGTGAACCCGCCATCCATGATTTTGCATGTGTGTCTTCATCTACGGATGCACCCATTGTTGATCTTTCGCAGGACACACCGTATGTTAGCCCATCATCCAAAGGACCAATCATTCATTGAAAATCCACTTGATATTTCATCTGCTCTTTCCAGAAACGTAGAGGGTGAACATCCTTCCTTCTCATCTACCCCTCTATGTGATTTGTCAAATCATTAGGATGTCGACCAACATCCTGAATTTTTTGATCTTGGTTGTCGTGATCTCTTCACCTCATCATCTAATCACGTTGTTGATTCATTTGTTGTTAATCCATCTAATCCACTGGTCTACAAAGATCCATCTGTCAACGAAGTCGAAACCCCACAGACCATCGAGGCACTTCAACCTGAGATGATGGTTATGTCAGGCCCTCATTGTCCTAAGGTTGGTTTCGCTTCCGATCAGGAAATTGTTCAAACTCTCAAGGCTCCTCATCACTCATTTGTATGCATTAAAGATCCATATCATTCACAGATCACACTTCCTCCACTCGAACTGCATGCTCCCATTGCTCATTCATTGGAGTCTTATATTGCAAGCACTCGTGCATGACGCAATTTATCTTTGTTTCTCTCATTTGTTTGCATGTCACAGTCAAGAGTGTGGTTGTGCTTCAAAGTTGCATGTAGTGTCACACAGCACCATGATAAGTCCACGGACTGTCCGTCATGCACATGCACTCACTTATGTCCCATGGGCACTTTGAAACACGAAGTGTGGCTATCTTCACTGTTATATCTTTCTTGTATGCTGGTCCGCACAACTGGGTTACTTGCAGACCAAGCCTTCACCCACATGGGTCTACCAATGCACCGGTGGCTACATTGGAAGTATCACTTCACATGATCAGGCCCATGCACCATTAGTGTAGGAGTAGGAGTAGTGTTTGCTTGCATGCTTGTTTGCTTTCATGCTTTGTTTGCTTGATTGCTTTCTTTATTTGCTCTCATTTTTGCTTCTGCTTTTGCTTGGCTTTATTGTTAGTTCGTTCGCTTGTTTCGTTCATAGGTTAATTCACATGGAACCATGTGTGACTCATGAAATGAGCTGGGTGAAGTACAAGAGGTCTTGTACAACTATCACTACTTGGTTATCTATCATCTTGCCTCTGTATGATGAGCTTGTTACTTTTAGTCCATGATACGTTGAATTAAAATACATATTGTTCGAAGTGAACCTTGGTGAAAACACAATGCTTGCGCGCTAACTAGTGTCACCTGCTCTAGTCGGTTGTTTTTGGGTTAACCCTTGTCAGCTTAGTCAAGTAGAGTAAGGTGAGGGGGAAAACCTTAACAAGCACGTCAGATATACAATAAACTACTTCTTTGCTGGAACAACCTCTTATGCTCTCAATAAGTCGGGATCCCTCTTCTGCCTCTAAAATGAATAAGTGCTATGCATAGTGAAAAATGAAAAAAATGAAAAGTCAAAAAATTCAAATGAAAAATGAATAAGGCGAAAGAAGAGAAAGGCTTCCTGTGTAGGGAGGTGATGCAAGTAACTCCATCGAGGTACTGACTAGGCTCGCTGGAAGCGGAGCAAAACCAGAGATGAAACTTGGACTCTGACTACTATACTGCTTGTGCACTTATATACCCCTCAACCCCAATCGAAACAACTATGTTTCCTTGGCTTGGAATGTGTGTCAATCGACCAACAGTCTGGCAGATGTTACATCTTACAATCAAGCTAGTGCTAAGACAAAACGAGCTGAGAGTTGAGAAATACTCCCGGAGGTTTTAGACTTGCTTTTCACGAACAAGGTCCATTTAGAGAGCTGGAGTTCTACTAGTGTGTCGCCAAGTGTTGTAATGGCTACAACCACCCTCCAAAATTTGTCCTTAGCCTATTTTGGAGCCTCTCTACCAACCTTCACAACAGCTTGCCTTGTTTCGTCAAAGATATATGCTCTTGTAATAGTAATTAGAGGTTTTGTGGAGGGCTTGTTAATATCTCCATGATAGGCTTGTCCACTGCTATGTTATGAGGATCATGTATGATCTAGGGTTGGCCCTAGGAGGCCTAATGTGATTAATATTGGAAGACCCATGTCTCATTATTATTGTACTTTGTATCTCAGTTGAACATTTGATGAATTCATAAGAAGAAGAATTGATTTTGGGTTTTCCCCCTTGTGTGGTTTTCCCTGGTCTCTGACCTAAATCTTGGTGTCTCTATTGTGCATGATTTTCTACTATTATTCCTTATTGTTCCACTACATTTTTTATGTTGGTATTCTCTCTATATAATTGCTTATGATAATATGGGGTGAATGTAACTTATTGAAAAAGTTAAAAAATGCAATTATCTACAACAAAGAACTATCTCGCCCTAAAATTAACATATCAACTATATTTTCATAGCAAGCACCACATGGGTTTATAGCCTACTATCCAGGTGGTTAACAACTTGGTGAGAAAGAACCACAATGACTAAAATTTCCATGTCCATGTGGTTAACAGTTATACACCAAGCGCCATAGTGATTCTGCCATCCACTAAGCTTCCCAATAACCGCACAGGCTTAGACACAATCTAATGGCCTAAAAAAGACATAATATAGGGAATATCATCCCAAATCATCGGAACTAGGTTCAGTCACAACTCCAACACTCCTTCATGCTTTCACTCCAGTAGTCCCTAAATTAAATTAGGCATTCTTCGCTTCTCCCAATTCTTTTCTAATCTGATCTTTCTTCCCAAGGTAACGAATCTCCTTAGCCTCGATCCACGAGCACGATGGGGATGGGCATAGTCCTTTTCCCATACATCCAATTCTATCTCTTTAATTTTTATTAGGGCCAGTGGTTGATTGGTTAGGTAAGGTGTTAAGTAATTTAATGCAATTGATTATGACCTACTCACAACAGACGACAAGCCCTCCCCTACAGGATTTATCTGATCACCAATTCTTAGCAATGAACTCCAGGATAGGTTCGTGGTCTTTCAAGGCATGCAAGCTCTTCCCTCAAACATTGGATCCATAAGGAAGACCTCTCCTTTAGTCGGCCATAAATTTTAAGTAATTTATTTTATGTGGGACAACATATTGTCACTTCCATCCATGGCTCCCACATTGGCATTACAATCACCATTTAATATTTACAAAAACACAGGTAAAGTGAGGTATGTTACA
Organism: Pinus tabuliformis; assembly: GCA_031772625.1. Lineage (NCBI taxonomy): Eukaryota > Viridiplantae > Streptophyta > Pinopsida > Pinales > Pinaceae > Pinus > Pinus tabuliformis. The sequence continues at coordinate 233,119,349 of CM062805.1, forward strand.
AATCCCACTCCCTTAAGGGACATGGTCCTCAGTGTTATATGAAATATAACAGAAAAAAAAAAAAATGAGCTACATAATTACAACTCTTATATTAGCAAGATATTCCATGTCTTGAGTTTCCATTTTAAGCCTTGTTGTTTATTATCCATGGTCTAGTCACCTCTAGATCGTTTGGCATTCCAACACATTCTAGCCTTGTTGTCTAATGCTCCACATGTCGTCCACAGGAAGAAAATTCAACTCATTGTCTTCATGAACACAACCAATGCATTGAGTTCCAGTGTCACCACATTGCCTTAGTCCCTAGAGTCTTCAACTCCATTACACTCCCATTGCACTACACTAATATCACATTGTAATCAACATCATCTATCCTTTCTAAATAGTTCATCATCTCACCTATATCACAAGCATACAATTCTCATAAGATTAATCATAATAAATTTAAATCAAATTAAGCCAAATTTTCAACAGGTAATGCTTTAAACTTATACTTATCTTTGTGTTTATTCTTGACCTCCTTTGCCTCCATAAGTAACAAGTTCAACTCACTATCTGCATTAAACAAGCCCCCTTGTGCTCACGTCCCATTGATTATGTGATGAATTTCTTCTCCCATCAATTACTCACCCTTACATGCCCAGGCAACCCCAATTCCAGGTAGTCTACCTATCCAAGGGTTTACCTACATGGGTCCCCATCAACTACTCACCCTTCTAATCCTAGGAAATCCCCATTCCAAGAAGTATACCCGTTTGAGGGTTTTCCCGCATAGGGTTATTGTTAGTCTTATAACCAAGTTCCGGTCTAGCGTGCTATATTATATTGTGCATTGAGTCTTATAGGAAAGTGCCTATATAGCGTGCTCCACTACATTGCTCATGGAGTTTTACAGTCAAGGTGTCAATTTGAATTGCTCCTAATGAGATAATCAAAGTGTCACAGGGTTATAATGTCATCATAGTGGTCTTGTTCCTTGGCTCTTTGCTCCATCATTTCAACTATGTCACAACATTCAGTTCCCATGAGATATACTAAAAAAAAATTAATTGCCCAAATTTTCTTCATTCAGAAGCCAGATGTCATAAACATGAGACTTTTGGCTATGATGTTGGGCTCCCTTGTGAGGGTGATATTTTGTCATGGTGGTTTCTACTCCATCACTCTTCCCGCAATTTGAACTTTTGATCAACCAAACAACTATTAGTGTTCATATATACAATCTCTTCATTACAAAAATTCACAACACCCTAAAGTGATTCTCAAAATTATTACACATATATGAATTCTATCACTTTCAATTGAGTTAAAATATATTGAAATGAAATTATCATGGCATTGTATATGTGTATCACATTCATTGCAAGTATTCCATAATGCAATCAAATATTTATTCTAGCATCCCAAAGAACCACAATAGAGAGCTACATATCTTTAAATTCATAAGAAATTTAGTTCTCCATTTTGTTCTACAGGTATCACAAAAGTACTAGCAATATTTTCCCGCTGAAGGATTCTTTCCTTAAACATACCCTTTCTTGGGAATCTATGCAAAACATGCATTAATTTGAAAACCAAAAGATATCAAATTTAGCTAGAGGAATTATTACCCAATTCCTTTCATGCACCTTTTTACCTTTGCTTGTTGTTTCCCTTACTTGGATACCATTATGTCAAGCACTCTCAACTGAAGTCTTGTCAAGGAATCCAACTAGCTTTTAGCGTACTTGTTGTCAAAATATTCAAAAGTCCTTGAAATAATCTCAACCTCACATATTAGTCACAACTTTATCAATTTAGGTGCTTATAAGTTTCCATAAATTTTCATAAAGGAATTTGCATTATGTATCAAATTTACAATTCAAACATTGTCCTCTACCATATACCCAAACATGCGCATATGCATTACGTCATGCATGTGTCATACATGCACATATTCCATGCTATGCATGCGTTGTTATTTTTGGATCCAACTTTCAACATCTACTATTTGCAATCATTCACACAACAAATTGGATAAGCATAAGCACACTACTTTCTTTCATGTGGTAGTTAACAAGGGATCGTTCTTGCACACTTTCCATATGAATATTCCATGTGACATGGAATTCATTAGGTAACCTTACTATATTACTAAGAACATAACAAATACCAACCTCCTTATTTGCTTACCATTCACGTATTCATATTATTTCAAAAATAAAAATGAAAATGAAAACATATCATCCAAGCACAATTTTCAATTAAGGGAACTCCCTCCTCAAGCCATTTTCACAATTGTAACATCATTGTCTAGCTGGTTCAAATTACTCCAGTCAAGCCCCCTTGACTAATCCTTTAGCTACATCTTCCCTCCAATGCATTTTTCTTTATTGTAACAACTATGGGGTCCCTTCCCCTTTGCACTCCTGTGTATGTCATTTTTCTATACACACATCATTCGTTAGTCAATTAATTCATGTGTGAGCTATGACATCTCAATTTTGTAACATGTCAATTATATATTTAGATATTTGCAACAACCCCAAACTTTCTCGTGCTCATGGTACCTTGTAATTCAGTGTATAACTTTGTTTAACCTACCCAAAATATTCCTTTTATATTTACTTCAACAAGGTACACAACATACTATCTTACGCACAAAATTTTGCTAGCCTTTCCTAAGGTCTATAGCAACGTTAAGATCCCAAAAATATTTCTAAATAGTTCAAAGCAAACCTTCCCACTTGAATTCTTATGCAAGTAGATTACCTTAGCTATACACCATTAGTTAGTAAATCTCACAAGCATTTACTCACATCATGCACTTAATCAAACATTCCAACAATGCTTTAAATGTGCATAAAATTCACGAGTCATAATCAATAATTCTTAGAACACTTATCTAGAGAAAACCTCCCACTAGAAGCAATCTCATATTTTCTCTTAGCCATAGGCTCTGTTTCTCTTGTTTTATTCACCAATGGGTCATTCTCAGGCTAGGTCATAACTCCACAAGGACATTGACTTACCAAGAGCCAAGTATGATACACAACCAATATTTGAACACAACAAGCGTCCATACACTCCTTTCAGGCTCCATCCTTCCACAAGGCAAGCCGAGAAGAAGTGTTGTCACAACACTGTCACACCATGCCTATCAACTGACATAGGTGCCACTTGTACCATTCTTTCATCAACACCTCATCTTCCATATCCTTGACTCCACAAGACTACATGCAATATCTTCATTTTTTTCCTAATCATGTCAATAACTTTCATAGTTATGGCCGCATCACTCAGCCATACTTTTGCAACTATGTTGGGTTGTTCTTGGGAATCTACTTAGCATCCTACATGTTAATCTTGCATTTTTATCTAGTTGCATCAAACTCAAGTCAGTCTTCTTATCATTTTGTGTTCTCACATACACATAGTTGTTAATTAAATCTAGTGTGAATATATTAATTTATCACCTTGGATTGTCAGCATTAAGCATGTTGATATGAAGTTGTTCAACAAATCAAAACCCATGTTAGTTATTCATGCTAGAGAAAAATACTTATATGTATTTTATCAAGGTTAGCAGCCATGAAAGGCCAACATATATATATATATATATATATATATATATATATATATATATATATGACAATTAAACTATCAAAATAAATTGTATCATTTGTGTGTGAACCTCTTGAGCTCCAGTGTTGAACCTAGCTCTTATACCACTCTATAACCACCTTCCCACCCCATTGGCTTATCTTAGTTGTGGGAGGTGTTACTTGTTTGTTTTAACCTGATCTTTAAGACTAGTTATGAAAATGGGGTTACCAAACACTGTCTTTGCGATCTTTGAAAAATTTAATTTTGATACCACCATTATGATAAATTTATCGAGAGATTTCCAACAATATAAAACTTAACTCAATATGAGATCCAATAAAAATTTATGCTCATTCAAAGTTTGCCAATAAGAAGGATCCACGTCGATCCATGGATCTCGATGTGGCCCTTCCTTGGGACATGTCACACTGTTGTGGCCACTTACCTATCCACCACATCACCCGCCCTATCATGTGTTGCGCTGGGGTATGAAACTGCCTCGACCAAATAGTTGGTAGCACAAAACCCCCTAACTATGGTTTTGAATTTAGGGAAGGGGAGGGGGGGCTCAATTAATCCCAGTCATCAATCAAAGATGGGAAGGTTGACACTAATACCAACCACACCCCCTTGTTTCTTGTTAAACATTGACCACAAGGGTCCCCCCTCAATTAATCTCAACCATTGATCTCTAGGCCCAAGCCCAATAGGTCCTGTTGAGAAATCCATTAGGGTAGCATTAGGTTTCTTATTGATTTGATTTCTCTTTTACTTGAAAAAATATTGTGATTACATATTACCTCTTCTTTATTATTATATTTTCATCATCAAGATAATTTCCAGAACTATGAACATCACAAAGATAATAGGAGAACGCAAGATGTAGGCACTCAGCGAGGGAAAAACCCCTATGAAGGGGAAAACCCAGTCAAACTCTTCCACTAGTAGATTCAAATCAAATTGAGATAGCCAGGACCCAAGTCCAAGACACATGACCTCCATTACTCCACCAAGTCAGCCTCCTATGACCAATTCAAATTGTTAAGCATTAAGTCAAAGGAAAATAACATACAAACTAGAGTTTCGATTCCTTTCTTCATCCTCCTGTAATTTTCGGTTTTCTGCATTTTTTTTACTTTGTAATGCTTCAAAAGATTCATACTTTAGGCATAGGATCTCTAAGTTCAAACCATCTCTTGTCTTACTTCTCTTCCAAGTATAACATATGCTCTCCTTCATATTTCATCTTTTACTTCTGAGCCGCAAATCAAATGTATTGTATTCACCTTTCAATAAGCCGAATGCACTTGTGTATATATAGTAGTTTGAATCTCCAATGAAGCTGAATTGGTGGAGGATAACAATTTACATAATAATATTTTTTCTTTCTTGACACAAAGATCTCAAGAAGGGTCTATAATATAATAATAATGACAATGACTCAAAATATAATCCTAGAAGCCTACAATGGAGGCTTTGACATATTGACCAATGACCCATGCATGAAACTGATGTGGGCAAGCCGGGTTGCCCCAATTTCCCATAACCCATGACTAAAACACCCACAAGCACAACTTTGTTCTCAACTCAATTATGGAAATCATAAATTAATTCAACATATACAATCACAATAGAGAATGGATATTATCTTCACAAATGTTATGAGAGATCTCTCTCATGCCTTCCTATTATTTTCCCACCTCATCCAACTCTCATCTGCTTCCATCCAACAAAATATCAATGGGTAGGCCAAACAGATTTCAAAAACTGAAACTCACAGTCTTGAAAAATGTCCAAAATTATGTCTTTTTTTTTATTTTGAGAAGCCAAAATTACTCGACCCTATGCAAGGTTGATTCTCCACAGTCATAAATTGCTATTGAGCACTATCAACAACTTCATGTGCCCTTCTTCATGAGGATTTGCATACTAACTCATATTTTCCTGTCATAAACCAATCCAAAGAGTTTTGACAACAACAAAGCAAGGTGCTCCAGTTTTCTCTATATGCCGACACCCTACAGCTACGTTGACTCAACCGTGCTAGCACAATAATAAGCTATTAGCGGTCTGCTCCATACTCAAATGCATTATTTCAAACCTCAGGGGAATCCACAAAAAAATCGAGCAAATTGAATTCCAATCCAAATGGGTGTGATGGCATCCAGACAGTGGTGCTTTGTCTTATTCTAACAGTGCTAAAATCACCAAAACTCTCGCTTACCAAAACCTAGTAGGAACTCCTTCATGGGTTGGAAACAACTACAACAAAATACCAAGCATGACTAACACACACGATAGTTAAGGTGTAATATTCCTAATTAGCCATGGCTAATTGGAATATTTGATTTTGCTCAATTTTACCTTCTATAGTTATTTATAAATAAAAAGGTGAGGAAAGGGGGACAAAACTCACTTTATGAATAAAGTCACTCCCTAGTAGCACAACATTGTAACTTAAAAGGGGAGCCAAGGGGGCCCAAGGACCACGTAGAGAAGGGGCCCATGTAGACACTTCGAGGGACTACGCAGATGGAGAAGGAACACGTGGCAAGAGAGAGGCTACGTTGGAGGAGGTGGGCCTTAGGGTTTTGAGAGAGCCCAATGCTATAAAGGAGAGAGGAGCCTCCTCATTTTGATCATTCGATTATGTTGCATTTGAGCTAGTCACTTCGACTTAGAGCACGCTAATTGTTTAGCCTGTCTGCAGCATTGTTTAGTGCATCGAGTGTCTCCGTTCGGAGATCTCACCCTTAGCCTCAGGGGACTTCGAGTGCCTGCTCGGGCAAGGTATTTTTATCAGTATTTCGCAGGAGGAGCGATTTCTGGAGTTGAGGGGAACTGAGCATTTGATGACTGCGTAGTGTTGAGAGGGGAGGACACAGTCTCTTTGGGTAGGAGCTCTGAACTGGGTTTGTGTGGAGGATTTGAGCTTGGAGATTGAGCAAGGGATCAGCCCTTGCATATTGGAGGATTTTGGTAGAGTTTCGGGTAGAGTTTTGGAGGATTCTCTTCAGGGGCAGTGCAGAGCCTTGAGGGATTGCGTAGATCCCCAAGGGGGTGATTTTTTGGGGTCGGTTATTTTAGAAAAGCTTTATGGGCTTTTCTGGGTTTATTGAGAAAAGGTTGATTCCAGAGTTTCAGCATTTTCTCAGGAGGGGAACAACCCCAAATCCTCATTTGATTCTAGCAGTAGCAGCAGCACAACAGTTCTCCGGTAGTTTGGACGCAGTTTAGAGAGAGGATGTTTCCTTACCATTCTGAGTGTATTTCTTCACTTGCCTTGTGCAAGTCGAGGTGCCATATTTCTGATCACCTCTTGTACTCTTTCCATTACTCAGTATAATAAAATAGCTTAGCATTTCTCTCTGCATTTTTTAAGTATCTGCTTATATTCCATGTATGCATTATTGTATGTTGCACTACTGTTATTTCTCTGGTTGGAGTTTGCTTGTGTTTGAGGGATTCCCCTGATAAGGGATATTACAGTGGTATCAGAGCATAGCTCTGGCTCAACCTGTGGAGCTAGCAGTCTATGACACCGAGGGAGAAGCCCTACATCTGTTACAGAGGTAGGAAATACAGAGATATTGAGCGTAGGTTGGAGAACACCTACGGAGAGGGAGACTATGTTCGGGTGGTGGACACAGAACAGGAGGAGCCTGTGGTGAACACAGAACAGGAGGAGCCTGTGGTGGACGCAAAGCAGGAGGATCCGATGGCAAATGAGGATAGGAAGAGATTTGCAGACATGCTCCTCAAATCAGTGCAGGATCTGTCGACGCAGATCGAGGTGATGGGATAGAGATTCACAGCAGTGGAGGCTAGATAGCATGAGAACCCATGGGTTTTCCAAGTTGGTGAGGGATCATGTACATCCCACCATTTGCCATAGCAGGGTGCCACTCAGTGTGATACTACTCAGCAGATGGCCTCACATGCCCCTACACGCTCTACCATGCCCACTTTCCTAGGAGCAGACACGGGGGCCGGAGCCTAGCAGGAGGTAGAGCTCGGTCATATGTGCAATTATTTTGCAGAGTACCAGGCCTATGGGTAGGAGTTCAGGGATGCTCTCTCATTCAGAGACTTTGTTCAGCTCCAATGGGATAGTAGACCCCGCGACCATCATAGAGGATACTGGCATTATCATGATGGAGACACCCACTGCACAACTAGTAGATTCCACTTGCCTATGTTTGATGGTTCATCAAACAGTTCGACAAAGTCTTGGGTATAGAATTTGGACATCTATTTCCAGCTTAACCAGATGTTGGAGACAAAGGCCATCAAGGTGGCGAAATTACATTTGGATGGTGAGGCCTAGGACTGGTGGTTCCATGGGATGGTTACACTCGGACACTCCACCATGACGACATATGCCGAGCTCACCAGGAGATTGATAGAGAGGTTTGACCAGAGGGATTCAGAACAACACTTTGTTGAGCTGATGAGGCTCAAACAGACCGGGAGCCCAGAGACCTGCATTGCATACTTCCTGAGGGTTTCAGTGATGGTGCCAGATCTATCCACGGCATGGAGGATCTACATGTTTGTTGAGGGGTTAGAAAAGCCACTTCAGGGTCTAGTCAGATCCACTAGACCAGCCACACTTCAGGATTCTATTAGCAGGACCCGGGACTTACAGGATGCCTAACCCAGGACCCAGACACCTTACCCCTAGAGACAGGCTTTCCAACCTAAGGGGAAGGATGTGAGGATTCCACCTCCAAAGGGGAATCCAGGACGAGCACAGATTGATGATGATGCCAGGAGGGAGCTGAAGAAGAAGCGATTGTGCTTTACCTATCAGGAGCCATGGGCACCAGGACATAGATGTGCTACTAACAAAGCACATTTTATTGAGGCCTTCTCCGAGAGCAACGGGGAAGAGGATGAGGAGTATGATGTGGAGGTAGGAGATAGTCATGCCACGCAAGATCCTTTTCCACCTCCACCAGCAACAACAGGTGGTGCAGCTGTTGCACCTACCAGAGGGGCCCTTGCAACATTGCGAGGAGTTCCCAAGTATTTGACATTGCGCGTACGGGGGAAAGTACGTGGCTAGCGAGTATCAGTTTTGGTTGACAATGGGGCAACCCACAACTTCATCGATGCACAGATGGTTGAGTGGAGAGGTATACAGACAGAGAGCTTCGATGGCTTTTCAGTTTTGGTCCCAGGAGATTAGACCATGGTGTGTGCTTGTTATGTTCCAGAGTTATCAATGACGATGGGCACCTACACACTGACTGACCACTTTTTCGTGGTCGATATTCCGGACACCAACATGATACTGGGTGTTCAGTGGCTTATCACTCTAGGGAAGGTCACGACATATTGGAAGAACCTAGAGATGGAGTGGGATGATGAGAAGACAGGGAGACATGAGAAGATACGGGGGCAGCACACATATCCGCCTCAGACTGTTTCGGCTCATCGGATGGACGCAATCTTCGGGAAGGGAGACATAGAGCAGGGAGTGGAGCTGTGTGCATCAGAGGCAGGGACTACAGGGTAGACGGTGCACCCAGAGATACAATCCATCCTTGACCAGTATGCCACAGTGTTTGGGGAGATTCTGCTAGGACAGCCACCGGACCGGGGATTTGAGCACACCATTGAGCTTGAGAAGGGCATATAGGCAGTGATTACTACCCCATATAGGCATCCCAAGGCCTATCGGGATGAGATTGAGCGGGCCATTCAGGAGTTGCTGGCTCTTGGGCACATTCGGCTGAGCACGAGTCCTTTTGCTTCTTTCGTGGTGTTGGTGAAGAAGAAGTGTTGGGTTGTGTTATATTCTTTCCACGACTAACCGCTGTAGTTAAACGGGGGGTTAGAGGGGGGTGGGAGCCCCCCTTCGTTGCGCCGATTGCGCAGCGGGGGGGTCACAGGGGGGGCGGCAGCCCCCCCTGTCCGGGGGGTTTGAGGGGGGCGGGTAGCCCCCCTCTACGGGGTCCGGGGCAGCGCCCTGGGAAAATTTTTTTTGGACCCTATATTAGGTTGGGCGAACCTACCCATGGTTTTGTGCATGATTTTCGCACATGGTATTGGACGCGATGGTTTTTCGGTCCATGGTATTGGATGCTTCGGCATGTATAAATATGTATTGTAACATTGAAAGGAACATAATGAAAAATCAAGCTGGTAGTCCCGGTTTTGGGATCCAGGGAAAAATCTCTGTGCATATGTGTTTTATGGGTTATGCTCTCGCATTGTTTATTTTCTTTGTTTAAGAATTCGTATGCAGGTAATTTCTGTACAGGGTTAAAACCTACATTTGGTATCAGAGCTGTTTTGGCTTCAAGGGGACGCCTTTGCTGCTGAGGGGTTTCGCTCGGGCCTGTGGTAGACCCTGTTCTGTGGGAGATTTGCGAGATCGATTCTGGTGGTGAAAGAAGATGGCGAGCAGTGGAAAGATCGAGATTGAGAAGTTCAATGGTCAGAGTTTTGAGTTGTGGAAACTCAAGATGGAGGATCTGTTGGTCGATAAAGATCAGTGGATCGCAGTAGATTCGGGTACTAAACCATCGGGAGTGACCGATGAAGAATGGAAGAAATTGGATCGGAAGGCAAAGAGCACAATACGATTGTGTGTCTCAGATTCAGTATTGCTGAATGTATCAGGGGAAGCTACGGCAAAGGCTTTGTGGGTCAAGTTAGGGACTTTGTACCAATCTAAGTCTCTGGTGAATAAACTGTTCCTGCGGAAAAAGCTGTATAACCTGAGGATGAAAGATGGAGACTCGGTGACAGAGCATCTAAATGCGTTTAATACGGTGGTAAGTCAATTATTATCTGTTGATATTAAAATTTCAGATGAAGATAAGTGCATCAGTCTATTGTGTTCTCTACCAGATTCATGGGATAGTCTGGTTATTGAAATAGGTAGCAATGCAACTGCTTTGCAGTTTGATGAAATAGTCTCAGCTTGCTGACGGAGGAGATGAGACGGAAGAATATGGACAACCAGAATGGTGATGCCTTGTCTGTACGAGGATGGTCCCAGAACAGGAACAAAAATAAGTCATCGAGTGGGAGATCTAAATCTAGAGGGAGATCTAAATCTCCAGGAAAACCTACAAAGGTGGTGTGCTGGAAATGCGGAAAGGAAGGGCACTTCAGAAAGGATTGTAAATCTAAAGATCCTGATAAAGGAAAGGGATCTGATGATGCTCCTTCTGCAGAGGCGAAAACCACCTCAAATGAAGGTGGGGATGTGTACTTGGCTTCTTCAAGTACACATGTAGATCATGAGGCATGGTTGATTGACTCAGGTGCATCCTTTCACTTCACTCCCCATAGAGAGTGGTTCTGCGAGTATGAGAAATACGATGGTGGTGATGTCTTCTTAGGAGATGATAGGAAGGCTAGAATCATTGGTCGGGGAAAAGTAAAGTTGAAGTTGCAAGGTGGAAGGGTTAGAACACTTCCGGGTGTCCTACATATTCCTGCATTGGCCAGAAATCTGATTTCTGTAAGCAAGTTGGATGATGCAGGTGTAAAGACGGTGTTCGAGAAAGATACCTGCAAGATGGTTCGAGGAGCACTGATATTGATGCGGGGAGTTCGGACTGGAACTCTGTACAAGCTGCAAGGTAGCACTGTTGTTGATGGGTGCAATAGTTCTATGGTTCCTGAAAATGGAGTAGAAAATCTAGTGGTCTCTGGAGAGAAGACCATGTTGTGGCATCAAAGGCTTGGACATATTGGAGAGAAGGGCCTTCGAATACTTCACGGTAAAGGTATGGTAGAAGGTATGAATGATAGCTCTCTGGATTTCGATTTCTGTGAAAATTGTGTGTATGGGAAGCAGAATCGAGTGAGTTTCCCCTCTGGTGGTAAGAGGACGAAACAGATACTAGAGCTTGTGCACAGTGATGTGTTTGGACCTATGAAGGTTCCCTCACTGGGTAAGTCTGTGTACTATGTATCATTCATAGATGACTTCTCAAGGAATACATGGATATATTTCCTTAAGAAGAAATCTGAAGTCTTTGACAGGTTTAAAGAATTTAAGGCTCTGGTGGAAAATCAGACAGAGAAGAAGATAAAGGTGTTGAGGACAGATAATGGTGGAGAATTTTGCAGCAAGGAATTTGAAGAATTTTGTAAGAAGTGTGGTATAGCACGGCAGAAGACTACTCCATATACACCTCAGCAAAATGGAGTCGCAGAAAGAATGAACAAGACGTTGATGGAAAGGGCAAGAAGCATGCTCAGTGGTGCCGGGTTAGGACAGGAATTCTGGGCAGAGGCGGTGGATACTGCACGTTACCTGATCAACAGATCACCCTCATCATCGTTGGAGGATAAGACTCCACAAGAAGTATGGATTGGTAAGAAACCCTCTCTTTCACATCTGAGGGTATTTGGATGTGATGCATATGTACATGTTCCAAAGGAGAAACGAACCAAGTTGGATAGTAAATCTGAAAAGTGCATCTTTATTGGGTATAAGGATGGTTTAAAGGGTTATAAGCTTTGGAACCCAGTCACACGGAAGGTTGTGTACAGCCGAGATGTGGTGTTCAGGGAGGTAAAAGATGTTATTCAATCTGAAGTCCAACCAAAGGAACCTGAGAAGATAGAGTTTGAGCCAAAGGAGGAAGAATCAGACTCTGTAGCATAGGAGGAATCAGAAGATGAAGAGCCACAAACTCCGGCTGTGAGAAGATCAGGTCGAGAAAGAAGGCAGCCAGAAAGGTATAGTCCATCTGCTTTCAGTTCAAATTTTGCTTTGTCTGTTACTGATGATGATCCCAGAACTGTGAAGGAAGCAGTGGATTCAGAGGATGGAAAACTCTGGAAAGAGGCCATGGTTGATGAAATGGCATCTTTGCACAAAAATGAGGCTTGGGATCTGGTAGAGTTGCCGGCTGGAAGGAAACCCATTGGCAGCAAATGGGTGTTCAAGAAGAAGACTAATGCAGAAGGAAAGGTGGAGAAATACAAATCTCGGTTGGTAGCAAAAGGTTATTCCCAGGTGCCGGGAATTGATTTTGGTGATATTTTTTCTCCTGTTGCCAAGGTAGCTTCTATTAGATTACTTTTATCTGTTGCTGCTGCTTTTGATTTTGAGGTAGAACAGATGGATGTGAAGACAACATTTCTTCACGGGGATTTGGAAGAGGAAATCTACATGAGGCAACCTGAAGTCTTTGCAGTGAAGGGTAAGAAAGAACTGGTATGCAAGTTAAAGAAGTCTCTGTATGGGTTAAAACAGTCACCAAGGATGTGGTATCAGAAATTTGATACATTTATACGGGGACTTGGCTTCACCAGAAGCAAAGCAGATCATTGTGTGTATTTTAAATTAATTGGTGACCGTGTTATTTATCTGGTCTTGTATGTAGATGATATGTTGCTGGTTGGAAATGACAAAGAAATTATCCAGGATTTGAAGACCCAATTGTCCTCCAAATTTGACATGAAAGATCTTGGTGCTGCAAACTATATTTTTGGCATGGAAATTAAAAGAGATCGGGCAAAGAGGAAGCTCTGGTTAAACCAGAGGAAGTATGTCGAGACAATACTGCAGAGGTTTAATATGCAGGATAGTAAACCGATGAAGGTTCCTATTCCTGTAGGTGTGAGGTTATCTGCTGAACAGTGTCCCAAGACACAAGAAGAGGAAGAGGACATGTCCCGTGTTCCATATGCAAGTGCAGTCAGTAGCCTGATGTATGCAATGGTCTGTACTAGACCAGAAATTGCACATGCAGTGGGAGTATTGAGCAGGTTTATGTCAAAACCTGGGAAGGAGCACTGGACAGCAGTGAAGCGGGTTTTCAGGTATTTGCGTGGCACTAGTGATTATGGTTTGTGCTACCAAGGAAGACCAGGATTGGACAGAGTGTTGGATATTCATGGTTTTGTTGATGCAGACTGGGCTGGAGATCTGGATCAGAGAAGATCTACAAGTGGGTATGTGTTTAACCTATTTGGAGGTGCAGTCAGTTGGATGAGTAAGAAACAATCTGTAGTGGCACTATCAACTACAGAGGCAGAATACATGGCAGCCACTCATGCAAGCAAGGAAGCAGTTTGGTTGCAAAGATTGTGTTCAAGTATGGGGTTAGTACAGGGAGCTATAAGAATAGACTGTGACAGCCAAAGTGCAATTTTATTGGCAAAGAACCCTGCTTATCATTCAAAGACAAAGCACATTGATGTTCAGTATCACTTTGTGAGGGATATGATAGAAGACAAAAAGGTGTTGCTGGTAAAGGTGGACACTTTGAAGAATACTGTAGATGCATTGACAAAATCTGTGAGCTCTGAGAAGTTCTCTTGGTGTAGAGAAACAATGGGTGTTTCAGGGCCGGAAAAATGACTAAGCTCTCCTGTGGCCCCCTGTGGAAAGAAAACAACAAGTGGGAGATTGTTGGGTTGTGTTATATTCTTTCCATGACTAACCGCCGTAGTTAAACGGGGGCGGTAGCCCCCCCTGTCCGAGCGGTTTGAGGGGGGTGGGTAGCCCCCCTCTACGGGGTCCGGGGCAGCGCCCCGGGAAATTTTTTTTTGGACCCTATATTAGGTTGGGCGAACCTACCTATGGTTTTGTGCATGATTTTCGCACATGGTATTGGACGCGATGATTTTTCAGTCCATGGTATTGGATGCTTCGGCATGTATAAATATGTATTGTAACATTGAAAGGAACATAATGAAAAATCAAGCTAGTAGTCCCGGTTTTGGGATCCAGGGAAAAATCTCTGTGCATATGTGTTTTATGGGTTATGCTCTCGCATTGTTTATTTTCTTTGTTTAAGAATTCGTATGCAGGTAATTTCTGTACAGGGTTAAAACCTACAAGAAGGACGGCACATTGAGGATGTGCATTAACTACAGGGCCCTGAACAAGAAGACCCTAAAGAACAGATACCCCATACCCAGGATGAATGAGTTGATGGATGAGTTGAGAGGAGCACAGTTCTTCTCAAAGATTGATTTGAGATCTGGGTACCATCAGATTCGCGTGAGGGAGCAAGACATTCCCAAGACCACCTTCAAGTGTCACTATGGGCACTTTGAGTTTTTGGTGATGTCCTTCGGGCTAACCAATGCCCCAGCTACAGTCCAGTCCTGCATGAATCACATCTTCTGCAGTCACTTAAGGAAGTTTGTGTCAGTATTCTTTGATGATATTCTCATTTACAGCAGGACTTGGGAGGAGCATCCCCAGCACATTGAGATAGTGTTGCGCATCTTGGAGGAGCAGCAGTTCTATGCGAAGCTCTCCAAGTGTGAGTTTGGGTTGACAGAGATGTTGTACTTGGGACACATCATAGGGGTGGACGGAGTGAGAGTCCACGAGGAGAAGATCAGGGCCATCAGAGATTGGCCGGAGCCAAGGAACGTGACAAAACTTCGGGGATTCATTGGCATTTGTACTTACTACTGGAATTTCGTCAAGGTTTTATCATAGCTTGTTGCACCCCTGACAGATTTGACGAGGAAGGGGGCATTCAGTTGGTCGGATACAATGCATTGAGCCTTTGACAAGCTCAAGGAGGTTATGAGCAGCTGCCCTGTGCTTGTATTGCAGGATTTTTCGCAACGATTTGTTTTGCAGTATGATGCATCGGGAGAGGGGATCGGTGCAATGTTGATGTAGGGAGGTGACCCTATAGCATTTGAGAGCCAGAAGCTCCTTTTGCACGAGAGGTTGTATTCTATATACGACAAGGATATGCTGGCCATTATGCATGCATTGGCCAAATTCCGACAGTATTTAGTGGGTAATAGGTTCAGGGTGAGGATTGATCACAACAGCCTCAGGTTCTTTTTGGAGCAAAAACAGTGACAAGAGAGGTAGCAGAAGTGGATCAGTAAGATCCAAGCGTATGACTTTGACATTGAGTATGTTAAGGGTAAGAACAACGTGGTAGCGGATGCCCTTTCACATAGACCAGCCACGTTGTCTCTTATGAGCTTGGACACAGACTGGAGGGATCGACTCTTAGTAGATTACTCCAAGGACAGATTTGCATGTGAGGTTCTGGGTGGGCAGGTGGCGGATGACAGGTACAAGGTAGTTGATGAGATCATCTACTATAGGGACCGAATCTTCTTGACTGAGCGATCTCAGCTCAAGAAGAAGATACTTCATGCATCACATGATTCACCATTGGCCGGTCATCAGGGGTTTACCAAAACCTACAGGGTCATTAGAGAGAGGTTCTCATGGAAGGGCCTCAAGGAAGATGTACTCCAGCATATCTTGGAGTGCGATATTTGCCAGAGGAACAAGGGGGAGATGAGCCATCCCGCAGGATTATTGCAGCCTCTTCCCATTCCGGAGGGGAAATGGGAGAGTATTTCGATGGACTTCATCACAAGGTTGCCCATGGTGCAGGGCAAGGATTGTATCTTTATCATCGTTGATCGACTGACAAAGTACACACATTTTTTCACCATATCCGTACACTACACAGCAGCATAGGTGGCCAAGCTATTCTTTAGAGAGGTCTTCAAGCTACATGGTCTTCTTAAGACCATCATCAGTGATAGGGATAGCCGTTTCATGGGAAGGTTTTGGCAGGAGCTTTTTGGGTTGGTGGGGATGGAGTTGACACCGAGTACCAGTTATCACCCACAGAAGGACGGGCAGACGGCGATAGTTAACAAGTGGATGGAGAGCTACTTGCGTAACTATGTCAGTGGGCAGTAGCCAGCATGGTTGAAGTGGCTGCATCTGGGGGAGTACTGCTACAACACTACACATAACATGTCCATTGGTATGTCATCATTCTATGATTTGTATGGATATCATCCTTTATCTTTTGTTGACGTGATGTTTGGTGCTAGCAAGGCTCTAAGAGCCAAGATTTGGATCCAAGAGAGTCAGGATATCCTCCGAGCTCTCAAGGATAATATGGCTACAACGCAGAACCAGCAAAAGCTGTATGCTGACAGGGGTTGGGTGGAGAGACAGTTTGAGGTAGGGGACTTGGTCTACCTATGATTACAGCCATACCGACAGTTGTCATTAAAGCATAAGGGAGCTAATAAGCTCAAGACCTGCTTTTATGGGCCATACAGGGTGATACACAGGATTGGACAGGTTGCGTATGAATTGGAGCTGCCCCAAGGCAGCAAGATTCATAACGTTTTTCATGTATCATGCCTGAAGAAGGCATTGGGCAAGTAGGTGACAGTGACAGATGAGCTACCACCCACGGATGATGAGGGGCATTTGGTGTTGCAGCCAGAGGCTATTATTGATACCAAGGAGACACAGCTGTGGAGCAGGATGGTCCGAGAATTCTTAGTGATATGGAAGAATTTATCAGATGAGGATGCCACTTGGGAGAGTGAGAAAATTTTGCAGCATCCATCACTTCAGTTGCTTGAGGACAAGCAACATTTTGCCGGGGGAGACTATAATATTCCTAATTAGCCATGGCTAATTAGAATATTCGATTTTGCTCAATTTTTCGTTCTATAGTTATTTATAAATAAAAAGGTGAGGAAAGGGGGACATAACTCACTTTATGAATAAAGTCACTTCCTAGTAGCACAACGTTGTAACTTAAAAGGGGAGCCAAGGGGGCCCAAGGACCACGTAGAGAAGGGGCCCACGTAGACACTTGGAGGGACTGCACAGATGGAGAAGGAACACGTGGCAAGAGAGAGGCTACGTTGGAGGAGGTGGGCCTTAGGGTTTTGAGAGAGGCCAACGCTATAAAGGAGAGAGGAGCCTCCTCATTTTGATCATTCGATTATGTTGCATTTGAGCTAGTCACTTCAACTTAGAGCACGCTGGCTGTTTAGCTTGTCTGCAGCACTGTTTAGTGCATCGAGTGTCTCCGTTCGGAGATCTCACCCTTAGTCCCGGGGGACTTCGAGTGCCTGCTCGGGCAAGGTAGTTTCAGCAGTATTTTGCAGGAGGAGCGATTTTTGGAGTTGAGGAGGAACTGAGCATTTGATGACTGCGTAGTCTTGAGAGGGGAGGACGCAGTCTCTTTGGGTAGGAGCTCCGAATTAGGTTTGTGTGGAGGATTTGAGCTTGGATATTGAGCAAGGAATCAACCCTTGCATATTGGAGGATTTTAGCAGAGTTTCGAGTAGAGTTTTGGAGGATTATCTTCAGGGGTAGCACAGAGCCTTGAGGGATTGCGTAGATCCCCAAGGGGGTGATTTTCGGGGGCCAACTATTTTAGAAAAGCTTTCTAGGCTTTTCTGGGTTTATTGAGCAGAGGTTGATTCCAGAGTTTCAACATTTTCTGAGGGGAACAATCCCAAATCCTCATTTGATTCCAGCAGTAGTAGTAGCACAACAGTTCTCCGGTAGTTTGGACGTAGTTCAGAGAGAGGCCACTTCCTTACCATTCTGAGTGTATTTCTTCACTTGCCTTGTGAAAGTCAAGGTGCCATCTTTTTGATCACCTCTTGTACTCTTTCCATTACTCAGTATAATAAAATGGCTTAGCATTTCTCTCTGCATTTTTCTAGTATCTACTTATATTCCACGTATGCATTATTGTATGTTGCACTATTGTTATTTCTCTGGTTGGAGTTTTCTTGTGTTTGAGGGATTCCCCTGATAAGGGATATTACATAAGGTCACAGGGTGTCAGTGCTTAATACCAATTGGTTCATCAGATTACAGGGTCCCAAAACTTGTAACCAACAATGCATAGCCTTTATAACACATATGTGGTGCTACCATGTACCCAAAAAAGCAACATACATCGATATTCATAACGACTGCATATCCCAAACACATCAACAATAACTACGGCCACAATATGAAGTTATTGTTTCATACACACAGATAAATGAGTTCAAGCCATATTGCACTTAAACCAAAGCCTCAAATTGGCATAAAGGCAGATAACCATAACACATTCAAATTAAACTTTACAAATGCAAACAAACAACCTCATTAAAAATAGACAGACAGAGAAAATCCAAACATAGAGGCTCATAAACAGATTTGCTCATTAATCAAATTCACCATACATTAAACTGGCCAGAATATACACTATGGCATGTGCAGCCTAGGCCCTCAACCTCTGCCTCTTCTCCTAGTGTTGGAGCTTCTCTTTTCTTCTCCTTCTCTCTGCCTCTACTGCACACTCCCTCTTCTTCTCAAACACTCATGTCTTATAAAGAAAGCTAACATGGGTAACCAAAAGTTACAAGTGATGGCTCGTTTTCTCACAAAATATGGGTAACCAAAAGTCATGAGTGATGACTCGTTTCCCTTTCTCACAAAATATGGGAAACTGAAATTACATTTACATTAGGAAATATTTCCTCCAACATATTTTAAAAACAATTCACATCCTAATGCAAATATTTACAAAAAAAATAAAATCTCTCCCAACATAACCATGTGGCCATCTCATCACATTTGTGAGCTCCAGTCCAATCTTCATTGAACTTTGTGCTCTATCTATGCACCTGTGTCAAACTGCCAAGGTACGGAAATATTTGACCTTTTGGTCACATGCATTTGGTCTTCTCGTGACAACCTCAACTCGTGAGCTGCAACATGCCTCTGTCGTAACAAGTTTCCACCTTGCTACACAATACCTCACCAAACCTTCTCTAGAGTTTGGGCTATTGGCATCTTCCTATTTCTCTTCTCTGGAACCCTTTGAGTATTCCTTGCTCTAGGTTGCTGCAAATCTCCTCACCTTCCTCTACCGTCACTTGCACAGTGAGACAAATCTCTCACCAGATCTTTAATCAACTTGTACCTTCTTTTACCACTTCTGCTGTGAAGTCTGAACTTACTTGCTGCCGAATTGTCCAAACTTTCCAATACATCATAGGTTGTCTCCTCATCCAACCAACTATACCTTCCTTCTTTCCTTTTGTCAACCTCATCCTCCTAAGTCAGTCCTTGGCTGAAATTGGTTGTCTTCAGGCTACTCCTCATATCTTCATCTGCTTCATCACATGTGTTCATCACCCTTAGGTTTTTCTTCCATAAATGCAACTCAACACCTTTGAATTGTTCCTTCACTGAGCATTTAATATATATCTCAGCTTCACCAACAACAAATTCCATTTTACTTCCTTCCAGAGGGTCCATCGGTAACCTTAGTCTTCCTCATCTTTCTGTAGTAATCCTCTCATCATCTCTAGCTGTAATTTGATTTCAACTACTTCTCTATCAAGTTTGTCGTGAATTGATCTACTATGGATTCTCTTTGAACCTTTACTTTGACTCTTAGTAATCACAGATTCCTTCTTCTATGATCATCTTCCTTCTCACTGTGAATTGCACACAAGCCACTGCAACAAGCTGACTTCACCAACCTGTTTGTAAATACCATACTAAGCTCTTCCAAGCCTAGTCTTAGATCGATATTTTTTTTGACTCCTTCCTCTGGAATCTTCATCTGAGCACTCTCTGCTCTTCTGGCATCTGCATGAAATTTACTCACCTGCTTCCTCTGAGAACTTTGTTGTTCTTCCTCAATTTCTACTACAAGGTTCCTTGCCATCATCCTTAGTTGCAAACACTCATCATTGCTACATGTAATCAACAATTAATGCACAATTAACTGAAAGCAAAATACCATTACCTCCTTGCTCAATCTTCCTTGAACACACAACTTTTGTTGCAGAATTCTTCTTACTGTTGTTATTCGTTTGTTGTTGCAAACCTTCATGTTCTTTAATTCAACACCATTTGCTTGCTCATAACTCTGGTCATATTGAATTTCTTGTAGCAACTCTTTCACGTGATTGAGTTCTTCTCTCAACCATCTCCTTCTTAAGTTCTTCATCACTCATTCCCTTAAGTCCATCTCCATAGCACTTTTCTTCTTCTGCTTGTGACTTTCCTCTAAACCCCTGCTATGACTAACAATCATCTTCATCTCTTCATCTTGTGAAATCTCCTTGTCTTCTAGTTAGATTCAACTAGCCCTTCTTTTCTCTATAACAAGCTTGCCACTTGTCACCCATACCAAGTCATCCTCCTGGTATCTTTTCTTCTCTAGGTTCTCTGCAATAAAACCTCTTCTTGAGCACTCTTGCTCCTCTGCTTTCAAAGTTGTCGGCTGCTGCATATTTAACTGCTCACTCTTCTTAGTTTTGTTGTTGGGTTTTGACACCTTTTTTCATCTAAGAGCCTTTCCCGTTCCACCTCCTTTGACATAGCTTACTTTCTATGACAACTGCTACCAATTCAGTTCTACAAACACAATTTTTTTAATGACCAAGTTAGCAAAAACACCATATTCAATTTCATAACAAGATCTCATCTTCCATTACTTGTTGAACCAATTCCTCTCCAACCAATTCACTTGTTCTTTCTCAAGATCATATTGACTTTTTATTTCCCTACGATCATCTCATTCATTGTTGTAAAGTTCTTTTTTTCTCTTCAACCTATTTTCACTATCAATCTATCTTCAAACCTAGAAATTTCGTACATGGTTAAACTATTCCTTGACCTCTATGCCATATCCATCACATGGATCTTCTACCAACCTCTTCATTTGTCTTCCAAAGTTATTTCCAATTTCCACATAGAAATGGTTAAAAGTCAATTTCCTCTTGAACAAAACACCCTGTTCTGTTCTTTCCAAGTCCTCTCCTAATAACCTGCATAACCTTACATCAAAATACATTGAAGTATCCTCTCACCTATCAATTTAAATTTTGTTCAAAGATTTTTTTTTCTCACAATTTCATTCAAATACTTTCACAACATCCCATTCAAAATGTCTTCATACACAATCAACATCTAAACTTTAATTCCACCCTCTGTTGTTTTGACTGCACCACCGAAGAGCAAACATGCCCTTTTTTTTCTAGGCTCTGAAATCCTCCAAAGAACGTAGCCGAGATCTAATACCACTTGATGGGGACAAGCCAGGTTGGTCCAACTGTCCATAAACTAGGACTAAAAAACTCACAAGTACATCTTTGTTCTTAACTCAATTCTGGAAATTCGGAAATTAATTCAACATATGCAGTCACAATAAAGAATGGATATTTCCTTCACAAATTCTATGAGAGATCTCTCTCATGTATTCCTACTCTTTTCTCACCTCATCCAACTCTCATCTACTTCCATCTAACAAAAGATACAATAGGTAGGCCAAACGGGCTTAAAAAACACAAAATTGCAGTCTTGAAAGATGTTGGTTGTAGGCGTCGCAAAATGATTTTGCAGCACTGTCAAAATCTTGTAGGCATTGCGAAATATTTTCATAGTGCCCCAAAACTCTGTCTTTTTGTATTCCAGGAAGCCGAAATGACTCGAACCTCTGCAAGGTCAATTCTCCATAGTCATAAATTGCTCTTGAGCACTATCAACAACTTCATATGCCCTTCTCCATGAGGATTTCCATACTAACTTAGACTTTCCCGTGATAAACCAATCCAAAGGGTTTTGACAACAACAAAGCAAGGTGCTCCAGTTTTCTCTATACATTGACACTCTATAGCTACAACGACTCAACTATGCTAGCACAACCATAAGCTATTAGCAGTATGCTTCATACTCAAACACAATATTTCAAACCTCAAGGGAATCCACAAACAAAGGGAGCACATCGCATTCCAGTCCAAATGGGTGTGACTGCATCCAGACAATGGTGCTTTGTCTTACTCTAACAATGCTCAAATCATGAACACTCTCGCCTACCAAAATACAATAGGAACTCCTTAACGGTTTGGAAACAAATACAACAAAATGCCAACTTGCATGACTAACACACACAACAATTAAGGTCATTGGGTGTTAGTTCTTAATACCAATCATTTCATCAGATTACATGGTCCCAAAACTTGTAACCAACACATAACCTCTGCAATGTATATGTGGTGCTACCAGGTGCCAACAAAAGTAACATACATCGATATTTAGACCAGCAACACATCCCAAACACATCAAAAATAACTATGGCCACAATATGAAGTTACAGTTTCATACGCATAGGGATAAATGAGTTCAACCCATATTATACTTAAACCAAAGCCTCGAATTGACATAAAGGCAGATAACCATGACACATTTAGATTCAACTTTACAAATGCAGACAAACAACCTCATTAAAAATAGATAGAAAGAGAAAATCCGAACATATAGTGTCATAAATATATTTGCTCATTAATCAGATTCACCATACATTAAACTGGCAGAATATACACTATGGCATGTGCAACCCAAGCCCTCAATCTCTACCTCTTCTCCTAGCACTTGAGCTTCTCCTTTCTTCTCCTTCTCTTTGCCTCTGCTGCACACTCCCTCTTCTTCTCAAACACTCATGTATTATAAAGAAAGACAACATGGCTAACCAAGAGTCACAAGTGATGGCTCGTTTCCCCTTCTCACAAAATATGGGAAACTATTACATTTACATTAGGGGATATTTCCTCCAACATATTCTAAAAACAAAACTCACATCCTAATGCAAATATCTACAAAGCATTTAGAATCTCTCATAACATCACCACGTGACCATCCCATCACATTGGTGAGCTCTGGTCCAGTCTTCATTGAAATTTGTGCTCCATCTATGCACCTGCATCAAAAACCCATGCTTTAATAAGTCATTTTCTTTTACAATATTCTTTCTTTCTTTCTTTTTACAAATACAATTATGAATACCAAAACTAGTTACATTCTTCAATAAGTCCACCCCTAGGCCACGTCACCCCAAGCCACGTCATCTTGGCATTGGGTTCTCGGTCTTCCCTCTCCAACCCCAAGTGGAAAAAGCCAAGGTCCAAGTTTGAGACCTGACAACATCAATCCATTGTATTTTGTGTAATTTCCCTTGATTCGATGACTATCATAGATTTCTCCCAACTAAATTCCATGCAATTTAACAAAAACTTCATGGGAAAAAGGGGATACCACACTCCATGTACACGAGCCAATTAGAGTGATTTCGCCCAATTAAAAGGAGTTCTAACCTGCTTTATGTGTGGGGTGAAACCACCAGAATGTATTGTTGTTTTCAATAAATTAATTTACACGTGGATAAATATGAGGGTATTCCTCTCCCATGCCACATGCTTGAGGTGCAGCTCTCCAGTCCACATCATCTTGACATATCGGCATCGAAGTTTCCTTTCTTTACCCATTCCAACCTCAGTTAGAAGTGTTGAGGTTCGAGGTCCAAGATCGGATAGGGCCCACCTACTTAATCACTCCATCTTGACATATGACGGTGGACCAAAGGTGGAGCCCATCGATCCATGTCATCTCGACGCCTTGGCATTCAGAGTTTCCTTACCTCCTCGTACATGTCAGTTTTGTGGTTGATGGCCAATAGCTGATATCGACCCATTGACATCGGGCCTCTCCATGCACGAGTCTAAGTAATTTCCCCAGGGTGTGACCGCTTGATGGGCTCGCATGGAAAGGTTCTAATCAAATGAGGTTCCATCATCGAACCCTCAGTGTTTGGCCCTACTATACATTGCATATCATGCTAATATGCTCGGTCGATCTCGACAACCATTGGGAAACTAATTCTCAGGGTTTTACAAAAGATCACGACGATTGTCCCATATGCCAAATTTTTGGAGTTCTGCAAAGCAAAAAGGACAACCACCCAAAAACCATTTTTCTGTGTTCTTACAGAACGAGAGCTTGAGGCCCTAAAACCTCATATTTCACATGATAACCAACACAAAGGTGATGTGCCCACTACAACCAAGTTACAAGTTTCTGAGATAAGAATGGGAAAGGTCCCGAACACCAAAATTTACATAGTTGTAATGTTGCACAAGGGGAAATATACCAAACACTCCAACTCTGCTAGCCTCTTGTGAGCTTGTTAAACATATTCATAAGCATGTGATGTATCAATTAACTAAGTGTAAGCATACAAGCGTTGATATCAATATAAGAGGAATTGCAATCACCTATCAAACAATGCAAACCCTTTGAGAATATTAGACTAATATATAATTTTTTTGTCAATTGAATGTTTGAAAGCACAAACACATTTAACACATCAACCATAAACACAATATTAGACAACTAAGTCCAATAATTCATGATTTCCATAGTCATAAGATATTTCATGCCAATTATGTGCATAATAACGAACATCACCATTCAGGCATCCATTAACATTTAGGAACATGCAAAATCTTATACCATACATATGAAATGCATGAAACATCACACTCCATGACTCAAAGATATAACTGCAAAAGAATTGTTTGGGTATGTTAAGATGGTTGGAAACTGAAGGAGAGACTTCAAATCTCCACCCAACCATATACTAGCTACACTACAATATTTCTTATAGTTGACCACCCCCGAGCCAAATCCAAAATCTAAAGGGATGTTTATCAAGGAAATCATACAAAAGGCTTGGTCACATACATAAGAGATGGAGTCTACTGTCCATCTGATTTATCAACTAACCGTTGGCAGTAAGAACCACAATGACTCACTTCTCTGAGATCAATAACAAGGCTTCACCCAAATTCCATTCGGGGTATTACTCAGTCCAGGAGGTTGAATCCACCGTCTAGATGGTTTATCAGCTATGTTTTCATAGAAAGCACCATAGGGGTTTGTATTCCATTATCCATGTGTTTAACAACTCTTGAGCAAGCACCACAATGACACAGATTGCCCTATACAAATGGTTAACAACTATACAACGAGCACCACATTGATTCGATCATCCACTGAGCTTCCCACTAACCATAATGGCTTAGATAGACAATCAAGTTGCCTAAACAACACATCAATACAAGGAATTCATCCCACATCATCGAGCACTAGGCTCAGTCACAACTGCAACATTGTTCCTCCTTACTTTCGCTCAAGTAGTTCCTGCATTCAATTATATGCTCTCTACTTCTCTCCATTCTTTTCCAATCTTCTCTTTCTTCTCAAGGTAGTGACTCTCCGTGGCCTCAATCCACAAGGGGGATTGGGATAGGCACAATCCTCTACCCCATACACCTAATCCTATCTCTTCAATTTATGTCAATGTCGGTGGTTGAGTGGTTAGATAGGGTGTGAAGGAATTTATTCCAGTCGACTATGGCCTACTCACGACATGCAACAAGCCCTCCCCTGCAAGACTTATCTCATCACCAACTATCAACAATCAAGTCTAGACTAGGTTTGTGGCCTTTCAATGCACACAAACTCTTCCTTCAAACATTGGATCCGTAAGGTAGTCCCCTCCTTTAGTTGGTCATAAATCATAAATAATTTATTTTGTGTGTGACAACATGTTTTCTTTGCCAACCGTGGCTCTCACATTAGCATTACAATCACTATTTAATATTACAAAAATAGGGGTAGAGTGAGGGATGTTACAAAAACTACTTATACTTACCTTTTAATATTTTAATATAATAATTGCGTAGTTTAAAATACCAAAATAAAGTAATTATAAAACCCTCAATTTTTTTAATAATGTATTATTTATTAACTTTAATTTAATTAATAATACAATAAAATTTTAATTTTAAGAAATACCATATGAAAACTTTAAAACATTTAGAAACTAGGGGTGCGGCATGTTGGCTAGCCAACACACTACTAAGGCGTTCGTGCCGTTGTGCAGGTCACAGGTTCAAACCTCAACTTACCCATGTGTCATGCTTCGGGGCAGTGCAGTTGCACCTGGAGGACCAACCCCAGTAGATGTGTTACCATTTCCACTAGTCATTAAAAAAACCAATGTTCAAATACTTAAACTATTACTAAAAATAAAAATTATCAAGTTGTAAATTTTACAATTATAAACTGTAAATTGAAATTAAATGTAAAATGAAAATCAAGTTTTATTATTGTAAATAAAATGTGTTACCATTTCCACTAGTCATTAAAAAAACCAACGTTCAAATACTTAAACTATTACTAAAAATAAAAATTATCAAGTTGTAAATTTTACAATTATAAATTGTAAATTGAAATTAAATGTAAAATGAAAATCAAGTTTTATTATTGTAAATAAAAAAATAAATGTAGAAATCTCACAAATTTTTAGAACAATATTCTCATTATTATACTTTATTCATTGTGACCATCTTTTAAAAGAGAATAAATTCTTATCAAATATAAAAATTTAAAAAATTACAACATAAATTTGACTTTATGTATTTTTTATGAAGTGAAATTTAAAAACAAAAACAAAATTACAGATTTTTCAATATTTTACATGGAATTTAGCTTCTCAAATTTCAACAAAACCTGACCTGCAAAATATATTCAATTTGCTGATTTTACATTGGATTTAACTTGTGAAAATATATGAAGCATAAATACTATTGATGTGGGCTTGAAAGTGATTGCTTTTGTGATTAAGAATTAATATTAATATGTTGTAAAATAGCATTGGATGTTAAAACCTCGAAGTTACTATTAAGCTTAAATGTAACTATTGTGTATTTGTGACTAAAAATATATCTTAAAATAGTCACATGTATAGTAAAATAATGTTGGATGAGAAATCTCCAAGTTGGAATTTCAAAATTAAATGAACCGTCACATTTTTTTGACAACTTTAATATCTAATTTTGACAAATTAAAAAAAAAACTAATTTTGTGAATTTTGTTACCAGATTTCCATACCTGTTGCCATTGATTCCTGCTTCCAACAATATTGTCATATGTACTCATTTATGCTATGCCTTAACCCAACAACAAATAAATATTAAAACATAAATTAAATATTTATTATTGTATGATTACAAAGAAATTAAAAATTTAATAATAATAATAAAATATTATATCGCATTTTTTTTAATCAATCTAACAAAAAACCCAAACCTCTTACCAAAAAATAGTCATTTCCCATTGATAAATAAATTATTTTATTAAAAATTTAATACTAAACCTTAAAAATTAATTTATAAAATTACTAACCAATAACTCCTATTGTATTACAATATATCTGCTTTCAATGGGTACAATAATCAATTTATAATATTCCTAAGTTCCTTAAGGTGACTAAGTCACTAACTTTCTAATCTAGTAATAATCACATAATCACATGACAATTAATAAAATGATCTGTATAGCACTCCTATTTTGTCTAATATTCTAACATTCTCCTTTAATACAAAAGTTGCATTCACAACTTATTATTCTCTCAGACAAGGGATCTCGTTATTATAACTTCGGTTTTTTTCTTCATTAACCGAAAACTACTTGTCAACTCCGACAGTGCCAATAGATATAAACCGAAGACTCTAGTTGTCAACTCCAACGGCGCCCATAGATATAAATAGCTTTTGGTAATGGGTTGGTTTTTTCCTTCATTAACCCAATATTCTAGTTTTGTCAATTCCGTAAGTGCCAATAGATATAAATAGATTTTGGTAATGAATTAGAAGAAATAAAATCTAATTCTAATTATAACAAGTGCTATTACAACAAGTGCTATATAGTTCTTTATAAAAAAAGAGCGGAATTATTTTATCATTATTATGGTATATTAAAATAATTAACAATTATCATGTGTAAATGTAGTTGTAAAATGTATATTTAGAGCAAGATAGTTTCAATGATTCGGAATATTGAAAATTATCATTAAATATACATTTTAATTTAAAAAATTAAAAAATAATACAATGTATTATTTACAAATAATCACTTGTAGTATTTACAAATAATTACTTGTAGTATTTAATTTGTTTTGGATGCTTTTTAAAATATTAAATGATCTTTGAAATATTAAATGTTATAACTATATTAAGTAAATATAGAATGAGAAACATATTTAGTCACTGTAAACATATAAATTTAAAAATATAAAGAAGTTAATTTAAAAAATATATATTTATTATGGAGATTACAACATTAGCTTACAAAATTATTAGACATTTTTCATCTTAATTCTAATATTAAAACTTTTAATTAATATAAAAATTATTTTTCTACATTTTAATAAAAATTCGTATCAATTACCTAATTATGAAATGTCTCACTCAATTATGGAACTTAATTAAAACAAAAAAAAAATCTGATGTGAACCATATACTTTTGACTCATTATTTGAGGGATTAAACAATAACATATCTAAATTGACAACCACTCCCATAAGAAATAAATACCAATAAAATAAATTGCAAAAAATATAAAGAAAAACAATTAAAATTGCACTTTGTTAAATTCAAAAATATTTATCATATTTAACTAAATTAATAGACCGTCAACATAATACCGGCCTAAAAATAATAATAATAAATGTTATTAAAAAATAAATAATAAATACCCTAATTTTTAAGAGATCTCTCATCTAAACTGTGATCTTTCATGAGCTCGTTACCAATTTTTTCCATCTTCATTTCAAATGTTTAAAACTGTCACCTCACTTTCTCTAACCTTTTTGTCTCCTCGGTCACTTTCCCGAATTTTTTTTTCCAACAACTTCCACGGATGAAGCCTCTATTATAACTATCTTCTGAATAGAAGAATTCAATTGCCATATAGTGTCTGTAATTCTTTTAATGAAGATGTGCAAACAATCAGTCTCTATGTGAACTTTCTTCTTTTGTAAGTTGGAAAATTCTCGAATGAGGTTTCTTAATAAGGGTTTAAGAAGCTCAATTTAACATGAAAAACCGTAAAATTCAATCAACACTCACATGGTTATAAGGCTCTATGTCACCTCTGGTTTGAACCTACGTTATTTGCATGACAATCTCGACTCCAAGACCACTGCTTGATGGACCTATCTCACATTTGTTCCACTTCAAATCCACCAAACTATTTGACAATGAAAAATATTAAATTATTTTAATTCATCATAATACACTAATGGAAAACTATATTAACACATTTATCATGTGATTCCTTACGCACCAGGACCACTTGTGTCAAGGCTCAATTAATCTCCGTCATAGATGCATCTATGATCTTTTGCGAAATGACCTTATTTAGGCCAACTAAACAACAAAATTTGGTCACTATCATGCACCCGGTGGACCTTTGCGTAATGACCTTATTTAGGCCAACTAAACAACAAAATTTGGTCACTATCGTGCACCCGGCGGACCTTTCTATTGTTTAGTTTATTGATGGTAAACATGTTGCAAACTATTAAACCCAATTGCACCACGCATGTTCATTTTGCATTTTACTTTTACGATTGTATTGATACTTAACAAATTTTACAATGGCACTTCAACCACTACTATATCTGAATCCCCTTTATTATGTTGATTTTCTAGGGCACAAGTTAGAAAAGTATAAGATGAGGCTTGAGGGTCACTTGAAGGATACACTGAGGGAGACCAGTGAGTGCAATTTTTGGAGCGGGGTTAGCTGAGAAATTGAACCAATGGTCTGGTGAGCAGTCAGGAGGCAGCAAGTACGGAACAAAGAGACGAGATCAACCACTAGAGATCAGCACAAAGGCGGGAGAGGCAGAGGCAAGGCATTTCACGCTGACGTAGAGGCAGCAGGACACTGCGCAGTCATTAATTAGGCCTGCGTGGGTGATGCAGAGAGGTCCAGGGCTGATGCAGTTAAGCAGGGGTGACGCAGAGGGTCTGAGAGCCACGCAGAGTTTAGTCGGGTTGACGCTGGCATTTGGAGAAGTGAAGGAGAATTTTTCTCTCCATGGGTAAGCCAGTTTGGCACCCTATTGTATTGAAGAATTGCTGAATAATAAAAACCTCCCTTGCTGCACCGGTTTTGCCACATTGGGTTTTTCCGGGGACTGTTGTCCAAAATAACTGTGTCAATGTGTTGATTCTTGTGCATATGATTGTTTCTGTATTACGGTGTAATATCTGCAACAATATTTATTTTAATGTTTATTGAAGTAATTTTGTAAATAACTTATAGTGGAATAAGTAGGAAAAGTAAATCAGTAGCTACAATGATAGAATTTTCACATGGTACCAGAGCAAGTAATCAGAGACAGAAAGGGAAAATCAGTTATGGGTTGAGACCACGATTTAGAGGCATCCACATCAAGGGACTCACACAGATTCTCAGTATATTGCACAAGAGAAAGAGATTTCAATTTCTCTATGTTAGCTTCCAGGCTAGAAGAAGAAGTGGTGTGTATGAGTAGTGCTGCATCTTTAGAAGTATGGTATATAGACAGTGGAGCCTTGTGGCATATGACAGGAATCATGGAGTGTTTCTTAGAATATCAAGAAGAGAAGATGAATTTTCAGATCACCATGGGGAACAAAGCAAAGTGTACTCCAGTAGGGAAGGGTACCATAGTCTTTCAGATAGAATCGGGAGAATGGTTCCGTGCTACAAATGTGCTACATGTAGCAAGATTGGGGATGAACTTACTTTCCGTGTCACAATTACAATGCAAGGGCTATGACGTCTACTTCATCAAGGAGAAGGTATACTTCAAATAACCGAGCTGGAAAAAGAAAGTGCAGAACGTGATCAAAAGTAATTGGTTGTATAGATTACAACTAGAATCACCAATGGCACTAATAGGCAGTGATGGAAACAAGGACTTTAACAAAATATGGCACAAAAGAATGGGTCACTTGCACCATGGAGCTCTAAGAATTCTCAGGAGCACTGTAACAAGACTTCCGGATCTAAGTATAGAATGGGTTGATGTATGCAAGGGATGTGCTCTAGGAAAGTATGCCAAAGTAGCATTTCCTAGGAGTAAACATAAGGCCAAGAGTGTACTAGGATTGATACACTCAGATATTTGCGGACCTATGTCCGTCAAAGCTCTCAGTGGTGCCGAGTATTACCTTACCTTCATTAATGACCACTCAAGGAAAACTTGTATTTATTTTCTGAAAACCAAGGATGAGGTTTTCTGTCGATTCAAGGAGTTCAAGGCTTTGGTGGAGAATCTGACTGGGAAGAAAATAAAAGTTTTGCGCTCAGATAATGGTGGAGAATATGTCGATAAGGACTTCACTAATTTTTGCGCTAAGGAGGGCATCAGAAGAGAGTGGAAAGCTCCCTACAATTTAGAGCAGAATGGGGTAGTAGAAAGAAGGAACAGGACTATTGTAGAAGCAGCTAGGGCCCTGATATGTGATCAAGATATGCCAAAATTCCTGTGGACAGAAGCATGCAACACAACAGTCTATGTTCAAAACAGGACTCCTCATCAGGCAGTGGGCAAGATTACTCCAGAGAAAATATTCATAGAGAAGACACTTGAATTCAGTCATTTCAGGATATTTGGGAGTTTAGCATATTGCCGCATACTCGAAGAAAAGAGGAAGAAGCTGGATTAGACTACGGAAAATGGATATTTGGTGGGATATAGTGAGAACACTAAGGCATACATAATCTATCTTCCAGGGAGCAGGAAGGTAGTAGTACGACGAGATGTAAAGTTCATGGAGGACAGGGCTTTCAGAAGATCTCACAAGATGCCTTTTGAGGAGCAGTGGAATGAGGAGCTGTTGGTTAAGCCTCTTTAACCAACAGAAGTAAAGAATTCTTCCTCAGGACAGGAAGATTCTCAGGATGAGGAGGAGGAGCAAACAAAAGCACCTGCTGGAAGAGGAAGAACTAGCAGGGAATTTTTTCAGATTCTGCGAGCTACAGAGGACTTCATTAGTGCGCCAAGAAACAATAAGAGGGAGCGAAAATAGCCAGATAGATATCAGGCATTAGTAGCTCAGGATGGAGATTCTACCAGTTTCAAGGAGGCAGCTCAACATCAGGTTTGGCTAGCTGTGACAGTAGAGTAATACAACTCCATAATGGTAAACGATGTCTAGGAGGTGGATCTAAGGCCTCAAGATAGATCAGTGGTAGGTTCAAGATGGATCTAAAAGATCAAATACGCTGCAGACGACAGTGTTGACAAATACAAGGCTAGGTTTGTGGCTAAGGGATATGCTCAAAAATAAGGGATTGAATATGAGGAGACCTTCGCCCCGGTAGCCAGGTATGCATCTATGAGGATTGTGATATCTATGCTCAAAAATAAGGGATTGAATATGAGGAGACCTTCACCCCGGTAGCCAGGTATACATCTATGAGGACTGTGATATCTATGCTCAAAAATAAGGGATTGAATATGAGGAGACCTTCGCCCCGGTAGCCAGGTATACATCTATGAGGACTGTGATATCTCTTGCAGCTCAGATGGGATGGGAGATCCATCAAATGGATGTCAAAACGACATTTCTAAAAGGGGTAATAGAAGAGGAGGTATACATTGAACAACCAGAGGGCTTTGAAACTCATGAGAAGAAGTCTCATGTATGCAGATTGAAGAAAGCCTTGTATGGACTGAAACAGGCACCGAGAGCATGGTATGGTTGAATAGATGGTTACTTGCAAAAGATGGGGTTTGTCAAGAGTGACGCGGATCTGAATCTCTAGTATCTGGTTGAAGAGAATGAGCCGCTAATATTAGTATTGTATGTGGATGATCTCTTTCTGACAAGATCATCCAGACTCATTGGGGACTGTAAGAAGAATCTAGCCACAGAATTCAATATGAAGGATTTGGGACGAATGCACTACTTCCTAGGGTTGGAAGTTTGGTAGCAGAAGGGAGAAATATTCCTTGGGCAAGGGAGGTATGCTACAGAAATCCTGAAAAGATTTGGGAAGGAAGAATATAGACCTATGGCTACCCCAATGATCACCAATTGGAAGAAGATTGATGCATCAGAAGACAAGGATGTCGATCCCACCCTATACAAGCAGCTCATAGGGTCCCTGATGTATTTGGTCAATACCAGGCCAGACATTTGCTACCTGTCAACACCCTCAGTCAGTTCATGGTGGAACCGAAGAGGCCGCACTGGGCAGCAGTCAAACATGTTCTCAAGTATTTACAAGGAATAATCGATTATGGACTCTTGTACACCAGGAGTAAGGATATCAGATTGAGTGAATTTATTGATGAAGATTGGGCAGGAAGTTCAGTGGATCAGAAAAGTACCTGTTTCAACATTGGATCAAGAATGACCTCCCGGTGCACTAGGAAATAGAAGTTTGTGGCTCTGAGCTCATCTGAGGCAGAATATATGGAGGCAAGCACAGCTTCGTGTGAGGCCATATGGCTTAGAAAACTGCTTGTGAACCTATTCAAAAAGAATATGGAGGCGACCAAGATCATGTGCGATAATCAGAGTTGCATCAAGCTCTCTGAGAATCCAATGTTTCATGATAGGTCGAAGCAGATTGATATCTGGTGTCACTTTGTCAAGGACTGTGTCTAACGAGGAGCTGTACAATTGAGCTACACTCCTACATGAGAACAGGTGGCGAACATCTTCACCAAGGCCTTTGGAAGGACAAAGTTTGACTACTTCGGGGAAAAGATGGGGATAGTAAAGAACCCGTTTCAATAGCAAAAATGGGAGTGATAACAGCAAGGATGCAGAGGGAGTTGCAGTGTTGGGAGAAAGGACTAGCAATAGCACGGATGCAGAGGGAGTTGTCGTACAGATGGAGCAGTGGCAGTAGCAGAGCCATGGGCAGCAGTACAGGATGCAACAATGCAGAGGATGTTGGGCAGGGAGGCTTAGCATTAGCACAGGGACCGATGCCGGATGATCAAGGTGATACTTAGTGAGGAGTATTACTAGAGCACAGTCCTTGCTAAGAGGGAGTGTTGATTTGGGGTAGAATCAGATGTGCTCTAGCCACAAAAATTGGTGGAGAGGCTAAAGCACATGAGATCTCCAATACCCAGAAATGGTTTGGGCAGATTCTAAACATTTTGGGAGATATTAAAATAATTAATATTTTTAATAGAGTCCCTAGGTCTAAACTTAGGGAAAATAAAATATTAATGTGAATTAATATAAAACTGTGTTAGAAGGGTCCAAAATTCATGGATCAAGCCAGAGTTAATCTTAACTGTTGATTAGGGAATTAATCTTGGTTGTTGATGTGTCAACGAGAAAAGTATAAGAGGAGGCTTGACGGTCACTTGGAGGACACACTGAGGGAGACCAGTCAGTTCAATTTCTGGAGCGGGGTTAGCTGAGAAATTGAACCAGTGGTCTAGTGAGCAGTCAAGAGGTAGCAAGTACAAAACAGAGAGATGAGATCAACCACTAGAGTTCAGCGCAAAGGCAAGAGAGGCAGACGCAAAGAATTTGCAGCTGACACAGAGGTAGCAGGAGATTGCACAGTCATTAACTGGGCCTACGTGGGTGATGCAGAGAGGTCTAAGGCTGATGCAGTCAAGCAGGGGTTGACGTAGAGGGTCTGAGAGCCACACAGAGGTCAACCGGGCTGATGCTGGGATTAGGAGAAGTGCTGGAGAATTTTTCTCTCTATGGGTAAGCCAGTTTGGCACCCTACTGTACTGAAGAATTGCTGAATAATAAAAACCTCCCTTGCTACACCCGTTTTCCCACATTGGGTTTTTCCAGGCACTGTTGTCCAAAATAATTGTGTCAATGCATTGATTCTTGTGCATATGTTTGTGTATTACGGTGTGATATCTGCAGTAGTATTTATTTTAATGTTTATTGAAGTAATTTCATAAATAACTTATTGTGGAATAAGTAGGAAAAGTAAATCAATAGCTGCAGTGATATAATTTCCACACTAGTCAACCTCGTTCAACTAATAAAGGAGTTAATCTCGTCCACATCATCATCAACAAGTCCACATCCTCAAGGAGTCCATATCATCATCAGGAAATCCACATCATCAAGGAGTCCATATCATCAGCAAGAAGTCCACATCATCATTAAAGATTCCATATCATCATCAAGAATTCCATATCATTATCAAGAAATCCACATCATAAAGGAGTCTATATCATCATCAAAAAATCCATATCATCATAAAGAGTCCACAACATCATCAAGAATTCCATATCATTATCAAGAAATCCACATCATCAAGGAGTCTATATCATCATCAAGAAATCCATATCATCAAGGAGTCGATATCATCATTAAAATCTACACATCTTAACAAGGAGTTAGGGTTTCTTCTTTCAAACGAGCATAATCAGTTCTAGGATTTGGTCCATAAGCCTTAGATCTTCCAAACCTTACCTAGGGTTTACAAACCATAAACAATCCAATGGTAGTAATAATTAAAAATAAATAAAATAAATACAAGATATTTATCTCTTCATATCACAACAACTCTTAGTCTTTATATTTCTTGCATCCAATCTGCAAAATAGCCTCATCATCAAAATGTCAAATCTTCTAGGAGCTAGGGTTTCTTCTTGAGCAGAAGCAATTAATCCATAGGCCCTCGGTTTTGATTTACAACCCCTTTTTACTTGATAGGGTTTGAACTCCAAACCCAAATAACGTTTTTTCTTGTATTCTTTTTTATCTTTATTATTTTTCAATATTGCCAATCCTAGGGTTTCACAAACCTTAGAGCTTTCCAAAACATTTGGCGTGGACAAACATACATATTTTCAAGACCTTCAAATTCTCAAGATTCGACTAGGGTTTTTATTACAAACCCTAGACATTCGATACTCATGGTTGCATCATCTTCAAAACTGGAAACCCTTGAATAAAATCACCAACAATGTTTGCAATATGTCATTCTAGTATCTGCCTTCAGTTCAACTTTTATGCAAGCCCTTTAAATAAAAAATGCCTTCAATCAGATTATGACTTATTTAGACTTTCTTGTTTCATACATATCAGTTAGGTCGGATGTTCTATAATGAATGTTGACTTTCCTTTGAAGGCACTATTTCTATTTCTTCTCAAGAGACTCTATCTCCTTTTGACATATCCTTTGAACAAAGGCTTCTTACAATAGTGCAGAAGATTTGGTCATCAAGTCATACTTTGATTTTATCCTTCTACATTGCCAATTTCAAATATTGAACTCCTTTTGATCTAAGTACATGTATTTTTATTGAGATGAATTTAGACTATATATATATATATATATATATATATTTCAGAACTTTGAATCTCACAATTTAGAGGTTCTTCTTTTGAAACCAAGAATTTAGTTCCGTTCATTACAAGTCATGCTAGACATTTATAAACTTAGCATTCATATTAGAACTTCTTAAACTACTTTGGGATACTCTGCAGACAACCCTAATTAAGGACTACTAATCATATTCATCTTCGAACTAGGTCATAATCACAGAGATAATATGGTCACAGATCTTCAAGGACTAATTATCCTTCCATAGAGGTACATAAACTCGATTTTTTCTTTAATTTAATATTTCTATCCTTCATTCTTTGATTTCTCCAAAGGTCTTGCAGGTGACATGGTCTAAGAATCTAATTCTTGCTTCCATATTGATCTGGTCAACTCTATTGCAGTGTGTTACCACACAATCTAGCAAGGCCCCAAGGAAGGGAAAACCTAAGGGACAACCACTAAACTAAGTGACAACAATGGGACAATGACCCATTGTCACCTCAGTGAAAATTCCCTGCTCTTTACAGACTTTCTCTGATGGGATGAATCCCAGTAAGGACTTCACTTAGAATGAAAAAATCAATGATTTACGTAAGAAGTGAGATTCCACAAAGCCCATTCAAGGAGAGACACAACAATGGTTCAATGCTTCAAGGAAGTAAACACTCTCAAAGAAAGGCCTAGGTGGAGATCGAGATTTAGGGTTTGAGATTTGTAATGGTAATAGGTACTCCTAACATCAAGACTCTAAGTGATGGTACATGACCTCTCAAAGAAGCTCAATGTGATGTTTTAACACTTCCAAAAGGATCTTCGCTACCTTTGAGAGACCTGTGAAAAAATTGCGCTAGATCTAGGGTTTTCTGAATAACCGTGGGAAGAAATACTTCCAAGGTATTCACTAGGTCAAGGAAAGGGAGGATAAAGGGTTTCTTATGATTTATTCCAATGAATACTATGCTCATACAACCCTCAAGAAATTCCCTTAGTCTAGGAGAAACAAATTAGGGTTTCCCTTCTATTGCACATCTAGGGCACAAGATTTTATGGATGAGGAATTGTGAGAAATCCACTAAACTTGGAGATCCTCTAAGAAAGACCCTAAGGAAGAGTCTTATCCTGACAAAATCCAAAAATTCACTCTAAAGGAATTCATTTGATGCCCTAGCCTAACTGTCCTAGAGAAATGGGCCAAAAATTTGAGGAGGAGAAAATATGAAGAGGGGAGTTGATCACCAAGTTTCTTGGACTAGTTCTTAGTCCTTTGGGCTATGGAGTCTTAGATGATTCTGAATTGGCCAAAATCTTCCTTAAGAAGGCTAAATATTGATGCCCTAGCAATCAACCTTTAACATTTACCCACTCAAGATTTATGGAGTCTTATGGAGGGAAGGAAAAATTTCATCTACTAGCAACATTCATCATTTGCTATACAATGAGTAAAATATGCACTTGCCAATCAAATAACTTTCCAAAAATAATTTTCAATAATTAGGGCACAATAGCATTTAACCTAGTTGCAACAATTACATACATTAGACATTATTTCAAGAAAATAATCAACAAGAAGCACTTACAAGATGACAATATGATATATCCATCCACAAGTCATGAGATAGCTCCAAATAAGATCGAAAATTTCAGCTCCAAATGTCAAAATGCCTCAATGAATCTCCAATAGCTTCCAAAGAAAAAGTGTTAGTTCTTTTACAAGAGAAGAATCCAAGTGATGATGATGATCCAATACAAATGAAGGTGAGTTCTATTTATATGTGTCTCACCAAGTCGAATTATTAGCCTAGGGATCCCTAACATTATAAAAATGTGCAAAACACAAGCCTTGGTCACAAGCCGACCAAGTAGCTTTTATAAATTATGAATAAAGCAACCAAATGCTAGCTAAATTGATGACGTCATGCTGATGTACGGTCGTTGGACGACCATGTTGAGTCCTCTTTGTGCCAAAATGTGAGAGAGGGCTCTATAAATCTCGAACAAGGAGATGGCCCCTTGGTCTCATGCAGGGCCCCAAATCGGTTTTGGGCCACAAGAACTGGTCTCATGGGTCTCCTAATGACAGAAAAGACTGTACTACTCCAATGATGAGGGCTTTGATGATAGTGCTTTCCCTCCCATGTCTCAAGGGTGAGCAAAACCTCCTTTGGGCCTTGGATCAATTGCCATAATATGCTAAGTCTATCAAGGCACACTAGTCCAAGTGCATCATCTCGCGAATAATATGGGGAAATGAGCAGACTGTTGAGGGTGCTAAAGGTGCCCATGGCATGAAATGATGCTCTAACACATGATGGATTCCCATGGCTCTC
This sequence comes from Pinus tabuliformis, assembly GCA_031772625.1. Taxonomy (NCBI): domain Eukaryota; kingdom Viridiplantae; phylum Streptophyta; class Pinopsida; order Pinales; family Pinaceae; genus Pinus; species Pinus tabuliformis. The sequence continues at coordinate 233,158,022 of CM062805.1, forward strand.
AACGCATCCCCTAGGAGTGTCAATATGATCCTTTGGTGGGATCGGGCCCCAATTAAGTTTCCCATCCCATGATGAAACTCCCTGCCAATTACATATAAGATCCAGCGTGCTTCCTCACCATCAGGTACAATAATTCATTACTACATCTACGTGAATCAAGCTTGTTAATCAAGGGCACATTGAGACTTCATAGTGGGCTTCCCTTCCAAATTTTTGGTTTTAAGTTGGCAATAGTGTTATTTCCCTAGATAGGAGTGGCTAATAAACAACCCTATTAGGTGTTCCCAACCGCTAAGGGCAAAGACAGGTCCAAGATACGTCCTTTAATTGATAGGGATCATGTAAATAATGATGAGGTGGATGGGAACATAGGGGTCTCAAAGCCAAATGCAATGGGTTCAAAGATGGTAATGATGAGGATGTCCACATATTAGGGCGTATAGATGTAGGAGGGAGCAATCGTGGATACATGAGTTACCCCAACCTTTGTTTTCCACCCTTCTTGTGATGTTCCTTTTTCTAGTGTTTCTTATGGCATGGTTAGGATGACTTTTTAGGGTTGAACGCAGACAAGTCACAGGTGCAGGTTTACATCATTAGCAAGCCCAGGGGCTTTTGGAGATGTTTTATGGGGTCTGGAGGAGTTCACTTGCCATATGCCATCATCAGGATTGGTTCCGCACAACTTGCTTCTCGTTCCATTGCATTCTGATAATTCCCATAAAACAAGATTATTATTGTGCCTAACTCAATTAATTACGCTTAAGGTGGCATTCCGAGAGGAAGACTTGACGAAACACCTTAGTGTAATAGGTCGTCAGAACCAAAATGAGAATATCTACAAGATGGCATGGTTAGAAGTGAATTTCAGTGGCATGGTGGACAATTTACCATTTTCCCACATTAAAAATATATTTTAATTGATATAAAAAGAGGGAAATCTGCTTAATGATCAAATAATAATAAAATAGGGGGTTCTAGAGGGGTTCACTAGATCTATAAAAAGAGTAAGATGAGGCCATTAAAGAACATCTTGGATTTGAGCATAATCTTGTGTGAGAGGTTTGAGAATCTAGTTCTCTACTTCAGTAGCCCTAGGACGAAAACCCTTGGGTATGTTGTTGAGTGTTGGACGAAAACCCAACACTTCTTGAGGAGACTTCATCCAGGAGTATCATAGAGCTTCAGTGATATTGGAGTGAGGACCATTCAGATCCTCAACTGGAGCTTCATCATTTTTATCAAATGATTCAGTGGCAGGTGTTGTTAGAGGGAGGTTGCAGCTATTGTGGAGATTTGAGAGATTGAGATCGGCATAGCAGCGAAATATTTGGAGGTAACCTCAGTTATCTTCTCTTCTATTTTGTCTCAGATATTTCTAGTTGTAGTTTGTATGCTATATTATAATAAATAAAGTTTGAATCATTCCTCGTACTGCATTTTCTGATGTTAGTTGAGTTTCTGGGATTACTTCTGCAAATTATCAATGTAGATGTCGTATTTTATCGATTTGCCATAGATGTGCTTGTATAATTTATGAATTCCTATTTACTGGTGCATTTTGGTGTATTTTCGGGGGTTTTTTTTCACGAAAATGTCGGAATAAAAATTTATAAAGAAAATTCTCAGAAAAATACCACAAAATTTCTGAAAGGGATATTACAGTGGTATCAGAGCATTGATATTGGCTCAGCGCACGAGTTTTCAGTTTTCAATTGCAGCAATTTTGGTTCGACGAAATGCCCAACAAATTGTTGGCCTAAGAGAAAATTCTCTGGTGAATATTAAGCATTCAACAATAGCTATTTCAAATTGTTGAATTATTTGAGTCAAACTTTATTATTAAAAAGGGAGAATTGTTTTTGTGAAAACCCAACTTTTTGGTTTAAAGGGGCATCGCATTATTGAAGGGGTCGTAAGCTAAATTGGTTGAATTCTTATGGTGGACCATGGCTTATTATTTAAAGTGGGGGCCGAATTTCATTTTTATTTGGGTTTTGAACACAACCAATTTTTTTAAAGGGCGAGAACCCCGGGAGCTAAATCAATTTTTTTTTCTTCGTGAAGTTAAATTTGGGGTCAAATTCCATTGACATACTTGATTTGCGGGCCGATTTAATTTTCATATCGTCAAAGTTAGGGCAAATTGTGGTTGTCCAAGTTTTAGTGCGTATAGAGGCTGAAGGATCATTCTCTTTCCAACCAAAAAAAACAGAGCCAGATTGAATCTCATTCTAAAGCCAAGATGAATTATCCATATACTGCAGGATCAAAGTTCCCGAGCCACTAGAATGACATCACTAGTCGAGCTATTTTTCTAATTCCTGAGCACATTTCCATGTGAATCTGTAGGGTGACTAATTGGATCGAAAGTCTAAATTTGATTCCATCTTTCCTCAGGGACCGATTTCTGCCAGCAGTATATGCAAGCTGAGTTAGAAATCTTTGTGCCTATCGCTCTAGATCATTTGAAAGAAATTAAGGGCCAATTTCTCAAGGAGTACATTGTCTGGAACCTGAGGGAGGTATTGATTGGAGTTTTGATGATTATGGACAGCTGAAGATGACGCATTTGTGACATATCCCTACTAAGGAGAGCCACATACTTCATCAACTTGTTGGACATGAGACTTTAGGTATATTGAAGGTGATATATATATATATATATATATATATATATATATATATATATATATATATATATATATATATATATATATATATATTTCGATGTCCTAAAGTTGAGATTGGGAGCCGCTTGCAGGGTTTGAGGCTCACTTTCTCCTTGCTAGATAGAATTATCAATTGGGTTGTGTTTTTTCTTAAGGGTAGGAAGAGAGTCGAGTCACTTTTCTTTGGTAGCTGGATGAGACATTGCTTTTTGGGCCGTATTGTTGTTTCCAGAGGACAAGTTGTGGATTGAAGGAACCATATTCAATTCCCTAACTTAGGTCGTGAACCATATTTGACTATTGGGTGTATTATTTTCTGTGAAAGTTCCAAAAACCATAATCCTATTGTAGTAACTAGAAATTATTCTCCTAATTGTTAATTTTATTTAACAATTTATTGGTTGTTTGCTATGGCAAATACTAATTAAATCACATTGCAACCCTCACAAATAAAATACTGTAGAAAAATAATGTGATGGAAACTGAGAAATGCTAGCACACACACATAAAATATGAGAATTATTTTTGGACAAATGTCCCTGGAAAAACCCAACTTGGGAAAACCAGTGTAGCAGTGAGGGTTTTATTATTATGCAACAGTGAAAATATGAGTACAATCTGCATGCCTGAAATTGGCAATCCACAACAAGAAAATCTGGGCAAAATTATTGAAGGAAATTTACCCTTCCTCCACAAGCAAACCCGACACAACTTGCCTACAGAAAGCTCGGCCCGTTGAAGCTTTTGCATCACCCTCTACGTTGGACTGCAGAGTCACTATGACGTCTTGCCCCTGACTGGTCTCTGATGAAGTTGTTTTTCCTTCTGTTACTAATAAATTCGTCTCTTTGGCCCTCTGGAACCTCTGCTCAACCTCTGGATCTGAGACCAATTTTCTCTCCTGCAAATCGAATTGCCCTCTCTAAAGCTACTGTGCAGAGCTCTACACTGCTTGACTGGGATAACTCGATCCTCTTGCTGCTACCTCTTAGGATTTGGAAAACTTCCTTCGGATCACTGTCCTTGCCCCTCACTCACTGCTTCGATTTCTGGCTCTCTCCAACCACTGATTTTTGCTACTCTGGAAATCAATCTGCCAAGAAATCGAACTGCTCAAGTGTCTTCTCCATCACCACATCGACCTCCTCTTATAATCCACTGTTGGAGTACCAACAACCATGATTAAAACATAATTGATGCCTAGGATCACCTTTGGATCAACCCGTGTGAGTTTCTAGATGATTCTCACTTTATCTCAATTAATACTAATTAATTAACCATATTCTCTAAGTTTAGACTTAGGAAATATTTCAAAATCGGTTAATAATATAATTGAGACACTTCTAGGCAGAATTTCCAGAAACGATTTTTGGGTTTTGGAGATCTCATGTATTCTAGCCTCTCCATCAAAATTCATGGCTAGAACACATCTGATGCTATAAAAAATAACACTCCCTCTTAGCAAGGAATGTGTTCTAGTGTTGCACACCCTACCACAACATTTTGTCTTTGTATCACCTCTGTCTCGTTGTTGATGTCTCGCTGCTGCTGCCTAACAACCATTGCACAACTCTGCTATACGCTGCATCTGTGCTACTGCTAACACTGCCATATTGTTGCCAACACTGCATTTGCACTGTTGATTTGGGGTAGCATCGGATGTGCTCTAGCCACAAAAAATGGTGGAGAGGCTATAGCACATGAGATCTCCAAGACCTAGAAATGGTTTGGTCAGAATCTAACCAGTTTGGGAGATATTAAAATAAATAATATTTTTAATGGAGTTCCTAAGTCTAAACTTAGGAAAAATAAAATATTAATGTGAATTAATATAAAACTGAGTTAGAATGGTCCAAAAGTCATGGATCAAGATTCAAGCCAAATCTAATCTTAGCCATTGATTAGAGATTTAATCTCAGCCATTGATGAACCAACAAGAAAATTATAAGAGGAGGCTTGAGGATCAGTTGGAGAACACATGAAGAGAGATCAAGAACTCGATTTTCTGGGGAAAAGTTTGCTGAGGAAATTGAGTGAACTGATCTAAGTTGCAACTGAGGGGCAGTGAATACATAGTAGAGAGGCAGAGTTAGTACCAGAAGCATCAGTGCAGAAGCCGGGAGAGGGTTGACGCAGAGCCAGCTAGAGGCCACGCAGAGGCAGCCAGGAGTTGCGCAGAGCCTGAGGAGGGCTAGCGTGTGAGATGTACAGGTTCCAGAGGCTGATGCAAAGCCCCGAGAGGCTAACGCTGGGCCAGAGAGGTTGACGCAGACCCTAGAGGCAGTGCTGGGAGATTTCGTGGGGCAGATTGGAGCTGGAGAGCTAGATAGGGTGACGCAGAGCAGCAGAAAGTTGTATTGTTGCTGTGGGATTGTTCATCCGGTGATTTAGCCGAAATATCTGTCTCCGACTAAGAGGTACTACTGCCAAGGGCATTCTCTGTTGGGTGAGCCATTTCTGGCACCCTAGTTGTATTCTGAAACTGCATAATAATAAAACCCTCTGAATAGTTGCACCGGTTTTTCCGCATTAGGTTTTTCTGGGGACATTAGTCCAAAAACAACGGTGTCACTTGTGTGCTTGTTTCTTTCAGTTTATGATCTGTATGTGTTGATACTCTACTTGTATTTATTTTCAGTATTTACATGGTAAATAACTTGTTCAATAAATGAACAAGTAGGAAGAAATAAATTAGATAGTACAAGAAGAATTTCTAATGGATAGACTTAGAAATTCCAACATGGTATCAAAGCGTGGTTGCAGATCACAAGATAACTGAAGGCATCAGCCGAGCAGAGCAGCAGCAGCAGAAACAGTTGTCCTGAGTGAAAAAAGTTGTTCCTAGCAGAAAGTAGCAAGGAAGGAGTGATGCACATTGCAGAGAGCATGCATCATCAGTTTGAGCCAAGAGGAGGATCACCGTTGAGGTAGAGAGGAGAAAACATGACCTATGTAATGCCCGATCATCTTTCTCAGTCAGGAAGGATCAACACTATGGCCAGGAGGTGCAGATTGTGTCGGTGCCAGGATGGAGCAGAGCCTAGAGGCTCTAACCTTCAGATTGCTAGGGCATAGGAGGATGTGGGTAAGTTATGGAGCGAAGCTAGTGGGGTAATGTGGTCAAAACAGTACCTAGCAGGGCAAGACCAAGGAGGAGGGAGTTGTTGCCGATGATTTCTAGCCAAGAAATCCGGATCAGTGGTGCATCTGCACAAATGATTGGAGTGGGGCATCTCAACATTGGCAAATGGATTTCCAGAAGAGAAATCGAGGCTCAAAGGGAGTCACACCGAGAACTTCTAGACGGGAAGTAGAGAGACTTGAAAGAGTCTAAAAAGGAGCAACGAAATGGCAGTGAATGGGCTAAGAGATCAGGATATACTGGACGAAGCCTCAAACTTCGTAGTCTAGAAGGCCAGGATCTTGTCAATTCTAGACAGGTATCGCATCAAACACTTCGCCTTGAAACGATAGCGATCCCGGTTGACCCAGCTGAAAATGACAAGTATGAGGAGGCAATGGCCAAGGCAAAGTGCATCATCCTTGATGGTATCAAGGATCATGTGGTGCCACATATTGTCGAGAAAGAAACGGGAAATGAGATGTGGGAAGCTCTAAAGAAATTGTACCAGCATACTTTCGTGCAGAGGAGGATGTTACTTGAAAATCAGTTGCGATCATATCAGATGCAGAAGGGAGAGCAGATAGATGTCTTCCTTGGTGGATTGAAGGAGATCCGTGATCAACTAACTTCCATAGGGGCCACACCGGATCAAGAATTGATGGTGAGGACCGCATTAAACGTAGTCTCAGAGGATGGGAGGTATTTGTCCAGAGCATACTGGGCAGGACGAACCTTCCAGATTGGAGGAATTGTGGGCAACGCTTCCTCAAGAAGAGATCAAACTGGTGTCCAAGGCAGGGAGTAGTGGAAAAGGGGTTAGAATCAAGGAGGAAGAAGAAGATGCGGCTCTCGCATTTGCGGGAAAGTCGGAGAAAAGAAAGAAGAAGGACCTCTTCAAGGTCAAGTGCTTGCATTGTGGGGAACTAGGTCACTATGAGAACCAGTGTCCTAGGAAGAAGAGCAAGGGAGAGGCTTCTAAGACCAAGGTTGTGTCAACTAAGGCGGAGAAGGAAGTGGAGACTGATGACGACTGTGCCATGAGTGCTCATGCACATTGAGAGAAGAGGTGGGGAGACATCAAGCTATAGTCAGACAGGCTACAGGCGATGAGGGGCAGAATCCTCGAGGTACCCAACCTCTTGGATTATACCTTGCTACGAGAACCCCGAAGAGGAGTAGCAGAAATGGCAGATGTTGGTAGAGACGAATGCAGATAGAATCCCAGGACAGCCTGAGGTAACAATGCGAGATGCATGGAGTTGTTACAACAGCGCAGAGGTCAGAGAGGGAGCACTTATCAGTGACAGAGGGAGCTTCAGCGTCGGGAGTGTCTATAGCCTGACAAAGATTTCAGAGTTGGGAGGATCAATTACTTACTTCTCAATAACTGAGTTGCAGTGCAGCAGTTAGCGGTGGCAGTGCTATAGGCAGCACGATGCATCATGATGAGAGGGGATGCAGCGCAGATGCAACAGTGGCAGTGGCAGGACCATGGGCAGCAGCACGGATGCAGAGGGAGCTGTCGTACAGATGTAGCAGTGGCAATGGCAGGGTCATGGGTAGCAGTATATGATGCAGCAGTGTCGATGATGTTGGGCAGGGAGGCCTAGCATCAGCACAGGGACCGATGTTGGATGATTAGGGTGATTCTTAATGAGGAGTATTATTAGAGCACAGTCTTTGCTAAGATGGAGTGTTGATTTGGGGTACCATTGGATGTTCTCTAGCCACAAAAATTGGTGGAGGGGCTATAGCACATGAGTTCTCCAAGACCCAGAAATGGTTTGGACGGAATCTAACCAGTTGGGAGATATTAAAATAATTAATATTTTTAATGGAGTTCCTAAGTCTAAACTTAGGAAAAATAAAATATTAATGTGAATTAATATAAAACTGAGTTAGAATGGTCCAAAAGTCATGGATCAAGCCAAATCTAATCTTAGTCATTGATTAGAGATTTAATCTTGTTCGTTGATGAAGAAACGAGAAAATTATAAGAGGAGGCTTGAGGATCAATTGGAGAACACACCAAGAGAGATCAAGAACTCGATTTTTTGGCGCAGGGTTTGCTGAGAAAATTGAGTGAACGGATCTGAGTTGCAGCTGAGGGGCAACGAATACATAGCATAGAGGTAGAGTTAGTTCCGAAAGCATCAGTGCAGAAGCCAGGAGAGGGTTGACGCAGAGCCAGCTAAAGTTCGTGCAGAGGTAGTCAGAGGCCATGCAGAGGTAGTGAGATGCTACGCAGAGGCAGCCATGAGCTACACAGAGCCTAAGGAGGGCCAACGTGTGAGACATAGAGGCTCCAGAGGCTGACACAAAGCCGTGAGAGGATAATGCTAGGCAAAATAGGCTGACGCTAGGCCAAAGAGGCTAACGTAGACCCTAGAGGAAACACTGGGAGATTTCGTGGGGCAGATTGGAGCTGGAGAGCTGGATAGGGTGACGCAGTCCCTATCAGGGTGATGCAGAGGAGCAGAAAGTTGTATTGTTGTTGTGGGATTGTTCATCGGGTGATTTAGTCGGAATATCTGTATCCGACTAAGAGGTACTACTACCGAGGGCATTCTCTATTGGGTGAGCCATTTTTGGCACCCTGGTTGTATTCTAAAATTGCATAATAATAAAACCCTTTGAATAGCTGCACCGGTTTTCCCGCATTGGGTTTCTCCGGGGACATTAGTTCAAAAACAACGGTGTCACTTGTGTGCTTGTTTCTTTCAGTTTACGATCTGTATGTGTTGATATTGTACTTGTATTTATTTTCAGTATTTACATGGTAAATAACTTTTTAAGTAACTGAAAAAGTAGGAAGAAATAAATCAGATAGTATAGGAAGAATTTCTAACAGATAGACTTAGAAATTCCAACATGCACTGCAACTCCCTCTCATACGTTGTCGCTGCAACTGCAACATCTCCAACTGAAAAGCATCCAAAATACTGAATCAATTGTGTTCAATGTCATGCATCTATCTCTCGAGTCTCTGGCTGCTACTAGCCTCTGCGCTGTCTCTGAATAATCTGAGCTGCTGCTGACTCTGCACTGTGCCTCTCTGCACTATTTCCAACTCTGCACTATGCTCCTCAATATCTGACTACAACTATTCTGCTACTGTCACTCTGGAACTGACTGCATCAACTGACATTGATCCATCTTGCTAGTGTATACATTGGCCCCCCCCGTAGCTAGATACTGATCCATGAGGTGGACTCCTCAAGGATCCTGCCCAATCTTTGTAGTTCTTTAGGACTACAATACCAAATCCTCCCACCTCACTCCTGGAGGTGTATATGGGAACATTGCAAAGTCTTCCTCCAACCTGGAGGACAACCTGTCGATCTCGGTAGATGTTGCTTGCTGGTCCTGCTCATCCTCCTTGTCCTTCTCCCTAAGAGGACACTAGGTACTGGCAGTGACCAAGGTCACCACATCTAAAGAATTTGACCTTTGACATGTCCTTTTTGTTCTTCTTCTGCTCTCCATGCCCTTGACTGGTACCCTTTGATGCGAGGGCCACATTCTCTTCCTCCTTCACCGTCTTTGATCCGCTTTTGCTGCTGCAACTGGTGGAGCTCTTTAATAGAGCTCATCTCAACTCCTCCTGCTGAAAATCGGCCCACATCTTGTCCCACTTTGGTAGCCTATCTCTGCCCAATATGCTTTGGACAATGGCCTGTCAATCCTCTGAGACACTTTTGAGTGCCAATGACACTAGCTCTGTGGGTTGAGCCGCTGCCCCAATAGCTGAAAGTTGGCCTTGGACCTCCTGAATCCTAGTAAGGAAGGGATCTATGCCTCCCCCCTTCTACATCTGGATGCATCTCAGCTTCTCCTAAAGAAACATCTTTCATTGCTTGGAAGTTTCCTGGTATAACGTGGAGAGAGCATCCCACATCTGTTTGGCAGTATCGTTGCCAGCTATATGTGAGACAATATGATCTCGGACTCCATCCAAGATCAACCGCTTTGCTCACTCCATCTCTTTCTTGTATTCTTTCTACTGATCCGCATCCTATGGAATCGCCACTACATTATCAATGGCTTTCAGGCCATATTCATCTAGAAGGAAGCACATCCTAGTCTTTCAGATGACATAGTTGGAAGCTCCATCCAACCTATCCTGCTGACGAAGCCCTTGTAGTGGCCTTTGTTGATTTGGGATAGCATTGGATGTGATCTAGCCATGAAAATTGGTGGAGAGGCTAAAGCACATGAGATCACCAAGAATTGGAAATGGTTTGGGAAGATTCTACCCAGTTTAGGAGATATTAAAATAATTAATATTTTTAATGGAGTTCCTAAGTCTAAACTTAAGAAAAATAAAATATTAATGGGTATTAATATAAAACTAGGTTAGAATGTTCCAAAATACATGGATCAGGCCAAATCTAATCTTAGCCGTTGAAGGACCAACAAGAAAAGTATAAGAGGAGGCTTGAGGGTCAGTTGGAGAATACACCAAAGTGATAAGTCATTCCATTTTCTAGAGCAAGATTTGCTAAGAGAAATCGAATCAATGATCAGTTGTAGGGACGGGCAGTGAGTACGAGGTAGAGAGGCAGAGATAGTGTCGAGAGACCAGCGCAGAAGTAGAGAGAGGTAGACGCAGAGCCAGAGGGATCCATGCAGAGCCTAGTAGAGACAACGTAGAGGCCAGAAGGGCATGCGTCATCCACGTAGAGGTTGCAGGAGTGACGCAGAGGGCTGTAGAGGTTGTACAGTGCCTCAAAGCGCTGACGCAGAGGATTCTGGGCTGACGCTGAGCTTCAGAGGTTGTTGGAGAGGGTTTCATGGGGAGGATTTTTTGAATATCTGCTTCCGAATAGAGAGGTATTACTGTAGGATTATTTTCTCTGTTGGGTGAGCCAGTTTGGCACCCAGTTGTAATCAAGGAAAGACTGCATAATAAAATAACCCTTAGAATTGTTGGGTTGTGTTATGTTCTTTCCACAACTAGCCCATGTAGTTAACTGGGGGGTTAGAGGGGGGGCGGAGCCCCCCCTTCATTGTGCCGATTGTGTAGTGGGGGGGTCACAGGGGGTTTGAGGGGAAATTTTGGTTTTGGAACCTATGTTAGGTTGGGCGGACCCACCTATGGTTTTGTGCATGATTTTCGCACATGTTTTTGGATGTGATGGTTTTCGGTCCACGGTTTTGGACACAAAGGTTTTCGATCCATGGTATTGGATGCTTCGGCATGTGGAAATATGTATTATAACATTGAAAGGAACATAATGAAAAATCAAGCTGGTAGTCTCGGTTTTGGATCCAGGGGAAAATCTCTGTGTATATGTGTTTTATGTGTTATGCTCTCGCATTGTTTATTTTATGTGTTTTAGAATTTGTATGCAGGTAATTTCTGTACGGGGTCAAAATCTACCTTTGGAATCAGCGTTGTTTTGGCTTCAAGGGAACACCTTTGTTGCTGATGGGTTTCACTCGGGCCTGTGGTAGAACCTGTTCAGTGGGAGATCTGCGAGATCAATTCTGGTGGTAAAAGAAGATGGCGAGAAGTGGAAAGATAGAGATCGACAAATTTAATGGTCAGAGTTTTGAGTTGTGGAAACTCAAGATGGAGGATCTGTTGGTGGATAAAGATCAGTGGATCGTGATAGATCTGGGTACTAAACCAACGAGAGTGTCCGATGAAGAATGGAAGAAGTTGGATCGGAAGGCAAAGAGCACAATACGATTGTGTGTCTCAGATTCAGTATTGCTAAATGTATCAGGGGAAGCTACAACGAAGGCTTTGTGGGACAAGTTAGGGACTTTGTAATAATCTATGTCTCTGGTGAATAAACTATTCCTGCGGAAAAAGTTGTATAACCTGAGGATGAAAGATGGAGACACGGTGACAGAGCATCTGAAAGCATTTAATACTGTGGTAAGTCAGTTAGCATCTGTTGATATTAAAATTTCAGATGAAGATAAGTACATCAGTTTGTTGTGTTCTCTACCAGATTCGTGGGATAGTTTGGTTATTGCAATAGGTAGCAATGCAACTACCTTGCAGTTTGATGAAATAGTCTCATCCTTGCTGATGGAGGAGATGAGACGGAAAATATGGAGAGCAAGAATGGTGATGCCTTGTCTGTACAAGGACGGTCCTAGAAAAGAAACAAAAATAAGTCATCGAGTGGGAGATCTAAATCTAGAGGGAGATCTAAATCTCCAGGAAAACCTGTGAAGGTGGTGTGCTAGAAATGCGAAAAGGAAGGGCACTACAAAAGGGACTGTAAATCTAAAGCTCCTGATAAAGGAAAGGAATCTAATGATGCTCCTTCTGTAGAGGTGAAAACTACCTCAGATGAAGGTGGGGATGTGTACTTGGCTTCTTCAAGTACACATGTAGATCATGAGGCATGGTTGATTGACTCAGGTGCATCCTTTCACTTCACTCCCCATAGAGAGTGGTTCTGCGAGTATGAGAAATATGATGGTGGTGATGTCTTCTTAGCGGATGATAGGAAGGCTAGAATCATTGGTCATGGAAAAGCAAAGTTGAAGTTGCAAGGTGGAAGGGTTAGAACACTTCCGGGTGTTCTGCATATTCCCACATTGGCCAGAAATCTGATTTCTGTAAGCAAGTTGGATGATGCAGGTGTAAAAACAGTGTTCGAGAAGGATACCTGCAAGATGGTTCGGGGAGAACTGGTATTGATGCGGGGAGTTCAGACTGGAACTCTGTACAAGCTGCAAGGTAGCACGGTTATTGATGGGTGCAACAGTTCTGTGGTTCCTGAAAGTGGAGCAGAAAATCTAGTGGTCTCTGAAGAGAAGACCATGTTGTGGCATCAAAGGCTTGGACATATTGGAGAGAAGGGCCTTCAAATACTTCATGGTAAAGGTATGGTAGAAGGTATGAGTAATAGCTCTCTGGATTTTGATTTCTGTGAAAATTGTGTATATGGGAAGCAGAATCGGGTGAGTTTCCCCTCTGGTGGTAAGAGGGTGAAACATATATTAGAGCTTGTACATAGTGATGTGTTTGGACCTGTGAAGGTTCCATCACTGGGTAAGTCTGTCTACTATGTATCATTTATAGATGACTTCTCAAGGAATACATGGATATATTTCCTTAAGGAGAAATCTGAAGTCTTTGACAAGTTTAAAGAATTCAAGGCTCTAGTGGAAAACCAGACAGAGAAGAAGATAAAGGTGTTGAGGACATATAATGGTGGAGAGTTTTGCAGTAAGGAATTTGAAGAATTCTGTAAGAAGTTTGGTATAGCATGGCAGAAGACTACTCCATATACACCTCAGCAAAATGGAGTTGCAGAAAGAATGAACAAGACGTTGATGGAAAGGGCAAGAAGCATGCTCAGTGGTGTCAGGTTAGGACATAAATTCTAGGCAGAGGCGGTGGAGACAACATGTTAGCTGGTCAACAGATCACCTTCATCAGCGTTGGAGGATAAAACTCCAGAAGAGGTATGGACTGGTAAGAAACCCTCTCTTTCACATCTGAGGGTATTTGGATGTGATGCATATGTACATGTTCCAAAGGAGAAACGAACCAAGTTGGATAGTAAATCTGAAAAGTGAATCTATATTGGGTATAAGGATGGTTTAAAGGGTTATAAGCTTTGGAATCCAATAACAAGGAAGGTTGTGTACAACCGAGATGTGGTGTTCAGAGAGGTGAAAGATGTTATTAAACATGAAGTCCAACCAAAGGAACTTGAGAAGATAGAGTTTGAGCTAAAGGAGGGAGAATCAAACTCTACAGCAGAGGAGGAATTAAAAGATGAAGAGCCACAAACTCCGGGTGTGAGAAGATCAGATCGAGAAAGAAGGCAGCCAGAAAGGTATAGTCCATCTGCTTTCTGTTCAAATTTTGCTTTATCTATTACTGATGATGATCCCAGAACTGTGAAGGAAGCAGTAGATTCAGAAGATGGAAAACTCTAGAAAGAGGCCATGGTTGATGAAATGGCATCTTTGCACAAAAATGAGGCTTGGGATCTAGTGGAGTTTCCAGCTAGAAGGAAACCCATTGGCAGCAAATGGGTGTTCAAGAAGAAGACAAATGCAAAAGGAAAGGTGGATAAATACAAAGCTCAGTTGGTAGCAAAAGGTTATTCCCAGGTGCCAGGAATTGATTTTAGTGATATTTTTTCTCCTATTGCCAAGGTAACTTCTATTAGATTACTTTTATCTGTTGCTGCTGCTTTTGATTTTGAGGTAAAACAGAGGGATGTGAAGAAAACATTTCTTCACAGGGATCTGGAAGAGGAACTCTACATGAAGCAACCTGAAGGCTTTGCAGTGAAGGGTAATTAAGAACTGGCATGCAAGTTAAAGAAGTCTCTGTATGGGTTAAAACAGTCACCAAGGATGTGGTATCAGAGATTTGATACATTTATACGGGGACTTGGCTTCACCAGAAGCAAAGCAAATCACTGTGTGCATTTTAAATTAATTGGTGACTGTGTTATTTATTTGGTTTTGTATGTGGATGATATGTTGTTGGTTGGAAATGACAAAGAAATTATCCAGGATTTGAAGACCCAATTGTCCTCCAAATTTGACATGAAATATCTTGGTGCTGCAAACTATATTTTGGGCATGGAAATTAAAAGAGATCAGGAAAAGAGGAAGCTCTGGTTAAATCAGAGGAAGTATGTCGAGACAATATTGCAGAGATTTAAGATGCAGGATAGTAAACCGGTGAAGGTTCCTATTCCTGTAGGTGTAAAGTTATCTGTTGAACAGTGTCCCAAGACACAAGAAGAGGAAGAGGACATGTTCCGTGTTCCATATGCAAGTGCAGTCGATAGCCTGATGTATGCAATGGTCTGTAATAGACCAGACATTGCCCATGCAGTGGGAGTTGTTAGCGCTTGAATTTGGCCTCAGGTTGAAAAAGACAAAATCCAAGGCAACATCAAACCACTTAGCCTCGTAGCTAGCCCTACGAGGCAGGAGAGGGCTCTCTCCGGGTCTATCTCGGCAAAAAGTCTTCAAAGGGCGGAGATGACCAATAAGGAACACTGATTTTAGGCTAGTAAACTGATAGGAAAAGTTTAATTTTAAATTTTTAGAGTTTTGGTGGAAAACTGAGCACGACAATTTTGGGTGCGGGGATGAGACATAGTTTTTGCAGAGGTCTTTTTGGGGCAAGGTAGGAAATTGTCTTGATGCCTTTGAATTAAGTGAATGTATAGAAAATGACCGATGAGGAGCCAAAGAGAGCAAGAAACTTTCGAGAGTTCTCTTTAGACAGAGGAAAACATAGATATTAAGCAAACTTAAAGGCAGAGCATATAAATTATGAATTCTACCTTAACACTTCATTTACTTAATGTGAAGAAAAGAGAAGTTGGAAAATGATACACATAACACACTTACAAGTACATGAGAGAAGCACACCATCAACACAAATAACCACAGGAATCCCAAATAGTGCTGCAAAACCCTGGTCTTTCCTTTGCCAAAATTGCAGAGATACAAAGTATAAAACAGTCTAAGCTTATCCGTCAAGAGTCCAACCATGAAAATGACTTAGAAAATACATAATATAGGCAAGCTAACACATTCCCTTGCCTCTAGGGGTCGAGCTCATCATCCTAGGAGCTGTTTCAACCAATTCTAAACTGAGCACTACAAACTAGGCAATCAAAACAACTTGCCTCTATAAGCTAGGAAACCAATTCATTCATTAATTATTTGCCATTTGATGAATGAATCTTCTAGAATAGGTAAAAAGTGTCATTTCAATCATGAAATTGCATCAATTACATCAAGGGGGATGAAAAATTCAACCAAAAAGTCAAAATTGGTCACTGCTGCGTTTTCCTGTGCTGAAGATGCAAAACTGGCCAATTTCCCCAACGCGTAGTGCGCCATTTCCCAACGCGTAGCGCGCCTTTCCTGAGACTGCTCGACTTGCTCAAGAACTCCTCAAATCGCCTTTGCAAGATTACACTTAGCTTGTGAGAGGCAAATGAGTTTGCAAATGAGGAATGGCATGCTTTTATAGGCTTCCTTTTAATTTTGACTTGCCCAAAACCCACTTTGTAATGTTTTGAATGTTGACACTTTTTAATTTAATTGGCTCTGACCTTTAATTTCATTTCTTTGAAAAATTGGTTGAAATGATGATTTCTTCTGAAAATTTTTGCAGGGATAGCTTCTGGGATGCTTTGGAAAAGGAGACCAAGGCTGCACTTCGACATTTGAAGAATTTGAAATTTTGAGAATTTTTACAAAAATGAGATAATGACCTTGTTTTCAAAAACAGAGTTTTTGAGAACAAGGTAAAAATTTAGCTGTACAATGATGAGAAATGTTTAATGAAGGACATCCCTCTGGCCTACTGGTCCTTTATGACCTCTCAAGACAAAAATGGACTCAACCCTAGACCTAAGACCTTAAAACTTAAAGTAAGATGAATGACCCTTTGAGGACTTTATTTACTTGAACAAACCTGAACCAACAGTACCAAACAAGAGGGGAACAAAGACACAAACCCCCTCCACTAGGATTATGGCATGCCTAACGGAATGCAACATGATCACACTGATGGGACACCTAATCATGAAATGCAAAGAGCTTTGATCTCCGGTGGAGGGCTACTAAACCGACTCTAACAGGAGTATTGAATAGGTTTATGTCAAAACCAGGAAAGGAGCATTGGACATCAGTGAAGCGGGTTTTCAAGTATTTGCATGGCACTAGTGATTATGGTTTGTGCTACCAAGGAAAACTAGGATTGGACAGAGTGTTGGATATTCGTGGCTTTGTTGATGCACACTGGGCTAGAGATCTAGATCAGAGAAGATTTACAAGTGGGTATGTGTTTAACCTATTTGGAGGTGCAGTCAGTTGGATTAGTAAGAAACAATCTGTAGTGGTAGTATCAACTACAGAGGCAGAATACATGGCAGCCACTCATGCAAGCAAGGAAGCAGTTTGGTTGCAGAGATTGTGTTCAAGTATGGGGTTAGTACAGAGAGCTATAAGGATAGACTATGATAGCCAAAGTGCAATTTTTTTGGTAAAGAACCCTGCATATCATTCAAAGACAAAGCACATTGACATTCAGTATCACTTTCTGAGGGATATGATAAAAGACAAAAAGGTGTTGCTAGTAAAGGTGGACACTTTAAAGAATACTGCAGATGTATTGACAAAATCTGTGAGCTCTGAGAAGTTCTCTTGGTGTAGAAAAACAATGGGCATTGTAGGGCTGGATAAATGACTAAGCTCTCTTATGACCCCCTGTGGAAATAAAACAACAATTGGGAGAATGTTGGGTTGTGTTATATTCTTTCCACGATTAGCCCACATAGTTAACCGGGGGGTTAGAGGGGGGGTGGAACCCCCTCTTCGTTGCACTGATTGCGTAGCAGGGGGGTCACAGGGGGTTTGAGGGGTGCAGGTAACCCCTTTCTATGGGGTCGCCCTGGAAAATTTTGGTTTTGGAACCTATGTTAGGTTGGGCAGACCCACCTATGGTTTTGTGCATGATTTTTGTACATGTTTTTGGACGCGATGGTTTTCGGTCCATGGTTTTGGATGCGATCATTTTCGGTCCATGGTATTGGATGCTTCGGCATGTATAAATATGTATTATAACATTGAAAGGAACATAATAAAAAAACAAGTTGGTAGTCCCAGTTTTGGGATCCAAGGGAAAATCTCTGTGTATATCTGTTTTATGTGTTATGCTCTCACATTGTTTATTTTATGTGTTTTAGAATTCGTATGCAGGTAATTTCTGTACGGGGTTAAAATCTACAAGAATTGTGCACCAGTTTTCCCGCATTGGGTTTTTCCGGGGACGAGTTGTCGAAAAATAACGATGTCACTTGTGTGTTTTCTATTTCTTTCAGCTGTTGTTCTATAGATGGTTGAGACTGTATTGTGTTTATTTCGATATTTATATGTTTAAATAACTTGTTCGTAATTAACAAGTAGGAGAAATGAACTAGAGAATACAAATAAAATTTCTAACGGGTAATACTTAGAAATTTCAACATGGTATCAGAGGGTGGTTGCAGATCACAGGAGAGCTGAAGGCACCAGCTGAAGCAGAGCATTTGCAACAGAAAAAACTGCCTCAAGTGATAGAAGTTGTTCCTAGCAGAAAGCGGCGGAGAAGGGTTGACGCAGAGGGACTGCGTCATCTCTTCGGGCCAGAGAGAGGTCAGCGCAAAGGCTGAGGAGGGCACAAAAAGGCTCAAGAAGAGCCATGTAGAGACCAGGAGGTTTGATGCAGTTGGCTTGGGGAGAATTTCAGCCAGTTCCAGGATTGTGCAGAGCCTAGAGGCTCAGTTTTTTGGTTGCTAGGGCTTAGGAAGTTGTGGGAAGTTTGCGAGGAGTGAAGCTGGTGGAGTGTTGTTGCTGCCAAGACTAAACAATACTTAACGGGGCAAAACCAAGGTAGAGGGAGTCGCTATCGAGGCGGATTTCTAGCCAAGAAATCCAAATCAGTATTGCAGGAGCAAAGGGTATCAGAGAGGTGCGATTTGACTGTTAGCAGAAGGATTTCCACGAGGGAAATCAAGACTCAGAGGGAGTCTAGGAGAGGATTTCTAGGAGGGAAATCGAGACTTAGAGGGAGTCAAGAAGAGAACTTCCAAGAGGGAAGTAGTGACTTATAGGGAGTCTTCGAGAGGATCTCCAGGAGGGAAATTGAAACTCAGAGGGGGTCGAGAAAAGAAATTCCAGGAGGGAAGTAGAGACTCAAAGGGAGTCGAACAGAGGAGTGGAGATGGTCGTTGATGACGATTGTGCCATGAGTGCTCATGTACCTCTAGAGAAGAGGTGGGGAGACATCGTGTTGTAGTCAAGAAGACTACAGGCGATGAGGGGCAGGTTCCTTGAGGCACCCAAACTCTTGGATCGGATCCTTGTTATGGGAGCCCCGATGTGAGAAGTAGCAGGACTGGCAGATGTCCGTAGAAACAGATGCAGATGAAGCAGTAGAGAGTGCTACAGTGCAGGATAGCACAGAGAGCTTTACAATGGTGCGAGAGGCAGGGATTTGTTGTAGCAGCGTAGAGGTAGTAGAGGGAGCATGTGTTAGCGGTAGAGAGAGCTTAAGCATCGGGAGTGTTTCTAACCTGATAGAATGTTAGTAGTTGCGTGGATCAATTACTTACTTCTCGGTAACTGAATTGCAGTGTAGTAGCAGTAAGAAGTAGCACGATGCAACATGATGAGAGGGGGTTGCAGTGCAGATGCAGTGTTGGGAGAAAGGGACCAGCAGCAGCACAGATGCAGAGGGAGTTGTCGTACGAATGCAGCAGTGGCATTGGCAGAGCCATGGGCAGCAGTACAAGATGCAGTAGTGCAGAGGATGTTGGGCAGAATGGCCTACCATCAGCACAGGTACTGGTGTCGTATAATGAGAGTGATGCTCAGTGTGGAGTATTCCTTGAGCACTAATCCGGGTCCGGGCGTGACAAAGGACCCTTCCAAGACCTTTTACTTTCGTGATGTGTTAAATTGCATTTAAAAAAACATAAATGAATACATTTTCATGCTGTAAAGAAGAGGAACATGACATTCATCAGCACATGAAAACATAAGCTGTTGATAACGAAGTTCGTCCAGGAGGGACTACGTCTCTGGGCCTCAATGTCAAGATGGTGTAGGTTACTGCATTAAGTATTGTCAATAGTGATGATGTACATAAGAGGTGACGTCGCTATCATACAAGGAAAATTCCCTCACGCAGGAGTGGCTCCAAGAGATGTTCCACTGTAGGAACTCTCATTCAAAAAGAAATCCTATCAGTATGACCTAAACTCATGTATGATGATCATGAGCATCCCACCAACATGGCATAACAGGGATCTCAATGCAAACATACATGGCGACAACATGAGTATGCCATCAACATGACGACAAATGGATCTCAAATAAAACATGACGAATCATGACAACAAGTACATCCCACAAATGACTCCGCATCACAACAAGTATGAATCATGGAAACAAGTAAGAAACAAGATCCCACATCAAACATCAAACAGGGATCTGTGCAACACAATGCATAGTAAAATAAGTACGTGAACACACTGCATATACCTCACATCCTGGGGCCATCTGAAGAAAATTATGTCAAACTGCTGAAGCTGGTCGTACCATCAATCTTGCGGTGTCGAATCTCATGGAATGACTGCTCGCATGTTGAATGCTGACACCTGCACAACACTTAGAAAAGTGGCCGAAAAATGAAATGAGCGAATGGAAAATCTAAATACACCATCATATTTGTGGTGTCGAATCAACTGTCAAATTTCTGAATTCTAAGAAAGTGAAATTATGGGGCTTAAGGAATTTTTTAGATTCCCCCTAGATTCCTCAAAGATTCCCTCCTCCAGGTCCTCTGAAAATCTGCTGCTCAAATCAAAATTCCGACTACACCATTAGGTTTGTGTTGCTGAGAGGTGTAAGATCGACATAAAATTTGTCCAATTTGGACACTGCAAAAATTTCACCCTCCTGAGAATTTCACCCAATCATGGTTCCATCTGCAATAAATTAATTAAAAATTGTCTCGATTTCCATGTCGCGCCTTGGCCTCCGTGCACTAAGCAAATGATGGGTTTATATAAATTTTTAGTGGGCGAATATTTCAATGAGGTCAATTGGGTGGATTGGTACAGCAAACGAATTATGAGGAGGAGGTCGGGTGGTCAAACCCCGACCCCTCCATATTAACCCAAAAAACCGTTTTAATAAACCGCATGTATATCTCTTTTAGGGGGTCGGATTCGCATTGGGCGGCCTGCCCCTTATCTCCCACAAATGGTGTTGTATTAAGTGGTTGGCGCATTGCATTGAATGGAATGGAGGTTCGAGTGGTTACGTTTATGGTCACTGTTTATATGGCGCGGATTTTGGTTTGGTTGCCACCACATGGGGTCGCCTGATGGGGGCCGGCCCACGTGGGCCAGGCGGGTTTGATCCCTGCTATCCTCACAGAAGGGGTGTGGGCCGGGTCCACCAGAGGTGGCCCGCCCACCCCAAATAATATTATGGTTATTAAAACATGTGGTTGGGTTTGGGTGGACCGGAGGGGGTCACGGCCTATCGGCCAATTTTAATTTAAAATTTTTATATGTTGGTTGGGGGGGTGGCAGGGTTGGTGGCCCACCACCCCAAAAATATATATTTTTTTATTTTTTATTAAAATAAGGGTGTTTTTCAAATCTTTAGAAAATAAGGGATATTGGGCAATTTAACAAGGCCACAATTTGGACCGCTTTCGAGAGCTAGGTTTCATGCCCCAGGGTCAGTCAAATTGTAGGACACTTAAACCTGGCCCACAGTCCAACTTTGATGAAAACTTTGACTAGCTCATTCTCCATCATACGAGCTCAGATTGACGAACCATTCGTACTGTTGCGATCAGGACGACAAGATCTACACTCTGGTCCTAGTTCGAGAGTATTATGATCACTTTGAGTTTTGAGCTTCCATAAACCCTCTTTGTCCTGTGTGTGTCCCTAGAGCCACCTAGATCAATCCTCCCCACTAAGGAGCTTTTGGTCCTCCAAAAGCATAGAAAAATAACCTGCAACTTCGCTGTACCCTGTCAACATCACAAGCCTCTTGAAAGGCCTTGCTTCCATCTCCTTCACCTTTGTTCTTCGGAGCCTTAAGTGATGACCCGACACCTGCAATCTCTGCAACCTATAGTACATTGTTTTGCAAATTACATGCTTGACTTTTATGACCAGCTAATGACCCAAGCATCCCACACTTGCCACGAGTTTATAACACATACTCGGTGGTCAAGTTTACATCGAATGGACACAATACCCCAGCTACGACAACAAGGTCAACATATCATTGTTGCTTCAACAAGTGATGTAAAACACATGATCACTGCAACACATTATTTACAAAAATAAGGCCAAACACCATTTTCGCTTTGACAAGTGATGGAAACACCATCACTTTCACAGTTTATCATGCAACACAAAACAAGACCAGACATCATTGTTGCTTAACAAGTGATGGAAAACACATCATCACTTTTACAGTTTAAAATGCAACAAATGATTTACAAAAGCACGACCATGAAATGCTAACATATCTAGAAACCATTTTTCACTTATCACTGTGAATGGGTCATTCCCCTGTGGTGGTTTTTCTTGTTGAACAATCGTTTCACCTGGTTCATGCATCGACACTTTGTCTTTAAGGCGTTGCTCTGGATGGAGCCTCCAACAAGTGGCTCATTTATGGCCACTTCTGTCGCAATGACTGCAATAGGTCTTCTTCCTCCAGATATTCTTAACATGTTTCTTTACCTATTGTTTCATGTCTCATCCTTTTGTGTGCTGCCATTCTTTTCCAACACTTAGAAAATGTATGGTTATGTAATCCACAAAAGGTACATGTTTTTCGATGTCTTGATTTATGTTCATCTTTAACAACATGATTATAATTGAAATGAACATTCGAATGTTGAGAGTGGTTATACCTTTCCTTGCCATCTCTGGTGTAAGTATGGCTATGAGAGCTTGCCTTAGCTCTTTCCCTGCGATGGCCACTACCATGGGATGATGGGGATGTGTTCCCATCATTCTCTTTCCTCGACAATTTTAACAATGTCTCGGAAACATATGACACCTTCGAGCATTCTCCTTCGGTGTATCTCAAGCCTGCAAATTAAGGTCTCTGCACAACCTCCAATGGTTGAGTTATGCCTTGGTTATTAGCACCAAGTTCTTTTTCCTCCTCGTGCCTCGTCCTAGTAAGGAGCCTCATGTTTGTCCCTGTAATTGGGATCTCCACATCTCCAATAGAAATCATACTGTGTGACGATGGAACCAAAAGGAAATCAACATCTTTTACCTCCTCTGTCGATTTGGAAAGAACTGATGATGGCTTCTCATCATCTGTTGTTGGTGGTTCACTAGCTGTCTCGGCGCATTTCCCAACTTCCTTTTTGACATACCCAAGTCCCGCCTGACGGGGTAATTCCTCTACTTTGATGGGGTTGACAATGCCTTGGCCATTAATGCCCAAGCCTTTTTCTTCATACCCCATTCTTTTTAACAGTTTGGAGCCAATTCCTGTGGTATGATTTTCAAAAATAGCAAAATCATCATCAGGACACATACATGAATTCAGAGAATTACATTTTACCTCGCATGGGTCACGCTACAGCTTTTCCAAGGCCTCGTCCTTTGCTTGCAATTGTCGTAGCAAACTATGTTTCTCCTCCTTCACTTCATGTAGAAGCATCTTCAATTCAGCGTTATCTGTTTGAAGACTTTGGTTGTTATGCTTCAGTTCTTCCAGGGCCTCTTCCATTGCTTGCAACTGATGCTGCAATCGCTCCTTTTCCTCTGTCTCTTTTTGTAGAGCTACATACATTATTTCCACCCTCTGGGAAATTTTGAGCATGGTCTCGTACAATGCTTTTTCATTCTCTGTCGCTGCACGTTCCATCGTTCACACTTGCAATTCACATCCACGCAAAGACTGCTCTAATACCACTTGATCCGGGTCCGGGTGTGACAAAGGACCCTTCCAAGACCTTTTACTTTTGTGATGTGTTAAACTGCATTTAAAAGAACATAAATGAATACATCTGCATGTTGTAAAGAAGAGGAACATGACATTTATCAGCGCGTGAAAACATAAGTTGTTGATAACGGAGTTCGTCCAGAAGGGACTACGTCTCTGGGCCCCAATATCAAGATGGTGTAGGCCGCTGCATTAAGTGCTGTCAATAGTGATGATGTACATAAGAGGTGACATCGCTCATACAAGTAAAATGCCCTCACGCAGGAGTGGCTGCAAGAGATGTTCCACTGCAGGAACTCTCATTCAAAAAGGACCCCTATCAGTATGACCTAAACTAATGTATGATGATCATGAACATCCTACCAACAGGGCATAACAGGGATCTCAATGCAAATATACATGGCAACAACATGAATATCCCATCAACATGACAACAAAGGGATCTCAAATAAAACATGACGAATCATGACAACAATTACATCCCACAAATGATTCTACATCACATCAAGTAGGAATCATGGAAATAAGAAACAAGATCCCACATCAAACATCAAACAGGAATATGTGCAGCACAATGCATAGCAAAAGAAGTACATGAACACATTGCATATACCTCACATCCTAGGGCCATCTGAAGAAAAGGATGTCAAACTGCTAAAGCTGGTCGTACTATCAATCTCGCGGCGTCGAATCTCATGGAATGACTGCTCGCATGTCGAATGCTGACACCTGCACTCTACTTAGAAAAGTGGCCGAAAAATGAAATGAGAAAATGGAAAATCTGAATACACCATCAGATTTGTGGCATCCAATCGACTGTCAAATTTCTGAATTATGAGAAAGTGAAATTCTGAGGCTCGAGGAATCTTTTAGATTCCCCCTAGATTCCTCAAAGATTCCCTCCATTGGGTCCTCTGAAAATATGCTGCTCAGATCAAAATTCTGACTATGGTATCAGGTTCGTGTCGCTGAGAGGTGTAAGATTGACATAAAATTTGTCCAATTTGGACACTACAAAAATTTCACCCTCTTGAGAATTTCGCCCAATCATGGTTCCATCTGCAATAAATTAATTAAAAATTGTCTCAATTTCCATTCCGCACCTTGGCCTCCATGCACTGAGCAAATGATGGGTTTATATAAATTTTTAGTGGGCGAATATTTCAATGAGGTCATTTGGGTGGATTGGTAAAGCAAACGAATTATGAGGAGGAGGTCGGGTGGTCAAACCACGACCCCTCCATATTAACCCCAAAAACCGTTTTAATAAACCGCATGTATATTTTTTTTAGGGGGTCAAGTCCGCATTTGGCAGACCACCCCTTATCTCCCGCAGATGGCGTTGTATTAAGTGGTTGGCGCATTGCATTGAATGGAATGGAGGTTCGAGTGGTTACGTTTATGGTGACTGTTTATATGGCGCGGATTTTGGTTTGGTTGCCACCACATGGGGCCGCCCAGTGGGGACCGACCCACGTGTGCCGGGCTGGTTCGATCCCTGCCGGCCTCACATCAAATGGCACATATATATGTAGTGGTGCGGTTGAGGGGGTGTGGGTCAGGTCCACCGGAGGTGGCCCGCCCACCCCAAATAATATTATGGTTATTACAACGTGGGGTTGGGTTTGGCTGGACCGATGGGGGTCATGGTCCGTCGACCAATTTTAATTTAAAATTTTTATATGTTGGTTGGGGGGGTGGTGGGTTTGGTGGCCCACCGCCCCAAAAATATATGTTTTTTTTTTTTTTTATTAAAATAAGGGTGTTTTTCAAATCTTTAGAAAATAATGGATATTGGGCAATTTAATGAGGCCACAATTTCAACTGCTTTCGGGAGCTAGGTTTCATACCCCGGGGTCAGTCAAATTGTAGGACACTTAAACCTGGCCCACAACAAACTTTGACTGGCTCGTTCTCCCTCATACGAGCTCGGATTGACGAACCGTTAGCACTGTTGCGATCAAGACAACGAGATCTATGCTTTGGTCTTGGTTTGAGAGCATTCTGATCACTTTGATTTTGATCTTCCATAAACCCTCTTTGTGCTGTGTTTGTCCCTAGAGCCACCTGGATCAAGAACAATGCTCACTAAGAGGGAGTGTTGATTTGGGGTAGCATCCGATGTGCTCTAGCCATGAAAATTGGCGGAGAGGCTAAATCACATGATATCTCTAAGACCCAGAAATGGTTTGGGCAGATTCTACCTAGTTTAGGAGATATTAAAATAATTAATATTTGTAATGGAGTTCTTAAGTCTAACCTTAGGAAAAATAAAATATTAATGGGTATTAATGTAAAACTAGGTTAGAAGGTTCCAAAATACCTGGATCAAGACAAATCTAATCTTAGCCGTTGATTAGAGATGTAATCTCGACCGTTGAAGGACCAACAGGAAAAGTATAAGAGGAGGCTTGAGGGTCAGTTGGAGAATACACCAGAGTGATGAGTCGTTCAATTTTCTCGAGCGGGGTTTGCTAAGAGAAATTGAATCAATGATCAATTGCAGTGAAGGGTAGTGAGTACGAGGCAGAGATAGTGTCGAGAGACCAGCACAGAAGCAGAGAGAGGCAAATGTAGAGCCAGAGGGAGCCACGCAGAGCCCAGTAGACACAGCGCAAAGGACAGAAGGGCTTGTGTCATCCACGCAAAGGTTGCAGGAGTGACGCAGAGGGCCGTAGAGGCTGCACAGTGCCTCAGAGAGCTGATGTATAGGGTTCTGGGCTAACGCTGAGGCCAGGTGGGCTAACGCTGAACTTTAGAGGTTGTTGGAGAGGGTTTTGTGGGACAGATTTTTTGAATATCTGGTTCCGAATAGAGAGGTATTACTGCTAGATTATTTTCTTTGTCGGGTGAGCCGGTTTGGCACCCAGTTGTACTCAAGGAAAGACTGCATAATAAAATAACCCTCAGAATTGTTTCACCGGTTTTCCCGCATTGGGTTTTTCCGAGGATGAGTTGTCCAAAAATAACGATGTCACTTGTGTGTTTTCTATTTCTTTCATTTGTTGATCTGTAGATCGTTGAGATTGTATTGTGTTTATTTCGATATTTATATGTTTAAATAACTTGTTCATAATTAACAAGTAGGAGAAATAAACCAGAGAATACAGATAAAATTTCTAACAGGTAATACTTAGAAATTTCAGCAGCCTTCTCAAAGAACTATTGAAAACTCCCTCTTTCCTTTTTCTTGGTTGCTGCTCAGATACTCGCATTCCCTTCTGGAGTGAGAAGATCTGCTCACAACTACTTTCAATCTGCAAGGAAAATCGAACTTCTGAGACTAAAAGTTCCCAGAGGAAAAATTTCCCTCAACTATGTGTGCTTCTCTCTCTTCCACCTGACGTTGGCTCTGCTATAGCAAACTGCTGCAAAACCCTCTACGTCCAGCTAGAGATTTGTCCAATGAAAAATCCAAGTTGCTCCCTCTGCCTCTAGAATTACTTGATCTGGAAAATCGAATTTTTTTGCTCTGAAAAATCGAGTTTCCTCAAGTAACTTGGCCTCCTGGCAAAAGACTATGCTACTCCTCAGAATTTCGGCCTACAACTCTTATTGAACAACGAAATTCCTTCTTTCGCCTATGAGCTCTCGACTTATCAACCGCACTTTAATACCATGTGAAAATTCCACAAACCAGAATCCTATTGTAGCAACTGGAAATTATTCTCCTAATGGTTAATTTTATTTAACAACTTATTTGCTATTTGCTACGAAAAATACTAAATAAATCACATTGCAACCCTCACAGATAAAATATTGCAGAAAAATAATGCGCTGGAAACTGAGAATGCTAGCACACACATAAAATATGAGACAATTGTTTTTGGACAAATGTCCCTGGAAAAACCCAACTTGGGAAAATCAGTGCAACAATGAGGGTTTTATTATTATGTAGTAGTGAAAATATGAGTACAATTTGGATGCTTGGACAAATGTCCCTGGAAAAACCCAACTTGGGAAAATCAGTGCAACAATGAGGGTTTTATTATTATGTAGTAGTGAAAATATGAGTACAATTTGGATGCTTGGAACTAGCAATCCACAACAAGAAAATATGGGAAAAATTATTGAAGGGAATTTACCCTTCCTCCACAAGCAATCCCAACACTACTTGCCTACAGAAAACTCGGCCCTCTGAAGCTTCTATGTCACCCTCTGCGCTGCACTGCACAGTCACTATGAATTCTTGCCTCTGATTAGTCTCTGATGAATTTGTTTTGCCTTCTGCTGTTGAGAATTTCGCCTCTCTGACCCTCTGGATCCTCTGCCTGGCCTCTGGATCTGAGAACGATTTTCTCTCCAGCAAATTGAACTGCCCTCTCTGAAGCTACTACACAGATCTTTGCGCTGCCTCACTGGGATAACTTGGCCCTCTTGCTACTGCCTCTTCGGATCTGGAAAACTTCCTCCGGATCATTGTCCCTGCCCCTCACTCACTGCTTCGATCTCTGGCTCTCTTCGGTAACTTGTTGGAAAATCAAAGTAGTTATATTAGGGTTTGATTCTCCTTTCTTCATAATTACTTGTGAGTGTGTTGAATTCTTTTACTTCTTTATTATCTTATCTTTCATCAAGCAATTACCATATTATGTGTGTATGAAAATCACAAAATAACAAGATATAGGCACTATGCCAGGGCAAAACCCCCCTCGAGGGGAACACCTAGTCAACATAATTCTTCCTTTCAATAGTATTATTTGAGACTCTTTACCCTAGACAAGGACCAGACCTTCCCTCCACACTAGGTCAGCCTCCCAGATCTTCGACCCCTTTCCAGCAACTTCGATTAGGAAGCAGCGTTCGACATCAAGTAGCTTCTGACAACAGTGAAACTTGGAATACTTCGATCTCCGAAACTAGGGCATGAAACAGAGAGAGAGAGGCACCAAAGGTTCGATTTTCTTCTTCTCCTTAAACATCCCAAACTCACACTTCCTTTGGCTTCCTAGCAACAGACTTCGCACTTCTCCAGCTACTCTTGAGATATCAAACTAGCTTGATGTGTGATGCTCCAAATGACTCCGACTAGCTTGTATTTATAGGCTTCTTGTGGGTCAAATTAGGGTCCTTAGGCCGACTTGATCTCTTCTAGGCTGTTAGTGTGGAGGATACATAAATCATATTTGACTCAATGCTTAACCTTTTTACATGATTCAAAAGCCCAAGAAGGGTCTCTTTGAATGTACAATGACTCTATAAACTCAATATTAATCCTAGGAGATCACAATGGGGACATTGACTAATATAATGATGACCCAAGCATGAAACCCATGCTTTAATAAGTCATTGTTACAATAATAAAGACTATTTTCTTTATTCTTTTGACAAGTATATTTCATGATGACTCAAGTACATTAATGAAGATGAACATAGTTACATTTTCCAACACAACTGACTGCAACTACTCTGGAAATCGATTTGCCAAGAAATCGAACTGCTCAAGTGTCTTCTTCATCACCACATCGACCTCCTCTTATAATCCATTGTTGGAGCACCAACGACCAAGATTAAAACATAATCGATGACTAGGATCATCTCTGGATAGGTCCGTGTGAGTTTCTAGATGATTCTCACCTTATCTCAATTAATATTGATTAATTAACCATATTCCCTAAGTTTAGACTTAGGAAATATTTAAAAATTGGTTAATAATCTAATTGAGACACTTCTAGGCAAAATTTCTACAAACGATTTATGGGTTTTGGAGATCTCATGTATTCAAGCCTCTCCACCAAATTTCGTGTCTAGAACACATCCGATGCTACACAAACTAACATTTTCCATAGGGTCTGCTTTTAGCAATACTGTGTGGCAAGGAATTAAATTTTATAAATCCCAATATCAAAAGGGGCCCACTCATATACTTTGTGAAAGCCATAAATTTTTTTAAGGGGGGCATGCTTTAATTCAAAGCCCATGACAATGTTATAAGGAGCCATGAGCGAAGCTTTGGGCCAATTATTGAACAAAATCCCCAAACTATTTGTTTTTGGCAGAGGATTAATTTTGTGACGACATTTTTCTTATTGTGAAGGGTCGATCATTTATTTGCAGGAGCATTGATTGAAATTCAAAGGAGAAATTGTTGTGCTAGGTCTAGTACAATTGGCAGGAACGTGAAGTTATGATCTCGTCAGAAGTTCGATTACTCTTGAAGGAGGCCGCATGTCATCTCCAGAATTTGAAGTTCCATCAATCTATCATTTCCAAAACCCTGTCAATCAAAAATCAAACCAAATCTTAAGGGGAGACAGAGGTCGAGTTCTCCTGGAAGAAGGCAATTATCTATGGAGTCGAATCCCATTCATCAAATCATTATCATTACTAGGAACATGTACCATTTATTGTTGGATGTGGGTTCTGTGGAAAACTTTGATCACTGTGGGTCGAGTTAGCATAAGTGTCAGAGGTGAAAATACCATTGTTTTCAATCTAGAGCCCAAGAATTTTACTCCCTACTTGTTGTGCCAGTACTCAGTGATTCTGGAAGCAGTTAGAGTGGGTCATTTAAAATAGCATGGGAATTCCTACTTGAGGAATGCACTGCTGAAATGACATTGGAATCTGGCCAATACCCTAAGGAACTTCTTACTGATATACCCGGTTTTATCTACTTGAGGTACCACTGTCATTTTAGTTTGAATTCACATTCCCCACTTTATAAATTGATAGCAACAAAATTTGCATTTTTGCATACATTATAATTTAGTTTACAACATTCTGGAGTATTATTGTATCAAGGAAAAATTCACTGTGTGAAAAATAAACATACAACAGTGAAAAGACAAATTGCTTGATAAACCTCCCGAAAAAAACAATGGCCTCATCATCATAGATGTTCTTGTCATCATGGAGGAACTCACAAAACTTCTAAAGAAATTGAAAAAATTAAACAGTGTAGAAGCTAGTTCCTTTAAAAACCATTCACCCAAATAGAACAACAGACCCTTCTCCAAGAAGGTGCATAATTTGCTCCAACAAAGGTATTCAGGGGACTCAAAAAGGAAAAAAACGTGGGGAATTGGTTTTTCATACTTGGGTCAGACTTAAAGGCTAGAAGATCAGGAGATGACCTCACATTGGAAGAGCTGGAATCCTATCTTTCCAAGGTGGATCAATCTAATTAGAGTTTAAATTGGGCTTTGGAGCCAACTATGCTTGCATTGGTACAAGCCAGATTCTTGGAGCATCCGGGTGAAAAATCCAAACTCAATATCGCATCATGTTTTAGCGATATTTTGAGGATAGTAGCACCCTTCTCTCCCTATAATGATGACATCATGAAGAGGGTATTTCAATTGATTGTAGAGTGTTATTTAAGATTGTATGACACCCAGAGCTCAAACTTTGATAGAAGGCTTGCAATCTTAGACACCATGGCCAAAATAAGATCCTACATAGTCATGCTTGATCTAGAGCAGGATGATCTGATCCTTCATATGTGTCAATTCTTCTTCACCAACACCAGAGAGAATCACCCTAAGGAAGTAAAATCCAACATGTAAGATATCTTATCTTCATTATTAGTTGAAGGTGACATCATTCGCAAACAACTGCAGACCAAATTGTTAGCCATTTGGAGGGAGACACAGGTTGTCTCACGAGTTTCCTGTGAGCTAGCCAAAGGGGTGGTTGAGCAAAACATGAGGTTCTTTAGAAGATAACTAACCTAGGAAGAGTTGCAGAAGATTTGTGGTGACCAACCATGCAGCAAGAATGAGATGAGGAGAAAGGGGCTTTGCTTCATCTGCAAGGAACCTGACCACTTGTGCATGAGTGACACCAAGGAGATGACAGGTGTAGAACAGGAGGAGATTCCTTCTAAATTTCAAGATTAGGATTCTTCTTTTATAGTTGAGTTCATGGGTTCTTACGAGGACACCTCTGAGGAGCATGGGTAGTCATGGGGAGTTGTTGACAACAACTTAGAGATGCAACCATGTTTGGTAGAGGATATTGATGAGAAATAACTTGTTACCATTCATCATGAGCAACACATAGTGGAGCACAATGCACATGATGGACCATCTTTGGAGAGTCAACTAGTGGCTCATGTTGAGCCCATGATGAAGGAGGATGAGCATACATCCTTGGGGCCAACCATTGATGACGAGCAGGAAGATGTACAAACAACCACCAGGGAGGTAGTATTTGCAAACATTGTTCATCAGTAGGCGTTGGGACTGACAGGACAGTTTTGCAAGTGACGAGAGGACCGATGGAGCATGGAGTTTCCGGTCAGATGAGGGAGGCTCAATTGGAGATAGTGGTGCATCAATCTTTGGGTCTACGCATTGACGAGGTGTAGGTAGATGCAGTGGCATCTAGCAAAGTTGTAGTATTTCTAGGCAGTAGTTCTCTCCACAAGTACATAGATAGGGTGTGCAACACGGGTTGCCCACTCATAGGGAGAGAGGCAAGGATTCATACGCATATTTGTTTGATTGGTTGGGCATAGCTACATGAGTTGAGAATGGCACAACACAGTGAACTCATGCCATATAGAGGTGCACATGCATCCGATCCTTCCCATGGGATGGATTGGCGGGACATCATGAGTTGGTATCTTGTTGGTAGCATGGTATTCTCAATTAGGAGCATAGTGCAGTAGGGACCCTTAGACATGAGGAGTAGCTCCGGTTGGCGGTGGGAGGTAGGCCAACAACTTCCCAGCATTTCAGGCTTGCATCTACATAATGGGTCTGACCTTGGCCTATGTCAAGGGTTGGATTGGAGAGAGATAATGAGTTGGTACACAGTTGATGGAAGAACATACATAGCCGGAGCTATAGCACAGTAGGAGCCATGGAGCATTGATGCTTGTTACTGGTGGCATTGGGATCTAGGAGGATTTCTTGATGACAGGTTCGGTTAAAGATTGGTTTGGGATCTAGTGTAATATCCCGTTTCAGAGATTTTCCCCAAAACCCCAGTAAACTCCAACCAAATACGCACAAATAATATAATAATCGGGAAACTCACAATGATAAAAATAACAGTGGTGTAACATATAATAATATAAGCATGAAATATAAGCAGATACTTGAGAAATGCAGAGAGAAATGCTAAGCCATTTTATTATATTGAGTAATAGAATGAGTACAGAAGGTGATCAGAAGGATGGCACCTTGAATTGCCCTAGGCAAGTGAAGAAATACACTCAGAATAACAAAGGAATGACCTTTGCGTGGATGTTGCTGGGAAAACTGTCGTGCTGCTGCTACCATTGGAAATCAAATGAATATTTGGGATTGTTTTCCTCCTCAGAAAATGTTGAAACTTTGGAATCCATCCCTACTCAGAAAACCCATAAAAACCCAGAAAGATTTTCTGAAATGGCCAACCCTTGAAAATCGCCCCCTTGGGGAATCACGCAATCCCTCAAAGCCCTGTGCTTCCACTGAGTAGAATCCTCCAAAATACTGCCTGAAACTCTGCCAAACCACTTCGATATGCAAGAGTTGATCCCTTGCTCAATATCCCAGCTCAACTCCACAAATTCTCAATCCGGAACTGCTCCCAGAAGAACTGCGTCCCTCTCTCTCAAGACTGCGTAGTCTTCCAATACTCAGCTCCACCTCAATGCCAAAGATCAAAACTACTGCAAAAAGACTACTGAAAATACCTTGCCCGAGTAGGCACTCGAAGTCCCCCGGGGCTAAGGGTGAGATCTCCGAATGGAGACACTTAGTGCATTAAACAGTGTTGCAGACAGGCTAAACAGCCAGCATGCTCCAAGTCGAAGTGACTAGCTCAAATGCTCATAACTGAATGCCAAAATGAGAAGGCTCCTCTCTTCTTTATAGCATTGGCCTCTCTCAATCCCAATGCTCACTTCCTCCAATGTAATCTCCTCTTGCCACGTGTTCCTTTTCCCATCTGTGCAGTCCTTCCAAGTGTCTGTGTGGGTCCCATCTCTGCGTGGTCCTTGGGCCTCCTTGGCTCCCCTTTAAGTCACAACGTTGTGCTACTAGGAAGTGACTTTTATTCTAAAAGTGAGCTATGTCCCCTTTTCCTCACCTTTTTTATTTACAAATAAGTATAGAAGGCAAAATTGAGCAAAATCGAATATTCCAATTAGCCATAGCTAATTAGGAATATTACAGTCTCCCCCGGCAAAATTTTGCTTGTTCTCAAGCAACTGAAGTGATGGATGCTGCAAAATTTTCTCACTTTCCCAAGTGGCATCCTCATCCGACAAGTTCTTCCACCTCACCAAAAATTCCCAGACCGTCCTGCTCCGCAGTTGCCTCTCCCTGGAATCAATAATAGCCTCTAGTTGTAACACCAAATGCCCCTCATCATCTGTGGTTGGTAGCTCCTCTGTCACTGTCACATGCTGCCCCAATGCCTTCTTCAGGCATGATACATGAAAAATATTATGAATCTTGCTGCCTTGGGGAAACTCCAACTCATATGCAACTTGTCCAATCCTGCGTATCACCTTGTATGGCCCATTAAAGCAGGGCTTGAGCTTCTCAGCCCCCTTCTGCTTCAGTGATGACTGTCGGTATGGCTGTAATCGTAGGTAGACCAGGTCCCCTACCTCAAACTGTCTCTCCACCCGACCCCTGTCAGCATACAACTTCTACTGGTTCTGTGTTGTAGCCATATTATCCTTGAGAGCTCGAAGAATATCTTGACTCTCTTGGATCCAAATCTTGGCTCTTGGAGCCTTGCTAGCACCAAACATCACGTCAGCAAAAGATAAGGGATGATATCCATACAAAGCATAAAATGGTGACATACCAATGGACATGTGATGTGTAGTGTTGTAGCAGTACTTCCCCAGATGTAGCCACTTCAGCCATGCTCGCTGCTGCCCACTGACATAGTTACGCAAGTAGCCCTCCAACCACTTGTTAACTATCTCCGTCTATCATCCGTCTATGGGTGATAACTGGTACTCGATGTCAACTCCATCCCCACCAATCGAAAAATCTCCTACCAAAATCCGCTCATGAAACGGATGTCCCTGTCACTGATGATGGTCTTAGGAAGACCATGTAGCCTAAAGACCTCTCTGAAGAACAGCTCGACCACCTGTGCTACTGTGTATTGTGCGGATATGGCAAAAAAATGTGTGTACTTTGTCAATCGATCAACAACGACAAAGATACAATCCTTGCCCTGTACCATGGGCAACCCCGTGATGAAGTCCATCAAAATACTCTCCCATTTCCCCTCCAGAATGGGAAGAGGCTGCAATAATCCTGTGGGTTGGCTCATCTCCCCTTTGTTCCTCTGGCAAACATCGCACTCCTGGACATGCTGGAGTACGTCCTCCTTGAGGCCCTTCCATGAGAACCTCTCTCTAATGGCCCTGTAGGTTTTGGTAAACCCCTGATGGCCAGCCAATGGTGAATCATGTGATGCCTGAAGTATCTTCTTCTTGAGCTGAGATCCCTCAGTCAAGAAGATCCGGTCCCTGTAGTAGATGATCTCATCTATCACCCTATACCTGTCATCCGCCACCTGCCCATCTAGAACCTCACATGCAAATCTGTCCTTGGAGTACTCTACTGAGAGTCCAGCCCTCCAGTCTGCGTCAAAGCTCATAAGAGACAACGTGGCTAGTCTACATGAAAGAGCATCTGCTACCACGTTGTTCTTACCCTTGACATACTCAATGTCAAATTCATATGCTTGGATCTCACTGATCCACTTCTGCTACCTCTCCTGTAGCTATTTCTGCTCCAAAAAGAACCTGAGGCTATTGTGATCAATCCTCACCCTGAACCTGTTACCCACTAAATACTGCCGGAACCTGGCCAATGCATGTATAATGGCCAGCATATCCTTGTCGTATATAGGATACAACCTCTCGTGCGGAAGGAGCTTCCGGCTCTCAAAGGCTATAGGGTGACCTCCCTGTGTCAACACTGCGCCGATCCCCTCCCCCGACGCATCACACTCCAAAACAAATGGCTGCATAGAATATGGCAATGCAAGCACTGGGCAGCTGCTCATAACCTCCTTGAGCCTGTCAAAGGCTCGCTGCATTGTATTCGACCAACTGAAAACCCCCTTCCTCATCAAATCTGTCAGGGGTGCAGCAAGCTGTGAGAAACCCTTGACAAACTTCCGATAGTAAGTACAAATACCAATGAATCCTCGAAGTTCTGTCACGTTTCTCGGCTCCGGCCAATCTTTGATAGTCCTGATCTTCTCCTCGTGGACCCTCACTCCGTCCACCCCTATGATGTGTCCCAAGTATAACATCTCTGTCAACCCAAACTCACACTTGGAGAGCTTGGCATAGAACTGCTGCTCCTCCAAGATGCGCAATACTGTCTCAATGTGCTCGAGATGCTCCTCCCAAGTCTTGCTGTAAATGAGGATATCATCAAAGAATACCAACACAAACTTCCTTAAGTGACTATGGAAGATGTGATTCATACAAGACTGAAATGTGGCTGGGGCGTTGGTTAGCCCGAAGGGCATCACCAAAAACTCAAAGTGCCCATAGTGACACTTGAAGGCGGTCTTGGGATTGTCTTGCTCCCTCACGCGAATCTAATGGTACCCGGATCTCAAATCAATCTCTGAGAAGAATCGTTCTCCTCTCAAATCATCCATCAAATCATCGATCCTAGGTATGGGGTACCTGTTCTTCAGTGTCTTCTTGTGCAGGGCCTTGTAGTCAATGCACATCCTCAATGTGTCGTCCTTCTTCTTCACCAACACCACGGAAGAAGCAAAAGGACTCGTGCTCGGCCGAATGTGCCCAAGATCCAGCAACTCCTGAATGGCCCGCTCAATCTCATCCCGATAGGCCTTGGGATGCCTATAGGGGGGTAGTAATCACTACCTGTATGCCCTGCTCAAGCTCAATAGTATGCTAAACCCTCGGTTCGGTGGCTGTCTCGACAAAATCTCCCCAAACACTGTGGCATATTGGTCAAGTATGGACTGTATCTCTGGGTGCACCGTCTGCCGTGTAGTCCATGCCTCTGTTGCACGTAGCTCCACTTCCCACTCTATGTCTCCCTTCCGGAAGACTGCTCCATCCGACGAGCCGAAACAGTCTGAGGCGGATATGTGTGCTATCCCCATATCTTCTCATGCCTCCCTGTATTCTCATCATCCCACTCCATCTCTAGGGTCTTCCAATCTGTCGTGACCTTCCCTAGAGTGATGAGCCACTGAACACCCAATTTCATGTTGGTGTCCGGAATATCGACCATGAAAAAGTGGTTAGTCAATGTGTAAGTGCCCATTGTCACGGATGACTCTGGTACATAACGAGCACACACCATGGCCTGATCTCCTGGGACCAAAATTGAAAACCCATCGAAGCTCTCTATATGTATACCTCTCCGCTCAACCATCTATGCATCGATGAAGTTGTGGGTTGCCCCACTGTCAACCAAAACTGAGACTCGCTGGCCACGTACTATCCCTCGTACACGCAACATCAAATACTTGGGAACTCCTCGCAATGTTGCAAGGGCCCCTCCGGTAGGTGCAAAAGTTGCACCACCAGCTGTTGGTAGTGGAGGTGGCAAGGGATCCCGCGCTGCATGGCTACATCCTGCTTCCACATCATCCTCCTCATCCTCTTCCCCACTGCTCTCGGAGAAGACCTCAATAAAATGTGCTTTGCCAGGGGCACATCTATGCCCTGGTGCCCATGGCTCCTGACAGGTGAAGCACAACCGCTTCTTCTTCAACTCCCTCATGGCATCATCATCAATCTGTACTCGTCTTGGATTCCCCTTTGGAGGCGGAATCCTTACATCCTTCCCCTTAAGCTGGAAAGCCTTTCTCTGGCAGTAAGGTGTCCGGGTCTTGGGTAAGGCATCCTGTAAGTCCCGGGTCATGCTGATAGCATCCTGGAGTGTGGCTGGTCTGGTGGATCTGACTAGACGTCGAAGTGGCTCTGCTAACCCCTCAACGTACATGTAGATCCTCCGTGCCATGGACAGATCTGGGACCATCACTGAAACCCTCAAGAAGTCTGCAATGTAGGTCTCTGGGCTCCCAGTCTGCTTGAGCCTCGTCGGCTCAACAAAGTGTTGTTCCGGATCCCTCTGGTCAAACTTCTCCATCAATCTTTGGGTGAACTCGGCATATGTCGTCACTGTGGAATGTCTAAGTGTAACCATCCCATGGAACCACCAATCCTGGGCCTCACCAGCCAAATGTAATGTCGCCACCTTGATGGCCTCTGCCTTCGACATCTGGTTAAGCTAGAAATAGATGTCCAGCTTCTCCACCCAAGACCTTGCTGAACTGTTTGATGAACCATCAAATGTAGGCAAGTGGAATCTGCTAGTTGTGCGGTAGGTGTCTCCATCTTGATAATGCTGGTGTCCTCTGTGATGGTCACGGGGTTTACTATCCCGCTGGAGCTGAACAAAGTCTCTGAATGAGAGAGCATCCCTGAACTCTTGCCTATAGGCCAGGTACTCTGCAAAGTAATCGCCCATATGACCGGGCTCCGCCTCCTGCTGGGCTCCGGCCCCCGTGTTTGCTCCTAAGAAAGTGGACATGGTAGAGCGTGTAGGGGCATGCGAGGCCACCTGCTGCGTAGTATCACGCTGTCTGGAAAATGGTGGGATGCACCCGATCCCTCACCAACCTGGAAGACCCATGGGCTCTCATGCTGTCTAACCTCTATTGCTGTGAATCTCTGCCCCATCACCTTGATCTGTCTCGACAGATCCTGCACTGATTTGAGGAGCATGTCCGCAAATCCCTTCCCATCATCATCTGCCATTGGATCGTCTTGCTCTGCTTTCACCACAGGCTCCTCCTGTTCCACTGGAACATAGTCTCCCTCTCTGTAGGTGTTCTCCAACCTACACCCAATGTCTCTATATCTCCTACCTCTGTAACAGATGTAAGGTTTCTCCCCTGGTGTCATAGATTGCTAGCTCCACAGGCTGAGCCAGATCTATGCTCTAATACCACTGTAATATCCCATTTCAGATATTTTCCCCAAAACCCCAGTAAACTCCAACCAAATACGCACAAATAATATAATAACCGGGAAACTAACAATGATAAGAATAACAGTGGTGTAACATATAATAATATAAGCACGAAATATAAGCAGATACTCGGGAAATGCAGAGAGAAATGCTAAGCCATTTTATTATACTAAGTAATAGAATGAGTATAGAAGGTGATCAGAAGGATAGCACCTCGACTTGAACTAGCCAAGTGAAGAAATACACTCACAATAACAAAGGAATGGCCTCTGCGTGGATGTTGCTGGGAAAATTGTCGTGCTGCTGCTACCGCTGGAAATCAAATGAATATTTGGGATTGTTCCCCTCCTCAGAAAATGTTGAAACTCTAGAATCCACCCCTACTAAAAAAACCCAGAAAAACCCAGAAAGATTTTCTAAAATGGCCAACCCTTGAAAATCGCCCCCTTGGGGAATCACGCAATCCCTCAAAGCCTAGCACTGCCACTGAGTAGAATCCTCCAAAATACTACCTAAAACTCTGCCAAACCACTCTGATATGCAAGAGCTGATCCCTTGCTCAATATCCCAGCTCAACTCCTCCACAAATTCTCAATTCGGAACTGCTCCCAGAAGAACTGCGTCCCTCTCTCTCAAGGCTGCGCAATCTTCCAATACCAAGCTCCACCTCAATGCTAAAGATCAAAACTACTGCAAAAATACTGCTAAAAATACCTTGCCCGAGTAGGCGCTCGAAGTCCCCTGGCCTAAGGGTGAGATCTCCGAACGGAGACACTCAGTGCACTAAACAGTGCTGTAGACAGGCTAAACAGCCAATGTGCTCCAAGTCGAAGTGACTAGCTAAAATGCTCATAACTGAATGCCAAAATGAGGAGGCTCCTCTCTCTTTATAGCATTGGCCTCTCTCAATCCCAGTGCTCACTTCCTCCAACGTAATCTCCTCTTGCCACGTGTTCCTTTTTCCATCTATGCAGTCCCTCCAATTGTCTGTGTGGGTCCCATCTCTGCGTGGTCCTTTGGCCCCCTTGGCTCCCCTTTAAGTCACAACGTTGTGCTACTAGGAAGTGAATTTTATTCTAAAAGTGAGTTATGTCCCCTTTTCCTCACCTTTTTTATTTACAAATAACTATAGAAGGCAAAATTGAGCAAAATCGAATATTCCAATTAGCCATAGCTAATTAGGAATATTACATCTAGGCATTGAGGGGTCCATTCATGGTGGGTTGACATAGAGGCATAGCATCACCCAGTGGTTTGTATGGGATACGAGCATTGGGTCTTAGTTGCATTGGGCCACCAGACTGGTCCACAGGTTTGGATTGCTTGAGGGCAAGCAATCTTGGGGCGGGAGGATTTGTGATGTTCCTTTTTTTGGTGTTTCTTATGGCATGGTTAGGATGGCATTTCAGGGTTGGAGGCAAACAAGTCATAGGTGCAGGTTTACTACATCAGTGGGCCCATGGGATTTTGGAGATGTTTTATGGGGTCTGAAGGAGTTCACTTGCCATATTCCATCATCAGGATTGATTCCGCACAACTCGCTTCTCATTCAATTGCATTTTGACAATTATCGTAAAACAAGGTTATTATTGTGCCTAACTCAATTAATTATGCTTAAGGTGGCATTCTGAGAGGAATACTTGACAGAACACCTTAGTGTAATAGCTCGTTGGAACCAGAACGAGAAGATCTACAGGATGGGATGGTTAGAAGTGATTTTCAGTGGCCTGAGGAGGCATGGTGTTCAATTTACCATTTTCCCAGATTAAAAAGATATTTTAATTGAAATAAAAAGAGGGAAATGTGTTCAATGATTATAATAATAATACAATAGGAGGTTCTATAAGGGTTCATCAGTGCTATAAAAAGAGGAGGAGGTCATTACAGGATATCTTGGATTTGAGCATAATCTTGTGTGAGAGGTTTGAGAACCTGCTTCTCTACTTCAGTAGACCCAATACAGAAACCCTCGGGTATGTTGTTGAGTGTTGGACGAAAACCCAATGCTTCTTGAGGAGACATCATCCAGGAGTTTCATAGAGATTCAGTGATATTGGAGTGAGGACTGTTGCACTCATTTGTGTCAAAGTTCCGAGGAAGTAGATGTACACATTTTTTCAAAGGATCAAGATCGTCAGGACATCGGTTTATTGAGTCATTGTAAACCCATTCTGCATATTCCTAATGTAAATGATGCTAGTAAGACCGCGTATGTATGTAGCAACCTAGGTAAGTCTATTATTTTGGAAATTTTTTTATCCCAAGAGGTTTTTCATCTCACTGACTTGTGAAAATTTCTAACATGAAATTCTATTGCAGTAACTAATTTATTTCTCCTACATATTTTCCACAATAAGTTATTTACAAAACCCTTTAGTAAACATCAAATTAAATTCTACTGCAGTTGTCACATAATAGCATAGAGAAAAGAACAACGAAGTACAAGCACAAGAATCAATCACATCAACACAGTTGTTTTTGGACAATAGTCGTCAGAAAAACCAAATGCGGGAAAATCGGTGCAACAAATGAGGGTTTATTTATTATTCTTCAGCAATAATCTCTTTACAAGGAATGATTTCCATAACATAGAGAAACCTTTGTGAAAACACCTGAGATAATTTTTCTTCAACCTCTAGAGAAATTCTGACATCCAAGAGACCTTCCAGCCTCCACTACATCACCTCTGCATCATCTCTGCGTGAGGATTGCATCCTTTGTTGTGCTACCTCTCTGAGCTGTCCCTTTGTGCTGCTCCTCTGATGCACTACGTCCCCTCCTCCTCAGTGTTCCTTCACCCTACAACTCTCCCTCTGAAATTGAACTCTTACTTCTTGAGAATCGACTTCCCCCGGGTTACTGAGTATTTGCCTGGTGTGTCTCCAAGTGACTCTCAAGTCTTCATTTATACTTTTCTTGTTGAAATATCAATGACCGTGATCTAATATCTAATCAACGGCTAAGATTAAATTAGACTTGATCCTCGTCTCTTAGAAGATTCTCACCCATACTTACATTAAATCACTTTAATTATTTTAGTTTCCTAAGTTTTAACTTAGGCACCATTAAAAATAATTAATTATTTGAATAACATGCACTTCGGGTCGAATTTCTCCAAACGATTTTTTGGTCTTGGAGATCTCATGTGTTCCAGCCCCTCCACAAAATTTCAGAGCTAGAGCACATCCGATGCTACCCAAAAATCAACACTCCCTCTTAGCGAGGAATGTGCTCTAGCAATACTTCCCAGTAGAAGCATCACACTGATCCACGACATCTTTTCTCTGCATTGTTGATGCTCGGCTTGCCGCCTTTCATCCACTATCACTGCTGCCTCTGAACTGCAACTCACTCTTAATTACTGCACTATCTGTTTTTGCTACTGAAACGGATTCTCAATCATCCCCATCTTCTCCTTGAAATAAACAAACTTTGTTCTTCCTAGAGCCTTGGTGAGAATGTCTGCCACCTGTTCTCTTGTCGGAGTGTATCATAATTGTATTGCACCTCACTGGACACAGTCTCTGATAATGTGACACCTGATGTTAGTGTGCTTCGATCGATCATGAAAAACAGGATTCTCAGAGAGCTTGATGCAACTCTGATTATCACACAAAATATTGGTTGCTTCCATTCTTCTCTTGAATAGATTCACAAGAAACTTTCTAAGCCATATGGCTTCACACGATGCTGTGCTAGCTCCCATATATTCAGCTTCAATTGAGCTCAGAGCTATGGAATTTTGTTTCCTACTACACTAGTAGGTCATTCCTGATCTAATGTTGAAACATTACCCAGTGGTACTTTTCCGATCTACTGAACTTCCAACCCAATCTGCATCATTGAACCCACTCAGTTTGATATCATTTCCTTGGGTGTACATTAATCCATGCTCGATTGTTCCTCATATATATGTGAGAACATGCTTCACTGCTACCCAGTGTACCCTCTTCGGTTCCACCATGAACTGATTGAGGGTGTTGACAGCGTAACAAATGTTTGGCCTGGTATTGACCAGATATATTAGGGATCTGGACCCTATGAGCTGCTTGTACAAGGTGGGATCTACTTCTTTATCTTCAGACATATCAATATTCTTCCTGTTGGTAATCATTGTAGTAGCCATGGGTCTACAGTCCTACATTCTGAACCTTGGTACCACTTGCCAGACATCATTGGTCATTATGGAACTGTATTCATCTACCATAGCATCTACCCATACCTGATGTTGAACGGCCTCCTGAAAACTAGAGGGTTCTCCAACCTGAGCCACCAAAGCTTGGTATCTATCTAGTTGTCTACACTCCCTTTTCTTGTTCCTATGAGCTCCAATGAAATCCTCTACATATCGTAGTATCTATCAAAGTTCTCAGGTCGTTCTTCCACTGGTACTGGGTGGATCTATTTGCTCCTCCT
This sequence comes from Pinus tabuliformis, assembly GCA_031772625.1. Taxonomy (NCBI): domain Eukaryota; kingdom Viridiplantae; phylum Streptophyta; class Pinopsida; order Pinales; family Pinaceae; genus Pinus; species Pinus tabuliformis. Next base: position 233,200,675 of record CM062805.1, read on the forward strand.
GAGATTCCACCCATTGTGATGCTTTTGGATTCTTATGCCTTGTAGAAATATTGGTGCTGGTTTCTACTGGTTGAAGTGGCTGGACCAATGGATCATCCTTTGACTGCTCTTCAGAAGGCATTTCTCAAGATTTCCTAAAAGCTCTGTCTTCCACGAACATGACATCCTGTCATACTACGATATTTCTATTGCCTGGAAGGTAGATTCTATATGCCTTAGCATTCTTGCTATATCCCACAAGATATCCTTTTTCTGTAGTTTGATCCAACTTCTTCCTCTTTTCTTCGGGTCTATGGCAGTATGCCAAGCTCCCAAATATTTTGAAATGACTCACTTCAGGCTTCTTGCCAATGAAGACACTCTCCGGAGTAATCTTACCTAATGCCTTGTGAAGAGTCCTATTTTGAACATATACTATTGTGCTGCGTGCTTCTGCCCATAGAAATTTGGGCATATCTTGATCATACAACATTGCCCTTGTTGCTTCAACAATAGTTTTGTTCTTCCTCTCCGCCACTCCATTCTACTCCGGATTATATGGAGTTGTCCATTCTCTTTTGATGCCTTCCCTTGTGCAAAACTCAGTGAAGTCTTTATCAATATATTCTACACCATTGTCTAAGCGCAACACTTTTATCCTCTTCCTTGTCAGATTCTCAACCAGAGCTTTAAACTCTTTGAATCGATCAAAAACCTCATCCTTGGTTTTTAGAAAGTAGATCCAAGTCTTCCTGAAATGGTCATCAATGAAGGTGACGAAGTATTTGGCACTACTAAGAGATTTTGTGTACATGGGTCCGCAGATATCTGAATGTATTAATCCCAAAACACTCTTTTCCCTACAGTTACTTCTGGAATAAGCCGATTTGGCATACTTGCACAGTACGCAACCTATGCATACCTTGTATCGTTTGGTACTTAATTCTGGAACTCTTGTGATGGTTCCTATGAGAATTCTTAGACCCCATGGTGTAAGTGCCCCATCCTTCTGTGCCATAGTTCATTCAAATCTTTTTAACACTGTTGCCTATCAGTGCCATGGGAGATTCTAGCTGTAACTTATACAGTTTGTTACTTCTCACTCCAATTTGGGCCTTCTTCTTCCAACTCGGATGTTTGACATATACTTTCTTCCCAATGAAATATACATCATAGCCCTTGTTCTATAACTGAGATACAGAGAGTAAGCTCATTCCCAGTCCAATTACATGCAACACATTGGTAGCTCGAAGACGATCCACTGCTTCTGTTTGAAAAACTACAGTACCTCTTCCTACTATGGTACATTTTTCCTTATTTCCAATGGTGATTTGGAAGTTCATTTGTTCTTCTTGATATCTCGAGAAACATTCTCATATTCCCGTCATGTGCGTAGAAGCCCCGCTATCAATATATCAAACCTCAAAGGAAGCATAACTTGACAAGCGAACGACTTCTTCTTCTAGTCTGGAAGCCAACACAGAATTGTCGTGATCCATTATATTCTTCGTGCTTTCCTCTTTCTCTGGAGAACTGCGTGAGTACTTTTGAGTTGCTTCTCTAGTATCATGTTCACGACTCATTGCAGATTCTCTAATTTTGTTGCCTGATCTCAGCTCTAATACTATGTGAAAAATTCTAACATGAAATTCTACTGCAGTAATTGATTTATTTCTCCTACTTATTTTCCACGATAAGCTATTTGCAAAACTCTTTAGTAAACATCAAAGTAAATTCTACTACAATTGTCACATAATAGCATAGACAAAAGAATAGTGAAGTACAAGCACAAGAATCAATCACATCAACACAATTGTTTTTGGACAATAGTCCCTGGAAAAACCAAATGCGGGAAAACCGGTGTAGCAGATGAGGGTTTATTTATTATTCTTCAACAACAATCTCTTTACAAGGAATGATTTCCATAACATAGAGAAACCTTTGTGAAAACACCTAAGATAATTTTTCTCCAACCTTTGGAGAAATTCTGACATCCAAGAGACCCTCCAACCTCCTCTGCGTCACCTTTGCGTTATCTCTCCGTGAGGAGTACATCCTTTGCTACGCTGCCTCTCTAAGCTGTCCGTCTGATGCACTGTGTCCCCTCCTCCTTAGTCTTCGAGTGATGCTGATACCCTCCTCTTCCTTCATCTTGCAACTCTCCCTCTGAATGAAATCTTACTTCTTGAGAATCGACTTCCCTCGGGTTACTGAGTATTTTCCCGGTGTGCCTCCAAATGACTCTCAAGTCTTCGCTTATATTTTTCCTATCGAGATATCAACGACCATGATCTAATCTCTAATCAATGACTAAGATTAAATTAGACTTTATCCTCATCTCTTAGAATCTTCTCACCCATATTTACATTAATTCACTTTAATTATTTTAATTTCCTAAGTTTTAACATAGGCACCATTAAAAAAATTAATTATTTGACTAACATGCGCTCCGGGTGGAATTTCTCCAAACAATTTCTGGGTCTTGGAGATCTCATGTGTTCTAGCCCCTCCACAAAATTCAGGAGCTAGAGCACATCTGATGCTACCCAAAATCAACATGACTCATCTGTGTTTCTAAACATGGATGGTCGACAGAGTTTTTCCCTCCAACCTCACCCCAAAGCCAGGGTGGAATTTGTCGTCAAAGTCTTAGGTAAGTCCTAGTGTTTTAGTCGAGTCTTATGTAAAAGTAATTTTAGAATAATTTAAGCTCATTGGTTAAATTATTTTATTACAAATCACTCAGTCTAATGGATCATGTTGTGTCTCAAAATTGGTGTGTAATTTGAGGGTCTAGACCGAATGGGTGTTCCCCCTTTGAGGGTTGAAAATGTAATCATCTTATGTAAAAAATATTTTAGTGCACGGTGCCTCATACTTAAGACACCATGGCTAAAATATTAGAGGGTGGAAAAAAATATTTAATCCCTTCAAGTGTCAATTAATTAATTTTTTTGGCAAAAATTAAATTAATCCTAAGCCAAAAAATTAATTAATTAGAGTCAAATTTAGAGTCTTGGAGAAATTAAATTCTCTAAAAGGAAAAATTCTTGGGTGTCAAAAAAATTAATTTATGTAGGCCACCCACCAAAGGAATATTGAAAAATTCAAGAAAAATTGGACCCTTGGGCCTGGTGGTCAAGTCAAAGTTAATTATTTGAGGAAATTAGCTCAAAATAATTAATTTTGGGCTAATAAAAAATGGGTTAAATGAGAAATTCGAAAACTCCTCAAAATAAATAGTTTCAACTGCAGAGATTAAAAGATGATCAAATAGTTTTCAACGGTAGCTATTATTTTGACGAGGATCAAGCCAACTAGTTGTTATTTCTCCATTTGGAAGATTTATCTATAAATTGAGAGTCATTTGTGTCTCAAGCGATCTAGTTTTGTCTTATGTAACTTTGAAAAGCTGATGTAAATTAGTGTTCCACTGGGAACATTGAAATAATCATAATAAAGACTTTGGGGTGCAGTTCATGGTATCTTTGATCTGATGATTTGTGGTACGTGTTGGGTACGGACATTCCTAAATTGTGCTTTATAAATATTTTAATCATTATTTCATTGTAGGTGATAGGAAGATTCTATTGGTAAGTTGTGGGCTTATCTTAGGTGATCTGATTCATTGGGTGTTCTAAAGATTTGATCTTTAGAAATATATTATGTTTGCAGGTTCCCCAACTCTTGGACTCCAAGTTCACAAACTATGGATAGAGGCTGACTATGTTTGGACTCTAGTTATTTTTATGGTGTTCTACCTTCGCTAAGGTTGTAGTTTATTATATATTTTCCGAAATACATTTAGCCACTACTAAAGATTTATAAAATTTCAAAAAAATTCTAGGCATTTTACATGAATATTTTGTAAATATAATTTGTATAATACACTTGTAAATAATTTTATTTCTATAATCTTGGTTTTGCAGCTAGGGTTTTTTGGTTTGAATTATTTTTAAATTTTTGTATATATTGGGGTTTTGGGTACTTTTATTTTCATTTGTGTAGTTGAGATCAAGTGGAAAGAGTTGGATTGGAGCTAGATATAGACCCTTGAGGATAAGATCTAGCCTCTAACTTTTTTTGCAGGGGCAACCATTGAATATTTTGCAGTAAAATTGAAGATCTGAAGCAAATAATTTTTTCAGAGCAAGGGTTTCAAGTTTTAGGGCTCCCAGGCCTAGATCTGCCCTCTCCAAGCCCGACGTCTTCCTCCTAGTGCCCTACGTCAGCCTTCCAAGCCTCCTTCCTTGGCCCTACAGGCTGGTCGTAAGACCCTAAGGGCCTCAGCCTCCTTCCTTGGCCCTGCATCAAGGGCTTAAGGCCATTTTTGGCCGGGCCGTGGGCCTAGAAGGCCTTGGGCCCCCCCAAGCCCTAGACGACAGCCCAAGAGGGCTTATCACGGACCCTTAAGGCCTCTAAGGCCTAGCCACAACCCTTTTAGGGATTTTTCCTCCCTCTACCCTTTTCTCTCCCTTTTTGGCCTCTTTTTGACCCCTTGCACCCTCTCTTCAGCCTCTTCCCTAGACACTAGGTATTTTCTAGCCCTATTAGGCCTAGTCCTAACCTTGCCCTTGGCCCATCTCTGAATTTTCTGTATTGAATATTGGTGGGTTTTGCTAGAAGAAATTGGCTCAAATTCCATGTTTTCAAGTTCCATCTTCATTGGAAAAATTTTGGGCAAATTGGACAAGTCATTTTCAAGACCTTGGGCCTAGGGTTTGCTACCTAAACCCTTATTTTCTCATTGTTTTGCTATAGTTGTAATAAATTCTCTATAACAATGATCTATGTGTCCTAAATCTCATCTAAATAGTTTAGAGACTAGACATTGAAAATTTCATGGTCGAATTTTATTTGTGTTTTGATTACTTGGGCATTGCTCATCAGGCCTAGATCTACTTGTTTGTTCGCTGGAAATTCTCTGCATAATCAAATATATTAGATCTGATATAACTTGGGAAAATCACATTAAGAGGCATAAAATTTATTGGTGCGATATTTAACACTTTGTCCTAACATCTAATTGTCTTGGGCTTCAAGATTTTGGCATAAATACCCAATTTGTAGTGACCGATATCTCTGCATAAAAGTGTGATCAGATATGATATTTTTCTAAATACTACATCTTTGAGAAGGCTAAAAACTCACAATTTCATATTGGAAAACTTGTTTGATCACTTGGCAATTGTTGGGCACAATCTGGCCCACACTCTCACATTGATTGCTCATTGTTTACATAGTTTTCTCATTGTTACAATAAGTATTTCAGATCTGATATATCTCCAAATAATTCATCATAAGAAGGGTAGCTCTCTTGCATACTTACTTGATAAGTCATGTAATGTTTCTTTGGTTGTATTAGTTTCTTATATGCCTGCTATTTCTTGGATTTAGAGTGAGTAGCTTACTGCTGTCCTAAAGTTTAATTAGAGCTCTTGTGAAGCAGCTTGTCTAAACATTGATTATTTGAAAGCTAACACTTGTTTGTTTCTTGTAAGATCGTTCATAAGAATCACAATTTTGCACTAAATAAGAACTTGCACATCTAAGCTCTAAATCTTCTACTCTTGAGATCTAAGTTTGTTTAAACATTGCTAAGAATTTGTTGGATAATTGCTCTAAGTTAAGCTCATAATCTTGTGCTCTTTCACAATCTTAAGAAAATTTGGTAACTTTATTGTCTATCTAAGAAATTGGCATCTTAAGTTTTGTTGACCATTATTCTAATTAAGCATCTTTCAATATTGGCATTGCCTAAAGAGCATAATCTTGGCATTATTTTTGACATAAGATTGTTGATAATCATCATTGGAATATCTTGAGTAATTGACATCTTGTGGATAACCATTGGCAAATTATTAACTGAATAATCGCTCTTAATTAAGAATCTTGTGGATTTAACGTTGACACCTAATAATTGGAACACTATTGGTAATAAGGTTGCCTTTCCATAAGTACTCTTTATTGATTTTGAGTAACATTGATTGTGCTCTAGCTTCGTAATTTCGTGGAGGGGCTAGAACAGATGAGATCTCCAAGACCCGGAAATCATTTGGAGAAATTCCACCCAGATTGTGAGTTATTAAAATAATTAATATTTTTAATGGGATTCCTAAGTATAAACCTAGGAAAATAAAAATATTAATGGGTATTAATAAAAATATGGGTGAGAAGCTTCTAAGAGACGAGGATTAAGTTTGTTTTAATCTTAGCCATTAATTAGGGACTTAATCTCATCTGTTGATTCATCAACAGGAAAAGTATAAGAGGAGGATTGAGAGTCAGTTGGAGATACACCAAGTTGATTAATCAGTTCGATTTTTTTGGGGCGTGATTTGCTGAGAAAATTGAACCAGTTATCTGATTTGTAGTGAGAGGGGAAAAAGCATAGATTTGGATCGGAAAGGTGTTTTGAACCAAAGAGTACGTGTTAGAGAAGTAGCAGTAGCATCAGAGAGGCAACGCAAAGGCCTACGCAACCCAGGAGGGTCTCTTGCAGTGGCAGTGCAAAGTATTCATCAGAAGTCTGAGATTTTGCTGGAGAAGCGAGGTTCTGAGCTGGAAGGGCTGAAAAATAGTCTTCCTCCAACAAATCGATCCAGCAGAAGGGGTGATTCAGTCTTCTGAAGGCAAGATGTTGGCCCACACAATGATTGTGTAGGGACTTCGCAGTATCTGTCGGGAGGAGCTAGATCGCTCATTGGATTAGCTGTGACTTGAGGAACGAGTTAAACCCTCGTATGTATTTCTTGTTGCATTGATTTCTCTAAAAGGTTAGCCGGTGTGAAAGGTGTTGACCCTACCGCCTACACCTACCTACACGTTAGTGAGAAAATCCTTCAACCCCACAAGGTGTGGTTGGTGGTAGGGAAATCAGAGAAGGGGTTGTCACACTAATCCTGACTCTCTCCATTTGAACTATCTCCTAGGTTAGCTAAGGGGGGTGGTCCCTAATGAAAAGTTAAGTTAAATGACGTGAGTTTCTAAGAGAGTGTTATAGTGAAAATGGATTACTTTTAAGGATTTATGAGGAAATATGAAGTGATAAACTTGAAATAACAATGCCAATTATTAATATGACAAAAACCATAAAGTCAGTGCCTTATAAGGAATTTACTCGACAATTTAAAGATATATTTGCTCAAATTAAAATGAAATGCTCTCAAAAGAGAAAACAAAGTAACCCTGAAATGTAAACAAAAATTGTTAGCACAAAATATGTTAGATACAAAATGCTTTTGAGATAATCAACTTTATAAATCAAAACATGTGAAACATATCTTACCAAAACCCAAAAATTAGTAATTAACTTGGAAATGTAAAAGAAAAGAAGTGCTAAACCAAGATATCAATATGCAATTAGACTTGAAGCATGAAAAGAAATCACTTGTTTGAAATGATTACAATACTTGATTTTGGAATAGACTTTGCATATGAAAACTCAAACCATCAAGAGACAAGTAAAGTAAATGTAATGGAAAGTGCTTTTGGTTAATTTTATTAATTATCTCTACAACAAGATTACAATTTAACTCTTCAATCCTCAGACCTCACCCTTGCCCAAAGATATGGATCTCACAGTGAGGAGTCAATAGAGAAGTAGAGGATCCTTAAGATGTCTACCTCAACCAACTTATGTTGGAGGTAAAATTTTAATGAGGCTTGGGGTGTTTATACTAAAATTCCTAGATGAAATGCATGTAAGTATTTCCCCAAAATAAAATAATGCTATATGAAAATGTTTCAAAGAGATCGATTTGAAATGCTTGAAAATGAAATAGTATTCAACATAAGTTGCAATTATAACTTCAATTGGAGGAATACAATTAGCTTACAAGTGTTGCATGTGTCTCATCAATGAATTAAAATGATACAAGTAATTTACATGAAAGTAAAATTTGTTTCAAATAGACAACGACAATAAATTGCTCCAATATTCAAGATAACAATGTAGCATAAAAATGAAGCATGTATTCAAGTACTCATGAAACAATTTACCAAGGTAAATGGAAATGAATCAAAGTTTGTTAAGAATATAAAATGTTTGCATGTAAAGGGTGAATTGCCCAAAGTAAAGTGTAAGCTTGTAGCTTCAAGCAACAATGAGATAGAAAATGCAAAACTCAAATGAAATTGTAACAAACTTTAACTTAATGAAATGTGATAGTGAGGTTGTGTTAATTCCCAATTAAAGCATGCATGTAATTGAATAAAGTATGAAAACTTAAACCATGCAAATGTCAATCCACCCAAGAGAAGCCTCCCTCTAAATGGGAAGATAAGATACCATGGGAAAAATCCCAAGATCCCACAAGAAAATTAGATCTTTTATTAATATTACACTGAGAAGAGGACCCTTCAAAGTCCTCAACTAAACTTCAAGGAGAGTCGTCACAATAATTTTTTGAAACTTGGACATTAGACCTCCTTTCTTGAGAAAGTAGTGACAAGATTTCAAAAAACTTATGCAAGGGAAACAAGGAGTGAGTTTCCTCCAAATGCCCATGACTTAGAGAGGAAAATGGATGCCCTTTAGTGAACTTGACTTGACCAAAATAAGCTTCAAAAGGGCTCACGACATCATTGGAAATCGAACCCCCAACATTTGCCAAAGGTTCTGTGAACACTTGTTAGATGTTGTGGGAGGTTTCTCTTCAAAATATGCCACACAAGAGTTAGTAAACAATCCAAACCAAGACTGCAAAATAAGTTAAGTATTAGTGAAAAAAATCAACAAGATAAAATGTATATGTACAATTATAATTTACAAAAGGCTAAGCTAAAAAGTGAGAGTAAACTCTCGTTTTTTCTTAGCCATCTTCAACCTCTTAGATAGAAAATGAAAGAAATGAAGTACAATATTTATTAAAAGAGATTTAAATTTAGAAGTGCTCGTCTTGTGTACGAGCTATGTGCCAAAACCCTTGCAAAACCACTTTGTAAGATAAAACTATGAAGGATCAAAGAAAAAATGAGAGATCCTTTAAAAATGTATCAAGAGTGGGTTGGTCTCTCCAAAGACTTCCCCTCACGCTTGATTCTGTAATCCCAACAAAATGTTCCCTCTACAAAATTTCAATCAAGAATTAGTTCCATATAGATTTAGCAATAAACAATGATAAAAAACTCAAGAGATTTATTTAAAACCAACTAGAACATTCTATACCTAGAGCATACTTCTAAATCAAATGTCAATGCAAGATAGCTCTACATTAACAAATCTACAAGAGCATATGGAAACAAATTAAATCAAAGCATGAGCAAAATAAATTATACCAATGATCAACAATTCATCGCACTCGAAAAGGTGGAACACCTCATGAATGGAACCCCAAAGTCTTTATTGACATTTCTGAAAGTGTACAAGGCAGCGGCGCTTTCGCAAGCACAATAGCTAGTAACAATATGATACAAATGAGAGCTCAAGGCTCTATTATATAGAACTATGGGAACCAATCCCTCTGTAGAAGTGATTAAACAAGTGGCATGAGGTGACACTCCCAAAGATAAATTCGAATTTGTTGAATTGAGCTCCAATGCCAAGTGTACAAATTGAATTTTGGCAAGTGGACATCATTTTCTTATTCCCTTATGTGCCAAATTTGAATTTTATGATGGAATGACAAGTGTATATGGGTCGTAACCCATGTGGGGACAATTTCCCATAAAAATTTCCACCTAATATTCTTCCAGATCCTCTCAAATGTGCATTAACTTCACAAATTCGAATTTCCAAGTAAGCAACTTTCTCATTTAATGCCAAAAATTTGATTTTATTTGAGCACGTGTTCTTTGCTTGATTTTAGGAGTCCACATCACCTTGGGAATTCACTTTAACTCCTCCATAATTTTCCACCTCATTTCCAAAACATTTAGCATGTGTGGATATTTATTTTTCGCCATTTATTTAATTTCTGGCTTAATTAATTGTTAGGTTTCCCACTAAACTTAGGAAAAGTGGGTTTTGAGGGTTCAAAACACATTTTTAATCCCTCAGTGTAATAGTAAAAAGTTGAGGGTGAGAGGTGCAAATTTCATTACTTATACCTCATACAACTTCTCTAGACATCACTTATTACATTACAAATACAATTTTATTAGTAATTTCCGCAGTGCGGAAAATCTAAAAATTTAAAAAAAAACTACCTAGACCTAACCAAATTCCACGATTTTTTTTTGTGATCTAGTATGGTAATATACATAGACTCTAGACACCAAGATGTGTTAGGGGATCAACCTTCAAACCGTCACCACGGCTTTGGGGTAAAAAATAAGTGAAAAAACCCAGAAAATTATCCGCTTCTGAACAAGAAGGGATAATTAACCAGATAAAAAAAACACTCCAAGGTGTACTGATTTGTTGATCGAGTCCCAATATCTTAGGCCTGTTACAGACTCAAATATCATCATTACTAGTATCACTTATTACAATTCCCCGAAGGGTGTGGAATCTAGGTACGAGAAAGATAATGATAAATAGAAGTAGAGTTTAAAAACTCTTGTTGAATAATGATATATGATGGTACAAGTGTCCTTGGATCATCCTTGGGCATGGAGTCTTCATATAATCATCAAGTGCCACTCTAGTGGTCAACATTTGGCTCCATATGGGGATGCATGTTAGATGTGAAATGATAGTGTGCAAGAACCTAGAATCTGCATCCACCGACAAAAGAAATATATCAACGGTATTCATTCAAAAATATCATAAAGTACAAAAATGAAGACATGGATATTTATTCTAAAAGAATAAACGACAATTTATTCATGAAATAATACTACTTAAACAAAATTTACAAGGGATAAGGTTAGAAATATAATACAAAAGAATGCCCCATGGCATTAGATGTCCTCAATGAAGTTCATGTTGAGAACTTGGTTACTTTCAGGCAGATCCATGGGCTTCTTTTCTGATGTGCCCTGTCCAATTCTGAATATCTTAGGAGTTTGATCCGTCCCAACACTGTGTTGTACATGACCATCAGATTTACCAAATCATTTCTGCTTTTTTCTTTTCTTCTTAATAGATAGTGATGTTGATGTTGAGGTGATCAAAGTAGACCCTTCTGCCCAATCTTGAAGATGCTCTGATGGAAAATTCGAAGTATCCAAGACTTCTTTGACTTGCCTTTGTCCATTCTGCTTATGCTCTGACATGGGTGATGGATCAATCTCATAAGTATAAACCTGATTCCCCTGAGTTTCCTTGTTATCCAAGTCTTAGTCAATTAGCCATTTTTCAATGGAGTAAATGACCTCCTCATAATGAGATGAAGATTGCTTTAGTGGATTGGGAGGTTTATGATTTGTTTCTTTGTTCTTTTGTCATTTGTCATTTGACCTAACCTGGAATTTTTGTACTTGTGATCTTTCCATTTCCTCCAGCCTATTCTGAAAAGTGAACTGTTTAGCCTTCATAACACTTATTTCCTTTGCATGATTTGTTTCCAGGGTGTTGATTAGTTGTACTTGTTTTCCTGCCATGGTGAGCAACCTATTTTGAATAAAGGTCATCTGATTTGAATGATTTTACTTCCATGGCCTTTATTGCTTGTGCATGATTTTCCTCCATGGTCTTAATGAGTTGAGCTTAGTTGAGCTGCATATCCTTAAGCATTTGAGTCAACCCCTTGATGAGATCCTTATCATTCTCATTTGCTTGAGTTTTGATCTTTCCTTCATCTCCATATTTTTCTTCAAAGGCATCAATGATTGATTCTAGAGAATCAAAATTGTTCGCAGGTAAGTCTATGAACCAATCCATAACATTGCCATCTAATGAAAAGTCTCATTTTAACGTCCTCGTGGTTAATATCATGGCACCATTTGCTCACACAAAGGTGGAAATTCCTAAGGTGAGTTTCAGTACTGATGGTATTGTTACCTAGAAAACTAGGTAACTCTTCAATAGCCTCAATGACCTCATTCGGAATGAAATTCAGATAGCCTAAAATGTTAGTAAAATCACAAGTGGTGAACAAATCATTGACGGTGTTATGCTCACTTGACCTTGAAAGATAAAATGGATACTAGAGAGAGGCTCCTGTCCAAGATTAGCAGTAAATCTACAAGAAGCAAGCTTCAAGCAGAAATCCATGCAGAAAATGAAATAAGTGGAGTCGCCACTTGAACAAGAATCTAACTCTAAAATCCAACATGAAAAACCCAAAAGTTAGTCAATTTCCCAGGTACAGGAAGACTTGTTCCCGGCCCTGCCAGCTACACCTACCTACAAGTTAGTGAGAAAAGCCTTCAACCCCACAAGGTGTGGTTGGTGGAAGGGAACTCAGAGAAGGGGATGCCACACTAATCCCAACTATCTCCATTTGATCTATCTCCTTGGTTAGCGAAGGGGGGTGATCCCTAATGAAAAGTTAAGTTAAATAATGTGAGTTTCTAGGAGAGTGTTATAGTGAAAATGGATTACTTTTAAGGATTTATGAGCAAATATGAAGCAAACAACTTGAAATAACAATGACAATCATCAATATGACAAAAAACATAAAACTAGTGCCTTGTAAAGAATTTCCTCAACAATTTAAAGATATATTTGCTCAAAGTAAAATGCAATTCTCTCAAAAGAAAAAACAAAATAACCTTGAAATGTAAACAAAAATTGTTAGCACAAGATATATAAGTTACAAAATGCTTTTGAGATAATCAACTTTATAAATCAAAACATGTGAAACATATCTTGCCAAAACCCAAAAATTAGTAATTAACTTGGAAATGTAAAAGAAATGAAGTGCTAAACCAAGACATCAATATGCAATTAGACTTGAAGCATGAAAAGAAAGCACTTATTTGAAAGGATTACAATACTTGATTTTGGAATAGACTTTGCATATGAAAACTCAAACCATCAAGAGACAAGTAAAGTAAATGTAATGAAAAGTGCTTTTGGTTAATTTTTATTAATTATCTCTACAACAAGATTAGAATTTAACTCTTCAATCCTTAGATTTCACCATCGCCTAAAGATATGGATCTCACAGTGAGGAGTCAATAGAGGAGTAGAGGATCCCTAAAATGTCTACTTCAACCAACTTATGTTGGAGGTAAAATTTTAACGAGGTTTGGGGCCTTCCTATATTAAAATGCCTAGATGAAATGCATAAGTTTTTTCCCCAAAATAAAATAATGCTACATGCAAATGCTTCAAAGAGATTGATTTGCAATGTTTGAAAATGAAATAGTGTTCAGCATAGGTTGCAATTATAACTTCAATTGGAGGAATAAAATTAGCTTACAAGTGTTGCATGTGTCTCATCAATGAATTAAAATGATACAAGTAATTTACTTGAAAGTAAAATTTGTTTCAAATAGACAATGACAATAAATTGCTCCAATATTCAAGATAACAATGTAGCATAAAAATGAAGCATGTATTCAAGTGCTCATGAAACAATTTACCAAGGTAAATGGATACGAATCAAAGTTTGTTAAGAATGTAAAATGTTTGCATGTAAAGGATGAATTGCCCAAAGTAAAGTGTAAGCTTGTAGCTTCAAGCAACAATGAGATAGAGAATGCAAAACTCAAATGAAATTGTAACAAACTTTAACTTAATGAAATGTGATAGTGAGGTTGTGTTAATTCCCAATTAAAGCATGCATGTAAGAGAATGAAGTATGAAAGCTTAAACCATGCAAATGTGTTATGAAATCAGCTCAAGAAAAGATAGAAAAGATAGATCAACGCCTTAGAATTCAGCCTCTTCGAGGGGGCAACCTCCTTTACATTACATAAATGAACAATTCTTGGATCATTCAAATGACAAAACCTCCTTTCTATATATAGGAGTCTAAGGAGTCACAATATAATCCAGCCGACCTAACAATAATAATATAAAGCCACAAAAATAACAATAGAGGGATTCTATGGGGCACATAAATAACAATATGGGGGTAATAGGGGCACAACAATATAAATAAGGGGTATAACTACAATAGTAATGGGGTAATCACTAGTATTATAGGGACCCAACATGCCCCTCTCCTTCAAAAAAGTGTTGTCCTCAACGCTTGAGTAGTTCTGGATACTTCTGCATAAAATTCTCATCCTCCCATGTGGAATCTTCAGCGGATAAGTTCTTCCACTTGATAAGATACTCTGAAATTGATCGATTTCGTAGCTGTCGAGTTCTTGTTTCTGTGACTGCTTCCGGTTCCAATATAATTTTTCCTTCCTCGTCAAGTTCTGGCAATATTGTTTGAATTGGGAGCTTGTCGCCTATAACCTTCTTTAAACATGAAACATGGAAAACTGGGTGCAATCGAGAAGCTGCAGGAAGCTCCAATTTGTATGCCATAGTACCAATCTTTTGCAACACCTTGTACGGACCATAATACTTTGGTGATAATTTATTATCCTTCTTAGCTTGCTTTAGGGACATTTGCTTATATGGTTGTAGCCGTAGGAATACCCAATCACCTACATCAAAACTTCTTTCACTGCGATGTTGATCTGCCTGTTGTTTCATTCTATTTTGTGCCAACACGAGGTTATCCTTTAAGAGTTGGAGGACTTGTTGTTGATGTTCGATGTGATGTTCCACTGCCTGAACCTTAGAATTTTCTCTTAAATATGATGTGATGGATGGTGGTTGATACCCATAAAGTGCCATAAATGGGGTCATTTTTGTTGCTGTATGGAAGGAAGTGTTATACCACCATTCAGCCAGAGGCAACCATTTGACCCATTGTGTCTGTTTATCAGATACAAAGCAACGAAGATATCCTTCCAAACATTTGTTTACTATCTCAGTTTGCCCATCAGATTGAGGATGATAAGATGAGCTATGAGCTAACTGAGTACCAAGACAAGAAAATAATTATGTCCAAAAATTTCCAGTGAAAATGGGATCTCTGTCACTTACAATAATCTTTGGGTTTCCATGTAGCTTTTGAACTGTTTCCATAAATGCAGTAGAAACTGTACTGGCTTTAAATGGATGTGATAATGCACAAAAGTGTGCATACTTGGTAAGTCTGTCAACTACCACCATGATGACACTCTTTCCCTCAGACTTGGGTAAACCTGTGATAAAATCCATTGAAACCTCCTCCCAACGTTGGCTTGGAATGGATAAAGGTTGTAATAGACCCGGTGTCTTAATTGTTTCAACTTTATTTTGTTGGCAAACCAAACATTCCGCCACAAACTTTTGAATATCTGATTTAAGGCCATCCCAAAAAAATTCCTTCTTAACCCTGTGGTAAGTTTTTAAAAATCCTGAGTGCCCTCCTAAGGGAGAAGTGTGCAATTCCATAAGAATCTTTTGTTTTAGCTGGGAATTCTTACAGAGGTATAAGCGATCTTTGTACCATAACGAATCATTTTGCCAGCTAAATGTATCAGAAGTACTGGAATCTTGTTGTAGCTTTCGAATAAGTGCCCACACTTCTTCGTCATTCTTCCATTCCTTCCTTGCTTCGTTTATCCAATCTGGTTGGATAATAGAAATGGCACACAACAATGCTTCCACATCCTCATCCTTTCTTGAGAGTGCATCTGCCACCACATTTTGCTTCCCTTTTTTGTAGATGATTTCAAAGTCATAACCCAACATCTTTGTGACCCACTTTTGTTGCTCTTCAGAGGATAATCTTTGTTCTAAAAAGTATTTAAGGCTATCATGATCCGTTTTTACCTTGAAGTGTCTTCCCATTAGGTAGGGTCGCCATTTCTTAAGTGCATGGAGTATTGCCAACATTTCCTTTTCATAAATAGCTTTGCTTAAAAACTTTCCCTTGATTGGACGACTTTCAAAAGCAATGGGTCTTTCATCTTGCATTAGAACAACACCAATTCCATTTCCTGAAGCATCACATTCCACAATAAAGGTTTTTGTGAAGTCCGGTGTAGCTAAGACCGGTGCTTGGCACATTGCCTCTTTAAGATGTTCAAAGGCCTTTGTTGCTTCCGAAGTCCATGAAAATGAATCTTTCTTCAATAATGTTGTTAGAGGTGCTGCTATTCTCCCATAATTCTTAACAAACTTGCGATAATACCCTGTCAACCCAAGAAATCCTCGCAGATGCTTTATGGATGTGGGGATTTTCCATTCCTTAATGGCTTTAATTTTGCTAGGGTCTACCTTAACTCCTTCATGAGATACAATATGACCCAAATATTCCACCTCCTGGACTCCAAAGAAACATTTGGATCTTTTTGCATATAATTGTTTCTCCTCCAATAGTTGTAGCACCCTGTCAACATGTTCAACATGATCCTTCCAAGACTTGCTGTAGATTAGTATATCATCAAAAAATACTAACACAAATTTTCTAAGGAATGGTTTGAAAATTGAATTCATCAAACCTTGAAATGTTGAAGGTGCATTGGTAAGGCCAAAAGGCATGACCAAAAATTCATAATGACCCTCATGAGTTCTAAATGCCATTTTCGGAATGTCTTCAATCTTCATTCTGATTTGATGATATCCCGAACGAAGATCCAACTTGGTGAAGTAAATTGATCCATGCAATTCATCCAGTAATTCATCAATGACAGGAATGGGGAACTTATCTTTAATAGTGAGCTTGTTGAGCTCCCTATAATCCGGACACATGCGCCATGATCCATCCTTCTTGTGCACCAATACTACTGGAGCTGAGAAAGAACTTTGACTCGGTTGAATTATACCAGCCTCTAGCATTTCTGCAACCATACGTTCAATTTCACTTTTTTGGACATAGGGATATCTGTACGGCCTGATGTTTGGAGGAACACTTCCTGGAATCAGATGAATAGCATGATCATGATCACGCATAGGTGGGAGACCTTTGGGAGTCTCAAATACCTTGGAATGATTGTCCAGGACTTTTTGGAGATCTGGAGAAATAGATGATTCCAATGTGGAAACATCTAGCGAACATAATTGTGCAATTACACCTCTTTGCTCCTTTTTTAGAAGCTTTGTCATGCCATTAGAGCTGATTATCTTTCCTGGTTTCCCTGCAATACCCCTTAATTCAACTTCCTTTCCTTCCGTAGAAAATTTGATGAAAAGTTCTTGAAAATTAAAAGCTATTGTACCCAAGGATTGTAGCCATTGGACTCCTAGTACAACATCAGCACCTCCCATTGGAATGGAAAGCATTGGGCTAGTCAATACATATTCTCCCATGGATAGCTTGATATTATGGCACTTTCCAAAGCAATTTATTGTTCCTCCATTTGCAATCATCACTTGACACTCTGGTGCTGGATATAGGAAGCAATTCAATTCTTTTGCTACCCTACAATGAATAAAATTTTGGGTGCTTCCTGAATCAATCAACACTATTACCTTTTTCTTCTTGATTTGTCCTTCTATCTTGATGGTTTGAGGAGTGGTAATTCCCGCCAATGCATTACAAGATATGGTCGGATTTATTTGTTCTTCATCTAGGCTTTGTTCCTGGAGTATATTCTCTTCTTTTGACCTTTCTTGCTCCTTTTCTTCTTCCTCTTCACAATCTATGTAGAATAATTTCTTCTCAGCACACTTATGACCTTTTGTGTATTTGCTATCACAATTGTAACAAAGCCCTTTTGCTCTTTTTTCTTCCAATTGTTGTGGTGTCAACCTTGTAGGTTTGGAAGACTAGGGGCAACAACACTTCCGTCTTTATAGTTGTGAGTGGTATGCTTCCTAGTTGCCATAATTTTGCTTTCCATTTTTCTTGCTAACCTAAATGCCTTCTCTAATGAATCAGGTTCCCAAAGGCGAACATCATGTTGGATATTATCCTTTAAAGACCCTATGAACACATCAATCCTATGCTCCTCTGGAATATCTTTTACCCTTATGTTCAATTTTTGGAACTCCTCAATGTGCTCCATTATTGAACCCTTTTGTTTGAGACTTATCAATTGGCTAAAAAAAGTGTTGCTTTTTGTATCCTCATAATGTGCTATCAATTCTTCCGTAAAAATTGCCCAAGTGATAAATTGTTTACGAGAGCAAAGCCATTGATACCATACAAACTGATTTGGTTCCAAATATACAGTTGCCATACGTACCTTTTGTGCATTTTGCACATTATTGAGATCGAAGAATTGCTCCATCTGTAATATCCATGTGGCGGGATCCTTGCCATCAAACTTCCTCATATCGATTTTTGGAATATGGTGATTCTTCGATCCAACATTAGCGTCTATGGAATCATGATTAACATTTCTTTTGTTCTCATCATGAGTTTCCTTTAGTACCCTTTCACCCTTAGGGACCATTTCTTGTAGCAACTTATTCATATTTATCTTCAATTCGTCCATGTCTGTCTTCAAATCTATCTTCAAATCATCCATCTTAGCTTCCACGTCAATCATCTTAGCTTCTACGCCTTTCTTTAAACAATCCATCTTAGTTTCTACACCTTTCTTTAAACCATCCATCTTAGCTTCTACATCTTTCTTTAAACCATCCATCTTAGATTCTGTTCCTTTTTGTGCAAGGGACAGTTGTTGCACTTGGTCTTGTAATTTTGATATATCATGTTGCATTTCTTCCTCTTCTTCATGAGTCATGCTAGAGCTTTCAGGTTCCTTACTAGGTGTTTGCATTTTCTTTCCTCGGGGCATCAGTTACCGATAATAATGCTCTACTATGCCCTTTGAATTCCTTCAAAATAAATTTTCAAACCAAGCTTAAGCAAAAATTTAAGAAAATCTACACACCTTTTTTCACTTTGTAGGAGCTCGATATTGCCTCTGATGTATCTCTGTACTTTCCAATCATATGGTTCTGAATTTGTGATATGTAGTAGCCCTCTGTGTCCTCTTTCCAATGCCACAAGTCTGACCCAAATTGGATTCTCCAAGGAAGAGTTATGTGAAATCTCCCACAGTGACTTGCTTTTAGACTAGTTCAGTAGAGAAAACTTGTACGACGTGCCACGAGTCACTATTTCAACCTTTGGATCTGAAACTCGCATAAAAGAAACTACAGTCCGTCCTGTTTCTGTACCTTCTTACGAAATTTCAATCCGATCCCCAGAGAGAAAGTTATGACGATTTTCCCCAGGTCACCTGTTTTGAATGTAATTCAGGAGTCTGCAAAAAGACCAACTTCCTCAGATCATATCTCCGCAAATATCGCGTGAAAAGCTCTGAAATTCGGACCCAAGGTTCAACGTGATTTCTTCTCAAATAGGTTTTTTTTGCGACTTCTGAAACGTCACAGAAAAAAGTTATAGCGAAAATGCCACGATGACCTGTTTGGAGCAGCGAAACCCTAGAATCCAAAGCTCTAATACCAAATGTTATGAAATCAGCTCAAGAAAAGATAGAAAAGATAGATCAACGCCTTAGAATTCAGCCTCTTCGAGGGGGAAACCTCCTTTACATTACATAAATGAACAATTCTTGGATCATTCAAATGACAAAACCTACTTTCTATATATAGGAGTCTATGGAGTCACAATATAATCCAGTCGACCTAACAATAATAATATAAAGCCACAAAAATAACAATAGAGGGATTCTATGGGGCACATAAATAACAATATGGGGGTAATAGGGGCACAAAAATATAAATAAGGGGTATAACTACAATAGTAATGGGATAATCACTAGTATTATAGGGACCCAACAACATGTCAATCCACCCAAGAGAAGCCTAACTCTAAATGGGGAGATAAGATACCATGGGAGAAATCCCAAGATCCCACAACAAAATTAAATCTTTTATTAATATCACAATGAGAACATGGCCCTTCAAAGTCCTCAACTAAACTTCAAGGAGAGTCCTCAAAATAATTTCTTGAAACTTGGACATTAGACCTCCTTTCTTGAGAAAATAGTGACAAGATCTCACAAAACTTATGCAAGTGAAACAAGGCGTGAGTTTCCTACAAATGTCCACGGCTTAGAAAGGAAAATGGATGGCCTCTAGTTAACTTGACTTGGCCAAAATAAGCCTCAAAAGGGTTCACGACATCCTTGGAAATCAAACCCACAACATTTGCCAAAGGTTTTGCAAAAGTGAGAGTAAACTCTCGTCTTTGCTTAGCCATCTTCAAGCTCTTAGATAGCAATTGAAATAAATGAAGTACAGTGTTTTTTAAAAGAGATTTAAATTTATAAGTGCTCGGCTTGTGTACAAGCTATGTGCCAAAACCCCTGCAAAACCACTTTGTAAGATAAAACTATGAAGGCTCAAAGAACAAATGAGAGCTCCTTTAAGAATGTATCATGAGTGGGTTGGTCTCTCCAAAGACTTCCCTCACGCTTGATTCTGTGATCCTAACAAGATGTTCCCTCTACAAAACTTCAATCAAGAAATAGTTCAATATAGATTTAGCAATAAATAATGATAAGAAACTATAGAGATTTATTTAAAACCAACTAGAGCATTCTATACTTAGAGCATATTTCTAAATCAAATGTCAATGCAAGATAGCTCTACATTAACAAATCTACAAGAGCATATGGAAACAAATTAGATCAAATCATGAGTAAAAGGAATTGTACCAATGATCATAAATTCATCACACTTGAAAAGGAGGAACACTTCATGAATGAAACCCTAAAGTCTTTATTGATATTTCTGAAAGTATACAAGGCAACAAAGCTTCCACAAGAACAGTAGCTATCAACAATATGATACAAATGAGAGCTCAAGGCTATATTATATAGAAGTATGGGAGCCAATCTCAATGTAGAAGTGATTAAACAAGTGGCATAAGGTGACAATCCCAAAGAGAAATTCGAACTTATTGAATGAAGCTCTAATGCCAAATGTAAAAATCGAATTCTGGCAAGTGGACATCCATTTCTTATTCCCTTATGAGCCCAATTCGAATTTTATGATGGAATGATAAGTGTATATGGGTCGTAACCCATGTGGGGACAATTTCCCATAAAAATCTCCACCAAATATTCTCCAAAATCCTCTCAAATGTGCATTAATTTCACAAATTCGAATTTCCAAGTAAGCAACTTTCTCATTTAATGCCAGAAAATCAAATTTATTTGAGCACATGTCCTTTGCTTGATTTTAGGAGTCCACATCATCTTGGGACTTCAATTTAACTCCCCCATAATTTTCCACCTCATTTCCACAACATTTAGCATGTGTGGATATTTACTTTTTGTCATTTATTTAATTTCAGGCTTAATTAATTGCTAGGTTTCCCACTAGACTTAGGAAACGTGGATTTTGAGGGTTCAAAACATATTTTTAACCCCTCAAACCGTGTCATAGTAAAAATTTGAGGGTGAGAGGTGCAAATTTCATTACTCATACCCCATGCAACTTCTATAGACATCATTTATTACATTACAAATACAATTTTATTAGCAATTTCCGCAGTGCGGAAAATCTAAAATTTTTAAAAATGACTACCTAAACTTAACCAAATTCCACGAATTTTTTTGTGTGATCTAGTATGGTACTATATATCGACTCTAGATACCAAAATGTGTTAGGGGATCAACCTTCAAACCGTCACCCCGACTTTCGGGTAAAAAGTGAGTGAAGAAAGCCATAAAATTATCCGCCTCTAAAAAAGATGGGATGATTAACAACATAAGAAAAACACTCCAAGGTGTACTCGTTTGTTGATCGAGTCCCAACATCCTAGACCCGTTACAGACTCAAAACTCATCATTACTAGTATCACTTATTACAATTCCCTGCAGGGTGTGGAATCTGGGTACAAGAAAGATGATGAAAAATAGAAGTAGAGTTTAAAAACTCTTGTTGACTGATGATATCTAATAGTACAAGTGTCCTTTGGATCATCCTTGGGCATGGAGTCTTCATATAATCATCAAGTGCCACTCTAGCGGTCAACAAGAGGCAACCTGTTGTACTCAGATTCTGCTTGCATAATAATACAAACCCTCTACCTGTTGCACCGGTTTTCGGCATTGGGTTTTTCCGGGGACATGTTTTCCAAAAATAGCTGTGTCCCTTGTATGCTTGTCTATCTATTGTTTCTGTTTATGATTTGTATGTCAGTGTAGTCTATAGTAGTATTTTTCATCGGTGTTTATAAATTAAATAACTTGTTGAATGAAATAACAAGTAGAAGATGCTAACCCAGTGATTGCAGTAGGATTTCTGTTTGTAAAGATTAAGAAATTTTGACATGGTATCAGAGCATTGCAGATCATAGGACAGTGAAGCCGTTAGCCGAGAGATCCAACAAATCTGCTGAAGAGAGGCAACTGTCCCAAGCAACAACGTTGTTTCAAAGCCAGAGAAGCAGCTGAAGGAGTGATACAGTGCCAGAGGAGTGACACGGAAGCTCACATAGTGCTAGCGTCATCTTTTTGAGCCAGGAGGAGGAGACGCAGTAGCCAAGAGGAGCTCACATAGTGATTGCGTCATCTCTCTCAGCCAGCACAGAGCCTGAAGGGCTTAGATCAGTGAGTTGTCGAGGAAGTAGGCGCAGTGCAGATTTCGATCTGTGATGCTAGTGGGATGTTGTTGCTGTTGCTGCAGAACAGTGTCTGTGGAGACGAAACCGAGGTAGAGGGAGTCACTTCCTTAACAAATTTCAATGGACTGAGGGATCAGGACAGATTGGATGGAGCATCCAACTTTATCATCTAGAAGGCAAAGATCCTTACAGTCCTGGACAAGAATTGCATCAAGGATTATGCCTTGAAAGTGGTTGTTTTACCAATCAATGTTGATCCTCTCAAGAAATATGAGGAGGCTCAAGTAAAGGTGAAGTGCGTGATCTTGGACGGGGTCAAGGATCATGTGGTCCCACATATTGCTGAAAAGGAAACAACAAGGGAGATGTGGGAGGCCTTGACCACCTTGTATGAGGGAAATTTCGTCCACCGGAAGATGTTGCTTGAGAACCAATTAAGACAGTATCAAATGCAGAAGGGAGAATAAATCGATCCCTTCCTTCTCAGGTTGTAAGGGATTCAAGACCGGCTGACTTCCATGGGGTCTACACCAGATCCTGAGTTCACGGTCAGGATTGCCCTGAATGCAATCACTAAAGACTGAGAGACCTTTGTTTAGAGTATCTTGGGCAGGACTTCTCTCCCTAGTTGGGAGGAGATGTGGGCAACACTTCGAGAGGAAGAGATCAAGCAGTTAACCAAGGCATGAAGTAGCGGCAAAGGAGTTAGAGTCAAGGAGGAGGAAAAGGAGGATGCAACTCTTGCATCAGCGGGACAGCAAGCCTAGCAAAAGAGGAAAAATAAAGACATAACCAAAGTCAAATGCTTCAGATGTGGGGAACTAGGACATTCCACCACTTAGTTCCCTCGGAAGAAGGGCAAGGAAGAGAAGTCTAACTCAAAGGCTGCTCCAGCGAAAGATGACAAGGAAGACCATGACGAGGATTGCACCATGAGTGCTCATGCACCTCTGGAGAAGAGGTGGGTGAGTAACAGAATTACGAGAGTCAGTTGGTGCGAGGGATGATGGAGTGACATTGGCAGAGCTAGAGTGCCAAAGTTTAAAGCAGTGCAGTAGAGTTTTGAGCAGTGCAGGAGGCACAAAGCAGATACAATAGCAGCACAGAAGCATCAAAGGGTCAGCAATAGATTAGCAGCAAAGGTAGCTTCAGCATCACAAGGTATCCAGATTGATCAGCATGTCAGCTTTTAGGTGACTTTTTCAGTCGCTTACTTCTCAGCAACTAAGTTGTAGTGCAGCAATTAGCAGTGACAGTGCTATGGGCATGATGATGCAACATTTTGAGAGGGAGTTGTAGTACAGATGTAGCAGTGGCAGTGGCTGTGTCATGGGCAGCAGTGTAGTGGATGAAGGGCAGCGGGCCAAGCATCAACAACACAGAGGACCAATGTCGTGGATCAGTGTGATGCTTCTGTTGGGAAGTATTGCTAGAGCACATTCCTTGCTAAGAGGGAGTGTTGATTTTGGGTAGCATCGGATGTGGTCTAGCTCTGAAATTTTGTGGAGGGGCTAGAACACGAGATCACCAAGACCCATAAATCGTTTGGAGAAATTCCACCCGGATTGTAAGTTATTAAAATAATTAATATTTTTAATGGGGTTCCTAAGTCTAAACTTAGGAAAATAAAAATATTAATGGGTATTAATAAAAATATGGGTGAGAAGCTTCTAAGAAACGAGGATAAAGTCTGTTTTAATATTAGCTATTGATTAGGGACTTAATCTCAGTCGTTGATTCATCAACAAGAAAAGAATAAGAGGAGGCTTGAGGGTCAGTTGGAGATACATCAAGTTGATCAATCAGTTTGATTTTTCTGGGGCATGTTTTGCTGAGAAAATCGAACCAGTGATCTGAGTTGCAATGAAGGCCAGAAGCAGATATTTGGATCGGAAAGGAGTTCCGAGCCAAAGAGTACGTGTCAGAGAGGCAGAAGTAGCATCAGAGAGGCCACGTAGAGGCCTACACAACCTAGGAGGGGCTCACGCAGAGTTAAAGTAGGCCAGGAGAGTCTCTTGTAGTGGCAATGCATAGTATTCACGAGAAGTCCGAGATTTGCTGGAGAAGCGAGGTTCTGAGACGGGAGGGATGAAAAACAGTCTTCCTCCAACAAATCGATCCAATGGAATGGGTGACTCAGTCTTTTGAAGGTAAGACTCTGGCCCACGCAGTGATTGCATAGGGACTTCGCAATATCTGCCGGGAGGAGCTAGATCACTCATTGGATCAGCTGTGACTTGAGGAACGAGGTAAACCCTCGTATGTATTTCTTGTTGTCGTGATTTCTTTGCAATATTAGCCTATGTGAGAGATAACCTGTTATACTCAGATTCTGCTTGCTTAATAATACAAACCCTCTATCCACTGCTCTAGCATCATGTTCACGACTCATTCCAGATTCTCTAATCCTGTTGCCCAATCTCAGCTCCGATACCATGTAAATATTTCTAACATGAAATTCTACTGCAGTAATTGATTTATTTCTCCTACTTATTTTCCACAATAAGTTATTTACAAAACTCTTTAGTAAACATCAAAGTAAATTCTACTGCATTTGTCACATAATAGCATAGAGAAAAGAACAGTGAAGTACAAGCATAAGAATCAATCACATCAACACAATTGTTTTTGGACAATTGTTCCCGGAAAAACCAAATGTGGGAAAACCGGTGTAGTAGATGAGGGCTTATTTATTATTCTTCAGCAACAATTTCTTTACAAGGAATGATTTCCATAACATAGAGAAACCTTTGTGAAAACACCTGAGATAATTTTTCTCCAACCTTTGGAGAAATTTTGACATCCAAGAGACCCTCCAGCCTCCACTACATCACCTCTGCATTGTCTTTGCGTGAGGACTCCATCCTTTGCTGCACTGCCTCTCTGAATTGTCCCTCTGATGCACTGCGTCCCCTCCTTCTTAGTCTTCGACTGATGCTGATACCCTCCTCTTCCTTCACCTTGCAACTCTCCCTCTAAAATTGAACTCTTACTTCTTGAGAATCGACTTCCCTTAGGTTACTGAGTATTTTCCCGGTGTGTCTCCAAATGACTCTCAAGTCTTCATTTATACTTTTCCTGTTGAGATATCAACGACCATGATCTAATCTCTAATCAACGACTAAGATTAAATTAGACTTGATCCTCGTCTCTTAGAAGCTTCTCACCCATATTTACATTAATTCACTTTAATTATTTTAATTTCCTAAGTTTTAACTTAGGCACCATTAAAAATAATTAATTATTTGACTAACATGCCCTCCAGATGGAATTTATCCAACGATTTCTGGGTCTTGGAGATCTCATGTGTTCTATCCCCTCCACAAAATTTTGGAGCTAGATCATATCCGATGCTACCCCAAATCAACATGACTCATCTGTGTTTCTAAACACGGATGGTCGACAGAGTTTTTCCCTCCAACCTCACCCCAAAGCTAGGGTGGAATTTGTCGTCAAAGTCTTAGGTGAGTCCTAGTGTTTTAGTCGAGTCTTATGTAAAAGTGATTTGAGAATAATTTAAGCTCATTAGTTAAATTATTTTATTAAAAATCACTCAGTCTACTAGATCATGTTGTGTCACAGAATTGGTGTGTAATTTGAGGGTCTATACCGAATGGGTGTTCCCCCTTTGAGGGTTGAAAATGTAATCATCTTATGTAAAAAATATTTTAGTGCATGGTCCCTCATACTTAGACACCATGGCTAAAATATTAGAGGGTGGAAAAAATATTTAATCCCCTCAAGTGTCAATTAATTAATTTTTCTGGAAAAAATTAAATTAATCCTAAGCCAAAAAATTAATTAATTAGAGTCAAATTTAGAGTCTTGAAAAAATTAAATTCTCTACGAGGAAAAATTCATGGGTATGAAAGAAATTAATTTGTGTAAGTCCCCCACCAAGGGAATATTGTACATTTCAAGAAAAATTGGACCCTTGGGCCTGTGGTCAAGTCAAAGTTAATTATTTGAGGAAATTAGCTCAAAATAATTAATTTTGAGCTAATAAAAAATGGGTTAAATGAAAAATTCGAAAAATCGTCAAAATAGATATTTTCAATTGTGGAGATTAAAACATGATCAAATATTTTTTGACGGTAGCTATTATTTTGACGAGGATCAAGCCAACTAGTTGTTATTATTCCATTTGGGAAGATTTATCTATAAATTGAGAGTCATTTGTGTCTCAAGCCATCTAGTTTTGTCTTATGTAACTTTGAAAAGCCGATGTAAATTATTGTCCCGCTGGGAACATTGAAATAATCATAATAAAGACTTTGGGGTGCAGTTCATGGTGTCTCTGATCTGATGATTTGTGGTACGTGTTGGGTACAGACATTCCTATATTGTGCTTTATAAATATTTTAATTGTTATTTCATTGTAGGTGATAGGAACATTCTATTGGTAAGTTGTGGGCTTATCTTAGGTGATCTGATTCACTGGGTGTTCTAACGATTTGATCTTTAGAAATATATTATGTTTGCAGGTTCCCCAACTCTTAGACTCCAAGTTCACAAACTTTGGATAGAAGCTGACTATGTTTGGACTCTAGTTATTTTTATGGTGTTCTACCTTCGCTAAGGTTGTAGTTTATTATATATTTCCAAAATACGTTTAGCCACTACTAAAGATTTATAAAATTTCAAAAATTTTCCAAGCATTTTACATGAATATTTTGTAAATATAATTTGTATAATACACTTGTAAATTATTTTACTTTTATAATCTTGGTTTTGCAGCCAGGGTTTTGGGGTTTGAATTATTTTTAAATTTTTGTATATATTGGGGTTTTGGGTATTTTATTTTCTTTTGTGCAGGTGAGATCAAGTGGAAAGAGTTGGATTGGAGCTAGATATAGACCCTTGAGGATAAGATCCAGCCTTTAAATTTTTTTGCAGGGGTAACCATTGAATATTTTGCAGTAAGATTGAAGATCTGAAGCAAATAAATTTTTCAGAGCAAGGGTTTCAAGTTTTAGGGTTCCTAGGCCCAGATCTGCCCTCTCCAAGCCCGACGTCTTCCTTCTAGTGTCCTATGTCAGCCTTCCAAGCCTCCTAGAGGCTGGTCGTAAGACCCTAAGAGCCTCATCCTCCTTCCCTGGCCCTGCATCAAGGGCTTAAGGTCATTTTTGGCCTGGCTGTGGGCCTAGAAGGCCTTGGCCCCCCTCCTAAGCCCTATACGACAGCCCAAGAGGGCTTGTCGTGGACACTTAAGGCCTCTGAGGCCTAGCAACAACCCTTTTAAGGTTTTTCCCTCCCTCCTCTACCCTTTTCTATCCCTTTTTGGCCTCTTTTTAACCCCTTGCAGCCTATTCCCTAGCCACTAGGTCTTTTCTAGCCCAACGCTAGCCCTATTAGGCCTAGTCCTAACCTTGCCCTTGGTCCATCTCTGAATTTTCTGTATTGAATATTGGTGGGTTTTGCTAGAAGAAATTGGCTCAAATTCCATGTTTTTAGTTTCCATCTTCATTGGAAAAATTTTGGGCAAATTGGACAAGTCATTTTCAAGGCCTTGGGCCTAGGGTTTGCTACCTAAACCCTTATTTTTTCATTGTTTTGCTACAGTTGTAATAAATTCTCTATAACAGTGATCTAAGTGTCCTAAATCTCATCTAAATAGTTTAGAGTCTAGACACTGAAAATTTCATGGTAAAATTTTATTTTTGTTTTGGTTACTTGGGCATTGCTCATTAGGCCTAGTTCTACTTGTTTGTTCGTTGGAATTTCTCTGGATGATCAATTATATTAGATCTGATATAACTTGGAAAAATCACATTAAGAGGCATAAAATTGATTGGTGCAACATTTAGCACTTTGTCCTAACATCTAATTGTCTTGGGCTTCAAGATTTTGGCATAAATCTCCAATTTGTAGTGACTGATATCTCTGCATAAAAGTGTGATCAGTTATGATATTTTTCTGAATACTACATCTTTGAGAAGGCTAAAAGCTCACAATTTCATATTGGAAAACTTGTTTGATCACTTGGCAATTGTTGGGCACAATTTTGCCCACACTCTCACATTGATTGCTCATTCTTTACATAGTTTTCTCACTGTTGCAATAAGTATTTCAGATCTGATGTATCTCTGAATAATCCATCATAAGAAGGGTAGCTCTCTTGCATACTCACTTGACAAGTCATGTAACGTTTCATTGGTCGTATTAGTTTCTTATATGCCTGCTATTTCTTGGATTTAGAGTGAGTAGCTTTCTGTTGTCCTAAATTTTAATTAGTGCTCTTGCGAAGAAGCTTGTCTAAACATTGATTATTTGAAAGCTAACACTTGTTTGTTTCTTGTAAGATTGTTCATAAGAATCACAATTTTTCACTAAATAAGCACTTGCACATCTAAGCTCTAAATCTTCTACTCTTGAGATCTATGTTTGTTTAAACATTGCTAAGAATGTGTTGGATAATTGCTCTAAGTTAAGCTCATAATCTTGTGCTCTTTCACAATATTAAGAAAATTTGGTAATTTTATTGTTTATCTAAGAAATTGGCATCTTAAGTTTTGTTGACCATTAATCTAATTAAGCATCTTTCAATATTGGCATTGTCTAAAGAGCATAATCTTGGCATTATTTTTCACATAAGATTGTTGATAATCATCATTGGAACATCTTGAGTAATTGGCATCTTGTGGATAATCATTGGCAAATTATTAACTAAATAATTGCTCTTAATGAAGAATCTTGTGGATTTAATGTTGACACCTAATAATTGGAACACTATTGGTAATAAGGTTGTCTTTCCATAAGTACTTTGTTGATTTTGGGTAACATCGGATGTGCTCTAGCTCTGTAATTTCATGGAGGGGCTAGAACACATGAGATCTCCAAGACCTAGAAATCGTTTGGAGAAATTCCACCCAGATTGTGAGTTATTAAAATAATTAATATTTTTAATGGGGTTCCTAAGTCTAAACTTAGGAAGATAAAAATATTAATGGGTATTAATAAAAATATGGGTGAGAAGTTTCTAAAAGACGAGGATCAGGTTTTTTTAATCTTAGCCATTAAGTAGGGACTTAATCTCGTCCGTTGATTCATCAACAGGAAAAGTATAAGAGGAGGATTGAGGGTCAGTTGGAGATACACCAAGTTGATTAATCAGTTCGATTTTTTTGGGGAGTGGTTTGCTGAGAAAATCGAACCAGTGATCTGAGTTGTAGTGAGAGTGGCAAAAGCAAAGATTTGGATCGGAAAAGAGTTTTGAACCAAAGAGTACGTGTCAGAGAAGCAGCAGTAGCATCAAAGAGGCAATGTAGAGGCCTACGCAGCCCAAGAGGAGCTCACGCAAAGCTGACGCAGGCTAGGAGGGTCTCTTGCAGTGGTAGTGCAAAGTATTCATCAGAAGTCCAAGATTTTGTTGGAGAAGCGAGGTTCTGAGCTGGAAGGGCTGAGAATAGTCTTCCTCCAGCAAATCCATCCAGCAGAAGAGGTGACGCAGTCTTCTAAAGTCAAGACGTTGGCTCACATAGTGATTGTGTAGGGACTTCGCAGTGTCTTTCGAGAGGATCTAGATCGCTCATTGGATCAGTTGTAACTTGAGGAACGAGTTAAACCCTCGTATGTATTTCTTGCTGCCATGATTTCTCTGAAAGGTTAGCCAGTGTGAGAGGTGTTGACCCTGCCAGCTACACCTACCTACAAGTTAGTGAGAAAAGCCTTCAACCCCACAAGGGGTGGTTGGTGGAAAGGAACTCAGAGAAGGCGATGTCACACTAATCCCGACTATCTCCATTTGAGCAATCTCCTCGGTTAACTAAGGAGGTGGTCCCTAATGAAAAGTTAAGTTAAATGATGTGAGTTTTTAGGAGAGCGTTATAGTGAAAATGGATTACTTTTAAGGATTTATGAGAAAATATGAAGCGAACAACTTGAAAGAACAATGAAAATCATTAATATGACAAAAAACATAAAACTAGTGCCTTATAAAGAATTTCCTCAACAATTTAAAGATATATTTGCTCAAAGTAAAATGCAAGGCTCTCAAAAGAGAAAACAAAGTAACCTTGAAATGTAAACAAAAATTGTTAGCACAAGATATGTAAGTTACAAAATGATTTTGAGATAATCAACTTTATAAATCAAAATATGTGAAACATATCTTGCCAAAACTCAAAAATTAGTAATTAACTTGGAAATGTAAAAGAAATGAAGTGCTAAACCAAGACATCAATATGCAATTAGACTTGAAGCATGAAAAGAAAGCACTTGTTTGAAAAAATTACAATACTTGATTTTGGAATAGACTTTGCATATGAAAACTCAAACTATCAAGAGACAAGTAAAGTAAATGTAATGGAAAGAGCTTTTGGTTAATTTTATTAATTATCTCTACAACAAGATTATAATTTAACTCTTCAATCTTTAGACCTCACCCTCGCCCAAAGATATGGATCTCATAGTGAGGAGTCAATAGAAGAGTAGAGGATCCCTAAAATGTCTACTTCAACCAACTTATGTTGGAGGTAAAATTTTAACGAGGCTTGGGGCCTTCCTATACTAAAATGCCTAGATGAAATGCATGTAAGTTTTTTCCCCAAAATAAAATAATGCTACATGCAAATGCTTCAAAGAGATTGATTTGCAATGTTTGAAAATGAAATAGTGTTCAACATAAGTTGCAATTATAACTTCAATTGGAGGAATAAAATTAGCTTACAAGTGTTGCATGTGTCTCATCAATGAATTAAAATGATACAAGTAATTTACTTGAAAGTAAAATTTGTTTCAAATAGAAAATGACAATAAATTGCTCCAATATTCAAGATAACAATGTAGCATAAAAATAAAACATGTATTCAAGTGTTCATGAAACAATTTACCAAGGTAAATGGAAACAAATCAAAGTTTGTTAAGAATGTAAAATGCTTGCATGTAAAGGATGAATTTCCCAAAGCAAAGTGTAAGCTTGTAGCTTCAAGCAACAATGATGTAGAAAATGCAAAACTCAAATGAAATTGTAACAAACTTTAACTTAATGAAATGTGATAGTGAGGTTGTGTTAATTCCCAGTTAAAGCATGCATGTAAGAGAATGAAGTATGAATACTTAAACCATGCAAATGTCAATCCACCCAAGAGAAGCCTCCCTCTAATGGGGAGATAAGATACCATGGGAGAAATCCCAAGATCCCACAAGCAAATTATATCTTTTATTAATATTACAATGAGAACATGGCGCTTCAAAGTCCTCAACTAAACTTCAAAGAGAGTCCTCACAATAATTTCTTGAAACTTGGACATTAGACCTCCTTTCTTGAGAAAATAGTGACAAGATCTCACAAAACGTATGTAAGGGAAACAAGGTGTGAGTTTCCTACAAATGCGCATGGCTTAGAGAGGAAAATGGATGCCCTCTAGTGAACTTGACTTGGCTAAAATAAGCCTCAAAAGGGTTCATGACATCCTTGGAAATCGAACCCCCAACATTTGCCAAAGGTCCTGCAAACTCTTGTTAGATGTTGTGGGAGGTTGCTCTTCAAAATTAGCCACACAAGAGTTAGCAAGAAATCCAAACAATGACTGCAAAATAAGTTAAGTATTAGTGAAAAAAATCAATAAGATAAAATGTATATGTATAATTATAATTTAGAAACGGCTAAGCTAAAAAGTGAGAGCAAACTCTTGTCTTTGCTTAGCCATCTTCAAGCTCTTAGATAACAAATGAAAGAAATGAAGTACAATGTTTTTTAAAAGATATTTAAATTTCGAAATGCTTGGCTTGTGTACAAGCTATGTGCCAAAACCCCTGCAAAACCACTTTGTAAGATAAAACAATGAAGGTTCAAAGAACAAATGAGAGCTCCTTTAAGAATTTATCATGAGTGGGTTGGTCTCTCCAAAGACTTCCCCTCACGTTTAATTCTGTGATCCCAACAAGATGTTCCCTCTACAAAACTTCAATCAAGAATTAGTTCCATATAGATTTTAGCAATAAACAATGATAAGAAACTCTAGAGATTTATTTAAAACCAACTAGAGCATTCTATATCTAGAGAATACTTCTAAATCAAATGTCAATGCAAGATAACTCTACATTAACAAATCTACAAGAGCATATGGAAAAAAATTAGATCAAAGCATGAGCAAAAGGAATTATACCAATGATCATAAATTCATCACACTTGAAAAGGAGGAACACTTCATGAATGAAACCCCAAAGTTTTTATTGATATTTCTGAAAGTGTACAAGGCAGCAACGCTTCCGCAAGCACAATAGCTAGCAACAATATGATACAAATGAGATATCAAGGCTCTATTATATAGAACTATGGGAGCCAATCAAAATGTAGAAGTGATTAAACAAGTGGCATGAGGTGACAATCCCAAAGAGAAATTCGAATTTGTTGAATGGAGCTCCAATGCCAAGTGTAAAAATCGAATTCTAGCAAGTGGACATCATTTTCGTATTCCCTTATGTGCCAAATTCGAATTTTATGATGGAATGACAAGTGTATATGGGTTGTAACCCATGTGGGGACAATTTCCCATAAAAATCGCCACCAAATATTCTCCAAAATCCACTCAAATGTGCATTAACTTCACAAATTCAAATTTCCAAGTAAGCAACTTTCTCATTTAATGCCAGAAAATCGATTTTATTTGACCACATGTCCTTTGCTTGATTTTAGGAGTCCACATCATCTTGGGACTTCACTTTAACTCCACCATAATTTTCCACCTCATTTCCACAACATTTAGCATGTGTGGATATTTATTTTTTTCCATTTATTTAATTTCAGGCTTAATTAATTGCTAAGTTTCCCACTAAACTTAGGAAAAGTGGGTTTTGAGGGTTCAAAACATATTTTTAACCCCTCAAACCGTGTCATAGTAAAAATTTGAGGGTGAGAGGTGAAAATTTCATTACTCATACCCCATACAACTTCTCTAGACATCACTTATTACATTACAAATACAATTTTATTAGCAATTTCCGCAGTGCGGAAAATCTAAAAATTTTAAAAATGACTACCTAGACTTAACCAAATTCCACGAATTTTTTTGTGTGATCTAGTATGGTAATATATATCGACTCTAAACACAAAAATGTGTTAGGGGATCAACCTTCAAACCGTCACCCCGACTTTCGGGTAAAAAGTGAGTGAAGAAAGCCATAAAATTATCCGCCTCTTAAAAAGAAGGGATAATTAACAAGATAAGAAAAACACTCCAAGGTGTACTCATTTGTTGATCGAGTCCCAACATCCTAAACCCGTTACAGACTCAAAACACATCATTACTAATATCACTTATTACAATTCCCCGCAGGGTGTGGAATCTGGGTACAAGAAAGATGATGAAAAATAGAAGTAGAGTTTAAAAACTCTTGTTGACTGATGATATCTAATAGTACAAGTGTCCTTTGGATCATCCTTGGGCATGAAGTCTTCATATAATCATTAGGTGCCACTCTAGTGGTGGACAAGAGACAACCTGTTGTACTCATATTCTTCTTGCTTAATGATACAAACCCTCTATCTAATCAATCAGTTTCCTGCATTGGGTTTTTCCGGGGACGTGTTGTCCAAAAATAATTGTCCCTTGTGTGTTTGTCTATCTATTGTTTCTATTTATGATTTGTATGTCAGTGTAGTTTGTAATAGTATTTTTCATCACTATTTATAAATTAAATAACTTGTTGAATGAAATAACAAGTAGAGGATGTTAACCAAGTGACAGTAGTAGGATTTTTGTTTGTAAAGATTAGGAAATTTTCACATGGTATCAGAGCATTGCAGATCACAAGACACTAAAGCCATCAGCGGGGATATCCAACATATCTGCTGAAGAGAGGCAACTGTCCCGAGCAACAACGTTGTTTCAGAGCTAGAGGAGCAGCTGAAGGAGTGATGCAGTGCCAGAGGAGTGACGCAGAAGTTCATGCAGTGCCTGCATCATCTTTTTGAGCCAGGAGGAGGAGACGCAGTAGCCGAGAGGAGCTCACGCAGTGACTGCGTCATCTCTCTCAGCCAGCGCAGATCCTGAGGGGCTCAGATCAATCAGTTGCCAGGGAAGTAGGAGCAGTGCAGATTTCGATCTGTGATACTAGTGGGATGTTGTTGTCGTTGTTGCAGAACAATTTCTGTGGAGATGAAACTGAGGTAGAGGGAGTCATTTCCTTAACGGATTTCTTGCCAAAGAAATCTAGGTCCGGGTTGCTGAGAAACAACAAAGGAGGATAGGAGAAGGGTTGATTCGACATTATTTGGTAGGAGGATTTCCGTGAAGGAAATCAGGACTTAGAGGGAGTCTAGAATGAACTTGTTCAATAGAGGATTTCTAGCGCCAAAGAAATCCAGATCCGAGTCTTGCTAGGGCAGCAACGAGAGAGGGAGAAAAGAACTTGTTCTATACTTGTCTGACCAGAGATGGCAGTCAATGGACTGAGGGATCAGGACATATTGGATGGAGCATCCAACTTTATCATCTGGAAGGCCAGGATCCTGGCAGTCTTGGACAAGAATCGCATCAAGGATTGTGCCTTGAAAGTGTTTGTTGTATTGGTCGATGTTGATCCTCTCAAGAAACATGAGGAGGCTCAAGCAAAGGCGAAATGCGTGATCTTGGACGGGGTCAAGGATCATGTGGTAACACATATTGCTGAAAAGGAAACAACAAGGGAGATGTGGGAGACCTTGACCACCTTGCATGAGGGAACTTCCGTCCACCGGAAGATGTTGCTTGAGAACCAACTAAGACAATATCAGATGCAAAAGGGAGAAGAAATCGATTTGTTCCTTCTCAGGTTGTAAGGGATTCGAGGCCAACTGACTTCCGTGGGGTCTACACCAGATCCTGAGTTCATGGTCAGGACTGCCCTGAATGTAGTCACTGAAGATGGAGAGACCTTTGTCAAGAGCATCTTGGGCAGTACTTCTCTCCCTAGTTGGGAGGAGATGTGGGCAGCTCTCGAGAGGAAGAGATCAAGCAGTTAACCAAGGCATGAAGTAGCAGCAAAGGAGTCAGAGTCAAGGAGGAGGAAAAGGAGGATGCAACTCTTGCATCAGCAAGACAATAAGGGCAGCAAAAGAGGAAAAAGAAAGACATAACCAAAGTCAGATGCTTTAGATGGGGGGAACTGGGACATTTCGCCACTTAGTTCCCTCGGAAGAGAAGTCTGACTCAAAGGCTGCTCCAATGAAAGCTGACAAGTTAGACGATGACAAGGATTGCACCATGAGTGCTCATGCACCTCTAGAGAAGAGGTGTGGCGATATTGAGCTATAGCCAGGAGGACTACACAAGGGGTAGGATCCCTAAGGTGCTCAAACTCTTAGATCACATATGGCTATGGGAGCCCTTAATGACAGTAGCAGAATGACGGGAGTCAGTTGGTACGAGGGATGATGGAGTGACATTGGCAGAGCTAGAGTGCCAAATTCTGAAGAAATGCAGTAGAGTGTTGAGCAGTGTGGGAGGCATAAAACAGATACAACAGCAGCACAGAAGTATCAAAGGGTCAACAATAGATTAGCAGCAGAGGTAGCTTCAACATCATGGGGTATCCAGATTGATCAGCATGTCAGCTTTTATGTGACTTTTTCAGTTGCTTACTTTTCAGCAACTGAGTTGCAGTGCAACAATGAGCAGTGGCAGTGCTATGGACATGATGATGCAACATTTTGAGAGGGAGTTGTAGTATAGATGTAGCAGTGGCAGTGGCGTGTCATGGGCAACAATGCAGTGGATGAAGGGCAGCGGGCCAAGCATCAACAACATAGAGGATCGATGTTGTGGATTAATGTGATGCTTCTATTGGGAAGTATTGCTAGAGCACATTCCTTGCTAAGAGGGAGTGTTGATTTTGGGTAGCATCGGATGTGGTCTAGCTCTGAAATTTTGTGGAGGGGCTAGAACACATGAGATCACCAAGACCCATAAATTGTTTGGAGAAATTCCACCCGGACTGTGAGTTATTAAAATAATTAATATTTTTAATGGGGTTCCTAAGTCTAAACTTAGGAAGATAAAAATATTAATGGGTATTAATAAAAATATGGGTGAGAAGCTTCTAAGAGACAAGGATCAAGATTGTTTTAATCTTAGCTATTGATTAGGGACTTAATCTCAGTCGTTGATTCATCAACAAGAAAAGTATAAGAGGAGGCTTGAGGGTCAGTTGGAGACACACCAAGTTGATCAATCAGTTTGATTTTTCTGGGGCATGGTTTGCTGAGAAAATCGAACCAGTGATCTGAGTTGCAGTGAGAGGGGCAGAAGCAAAGATTTGGATCGAAAAGGAGTTCCGAGCCAAAGAGTGTGTGTCAGAGAGGCAGAAGTAGCATCAGAGATGCAGCGCAGAGGCCTACGCAACCTAGGAGGGGCTCACGCAGAGCTGATGCAGGCCAGGAGGGTCTCTTGTAGTGGCAGTGCAGAGTATTCATCAGAAGTCCGAGATTTTGCTGGAGAAGCGAGGTTCTGAGCCGGGAGGGATGAACAACAATCTTCCTCCAACAAATCGATCCAGCAGAATGGGTGACGCAGTCTTCTGAAGGCAGGATGCTGGCCCACGCAGTGATTGCGTAGGGACTTCGCAGTATCTGTCGGGAGGAGCTAGACCGCTCATTGGATCATCTGTGACTTGAGGAAAGAGGTAAACCCTCGTATGTAGTCCTTGTTTTCATGATTTCTCTGAAATATTAGCTGATGTGAGAGAACCTATTGTACTCAAATTCCGCTTGCTTAATAATAAAAACCCTCTATCTGCTGCACCAGTTTTCCCACATTGGGTTTTTCTGGGGACGTGTTGTCCAAAAATAACGGTGTCCCTTATGTGTTTGTCTCATCTATTGTTTCAGTTTATGATCTGTATGTCAGTGTAGTCTGAAGTAGTATTTTTCATCACTATTTATAAATTAAATAACTTGTTGAATGAAATAACAAGTAGAAGATGCTAAACCAGTGACTGCAGTAGGATTTTTGTTTGTAAAGATTCGTAAATTTTCACACTCTTGTCATTGAAGATTGATCTTAACTTTAAGTGATTAAACAATAAGCCAATCTTAAACTGAGAACTCACTCATAACCTTTGCATGAACATTCTAGGTCTAGTTGCACTAATAATTTACCTCCAAGCATAAGCTTGGTTGATAGATTTCTAGGGCCACCCTTTCTCACCTAGCTTGAGGGATTCAACATATTTTTAGTGGTTAACACAGTGACCTTGCAGTAATCAGAGCCACAATATTTGTAGCACTGGAGGCATTGGGTGGTTGGAACATAGGGGGAGGTATCGTTAATCATGCCTCTGCTTGCTTCCCATTGGCTTCCATCCTATAACCTACTCTAAAGACTGGTCTCGAAACAGTTAAGAGGGAGGTTCCATTTAGATTGGGCATATAACTTAAAAGTGACCATGATCCTTGCATTTCATCTAGATCTTAGGACTTGCATCTCATATAGGTTAGTGAAGCATGTAAGCAGCGGTTGTCCATCTGGTTACTTGGTCGTAAATTATAATAAGCAAGAATTTTGACTCCTTAAGGCACTGGTCTCATATCTGAGTCTAACATAATCTTTGAGCCTTGCTAAATGTACCAAGTAGCTAGGCCACTCAATCGTGTCTCCCGGGCTTGTTGGCTGCCAACTTTCCTTCCACCTTCAAATTTCCATAGGGACTACCCCCCATAGCTTGCTATTGGGAGACAGTTAGAACAGAGTGGATGGGATCAGAGTGATAGCCCCCGCTGGGAGTCATTGTCACGGTGCTTGTACAATCCAAGCAAGAACATTTTTTGGGGTCGTTGTTGGGGACCAATTTATTGGACCTTTTTGTTGACGAAACTCTCATTAATCTTCACAATCTTATGATCCCTCATCATTCTTTATCTTTTCATCACTTTATCTTTCTTCATCTCACTAATCCTTTCATCTTGTTCATTCACACTTTTAGCACCTGGACATTTAGGTTGGTTTCTTGTTTGGGTGGCGACTCCACTTGTTCAACCATTCACAAGAGCTTACTCTAGAAGGAATCCTGGTAGCTTGGTTAACCCCACTCCTGATCCTGAAAAGGTTCTAAGAGCCTGGTTAAACAAATTACATTCTAGAGAGCATTTAAATTTTCTCGGATAGGAAACCCTCCCTGATCTCCACTTTCTTTTTCTTAATCCCATCAATCAAGACTCCATGGCAGATTATTTCGCGCCTTGCAACTTCACCAATATCCAAGGCTATCCTCACAATCTTCTAGATGAGTCTACCATGAGCAAGCTCCCGACTTTCCAAGGAAAGAATGCCATCAATGCTAAAGCTCATATAAAGAAATTCAACACATTCGTGCAAAGATTCGATCAAGCTATCGCATACAGTCATGAATATGTCAGAATGAAATTATTTGTTCTATCATTAGAAGACTGTGCTCTCGACTGGTTTCATGATAAAGCAAATAATGCCTTTGAATCTTTAAGAGCCCTCACTGATGCATTTAAAGATAAATATGGGGATAAGAGAGATGGAAAATACTTAGTCAAAGAGCTCAATACTATAAAGAAAAGAGAGAATGAAACAATGGAAGAATTCAACCAAATATTTAAATCTATTCTGAAGGATATGACTCAAGATTACAAACCTCCTGAAAAGACAATATTAGATCAATATCTTGAGGCTTTCAATGGTGATACTCAATATGAGATTAGACGTGCCAAGCTTGCTACTTTAGCTGCTACCCAGAGTACAGTTGAAAAGTTGGAAAAGGATAGGAAAGCTTCTGGTAAATCAAAGATCCTAGGTTTTGAAAGAGATCCAGTCAAGTCTAAGGGAAAATAAATTAAAGAAGAAGAGCTAGAATGAATCAAAGAATTGACCATCCCAAAATGAATCAAAGAATTGAGAAATGAAAATTGAGCATCCCAGACAAATAAGTGATCTGCAAAATCAGTTAATACAAATGGAGAGAAGTTGAATGCAAAATATGTTGCCCAGAAATAATAATAATAACAAGGGTAACAACAATCCTTGGCCAAGAAGGAATCCCCCTAGTGATCAAAGGCCCCCTACACCACTTGAGTCTGCTAATGTTGTTGATGAGCCTATCCCTTTCTGTAGACCTTGTGAAAGTTTCCATGAAGAAAGTACATGTGCCTTTGCTAAAAGAATCTTAGAGGAAAGTAGGAATCAACAAAATAATAATGCAAGTCAAGATGATTCTAAGGAAGGTTGATGTGCTGACATGATTTCTTCATCCTTCGCCATCAATAACTTTAGTGAAGAAAAGGACCCCATCACTCAAGCATACGGTGAAAAGCCATCTTAGGAACAAATTTTAGAAATTGCTAGAAGTAAAGGTTACACCTATCAGAGGAAGGGTAAAGATCAAAGTCAGAATAAACAAGTTGCTTCTGAAAGGTATAAATCTGGATTAAAGGTGGATTGGGTTGCATGGATTAATAGCATCAAAATGTCAATCCCAGTTTTAGAACTTTTGAAGATCCCATCACAAAGAGCTTCATTCTTCAAAGCTTTAGGCATTGCTCAACAAGAAATATTTGATACTCAACCTAAGGATGAAGAAATTAAGTTAAAAGATTTAAACTGCTATATGACTAATGAAGACCATCAACCCTTCTTTATGACATTGGATATTAATGATTGTCTACTTCACAATTGCATGCTTGATTTTGGTGCATCAACAAATTGTTGGAAATACTGAGAGCGGGGTGAATCAGTATTTCTTAGCAATTGGCACTTTTCAATCATTTTCAGAGCATTAGTTAATCTTCAGTTATTATTATTGTTCTTCTTCAGATGTTCATAAACAATAATCAACAGTAGACAACACCATACAACAATGCAGAAAGATAAAATAGAGGACACAAAATTTTAGGTGGAAAACCCCCTCTGGGTCAAAAACCACTGAACGCTTCTTTAGTAATTGTCTTTTCCCTGTTAAAAGAAAATTGATTACATCAAGATTTCAGCTACAATTGAGGGAGGCGTCAACCCCCTAATTCATAGGCTACAACCTGTAGGATGCTACTAGACCCTAATATCCTATTGCAACCAAAAGGATGCCCCAATGCCCTGTAGATCAGGCCACAACCCGATGAGTGCCCCAACACTCTGTTTACCAACTGTTGTTGAAAAGGATGCTTCGCTGCCCTATTAGTTTATCAGCCACAACTGAATGGATGCCACAATGCCCTGTGCAAGCCATAACTTGCCCTAACACCACCCTGCCGCCCTGAAGTGTTCTCAGGCCACAACCTGAAGGTGATTCCAATCACCTAAAATAGTCGGTAGATCACATTTCAAAATTTTCACACTAGATCCCATGTACTATGAATCAATGTAGAATAGATGTAAGGAAGATGTTGTATATCTGTCAAATCCTAGTAGCCACCGACCACTGCACAATGCAGCACATTAAAGTCACTGGTCAACAGCACATCACTATCATTGCTCAAATGCACATCACTGTCACTGCTCAACTGCACATCAATGTCACTGCACACATAGATCATTGCTCAACAAGAAGAGCTCAAAACGTTGGCTACCACTGCACATCACGAATAAACAAGCATCAAGGCTCATATGCAGACAATCATACTTCACGCTGCTTCACTGTTCCAAACTGCTTACAATGTTGCAACCGTCTGGCACTGCTATCAAATGATGGCGCAAATCAAGGTGCCTCAGGTCATCCCTATGACTTGCAACCAATGCTCTCAAGCTTTTCCCTCGGAGAGCTACCAACATACGTGTAAACACTTCTGCTTAGCTAATCAAATCCTGCTATCCATATTTACATCAATATGTTGTACAACTGAATGATAATGTCTTCAATACCTGCTGCCCTTCAATTTAGGCTGTTATGTTCAAATATTGAGATCCCTAGATGTTGTCATGTTCATAAAATACCTTTGTTGTCTTTATCGTGAATATATTTCAGAGCTAGTCACAAGAAAATTCATTGAGATATGATATGTCTTAAGAGTGAATAGGTCTCCCTCTTATAGATTTGTCTTTAGTTTAGGAGGGGCTTCTAAGTGACCATTGGAGAACTTAGGAAGGGGTTTAAAGGTAGATGTTTCAGGGCTTTAATTATTAAAAAATGATTTTGTAAGCCTTGTAACTTAATGTTGCCATTAAAATAATTAGATTAGACTTGTAAATAAAGGAAGGGACACTCCTTGTGAGTGAAGGTAGTTTGATGTTATTCCTTAAGTTAGATGTTTAATAAATTTAATTTAATTTAGTAATTGTTAATAACTTGTTTATTAAACTCCAAGTAATTGTACATTAATCCTCTTTGGTGTGTTTTGTAGGTGACACGTGAGTGTATGAAGTCAATGGTTGATTTATTGTCTTTGTTTTTTGAAGTCATGTAACTTATACGGGGTGAGATTACAATGACAAACAATGTCATATGTTGACAACCGTAGGAGGAAGTGTCAGGTCACTACCCCTTGGGGTTTTTAGCCAAGAAACTAAGGTCACCAACTTCAATTGTGAATATCTCTCAAACCAGGAGGCCTCTCGTGGCGTACCGCATATCAATAGAAACATATTTTTGAGGAGTATCTAATGAAATAGATATATGACCCAAACTCAATGATTTGACCTATCAAAATCCCTCGAAAAAGTCGAGGGACATCCTCAATCCAGGGAATCCAAACCCTAGGACTTGGGGGTTTTCAACCATCCAATAGTATAACTGCCATCTTGATGTAATCCGACAATTACTAAGAAGCATTCATTAATGATTTGACATCAATGATTGGTGTTTTTTATCAAAGTCAAACCCAGTCAACTCCATGGTTGACATCAATGGCAACACCATCCAAAAATCTCCCCCTTTGTCATTGATGGCAACACACCTACTCCTAGGAATACAACTCCCTCTGCCTTCATACTTCACCTCCTTCTCGAGATTTCAATCTCCTTCTCAGGTTTTTCTCTCCCCCTTTGACATCAATGGCAAAGGGTTACTCCCCCTGAGAATTTTCTTGCTTCATGTGGACCTATTATCTTCCTGTGCTCCCCCTAATGAGAAGCCTCTTGTAATAGTCTATCAATGATGATCCCTGTGGACCTGTGTCTTGTATGTGCTTCCCTTGAAGAGAAACCTTCCTTTGTGACCTGTAATCCTTCAATTGTTCTACTCCCCCTGAACCTGTAATGAAACAACCATCTTGTTCAAACTATCTATCTATCAATCGTAGACTTGTGCCATATACTGCTGCATAAACGACGACTCTTCAAATTTCGAGGAGTCGATGAGTTGAATCATTCAGAATAGTGAGTCATCTAACGAACCATCTTGACTTGAGTCATTAACTGAAGCAACTGCTGATTCCTTACGACCTGTTACGAATCCTAAAAGCATAGCTGTTGTGCCTTCTTTCTTTTCATGCTCATCTTGTACTTGTTCATCTCGTACTTGTTTTCTTTTCCAAACCTTCTTATTCTTGTCATCAAGCTTTTCATTCATCTTTGATTCCATATTGTACTTGCAGTGATGAGCTATGTGTCCATAGTTATGACACTTGAAACATTCAATGTTGTCCATAGGTGATTCCATCTGACATCTATAATCACGAGCGCTATGGCCATAGCTATGGCATTTGAAGCATTCAATGTTTGGCCCATCTAGCATGTATTCTCTTATGATAAAATCATCGTGGAACCTATCTTGTGATCCTGCAAACTTGCTTCTAGGGTTTTGCAGATAATGATTGTACCTGTCAACAACTTCACAATATCTAGCCATATGTCCATAGTTAGCACATAAAAAGTAGTAACCATCAAATGAACGTGCGTACCTGGATAATTCATTCGGATGCAATTGTCCATGATAATTGCACTTGTAAAAAACTTTACAATCCCTCACCATATGTCCATAGTTAGCACATAAAAAGAAATAACCATTAAATAAATGAACATACCTAGAAGATTTATCATTCTTTTTTGGAGGCGGTGCTGTAGTCTATTGTCGTCCTTTTCTCTTGACTGCGTTGGTCTTGTTCTTTGGAGTTGCAACATTCTTCTTTGGCTTTTCACTTAGATCAACTTCCTTCTTAGAATCATCCTGCGAAGATGTGGAGCTTGTACCTTCATCAATTGGAGCTTTACCAACTTTAATTGCCTTCAATTTTGCTTCATCTAGCTTATCTTGCAAGCTTTCTTTTTGTGATCTCATGAGTTTGTTGGTCTCATCACGGGTTGCATCAAGTTCTTCTTGCTTTTGAGCAAGATCTTCTTGAAACCAATTTTTCAAGATCTCCCTTGTTTTTTCTACCTCAACCTGTAGCTTGAGAAGAGTGATCTTCTCTACTTCTTTGTTGAGAACTTGCATCTGTTCCTTCTGCTTCTCATTTTCAATCCTGAGCCTGCTTATTTCTGCTGAAGATGTTTCTAATTCATTTTGCTTTTGTCCAACTGCAGATATGTATCTTTGATCAGATTCCTTCCTTTCAATTTCTGCTTCCTGCATCTGTTGTTTGAGCCTATTAATTTCTGCAAAGGCTTTGTTGCGTTCTTGTTGGACTTCTCTCTTGAGTTCTTGTGTCTCTGTATTCTTGAATTCTTCTAATTGAGTTCTAAGACTGCTAATAATTTTCTTAGACTCTTCACTTTCCTTGATGAGTTCTTTTGCTGTCTTCAATTCTGCTTCCAAAAGTCTTGTCTTTTCCATTTGACTTTTGAGTTCCTTTATCACCTTGATCACTTGCTTTTGAAACTCTATATTACTCATTTCTCCAATTTCTTCATCATAATCAGAAGGATCCGAATTTTCAATAACATCTTGACCTGATTGCTTTGTTGAATAGAGATTATGAAGCTTTTCCCAAAGAGCTTTAGCTGATGAACATTGACCAACATTTGTTTTCACGGAATTTGGCAAAACATTCAAAATTACATTCATGGCCTTTGAATTGTACCTTTGAGTTTCATCAATAGATGTGTCTCTAGAAACAATTGCTTCCCATACTCCATGTGCCTCCAAATGCACTTCCATCCTGGATTTCCATATCTAGTAATTATCTGCATCAAAATCAGGGGTTGGTACACAATACTCACTTTCTTTAGATTTTGTTGTACCTTCCTTTGAAGTCCTTGCAACTTTCTTCTTTGACTTTCCCATCTCTATGCTCTGAAAATTTCCTTCCAATGGTTAAG
This sequence comes from Pinus tabuliformis, assembly GCA_031772625.1. Lineage (NCBI taxonomy): Eukaryota > Viridiplantae > Streptophyta > Pinopsida > Pinales > Pinaceae > Pinus > Pinus tabuliformis. The sequence goes on from CM062805.1 coordinate 233,245,160, forward strand.
TTGTTACTGAAGGAACCAAGCTTTGATACCAATTGTTGGAAATACTGAGAGGGGGTGAATCAATATTATTTAAAAATTAGCACTTTTTAATCCTTTTTAGAGCATTAGTTAATATTCAGTTATTATTATTGTTCTTCTTCAGATGATCAAAATAATAATCAACAGTAGACAACACCATACAACAATGCAGAAATATAAAACAGAGGACACACAGATTTTTAGGTGGAAAACCCCCTCCAGGTCAAAAACCACCGAATGCTTCTTTAGTAATTGTCTTCTCCCTGTTAAAAGAAAATTGATTACATCAAGATTTCAGCTACAACTGAGGGAGGCGTCAACCCCCTAATTCACAGGCTACAACCTGTAGGACGCTACAAGATCCTAATATCCTGTTGCAACCAAAAGGACGCCCCAACGCCTTGTAGATCAGACCACAACCTAAAAGGACGCCCCAACGCCTTGTAGATCAGACCACAACCTAATGAGTGCCCCAACACTCTGTTTACCAGCTGCTATTGGAAAGAATGCTTCGCTGCCCTGTTAGTTTATCAGCCACAACTGAATGGACGCCACCACAACTTGCCCTAACACCACCTTGCCACCTTGAAGTGTTCTCAGGCACAACCTGAAGGTGATTTCAATCACCAAAAACAGTCGGTAGATCACGTTTCACAGTTTTCACCCTGTATCCCCTGTACTCTAAATCGATGTAGAATAGATGTAAGGAAGATTTTGTATATCTCTCAAATCCTAGTAGCCACTGACCACTACACAATCAAATTGATCACTACACAATGTTGCACATTAAAGTCACTGCTCAACTACACATCACTGTCACTGTTCAACTGCACATCAATGTCACTGCACACATAAATCACTGCTAAACAACAAGAACTAAAAACGTTGGATACCACTACACGTTACGAATAAACAAGCATCATGGCTCATATGCAAACAATCATACTTCACACTGCTTCACTGTTCCAAACCGCTTACAATGTTGCAATCGTCTGGCACTGCTATCAAATGATGGCACAAACCAAGTTACCTCAGGTCATCACTATGACCTGCAATCAATGATCTCAAGCTTTTCCCTCGGAGAGCTACCAACATACGTGTAAACACTTCTACTTAGCTGATCAAATCTTGCTATCCATCTTTACATCAATATGTTGTACAACTGAATGATACTGTCTTCAATACCTGCTGCCCTTCAATTTAGGCTGTTATGTTCAAATATTGAGAGCCCTAGATGTTGTCATGTTCATAAAATACCTTCACTGTCTTTACCGTGAATATATTTCAGAGCTATTCACAAGAAAATTCATTGAGATATGATATGTCTTGAGAGTGAATAGGTCTCCCTTTTATAGATTTGTCTTTAGTTTAGGAGGGGCTTCTAAGTGACCATTGGAGAACTTAAGAAGGGGTTTTAGGGTAGACATTACAGGGCTTTAATTATTAAAAAAATGATTTTGTAAGCCTTGTAACTTAATGTTGCTATTAAAATGATTAGATCAGACTTGTAAATCAAGGAAGGGACACTCCTTGTGAGTGAAGGTAGTTTGATGTTATTCCTTAAGTTAGATGTTTAATAAATTTAATTTAATTTAGTAATTGTTAATAACTTGTTTATTAAACTTCAAGTAATTGTACACTAATCCTCTTTGGTGTGTTTTGTAGGTGACACGTGAGTGTATTAAGTCAATGATTGATTTATTGTCTTTGGTTTTTGAAGTTATGTAATTTATACGGGGTGAGATTACATTGATAAACAATGTCATATGTTGACAACCGTAGGAGGAGGTGTCATGTCACTACCCCTTAGGATTTTTAGTCGAGAAACTTGTTGATTTGGGGTAGCATCGGATGTGCTCTAGCCACGAAAATTGGTGGAGAGGCTAAGGGACACGAGATCTCTAATACCCTAAAAGGGTTTGGGCATATTCTAAGTAGTTTGGGAGATATTAAAATAATTAATATTTTTAATGGAGTCTCTAAGTCTGAACTTAGGGAAAATAAAATATTAATGTGAATTAATATAAAATTGTGTTAGAATGGTCCAAAAGTCATGGATCAAGCCAGATCTAATCTTAGCCATTGATTAGGGACTTAATCTCGGTCGTTGATTTGTAAACAAGAAAAGTATAAGAGGAGGCTTCAGGGTCACTTGGAGAACACACCAAGAGATCAAGATTTCGACTTTCTCGGGTTGGGTTTGCTGAGAAAGTTGAGAGAGTGATCAGAGTTGCAGCTGAGGGGCAGTGAATATAGAAGCAGAGAGGCAGAGATAGCACCAGAAGGATCAACACAGTAGCCGAAGAGAGGGACACAGAAGCAACCAAGGGTTCATGCAAATCCAGCCAGGGCTCACGCAGAATCAGCCAGGAGCTATGTAGTGCCTAAGAGGGCCAGCGTGTGTGACGCAGAGAGCCAGAGGACTGGCGCAGTGCCTCCAGAGGCTAATGCAGGACAAGACAGGGTGACGTTGAGCTAACGTTGGGCCAGAGAGAGGCTGATGCAGTCCCTAGAGGCTGACGCTGGTGTTTCATGGGGCAGATTGGCACTGTGGAGCTGCCGTAGTGTTTATCCGAGGTTTCAGTGGGAATATCTGCTTCCGAGTAGAGAGGTACTACAGCCGATATTTTTCTCTGTTTGGTGAGCCAGATTTGGCACCCAGATTGTATTCTGAAACTACGTAATAAATCAAACCCTTAGATAGCTGTACCGGTTTTCCCACATTGGGTTTTTTCTGGGGACATTAGTCCAAAAACAATGGTGTCATTTGTGTGCTTGTTTCTATTTCCTTCAGTTGATGATCTGTAATGTGTTGAGCATGTACTTGTATTTATTTCCAGTATTTACATGGTAAATAACTTGTTAATTGACAGAACAAGTAGGTAGGAATAAATCAGTAAAGTACATGAAGGGTTTCTAATGTTTCAAACTTAGAAATTCCAACATGGTATCAAAGCGTGGTTGCAGATCACAGGAGAACTGAGGACATCAGCCGAACAGAGCAGTAGGAGCAGAAAATAGTTGTCCCGAGTGACAGAAGCTGTTACTAGCAGAGTAGCAGCAAGGAAGGGGTGACATAGTGCTTGTGTCATCAAGATTGAGCCAGGAAGAGGCAACACAGAGGCTGAGGGAGGCAAAGGCAGACTCACGGAGAGGTCAGGAGGGCTAACGCAGTTGGCTGAGGAGGCTAATTTGCTGGTGCCGAGATTGAATAGAGCCAAGGAGCTCTAACCTTCAGTTTGGTGGGGTTTTTGGAGGCTGTAGGTAATTTGCAGAGTGGAGTTGGTGGGGTACTGTAGTCAGAACAGTACCTAATAGGATAAGGCCAAGGTAGAGGGAGTTGCTGCTGAGGTGGATTTCTAGCCAAGGAATCCATATCAGTGTTGCAGTTGTACAGAAGATTGGAGAGGGGCATCTCGACATTGGCAAAAAGGTTTCCAGGAGGGTAATCGAGGCTCAGAGGGAGTCATACCGTGAACTTCCAACAGGGAAGTAGAGGAGCATTGAAATGGCACTACATGGAGTAAGAGACTAGGACAGATTGGACGGAGCCTCAAACTTCGTAGTTTCGAAGGCCAAAATCTTATCCGTACTAGACAGGAATCGTGTCAAGCACTTTGCCTTGAGGACAATAGCTATCCCAATTGATTCGGCTGATAACGACCGGTACGAGGATGCAATGGCAAGGGCTAAGAGTATCATCCTTGACAGGGTCAAGGATCATATAGTACCACATATTGCCGAGGAGAACATGGCACAAGAGATGTGGGAGGCCCTGACCAAGTTGTATTAGCATACTTCTGTGTAGAGGAAGATGCTACTAGAAAATCAGCTGTGATCACACCAGATGCAGAAGGGAGAACAGATCGACCCATTCCTTGGTCGACAGAAGGAGATCCAGGATCAGCTGACTTCCATAGGGGCAACGCCAGATCCAGAATTGATGGTGAGAACAACCCTGAATGCAGTCTCACAAGACTGGGAGGTGTTTTTCCAGAGCATACTAGGCAGGGCGACCCTTCCAGATTGGGAGGAAATGTGGGCTACTCTTTGCCAAGAAGAGATCAGAAGGCTGAGCAAGGTGGGAAGCAGCGACAAGAGGATCAGAATCAGGAAGGAGGAGGATGATGTTGCCCTAGCATCTGAGGGAAAGTAGGAGAAACACAAGAAGAAGGACCTCTCCAAGGTCAAATGATTCCATTGTGGGGCGCTGGGTCATTATGCGACCCAGTGTCCAAGGAAGAAGAGTAAGGGAGAGGCCTCCGAGACCAAGACAGCCCCAGCAAGTGCATAGAAGGAAGTGGAACAGACGATGATTGTGCCATGAGTGCTTATGTGCCACTTCAGAATAAGTGGGGAGACATCGAGTTGTAGTTAGGCGGACTACAAGCGATGAGGGGCAAGATCCTCGAGGTACCTAGCCCCTTGGATTAGACCTTGCTATGGGAGCCCCGAAAAGGAGTAGTAGTACTAGTGATGTCAGTAGAGACGAATGCGGATGGAGTGACAAAGGGAGCTACAATGCAGGATTCTCGGGACAACACGAGGCTAGCAGGCTGCAATAGTGCGAGGCACGGGAGTGTTTGTTGAAATTGGAAACTAGGGCCAAACTTCATGTGGGTCATCTTATTCATGGCTGATAATATGTTCATTAGATTCCTCTCGTCGAGAGGTGTAGGATTGATCTAAATATCATCCGATTCCGATAAGTATTCATGGAGATATGAATTTATTTTGATTATGGAATTATTATCAAGCTGACCTACAACTCATGTAGGCTCAGAAGCCCAACAGTCGCATCTATTCAAACATCAACAGTTATGTATAAATATAGGAGGACTTTTCCTCATTTTCACTCACTCATCTCATCACATCTCTCTCTCTCTACTGCGCAGAAAAGAGTCTCTTCTCTACTGCGCAGAAAAGGGTCTCTCCCTCACACATGTGAAGCCGGAAGCCACTGAAACTGAAGCTGCAACTGCAGAAATAAAGTTTGACCTTCGTGGACCAGAAGATATCCTCATCTGAACTACGTTGTAGGTTCACCTGAACCTCCTCTGAAAGCCACAACTTTTGGTGGTGGAATCAAGTCAATCCGACGGACAGTTTGCAAGATATCAACTGCCCTAGTTTGAAGGAAACTGCTGAAACTGACGCTGCAACTGCAGAAGTAAAATTTGACCTGCGTGGACCAGAAGATCTCCTCATTTGAACTGCGTTGTAGGTTCATCTGAACCTCCTCTGAAATCCGAAACTTTTGGCAGTGGAATCAAGTCAATCCGACGAACGGTTTGCAAGATATCGACTGCCCTAGTTTGAAGGAAGCTGCTGAAACTGAAGCAGCAACTGCAGAAGTAAAGTTTGACCTGTGTGGACCAGAATATTTCCTCATCTAAAATGCATTGTAGGTTCATCTGAACCTCCTCTGAAAGTTACAACTTTTGGTGGTGGAATCAAGTCAATCTGACGGGCGGTTTGCAAGATATCGACTGCCCTAGTTTGAAGGAAGCTGCTGAAACTGAAGTTGCAACTGCAGAAGTGAAGTTTGATTTGCGTGGACCAAAAGATCTCCTCATTTGAACTACACTGTAGGTTCATCTGAACCTCCTCTGGAAGCCACAACTTTTGGTGGTGGAATCAAGCCGATCTGACAGTCGGTTTGTGAGATATCGTCTGTGCTAGTTTGATGATGATGGCGCTAACGCTGATGCCGCTGATCTAGGGTTTGCTACTGCTGATATAAATCAGATTTATTGTACTATTTCTCTCTGCTGAATTATTGAAGATAAAAGAAGATTTGATCAAAGGGTTTCCCCACACATTGTGGGGTTTGTCCCTGGCTAGCCACCACATCTTGTGTCTCTTGTCTTGGCTTGTTTTCTGTCGATCGTTTGATGTTCTATATACACTTTACTTTATGTACATGTGATTGCTAATCTGTGGAATATAATAAGAAAAAGTAGTAAACTGTTATAAGAATAGAACATACCATAACTTAACATGGTATCAGAGCTGAGGTGAAGACAACGCCCGAGCAAGAGCAAGAGCAATCACCGAAGAGAAGATTGGCAAGGCTATCCTAAAAGAACTATGGGGTCCTCAACACTCTTTCCTGCCGGACAAGCTCCGTGAGAAAGCTGACTATCACGGATGGAAGATGTCTATCGATCTAACACTAGAAGATCAAGGAGTGTTGGACCATGTAAGAGGCAATATTGTTGAGCCTCCATCAAATGCATCCGCTGCTTCTTGGAATAAATGGAGAAATGGAGAAGTCAAAAAAAAGAAGATCATCCGGGACTCTATCGACAAGCACTTGGTGGCCTACATCTTTGAACTGGACACCTCCAAGGAAATCTACAATAGACTGGTGAGTTTATTTAAAAGTTAATGATGCAAATCAAGTTTTGTTTCTTAGAAATAAGTTGAGGGAAATCAAGAAGGGTAAAGATGAGAGTATGCAAGCATACTTCTTAAGAATCACCGAGATCAAGAACGATCTCCTATCTATTGGGGAGACTGTTACTGACAGAGAAATGGCACTCACGACTCTTGGAGGATTACCATCTGAATGGTACGTGTTTAGCACTACTCTTTTGAACAATAATGTAATTCCTAGTTTCAAAGAATTAATGGCTAGATGCATTCAAGAAGAAACAAGGGTAGAAGAGCAGAAATGCCCTTGCCTAAAGGTCCTTCTACTGCTTTTTCTTCTCATGCTAAGAAAATAAATAATTCCGGGTCTAAATCGAAAATAAAGGCTGGACCTAAGGGTGGAAAAAAAGGACGATGTTACATTTGCAATAAAGAAAGTCACTATGCAAGGGAATGCCCTGATAGAAAGGACTCTCACCGTGATGATGATGAAAATCCCTCTCATGGTAATCGAAGGGATGGAAAATTCAATAAGCAAAGGTAAATGGAATGATGGAAATCAAGGAAGAGGACAACCATTCAAGAAGGCCAGAAATTCCAGGATGTACTAAATGCACCTGACCTCCGAAAGAACCTGGTGTCCATCTCGGCAATGGAAGACAAAGGCTACAAGGTAACCTTCAGCGATGGCAAGGTACGTGTATTGAAAAATAATGTTAAAGATGCCTTTACTCTTCGGTTTCATGTTGATTCATTATATCAAGTCGATGAAAGTCAAGTAGCTGTCATGGCTTATGACACATCTCTTCAGTCTGAACTTTGGCGTTGGAGGTTTTCCCACCTTCATTACAAAGATCTACCTAATGTAAGACATATGGTAACAGGGATGCCCAAATTCCGAGTAGAAAAAAGGTGTATGTTCGGGATGTGCCGAAGGAAAGCTCAAAAGGGGACCATTCCCCTCAAGCCTAAGCAAAACCTTCGATATATTATAGTTGGTTCACTCAGGCATACCTGAGGTTGGCATTAAGAGGGAGACTACTACACCACATACTCCAGAGTAGAATGGTGTGGCACCGTATGATTGTGGAAGCTGTCTCTATGGGTAGATGATGTAACAATGCCTGATGTGGAAGAACCGATGGATCCTATTTATCCACCTGAGCCTTCCTCTTCCAGGAAGAGGCCTTCATGGCTTAGGGGGATACTTGATGATGCTGAAAGACATGTTGCACCCCGAGGAACCTTCCGTGAAAGTAAGAAACCCAACAGGTATCAGGGATACCTGACCAGTATGAGCACAATCATACAAAATGAGCCTTCATCATTCTCAAATGTCGTCAAGCATCAAGTATGGAAGGATGCTATGACCATTATGGAGAATGATGTCTAGGAAGTAGTTCCCAGACCCCAGGACAAGACAATTGTTACTTCAAAATGTCTTTACAAGATAAAGCTGCAGCAGATGGAAGTACGGAATAGTATAAAGCTTGTTTTGTTGCTCGTGGTTTCCCCCAAAAGGAAGGTAAAGACTATGATGTGATATTTGCACCTGTTGCCAGATATACGACCATCCGCTTGATCATAGCTCTTGTGGCTTCACAAGGATGGAACCTACATCAGATGGATGTCAAGACCGCATTCTTGCATGGTTCGATCAAAGAAGAGATCTATGTGGAGCAACCTAAAGGATTTGAGATTTAAGATTGAAAATCTCATGTATGCAGGTTGAAGAAGGCTCTCTATGGGCTGAAGCAAGCACCTCGAGAATGGTATGAGAGGATCGATAGCTACTTGATGAAGCCGGGATTCACTAGGAGTGAAGCCGATCCTAAACTTTACTTTAAGGTTGAATATGACAAGCCTCTCATACTGGTGTTGTATGTGGATGACCTCTTTCTAACAGGTGCATACCCTCTCATTCTCAAATGTAAGAGGGAGTTGGCTTCTGAATTTGAAATGAAGAACCAAGGACTTGACGTGTGGTAGAAGCCAAGGGAAATTTTCCTATATCAAGGAAAATATGTGGTGAAGATTCTGAAAAAATTTGGTATGGTGGACTGCAAGCCTGTGACTACCTCGAGGACCTTAACTTTTAGAAGTTATATGGTAGTGATGTCGGACTAGATTTGGGAAATGTCTCTGAGTTTCAAAAACTCATTCGCGTTGATGTTCGTGGTGAACCTCCATCAGAACATATGTTTTGCAATTAGCATTGTGAGCTCATATTTGGTTGAGCCTCACTAGATTGGTGCCAAGAATCTTCTGAGATGTCTTCAGAAAACAATCTCTCATGGATTGAGATACACTGCCGGAAATATGAAACTGCATGATTATTCGAATGTTGATTAGGCAGGTAGTGTGGAGGACCACTGGAGCACTTTTTAGTGTTGTTTCTCTTTGGATTCTGCGTCGATATAATGGATGAGCATGAAACAGAAGTCAGTTGCTATAAGCACCGCCGAGACTAGATACATATCTACGAGTATGATCTCGTATGAAGATGCCTGGTTGGGGAAGCTCTTTAGTGAGCTGTTTGAACACATACCACTGTGATTCTCTATAACAACCAGAGGTGGGATTCGATTATTGAGGAATCTCGTATTCGTCGATTTCTCCAGTAGATAGACATCATCTAGGATATGGCAAGTCGATGAGCAAGGAGGCTCCATCGCATTAAGATGATGTACAGGTTGATACACCTTGTCAAAGCCCCGAGGAAAGATCTAATCTGTGATTTTCCCAAACAACTTGGAGTCGTCAAGAAACCCTTGTACAAGGGTCCTGCATGTTGCATACATTGAGCTCTAGGAGCTCTGAGGACTTGCGGTTCTTACTAGAGCAACATACAACCATAGGGTGACTCACCCTCCCCTGGTGGTGCGCAATGGAACAAGATGATTCACTCTCTTGTGGGACAAGATGATTCGCTCTCTTGTGGAACAGGATGATTCATTCTCCTATGTAGCAGGATGATTAGCTCTCCTGTGAGGCTTGGATTGATGTGTTCTCCATGGCGATTGTAGCAGGATTGATGTGTTCTCCATGGCAATTGTAGCAGGATTGATGTGTTCTCCTGTGAGGCCTGGATTGATGTGTTCTCCATGGCGATTGTAGCAGTATTGATGTGTTCTCCTGTGAGGCCTGGATTGATGTGTTCTCCATGGCAACCTGGATTGATGTGTTCTCCTGTGAGGACGGGATTGATTAAGTTCTCCTGTCGAGACATCCTACCCATACAGTCTGGGACTCATGGGAAGTACGTCTCATCTGATCAATGAGCAGGGAAATGAAGTTAGGGACCATAGTAGTACCAATGGACACATCGTTGTATCTAGTGTACTCCCTACACTAGGATGACCTCTTGATTTGGGATCAATGATACTGGTATGGGATCAGTGGTAGGAGTGGTACATTCTATGACACTGATTTCAGGTCGGTTGTTACTGGTCTGGGGCTAGTGGCGCACTCTGAGACTGGCTTTGAGTCAGTGGAGGATGTTACTGGTCTAGGACCAGTGGTAGGAGTTGTACTCACTATGACGCTGACTTCAAGTTGGTTGAGACTGGTCTGGGACCAGTGGTACATACTCTGAGATTGACTTTGAGTCAGTATGATACATCCTCGATCATTTCTTCTTCTTCATAATTTGGACAAAAGAAGAGCAGAGACGTACAGATTAGTACAGGGTAGAAAAAGACAAAGCAGATCAGGCAGAATAGTGCAGAGCAGGGCAAGGGTCAGGTTGTACAGGGCAGTGCATTTGATGGATGAATAGTAGCGACCAACAGACAGATTGCAGGTGAAGTTCTCCCTAGTTGAGAGGGAGTGTTAAAATTGGAAACTAGGGACAAACTTCATGTGGGTCATTTTATTCATCGCTGATAATATGTTCATTAGGTTCCTCTCGTCGAGAGGTGTAAGATTGATCTAAAGATCATCTGATTCCGATAAGTATTCATGGAGATATGAATTTATTTTGATTATGGAATTATTATCAAGCCAATCTACAACTTATGTAGGCTCAGAAGCCCAACAGTCGCATCTATTCAAACATCAACAGTTGCATATAAATACAGGAGGACTTTTCCTCATTTGCACTCACTCATCTCATCACATCTCTCTCTACTACGCAAAAAAGAGTCTCTTCTCTACTGCGCAGAAAAGGGTCTCTCCCTCACACATGTGAAGCCGAACGTTGCTGAAACTGAAGCTGCAACTACAGAAGTAAAGTTTGACCTACGTGGACCAGAAGATCTCCTCATCTGAACTGCGTTGTAGGTTCATCTGAACCTCCTCTGAAAGCCGCAACTTTTCGTGGTGGAATCAAGTCAATCCGATGGATGGTTTGCAAGATATTGACTGCCCTAGTTTGAAGGAAGCTGCTGAAACTGAAGCTGCAACTGCAGAAGTAAAGTTTGAACTACGTGGACCAGAAGATCTCCTCATCTGAACTGCGTTGTAGGTTCATCTGAACCTCCTCTGAAAGCCGCAACTTTTGGTGGTGGAATCAAGTCAATCCGACAGACGGTTTGCAAGATATCGACTGCCCTAGTTTGAAGGAAGCTGCTGAAACTGAAGCTGCAACTGCAGAAGTAAAGTTTGACCTGCATGGACCAGAAGATCTCCTCATCTGAACTGTGCTATAGGTTCATCTGAATCTCCTCTGAAAGCCGCAACTTTTGGTGGTGGAATCAAGTCAATTTGACGGACGGTTTGCAAGATATCGACTGCCCTAGTTTGAAGGAAGCTGTTGAAACTGAAGCTGCAATTGCAGAAGTGAAGTTTGACCTGCGTGGACCAGAAGATCTCCTCATCTGAACTGCACTGTAGGTTCATCTGAACCTCCTCTAGAAGCCGCAACTTTTGGTGGTGGAATCAAGCCCATCCGACAGTCGGTTTGTGAGATATCGTCTGCGTTAGTTTGATGATGAAGCCGCTAATGTTGATGCTGCTGATCTAGGGTTTGCTACTGTTGAGATAAATCAGATTTATTGTACTATTTCTCTCTGCTGAATTATTGAAGATAAAAGAAGATTTGATCAAAGGGTTTCCCCACACATTGTGGGGTTTGTCCCTGGCTAGCCACCACATCTTGTGTCTCTTGTCTTGGCTTGTTCTCTGTCGATTGTTTAATGTTCTATCTGCACTTTACTTTATGTACTTGTGATTATTAATCTGTGGAATATAATAAGAAAAAGAAGTAAACTGTTATAAGCATAGAACATACCATAACTTAACAGTGTTGCACTAGTGCAGGATGGCACAGAGAGGTGTGCAATGGTGCGGGATGCATAGAGTTGTTGTAGCAACGCAGAGGTTAGAGAGGGAGAAATTTTCAGTGATAGAGGGAGCTTCAGCATCATGAGTGTTTCTAGCATGATGGAGATGTCAGAGTTGGGAGATCAGTTACTTACTTCTCAGTAACTGAATTGCAGTCCAACAGTTAGCAGTGGTAGTGCTATGGGCAGCACAATGCAACATGATGAGAGGGGTTGCAGTGCAGATGCAACAGTGGCAGTGGTAGGGCCATGGGCAACAACATGGATGCAGAGGGAGTTGCAATATGGATGGAGCAGTGGCAGTGGCAGGGCCATGGGTAGGAGCACAAGATGAAGTAGTGCAGAGAATGTTGGGCTGCAAGTCTAGCATCAGCACAGGGACCGATGCCGGACGATCAGAGTGATGCTTAGTGAGGAGTATTACTAGAGCACAGTCCAGAGGGAGTGTTGATTTGAGGTAGCATCGGATGTGCTCTAGCCACGAAAATTGGTGGAGAGGCTAACGCACATGAGATCTCCAATACCCAGAAAGGGTTTGGGCAGATTCTAAGCAGATTGGGAGATATTAAAATAATTAATATTTTTAATGGAATCCCTAAGTCTAAACTTAGGGCAAATAGAACATTAATGTGAATTAATATAAAACTGTGTTAGAATGGTCCAAAAGTCATGGATCAAGCCAGATCTAATATTATCCGTTGATTAGGACTTAATCTCGGCCGTTGATTTGTCAATGAGAAAAGTATAAGAGGAGGCTTGAGGGTCACTTGGAGAACACACCAAGAGATCAAGATTTCGACTTTCTGGGGTTGGGTTTGCTGAGAAAGTTGAGAGAGTGATCAGAGTTGCAGCTGAGGGGCAGTGAATACAAAAGCAGAGAGGCAGAGATGGCACCGGAAGGATGAGCACAGTAGCAGGAGAGAGGGACGCAGAAGCAGCCAAGGGTTCACACAGAGCTAGCCAGGGCTCACGCAGAGCCAGCCAGGAGCTGCACAGTGCCTCGGAGGGCCAACGTGGGTGACGCAGAGGGCCAGAGGATTGACGCAGTGCCTCCAGAGGCTGACGCAAGCCAATTCAAGGTGATGCTGAGCTAACGTTGGGCCAGAGAGACGTTGATGGAGTCCCTAGAGGCTGACGCTAGGGTTTCATGGGGCAGATTGGAGCTGTGGAGTTACCAGAGTGTTTATCCGGAGTTTCAGCCGGAATATCTGCTTCCGAGTAGAGAGGTACTACTGCCGAGATTTTTCGTTGTTAGGTGATCTGGATTTGGAACCCAAATTGTATTATGAAACTACTTAATAAATCAAACCCTCAGATAGCTGCACCGGTTTTCCAACATTGGGTTTTTTCCGGTGACATTAGTCCAAAAACAATGGTGTCACTTATGTGCTTGTTTCTATTTCCTTCAGTTGATGATTTGTAACGTGTTGAGCATGTACTTGTATTTATTTCCAGTATTTACATGGTAAATAACTTGTTAATTAATAGAACAAGTAGGTAGGAATAAATCAGTAAAGTACATGAAGGGTTTCTAACGTGTCAGACTTATAAATTCCAACAAAACTAAGGTCACCAACTTCAATTGTGAATATCTCTCAAACCAGGAGGCCTCTCGGGGCATACCACATATCAACAAAAACATCTTTTTGAGGAGTATCTAATGACATAGATCTTTGACCCAAACTCAATGATTTGACCTATCAAAAACCCTAGACAAAGTCGGGGTACATCCACAGTCCAGGGAATCCAAACCCTAGGACTTGGGTTTTCAACCATCCAATAGTATAACTACCATCTTGATGTAATCTGACAATTACTAAGAAGCGCTCATTAACGATTTGACATCAATGACTGGGGTTTTTAGTCAAAGTCAAACCCAATCAACTCCATGGGTTGACATCAATGACAACACCATCCAACACAAATGTTATGACTAAGAAAGTTATGGAACAATTGAACTTAAGAATCTCTAGACCTTACCATAACATTTGCTCAATGGATTCTAGAAAAGTTGAATTCCTTGGTGTGGTTAAAGATCTACAGGTCTCCATGGTTGATTACCGATACAAGATCATCACCATGGATATATCAGTGATTGATGTACCAGATGTATGGGGAATGCTTCTTTCAAGAGGTTTGTAGCTGATTTAGGTGGGTCTATTCAGATGGAGCTATCTTACGCCACTATTCTTACAACAATAGGTGGAATGGTCAGATTATATAGAGAAGTGGAAATAAGATACCATGTGGAAGTCCCAAAGAGATTGGAAAATGGTGAATTTGTGCCATAGGTTCATCCACCTCATTTCGAATTAGAATCTATCTAGTCGATATATCAATTTTTCTCATCACATCTTCCATCATACTTTCAGGGCAGAAAGAGACAAAGATTTCAGTATGATAGATATCTTCAACACAATGATTAGATTCTTCATCAACCAAAGAGGGTAAAGTTTCAGCAAGGGACATCTGATAAGCAGCCTATGGATCCACCAGTGAGCAGACAAAGCCCAAGATTGTGCCACATCGATGACATGTGATGACATTGGGGATCATTTGTATAGTATCTCTTGTTAGATTTTGGTAAGCATCAGAAGTGCTCTAGCCTTGAAAATTGGTGGAGAGACTAAGGCGCATGAGTTGTAAAGAACCCATAAATTGTTTGTTGAAATTCCACCTGGATTGTATTTTATTAAAATAATTAATATTTTCAATGGGGTTCCTAAGTCTAAACTTAGGAAAATTAAAATATTAATGCGTATTAATCAAAATATGGGTGAGAATGATCTAGAAGGAGGATCATGTTATGTTTTAATCTTATCTGTTCATTAGAGACTTAATCTCGGCCGTTGAAGACTCAACAGGAAAAATATAAAATGGAGGCTTGGGGTTAATTTGGAAACAAATACGGAGAGAATGAATTGATCAAGAATTTGATTCCTAGGGCAGGGTTTGTTAAGAATTTCAAATTAAGTTATCATTCTGTAGCAGAGGGGCAGTGAGAATCGAGGAGAAGAACTTTTCAGAGAATATAGACAGAGAGGCGGAGAGAGCCAGTAGAGCAGAAAAATTGCCTGTCACGCAGAAGACAGAATTGTCTAGAACAATCAGAACTGTCGGAACAGCCAGGAAAGTTGACGCAAAGGGCAGAAGTCAGAACTGCCAGGAACAACCAAAACTGCCGAAACAGCCAGGAAAGCTGACGCAGAGGGCAGAAGCCGAAATTGTTGGGAACAACTGGAATTGTCAGGAACTACCGGAACAGTTGGGAAAGATTGTGCAGAGGGCAGAAGCTGGAACTGTCGGGAACAAACCGAAACTGCCAGGAAAGCTGACACAAAGGGCAGAAGAGGTGATGCAGAAATAGCCGGGGTTAGCGAGTCTTGCACCGGATCAACCAAAATTATGCCAAGAGAAGTGAGGTAAAACTCAATCAGATTTTCCGCCAGTATTTTCTCTGTAAAGGATTGCTAGATGAGCATCCTAGATTTGTATTTAGATATTTCTCCTGCATAATAATAAACCCATAGAGTTGTTGCACCGGTTTTCCCTCATTGGTCTTTCTCTGAGGACTATTGTGTCCAAAAATAAGTGTGTCCTATGTATCTTGTTCTTTGCTCTATTTTGTGTTTCATGAGATCAAATATTTAATTAATGTAGGTTGCAAAAGTAATTTTCTTCAGTATTCAGAAGAATAATTTGATGAATGTAATTTAAAAGAAAAATCAAGTAGGTGAAGTAGATTCAGATTTGTTGCAGTAAGGGTTCTTTGGACTAGGAATTTTCACATCTCTAACCCTATCCCTTTTTACTTCATGTGATTAGTTAGTTTTATTTCATGTATTTATCTTTTAATGTTCTTTTCCAATTTGATTAGAGTAAAATTTGTTTATTCCAACTAATTTATTATATATGCATTTATGATTTCAGTTCTGAATGGATATCTATTTGATGGAATTATTTTTTTTTGGATACAGGGTTCTAGGGTTCTCACATTACTTCATGAAAGCAACGTGTCCTCATATGTCACCAAATGTTGCACTCATTTTTGTCAAAGTTTTGAGGAAGTAGATGTACCAATTTTTTCAAAGGATCGACATCATCAAGACATTAGTTTATTGAGCCACTGAAAAAACATTTTGTATATTCCTAATATAAATGATGCCAGTAAGACCATGTATGTATTAACAACCAAGGTAAGCCTATTATTTTGACGAAAATTTCATCCTAGGAGGTTTTCGTCTTACTGACTCATCTATATTTCTAAACACAGATGGTCGACAAAGTTTTTCCTTCCAACCTCACCCCAAAGCTAAGGTGGAATTTGTAATCAAAGTCTTAGATGAGTCTTAGTGTTTTAGTCGAGCCTTATGTAAAAGAGATTTGTGAATAATTTAAACTAATTGGCTAAATTATTTTATTATAAATCACTTGGTCGACTAGATCATGTTGTGTTGCAGAATTGGGTGTGTAATTTGATGGTCTATACCGAATGGGTGTTCCCCCTTTGAGGGTTCAAAATGTAATTATCTTATGTAAAAAATATTTTAGTGCATGGTCCCTTATACTTAGACACAATGAATAAAATATTAGAAGGTGGAAAAAATATTTAATCCTCTCAAGTGCCAATTAAT
The DNA here is from genome assembly GCA_031772625.1 of Pinus tabuliformis. Lineage (NCBI taxonomy): Eukaryota > Viridiplantae > Streptophyta > Pinopsida > Pinales > Pinaceae > Pinus > Pinus tabuliformis. The sequence goes on from CM062805.1 coordinate 233,261,469, forward strand.
TAATTTTTCTGGCAAAAATTAAATTAATCCTAAGCTAGAAAATTAATTAATTAGAGTCAAATTTAAAGTCTTAGAGAAATTAAATTCTCCAAGAGGAAAAATTCATGGGTATCGAAAAATTAATTTTTGGAGGTCCCCCACAATATTGGAAATTTCAAGAAAAAAAAGGACCCTTAAGCCTTGCTAGTCAAGTCAAAGTTAATTTTTTGAAGAAATTAGCTCAAAATAATTAATTTCGAGCTCATAAAAAATGGGTTAAATGAGAAATTCAAAAATTTCTCAAAAATAAATATTTTCAACAGTGGAGATTAAAAGATGATCAATATTTTTCGATGGCCAAGATTACTTTGATGGGGATCAAGCCAACTAATTGTTATTTTTCCACTTGGAGGATTTATCTAAAAATTGAATCATTTGTGTCTCAAGCGATCTAGTTTTGGCTTATGTAACTCTGAAACGCTGATGTAAATGATTGTCCCACTGGGAACGTTTGAATAAATATCATAATAAAAACTTTGGGGTGCAGCTCATGGTGTCTCTGATCTGATGATTTGTGGTACGAGTTGGGTACGAGCAATCCTATATTGTGCTTATAAACTTTTTGATTGTTATTTCATTATAGGTGACATGAACATTCTATTGGTAAGTTGTGGGCTTATCTTAGGTGATCTGATTCACTGGGCATTCTAACGATTTGTTTTTCAGAAATATATTGTGTTTGCAAGTTCTGTAGCTCTTGGACTCCAAGTTCACAAACTTGGGATGGACGCTGACTATGTTTGGACTCTAAATATTTTTATGGTGTTCTAACTTCACTAAGGTTGTAGTTTATTATCTATCTTTCGAAATACATTTAGCCACTACTAAAGATTTATAAAATTTCAAAAAATTTCCAAGCATTTTACATGTATATTTTGTAAATATAATTTGTATAATACACTTGAAATTATTTTATTTTTATAATCTTGGTTTTGCAACTGGGGTTTTTGGCGTCTAAATTAATTTTAATTTTTGTATATATTGGGGTTTTGGGTATTTTTATTTTCATTTGTGCAGGTGAGATCGAGTGGAAAGAGCTAGATTGGAGCTAGATTTAGGCCCTTGAGGATAAGATCTAACCTCTAAAAGTTTTTGCAGGGCTAGCCATTGAATATTTTGAAGTAAAATTTAATATCTGAAGCAAATAAATTTTTTAGAGCAAGGGTTTCAAGTTTTATGGCTCCCAGGCCCGGATCTACCCTCTCCAAGCCTAGTGTCTTCCTCCTAGTGCCCTATGTCAGCCCTTTAGGGCTATGTATCAGCCTTCCAAGCCTCCTAGACACTGGTCGTAAGTCCGTAAGGGCCTCGATCTCCTTCCTCAGCCCTGCGTCAAGGATTTAAGGCCATTTTTGGCCTAGTCGTGGGCCTAGGAGGCTTCGGTCCCCCTCCTAAGTCCTAGACAGCAACCCTAGAGGGATTTTTGTAGACCCTTAAGGCCACTAAGGCCTTGCTACAACCCTTCAACGATTTTTCCTCCCTCTCCTTCCCTCCGCTCTCCCGTTTTGGCCTCTTTTTGACCCCTTGCAACCTCTCTTCAGTCTTCTTCCTAGCCGCTAGGCCTTCTAGGCCTTTTCTAGCCCAACGCTAGCCCTATTGGGCCTAGTGCTAGCCATACCCTTTATTGAAAAATGTGTAATTAGGTTCGGTTTTCATAAGTATGAAATGCATTTTTGTTTCTTGTAAATTATGAAATGAAAAAATATTATTATTATTATTTTGGAGCATGGGTTTCATGCTCAAGGTCTTTTATTTTATAGTTCAAGCACCCATTGAGTGCTTCTAGAGTTTGTCCTATGACAAGAAGTCAAAAGAGTCAATTTCATAAGTTGAAGACCCCATTGGGCACATTAAAACTTGTAAAGAAAATTATTTGTCTTTAAAAGTGTCAGAATACCATCCAAGACCAAGCCGGTTTGACAATTGGTAGTTCGGCCTAAAGGAAGAGCCAAGTCCACCCTTGAAAAGCCTATAAATAGAAGAGGACTCGTCCTCCTTGAAGCACACTCACTCACCACTCATTCTAGCGAAGGAAGAGGAAGGAAGAGGCAGCGAAGGAGGAGGACGAAGGAGACTTATGTTTGGGCTATCTTTCTCTCACACGTGCTAAAGAGGACTAGGGTTTCTGCAACAGACCTAGGGCATCCATCTACAAGTTCGATCTTGGAGAAAAGGAGGCAAAGAGGTCAAGTGAAGGTCACCAAGGGTCACTCTCAAGCTCTAGAAGTCAGGGAAAGGCATGTGAAGGTCATAGGAGGGCTTTAGAAGAAGATAGAAGTTCCCACATGTGGCGGCAGCAGTTGCAGGGGAGGCCAAAATTTTAGTAGGAGGTCAAAAATCTTGCAACATGAGGTCTAAAAGGTGCTACTTGAAGATATTTGACTGGGTTTGACTAGATCGAAGTTGGCACGTCATCCAAAGAGGTTGATCTTGGTCTTGGAGGGTATTGGTCTTAGTCTTAAGGTCATGGAATTTGTCAATTGAAGAATCTATAAGGAAGAGGAGATTTAAGGGTTTTCCTCTCAAGTGGAGAGGTTTTGGCCCTGCTTGCAGCCTATATATTGTGTCACTGTTCTTCTTGTTTTTGGTAGTTGTTTGATGTTTCACACATAATAATAAGAAACAAAGCTAATAAGTAAAAAGGAATCACAAGCAATTATCAAGTAAAGAGAATTAATAATAATCATTGCCCTATTGAATTCTCAACATGGAATCAGAGCTAAGGTTGGCTAAGAGCATCATGAAGATCTCCACTACATTGAAGGAGTTCATCAAGAAGTGTTCAAAGGTAGAAAACACTAGTACAAAATGACTAATTAATTACTAAAAAATGACTAAAATTTGCATATGAACGACCATTTTTCAGTCGGTGACCAATAGTGCCTAATTTACAGTATTTTATAACACGACCAACTTTTAGTCATATTTAGCTTAGTCATTAATTGGTCGTCTCAATTTTATCATCTAGTAGTATATTTAGTAATTAATTACCACAATTAATGACCAAATACACAACAAAATATACTACTACATGATCACCTGAGAAAACCAATTAATAAAAAAAAATATGACCAAAATGTTGGTCGCGTTATAAGATACTGTAAATTAGCTACTAATAGTCATATATATGTAAATTTTAGTCATAATTTGAAACCAATTAGTGACCAAATAAATATGAATAAATTTCGGCCGTATTATAAGATACTGTAAATTAGCTACTAATAATCGTATATATGCAAAATTTGGTCATCATTTGTAATCACAAATTTATCATTTATACTAATCATTTATATTTTTTTAGTAGTTTCGTATTATTTAGTAGTTTATATTCACTTCATTTACATTCATTAATAATAATTATAAACGATTAATTTAGTAGTTGTATATTCATTTTATTTGTGTTCATCATTAATCAATATAAATTACTAATTTAGTAGTTCTAGATTGATTTTATATGTTCATTATTAATCAACATAAATTAATTCGTATTATTTTGCGACTAAAATTTAAAAAAAAATGTCATACAATGTGCATGTTCGTCTAATATGAAAACAAAAAGTTACATATGTTATTTACAATACTAAATAAGATCAAATACAACTATAAATAACTTCAACCACATAAATTATATTATATGAAATGCCAAGTATTACAATATGAGTTTCCAACTAAATATTGGTTGGACTACAATTTACACATGAAATATTGTTTTATCACTTCAAAACATTATCATTGTGTTTCCAAGGCATTGCGGATAAATTCACCAACTCTAAAGGCTTGACCATCACCCTGTATGTGGAATATTGGCATTAAAGGTATCACTAGACAGGTTCTCTTGTCTCTCTCTTTTTGCATTTGTCACTCCAGTGTTATTATTCTCCTTGTTCTTCAATTCTTATTTGGGTATTGTGTGCAGGAAGGGTCATACTCCTGTTTTCTGCCATATTCCATAGCTCCAATGACTGCAATCAAACACAATAAAGATCAGCATATCACATATCTCAATCACAATATCTATCATTACCAACTCTTACAAGGAAAGAGTGCATATTAAATAAGTAATAATTTCGAAGTCAAATACTGAATGTGACTAACTTGATAGCATCCAATTACCAAAAGTTAACAACTCTTACAAGAAAAAAAATACATATTAAATAAGTAATAGTTTTGAAGTCAAATATTGAATGTGAGTAACTTGATAACATCTAGTTACCAAATTTTTTGAATAGCTTGGATGGAATACACATGAATGAAGTTTATTTCCACTACAGCGTAGTTCATGTACACATTCACCTTATTTTCTAGAACGAAAAAACCATACCCTATCAAAATCTTCACTTACAACAACAAAATATTCTTCACTTGTATCCCAGCAAACTAAGGGCACAGGCTTTGTATGCCTTTGAAATAATAAATATATTAAAGATACTAATCATTTCCAAATCTTTCTTTATCTAAATCTGATAAATGTTTACAGCCACTAAAGATATTTCAAGAAAATATTTACAAAATTAGAAGATACAAGCATCACATGTGGAAACTGCAGATACCTTAAGTAAACCAAATTCAACAAAACTAAGAGAATCAACAAAATCATAACCTTCATCCAATATTGCTTAGAAGTTTAGTGTGGATAATAAAACACTGAATGTGAATGCAATATAACACGAAACATTCCTGTAAAGAATGCAAACTGTGCTCAGTCTCAACATCAAAAATTGATACAATATTTTCTGCAGTGGCTGCAAGAACTCTGCCAACTCCTATTTGAAATCGCACTTGACTCCTACTACCTTGTGAAGTACTTGAAATCAAGAACAAGTCTTTCATAATTTCATGTGTACAACATCTTATCTAGCATAGTGTAATCATTGCAATTAATTACACAATTAAAAAGCTTATACTTTATGAATTGTCCACCTTAAAAGTTTTTGTGCAAATGCGTTGATTGACACTACAATAACGCATTTCATTTTCTCCATCACAAGAGTAGAGAAAATCATTGTTTCAATGGAAATCAAGAGATGTAACAATTCCTAAATCACTAGTAAACGTTCTTAATGAATAGCTTGGTTGTAACAAATAGCAATATGTTAGAATGATTTGACTTATCAAACACAAGATTTGGAAGCCACCATTCTTTAAGACAAAATTCCCATTGAGTAAATGCTTGGATGAAATCAACTTATAACGACAATCCTACACCCAACTCTATTATCAAAATAAATAAATAAAAAATCAAATGCTTGCATGTGCCAAGAAGGTACCAAAGCAGCCCAATCAATGAAAGTGGTAGTAGATGCTAGATGGCTATCATCTAGAAACTAGTGTACTTAGACAAAAGCAATGCTAAGATTAGGAGGAAAACAAAATTATAAGCCCATTATGTCACAAAAATAAAAGAGAAAATGAAAAAGCCAAGCATCATTTAGTGAAAGGATGAATTGTTCATCTTCAATGTTTAAGAGGACAACAATATTAGAAAGTTGCAACAATATATCAATTATGCCGCTAAGTGTGAAAATTTCTAAGTCTGACACATTAGAAATCCCTACTGCATTATCCAGTTTATTATTTCCTACTTGTTCATTCCATTAACAAGTTATTTATTAATATAAATATTGAAATAAACACAAATGCAACCTTCACACATATACCGATCAACAACTAAAATATCTGAGACAAACGCACAAGGGACACCGTTAGTTTTGGACAATCGTTCTCAGAAAAATCCAATGCAAGAAAACTAGTGCAACAGATATGAGGGTTTTATTATTATGCAGTTTTTTAATACAACTAGGGTGCTAGAAATGGCTCATCCTTCAGAGATTTTCCTTAGCAGAAGTACATCTCCTCAGAGACAGATATTTTGACTAATCGGCAACTGAATGATTGATCCCACAACGACTTCGACAATTCCTTAGCTGGACAACTAAAGCTACTCCAAGATTCTCTCTGGAACTGCGTCATCCTCCACGGATTGCGTTACCCTCTTTTGCTCTGCGTCTACCTCACATCTCCTAGTCTGCCCCACGAGGGTTCCTCAACACTGCATTGTCTGCCCAACATCAACTCTCCAACCCACTGCACAGCTTCGGCTGCCTCTGCGTCTTCTGCGCTGGCCTCCTCAGCCTCTCCATCAGCCTTCCTAGCCTCTGCACTGTCTCTCCGACACTTTCTCTGCCTCTCTGATCTGTATTCTCGGCATTTTTTCGAACTACCCCTCGCTGCAACAAATCACTAACTCGATTTCTCAGCAAACCCTACCCCAGAAAATCGAATTCTTCATCAACTTGGTGTATCTCCAACTGACCCTCAAGCCTTTGATGAGCCCCAAATTTGGTAACATTTTGGGCTCATTTGGCCTAATTATCCCTGTTCAATCCTTCATTTTTCATAACTTATGCATTATTTTTTTAATATGTTTATGTCATTTGTACGAATAAGGGTAGTCACTATTCCTAGGTGGCTAACAGGTGTTCATTTCAGGATTTTTTGACACATGTTGGAGCAAAACCGAGCAGACATGGGCTAGGAGACAGCCAAGCTTGGGTTGAGGATTCGTAGGGGGGTTGTCTATGGCATTAAATAGCCTCCCTCGGGATCTTCACCCCCAACTCCGAGCTCCAAAGGCCACCAAAACCGGATCTAGAAGGCAGCCAAACAGATTTCTTGGAAGGAGCTATTCACTCACAGTTTGGGCAGCCAAGTCCCATAGATTTAGGAGGCTAGCAAGGGCCTCGTGGTGTATAAATGTTAAGGCCTCAGCCTTCGAAAAGGACTTTTGAAAAACTCTTGCATATTCTGCACTACAGTGCTGCTAGCTTTGTTTTGTTCTTTTGTAGCCATTGTTGGCATAACTCTTGACTTATGATTATTTTTTGATAATGAGAAGCAGTCAAATTTGATATCAGCTATGAGTTTTCTATAGGAGCCATAGCTCTCGGGGTTGGGCCCAACCTGAGAGCCTAGGGCCTCCTTCTTTGTATTGTTATCTTTCCTTTAAGCACTGTGATTTTCCTTTTATGCATTTGAAACGTGGTTTTGTTGAGCAAGATTTAGTTGTGTTGGTTAAATAGGTCATTGTTGAGGAATAGAATTGCTTCATATGTGTAGAATAGATTGATAGGATAATAATTGATAAAGCTCCAGAAAAAAGGGTTGCCTGCACTCTCAGTTTCACCTCTCCCTTATTGGATCAGGGGCTGGAATTGCAGAAACAGTGCTGCCCAACAAAAACACTAGTTTGCTTGACCATGCAATCTTTGGTGTAATGTCTTCATTTGTAGAAGTTAGTCATGCGTTCAGACCTTTTTAGATGTTTCTTTGATTAAGTGTTGTACATGGTTCTCTTTGGAAATAAATCTGTTGTTCATTTGTTTCGTTGACAGTTAGGATAGATTAGCTAAGATTTTGATTGTGTGCAGGATTTGGTTGATTCGGTTAAGTGTACACCGTGCAGGGCATCTCCATCATTCTCTCGTCCACCTAGGCTTCGTCCAGGCCAGCTGCTCCATCTCCTAGTTAGGTTCCTCGTCTCACAACTACTCTTCTGCCCACGTAACCCTACCTTCTTGCTCTTCCATTGTCTTAGCCTTCTTTAAGTCAAGTCAGCTTTCCACACCCTCTCATCACTTCCTCCATCAGTCACTGGGTCATTCCAGGCCCTTACCCTACCTCCCTATCCATTCATGCATCTTCTCTCACTCACCCATCCTCCAAAACCCAATTTTCAAACATCGTGTAGAAATTTCTGAACATCCTGTAGAAATCCCTGAAACATCCTGTAGAACCCCTGCAGACTTCCTGTAGAAGCTCACAAGTGAGGTTGCTGGATAGCCAAACTTTGTGAAACTCTCAGGAAGGGTGTTAGGGACTCCTTAGACCCTCTCTGAACCTTCCCAACCTTTTCCAAGCATTTCTCTTCCTTGATCCACCCCTGCACAGTAAAAAGCCAGTTAAAACACATGCATGATAATTCTGATGACTTATTTGAAAATACAAAAAGATGTTTCCTTCAGATAGAGGTAGCCTAGGCATGTGCATTTTACCTTCATAGAAGTAATGGCATCTCTTTTGATAGTTTGCATTCTCTCCTCTGCATTAGTAGGACTAGCTGGTAGAATTAGGGTTTGCTAGGGTTTATGTTACTTTTTGGCTTTCAGTTTCTTTCTATAAGTAGATCAGCTTCCTTTGAGTTAGCCTCCATCCATCAGTTAGAAAGCTTCTTCTAAGAGCTCATAGAAGTTGGCTTGAGCCCCTAGCGGACTTGTGCCAGCTAACCAAGTGATAGTTGCGGCAAGAGCTAGTACTTGTGCATACAGCACCGTCGCTTCCAAGTTTGTTACGAACTACCAGGTTGATAAAACTAAAGAAGGGAGTCCCAGGAGTTGCAGCATTATTGCTGAAATACTGGAGCCCACCATCTTTTTGGTGCCGTTGCCGGGGAAGCGTCAGAGTATTGGTGATTGTTGCTTTTCTTCTATTTTCCTACACTCGCCTTCTGCTAAATAGTTTATTTCATTTCCATTCTGCAATTTCATTTCCGCAAAAGTAAAATAGATATTTCCTGCTTTCATAGATTAGCATTTCAATTCTGCAAGCGTAGATTAGCAATTTCAATTTTGCAAGCGTAGATTAGCAATTTCAATTCTACAAGCGTAGACTAGCATTTAATTCCTGCAATTTCATTTGAGCAAAATAGATTAGTCATTTCCTGCTTTCATTTCAATTCCGCATTTTCATTTCAGCAAGATAGTTAGTTGTAGTTCAATCTATTTTTAGTTTTGCAGGTACAAGCAGAAAAAGCAAAAAGCAATCAAAAGCATTTCCATTTCATGCCTCGTAGGAACAGAGATAAAACCGGCAAATTCCTACCCAACACCCCCACCACTTCACTGAGTCACCCTTCTCTCTTCGTTGGTGACAGTGATCCAGAAGAACCTATAGGCGAGCCTCCTGAGATATACGAAGATCCTATAACAGAAAAAGAGTTAGAGAACACTCCACCTGAAGCCATGGCTGAGAATAGAATAGAAGATGAGAGAATAGAAGGTGCCTTTCCCATCCGAGAGACCAATGGAGACATGAAAATGAAAAACATAAGCCCCTCTGCTTTACCTCACTTCCATGGGTTGATTACTGAAGACCCTGATACCTTCCTGTTTGAGTTTGTTGTCCTTTGTCGAACCTATGACTATACAGAAGATGAGCAAAATTGAAACTCTTTCCCTCTACCCTCGAGGATGCAGCATTACGTTGGTTCAGGGGCTTACCTGGAAACAATATCACCACTTAGGCTCAGATGCAACAAGCTTTCAATACCAAATACCAGGACTACTGTAGGTCCAAGGAAGCCAAGGGAGAAATCTTTCGGATGACCATGGGAAATGATGAGTCTTTAGAAGATTATGAGGAAAGGTTCCAACTTAGCTATAAACGGGCCAGGTGCACACTTGACCCTGAATCTCTCAAGTTGGTCCTGCTCCAGGGAGTCCCTAAAGACCTTCTAGATACCCTTCACATGCTAGCTGGAGGAGATATTTACCAACTACCTTATGAGGATATAAAGACTGTGTTTAGAAACCACTCTAGGGCAGCCCGAAAAAGAGGTAGGGGAAAACCCCTTTCAGCTAGTACTACTTTCTCCAAGCATGAGTTTGTTAATCAGCTGGAGGACCTCAAAAGTGAGGTGAGACAGACCATTTCCATGCAACTTGATACATTCCGAATCCAGCAAAAGAAATAGGAAGCTGAGAGGGCTTTGGCCATCTTCTGTCCTAGGTGTACAAGGAAGCACCATAAGAACAAGTGTCCATTACACTCGGTAGAGGTATGTTTCGTTTGTGAGGAGGACCACCCCACAAACCAATGCCCAACCTTACCTGGGTTCAAGGCCATGTACCAAGGAACCGAGGCACCCACTGAACCTCTCTACTTCCTCAACCAAAGGAGGCCGCATGGACCTAGACCTTACCAGCAGGGGATGCAAGGGACATCCCAAGCTTATTATAGCCCCAACCAATCTGCTCCTATGCCTTCTTGGGGTCCCCTTGCTCATCCTTCGTGGTCTGTGCCTCCTCCATGGTCTTACCCACCTCAATACCATACTCAACCCACTACTCATTCGTTTCACTCACATGTCCAGCCACAGCCTCAGTGGAATGCACCTCAACCGGGGTGGAGACCCCAGTACAACACTCCTTCCGCCATTTTACCTCCACCACCAGGTCAACCACAACCATTACCTCCTGCTCCTCCAAGACAACCCCAAATGCATACTCAACCGAACCCGAATCCCAACAACCGACAGGCCCAACAGGTATATACTAGGGAAACAACATGCCCTACCTATGCTGTGGAGATCCAGGAGGTCAACCTGTGATCCGGGAAGACTCTCCCAGATCGCCAACCTCCTCCCCCAGAGGACGAGGAAGATAAATCGGAAAGTGAACCCAAGGCCACTCCACCCTTTCCTGAAAGACTAACAGTAACCACACAACCCGACCCAGAGGAGAATGAGATTCTGGGAGAACTCAAACAGTTGTGTGTGAGAATACCACTTCTCCAAGCCATCAAAGATGTACCGATATACAACAAATTGGTTAAGGAAAAGTGTTTCAGGCACCCAGGCAGGCGAAAAAGAGATGCCTCAATCATCAATGTCATAGGACAACTGTCTGATCTTATGTTGGGGCAAGTAATCTGTCCAAAGTATTTGGATCCTGGGAGTCCTGTAGTTGACGTCCACATCAATGGCACCATCATACCCCACACTTTGATTGATTTAGGGGCTGCCATTAATGTGATGACCAGGGATACCATGCTCAAACTCAACCTTCAGGGTTCCTTAAGGAAGACCTCGATGGTCCTGCAGTTGGCAGATCGCTCCACCGTGACTCTCGAAGGGATTGTGGAGGATGTCTTGGTCTCTGTTGACTCTTGGGAGTATCCTGCGGACTTCTTGGTTCTTCAACCAAAGGCAAAGTGTTAAAATTGGCAACCAGGGCAAAACTTCATGTGGGTCATCTTATTCATGGCTAATAATATTTTTATTAGATTACTCTCGTCGAGAGGTGTAGGATTGATATAAAGATCATCCAATTCCGATAAGTATTCATGGAGATATGAATTTATTTTGATTATGGAATTATTATCAAGCCGACCTACAACTCATGTAGGCTCAGAAGCCCAACAGTCGCATCTATTCACCCACCAACGTTGTGTATAAATATAAGAGGACCTTTCCTCATTTAGACTCACTCATCTCATCACATCTCTCTCTCTCTACTGCACAGATATGAGTCTCTTCTCTACTGCGCTGAAATGGGTCTCTCTCTCACACACATGTGAAGCCGGAAGCTATTGAATTTGAAGCTGAGCCTGCAGAAGCAAAGATTGACTTGCGTGGCCTAGAATGTCTCCTCTTTGGCACTATGCTGTAGGTTCATCTGAACCTCCTCTGAAAGCCGCAACTTTTGGTGGTGGAATGAAGTCAATCCGACGAACGGTTTGCAAGATATGGACTGCCCTAGTTTGAAGCCGGAAACTGCTGAAACTGAAGCTGCAACCGCAGAAGCAAAGATTGAATTGCGTGGCCTAGAAGATCTCCTCATCTGAACTGCGCTGTAGGTTCATCTGAACCTCCTCTGGAAGCCGAAACTTTTGGTGGTGGAATGAAGTCAATCCGACTGTCGGTTTGTGAGATATGGTCTGCCCTAGTTTGATAATGAAGCCGCTATGCTGATGCTACTGATCTAGGGTTTGCTACTGCTGATATGAATCAGATTTATTGTACTAATTCTTTCTGCTGAATTATTGAATATAAAAGAAGATTTGATCAAAGGTTTCCCCACACATTGTGGGGTTTGTCCCTGGCTAGTTGCCACATCTTGTGTCTCTTGTCTTGGCTTGTTTTCGATCAATCGTTTAATGTTCTATCTGCACTTTACTTTATGTACATGTGATTGCTAATCGGTGGAATATAATAAGAAAAAGAAGTAAACTGTTATAAGCATAGAACATACCATAACTTAACATGGTATCGGAGCTGAGGTGAAGACAAAGCCCAAGCAAGAGCAAGAGCAATCATTGAAGAGAAGATTGGCAAGGCTATCTTAAAAGAACTATGGGGTCCTCAACACTCTTTCCTGCCGAAGACAAGCTCCGTGAGAAAGCTGACTATCACGGCTGGAAGATGTCTATCGATCTAACCCTTGAAGATCAAGGAGTGCTGGACCATGTAAGAGGCAATATTGTTGAGCCTTCATCAAATGCATCTGCTGCTGCCTGGAACAAATGGAAAAATGGAGAAGTCAAAACAAAGAAGATCATCCAGGACTCTATCGACAAGCACTTGGTGGCCTACATCTCTGATCTAGACACCTCCAAGGAAATCTACAACAGACTGGTGAGTTTATTTAAAGTTAATGATGCAAATCAAGTTTTGTTTCTTAGAAATAAGCTGAGGGAAATCAAGAAGGGTAAAGATGAAAGTATGCAAGCATACTTCTTAAGAATCACCGAGATGAAGAACGATCTCCTATCTATTGGTGAAACTATTACTGACAGAGAAATGGCACTCACAACTTTTGAAGGATTACCATCTGAATGGTATGTGTTCAGGACTACTCTTCTGAACTATAATGTAATTCCTGGTTTCGAGGAATTTATGGCTAGATGCATTCAAGAAGAAACAAGGGAAGAAGTGTAAGAAATGCCCATGCCTAAAGGTCCTCCTGCTGCCTTTTCTTTTCATGCAAAGAAAAGAAATAATTCCGGGACTAAATCAAAACGAAAGGCTGGACCTAAGGCTAGAAGAAAATGACGATGTTACATTTGCAATAAAGCAAGTCACTATGTAAGGGAGTGCCCTGATAGAAAGGACTCGCTCTAGGACGATGATCAAAATCCCTCTGATGGCAATCAAAGGAATGACAAATTCAACAGCAAAGGTAAGAGGAGAGTTGGGAATCAAGGAAGAGGACAAGCATTCAAGAAGGCCAGAAATTCCAGGATGTATTAAATGCACCTGACCTCAAAAAGAACCTAGTGTCCATCTCGGGAACGGAAGACAAAGGCTACAAGGTAACCTTCAGCGATGGCAAGGTATGTATATGGAAAAATAATGTTAAAGATGCCTTTACTCTTGGGTTTAGTGATTCATTATATCAGGTCGATGGAAGTCTGCTAGGTGTCATGTCTTATGACACATCTCTTCAGTCCGAACTTTGGCATTAGAGGTTTTCCCCCCTTCATTATAAAGCTATACTCGGTGTAAGACAAATGGTGATAGGGATGCCCGAATTCTGAATAGAGAATGAAGGTGTATGTCCAGGATGTGCTGAAGGAAAGCTCAAAAGGGGACCATTCCCCTCAAGCCAAAGCAAGACCTCTGATATATTACAATTGGTTCACTCAGGCATACCTGAGGTTGGCATTAAGAGGGAGACTACTACACCACATACTCCTGAGCAGAATGGTGTGGTGGGAAGGAAGAACCGCACGATGATGGACGTTGTCTGGGCCATGCTACATGATCAAAGACTTCTGATGTTTCTATGGGCTGAAACTACAATCACCGTCGTATATGTACAAAATTGATTTGGTTCCAAGACTCCTAAAGAAAAGTTCACCGCAAGGTGAACAATCTTTCGACTTTGAGGAGCTCTCAAGAAGCCAACACCAGGGAACCGAAAAAAAAGGATGATGAATCAATGCCTGATGTAGAACCCATGGATCTGATAGATTCTCATCCACATGAGCCTTCCTCTTCTAGGAAGAGGCCTTCATGGCTTAGGGGGATACTTGATGATGCTAAAGGACATGTTGCACCCTGAGGAGCCTTTCGTCAAAGTAAGAAACTTAATAGGTATCAAGGATACCTGACCATCATGAGCACGATCATACAAAATGAGCCTTCGTCATTCTCAGATGCCGTCAAGCATCAAGTATGGAATGATGCTATGACCGTAGAATATGAGTCTATTATGGAGAATGATGTCTGGGAAGTAGTTCCCAGACCCTGGACAAGACAATTGTTACTTCAAAATGGCTTTACAAGATAAAGCATGCAGCAGATGGAAGCACGGAAAAGTATAAGGCTCGTTTTGTTGCTCGAGGTTTCTCCCAAAAGGAAGGTATAGACTATGATGAGATATTTGCACCTGTTGCCAGATATACGACCATCTGCTCGATCATAGCCCTTGCCGCTTCACAAGGATGGAACCTACATCAGATGGATGTCAAGACTGCGTTCTTGCATGGCTCGATCAAAGAAGAGGTCTACGTGGAGCAACCCGAACGATTTGAGATTTATGATTGAAAATCTCATGTATGCAGGTTGAGGAAAGCTCTCTATGGGCTGAAGCAAGCACCCCGAGCATGGTATGAGTGGATCGATAGCTACTTGATGAAGCTGGGGTTCACTAGGAGTGAAGCCGATCCTAACCTTTACTTTAAGGTTGAAGATGACAAGCCTCTCATACTAGTATTGTATGTGGATGACCTCTTTCTAACAGGTGCAGACCCTCTCATTCACAAATGTAAGAGGGAGCTGGCCTCTGAATTTGAAATGAAAGACCTAGGACTGATGCACTACTTCCTAGGACTTGAAGTATGGCAGAAGCCAAGGGAAATTTTCCTATCTCAAGGGAAATATGTGGTAAAGATATTGGAAAGATTTGGTATGATGGACTGCAAGCCTGTGACTACCTCGAGGATCTTAACTTTTAGAAGTTATATGGTAGTGATGTCGGACCAGATTTGGGAAATGCCTCTGAGTTTCATAAACTCATTCGCATTGATGTTCTTGGTGAACCTCCGTCCGAACATATTTTTTGCAGTTAGCATTGTGAGCTCATATTTGGTTGAGCCTCACTGGATTGATGCCAGGAATCTTTTAAGATGTCTTCAGGACACAATCTCTCATGGATTAAGATACACTGCCGGAGATGTGAGACTACTTGGATATACTGATGTTGATTGGGCAGGCAGTGTGGTGGACCGTAAGAGCACTTCCGGGTGCTGTTTCACCTTGGGATCTACTTTCAATATCCTGGATGAGCAGGAAGCAGAAGTCGGTGGCTTTGAGCACCGCCGAAGCAGGATATATTGTTGCTAGCATAACCTCGTGTGAGGTAGTCTGGTTGTGAAAGCTCTTCAGTGAGCTGTTTGGATTTACATTGGATACCACTGTGAATCTCTATAACAACCAGAGGTGGGATTCGATTATTGAGGAATCCCGTATTCGTCGATTGCTCCAGCAAATAGACATCATCTTGGATATGGTAAGTTGATGAGCAAGGAGGATCCATCGCATGAAGATGATGTACAGGTTGATACACCTTGTCAAAGCCCCGAGGAAAGATCTAATCTGTGATTTTCCCAAACGACTTGGAGTCGGTAAGAAACCCTTGTACAAGGGTCCTGCATGTTGCATACATTGAGCTCTGGGAGCTCTGAGGGCTTGCGGTTATTACTGGAGCAACATACGACCACAGGGTGACTCACCCTCCCCTGGTGGTGCACACTGGAACAAGATGATTCACTCTCTTGTGGGACAAGATGATTCGCTCTCTTGTGGAACAGGATGATTCGCTCTCCTGTGTAGCAGGATGATTAGTTCTCTTGTGAGGCCTGGATTGATGTGTTCTCCATGGCGATTGTAGCAGGATTGATGTGTTCTCCTGTGAGGTCTGGATTAATGTGTTCTCCATGGAAATTGTAGCAGGATTGATGTGTTCTCCTGTGAAGACAGGATTGATTAGTTCTCCTGTCGAGGCATCTTACCCATGCAGTCTGGGACTCATGGGAAGTACCTCTCATCTGATCAATGAGCAGGGAAATGAAGTTAGGGACCATAGTAGTACCGATGGACGCATCGTTGTAACTACCGTACTCCCTACGCTAGGATGACCTCCATTGATCTGGGATCAATGATACTGGTCTGGGACCAGTGGTAGGAGTTGTACCATACTATGACGCCGACTTCGGGTCGGTTGAGATTGGTCTGGGATCAGTGGTACATACTCTGAGACTGACTTTGAGTCAGTGGAGGATGATATTGGTCTGGGACCATTGGAGTTGTACTCACTATGACGCTGACTTTGGGTTGGTTGAGACTGGTCTGGGACCAGTGGTACATACTCTGAGACTAACTTTGAGTCAGTATGATACATCCTCGATCATTTCTTCTTCTTCATAATTCGGACAAAAGCAGAGTAGAACAGAACAATGCAAGAGCAAAGCATAACAGAACAAAACAGTACAGATCAGTGCAGGGCAGAACAAGACAAAGCAGAACAGGAAAAATAGAGCAAATCAGGGCAAGGGTCAGGCTGTACAAGGCAGTGCATTTGATGGATGAATAGTAACGACCGATAGACAGATTGCAGATGAAGTTCTCCATGGTTGAGAGGGAGTGTTAAAATTGGCAACCAGGGCAAAACTTCATGTGGGTCATCTTATTCATGGCTAATAATATTTTTATTAGATTCCTCTCGTCGAGAGGTGTAGGATTGATATAAAGATCATCCAATTCCGTTAAGTATTCATGGAGATATGAATTTATTTTGATTATGGAATTATTATCAAGCCGACCTACAACTCATGTAGGCTCAGAAGCCCAACAGTCGCATCTATTCACCCACCAACGTTGTGTATAAATATAAGAGGACTTTTCCTCATTTATACTCACTCATCTCATCACATCTCTCTCTCTACTGCGCAGATATGAGTCTCTTCTCTACTGCGCTGAAATGGGTCTCTCTCTCACACATGTGAAGCCGAAAGTTGTTGAAATTGAAGCTGCAACTGCAGAAGCAAAGATTGACTTGTGTGGCCTAGAAGATCTCCTCTTTGGAACTGAACTGTAGGTTCATCTGAACCTCCTTTGAAAGCCACAACTTTTGGTGGTGGAATGAAGTCAATCCGACGAACGGTTTGCAAGATATCAACTGCCCTAGTTTGAAGCCGAAAACTGCTGAAACTGAAGCTGCAACTGCAGAAGCAAAGATTGACTTGCGTGGCCTAAAAGATCTCCTCATCTGAACTGCGTTGTAGGTTCATCTGAACCTCCTCTGGAAGCCGAAACTTTTGGTGGTGGAATGAAGTCAATCCGACTGTCGGTTTGTGAGATATGGTCTGCCCTAGTTTGATAATGAAGCCGCTAATGCTGATGCTACTGATCTAGGGTTTGCTACTGCTGATATGAATCAGATTTATTGTACTATTTCTCTCTGCTGAATTATTGAAGATAAAAAAAGATTTGATCAAAGGGTTTCCCCACACATTGTGGGGTTTGTCCATGGCTAGCTGCCACATCTTGTGTCTCTTGTCTTGGCTTGTTTTCTGTGGATCATTTAATGTTCTATCTGCACTTTACTTTATGTACATGTGATTGCTAATCGGTGGAATATAATAAGAAAAAGAAGTAAACTATTATAAGCATAGAACATACCATAACTTAACACAAAGCTTACTGGATACCCCCTTATTTTGGGAAGACCTTGGTTAGCCACTGCGGATGCTTACATAAGCTGCCGAGCGAGAAACATGACCATCAAAAATGGTCCTATGTCCAAGCAGCTAGTCCTATACCCTCCTGCCCAACCTCTATTAGAGCATGACTTACCACTTTGGTTGGAAGAAGGAGAAGAGGATGAGGTGTACTCTGCACCCTTGTGCACCTTAGAAACCACCAAGGGAGGTCCTCAAACCGAGGATGATTTGATTGAGACCTTGATTTAGAATCCGCCTCCCAGTGCATTGTCCTTAGAGAAATTGGTGGAAGATACTCAAGCCAGAACCTTAGTGGACCTTTGTGTGACCGATCCAATCTCTGCCAGAGTGAAAAATGTGGAGTTTGGCCCTGAGAGAATGTTAAAGATCAACTCCTCCCTATCTCCTTCCCAAGAAATGGAGCTGTATAGTCTGTTGTCCAGTCATCTAGATGCTTTCGCTTGGAACTATAAGGAGATGAAAGGAGTCCATCCTTCGGTCTGTACCCATCATATCTACATCAAAGAAGACTGTAAACCGGTCAGGCAGCCTCAGAGGAGAATGAATCCAGCCCTTAAGGACATTGTCAAAGAAGAATTGCAAAAACTGTTGGACGCAGGATTCATCTACCCCATCTCGGATAGCGAGTGGGTGTCCCCTCTGGTGTTGGTACCCAAGAAAAATGGAAAGTGGAGAATCTGTGTGGACTACCGAGAACTGAACAAAGCCACCAAGAAAGACCACTTTCCTCTGCCTTTCATAGATCAAGTGTTGGATGGAATGGCGGGGAAGAAGTTTCTCTTTCCTCGATGGGTTCAGTGGGTATAACCAGATCCAAATCAGCCCGGAAGACCAAGATAAGACCACCTTCATTTGTCCCTGGGGTACCTTTGCTTACCGAGTCCTTCCCTTTGGGCTATGCAACGCTCCTGCCACTTTCCAAAGAGCAGTATTGAGCATCTTTTCTGAGCTGGTCCATGATTCGGTGGAAATCTATATGGATGACTTCACTCCTTATGGGTCCAACTTCCAGGAAGCATTGTCCAATCTGGGAAAAGTTCTAACCAAGTGCATTGAGATGAACCTGTCCCTTAGTCCTGAAAAATGTGAATTCTTGATGACTGAAGGGACCGTGCTAGGACATACCATTTCTAGCCAAGGATTGCAGGTGGATCCTAATAAAATTGCTCTCATAAAAAAGGTTCCACCTCCTCAGAAGGTAAGAGATGTTCGGAGTTTCTTAGGCTTAGCAGGATATTATAGAAGGTTTATTAAAGACTTCAGTAAGCTAGCCTCGCCACTGTTTGGCCTCTTAGCAAAGGATGTTGAGTTCAAATGGACGGACGACTGTCAAAGGGATTTGAATGAATTAAAGGATAAGTTGGTGTCTGCCCCGATATTGAGAGGTCCAAACTGGGCCCTACCTTTCCACATCCACACTGATGCCTCGAACAAAGCCATAGGGGCAGCCTTAGGACAGGTTGAACAAAAACTCCCATATGCCATATACTTTGTCAGCAAAAAATTATCCAAGGCAGAACTGAATTATACTGTAACTGAGAAAGAGTTCTTACTAGAGTAACATACAACCATAGGGTGACTCACCCTCCCCTGGTGGTGCGCAATGGAACAAGATGATTCACTCTCTTGTGGGACAAGATGATTCGCTCTCTTGTGGAATATGATGATTTGTTCTCCTATGTAGCAGGATGATTAGCTCTCCTGTGAGGCTTGGATTGATGTGTTCTCCATGGTGATTGTAGCAGGATTGATGTGTTCTCCATGGCGATTGTAGCAGGATTGATGTGTTCTCCTGTGAGGCCTGGATTGATGTGTTCTCCATGGCGATTGTAGCAGTATTGATGTGTTCTCCTGTGAGGCCTGGATTGATGTGTTCTCCATGGCAACCTGGATTGATGTGTTCTCCTGTGAGGACGGGATTGATTAAGTTCTCCTGTCAAGACATCCTACCCATACAGTCTGGGACTCATGGGAAATACGTCTCATCTGATCAATGAGCAGGGAAATGAAGTTAGGGACCATAGTAGTACCAATGGACACATCGTTGTATCTAGCGTACTCCCTACGCTAGGATGACCTCCATTGATCTGGGATCAATGATACTGGTCTGGGATCAGTGGTAGGAGTGGTACATTCTATGACACTGATTTCAGGTTGGTTGTTATTGGTCTGGGGCTAGTGGCGCACTCTGAGACTGGCTTTGAGTCAGTGGAGGATGTTACTGGTCTGGGACCAGTGGTAGGAGTTGTACTCACTATGACGCTGACTTCGAGTTGGTTGAGACTGGTCTGGGACCAGTGGTACATACTCTGAGACTGACTTTGAGTCAGTATGATACATCCTCGATCATTTCTTCTTCTTCATAATTCAGACAAAAGAAGAGCAGAGTCGTACAGATTAGTACAGGGTAGAACAAGACAAAGCAGATCAGGCAGAATAGTGCAGAGCAGGGCAAGGGTCAGGCTGTACAGGGCAGTGCATTTGATGGATGAATAGTAGCGACCGACAGACAGATTGCAGGTGAAGTTCTCCCTAGTTGAGAGGGAGTGTTAAAATTGGAAACTAGGGACAAACTTCATGTGGGTCATCTTATTCATGGCTGATAATATGTTCATTAGGTTCCTCTCGTCGAGAGGTGTAAGATTGATCTAAAGATCATCTGATTCCGATAAGTATTCATGGAGATATGAATTTATTTTGATTATGGAATTATTATCAAGCCGATCTACAACTTATGTAGGCTCAGAAGCCCAACAGTCGCATCTATTCAAACATCAACAGTTGTGTATAAATACAGGAGGACTTTTCCTCATTTGCACTAACTCATCTCATCACATCTCTCTCTACTACGCAAAAAAGAGTCTCTTCTCTACTGCGCAGAAAAGGGTCTCTCCCTCACACATGTGAAGCCGAACGTTGCTGAAACTGAAGCTGCAACTACAGAAGTAAAGTTTGACCTACGTGGACCAAAAGATCTCCTCATCTGAACTGTGTTGTAGGTTCATTTGAACCTCCTCTGAAAGCCGCAACTTTTCGTGGTGGAATCAAGTCAATCCGATGGATGGTTTGCAAGATATTGACTGCCCTAGTTTGAAGGAAGTTGCTGAAACTGAAGCTGCAGCTGCAGAAGTAAAGTTTGAACTGCATGGACCAGAATATCTCCTCATCTGAACTGCGTTGTAGGTTCATCTGAACCTCCTCTGAAAGCCGCAACTTTTGGTGGTGGAATCAAGTCAATCCGACAGACGGTTTGCAAGATATCGACTGCCCTAGTTTGAAGGAAGCTGCTGAAACTGAAGCTGCAACTGCAGAAGTAAAGTTTGACCTGCATGGACCAGAAGATCTCCTCATCTGAACTGTGTTGTAGGTTCATCTAAATCTCCTCTGAAAGCCGCAACTTTTGGTGGTGGAATCAAGTCAATCTGACGGACGGTTTGCAAGATATCGACTGCTCTAGTTTGAAGGAAGCTGTTGAAACTGAAGCTGCAATTGCAGAAGTGAAGTTTGACCTGCGTGGACCAGAAGATCTCCTCATCTAAACTGCACTGTAGGTTCATCTGAACCTCCTCTAGAAGCCGCAACTTTTGGTGGTGGAATCAAGCCCATCCGACAGTCGGTTTGTGAGATATCGTCTGCGTTAGTTTGATGATGAAGCCGCTAATGTTGATGCTGCTGATCTAGGGTTTGCTACTGTTGAGATAAATCAGATTTATTGTACTATTTCTCTCTGCTGAATTATTGAAGATAAAAGAAGATTTGATCAAAGGGTTTCCCCACACATTGTGGGGTTTGTCCCTGGCTAGCCACCACATCTTGTGTCTCTTGTCTTGGCTTGTTCTCTGTCGATTGTTTAATGTTCTATCTGCACTTTACTTTATGTACTTGTGATTATTAATCTATGGAATATAATAAGAAAAAGAAGTAAACTGTTATAAGCATAGAACATACCATAACTTAACAGTGTTGCACTAGTGCAGGATGGCACAGAGAGGTGTGCAATGGTGCGAGATGCATAGAGTTGTTGCAGCAACGCAGAGGTTAGAGAGGGAGAAATTTTCAGTGACAGAGGGAGCTTCAGCATCATGAGTGTTTCTAGCATGATGGAGATGTCAGAGTTGGGAGATCAGTTACTTACTTCTCAGTAACTGAATTGCAGTCCAGCAGTTAGTAGTGGTAGTGCTATGGGCAGCACAATGCAACATGACGAGAGGGGTTGCAGTGCAGATGCAACAGTGGCAGTGGTAGGGCCATGGGCAAAAACATGGATGCAGAGGGAGTTGCAATATGGATGGAGCAGTGGCAGTGGCAGGGCCATGGGTAGGAGCACAAGATGCAGTAGTGCAAAGAATGTTGGGCTGCAAGTCTAGCATCAGCACAGGGACCGATGCTGGACGATCAGAGTGATGCTTAGTGAGGAGTATTACTAGAGCACAGTCCAGAGGGAGTGTTGATTTGAGGTAGCATCGGATGTGCTCTAGCCACAAAAATTGGTGGAGAGGCTAACACACATGAGATCTCCAATACCCAGAAAGGGTTTGGGAAGATTCTAAGCAGATTGGGAGATATTAAAATAATTAATATTTTTAATGGAATCCCTAAGTCTAAACTTAGGGCAAATAGAATATTAATGTGAATTAATATAAAACTGTGTTAGAATGGTCCAAAAGTCATGGATCAAGCCAGATCTAATCTTATCCGTTGATTAGGACTTAATCTCGGCCGTTGATTTGTCAATGAGAAAAGTATAAGAGGAGGCTTGAGGGTCACTTGAAGAACACACCAAGAGATCAAGATTTCGACTTTCTGGGGCTGGGTTTGCTGAGAAAGTTGAGAGAGTGATCAGAGTTGCAGCTGAGGGGCAGTGAATACAAAAGCAGAGAGGCAGAGATAGCACCAGAAGGATGAGCACAGTAGCCGGAGAGAGGGACGCAGAAGTAGCCAAGGGTTCACACAGAGCTAGCCAGGGCTCACGCAGAGCCAGCCAGGTGCTGCACAGTGCCTCGGAGGGCCAACGTGGGTGACGCAGAGGGCCAGAGGACTGACGCAGTGCCTCCAGAGGCTGACACAAGCCAATTCAAGGTGATGCTGAGCTAACGTTGGGCCAGAGAGACGTTGATGGAGTCCCTAGAGGCTGACGCTAGGGTTTCATGGGGCAGATTGGAGCTGTGGAGTTACCAGAGTGTTTATCCGGAGTTTCAGCCGGAATATCTGCTTCCGAGTAGAGAGGTACTACTTCTGAGATTTTTCGTTGTTGGTTGAGCTGGATTTGGAACCCAAATTGTATTATGAAACTACATAATAAATCAAACCCTCAGATAGCTGCACCGGTTTTCCAACATTGGGTTTTTTCCGGTGACATTAGTCCAAAAACAATGGTGTCACTTATGTGCTTGTTTCTATTTCCTTCAGTTGATGATTTGTAACGTGTTGAGAATGTACTTGTATTTATTTCCAGTATTTACATGGTAAATAACTTGTTAATTAATAGAACAAGTAGGTAGGAATAAATCAGTAAAGTACATGAAGGGTTTCTAACGTGTCAGACTTATAAATTCCAACAAAACTAAGGTCACCAACTTCAATTGTGAATATCTCTCAAACCAGGAGGCCTCTCGGGGCATACCACATATCAACAAAAACATCTTTTTGAGGAGTATCTAATGACATAGATCTCTGACCCAAACTCAATGATTTGACCTATCAAAAACCCTAGACAAATTTGGGGTACATCCACAGTCCAGGGAATCCAAACCCTAGGACTTGGGTTTTCAACCATCCAATAGTATAACTACCATCTTGATGTAATCTGACAATTACTAAGAAGCACTCATTATCGATTTGACATCAATGACTGGTGTTTTTAGTCAAAGTCAAACCTAATCAACTCCATGGGTTGACATCAATGACAACACCATCCAACACAAATGTTATGACTAAGAAAGTTATGGAACAATTGAACTTAAGAATCTCTAGACCTTATCATAACATTTGCTCAATGGATTCTAGAAAAGTTGAATTCCTTGGTGTGGTTAAAGATCTACAGGTCTCCTTGGCTGATTACCGATACAAGATCATCACCATGGATATATCAGTGATTGATGCACCAGATGTATGGGGAATGCTTCTTTCAAGAAGTTTGTAGCTGATTTAGGTGGGTCTATTCAGATGGATCTATCTTACGCCACTATTCTTACAACAATAGGTGGAATGGTCAGATTATATAGAGAAGTGGAAAGAAGATACCATGTGGAAGTCCCAACGAGATTGGAAAATGGTGAATTTGTGCCATAGGTTCATCCACCTCATTTCGAATTAGAATCTATCTAGTCGATATATCAATTTTTCTCATCACATCTTCCATCCTACTTTCAGAGCAGAAAGAGACAAAGAGTTCAGTATGATAGAGATATTCAACACAATGATTAGATTCTTCATCAACCAAAGAGGGTAAAGTTTCAGCAAGGGACATCTGATAAGCAGCCTATGGATCCACCAGTGAGCAGACAAAGCCCAAGATTGTGCCACATCGATGACATGTGATGACATTGGGGATCATTTGTATAGTATCTCTTGTTGGATTTTGGTAAGCATCAGAAGTGCTCTAGCCTTGAAAATTGGTGGAGAGACTAAGGCGCATGAGTTGTAAAGAACCCATAAATCGTTTGTTGAAATTCCACCTGGATTGTATTTTATTAAAATAATTAATATTTTCAATGGGGTTCCTAAGTCTAAACTTAGGAAAATTAAAATATTAATGGGTATTAATCAAAATATGGGTGAGAATGATCTAGAAGGAGGATCATGTTATGTTTTAATCTTAGCTGTTGATTAGAGACTTAATCTCGGCCGTTGAAGACTCAACAGGAAAAATATAAAATGGAGGCTTGGGGTTAATTTGGAAACAAATACGGAGAGAATGAATTGATCAAGAATTTGATTCCTAGGGCAGGGTTTGTTAAGAATTTCAAATTAAGTTATCATTCTGTAGCAGAGGGGCAGTGAGAATCGAGGAGAAGAACTTTTCAGAGAATATAGACAGAGAGGCGGAGAGAGCCAGTAGAGCAGAAAAATTGCCTGTCACGCAGAAGACAGAATTGTCTAGAACAATCAGAACTGTCGGAACAGCCAGGAAAGTTGACGCAAAGGGCAGAAGTCAGAACTGCCAGGAACAACCAAAACTGCCGAAACAGCCAGGAAAGCTGACGCAGAGGGCAGAAGCCGAAATTGTTGGGAACAACTGGAATTGTCAGGAACTACCGGAACAGCCGGGAAAGATGATGTAGAGGGCAGAAGCTGGAACTGTCGGGAACAAACCGAAACTGCCGGGAAAGCTGACACAAAGGGCAAAAGAGGTGATGCAGAAATAGCCGAGGTTAGCGAGTCTTGCACCGATCAACCAAAATTCTGCCAAGTGAAGTGAGGTAAAACTCACTCAGATTTTCCGCCAGTGTTTTCTCTGTAAAGGATTGCTAGATGAGCATCGTAGATTTGTATTTAGATATTTCTCCTGCATAATAATAAACCCATAGAGTTGTTGCACCGGTTTTCCCGCATTGGGCTTTCTCTGAGGACTATTGTGTCCAAAAATAAGTGTGTCCTATGTATCTTGTTCTTTGCTCTATTTTGTGTTTCATGAGATCAAATATTTAATTAATGTAGGCTGCAAAATTAATTTTCTTCAATATTCAGAAGAATAACTTGATGAATGTAATTTAAAAGAAAAATCAAGTAGGTGAGGTAGATTCAGATTTGTTGCAGTAAGGGTTCTTTGGACTAGGAATTTTCACATCTCTAACCCTATCCCTTTTTACTTCATGTGATTAGTTAGTTTTATTTCATGTATTTATCTTTTAATGTTCTTTTCCAATTTGATTAGAGTAAAATTTGTTTATTCCAACTAATTTATTATATATGCATTATGATTTCAGTTCTGAATGGATATCTATTTGATGGAATTTTTTTTTTTTGGATATAGGGTTCTAGGGTTCTCACATTACTTCATGAAAGCAACGTGTCCTCATATGTCACCAAATGTTGCACTCATTTTTGTCAAAGTTCTGAGGAAGGAGATGTACCAATTTTTTCAAAGAATCGACATCATCAAGACATTAGTTTATTGAGCCATTGAAAAAACATTTTGCATATTTAAGTATGGGGGATTTACGCAGTGCATTATATTAGATATCATTTTTGGGATTCAACTGCGTTAAGTAAGTCATTCAAACGTATGACCATTTCCATGAGAGGAAGTCGTAACTGACTAATTTCTCATGATTTTTGAATAGTTCACTTAGCACTCATTGCATCGGGTGATGCTCACAGGGGTGAAGAAGTGGGATTGAAACTAGTGAAATGTGGAGAACGAATCACATAGCATCAATCATCACTTCCGGGGCTTGCACCCGGTAACCAGGACTTCCCAGGAGGTCACCCATCCCAGAACTCCTCTGGCTCAAGTGCGCTTAACTGTAGAGTTTTTCCCACAATCAAGCCCACTTAGCTTGCTACCCCATTTGCAAAACCTTAGCAAGTATTGTGCCTCATGAACCATTCAAGTAGAGATCCCTTGACTCTTTTTGAATTTAAGTATGGGGGATTTACACAGTGCATTATATTAGATATCATTTTTGGGATTCAACTGCGTTAAGTAAGTCATTCAAACGTATGACCATTTCCATGAGAGGAAGTCGTAACTGACTAATTTCTCATGATTTTTGAATAGTTCACTTAGCACTCATTGCATCGGGTGATGCTCACAGGGGTGGAGAAGTGGGATTGAAACTAGTGAAATGTGGAGAACGAATCACATAGCATCAATCATCACTTCCGGGGCTTGCACCCGGTAACCAGGACTTCCCAGGAGGTCACCCATCCCAGAACTCCTCTGGCTCAAGCGCGCTTAACTGTGGAGTTTTTACACAGTTAAGCGTGCTTGAGCCAGAGGAGTTCTGGGATGGGTGACCTCCTGGGAAGTCCTGGTTACCGGGTGCAAGCCCCGGAAGTGATGATTGATGCTATGTGATTCGTTCTCCACATTTCACTAGTTTCAATCCCACTTCTTCACCCCTGTGAGCATCACCCGATGCAATGAGTGCTAAGTGAACTATTCAAAAATCATGAGAAATTAGTCAGTTACGACTTCCTCTCATGGAAATGGTCATACGTTTGAATGACTTACTTAACGCAGTTGAATCCCAAAAATGATATCTAATATAATGCACTGCGTAAATCCCCCATACTTAAATTCAAAAAGAGTCAAGGGATCTCTACTTGAATGGTTCATGAGGCACAATACTTGCTAAGGTTTTGCAAATGGGGTAGCAAGCTAAGTGGGCTTGATTGTGGGAAAAACTCCACAGTTAAGCGCGCTTGAGCCAGAGGAGTTCTGGGATGGGTGACCTCCTGGGAAGTCCTGGTTACCGGGTGCAAGCCCCGGAAGTGATGATTGATGCGATGTGATTCGTTCTCCACATTTCACTAGTTTCAATCCCACTTCTTCACCCCTGTGAGCATCACCCGATGCAATGAGTGCTAAGTGAACTATTCAAAAATCATGAGAAATTAGTCAGTTACGACTTCCTCTCATGGAAATGGTCATAATTTTGCATATTCCTAATGTAAATGATGCCAGTAAGACCATGTATGTATTAACAACCAAGGTAAGCCTATTATTTTGACGAAAATTTCATCCTAGGAGGTTTTCGTCTTACTGACTCATCTATGTTTCTAAACACAGATGGTCGACAGAGTTTTTCCTTCCAACCTCACCCCAAAGCTAAGGTGGAATTTGTAATCAAAGTCTTAGATGAGTCTTAGTGTTTTAGTCGAGCCTTATGTAAAAGAGATTTGTGAATAATTTAAACTAATTGGCTAAATTATTTTATTATAAATCACTTGGTCGACTAGATCATGTTGTGTTGTAGAATTGGGTGTGTAATTTGATGGTCTATACCAAATGGGTGTTCCCCCTTTGAGGGTTCAAAATGTAATTATCTTATGTAAAAAATATTTTAGTGCATGGTCCCTTATACTTAGACATGATGAATAAAATATTAGAAGGTGGAAAAAATATTTAATCCTCTCAAGTGCCAATTAATTAATTTTTTTGGCAAAAATTAAATTAATCCTAAGCTAGAAAATTAATTATTTAGAGTCAAATTTAAAGTCTTAGAGAAATTAAATTCTCCAAGAGGAAAAATTCATGGGTATCGGAAAATTAATTTTTGGAGGTCCCCCACAATATTGGAAATTTCAAGAAAAAAAAGGACCCTTAAGCCTTGCTAGTCAAATCAAAGTTAATTTTTTGAAGAAATTAGCTCAAAATAATTAATTTTGAGCTCATAAAAAATGGGTTAAATGAGAAATTCAAAAATTTCTCAAAAATAAATATTTTCAACAGTGGAGATTAAAAGATGATCAATATTTTTCGATGGCCAAGATTACTTTGATGGGGATCAAGCCAACTAATTGTTAATTTTCCACTTGGAGGATTTATCTAAAAATTGAATCATTTGTGTCTCAAGCGATCTAGTTTTGGCTTATGTAACTCTGAAACGCTGATGTAAATGATTGTCCCACTGGGAACGTTTGAATAAATATCATAATAAAAACTTTGAGGTGCAGCTCATGGTGTCTCTGATCTGATGATTTGTGGTACAAGTTGGGTACGAGCAATCCTATATTGTGCTTATAAACTTTTTGATTGTTATTTCATTATAGGTGACATGAACATTCTATTGGTAAGTTGTGGGCTTATCTTAGGTGATCCGATTCACTGGGCATTCTAACGATTTGTTTTTCAGAAATATATTGTGTTTGCAAGTTCTGTAGCTCTTGGACTCCAAGTTCACAAACTTGGGATGGACGCTGACTATGTTTGGACTCTAAATATTTTTATGGTGTTCTAACTTCACTAAGGCTGTAGTTTATTATTTATCTTTCGAAATACATTTAGCCACTACTAAAGATTTATAAAATTTCAAAAATTTTCCAAGCATTTTACATGTATATTTTGTAAATATAATTTGTATAATACACTTGTAAATTATTTTATTTTTATAATCTTGGTTTTGCAACTGGGGTTTTTGGCGTCTGAATTAATTTTAATTTTTGTATATATTGGGGTTTTGGGTATTTTTATTTTCATTTGTGCAGGTGAGATCGAGTGGAAAGAGCTAGATTGGAGCTAGATTTAGGCCCTTGAGGATAAGATCTAGCCTCTAAAAGTTTTTGCAGGGCTAGCCATTGAATATTTTGAAGTAAAATTTAAGTTCTGAAGCAAATAAATTTTTTAGAGCAAGGGTTTCAAGTTTTATGGCTCCCAGGCCCGGATCTACCCTCTCCAAGCCTAGTGTCTTCCTCCTAGTGCCCTGTGTCAGCCCTTTAGGGCTATGTATCAGCCTTCCAAGCCTCCTAGACACTGGTCGTAAGTCCCTAAGGGCCTCGATCTCCTTCCTCAGCCCTGCGTCAAGGATTTAAGGCCATTTTTGGCCTAGTAGTGGGCCTAGGAGGCTTCGGTCCCCCTCTAAGTCCTAGACAGCAACCCTAGAGGGATTTTTGTAGACCCTTAAGGCCTCTAAGGCCTTGCTACAACCCTTCAACGATTTTTCCTCCCTCTCCTTCCCTCCGCTCTCCTGTTTTGGCCTCTTTTTGACCCCTTGCAACCTCTCTTCAGTCTTCTTCCTAGCCGCTAGGCCTTCTAGGCCTTTTCTAGCCCAACGCTAGCCCTATTGGGCCTAGTGCTAGCCATACCCTTTATTGAAAAATGTGTAATTAGGTTCGGTTTCATAAGTATGAAATGCATTTTTGATTCTTGTAAATTATGAAATGAAAAAATATTATTATTATTATTTTGGAGCATGGGTTTCATGCTCAAGGTCTTTTATTTTATAGTTCAAGCACCCATTGAGTGCTTCTAGAGTTTGTCCTACGACAAGAAGTCAAAAGAGTCAATTTCATAAGTTGAAGACCCCATTGGGCACATTAAAACTTGTAAAGAAAATTATTTGTCTTTAAAAGTGTCAGAATACCATCCAAGACCAAGCCGGTTTGACAATTGGTAGTTCGGCCTAAAGGAAGAGCCAGGTCCACCCTTGAAAAGCCTCTAAATAGAAGAGGACTCGTCCTCATTGAAGAACACACTCACCACTCATTCTAGCGAAGGAAGAGGAAGGAAGAGGCATCGAAGGAGGAGGACGAAGGAGACTTATGTTTGGGCTATCTTTCTCTCACACGTGCTAAAGAGGACTAGGGTTTCTGCAACAGACCTAGGGCATCCATCTACAAGTTCGATCTTGGAGAAAAGGAGGCAAAGAGGTCAAGTGAAGGTCACCAAGGGTCACTCTCAAGCTCTAGAAGTCAGGGAAAGGCAAGTGAAGGTCATAGGAGGGCTCTAGAAGAAGATAGAAGTTCCCACATGTGGCGGCAGCAGTTGCAGGGGAGGCCAAAATTTTAGTAGGAGGTCAAAAATCTTGCAACATGAGGTCTAAAAGGTGCTACTTGAAGATATTTGACTGGGTTTGACTAGATCGAAGTTGGCACATCATCCAAAGAGGTTGATCTTGGTCTTGGAGGGTATTGGTCTTAGTCTTAAGGTCATGGAATTCGTCAATTGAAGAATCTATAAGGAAGAGGAGATTTAAGGGTTTTCCTCTCAAGTGGAGAGGTTTTGGCCCTGCTTGCAGCCTATATATTGTGTCACTGTTCTTCTTGTTTTTGGTAGTTGTTTGATGTTTCACACATAATAATAAGAAATAAAGCTAATAAGTAAAAAGGAATCACAAGCAATTATCAAGTAAAGAGAATTAATCATAATCATTGCCCTATTAAATTCTCAACATGGAATCAGAGCTAAGGTTGGCTAAGAGCATCATGAAGATCTCCACTACACTGAAGGAGTTCATCAAGAAGTGTTCAAAGGTAGAAAACACTAGTACAAAATGACTAATTAATTACTAAAAAATGACTAAAATTTGCATATGAACGACCATTTTTCAGTCGGTGACCAATAGTGCCTAATTTACAGTATTTTATAACACGACCAACTTTTAGTCATATTTAGCTTAGTCATTAATTGGTCGTCTCAATTTTATCATCTAGTAGTATATTTAGTCATTAATTACCACAATTAATGACCAAATACACAATAAAATATACTACTACATGATCGCTTGAGAAAACTAATTAATAACAAAAAAAATATGACCAAAATGTTGGCCGCGTTATAAGATACTGTAAATTAGCTACTAATAGTCATATATATGTAAATTTTAGTTATAATTTGAAACCAATTAGTGACCAAATAAATATGAATAAATTTCGGCCGTATTATAAGATACTGTAAATTAGCTACTAATAATCGTATATATGCAAAATTTGGTCATCATTTGTAATCACAAATTTATCATTTATACTAATCATTTATCTTTTTTTAGTAGTTTCGTATTATTTAGTAGTTTATATTCACTTCATTTACATTCATTAATAATAATTATAAACGATTAATTTAGTAGTTGTATATTCATTTTATTTGTGTTCATCATTAATCAATATAAATTACTAATTTAGTAGTTCTAGATTGATTTTATATGTTCATTATTAATCAACATAAATTAATTCGTATTATTTTGCAACTAAAATTTAAAAAAAAATGTCATACAATGTGTATGTTCGTCAAATATGAAAACAAAAAGTTACATATGTTATTCAAAATACTAAATAAAATCAAATACAGCTATAAATAACTTCAACCACATAAATTATATTATATGAAATGCCAAGTATTACAATATGAGTTTCCAACTAAATATTGGTTGGAATACAATTTACACATGAAATATTGTTTTATCACTTCAAAACATTATCATTGTGTTTCCAAGGCATTGCGGATAAATTCACCAACTCTAAAGGCTTGAGCATCACTCTGTATGTGGAATATTGGCATTAAAGGTATCACTAGACAGGTTCTCTTGTCTCTCTCTTTTTGCATTTGTCACTCCAGTGTTATTATTCTCCTTTTTCTTCAATTCTTATTTGGGTATTGTGTGCAGGAAGGGTCATACTCCTGTTTTCTGCTATATTCCATAGCTCCAATGACTGCAATCAAACACAATAAAGATCAGCATATCACATATCTCAATCACAACATCTATCATTACCAACTCTTACAAGGAAAGGGTGCATATTAAATAAGTAATAATTTCGAAGTCAAATACTGAATGTGACTAACTTGATAGCATCCAATTACCAAAAGTTAACAACTCTTACAAGGAAAAAAATACATATTAAATAAGTAATAGTTTTGAAGTCAAATATTGAATGTGACTAACTTGATAACATCTAATTACCAAAACTTTTGAATAGCTTGGATGGAATACACATGAATGAAGTTTATTTCCACTACAGCGTAGTTCATGTACACATTCAGTGCCTTATTTTCTAGAACGAAAAAACCATACCCTATCAAAATATTCACTTACAACAACAAAATATTCTTCACTTGTATCCCAGCAAACTAAGGGCACAGGCTTTGTATGCCTCTGAAATAATAAATATATTAAAGATACTAATCATTTCCAAGTCTTTCTTTATCTAAATCTGATAAATGTTTACAGCCACTAAAGATATTTCCAGAAAATATTTAAAAAATTAGAAGATACAAGCATCACATGTGGAAACTGCAGATACCTTAAGTAAACCAATTTCAACAAAACTAAGAGAATCAACAAACTCATAACCTTCATCCAATATTGCTTAGAAGTTTAGTGTGGATAACAAAACACTGAATGTGAATGCAATATAACACAAAACATACCTGTAAAGAATGCAAATTGTGCTCAGTCTCAACATCAAAAATTGATACAACATTTTCTGCAGTGGCTGCAAGAAGTCTGCCAACTCCTATTTGAAATCGCACTTGACTCCTACTACCTTGTGAAGTACTTGAAATCAAGAACAAGTCTTTCATAATTTCATGTGTACAACATCTTATCTAGCATAGTGTAATCATCGCAATTAATTACACAATTAAAAAGCTTATACTTTATGAATTGTCCACCTTAAAAGTTTTTGTGCAAATGCATTGATTGACACTACAATAACGCATTTCATTTTCTCCATCACAAGAGTAGAGAAAATCATTGTTTCGATGGAAATCAAGAGACATAACAATTCCTAAATGACTAGTAAACGTTCTTAATGAATAGCTTGGTTGTAACAAATAACAATATGTTAGAATGATTTGACCTATCAAACACAAGATTTGGAAGCCACCACTCTTTAAGACAAAATTCCCATTGAGTAAATGCTTGGATGAAATCAACTTATAACGACAATCCTACACCCAAATCTATTATCAAAATAAATAAATAAAAAATCAAATGCTTGCATGTGCCAAGAAGGTACCAAAGCAGCCCAATCAATGAAAGTGGTAGTAGGTGCTAGATGGCTATCATCTAGAAACTAGTGTACTTAGACAAAAGCAATGCTAAGATTTGGAGGAAAACAAAATTATAAGCCCATTATGTCACAAAAATAAAAGAGAAAATGAAAAAGCCAAGCATCATTTAGTGAAAGGATGAATTGTTCATCTTCAAAGTTTAAGAGGACAACAATATTAGAAAGTTGCAACAATATATCAATTATGCCGCTAAGTGTGAAAATTTCTAAGTCTGACACATTAGAAATCCCTACTGCATTATCCAGTTTATTATTTCCTACTTGTTCATTCCATTAACAAGTTATTTATTAATATAAATACTGAAATAAACACAAATGCAACCTTCACACATATATCGATCAACAACTGAAATATCTGAGACAAACACACAAGGGACACCGTTAGTTTTGGACAATCATTCTCAGAAAAATCCAATGCAAAAAAACTGGTGCAGCGGATATGAGGGTTTTATTATTATGCAGTTTTTTAATACAACTAGGGTGCTAGAAATGGCTCACCCTTCAGATATTTTCCTTAGCAGGAGTACATCTCCTCAGAGACAGATATTTTGACTAATCGGCAACTGAATGATTGATCCCACAACGACTTCGACAATTCCTTAGCTGGACAACTAAAGCTACTCCAAGATTCTCTCTGGAACTGCGTCATCCTCCACGGATTGCGTTACCCTCTTTTGCTCTGCGTCTACCTCACATCTCCTAGTCTGCCCCACGAGGGTTCCTCAACGCTGCGTTGTCTGCCCAACATCAACTCTGCAACCCACTGCACAGCTTCTGCTGCCTCTGCGTCTTCTGCGCTGGCCTCCTCAGCCTCTCCATCAGCCTTCCTAGCCTCTGCACTGTCTCTCCGACAATTTCTCTGCCTCTCTGATCTGTATTTTTGGCCTTTTTTCGAACTACCCCTCGCTGCAACAAATCACTAACTCGATTTCTCAGCAAACCCTACCCCAGAAAATCGAATTCTTCATCAACTTGGTGTATCTCCAACTGACCCTCAAGCCTTTGATGAGCCCCAAATTTGGTAACATTTTGGGCTCATTTGGCCTAATTATCCTGTTAAACACACATGGATAGCAAGACAATAGGAAAGATAAATCAGTGAGTACATATTTTTATTAACATAAGATACACATTTATAGTACAATACGTGACTCTTGGGATTCAGATCCCAAGGTCTCTTGGACTGCTTTTGTCCATTCGAATTCCACACTAACCCTTTAGGATTAGGTGTCCAACATTCCCCCCCTTAATCCGAAGGGTTATGTATGAGTCCAAGAAGAGAGCTGTAATACAAAATGTGCAAAAATGCATGGCAGCACTAGGCTGAATGTGCTCTATGAAATGTTGGTAAAAAAGGGCGGTGGTTTAAGGATGACCACCAACACTGGAACGCTTAGTGCAGTTCCTGGAACTCTTCCAAAACTGGAAAGAAACTGAAGTTTTCTGCTAGAGGAAGTGTTCTCAATCTGTGATGGTTTAAGGATGACCAACAACTCTGGAATGCTTAATGCAATTCCTGGAACTCTTCCAAAACTAGCAAGAAGCTGGAGTCTTCTGCTAGAGGAAGTGTTCTCAATCTGTTCACGGGCATCTTTGTCTCTGGCTGCAACTCTGAAACTGGTGTGGCAGGTTGTGGCTCAGGCTCGCTTGATGTGACTTTGAAGCTTGTAGATGACCATCATTTCCCCCCCTGTCAGGTACAAGGTGAGAAGATGGAGAAAACTCAACTGCAAGACTGTTCAATACTCTGGAACAAGTTCTGACATGTGTTTGGAATATCTTCTTGGCTGTTGATGCCCATTGCCAAGAAGCGATCCATCCAAGATGAATCTTTGTTCTTGCAGGACGTTTGTTGTTGAAGCATCTGTGTGAAAAATGGGTGGTTTTATGACAATGCTTACATGGATGAAGATCAAAACAGTGATCTTTCAAATGGCCAACTCGGTCACAGTGTTGGCATTTTACAATCTGTTGTTTTTGTTGTTGTTGTTGCTGTGGAAGAGGGGCAGAATCTGGAACAGCTGAAGCTGAACTGTCATGAGGAACAGGTGAACTGTCATGGATGAATCCGGCACTCTGAAATTGAATGGGCTTGGCATAGTCTGGAATATGAAAGGACAAGTCCTTGTCATATCCAAGACCAGTTCTGTGCTTGTTGTGGACAAGCTGTTCCCAAGGTCTGATGATGGGCTTGGGAAGTGCAGACTGAGTTTCTGCATCTGTATGTACGACTGCTGCTTTATTGGGTACTGAATCTGAATGAACTTGAACAATATTGACTTGTTGTTTATGGGAGTCTGTTTCATTTTTCTGAACAGAAACAGGTTCAGAATGATGACTCCTCTGTTTTAATTCTTCTTGCTGTAGCTGAGTTTCAAGCTGCAAAAAATCAATTTTGTCATGTACATCTCGTAAACAACTGTGAATATTGGTGAGAAAATCCTTGCTGATTTTGATTGTATCATCAACAGTAGATTGTATAAGAGTTTTCATGAACTCTAATACTTCACTGATTCTGTCCTTTTCATTACTTGCTTCAAGTTTCTCAACAGGCAGTGAGCGAGGCTTCAAATTTAATTTTGGATGCTCAGTAGATCTATTCTCCTCCTCAAAGTCAGATGCCCCCAAGACTTTTACAGTTGTCTGAGTGTTGTTTCTTGCACCTTCACTGGAAACCTCAACAGGCAATGAACCAACAGTAGAGTGATATTCATATGACTTGCTCATCAACCCACCATGTGAATTCTCTGTCACATCCATTACTGCAGTCGGAGATGTAGCATCCAATGGCTTAGTTCGCGGGAGAAGCTTTAACTTGGGCCGCACCATAACATCAGATTGCGCATGAACTGAAGCATCTATGACATTAGTTGGAGAAGCATGGTTATTTTCAACCAATGGTGGTTTGTGGCTGAATACACGAACATCTTTTGCAAACCTGTTTCTGGTCGCTTCATAATCAGAACTGTGAGCAACATTGCTCCCCACTTTAATGTCTGAATAAAATGTGCTCTCTGCATCATCAGTTTTGAAAGAATCCCTAGAAGTGCCCAGATTCCATGATTCATGAGTACCTTTCGAATTACTGTGGGACCAAGCACCTTTACAACCATTGTCAACTTGATGCGACTGTAAGGCCCTCTCTTTGAGGTGATTGTTAACACGGTTACCGTCTTTAAGATCCATGACAGGAGACATTTTCCTTGGGACTGGGTTGCCAAGAGACGTTATTTGATCCTGATCCAGGTCTGCATGCCCTTCAACGTTAGTCCTACTAACATTTCCATAGCCAGAATATTCTGCGTTAACACCAAGCTTTGTATGTCCAAATTCTTCAGAATTTGCTCTACTGGTTTCTGCAAAGACAGATCCACTGTCATCTTTATTTCTACGATAATCTGCTGAAGTGTCTCTGCAATTATTTCGTCCAGCACCTGTGATCAGGTCAAGCTGAAGTAAGTCCAGCAGACGGCCAAGATCAACACCACTCGTCCAGTTTTCAGGACCAGAACCATTCTTCAGTTTCAATCGCCCACGGTTTGCTGTGCCACCCCATATAATTCCAACGCTCATATTTGCCATCAGCGTTTCAAAGGCTTTTCAACGCACCAAAAAACATATACCATGACTTTCAACGTTCATGGTTTATCAACGCACCGAACAACATGTTTCCCGTGTTAAACAAGTGGCTCACAACATGGAATTCGCGGATGAGCAGAGTGTTAAACAAGTGTTAATTCAGTTCTTCGTTTTGCATTTATAGAATTCGCGGATGAGCAGAGTGCAAGAGCAGCGTTGAGCCTCGCGGGAACCATGTTGGGATATTATCCAGTCAGGGTCCTCCCTTCCAAAACCGCGATTCTTCCAGTAAATCCAACATTTCTTTCAAGGTCTGAGGATGAGCGTGAGATGTGCGCACGGACAATATATTGTACAAATATTGATAAAAAGGTTTCTCAAGTGGAAGTGAGAATGTTCTTTGAGTCACTTTGTGGTGAGGTTTCTCGCCTGAGACTGCTTGGAGATCATGTTCATTCCACTCGTATAGCATTTGTTGAATTTGTAATGGCTGAAAGTGCCATACTTGCATTGAACTGTAGTGGTGCAATTGTGGGATCTTTGCCTATAAGGGTAAGTCCATCAAAGACACCAGTGCGGCCTCGCATCCCCCATCCTACCATGCATTGAAGAATTACTGGAAGCTACACTGCAATGCCTGTGAATCATATGCATTGTTCTTTGAGAGTTTGAGCAAAGGATATTCTGGTGTTCTGGAGTAGCCGTTTTTTTTTTTGATAATTATCCAAAATGCGAAGAGTAAAACTGCCCATGAGCATGCAAATGCGTTTCAAGATGAAATCTTACAGGTGTTGTGTTCATTTATTGAGACAGGAATATGTGCCAATAGAAATATCTTTTTATCATGTGAAAGGCGAGGAATAAGGAAAGCTGCCGTCCGTTGGAGAATGCTTTGATGGAGAAAACGCTGCTATGATGCGAATATGATGGACAGAGGCGTTTTTCTTAGAAGAACAGTGCAGAATGGCAGAGACATAATGCGAATATGATGGGCAGAGGGGCGTTTCTATTTCCTGACACCATTCGACCAACTTTCTCCCTTGCCTGTCATAACAGCAGCAAAACATGCAGCGCCACTGTAGCTTCCGCTCCCATCATAGCTCGAACCTGTCAGGAATCCAAAGTTCGAAACGCACAAAGACCAAATTGTATTTTTTTTTCGGGAATAAAACATAAGGAAGAAGGAGACGAAGCTCAGCGGATGCAATTCAAAAAGTCAACTGTAAATCGGGATTCGGAACCACCATATATCTCTCTGCTCTGTTTATGAAACACTGACACTGAAGACAGAGCGTTTATTGACGGTTGGACAGAACATTAACCACACCGCCTTAGTCGCTGCCCAAATGCAGAAAGCAACCAGATTCTACAACGTTACAATTAAAATATCCTTCCAAACTGTCAATCTCAAAATCCAAAAACAAGTATCCATTGTCCAATCCTAATTCGAATGAATGCAAATAACTGGAGACACAGGGATGCGCATTTTTTTTTTTTTTTTTTTGTGGAATCCACAATGCATTTACGGCCTTCGAAATAATTCAACACATCATTGACAAAGCATAGTTTACGGTCTTTAAAACTCATTCAGCGCAAAAATACATACACACACATGTTGTCACTACACCATAGGTTATCAGTCAAAATATATGTGCCATCACCATCTTACATATACAACCAGCGTATAATAGATGCATAGGTTTACATAGGCCACACAAAAACAAGTGGCTCACAAAAGATTGAGCAGATTATGAACGTACCTGCTCTGATACCATGTTAAACACACATGGATAGCAAGACAATAGGAAAGATAAATCAGTGAGTACATATTTTTATTAACATAAGATACACATTTATAGTACAATACGTGACTCTTGGGATTCAGATCCCAAGGTCTCTTGGACTGCTTTTGTCCATTCGAATTCCACACTAACCCTTTAGGATTAGGTGTCCAACATATCCCTGTTCAATCCTTCATTTTTCATAACTTATGCATTATTTTTTTAGTATGTTTATGTCATTTGTACGAATAAGGGTAGTCACTATTCCTAGGTGGCTAACACGTGTTCATTTCAGGATTTTTTGACAGATGTTGGAGCAAAACCGAGCAGACATGGGCTAGGAGACAGCCAAGCTTGGGTTGAGGATTCGTAGGGGGGTTGTCTATGGCATTAAATAGCCTCCCTCGGGATCTTCACCCCCAACTCCGAGCTCCAAAGGCCACCAAAACCGGATCTAGAAGGCAGCCAAACAGATTTCTTGGAAGGAGTTGTTCACTCACAGTTTGGGCAGCCAAGTCCCATAGATTTAGGAGGCCAGCTAGGGCCTCGTGGTGTATAAATGTTAAGGCCTCAGCCTTCGAAAAGGACTTTTGAAAAACTCTTGCATATTCTGCACTACAGTGCTGCTAGCTCTGTTTTGTTCTTTTGTAGCCATTGTTGGCATAACTCTTGACTTATGATTATTTTTTGATAATGAGAAGCAGTCAAATTTGATATCAGCTCTGAGTTTTCTATAGGAGCCATAGCTCTCGGGGTCGGGCCCAACCTGAGAGCCTAGGGCCTCCTTCTTTGTATTGTTATCTTTCCTTTAAGCACTGTGATTTTCCTTTTATGCATTTGAAACGTGGTTTTGTTGAGCAAGATTTAGTTGTGTTGGTTAAATAGGTCATTGTTGAGGAATAGAATTGCTTCAGATGTGTAGAATAGATTGATAGGATAATAATTGATAAAGCTCCAGAAAAAAGGGTTGCCTGCACTCTCAATTTCACCTCTCCCTTATTGGATCAGGGGCTGGAATTGCAGAAACAGTGCTGCCCAACAAAAACACTAGTTTGCTTGACCATGCAATCTTTGGTGTAATGTCTTCATTTGTAGAAGTTAGTCATGCGTTCAGACCTTTTTAGATGTTTCTTTGATTAAGTGTTGTACATGGTTCTCTTTGGAAATAAAGCTGTTGTTCATTTGTTTCGTTGACAGTTAGGATAGATTAGCTAAGATTTTGATTGTGTGCAGGATTTGGTTGATTCGGTTAAGTGTACACCGTGCCGGGCATCTCCATCATTCTCTCGTCCACCCAGGCTTCGTTCAGGCCAGCTGCTCCATCTCCTAGTTAGGTTCCTTGTCTCACAACTACTCTTCTGCCCACGTAACCCTACCTTCTTGCTCTTCCATTGTCTTAGCCTTCTTTAAGTCAAGTCAGCTTTCCACACCCTCTCATCACTTCCTCCATCAGTCACTGGGTCATTCCAGGCCCTTACCCTACCTCTCTATCCATTCATGCATCTTCTCTCACTCACCCATCCTCCAAAACCCAATTTTCAAACATCCTGTAGAAATTTCTGAACATCCTGTAGAAATCCTTGAAACATCCTGTAGAACCCCTGCAGACTTCCTGTAGAAGCTCACAAGTGAGGTTGCTGGATAACCAAACTTTGTGAAACTCTCAGGAAGGGTGTTAGGGACTCCTTAGACCCTCTCTGAACCTTCCCAACCTTTTCCAAGCATTTCTCTTCCTTGATCCACCCCTGCACAGTAAAAATCCAGTTAAAACACATGCATGATAATTATGATGACTTATTTGAAAATACAAAAAGATGTTTCCTTCAAATAGAGGTAGCCTAGGCATGTGCATTTTACCTTCATAGAAGTAATGGCATCTCTTTTGATAGTTTGCATTCTCTCCTCTGCATTAGTAGGACTAGCTGGTAGAATTAGGGTTTGCTAGGGTTTATGTTACTTTTTGGCTTTCAGTTTCTTTCTGTAAGTAGATCAGCTTCCTCTGAGTTAGCCTCCATCCATCAGTTAGAAAGCTTCTTCTAAGAGCTCATAGAAGTTGGCTTGAGCCCCTAGCGGACTTGTGCCAGCTAACCAAGTGACAGCTGCGGCAAGAGCTAGTACTTGTGCATACAGCACCGTCGCTTCCAAGTTTGTTACGAACTACCGGGTTGATAAAAGTAAAGAAGGGAGTCCCAGGAGTTGCAGCATTATTGCTGCAATACTGGAGCCCACCATCTTTTTGGCGCCATTGCCGGGGAAGCGTCAGAGTATTGGTGATTGTTGTTTTTCTTCTATTTTCCTACACTCGCCTTCTGCTAAATTGTTTATTTCATTTCCATTCTGCAATTTCATTTCCGCAAAATTAAAATAGATATTTCCTGCTTTCATAGATTAGCATTTCAATTCTGCAAGCGTAGATTAGCAATTTCAATTTTGCAAGCGTAGATTAGCAATTTCAATTCTGCAAGCGTAGACTAGCATTTCATTCCTGCAATTTCATTTGAGCAAAATAGATTAGTCATTTCCTGCTTTCATTTCAATTCCGCATTTTCATTTCAGCAAGATAGTTAGTTGCAGTTCAATCTATTTTTAGTTTTGCAGGTACAAGCAGAAAAAGCAAAAAGCAATCAAAAGCCTTTCCATTTCATGCCTCGTAGGAACAGAGATAAAACCGGAAAATTCCTACCCAACACCCCCACCACTTCACTGAGTCACCCTTCTCTCTTCGTTGGTGACAGTGATCCAGAAGAACCTATAGGCGAGCCTCCTGAGATATACGAAGATCCTATAACAGAAGAAGAGTTAGAGAACACTCCACCTGAAGCCATGGCTGAGAATAGAATAGAAGATGAGAGAATAGAAGGTGCCTTTCCCATCCGAGAGACCAATGGAGACATGAAAATGAAAAACATAAGCCCCTCTGCTTTACCTCACTTCCATGGGTTGACTACTGAAGACCCTGATACCTTCCTGTTTGAGTTTGTTGTCCTTTGTCGAACCTATGACTATACAGAAGATGAGCAAAATTGAAACTCTTTCCCTCTACCCTCAAGGATGCAGCATTACGCTGGTTCATGGGCTTACCTGGAAACAATATCACCACTTAGGCTCAGATGCAGCAAGCTTTCAATACCAAATACCGGGACTACTATAGGTCCAAGGAAGCCAAGGGAGAAATCTTTCGAATGACCATGGGAAATGATGAGTCTTTAGAAGATTATGAGAAAAGGTTCCAACTTAGCTATAAACGGGCAGGTGCACACTTGACCCTGAATCTCTCAAGTTGGTCCTGCTCCAGGGAGTCCCTGAAGACCTTCTAGATACCCTTCACATGCTAGCTGGAGGAGATATTTACCAACTACCTTATGAGGATACAAAGACTGTGTTTAGAAACCACTCTAGGGCAGCCCGAAAAAGAGGTAGGGGAAAACCCCTTTCAACTAGTACTACTTTCTCCAAGCATGAGTTTGTTAATCAGCTGGAGGACCTCAAAAGTGAGGTGAGACAGACCATTTCCATGCAACTTGATACATTCCGAATCCAGCAAAAGAAAGAGGAAGCTGAGAGGGCTTTGGCCATCTTCTGTCCTAGGTGTACAAGGAAGCACCCTAAGAACGAGTGTCCATTACACTCGGTAGAGGTATGTTTCGTTTGTGAGGAGGACCACCCCACAAACCAATGCCCAACCTTACCTGGGTTCAAGGCCATGTACCAAGGAACCGAGGCACCCACTGAACCTCTCTACTTCCTCAACCAAAGGAGGCCGCATGGACCTAGACCTTACCAGCAGGGGATGCAAGGGACATCCCAAGCTTATTATAGCCCCAACCAATCTGCTCCTATGCCTTCTTGGGGTCCCCTTGCTCATCCTTCCTGGTCTGTGCCTCCTCCATGGTCTTACCCACCTCAATACCACACTCAGCCCACTACTCATTCGTTTCACTCACATGTCCAGCCACAGCCTCAGTGGAATGCACCTCAACCGGGGTGGAGGCCCTAGTACAACACTCCTTCCGCCATTTTGCCTCCACCACCAGCTCAACCACAACCATTACCTCCTTCTCCTCCAAGACAACCCCAAATGCCTACTCAACCGAACCCGAATCCCAACAACCGACAGGCCCAGCAGGTATATACAAGGGAAACAACATGCCCTACCTATGATGTGGAGATCCAGGAGATCAACCTGTGATCTGGGAAGACTCTCCCAGATCGCCAACCTCCTCCCCCAGAGGACGAAGAAGATAAATCGGAAAGTGAACCCAAGGCCACTCCACCCTTTCCTGAAAGACTAACAGTAACCACACAACCCGACCCAGAGGAGAATGAGCTTCTGGGAGAACTCAAACAGTTGTGTGTGAGAATACCACTTCTCCAAGCCATCAAAGATGTACCGATATACAACAAATTGGTTAAGGAAAAGTGTTTCAGGCACCCAAGCAGGCGAAAAAGAGATGCCTCAACCATCAATGTCATAGGACAACTGTTTGATCTTATGTTGGGGCAAGTAATCTGTCCAAAGTATTTGGATCCTGGGAGTCCTGTAGTTGATGTCCACATCAATGGCACCATCATACCCCACACTTTGATTGATTTAGGGGCTGCCATTAATGTGATGACCAGGGATACCATGCTCAAACTCAACCTTCAGGGTTCCTTAAGGAAGACCTCGACGGTCCTGCAGTTGGCAGATCGCTCCACCGTGACTCTCGAAGGGATTGTGGAGGATGTCTTGGTCTCTGTTGACTCTTGGGAGTATCCTGCGGACTTCTTGGTTCTTCAACCAAAGGCAAAGTGTTAAAATTGGCAACCAGGGCAAAACTTCATGTGGGTCATCTTATTCATGGCTAATAATAATTTTATTAGATTCCTCTCGTCGAGAGGTGTAGGATTGATATAAAGATCATCCAATTCCGATAAGTATTCATGGAGATATGAATTTATTTTGATTATGGAATTATTATCAAGTCGACCTACAACTCATGTAGGCTCAGAAGCCCAACAGTCGCATCTATTCACCCACCAACGTTGTGTATAAATATAAGAGGACTTTTCCTCATTTAGACTCACTCATCTCATCACATCTCTCTCTCTCTACTGCGCAGATATGAGTCTCTTCTCTACTGCGCTGAAATGGGTCTCTCTCTCTCACACATGTGAAGCCGGAAGCTGTTGAATTTGAAGCTGCAACTGCAGAAGCAAAGATTGACTTGCGTGGCCTAGAATATCTCCTCTTTGGAACTACGCTGTAGGTTCATCTGAACCTCCTTTGAAAGCCGCAACTTTTGGTGGTGGAATGAAGTCAATCCGACGAACGGTTTGCAAGATATCGACTGCCCTAGTTTGAAGCCGGAAACTGCTGAAATTGAAGCTGCAACTGTAGAAGCAAAGATTGACTTGCGTGGCCTAGAAGATCTCCTCATCTGAACTGCGCTGTAGGTTCATCTGAACCTCCTCTGGAAGCCGAAACTTTTGGTGGTGGAATGAAGTCAACCCGACTGTCGGTTTGTGAGATATGGTCTGCCCTAGTTTGATAATGAAGCCGCTAATGCTGATGCTACTGATCTAGGGTTTGCTACTGCTGATATGAATCAGATTTATTGTACTATTTCTTTCTGCTGAATTATTGAAGATAAAAGAAGATTTGATCAAAGGTTTCCCCACACATTGTGGGGTTTGTCCCTGGCTAGCTGCCACATCTTGTGTCTCTTGTCTTGGCTTGTTTTCTGTCAATCGTTTAATGTTCTATCTGCACTTTACTTTATGTACATGTGATTGCTAATCGGTGGAATATAATAAGAAAAAGAAGTAAACTGTTATAAGCATAGAACATACCATAACTTAACATGGTATCGGAGCTGAGGTGAAGACAAAGCCCAAGCAAGAGCAAGAGCAATCATTGAAGAGAAGATTGGCAAGGCTATCTTAAAAGAACTATGGGGTCCTCAACACTCTTTCCTGCCGAAGACAAGCTTCGTGAGAAAGCTGACTATCACGGATGGAATATGTCTATCGATCTAACCCTTGAAGATCAAGGAGTGCTGGACCATGTAAGAGGCAATATTGTTGAGCCTGCATCAAATGCATCTGCTGCTGCCTGGAACAAATGGAAAAATGGAGAAGTCAAAACAAAGAAGATCATCCAGGACTCTATCGACAAGCGCTTGGTGGCCTACATCTCTGATCTAGACACCTCCAAGGAAATCTACAACAGACTGGTGAGTTTATTTAAAGTTAATGAA
This sequence comes from Pinus tabuliformis, assembly GCA_031772625.1. Taxonomy (NCBI): domain Eukaryota; kingdom Viridiplantae; phylum Streptophyta; class Pinopsida; order Pinales; family Pinaceae; genus Pinus; species Pinus tabuliformis. The sequence goes on from CM062805.1 coordinate 233,306,080, forward strand.
GCAAATCAAGTTTTGTTTCTTAGAAATAAGCTGAGGGAAATCAAGAAGGGTAAAGATGAAAGTATGCAAGCATACTTCTTAAGAATCACCGAGATCAAGAACGATCTCCTATCTATTGGGGAAACTATTACTGACAGAGAAATGGCACTCACAACTCTTGAAGGATTACCATCTGAATGGTATGTGTTCAGGACTACTCTTCTGAACTATAATGTAATTCCTGGTTTCGAGGAATTAATGGCTAGATGCATTCAAGAAGAAACAAGGGAAGAAGTGTAAGAAATGCCCATGCCTAAAGGTCCTCCTACTGCCTTTTCTTTTCATGCAAAGAAAAGAAATAATTCCGGGACTAAATCAAAACGAAAGGCTGGACCTAAGGCTAGAAGAAAATGACGATGTTACATTTGCAATAAAGCAAGTCACTATGCAAGGGAGTGCCCTGATAGAAAGGACTCACTTTAGGACGATGATCAAAATCCCTCTGATGGCAATCAAAGGAATGACAACTTCAACAGCAAAGGTAAGAGGAGATTTGGGAATCAAGGAAGAGGACAAGCATTCAAGAAGGCCAGAAATTCCAGGATGTATTAAATGCACCTGACCTCAAAAAGAACCTAGTGTCCATCTCGGGAACAGAAGACAAAGGCTACAAGGTAACCTTCAGCGATTGGAAGGTATGTATATGGAAAAATAATGTTAAAGATGCCTTTACTCTTGGGTTTAGTGATTCATTATATCAGGTCGATGGAAGTCTGCTAGGTGTCATGTCTTATGACACATCTCTTCAGTCCGAACTTTGGCATTAGAGGTTTTCCCCCCTTCATTATAAAGCTATACTCGGTGTAAGACAAATGGTGATAGGGATGCCCGAATTCTGAATAGAGAATGAAGGTGTATGTCCAGGATGTGCTGAAGGAAAGCTCAAAAGGGGACCATTCCCCTCAAGCCAAAGCAAGACCTCTGATATATTACAATTGGTTCACTCAGGCATACCTGAGGTTGGCATTAAGAGGGAGACTACTACACCACATACTCCTGAGCAAAATGGTGTGGTGGGAAGGAAGAACCGCACGATGATGGACGCTGTCTGGGCCATGCTACATGATCAAAGACTTCTGATGTTTCTATGGGCTGAAACTACAATCACCGTTGTATATGTACAAAATTGATTTGGTTCCAAGACTCCTAAAGAAAAGTTCACCGCAAGGTGAACAATCTTTCGACTTTGAGGAGCTCTCAAGAAGCCAACACCAGGGAACCGAAAGAAAAGGATGATGAATCAATGCCTGATGTAGAAGAACCCATGGCTCTGATAGATTCTCATCCACATGAGCCTTCCTCTTCTAGGAAGAGGCCTTCATGGCTTAGGGGGATACTTGATGATGCTAAAGGACATGTTGCACCCTGAGGAACCTTCCGTCAAAGTAAGAAACTTAATAGGTATCAAGGATACCTGACCATCATGAGCACGATCATACAAAATGAGCCTTCGTCATTCTCAGATGCCGTCAAGCATCAAGTATGGAAGGATGCCATGACCGTAGAATATGAGTCTATTATGGAGAATGATGTCTGGGAAGTAGTTCCCAGACCCTGGACAAGACAATTGTTACTTCAAAATGGCTTTACAAGATAAAGCATGCAGCAGATGGAAGCACGGAAAAGTATAAGGCTCGTTTTGTTGCTCGAGGTTTCTCCCAAAAGGAAGGTATAGACTATGATGAGATATTTGCACCTGTTGCCAGATATATGACCATCCGCTCGATCATAGCCCTTGCCGCTTCACAAGGATGGAACCTACATCAGATGGATGTCAAGACTGCGTTCTTGCATGGCTCGATCAAAGAAGAGGTCTACGTGGAGCAACCCGAAGGATTTGAGATTTATGATTGAAAATCTCATCTATGCAGGTTGAGGAAAGCTCTCTATGGGCTGAAGCAAGCACCCCGAGCATGGTATGAGAGGATCGATAGCTACTTGATGAAGCTGGGATTCACTAGGAGTGAAGCCGATCCTAACCTTTACTTTAAGGTTGAAGATAACAAGCCTCTCATACTAGTATTGTATGTGGATGACCTCTTTCTAACAGGTGCAGACCCTCTCATTCACAAATGTAAGAGGGAGCTGGCCTCTGAATTTGAAATGAAAGACCTAGGACTGATGCACTACTTCCTAGGACTTGAAGTATGGCAGAAGCCAAGGGAAATTTTCCTATCTCAAGGGAAATATGTGGTAAAGATATTGGAAAGATTTGGTATGATGGACTGCAAGCCTGTGACTACCTCGAGGATCTTAACTTTTAGAAGTTATATGGTAGTGATGTCGGACCAGATTTGGGAAATGCCTCTGAGTTTCATAAACTCATTCGCATTGATGTTCGTGGTGAACCTCCGTCCGAACATATTTTTTGCAGTTAGCATTGTGAGCTCATATTTGGTTGAGCCTCACTGGATTGATGCCAGGAATCTTCTAAGATGTCTTCAGGACACAATCTCTCATGGATTAAGATACACTGCCGGAGATGTGAGACTACTTGGATATACTGATGTTGATTGGGCAGGCAGTGTGGTGGACCATAAGAGCACTTCCGGGTGCTGTTTCACCTTGGGATCTGCTTTGATATCCTGGATGAGCAGGAAGCAGAAGTCGGTGGCTTTGAGCACCGCCGAAGCAGGATATATTGTTGCTAGCATAACCTCATGTGAGGTAGTCTGGTTGTGAAAGCTCTTCAGTGAGCTGTTTGGATTTACATTGGATACTACTGTGATTCTCTATAACAACCAGAGGTGGGATTCGATTATTGAGGAATCCTGTATTCGTCGATTGCTCCAGCAGATAGACATCATCTTGGATATGGTAAGTTGATGAGCAAGGAGGATCCATCGCATTAAGATGATGTACAGGTTGATACACCTTGTCAAAGCCCCGAGGAAAGATCTAATCTGTGATTTTCCCAAACGACTTGGAGTCGGTAAGAAACCCTTGTACAAGGGTCCTGCATGTTGCATACATTGAGCTCTGGGAGCTCTGAGGGCTTGCGGTTATTACTGGAGCAACATACGACCACAGGGTGACTCACCCTCCCCTGGTGGTGCACACTGGAACAAGATGATTCACTCTCTCGTGGGACAAGATGATTCGCTCTCTTGTGGAACAGGATGATTCGCTCTCCTGTGTAGCAGGATGATTAGTTCTCTTGTGAGGCCTGGATTGATGTGTTCTCCATGGCGATTGTAGCAGGATTGATGTGTTCTCCTGTGAGGTCTGGATTGATGTGTTCTCCATGGCAATTGTAGCAGGATTGATGTGTTCTCCTGTGAAGACAGGATTGATTAGTTCTCCTGTCGAGGCATCTTACCCATGCAGTCTGGGACTCATGGGAAGTACCTCTCATCTGATCAATGAGCAGGGAAATGAAGTTTGGGACCATAGTAGTACCGATGGACGCATCGTTGTAACTACCGTACTACCTACGCTAGGATGACCTCCATTGATCTGGGATCAATGATACTGGTCTGGGACCAGTGGTAGGAGTTGTACCATACTATGACGCTGACTTCGTGTCGGTTGAGACTGGTCTGGGATCAGTGGTACATACTCTGAGACTGACTTTGAGTCAGTGGAGGATGATATTGGTCTGGGACCATTGGAGTTGTACTCACTATGACGCTGACTTTGGGTTGGTTGAGACTGGTCTGGGACCAGTGGTACATACTCTGAGACTGACTTTGAGTCAGTATGATACATCCTCGATCATTTCTTCTTATTTATAATTCGGACAAAAGCAGAGTAGAACAGAACAATGCAAGAGCAAAGCAGAACAGAACAAAACAGTACAGATCAGTGTAGGGCAGAACAAGACAAAGAAGAACAGGCAAAATAGAGCAGAGTAGGGCAAGGGTCAGGCTGTACAAGGCAGTGCATTTGATGGATGAATAGTAACGACCGATAAACAGATTGCAGATGAAGTTCTCCATGGTTGAGAGGGAGTGTTAAAATTGGAAACCAGGGCAAAACTTCATGTGGGTCATCTTATTCATGGCTAATAATATTTTTATTAGATTCCTCTCGTCGAGAGGTGTAGGATTGATATAAAGATCATCCAATTCCGATAAGTATTCATGGAGATATGAATTTATTTTGATTATGGAATTATTATCAAGCCGACCTACAACTCATGTAGGCTCAGAAGCCCAACAGTCGCATCTATTCACCCACCAACGTTGTGTATAAATATAAGAGGACTTTTCCTCATTTAGACTCACTCATCTCATCACATCTCTCTCTCTACTGCGCAGATATGAATCTCTTCTCTACTGCGCTGAAATGGGTCTCTCTCTCACACATGTGAAGCCGAAAGTTGTTGAAATTGAAGCTGCAACTGCAGAAGCAAAGATTGACTTGCATGGCCTAGAAGATCTCCTCTTTGGAACTGTGCTGTAGGTTCATCTGAACCTCCTCTGAAAGCCACAACTTTTGGTGGTGGAATGAAGTCAATCCGACGAACGGTTTGCAAGATATCGACTGCCCTAGTTTGAAGCCGAAAACTGCTGAAACTGAAGCTGCAATTGCAGAAGCAAAGATTGACTTGCGTGGCCTAGAAGATCTCCTCATCTTAACTGCGCTGTAGGTTCATCTGAACCTCCTCTGGAAGCCGAAACTTTTGGTGGTGGAATGAAGTCAATCCGACTGTCGGTTTGTTAGATATGGTCTGCCCTAGTTTGATAATGAAGCCGCTAATGCTGATGCTACTGATCTAGGGTTTGCTACTGCTGATATGAATCAGATTTATTGTACTATTTCTCTCTGCTGAATTATTGAAGATAAAAAAAGATTTGATCAAAGGGTTTCCCCACACATTGTGGGATTTGTCCCTGGCTAGCTGCCACATCTTGTGTCTCTTGTCTGCCACTGTTCTGACCACAGTACCCCCCAGCTTCGCTCCACAAATTTCTCACAGCCTCCTATGCCTCGGCAACCGAGGTTTTGAGCCTCTAGGCTCTGCGCAATCTCGGCACCGGCAAAATCTGCACCTCCTGGCCACAACATTGATCTTTTCTGACTGAGAAAGATGACTGGGCACTGCGTAGGTCAGGTCTACTCCTCCCTGCCTCTGCGCTGATCCTCCTCCTGGCTCAAACTGATGACGCAGGCCCTCTGTGTCACCCCTTCGTTGTTGCTTTCTGCTAGGAATAGCTTCTGTCACTTAGGACAGTTGTTTCTGTTGCTACTGCTCTGCTAGTTGATGCCTTCAGTTATCTTGTGATCTGCAACCTGGCTCTGATACCATGTTGGAATTTCTAAGTTTAACTTGTTAGAAATTCTTCCTGTACTATCTAATTTATTTCTTCCTACTTGTTCAATTACTTAACAAGTTATTTACCATGTAAACACTGAAAATAAATACAAGTACAGTGTCAACATCTACAGATCATCAAATGAGAGTAAACAAACACACAAGTGACATCATTGTTTTTGGACTAATGTCCCTGGAAAAACCCAATGCGGGAAAACCAGTGCAACTATTCAAAGGGTTTTATTATTATGTAGTTTCAGAATACAACCTGGGTGCCAGAAATGGCTCACGCAACAGAGAATGCCATCAGCAATAGTACCTTTCAATCGAAGACAAATATTCTAGCTAAATCACAGGATGAACGATCCTAAAACAACAATGCAGCTTTTGTTGCTTTGTGTCACTTTGATAGGGACTGCGTCACGCTATTCGACTCTCCAGCTCCCAGTCTGTCCCACGAAATCTTCCTAGCGCTGCCTCTAGGCCCTGCATAAGCCTCTCAGGCCTTTGCGTCAGCCCCTAGACCCTCTACGTCTCACACACTGGCCTCTTCGGCTCTGCGCAGCTCCTGGCTGCCTCTGCATGGCCTCTAGCTCGCTCTGCGTCAACCTCTCCTGGCTCTGTGCTGATCCTTCTGGTACTAACTCTGCCTCTGCTATATATTCACTGCCCCTCAGTTGCAACTCAGATCATTCACTCGATTTCCTCAGCAAACCCTGCCCCAGAAAATCGAATTCTTGATCTCTCTTGGTGTGTTCTCCAACTGACCCTCAAGCCTCCTCTTATACTTTTCTCGTTGGTCCATCAATGGCCGAGATTAAATCTCTAATCAACGGCTAAGATTAGATTTGGCTTGATCCATGACTTTTGGACCCTTCTAACCCAGTTTTATATTAATACCCATTAATATTTTATTTTTCCTAAATTTAGACTTAGGAACTCCACTAAAAATATTAATTATTTTAATATTTCCCAAACTAGGTACAATCTGTCCAAACCATTCTGGGTCTTGGAGATCATGTGCCTTAGCCTCTCCACCAATTTTCATGGCTAGAGCACATCCGATGCTACCCAAATCAACAATTTTTTCTGGAAAAGAAAAAAGAACACTTTTGTGCTAAGAATAGTGGTAAGAGACCACCCAGTAACCAACACAAAAAATGAATACAACAACAGGTGCAATCCCGTGCTAAAGAATCAATCACACAATTATGATAAGTTGCACAAGGACACCAACCACAACCAATCAAAACCAAGGATCACACTGAAGTCAATGCCAACATAAACAAAATTAGTCTAGTAAATGATTTTATTTCTAAAGTCAACGATGAGTGTCATGCATGCAAAACCCTTCTAGCACAGATTCAACCAAATTGTCCAACACAAGACAAAGGAAAGCATGTTGTCATAAGCATGAATCTTCCAATGTCTTAGTTCTCATTACACCAAGAGGTGCATTCTACAACCCAATATATAGTAGATGTGTCTCATGGGCAATGCTAACATCATCATACATTGCCCATAAATCATTTAAAAATAAATAAAAATAATAACAACTCTACTGAAAGGGCTAGTACCCAAAATTCCTCTTTCCTAATAGAAGTGATGCATCATTTGAGTCCCCTTTATAAACTAATAAATAAACATTCCAGATCCATCTTACACAAGGTCTAGCAAAAGTCGAGAGGAATCAAATCCTTCAAGATACAAACCTTTATTCAAGTTTTTGCACCTCGAGCTATTTGATCACTCATGGTGTTTGATAGATTTAGTGTAATATTGCTAATTAGCCATGGCTAATTGGAATATTCGATTTTGCTCAATTTTGCCTTCTATAGTTATTTATAAATAAAAAGGTGAGGGAAAGGGGGACATAACTCACCTTTAGAATAAAGTCACTCCCTAGTAGCACAACGTTGTGACTTAAAGGGGAGCCAAGGGGGCCAAAAGACCACGCAGAGATGGGGCCCACACAAACACTTGGAGGGACTGCGCAAATGGAAAGGAACACGTGGCAAGAGAGGGACTACGTTGGAGGAGGTGGGCCTTGGGATTGAGAGAGGACAATGCTATAAAGGAGAGAGGAGCCTCATCATTTTGTCATTCGATTATGTTGCATTTGAGCTAGTCACTTCGACTTAGAGCATGCTCGTTGTTTAGCCTGTCTGCAGCATTATTTAGTGCATTGAGTGCCTCCAATCGAAGATCTCACCCTTAGCCTCGGGGGACTTCGAGTGCCTACTCGGGCAAGGTAGTTTCAACAGTATTTTGCAGGAGGAGCGATTTCTAGAGTTGAGGAGGAACTGAGCATTTTGATGACTGCGCAGTCTTGAGAGGGGAGGACGCAGTCTCTTTTGGTAGGAGCTCTGGATTGGGTTTATGTGGAGGATTAGAGCTGGGAGATTGAGCAAGGGATCAGCTCTTGCATATTGGAGGATTTTGGCAGAGTTTCGGGCTGAGTTTTGGTCGATTATATTCAGTGGCAACGTAGAGCCTTGAGGGATAGCGTAGATCCCCAAGGGGGTGATTTTCGAGGGTCGGCTATTTCAGAAAAGCTTTCTGGGTTTTCTGGGTTTCTTAAGTAGAGTCTGATTCCAGAGTTTCAACATTTTCTGAGGGGAACAACCCCAAATCCTCATTTGATTTCCAGTAGTAGCAGTAGCATGGCAGTTCTCCAGCAGCTTGGATGCAATTCAGAGAGAGGCCATTCCTTTGCTATTCTGAGTGTATTTCTTCACTTGCCTTGTGCAAGTCGAGGTGCCATCTTTCTGATCACCTCCTGTACTCATTCCATTACTCAGTATAATAAAATGGCTTAGTATTTCTCTCTACATTTCTTGAGTATCTGCTTATATTTCATGTTTACATTATTATATGTTGCACCACTGTTCTTTTTATCACTTTGAGTTTCCAGATAATTATATCATTTGGACGTGTTTGGTTGGAGTTTGCTTGGGTTTGAGGGATATCCCGGAAATGGGATATTACAGTGGTATCAGAGCATAAATCTGGCTCAGCCTGTAGAGCTAGCAATCTATGACACCGGGGAAAAGCCCTACATCTGTTACAGAGGTAGGAGATATAGAGACACTGGGCATAGGTTGGAGAACACCTACGGAGAGGGAGACCATGTTCCGGTGGTGGACGCAGAACAGGAGGAGCTTGTGGTGGACGCAGGACAGGAGGAGCCTGTGGTGGACGCAGAGCAGGAGGATTCGATGGCAGATGAGGACGAGAAGAGATTTGCGGACATGCTCCTCAAATCAGTGCAGGATCTGTCGAGGCAGATCGAGGTGATGGGGCAGAGATTCACAGCAGTGGAGGCTAGACATCGTGAGAACCCGCAGGTTTTCCAGGTTGGTGAGGGATCGATACATCCCACCATTTTCCAGAGAAGGGTGCCACTCAACGTGATACTACTCAGCAAATGGCCTCACATGCCCCTACATGCTCTACCATGCCCACTTTCCTAGGAGGAGATACAGGGGCTGGAGCCCAGCAGGAGGCAGAGCTCGGTCACATGGGCGATTATTTTGCAGAGTACCAGGCATATGGGCAGGAGTTTAGGGACGCTCTCTCATTCAAAGACTTTGTTCAGCTCCAACGGGATAGTAGACCCCGCGACCATCATAGAGGACACCGGCATTATCACGATGGAGACACCCACCGCACAGCTAGTAGATTCCACTTGCCTACGTTTGATGGTTCATCAAATAGTTCGGCAAGGTCTTGGGTGGAGAAGCTAGACATCTATTTCCAGCTTAACCAGACGTCAGAGGCAGAGGCCATCAAGGTGGCGACATTACATTTGGATGGCGAGGCCCAGGATTGGTGGTTCCATGGGATGGTTACACTCATACATTCTGCAGTGACGACATATGCCGAGTTTACGAGGAGATTGATGGATAGGTTTGACCGGAGGGATCCAGAACAACTGTTTGTTGAGTTGACGAGGCTCAAGCAGACAGGGAGCCCAGAGACCTACATTGTAGACTTCTTGAGGATTTCAGTGATGGTGCCAGATCTATCCACGGCACGGAGGATCTACATGTTTGTTGAGGGGTTAGCAGAGCCACTTCGGGGTCTAGTCAGGTCCACTAGACCAGTCACACTCTAGGATGCTATCAGCAGGACCCGGGACTTACAGGATGCCTTACCCAGGACCCGGACACCTTACCCCCAGAGACAGGTTTTCCAGCCTAAGGGGAAAGACGTGAGGATTCTGCCTTCGAAAGGGAATCTAGGACGAGCACAAATTGATGATGACGCCAGGAGGGAGTTGAAGAAGAAGCGGTTGTGCTTTACCTGTCAGGAGCCGTGGGCACCAGGACATAGATGTGCTACTGGCAAAGCACACTTTATTGAGGTCTTCTCTGAGAGCAGCGGGGAAGAGGATGAGGAGGATGATGTGGAGGCAGGAGATAGTCATGCCGTGCAGGGTCCCTCGCCGCCTCCACCACCAGCAGCAGGTGGTGCAGCTTTTGCACCTACCGAAGGAGCCCTTGCAGCATTGCGAGGAGTTCCCAAGTATTTGACGCTGCGCGTACAGGGGACAGTACGTGGCCAGCGAGTATCAGTTTTGGTTGACAGTGGGGCAACCCACAACTTCATCGATGCACAGATGGTTGAGCGGAGAGGTATACAGACAAAGAGCTTCGATGGATTTTCAGTTTTGGTCCCAAGAGATCAAACCATGGTGTGTGCTCGTTATGTACCAAAGTTATCAGTGACGATGGGCACCTACACACTGACTGACCACTTTTTCATGGTCAATATTCCGGACACCAACATAGTACTGGGTGTTCAGTGGCTTATCACTCTAGGGAAGGTCACGACAGATTGGAAGGCCCTAGAGATGGAGTGGGATGATGAGAAGACAGGGAGGCATGAGAAGATACGGGGACAACACACATATCTGCCTCAGACTATTTCGGCTCATCGGATGGAGGTAGTCTTTCGGAAGGGAGACATAGAGTGGGTAGTAGAGCTGCGTGCATCAGAGACAGGGACTACAGGGTAGACAGTGCACCTGGAGATACAGTCCATCCTTGACTGGTATGCCACAGTATTTGGGGAGATTCCGCCGGGACAGCCACCGGACCGGGGGTTTGAGCACACCATTGAGCTTGAGCAGGGCATACAGGCAGTGATGACTACCTAGTATAGGCATCCCAAGGCCTATCGGGATGAGATTGAGCGGGCCATTCAGGAGTTGCTGGCTCTTGGGCACATTTGGCCGAGCACGAGTCCTTTTGCTTCTTGCGTGGTGTTGGTGAAGAAGAAGGACGACACATTGAGGATGTGCATTGACTACAAGGCCCTGAACAAGAAGACACCAAAGAACAGGTACCCCATACCCAGGATCGATGAGTTGATGGATGAGTGGAGAGGAGCACGGTTCTTCTCAAAGATTGATTTGAGATCTGAGTACCATCAGATTCGCGTGAGGGAGCAGGACATTCCCAAGACTGCCTTCAAGTGTCACTATGGGCACTTTGAGTTTTTGGTGATGCCCTTCGGGCTAACCAACGCCTTAGCTACATTCCAGTTTTGCATGAATCACATCTTCTGCAGTCACTTAAGGAAGTTTGTGTTGGTGTTCTTTGATGATATCCTCATTTACAGCAGGACTTGGGAGGCGCATATCCAGCACATTAAGACAGTATTGCGCATCTTGGATGAGCAGTAGTTCTACGCCAAACTCTCCAAGTGTGAGTTTGGGTTGACAGAGATGTTATACTTGGGACACATCATAGGGGTGGACAGAGTGAGGGTCCACGAGGAGAAGATCAGGGCCATCAGAGATTGGCCAGAGCCGAGAAACATGACAGAACTTCGAGGATTCATTGGCATTTGTACTTACTACTGGAAGTTCGTCAAGAGTTTCTCACAGCTTGCTGCACCCCTTACAGATCTGACGAGGAAGGGGGCATTCAGTTGGTCGGATACAGTGTAGCGAGCCTTTGATAGGCTCAAGGAGGTTATGAGTAGCTACCCAGTGCTTGCATTGCTGGATTTTACGCAGCCATTTGTTTTGGAGTGAGATGCGTCAGGAGAGGGGATCGACGCAGTGTTGATGCAGGGAGGTCACCCTATAGCCTTTGAGAGCCGAAAGCTCCTTCCGCACGAGAGGTTGTATTCTGTATACGACAAGGAGATGCTGGCCATCATGCATGCATTGGCCAAGTACTGGCAGTACTTAGTGGGTAATAGGTTCAGAGTGAGGACTGATCACAACAACCTCAGGTTCTTTTTGGAGCAGAAGCAGTTACAGGAGAGGCAGCAGAAGTGGATCAGTAAGATCCAAGCGTATGACTTTGACATTGAGTATGTTAAGGGTAAGAACAACGTGGTAGCAGATGCCCTTTCACGTAGACCAGCCATGTTGTCTCTTATGAGCTTGGACACAGACTGGAGGGCTCGACTCTTAGTAGAGTACTCTAAGGACAAATTTGCATGTGAGGTTCTGGATGGGCAGGTGGCGGATGACAGGTACAGGGTGGTCGATGAGATCATCTACTATAGGGACCGGATCTTCTTGACTGAGAGATCTCAGCTCAAGAAGAAGATACTTCAGGCGTCACATGATTCACCATTGGCAGGCCATTAGGGGTTTACCAAAACCTACCGGGCCATTAGAGAGAGGTTCTCATGGAAGGGCCTCAAGGAGGACATACTCCAGCATGTCTGGGAGTGCGATGTTTGCCAGAGGAACAAGGGGGAGATGAACCATCCCGCAATATTATTGTAGCCTCTTCCCATTCCGGAGGGGAAATGGGAGTGTATTTCGATGGACTTCATCACAACGTTGCCCATGGTACAGGGCAAGGATTGCACCTTTGTCGTCGTTGATCCACTAACAAAGTACTCACACTTTTTCGCCATATCCGCACACTACACAACAGCACAGGTGGCCGAGCTGTTCTTCAAAGAGATCTTCAGGTTACATGGTCTTCCCAAGACCATCACCAGTGACAGGGACAGCCGTTTCATGGGCGGATTTTGGCAGGAGCTTTTTCGGTTGGTGGGGACGGAGTTGACACCGAGTACCAGTTATCACCCACAGACGGACGGGCAAACAGAGATAGTTAACAAGTGGCTGGAGGGCTACTTGCGTAACTATGTCAGTGGGCAACAACGAGCATGGCTGAAGTGGCTGCATTTGGGGGAGTACTGCTACAACACTACACATCACATGCCCATTGGTATGTCACCATTCTATGCTTTGTATGGATATCATCCCTTATCTTTTGCTAACGTGATGTTTGGTGCTAGCAAGGCTCCGAGAGCCAAGATTTGGATCCAAGAGAGTCAGGATATTCTCCAAGCTCTCGAGGATAATATGGCTACAACGCAGAACCAGCAGAAGCTGTATGCCAACAGGGGGCGGGTGGAGAGACAGTTTGAGGTAGGGGACTTGGTCTACCTATGGTTACAACCATACCGATAGTCGTCATTGAAGCTGAAGGGGGCTGAGAAGCTCAAGCCCTGCTTTTATAGGCCATACAAGGTGATACGCAGGATTGGATAGGTTGCGTATGAGTTAGAGCTGCCCCAAGGTAGCAAGATTCATAACGTCTTTCATGTATCATGCCTGAAAAAGGCATTGGGGCAGTGTGTGACAGTGACAGATGTGCTACCACCCACAGATGATGAGGGGCATTTGGTGTTGCAGCCAGATGCTATTATTGGTACCAGGGAGAGGCAGCTGCGGAGCAGGATGGTCCGGGAATTCTTGGTGAGGTGGAAGAATTTATCGGATGAGGATGCCACTTGGGAGAGTGAGAAAATTTTGCAGCATCCATCACTTCAGTTGCTTGAGGACAAGCAACATTTTGCCTAGGGAGACTGTAATATTCCTAATTAGCCATGGCTAATTGGAATATTCGATTTTGCTCAATTTTGCCTTCTATAGTTATTTATAAATAAAAAGGTGAGGGAAAGGGGGACATAACTCATCTTTAGAATAAAGTCACTCCCTAGTAACACAACGTTGTGACTTAAAGGGGAGCCAAGGGGGCCAAAGGACCACGCAGAGATTGGGCCCATGCAGACACTTGGAGAGACTGCGCAGATGGAAAAGAACACGTGGCAAGAGAGGGACTACGTTGGACGAGGTGGGCATTGAGATTGAGAGAGGCCAACACTATAAAGGAGAGAGGAGCCTCCTCATTTTGTCATTCGATTATGTTGCATTTGAGCTAGTCACTTCGACTTAGAGCACGCTAGCTGTTTAGCCTGTCTACAACACTGTTTAGTGCATCGAGTGTCTCCGTTCGGAGATCTCACCCTTAGCCCCGGGGGACTTCGAGTGCCTGCTCGGGCAAGGTAGTTTCAGCAGTATTTTGCAGGAGGAGTGATTTCTGGAGTTGAGGAGGAACTGAGCATTTTGATGACTGCGCAGTCTTGAGAGGGGAGGACGCAGTCTCTTTTGGTAGGAGCTCCGGATTGGGTTTATGTGGAGGATTAGAGCTGGGAGATTGAGCAAGGGATCAACGCTTGCATATTAGAGTATTTTGGTAGAGTTTCGGGCTGAGTTTTGGTGGATTATATTCAGTGGCAGCGCAGAGCCTTGAGGGACAACGTAGATCCCCAAGGGGGTGATTTTCGAGGGTCGGCTATTTCAGAAAAGCGTTCTGGGTTTTTCTGGGTTTCTTGAGTAGAGTCTGGTTCTAGAGTTTCAGCATTTTCTGAGGAAGGGAACAGCCCCAAATCCTCATTTTATTTCCAGTAGTAGCAGTAGCACGACAGTTCTCCAGCAGCTTGGACGCAGTTTAAAGAGAGGCCATTCCTTTGCTATTCTGAGAGTATTTCTTCAATTGCCTTGTGCAAGTCGAGGCGCCATCTTTCTGATCACCTCGTGTACTCATTCCATTACTCAGTATAATAAAATGGCTTAGTATTTCTCTCTGCATTTCTTGAGTATTTGTTTATATTTCATGTTTACATTATTATATGTTGCACCACTGTTATTTTTATCACTTTGAGTTTCTCGAGCACTATATCATTTGGACGTGTTTGGTTGGAGTTTGCTTGGGTTTGAGGGATATCCCGGAAACGGGAAATTACATTTAGGGTTAGGAACAATTTTATTGGTTACATAAACAAGTCCAGGGACAACCAATCTCACTAACATAGAGGAAGAAAAACAGTGCTTGTTCCACTCATAATTTTCACTACATAAACATGCTCTGCAATCCACCATGGAATCATGGATAATGGATGTTTAAAGATTATGATTTATATGGCCACTTTCAAGTGACTCAACCTAGTGACAACACTGCACCTTTAATCGTACACCACTGGTTTGTTGAATCCGTGTAAGGAACTATTGATGACATAGTAATGCATATATTAGTGTAACATCAAGGCATGCAAGGATAAAGTCCCCTATGATGTGACCCCACTAGATATCTATGATTTGTTGCATGGAAAACTCTTTGTGTCAAAGCACCCTGGAAGGTACAAGCTGTGACCTCAAAGCATCATCCTAAACATTGTGAATCAACTCTACAAAGATCCCAAGGTAATCTCAAATGTTGAAGTATCTTTAATTTCTACTAAATAATGATGCAAGTTAAGTTGTCATTTGCAAAAGTTCAACTTGTTGATTATCTTCCCACAAGTCACACAAAGACCATGGCACAGACCCAATTGTCCTTTGTCATGTAATCTATGTAGTAGAAGCAACACAATGTGACTTTAGAGGAATACACTAACAAGGACCCTATCAGTGTTCTAGAATAACAGGTCCCACATTCAGTTGATATATCCCTAGAGCTCCATTGCCAAATTGACCAATATATTGCAAATGCATCATAGAAAACACGAAGATCAAGTGCCAAATCTAGGCACAGATACAGAAAGGATACATCATCTTGAGCAGTTCACCCTATAGAAGCCCCATTGTGCTCATGGCACAGAAAGACAATCCATGGTTCCTTTGCATGATCATTGCACCTTGAAGAAAATCAAAGTAAAGAACTGTTATTCTACTGCACACATTACCTTTGGGGTTTGCTCGAGAAGCACAAATTACTTCACCAAAATTGATCTAAAGTTTGGGTATCATTAGGCTCTGGTTGACCTTCAGATGTTTGGAAAACTACATTCAAGGCAAACTATGGTCTATATGAATAGCTGGCAACGACATTCATCATGGGTTACCTCAATGACAATCTTCAACAAAACATGGGATGAGCACCTACAACATATTGTGCAAATCTCATAAACTCTGTGACAACTCAAACTCCACCAATTTGGAAAAATGTTTCTTCTCAATAAAGGGAATTCACTACCTTGGATACATTGTTGAGGAAACAAGAGTTCGCATCAACCCAAAGAAGATATAGATCAATCAAAACCCACCCCAACCAGCATTCTTAAGCCACAAAATTTTCTTGGCATGGGCAAACTTCTACGATAAATTCATCTTGGTTGCCTTTCGTGTCACCTTTTCCAAACCAAATTTTGAGTAGCATCAAACATAGTTCTCAAGTGGAATCAAATATAACAGTAAGCATTAGAAGAACTCAAAGACAAATTGTGCTCCACGCCCAATTTTATACCTGCCTGATCTACAACAGCCATTTGAAACCCAAATAATTGCTTCTAAGCATGCAATGGGAACAATTTTAATCTAGTTTAGTCACCCCATTACACAGCACTCAAAAACCTTCAATGATGTTGCCCACAATTGTTAATCTTATGATTGTGATTCTATTGAATTCTACAGTCTATCACCAAATGGAAGGATTGCATACTGGGTAAGGAGACAATTCTTCACTCTAACGGATCATTCAAAGGCATACTCCAAGTTCCATAGCACATCCCCCATAACAGGCCTATCAATACCTTGCTCGGCCAAACACTTCTCTGTTGTCTCTGCAAACTTTCGCAAGGAGCCATGATTTATTGTATCCACAAGATGAGGATCAATGATATGGTCAAGCATTCCTCTTTTCTGCCAATGCATTTCCCACTCTGCAATGTTGACTTGCTCTCTTGGAAGAGCAGGATTTATTGCAAGCCTTGCAAAGAAAACCTCCATGAGCACCACACCAAAAGAATAGACATCAAACTTCTCAGTGAGTCGCTGCCTTCGAAAATACTCAAGATCAAGGTATCCAAAATTGCCTTTCACAACAGTGCTCACATGTGTCTGGTCTAATGTATGTCTAGTTTTGACAGACCAAAACTTGCCACCTTAGCAAGAAGATTCTCATCCAGCAAAATATTTGTTGTCTTCACATCATGGTGAATAATCCCCTGTGCTACCCCAGTATGAAGGTAATGGAGGCCTCTTGCCACCCCTATACATATTTCAAGCCTCTGTTTCTAGGATAGAGATGGAAGATCTGTCCCATGCAAATGACTCCTCAGAGGCCCATTGGCCATGTATTCATAAACCAAAATCATTTCACAGTGTTCCTCTCAGTATCCAATCAGAGAAACAAGATGGCGGTGTCAAACTTTAGACAACATATCAATTTTTGTTTGGAATTCTGTGAGACCTTGCTCATATCTAGGATTATCTCGTTGAACCGTGGTAAGATACCACCCAGTAACCAACACAAAAAAGGAATACAACAACAGGTGAAATTCTGTGCTAAAGAATCAATCACACAATTATGATAAGTTGCACAAGGCCAACAACCACAACCAATAAAAACCAAGGATCACAATGCAATCAATGCCAACAATAGCAAAAGTAGTCTAGTATGTTGATTTAGGGTAGCATCGGATGTGCTCTAGCCACGAAATTTGGTGGAGAGGCTACGGAACATGAGATATCCAATACCCAGAAAGGGTTTGGGCAGATTCTAAAAAGTTTGGGAGATATTAAAATAATTAATATTTTTAATGGAGTCCCTAAGTCTAAACTTAGGGAAATTAAAATATTAATGTGAATTAATATAAAACTGTGTTAGAATGGTCCAAAAGTCATGGATCAAGCCAGATCTAATCTTAGCCGTTGATTAGGGACTTAATCCCGGCCGTTGATCTGTCAACGAGAAAAGTACAAGAGGAGGCTTGAGGGTCACTTGGAGAACACACCAAGAGATCAAGATTTCGACTTTCTGGGGTTGGGTTTGCTGAGAAAGTTGAGAGTGATCTGGAGTTGCAGCTGATAGGCAGTGAATATAGAAGAAGAGAGGCAGAGATAGTGCTGAGAGGATCAACGCAACAGCCAGGAAAGCTGATGCAGAGGGCAGAAGCTGGAACTGTCGGGAACAGCCAGAACTGCCGGGAAAGCTAACGGAGAGGGCAGAAGCTGGAACTGTCGAGAACAACCGAAACTGCCGGGAAAGTTGACGCAAAGGGAAGAAGCTGGAATCATCGGGAATGCTGATGCATAGGGCAGAAGAGGCTGACACAGTCCCTAAAGGCTGACGCTGGGGTTTTTCGTGGGGCAGATTGGAGCTGAGGAGTTATCGGAGTGTTTATCTGGGGTTTCAACTAGAGCATCTGTCTCTGAAGGTGAGGTACTACTGCCGAGATTTTTCTCTATTGGGTGAGCCAGATTTGGCACCCAAATTATAGTCTGGAACTGCTTAATAAATCAAACCCTCAGATAGCTGCACCGATTTTCCCACATTGGGTTTTTCCGGGACATTAGTCCAAAAATAATGGTGTCATTTGTGTGCTTGTTTCTATCTCCTTCAGTTGATGATTTGTAATGTGCTGAGCATGTACTTGTTTTTATTTTCAGTATTTACATGGTAAATAACTTGTTAATTAATCAGAAAAAGTAGGAAGGAATAAATCAGAAAGTACATGGAGGGTTTCTAACTGTTATACGTAGAAACTTCAACATGGTATCAGAGCGTAGTTGTAAATCATAGGAGAACTGAGGACATCAACCTAGCAGAGCAGCAACATTAGAAAACTGCTATCCCGAGTGACAGAAGCTATTCCTAGTAGCAAACCAACAAGGAAGGGGTGACGCAGTGCCTACGTCATCAAGTTTGGGCCAAGAAGAGGTTGCGCAGAGGCTGAGGGAGGCAAAGACAGGCTCACGCAGAGCCATGCAAAGGCGAGGAGGGCTGATGTAGTTGGCTTAGGGAGCTAGTTTGTTAGTGCTAGGACTGCGTAGAGACTAGGAGCTCTTACGTTCAGGTCGCTGGGGTTTAGGAGGCTGTGGATAAGTTGCAGAGTGGAGTTGGTGGGGTACTGTTGTCAGCACAATACCTAACAGGGCAAGGCCAAGGAGGAGGGAGTTTCTACAGAGGGTTTCTAGCCGAGAAATCCAGATCAGTGGTGCGGTTGCACAGACGATCAGAGTAGGGGGCATCTCAACATCGACAGAAGGATTTCCAAGAGGGAAATCGAGGCTCAGAAGGAGTCACATCGAGAACTTCCAGGAAGGAAGTAGAAGAGCAGCAGAATGGCACTACAAGGAGTAAGAGACCAGGACAGACTGGACAGAGCCTCAAACTTCGTAGAGTGGAAGGCCAAAATATTACCTGTACTTGACAAAAATCGTGTCAAGCACTTCGCCTTGAAGACAATAACTGTCCCAGTTGACCCAGCTGACAATGACAGGTATGAGGAAGCAATGGCGAGGGCCAAGAGTATCATTTTTGACGGGGTCAAGGATCATATAGTACCACATATTTCCAAGAAGAATACGGCACGGGAGATGTGGGAGGCCCTAACCAAGTTGTATCAGCATACTTCCGTGCAAAAGAAGATGCTCCTAGAAAATCAACTGCGGTCATACTAGATGTAAAAGGGAGAACAGATCGACACCTTCCTCGGTCGATTGAAGGAGATTTGAGATCAGCTGACTTCCATAGGGGGCCACACCAGATCCAAAGTTGATGGTGAGAACAACCCTGAATGTAGTCTCAAAAGATTGGGAAGTGTTTGTCCAGAGCATATTGCACAGGGTTACCCTTCCATATTGGGAGGAAATGTGGGCGGTTGTTCGCCAAGAAGAGATCAGGAGGGTGACCAAGACAGCAAGCAATAGAAAGGGGATCAGAATCAAGAAGGAGGAGGAGGTGGATGCTACCCTAGCATCTGAGGGTAAGCAAGAAAAGTGGAAGAAGAACCTCTCAGATGCTATGGTAGCAAGAAAAGTCAAATGCTTCCACTGTGGGGAGCTGGGACATTATGCGACCCAATGTTCGAGGAAGAAGAGCAAGGGAGAGGCTTCCGAGACCAAGGCAGCACTAGCAAGGGAAGAGAAGGAAGTGGAGACCAACGATGTCTGTGCCATGAGTGCACACACACCACTTGAGCAAAAGTGGGGAGACATCGAGTTGTAGTTAGGAGGAATACAGAAGATGAGGTGTAGGATCCTCAAGGTACCCAACCTCTTGGATTATACCTTGCTACGGGAGCCCCGAAGAGGAGTAGCAAGACTGGCAGATGTCGGTAGAGACGAATGAGGATGGAGCGGAAGAGAGAGCTACAGTGCAAGATTCCCAAGACAACGCGAGGCTAGAAGGCTACAACAGTGCGAGAGGCACGGGAGTGTTGCACTAGTGTAGGATGGCATAGAGAGGTGTGCAACGGTGCGAGACGCAGGGAGTTGTTGCAGTAGCGCAGAGGCCAGAGAGGGAGCACTTGTCAGTGAAAGAGGGAGCTTCAGCATCGCGAGTGTCTCTAGCTTGACAGAGATGTCAAAGTTGGGAGATCAGTTACTTACTTCTCAGTAACTGAGTTGCAATGCAGCAGTTAGCAGTGGCAGTGCTATGGGCAGCACAATGCAGCATGATGAGAGGGGATGCAGTGCAGATGCAGCAGTGGCAGTGGCAGGGCCATGGGCAGCAGCACGGATGCAGAGGGAGCTGTCGTACAAATGCAACAATGGTAGGGGCAGAGGCATGGGTGGAAGTATGGGATGCAGCAGTACAGGTGATTGGCAGCAGGCCTAGCATCAGGGACCGATGCCGGATGATTAGAGTAATGCTTAGTGAGGAGTCTTGCTAGAGCACAGTTCTCGCTAAGAGGGAGTGTTGATTTGGGGTAGCATCAGATGTGCTCTAGCCACGAAATTTGGTGGAGAGGCTAAGGCACATGAGATCTCCAATACCCATAAAGGGTTTGGGCAGATTCTAAACAGTTTGGGAGATATTAAATTAATTAATATTTTTAATGGAGTCCCTAAGTCTAAACTTCGAGAAATTAAAATATTAATGTGAATTAATATAAAACTGTGTTAGAATGGTCCAAAAGTCATGGATCAAGCCAAATCTAATCTTAGTTGTTGATTAGGGACTTAAACTCGACCGTTGATATGTCAACGAGAAAGGTATAAGAGGAGGCTCGAGGGTCACTTGGAGAACACACCAAGAGATCAAGATTTTGACTTTCTGGGGTTGGGTTTGTTGAAAAAGTTGAGAGGGTGATCCGGAGTTGCAGCTGAGGGGCAGTGAATACAGAAGCAGAGAGGCAGAGATAGTGCCCAGAGGATCAGCGCAGTAGCCGGGAAAGCTGACGCAGAGGGCAGAACCTGGAACTATCGGGATCAGCCGGAATTGCCGGGAAAGCTGACGCAGAGGGCAGAAGCCGGAACTGCCGGGAACGATGATGCAAAGGGAAGAAGTCGGAACTGTCGGGAAAGCTGACGCAAAGGGCAGAAGAGGCTGACACAGTTCCTAGAGGTTGACGTTGGGGTTTTTCGTGGGGTAGATTGGAGCTGAGGAGTTGCCGGAGTGTTTATCCAAGGTTTCAACCGGAGCATCTGTCTCCGAAGGAGAGGTACTACTGCCGAGATTTTTCTCTATTGGGTGAGCTGGATTTGGCACCCAGATTGTATTATGAAACTGCTTAATAAATCAAACCCTCAGATAGCTGCACTGGTTTTCCCGCATTGGGTTTTTCCGGGGACATTAGTCCAAAAATAACGGTGTCATTTGTGTGCTTGTTTCTGTTTCCTTCAGTTGATGATCTGTAATGTGTTGAGCATGTACTTGTGTTTATTTTCAGTATTTACATGGTAAATAACTTGTTAATTAATCAAAACAAGTAGGAAGGAATAAATCAGAAAGTACATGGAGGGTTTCTAACTATTAGACTTAGAAACTTCAACAGAGTAAATGGTGTTCATTCTAAAGTTAGGAATGGACTCAGATGATGAGTGTCATGCATCGAAAACCCTTCTAGCACAGATTCAACCAAACTGTCCAACACAAGACAAAGGAAAGCATGTTATCATAAGCATGAATCTTCCAATGTCTTAGTTCTCATTACACCAAGAGGTGCATTTTACAACCCAATATACAGTAGATGTGTCTCATGGGCAATGCTAACATCATCATACATTGCCCATAAATCATTTCCAAAATAAAAAAATAAAAACTCTACTGAAAGGGATAGTACCCAGAATTCCTCTTTCCTAATAGAAGTGATGCATCATTTGAGTCCCCTTTATAAACTAATAAATAAACATTCCAGATCCATCTTACGCAAGGTCTAGCAAAAGTCGAGAGGAATCAAATCCCTCAAGATACAAACCTTTATTCAAGTTTTTGCACCTCGATTTATTTGATCACTCATGGTGTTTGATAGATTTAGGGTTAGGAACAATTTTATTGGTTACATAAACAAGTCCAGGGACAACCAACTCACTAACATAGAGGAAGAAAAAAAGTGCTTGTTCCACTCATAATTTTCACTACACAAACATGCTCTGCAATCCACCATGGAATCATGGATAATGGATGTTTAAAGATTATGATTTATATGGCCACTTTCAAGTGACTCAACCTAGTGACAACACTGCACCTTCAATCGTACACCACTGGTTTGTTGAATCCGTGTAAGGAACTTCTTGTTGGAGTTTCTAAGCCTATTAGTTAGAGACCTTCCATGCACTTTACTGATTTATTCCTACCTACTTGTTCTGTTACTTAACAAGTTATGTACCATGTCAATACTGAAAATAAACACTAGTGCATGCTCAACGTATTACAGATTGTCAACTGAAGGAAACAAAAACAAGCACACAAAATAACACCGTTATTTTTGGACCAATCTTCCTGGAAAAACCCAATGCGGGAAAATCGG
This sequence comes from Pinus tabuliformis, assembly GCA_031772625.1. Taxonomy (NCBI): domain Eukaryota; kingdom Viridiplantae; phylum Streptophyta; class Pinopsida; order Pinales; family Pinaceae; genus Pinus; species Pinus tabuliformis. Next base: position 233,328,395 of record CM062805.1, read on the forward strand.
TGCAACTATCTGAGGGTTTTCTTATTAAGCAATTTTAGAGTACAATCTGGGTGCCAAATCTGGCTTACACAACAGAGAATGCCTTTGGAAGTAGTACCCCTCAATCTGAGACAGATGTCTCGGCTGAAACGTTGGATAAACCCTCCGGCAGCACCTCAGCTCCAATCTGCCCCAAAAACCCCAGCATCTACCTCTCTGGACTTTGTCAGCCTCTCTTTGCCCAACGCTAGCCTTGTTTCACCCTGAATAGGCCTGCGTCAGCCTTCTAGCCCTCTGTGTTAGCTATGCTGGCCTCTCTGAAGCACTGCATAGATCCTGGCTGCCTCTGCGTCGCCCTGCGTGAGCCTTGGCTGCTACTGCATCACTCTCTCTGGCTCCTGCGCTAATCTCCCAACACTATCTCTGCCTCTCTATCTCTCTGTACTCACTGCCCCTCAACTGCAACTCCAATCACTGATTCTATCTCTCTTAGCAAACCCCGCTCTAGAGAATAGAATGAATGATCATCTGGTGTTTTCTCCAAGTGACCCTCAAGCCTCCTCTTATACTTTTCTTGTTGACATATCAACGGCCGAGATTAAGTCCCTAATCAATAGCTAAGATTAGATCCGGCTTGATCCATGTCTTTTGGACCATTCTATCTCTCTTAGCAAACCCCGCTCTAGAGAATAGAATGAATGATCATCTGGTGTTTTCTCCAAGTGACCCTCAAGCCTCCTCTTATACTTTTCTTGTTGACATATCAACGGCCGAGATTAAGTCCCTAATCAATAGCTAAGATTAGATCCGGCTTGATCCATGTCTTTTGGACCATTCTAACACAGTTTTATATTAATCCACATTAATATTTTAATTTCCCTAAGTTTAGACTTAGGGACTCCATTACTAATATTAATTATTTTAATATCTCACAAACTGTTTAGAATCTGCCCAAACCCTTTCTGGGTATTAGAGATCTCATGTGCCCCAACCTCTCCACCAAATTTCGTGGCTAGAGAACATCCGATGTTACCTGAAATCAACACTCCCTCTTAGCGAGGAGTGTGCTCTAGTAATACTCCTCACTGAGTATCACCCTGATCATTTGTCATCAGTCCCCATGCTGATGCTAGGCCTGGTGCCCATCATCCTCTGCACTGCTGCATCCTATACTGCTACCCATGGCTCTGCCACTACCACTGCTGCATCCATACTACAACTCCCTCTGCATCCATGTTGTTGTTGGTCCTTTCTCCCAACATTGCATCCGCACTGCAACTCCTCTCATCATGCTGCCCACTGCTGCACTGCAACTCAGTTACTGAGAAGTAAGTAACTGATCTCCCAACTCTGACCTCTCTGTTGGGCTAGAGACACCCGTTGATGCTGAAGCTCCCTTTGCCACTGACAAGTGCTCCCTCTCTGACCTCTGCGTTGTTGCAACAACTCCCTGCATCTCGCACCATTGCACACCTCTCTGTGCCATCCTGCACTAGTGCAACACTCCCATGCCTCTCGCACTGTTGCAGCCTGCTAGCCTCGCGCTGTCTCGGGACTCCTGCACTGTAGCTCTCTCTGCTGCTCCATCCGAATCCATCTCTACTCACATCAGCTAGTCCTTCTACTCCTCTTCAAGGCTCCTGTAACAAGGTGTAATCCAAGAGGCTAGGTACCTCAAGGATCCTGCCCCTCATCGCCTTTAGTCCATCTAACTACAACTCGATGTCTCCCCACTTCCACTCAAGTGGTGCGTGTGCACTCATGGCACAGTCATCATCTGTCTCCACTTCCTTCTCTGCCCTTGTTGGCACTACCTTAGTCTCAAAATACTCTCCCTTACTCTTCTTCCTTGGACACTGGGTCGCATAATAACCCAGCTCCCCACAATGGAAGCACTTGATCTTGGAGAGATCCTTCTTGTTCCGTTTTTCTTGCTTTCCCACAGATGTTAGGGCAACATCTTCATCCTCTTCCTTCTTGACTCTGATCCCCTTACTGCTACTTCCCGCATTGGTCTGCTATCTGATCTCTTCTTAGCGAAGAGCCGCCCACATCTCCTCCCAAGGTGGAAGGGTGCCTTTGCCTAGCATACTCTAGACAAATACCTCCCAGTCTTCTAAGACTGCATTCAGGGCTGTCCTCACCATCAATTCTTGATCCGACGTGGCTCCTATGGAAGTCAAATAACCTCGGATCTCATTCAGTCCTCCGAGGAAGGTGTCAATCGGTTCTCCCTTCTTCATCTGATATGACCTCATCTAATTTTCTAGTAACATCCTTCTCTGCACAGAAGTATGCTCGTACAATTTCTTTAGGGCCTCCCACATCTCATTTTTCGTTTCCTTCTCGACAATGTGTGGTACTACATGGTCCTTGACACCGTCAAGGATTGATGCTCTTGGCCCTCACCATTGCCTCCTCGTACTTGTCGTTCTGGGTCAACTGGGATTGCTATCGTCCTCAAGGCGAAGTGCTTGACACGATTTCTGTCAAGTACGGATAAGATTCTGGCCTTCCAGACTACGAAGTTTGAGGCTCTATCCAATCTGTCCTAGTGTCTTACTCTGTGTAGTGCCATGCTGCTCTTCTACTTCCCTCCCGGAAGTTCTCGATGTGACTCCCTCGGAGTCTCGATTTCCCTCTTGGAAATCCTTCTGCCGATGTCGAGATGCCCCCTACTCTGATCGTCTGTGCAACTACACCATTGATCCGGATTTCTCGACTAGAAACCCTCGGTAACAACTCCCTCCTCGGCCTTTCCCTGTTAGGTACTGTTCTGACTACAGTACCCCATTAGCTCCACTCTACAACTTTCCCATAGCCTCCTAAACCCCAACAACCTGAAGGTGAGAGCTCCTAGGCTCTGCACAATCCCGGCACCAGCAACTCGGCCTCCTCAGCCAACTGTGTCAACCTTCCTAGCATTTGTGTGGCTCTGCGTGAGCCTCCCTTTCCCTCCATTAGCCTCTGCGCTGCCTCTTCCTGGCTCACCCTTGATGATGCAGGCACTGCATCACCCTTCTCTTGTTGCTGCTCTGCTAGGAACAACTTCTGTCACTTGGGACAGCTGTTTTCTGCTGCTATTGCTCTGCTCAGCTGATGTCCTCAATTCTCCTGTGATTTGCAACCACCCTCTGATACCATGTTGGAGTTTCTAAGTCTACTACTTAGAAACCCTCCATGCACTTTACTGATTTATTCCTACCTACTCGTTCTGTTAATTAACAAGTTATTTACCATGTAAATATTGAAAATAAACACTAGTGCATGCTCAACAGGTTACAGATCATCAACTGAAGGAAACAGAAACAAGCACACAAAATGACACTGTTATTTCTGAACCAATGTCCCCGGAGAAATCCAATGCAGGAAAACCAATGCAGCTATCTAAGGGTTTTCTTATTAAGTTGTTTCAGACTACAATCTGGGTGCCAAATCTGGCTTACCCAACAGAGAATGCCCTTGGCAGTAGTACCTCTCAGTCTGAGAAAGATGTCTCTGCTGAAACCCCAGATAAACCCTTCGGCAACTCCTCAACTCCAATATGCCCCAGAAACCCTAGCGTATGCCTCTCTGGATTGCGTTAGCCTCTCTCTGCCTAGCGCTAGCCGTGTTTCACCTTGAATAGGCCTATGTCAGCCTCAAGAGGCCCTGCGTTAGCTACGCTGGCCTCTCTGAAGCACTGCGTAGATCTTGGCTACCTCTGCGTCGCCCTGCGTGAGCCCTGGTTGCTACTGCGTCACTCTCTCTGGCTCCTGCGTTGATCTCTCGGCACTATCTCTGCCTCTCTGTCTCTCTGTACTCACTACCCCTCAGCGGCAACTCCAATCACTGATTCTATCTCTCTTAGCAAGCCCCGCTCTAGAGAATAGAATAACTGATCATCTGGTGTTCTCTCCAAGTGACCCTCAAGCTTCCTCTTATACTTTTCTTGTTGGCATATCAACGATCAAGATAAAGTCCATAATCAATGGCTAAGATTAGATCTGGCTTGATCCATGTCTTTTGGACCATTCTAACACAGTTTTATATTAATCCACATTAATATTTTAATTTCCTTAAGACTTAGGGACTCCATTAAAAATATTAATTATTTTAATATCTCCCAAACTGTTTAGAATCTGCCCAAACCCTTTCTGGGTATTGGAGATCTCATGTGCCCCAACTACTCCACCAAATTTCGTGGCTCGAGCACATCCGATGCTACCCCAAATCAACACTTTTAATGACATAGAAATGCCTGTTTTAGTGTAACATCAAGGCATGCAAGGATAAAGTCCCCTTATGATGTGACCCCACTAGATATCTATGATTTGTTGCATGGAAAACTATTCGTGTCAACGCACCTTGGAAGGTACAAGCTGTGACCCCAAAGCATCATCCTAAATGATCTGAAATAGGGCACTAAAGGTTTCTTGTCAAGCTTACAAGAACCTCTCCCAGTCCAAAGCTTATTAATTTCCAAGATCTAGCTTATGATTAACCAATTGTGGAATTAAAAATGCTTGAAAGAGGTGTATGCCATGTTTGTTTTTAGACTGTTTATGTGCTTTAAGTTTATTTGCTTGAACTGATATAAAACATATAACAGCAAATAAAGTAGCAATTACAATGCAGCAAACACAAAAGACAACAATGTAATATGGAGTTCACCCTGATATTTTGGGCTACGTCTCCTTGATCTCTAATCAACTCGATTAGGCTCTTTGGGATTATAGCTTCAATTCTTTTACAAGCTCCACGCTCAACTCCATTGGTTTACAACTAAACCTATGGGTTTAGAATACCATCTTATCCCGCTGGTTGTCTATACTCTATAGACAGATCTAGGCTTCTCTGGACTAGATTCCTTCAATCAGTGCTCTGAGCTATCTTGAGCTCTAGCGTGCACCAACTCCCTCAGAATTCTCTTACTGTCTCTGGAACACCTTCTTCTATCTTCAGCACACTTCGGACAACAGCAATAGCTTGATCATTTGATCTCTTTGCTGTTCTGCAACTTCATTACAGCCCATGGCTCTTAGAAGTCTACTTTGAGCTCTTTGGCTCTACGGCTCTGGCTCTCTAGCTAACTGGCTCTGGATCTCAGCTCTCTGGCTCATTTGGCTTTGGCTCTCTTAGCTATCTGGCTCTATCTGTTTGGCTTTGCCTCTGCTCGGCCTTCTGGCTCCAAAGCTGTTAGGCTTTCTGGCTCTCGGCTCTTGCAGTGAGCTTCTGGTTTCGCTTTACCTCCAAGCGACTCCCAGCTTTCAGTTTTCAGCTCCCTCTGTCAATTGTGCTCTCTAGCTTTTGAAAGGCATCCTTTGACTCTGCGGCTTCCACAGTCATTCCTCTGTCCCTTCGATCATGAGGAATCATTCTTTTTCCCGGCTCTGCCTCTTCGCACTTCAAAATGCATCCATGTTATAGAAATGTCGTCTGCAGCGTGGCACAAGGAATGATGGCTATTTCCAATGGAAAATGAACCGGCAGCCTTTTTCCAAATGAAATCCATGAAATAACGCATTTCTGGCTCGTAATGGAAATACACAGGAAAAACACTATCGGGCACAAAATCCGGACTTCAAATAATATAGGATCGTGCTTAAAATCCTAGCAGGTCCGCCATTCCATCGCAAATTGCAATTGCATGGCGTATTGGCCAAAAAAACCAATACACTAGAAATACACGGAAATCCTGAATTTCCGGATTTCAAAACTTATGAAATCACGCTGATAATCCCCATCAGGTCCGCGATTTATCGGCACATCGCAATCGCATATTGCATGTCAACGACCCTTGTATCAGGGATCGCCGATAACGGCGTATCACTATCGGCCTCGTCGCTATATCACACATCGCAATTGCAACGGCCCCAGGGGTCTAACCTTTGATCATGCCGATCGTCGATCCGCCGATCGCCGATCCGCCGATCGCTTCGATCAGATCCTGACCGTTGATCTGACTCTTCGATCCGATGGCTGACATCGAATGTCGCATATCGTTATCGCATTTGTAACGGCCTAGGGATTTTTTCCATTGACTATGGACTGTGCCGACCCAATATATATATATATATATATATATATATATATATATATCGTCGATCACCGATGCCGATGCATCGCATATTGCAATCGCTCCGCCTGGGGTCTCGATATCGCATGTGGGCCTATCTCTGATGCGATAAGTCGAAGGTCGCAATCGAGGTTCCTTCCACCTTTGGCCTAAGTCCTTCCCTTTGGCCTTTTGCGATGCGATTTCTTCAATGAGCCTTTTAGGCCATTTTTATAAGAAATGCCTCATTTTCTAAGGATAAGGGGCAATCTTCTTTCTGCGATAACTTCTGCATCCGAAGTCCATTTCAACCCATTCAAATTGTAGTAGATTCAAAATGAAAAGATCTATGCAATGGGACTATTCCTAAGAGCAACCCTTGACTTTCATTTTCCTTTGTGAGGAACACTTTTTAGACTTAGAAGTCTATTCTAGATCCATTTTGGATCACACCTTCCCACTAAAAAGAACTTTTGGTCTCCAAAAGACTGATATACTGATCTGAATAGTAAATGAGAGTAACAACACCCTCTTCTTTCAGCCTCCATACACTTGCCTTGCATAGTGCCTCTGAACCAAAGCCTTTGACCACTTTCCTTCCTGGATGTGTTGGTCTTCCTGGGAAGAACTGTTTTCCTCCTTGACTTCATGCAGAACTCCTGCTAAGAAGGTTACAGAAGGTAGTTTGAACTTCTCTTCCTTGATCATTGATCCAAGGTGGCTCAAACAAATGTGAAGTTACATCTGCTTCACAAAAATTTACATTTGTACCTGTTTGACATGCTGTCAACAACAACTGTTAACAACAATAGAAATACAGACAACAACTGGATGGCCTAAACTCCTGCTTCAACAAAAGAAACAGATTTCACATCTTGTGAACACCTCCATGTCTTTACATTTGCATTTACAAATGATGGACTAGATAACAAGCCCGATATTACATGCATGTTTAAAACAAAGCAATCAACCCTTCAAGTTAATCACACATACATGTTTAAATACAAGGAAATCATCAACATCCATGTGTTCATGCATATCATGCTTATTCATGCATTTCACCTTTCAACTTTCGCTTAAGCACACTGTACTTTTGAAGCTGAAATGAATATAATGTTGCAGTAATAAAGTGAGTCTACATACTCAACTTTTCCATCCACCTTCTTGGTAAAATCCTGCAACCTGCATCCCATTAACAAAGAAATGCAAATAGATGCGTTATATCAATAGACATGCAATCTTAATTGTATAAGAACTCTAACCATTTCTTACCAATCCATTTCAAAGGTGCTTCCTTTGTCTGCACATCAGCATCAACATGTGAATCATCCTGAAACGCATCATTCATGGAAACTTCCTTTCCATTTCTGCCATTTTATCTTTCCACCTTCTTCAAGTTTCATGGAAGCATTGTTGGATTCAGAGTCCAACATTTTGCAGCAACATGTCCTTGCTTATGGCAGTAAGTGCAACACATGTGCATCTTCTTGACAGCATGATTTGCCTTGTCCAGTGGACCTTTGGCTTCTTGCTTCCTTTCCTTCAAAAGTTTTCTGTATGTGGCCATTCTCTTCCACATCTAGAAACATTATGGTTATCCAAACCACAAAAGGAACATGCAATTCTTTTCCCATACCTATATGGAAATTTATCATGCTTTGCATAATAAAAAAGAATATGGTTAGAACCAAATTTATACCTTTCTTTTTCACCTGATTGCCTTCATGAGGAGGTGAATTAAATGAAGAAGTAGCTCCCTTTGGAACACCATCAATTTCTTCAAGGCTGTCAAAGTTTCCACAACTCTCTGGTTCAAGTGCATGCTTATGAACACCTGCATCCTGCAAATGATGTTTCAAGCTATTGCATTCTCCATGAATACAATCTTTACACTCTTGAGGTAGAAGACCTAAAATAAAACTCCTTCTTGGAACTGATTCAATGGCCTTCATGGCAGCTTTGGAACTTTCTCCATAAGCTTGTCCATAGCCAAGACCCAAATACTTAGGCCTTTCCTCAACCATTATTGGTTCAACAATACCCTGTGCATGTTTGCCCAAGCCTTTTCCTTCATAGCCCATCTTGGACATTAACTTGGAACCTATGCCTCTGGTATGTTTTTCAAAAGAACCAATATAAACATTCTTAGAGGAAATTGAAGACAAACAGGAATTGTTTACCTCTTCTTCAAGCTGATACTTGACCAAGGCTTCTTTGGCAACAAAGAGCCGTGTCTCCAACTCATGCATCCTTTCCAGGTTCATATTTGCAATATGAAGTTGCCTCTCCATTTCCTACAATTTGTCAGAAAGCAATCGCTGCTATTCCTTCATGGAATTCAACTGCTCTCGAAGTATGATGCTCTTCCTTCCATCCTCATACATTTCTCTCACCATATCCATCATGGTGAACAAGTCTTGCTTCATGTCTTCATTAAAGAATCTTGTGAAGAAAGAAGAATTTGAGGACTCACTTGTAGAAGTTGTCATTATCAAAATGAACAAAATAACTTCAAACATAATCAACAAAGAGCTTATTCAAGCAATCTTTTGCAACAAACCTCTTGTGCTTCAAGGATTTCTTTGAAGTCCTTTGGGATAAGAAAAATGCCTTCAACCCTTCTTCTTTGTTGTCCTCTCCTGGACTTAGCTATCAATAGCTTTCCCTGAACCTTTGCAAACTCAAACAACAATCAGTTTACAAACAATCAAACAGCAAAATCCTTGCTACTGTTTGAACACCTTTCAAGTCAAACAAGCATATACTGGTACCACTTGCATCATGATGCAATCTGCTTCATGACCACCTGCTCTGGTATAACCAACTTTGATATAACCTTCTTTGAAGGTGGGGTTAATAAACCTTTGGCTTTGATACCACCTAATCTGAAATGGGGCACTAAAGGCTTCTTGTCAAGCTTACAAGAACCTCTCCCACTCCAAAGCTTATTAATTTCCAAGATCTAGCTTATGATTAACCAATTGCGGAATTAAAAGTGCTTGAAAGAGGTGTATGCTATGTTTGTTTTTAGATTGTTTATGTGCTTTAAGTTTATTTGCTTAAACTGATATAAAACATATAACAACAAATAAAGCAGCAAACACAAAAGACAACAATGTAATATGAAGTTCACCCTGATATCTTGGGCTAGAACTCGATTAGGCTCTTTGGGATTATGGCTTCAATTCTTTTACAAGCTCCACGTTCAACTCCATTGGTTTACAACTAAACCTATGGGTTTAGAATACCATCTTATCCTGTTGGTTGTCCATACTCTGCAGACAGATCTAGGCTTCTCTGGACTAGATTCCTTCAATCAGCGCTCTGAGCTATCTTGAGCTCTAGCTTGCACCAACTCCCTCAAAATTCTTTTACTGTCTCTGGAACACCTTCTTCTATCTTCAGCACACTTCGGACAACAACAATAGCTTGATCATTTGATCTCTTTGTTGTTCTGCAACTTCATTATAGCCCATGGCTCTTAGAAGTCTGCTCTGAGCTCTTTGGCTCTACGGCTCTGGCTCTCTAGCTAACTGGCTCTAGCTCTCAGCTCTCTGGCTCATCTAGCTCTAGCTCTCTTAGCTATCTGGCTCTATCCGTCTGGCTCTGCCTCTGCTCGGCCCTCTGGCTCCGAAGCTCTCAGGCTTTCTAGCTCTCGGCTCTTGCAGTGAGCTTCTGGTTTCGCTTTACCTCCAAGCGACTCCCAGCTTTCAGTTTTTAGCTCCCTCTGTCAATTGTGCTCTCTGGATTTTGAAAGGCATCCTTTGACTCTGTGGCTTCCACAGTCATTCCTCTGTCCCTTCGATCATGAGGAATCATTCTTTTTCCCGGCTCTGCCTCTTCGCGCTTCAAAACACATCCCTGTTACAGAAATGCCCGCCTGCAGCGTGGCACAAGGAATGATGGCTGTTTCCAATGGAAAATGAACCGGCGGCCTCTTTCCGAACGAAATCCACGAAATAACGCATTTCTGGCTCGTAACAGAAATACACAGGAAAAACACTATCGGGCGCAAAAACCGGACTTCAAATAATATAGGATCGCGCTTAAAATCCTATCAGGTCCGCCATTCCATCGTGTTGTCGCGCGGATTGACACGACAACGCTCAGACCGGGGGCTGTCACTCTGATCCCCGATCCCTCCGTTTAAGCCTATCTCCCGCGGCTAAGGGGGGTAGTCCCTGTGAGACGATGAGACCAAGTGTCGACCAGTTGGTTGGGAGACACGAGATACGATATAAAAAGGACTCGATGGATTTGATTAATTGAGCAGACCAGTGCCTTAAGAGATTGATGTAGAAACGATTACTTGTTAAATGATATAGAAACATGGACCATGAACAACAACCATCTATCATCAGCTAAATCACATGACCAAAACGATATCCAGCAATTGAAAACTTCGAAAAGATAAATGCTTAAAACCACCACGAGAATCGTAAATTATTAACCAGATATCATTTTCGTATCTCAAACTTGAAAATTTAGCATCTCAGCATAAAACCTACAACGCGAAAGCTCCTGAGACTGGCAAAAATAATTTCCCACAAAATTTTTATTTTTTTCAAAAAAATTTTAAATCCTTTTTCAATCAAATTTTTTTATTTTTTTTTTTATTTTTCAATATTAGAAATCTAAAGAATTTTAAAATTCTAAAACTAAATTAAATTTAAAACTAAACTATATAAAAAAAATATAAAACAAAACCTAAACCTTTTTATTTTTTTATATTATAAGAATAAAAAAAAAAAAAAATCTAAAACGAAATTCTAACCATTAAAAATAAAACTAAAAATATATTTTTTCATTTTTTAATTTTTTATTTTTATTCTAAAATCAAAAATAAAACAAAAATTAAAATCTAATTAAAGTTAAATCTAAAAAATCTAAAATCTATATACTATACAAATTTCTAAACTAAACTAAAAAAAAATAAATTGAAATTAAGCTCTAACTAAACTTAAAACTAATATACATCAAAATTCCTAAAATCTAAAATCGTAACCTACCTTAAAACAAAAAAAACAAAGGGTCGAAATCTTTTTTTTTTTTTTATGTTTGTTTGAAAACTAGATACAACGCAAATCAAAAAAGGGTCGAGCTGCCAGTCTGAAATACGTAACCCTAGACCACATAAACAGAAGAAAATCGAATGGTGGAAGGCAATACCTGGCCCGGCGGATGATCTCGTGCTACTTTCCTCACGACGCTTACAGAAACTTTGACTGCGGACAAATGAAAATCGTGTCGTTTGCTGGAATGATGCCCACGCTGTCACTTCGGACGGAAACTGTAACCTTAGACCAAGGGTTAACCACGCAATCGAAAGGCGGAAAGCTTATAGCCGAAAAAAATCAATGCGTTTACCTGTAATACATTTACCTGCGGATGCTGCTTCGAAATGCTTCGATTGGGATTAGTTTTCTCACCTGGCGTATCCAAAACGAAATCTTAACTGAGCGTGATTTACCCTCTGCGTGATGGCTGAGAGCGAGAGTCTTTTTGATGCGTTTTCCAATTCGCGGCTTCGAGTAGCTGGCCAGCAATCGAACTTGGAGATGGACGAGAATATGAATGATACGCTGCGGTGAAAACAACTGCAGAATGGTAAACGAAAACCGCTGATAGGATTGATAAGCTGCTGGACGATGCGTTGTTTCCCCACGTTATATCATCCCGAAACTTGCTTTCTGTACATGGGTAATCAAAGCCTGAAAAGTTTATGCTTGTCTACGTGAATGAAAAATAGCGGCAGCCACGCTCTTTCCCCACGATTTTTAAAACCTTCTACGCCCAACGCTTACAGATCTGCAAACCTGAGGACATTGAGCTGCAGCTAAAATCGTTTTTTATTTCAGGCTTACGTTTCATGCATGGCACCCGCTTGTAGAAAGATGAAATTTTGAAGCAGATTTGTGCCAGAAGGTTGACACCTGAAATCACAAAAAAAAAATTTGAAACCCTAATGAAAACTGCATAGAACGAAAATTTAAAACCCTACTGAAAAAAAATTGAAACCCTAGAACAGCTGATCAATTTACAGATTCTTGGGCCCCTTAACAGCCAGATTTAGCAGCAAGCGCAGAAAATATTTTAAGAATAAAAATTTGAGGTTTTCACTGTGAGAAACTTCAGAAAATATCTCATGCAAATCAGATAAATAAACCGAATGATAGACCCAGGATCAAATCCAACTGGGCTCAACAAAAAATGCTTGCGGGAGTTGGCTGGTTCAGCCGAGAACTTCCCCAAACGCCCACAAAATTCCTTCAGAAGATGTTTTCTGCACAGCTCAAAACAACCGTCAATAAAGAGGGCAAAAATGCTGCTAGATCTCAGGAAGTAATGGAGATACCTGCCATTACTTCAGAAACCCTAACAGCACCCAAACCCCAGCAAGTGAACAAGATACCTGTGCTCACAATACTCTACGAAAAGCTATTATTAATGACTGAAAATAACATATGCAGAAAATGAAATGATCTCATAGCATTCCAAGAGAGTAACACCAGCAAGATATGGACCCCAAAGTCTTCTTTTATTAACCAGAAAATCAGATTACAAGAGAGCTTTTTCAGTACAGACTCACAGATCAGATCCCTTGAAATGACCCCCTAAGACCCTATATAAAGGAAATGATCCTAACGGCTAGTTCGAGTGATCCATGTAGAAATGATCTCGACCGCTGATGAGGATCAAGACATCTCTTGATCTCATCCGTCGATTTATTAACTTAAAATATTATTATTTTATTAGTTAGGGTTTTTGCTTCATTTTTTAATTTTTTTTTTATTTTTTTTTATTTTATTATTTTTATTCATTTTTTAATTTTTTTAATTCATTTAACATGGATCACTGAACTAAGCTTTCGGAAACATCACCTAGGACCTAGGACTTAGGACTCATGAGGGGATTTAAAACATTTCTCGACCCTCAGGACACATTACATCATGACTTTTACAATTTACATCTCAAGGGGACAAGCCCACTTAATACAGACCCTCATAAATCACCCAGCTCTGCGACACCACGATAATCTAGCAGATCAACACACTAGGATTCTCCTAAAGTTCTAATGACAAAATCAATCCCGGCTTTGGGGTCAGGTTTGAAGGAAAACTCTGCCGATCCGTGGATCGGTGAGACGAAAAACCTTCCGAGACGTAGATTATCATCAGAAAGTTAGGTCCACCTAGGCAAAATACATACATGACTCATGTCTGCTAAGATTATTTACAATTAATACATGCAGACTGGGTTTACAATCAAAAAGATCAAGCTGCTGATGATGGCAGGATGGCACGGACATGCTGATCAGGTGCTGCTTCTTTCTGTCAAGAAAAACGGGGTGCACTGCATGGGTAGTTGACCAGTAGAGGTCAACATCTGGCTCTACTTGGGGACACGTTGCTGCTTGCAGGAATGTGAGAATCCAGAATCTGCATCCATACAACACAAAAAATAAGTAGCGTCCATCCAAAAATCAGCATATACGTTAAGCACAATAAAGATAAAAAGCTCTTCATTTATTAACTATCTAAAGCAGAAACGAAAATGCGGAAAAAAACAAGGAGTAGAGTTAGAAATATGATACAAAGGATGCCCTACGGCATCAGATGTGTTCAATATAGTGCATACTGAGCATTTGCCTGCTTTCAGGCAAATCTGTCGGTTGCTTGTCGGATGTGCCATGTCCAATTTTGCATATGGTAGGACTCTTTCCTATCCGAAAATCAAGCTGCTCGCGGCCGTCTGATGCGTCAAATCTTCTTCTCATTTTCTTCCTCTTGCGCTTTTTCTTTCTGGCAGGATGAATTACTGATGAGGTGGAACTTTCTGTCTCGAAACTATCAGATGAAGTATGCGTGATATGTCTCTCTTTTGCCCACATCTGATTTTTATCATTCTTAAGTCCATCTTCAATCAACCATCTTTCAACTGAACTAATAACCTCCTCATAATAAGATGGAGCTTGTTGCAACAAATGAGAAGGCTCCTGATCTATTGATGTTATCTGGTTTCTTTCATTTTCCAATTGCTGAAACTTTTGAACCTGTATTCTAATGGCATCCATCTGTCTAGAGTGTTCAACCTTTATAGCACTAATTTGTCTGGCATGATGTTCTTCCATGTCTTTTATTACTTTAACATTTTCTTCCTTTATGTTCATCAAGCAATGCTGCATGGAATTTATTTTTTCTTCATGATTCGCTTGCATGTTTCCAATTTCTGTTTCATGTTTAGTTTTCATGGCTTCAATTTCCTTAGCATGCTGATTTTGTGTGTCCTCAATCTCCTTATTACGTTTTTCCAGATGGGTGCGTAAAGTTTTAACATCATTGATAAGATTAGTTTGGTTGCTTTCCATATTTTTCACCAGCATCATTAAATCTTGTATTATTTGCTTTTGCTCTTCCTTTTCATTGTCACTTATCCCTGATTTTTTACTATCATGAACTTGATCTGCAATAGTTCCGGTTGATGACACATTCTGATCTTGAACTCTTTCTTTCTGTTGCACAATTTTAGGGGCAGAAGGCAAGCTGTTTGGACTATCATATCTATCTTTAAAAGCATTGAGAATGTCTTGTAAAGAAGTGAAAAAATCATTAGGAAAGTTATTAAACCAATTCAAGGCATCACCCTCTAAAGAATGGACAAATAGACGCATCTTGAAATCTTCATGATTATATTGAGGAAGCCTACAATATATGGTCATTACACAAGTAAACATGTTTAAATGATGTCTAACAGCGACCGGATCATCACCCGAGAACTTAAATAATTTAGAAATGGCCTCTTTCGGAAGATCATGGAGATTATTAGTAAAATGACATGGCTTACATGAATATCCCATGATGAACAACAAGGGATCAAATGGATGATAGAAAGAGATGCCTGCTCAAGAGAATTAGGAGATGAGAAAAGTGGAGTCGCCACTTGAACAATGAATCTGATTCTAGGATCCAAAAAGTAACCACAAGCAGATATGAGGAGAGCTTCTTGTCTGGGAAAAATGAGAAAGTGGAGTCGCCACCCAAACAGTGAACAAACCCAAGAGGCGCTGCTGATATGTGATGAAAAGATGCCAAAATATTGAATCTGCCAGCTCAACTGAAAGATGAGAAAGATGAGAAGATGAATGATTGTCGTTTGAAACACCGAGAACAAAGTGTCCCCGGCAACGGCGCCAAAAAATGTTGTCGCGCGGATTGACACGACAACGCTCAGACCGGGGGCTGTCACTCTGATCCCCGATCCCTCCGTTTAAGCCTGTCTCCCGCGGCTAAGGGGGGTAGTCCCTGTGAGATGATGAGACCAACTGTCGACCAGTTGGTTGGGAGACACGAGATACGATATAAAAAGGACTCGATGGATTTGATTAATTGAGCAGACCAGTGCCTTAAGAGATTGATGTAGAAACGATTACTTGTTAAATGATATAGAAACATGGACCATGAACAGCAACCATCTATCATCAGCTAAATCACATGACCAAAACGATATCCAGCAATTGAAAACTTCGAAAAGATGAATGCTTAAAACCACCACGAGAATCGTAAATTATTAACCAGATATCATATTTCGTATCTCAAACTTGAAAATTTAGCATCTCAGCATAAAACCTACAACGCGAAAGCTCCTGAGACTGGCAAAAATAATTTCCCACAAAATTTTTATTTTTTTCAAAAAAAATTTAAATCCTTTTTCAATCAAATTTTTTTTTATTTTTTTTATTTTTCAATATTAGAAATCTAAAGAATTTTAAAATTCTAAAACTAAATTAAATTTAAAACTAAACTATATAAAAAAAATATAAAACAAAACCTAAACCTTTTTATTTTTATTTTTTTATATTATAAGAATAAAAAAAAAAAAAAAAATCTAAAACGAAATTCTAACCATTAAAAATAAAACTAAAAATATATTTTTTCATTTTTTAATTTTTTATTTTTATTCTAAAATCAAAAATAAAACAAAAATTAAAATCTAATTAAAGTTAAATCTAAAAAATCTAAAATCTATATACTATACAAATTTCTAAACTAAACTAAAGAAAAATAAATTGAAATTAAAATCTAACTAAACTTAAAACTAAGGACTAATATATACATCAAAATTCTAAAAATCTAAAATCGTAACCTACCTTAAAACAAAAAAAAAAGGGTCGATTTTTTATTTTATTTTCGTTTGTTTGAAAACTTGATACAACGCAAATCAAAAAAGGGTCGAGCTGCCAGTCTGAAATACGTAACCCTAGACCAAGAAAATCGAATGGTGGAAGGCAATACCTGGCCCGGCGGATGATCTCGTGCTACTTTCCTCGCGATGCTTACAGAAACTTTGACTGCGGACAAATGAAAATCGTGTCGTTTGCTGGAATGATGCCCACGCTGTCACTTCGGACGGAAACTGTAACCTTAGACCAAGGGTTAACCACGAAATCGAAAGGCGGAAAGCTTAATACGATCGCAGTGACAGGACTATAGCCGAAAAAAATCAATGCGTTTACCTGTAATAAATTTACCTGCGGATGCTGCTTCGAAATGCTTCGATTGGGATTAGTTTTCTCACCTGGCGTATCCAAAACGAAATCTTAACTGAGAGTGAGTTACCCTCTGCGTGATGGCTGAGAGCGAGAGTCTTTTTGATGCGTTTTCCAATTCGCGGCTTCGAGTAGCTGGCCAGCAATCGAACTTGGAGATGGACGAGAATATGAATGATACGCTGCGGTGAAAACAACTGCAGAATGGTAAACGAAAACCGCTGATAGGATTGATAAGCTGCCGGACGATGCGTTGTTTCCCCACGTTATATCATCCCGAAACTTGCTTTCTGTACATGGGTAATCAAAGCCTGAAAAGTTTATGCTTGTCTACGTGAATGAAAACCAGCGGCAGCCACGCTCTTTCCCCGCGATTTTTAAAACCTTCTACGCCCAACGCTTACAGATCTGCAAACCTGAGGACATTGAGCTGCAGCTAAAATCGTTTTTTATTTCAGGCTTACGTTTCATGCATGGCACCCGCTTGCAGAAAGATGAAATTTTGAAGCAGATTTGTGCCAGAAGGTTGACACCTGAAATCACAAAAAAAAAAATTGAAACCCTAATGAAAACTGCATAGAACGAAAATTTAAAACCCTACTGAAAAAAAATTGAAACCCTAGAACAGCTGATCAATTTACAGATTCTTGGGCCCCTTAACAGCGAGATTTAGCAGTAAGCGCAGAAAATATTTTAAGAATAAAAATTTGAGGTTTTCACTGTGAGAAACTTCAGAAAATATCTCATGCAAATCAGATAAATAAACCGAATGATAGACCCAGGATCAAATCCAACTGGGCTCAGCAAAAAATGCTTGTGGGAGTTGGCTGGTTCAGCCAAGAACTTCCCCAAACGCCCACAAAATTCCTTCAGAAGATGTTTTCTGCACAGCTCAAAACAACCGTCAATAAAGAGGGCAAAAATGCTGCTAGATCTCAGGAAGTAATGGAGATACCTGCCATTACTTCAGAAACCCTAACAGCACCCAAACCCCAGCAAGTGAACAAGATACCTGTGCTCACAATACTCTACGAAAAGCTATTATTAATGACTGAAAATAACATATGCAGAAAATGAAATGATCTCACAGCATTCCAAGAGAGTAACACCAGCAAGATATGGACCCCAAAGTCTTCTTTTATTAACCAGAAAATCATATTACAAGAGAGCTTTTTCAGTACAGACTCACAGATCAGATCCCTTGAAATGACCCCCTAAGACCCTATATAAAGGAAATGATCCTAACGGCTAGTTCGAGTGATCCATGTAGAAATGATCTCGACCGCTGATGAGGATCAAGACATCTCTTGATCTCATCCGTCGATTTATTAACTTAAAATATTATTATTTTATTAGTTAGGGTTTTTGCTTCATTTTTTAATTTTTTTATTATTTTTTATTATTTTATTATTTTTATTCATTTTTTAATTTTTTTAATTCATTTAACATGGATCACTGAACTAAGCTTTCGGAAACATCACCTAGGACCTAGGACTTAGGACTCATGAGGGGATTTAAAACATTTCTCGAACCTCCGGACACATTACATCATGACTTTTACAATTTACGTCTCAAGGGGACAAGCCCACTTAATACAGACCCTCATAAATCACCCAGCTCTGCGACACCACGATAATCTAGCAGATCAACACACTAGGATTCTCCTAAAGTTCTAATGACAAAATCAATCCCGGCTTTGGGGTCAGGTTTGAAGGAAAACTCTGCCGATCCGTGGATCGGTGAGACGAAAAACCTTCCGGGACGTAGATTATTATCAGAAAGTTAGGTCCACCTAGGCAAAATACATACATGACTCATGTCTGCTAAGATTATTTACAATTAATACATGCAGACTGGGTTTACAATCAAAAAGATCAAGCTGCTGATGATGGCAGGATGGCACGGACATGCTGATCAGGTGCTGCTTCTTTCTGTCAAGAAAAAAGGGGTGCACTGCATGGGTAGTTGACCAGTAGAGGTCAACACATCGCAAATCGCAATCGCATGGCGTATTGGCCAAAAAAACCAATACACGGGAAATACACAGAAATCCTGAATTTCCGGATTTCAAAACTTATGAAATCGTGCTGATAATCCCCATCGGATCCGCGATTTATCTGCACATCGCAATCACATATCGCATGTCAACGGCCCTTGTATTGGGGATCACCGATCGTCGACATCGGCATATCGCTATCGGCCTCGTCGCTATATCGCACATCACAATTGCAACGACCCCGGGGATCTTCCCTTTGATCATGCCAATCGTCGATCTGCCGATCCACCGATCGCTCCGATCAAATCCTGACTGTTGATCTGACTCTTCGATCCGATGGCTGACATCGCACGTCGCATATCGCTATCGCATTTGTAACGGCCCGAGGGTTCTTTCCATTGACTATGGATTGTGCTGACCCGATATATATATATATCGTCGATCGCCGACGTTGATGCGTCGCATATCGCAATCGCTCCGCCTGGGGTCCCGATATCGCATGCAGGCCTATCTCCGATGCGATAAGTCGGAGGTCGCAATTAGGGTTCCTTCTACCTTTGGCCTAAGTCCTTCCCTTTGGCCTTTTGCGATGCAATTTCTTCAATGAGTCTTTTAGGCCATTTTTATAAGAAAAGCCTCATTTTCTAAGGATAAGGGGCAATCTTGCGATAACTTCTGCATCCGAATTCCATTTCAGCCCATTCAAATTGTAGTAGATTCAGAATGAAAAGATATATGCAATGGGACTATTTCCAAGAGTAGCCCTTGAATTTCATTTTCCTCTGTGAGGAACACTTTTTAGACTTAGAAGTCTATTCTAGATCCATTTTGGATCACTAAACATTGTGAATCAACTCTACAGAGATCCCAAGGTAATCTCAAATGTTGAAGTATCTTTAATTTCTACTAAACAATGATGCAAGTTAAGCTGTCATTTGCAAAAGTTCAACTTGTTGATTATCTTCCCACAAGTCACACAAAGACCATGGCACAAACCCAATTGTCCTTTGTCACGTAATCTATGCAGTAGAAGCAACACAATGTGACTTTAGAGGAATACACTAACAAGGACCCTATCAGTGTTCTTCTAGAATAACAGGTCCCACATTCAGTTGATATATCCCTAGAGCTCCATTGCCAAATTGACCAATATATTGCAAATGCATCATAGAAAACATGAATATCAAGTGCCAAATCTAGGCACAGATACAGAAAGGATACATCATCTTGAGTAGTTCACCCTATAGAAGCCTCGTTGTGCTCATGGCACAAAAAGACAATACATGGTGCCTTTGCATGATCATTGCACCTTGAAGAAAATCAAAGTAAAGAACTGTTATTCCATTGCACACATTACCTTTGGGTATCATTAGGCTCTGGTTGACCCTTAGATGTTTGGAAAACTACATTCAAGGAAAATGATGGTTTATATGAATAGTTGGAAACGACATTCATCATGGGTTACCTCAATGACAATCTTCAACAAAACATGGGATGAGCACCTTCAACATATTGTGCAAATCTCATAAACTCTGTGGCAACTCAAACTCCACCAATTTGGAAAAATGTTTCTTCTCAATAAAGGGAATTCACTACCTTGGATACATTGTTGAGGAAACAAGAGTTTGCATCAACCCAGAGAAGATATAGATCAATCACAACCTACTCCAACCAACATTCTTAAGCCACACAATTTTCTTGGCATGGGCAAACTTCTACGATAAATTCACCTTGGTCACCTTTCGTGTCACCTTTTCCAAACCAAATTTTGAGTAGCATCAAACATAGTTCTCAAATGGAATCAAATATAACAATAAGCATTTGAAGAAATCAAAGACAAATTGTGCTCCACGCCCAATTTTATACCTGCTTGATCTACAACAACCATTTGAAACCCAAATAATTGCTTCTAAGCATGCATTGGGAACAATTCTAATCTAGTTTAGTCACCCCATTACATAGCACTCAAAAACCTTCAATGATGTTGCCCACAATTGTTAATCTTATGACTGTGATTCTATTGAATTCTACAGTCTATCACCAAATGGAAGGATTGCATACTGGGTAAGGAGACAATTCTTCACTCTAATAGATCATTCAAAGGCATACTCCAAGTTCCATAGCACATCCCCCATAACAGGCCTATCAATACCTTGCTCTGCCAAACACTTATCTGTTGTCTCTCCAAACTTTCACAAGGAGCCATGATTTATTGTATCCACAAGATGAGGATCAATGATCTGGTCAAACATTCCTCTTTTCATCTTGTGCATTTCCCAGTGCATTTGTACCACAATAGATATTATTAATAAAATTTGGCCAGTTTGGAGATTTACAGGGATTTCTAGTTTATGTGTATGCATTTCTGAAATTTTCTGTGTTATTTGTTTGTGCATGTCTTTGTTATCATTGTAAAATTTCCATTAGGAATATTATAGTGGTATTAGAGCATGATCTTGGCTAGTTGTGGAATAGCCAGCAAGATCATGGAAGATTTGGGCATGTATGCATTGTGATGGGTGAACTATAGACAAACCCATTGATCCAAACTTAAACAGGAACGCTACAAATTACAGAGATAACCATAAAGACAGATATGCAGCGGAAATAATACTTCATTTCATTACTGTAAAATACTGAAATATGCTTACAAACAAAAATGAAAATAAACCAGCTAGGGTGATGGTAGCTTATCTCTGAGAAGAAATGTGGCGGCTACATGCCTCTGAATTGTCTTACAATGAGGCTCAAGGGCCTTTTTATTATTGATCAATAAGAGAAAACCCTAAACAACAAAAACCCTAACCCGAGGAGATGTAAAACCAAGAGTTTGTGGGCCCCGTTGGGGTGAGTTGGACAGCCAACTTCTCGGGGTCGCGAATTGGTCATATTATCTCCATTTGATGCGCATGATAGCCCATTGGAAAGATCTCTCCGAGGACTACGACAGCGTATCGGTATGATGTGCCAAGTGAGGAGATGTTCAAGAACTCCATCTCTTCCTGGATGTATCTATGTAGGCAGCTGCGGTATTTGAGTACCAGATGCAGCTCAGAATCTTTGATACCCAATTGTGTGCGAAGGGTATGGAAAATGTTTGTGAACTCTAGCACATCTTGGTCTTGTCCCTGCCACAGTGTGGTCCATTTGATGTATTTGTCCTCATAGCTTTTGGCAGGGTAGTACTGCTCCTTGATGGCATCCCGAAAGTCATTCCAAGTGGGTGCGGTTGAAAACAGTGAGCCTGTACTTTCATCCTTCTGCTCGCAGTAGGTTTCCCACCAGTCCTTGACATGGGGGGCTGCTTTGAGAAGAGCGAAAACAATCTTTTCCCGACTTGAAAATTCATGAACAGAAAAATACCCATCTAGCAGATTTAACCATTTATCTATGGCATCTGCGTCTATTTGACCCTCGAAGATGGGGATTTCAAAATTAACTTGTACCTTAAACGGTGTGGCGTTTCCAGAGTAGCTGTTGGAAGCCGATGCGTCGCCTTTGGGTAGCCGCTGAAGGATCTGAGCAAAGTTGTCCATCATCGCGTTCCTCTATCGCTCAAGGGCTTCTTCGAGCACGATTTTGATAGGATCTCCTACCCCCTCGTCTTTCTTCTCATCCACCATGGGAGGCCGTCGGGATTTGCGAGGCTGGTCTTGCAAAGGTTCGACCAGTTCAAGCCCTAACTCCTTATATCCCGACCTCGTTGGGGACATGCAAAGAAAAACAGAGAAAAAAACAGACCGCTCTGATACCACTGATCCGAACTTAAAAAGGAATGCAACAAATTACATAGATAACCATAAAGACAGATATGCAGCGGAAATAATACTTCATTTCATTACTGTAAAATACTGAAATATGCTTACAAATAGAAATGGAAATAAACCAGCTAGGGCGATGGTAGCTTATCTCTGATAAGAGATGTGGCGGCTACATGCCTCTGAACTGTCTTACAATGAGGCTCAAGGGCCTTTTTATTATTGATCAATAAGAGAAAACCCTAAACAACCAAAACCCTAACCCGAGGAGATGTAAAACCAAGAGTTTGTGGGCCCCGTTGGGGTGAGTTGGACAGCCAACTTCCCGGGGTCGCGAATTGGTCATATTATCTCTATTTGACGCGCATGATAGCCCATTAGAAAGATCTCTCCGAGGACTACGACGAACAAGACAATTTTGACAAAAAAATCGTTGGTGGTAGATTTCCCAAAAAACCTCGTTTAGGGCCTCAAAACGCCTCCGGAAGTTTAGGACTTGAAAAACTGCTAAAAATAGTAAACTGTGCTACAATTTAGGAAACTGAAAAGACTAAAAGAGACAGTTGTGGGGGTCCAAATGGGATAGGTGGGGGCCACCAACATCCACCTGGATCATTCCTCCCCCCTTAGGAAGCAATGGTCCCCATTGCATTGAGTTCCTCCCTGAGATGAGGAAGTTTCTGCTGAGCTGGGTCTCTGGTGAGTTGTTCTGCAATCTCTGATTTGTCCAGAAATGGTGGGAAGCATGGTTGACGACGGTCCACATTGAACACTCGGTGCAATCCAAGGAATGGAGGAATGTTGTGCTTCAAAGCATTGTTGCCCGTAGCCTTGGTACTGTTGTAAGGACTATGTCAGAGTCACCTAAGTTTCTGATGGGTTCTGGTAAGGCGTTCTCTATGCAGATGTAACCAAAATTTTTTTCCCACCTGAAACTTGTGTGGTACCCCTGTGGGTGAGGAGAAGTTGTTCCTGTGTTCTGTCATGACCGTATCCCTTTGTTGCTGCTGCTGCGTGGAGGAACCCTTTGTGGGGGTCATGGATGTAGCAACAATCTTCCCCTTACTTTGGGAGCGAACCAGACAGAAAATGAATTTCCTAGTCTGGGAGATGAGCTTGCTGCCTTTCTTGGCAGTGATCAAAGAGGTGGTGGTAGGTGGGGCTACCTCCGGTATCCTGTATAATGAATTATCCAAAGAAATAATGACAGCACAAGGCCTTGACTCATACACAACATGTCGCCTCCACAAGTATGGCTGGCCTAATAGTACATCGCAAACATCCAGAGGTGTAACATCACACAATACCTCATCTGTGAAGGGCTTGATGTTGTAGGGAAGGCGACACTGCTGACGAACTTTGAGATCTCGTCCTTCGTGAAGCCACCCGATACTGTACGGCTGTGGGTGTGGTGTAGTTGGTAGGCCCAACCGCTTCACGACCTCTGCTGAAATGAGGTTCTTTTGGCTCCCACTGTCAACAATGAATTGTAGCGGTGAACCCTTCACACACATTTGTGAGTGGAAAAGGCGCTCCCCCTCCTTTGGGTCTTCAGGCTCATTCTTCTGGATCTTGGCAGTGGCAACAGTGGCGTTGGGCTCCGCATCAATGATCTGCTTCCCTTTGCCATTCCCCTTGTCAGGTTCTGGTTCAGGGTCGGAACATGCATCTGATTCAGTAGCCTTCAATTTGGCCACCAGCGACTGCTTGGTTCGACAATTACTTGTGTTATGAGTGGGACTCTTGTGGAACTCACACCACTTTCCTGTGTCCTTCTTCGGCTTCGTGGTGTTGTTCTTTTCTTGCGGCTTCGCCGGGTTGTCTTGGGTCACCCCGCCTTGGCTTTGTCCTTTGGGCTTCGGATTTGCAGATCCAAAGTCTTGCTTCGTCTGTTTGAACTTTTGCTCGATTTTGACAGCGTATCGGTATGCTGTGCCAGGTGAGGAGATGTTAAAGAACTCCATCTCTTCCTGGATGTATCTGTGTAGGCAGCTGTGGTATTTGAGTACCAGATGCAGCTCAGAATCTTTGATACCCAACTGTGTGCAAAGGGTATGGAAAATGTTTGTGAACTCTGGCACATCTTGGTCTCATCCCTGCCGCAGTGTGGTCCATTTGATGTATTTGTCCTCATAGCTTTTGACAGGGTAGTACTGCTCCTTGATGGCATCCCGAAAGTCATTCCAAGTGGGTGCGGCTGAAAATAGTGAGCCTGTACTTTCATCCTTCTGCTCGCAGTAGGTTTCCCACCAGTCCTTGACGTGGGGGGCTACTTTGAGAAGAGCGAAAACAATCTTTTCCCGACTTGAAAATTCATGAACAGAAAAATACCCATCTAGCAGATTTAACCATTTATCTATGGCATCTGCGTCTATTTGACCCTCGAAGATGGGGATTTCAAAATTAACTTGTACCTTAAATGATGTGGCGTTTCCAGAGTAGTTATTGGAAGCCGATGCGTCGCCTCTGGGTAGCCGCTGAAGGATCTGGGCAAAGTTGTCCATCATCACGTTTCTTTGTCGCTCAAGGGCTTCTTCGAGCAAGATTTTGATAGGATCTCCTACCCCCTCGTCTTTCTTCTCATCCGCCATGGGAGGCCGTTGGGATTTGCGAGGCTGGTCTTGCAAAGGTTCGACCAGTTCAAGCCTTAACTCCTTATATCCCGACCTCGTTGGGGACATGCAAAGAAAAACAGAGAAAAAAACAGACCGCTCTGATACCACTGATCCGAACTTAAACAGGAATGCAACAAATTACAGAGATAACCATAAAGACAGATATGCAGCGGAAATAATACTTCATTTCATTACTGTAAAATACTGAAATATGCTTACAAATAGAAATGGAAATAAACCAGCTAGGGCGATGGTAGCTTATCTCTGAGAAGAGATGTGGCGGCTACATGCCTCTGAACAATCTTACAATGAGGCTCAAGGGCCTTTTTATTATTGATCAATAAGAGAAAACCCTAAACAACCAAAACCCTAACCCGAGGAGATGTAAAACCAAGAGTTTGTGGGCCCCGTTGGGATGAGTTGGATAGCCAACTTCCCGGGGTCGCGAATTGGTCATATTATCTCCGCTTGACGCGCATGATAGCCCATTGGAAAGATCTCTTCGAGGACTACGATAGAAAAGACAGTTTTTTGACAGAAAAATCGCTGGTGCTAGATTTCCCAAAAAACGTCGTTTAGGGCCTTAAAACGGCTCCGGAAATTTAGGACCTGAAAAACTGCTAAAAATAGTAAACTGTGCTACAATTTAGGAAACTGAAAAGACTGAAAGAGACAGTTGTGGGGGTCCAAATGGGATAGGTGGGTGGCCACCAACATCCACCTGGATCACCCATGGCTCAAGTGAGAGTGAGTATCATTGAGGGAAAAATGACCCTCACTCGCTTTGATGGTTCAGCTAGGAGTTCTGTCAGAAAATGGGTACAGTGATTGGACACATATTTCTGGCTAAACCCCATGAGGGAGGCAAATGCTATTAGACATGCCACTTTGCACTTGGATGGAGATGTTATGGAATGGTGGTACCGAGGGCTGATCCCTTCGGGTCATGTACATATCACATCCCACAAAGAGTTCACATAGAGGCTCGTGGAGAGATTTGACCGAAAGGACACGAGACCCCCTCAAAGGGACTAAATAGGATGAGGAAAGCTAGAGGATGAGACTAGGAGGCATTTCTACTAGTGGAGACCGGGCTTTAGATGTCAGAAGCTCAAGGAGGAGGTTGAGCAGGAGGACACGTAGGATGGTGAGGGGCACATTGATATACCCGGTGTGGCGCAGGAGTCACCATTGTTGGAGGCCTCTTTGGTAGCTCCAGCTGACACCTCGGTTGAGGGAGTAGAGCATACACTCGGAGGGCCATCTATTGATGAGATGCCAACAGTTGATGAGGTACCCAGTGCTATGACCCAGTTTCTAGACGATGGCCGCCCACAACAGGTTGATGAGGTGCCTGGAGGCATACTTGTCATTGACGAGGTACTAGAAGAGACGAAGGGGTCCAGAGCGGTGACCGAGTTTACAGAGGATAACCGCCCTCCACAGTTTCATCAGTTTTGGGCTAGCCTTCTAGCGTTGAGAAAGAAGGCCACGACAATGCGAGAGGCCATTCTACAACAGAACGAGGAGTTGGAGGGCATGAGAGCGGTTTGTGCTGAGTCAGTGACCAAACTGACTCGCATTGGGGAACGGTTGGGTTCCCTAATGTATCAGTTAGGGTGCACATTGGAGTGATGGGGCAACCCTACTAAGACATTACAGGCCAGTAGCACTAGCAGGTTTTACCACTACACATTGGAGAGGGAGAGACAGAGTCAGGTTGACATTTTTTATGTGTTGACTAGGATGGTGAGATGAGGCGACATGAGTTGCGCAGGGTGGATCCTTGGCAGGATGGAGGGTTACTTCCATGTACGAGAGTTTATGCTCTTCCTCCTTCCCTTGTGGTTGGATGGCGAGAGATATTGAGTTGCTATCTGGTGGAGCTGGCTAGGAGGTTAGATGCATCCATGGCCATAGCTCAGCGGAGGCTGTGGATTACCAGAGGGCTCGAGGGCTAGATTGTTGTTGGGATCTAGGTGGGATTCCCCATCACATCGTGGAGTCGGTAGGTTATGGTAGCAACTACGTGATGGACTCAGTGGTTGGGTGCACACACCTTTTCATATCCCCTTCAAAGTTCCTAACAACACTAGTGACAAGATGGATTGGCAGAGGAGCAAGTAGATTTCATGGGTTGTCATGGCATATTGATTGTGCAAGGAGTCACAGGCTGATTATCCTACTCTGGCAAGAGTTGGTAGGAGGAGGTGGCATCGGCAAACCACTGGACAGGGCATTACATGGAGACGATGCTCTCTCCTTGGTATATTGGACACTGGAGCTACTAAGGATAGACACAATAGTGTCATTCCCATTGGCATGTGAGGAGTCAGACTGCTCAAGTCTTTCAGGGAAGATGGGGAGATGTAGCCCACATCATGGAGGGATTACTAGCAAGATGGTGGATCTGATGATCAGACTCACCCCCATTTTCATATTCCCATCAGAGTTCTGGACAACACCAGTGACAGGTTGGGCTGACAGGGGATCCAGCAGACTCTATGAGTTGTCTTGGCATGTTGGTCATGTATGGGGTCATTGGATGATCAATGTACCCTTGCAGGAGGTTGTCAAAGGAGGTGGCATCTGCAGGCCACCGGATAGTTCCTCGTATGGAGGGGTGGATTTCCCATGCATATATGGGGCACAATGGTCACTGAGGAGGAACACCCTAGTGACACCACCACAGGCACATAGGGAGATTTTCCTGTCAGATCTCTTAGGGAGGATTAGGAGGGAAGGTCCCCTCATCCAAGAGTATGGAGATGAGAGGGTGGATATGGTGGTACTAACAGGATGCAGGTTGATACTTACAGACATAGTTTTAGGCCATGGCACCCAAGGGTGTATAGGGGCATGCAGTGGTGCACAACGATATGCAATGGAGCACGGAGGTGTGTGATGGTGCATAGTGGTGTGTAGTGTCGCACCAAGTTGTCAGAGGAGCGGTTCGCATCACAGTCCATTACCTCATAGAGTGACAGAGACATGTGCCTCTACTTCAGTAGGGCTTGTTGGGATCCTGCATGAGCAGGTGATACCGTGTATAGCTGAGGCAGTTTTCTAGTGGGTATCCGGGCTTCAGACACTATATTGGCACTTTACCGACGGTGCAGATGGCATACTTGGTGGTGATGATTGGATGGAGCAGGACAGATCCGCATACACTAAGACGGTTGCAAGCATCAAACATCTATCTATTGGCTGCATTCAGGGGGTAGCTATTTGCCACATATGGTTTCCAGTGGTCATCAGTGCTATGCAGTGGCAGGCACAAGGCAGTTTGGCATGCATCAGATTAGTTCATGATATATGGAGCCTATATATTGATTGCATGCAAGGACTAGAGATGAGGCATGGATGGATTCCAATAGTTGTCAGAGCTATGTTGCAGCAGGTCTGGCTATGGGATCCAGGGGTTCAGTTGGTTGATAGATCACTTTGTCTCATGATGAGCGAAGTCATGGCAGAGAGTGCTCTAGTTCACTCTTGGGAGGCCTTCATCATATGGCAAGGTAGGCTTTCCGAGTTGCATCATAGGTTCAGGGTTAGCTTTGGCATCATGGAGAAACCTGGGCGAGATGTATTTGGCCTTTACCCATATTTCACCATCGGGTTCCAAGAGAGGAGGATACGACAAGGGTGCAATGGGCAGTCAGCTGTAATCAGAGTAGCACAACGTCAGCATGGTGGCATTCTTTTGAGATTAACATGGGACCCTGGTATCGAGGGATTCATTTATGACAGGATGGTGCACGGATTTAGGGTGACCCAGTGGTACATTTGGGACCTCAGTATTGTGTGTACTGACTATTTAGGTCAGCTGATCGAGAGGGTGCTTGTTCAGGCATTGCTTGAGGACAAGCAATTTTTGGTGGGGAGGATTGTAATGTCCCCAATTAAATTAATTTTGCTAATATGAATTTCTATTTTTGTAATTGGGTGTTGGGAAATATTTTGGCATGTAAACTTAGATAAAGTGGATGGAGGGAGTCCCCACTTAATTTTGGAGAGATGGAGGCCACCAACATTAGGGAAAAGGAAAGATTAAATTGCTAGTGGAATATGGGGCCCACATGAAGTACACACTTGGGGAAGAAGGAATTTGAATTCCTTGAGGCAAATCAAATTGGTGGAGGGACCCACAAGGAATGCATGGCCAACAATTATAAAAGGAAGGAATGAGGGAGAAATAGGGGTCTTTGTCTATTTGAAAATCGAAATTGCCTTAGTTGTTCAGCTGAGCCAACATTGTGTTGTTTAGCACAAGAGCTTCCCAAGGAGAGAAGCTCAACCTTTCTTCGGTGGACTTCGAGTGCCACCCTAGGAAGGATTTCCTTCACCACCGAGACTGGAAGAAGCATCAGTTGTAGGTCATACACATTTCTGGAGCATAACACACAACCAGGAGCCACCACTGTGGAGTCATTCGAGGGAGATTTGTTGGGGCAACATTATCCCGGGGATTTTGGAGCTGGGTAGTTGGGATATCTTTTGGAGGGCCATTTGAGCATTTCTAGAGTTCGGAGTGCAAAGATTGCCAATATTAGTCACAACAACAGAATTTGTATTTGGAGGAGGGCCAAGCTATGAAGAGTCAATTTTTGAAATTTGGAACCAAGGGAAAACCTTTCTGGGTTTTTCTAGGTTTTGGGCAAGGATCACAATCCCAAATTTCTAGAATTTCCTGGGCACTCTAAAGTGGGAAAAACAGGGGTGAATTCAGGGAGCAATGCAGTTTTGAAGAAACAACACAGTTTTCTGGAGGTGTTGATTATTGCAATTGTTTGGCTTTCTCGTACTCATCACCTCGTGATTCTAGCTTGCTTTGCGCAAGCCCAGGTGCAATTTTTCCAACTAATTTGTACCACAACAAATATTATTAATAAAATTTGGCCAGTTTGGGGATTTACAAAAATTTCTGGTTTATATGTATGCATTTATGAAATTTTCTATGTTATTTGTTTGTGCATGTCTTTGTTATCATTGTAAAATTCCCATTAGAAATATTACACATCAACCTTCGAGGTATCATTCTAGGCCTGACCCAAGGTGTGGGCAAGGGGAGGGGGAAGACTAACCCTATGTGGACCCAGGTGGGAGAAATGATGAATACAATTATAATGAGTGGAAAGGGGGAAATATATTTTGATGAGGGAGCGGGACCACGCAACCAAAATCAAGGTTTCCCATGAAGTACCATCCCTAAAGCCAAATGGTCAATAAAAGAGACCCCATGGGACTAGAATCCAAAGTTAACATCCAAAAGGGGTCTAGGGGACAAGAGCACAGACCTAGCCCATTTTTATTGCTGAATCTCCCCATCAATCCATGCCCAGAAGTGTCCATGATAAGCAAACTACAATACTCATTACCAAATGACAAAGCATACCTTTAGGTTTAGGAGGCCCACCTTCAAACATATGATCATGGTAGATGGGTGAGGGACCACATGGCTGGCTCAGCTGGCGGAGAAATGGCACAACGAGATAGTTGGTGGCTGGTCGCTGAGGACCATCTTGGAAACAAAGTTTCTCCTAGGGATATCACCCTGAAAATGGTGGGTAACATCCATGATATGCTTTTAACGTTCTTTTAACTACATCAACCTCCAAGACAACATTTCCAGGCCCGACCCAGACATGTGGACAAGAGGAGGGGGTGTACCAGTGCCTTGTGGATCCAGTGGTCATGTGGACCCAAAGAGGGAAGATGATGAAATAGGGCTTGTAATGTGTGGAGGAGAGTGAAAAATGTGAAATGGGAAAACAGGACTGCGCTACCAAAATCAGGGTTTCCCAAGTAGTGCCCTTCCTAAAGCCATAGGCCAATAGGGGAGATCCCATGGGACTAGGATTGAGGATTAACCCCCCATTTAAGGCGAGGGAACAAAACTACAATCAAAACCCTTCCTTCTTCCAAGTCACCCAATAATCCATGCCCAATATACCCAAGAAAAAACAAGAATAAGCACCCAATTGCACAATGAAAAACATACCTTTAGGATTGGATTGACCACCTTCAAGCATATGCTCTCGACATATGGGTGAGGAGACATATGATTGGCTCAAGGAGCAAAGACCAAATGGCACAATATATCGGCTGCACTGGTGGCTGTCAGGGGCTGTTGTCTAAGTCTCAAATTTTGTAGGGAGGCTAAGACACACGTATTACCCAATACCCAGAAATTGTTTCGGGAAATTCCACCCAGAGACAGTTTTATTAAAATAATTAATTATTTTTATTGGAACCCTAAGTCTAAACTTAGGAAATTAAAATAGTTAAAGGGTATTCATCTAAACTATGGGTGAAACATCTAGAAGAAGGTGGAGATCAAGTCAATATGATCTTAGCCATTGATTAGAATCTAATCTGGGCCATTGATTGATCAACGAGAGGATTATATGAGAAGACTTGATGGGCACTTGGAGAACACACAGAGAGAGTTCAAACTCCAGAAGATCGAATTTCTGAAGCAGAGCAGCTGCCAAAGAGACATTCAAAGTGATCTTTTGTAGTGAGGGGCAAGGATAGTTCCAGTTAGAGATTTCTCTTGATTCAGGAATTCTCAGCAGAGGAGGCAAAGAGAGATCCGGGAGAGGCAGCACTGAGCCAGAAGAGGTTGATGCAAAGCTACGCAGGCCCATGCAGAGGCAACACAGATACCTTGAGGGAGTCCAAAATTCGCTGGAGGGTTCGATTTTTGTAGCTGGACGTCAGGGTGTGAGACCGGGAGAGAAAAAGTTTGAATCTCAGAGGCAAATCAATCATCCAGGTAGAGTGATGCAGATCCTAGACAGTGTGACGCTGGGCTGACGTAGACATTGGGCAGAGGCAACTAGAGGCTATTCATTCAAGGGCTAGATCAACCAGGATTTCTAGTGATAGTGTGAGGTAATCTCACAGATCTCTTTGTTAGTGATATTATCTATAATTGGATTGTTGGGAAGCCATCCAAAAATTGTGTTCAGAAATTACTACTGCGTAATAATAAAACCCTCAAAGCTGTTGTATGCATTTTCCCGCATTGGGTTTTTCCGGGGACATTTGTCCAAAAATAACTCTATATATGTGTTGTATCTCTTTCTTGTTCAGTTTCTTGTTTCGACATACTATTTTTAAATAGTGAATGTTGTAGTTGTATTCACTTCGATATTTACCATAGAACACATTAAATAACTTGTATGGATTAACAAGTAGGAGAAGTAACATCAATTTGCTGCAGTAGGATTCTGGGTTTAGGAATTTTCACATGGTATCAGAGCTGCAGGTGAAGCAAGTAGAACAAAGATGGAAGACCTAGCGCTGGAGGAAGAAGGGAATTTGAAATTCTTGTATAGGTAGCAATTTGCATCCCCAGAGGGTTTGCACAGTCAGGCCAGGAGGGCAAGATTTTCGTGGTAAATCTCTCTCTGAGTGAGTCGACAAACAGGTAGGACTTCCAAATCGAGATTTGTCAACGGCAGAGGGAGCAGTGCAGTAGAAGCTTCAATGAAGAGGGGTTTTCTAGTGGGACATAGTTTTCTGCAGGTAGTTGCTGGGCAGAAAGACGTCAGAGGGAAGAGAGAGATGTTGATTTTAGGTAGCATCGGATGTGCTCTAGCTCTGAAACTTTGTGGAAGGGCTAGAACACATGAGATTTCCAAGACCCAAAAATCGTTTGGAGAAATTCCACCCGAATGAAGAGTTATTAATATAATTAATATTTTTTAATGGGTTCTGTTGACCTCTACCGGTCAACTACCCATGCAGTACACCCCCTTTTTCTTTGCAAGAAAGGGGCAGCACCTGATCAGCGTGTCCGTGCCATCTAGCAGTCATCAGCAGCTTGATCAATCTAATTGTAAACCCAGTCTGCATGTATTAATTGTAAATAATCTTAGCAGATATGAGTCGTGTATGTGAATTGCCTAGGTGGACCTAACTTTCTAGTGGTAATCTACTCCCAGAAGGTTTTTCGTCTCACCGATCCATGGATCGGCAGAGTTTTCCTTCAAACCTGACCCCAAAGCCGGGATGGATTTTGTCATTAGAACTTTAGGAGAATCCTAGTGTGTTGATCTGCTAGATTATAGTTGTGTCGCAGAACTGGGTGATTTGTGAGGGTCTGTATTAAGTGGGTTTGTCCCCTTGAGATGTAAATTGTAAAAAGTCATCATGAAATGTGTCTTGAGGGTTGAAAATGTTTTAAATCCCCTCGTGAGTCCTAAGTCCTAGGTCCTAGGTGATGTTTCCGAAAGCTTAGTTCGATGATCCATTTAAAAAATAAAATAATAAAATAAATAAAAATTAAGAAATTTAAAAATTTAAAAAATGAAATAAAATAATAAATAATAAAAAATTTAAAAAATTTAAAAATTTAAAAAATGAAATAAATAAAAAATTAAAAAAATAAAGCAAAAACCCTAACTAATAAAATAATAATATTTTAAGTGAATAAATCGACAGATGAGATCAAGAGATGTCTTGATCCTCATCAACGGTCGAGATCATTTCTACATGGATCATTCGAACTAGCCGTTGGAATCATTTCCTTTATATAGGGTCTTAGGTGGTCATTTCAGATCATTCGATCTGTGAGTCTGTACTGAAAAAGCTCTCTTGTAATCTGATTTCTGGTTAATAAAAGAAGACTTTGGGGTCCAAATCTTGCTGGTGTTACTCTCTGGAATTGCTGTGAGATGTTTATTTTTCTGCATATTTCAGTTTTTAGGCATTAATAATAGTTTGTTTTCAGAGTATTGTGAGCACAGGTATCTTGTTCACTTGCTAGGGTTTGAGTGTTGTTAGGGTTTCTGAAGCAATGGCAGGTATCTCCATTACTTTTTGAGATCTAGCAGCATTTTTGCCCTCTTTACTGATGGTTGTTTTGAGTTGTGCAGAAAACATTTTCTGAAGGAATTTTGTGGGCGTTCGGGGAAGTTCTAGGCTGAACCAGCCAACTCCCACAAGCATTTTTTGCTGAGCCCAGCTGGATTTGATCCTGGGTCTATCATTCGGTTTATTTTTCTAAGTTTGCATGAGAGATTTTCTGAAGTTCTTCACAGTGACAATCTGAAGTTTATGTTCTTTAAAATGTTTCCTGTACTTATTGCTGAATCTGGCTGTTAAGGGGCCAAATCTGTAAATTATTAAGCTGATCTAGGGCTTCAGTTTCAAATTTTTGCTTTATGCAGTTTTGATTAGGGTTTTCAGTTTTGGTTTGAGGTATATATTATTTTTTTTGGGGTGATTTCATCATTTCAGGGGCAGGGTACCTCCAGGGTAATGTCTCTCAGTGTCCATTTCTACTAAGGGCGTGATTGCATAGCAAATTTTCTGGCGTGAAATTACTCTGCTCCAGTATTTCAATAGACAGAAATTCTTCAGATCACCGCCATGGCATGAGTGTGAGCAGGAGGGTTCTGTTTTCTCAGCTCGTGGTCTTGAATGCTGTAATGAGATATCAGTTACCGGCTGGAAGAATCAAATAAATTTTACGCTGCCGACAGACAGATCTGCGCAATCGATTCATTATCAAATGAGCGTTGATCTCTTCTCCATTTTGCGTAGCAGACAATCCACGTCCAGTGCAGCATCGTGCTTTCAATCTCCCGTGGGAATAACTGTATGAAAAGGTTACTCCAGCATCGTGTTCTAGCTGCCGACAGCGCCAGATTTGCGTGGAAACAAGGTATTAACCCGCAGGCAACAGCCATCCGTCAAAGACTTTAGATTCATCTCCGCAGGAAGACATTGAAAGGTGTATGCGTTGGGTTACTGCCTCCGCCGTCCAGTTTATCAAGACATCGGGTAAACTCCAATCATTCACGCCAGCAACTCCAGATCTTACCGCCGTCGATTCATTTCATCACGTGAGGGATACAGCCTTCGCCCGAAACTGCAGCTTCAAACCATAGTTCATCACCGTCGTTTGGCGTAAACCTCTCTTCTCCGCAGACGGATCAGATCCCAATCAGACGGAACAGGTAATCGTTTTGGGCTCAGGTAAATTCTACGCAGCGTCCTTTCGATTTACATCTCCGTCCGAACGTGCAGCTCTAACCTCATTTACGGCTTTTTCTTTTTGTTTAAAATGCTGATAGCGTACGCGTAGTTTCGTTTCTGCCTCCGTGAGTCGTATTGCAGTGGTTACTTTTGGTTACGTAGGTTTTTCATTTAGAATTTCGATTTGAGTTTTGTTGTCATTTGTATTTTAAATGAACTTTAAATATAAAATAAAAAAAGGGGAAGGGCAGCGTACTTTTTAGTTAGGTTTTGATTTCAGGTTTTGTCTTTTTAATCTTAGGTTGTGTTAGGTTAGCTTTATGCGGTTTAGATTTTTGATGTTAGAATTTTAGATTTTAATTTTAATTAGATTTTAATAGATTCTTTACTTTTTAGTTGAGATTTAATTTTTATTAGGATTTTAAAATTTTATAAATTTTTTTTAGATTTTTTTTTTTTTTTAATTTTCTTATTTAAATTTTCTTTAAAAAAAAAAAAATTGAAAAAATATAAAAAATTGGAATTTTTTTTTTTTTTTTTGGATCCAGTTTCAGTTGTCTGTCATGTTATATCTTTCATGCTGAATTTTCAAGTCGAGATGCGAAGTTGATATCTGGTTAATGGTTTATGATTCGTGGTGGATTAAAGCATTCATCTTTCTAGATTTTCAGTTTCTGGATATCGTTCTGGTCATCGTGATTTAGCTGATACCTTTTGATGACAAATGATTGCTGTTCACGGCTTATATTTCTATATCATTTAACAAGTAATCATTTTAATAACAATCTTATAAGGCACTGGTCTGTTAATCTAATAAAATCTATTTAGTGCTCGTTTCCTTTCGTGTCTCCCAACCCAACTGGTTCACAGTTGGTCGTCCTTCCCTACAGGGTCTACCCCCCTTAGCCACGGGAGACAGGCTTAAACGGAGAGATCGGGGATCAGAGTGACAGCCCCCGATCTGAGCGTTGTCGTGACAATCCGCGCGACAACAGGTTCCTAAGTCTAAACTTAGGAAAATAAAAATATTAATGGGTATTAATAAGAATATGGGTGAGAAACTTCTAAGTGACGAGGATCAATTCTGTTTTAATCTTAGCCATTGATTAGGGACTTAATCTCGGCTGTTGATTCATCAATAGGAAAAGTATAAGAGGAGGCTTGAGAGTTAGTTGGAGATACACACCATATTCAGTTAGTTCGATTTTTCTAGGGCGAGGTTTGCTAAGAAAGTCGAACAGGTGATCTGAGTTGCAGCAAAGAGGCAGGGATAGTTGGGGTTGGAGGATCTTCTTCGGGACCCTAAATACACAGCAGAGAGGCAGAGATACGCTAGAGGAGGCAACGAATACCAAGGGAGACTGACGCTGGGCCAAGAGGGCCCACGCATTGCTTGATGCAATGCCAGCACAGGGGAAGAGCTGCCCTCCTACAGAAGTCCGAATTCAGCTGGGGAGTAGTGGGATCGGCCAAGAAGGCTAACGTCAGAGCTCCAAGAGGTAGAGGAGGCAACACAGAGCTGATGTAGAGTCTCAGAGTGCTCCACGCAAGCCCACGCAACTACTGCGAAGGGGCAACGCATTTGTAGCCGGGGATAGTCAATCCAGTTGCTGGATCGGAGAGATTTTGTCGGGTGAAGTGAGGTAATCTCACTTAGGTTTTTGCCAGTATATTTATCTCTGTAACTAGATAGCCCAGAGGGCATCCAGAGTTGTATTCAGAACTACTGCTTAATAATAGAAAACCCTAAGAGTTGTTGCACCGGTTTTCCCGCATTGGGTTTTCCTGGGGACGTTTGTCCAAAAATAACGGTGTCCCTTGTGTGTCTGTCTCATGTCTATTTCAGTTTATGATCTGTATTTCGGTGTAGTCTGCAATAGTTTTTTCATGAGTGTTTAGATAATTAAATAACTTGTTGAATGTAAAAACAAGTAGTTGATGATAAACCAATGGTTGCAGTAGGATTTCTGATGTGTAGATTCAAAAATTTTCATATGGTATCAGAGGATTGCAGATCATAGGACACTAAAGACATCAGCCAGGAGATCCAGTGAATTTTTTGTAGAGAAGCAGTTGTCCCGAGTGACAACATTGTTTCAGAGGCACAGGAGGCGCTGAAGGAGTGACGCATAGCCAGAGAAGTATGCGAGAGGAGCTCACGTAGTCCCTGCGTCAGCATTTCGAGCCTGTAGAGGGTGACGCAGTATGCGAGAGGAGCTCACACAGTGACTGTGTCAACTCTCTGGGCCAGCGTAGAGCCTGAGAGGCTCAAATCAGTCAGTTATCGGGGCTGGAGGAGTAGAGCAGATTCGATCAGCGGAGCTGGTGGGACACTGTTGCTGTTGGTGTAGAACAGTGTCTGTGGAGACAAAGCCGAGGTAGAGGGAGTCACTGCCTTAGCATGTTTTTGCCAAAGAAATCTAGATCCGAGCTGTTGACCAACAACAAAGGAGGATTGGAGAGGAGTGACTCGACATTTGGCGAGAGAATTTCCGTGAAGGAAATCAGGACTCAGAGGGAGTCTAGAGGAGTTTGTTCCTCAGAGGGTTAGAGCACCGAAGAAATCGAAATCTGAGCCTTGCTGGAGTAGCAGTAGGAGAGGGAGAAGAGAACTAGTCTTACATTTGTTGAGTAGAGATGGCAGTCAATGGATAGAGGGATCAGGACAGATTGGATGGAGCATCCAATTTTGTCATCTAGAAGGCCAGGATCCTGGCAGTCCTAGACAAGAATCGCATCAAGGACTATGCCTTGAAGGTAGTTGTTGTTCTGGTCGACGCTGATCCGCTGAAGAAGTACGAGGAGGCCCAGGCGAAGGCTAAATGCATGATTCTAGACGGGGTCAAAGATCATGTGGTCCCACACATTGCTGAGAAGGAAACAACAAGGGAGATGTGGTAGATGCTGACCACCTTGTACCAAGGGACTTCCATTCAACAGAAGATGCTATTGGAGACCCGAGATGAAATGGCAGCTGTGGGGTCAACACCTCAAGGTTCTGAGATGGTAAGACTGGCCATAAATTCAGTATCTGAGGAGTGGGAAGTCTTTGTTTAGAGCATCTTGGGCAGGGAGACTTTGCCAAACTGGGATGAGATGTGGCCATCTCTTAAGCAAGAGGAGTTGAGGAGGGACTTGGTCAAGTGTAAACTTGACGGAAGCAACAACAGTGGGTCGAAGCCCAAGGAGGAGGAAGAGAATGAAGCCCTCGCATCCAAGGGGCCGCAGGAGCAACAGAAGAAGAAGAAATATGTTTCGAAGATCAAATACTTCAGGTGTGGTGAACTTAGTGACTACATAACACAATGTCCTCTAAGAATGAAGGACAAAGATGAGAAGCATGATCCGAAGGTTGCCGCTGCGAAGATCGAGGAGGATGAGTTTGCCATGACAGCCGACATACCTCCAGGAGGGAGGTGGGATGATTTAGAGTTGTAGTTCGAAAGAGCAAAAGATGGGCAGGATCCTTGAGGAGCCCACCTCTCAGATCAATTCCTTGCTACGGGAGCCCGAATTAGTAGTAGCAAGATGGACCAGTGTCAGTTGGTGCAGAGGAGTGCCGGAGTGAGTTTCAGTGGCTAGGAGCACCAGAGACTAAGCAACGTAGAGCATAGTTGACAGCACTGCAGTTGGCACAGAGCAGAGGTCAGTAGCAGCGCAGAGGCTTTAGAGGGTTAGCGTAGAGACTAGAAGTAGTCAAAACTCCAACAACGAGATGCAACATACTGAACACCAGTTCAGTAATTTAGGATGCTTTTCCGTTGTTGATGCAGTAGCAGTAGTAGTTGGAGAAGGTTGTAGTGTAGATGTAGTTGGCAGTGGCAGTGCCAGCAGTAGCACGCATGCAGAAATAAGAGGGAGTTGCAGTACGGATGCAGTGTTGACAGTGGCAGGGTCAGCAGCAGTACAAATACAACAATTGCACTGTAGTTGGTGGACATGATGTGAGACATCAGCAACGCAGAATGGGATGTTACAGAACAGAGTGATGCTTCAGCAGGTTACATTGCTAGAGCACATTCCTTCCTAAGGGGGAGTGTTGATTTCTGGTAGCATTGAATGTGCTCTAAGTCTCAAATTTTGCAGGGAGGCTTAGACACATGTATTCTCCAATACCAAGAAATCGTTTTGGGAAATTCCATCTGGAGACAGTTTTATTAAAATAATTAATTATTTTTAATGGGACCCTAAGTCAATATGATCCTAGACATTGATTACAATATAATCTAGGCCGTTGATTGATCAACGAGAGGATTATAAGACAATGCTTGATGGGCACTTGGAGAACACACAGAGAGAGTTTAGAAGATTGAATTTCTAAAGCAGAGTAGCTGCCGGAGAGAAATTCGAAGTGAGCTTTTGCAATGAAGGGCATGGATAGTTTCAGTTGGAGATTTCTCCTAATCCGGGAATACTCAGCAGAGGAGGCAGAGAGAGATCCGAGAGAGACAATGCTGAGCCAGAAGAGGATGATGTAGAGCTACACAAGCCCAAGCAGAGGCAACGTAGGTTGACGCAGAGGCAGCGCAGAAGCCTTGAGGGAGTCTGAAATTTGCTGGAGGGTTTCATTTCCATAGCTGGAAGTTGGGGTGTGAGATCGACAGAGAAGATGTTTGAATCACAGAGGCAAATCGATCAGCTGGAAAGAGTGACATAGATCCTAGATAGTGTGACATTGGGTTGACGCTGACAATGCACAGAGGCAACGCAGGGGTAGCCAAGGGTTGTTCATTCAGGGGCTGGATCAGCCAAGATTTCTAGTGATAGTGTCAGGTAATCTCACAGATCTCTTTGTCAGTGATATTCTCTATAACTGGATTGTCAAGAAGGCATCCAGAAGTTATATACAGAAATTACTACTGCATAATAATAAAACCTCAAAGTTGTTGCATTGGTTTTGTCGCATTGGGTTTTTCCGGGGACACTTGTCCAAAAATAACTGTGTATGTGTGTGTTGTATCTCTTTCTTGTTCAGTTTCTTGTTTCGGCATATTATTTTTAAATAGTGAATGTTGCAGTTGTATTTACTTTGATATTTAATGTAGAACACAACAAATAACTTGTATGGATTAACAAGTAGGAGAAGTAACATCAGTTTGCTACAGCAGGGATTCTGGGTTTATGAATTTCCGCATGGTATTAAAGTTGCAGGTGAAGCAAGAAGAACAAAGCCGGAATACCTAATGCTGAAGCAAGAAGGGAATTTGAAATTTTTGTAGATGCAATAATTTGAATCCTCAGAGGGTTTGCGCAATCAGGCCAGGAGGGTGAGATTTTCGTGGTAAATCTCTCTCTAAGTGAATCGATAGAGAGGTAGGATTTCCAGATCAAGATTTGTCAGCGGCAGAGGGAGAAACACTGTAGAAGCTTCAACAAAGAGGGGTTTTCTGGTGGGACACAATTTTCTACGGACAATCGTTGGGAAGAAAGACGTCAGAGGGAAGAGAGATACACAGTTGAGGGAATTCTTCCTCAGAGGACTTCCAGCCAAGGAGACAGAATTCTCACTAGCTGAGCAACAACAGAGAGGGGTAGATCTACAAGCTCCAGAAAGGAGTGAGTAAGCTACTCCAGTGCTACACAGAGGAGAAACGAGGCTTTTCACCTTTTTGATTGGCAGAGGTGGCAGCCAGTGGAATAAGAGATCAAGATAGGTTGGATGGGGCATCCAACTATGTGATCTGGAAGGCAAGGATGTCATGTCTTCTGGATGAGCATTTTCTCAAAGTCCACATTGACAACCTAGTAGCTAAGCCTGCAGATCCAGATCTGCTCAGGAAGTACAAGGGAGAAATGGCGAAGACAAAACGAATGATCCTCGACAGAGTAAATGATCATATAATCTGTCAAATTGTTGGCAGAAACATTGCCAAGGAGATGTGGGATGCATTGTCAATGCTGTATCAGGGATCTTCGAAGCAGCGAAAGACGTACTTGGAGCAGAAGACGAGATCTACGAAGATGCAGAAGGAGGAATGCATTGATCTGTTCCTCACGAAGCTTCAGGAGACCCAAGATGAATTGGCAATCGTGGAGTCAACACCTGAAGGTTCGAAGATGGTAAGACTGGCCCTGAATTCAGTATCTGAGGAGTGGCAAGTCTTTGCCCAGAGCAACCTGGGCAGGGTGACTTTGCCAAACTGGGAAGAGATTTGGGCAGCTCTTAAGCAAGAGGAGCTGAGGAGGGACTTGGTCAAGTGTAAACTTGACGGAAGTAGCAGCAGTGGGTCGAAGCCCAAGGAGGAGGAAGAGAATGCAACCATCGCATCTAAGGGGCAGTAGGAGCAACCGAAGAAGAAGAAAGATGTTTCAAAGATCAAATGCTTCGATTGTGGTGAACTCGGTCACTACGCAACACAGTGTCCTCTTAGGGAGAAGGACAAAGACGAGAAGCATGATCTGAAGGTTGCAGCTGTGAAGATCGAGGAGGATGAGTTTGCCATGACAGCCGAGATACCTCCAGGATAGAAATGGGTTGATTTAGAGTTGTAGTTTGAAAGAGCTATAGATGGGTAGGATCCTTGAGGAGCCCACCTCTTGGATCAATTCCCTGCTACGGGAGCCCATGTCAGTAGTAGTAGGATGGACTAGTGTCAGTTCTATGTTGCAGGAAATGTGGCATAGAGGTCCGTTTCCGTACGGAAACGGGTACGAAACGCGGAAACGCGTTTGGTACGGCCGTGAAACACGTTTCCGGCCATATTGCCACGTTTCCCGAAACAGAAACGTGGCCAGTACGGGCGGAAACGCGTTTCAGGGCCGTGCGACCCACGTTTCCTCATTAACTTGTGTTTTTTTAATTTTTTTTTTATTTGTTTTTTAATTTACTTTTAGGGTATGTTAGTGATTTCTAGATGTGTGTCTAAAGTTATAAAAGTGAATTGCAGTTCATCAGGAAGTTTGAGGCATATGCAGTTCATGGTAATGTTAAATTCTTAAAGTAAAAGTGATATTCTCCTTTATTTTCCATTTTCATCCTTTTACTTAAATTTTTAACATTACCATGAAATGACTCAGGATGTTTGAGAGTGGTTTCGCCCTCATTGGATTTCATATGGAGAAAGTAGAATTTTAGATCTCACTCAAAATCCAGCAGACTTATTTGTTTTTCAGGATTTCAGGATTGGGGGGATTGCAATGTTTCCATTGGATTTTATCATGTACTAAGGTATGGAACTTGTATTTAATCAAGAGAATCAAGCCCTCTATGCAGGGGAAACTCCCAATAATCAAGATCATGTAGGGTACTAGGGTATGAAACGTGTATTTAATCAAGAGCACTAAGGTCGTTCGACTATGTAGGAGGAGACTCCCAATACAACAATGGTCCTTCTAAAGAATGGGATGTGGATGCAGAAAATCCTGATTTGGATCTCTCTCTTGCAACCTTATAGTCTTTATTGTACTTGTAGCCTCATATATAAATATAAAGGCTGATTTTGAGATTTGGATATATAATAAACATTGCTTTTGGATATTCCAATATTTTTATTTTCATTATGTGATCATTCATGAGTAAACGTGATGTAAATTAAATCTTAATGTTTAAGTGTAATAAATTATAATGTACATTTATGCTTTATGATTGCACATATATATATATATTTAAATATTTTCAATATATATATATATATATATATATATATATATATATATATTCAAGTTTCCCCATTTCCAAAATTTGGGGAGGTCGTGTTTCGTATCGCTTCCCGTTTCGGAAACTCGTACCCGTTTCGCCGTTTCGTGCAACTTAGTGTCAGTTCATGCAAAGGAGTGCCAGAGTGACAGTTCCAGTGGTTAAGAGCTCGAGAGACTGAGCAGCGCAGAGTAGAGTTGACAACAGTGCAGTTGGCACAGAGCAGAGGTCAGCAACAATGTAGAGGCTTCAGAGGGTCAGCGTAGAGACTAGGAGCAGTCAGAACTCTAGCAACGAGATGCATCATACTGGACACCAGCGCAGTAATTTGGGATGATTTTCCCTTGTTGATGCAGTAGCAGCAGCAGTTGGAGAAGGTTGCAGTAGAGATGCAGTTGGCAGTGGTAGTGCCAGCATCAGCACAGATGCAGAAATTAAGAGGGAGTTGCAGTACAGATGCAATGTTGACAATGGCAAGGTCAACAGCAGTACAGATACAACATTTGTGAAGTAGTTGGTGGACAGGATGTCAAACATCAATAGCGTAGAAGGAGATGTTACAAAACAGAGTGATGCTTCAGCAGGTTGCATTGCTAGAGCACACTCCTCGCTAAGAGGGAGTGCTGATTTTTGGTAGCATCGTATGTGCTCTAAGTCTCAAATTTTGCAAGGAGGCTAAGACACATGTATTCTCTAATACCTAGAAATCGTTTTGGGAAATTCCACCTGGAGACAGTTTTATTAAAATAATTAACTATTTTTAATGGGACCCTAAGTCTAAACTTAGGAAATTAAAATAATTAAAGGTTATTAATCTAAACTATGGGTGAAACTTCTAGAAGAAGGCAGAGATCAAGTCAATATGATCCTAGCCATTGATTAGAATCTAATCTGGGCCGTTGATTTATCAACGAGAGGTTTATAAGAGAAGGCTTGATGGACACTTGGAAAACACACAAAGATAATACAAAAGATCGAATTGTTGAAGTTTCTAAATTTACTTAGTTTAGAAACACTTCATGCACTTTTTCTGATTTATT
This sequence comes from Pinus tabuliformis, assembly GCA_031772625.1. NCBI lineage: Eukaryota > Viridiplantae > Streptophyta > Pinopsida > Pinales > Pinaceae > Pinus > Pinus tabuliformis. The sequence continues at coordinate 233,371,992 of CM062805.1, forward strand.
CCTACCTACTTGTTATTTTTCTTTAACAAGTTATTTACAAAGTAAATACTAAAAATAAACACCAGTGCATGCTCAACATATTACAAATCGACAACTAAAAGAAACAAGAACAAACACACCATATGACACCATTATTTTTGGACCAATGTCCCTGGAAATACTCAATGCGGGAAAACCGGTGCAGCTATTTGAGGGTTTTATTATTAAGCAATATCAGAGTACAATATGGGTGCCAAAACTGGCCTACCCAATAAAGAATTAACTTAGCAGATATACCTCACAGTTTGAGAGAAATCCCCTGGCTGAAACCCCAGAAAACTCTTCCGACAACTCCTCAGCACAAAACTGCTCCTGCGACCCCAGGGTCTGCCCAATCTGGACTGCTCCAGAAATTTGCCTTGGCAACAACTCCCTCTTCCTTGGTCTTTCCCTATTAGGTACTGTTCTGACCACAATACCCCACCAACTTCGCTCCGCACATTACCCACAACCTCCTATGCCCCAGCCACTGAAGGATTGAGCCTCTAGGCTCTGCGCAATCTTGGCACCGGCAAAATCTGCACCTCCTGGCCATAGCGTCGATCCTTCCTGACTAAGAAAGATGACCGGGCACTGCGTAGGTCAGATCTGCTCCTCTCTGCCTCTGCGCTGATCCTCCTCCTGGCTCGAACTGGTGACACAGGCCCTCTGCATCACCCCTTCCTTGTTGCTTTCTGTTAGGAACAACTTTTGTCACTCAGGATATCTATTTCTGCTACTATTGCTCTACTCGCTGATGCCCTCAGTTATCGTATGATCTGCAACCACGCTCTGATACCATGTTGGAATTTGTAAGTTTAACTCGTTAGAAATTCTTCCTGTACTATCTGGTTTATTTCTTCCTACTTATTCAATTACATAACAAGTTATTTAGCATGTAAATACTGAAAATAAACACAAGTACAATATCAACATCTACAGATCATCAACTGAAAGAAAACAAGCACACAAGTGACACTGTTATTTTTGGACCAATGTCCCCAGAAAAACCCAATGCAGGAAAACCGGTGCAGCTATTCAGAGGGTTTTATTATTATGCATTGTTCAGAATACAACCAGGGTGCCAGAAATGGCTCACAAAACAGAGAATGCCCTCGACAATAGTACCTCTCCTTAGAGACAAATATTTCAACTGAATAATCACCAGATGAACAATCCCACAACAACTATTGCAGCTCCCACTGCTCTGCGTTACTCTAATAGGGACTGCACCACTCTACCCGGTGCACCAGCTCCCAGTCTGTCCCACAAAATCCCTCCAACGCTGTCTCTTAGCCCTGCGTCAGCTCTGCTAGCCTCTGCGTCTGCTTCTGGAGCTTTTGCGTCAGCCCCTAGACCCTCTACGTCTCACACGCTAGCCTCTCCTGGCTCTGCACAGCTCCTGGTTGCCTCTGCGTAGCACCCAGCTGCCTATGCGTCAACCTCTCCCGGCTCAACGCTATCTCTTTGGTTCCAACTCTTCCTCTCTGCTATATATTCACTGCTGATCACTGATTCTATCTCTCTTGGCAAACCCCGCTGTAGAGAATAGAATGACTGATCACTCTGGTGTATTCTTCAACTAACCCTCAAGCCTCCTCTTATACTTTTCTCGTTGGTCCATCAACAACCAAGATTAAATCTCTAATCAATGGATAAGATTAGATTTGGCTTGATCCATGACTTTTGGACCCTTCTAACTCAGTTTTTTATTAATACCCATTAATATTTTATTTTTCCTAAGTTTAGACTTAGGAACTCCATTAAAAATATTAATTATTTTAATATCTCCCAAACCAGGTACAATCTATCCAAACCATTTATGGGTCTTGGAGATATCATGTGCTTTAGCCTCTCCACCAATTTTCATGGCTAGAGCACATCCGATGCTACCCCAAGTCAACATGACGTAGACACTATGTAGAGGCAGCCAGGGGTTGTTCACAGATCTCTCTATCATTGATTCTCTCTAAATGGATTGTTGGGAAGGCATCCAAAAGTTGTATTCATAACTTACTATTGCATAATAATAAAACCCTCAGATTTGTTGCACTGGTTTTCCCGCATTGGGTGTTTCCGGGGACATTTGTCCAAAAATAACTGTGTAGATGTGTGTTGTATCTCTTTCTTGTTCAGTTTCTTGTTTTTGCATATTATTTTTAAATAGTGAATGCTGCAGTTTTATTTACTTCGATATTTACCTTAGAACATAGTAAATAACTTGTATGGATTAAGAAATAGGAGAAGTAACATCAGTAGGGATTCCGTGTTTAGGAATTTTCACAAGAAACTCTCCTATGGGGTCACTCATTTTTGGTGGGTAACACAATGATGGTGTCCTTCTATGAATATAGATCTAAGGTCTTCAAACGATAAACAATACTAGCAACACATACAAACTCAGATCATAGAAGAAGTTCAATCTAGACTTTAACCATAGAAATAATAGACATATATATAGCTTGTGAGCCTCAAGTTCGCATACTTGAACATAGTCACAAAGATGCTCACCAAAGATGCTTCTATCTCTACTTCCTTTTGAGAGCCAAACTTGCATAAAACGTCACAAAGATTCTTGCCAAAAACCTGCCATAGGAAACTCAGATTGATATCACACAAAATATTGGTGACTTAGGTCCACAATAACTATAGAAGGTAAGTGTTGCAGGTTTGCAATTGTTCACAGAGGGAAGGCATCTTAGGTCCACAATTTTATAGAGATTTGGTGCCATAGGAGCTCACATACCACAGTGTCCCAGAGCTAGCAAATTTCCACATAAAGCTTTTGCATAAAATGTCAAAGAATCTTTGCAACTAACCACAAACTTAAAAAACTCATAAAGGGTATAAAAGATTCATCCTTTTAGAGAAGAAATAGGTCACAAGGATAACTCAACATTTCATGAGATTTCTTCGATCTGGATTTTCACTTGATTCACATGCTTAAAATAGACTAGAAAAGAGCCTTAGGTGTGCAGAGATCATGTAACAGACTTGAGCCTTCATAGAGAATAAGATTTGCACAGAGATAGTTTTGGATCATGACTCAGATCATATTAGTCCAACAAAAAACTTCGAATTCATCACAGGAATTACAGGACTTGCGTAAAATATGCCACACAACTTGCATAGGAGATGCCATTCGCTTTTCCACAGAGAATTAATATCTCAGCTCCACAAGAGTGCAAATGATTTTTGATGTCATCATGATTGCTACTCAGATTGAGTTACTAATCCTTCCATAGAACTTCAATGGAACAGATCCTCCTACAAGCCTTCTTGATATTATGTGTTGATTTTTTTGGTAGCATCAGATGTGCTCTGTTGACCCTGTCGCCTACACCTACCTACAAGTCGGTGAGAAAAACCTTCAACCCCACAAGGTGTGGTTGGTGGCAGTGAACTCAGAGAAGGGGTTGTCACACTAATCCCGACTCTCTTTGTTTGAGCTATCTCCTAGGTTAGCTAAGGGGGGTGGTCCCTAATGAAAAGTTAAGTTAAAGAGATGTGAGTTTCTAGGAGAATTGTTAGAGTTAAATAGATTATTTCTTTAAGATTTATAAGAAAAAATTGATATGAGCAATAACCATCAATACACAAGATAAGCTTGAAATACATAAACAACCAGTGCCTTCAAAGTATTGCTATTTAAGAAATGAAATTGTATTTGCTTAAAATGAAGTGAAATGCTTTCAAATAGAAAACCAAAATAATCCTGAAAAGTGAAACAATAAATTATACGCACAAGATATTATAAATTCTTTCAAGATGAATAAGTATACAAATCAAAGCATGAAAACTATTTTGCTCAAAAGGATACAAAAATAACTCAAATGTTAGACCAAGATGACAACATGCAATTAAGTTTGCAACCCAAAATAATAGTACTTGAAAGTGAAATCAACCATTCATGACAATATGCAATTAAACCACAAGATGAGTCAATTTCCAAGTACAAAAAAAATTAAACTTGTTGCAAAATTAAAAGGAATTACAATGCTTGCATCCAGTGTCTCTTGAAATAAGATTTGCATGAGAGAATTTAAACCATGATGATAGCAATAAATTTAAGAACTTTGCAAACAAAGCAAATGTGATGGAATGAGCTCTTGGTTTATTTTATTAATTAGTGCTAAGGCAAAGTTACAATTGAACTCTAGTCCTCAAACCTCATCCTTGCCCAAATGTTTGGATCTCACAATGAGGAGTCAATAGAGGTAGAGGGTCCCTAAAAGTCTATTTAACCAACTTAAGTTGGAGGTAAGTTTTAATGAGGCTTGGAGCCTTCCTATACTAAAATGCTTAGATGAAGTGCAAATTGTGTTAATTCCCCAAATTAAACTAATGCAAATGCAAATGCTTCAAAGAAAAATAGTTTGCAAAACTTGAGAGCGTATGCATGTGGGAATTTAAATACAAGATTAGTAAAAATTTGCATGTGGAGTGAAATGTATTGATTTTAAGCATGCACAATATGAAATTTAAAAGCTAAAAAGCTAAGAAAAAAAAGCAAGAATAGGCCACCCACATGAATCTCTCCTCTAAATGAGGAAAGGGGATGCCATGGGAAAAATCCCAAGCTCTCTCCAACAATTTTTTTATCTTTTATTAACGCTTAAACCGGGTAAAAATGCCTCTAAGAGGGAAGCCCACAATACGAGAGAGATATTTACAAAGATGAGACTCTAACAAAGCTAGACTCTCTCCCCAAAAAATATAACAATAACAAACTTGAAGATGGAAAAAACTCTCCAAAAGAGATTCACAAGGCTCAAAAGGCCCACGGCCTCGATGAGTTTGCAACTCTCTCCCAAGTGCTTATGGTGTCCCTAGAAATCAGTCTTTAGATAGCGCGAGGAAGTTTTTCACAGTGCATACACATGAGTGAGTATTTTTCCAAAGCTTCTCTTGAAGCTCCTTGCTGCCCAATGCTCAAGTCTATGGACTGCAAAACACACAAAAAATAACAATTGTCAGCGTGAAATTAGGAAAAAGAAACCAAAACTAAACTTAGAATTTAATTTACAAAGTACTAGCTCAAGTAATGAGTGAACCCCCATACTTGCTTAGCTTTAGAAATGACTCTTGAATAGGAGATATAACTTTGAAAGAACTAGAACTAAAGAAGTATTTTGAATTTTAAATGAATGATCAAGTAGCTATATACTAAGAAAACTCCCTTTTGCTCTTCGTTGGATGGAAAACTTGGAGCGAAAAAATGGTTGAGTCTTGGATCGATGTGACTTTAGGAGTGAGTTGATCTAATTGAGACTTCTTCCACTTCCAGATGGATTCCTGCACACAATAAAAAAGATCTTTCCTACACACTTGAACACATATTAATTTGCACAAGATTAGAGAAATATAATGAATAATATAAACCAAACGATTCCTCCTAAAATGAATTGGAAAACTTACCCCTAGAATAGTACTCTAAACCAATGATATGTGCAAGATAACTTGCATACATCAATCCAAGAAAGATGGCAAGCATAAATTAATATTAATTCAACATGCAAAAGAAATTAAACACAATCGCAGTAGTATGAAACGACATCACCTCATAACGCCAAGAGAACACCAGCCAGATAGCCCCAAAGTCTTGATTGTATTAAGAAAGTATGCAAGTACAAAATGACAGTGTTTTCTCAAACCCAATAGCTTATTACATGATCAATATAAGAGCCCATGGCTCTATTATATAGAGAGTTGGGAGCAAATCCCAATGAAGAATGACAATAACAAATGGCATTGGAGCCAACCCTAATGTAGAAGTGATTAAACAAGTGGCATGAGGTGACAATCCCAAAGAGAAATTCGAATTTGTTGAATGGAGCTCCAATGCCAAGTGTAAAAATCGAATTCTGGCAAGTGGACATCATTTTCTTTTTCCCTTATGTGCCAAATTCGAATTTTATGATAGAATGACAAGTGTATATGGGTGGTATGTTGGAATTTCTAAGTCTGACTGTTAGAAACCCTTCATGTACTTTACTGATTTATTCCTACCTACTTGTTCTGTTAATTAACAAGTTATTTACCATGTAAATACTAGAAATAAATACAAGTACATGCTCAACACATTATAGATCATCAACTGAAAGAAACAAAAACAAGCACACAAGTGACAGTTGTTTTTGGACTAATATCCCCGGAAAAACCCAATGCAGGAAAACCGGTGCAGCTATCTAAGGGATTGATTTATTAAGCAGTTTCATAATACAATTTGAGTGCCAAATCCAGCTCACCCAACAGAGAAAAATCACAGTAGTAGCACCTCTCTACGCGGAAGTAGATAATCTGGCTGAAACCCCGAATAAACACTCTGGCACCTCCAATCTGCCCCACGAAACCCCAGCGTCAGCCTCTGGGGACTGCGTCAGCTCTCTCTAGCCCAGCGTTAGCCCAACGTCTTTCTGGCTTGGCCTGCATCAGTCCTCTGGCCCTCTGCGTCAGTCATGTTGGCCCTCTGAGGCACTGCGCAACTCCTGGCTGTCTCTGCGTGAGCCTTGGCTAGCTCTGCGTGAACCCTTGGTTGGTTTTGCGTCCCTCTCTCCAGGTACTACGCTGATCCTCCTGGTGCTATCTCTGCCTCTCTTCTTCTATATTCACTGCCCCTCAACTGCAACTCTGATCACTCTCTCAACTTTATCAGCAAACCCAGCCCCAGAAAGTCGAAATCTTGATTTCTTGGTGTGTTCTCCAAGTGACCCTCAAGCCTCCTCTTATACTTTTCTCGTTGACAATTCAACGGTCGAGATTAAGTCCCAAATCAATGGCTAAGATTAGATCTAGCTTGATCCATGACTTTTGGACCATTCTAACACAATTTTACATTAATTCACATTAATATTTTATTTTCCCTAAGTTTGGACTTAGGGACTCCATTAAAAATATTAATTATTTTAATATCTCCCAAATTGTTTAGAATCTGCCCAAACCCTTTCTGGGTATTGGAGATCTCATGTTCCTTAGCCTCTCCACCAATTTTCGTCGCTAGAGCACATCTGATACTACCCCAAATCAACACTCCCTCTTAGCAAGGAATGTTCTCTAGAAATACTCCTCATTGAGTATCACCCTGATCATCCGGCAAAAGTCCCTGTGCTGATGCTAGGCCTGCTGCCCATCATCTGCACTGTTGCATCCTGTACTGCTACCCATGGCCCTACCACTGCCACTGCTGCATCTGTACTGCAACTCCCTCTCATCCTGTTGCATCGTGTTGCCCATAGCACTGTCACTGCTACACTGTAACCCAGTTACTGAGAAGTAAGTAAATGATCTCCCAACTCTGACATTTGTCAGGCTAGAGACACCCTCGATGTTGAAACTCCCTCTGTCGCTGACAAGTGCTCCCTCTCTGACCTCTGCGTTTCTGCAACAACTCCATGCATCTCGCACCATTGCACACCTCTCTGTGCCATCTTGCACTGGTGCAACACTCCCGTGCTTCTCGCACTACTGCCTCATGCTGCCCTGGGAATCCTGCACTGTAGCTCCCTTTGTTGCTCCATCCGCATCCGTCTCTATTGACATCCGCGAGTCGGGGCTCCTGTAGTAAGTTCTAATCCAAGAGGCTGGGTACCTCGAGGATCTTGCCCCTCATCGCCTGTAGTCCGTCTGACTACAACTCGATGTCTCCCCACTTCCACTCAAGTGGTGTGTGTGCACTCATGGCACAATCATCGTCTATCTCCACTTCCTTCTCTGCCCTTTCTGGTGCAACCTTGGTCTCGGAGGCCTCTCCCTTGCTCTTCTTCCTTGGACACTGGGTCGCATAATGACCTAGCTCCCCACAGTGGAAGAATTTGACCTTGGAGTGGTCATTCTTCTTCCGTTTCTCCTGCATTCCCTCATATGTTAGGGCAGCATCCACCTCCTCCTCCTTCTTGATTTTGATCCCCTTGCCGCTGCTTCCCACCTTCCTCAGCCTTCTGATCTCTTCTTGGCGAAGAGTAGCCCACACTTCCTCCCAATCTAGAAGGGTTGCCCTGCCTAGTATGCTCTGGAAAACCACTTCCCAGTCTTTTGAGACTGCGTTCAGGGTTGTTGTCACCATCAATTCTTGTTCCGACGTGGTCCCTATGGAAGTCAGTTGATTTCGGATCTCCTTCAATTGACCGATGAAGGGGTTGATCTATTCTCCCTTCTGCATTTGGTATGATCGCAACTGATTTTCTAGTAGCATCCTTCTCTGCACAGAAGTATGCTGGTACAATTTCTTTAGGGCCTCCCACATCTCATTTGTCGAGTTCTTTTCGGCAATATGTGGTACTACATGGTCCTTGACCCTATCAAGAATGATGCTCTTGGCCCTCGCCATTGCCTCCTCGTACTTGTCGTTATCAGCTGGGTCAACTGGGATAGCTATCGTCCTCAAGGCAAAGTGCTTGACACGATTCCTGTCTAGAACGGATAGGATTCTGGCCTTCCAGACTATAAAGTTTGAGGCTCCATCTAGTCTTTCCTGGTCTCTTACCTCGTTCACTACCATCACACTGCTCTTCTACTTCCCTCCTAGAAGTTCTCGGTGAGATTCCCTCTGAGCCTCGATTTCCCTCTTGGAAACCCTTCTTCCAATGTCGAGATGCCCCCACTCCGATCCTTAGTGCCACCGCACCACTGATCTGGATTTCTTGGCTATAAACCCTTGGTAGCAACTCCCTCCTCCTTGGTTTTGCATTGTTAGGTACTGTTCTGAGTACAGTACCCCACCAGCGCCACTCTGCAACTTACCCACAACCTCCTAAACCCCAGCACACTGAAGGTTAGAGCTCCTAGGCTTTGCATAATCCTAGCATCGACAAATCAACTTCCTCAGCCAACTGCGTCAGCCCTCCTATCCTCTGCGTGAGCCTGTCTTTGCCTCCTTTAGCCTCTGCGCTACCTGTTCTTGGCTCGAACTTGATGACACAGGCACTGCATCACCCCTTCCTTGCTGCTTCTCTGCTAGGAACAACTTCTGTCACTTGGAACAACTGTTTTCTGTGGTTGCTGCTCTACTCCGCTGATGTCCTCAGTTCTCCTGTGATCTGCAACCATGCTCTAATACCATGTTGGAATTTCTAAGTCTGACTGTTAGAAACCCTTCATGTACTTCACTGATTTATTCCTACCTACTTTTTTTGTTAATTAACAAGTTATTTACCATGTAAATACTGGAATAAATACAAGTACATGCTCAACACATTACAGATCATCAACTAAAGGAAACAGAAACAAGCACAAAAGTGACACTGTTGTTTTTGGACTAATGTCCCTGGAAAAACCCAATGCAGGAAAACAGGTGTAGCTATCTGAGGGTTTGATTTATTAAGCAGTTTCATAATACAATCTGGGTGAAAAATCTCAGCAGTAGCACTTCTCTACTCGGAAGTAGATAATCCGGCTGAAACCCCAGATAAACACTCCAGCAGCTCCACATCTCCAATCTACCCTATAAAACCCGAGCGTCAGCCTCTAGGGACTGTGTCAGCTCTCTCTGGACCAGTGTTAACCCAACGTCATTCTGGCATGGCCTGCGTCAGTCCTCTGGCCCTCTGCGTCACTCACGCTAGCCCTTTGAGGCACTGCGCAGCTCTTGGTTGGCTCTGCGTGAGCCCTGGCTGGCTCTGCGTGAACCCTTGGCTGGTTCTACATCCCTCTCTCCAGCTACTGCACTGATCCTCCCGGTGCTATCTCTACTTCTCTGCTTCTGTATTCACTGCCCCTCAGCTGCAACTCTGTTCATCCTCTCAACCTTCTCAGCGAACCCAACCCTAGAAAGTCGAAATCTTGATATCTTGGTGTGTTCTCCAAGTGACCCTCAAGCCTCCTCTTATACTTTTCTCGTTGACAATTCAACGGTCAAGATTAAGTCCCTAATCAATGGCTAAGATTAGATCTAGTTTGATCCATGACTTTTGGACCATTCTAACACAGTTTTATATTAATTCACATTAATATTTTATTTTCCCTAAGTTTGGACTTAGGGACTCCATTAAAAATATTAATTATTTTAATATCTCCCAAACTGTTTAGAATATGCCTAAACCCTTTCTGGGTATTGGAGATCTCATTTGCCTTAGCCTCTCCACCAATTTTTGTGGCTAGAGCACATCCAATGCTACCCCAAATCAACATGGTAACCCATGTGGGGACAATTTCCCACAAAAACCTCCACCAAATATTCTCGCAAATCCTCCCAAATGTGCATTAACATGACAAATTCGAATTTCCAAGTAAGCAGCTTTCTCCTTTAATGCCAGAAATTTGATTTTATTTGAGCACATGTCCTTTCCTTGAATTTAAGAGTCCACATCACCTTGGGACTTCACTTTAACTCCCCCATAATTTTCCACCTCATTTCCACAAAATTTAGCATGTGTGGAAATTTATTTTTCTCCATTTATTTAATTTCCGGCTTAATTAATTGCCAGATTTCCCCCTAAACTTAGGAAAACTGGGTTTTGAGGGTTCAAAACACATTTTTAACCGATCAGAGTGTGTCATAGTAGAAATTTGACGGTGAGAGGTGCAAATTTCATTACTCATACCCCATACAACTTCTCTAGACATCACTTATTACATTACAAGTATAAATTTATTAGCAATTTCCGCAGTGCGGAAAATCTAAAAAAAATTAAAAAATAACTACCTAGACCTAACCAAATTCCACGAATATTTTTTGTGATCTACTATGGTAATATACATCGACTCTAGACACTAAGCTATGTTAGGGGCTCAACCTTCAAACCGTCACCCCGACTTTGGGGTAAAACGTGAATGAAAAAACCCAAAAAATTATCTACTTCTGAAAAAGAAGTGATAATTAATCAGATAAAAAAAAACACTCCAAGCTATACTTGTCTGCTAATCGAGTCCCAACATCCTAAGCCTGTTACAAACTTAAAAACTCATCATTACTAGTATCACTTATTACAATTCCCCGTAGGGTGTGGAATCTGGATACAAGAAAGATGATGAGAAGATAGAAGTAGAGTTAAAAAACTTTGTTGACTGATGATATCTGATGGTACAAGTGTCCTTTGGATCATCCTTGGGCATGGAGTCTTCATATAATCATCAGGTGCCACTTCAGTGGTCAACATGCTCTAGCTCCGAAATTTTGTGGAGGGGCTAGAAGCCTAGAACACATGAGATCTCCAAGACCCAGAAATCGTTTGGTGAAATTCTAGCCAAATTGTATTTTATTAAAATAATTAATATTTTTAATGGGGTTCTTAAGTCTAACCTTAGGAAAATTAAAATATTAATGGGTATTAATGAAAATATGAGTGAAAAGCTTCTGAGAGATGAAGATCAAATCTAATTTAATCTTAGCTGTTGACCTGATATTAGATCACGGTCGTTGACATCTCAACAAGAAAAGTATAAATGAAGACTTCAGAGTCATTTGGAGACACACCAGGAAAATACTCAGTAACCTGAGGGAAATCAATTCTCAAGAAGTAAGAGTTTAATTTCAGAGGGAGAGTTGCAGGGTGAAGGAAGAGGAGGGTATCAACATCAGCCAGAGACTGAGGAGGAGGGGACGCAGTGCATCAGAGGGACAACGGATAGGAACATCTCTGAGAGGCAGCGCAATCCTCACGCAGAGATGACACAGAGGTGATGCAGTGGAGGCTACATGGTCTCTTGGGTGTCAGAATTTCTCCAAAGGGCGGAGGAAAATTATCTTAGGTGTTTTCACAGAGGTTGCTCTATGTTCTACAAATCATTCCTTGTAAAGCGATTGTTGCTGAACAATAATAAATAAACCTTCATTTGTTGCACCGGTTTTCCTGCATTGGGTTTTTCGGGGACTATTGTCCAAAAACAACTGTGTTGATGTGATTGATTCTTGTGCTTGTATTTCACTGTTCTTTTCTCTATGCTATTATGTGACAACTGCAATAGAATTTATTTTGATGTTTACTGAAGGGTTTTGTAAATAACTTATTGTGGAAAATAAGGAGAAATAAATCAGTTACTGCAGTAGAATTTCATGTTAGATATTTTCACATGGTATCAGAGCTGTGATTGGGCAATAGGATTAGAGAATTTGCAATGGGTCGTGAACATGATGCTAGAGAAGAAACTCAAAAGGACTCACACAGTTCTCTTGGGAAAGAGGAAAGCACGAAGAATATAATGGATCACGACAATTCTGTGTTGGCTTCTAGACTGGAAGAAGAAGTCACTTGCTTGTCAAGTTCTGCTTCCTCTGAGGTTTGGTATATTGATAGCGGGGCTTCTACACACATGATGGGAATACGAGAATGTTTCTCGAGCTATCAAGAAGAACAGATGAACTTCCAAATCACCATGGGAAATAAGTCAAAATGTACCCCCATAGGAAGAGGTACTTTACTTTTTCAAACAGAAGCAGGGTATCGGCTTTGAGCTACCAATGTGTTGCATGTGCCTGGATTGGGAATGAACTTACTCTTTGTATCTCAATTACAGAACAAGGGCTATGATGTTTACTTCATTGGGAAGAAAGTATATGTCAAACATCCGAGTTGGAAGAAGAAGGCCCAAATTGGAGTCAGAAGTAACAGATTGTATGACTTACAACTAGAATCTCCAATGGCACTAATAGGCAGCAGTGGTGAAAAAGATTTGAATGAACTATGGCATAGAAGGATGGGGCACTTACACCATGGGGCTCTAAGAATTCTCAAAGGAACCGTCATAGGAGTTCCAAAATTAAGTACCAAACGAGACGATGTATGCAGAGGTTGCGTACTGGGCAAGTATGCCAAAGCGGCTTATTCCAGAAGTAACAAAAGGGAAAAGAGTGTTCTAGGATTAATACACTCAGATATCTGCAGACTCATGTCCACAAAAGCTCTAAGTGGTGCCGAATACTTCGTCACCTTCATTGGTGACCATTCCAGGAAGACTTGGGTCTATTTTCTAAAAACCAAGGATGAGGTTTTTGATCGATTTAAGGAATTTAAAGCTCTGGTTGAGAATCTGACAGGGAAAAGGATAAAAGTGTTGCACTCAAACAATGGTGGTGAATATATTGACAAAGAGTTCATTGAGTTCTGTGCAAGGGAAGGTATCAAAAGAGAATGGAAAACTCCATATAATCTGGAACATAATGGAGTAGCAGAGAGGAAGAACATAACTATTGTTGAAGCAGCAAGGGCAATGTTGTATGATCAGGATATGCCCAAATTTTTATGGGAAAAAGCATGCAGCACAACAATATATGCTCAGAACAAGACTCCTCACAGGGCATTAGGTAAGATTACTCCAGAGAGTGTCTTCAGTGGCAAGAAGTCTGAAGTGAGTCATTTCAGAATATTTGGGAGCTTGGCATACTACCATATACATGAAGAAAAGAGGAAGACATTGGATCAAACTCAGAAAAAAGGATATCTCGTGGGATATAGCGAGAATGGTAAGGCATATAGAATCTACCTTCTAGGTAATAGAAAGATCGTAGTACGACGGGATGTAAAGTTCATGGAGGACAGAGCTTTTAGGAAATCCCGAGAAATGCCTTCCGGAGAGAAGTCAAAGGATGATCCATTGGTCCAGCCACTTCGACCAACAGAAACTAGCACCAGTATTTCTTCAAGGCATAAGAATCCAAAAGCATCACAGCAGGTGGAATCATAGTAGGAGGAGCAAATAGATCCACTCACTACCAGTGGAAGAACGAGCCGGGAACTTCAACAGATACTATGAGATGCAGAGGATTTCATTGGAGCTCCTAGGAACAAGAAAAGGGAGTGTAGACAACCAGATAGATACCAAGCTTTGGTGGCTCAGGTTGGAGAACCCTCTAGTTTTCAGGAGGTTGTTCAACATCAAGTATGGGTAGATGCTATGGTGGAGGAATACAGTTCCATAATGACCAATGATGTTTGGGAAGTGGTACCTAGACCTCAAGACAGATTAGTTGTAGGTTCAAGATGGATCTACAAGGTCAAATATGCTGCAGATGGCAGTGTGGAAAAATACAAAGCCAGGTTCATGGCTAAGGGGTATGCTTAGAAGGAAGGGATAGACTACGAAGAAACCTTCGCCCCAGTAGCCAGGTATACTTCTATTAGATCCGTGATATCCCTTGCAGCACAGATGGGGTGGGAGATTCACCAGATGGACGTCAAGACTGTGTTCTTGAACGAGGTGATAGAAGAAGAAGTATACATTGAACAACTAGAGGGTTTTGAGACACATGAGAAGAAAACTCATGTATGTAGGTTGAAGAAAGCCTTGTAAAGGCTTAAACAAGCGCCTAGAGCATGGTACGGTCGAATCAATGGTTACTTGTAGAAGATGGGATTTGTCAAGAGTGACACAGATCCCAATCTCTACTATCTGATTGTAGAGAAAGAGCCTCTAATTATGGTGTTATATGTGGATGACATTTTTCTGGCAGGTTCATCTAGGCTCATCAAAGATTGCAAGGAAAACCTAGCTACAGAATTCGACATGAAGGATTTGGGACAGATGCATTCTTTTCTGGGGTTGGAAGTTTGGCAGCAAAAGGGTGAAATTTTCCTTGGACAAGGGAGATATGCTACAAATTTTTAAAAAGGTTCAGAATGCAGGACTGTAGACCCATGGCTACTCCAATGATTACCCACTGGAAGAAGATTGATATGTCTGAAGATAAAGAAGTAGATCCCACCTTGTACAGGCAGCTCATAGGGTCCCTGATCTATCTGGTCAATACCAGGCCAGACATTTGTTACGCTATCAACACCCTCAGTCAGTTCGTGGTGGAACCAAAGAGGGTACACGGGGCAGCAGTGAAGCATGTTCTCAAATAGATACAAGGAATAGTTGAGCATGGATTAATGTACACCCAAGGAAATGATATCAAACTGAGTGGGTTCACTAACACAGATTGGGTTGGAAGTTCAGTAGATCGGAAAATTACCACTGGGTACTATTTCAACATTGGATCAGGAATGACCTCCTGGTGTAGTAGGAAACAAAAGTTTGTAGCTTTGAGCTCAGCTGAAGTTGAATATATGGCAGCTATCACAACATTGTGTGAAGCCATATGGCTTAGAAAGTTGCTTGTGAATCTATTCAGGAGAAGGATGGAAGCGACCAACATTTTGTGTGATAATCAGAGTTGCATCAAGCTCTCTGAGAATCCAATTTTTCATGATCGATCGAAGCACATTGACATCAGGTGTCACTTTATCAGAGACTGTGTCTAGTGAGGTGCAGTACAGTTACAGTACACTCCGACAGGAGAATAGGTGGTAGACATTCTCACCAAGGCTCTAGGAAGAACAAAGTTTGTTTATTTCAGGGAGAAGATGGGGATGATTGAGAATCTGTTTCAGTAGCAGAAATGGATAGTGCAGTACTTAAGAGGGAGTTGCAATACAGATGCAACAGTGACAGTGGCAGTGTCATGGGCAGCAGTATAGATTGCAACAGTGCAGTGGATGAAGGGCAACAGGTCGAGCATCAACAACACAGAGGACCGATGTCGTGGATCAGTGTGATACTTTTGCTGGGAAGTATTGTTGAAGCACATTCCTCGCTAATTGGGAGTGTTGATTTTTTTGGTAGCATCGGATGTGCTCTAGCTCCGAAATTTTGTGGAGGGGCTAGAACACATGAGATCTCCAAGACCCAGAAATCGTTTGGTGAAATTCCAGCCAGATTGTATTTTATTAAAATAATTAATATTTTTAATGGGGTTCCTGAGTCTAAACTTAGGAAAATTAAAATATTAATGGGTATTAATGAAAATATGGGTGAGAAGCTTCTAAGAGACGAGGATCAAGTCTAATTTAATCTTAGCCGTTGATTAGAGATTAGATCACGACCGTTGATATCTCAACAGGAAAAGTATAGATGAAGACTTAAGAGTCATTTGGAGACACACCGAGTAAATACTCAGTAACCCGAGGGAAATCAATTCTCAAGAAGTAAGAGTTCGACTTCAGAGGGAGAGTTGGAGGGTGAAGGAAGAGGAGGGTGTCAGCATCAGTCGGAGACTGAGAAGGAGGGGACGCAGTGCATCAGAGGGACAACTTTGAGAGGCAGCGCAGCAAGGGATTTAGTCCTCACACAGTCCTCATGCAGAGGTGACACAGAGGAGACACAGTGGAGGCTGGAGGGTCTCTTGGGTGTTAGAATTTCTCAAAAGGGCGGAGGAAAATTATCTTAGGTGTTTTCATAGAGGTTTCTCTATGTTCTGCAAATCATTCCTTGTAAAGAGATTGTTGTTGAAGAATAATAAATAAACCCTCATCTGTTGCACCGGTTTTCCTGCATTGGATTTTCCCGGGGACTATTGTCCAAAAACAACTATGTTGATGTGATTGATTCTTGTGCTTGTATTTCACTGTTCTTCTCACTATGCTATTATGTGACAACTGTAGTAGAATTTATTTTGATGTTTACTGAAGGGTTTTGTAAATAACTTATTGTGGAAAATAAGTAGGAGAAATAAATTAGTTACTGTAGTAGAATTTCATGTTAGAAATTTTCACATTATGTACATATCATTCATCTAATATCATTAAGCAGTTATACATAAGGAAATTTCAACAATTAAACATGAAAGAGCAGTTGAAAGTAACCATGAAACCATGAGACAAGAGACATAGAAATTCAGCTTGAGGCCAGGGCAAAACCTACAAGGGGAAAACCCAAAAATTCTTCCTCATAAGAGAGAGAGAGAAATACATCAGAAACACCATCAAGATAATAATCAAACCAATACCCAAGCATAAGAGAAATGCCAAGCCAAGTACCATATCCCTCCAGATTTTTGGCCTCCTTTTCTCCTTCTGAAATTCGCTGGATCAGAGATCATCAAGACAAAAATTGATGTGCCAAATGAGGAGGAAACCTCACCTTTATATAGACTTCCAAGGGGGTCAAATGGGTGCCTTTTGGGGGCCCAGCCGACTTGAAATAATATGAAACCAACTTGTAGATTTTGGAGGCAAAAATAAAAATTCAAATTTTTCAATTTTCTTCATTATGAAAATACGAACCATGGCTACCATATTTTCAAGCATATTATATAGAACTTGTCATTGCACTCAATTAAGCCCTCACGTGACAAAGAAACAAACTGCTTAGAATATGCATGATAAACTTCAGATTTCGACCAGGAAAATTTGTACACATCTGTGAGAGATGCACTTCTGGTGTGCATCGATTGCCGCATTTCTAAACAGCTTGTACTGCTCCTAACCTGTATGTGCCTTCATCACATATAATTCAATCTATACAATTTGTATATGAGGGATTTGATTACAGATGAACAGAAAGAGGCCAGGAAAACTTGTGACTATAATGACCTCATTTTCCCCAACAGAATACAGCATGGCTTGACAAATCTATCACATTATCTTGTTAGAAGTTGCAGAAAGTAGGCATACCTTTGCACATATCCAAACTCAGATATAGATGCTATTGCTTCTGTAATCTATATTCTCCATCATTAACTTCCAACTTGTCTTCAGATATAAGACGAGCCAAAAACATCTGCAACTGATGTAATGACAGGTCATAGACATAAAGTCCGTGAGAATGAACCTGCAAGACCGAAGAAAAGGTTAGCTATCAAAGGCTTGTTGCAAGTATCATAAGCAATTTCACTGCTAAAAACTGATGCTTCGGAAAATCTCAAACATGCACACTTACACCAAGCCTCCTGTGTATATCTTCAAGCTTCAAAGTAGGAAAATTTGTAAGCATTCCCTTGACAAAAGACTGCAGAGATAAAATAAGCGAAGGTTCAAGGCCACTGCTGAAAGATAAAATCTTAGCCTATTATAAGTTAAAAGGAAGATCAGGAAGATAGCCATTTTCTGTGAATCTCAAGAGGACGTACTCTAAAGGCTACCTTCCACAACTATACATATTAAATCAAACAAAAATATGGTTACATCACAGAGATGGTTTATTTAAGATGAGAACTAAGGTTCCATGACACTGCCAACATATCTTTTGAAAATTTCAAGTCACTTTGCTGCTTGTGTGCAACCTATTTAAAAGAATCTTAATTTAGCACATTGTGCTAGAGATACTATAACTACTCTAGTACAACAGAGTATTTGTTGAAATGTAACAAGTGTCGGTTTTCATAATTATGATGTCATGACTTGATGTAATCATTGTAATTGTCAAAAGAAAAAAAAAGATATTTATTTTTGTAAAAGAAAAATTATTTATACATGGGTTTCTTGCCCATGGTTTTGGTCCTAGGTTGTGCACCCATTGAGTGCTCTAGGGAATCAAAGTCAAAGTCATAATGTAAAACCCCTAGAAGGGCTCTTGTATCAATGTAAAGAAAAATATTTTATGTCATGGAAATGTTTAGAGACTGTCTAAGAGATCAGGTCGGCTAGCCCTAAAGGTCGCCCTAGAAGAGGCTTGAGGACCCACTCAAATGGCTATATATTGGAGAGGAATTCGTCCTCCAAACTTCAAAGATATACTTGTGCATTCTACTTTCTCAAGGAGATATGAGGCAGAACAGAAGTGCAAAATGGAGGAAGAAGGATAGCGAATCTAGAAGATTGTTTTTGGTCTTGAATTTTGGTTTATCTCTCTCTTTGGCAGCTGAATTCTTTGTGGAAGGTCAGATTGCCTCAGATCCGAAAGTGTGAAGGGACAGATTTTGTTTCGGTGGCTGGCCTGATCTCTTGGTGGATGGTCTAGTGTCTTGGTCTTGGAAGTCTTCATTGAAAATTCTATAAGGAATTCTCTGGGTTTTCCCCCTTTGGAGGGGTTTTTCCCTGGCTTGGAGCCTATTTCCTGTGTCTCTCTTTGTTTGCATTGTGATCTTCTTGTTGGCATTTATTTTGATGATGAAAAGAAATAATAATGATGATGATGAAGTGATAATATATCTCAAGTAAATGTCAATGTTAAAGAGAAATCATGTGATAAACTAACCCTAATGGATGCCCTAGATTTCTCAACATGGTATCAGAGCTTGGTTCGCTTGTTTAAGGGCAAGAAGAAGATCATAAAGGGCTTCAAATCGTCAAGGAGAACTCTGATCTCTTAGACCGAGCTCCTAGAAGGCAGTAACTCAAATTCTGGGCACATATAAAAGCCCTAGTCTCTATGTAAAGGCCACAAGTCAAAGGAGGAAAGAGCGAAGGTCTTGAAGAGTGTATAATCTTTGTTCTGAAGCACCAAAAGGCTAGTTTGATAGCCTATAGGAGGCCGAGTCCATTGATGTAGAGATCGAACCTCTGGGCACTATAGGTAAGAAATCTCTATTTAAAGAAGTCTGAAATCTCTGTGCTACCACAGAGATCTGAATTTCTGAGCATCAATTCTTTATTGAAGTTATTGTAACCACCAAGAAGGAACCGAGATTTCTTTTGAAGAGTTCTGAGCATAAATATTTAGTTGAAGAGGGAGCTGAGCCTCCTTAAGTTCTGGGCATAAGACCTAAAAGGAGTTGAGTCTCCTACATTGAGGTTCTGTGCATAAAGAAATTTTGGAGGGCTTGTTTTAGAACTTCTATTCCTTGAGAAAGAGGAGCCGAGACTCCTGATGTGAAAGGTTATATCAATCATTTTTGGATGGTGATCTGAACTGATTGAAGTAAGAACCAAGCCTCCTACCCAAGCATAAAAGTATAATTTCAGTCATCTTTTTTATGCATTGATAATCCAAGTGCTTGGAAGATCTAGAGGAAGAATCAAATTCTGAGCATAGGATCAAGTGTGAAAGGCGTCAATCATAGTCACAGCCATATTCCAGAAGGATGAAATCTATATTGTTGCAATCTTCGTTCTCCAAGGATGTTCATCCTTCTTGCAGTGATATAGAAGACAGAAATTTGTGACAAAGAATCAAATACCCTATAGCATATATACTCGATTTAAAGTTTGAACAATCACAAGGAAAGCCGACCTTGTGACACTTGTTCTGAGCATTCGAAGTCTAGACAATGTGAATAGAATTGCCATCCTTGAATTTTTTATGGTGGACAAAAGAACACTTTATCTAGTCCTACATATTCATCTTGCAGAGGTAACGAAGCCGAGGTCTTAAAGGAAGCAATTCTGGGCATATATATGTATATACTGAAGTAGCCTACACAGTCACTTGAGAAGCCAACTTGGACAGTGAAGTAATAAGACGACCTTTGGAGCCATATTTGTGGTTGTCAAGGGTATTCATGTGAAGGACAAATCCATTTGTCAAACCATATCAGTGGTTTTGGAAGCCCTAACCAGAGGGTCATTCCTAGTACTCAAAACAACATTCAATAATCATTTCTCTTTTATACATTCTGGTAAGTGGTGAGACCTAAGAGCTACAAGTAGTAAATGAAAGCAACAAGGATAAATATCTGTCTGAAGATCTATTGTGAAGTCATGTAGCCGTCAGTAATAAAAGTAGCATATTGTTTCTGTCCTGAAATTCTGAAGCAAGAAGAGCAATAGTCCCACAATATCTTAAAGGGACACTTGGAGAAGCAGGTCCTATCTGTTGAAGAATCTAGGGCAGTTTAGAATTAATGTGATTCTTCTAGCATGATAACTACTAGTGAGATATTTTTAATTTTTCTTCTTATCACATTCTTCACTTGTTCTTATTACAATGTGTCTTCTTATATTCATCAAATAGTTACCAAAAACAAAGAGACAAGAACACACGATGTAGGCTTTCTGCCAGGGCCAAAACCTCTCCCTCTTGGAGAGGGCACAAAATTCTTCTTATATAGATTCTTATTGACGAACACCAAGACCATGACCCTTGACTTATTGAGCTACTCCAAGACCAAGACACCAATCCTTTTCTTCGTTACAACTGAGATCATCATCATCATTGTGCCACTGAGATCTTCATTACTTGATACAATGTCTTCATTGAGATCATGATTATCGTTGTCCAGATGCTGAGACAGAGTGTCATGTGATCTTCATCGAGACTATGATTGTGCACTTCTTGCATGGAGACACTATAGTTTCTTCAATGACTGTGCACTCCTTGCACCGAGATACTGTAGTGTTGCTTTGATACTGTATTGTACTTCGAGACAGTGATCACCCGAGAAACACTTGACCACTGTACTCACCCGATATTCTGAGCCACTGTGTCATCCGAGAAACTACATGCATCTTGTGAAAATTCTATCACTGTAACAACTGATTTACTTTTCCTACTTATTCCTCAATAAGTTATTTATGAAATTACTTTAGTAAACATTAAAATAGATATTGCTGTAGATATCACACCGTAATACAGAAACAAACATATGCACAAGAATCAACACACAGACACATATTTTGGACAACAGTCCCCGGAAAAGTCAATGTGGGAAAACCGGTGCAACAAGGGAGGATTTTATTATTATGCAGGAGAAATATCTGAATACAAATCTAGGATGCTCATCTAGCAATCCTTTACAGAGAAAATATTGGCGGAAAATCTGAGTGAGTTTTATCTCACTTCACCCGGCAGAATTCCGGCTGATTCGACACAAAACTGGCTAACCCCGGCTATTTCTGCATCACCTCTTCTGCCGTTTGTGTTAGCTTTCTCCACAGTTCCTGGAAATTCCGGCTTCTACCTTCTGCGTCAGCTTCCTTGGCTGTTCCGGTAGTTCCAGTTGTTCCCGACAGTTCCAGCTTCTGCCCTCTGCGTCAGCTTTCCTGGCTGTTCCCGGCAATTCCGGCTTCTGCTCTCTATGTCAGCTTTCTTGGCTGTTCCGGCAGTTCAGTTGTTCCCGACAGTTCCGAATTCTGCCTTCTTGACTGCTCACCAGACCACTGGTTCAATTTCTCAGCGAACCCCACTCCAGAAATTGAATTGACTGGTCTCCCTCAGTGCGTTCTCCAAGTGACCCTCAAGCCTCCTCTTATACTTTTCTTGTTGACAGATCAACGACCGAGATTAAGTCCCTAATTAGCAGCTAAGATTAACTTTGGCTTGATCCATGACTTTTGGACCATTCTAACTGTTGAAAATAGCAACAAGAAATGCTAAAAATAGAATTGCTAAAAATAGCATTGCTATAAATAGCAGTTCAGCCAGTGTTGATATTAGCAACAATAGATGGAAAAATGGAAGTGCTAAAAATAGCATTCTATAAATAGCATTTCGGGATACCTTCCTATTTTAGTCAGTCCCTAAACTAAAATAGTGAAGTAAAATTCGAATTTGATCTTAGCAGCTGTTTGTAAAATAATTAATTAATTCATCTTGAGTTAATTAGTTAAGGAAAATCAAACATGAACTCTATGTGGGGACATGCAACAATTTCTCTATTAATTGAGGAATTTATCCATCAGTTAAAGAGATAAGGATGAGTTGTAATTAGTTGGCTCAGTTAACTGAGTCAAGTCCAGTTAGATTAATTCAAATAGTTTGTTGAATTAATGTAAGTTCAGTTAGTTAATGCTTGCATGCATGTAACTACTACACTTCAGATAACTGAGTATTCTCTCATAAATAACTCATGCATGTCAGTTCAGACAGAGACCCAGTTGAGATCAGATGGAGGGGCAGTGTACTATCAGTTGCTAGAATATTCCATTGTGAATATTCCTTGCATGCAGAAGGAATTCTTTCCTTGAGGATTGCACAGTTACTTCTTCAGGTTTAGTGAGTGTGATGAGGCCAATTCACACATGTGACATCATTGGACCCCAAGAAAAACTGCGCAAGGAAATAGGAGGCTTGGAGGGCTTGAGGAGGACATATACTATGTCTATTCAATCTGTGAGCTGTATTGTTTGATTGTAGAGAGAGCAGGATAGCTTGAGAGCTGATTCTTTTTGTAACTTGAACAAGATTTCCACTTGTATGATAATACAGAGATTGGGGTTTTAGGCTGAGGCTTTCCTCGGGTTATTTCTTTTGTGTTATGTGTGATTGCTTTCTCATTCTCAGTTATATGTGTTCTCTTGATCTTGCTCAATTCAATTAAGCTTCCGCAAAGTGTTGTAGAAGTAGATCTTGTATTGTGTTTTAGTATATTGCATAATCTGTTGATCTACAGTAGGAATTTCTACATGGTATCAGAGCAAAGGTGATCAAGGCAAAAAAAATATACAAGAAGGAGAAGTTTGAAGTTTGGTTCCTGAATATAGAAATCGAGTTCTTATCACATCTCAATTTCACTGATGGCGTTCAGTGGTTTAAGACTCGAGTATGCCCTTGATGGCAGCTCGAATTATATAGCCTGGAAGGATCGCATGGAGGTAGTATTAGAGCATAACAGTTTAAAGGACTTCATTGATCAAGAAGTTCCCAAGCCGATTGATGCTACTGAATTGGCGGAATGGAAGAAATGTGTGGATAGAGCAAGGAGAATCCTCCTGGAGGGAGTTCGAGACCACATTGTCTCGAGCCTCCATGGGAAGAAGACACCGTTTTCGATGTAGAAAACATTGAAAGATCTATATCAGAACAACAACGATCATAGGAAGCTTGCGCTGAAAGACAAGCTTCATAAGATCAAGTGTGAAAAGGGCGACACGATCTTTACATATCTGAACAAGCTCACCACCTGCAGAGATGAGCTTGGAAGTGTAGGGATCACGACCGCCGATAATGACATGGTGAGTCTTGCACTCCTCGGTCTTCCTAAGAGCTGGCATAGCTACCAAGACTCGGTTAATGGAAGAGAAAAACTGTCAGATTGGGAACGACTTTGGTCGGATCTAATGCAGGAGGAAATAAGAAGAAGCACCAGAGATGGATCCTCATCGAAGCAAGATGATGAGGAAAATCTAGCCTTAGCGAGTAAGGCGAGGAAAGGGAAAGGGAAGGCGTCCCATTCCAAATCTAGTTCTTCCCATGGTGGGAAGAAGATTGACAAATCGAAAGTGCGATGCTTTCATTGTCATGAAGTGGGCCATTATGCTACGAATTGTCCACAGAAGAAATCCAAGAAGGGTTCCTCAAAGGGATCTGATGGTGAGGCACTGGCCTCACAGTTTGAGCTGGATTTCTCGCTTATCGCATGCATGGTTTCATCCATGGTGGGATGTGTGTGGTACCTGGACAGTGGAGCTTCATTCCACATGTTAGGTGACAAGAATCTTTTCAGTACCTTGGAGGAGAAGGATCTCCAGATGCGGATTGAGATGGGCGATGATGGAAAGTACCGTGTTTCAGGTGAAGGTATGGTTGTGTTTCAGAGGGAGCATGGAGCTCCCCTCACCCTGACTGATGTAAAGTATGTACCAGGTCTAAAGAAGAATCTTGTGTCTGTCGCTATGCTAGAAGATAAAGGCTATGATGTAGTCTTTAGTCAAGGAAAGGTATTCCTAAGGCATATCGGTACTGGACAGACAAAGCGAATAGGGATTCGAGTCAAGAATCTCTACAAGTTGGAGGTAGACAATCGCGCTGCTTTGAGTTCCAAAGCTAAGATGGTGTACAACCAAGATATTGGCGAGCTATGGCATAGAAGACTGGGCCACTTGCACCATGGAGCCCTGAAGATCATGCAGCAGATTTCTACCGGATTACCCAAGGGAAAACTTGAGCAGACGACTACATGCAAAGGTTGTACCTTGGGTAAGTATGTGAAATCTTCCTTTCCGGATCGAGACAGTAGAGCTGGAGCAATCCTGGAGCGAGTTCACTCAGATGTTTGTGGACTATTCTCTACAGCCTCCACTGCTAAACAAAGGTACTATGTTATTTTTATTGATGATTTTTCTCATAGATGCTAGATCTACTTTATGCAAAAGAAGGATCAGACCTTCTTGAGGTTTTGTGAGTTTAAAGCCTTGGTAGAGAAAGAATCTAGAAAGAAAATAAAAGCCTTGCATAGTGACAATGGTGGAGAGTATGTCTCCCAACAGTTTAAAGACTTCTGCACTGCAGAAGGTATTAAACGAGAATTAACGGCACCCCATAACCCACAGCAGAATGAGGTGGCCGAAAGGAAGAACAGATCGATTGTGGGAGCAACTCGAGCGATGTTGTATGACCAAAGCCTACCACTGCATTTGTGGGCTGAGGCATGCAATACAACAGTATACTTGCAAAACAGAAGCCCACACCATATACTGGGAATGAAGACACATATGGAGGCCTATTCCGGGAAGCGACCAGATGTAAGTCACTTCTGAATTTTTGGATCATCAGTTTGCTGTCATGTGACCAAAGATGCCAAGAAGAAGCTGGACCTAACAGCTGAGTTGGGAATACTTATGGGGTACACGGATACACCCCACAAATATCGGGTGTACCTACCTTCCACTCAGAAGACTGTGGTACGTAGGGATCTAAAGTTCGACGAGCAGAAAGCCATGCGCTTATCACTTGAGAGGCAACTCGAGTTACATGCAGATGAGGAACCTTCAGTTCCTAAGGAGGAGCCTCAGATTGATGCGGAGCAGCCGCATGCAGAGGATCCAAGAGTGGACACATCCACTCATGCTGAGACTTCCAGAGATGGGCGGAAATGCTCAAGGGAAGCTGATAGGTTGATGCTGGATGTGCGGGAGAATGTGGGATAGCCATCTTCTCAGCACAGACAGAGGAGGTCACCCGAGCGGTACAGTGGGTACATGTCCATGGTTTGGGAGTGTGTAGATACCGAACCTTCTTCATTCGAGGAGGCAGTGCAGCAACCAGTCTGGGTTGATGCAATGGTAGAGGAGTACGACTCTATCATTCGGAACAGTGTGTGGGATGTTGTCGCAAGGCCTCAAGGCAAGTCAGTAGTGAGTTCCAGATGGCTTTACAAGGTAAAGCAGGCAGTTGATGGCAGTGTTGAGAAACATAAGGCAAGGTTTGTTGCCCAAGGTTTCTCACAGGTCGAGGGGATCGACTACAATGAGACTTTTGCTCCTGTAGCAAGGTACTCATCGATTAGATCGATATTGGCACTATCAGCTCAGATGGGGTGGAAGATCCACCAGATGGATGTGAAGACAACATTCCTCAATGGGAAGATTGAGGAGGAGGTGTACATTGAGCAGCCAGAGGGTTTCGAGACCTTCGATCGTGAGTCGCATGTATGTAAACTCAAGAGGGCTCTGTATGGATTGAAGCAAGCACCCCGTGCTTGGTACACCAGGATCGACAACTATTTCACCGGTTTGGGCTTCACCAAGAGTGAAGCAGATGCGAACCTTTACCACATTATGGTAGAAGGTAAACCATTGGTCATTGTTCTTTATGTCGATGATCTAATTTTGACAGGTGATGATCAGCTGAGACAGTCTTGCAAGGAGGACCTTGCAAGAGAGTTCGAGATGAAGGACAAGGGCCTTATGCACTACTTTCTAGGCATGGAGGTGTGGCAGAAAGATGGGGAAGTATTTGAATCTCAAGGCAAGTATGCCAATGAGATACTCAGGAGTTTTCACAAGGAGAAGTGCAAGCCCATGCAGACTCCTCTAGCTGGGAACTGGAGGAAGGAGGATGCTACTTCAGGTGAGGTAGTAGCTGCTACTGTTTATCGGCATTTGGTGGGTTCACTTATGTATCTGGTGAACACACAACTTGACTTATGCTTTGCGGTGAACCAGCGGAGTCAAGCTATGGTTTAGCCTACCAAGCTGTTTTGGAAGGAAACAAAGCATGTGTTGAGATACCTCAGAGGCACATCTCAATTCGGATTGTGGTACAGATGGACAGAGGGAGTGAAGCTTCAGGGATTCACAAATGCGGATTGGGCAGGGAGTCCATTAGACCAGAAGAGCACTTTTGGAGGAATCTTCAACCTTGGTTCAGCTGCAGTTTCCTGGTACAACAGAAAACAGAGATCAGTTGCACTTAGCTCAACAGAGGCTAAATACATGATTGCTAGTCAGGCTGCATGTGAGGCCATTTGGATGCGGAAGATTTAGTGGGATTTTTTGGTCAGATGATGGATTCTACATTGATCTACTGCAATAACCAGAGTTGTGTTAAACTCTCTGAGAATCCAATTTTTCATGACAGGTCCAAGCACATTGATATCCGGTATGACCATCTTCGAGACTGTGTGGTCAAGAGGATCATGTTGTTGCTGTATGTTTCGACCGAGGAACAGGGCGCAGATATTTTGACTAAGGCATTGTCAAAATGCAAGTTCGAGTTCCACAGAGACAGGATTGGGGTTACTGATAATCCTTTTCTTGTTGAGAGGGAGTGTTGAAAATAGCAACAAGAAATGCTAAAAATAGAATTGCTAAAAATAGCACTGCTATAAATAGCAGTTCAATTAGTGTTGATTTTAGCAACAATGGATGGAAAAATGGAAATGCTAAAAATAACATTCTATAAATAACATTTCGGGATACCTTCCTATTTTAGTCAGTCCCTAAACTAAAATAGTGAAGTAAAATTCGAATTTGATCTTAGCAGTTGTTTGTAAAATAATTAATTAATTCATCTTGAGTTAATTAGTTAAGGAAAATCAAACATGAAGTCTATGTGGGGACATGCAATAGTTTCTCCATTAATTGAGGAATTTATCCATCAGTTAAAGAGATAAGGATGAGTTGTAATATTGAGTTGTAATTAGTTGGCTCAGTTAACTGAGTCAAGTCCAGTTAGATTAATTCAAACAGTTTGTTGAATTAATGTAAGTTTAGTTAGTTAATGCTTGCATGCATGTAACTACTGCACTTCAAATAACTGAGTATTCTCTCATAAATAACTCATGCATGTCAGTTCAGACAGAGACCCAATTGAGATCAGATGGAGGGGCAGTGTACTATCATGTAATGACCCACCTATAGTAAATTAAAATTTATGAAATTAAATAAAATTAATTAAATTAAAAATAAAAAATTAAATAGATTAAATTAAATCATTAAAATAAATAAATAAACTTTAGTAAATCAAATAAAGATATTCAAATAAAATAAAATCAGATTTTGTTTATAAAATCAACACGTATCATAATTTGGACACAGAGATGGAGGAAGTCGGTGAATGGAGACTTATAAGAAGGAAGGGACGATTGGAGGAAGGGGGGTCGAAAGGAGGAGGAAAATTTGTAACACAGAGTTTTTCAACAGAAAAGACTAAGCCTTGTTTGTTTTGAAGTTTTTGGGCATGGGGGAACAAATTGCAGCAATTGAGAAGCAATGTGGACTGAGTACCTAGGTTGTACTTAGTTTGGCTGGGAGGTTATGGTCTTTTGATAACGGGAGCAAAAGCTGGAGCAAATTTGAAGTCTCTTCATCCGCAGGAAATCAGGTAGGTACTCCTCATCAAATCAGTGAATTTGACATAGGAAATTTTGTTAAATTTTAAAAACAGGCTTTACATTAGCTGTTTAATCATTTATAGGCTTTACATTTTGAGTAAATAGCCGTTTAATTATTTACAGGCTTTACATTAGCTGTTTAATTATTTACAGGCTTTACATTTGGTATCAGAGCACGTTCAAACTCTCGGACCTGTTAAGTCTGTTAAGGATTTAAATTTATTAAAATAAGGTTGTGCTAAAGCCATTTAAATCATTCACCCAGGAAGACACATATAATAAATTCTACAGCACTCATTGTCTGTTTAGGACTTTAGCTAGATGAACTTTCATAGCTTTTGTTAGTTGCTCAGCGACCTCCTTGTCGTTGTTTTACCATAGGCCTTCTCAATCTCACTGGAAACTGTATCACTAAGCTTTGTGCAAAAACTTGCAACAAATCCCAGCTGCCAAAGATTTCTGAATGCTATCCCACCTGTTGTCGCACAGATTGACACGACAACGCTCAGACCGGGGGCTGTCACCCTGATCCCCGATCTCCTGCGGCTAAGGGGGGTAGACCCTATGAGATGATGGAGATCAACTGTCGACCAGTTGGGTTGGGAGACACGAAGCACTAAAATGATTTTATTAATTTAACGGACCAGTGCCTTATAAGATTTATGATTAAACGACTACTTGTTAGATGATATAGAAATATAAACCATGAACAACAATCATTTGTTATCAAATAACTAGAACAATGCAAGATATCTGTTGAAAACCACAAAGTTCTTATAATGACCAAAGCTCAATAACGATATCCAGCAATTAAAAATTTTCGAAAAGATCAATGCATTAAACAACCACGCAGTTATAAATCATTAACCAGATATCATATGCAGCTAATCTTTAAGATGGTCATTCATGTGCAGACTTGTCTAAAAATGATAAACATTCATTCCACATCAACAAATTTGAATCTCAGCCGGAAAAGTAAAATGACGTGTCAATTTCCCAAGAAAACTGAATCTGGTAAATATGACAAGAAAAAAAAAATTTAAGCTAAAGCTGAATAAAATCTAAATCTATACTTAATTTATCTATTTTTTTTTTTTTTTTTTTTATGATTCAAAAGAAATTTAAACTAAACTAAATTAAAAGATAAATATTAAACTACAAATTAAATAAAACCTAAATCTAAAATTTAATAAACAAAACCTAAAATCTAATATAACCTAGTCTAAAGAAAATAAAAAAAAATGAAAATCTAATATAAATCAAAAAATACTACGATATCGAATCTTTTTTTTTTTATATTTATTTCCTTATGACATAAAACGAAACAAAACTAGAACGCATAAAATTTTAATTTATAAAACAATTAAATCTAAAAAAAAAAAATTTAATACCCTAACTAAATCTGAAACAAAAAACCTAAAAAAAGAAAATAAAAATAAAAAAAATGATGAAACTTACCACGCAAGCAACAAAAATGACCTCCGCATACCTGGCCCGAAACAAGATCTTCAAACGTTAGGAACTCACGCGCAACAGCTAGCTGATCCGAGAAGTGGAATGTGTTTTTTTGTTTGTTTGCAGGTTCCCTTGAAGGCGAATGGAAATCATTTACAAGTCTGCAGTTACCAGCATCCACGTAAAGCTTCAACGACTTCTGCGTTCCTCAGATGTCAACCCACGGAGTTTGACGGCGGTAGCGAGGCAGAAAAAGTCTTAAATGTTTTCTCTGACCGATTGTTTCTGTAGGTGCGTGGGCGCAACTTGCAACCCAACGTTGGTAATGCTAAACACTTGAAACAATACCTGGCTTGGACGGCAGATAGAGGCAACACAGCGGCAGGCGAAAATACCCACGATATATACAAATCGATTTTGGTTTAACGTTTGCAGGTTAGCATGCGGGTTCAAGAGAAAAGGACGCGTGAGGATGCAGGTTGGGGAGAAAACGTGGGCAAAAAGAAAATCGAATGGATGATTGCTAAGTTTTTGGCAATGTAAGACGCAGGGGTCTCCCGGTTTAGTGTGGAGAAGAGCCGTCGAAAACAGCAAGTGAGAAACGCATGAATCAACTGAAGAGCAGATGGGGAAACCTGAGCTTATATCTTCAATTTATTGCAGATCAAACCCTCGCACATGAATTACAGATCTGAAGGCAACAGTATTTAGAACCCTTGAACAACCAGAATAGAGAGCCTGCAACAAGAAGAACTAATTTTCCACAAGAATTTATCTCAGATCTGCAACCTGCAAATGGCAGACAAAACCAGGAAGATATATGCAAAAAATGAAACCCTGCAAACCAATCAAAAATTTCAAAATTATAGCTCTACAAAAGCTAGATTTGTCAGTGATCCTCAAATAATTTTTCAGAAAACTTCAGATTTTCTAATGAAATGCTTTAGGAATCTCTCATGCAAATAATAAAACAAAGTAAATGATTAACCCAGGATCAAAACTAGCTGGGCTCTGCAAAAAGTGCTTGTGGGAGTTGGCTGGTTCAGCCGAGAACTTCCCCAAACACCCACTGATCTTCTTCAACAAGATATTCCTGCACAGCTCACTTTAACCATCAATAAAGAGAGAAAAAATAATACTAGATCTCCAATGCAATTGAGATACCTGCCATTACATCAGAAACCCTAATACCACTCAAACCCTAGCATGTGAACAAGATACCTATGCTCAACAATACTCTTCATTAAGCTGTTATTAATGGCTGAAACATAAAATATGCAGAAAATGAAATGGCTCACAGCACTTGAAGAGAGTAACACCAGCAAGCTTTTGACCCCAAAGTCTTTCTTTATTAGCACCAGAAAAGTTTACAAGAGAGCTTCTTCAGCACAAGACTCAGATCCAATATCTCAAATGACCCCTAGCACCCTATTTAAAGGAAATGATCCCAACGGCTAGTTCGAGTGATCCATGTCGAAATGATCTCGACCGTCGATGAGGATCAAGACATCTCTTAATCTCATCCGTCGAAATTGTTAATTCATTAAAAAATGAAATTTTGCATGTATTTACTCAAAATATTATTATTTTATTATTTTTTAGGGTTTTGCTTTATTTTATTATTTATTATTTTTATTTTTTATTAATTTTTTTTTTTTTTTTTTTTTTTTTTTTATTTTTTTTTTTCAGTTATTTATTTATTTATTTTTAATTTTTTAATTTTTAATTCATTTTTTAAATGGATCCTCGAACTTAGCCTTTGGAAAAATCACCTAGGACCTAGGACTTAGGACTCATGAGGGGATTTAAAACATTTTCCAACCCTCAAGACACTTTACATCATGACTTTCACAATTTTACATCTTAAGGGGAAAAACCCATTTAGCATAGACCCTCATAAACCACCCAGTTCTGCGACACCACTATAATCTAGCAGATTTACACACTAGGATTCTCCTAAGATTCTAGTGACAAAATCCATCCCGGCTTTGGGGTTAGGCTGAAGGAAAACTCTGCCGATCATGGATCGGTGAGACGAAAAACCTTCCGGGATGTAGATTATCACTTAGAAAATTAGGTCCACCTAGGCAATTTACAGACATGACTCATATCTGCTATGATTATTTACTGCTATGGGCAGTTGACCGGTAGTGGTCAACACCACCTAACCCAAAAATGGAGCCTAAAGCACATAAGCATCCAGCAGCTCCTGAACCAAAAACACTGCTTGCCCCTCGTCTTCCTTTCCTTTTCTCTGCAACTTAATAAATAACGACGGACGAAAAACCCTCTGCTTCCAAATGCCCTCCATGATAAGCTCCCCAGCAGGAACGCGACCCCAATGCCAGGAGTCGTGAGACCGTCGAAAAGTAATGGAGAACCTGCCAAAAAAATATGAGTGTTGCTAAGTATAGCGGATTCCCATGTTGGCGGAGACAACTGAAATGCGCTAACTGCCTCCGATAAAACCCCTGGCAATTGTAGCCCGGCGTTGACCAATGTCATTGGGAGTCTTCTGGTGTTTGAACAATTCTCTTGCCTACGCAGAAGCTTTCTTAGGGCATAAATTGAAGGCTTTAGTACTATAGAACCTCAGAGCGGATGCACACAAAAGTCAGAAATTGAGTCGTAGCGTACTATAGAACCTTGATCGGACTTTAAAGCTTAGAGGTAAACACGAGGCCAAGCTTATATCCGACACCCGCCCAGTTAATCAACTGCGTGCTAGGATATGGCGTGAGTTTTATAGCTTATCGACGTGTAAGGGTATGTATACTCTGTGGGCTCTTACGTTAAAGACCATAATACATAATATAAGCCATCGTATAAATGAATCAATGAATGTTTTATAATGAGAGATCGGGTCACTGTTTTTAGTATCTACAAATATAATTCTCAAACTATATCTGTACTTAGAATTATTGTGCCATTGCCGTCATATTAAATTATTATATGTTATTTCCATAATTTAAATTCGGTTATATATATTAATGCGATTTTCGTCATATTTAATGGAAGATAAGATAGTAGCAATACAAATAAGAAATATAAAAATAACTAACAAGATATAGAAATGTATTAAATAGTGGAGTAGATGTATAGCAAATAGAGGAATGCAACGAAAATATATGAAAAGATGGATAGAAATGTAGAAAAATATAAAATAAAGGTATACAAAAGCACATAAATTATGAAAAGGAAGAACACATAAATAAAGATTACATCTAGTAAGTGTATAATGAAATAGATGATAAATAAGCACAATAGTTAAAAAAAAAAAATTGTTTAAATTAATCAGTAATGTAAAGTAATGATATTATGTATATCGTTTACTATAAATATTACATTTAAAAGAAAATAGACTAAAATTAGTCCACTAATAATAAAATGATTATATTACATAGTTAGGCTATGTTACAATGTTAAAAGAGGGTTTATAAAGACTCATGCATTAGAAAAGTATTATTACGCATTAAGATAGGATTCCCTGCATTAGGACAAGGAGGTCGCGAGACCACCCTCCTTGACCTCGGTACTAGTAAGACCTATCTAGCAGGTAAAAATAGCAAAAAAACTATACCCGTTTGTAAATGTGAAATTGCAAAACTATATGTTAAATCCGAATGTATACCTCAAATTTTTTACAAATTTTATTATGTATACAGAAAACATTACAATGGTAAGGACATATGAGCGACGACGACATGATCGGGCAGCATCACCGTCATTAATGCCACCACCATCGTCATCACCATCTCCATCGCCCCCACCATCTCCTTCGCCACCACCATCATTATCGCCTCCATCGAGACCATCATCAACACCAATCGCTCCAGCACCAGAGTTGACTGTGATAATGAACTCATTGGAAGCCTTATTGGAAACATTAAAAGGGTCAACAATGGCTAAGACCAAAGAAGAACCTCAACCCTTAGCAACCAATTCAGCGGAACCAAAGAATTTTGAGTATAAAAGATCAAAGGAAGATATTTCTAGGGAGCTTCAGAAAATTAAACTCCTAGAATTTTCAGGAGGTCGAGCTGGAGAACGTGCTGAGGCATGGTTAGAAGGAATGAACAGATGTTTTAAATTAAGAGAATACTCTTCTTCTGCAAAAACAAAAATTGTTGTATTTCAATTAAAGGAAAGTGCCTTGATTTGGTGGGGAAATCTAGAAAAACAACTACACCTCACAACGGATAATGTCCCTTGGGAATTGTTCGAGGAAAGATTCCGTGCTAAGTATTTACCTCCATATTTTCAAGAACAAGAAGCCGAAGCCTTTCATACATTAATTCAAGGTAATAAATCAGTGGAAGAATATGAAATAAGGTTTATGGAACTTGTGAAATACATTCACTACTTAGATTCTGATGAACGTCAAGCTGAACGCTTCATATTTGGGTTAAACCCTCGCATTAGGGCCTTGGTTAGGATGTGGAAACCATCATCAGTAGTCGAGGCAGTAGAATGTGGCCGCTATGCAGAGGATCATCTAGGAACCAAAAAGGATGTCGGGCCAGCAAAACCTCTACAATTAGGGTTTCCAGGAAAGACTCCCCGAAATTTCTTCAGAGGAAGTAGCTCAAGACCACCTTATGGTAATAGATTTACCCCAAGAAATATAGGAGCAAGAGCTCCCATGGCAGTTACTACTATTGTTGTTGAATCATCAAACACAAGTCCATGGAAATCTCGTGGAACTGCTAATAGAGGAAAAAATTCGAGAGGAATCGGTATGAGAGGGCGAAGCTCTTTATCTAGAAACTCACAATATGATTCAAGAGGACTGATCCAGGTTAATTGTTGGGGATGTGGAGGACCACATTTTCAACGTGATTGTCTAGAAGCTTCATCAAGTATATTACAAAGGGCAGAAAAAGGACCAATATCAAATACCCAAGGCAATCATAGAATCCACGCGGTAGTCAACAACAATCAAGCAGCACACCAGTCCACTGTAGTGGAATCCTCAGGTATTATTAATGGTATAAAATTCAAAATCTTATTTGATATTGGTGCCACAGATAGTTTCATTTCGTCATATGCATTAAATAAATGTGGGCTGGCAGCTCGCAGGCAAAATGATTTCAGACAGGTAGAAATGGCCTCAAGAGAACTCCAATCTGTAGACTTAAGTGTGGATCAATGCAAAATCGATCTAGGAGTCTGTTCGACTAAATTGAAAGTTTATGTTACAACTCTAGGAACTTATGATCTTGTCATAGGTATGGATTGGTTAGAAGCTTATCAAGCTTGGTTAGACTGTTATGGGAAAAGAATTCTCGGTATAAATGATGAAGGAGAAGTGATCCAAATTCAAGGTATCAAGAGAAAAGTATCTTTACGCTACATATCAGCAATGAAAATGAAGCATTGCTTAAGGAAAGGTTGTCAAGCACATGTAATTCAAGAAGTAAGTAAAGAAAAAGGACCATCCTTAGAACAATATCCGGTGTTAGCGGAATTTCCAGATGTATTTCCAAAGGAACTACCAGTGTTACCTCCCGAACAAGAGCTAGACATCA
This sequence comes from Pinus tabuliformis, assembly GCA_031772625.1. Lineage (NCBI taxonomy): Eukaryota > Viridiplantae > Streptophyta > Pinopsida > Pinales > Pinaceae > Pinus > Pinus tabuliformis. The sequence goes on from CM062805.1 coordinate 233,407,116, forward strand.
CCATAGAATTGAAACCTAGTACTCAACCAATCTCTAAAACACCTTATAGAATGACAGCTCTGGAACTTCAAGAATTACAAATTCAATTGAAGGAACTATTGGATATAGGACATATTCGACCCAGTATATCACCTTGGGGTGCTCCTGTAATTTTTGTCAAGAAGAAAGATGGATCCTTAAGATTATGCATAGATTATCGAGACTTGAATCGAGCTATAGTAAAGAATCAATATCCTATGCCTCGAATTGATGATCTCTTCAATCAAATGATAGGAGCTACTGTCTTTTCAAAAATTGATCTTCGATCAGGCTATTATCAGCTAAGGATTTCTGAAAGAGATATTTCTAAGACTGCATTCCAAACATGCTTTGGGCATTATGAATTTACTGTGGTACCATTTGGATTAACTAATGCACCAGCAGTATTCATCTACTCCAAGAATGAGAAAGAGCATGAAGACCATTTACGGATAGTATTATCCTGCCTCAAAAAACACCAGTTGTATGGAAAGTTATCCAAGTGTTCGTTCTTTCAGGAAAAGATTCATTACTTAGGTCATATCATATCAGGTGAAGGGATCTCAGTAGACCCTGAGAAGGTAAAAGCAATCATGGAATGGCCAATACCGAAAAACGCACATGAAGTACGAAGCTTTATGGGTTTAGCCGGTTACTACCGAAGATTTGTGGAAGGATTCTCCAAAATTGCAAAGCCGATTACAACTCTTCAACGTAAAGGTGTTAAATATGAATGGACTGAGGAATGTAATAAAGCATTCTCTGAACTCAAAAGACTACTGACCAGTGCACCAATCTTAAGAGTCCCTGATATGGACAAAGATTTTACGGTATGTACTGATGCATCCAAACATGGGTTAGGTGCAGTATTAATGCAGGATAGAGGAGTAATAGCGTATGTCTCAAGAAAGTTAAAGCCTCATGAAGAACTCTACGCTACTCACGATTTAGAGTTAGCTGCTATAGTACTAGCTTTAAAGATTTGGAGACACTATCTAGTGGGGCGAAGTTTTACACTTAAAAGCAACCATCAAAGTCTACAATATTTGTTCACCCAAAGAGACTTGAATGCTAGACAAAGACGATGGAGTGAATTCCTAAGTGAATATGACTTTGGAATATCATATATTGAAAGAAAATAAAATGTAGTGGCAAATGCTTTAAGCAAAAAACTCCGAATATTCTCCCTCATACCTATCAAAGTAGACTTAAGGCAACGAGTACTAGAACATCTCATAAAAGATAGTTGGTATTTAAAGGTAAGATCTAGTCTTGAAAGTAAAAAGCCAAAAGAATCTAAATTTGAAGGATATGAACTAGAAGATGATGGAATCTTACGATTTCATGGAAGGATGTATATTCCTGATAATAGGGATCTTCGAGACACCATCCTTAAGGAAGCCCACAGAGCAGTATATTGTGCACATCCTGGAGTAAAGAAAATGTATACTGATACCAAGAAACTCTTCTTCTGGTCGGGCATGAAACGTGATATCGTTCAATTCGTTGCAAGATGTTTGGAATGTCAACAAGTAAAAGCTGATCATTGTCATCCAGCAGGTCTCTTACAACCTCACGACATTCCTATGACCAAATGGGAGATCATTTCTATGGATTTTATCACTGGGCTACCTCTTACTTCTCAAAGACACAATGCTATTCTGGTGGTAGTGGATAAATTAACGAAAAGTGCCCATTTCATTCCCGTAAGAGATACTTACGAAGTTGCTGACGTAGCTCGAGTATTCATAAATGAAATTATCAAATTTCATGGAGTACCTAAGAAGATCATATCAGATAGAGATTCACGATTCACTTCAAGATTCTGGACTTGCATGCAGACAGCCTTAGGAACTCAATTAAATTTAAGTACAACTTATCATCCTGAAACTGATGGGCAAACAGAAAGGGTAAATCAAGTACTTGAAGATATGTTGAGGATGTATGTTATGGATCAACAATCGCACTGGGAAAAGTACTTATCCTTAGTCGAATTTGCATACAATAACAGTTACCACAGCTCAATCGGAATGCCTCCATTTGAAGCATTATATGGCAGACCTTGCAGAACACCATTAAGTTGGGACAGATTAGAAGATCGGGTGATAGTAGGACCAGAATTAATCCAAGAAATGGAGGAGCAGGTAAAACAAATTAGGCAATGGTTAAAAGAAGCACAGGATAGACAAAAGAGTTATGTTGATGCTCACAGAACTGATAGGAAGTATGAAGTAGGGGATCAGGTTTTCATCCACATCAAACCGAATAAAAGCACTATTCGATTCGGAAAAGGGACAAAGTTGTCACCCCGCTTTATTGGACCATTTAAAGTCATGGAAAGAGTTGGACGTGTCACTTATCGTCTTGCACTGCCACCTCACTTGCATAAAGTTCATAATGTATTTCATGTATCTGTATTAAGGCATTATATAGCTGACCAATCTCATAACCTTCAATGGAAGGAACTACAGGTATCGGATGAAGGAATCATATCGGTCGAACCATTACATATACTAGAACGTAAGGTTCGACAGATGTCTGGTAGACCAAGTTAGGGACAAGTATAGTCCTGGATCGGCTACTTGGAAAGATACGGAAATCATATGTCAAAAATACCCCAACTTGTGTCAATTTTGAAGAACTTTAAACCATGTTTTGTATATATTTACTTTACTTTAAATCAGAAACTCAGAACCATTTTGGAATGATCACATATAAACGTGAATTCTTATGATATGTTATCTGTTTAATTCCACTGGTACGTGGATACCAAGACGGAATATGTTATTGATCTTACTAAATTATAGTTATCAAAGTAAAGTTTAAATATTTGAGTAATTCTGCTTCTGATGAGAATTAAGATATTATAATTTTGTTTCATTTATGCATATCGATATGATTGATGAGATAGAAATAAAAGAATGATTATATTTTAAATATGAAAGCTAATAACATGAGTAGAATATGGCCAAGTATGTTATACTGTAGTTAACATGTATGAATTATACACAAACTATTTGTTTTGAATATGTTGATACATATTTTATAAATGTATGGACAAGTGTTTATGTTGCAGATAATGTCAGGCCAGGGTAACTCCAGACTTGGCAGAAAAAACTGATTGATTTATTTCATTAGGTAACTATTGTTTATATACATGAATGTGACTGATCAGTTCATCTTCTTGATGACTGTTCACATTCCGGGTACACCCAACCGCTGAGGATTAGGTGTCAACAATTCCCCCCTTAATCTGAAGGGATGTTGGTGAGTCCAAGCATCTTTCTGAATCTTTCAAGATTTTCTCTTCCAAGCGCTTTGGTGAAGATGTCTGCAATTTGCTCATTTGTGGAACAATGATGGAGATGGATTGTTTTGGCCTCAACATGATGTCGGATCAGATGATATTTAGTATTGATGTGCTTAGTACGATCATGGAACTTTGGGTTCTTGGCCAACTTTATTGCAGAGGTGTTATCAATCATGGGTGGAGTTGATTGTACTTGTTTTACCTGCAAATCTTCAAGAATTTTCCTGAGCCACACAATTTCTTTCGTTGCTTCAGCTGCTGCCATATATTCTGCTTCTATTGTGGAATCTGCTGGAACTGATTGTTTGCGTGATCTCCAAGAGACAGCTCCTGATCCAAGACTCATAGCATATCCTGAAGTAGATACCCCAGTTTCTTTGTCTCCATCGAAGTCTGAATCAGAGTATCCAATCAAGCTGAAGTCGTCCACCTGTGTATACTTGATTTCAAGGTCTTGAGTTCCCTTCAAGTACCTTAGAACTCTTTTTGCAGCGGACCAATGTCCCTCACAAGGCTTTTGCATAAACCTGGAGAGGATTCCAACAACAAATGAAATGTCTGGTCTGGTAGTAGTGAGGTAGATGAGACTTCCTACAAGCTGTCTATACTTTGTTGCATCCTCAAATTCCTTTCCTTCAATAGATGTGAGCTTTAAGTTTTGTTCCATTGGAGTAGAAAGAGGATTGCACTCTGTCATGCCAAATCTGTTTAACAAATCTCCAATGTATTTCTTTTGAGAAAGAAATATGGATTTTGGATGTCGGGTTACTTCAATGCCAAGATAATAATGAACATAGCCCAAATCAGTCATTTCAAAACTTTTTCTTAATTCTTTCTTTATGGATGCAATATAGCTTTCATTGTTCCCTGTCATTAAAAGATCATCTACATATACCACAAGATATACAACTGTTTTGGCAACTTTCTTGACAAATAAAGTTGCATCATCAAGATCAAAATGATTGAAGTTGAGTTTTAGAAGATGCTCTGTTAGTTTTTCATACCAGGCTCGTGGTGCTTGTTTGAGGCCATACAAGGACTTCACAAGTTTGCATACTTTATGTTCATGTCCTTTCACAGAAAATCCTTCAGGCTGGGACATAAAAACATTCTCTTTTAGATCTCCATTCAAGAATGCAATTTTTACATCCATTTGATGGACTTTCCAACCGTTCTGAGCAGTTAGTGCAAAGAGTGTCCGGATGGTGGCCCATTTTGCTGTGGGGGCAAAAGTTTCCTCATAATCGACCCCTTCCTTCTGTGCAAAACCTTTTGCCGCAAGCCTAGCTTTGTGCTTGTCAAGTGAGCCATCAGCTTTGTATTTGTTCTTGTAGACCCACTTGCAGCCAATTGGTTTGGTTCCAAATGGAGGATCAACCAGCTTCCAAGTGCCATTCTTTATGAGGGCATCATACTCCTTTTGCATCGCTTCTTTCCATTCATTATGAGAAGCAGCTTCTTTGAAGGAGGTTGGTTCAAAATCTGTAGACAAGTTAAATTCACAATCATAAGTAACATCCATATCAACCGGTGAATTAGAGTCATCTACATCACCTCCATTTTGTCGGTTTGAATTTCTGGTTCCTGTTTTTCCAATTTCATCAGGATGGACACTTTCAAGTGTCTTTGTCAGCCACTTTGGGGGACCTTTCTGAGATGGTTCAAGCTGTTCTATTGATTGAGTTGGGACTGAATCAAGATTGAGTCTCCCAATTCTATCAATTACATCACTTAAAGGATCATCCGGTGTTGGATTTTCATGCAGGGAAGATTGTTCTTCAGAAGAAGATTCCACATGTTGATCTAGTATAGGAATCCCCCCTTCAAGATGTGGAATCTGATTATCAAACTCTTGAAATGATTTCGTTTTTGTGAATCTATCCAAGCGATCAAGTTGCCGCTCAACAACACTGTCAGATTTGGATGATTCAAGAAAAATGACATCTCTAGATACAACAAACTTTTTATTTACTTCATCATAGAGGCGGTATGCTTTAGAGGTGTTTGAATACCCCAGGAAGATACACTTACGACTTCTAGCACCAAGTTTGTTTCTATGTACCTTTGGTATCAAAGCATAACAGGTGGAACCAAAGATCCTAAGATGTTTTACCGAAGGAACATGTCCATACCACAATTCATAAGGAGTCTTGTTTCTTATAGCATTAGATGGACATCTATTCTTTATATATGCAGCACATAGAACAGCATCAGCCCAAAACATTATCTTTACGTTTTTGAAGAAAAGCATGGATCGTACCATATTCAAGATTGTTCTATTCATTCTTTCAGCTACACCATTCTTTTGGGGATTATAAGGCACAGTTGTTTGATGTTTGATCCCATGTTGGCGGAGATAGTTTTCAAATTCATTGATGTATATTCTTTTCCATTATCAGTGCGAATAGACCCAATATGAGATTGTGCAACATTTTCAATCCATTTATGAAAATTCTTGAATGTTTGAAAAGCATCAGAATTGTTCTTCAATAAATAAACCCAACACATTCTGGTGTAATCATCAATAAATGTCATGATATATTTATTTCCATTTGCAGAAGGAACAGGCATTGGACCACATAAATCTGAATGAATGAGTTCAAGCTTCCTATGTGCTCTTGAATGTGAATCATGAAAAGACTGTTTGCTATGCTTTCCTAGAATGCAAGCATCACATTGCTTATGTTTCCTAGGAATTGTAGGCAAACCAGCAACACCATTTTTCTTCAATAAGCGGAGACTGTCATAGTTTAAATGTCCAAATCTAGCATGCCATAATAAACTTGATGGAAGTGTACCTTCTTCATGATGAGAAATATATGAGAAATGTTGTGCATGAGCAGAGGTTCCTTGCAGTTTGAGAAGCCTTTCTTCTTCTATTCCCCTCATGACAAGTGAGTGGTCAGATGCTTTTCTTACCTCAAGCTTGCCATCAAACATATGAATGGAGTGACCTTGCTGGCGGATGTGGACCAAGGACAACAAGTTTCTCTTGAGCTGTGGGAGATATAGAACATGATCCAGAAGAAAGTCTGGAAGACAAGGCAGTTTAAGCCTGATTGTGCCAAGCCCTGATGGCTTGATTTTTGACTGATCTGCAAAGTATACTGCTCCATCAACATTGTTAGTGAAATCTTAAAAAAAATCTTTCCTATGAGTCATATGACAGGTTGCTCCTGAATCAAGCAACCAATCATTTTTTGAAGAAGCAAGTGAAGCATTAAACAAATCTTCATTTACTCCAATGTTACATTGTGCCTCAATATAGTGAGCGGATTCAGGTGCTTTACCTTTGTCTGTATCATCAGTTTTACCTTTCTGCTGGTTTCTTTTCTGCTCAATTTTGTCCCATGGTAGCTTGCATGTAGAAGCATCATGTGATCCATTTCGTTTGCAGCGAATGCAATGCAGATCTGTTTTTCTGCTTGAGAATGTCTGCCCCCCTGCCTCTGAAGTATCTTCCTCTTCCTCTTCGTCCACCTCTTCCTCTTGTAGAATCTTGAGCAGGATGCTTTTCTTTATGAGCAAGGCAAACAGTCTCTTCAGAAGATTCAGGGACTGTCTTCTTTCCAAAGGCTTTCTCTCTTTCAGCAAACTTTTTCACAAGAGAGTCAAAGGTTATATCTTTAAGATTTCCATTTGCTTGTAAAGACTCAAGATAATTGGAGTAAGTAGGATAGAGTGCCTTGAGAAAAGCAATAAGAGGGATATCCAGCTCAACCTTAGTGGATTTGATATCATGCATTATGGATTTTACTTCAGATGCAAGAGCAAGAGGATCATTATTTTTTAGTTCAAGAGTGAAGAGTTTAATCATGAGCTGAACAACTTCAAGTGCAGAATGTGAGTCATAAAGTTCTTTCAGCTTTTGTAAAGCTTCAAAGGCAGTTGAATATGATGAAATATGGCGACTTACTTCTTCATTTACAGATGCTGCGATTAATGCATAGGCTTTGTTGTTCTTGTTTTCCCAAATGACGAGCTCTTTGTCTGATGTAGGCTGTACTGGGTCATTGTCTCCTTCTCCGACACACACTCCCTTCCACAACTCATTGTAGATGAGGGTGTGTTTTACCATCCGGGACCATTCAGGATAGTTCTCCTTGCCAGTGAGAACTATCCCTACCATAGAGATGATTGAATGCATTCTGTAAAAAATGTCTCTGCTGATAAAAAACTTCTGTTGATAAAAAAAACTTCTGCTGATATACAATGAAGTAGTATTCAAAAAGGCAACAGATTTCAAATACTTTTATGTACTGTTTCTTCAAATCCCTCCGAGGATAATGTATCCACTATATTCCATATCTACAAACTCAGTTCATAACTCATTCAAATGAAAACCATAATATATATATATACTGATCAATATAGCACACAGCTTTAGCGCACATATAAATCACTGCTTTAATATAGCCACAGCAACACGCATTAATTCAGCACTCTATCTCAAATAAAAAACACCGCACGATAGCCATGTTTCAACGCATCAGAAAAACAACGCATCAATCAAGCACCATTATCTTAGCAAAGAGGAGCACCGCACGATAGCCATGTTTCAACGCATCAGCAAAAACAGCGCATCAATCTTTTCACATTCCCACGCAGTGGAGTCCTAGCTTCGGTCATTCAAAGGTAAAAGAAGTTTTCAGGCTTCATTCGTGGGCCACGAGTTTATGTACAATATTCAGTCCAAAATGGAGCATTTTATGCACAAGAGATGCCATCTAATATGCCAGAGGTGTAAAACTGACAATGCTTCATCTAATAATGCCAGGCCTCTAAAACTATTATGGAGTTCTTCAGAAATGTAATTCCAGCAAATATTCAATATAATGCCTGACTAAAAATATTGAACATGCCACAATTGAGAATTACCATAAAAGTTGTCCCCATCGAAACATAAGCAAAACCTCAGAAAAGATGGTATCAACCAATTCCCAGAAATCCATCTCAGGCTGTGATAGTCACACTACACATACAAGTGCCAGACGTTCCAGAGACGGATTTGCCAAAAGGAAGGTTCAGAGTGGCAGGTTACATCTATACCATGTCAGGTGTGATTTCGTTATTGGAAAAGCTACGGTCCAGGCACCTTAAGAACGCCCCAAATGTCGCAAAGCTGCCGTCCAAGGGAACCGCCAATTCTCAAAAGGAAACGAAGAGTCCCACTGTTTCTTCCTTTGCCGAGATGGAACTTGCACCGGAGATAATGAGCACAATTAAGGAACTGAACGTATCTGTTCCCACTGAGGTGCAGTGCCTCGGAATACCAGCTATACTCGGAGGACAGAGCATTGGCTATACTCGGTGGAAAATGCAAGCAATTTCATGCTTACGGAATGGCTCGCAAGCTTCAGGCCGAGTTCACGCTGCAGAAATGCATGAAACAGACCTTCCTCTCGCGTAGTCTTTTCGATAGGATTACGTTACAGGCACCAACGCATACCATGTCTGCCATGGACTGAGGCAGAGCAGCGATATGTCTGGTGAGGCAATGGACCATGTCAGGCCAGAACGCGCCTGGACCAACAATATTCACCCAACAGAACGGTTTTGGAGTCGGCTTCAGGCAGCTGACACCATCAGCAGCGCAGCTTATTATATGGAAAATCACAGATGGAGCAGGTCTGGCAATGAATGATGCTAAATCGCAGGTGGAGCAGGTCTGAGACAAGCGTTATGGACAGAGCGCAGTTATGGACAGAGGCAGTGGCAGTGCTCAGGACAGAGGGAGTTACGACTACTTTTAGAACCTGGGACCTGTGCTCTGATACCATGTCAGGCCAGGGTAACTCCAGACTTGGCAGAAAAAACTGATTGATATATTTCATTAGGTAACTATTGTTTATATACATGAATGTGACTGATCAGTTCATCTTCTTGATGATTGTTCACATTCCGGGTACACCCAACCGCTGAGGATTAGGTGTCAACAGATAATATCGTTACCAAGATGACCACGTGATGACAAAAACTTCAGAACAATTAAGGCTCAAAGAGATTCCATGATAGGGTGTTAACCCTGGTCCCACTAGGAGGGATGGAGGTATTACCCACAGTTTATCCTCTGAAACCTGGAGTCATGGGAGGACTGTGCAAATCACGCTTCCCTAGACGTGTGATGATAACTGCCAGATGCCTACTACGCAATCAGGTTGATATAATCGACACTGATACCCTTAAAAGTCTATGAATGGTTAGTCAGTATAGCTGATGCCATGGCATACTCTAGTAGAGGATGGATAGGATGGAAGCGGAAGAGATTAGGAAGGATAGGATGATTATAGAATAGCTGGAAAACCAACTGAGGCAGAACATGGATATTATAGTTGTAAAATATTAAAATAATTAAAGAAAACAAATTCAATTTTGTAATATAAAGACCTATACACTCATAATAATCATTAATATATATTAGAAACCCTAACTTCGGGACGAAGTTTTTGGAAGGAGGGATGTATGTAATGACCCACCTATAGTAAATTAAAATTTATGAAATTAAATAAAATTAATAAAATTATAAATTAAATAAATTAAATTAAATCATTAAAATAAATAAATAAACTTTATTAAATCAAATTAAGATATTCGAATAAAATCAAATCAGATTTTGTTTATAAAATCAACACGTATCATAATTTGGACACGAAGATGGAGGAAGTCAGTGAACAGAGACTTATAAGAAGGAAGGGACGGTTGGAGGAAGGGGGGTCGAAAGGAGGAGGAAAATTTGTAACACAGAGTTTTTCAACAGAAAAGACTGAGCCTTGTTTGTTCTGAAGTTTTTGGGCACGGGGGAACAGATTGCAGCAATTGAGAAGCAATCTAGACTGAGTACCTAGGTTGTACTTAGTTTGGCTGGGAGGTTATGGTCTTTTGGTAACGGGAGCGAAAGCTGGAGCAAATCTGAAGTCTCTTCATCCGCAGGAAATCAGGTAGGTACTCCTCATCAAATCAGTCAATTTGATATAGGAAATTTTGTTAAATTTTAAAAACAGGTTTTACATTAGCTGTTTAATTATTTACAGGCTTTACATTTTGAGTAAATAGTTGTTTAATTATTTACAGGCTTTACATATCAGTTGCTAGAATATTCCATTTTGAATATTCCTTGCATGCAGAAGGAATTCTTTCCTTGAGGATTGCGCAGTTACTTCTTCAGGTTTAGTGAGTTTGATGAGGCCAATTCACACATGTGACAGCATTGGACACCAAGAAAAACTGCGCAAGGAAATAGGAGGCTTAGAGGGCTTGAGGAGGACATATACTATGTCTATTCAGTCTGTGAGCTGTATTGTTTGAGAGCTGATTCTTTTTGTAACTTGAACAAGATTTCCACTTGTATGATAATACAGAAATTGGGGTTTTAGGCTGAGGCTTTCCCCGGGTTATTTCTTCTGTGTTATGTGTGATTGCTTTCTCATTCTCAGTTATATGTGTTCTCTTGATCTTGCTCAATTTGATTAAGCTTCTGCAAAGTGTTGTAGAAGTAGATCTTGTATTGTGTTTTAGTATATTTCATAATCTGTTGATCTACAGTGGGAATTTCTACACTAACACAGTTTTATATTAATTTACATTAATATTTTATTTTCTCTAAGTTTAGACTTAGGGACTCCGTTAAAAAGTATTAATTATTTTAACATCTCCTGAACTATTTAGAATCTACCCAAACCATTTCTGCGTATTGGAGATCTCATGTGCCTTAGCCTCTCCACCAATTTTCGTGGCTAGAGCACATCCAATGCTACCTCAAATCAACACTCCCTCTTAGCGAGGACTGTGCTCTAGTAGTACTCCTTACTGAGTATCACCCTGATCATATGGCATCGGTCCCTGTGCTGATGCTAAGCCTCCCTGCCCAACATCCTCTGCACTGTTGTATCTTGTACTGCTGCCCATGGCTCTGCATCTGTACAACAACTCCCTCTGCATCCGTGTTGTTGTTGGTCCTTTCTCCCAACACTGCATCCGCACTGCAACTCCCTCTGCATCCGTGCTGCTATCACTCCCATTTCTGCTTCTGAAACAAGTTCTTTACCATCCCCATCTTTGTCCTTCCAAGGGCCTTGGTGAGGATGTCTGCCACCTGTTCTCCTGTAGGAGTATAGCTCAACTGTACAACTCTTTGTTGGACATAGTCTCTGACAAAGTGACAACGGATATCAATATGATTTGACCTATCAGGAAACATTGGAATCTCAGAGAGTTTGATGCAACTCTGATTATTGCACATGATCCTGATCGCCTCCATATTCCTTCTGAATAGGTTCACAAGCAGTTCTCTAAGCCATATGACCTCACACCAAGCTGTGCTTGCTGCCATATATTCTGCCTCAGATGAGCTTAGAGCCACGAACTTCCGTTTCCTATTGCACCAGGAGGTCATTCCTGATCCAATGTTGAAACAGTACCCAGAGGTACTTTTCCGATCCACTGAACTTCCTGCCCAATTTGCATCAGTAAATCCACACAAACTGATATCCTTACCTTTGGTGTACAAGAGCCCATAATCGACTGTTCCCTATAAATACTTGAGAACGTGTTTGGCTGCTGCCCAGTGTGCCCTCTTTCGTTCCACCATGAACTAACTGAGGGTGTTGACAGCATAGCAAATGTCTGGCCTGGTATTGACCAGATACATCAGGGACCCTATGAGCTGCCTGTATAGGGTGGGATCGACATCCTTGTCTTCTGATGCATCAATCTTCTTCCAGTTGGTGATCATTGGCATAGCCATGGGTCTACAGTTCTCCATCCCGAATCTTTTCAAGATTTCTGTAGCATACCTCCCTTGCCCAAGGAAGATTTCTCCCTTCTACTGCCAGACTTCCAACCCTAGGAAGTAATGCATTTGTCCCAAATCCTTCGTATCAAATTCTGTGGCTAAATTCTTTTTGCAGTCCCCAATGACTCTGGATGATCCTATTAGAAAGAGATCATTCACATACAATACTAAGATTAGCGGCTCGTTCTCTACAACCACATAGTAGAGATTCGGATCCACGTCATTCTTGACAAATCCCATCTTCTGCAAATAGCCATCTATTCGACCATACCATACTCTCGATGTCTATTTCAGCCCATACAAAGTTTTCTTCAATCTACATACATGAGACTTCTTCTCATGAGTCTCAAAGCCCTCTGGTTGTTCAATGTATACCTCTTCTTCTATTACCTCATTCAGAAATGTTGTTTTGACATCCATCTGATGAATCTCCCATCCCATCTGAGCTACAAGAGATATCACAGTCCTAATAGATGTATACTTGGCTACCAGGGCGAAAGTCTCCTCATAATCAATTCCTTCCTTTTGAGCATACCCCTTAGCCACAAACCTGGCCTTGTATTTCTCAACGTTGTCGTCTGCAGCGTATTTGATCTTGTAGATCCATCTTGAACCTACCACTAATTTGTCTTGAGGCCTTGGCACCACCTCCCAGACATCGTTCACCATTATGGAGTTGTACTCCTCTACCATCGCATTTAGTCAAACCTGACGTTGAGCTGCCTCCTTGAAAATGGCAAGCTCTCCATCCTGAGCTACTAATGCCTGATATATATTTGGTTGTTTTCCTCCCTCTTATTGTTTCGTGGCGCACCGATGAAGTCCTCTGCATCTCGCAAAATCTGACGAAGTTCTCTGCTAGTTCTTCCTCTGATAGAAGGTGCTTCTGTTAGCTCCTCCTCCTCATCCTGAGAGTCCTCCTGCCCTAAGGAAGAATTCTTTACTTCTTTTGGTTGAAGAGGCTTAACCAGCGGCTCCTCTTTCGACTGCTCCTTGGAAGGCATCTCATGAGATCTTCTGAAAGCCCTATCCTCCATGAACTTTACATCTCGTCGAACTACTACCTTCCTGCTCCCTGGAAGATAGATTTTGTATGCCTTAGCGTTCTCGCTATATCCCACCAAATATCCTTTTTCTGCAATTTGATCCAGCTTCTTCCTCTTTTCTTCGGGTATGTGGCAATATGTTAAACTCCCAAATATCCTGAAATGACTGACTTCAAGTGTCTTCTCTGTGAAAACTTTCTCTGGAGTAATCTTTCCCAATGCCCAATGAGGAGTCTTGTTCTGAACATAGACTGCTGTGTTTCATGCTTCTGCCCACAGGAATTTTGGCATATCCTGATCATACATCATGGCCCTAGATGCTTTTAAAATAGTCCTGTTCTTTCTTTCTGCTACTCCATTCTGCTCTGAATTGTAGGGAGCTGTCCACTCTCTTCTGATTCCCTCCTTCGTGCAAAAATCAGAGAAGTCGTTATCGACATACTCTCCACCATTATCTGAGTGCAAAACTTTTATTTTCTTTCAAGTCAAATTCTCCACCAGAGCCTTGAACTCCTTGAATCAACATAAAATCTCGTCCTTGGTTTTTAGAAAATAAATCCAAGTTTTCCTTGAGTGGTCATCAATGAAGGTAAGCAAATACTTGGCACCACTGAGAGCTTTGACGAACATAGGTCCGCGGATATCTGAGTGTATCAATCCTAGTACACTTTTGGCCCTATGTTTGCTCCTAGGAAATGCTGCCTTGGCATACTTTCTTAGAGCGCATCCCCTGCATACATCATCTTGTTTCGCACTTGGATCCGGAACTCCTGTTACAGTGCTCTTGAGAATTCTCAGAGCTCCATGGTGCAAGTGACCCATTCTTCTGTGCCATAGTTCATTCAAGTCCTTGTCTCCATGACTACCTATTAGTGCCATTGGTGATTCTAGTTGTAATCTATACAACCTATTACTTTCGATCCCGATCTACACTTTCTTTTTCCAGCTCGGGTGTTTGACGTATACCTTCTCCTTGATGAAGTAGACGCCATAGCCCTTGCCTTGAAGTTGCGACATGGAAAGTAAGTTCATCTCCAATCCTGGTACATGCAACACATTTGTAGCACGGAACCGTTCTCCCGATTCTGTTTGAAAAACTATGGTACCCTTCCCTAATGGAGTACACTTTGGCTTGTTCCCCATGGTGATCTGAAAGTTTATCTTCTCTTCTCGATATTCTGAGAAACATTCCCTGATTCCCGCCATATGCCACGAAGCTCCACTGTCTATATACCACACTTCTGATGATGTAGAACTAGTCATACAAGCCACTTCTTCTTCCAGCCTAGAAGCCAACAGAGAAATCAAAGTCTCTTTCTCTTGTGCAATCTTCTAAAAATCTATGTGAGTCCCCTGATGTGGATGCCTCTGCATCATGGTCTCGATCCATAACTGATTTTCCCTTCCTGTCTCTAATTACTCGCTCTGATACCATGTGAAAATTCTATCATTGCAACAACTGATTTACTTTTCCTACTTATTCCTCAATAAGTTATTTATGAAATTACTTTAGTAAACATTAAAATAAATATTTTTGCAGATATCACACCGTAATACAGAAACAAATATATGCACAAGAATCAACACATTGACACAGATATTTTGGACAACAATCCCTGGAAAAAGTCAATGTGGGAAAACCGATGCAGCAAGGGAGGATTTTATTATTATGCAGGGGAAATATCTGAATACAAATCTAGGATGCTCATCTAGCAATCCTTTACAGAGAAAATATTGGTGGAAAATTTGAGTGAGTTTTACCTCACTTCACCTGGCAGAATTCTGGCTAATCTGGTACAAGACTGGCTAACCCCGACTATTTTTGTGTCAGCTTTCCTGGCAATTACAGCAGTTCCGACAGTTCCGGCTTCTGCCCTTTGTGTCAACTTTCTTGGCTGTTCTAGCAGTTCCCAGTAGTTCCGGCTGTTCCCGGCAGTTCCAGCTTCTGCCCTCTGCATCAGCTTTCCCAGCTGTTTCGGCAGTTCCCGGCAGTTCTGACTGTTCCTGGCAGTTCCCGCTTCTACCCTCTGCGACAGCTTTCCCGGCAGTTTCAACTTTTTCCTTCTTGACTGCTGACCAGACCACTGGTTCAATTTCTCAGCTAACCCTGCTCTAGAAATTGAACTAACTGGTTTCACTCAGTGTATTCTCCAAGTGATGCTCAAGCCTCCTCTTATATTTTTCTCGTTGACAGATCAACGGCCGAGATTAAGTCCCTAATCAATGGCTAAGATTAACTCTGGCTTGATCCATGACTTTTGGACCATTCTAACACAGTTTTATATTAATTCACATTAATATTTTATTTTCCCTAAGTTTAGACTTAGGGACTCCATTAAAAAATATTAATTATTTTAATATCTCCCAAACTGTTTAGAATCTGCCCAAACCCTTTCTGGGTATTGGACATCTCATGTGCCTAAGCCTCTCCACCAATTTTCGTGGCTAGAGCACATTCGATGCTACCTCAAATCAACACATCCTTCTCCATCGAAAACCTGAATGACTGTATCTCCTTCCGAAATCTGTGTCACTTGTTCAAGGTTTTAGATAAGAATGCGAGGATGTCACTGTATTTATCATCGAGATTTCAAAGTATGTCAAAGTTCAGTTCTCTTCCGCAGTTACACAGACTTGTTCGTGGTAGTTTTTGGTAGCATCAAAAGTACTCTAGCCTTGAAAATTGGTGGAGAGGCTAAGGCACATGAGTTCTACAGAACCCAGAAACCATTTGGTGAAATTCCACCCGGATTGTATTTTATTAAAATAATTAATATTTTTAATGGAGTTCCTAAGTCTAAACTTAGGGGAATTAAAATATTAATGGGTATTAATCAAAATATGGTTGAGAATGATCAAGAAGGTGGATCAAGTCATGTTTTAATCTTATCTGTTGATTAGATACTTAATCTCGGCTATTGAAGACTCAACAGGAAAAGTATAAAATGGAGTCTTGGGGTTCATTTGGAAATACACATAGAAAGAGAGAATTGATCTAGAGTTCGATTTCTGGGGCTAGGAAGCTGAGAAATTTGAACTAAGTGATCATTCAGCAGCAGAGGGGCTATGAGAATTCGAGAGAAGGAATTTCTGGAGAATACCGACAAAGAGGCGGAGAGAGCTTGCAGAGAGGTAGCGCAGTAGCCGAAAGAGCTGACGTTGTGCCAGTTTGGGCCCACGCAGCCTTGACGCAGAGCCAGCAAGGCCAGCGCAAAGCTAAAAAGCTTCCTGTCACGCAGAATCCAGAACTGCCGGGAACATCTGGAACTGTCAGAACAACCAGGATATCTGACGCAGAGGGCAGAAGGGTGACGCAAAGGTGACGCAGAGCCTAAAAGGCTGACGCAAGGCCAACATAGAAATAGTCGGGGTTAGCTAGTGTTGTGCCAGATTAGCTGGAATTTTGGCAAGAGAAGTGAGGTAAAATTCACTCAGAAATTTTCTGCCAATATTTTTCTCTGTAAAGGATTGCTAGATGAGCATCCTAGACTTGTATTTAGATATTTCTCGTGTATAATAATAAACCCTCAGAACTGCTGCACCATTTTCCCGCATTAGATTTTTCATAGGACTATTGTGTCCAAAAATAAGTGCCCTATGTATCTTGTTCTTTGCTCTGTTTTCTATTTCATGAGATCAAATATTTGATTAGTGTAGGTGTTAAGTTATGGTATGTTCTATGCTTATAACAGTTTACTTCTTTTCCTTATTATATTCCACAGATTAGCAATCACATGTACATAAAGTAAAGTGCAGATAGAACATTAAACGATCGACAGAAAACAAGCCAAGACAAGAGACACAAGATGTGGCGGCTAGCGAGGGACAAACCCCACAATGTGTGGGAAAACCCTTTGATCAAATCTTCTTTTATCTTCAATAATTCAGCAGAGATAAATAGTACAATAAATCTGATTCATATCAGCAGTAGCAAACCCTAGATCAACAGCATCATTAGTGGCTTCATCATCAAACTAGGGCAGACGATATCTCACAAACCGACCGTCGGATCAGCGTGATTCCACCACCAAAAGTTGCGGCTTTCAGAGGAGGTTCAGATGAACCTACAACGCAGTTCATATGAGGAGATCTTCTAGTCCACATAGGTCAAACTTTAGTTCTGCAGTTGTAGCTTCAGTTTCAGCAGCTTCCGACTTCAAACTAAGGCAGTCGATATCTTGCAAACCGTTCGTCGGATTGACTTGATTCCACCACCAAAAGTTGCGGCTTTCAGAGGAGGTTCAGATGAATCTACAACACAGTTCAGATGAGGAAATCTTCTAGTCCACGCAAGTCAATCTTTACTTCTGCAGTTGCAGTTTCAGTTTCGGCAGCTTCTAGCTTCAAACTAGGGCAGTTGATATCTTGCAAACCGTTCGTCAGATTGACTTGATTCCACCACCAAAAGTTGCGGCTTCCAGAGGAGGTTTAGATGAACCTACAACGCAGTTCAGATGAGGAGATCTTCTAGTCCACGCAGGTCAATCTTTACTTCTGCAGTTGCAGCTGCAGTTTTAGCAGCTTCCGGCTTCACATGTGTGAGGGAGAGACCCTTTTTTGCACAGTAGAGAGAGAGAGATGTGATGAGATGAGTGAGTCCAAATGAGGAAAAGTCCTCCTGTATTTATACACAATGTTGGTGTTTGAATAGATGCGACTATTGGACTTCTGAGCCTACATGAGTAAGTTGGCTTGATAATAATTCCATAATCAAAATAAATTCATATTTCCATGAATACTTATCGGAATCGGATGATCTTTATATCAATCCTACACCTCTCGACGAAAGAAATCTACTAAAAATATTATCAGCCATGAATAAGATGACCCACATGAATTTTTGCCCTAGTTGCCAATTTTAACACTCCCTCTCAACTAGGGAGAACTTCATCTGTAATCTGTCTATCAGTCGTTACTATTCATCCATCAAATGCACTGCCCTATACAGCCTATCCCTTGCCCTGCTCTGCTCTATTCTACCTATTCTGCTTTGTCTTGTTCTTCCCTGTACTGATCTGTATTGTTCTACTCTATTATGCGCTGCTTTGCGTTGTTCTATTCTGGTCTGCTTTTGTCCGAATTATGAAGAAGAAGAAATGATCAAGGATGTATCATACTGACTCAGTCAATCTCAGAGTATGTACCACTGGTCCCAGACCAGTCTCAACCAACCCGAAGTCAGCGTCATAGTGAGTACAACTCCACTAGTCCTAGACCAGTATCATCCTCCACTGACTCAAAGTCAGTCTCAGAGTGCGTACCGCTGGTCTCAGACCAGTCTCAACCGACCCGAAGTAAGCTTCATAGTAGGTACCACTCCTACCACTAGTCCTAGACCAATATCGTAGTCTCAGAGAGTGTACCACTGGTCCCAAACCAGTCTCAACTGACCCGAAGTCGGCGTCATAGTATGTACCACTCTCACTGGTCCCAGACCAGTACTGCACTGACACAAAGTCAGTCTCAGAGTATGTACCACTGGTTCCAGACCAGTCTCAACCGACTCGAAGTCAGTTTCATAGTATGGTACAACTCCTACCACTAGTCCCAGACCAGTATCATTGATCCCAGATCAATGGAGGTCATCCTAGCATAGGGAGTACGGTAGATACAACGATGCGTCCATCGGTACTACTGTGGTCCCTAACTTCATTTCCTTGCTCATTGATCAGATGAGAGGTACTTCCCATGAGTCCCAGACTTCATGGGTAGGATGCCTTGACAAGAGAACTAATCAATCCTGTCCTCACAGGAGAACACATCAATCCTGCTACAATCGCCATGGAGAACACATCAATCCAGGCTGCCATGGAGAACACATCAATCCAGGTCTCACAGGAGAACACATCAATCCTGCTACAATCTCCATGGAGAACACATCAATCCAGGCCTCACAAGAGAACTAATCATCCTGCTACACAGGAGAGCGAATCATCCTGTTCCACAAGAGAGCGAATCATCTTGTCCCACAAGAGACCAAATCATCTTGTTCCAGTGTGCACCACCAGGGGAGGGTGAGTCACCCTGTGGTCGTATGTTGCTCCAGTAAGAACTGCAAGCCCTCAGAGCTCCCAGAGCTCAATGTATGCAACATGCAGGACCCTTGTACAAGGGTTTCTTGACGACTCCAAGTCGTTTGGGAAAATCACAGATTAGATCTTTCCTTGGGGCTTTGACAAGGTGTATAGACCTGTACATCATCTTAATGCAATGGAGCCTCCTTGCTCATCGACTTACCATATCCCAGATGATGTCTATCTGCTGGAGCAATCGACGAATACGGGATTCCTCAATAATCGAATCCCACCTCTAGTTTTTACAGAGAATCACAGTGGTATGTGTTCAAACAGTTCACTGTTCCCCAACTAGGAAGCTTCATACGAGATCATACTCATAGATATGTATCCAGCCTCAGTGGTGCTTATGGCAACCGACTTCTGCTTCCTGCTCATCCATTATATCGAAGCAGAATCCAAAGAGAAATAGCACTAAAAAGTGCTCCAGTGATCCTCCACACTACCTGCCCAATCAGCATCAGTATATCCAAGTAGTCTCACATCTCCGGCAATGTATCTTAACCCATTAGTAATTGTGCCACGAAGATATCTCAGAAGATTCTTGGCATCAATCCAATGAGGCTCAACCAAATATGAGCTCACAATGCTAACTACAAAACATATGTTCGGATGGAGGTTCACCAAGAACATCAATGCGAATGAGTTTATGAAACACAGAGGCATTTCCCAAATATGGTCTGACATCACTACCATATAACTTCTAAAAGTTAAGATCCTCGAGGTAGTCATAGGCTTGCAGTCGATCATACCGAATCTTTCCAATATATTTACTACATATTTTCCTTGAGATAGGAAAATTTCCCTTGGCTTCTGCTACACTTCAAGTCCTAGGAAATAGTGCATCGGTCCTAGCTCCTTCATTTCAAATTCAGAAGCCAATTCCCTCTTACATTTGTGAATGAGAGGGTATGCACCTTGTTAGTGTCGGTCTTGAAAGCCCTCCATCAGCGATCAAAGCTCTTTGCATTTGCATTCGTAGGTGTCTCATCAGTGTCAAATTTTGCATCCCGTTAGGCATGCCATAACCCTGATGGAGGAGCTGGTCTATTTATACCCCTCTTGGCTTTGCTGGATCAGGTCATATCAGTCATTAAGCTTTTTCAAGATTGTCTTGTTTTGTCTTGAGGTCAAAGTCCTAGGTCTAGGGTTTTGGTCATTTATCTCTGCAAGGTCATGTCTTTGAAAATCCATGAGTACTCAGCAAGCCAGAGGGAGGTTTGCAAACGTGTTTCTTCGATATTTTTATCTTGTACAGTGAATTTTCACCTTGGATTTAAAAACTCTGTTTTTAAAGCCAAGGTCATTTTCCGAGTTTTTGTAAATAAGTGATGAAATTTGAAAAGTCTTCAGCGGACAAAGTGCAACCCTGGTCCCCTTGCCAAGGTCCCTCAGATGATCTACCTGCAAAAAGAATCAAGTCAAAGCACTCAATGAGTCAAATTCAGGATAAAGGAAACCAAAAGTCAGTGTTATAAAAGTGTCAAAGATAAACTTTAGAAAGTGGGTTTATGAATGAATTTTTTTTAAATGAAACTTATAAAAGCCCAAATTCCCTCCTTTCACTCTCATTGTGCATCCTAACGCTTGCAAGAGAGGTTTGAGAGAGTGATTGAGAGAAAGGAGCAAAGACAGAGCGATTTCGGGCAGTAGAGAGGGGCGCGACCCGTCGAGCTAGGTGCGCGACCTGTTGGGTGCGCGCGACCCGTTGAGCCAGGTGCGCGACCTGTTGGGTGCGCGTGACCCGTCGAGCCAGGTGCGCGACCTGTTGGGTGCGCGCGACCCGTCGAGCCAGGTGCGCGACCTGTTGGGTGCGCGCGACCCGTCAGAGGGTCTCCCACAGTTCAGAAAAACAACGGGCGCGACCCGTTGGGCGTGGTGCGCGACCCGTTGGACTGTTTTGCTGCAAACTCCAAACAAATTCCCTCAAACGCCCTCCAAGCTATCAAATTGTTCGAGGTAGGTGCTCTAAACATGGAATGGTTGCTGGTTATGAATGGTGGATGTCATGAACATGTTAAAATGATCAAAATTTTGCAAGTGAAACTCCTTTATATGGCTGCAATGTTAATGAGCAAACTGTGCTAGGGTTTGTGTTGTTTCAAGTTATTTTTCCCTTTGATTTGTTTCCCTCCTTTCCCTTTCACTCACACTTATATGTTCATCTCTTTTCCCATATTATTTTACAAATGAAATGCAAATCTTTCCCCATCCCTAATCACTAAAATGAAAATCCTATCCCTCTCCCAAAGCATCAAAAAACAAAATTCAAAACCCTAGTTCTCCTCCACCATATGCATGTGTAAATAACAAAAAATGTTGGTAAATATGTCAGCATGTTTTGTGCATGGTTTCCCTATTTCCCCTATTAATACATGTATGCATATTCCCATGTTCACTTTCATATATGTTTTTTCCCATATGCAATGATCTTTGCAAATGATTTCCCAATTATAAATATGTATTCCTATATGCATAATGATTTGCAACATTTCCCTTAAAAATTCCCTGTTATATTTATATATTCCCATTCCTTGTTAAAAGATCCCTCCCCTAACATTTCCCTCATGTCTTTTTCCCCTTGAAACAACATAGAGTTCAGCACTTTTTGCAGGCAGAGACAGCAGTTCAGTTTGTCCACTTTGCTCCTAAACCATGTCGGAAACCGAAACTTATGAGCAAAGTGATGACCATTCATCATCTACAGAGGTTGAGGTACAGAGAAGGCCTCGTAGGGGTGGTAAGGGTGGACATCATAAGCGAGAGGAGCCCACCTCTTTGGCAGAATTACAGGCTTGTCCTATGGCAGTCACTTGTTTTCAGTACATGTCTTGTTATCAGTTTTGTGAGAGGATCTCCCGGATTCAACATCACAGAGAGTTGGCCCGCCTCTTTGTTTTACATTTGCATGATGGACATGTCAATCTAGCAGGGGTAGATTTTACATTGACACCCGAGGTGATCTCACATGCTACAGGGATACCGAATGTTGGTGAGGTGTGGCCTAAGCGCAAGTTGCTAGATACTATTCACTTTGAGCCTTATGTCCGGCCACCATTCTTGAGACATTTAGCGGGTGTTTTTCCATTCAGATTTCTCCGGAGCGAGTATGCTCCCATCATGAGGCTTATTATGCACTATTTTACCTGTGAGGGCAGATTTTCACAGGTGTACTCATATCACATTCGCCTCTTGATGCACTTCACCCGACTGAGGATGATGAACATCCCGATTTTCTTCTTTCAGAACATTCAGAAGATGGTGCCCATGTTGCAGAGGAAGACCCCGGCCCAGCAGTACAGGAGCTTATGTCATTATGGTTTGATTCAGCTCATAGTCTTGCATCAGTTGACACAGCAGGGTATCTCATGGGAGGAGTTTATCTCTCGTGAGTTTTTCACAGTGCCACCCCAGCCACATCATGAGGTCATTCACGAGGAGGGAGGACCATCTCAGCAGCCTGATATTTCGGTCACCCGACATGTCAGCTCCACACCTCTGGTCACCTATCAGAAAGGCCCAAGGGCCTTATTTGTAGCAGCCAGGCGAGTATTATCTCCACAGTAGGTGGAAGGGGTCTCGCCTTCATCATCAGCTCAGCGAGTGTTATCTCCACATCAGGTGGAAGGGGCCTCGCTCTCTTCATCAGCACAGGTAGCACAGAGGGGCAAACAACCTATGATTCATGAGGGTCCATCAGGAGTCCCAGACACCGAGGTCATTGATCTTAAGGCCAGTTCTCCTAGCCGAGAGGCAAAGGAGATCATTCAGCATCTGAGAGCTGAAAATGATGCTTTGCAGAGGAGACTTGAGGGTGCCCAATGGACTATCACTTACCTGGAGCAGCGGAACAAACAGCTGGAGGAGGAGAAAGCACTTGATGAGCTATGGAGGATTCGTAGTGACCGAGTCTTGAACCGAAGAAGACCCGGTGATCCATTGCCTGTAGACCGAGAGTCAATGCTCATCCAAGTGAATGCATACTTAGAGAGGCTGTTGGCTAAGGCCAACCAAGAGAAAAAGCTGCTGAGAAATATGAAAAATCATTCTTGGGCAAGGATGCATGTATGCAAAGCCAAAATGAAAGTTTTTCAAAGGAGGTTGACCGAGGCCCAAAAACAGAGAAAGAAGCCAAATCCCCTTCGTATCTTGGCTGAGGCTTCACTCAAGGATCATGGCACTCATTAGCCTAGCCACAGCTCAAATCCCAAAAAAGTTCTGAAAGTTTTGGGTAATTTTGGCAATTTTTGGAAATTTACAGGTTTTGGCTCCTCAACGGGTCTCACCCCCGGTGAGACCCTTTGTCATGGCAGCTCCTTTTTACAAAAACTCAGCATTTCTAGATTTGTCATGCAAAGTTACATATGCCTATGGATGGACTTGAGTTTTTATGGAGTTTTGGGCCTCCAAAAGGTCAAAATACATGCAAAATTTGACTTTCTGCCCCTTTTTTGAGTTGCAGAAACCAGTCTTGGGAGAATTAAGTTTTGACAGGGCAAATGACCTCCAAATCCAAAAATTCCAGTTGGGTTGGAAAGTAGACTCACAGACCTTTCCAACGAGCTATCCTGCACCCAATTCTGACACCTGCAAGTGCCTCAAACAGAGCTCCAAATGTGCGCGACCCGTCAGGCAAACTTTGCCAGATTTCACTGTAACAGCTCGGAAAAGCACAGTTTGACTTGGTTTGACTTTTTGAGGTTAATGATGGTCCTCTTTGATGTAATTGTGACACTTTTTAGACACTTTTACCCTTTTGTAACTCTTCTAGAAGATTTATTCATGTAAAGGGTAAAAATTGAATGTATGAACTGGTTTCCAAGTTTATAGAGGCAAGTTGTTTTGACTGCCTATTTTGTAGTGCTTAGTTTAGAGGTGGTTGAAACAGCTCCTAGGATAGTGAGCTCGACCCATGGAGGCAGGGAAAGAGGTTAGATCATCTACATTATGTACTTTCTTGCTCATTTTCATGGTTGGACTCTTGAGGGAGAAGCTATCATTGTATATTTTCACTGTATCTCTGCAATTTTTGGCTAAGGAAGACCAGGGTTTTGCAGTCATCTTTGGGATTCTTGTGGACTCATGTGTTGATGGTGTGTTTTCTCAATGTTCTTGTAAGCTTTGTTATGTGATTCATTTCCTTTCTTTACTGCTGCACATTAAACAAATGAAGTGTTAAAGTATGAATTCATGCTAGCCATGCTCTGCTTTTAAATTTGTTTAATTTCAATGTTTTCTATTGTCTAAAGGGAATTCCAAGTCATTGTTTGCTCTCTTTAGCTCCTCATCTTTCATTCCTGATCATCCATCTCAATCAAAGGCATTAATACAGTCTCCTACCTCGCCCCAAGGAACCCCCTGCAGAAACTGTGTCAAATCCCCGCACCCAAAATTGCAATTCCTCAAACTGCCACCAAAAACCCAAAAAACCCCAAATCAACCTTTTAAATTAGTTTACTAGCCTAATATCAGTGTTACCTTGTTGGTCATCTCATCCCATTGAAGATCTGCCGAGATTGACAGGAGAGAGCCTTCTCCTGCCCCGTAGGGCTAGCTACGAGGCTAAATGGTTTGATGTAGCCTTGAGGCTTACCTTTCTCAGCTGAGGTGAAATTTCAAGCGCTAACACACCTGTTAGAAAGTGGTCATCCACATACAACACCAATATGAGAGGCTTGTTATTTTCAACGTTAAAGTAAAGGTTAGGATCGACTTCACTCCTAGTGAATCCCAGCTTCATCAAGTAGCTATCGATCGTCTCATACCATGCTCGGGGTGCTTGCTTCAGCCCATAGAGAGCCTTCTTCAACCTGCATACATGAGATTTTCAATCATAAATCTCAAATCCTTCGGGTTGCTCCACATAGACCTCTTCTTTGATCGAACCGTGCAAGAACGTGGTCTTGACATCCATCTGATGTAGGTTCCATCCTTGTGAGGCCGCAAGGGCTATGATCGAGCAGATGGTCATATATCTGGCAATAAGTGCAAATATCTCATCATAGTCTATACCTTCCTTCTGGGAGAAACCACGAGCAACAAAATGAGCCTTATATTATTCCGTATTTCCATCTGCTGCAGCTTTATCTTGTAAAGTCATTTTGAGGTAACAATTGTCATGTCCTAGGGTCTGGGAACTACTTCCCAGACATCATTCTCCATAATGGTCATAGCATCCTTCCATACTTGATGCTTGACGACATCTGAGAATGATGAAGGCTCATTTTGTATGATTGTGCTCATACTGGTCAGGTATCCCTGATACCTGTTGGGTTTCTTACTTTCATGGAAGGTTCCTCGGGGTGCAGCATTTCCTTCAGCATCATCAAGTAGCCCCCTAAGCCATGAAGGCCTCTTCCTGGAAGAGGAAGGCTCAGGTGGATAAATAGGATCCATCGGTTCTTCCACATCAGGCATTGTTACATCATCTACCCATAGAGACAGCTTCCACAATTGTACGGTGCCACACCATTCTGCTCTGGAGTATGTGCTGTAGTAGTCTCACTCTTAATGCCAGCCTCAGATATGCCTGAGTGAACCAACTGTAATATATCGGAGGTCTTGCTTAGGCTTGAGGGGAATGGTCCCCTTTTGAGCTTTCCTTTGGCACATCCTGAACATACACCTTCATTTTCTACTCGGAATTCGGGCATCCCTGTTACCATATGTCTTACATCAGGCAGATCTTTGTAATGAAGGTGGGCAAACCTCCAATGCCAAAGTTCGGACTGAAGAGATGTGTCATAAGACATGACACCTAGTGGAATTCCATCGACTTGATATAATGAATCAACACGAAACCCAAGAGTAAAGGCATCTTTAACATTATTTTTCCATATACGTACCTTGTCATTGTTGAAGGTTACCTTGTAGCCTTTGTCTACCATTGTCGAGATGGACACCAGGTTCTTTTTGAGGTCAGGTGCATTTAATACATGCTGGAATTTCTCGCCTTCTTGAATGGTTGTCCTCTTCCTTGATTCCCAGCTCTCCTCTTACCTTTGCTATTAAATTTTTCATTCCTTTGATTGTTGTGAGAGGGATCTTGATCATCGTCTCGGTGAGAGTCTTTTCTATCAGGGCATTCCCTTGCATACTGACCAGCTTTATTGTAAATGTAACATCGTCCTTTTCTTCCACCCTTAGGTCCAACTTTTATTTTCGATTTAAACCCGGAATTATTTATTTTCTTAGCATGAGAAGAAAAGGCAGCAGGAGGACCTTTAGGTATGGGCATTTCTTTCTCTTCTACCCTTGTTTCTTCCTGAATGCATCGAGCCATTAATTCCTCGAAACTAGGAATTACATTATTGTTCAAAAGAGTAGTCCTGAACATGTACCATTCGGATGGTAATCCTCCAAGATTCGTGAGTGCCATTTCTCTATTAGTAATAGTCTCCCCAATAGATAGGAGATCATTCTTGAACTCGGTGATTCTTAAGAAGTATGCTTGCATACTCTCATCTTTACCCTTATGAATTTCCTTCAACTTATTTCTAAGAAACAAAACTTGATTTGCATCATTAACTTTAAATAAACTCACCAGTCTATCGTATATTTCCTTGGCGGTGTGTAGTTCAGAGATGTAGGCCACCAAGTGCTTGTCGATAGAGTCCCAGATGAACTTCTTCGCTTTAATTTCTCCGTTCTTCCATTTGTTCCTGGCAACAGTTGGTGCATTTGATGGAGGCTCAACAATATTGCCTCTCACATGATCCAACATTCCTTGATCCTCAAGGGTTAGATCGATAGACATCTTCCATCTATGATAGTCAGCTTTCTCACGGAGATTTTCTTCGGCAGGAAAGAGTGTTGAGGACCCCATCGTTCTTTTAGGATAGCCTTGCCAATCTTCTCTTCGGTGATTGCTCTTGCTCTTGCTCGGACTTTGTCTTCACCTCACCTCTGATACCATGTTAAGTTATGGTATGTTCTATGCTTATAACAGTTTACTTCTTTTCCTTATTATATTCCACAGATTAGCAATCACATGTACATAAAATAAAGTGCAGATAGAACATTAAATGATCGACAGAAAACAAGCCAAGACAAGAGACACAAGATGTGGCGGCTAGCCAGGGACAAACCCCACAATGTGGAGAAACCCTTTGATCAAATCTTCTTTTATCTTCAATAATTCAGAAGAGATAAATAGTACAATAAATCTGATTCATATCAGTAGTAGCGAACCCTAGATCAACAACATCATTAGCGCTACATCATGAAACTAGGGTAGACGATATCTCACAAACCGACCGTCGGATCGGCTTGATTCCACCACCAAAAGTTGTGGCTTTCAGAAGAGGTTCAGATGAAACTACAACGTAGTTCATATAAGGAGATCTTCTAGTCCACGTAGGTCAAACTTTAGTTCTGTAGTTGCAGCTTCAGTTTTGGTAGCTTCTGGCTTCAAACTAGGGCAGTCGATATCTTGCAAACTATCTGTCGGATTGACTTGATTCCACCACCAAAAGTTGCAGCTTTCAGAGGAGGTTCAGATGAACCTACAACACAGTTCAGATGAGGATATCTTCTAGTCCATGCAGGTCAATCTTTACTTCTGCAGTTGCAGTTTCAGTTTCGACAGCTTCTAGCTTCAAACTAGGGCAATTGATATCTTGCAAACCGTCGGTCGGATTGACTTGATTCCACCACCAAAAGTTGCAGCTTCCAGAGGAGGTTCAGATGAACCTACAGCGAAGTTCAGATGAGGAGATATTCTATTCCACGTAGGTCAATCTTTACTTCTGCAGTTGCACCTTCAGTTTCAGCAGCTTCCGGCTTCACATGTGCGAGGGAGAGACCCTTTTCTGCGCAGTAGAGAGAGAGAGATGTGATGAGATGAGTGAGTCCAAATGAGGAAAAGTCCTCCAGTATTTATACACAACGTTGGTGTTTGAATAGATGCCACTGTTGGGCTTCTGAGCCTACATGAGTTGTAGGTTGGCTTGATAATAATTCCATAATCAAAATAAATTCATATCTCCATGAATACTTATCGGAATCTGATGATATTTATATCAATCCTACACCTCTCGATGAGAGGAATCTAATAAAAATATTATCAACCATGAATAAGATGACCCACATGAAGTTTTGCCCTAGTTGCCAATTTTAATAGTAGGCTACAAAAGTAATTTGCTTCAGTATTCAAAAGAATAACTTGATGATTGTAGTTTAAAATCAAGTAGGTGAAGTAGATTCAGATTTGCTGCAGTAGGGGTTCCTTTAGTGTAGGAATTTTCACATGGTATCAGAGCATTGACTTTGAAACAGGAAGAGCAGATTCGGTGTTGATCAGTGAGACCGAAAATTGCACTTGGCAGCAATTCGAATCCCCTTGAAGGGATTGTGCAGTCCTTGCCAGGAAGCAGATCCGAGGAAATCTCTCTCTGAGTGAGACGAAAGAGAAGTACGATTTCCAGTTCATGAGTTTGCAGAAGCAGAGGGAGTGACGTAGAGCCTCAGCGCAGTGCTTGAAGGGTGTAGCTTTTGCCAGGGTATAAATCCATTGGAAAAGAATGAAGACACGTAGAAGGGGAATTTTCTCCTCAGAGAACTTTCCGCTAGAAAGTTTGAATTTCTCACTTGCTGAGCCGCTGAGCAGTGCTAAGTAGCGACTAAAGGATTTAGTTTGAAAGTTGGGTGAGATGGCATCGCGTGGGCTTAGAGATCAGCACAGGTTGAAAGGAGCTTCCAACTATGTCATATGGAAGACCAGAATCTTAGTTATTCTAGAGGAATATGATCTCGAGGCCTACATCAAAAGTGTTGTAGTTTTTCCTGTTGACAACAATCAAAAGAAGAAGTACAAGGCTGAGTAGGGGAAGGCAAAGAGGCTCATTCTCAATGGAGTTCGAAATCATGTGGTCTCACACTTGTAGGGCAAGGATACAACCCGAGAGATGTGGGAAGCCTTGTCTTCTCTGTATGAAAGCTCTTCTGAACAGCAGAAGATGTATTTGGAGCAGAAGCTGCAGCGAACATTGATGCAGAAAGGGGAAGGGATGAACCTCTATCTTCAGCGTCTTCAGGACACTAGAGACCAGCTTGTTGTAGTGGGTTCCACTCCTTAGCCAACCGCGATGGTGAGGATAGCCCTGAATGGAGTCTCGGATGAATAGCAAGTTTTCGTCCAAAGCATATTAGGCCGAGAAAAACTACCTTCATGGGAGGAGATGTGGGTGGCTCTTCAACAAGAGGAGTTAAGGAGGGACCTAGTTTAGGTCAACATCAGTGGCAATAGTGGGATTGGCACAAAGACAAAGGAGGAGGAGGAGAACGCAGCTCTAGCAATGAAGGGACAGCAGAAACCGAAGCGAAAGAAGGACATTTCGAAGGTGAAATGTTTCAGTTGTGGTGAGATGGGCCACTATGCATCCCAGTGTCCTTTGAAGAAAAGGATAAGG
This sequence comes from Pinus tabuliformis, assembly GCA_031772625.1. NCBI lineage: Eukaryota > Viridiplantae > Streptophyta > Pinopsida > Pinales > Pinaceae > Pinus > Pinus tabuliformis. The sequence continues at coordinate 233,436,764 of CM062805.1, forward strand.
ATGAGAAACATCATCCTAAGGCTGCTTCAACAAAGATTGACGAGGATGATTTTGCCATGAATGCCCACCCATCTCCAGGAGGGAGATGGGGCAATATTGAGTTGTAGTCGGGAGGACTACATGTGGGCAGGATCCTTGAGGAGTCCACCTCTTCGATCAATTCGTTGCTATGAGAGCCCTAGATTCAGCAGTAGCGAGATGGACTTAGTGTTAGATGATGCAGTAGAGTGTTTTGAGGACAGATGCAGTGGCTTGGGACCAGAGACTGATCAACGGAAAGCAAGGCTGGCAGCAGTGCAGTTAGCACAATGCAGGAGTCAGCAACAGCGCAGAAGATTCATAGGATCATAATCAACAACAGTCAGATTCCAACATTCATTGTATTATGTTGAACACAATTAAGTTCAAATAATTTTGGATGTTTTTCAATTTCTTCTTTCAGCAACTGAGTTGCAGTACGGATGCAGTGTTAGCAGCATAGCAGATGCAGCGTTTGAGAGGGAGCTGTAGTACAAATGCAACAGTGGCAGTGGCAGTGTCATTGGCAGCAGTGTAGTAGCAGCAGCAACACAATGTTGGTGGCAGTAGCAGTGTAGTAGTAGCAACAGCACAGTGTTGGTGGCAGCAGCAGTGTAGAAAGGAGGTGCTCCAGAAATAGAGCAGCATGCAGGTGGACATTGTTGCTAGAGCACTTTCCTCGCTAAGATGGAGTGTTAATTTTTGGTAGCATCGAAAGTGATCTAGCATTGAAAATTGGTAGAAAGGCTAAGGCACGAGTTCTAAAGAACCCAGAAACCGTTTGGTGAAATTCCACCCGGATTGTATTTTATTAAAATAATTAATATTTTTAATGGAGTTCCTAAGTCTAAACTTAGGGAAATTAAAATATTAATGGGTATTAATCAAAATATGGGTGAGAATGATCTAGAAGGTGGATCAAGTCATGTTTTAATCTTAGTTGTTGATTAGAGACTTAACCTCAGTCGTTGAAGACTCAACGGGAAGAATATAAAATGGAGGCTTGGGGTTCATTTGAAAACATACACGGAGAGAGAGAATAGATCTAGAGTTCAATTTCAGGGGCTAGGAAACTGAGAAATTCGAACTAAGTGATCATTCAGCAGCAGAGGGGCAGTGAGAATCTGGGAGAAGGACTTTCCGGAGAATACTGACAGAGAGGTGGAGAGAGCTTGCAGAGAGGCAACGCAGTATCCGAGAAAGGTGGATGCTAGGCCAGTCTGGGCCCATGTAGTCCCTACGCAGAGCTAGAAGGGTCAATGTAGAGCCAGAAAGCTACCTTTCATGCAGCATCCAGAACTGCCGGAACAACTGGGAGAGCTGACGCAAAAGGCAAAAGAGGTGACATAGGGTTGACGTATAGCCTGAAAGGCTGATGCAGGGCCTACACAGAAATAGTCGGGGTTAGCCAGTCTTGTGCTGGATCAGCCGGAATTCTGCCGGGTGAAGTGAGGTAAAACTCACTCAGATTTTCTGCCAACATTTTTCTCTATAAAGGATTGCTAGATGAGCATCCTAGATTTGTATTCAGATATTTCTCCTGCATAATAATAAACCCTCAGAATTGCTGCACCGGTTTTCTCGCATTGGGTTTTTCCGGGGACTATTGTGTCCAAAAATAAGTGTGTCCTATGTATCTTGTTCTTTGCTCTGTTTTCTGTTTCATGAAATCAAATATTTAATTAGTGTAGGTTGCAGAAGTAATTTGCTTCAGTATTCAGAAGAATAACTTGATGAATGTAATTTAAAATCAAGTACAAGAAGTAGATTCAGATTTGCTATAATAGGGGTTCCTTCAGTGTAGATATTTTCACAGTCCGAAATTCTTAGCTTCTGTGGTGACCCTAGCAGGGTATTTATAGTTGTTATGTCTCTGTAAAAAAGACGACATATCACCTTGAATTGTTGTGTCTCCACATATGAGCCGACGTGTCATATAAATATATTTTGAGGCCGACTTAACTGATCTCTTCATCGTTTTGTTTGCAGGCTTCTTCTTTGAAGGATGGTGCTTGTCTTGGAGGATTGCTTGACACTAGGTTGACTCATGTTCATTACATAAATGCTCAAGAAGAGCTCTTCAATATAATTTTGACTCTTTGACTTTCCTAGACCTATAGAATGAGCAAGAAACTCATTCATATAATTTATAAAAATAATAATTCTTTTTCTTGACAAGTACAAAGATCAAAATTAGATTGACAAATGCGAACCTAGTTACCCTTTTCTTCAATGCTCCCTCTTAATTAGGGAGGTATTTACAATGTTACTTGGTTATTCTCAATCTGAAGAATTTCTCATAAGAAGAATCGGATTGGTAATCCCATCTGTATAGCATCATATCAATCAACATTGTCATAATGCAAGGCCTTGACTAACAGCTCCATCTCTCCATGGGACCATGAGCTACAATGCTAGTGAGACCAATGATTTATAGACAACTCCATCATTGTCTCTCAAGGTACATACCCACCCGGGTGTTCACTGAATATGACCTTCTAGGACTATTCTTATCTTGGGTTCCTAGCCCTCAAAGAATATCGGTCCTCTTGCCTACTCTTATCTTGGATGCCCTACACATCCTCAAAGAGTATCGGATGCTAGATGATTACCCAATCCTCCCATTCTTTCTTCTCAAGTGAAGACAAGAATGTTGTGTCTATCATGTGTCTACATTTCCATTCATGGTCTTCATCTAGACTTACGGTTGTTAGTCTTGGTCTAGTGCATGACACATGAAATGGAAAAACACAATTGTCACTCCTTTGTAATCAGGGGTGATCTAATTCAAACTCCCTCTTGATCAGGGACCTGTCAGAGCTCCCTCTTAGCTAGGGACTCTTTTATACATCAACAACTTCTTCATGGTTTCTTCAACTGCTTGATCAACTTCTCTCCTTGATGTCATGAAATTTAGTTGAGATTCTTCCTTGTAGGGCAACAACCATCGATCACTTTCCTTCTTATTCCGTCATGTCATTCCTTTATTCATGGAAAGTGGCCTTCTTGGCATACATTTGGAACTTTTTTCATATGGCTACTTCTTTTCTCTCCATGCTTCTTTCAAGAATTTCCATCCACCACATGAATGCTAGTTGTACTTGTACTTACAACTTTTGTGTCAGTAGCCCTGCATGAATTCATCCAGATATTATTCAAGAAATCAAAACATTAAATCAAATTGTACCTTTCGAGATGGCTCTTCATCATGACATCTTCCTGTAGGTATCAGCATCTTGCATACATGTTGACACATCTCCCAAAGATATCTATTGTCAAGGGTCTTCATCTTTTTCAGATTTTCATCAAAGTCTTCATATCTTTCCAAGAGATTTCCTAGTCAAATCTTCTTGGTCTTTTGGATGTTGATTTCCTTCATCATGGTTGCATATCTCATGATCTCTTCCTTCCTCACACATTCCATTTCCAGGAGCTTTCAATCAGAGTTTCTTAGTCAACTACCTCATACCTCATATGAGGACATTTTATGTTGATTTCATCTAGTGTGACTTGTGCCTTCTCGCATTCTTTCAAAGGAGATCTCTTGATCATGCTTCTCAAGATAGAAGTAATGATTCATGTTACCTGCAACCATCTGACATGACATTATAATATACAAGCATACATACCTCATTTTACCTTTACGTCATCTAGGCTTCTTCCAGTAGCTCCATTGATTGAAAAGATCTTCAATCCCTTGATCTGCTTCATGTAATCACACCATTATCCCATGAATTCCATAAGTTGGAGTTCCTGATTAAACACTTGCTCCCTTTCTAGATCAGTGAACCGTCCGATGAGGATTCCTTCAGAGAATCTTGAAGATCTTGCATATCTCTATCTGGCAGATGTTTCCTTTTTGCCTTAATGTATGATGAGCCTTGTCCTGGATGACATCTTTCTTTCCTTCAATGTTCAACGAGATTCCCAAGAGCTATATCCTTCATGTTTGACTACCATGGATTTTGTCCCTTTTGTCATTCATGATATCCATGGTGATGTCACAAGTTGTTGCTTCTAATGCTTTCATGATGCCATGATGCATCTTATTATCATTGTCATATCTTATAACACAAGATATAGGAGCTTATGATAGGATCCTTTTGTAAGGGATACTATCTTACTCATAGGAGAGGTTATATACTCCCTCTTTCCTTGGCCCTTTTCTTTAGCTTCCTCCATCATTCAATGACATGAACTTCCAAAATCTTTCTATAGCATTGAATCTTAACTATACTTATTTTTGTCTTTGCTTGAGGACCAACCTTGCCTATCTTTTTTGCACATGGTTGGATTCTTTCATCCTTTAATACTATAGACTGCAACTTGTCTTTCTCTATCTTCTCTATCTAGCATAGAGACCACAAATTGGTGGGTGAGGTAACCTGTTTTGTTCATTGATATTTGTTACCTTGCTCATCAATGATGACTTCCTTCTTATCATCTTTCCTAGATCTTCATGAAGTTACTCCTTCATTCTTTGATATCTTTACTATTGTGTAGGTCTAACTGATGTGACCTTCTTTACCTTAATTTCCGAGAGAATATCTAGCATCTCATATATCTTTCTTTATGTCTCCTCTTGTGCTATTTAGGTATGAGAGTACTTTTGAGTGATATGATATGAATCCTATGAAAATCTTGATGCATTCAAACAATGATTGACCTTCATAGACCTTTTCATAGATATCAATGATTTCTCTTTTCTATGAGGATTATGACAATCCTCCTTATTCTATGAAAGGACTTTCGATTATCTAACCGCTTTATAAATCCCCTTGCAATCATGAAATCAATTAACCAAATCTGATTATAAAATTGAAAGATACTTACTTGGTGTGTGAAGAGGACATCTTCACCTTCATGCTTCTTTTGCTTGAGTTGCCCATCATTAGTATCCTTTCATCATGACTTCCTTGGAGACCTTCTAGCACCATGACATTAGTGGTCTTGACATCACCAAAATTGCTTCATGACCTTCCCAATTCATCTTTAAGGTATTTTTGACTTCAACATATTGTTTACATGCTACTGATACTATGTTCTAATTCGAGCACCATGCTATTGAGATCATAATCATAGACATAATTCAAAACTGTGACAAGTATATTGATATGGCACGACACAATGATGTCTATGTGCATTGTGTAGAGAGGCAATGTATTGAGAGCCCAAACTTGTCAATGAATAACATAACTAAACTATGTGTGGTGTTCACCACTAGGATAACACCTGATGATTGAAAGACTCCATGCCCAAGGATGATCCAAAAGACATTTGTACCATTAGATATGACCAATCAACAAAGATTTTTAACTCTACTTCTCTCTTCTCATCATATTTGTATACCCAGATTCCACACCCTGCGGGAAATTGTAATAAGTGATATTAGTATGATGAGTTTTGAGTCTGTAACAGGTCTAGGATGTTGAGACTCAATCAGAAAACGAGTACACCTTGGAGTGTTTTTTTTTAATTTGGTTAATTATCCCTTCTTTTTCAGAGGTGGATAATTTACTGGGCTTTTTCACTCACTTTTTACCCGAAAGTGAGGGTGACGGTTTGAAGGTTGAGCCCCTAGCATATCTTAGTGTCTAGAGTCGATGTATATTACCATACTAGATCACACAAAAATATTTGTGGAATTTGGTTAGGTCTAGGTAGTCATTTTTTAATTTTTTAGATTTTCCGCACTGCGGAAATCGCTAATAAAATTGTACTTGTAATGTAATAAGTGATGTCTAAAGAAGTTGTATGGGGCATGAGTAATGAAATTTGTACCTCTCACCCTCAACTTTCTACTATGACACACTTTTATGGGTTAAAAACGTGTTCTGAACCCTCAAAACCCACTTTTCCTAAGTTTAGTGGGAAATCTGGCAATTAATTAAGTCAGAAATTAAATAAATGGAGAAAAATAAATATCCACACATGTTAAATGTTGTGGAAATGAGGTGGAAAATTATGGGGTAGTTAAAGTGAAGTCCCAAGGTGATGTGGACTCCTAAAATCAAGGAAAAGACATGTGCTCAAATAAAATTGAATTTCTACATTAAATGAGAAAGTTGCTTACTTGGAAATTCGAATTTGTGAAGTTAATGCACATTTGAGAGGATTTGGGAGAATATTTGGTGGAGATTTTTGTGGGAAATTGTCCCCACATGGGTTACCACCCATATACACTTGTTATTCCATCATAAAATTCGAATTTGGCACATAAGGGAAGAAGAAAATGATGACCACTTGCCAGAATTCGATTGTTACACTTGGCATAAGAGCTCCATTCAACAAATTCGAATTTTTCTTTGGGATTGTCACCTCATGCCACTTGTTTAATCACTTCTACATTGGGATTGGCTCCCATAGTTCTATATAATAGAGCCTTGAGCTCTCATTTGTATCATATTGTTACCAGCTATTGTGCTTGCAGAAGCGCTGCTGCCTTGTACACTTTCAGAAATATCAATAAAGACTTTGGGGTTTCATTCATGAGGTGTTCCTCCTTTGGAAGTGCGATGAATTGTTGATCGTTGGTATAATTCATTTTACTCGTTCTTTGATCTAATTTATTTCCATATGCTCTTGTAGATTTGTTAATATAGAGCTATCTTGCATTGACATTTGATTTAGAAGTATGCTCTAAGTATAGAATGCTCTAGTTGGTTTTAAATAAATCTCTAGAATTTCTTATCATTGTTTATTGTTAAATCTATATGGAACTAATTCTTGATTGAAGTTTTGTAGAGGAAACATCTTGTTGAGATCACAAAATCAAGCGTAAGGGGAAGTCTTTGGAGAGACCAACCCACTCTTGTTACATTCTTAAAGGAGCTCTCATTTTTTCTTTGAGTCTTTGTAGTCTTATCTTACAAAGTAGTTTTGCAGGGGTTTTGGCACATAGCTTGTACACAAGCCGAGCACTTCTAAATTTAAATCTTTTTAAAAAAACATTGTACTTCATTTATTTCATTTGCTATCTAAGAGCTTGAGGATGGCTAAGCAAAGAGCGAGAGTTTACTCTCATTCTTTAGCTTAGCCTTTTGTAAATTATAATTGTACATATACATTTTATCATGTTGATTTTTTCACTAATACTTGACTTATTTTGCAGTCATTGTTTGGATTGTTTGCTAACTCTTGTGTGACAGATTTTGAAAAGCAACCTCCCGCAACATTTAGCAAGTGTTTGCAGGACCTTTGGCAAATGTTGGGGGTTAGATTTCCAAGCATGTCATGAGCCCTTTTGAGGCTTATTTTGGCCAAGTCAAGTTCACTAGAGGGCTGCCCATTTTCCTGTCTAAGCCGTGGGCATTTGGAGGAAACTCACACCTTCTTTCCCTTGCATAAGTTTTGTGAGATCTTGTCACTACTTTCTCAAGAAATGAGGTCTAGTGTCAAAGTTTCAAGCAATTATTGTGAAGAATCTCCTTGAAATTTAGTTGACGACTTTGAAGGGCCCTCTTCTCATTGTAATATTAATAAAAGATCTAATTTGTTTGTGGGAGCTTGGAATTTCTCCCAAGGTATCCTATCTCCCCATTTAGAGGGAGTCTTCTCTTGGGTGGATTGACATTTGCATGGTTTAAGCTTTCATACTTCATTCACTTACATGCATGCTTTAATTGGCAATTAACACAAACTCACTATCACATTTCATTAAGTTAAAGTTTGTTACAATTTCATTGAGCTTTGCATTCTCTATCTCATTGTTGCTTGAAGTTACAAGCTTACACTTTACTATGGGCAATTCATCCTTAACATGCAAGCATTTTATATTCTTAACAAACTTTGATTCGTTTCAATTTACTTTTGTAAATTGTTTCATGAGCACTTGAATACATGCTTCAATTTTATGCTACATTGTTATCTTGAATATTGGAGAAATTTATTGTCATTGTCTATTTGAAACAAATTTTACTTTCAAGCAAATTACTTATCATTTTAATTCATTGATGAAACACATGAAACACTTGTAAGCTAATTTTATTTCTCCAATTGAAGTTATAATTGCAACTTATGTTGAACGCTATTTCATTTTCAAGCATTGCAAATCAATCTCTTTGAAGCATTTGCATGTATCATTATTTTAATTTGGGGAATTAACACAACTTGTATTTCATCTAGGCATTTTAGTGTAAGAAGGCCCCAAGACTCATTAAAATTTTACCTCCAACATAAGTTGGTTGAAGTAGACATCTTAGGGATCCTCTACTCCTCTATTGACTCTTCACTATGAAATCCATATCTTTGGGCGAGGGTGAAGTCTGAGGATTGAAAAGTTAAATTGTAATCTTGTTGCAGAGATAATTAATAAAATTAACCAAGAGCACTTTCCATTACATTTACTTGTCTCTTGATAGTTTGAGTTTTCATATGCAAAGCCTATTCCAAAAGCAAGTATTGTAATAATTTCAAACAAGTACTTTCTTTTCATGCTTCAAGTCTAATTGCATAGTGATGTCTTGGTTTAGCACTTCCTTTGTTTTACATTTCCATGTTAATTACTATTTTTTGCGTTTTGGCAAGGTTTGTTTCATATGTTTTGATTTATAAAGTTGATTATCTCAAAAGCATTTTGCATCTTACATATCTTGTGCTAACAATTCTTATTTACATTTCAGGGTTACTTTGCTTTCTCTTTTGAGAGCATCACATTTTACTTTGAGCAAATATATCTTTAAATTGTTGAGAAAATTCCTTATAAGGCACTGGTTTTATGGTTTTTAATCATATTAATGATTGACATTGTTATTTCAAGTTTCTCACTTCATATTTGCTCATAAATCATTAAAAGTAATCCATTTTCACCATAACACTCTCCTAGAAATTCACATCTTTTAACTTAACTTTTCATTAGGGACCACCCCCCTTAGCTAACCTAGGAGACAACTCAAACGGAGAGAGTCGGGATTAGTGTGATAGCGCCTTCTCTGAGTTCTCTGCCACCAACCACACCTTGTGGGGTTGAAGGCTTTTCTCACTAACTTGTAGGTAGGTGTATGTGGCAGGTTCAACAGGTGGCACTGTATAAATAGACTGTCTCATCACCGAAACTGCCTTGATGTAATAGCTATACTGAGATAGTGATGTAATCATGGATTGTGAGAGGTATTCCTTGGATTACTTCTGCAATATATAAATATACTTGAGACTCTCTTTTACGACATGGAGAAAGTTCAGTGATCAAGAAGTGAGGATCACTGATATACTCCATCAAACTGAGCATGAGTTGAGTACATGACTGTAATTACTGAAGTTGATACTCTATGATTGTTAAAGCCCTGCTTGTTGTATACTTTCTCCTTTAATCCTTCAACTTGCTTTGATGTCCTTGAAGACAAATCCTTGTATGTCTCTTTTGTTGCCCTTCATTTGACTTCAGCACCTTAGCTCTAATACCATGTTGAAGAATCTAGGGCAGTTTAGAATTAATGAGAATCTTCTAGCATGATAACTACTAGTGAGGTATTTTTAATTTTTCTTCTTATCACATTCTTCCCTCGTTCTTATTACAGTGTATCTTCTTATATTCATCAAATAGTTACCAAAAACAAAGAGACAAGAACACACAATGTAGGCTTTTTGCCAGGACCAAAACCTCTCCCTCTTGGAGAGGAAAACCCACAGAAAATTCTTCTTATATAGATGCTTATTGACGAATACCAAGACCATGACCCTTGACTTACTGAGCTACTCCAAGACCAAGACCTAAATCATTTTCTTCGTTACAACTGAGATCATCATCATCACTGCACCATTGAGATCTTCATTACCTGATAAAATATCTTCATTGAGATCATTATTATCATTTTCTAGATGTCGGGACAAAGTGTCATGTGATCATCATCAAGACTATGACTATGCACTTCTTGCACGAAGATACTGTTGTTTCTTCAATGACTGTGCACTCCTTGCACCAAGATACTGTAGTGCTGCTTTGATACTGTATTGTACTTTGAGACAGTGATCACCCGAGAAACACTTGACCACTGTACTCACTCGAGATTCTGAGCCACTGTGTCATCCGAGAAACTACAGGTATCCTTCTCCATCGAAAACCTGAATGACTGTGTCTCCATCCGAAATCTGTGTCACTTTACTTGTTCAAGGTTTCAGATAAGAATGCGAGGATGTCACTGTGTTTATCATCGAGATTTCAGAGTATGCCGAGGTTCTGTTCTCTTCCGCAGTTACAGAGACTTGTCCGAAATTCTTAGCTTCTGTGGTGACCCCAATGGGGTATTTATAGTTGTTATGTCTCTGTAAATAAGCCGACGTGTCACCTTGAATTGTTGTGTCTCCACATATGAGCTAACGTGTCATATAAATATAATTTGAGGCTGACTTAACTGATCCCTTCATCATTTTGTTTGCAGGGTTCTTCTTTGAAGGATGGTGCTTGTCTTGGAAGTCATGCCACGCAGGATCCTTTGCCACCTCCACCACCAGCAACAGGTGGTGCAGCTTTTGCACCTACCAGAGGGGCCCTTGCAGCATTGCGAGGAGTTCCCAAGTATTTGACACTGCGCGTACGGGGGACAGTACGTGGCCAGCGAGTATCAGTTTTGGTTGACAGTGGGGCAACCCACAACTTCATCGATGCACAAATGGTTGAGCGGAGAGGTATACAGACAGAGAGCTTCGATGGCTTTTTAGTTTTGGTCCCAGGAGATCAGACCATGGTGTGTGCTTGTTATGTTCCAGAGTTATCAGTGCCGATGGGAACCTACTCATTGACTGACCACTTTTTCGTGGTCGATATTCCGAACACCAACATGATACTCGGTGTTCAGTGGCTTATCACTCTAGGGAAGGTCACAACAGATTGGAAGGTCCTCGAGATGGAGTGGGATGATGAGAAGACAGGGAGGCACAAGAAGATACAGGGACAGCACACATATCCGCCTAAAACTGTTTCGACTCATCGGATGGAGGCAGTTTTCCGGAAGGGAGACGTAGAGTGGGCAGTGGAGCTACGTGCATCAGAGGAAGGAACTACAGGGCAGACGGTGCACCCAGAGATACAGTCCATCCTTGACCAGTATGCCACAGTGTTTGGGGAGATTCCACGGGGACAGCACCGGACCGGGGGTTTGAGCACACCATTGAGCTTGAGCAGGGCATACAGGCAGTGATTACTACACCCTATAGGCATCCCAAGGCCTATCGAGATGAGATTGAGCGGGCCATTCAAGAGTTGCTGGCTCTTGGGCACATTCGGTCGAGCACGAGTCATTTTGCTTCTTTCGTGGTGTTGGTGAAGAAGAAGGACGGCACATTGAGGATGTGCATTGACTACAGGGCCCTGAACAAGAAGACCCTGAAGAATAGGTACCCCATACCCAGGATTGATGAGTTGATGGATGAGTTGAGAGGAGCACGGTTCTTCTCAAAGATTGATTTGAGATCTGGGTACCATCAGATTCGCGTGAGGGAGTAGGACATTCCCAAGACCGCCTTCAAGTGTCACTATGGGCACTTTGAGTTTTTGGTGTTGCCCTTCGGGCTAACCAACGCCACAGCTACATTCCACTCTTGCATGAATCACATCTTCCGCAATCAATTAAGGAAGTTTGTGTTGGTATTCTTTGATGATATTCTCATTTACAGCGGACTTGGGAGGAGAATCTCCAGCACATTGAGACAGTGTTGCGCATCTTGGAGAAGCAACAATTCTATGCCAAGCTCTCCAAGTGTGAGTTTGGGTTGACGGAGATGTTGTACTTGGGACACATCATAGGGGTGGACGGAGTGAGAGCCCATGAGGAGAAGATCAGGGCCATTAGAGATTAGCCGGAGCCAAGGAACGTGACAGAACATCGGGGATTCATTGGCATTTGTACTTACTACCAGAAGTTCGTCAAGAGTTTCTCACAGCTTGCTGCACCCCTGACAGATCTGACAAGGAAGGGGGCATTTAGTTGGTCGAATACAGCGCAGTGAGCCTTTGACAGGCTCAAGTAGGTTATGAGCAGCTGTATTGCCGGATTTTTCGCAGCCATTTTTTTTGGAGTGTGATGCATCGGGAGAGGGGATCAGCGCAGTGTTGATGCAGGGAGGTCACCCTATAGCCTTTGAGAGCCGGAAGCTCTTTCCGCATGAGAGGTTGTATTCTATATACGCCAAGGAGATGCTGACCATTATGCATGCATTGGCCAAATTCCAGCAGTATTTAGTGGGTAACAGGTTCAGGGTGAGGACTGATCACAACAGCTACAGGAGAGGCAGCAGAAGTGGATCAGTAAGATCCAAGCGTATGACTTTGACATTGAGTATGTCAAGGGTAAAAACAACGTGGTAGCAGATGCCCTTTCACGTAGACCAGCAACGTTGTCTCTTATGAGCTTGGTGTACGTGGTAGCAGATGCCCTTTCACGTAGACCAGCAACGTTGTCTCTTATGAGCTTGGTGTTAAGTTATGGTATGTTCTATGCTTATAACAGTTTACTTATTTTTCTTATTATATTCCACAGATTAGCAATCACATGTACATAAAGTAAAGTGCAAATAGAACATTAAAAGATCGACATAAAACAAGCCAAGACAAGAGACACAAGATGTGGTGACTAGCGAGCGACAAACCCCACAATGTGTGGGGAAACCCTTTGATCAAATCTTCTTTTATCTTCAATAATTCAGCAAAGAGAAATAGTACAATAAATCTGATTCATATCAGCAGTAACAAACCCTAGATCAGCAGCATCAACATTATCGGCTTCATTATCAGACTAGGGCAGACGATATCTCACAAACCGACCGTCAGATTGACTTCATTCCACCACCAAAAGTTGCGACTTCTAGAGGAGGTTCAGATGAACCTACAACGCAGTTTGGATGAGGATATCTTCTAGGCCACGCAGGTCAATCTTTACTTTTGCAGTTGTAGCTTCAGTTTCAGCAATTTCCGGCTTCAAACTAGGGTAGTCGATATCTTGCAAACCGTTTGTCGGATTGACTTCATTCCACCACCAAAAGTTGCGGCTTACAGAGGAGGTTCAAATGAACCTACAGCGTAGTTTAGATGAAGAGATATTTTAGTCCACACAGACCAATCTTTACTTTTGCAGTTGTAGCTTCAGTTTCAGCAGCTTCCGGCTTCAAACTAGGGCAGTCGATATCTTGCAAACCGTTCGTCGGATTGACTTGATTCCACCACCAAAATTTGCGGCTTTTAGAGGAGGTTCAGATGAACCTATAGTGCAATTCAGATCAGGAGATGTTCTAGTCAACGCAGGTCAATCTTTACTTCTGCAGTTGCAGCGTTAGTTTCGGCAGCTTCCGGCTTCACATGTGTGAGAGAGAGATCCTTTTCTATGCAGTAGAGAAGAGACTCTTTTCTATGCAGTAGAGAGAGAGAGATGTGATGAGATGAGTGAGTCCAAATGAGGAAAAGTCCTCCTGTATTATACATAACATTGGTGTTTGAATAGATGCGACTATTGGGCTTCTGAGCCTACATGAGTTGTAGGTCGGCTTGATAATAATTCCATAATCAAAATAGATTCATATCTCCATGAATACTTATCGGAATCGGATGATCTTTATATCAATCCTACACCTCTCGACAAGAGGAATCTAATAAAAATATTATCAACCATGAATAAAATGACCCACATGAAGTTTTTCCCTGGTTGCCAATTTTAACACTCCCTCTCAACTAAGGAGAACTTCATCTGCAATCTGTCTATCCGTCGTTACTGTTCATCCATCAAATGCACTGCCCTGTACAGCCTGACCTTGCCCTGCCCTGCTCTATTCTGCCTGTTTTGCTTTGTCTTGTTCTGCCCTGTACTGATCTGTACTACTCTGCTCTTGCATTGTTCTGTTCTGCTCTGCTTTTGTCCGAATTATGAAGAAGAAGAAATGATCAAGGATGTATCATACTGACTCAAAGTCAGTCTTAGATTATGTACCACTGGTCCCAGACTAGTTTCAACCAACCCGAAGTCAGCGTCATAGTGAGTACAACTCCACTGGTCTCAGACCAGTATCATCCTCCACTGACTCAAGGTCAGTCTCAAAGTGTGTACCACTGGTCCCAGAGCAATCTCAACCGACCCGAAGTCAGCTTCATAGTAGGTACCACTCCTACCACTGGTCCCAAACCAGTATCACAGTCTTAGAGAGTGTACCACTGGTCCCAGACCAGTCTCAACTGACCCGAAGTCAGCGTCATAGTATGTACCACTCTCATTGGTCCCAGACTAGTACTGCACTGACACGAAGTCAGTCTCGGAGTATGTACCACTGGTCCCAGACCAGTCTCAACCGTCCCGAAGTCAGCATCATAGTATGGTACAATTCCTACCACTGGTCCTAGACCAGTATAATTGATCCCAGATCAATGGAGGTCATCCTAGCGTAGGGAGTATGGTAGATACAACGATGCGTCCATCGGTACTACGATGGTCCCTAACTTCATTTCCCTATGCATTGATCAGATGAGAGGTACTTCCCATGAGTCCCAGACTGCATGGGTAGGATGCCTCGATAGGAGAACTAATCAATCCTGTCCTCACAGGAGAACACATCAATCTTGCTACAATCGCCATGGAGAACACATCAATCCAGGCCTCACAGGAGAACACATCAATCCTACTACACAGGAGAGCGAATCATCTTGTCTCACAAGAGAGAGAGTCATCTTGTACCAGTGCGCACCACCAGGGGAGGGTGAGTCACCCTGTGGTCGTATGTTGCTCCAGTAAGAACCGCAAGCCCTCAGAGCTCCCAGAGCTCAATGTATGCAACATGCAGGACCCTTGTACAAGGGTTTCTTGACAAGTCCAAGTCGTTTGGGAAAATCACAGATTAGATCTTTCCTCAGGGCTTTGACAAGGTGTATCGACCTGTACATCATCTTAATGCGATGGAGCCTCCCTGCTCATCGTCTTACCATATGCCAGATGATGTCTATCAGCTGGAGCAATTGACGAACACGGTATTCCTCAATAATCGAATCCCACCTCTGGTTGTTACAGAGAATCACAGTGGTTTCCAATGTAAATTCAAACAGCTCACTGAAGAGCTTTCGCAACCAGACTACCTCACAGGAGGCCATGCTAGCAACAATATATTCTGCTTCGGCGGTGCTCAAAGCCACCGACTTCTGCTTCCTGCTCATCCAAGATATCGAAGCAGATCCCAAGGTGAAACAACACCCAAAAGTGCTCTTACGGTCCACCACACTGCCTGCCCAATTAGCATCAGTATATCCAAGTAGTCTCACATCTCCGGCAGTGTATCTTAACCCATTAGTAATTGTGCCACAAAGATATCTCATAAAATTCTTGGTATCAATCCAGTGAGGCTCAACCAAATATGAGCTCACAATGCTAATTGCAAAACATATTTTCAGACGGAGGTTCACCAAGAACATCAATGCGAATGAGTTTATGAAACTCAGAGGCATTTCCCAAATCTAGTCCAACATCACTACCATATAACTTCTAAAAGTTAAGATCCTCTAGGTAGTCACAGGCTTGCAGTCCATCATACTGAATCTTTTCAATATCTTTACCACATATTTTCCTTGAGATAGGAAAATTTCCCTTGGCTTCTACCACACTTCAAGTCCTTGGTCCTTCATTTCAAATTCAGAAGCCAACTCCCTCTTACATTTGTGAATGAGAGGGTATGCACCTGTTAGAAAGAAGTCATCCACATACAACACCAGTATGAGAGGCTTGTCATATTCAACCTTAAAGTAAAGGTTAGGATCAACTTCACTCCTAGTGAATCCCATCTTCATCAAGTAGCTATCAATCCTCTCATGCCATGCTCGGGATGCTTGCTTCAGCCCATAGAGAGCCTTCTTCAACCTGCATACATGAGATTTTCGATCATAAATCTGAAATCCTTCGGGTTGCTCCACATAGACCTCTTCTTTGATCGAACCATGCAAGAACGCGGTCTTGACATCCATCTGATGTAGGTTCCATCCTTGTGAAGCCACAAGGGCTATGATCAAGCGGATGGTCGTATATCTGGCAACAGGTGCAAATATCATAGTCTATACCTTCCTTCTGGGATAAACCACGAGCAACAAAACGAGCCTTATACTTTTCCGTACTTCCGTCTGCTACATGCTTTATCTTGTAAAGCCATTTTGAAGTAACAATTGTCTTGTCCGGGGTCTGAGAACTACTTCCTGGACATCATTCTCCATAATAGACTCATATTCTATGGTCATAGCATCTTTCCATACTTAATGCTTGATGACATCTGAGAATGATGAAGGCTCATTTTGTATGATTGTGCTCATGATGGTCAGGGATCCCTGATACCTGTTAGGTTTCTTACTTTGACAGAAGGTTCCTCAGGGTGCAACATCTCCTAGCATCATCAAGTATCCCCCTAAGCCATGAAGGCCTCTTCCTAGAAGAGGAAGGCTCATGTGGATGAGAATCAATCGGATCCATGGGTTCTTCGACATCGGGCATTGATTCATCATCCTTTTCTTTCGGTTCCCTCATGTCGGCTTCTTGAGAGCTCCTCAAAGTCGGAAGATTGTCCACCTTGCTGAGAGCCATATCTTCGTCAAAGGTGACATCATGACTAATCACGACTTCCCTTTGACTGGCGGTGAACATTTCTTCAGGAGTCTTGGAACCCAATGCTTGATGAGGGCATCGATTTTGTACATATATGGCAGTGTTTGTAGTTTCAGCCCATAGAAACTTCGGAAGTCTTTGATCATGTAGCATGGCCCAGACAGCTTCCACAATCGTGCGGTTCTTCCTTCTCGCCACACCATTCTGCTTAGGAGTATGTGGTGTAGCAGTCTCCCTCTTAATGCCAACTTCAGGTATGCCTGAGTGAACCAACTGTAATATATCGGAGGTCTTACTTTGGCTTGAGGGGAATGGTCCCCTTTTGAGCTTTCCTTCGACACATCCTGGACATACACCTTCTTTTTCTACTCGAAATTCGGGCATCCCTGTCACCATTTGTCTTACACCGAGTATAGCTTTATAATGAAGGGGGGCAAACCTCTGATGCCAAAGTTCGGACTGAAGAGATGTGTCATAAGACATGACACCTAGCGGACTTCCATTGACTTAATATAATGAATCAACATGAAACCCAAGAGTAAATGCATCTTTAACATTATTTTTCCATATACGTACCTTGCCATCGCTAAAGGTTACCTTGTAGCCTTTGTCTTCCATCACCGAGATGGACACCAAGTTCTTTTTGAGGTTAGGTGCATTTAATACATCCTGGAATTTCTAGCCTTCTTGAATGCTTGTCCTCTTCCTTGATTCCCAACTCTCCTCTTACCTTTGCTATTGAATTTGTCATTCCTTTGATTGCCATCAGAGGGATTTTGATCATCGTCCCAGTGTGAGTCCTTTCTATCAGGGCACTCCCTTGCATAGTGACCTGCTTTATTGCAAATGTAACATCATCCTTTTCTTCCATCCTTAGGTCCAGCCTTTCCTTTTGATTTAGTCCCGGAATTATTTCTTTTCTTAGCATGAGAAGAAAAGGCAGCAAGAGGACTTTTAGGCGAGGGCATTTCTTGCTCTTCTACCCTTGTTTCTTCTTGATTGCATCTAGCCATTAATTCCTCGAAACTAGGAATTACATTATAGTTCAGAAGAGTAGTCCTGAACACGTACCATTCGGATGGTAATCCTCCAAGAGTCGTGAGTGCCATTTCCCTGTCAGTAATAGTCTCCCCAATAGATAGGAGATCGTTCTTGATCTCAGTGATTCTTAAGAAGTATGCTTGCATGCTCTCATCTTTACCCTTCTTGATTTCCCTCAGCTGGTTTCTAAGAAATAAAACTTGATTTGCATTATTAACTTTAAATAAACTCACCAGTCTATCATAGATTTCCTTGGAGGTGTCCAGTTCAGAGATGTAGGCCACCAAGTGCTTGTCGATAGAGTCCCGGATGATCTTCTTTGTTTTGACTTCTCCATTTTTCCATTTGTTCTAGGCAGCAGCGGATGCATTTGATGGAGGCTCAACAATATTGCCTCTTACATGGCCCAGCACTCCTTGATCTTCAAGGGTTAGATCGATAGACATCTTCCATCCGTGATAGTCAGCTTTCTCACGGAGCTTGTCTTCGGCAGGAAAGAGTGTTGACGACTCCATAGTTCTTTCAGGATAGCCTTGCCAATCTTCTCTTCGGTGATTGCTATTGCTCTTGCTTGGGCTTTGTCTTCACCTCAACTCTGATACCATGTTAAGTTATGGTATGTTCTATGCTTATAACAGTTTACTTATTTTTCTTATTATATTCCACAAATTAGCAATCACATGTACATAAAGTAAAGTGCAGATAGAACATTAAACGATCAACAGAAAACAAGCCAAGACAAGAGACACAAGATGTGGCGGCTAGCCAGGGACAAACCCCACAATGTGTGGGGAAACCCTTTGATCAAATATTCTTTTATCTTCAATAATTCAGCAGAGAGAAATAGTACAATAAATCTTATTCATATCAGCAGTAGCAAACCCTAGATCAGCAGCATCAGAATTAGCGACTTCATTATCAAACTAGGGCAGACGATATCTCACAAATCGACCGTCGGATTGACTTCATTCCACCACCAAAAGTTGCGGCTTCCAGAGGAGGTTGAGATGAACCTATAGCGCAGTTCAGATGAGGATATCTTCTAGGCCATGCACGTCAATCTTTACTTCTGCAGTTGCAGCTTCAGTTTCAACAGTTTCCGGCTTCAAACTAGGGTAGTCGATATCTTGCAAACCGTTCGTCGGATTGACTTCATTCCACCACTAAAAGTTGCGGCTTCCAGAGGAGGTTTAGATGAACCTACAACGCAGTTTAGATGAAGAGATATTCTAGTCCACGCAGGTCAATCTTTACTTCTGCAGTTGTAGCTTCAGTTTCGGCAGCTTCCGGCTTCAAACTAGGGCAGTCGATATCTTGCAAACCGTCCGTCGGATTGACTTGATTCCACCACAAAAGTTGCGGCTTTCAGAGGAGGTTCAGATGAACCTACAGTGTAGTTCAAATGAGGAGATCTTCTAGTCCACGCAGGTCAATCTTTACTTCTGCAGTTGCAGCTTCAGTTTCGGCAGCTTCCAGCTTCACATGTATGAGAGAGAGACCATTTTCTCCGCAGTAAAGAAAAGACTCTTTTCTACGCAGTAGAGAGAGAGAGATGTGATGAGATGAGTGAGTCCAAATGAGGAAAATCCATGTATTTATACACAACGTTGGTGTTTGAATAGATGCGACTGTTGGGCTTCTAAGCCTACATGAGTTGTAGGTCGGCTTGATAATAATTCCATAATCAAAATAAATTCATATCTCCATGAATACTTATCGGAATCGGATGATCTTTATATCAATCCTGCACCTCTCGACAAGAGGAATCTAATAAAAATATTATCAGCCATGAATAAGATGACCCACATGAAGTTTTTCCCTGGTTGCCAATTTTAACACTTGGACATAGACTGGAGGGCTCAACTCTTAGTAGAGTACTCCAAGGACAGATTTGCATGTGAGGTTCTGGATGGGCAGGTGGCGGATGACAGGTACAGGGTAATTGATGAGATCATCTACTATAGGGACCGGATCTTCTTGACTGAGGGATCTCAGCTCAAGAAGAAGATACTTCAGGCATCATATGATTGGTCAGCCATCAGGGGTTTACCAAAACCTACAGGGCCATTAGAGAGAGGTTCTCATGGAAGGGCCTCAAGGAGGACGTACTCCAGCATATCCAGGAGTGCGATATTTGCTAGAGGAACAAGGGGGAGATGAGCCATCCCGTAGGATTATTGCAGCCTCTTCCCATTCTGGAGGGGAAATGGGAAAGTATTTCGATAGATTTCATCATAGGATTTCCCATGGTGCAGGGCAAGGATTGTATCTTTGTCATCGTTGATCGATTGACAAATTACGCACATTTTTTCACCATATCCGCACACTACACAGTGGCGCAGGTGGCCAAGCTGTTCTTCAGAGAGGTCTTCAGGCTACATGGTCTTCCTAAGACCATCATCAGTGACAAAGACAGCCGTTTCATGGGCGGGGTTTGGCAGGAGCTTTTCCGGTTGGTGGGGACGGAGTTATCACCCACAAACGGACGGGCAGACGGAGATAGTTAACAAGTGGCTGGAGGGCTACTTACATAACTATGTCAGTGGGCAGCAACAAGCATGGTTGAAGTGGCTGCATCTAGGGGAGTACTGCTACAACATTACACATCACATGTCCATTGGTATGTCACCATTCTATGCTTTGTATGGATATCATCCTTTATCTTTTGCTGACGTGATGTTTGGTGCTAGCAAGGCTCCGAGAGCCAAGATTTGGATCCAAGAGAGTCAAGATATTCTCCGAGCTCTCAAGAATAATACGGCTACAGCACAGAACCAGCAGACGCTGTATGCTGACAGGGGTCGGGTGGAGAGACAGTTTGAGGTAGGGGACTTGGTCTACCTACGATTACAGCCATACCGACAGTCGTCACTGAAGCAGAAGGGAGTTGATAAGCTCAAGCCCCGCTTTTATGGGCCATACAAGGTGATACGCAGGATTGGACAGGTTGCGTATGAATTGGAGCTGCCCCAAGGCAGCAAGATTCATAACGTTTTTCATGTATCATGCCTGAAGAAGGCATTGGGGCAGCAGGTGACAGTGACAGATGAGCTACCACCCACGGATGATGAGGGGCATTTGGTGTTGCAGCCAGAGGCTATTATTGATACCAGGGAGAGGCAGCTACGGAGCAGGACGGTCTGGGAATTCTTGGTGAGGTGGAAGAATTTACCGGATGAGGATGCCACTTGGGAGAGTGAGAAAATTTTGCAGCATCCATCACTTCAGTTGCTTGAGGACAAGCAACATTTTGCCGACGGAGACTGTCATATTCCTAATTTGCCATGGCTAATTGGAATATTCGATTTTGCTCAATTTTGCCTTCTATTTTTTTTTTCAGAGAAAAAAACAGCATAGCTTTATATTAAGAGTATATAAAGATCTTCAATACATAATTCAAGATGACTGATATGGCATGGATATGCCCAGACCTCTTCATAAAAATGCATACAGATTTCCCATACAGGCAGATAATGTCTATCATCCTTAGCAAAAAACATTATGTCAGACCAGTTCAGAAATACACATAAAAGAGAACAGAGACAAATATAATACATCTCCAGGATCAGTTGATCAAGAAGCTTGATGGAGATGTGTCAAAACTTTACAAGGTTGTACCATATAGGAGATTCATTCAAAAACATATAAGGAGGGGGCAGATACGCCCTGCCTTGGTGAAGAGGATCCAATCAAAAATGATAATGACAATCTGAAAGGCAGAAACCTCATGCAGAACCACAATCTCGCGGCATCAGATGGGATCACATGTTGATGTAGAGAAATTTTGGTGATAGGAATCGTAGCAAGCCAATATACGCTGAAGAATAGCCTGGAGAGGTTCCTTAGAGTCTTGGAAAATGTGCGCATTCCTCCAGTTCCACAGATACCAGCATGTGATAATGAACAGCGATCTCCAAGAGGGGGATTGTCTACTCCACCAGAGAAAACCTTCCTGAACAGAAGAAAAAATGATGTGAGGGAAAACAAAATATGTAGACAAATCATACCAGATTATGAGGGACGTAGGGCACTGAAAGAACATGTGCAAATTTGATTCCGAGGCATTGAGGCACATGGAGCATCTACTTGGACCCTGCCAGCTTCTCCTTTGAAGAGTCTCCCATGTGAGATTTTTGTTCCGAAATAGCAACCAAGAGAAAATGATCATCTTCATCGGGCATACAGCTTTCCAAAAACATAGAGGAAAAAGCGGAGGAGGACTTCCAGCAACGACAGAAATCATGTCAGCGTAAATGTTCTTGACGCTCACAGGTTTATGGATAGACCATACCAGACTATCTTTTGTGCCCGTTCGGGAGATCCCCAAACAATCAAGTCTCGCTTTTACCATCAACCAGAGAGGAAGCATCGGACGGGGTAAATGCAGCTCCTCCCCATCCTTCCAAATCGGAGAGGCACCAGACCATCCCTTGATCAACTTATCCCACGTAAAAACTCCCAGCCTATGAAGATTACATAACAGTGGATGGGGAAATGTGAAACCCCGGCCAGATGAAATAGAGTCAAAAGCAATAAAAATGTTAGATCCAGAATATAAGGTCCAACAAAGATTTTTCATGAAAAATGGATGGACTTTTCTCAGGCTTTGCCATATCATCGAGCCGCTTCTGGTGCCAAGGATCCGCTTCCTGTACCAAAAGTCTACGGTCTTTCCCTTCAGATATTTAGTCTTTACGAGCCTGCTCCACGGCCCATCCCCATATATTCCTCTGTAGAGAGACTTACAGAGAAGAGCATTACCAAAGGTGCGAATGTTTTTCAAGCCCCATCCACCCATACTTTTTGGAATAGAGATAGAGGCCATCTTAACAAGATGAATTTTACACTGATATGCATGACCTCCCCATATGTTAAATTGGCAACTAGGGCCAAACTCCATGTGGGTCGGCTTATTTATGGCAGCTGATATTTTTATTGGATCCCTCTCGTCAAGAGGTGTAGGATTGATCTAAAGATCATCCGATTCCGATAAGTATTTATGGAGATATGAATTTATTTTGTTTATGTAATTATTTTCAAGCTGACCAGCTCTTATGTAGAATCTAGAAGCCCAAACGTCATGTCTATTCAATCATCTGCCTTTAGTATAAATAAGAGAGTATTTGGAGTCATTAGCACAACACACTCTTTAGGT
The DNA here is from genome assembly GCA_031772625.1 of Pinus tabuliformis. Lineage (NCBI taxonomy): Eukaryota > Viridiplantae > Streptophyta > Pinopsida > Pinales > Pinaceae > Pinus > Pinus tabuliformis. The sequence goes on from CM062805.1 coordinate 233,459,531, forward strand.
GATCTCCTCTCCACGTCTTGGGTTTTTGAAGAAGGAGAGATACCAAAGAGGTGTATCCACACTGTTCATAATCAAGACGCAGGCAGTGATATAATACACAGGCAATATTCGCTGCAACTATACACACATTCGCTGTTCATAATCAAGACACAGGCATTTATATATACGATGCTCGTGGAGGCATATACTCACATCAACGCAGGCATTTAGACGCATCAATGCAGTCATGATACGTTGGAGGTATTAATATGCTACTCATGGATATATATACAAGCAGGTGGAAATATATAAAAGACTCATACGCAGGGTATGGTGCAGACATCGCACGCAGAACTGTTGACACTCTCGATGTATGCGGATCTAGCAGCGTAAATCATATACGGAACCCACAGTTTGAATCGCAGTTATATATGGAATGCTACAGCCAAGGTATGAAGCCCTCAGTTTGTATTTGGAACGCTGATCATGCCATAACCCTGGATCCGTTGTCACATGGATTACTCGCAGTTCATGGACAGTCAACGTGAAGACTGGAACGTCATTCAACGTTGTTCATGTTATACATGCTATATATTAATTCGCTGTCCCTATAGACACAGTCCTAGGAGACCCTTTAATGCAGGTAAGAAGATGCCCTAGGTGCAGTTCAGTGGGTGCCCAATCCGCAGTCATAATGTGCCCTATCCGCAGGATTATGAAGAATCGTATACGCTACATGAAGGAGGTCTAATCACTGGCAAGGGAGACCTAATCTTATGCTGTCCTTAAGTGCCTTAAACGCTGTCCTGAAGGAATCATGTAATCATCTAGCCGCAGTCAAGGAGGATGTATATACACAGCTAGGACAGACCTATATATGCTGTTACAGTAAGAAGGACTAGAAGACTCAGACTTGAAGGTGCTCTTATCTGCTGTCACAACTACAGCTATCTAAGGGAGCTTCTATACGTTGCCAAGGAAGTTGAGCCGCAACATAAAGAAGACACATATCAGCGTAAAAGAGCAACATGGAATACTGCTATTCTAAGGCATGAATAAGGTACGTTTGGGAGCAGCAGTCACTAGATTAGAAGACAAAGGGCAACGCTGCTATTTGGGATCTTGTTTAGGCTTGTTGAAGAAGTCTACAGCTACAGCTGGCTGCTTTGCTAGGCTGCAAGCCATAGCAAGCAGCTAAGGCTGTTCCAAGGCAGTACTACAGTTTACCTTGAGTTCGGATGACAGCATGGATTAGGAGAAAATCTCCTAGGAGGACTTGAAGTCATGAGATCATGTGCATGGGCAGCACAACGATACATTAGCATGGGCAGCACTATGAGATCATGTGCATGGGCAGCACAACGATACATTAGCATGGGCAGCACTATGAGATCATGTGCATGGGCAGCACAATGATACATTAGCAGGGGCAGCAGCATGATGATGATGCACATTAGTTTGAGCAAGATCATGGACATGGACAGCCGCATGATGTAGTATGCAGTGGTGCAACTAGAGAACCAGATGCAACATGATGATCTCATCGTTATAGGAGATGATCTATGCTTAGATCTAGATAAAGTCAAAGTGTTGACTTCTGTTGCAAATGTACTCTCTCTCTCTCTGCTGAATTTTGAAGATAAAAGAAGATTTGATCAAAGGGTTTCCCCACACATTGTGGGGTTTGTCCCTGGCTCGCGCCATATCTTGTGTCCTCTTGTCTTGGCTTGTCTTCTGCGATTTTATATTTATGTTCTATCTGCAGTTTATTGTAATGTTGATGTGATTGCTAACTATGAAAATTTAAATAAATTGCTCTAGCATAGAACATACCAAAAATTAACCCCATAGAAAGTTAGCAATCAACCTATTCATCTGCTTTATAATACTGCTAGGAAGATAGAAAATGTGAGACCAGTAGACTGATAGTTGACAGAGGATAGACTGAGCTAATATAAGTCTGCCAGCAAGTGAGAGGAATTTATATTCCCATCGAGCGATCTTCTTGTAAAACCTATCCAGTAGCCATTGCCAATCCCTAATTGTATATCCTTTTGCCTTTAATGAAAAGCCCAGGTATTTGAACCCGTGATGAATTGAATATGGAGCTATACCCATCAGGTCTGATATCCAATGAACAATATCCAGCTTTACATCATTGTGAAACAAGAAAGATTTTTCCTTATTTATAAACAGACCTGTAGCCTTCTGGAATCTTGAGAGAATGTCATTTATGCAAGCCCAGGAGGCCCTGCAGAGCATAGCAAAGATGAGAACATCATCAACAAAAAGATTATGTGAGATGGAGATGTTCTTACAGATCTTAACCGGAAGACATCTCTTATCTGCGACGGCTTTGTTAATCTGGAGACTAAGAGAGTTCATCACCAGTATGAATAGCAATGGGGAAAGGGGACATCCCTGTCGGAGTCCTCTCTCAGCTTGAAAAAAGACCGAGGGGATTCCATTCACAATCACCGAATATTTTACATTCTCCACACAAGACATGACCCAATTAACACCTTGGGATTTTAGTCCAATCTTCGCCAACAGGATTCTCAGAAAGCCCCAATCGACACAATCATAAGCTTTTTGCAAGTCAATCTTGAGGATTGCCGCATCCAAATTCTTTGATATCATTGTAAAAAGACTTTCTTGGGTCATGGCGACCGCGTCCAAAATGAACCTGCCCTTTAAAAAAGCATGTTGGTCTCTGGTGATATAGGAGTTTAGTAGAGGCTTCATTCTCTCCGCAACAATTTTTGATATAATCTTGAACATGATGTTACATAAAGAGATTGGCCGAAAATCCTGAAAGGATTCAGTCCTATGCTTCTTTGGAATAAGCGCGATGAAGGTTGAGGTGGTTGCCGAGTGAATGTTTCCAGCCATCCGGGAAGCATCAACCATGCGCAGCAGATCCGATTTGAAGAGATCAAAGAAATGAAGGAAAAATTCTATTGGCCAACCATCAGGCCCCGGGCTTTTATCCTTTTTGAAGGATTTAATGGCCTTTAGAAGTTCATCTTCAGAGATAGGCTTTATGAAGTCTTCATTTGCAGCATCATTAAACATTTCAGGCACCAGCTCTACACCCCAAAGGGCGTCTTGGAAGATAACCTCCCTTCTCCTGTATTGATTTTGAAAATACCGCACTGCCTCCGACGTGATCTGATGCTGAGATATGAGTATATTTCCCTGATCATCTCTTATGCTCCAGATAGAATTTTTTTCCCTTCTTGCGCTTGCGAATTTGTGGAAGAACTTAGTATTTCTGTCTCCTGCTTTTAGCCAGATGGCTCTGCTCTTGAGACGCCATGATTCCTCCTCTTTTAGAAGGATCATATTTTTCCTTTTTTCCAGCTTTCTAATCATGTTCTTCATATCAAAGGAAAGGTAATTGGGGTCTGACAACTCACAGAGGGAGTCCAGTTCCTTGCGAATGCAGTTTAATTCCTCTTTATCCATTTTCTTTTTATTTTTTTGCCACTCTTTCGATACTGCCTTCAATCTGTTTAACTTTTCGCGGAATGGCATGAAAGGAGCCATTTCGGACTCTTGTATGCTCTTCCAATTCCCTGATATGACTTCATTAAAAGACTGGTCCTCCAAGTGTATTCTATTGAATTTAAAAGGGTATCCGGCTCTGTTTATGTTCCCGTGCCAGGTAAGGAGGATAGGCCTGTGATCGGATGAATGATCTTTCCCGATTGATAATACAGGCATACCCAGATTTCCAATAATACTAGCATGTATAATGACTCTGTCAATTCTCTTGGCTATGTATGCCTGCCCAGTCCTGCAGTTGTCCCAAGTCGGCATCATTCTGTCAGGAGCAATGTCCGCCAAGTCCCTGTAGAGTAATTCCTTCTTTATTCTCTCAGCCAGAGAGTCGATTTTCCTGCAATTCCCCCAGCATTCATCAGAACTAAGAGTCAAGTTAAAATCGCCAGCTAATAGCAACGATTCAACCTCAAGAATGTGTGATTCGAAAAGCCTTTCCCAAAAGGGAAGTCTGTTTTTATATGGAGCATAGATATTCAGCAAGTTGAGAGAACAAGATTGACCCCTGATTGATGCATGGATTAAGATCCCAGCACAGCATTTGTAGGCTTTTGCCATAATCCAGGCTGGATCCCACAGAACCACTAGACCACCTGACTGACCGTTTGCTTCAGTTGCCACCATATGCCACGTGGGAAACATTTTTCTAAAGTAAACTATGGATGCAAAGCTGGGGTGCATGGTCTCCTGTATGAATATGATCTTTGGATGGGCCACGTAGAAAACATCCTTTAGCGCATTGAATTTGGGGCTGCGCCAGTGTGGAAAAAGTCGGGAAAAAATCGGGATTAAATCCCCAAAACGCGATTTTTTTGGCTGGCCGATTTTTTGCCGATTTTTTCCCAGTCGAAAAAATCGGGATTAAATCGAAAAAGTCGGGATTAAATCGGGACTTTTTCCAAAAAATCGTGGTAGTTTCTTTAATGATTTTTTTTTCTTTGAAAAAATCGGGATTTTATTGAAAAAATCGGGATTTTATTGAAAAAGTCGGGATTTTATTGAAAAAGTCCGGATTTTTTAAAAAATGAATATTTTTGTATTTTTTTTAATTTTGCCGACTTTTTGCCTACTTTTTCGAAAAACTCCCGACTTTGCCGAGTTTTTCAACTTTTGGACCCTTGCCGAATTAATCCCGACTTCGACTTTTTCCACATTGGGCTGCGCTCAATCCCCTGATGTTCATAGAGACAAGGAATGTCATTTTGATGACTCACCAGCCTCACATGATCTAAGGGGCCGAAACTCAGGTGAATCTAGAACAGGGACTTCCACTAAGGAAAAATTTCTCACATCTTGCTCAGAAGCTACAGTTCTCCCTCTAAAATGACGACTACCCCCCTTTGTTTTCTTCCTGACAGTAATATTTTTTGCGGATTGTGGACTAATGAAAGGATGGGACGGGCTGGACGGTTTGTGAATGGTGAGTGGCTCAAGTTCCAGCGAGGTCCTATTGAGGAGACAGTCGATATCACTATCAAAATTATTAACCAGAGAATCAGAGGAAACATTGCCCGGGGAAAGACTATGACGAGGGTCATATTCTTGAGTCTGGATAGGTTCCTTGCCCTTCGAATCAGCATGACAATGTTTGACAGGAGACGGAGTGGAGGATGAAATCTGAATGGGAAGAGAACCTACGACGAAATCTTTTTGATTCATATCAGGAGGAGGAGGAACCGGAATATCCTCTCGAGGTTCAGGAATTTGAGAGCATAAAGGGGGCGAGATGATTGAATCTAAGCGGTCTTGTGAGTCTCTATAGGAGCAGTAAAGATCCGGCTCTGAAGAAGGTTCTAAAGGCTGAGACTTATGGGCCATATTCTGAGCAGGAATCGGCATATTTTGATGATCCTGCTTTCCGGTGACCCGAATATCCTCTTCCCGGGAATACTCGGACTCAGACCTCTGACCCGCCTGATGTTTGATTTCCTGAATTTTTGAGAGAAACGATGACTGCAATTCCTGATCAAGTGGCCTGTCTTATGACATAAAGAGCACCTAAAGGGGATTCCCCAGAAGTCTAGCCTTTGCTGGATTTTACTATTTCCCCATACAATCTCCAAGTGATCTGGATAACCACCTTTATACGGCTTCTCAATTAGGATCCAGGCAATTCTCTTGTCTTTCTCTCCTCTACACCAGGGGTCAACATAGACAAACTTGCCTATCGAGTTTCCTATTTTTGAAAGAGATTCTTCCGACCATAGTTCCAAGGGCAAGTTTGGTAGTTTCACCCAAATCAGACAATTGGAAGGAGTGTTCTTTAAAGGATCAAAACCTATGTACCAGCGAGATAGAGCTAAGAAGCTTCTTCCATAAACCCAGGGATTTTTTAAAATAATATCTAAATCAGAGTCTTTCAGGAAGTGGAAGGAATACCATTCCTTCATGAGGCAGGAAATGATAGGAGTATACCCAATCAGGGGAGCCCACTTGTCCGATAGCCATTTACGCATGTCCTGATCATCCATCTCAGGAAATTGCCACTTCCCAACCAGCGAAAATTTCTTTAGGCTATCAATTCTTTCTGTAAGGGTGGCTCCATCCAAGCATATGGCTTTCGGAGGAGGGTCGGTCTTGACAGGATTCTTAGCTTTGTTAAAGAAAGAAGATGGGGATCCGGCTATTTTAGAGAAAGCCTTTTTAGGTTTATGAGTCTCTCTGCAAGCTGGCTTAATAATCATGTCCTCCACTGTGGCTTGCCAGCCTGTAAGGCTTGGTTGCTTTTTCCGATCCTCCTCGGCTTGAATAGCAGCCTGTACAAGCGCTCGCGTGGCTGAAGAGTCCGACTCATCCATGCTATTAATGGGAGTGGGTGAGCACTAATGCCGGCAAGTGTTGATGCCGTCAGCCACTTGTGCCAGTACGAGAGATCAAGCTCTATTTAATTTCCTTCCTTAATATGATCCCCGGATGTAATAAAGCCTGGAGGGAAAGGCCGTAAATAGAATAGATTGTTCTGATAATAATCCCTGGATGAAATAACACCTGGAGAGAAAGGCAAATAATAGAATAGACCGAGGAGATCAGCACCGTAGATCCGATCCTGACAAAAGGATGTGTCGGACAGGGAAAATTAAAGGATCCAGAATGATGAGGACTCGGGATCAGCAAGGTAGAAGACTCCAGAAATGGGAAAAGGAGGTGGGGACTGACAATTTGGAAAAATCTTCTAGTTGATATGACATAAAAGGACTTTCCCTTCCCCGAGACAGCATCAAACCTAAATTGGAAGAGATTTGCACGTACTATGCCAGTTAAGGATAGATTGCAAGAGCTGGAGATAGATACAGACGTAATTAAGGCAAGTGCTGACCAGAGAAAATTTGAAATTTTCAGGTCACCGGAAAGATAAGAAAAAACCAGGGATTTCACTGGTTTTCAGGCAACCATGTTTTACAGCCTATCAGGAAACGGAAGCTGCTATGCGGGAGAATGTTCATGACAATCAACACAGCAACAGACAAGCTGGAAAACACACCACCACTTCCCAATTCTAATACGAAAATCAGTACATGGACTATAGAAGACAATTGAGTTCTTTATCTTGGCATATAAAGACTTCAACATTGTTTAAGCAGAAACAGATCTACGACAATGCTTTATATGGAAAAACCAGAGGATTGTCAATACTACTGCGATTCGTCCTCAATCACTTTTGCCAGAAAAACTTAGAACAGATAAGGAGGAACAGAATAAAACTGACCTTTACTTGCTTTGCCGGAACAAACGGGAGAGAGAGCGTCGTTTACCGAACCATCACCTTCAGCGAGATGTCTAGGTACCATCCAGAGCACAGAACCAGATATGAGTTGTTTTATCCAGCTGTGGAGTTGACAATGGAGATTCAACAACCACCCACCCAGAACAAAAGCATTTCTGTAAGAGCCAGAACCATCCGAATCACCATTATAACAAGACTAGACTCCAAAGATATGCATTCGCCTGAGAGGAAAAACTATCACGTTATGAGACCATCACCCAGGAAAAACAGACAGAGAGCAGACGAAGAAATCCCAAGGCCAAAGGCCCAAGGTGGGAAGAGGAAACCGCAGGCAATCTAACTAAGTCGAATATATAACTTAGAGACTGAAACAAAGAAGTAGCGACAGGTTCATCACCAGACGTCCTTCTGCATGGAATAAGAATGGAGGCAGCACTACGTGTCCAGGGAAATGTAAGTGCATGCAAGGGACCACCTATGACAGCCGGGTGTCGCTATTCGAAAGCTTACCGACCCTATTAACCAAAACGTGCATTCTCTGTAGGGGACCAACCAGAAGACGCTCCCAGCCTCCCTAGCTTGTAAACCTATCACCCGAAAGAGGAAGTATGCGCTGTCTGTCTCCGGGAAAGGCGGGTGGCTGAATCCTATTGGAGTCTGTGAAAAACCTGTTCCGGCTCCGCAGTCTCTCCCGTGTTCCGGCTCCGCAGTCTTTCTGGCTCCGCAGGAAAGGGGGACATAACTCACTTTATGAATAAAGTCACTCCCTAGTAGCACAACGTTGTAACTTAAAAGGGGAGCCAAGGGGGCCCAAGGACCACGTAGAGAAGGGGCCCACGTAGACACTTGGAGGGACTGCGCAGATGGAGAAGGAACACGTGGCAAGAGAGGGGCTACGTTGGAGGAGGTGGGCCTTAGGGTTTTGAGAGAGGCCAATGCTATAAAGAAGAGAGGAGCCTCCTCATTTTGATCATTCGATTATGTTGCATTTGATCTAGTCACTTCGACTTAGAACACGCTGGCTGTTTAGCCTGTCTGCAACACTGTTTAGTGCATCGAGTGTCTCCATTCAGAGATCTCACCCTTAGCCCCGGGGGACTTCGAGTGCCTGCTTGGGCAAGGTAGTTTCATCAGTATTTTGCAGGAGGAGCGATTTCTGGAGTTGAGGAGCTGAGTATTTTGATGACTGCACAGTCTTGAAAGGGGAGGACGCAGTTCTTTTGGTAGGAGCTCCAGATTGGGTTTTGGTGGAGGATTTCAGCTTGGAGATGAGCAAGGGAAAGCCCTTGCATATTGGAGGATTTTGGCAAAGTTTCGGGTAGAGTTTTGAAGGATTCTCTTCCGGAGCAGTGCAGAGCCTTGAGGGATAGCGTAGATCCTCAAGGGGGTGATTTTCGGAGGTCAGCTATTTTAAGAAAGCTTTCTGCGCTTTTCTGGGTTTATTGAGCAGAGGCTGATTCCAGAGTTTCAGCATTTTCTGAAGGGAACAACCCCAAATCCTCATTTGATTCCAGCAGCACAACTGTTCTCCGGCAGTTTGGACGTAGTTCAGAGAGAGGCCATTTCCTTACCATTCTGAGTGTATTTCTTCACTTGCCTTGTGCAAGTCGAGGTGCTATCTTTCTGATCACCTCTTGTACTCTTTCCATTACTCAATATAATAAAATGGCTTAGCATTTCTCTCTGCATTTCTCGAGTTTCTGCTTATATTCCATGTATACATTATCGTATGTTCAATTACTGTTATTTCTCTGGTTTGAGTTTGCTTGTGTTTGAGGGATATCTCTGATAAGGGATACTACATTCAAATCCATTGAAGAAGTACCGAGCTAAGATGGCGAAGGCGAAAAGAATGATCCTCGACGGAGTGAAGGATCATGTGGTTTGTCACATTGCTAGTAGAGGGACTGCTAAGGAGATGTGGGATGCATTGTCTACGTTGTATTAGGGATCTTCTGAGCAGCGGAAGATGTACCTGGAGCAAAAGCTGAGATATGCTCAGATGCAGAAGGGGGAGCGTGTGGATCCATTCCTCACGAATCGTCAGGAGACCCGTGATGAGTTATCTGTTGTGGGGTCTACACCTCAAGACTCAAAGTTGGTTAGACTGACCCTAAATTTTGTCTAAGATGAGTGGCAAGTCTTTTTCCAGAGTATCCCGGGCAGGGCGGCTTTGCCGAATTGGGATGAGATGTGGGCAACTCTCAAATAAGAAGAGCTAAGGAGAGATCTGGTCAAGTGCAAGCTTGACGAAAGCAGCAACAATGGGTCGAAGCCCAAGGAGGAGGAGGATAATGCAGCCCTCGCATCGAAGGGGCAGCAAGAGCAGCGGAGGCGGAAGAAGGACGTCTCAAAGATAAAGTGCTTCAGGTGTGGTGAGATGGGTCACTATGCAACTCAGTGTCCTCTCAAAAAGAAGGACAAAGATGAGAAGCACGATCTGAAGGTTGCGCCCACGAAGATCGAGGAGGAGGAGTTCGCCATGACAGCCGAGATACCTCCAGGAGGGAGGTGGGCTGATTTGGAGTTGTAGTTCGAAAGAGCTACAGATGGGAAGTATCCTTGAGGAGCCCACTTCTCGGATCAATTCCTTGATACGGGAGCCTAGATCAGAAGTAGCAGGATTGACTAGTGTCGGATGGTGCCGAGGAGTCTCGGAGAAACAATTGTAGTGGCTAGGAGCGCCAGAGACTAAACGTAGAGCAGAGTTGGCAGAGGTGCAGATGGCATAGATCTCAAGTCAGCAGTAGCGCAGTATATTCAGAGGGTCAGCGCAGAGACTAGTAGCAATCAGGTTCCAACATTCACATGGTATCATACTGAACACAGTTAGTTCAGTAATTTGGGATGCTTTTCCGTTGTTGATGGAGTAGCAGCGACTGTTTGCACTGTAGTGGAAGTTGGCAGTGGCAGTAAAAGCAGCAGCACGAATGCAGAATTTCAGAGGGAGCTGCAGTACGGATGCAGTGTTGACAGTGGCAGGGTCAGCAGCAGTACAGATGCAGCATTTGCGCAGTGGTTGATGGACAGCAGGTCAGACATCAACAGTGCAGAGGACGATGTTATGAAGTCAGAGTGATGTTTCAGTGGGAAGCATTGCTAGAGCACATTCCTCGCTAAGAGGGAGTGTTGATATCTGGTAGCATTGTATGTGCTCTAAGTCTCAAATTTTGCAAGGAGGCTTAGACACATGTATTCCAAAGAACCCAGAAAGCGTTTTGGGAAATTCTACCCAGAAACTATTTTATTAAAATAATTAATTATTTTTAAAGGAACCCTAAGTCTAAACTTAGGAAAATAAAATAGTTAAAGGGTATTAATATAAACTGTGGGTGTAACTTCTAGAAGAAGACAAGGATCAAGCAAAAATGATCTTACCCATTGATTAACTTCTAATTTGGGCCGTTGAATGCCAACGAGGAGATTATTTAAGGAGGCTTGAGGGTCACTTGGAAAAACACACACAGAGTTCAAAAGTTCGACAGAGTAGAGGAGCCGCCGAGAGAATTTCGATAGTGAGTTGTTGTAGTGAGGGGCAGGGATAGTTGGGTTGGAGTATCTTCTCAAATACCCAGGATATGCAACAAACAGAGGCAGAGAGATACTAGAAGGGTTGGCATTGGGCCAGAAGGGCCCACGCAGAGCTTGGTGGTGAGCCAGAAGGGCTTACGTAGAGACAGTGCAGTCATCCAAAGTAGAAGTTCTAGTTTTGCAAAGGAGCTGACATTTCTGAGATGAGAGGGCTGGAAACTGCTCCAGAAGGCAAGACGTTTCCCAGTTCAGCTGACGCAGGGCCTACGCAAGGCCAACGCAGAGATAGTCGGGGACAGTTGGTTCAGCTGCCGAAAAAGCCAGGAATTGTCGAGTATAGTGAGGTAATCTCACTAAGTTTTTCTGCCAGTTTATTTTCTCTGTAATTGGATTGCCAGAAGATGTTAAGTTATGGTATGTTCTATGCTTATAGCAGTTTACTTCTTTTTGTTATTATATTCCACAAATTAGCAATCACATGTACATAAAGTAAAGTGCAGATAGAACATTAAATGATCGACAGAAAACAAGCCAAGACAAGAGACACAAGATGTGGTGGCTAGCCAGGGACAAACCCCACAATGTGTGGGGAAAGCCTTTGATCAAATATTCTTTTATCTTCAATAATTCAGTAGAGATAAATAGTACAATAAATCTGATTTATATCAGCAGTAGCAAACCCTAGATCAGCAACATCAGCATTAGCAGCTTCATCATCAAACTAGGGCAGACGATATCTCACAAACCGACTGTCGGATCAGCTTGATTCCACCACCAAAAGTTGCGGCTTCCAGATGAGGTTCAGATGAACCTAAAGCGTAGTTCAGATGAGGAGATCTTCTAGTCCACGTAGGTCAAACTTAAATTCTGCAGTTGCAGCTTCAGTTTCAGCAGCTTCTAACTTCACATGTGTGAGAGAGAGACCCTTTTCTGCGCAGTAGAGAAGAGACTCATTTCTGCATAGTAGAGAGAGAGATGTGATGAGATGAGTGAGTCCAAATGAGGAAAATTCCTCTTATATTTATACACAACGTTGGTGTTTGAATAGGTGCGACTGTTGGGCTTCTGAGCCTATATGAGTTGTAGGTCGGCTTGATAATAATTCCATAATCAAAATAAATTCATATCTCCATGTATACTTATCAGAATCGGATGATCTTTATATCAATCCTACACCTCTCGACGAGAGAAATCTAATAAAAATATTATCAACCATGAATAAGATAACCCACATGAAGTTTTTCCCTGGTTTCCAATTTTAACACTCCCTCTCAACTAGGGAGAACTTCATCTGCAATCTGTCTATCGGTCGTTACTATTCATCCATCAAATGCACTGACCTATACAGCCTGTCCCTTGCCCTGCTCTGCTCTATTCTGCCTGTTCTACTTTGTCTTGTTCTGCCTTGTACTAATTTGTATTGTTTTGCTCTGTTCTTGCATTGTTCTGTTCTGCTCTGCTTTTGTCCGAATTATGAAGAAGAAGAAATGATCGAGGATGTATCATACTAACTCAAAGTCAGTCTCAGAGTATGTACCACTGGTCGCAGACCAGTCTCAACCAACCCGAAGTCAGCGTCATAGTGAGTACAACTCCACTGGTCCCAGACCAATATCATCCTCCACTGACTCAAAGTCAGTCTCAGAGTGCATACCACTGGTCCCAGACCAGTCTCAATCGACCCGAAGTCAGCTTCATAGAAAGTACCACTCCCACCACTAGCCCCAGACCAATATCGTAGTCTCAGAGAGTGTACCACTGGTCCTAGACCAGTCTCAACCGACCCGCAGTCAGCGTCATAGTATGTACCACTCTCACTGGTCCCAGACCAGTACTGCATTGACACGAAGTCAATGTTAGCGTATGTACCACTGGTCCCAAACCAGTCTCAACCGACCCGAAGTCAGTACCATAGTATGGTACAACTCCTACCACTGGTCCCAGACCAGTATCATTGATCCTAGATCAATGGAGGTCATCCTAGCGTAGGGAGTACGATAGGTACAACGATGCGTCCAGCGGTAGTACTATGGTCCCTAATTTCATTTCCCTGCTCATTGATCAGATGAGAGGTACTTCCCATGAGTCCCAGACTGCATGGGTAAGATGCCTCAACAGGAGAACTAATCAATCTTGTCCTCACAAGAGAACACATCAATCCTGCTACAATCGCCATGGAGAACACATCAATCTAGGCCACCATGGAGAACACATTAATCCAGGCCTCACAGGAGAACACATCAATCCTGCTACAGTCGCCCTGGAGAACACATCAATCCAGGCCTCATAGGAGAACACATCAATCCTGCTACGGTCGCCATGGAGAACACATCAATCTAGGCCTCACAGGAGAACTAATCATCCTACTACACATGAGAGCGAATCATCATGTTCCACAAGAGAGCGAATCATCTTGTCCCACAAGAGAGCGAATCATCTTGTTCCAGTGCGCACCACCAGGGGAGGGTGAGTCACCCTATGGTCGTATGTTGCTCCAGTAAGAACCGCAAGCCCTCAGAGCTCCCAACGCTCAATGTATGCAACATGCAAGACCCTTGTACAAGGGTTTCTTGACGACTCCAAGTCGTTTGGGAAAATCACATATTAGATCTTTCCTCGGGACTTTGTCAAGGTGTATTGACCTGTACATCATCTTAATGCGATGGAGCCTCCTTGCTCATCGACTTACCATATCCCAGATGATGTCTATCTGTTGGAGCAATCAACAAATACGAGACTCCTCAATAATCGAATCCCACCTCTGGTTGTTACAGAGAATCACAGTGGTATGTGTTTAAACAGCTCAATAAAGAGCTTCGCCAACCAAGCAGCTTCATACGAGATCATACTCGTAGATATGTATCCGGTCTCGGCGGTGCTTTTGGCAACCGACTTCTGCTTCCTGCTCATCCATTATATCGAAGCAGAATCCAAAGACAAACAACACTAAAAAGTGCTCCAGTGATCCTCCACACTACCTGCCTAATCAACATTTGAATAATCATGCAGTTTCATATTTTCGGCAGTGTATCTCAATCCATGAGAGATTGTGTCCTGAAGACATCTCAGAAGATTCTTGACACCAATCTAGTGAAGCTCAACCAAATATGAGCTGACAATGCTAACTGCAAAACATATGTTTGGACGGAGGTTCACCAAGAACATCAACGCGAATGAGTTTTTGAGACTCAGAGGCATTTCCCAAATGTGGTCTGACATCACTGCCATATAACTTCTGAAAGTTAAGATCCTTGAGGTAGTCACAGGTTTGCAGTCCACCATACCAAATATTTTCAGAATCTTCACCACATATTTTCCTTATGATAGGAAAATTTCCCTTGGCTTCTGCCACACTTCAAGTCCTTGGTTCTTCATTTCAAATTCAGAAGCCAACTCCCTCTTACATTTTGGAATGAGAGGCTGTGCACTTGTTAGAAAGAGGTCATCCACATACAACACCAGTATGAGAGGCTTCTCATCTTCAACCTTAAAGTAAAGGTTAAGATCGGCTTCACTCCTAGTGAATCCCAGCTTCATCAAGTAGCTATCAATCCTCTCATACCATGCTCGGGGCGCTTGCTTCAGCCCATAGAGAGTCTTCTTCAACCTGCATACATGAGACTTTCGATCATAAATCTCAAATCCTTCGGGTTTCTCCATGTAGACCTCTTCTTTGATCGAACCATGCAAGAACGCAGTCTTGACATTCATCTGATGTAGGTTCCATCCTTGTGAAGCCACAAGGGCTATGATTGAGCGGATGGTCGTATATCTGGCAATAGGTGCAAATATCACATCATAGTCTATACCTTCCTTCTAGGAGAAACCACGAGCAACAAAACGAGCCTTATACTATTCCGTACTTCCATCTGCTGCAGCTTTATCTTGTAAAGCCATTTTGAAGTAACAATTGTCTTGTCCTGGGGTCTGGGAACTACTTCCCAGACATCATGCAATTGTCCTGGGGTCTGGGAACTACTTTCCAGACATCATTCTCCATAATGGTCATAGCATCCTTCCATACTTGATGCTTGACGGCATCTGAGAATGATGAAGGCTCATATTGTATGATTGTGCTCATACCGGTCAGGTATCCTTAATACTTGTTGGGTTTCTTACTTTCACGGAAGGTTCCTCGGGGTGCAGCGTTTCCTTCACCATCATCAAGTATCCCTAAGCCATGGAGGCCTCTTCATAGAAGAGGGAGGCTCAGGTGGATAAATAGGATCCATGGGTACCTTCACATCAAGCATTGTTACATCATCTAACCATAGAGACAGCTTTCACAAGCGTATGGTTCTTCCTTTCCGCCACACCATTCTGCTCAGGAGTATGTGGTGTAGTAGTCTCCCTCTTAATGCCAACCTCAGATATGCCTGAGTGAACCAACTGTAATATATCGGAGGTCCTACTTAGGCTTAAGGGTAATGGTCCCCTTTTGAGCTTTCCTTCGGCACATCCCGAACATACACCTTCTTTCTCTACTCGGAATTTGGGCATCCCTGTTACCATATGTCTTACATCGGGTAGAGCTTTATAATGAAGGTGGGCAAACCTCCGATGCCAAAGTTTGGACTGAAGAGATGTGTCATAAGATATGACACCTAGCGGACTTCCATTGACCTGATATAATGAATCAACACGAAACCCAAGAGTAAAGGCATCTTTAACATTATTTTTCCATATACGTACCTTGCCATCGCTAAAGGTTACCTTGTAGCCTTTGTCTTCCATTGTCGAGATGGACACCAAGTTCTTTTTGAGGTCAGGTGCATTTAATACATCCTGGAATTTCTAGCCTTCTTGAATGGTTGTCCTCTTCCTTGATTCCCAACTCTCCTCTTACCTTTGCTATTGAATTTGTCATTCCTTTGATTGCCATCAGAGGGATTTTGATCATCGTCCTGGTGTGAGTCCTTTCTATCATGGCACTTCCTTGCATAGTGACTTGCTTTATTGCAGATGTAACATCGTCCTTTTCTTCCACCCTTAGGTCCAACCTTTCTTTTTGATTTAGTCCCGGAATCATTTCTTTTCTTAGCATGAGAAGAAAAGGCAGCAGGAGGACCTTTAGGCAAGGGCATTTCTTGCTCTTCTACTCTTTTTTCTTCTTGAATGCATCTAGTCATTAATTCCTCGAAACCAGGAATTACATTATTGTTCAGAAGAGTAGTCCTGAACATGTACCATTTGGATGGTAATCCTCCAAGAGTTGCGAGAGCCATTTCCCTGTCAGTAATAGTCTCCCCAATAGATAGGAGATCGTTCTTGATCTCGGTGATTCTTAAGAAGTATGCTTTCATACTCTCATCTTTACCCTTCTTGATTTCCCTCAGCTTATTTCTAAGAAACAAAACTTGATTTGCATCATTAACTTTAAATAAACTCACTAGTCTATCGTAGATTTCTTTGGAGGTGTCTAGATCAGAGATGTAGGCCACCAAGCGCTTGTCGATAGAGTCTCGGATGATCTTCTTCGCTTTAATTTCTCCGTTCTTCCATTTGTTCCTGGCAGCAGGAGGTGCATTTGATGGAGGCTCAACAATATTGCCTCTCACATGATCCAACACTCCTTGATCCTCAAGGGTTAGATCAATAAACATCTTCCATCCGTGATAGTCAGCTTTCTCACGGAGCTTGTCTTTGGCAGGAAAGAGTGTTGAGGACCCCATCGTTCTTTTAGGATAGCTTTGCCAATCTTCTCTTCGGTGATTGCTCTTGCTCTTGCTTGGGCTTTGTCTTCACCTCAGCTCCAATACCATGTTAAGTTATGGTATGTTCTATGCTTATAACAATTTACTTCTTTTTGTTATTATATTCCATAGATTAGCAATCACATGTACATAAAGTAAAGTGCAGATAGAACATTAAATGATCGACATAAAACAAGCCAAGACAAGAGACACAAGATGTGGCAACTAGCCAGGGATAAACCCCACAATGTGTGGGGAAAAACCTTTGATCAAATCTTCTTTTATCTTCAATAATTCAACAGAGAGATATAGTACAATAAATCTGATTTATATCAGCAGTAGCAAACCCTATATCAGCAGCATCAGCGTTAGTGGCTTCATCATCAAACTAGGGCAAACGATATCTCACAAACCGATCGTCGGATCGGCTTGATTCCACCACCAAAAGTTGCGGCTTCCAGGGGAGGTTCAGATGAACCTAAAGCGTAGTTCAGATGAGGAGATCTTCTGGTCCACGCAGGTCAAACTTCACTTCTGTAGTTGCAGCTTCAGTTTCAGCAGCTTCTGACTTCACATGTGTGAGAGAGAGACCCTTTTCTGTGCAATAGAGAAGAGACTCATTTCTGCGCAGTAGAGAGAGAGAGATGTGATGAGATGAGTGAGTCCAAATGAGGAAAAGTCCTCTTATCTTTATCCACAATGTTGGTGTTTGAATAGATGCGACTATTGGGCTTTTGAGCCTACATGAGTTGTAGGTCAGCTTGATAATAATTCCATAATCAAAATACATTCATATCTCCATGTATACTTATCGGAATCGGATGATCTTTATATCAATCCTACGCCTCTTGACGAGAGGAATCTAATAAAAATATTATCAGCCATGAATAAGATAACCCACATGAAGTTTTGCCCTGGTTGCCAATTTTAACAGAAGAGCATCTAGAGTTGTATTCAGAAACTTCTGCTTAATAATATTAAACCCAGAGAGTTGCTGCACTGATTTTCCCAGATTGGGTTTTTCTAGGGACATTTGCCCAAAAAATACTGTCACTTGTGTGGATTTTTCTCTATTGTTTTGTTCTTGTTTTGGGAAAATTAATTATCTAAGTGAAGGTTGCAGTTGTATTAGCTTCAATATTCGTTGTAGGAAGCAATAGATAATTTGATTCGGTAATTAACAGATAGGAGAAGTTTAATCAGTTGCTACAGTAGTTGATTTGAGTGGGATTCTGGAATTTTCGTATCTCCAACATGATGTCAACCTCCATAAATGAGCATCTCCATCAAGTGACAAAATAAGTCCAACAATGCATCTCACTCCAATATATCTCATCAAAGTGAATGAGTGCATCTCCAAGTACATCTCCACATCCAAGGTATCATCATCAAGAAGCCATGTGTCACATTTCTAGGGCTTTCTTGGGTGACGTCAATCCTAGAACATGGCGTCAACATCAAAGGAAGTGTGTCAGCCCTCCTAAGGTATCTCAAGTGATCTACATCACCATCTAGGCTCAGGAACAAGGAAACATCCATCAAGTAGGTATAAGGCTAGCTTGGGGGTGTCATAGCTTCTCTGGAGCACATCATCAATCAAACTAAGGCCTTGACGTTTTCACTCAACATCAGCATCTGGAGCTGTAGAATTCCACACATCCATGTAGAGGCTCCTCAAGGTCCAATGATGATCTCTAGAGGAGCAACGTTGGGGCTGCAATGTCATAAATGCTCTCATAGTTGGGCCCTCTTCAACGTGTTGGAAAGGTGTCAAGCCATTCCTCAAGGGACATCTAATGTATCTGTGAGAAACCACCTAAAACATACCCTCAAGATCAAGTGAGATCAACATCATTAGGTAAAGAAACCATTAAAGTATCATAGTGGACCATATTCAATGCTAGAGGCACAAGAATACTTCACACAAACCTCGCCTTCAAAAGTCTTTCTAGCTATAATGTTTTTTAAGAAACTTACCACACTTGTGTGAGGGATGATTATGTAATTAGTGTGAAAATTCGAAAACTTGAACCCTATTGTAGCAACTACAAATAATTCTCCTAATTATTAAATTAATTTTTAATAATTCATTTACTATTTGCTACAACAAATACTGAATCAATCACACTACAACCTACACAAATAAACTACGGAAGAAATAAACACTGGAAGAAATACTAGCACACACACATAAAATGACAGTTATTTTTGGACCAATGTCCCCGGAAAAACCCAACTTGGGAAAACTGGTGCAGTAGCTGAGGGTTTTATTATTATGCAGCAGTGAAATAATCTAAGTACAACTAGATGCCGAAACTGGCAATCCTACAGAGAAAAAACTGGCAAGAAAAATCTAGTGAGGAATTTCCTCACTCCACAGGCAAATTCAGGCTCTGACCTTAGCTCAAATTGAGTCGTCCAAACTGCCTTTGCGCAATTATTACATCACCCTAGTGCAGTCACTTCTGCACTCAGCTCGAACCAGCTTCTCCTCAAGTCGTCTAGTCTACTGTTGTTTGGGAAAATGTCTCTCCTGGCCTCCAGAACCTCTGCCCAACTTCTAGCACTGAAACTCAGCTTTCCCCAGCAGATTCGAAATTGCCTCTAGAGGCTACTGCGCTACTCTGCGTCAGCCTCACTGTGGCTCACTTGCCTCTCTACAAATGCACTCACTGGAACTGGAAACCTTCCTCCAGCTTCACTGTCTCTGCCCCTCTCTCACTGCTTCGATCTCATTGGCTCTCTCTCCAGCAACTGACTATTGCTACTCTGGAAATCGATTTGCTCAGAAATCGAACCTCTTAAGTGATTTCTCCAAGCCCCATCGACTTCTTCTTATAACCCTCTGTTGAGACTTGAACGACCAAGATTAGATCTTAATCGATAGCTAGGATTAAATTGAAATCAATCCGTGCGAGTTTCTAGAACATTCACACCTTAACTTAATTAATTATGATTAATTAGTCATATTCCCTAAGTTTAGACTTAGGAACTATTTAAAAACTGACTAATAATCTAATTAAGTCATTTCTAGGCACAATTTCCAGAAACTATTTTTGGGTTTTGGAGATCTCGTGCATTCTAGACTCTCTATAAAATTTCAATGCTAGAACGCATTCGATGCTACAAAAACTAACAATTAGCCCTATTAGGTCTGTTGACCACTAGGTGTCAACGACCCATAGCAGTACACCCCCTTTTTTCGCAAAAGGGATAACGCCTGATTGATGTGTTCATGCTGTCCAGCTATCATCATTAGCTTGATCATCATCTTATAATGTAAACCCTGTCGACATGTGTATAATGTAAATAATCTCAGCAGATCTGTGTCGTGTATGTAATTACCTAGCTAAACCTACTTTTCTGGTAACGATCTACATTCCGGGAGGTTTTTTGTCTCACCGATCAAAACTTCGGAAGGTCGGTAGAGTTTTCCTTCAGCCTTACCCCAAAGCAGGAATGGATTTTGTCACTGGGATCTTAGGGGAGTCCTAGTGTCCTAGATCGAGTCTATGTAAAAGTGATTTGGGAATAACCCTAACTATTTGGTTAGGTTATTTTATTACAAATTTCTTGATCTGCTAGATTATATTTTGTGTCGCAGAACTGGGTAGTCTGTGAGGGTCTTTTGCAAATGGGTTTTCCGCTTGAGATGTAAAGAACGTAAAAATCATTATGGAAACTGTCTTGACTCTTGAGGGTTAGAAAAACAATTTATCCTCTCATAGGTTAATTAATTAAATTTTCTAGCCAAAATTAATTAAAATCCTAAGCCAGAAATTTGATTAATTCTAGGTCCTAGGTAAATTTAAATTCTCCAAAGGCAAAATTCGTTGGTCCTTAAAAAAATAAAATTTAAGAGATCTAGGGACTAAGGTAAATTAATTATTTTGCTAAATTTTAAGCCTTTGGTCCCTAGGGTTAAGTCAAAGTCAAAATTTTGAGGAAATTAATTCAAAAATTTAATTTTTTTATTAATTAAAATTCATTTAATTGAAAAATTCAAATTTCCTCAATAATTTAAAATTTCGACGGATAAGCTTAAAAGACATTTTGATCCTCATCAATGGTCGAGATTGCTTTGACGAGGATCACTCGAACTAGCCGTTGGAGGATTTATCTTTAAATAGGAGGTCAGTTGTCAGTTGAGATCATCCGATCTTTGGATCATGTACTAAGCGAAAAGCTCTCTTGTAATCTTTTTATGAGCAATAAAGAAAGACTTTGGGGTTAATTTCTGCTGGTGTTACTCTTCGTGGAAATACTGTAAGATGTGTCATTTTCATGTATGGATTTCTTTTTAGCCATTGATGTAGCTTTCTGAAGAGTGATTTGAGTACAGGTATCTTGCTCAGTCGCTGGGGTTTGAATGATAATTTAAGTTTTGAATATAATAGCAGGTATCTCTATTGAATTTGAATTTTATTATCGTTTTCTCGCTCTATGTTGATGGTTAAATTGAGTTTTGCAGGAAAGTCTTGATTTTTTAGATCATCGGGCATTCGGGGAAGTTCTCGACTGAACCAGCAAACTCCTGATCTGTGTTTTCTGAAAAGCCCAGCTTAAATTTGATCCTGGGCTTATCATAAGATATTTTTTATTGGTGATGAATGAAGGGTTTCGAGCTCGGTGCCTCCTTTAAAAATTCAAAAAATTTAATTTTTTTGTGCTAAATCGTTAGATCTGGCTGTTGAGAGCCTCAGATCAACAGATCTGGGAGCGGGGTCGAACTCACACTCCATCGATCTGATAGATCTGCTATTTATGTACATAGATCTGTAATTTTCTCCAATTTTCTAACTTGGGTTTTTCTGGGTTTTAGTTTTTTGGGTCATTGTATATATCATTTGGGTGTTTCTTGTTGTCCTGTAGCTGCAGATTTGAAGCTAAAAGTTGTGCAAAGTCCAAATCTAGGCCCTGGAAGCTAAGATCTAGATCTCTGGAGGTCCATCAGCATCATTTTTGGCATGGTTTCTGTCCAGAGATTTTGCAATCCAAGAGTTTTAATTTTTTTTTTTAAATCTGGAAATTTTATAAGGGTTTCAAAGAAGTCTGGAAAAATTTAATTAAGATTTCTGGAAAAAAATTTAGAGGTTCTGGTGGAAGTTCTGGGCCACCATTTTGCAGGTTGATTGGTTGCCTAGTTTTTCCTAAGCAGAAAAATTTCGAATTTGTTTTTACTGTTGTTTTCTGGAGAATTTCGAAATTATTTTTATTTTAAGAGTTTTAAATCTGAATTTTTTTATGAGATCTAGAAAATCTTGGGTTTCTTCCTGCGTTTTTCTGCTGTAGCGGTGACCTTTCCAAACCCTCATTCAGCTGCCCACTGTTTTCGTAGCCGCTAAAGCTGCAAAAAAAATCTCAAACCCTCGTTGGCAGCTATACCCCCATATCCCTGCGTTTTCCCTTCTCTATCCGCGACTCTTCTCTTCATTCCCTCACTTGCTCATCCCTATCCTGCTCATCCCTATACGTTGTTCTCCTTACACTCATCAACCCTCGCTCGCAGCCACGCTTCAACTGCAAACAACAAACATCTCTGCTCTTTTCTGCTGCCCGAAATCCTCACGCTGCTCTCAAGCCCTGAAAATAAAAAAAATAAAAAAAAGGGAGACGCCCGCAATCTAATCCGTTGTCCATCGTTCATACTCCTCCCAGCTCCTTCAACGCGTGAGCTCCCCTCACCTAGCTACAGTCTTGCTCCACCCGCGGATCCCTTCAAACCCTTCTCCACACTAAATTCTGCCCTCCAAATCCTCGCTGGCCTTCATCTCTCCTTAACCCTCGCAGCTCCATTCACTGCACCCCTTCCTTCCGCATCCTCCACGCATTTACGTTGCCAAACTCCTGAACCTGCAACCATTTCATTCCCTCAAACCTTCTTTCTCTCGCTGCCTCATTCTCCCACCTGCGTCAGCCCTCCAAACCCTCGTTGGCCTTCGTTGCTCCTTCCCTCTACGCAACCTTTTTCCACCATCGAACCCTGTGTCCTTATCCCTCGCTGCCCTAATCTTCGTCAACCTGCAAACCTGCATACGCACAACAACAAAGAACTCACGCTACCCCATTCTTTCATTACCATCCGCGCACTAAACCTCCTCGTCGTCGAGTTCTTCTTCACCCCGTCGGCCTGTTTTCTCCATACTTCTCCCTGTGTATCAGTCTCCTCTCCTCACTCCGTTGTCAATGCCTACCTGCAGTCACGCAAAGAAACACCAAACAAAAAACTTCGATTTTTTTTATTCTATTGTATGTTGCATGAGTTACGGTTATTTTAGATTCGACTTTCTTTTCTTTTCTTTTCTCTTTTATTTATTTTTATTCTTTGCATTAGGTCTAGGTTTTTTAATAATTCGAATTTGTTTTATTACTTGGTTGTGTTTTGTAATTTTTTTTTTTATTATTTGTTTTGTTCATTTTTTTTATAATGAAATCTGAAAAAAAAATGATCTTTTATTTGTATTTGTATTTTTATTTTTATCTTGATTTTGATTTCATTAAAAGAATCTAAAAAATCTATTAAAAAAGTCCTAAAAGTTAAATTCCAAAACATTAAATTTTATTTATTTTTTTATTTATTTTTTTATTTTTTTTGCTGGTGACTAATGAAATAAATTAAAAGGATTCACGCATTCACATTAAAATTTTTAATGTGGCCTATGGCCCATTAAAAATTTCGATTTTTTAACCCGTTGATTTGTTTTACTTCATTAATGTTTATTGCCTAAATTAAAGTCCTTTGGTGTTTCCGATGTTAAATGCTAAATCTTAAATTTTATGATTCTTCTATGGTCAAGGTGCAATAAATCATATTGACTGTTGGTAAAGGTTAGTTAATCTTAGATCTGAGCAGTTGATGAAAATCATTTTAAATCTAGAATATCTTGCGTGTTACAATTTGGGAATTTGTATTGATTATACCTGATTGTCACTATTCGTCACATATTGGAAAATTTATTCTGGATGACTTGTTTTCTTACTTAATCTATGGTTAATTTAAATTAAAGGCATTTGTCGATAATTATATCTAGTTGGTGGTCATGTCTTGGTTACATTAGAGTTTAATCTATTCATTTAAGTTAATCGAGATTCGTTTACTCTCATCAAGTTGTTCATCATTAAAATCTCCTAGAGTTTGTTTTTCATAGGATATCCTCATCCATTTACCTAGGGACTACCCCCTTGACTTGCCTAGGAGAGAGTCTAAATGGAGTAAGGATCAAGAGTGACAGCGCTTACTCTGAGCGTTTTCGCGGTCCCTAGACACTTTGTGCGACAACATTTTTGGCACCGTTGCCGGGGATAGAGTTTCTCTGTCCTTGGCTTCTCGACATTGTTTTAATCATCTCATATTTTCTGCCATTCATTAGTTGGTCAAGCAACACAACATTTCCTGGCGTCATTTGATCTTTTCATCACTCTATCTTTCATCATCTCATTAATCATTTCATCTGCACCTTTAGCACCTGGACATTTCAATTCGTTTCTTGTTTGGGTGGCGACTCCACTTCTTCCATTTATTATTTCTTAGACAAGAAGCCCTCCCTTATTTCCGGTTGTTTGTTGCCTTTTGGATCCTAGAGTTAGATTCATGTTCAAGTGGTGACTTCACTTCTTTCATTTCTTACAAGAATTTCTACTACTTCTAGTGGATCTCTTGATTTTCTTGAGCAAGGGTCTCTCTCTATCATCCATTTGGTCCCTCATTAATCCCTCAGGCAATTCATCATGGATGATTCGTTTACCCCATGTCATTTTACTGATCTTCTCCATGATATTCCAGAAATGGCCATTCATAAATTGTCTTTGTTCTTGGGTGGTGATTTAGTGGCTGTTCGAAAGCATCTATCCAGGTTTACTCGTACAATGCTCATATATTGTAGGTCTCCTCAGTATGATCATGAAGATGTCAAAATGCGTCTATTTGCCTTTTCTTTAGAGGGTGATGCTTTGAATTGGTTTAATAATTGTCCTGAAGATTCTTTCGCTCTTTTACAAGATATCATCAATGCTTTTAAAGATAGATATGGTTATCAAGGTAGCTTGCCTTGTGCCCCTAAAATTATGCAACAGAATGAAAGTGATTTTGTGAAGGATCCAACTGTCGATGAAAGATTTCAAGCAATGTTATTTGGGAGAGGGAGCGAAAGTGGGGAACGGGAGTGAAAACGGGTGCGGGAGTGACATTTTCAAAAGCTCTCGGTTTGGGAGCGAATCTCGGAGTGATTTTTATATAATATATATATTTTTTATATTTTGATACATATATGTCAACAAAAACATGTAGAATGATGAATTAGATATAAAAAACATAAAAAAACATAGATTGATCATTGAACCATATAACATCAATCATCTAGAAGTTATAATCTTCATCAACCACATCCACAAGTTAGTAACATACAACATATTGAGTCTCGTGAATCATGATTCATCAATCTTAAAGTTTCAACTTCAAGCTTTCAAAATTGAAAATTCAATATATAACATTTATCATCATTGATCACCAAAGTTGTACTTGTAAGCTAAGTTTAAACTTTAACCATTACAAGAAATAATATCTAACATGAAATGAAATGTTATAAAATGAATTATGAAATGAAATGAAACAACTTTCACGAAGCATCATATTCATAATTTAGAATCATTACCAATGAGTTATAATTGCCAACTTCAAACTTCAAACTTAAATTGTCACAGTTTACAAAAAATATCATTATGATATGAAAGAGTCAAGACTCAACAGTTATGAAAACTAATAGAAACTAGAAAAGACAAGTAAACTGTAAATCTATTATCTACTACTTCATGTGGCCCTGGCCACGAGAAGTGTCTAATGTATGAGCAGGTCGTGGTGGTCTTCTAGGAGTCTCCTCCCGCATAGACTGACGACCAAAACCAGAAGGCACATGCCCTCCACGTGAGGGTGTAGATGGAGGCGGCGACAACAAAGGAACAAGAATCGGAACTTGAGCACTGCTACTGGATGGTGGAGGTGGCATGTTGTTGCTTCATCTTCCTCTCTCATAAGTTCCGCTTCCAGTTCTTAAAGATGTATAGTGCCATCCTCCAAATTATCATCCTATGGGTGGTTGTCCCAAATTTTATATGTTGGATCTTCATAAGCTCGATCACAGTAATGACTCAACAACCTCAAGTTGTAGTGCACATATACCAAGCTTTATGCTAGGTTTCCATTTAGTTTGTTTCTTTTCACATTATGTATGAAGCTGTAGGTGCTCCAACACCTCTCTGCAGAAGAAATATTTACAACCTGTGAGAAAACTTTTTTTTGCCAATTTTGGCAAAAGTCCATGGCCACCATATGATTCCCACCATGTGAGAGCATCAAATCTGTCTGTATCTTCCATTGCATGAAAGGTACCAAACAAACCAGTGCCACTAAAGTATCTGCCTAATTCAAGACGCACACTAGCACATTCCTCCCTATCAGGCATCAACTTTTCCAATGCTTGCAAATATCCTGTAGATACCTCTTCATCTATATGGGGTTTGACCCTAACCCCACCCCTTGGTGCAGGTTGGCCCAACCAAGATGTAGAGTAGTATTTTGGCGTAAGGATATACGCCAAGCAATGTAGTGGAACATTAAGTTTATCCCACCGTATACACACCCAACCGTGAATCAGTTTATACAAGTTGGGATCATTGTTATGAACAATACTTTTTATTTGCCCCAACATGGTATCCATCTGCTCATACACCTCGCCAATCATTGGTCTATCTGTATCTGCAAACCGAATCATGTGATAAATGGGCTTGGTGAAATCCAATACTTGCCTCACACGTGCCCAAAACATACCATCAAGGGCAGCCTCCTCCACTTGTTCAAGACCTTGCCTGTCAGCTGCATTTGTAGCCCTTCCTTTAATACCTGCCAATGTGGACTTGATACCATGCTAGCCAATGACTCTCTTACCTTCAAAAGGTGCCTGAAGGTGAGGTAATAGCTACCAAATCTAGTCCTCGCAATCTTCAACAACTCCAATCTTGAGTGACTGTGGAAAAGGCCATGGGTATTGATATGATTTGTAATAAATTTTATCATTTGTTTGCCTCTCTTGTACAAATCACCAATCCATTTGTATTGTTCATTTTTGTTCTTAACAATATCATGCATCGAAAGGTTCATTGTGTGAACCAAACACCCAGGCCAAAATATGTTGGGGTATTTATCCTCAATAATTGCTCACGCTGCCTTACAATTAGCAGCATTATCAGTGATGACTTGGATGACATTGTATGGCCCAATACGCTCAATTGTTTCAAGTAATGGTTCTGCAATGTTGATGCCGGTCTTAAACTTGTCTGAGTAATCATATGCTGAAAGAAAGATAGCACCACTAACGGACACAACAAGAACATTTATCAATGGCTTGCCTTTTACATTTGTCCATCCATCAGATACAATGGACACCCCATGGTCAGTGCAAGAACTTGTCATTCTATTCAAAGAATGTGATATTTTTGCTTTTTCATGATCAAGTCCAACGGTTCTTGCCTTGTCATACCCAGGGCTCTTGTATCCTTTAGGGGCATCATTTATGGCATAAACCATTTCGTGCCAATAAGGTGAGCGAAGAACATTGAATGGTATCCCAAGTGCATAGAGAAACCTGTAAACTTTTGAATCCACATCATTCCTACACCCTTCATCAAGGAAATCTGATATGCTTCTATGCCTTAAACCTGGTGACCCTGTGCCTCCATATCCACTGCCTTGGGAGGATGCTGAAGGAGTTCTTTTTGCACATGATTGTGAGCTTGGTTCAAAGAAACCCTTTGATTTTTTAGATTTGTATTGGGCTTCCTCCTCTTCCCTTATGTATTTGGCTCTATCTGTTGCTGACACACCTAAACAAGTTTTGATTCCTATTTCTTTATCTCCATCCCATGGCCTTTTCCCGCAGAGATGCTTTCTGGCACGGGTGTATGAACCTGTGTAATTATTGTTGCAATGGGGGCAATGAAATTTAGTGGTTCCACCCCCTTTCCCTGCTTTAGGCCTATTAACATATTTCCACAATGGAGTTTGGTCTTGTTTAGTTTTTTGAGCTGACTCATGTTCACTCTCCTCCAGGTCCTCCTCACCGGGGTTTTCATCAAATCCACTATGCCCCCCTTCTTCATCCCCTTCTTCATTTTCAACCCTCATTTTTCTACTCTCCAACACCATAATAACCAAAAAAGGAACCAAGAAGAAGAAAATGCCAAGAAATATAACCATGATGTTTGAAATTTGAAGTTTTGAATCTGCAAAATTTAAAATAATGGAAAGGGAATAGGAATGGGAAATAGAGAAAAAAATTTATTTATTTATATATGTAGGAATGAACATTAAAAAAAAAGTTGCTAGACCCTCTATTCAATATTGTAGAGCCTACCTCTTTGGTATCCAATCTCCCCTTGCTCCTTGCTTTCTCTTGCTCTCTCACTCTCTTGCTCCTTGCTCCTTGCTCTCTCTTGCTCTCTCCTTGCTCCTCTCTGTTGGACACCTAATCCTCAATGGGTTAGTGTGGAAGCCGAATGGACAAAAGGAGTCCAAGAGACCTTGGGATGTGGAACCCAACGGTCAAACAATGTACTATAAATGTATATCAGTTGTTAATAAAAATTGTATTGTCATGATTTATCTTTCATATTTCTCTTGCTGTCCATGTGTGTTTAACATGGTATCAGAGCAGGCGTATTCCTGCCCTGCATAATTAATTTGAGCCATTTGTTTTATGGCCTTTCTGTGCAGTTTATTTCTGCCATATTCCTTTATACAGACCTGCGCCCTGTCTGCCATATTCACTTGAACGATGAAACGTTCCTCTGCCTGACACTGCCAGCGTTGTCCAAGCTGTTCTAACATGTCTGTCTGTCATATACGTTTTTGATATTGTCTGCACCTTCTGTCAAGCCTGCGCCCTCTGTCAAGAGACCAGCTGCAAACGTTGTCTCACTGCGTCAGTGTCATAGACGTTTTATACCTGCGCTCTCTGTACCTGCGCTCTCTGTCTGACATTCATCTGACATGGGAACGTTTGCGCTGTCCTGACCTGGTTTGAAACGTTTGCGCTGGCATGCTGGTCATCCTGACCTGGTTTGAACGCTGGATGCTTCTTGTTTCAGTTTCATTTGTTTGAAAGTTGGATGCTCTGTTGCTTGATTTCTTGTTGGACGCTTTGTATGTAGCTGGGGCCAAGTCTGTTCTATCATTGCTCGACACACCATGATGGGCACCATAAAGGGTTCAACCTTGAAATGCAGCTGCTCTTTCCAAGATTTCGTATGACTGACATGGTATGCATACGCGGTTTTATAAATCGGTGGATTGTTTATACTCTAATTTAACTACAATTATGAACCTGCATTTGAATGTGGTGGCTGCAATTGTTGAGAACACCTGCAACTTGATTGCGATATAGTTTTTTACAACTGATAAACCAAAGTGGAGATGTGATGCTGATGCGTGGTTTTGAGACAGCCTGATATGCGTGGTTTTGATACCTCTGCGTGGAGATGTGCTGCTGTTGCGTGAAGCCTGACATGCGTGAAGACTGACATGATGTGCTGCTGATGCGTGGTTTTGAGACAGCCTAATATGCGTGGTTTTGATACCTCTGTGTGGAGATGTGCTGCTGTTGCGTCTCATCAAATTTGCATCCTCTGTGTCTGTAGTATCTGTATCATAATCTTCTAGATTGACAGAAACTTTTCTTTTCCTAGTAGAACGACGTAAAGTGATTGTATGCGACTGTTCATTCATGTTCTCCACTCGAGTTGGTGGAGCTGCAGCTGATTTGTAACTCGTGGCCTTTGAACGCTGATTGTCACAGCGAATTTCACCTCCATCCAACAATTTTGTATTGACCCGTTGACCGCATTCCCAGCGAGCCATCTCCTACTCTTTTTCTCTACAATGATACCAGAAGCTTTGGCAGAGTGGCGCTGATATGTCAATTGAACGCTCTTTGCTCCATATAAAACTCCATATAAACGCTGCTGCCTTGCTTTGAAGAACGTTGTTTTGAATGGATGAAAGGCTTGCTATACGCGGATCATAACGGTTTCTAATAAGACAAACTTATACTTTTTATGCCTCACGGGTTTTATCTGACCGGTCATCCATTTGGATTGTAAACTGCGTAACTACAGGTTTGTCACAGACTCTCAAGGCGAAAATCCAGTTGAAACAAACAACTGCGCAATCACAGGTTTGCCACGGACTTCCACAGCGAAAATCCAGCTACGACAGGCACCTTAAATTTTCAGATTGATAGACTCTTCCAGAAATTGTGTGGCTGTGGGGTCGATGTATGCCAGTTAGGATATTGTTGTTTGTTGTCGTTGAGTGGAGCTATTGCAGACATTATAAAGACAAATTGCTATGATATAGTATTAAGCACTGCTAGTGCATCATTAAGTGTTGAGTTTATGTTGAGTTCTCTATTTCAGGGTTACACTCAGTATATCAAACTTTGTTATCTTTGAAAATTCATTTGAAGGCTTCATTTGCAGTGAGATTATTGATCTATGATTTTGTACTGCCTCAATGAACATGTGTCATCTACAACAACCAAGGGCAAAGTTTTGTGTGAACTTGTCTATGAATCGATGTAATCTATTAATTTGATGCAAGGATTGTTGTTGATTGTTTGCATTAGACAGAGATTAGATTTAGAGATTTGTTATGACAGTATTGACACATTATTCTTTGTAAATGCCTATGATAAAGCAACTATTGAGTTGGTACTGTTGACATTGTTGATCTATAGACATCTATTGATGAAGTGGAGTATGAGTTCACATGCTAGGGTTTCAGGGATAAGTCTTGCATTACCAAAGTATTATTGACTGAATATGCTGATGGATAGAGTCTGATGATGATGTTGAATTGACGGGCCAAGTGTTATGTCAGAGAGCTTGACAAGCCTTGATACACTGTTGTATCTTTACCACTGTTGGTTTGATCATTGCTATGGCAATGTTGCAATGGACAAAACATGGTTGAGATTGCTCTACTAAGACTGTCGACAAATTTCATTTGCAAAGAAAGTCAAAGATTGACTCTCTTTTTCACAGTGTGAGTAGTTTGAATAATTTGAGAAGTACATTAAAGCAGTGAGTCATTTGCTACATTGAAATTGGTACTGTGATGTCTGCTACAGTGACTTGGTGATATTGGCATCTTGCTACTCATCTAATAGTTGCAATTATTTATCATTTTATAGACCAATTTGTAGCTGAAGATAACATCACTTCTCTAATTATATTGGTCTGAAATGGATAGAATAGATGATGTATTGAAACTACTGAATAATTTAATACTTTCCACTATTGATGAGATGGTTAAGATCAACAAAACCTCTCTTTCCAATATCAAAATTTGTCTCCAAAATGCACATGAAAATATTGAGTTTTTGCAGCTTGAGACAAAGCTACAGCAGGAAGAATTACACCAGTGGAGTCATCATTCTGAACCTGTTTCTGTTCAGAAGATTGAAACAGACTCCCATAAACAGCAAGTCAATAATGTTACAGCTGGTTCAGATTTAGTACCCAATAAAGCAGCAGTTGTACATGCAAATGCAGAAACTCAGTGTGCACTTCCCAAGCCCATCATCAGACCTTGGGAACAGCTTGTCCACAACAAGCACAGAATTGGTCTTGGATATGACAAGGACTTGTCCTTTCATATTCCAGACTACTTAAAGCCCATTCAGTTTCAGAGTGCTGGATTCATTCATGATAGTTCACCTGCTCCTCATGACAGTTCAGCTTTAACTGTTCCGGACTCTACCCCTCTTCCACAGAAACAACAACAACAACAACAGATCATGAAATGCCAACACTGTGACCGAGTTGGCCATTTGAAAGATCACTGTTTTGATCTTCATCCATGTAAGAACTGTCATAAAACTAGTCATTCTTCACACAGATGCTTCCGAAATAAACGTCCTGCAAGAACAAAGATTCATCTTGGATGGATCGCTTCTTGGCAGTGGGCATCAACAGCCAAGAAGATATTCCAAACACATGTCAGAACTTGTTCTAGAGTATTGAACAGTCTTGCAGTTGAGTTTTCTCCATCATCTCACCTTGTATCTGACGGGGGGGAAATGATGGTCATCTACAAGCTTCAAAGCCACATCAAGCAAGCCTGAGCCACAACCTGCCACACCAGTTTCAGAGTTGCATCCAGAAACAAAGATTCCTATGAGCATGCCCTCAGTGGGCAATCTGGGACACTTCCTCTAGCAGAAGACTTCATCTTCTTGCCAGTTTCGGAAGAATTCCAAGAAGAACACTTCCTCTAGCAGAAGACTCCAGCTTCTTGCCAGTTTTGGAAGAGTTCCAGGAATTGCAATAAGCATTCCAGAGTTGTTGGTCATCCTTAAACCATCACAGGTTGAGACTTCCCTTTTCAAGTTGAAGTTCTCCCTTTTATGCGGGGTGAGACCTCCCTTTCATGGTTGAAGGTTTCCCTCTTCAAAACAATAGGAGCACTTCCTCTAGCAGAAGACTTCAGCTTCTTGCCAGTTTTGGAAGAGTTCCGGGAATTGCACTAAGCGTTCCAGTGTTGGTGGTCATCCTTAAACCACCGCCCTTTATACCAACATTTCAGAGAGCACATTCAGCCTAATGCTGCCATGCATTTTTGCACATTTTGTATGACAGCTTTCTTCTTGGACTCATACATAACCCTTTAGATTAAGGGGGGGAATGTTGGACACCTAATCCTCAATGGGTTAGTGTGGAAGCCGAATGGACAAAAAGAGTCCAAGAGACCTTGGGATGTGGAACCCAACGGTCAAACAATGTACTATAAATGTATATCAGTTGTTAATAAAAATTGTATTGTCATGATTTATCTTTCATATTTCTCTTGTTGTCCATGTGTGTTTAACACTCTCACTCTCACTCTCACTCTCACCTTCACTCTCACTCTCTCTCACTCTCACTCTCACTCTCTCTCATTAAAATGATGAAATGAATGAGGCAGGATCTATTTAACCCTCCCTCCCTCCCTCACTTTATTTCCACAAAAAATCTTTTTTTTTTAGAAGAATCTTTGGCGAAAATCACATAGAGATAATTTTGCCGCTGATTTTTTTTTTGCTGCACGTTTCTCCATGAAAAATCACTCCCAGAGCGACGCTCCCTATATCAAATTGAAAAAAAGTAGGGAGCGTAAATTTTTTTAAGGGAGCGCTCCCGACCTGCTCCCTAGTCGCTCCCGCCCGGAGCGCGGATTGGGAGCGGGATCAAGATGCGGGGGGGGTTCCCTCGCAACATTGATTTCAAGACAATTCTCCATATTAGAATGTGCCATCCACTTGTACCGTTGTAGATCAAATCCATGACAGTGGAAAAACAGGGACAAGTTGTCAAATCAGTGTCGACAATGAAAGGGAAAACGATAAGAAAATTATAGAAGAGCTAATGCGGCTGGTAAAAAATATGGAGCTTAATGAAGAAAAATTTGTAACTAATTACGTCAAGGATATGAGAACTTTATACACCCACCTAGAAAAACGTGATAAGGAGATGGAAATCATGAAAATTAAACATTATGATCACGTGACCGACATGTAGAAGGAAACGAAAACCATGAAAGTTAATCATGGCAGAGAAATTAATTCTATGCAAAGCAAATTATTAACTATGGATAAAGAAATGACCATCATGAGATTCGATTATAACAATCGGTTGGCTACCATGCAAGCAAATCATAAGAAAGAGATAAACTATATGCAAAATTGTTTCATGGGCATGAAAGCAAAGAATGAAAAAGTAATAAAAGATGTGGAAGCTGGTCAGATATGTCTTCAGAATAAGTTATTGACCATGGAGGAAAACCATGCCAAGGAAGTCAGTGCTATGAAGGTTGAACACTCTAGCCAGATGGATGCCATAACAATATAGGTACAGAAATTTCAGCATCGGTCAGAGGATGAAAGAAACAAGGAGACGTCAACAGATCAGAAGCCTCCTTATCTGCTGCAGCAAGCTCCATCTTATTATGAGGAGGTCATTTGTTCCATTGAAAAGTGGTTAATTGAAGGTGACCCAAATAAAATTGAAATTGACAAGAATCATGTTGACGCTCACATGGTTAATCCACCAGTCATAGAAGATCAAGTTATAACTCATGACACCTGTGAGACTAATCCATCATTCTTGACAGAGCAGATGCAGAATGAAGAGAGACATGTCATGCATATCTTACATATTTCATCTGAGAGTTTTGAAGCAGAATGTTCCACGTCATCAGTGATACAACCTGCCTCAAGAAAAAGCGCAAGAGAAAGAGAATGAGAAAGCGATTTGATGCATCAGATGGTCGCGAACAACTTAGTTTTCAGATAGGAAAAAGTCCTACCGTATGCAGAATTGGACATGGCACATCCAAGAAACAGCTGACAGATTTGTTTGAAAGCAGGCAAATGCTCAATATGCACTATGTTGAACGCATCTGATGCCATGGGCATCTTTGTATTGTATGTCTAACCTTATGCCCTGTTATTTCAGTATTTCATTTTGTAGTTAGATTTGTGTTTTTCATGTTATTAACTAGTTAACAAATGAAGAGTTTATATATTTCTTGTGCTTAACGTTATACGATGATTTTTTGGATGGACGCTACTTATGTTTTGTTGTGTGTTGCGTGGATGTAGATTCAGGATTCTCACATTCCTCCAGTGCAGCAATGTGTCGCCAAGTAGAGCCAGATGTTGACCACTATGTGTCAACGACCCATAGCAGTACACCCCCTTTTTTCGCAAAAGGGATAACGTCTGATCGATGTGTTCATGCTGTCCAGCTATCATCATCAGCTTGATCATCATCTTATGATGTAAACCCAGTCTGCATGTGTATAATGTAAATAATCTTTGCAGATCCATGTCGTGTATATAATTACCTAGGTAAACCTACTTTTCTGGCGACGATCTACATTCCGGGAGGTTTTTTGTCTCACCGATCAATTCTTCGGATGGTCGGTAGAGTTTTCCTTCAGCCTTACCC
This sequence comes from Pinus tabuliformis, assembly GCA_031772625.1. Lineage (NCBI taxonomy): Eukaryota > Viridiplantae > Streptophyta > Pinopsida > Pinales > Pinaceae > Pinus > Pinus tabuliformis. Next base: position 233,494,058 of record CM062805.1, read on the forward strand.
CACAGCCGGAATGTATTTTGTCACTAGGATCTTAGGGGAGTCTTAGTGTCCTAGATCAAGTCTATGTAAAAGTGATTTGGGAATAATCCTAACTATTTGGTTAAGTTATTTTATTACAAATTGCTTGATCTGCTAGATTATATTTTTTGTTGCAGAACTGGGTAGTCTGTGAGGGTCTTTTGCAAATGGGTTTTCCCCTTGAGATGTAAAAAATGTAAAAATCATGATGGAAAGTGTCTTGAGAGTTAGAAAAATAATTTATCCCCTCATAAGTTAATTAATTAAATTTTCTGGCCAAAATTAATTAAAATCCTAAGCCATAAGTTTGATTAATTCTAGGTCGTAAGTAAATTTAAATTCTCCAAAGGCAAAATTTGTCGGTCCTTAAAAAATTAAAATTTAAGAGATCCAGGGACTAAGGTAAATTAATTATTTTGCTAAATTTTAAGCCTTTTGTCCCTGTGGTTAAGTCAAAGTCAAAATTTTGAGGAAATTAATTCAAAAATTTAATTTTTTTATTAATTAAAATTCATTTAATTGAAAAATTCAAATTTCCTCAATAATTTAAAATTTCGACGGATGAAATTAAAAGAAATTTTGATCCTCATCAACAGTCGAGATTACTTTGACGAGGATCACTCGAACTGGCCGTTGGAGGATTTATCTTTACTTAGGAGGTCAGTTGTCAGTTGAGATCATCCGATCTCTGGATCGTGTACTAAGCGAAAAGCTCTCTTGTAATCTTTTTCAGAGCAATAAAGAAAGACTTTGGGGTTAATTTTTGCTGGTGTTACCCTTCGTGGAAATACTGTAAGATGTTTCATTTTCATGTACGGATTCCTTTTTAGCCATTGATGTAGCTTTCTGAAGAGTGATTTGAGTACATGTATCTTGCTCAGTCGCTAGGTTTGAATGATAATTTAAGTTTTGAATATAATAGCAGGTATCTCTATTGAAATTGAATTTTATTATCGTTTTCTCACTCTATGTTGATGGTTAAATTGAGTTTTGCAGGAAAGTCTTGATTTTTTAGAGCATCGGCCGTTTGGGGAAGTTCTCGGCTAAACCAGCCAACTCCCGATCTGTGTTTACTGAAGAGCCCAGCTTAAATTTGATCCCGGGCTTATCATAAGATATTTTTTATGGGTGATGCATGAAGGGTTTCGAGCTCGGTACCTCCTTTAAAAATTCAAAAAATTTAATTTTTTTGTGCTAAATCATTAGATCTGGCTGTTGAGAGCCTCAGATCATCAGATCTGGGAGCGGAGTCGGACTCACACTCCCTAGATCTGATAGATCTGCTATTTATGTACATAGATATGTAATTTTCTCCAGTTTTCTAACTTGGGTTTTTCTGGGTTTTAGTTTTTTGGGTCATTGTATATATCGTTTGGGTGTTTCTTGTTGTCTTGTAGCTGCAGATTTGAAGCTGAAAGCTATGCAGAGTCCAGATCTAGGCCCTGGAGGGTAAGATCTGGATCTTTGGGGGTCCATTAGCATCATTTTTGGCAGGGTTTCTGTCCAGAGATTTTGCAATCCAAGAGTTTTAATTTTTTTTTTAAATCTGGAAATTTTATAAGGGTTTCAAAGAAGTCTGAAGCAGAGTGATTTAAAAATTTAATTAAGACTTCTGGAAAAAAAATTTGAGGTTCTGGTGGATGTTTTGGGCCGCCATTTTGCAAGTTAATTGGCTACCTGGTTTTTCCTGAGTAGAAAAATTTCGAATTTGTTTTTACTATTGTTTTCTGGAGAATTTTGAAATTATTTTTATTTTAAGAGTTTTAAATCTAATTTTTTTTATGAGATCTGGAAAATCTTGGGTTTCTTCTTGTATTTTTCTGTTGTAACGGTGACCTTTCCAAACCCTCATTCAGCTGCCCACTGTTTTCGTAGCTGCTAACCCTACAAAACAAATCTCAAACCCTCGTTGGCAGCTATACTCCCATATCCCTGTGTTTTCCCTTCTCTATCTGTGACTCTTCTCTTCATTCCCTCACTTGCTCATCCCTATCCTGCTCATCCCTATATGTTGTTCTCCTTACACTCATCAACCCCTGCTCACAGCCACGCTTCAACTGCAAATAGCAAACATCTCTGCTCTTTTCTGTTGCCTCAAAATCCTCACGCTACTCTCAAGCCCTGAAAATAAAAAAAATAAAAAAAGGGAGAGGCCCACAGTCTAATCCGCGCTGTCCATCGTTCATACTCCTCCCAATTCCTTCAACGCGTGAGCTTCCCTCACCTAGCCGCAGTCTTGCTCCACCCGCGAATCCCTTCAAACCCTTCTCCACACTACATTCCGCCCTCCAAACCCTTGCTGGCCTTCATCTCTCCTTAACCCTCACAGCTCCATTCACTGCACCCTTTCCTTCCGCATCCTCCACGCATTTACGTTGCCAAACTCCTCAACCTACAGCCATTTCATTCCCTCAAACCTTCTTTCTCTCGTTGCCTCATTCTCCCACCCGCGTCAGCCCTCCAAACCCTCGCTAGCCTTCGTTGCTCCTTCTTCCCTCTACGCAGCCCCTTTCCACCATCGAACCCTGCATCCTTATCCCTCGCTGCCCTCATCTTCGTCAACCTGCATACACACAACAACAAAGAACTCACGCTGCCCAATTTTTTCATTACCATTCGCGCACTAAACCTCCTTGTCGTCGAGCTATTCTTCACCCCATCGGCCTGTCTGCTCCATACTTCTCCCTGCGTATCAGTCTCCTCTTCTCGCTCCGCCGTCAATGCCTACCTGCGATCATGTAAAGAAACACCAAACAAAAAACTTTGATTTTTTTTTTATTGTATGTTGCATGAGTTAGGGTTATTTTAGATTCAACTTTCTTTTCTTTTCTTTTCTTTTCTCTTTTATTTTTTTTTATTCTTTGCATTAGGTCTAGGTTTCTTAATAATTCGAATTTGTTTTATTACTTGGTTGTGTTTTGTAAAAAAAAAAATATTTGTTTTGTTCATTTTTTTTAATGAAATCTCAACAAAAAATTGATCTTTTATTTGTATTTTTATTTTTATTTTTATTTTTATCTTGATTTTGATTTCATTAAAAGAATCTTAAAAAAATCCTAAAAGTTAAATAATCTAAAAAATTCCAAAAATTCCAAAACATTAAAAAAAATAAAAATATGGTGACTAATGAAATAAATTAAAAGGATTCGTACATTCACATTAAAAATTTTAATGTGGCCCATGGCCCATTAAAAATTTCAATTTTTTAACCCGTTGATTTGTTTTACTTCATTATTGTTTATTGCCTAAATTAAAGTCCTTTGGTGTTTTTGATGTTAAATGCTAAATCTTAAATTTTATGATTCTTCCATTGTCAAGGTGCGATAAATCATATTGACTGTTGGTAAAGATTAATTAATCCTAGATCTGAGCAGTTGATGAAAATCATTTTAAATCTAGAATATCTTGTGTGTTACAATTTTGGGCGTTTGTATTGATTATACCTGATTGTCACTGTTCGTCACATATTGGAAAAGTTATTCTGGATGACTTGTTTTCTTACTTAATCTATGGTTAATTCAAATTAAAGGCACTGGTCGATAATTATCTCTAGTTGGTGGTCGTGTCTTGGTTATATTACAGTTAATCTATTCATTTAAGTTAATCGAGATTCGTTTACTCTCATCAAGTTGTCCATCATTAAAATCTCCTAGAGTCTTTTTTTCACAAGATATATTCATCCATTTACCTAGGGACTACCCCCCTTTACTTGCCTAGGAGAGAGTCTAAACGGAGTGAGTAAGGATCAAGAGCGACAACCCTTATTCTGAGCGTTGTCGCGGTCCCTAGACACTTTGTGCAACAACAAGGTGTTTTCAACCCCAAGGGGAAAGACAATTTTTAGGCAGGTCCATCAATCCATAGGTGCTTGTATTAGTGAAGCTTGAAGAAAAGATCTTACACAAATCAAAGGATCGGGGAGTATTTCTTGACTATTTGGAAAAAGATGTTCACTAATTCTCAAGACAACTTCTCTCATTTATTATTGCATCTACTTTTGCATATGTTTTTGCACTTATGGCCACGCATGAAAAACCTTCTAGCCCAATTGCAACTCTGAAATATGAGAAAGGGAAGAAGTTCTTGATAGTTTTTATGCCAATTCTTATGAGTCAACGTTGGCTACTCATGAGCAATGTTGTCTTGAGTTCAAGAAGCATATTTCTTCACTAGATGGGATATACAAGTAGTGGACTTATAAACATGGATGAAAAATCATCACTCCTATTAACCCTAGAGATTCGACCAATGAAAACTGTTAGAAAATTATATATTACGGAGCAATGGAACACATAAAATATTGCAGAAATATAAACACAGAAAACGCACAAAACAAGAGAGACACAGATATACATGGTTCACCCAGTTTGGGTTACGTCCACCCCGAACAGTGAGTCCTTCTTTTCTATTATCCAGCAAAATGAAGAGACACAACCTACAGCAAATCCACTGTAATATCCTCTGTTTTCTCTCATAGTCTCACCTCTCTGTTTCTCGCTCACAGAATACACATCTATTTCACAGCCTCAAATACAATACCCTCATACAAAGAGAGGGGTTGCCTTCTAGGGCAAAAAACCCTAAACTAAACATAAGTTCTACCGTCAGATAATCTGCCTAATGAATGGCCCAGATTGACTATAAATTACTATACTTTTACAAGGCAATTTTACATTTGTTTTTAGCTTCGGGGGCGCTGCCCCCGAGCCCCCGCTGGCTCCCGGACCCTCCAGCCGGGGGGGATCGGCCCCCCCAGACCCCGCGGGGGGGACAAGTCCCCCCCGCGTGGATGGGTGTACAAACTTCCTGGGGTATACATCCGGCTGAAACAAAGACCTCTGAACAATCATGCTCCACACACAACAATCTCCCAATTGGAGAATGATTGTAGAAACTCCACCGCTGCTTCATTTGCTGGACAATGACTCCTCTTTGGACCTGGCTGTTCCTCATCTTCATCGTCATCCTTGAAGACCAATTGAAACTGAGCATATTCCCAGTTTCTCCCTGGTTACAACTTTTGTTAGCATATCTGCAGGATTCTGGCTAGTGTGTATCTTTTCCAGCTTCAACTCTCCATCTTCCAACACTGATCGTATGAAATGGTACTTGAGCTGTATGTGTTTAGTCCTGGAATGAAATGCTGAGTTCTTTGCAGATGAATGGCACTTTGGCTATCACTGTATAACGTGCCCTTATCATGCTCCTTACCCAATTCATGAGCAGTGTTGTCTTGAGTTCAAGAAGCATATTTCTTCACTAGATGGGATATACAAGTAGTGGACTTATAAACATGGATGAAAAATCATCACTCCTATTAACCCTAGAGATTCGACCAATGAAAACAGGCCTGGGATATTTTGAGACTTCAACCCTAGATGCAAGTCATCATGATCCTTGTACTACAACTTTGGAAGAACCACATCCTGCACCATTTGTTGCATTATCTAATGATTGTCTACATAAAAACTTGAACCTATTACTAATTCACAAGAACCACACCCAGCACATTATGTTCATCAAACATCCAATGCCAGATTTTTCACCATCCACATCTCAGCCATATTGACACCTTAATCATTTTTATTGAAGACTTTCTTGCTCTCCATCTACGTATCAAGCATGTTATTGCTATGATAACAACGCTTCTTACAAATGTTTAGTGAAAGGCATGAAAGGTCCTTAACTGGACCAAAAACAAAAGGAATACATATCTACTCCTAATTGCTCTAGAAATTCCATTTCTAAAATATAGGCTCCATTGTTTGTGTTTGGATCAATGTTGCACGAAGCGGGAGCGAAGCGGAAGCGCGGAAGCGGAAGCGGAAGCGCGGAAGTGTCATTTTCCAAAAATCTAGGAAGCGAAGCGTCCGCGGAAGCGTCTGCTATATATATATATTTTTTATATTTTTTTGCATTTATACTCAAAACAAACATCCCAAATACCAAATTAATTGTAGAAGACATGAAAACATGCATATTTTTGCATAAATCAAGATAGATATGGCATCCATGATTCCATTGTAGTTACTAGTTTGTACAACAATCATCTATATTCTAGCTATTACAAACATACATCAAATTTTTAAGCATATTATAAAACATAAAAACATTTAAGCATATTATAAAACATAAAACATAGAGCATATTATGATTTATCTAGCAAGTGAGCAACTGTCAACATTTGTCATGTCCAAAATTCAAATAATAATGTTTACAAAATATGTCACTTGGTCACCGCCAAGCCAAAAAGGTTCAAAATTCAAATTCACAAGTCTACAAGTCTAATGAGTAATCTATGACAAAAAGTAGTAGATTGTGAATATATCTACTAATCTCTCCTCCTTCCACCACGAATAGAACGTGGTGGCGGGCCTCCACGTGGTGGCAATGAAGAAGATGGTGCCTCTGGAAGTCGTGGCACTGAAACTGATGAAGAAGAACCCCCTGCTGTTGGTGTTGAACCATGGAACCTAGGAACCAAGGGACCAGATGAGGGAGCATCTGCTATATTTATATTTTTTTTTGCTTTCATTTGTCACCCTAACCCAAGGTGGACCCACCCCCAACAAGCAAACTCACCTAAAATTTAAAAAAAAATTGAAAAAAAAACGATTTTCTAAATGCTTTTCCGGAAGCTTTTCTGGAAGCGTCTCGGAAGCGTCTGGGAAGCGTCTGGGAAGCGCCTGGGAAGCGTCTGGGAAGCGTCTGGGAAGCGCCGTACGAAGCGCGCTTCGGCGCTTCGGAAGCGCCAGCGCTTCCAAATTTCCAGGAAGCGTCTAAAAATTTCGGAAGCGCGCTTCGCCATTTTTGGAAGCGCGCTTCCGGGGGCGCTTCCTGGGCGCTTCCGTATGGGGCGCGCTTCGGGCCTAGGATCCGGGGGGGGGGGGGGGCGCTTCCTGCAACATTGGTTTGGATCAATGATGATGCCTCATAACCAATTGGATAGCACTCAAAATTTGGTCAAACAATTGGGATTTAACAAGTCTTCATTTTAATTTCTCAATCAAGTGCTAGTGCAATTGCCAATGCCAAATCCTTTTTCAATCATCTACATGCAATCTTTGTCTTCATTTTAATTTCTCAATCAAGAGCTAGTCCCATTGCCAATGCCAAATCCTTGTTCAATCATCCACATGCAATCTTTGTAAATTGCGACATTCCATTAAAATGTCTAAAGCTTGTAAGATTAAGTTATGCTATGAGGTAATAGAAAAGAAAAATATGCGCAATTGGTAGAGTTTGCTGATTTAGCTCAGAATATGAGAGATAACTATGATTTTAAAAATATTTTGCAGAATTGGACTATAACTACAATGCTTTGACACCAATTGATTTTGGCTGTGAAGAAGCATGGTGGCAAATGACTTAAACAAATTTTCATAGAGGATGAACCAACTTTCTAAATAATACATAGATATCGTATTCTATATGGATAAATGTACATAGGGAGGATCTCCCTTAAATAGAAAAACTTTGCTCGAGTGTGCCAAATGGTCTCTTTCTAATGTACCTTGATAACTCATTCAATCAACTTCATATTGGGATTTGACACCTACTTCACCCCTCCTCTAATTATAGAATAGGAGAGGAGATATGACTAAATAAGCATGTTTTCTAAACAGTTAACATATAACACTATGTTATAAATAGGATGGGCAATTGAGGATATATATTAATTACACACAAACCTTGTACCTAAAAAAATCTAACCAAGTTAATAAAAAAAATAGAAAATACCTTGAGAAATAGATCTAGATATCACAAGATGGAGTTTTCACCTCATAAACAACCAATTTTTTTGTTTGTGATTGGTCCTCCTCCAAAGCCTCTTCTTCTTCTTCTTCTAAGAATGTATTTCCAACCACTCTAGTGTCAACATCATCATGGCCTGTATCACCAATATTTTCAACAATGGTGTAGACATGTTCATCACCCGTTCCTAATGATTCCATTAGAATACCCTGCACATCATAATAGCTTAATTGTTATCTATATTAGAAATGAAAATCACCGTGCATAAAACTGTACTTGTACAATAAGAACTTTGAAATATTTGACACAAGCATGGATATCTAAGAAAAAGAAAAAGTCAAAGGATGCAGTTGTTGTCAATCAAATACTAATATAGACATTAATTTTGACAAAAATGGATTGAAAGTAACAAAACTAACAAGCATTTACCAAAAAGGAAATCAAGGTCTCCCATCTACATGTCCCTCACGTTATAAGGATGTAAAACATAAGGTTGTACAAAATTACATACCAGTCAATAGTATATAATCTAGATTTCAATTTAAATGACAATGCATACATAATCTAAGTTATTTTCCCAGTAGTACCATGATTAAACCAAGATAACATGGATCATCTAAACATATGTGACTTTTCAAATGAAACAACAAAAATATCATAATGTAAATGACAATGTGTACATAATCTAAGCTATTTTCACAGTAACACCATGCTTCAACCAAGATTACATGGATTGTCTAAACATACATGTCTTTCCAAATGAAACATCAAAAAATCATGAATACAATGAGATAAAATATACAATCAAATGCCAATCTCAGAACTTATGTCATGTCCCTTACTAAATTATTTTGGAACAATATTAATTTCTACATTTTGGGGCCAATTTTGGAGGTGATGGGGGCCCATTCGATTTTATTAGGAGGCTAGACATAGTAGAAGTTAATTCGATGTGGTTAAGTATACGCGGGGGCCACCCATACTAGGGGAATAAGCATTCCCTAGTTCGATTTGCATGGAGGGGAAATCGATGGTTAGGTGAGGGACCCACGATGGAGGGAAAATGTAGGAAAAAGTGCTCCACGAAATCTATATAAGAAAGGCATCTCTCCTCATTTGGATATCTTATCTTTTCACGTATTGAACTCAATCTTAGTTGCTCGAGTTGCTTAGCTGGGTTACTGTGTTGTTTAGCACACGAGTGTCTCTGAGCGGAGATCTCAACCCTTGTTTCGGTGGACTTCGATTGCCAACCCTAGAAGGGAGTTCTTCTTCATCTCAGTTCGTAGCAAAAACAAGGAGACGAGTTACAACAGCGATAAGTCGAGTACCAACAGCAAGGGGAGTAATAACAGCGTAGGGATTGCACAGTCACAATGTGAGGTACTCCGGGAAGTTGGGGAGACATGAGCATCTTTCATCATTTTCAGGAGTATAGAGGGAAGTTACAGACAAGAGGGCCACCCTACACGCAGCTCTCATTTCATCACACGCGGGACTGCGTCATCTCCTCCACGACTGCCCAGTCAATGGAGTGAGACTATTTGGGGCAACACCATCCGGGGGAGCTTGGAGCTGGGAGGCTGGGAGCTCAATTGGAGGGCCATTTGAGGAGGATTGCTGGAGTTGGGAGAGCAGAGATTGACAGGATCAGTCACAAGAACATAATTCGAAATTGGAGGAGGGCCACGCTGTGAAGGGTCAATTTTTGAAGGTTGGAACCAAGGGAAACCCTTTCTGGGTTTATCTGGGTTTTGGGCAAGGATCACACTTCTAATTTTATAGAATTTTTTGGGCAGATCTAAGGGGTCAAACATGGGTCCCAACTCAGCCAGTAGCTAAAAGAGCTACGGGGAATTTGGGCCAAAATTTTGAGGTCAACATTCGGCCAATTCCTTCATGGGTTATTCTGGGTATTTGGTGGAGAGGCTGGGGTTAATTTCCTGTAATTTTCTGAGCACCGGAAGTAGGGTTTCTAGCAACATCTTTGCAGCAGACAACACAATGTCACAAGGGCAACGCAGGGCATCATTACAACAGTTATTTGTGCCATCTGGGCTTGACATATTATCACCTGGGCTTGATCACACTTGCCATTGAGGCAAGCCCAGGTGCACCACTTCCACATTATTGTACTTTTCTCTCAGATTATAATAAAATGGTCCAGCTGTTGGTTATTCCTAGACTTTTTATGGGTGTGCACTGAATGTTTCAAGTTTACGGTGTTGTTTTTATTGTTTGCTTTGCATAGCACTATTTTTCCTAGTTTGGAACATTGCAACTTAAAACTTGCAAATAAGGGTCCAATTATTCTCACCCACATTCTTATAACGATAACATGAACACATAAAGGAAACCAAGATTGCATTTGTGATAAGCAACCAAAAGTTTTCTTATAAAGGGTTACAAGCAAGCTGGGTCAATCAATTTTATGAATGTGGGATAGACCAAGAAACACACTAAAGTAAAAAAAGCATAAAGCATAAAATAACCTAAAGTCGAAGTGACTTTATTAATACCTATCTCTAATATCTAATCGACCATTATAATCTAACATTTTCTTTAACACCATCCATAAATGGTCAATCTACAAACTACACATAACCTTATCCTAGAATTTTACATATTTCCCAAGACCTAATTGTTGATTTGGGGTAGCATCGAATGTTCTCCAGCCACGAAAATTGGTGGAGAGGCTAAAGCACATGAGATCTCCAATACCCAAAAATGGTTTGGGCAGATTCTAAACAGTTTGGGAGATATTAAAATAAATAATATTTTTAATGGAGTCCCTATGTCTAAACTTAGGTAAAATAAAATATTAATGTGAATTAATATAAAATTGTGTTAGAATGGTCAGAAAGTCATGGATCGAGCCAAAACTAATCTTAGCCATTGATTAGGGACTTAATCTCGGTCGTTGAATTGTCAACGAGAAAAGTATAAGAGGAGGCTTGAGGGTCACTTGGAAAACACACCGAGTTGATCAAGATTTCGATTTTCTGGGGCAAGGTTTGCTGAGGAAGTCGAAAGAGTGATCAGAGTTGCAGCTGAGGGGTAGTGAATATAGAAGCAGAGAGGCGAAGATAGTAACAGGAGGATCAGCGTAGAAGCCGGGAGAGAGGGATGCAAAGCCATCTAGAGGTTCACGCAGAGCCAACCAAGGCTCACACAGAGGCAGCGAAGAGCTGCGCAATGCCTCAAAGAGCCACCGTGGGTGACGCAGAGGCTCTAAGGATTGACACAATGCCTCCAAAGGCTGACACAGGGCAAGCCAGGGTGACGCTTGTGAAAATTCTATCACTGCAGCAACTAATTTACTTTTCCTACTTATTTCATCATAAGTTATTCATGAAATTACTTCAACAAACATTAAAATAAATATTGCTGCAGATATCACACCGTAATATAGAAACAAACATATGCACACATAGACATAGTTATTTTGGACTAATGTCCCCAGAAAAACCCAATGTGGAAAAACCGGTGCAGCAAGGGAGGATTTTATTATTCAGCAATTTTCTTGTACAATAGGGTGCCAAACTAACTTACCCATAGATAGACAAACTTCCAGCACTTTTCTAAACCCAGCGTAGGCCCTACTGACCTCTGCTACAACCTGAAACCCTCTGCGTCAGCCTGAAACCCTCTGCGTCAGCCTACTGAGGCTCTGTGCAGCCTCTCTGGGCTTCTGCGTCACTCCTGCAGCCTCTGCGTGGATGACGCAAGCCCTTCTGGCTCTGCGCAGTCTTTGCTACCTCTGCGTGGCTTCCTCTGGCTCTGCGTTTGCCTCTTCTGCGTTGATCTCCCATCTCTCTGTTCCGTACTTGTTGCCTCCTGACTGCTCTCCAGACCACTGGTTCAATTTCTCAGCAAACCCCGCTCCAGAAATTGAACTGACTGGTCTCCCTCAGTGTGTTCTCCAAGTGCCCTCAAGCCTCCTCTTATACTTTTTCTATTGACATCTCAACAGCCGAGATTGAGGCCCTAATCAACAACTAAGATTAGATCTGGCTTGATCCATGTCTTTTGGACCATTCTAACACAGATTCATATTAATACACATTAATATTTTATTTTCCCTAAGTTTAGACTTAGGGACTCCATTAAAAATATTAATTATTTTAATATCTCCTTATCTGTTTAGAATCTTCCCAAACCCTTTCTGGGTATTGGAGATCTTATGTGCCCCAACCTCTCCACCAAATTTCGTGGCTAGATCGCATTCGATGCTACCCCAAATCAACACTCCCTCTTAGCTAGGACTGTGCTCTAGCAATACTCCTCACTGAGTATTACTCTGATCATTCGGCATCGGTACCTGTGTTGATGCTAGGCCTTGCTGCCCAACATCCTTTGCATTGTTGCCTCCTGTACTGCTGTCCATGACTCTGCTACTACCACTGTTGCATCTGTACGATAGCTCCCTCTGCATCCGTGCTGTTGCTGGTCCTTTCTCCCAACACTGCATCCGCACTGCAACTTCCTCTGCATCTGTGTTGTTGTTGGTCCTTTCTCCCAACACTGCACCTGCATTGCAACTCCCTCTGCATCTGTGTTGTTGTTGGTCCTTTCTCCCAACACTGCATCTGCACTGCAACTCCCTCTTCATTCGTGCTACTAACACACTACTTCTTAAAGGGGTTCTTTACCATCCCCATCTTTTCCCTGAAGTAGTCAAATTTTGACTTTCCAAGGGCCTTGGTGAGGATATTTGCCACTTGTTCCCCTTAGGAGTGTAGCTCAAATGTACAACTCCTTGTTGGACACAATCTCTGACAAAGTGACATCGGATATCAATATGCTTTAACCTATCATGAAATACTAGATTCTCAGAGAGTTTGATGCAACTCTGATTATCACACATGATCCTAATCGCCTCCATATTTCTTTTGAATAGGTTTACCAACAATTTTCTAAGCCATATGGCCTCACAAGAAGTTGTGCTTGCTGCCATATATTCTGCCTTAGATGAGCTCAGAGCCACAGACTTATGTTTCCTAATGCACCAGGAGGTTATTCCTGATCCAATGTTGAAACAGTACCTAGAGGTACTTTTCTGATCCACTGAACTTCCAACCCAATTTGCATCAGTAAATCCACTCAACCTGATATCCTTCCCCTTGTTGTACAAGAGCCCATAAGCAATGGTTCCTTGTAAATACCAAAGAAAGTGCTTGGCTACTGCCCAGTGAGCCCTCTTTGGTTCCACCATGAACTGACTGAGGATGTTAACAGTGTAGCAAATATCTGGCCTGGTATTGACTAGATACATCAGGGACCCTATGAGCTATCAGTATAGGGTGGGATCGACATCCTTGTCTTCTGATGCATCAATCTTCTTCCAATTGGTGATCATTGGCATAGCCATAGGTCTACAGTCTCCCATCCCGAACCTTTTCAAGATTTCTGTCGCATAACTTCCTTGCCCAAGGAAGATTTCTCCTTTCTGTTGCCAAACTTCCAACCCTAGGAAATAATGCATTCGTCCCAGATCCTTCATATCGAACTTTCTGGCTATATTCTTCTTGCAGTCTTCAATGAGTCTAGATGATCCTGTCAAGAAGAGATCATCCACATATAATACCAAGATAAGTGGCTCACTCCCTACGACCAGATAATAGAGATTCAGATCCGCGTCACTCTTGACAAACCCCATCTTCTACAAGTAGCCATCTATTCGACCATACCACGCTCTTGGTGCCTGCTTCAACCCATACAAGGCTTTCTTCAGTCTGCATACATGAGACTTCTTATCATGAGTTTCAGAGCCCTCTGGTTGTTCAATGTATACTTCTTCTTCTATTACCCCATTCAGAAATGTTGTCTTGATATCCATCTGATGGATCTCCCATCCCATTTGGGCTGCAAGAGATATCACGGTCCTAATAGATGTATACTTGGCTACCGGGGCAAAGGTTTCCTCATAGTCAATCCCTTCCTTTTGAGCATACCCCTTAGCCACAAACCTGGCCTTGTATTTTTCAATACTGTTGTCCGCAGCATGTTTGATCTTGTAGATCCATCTTGAACCTACCATAGGTCTATCTTGAGGCCTTGACACCACCTCCCAGACATCATTTACCATTATGGAGTTATACTCCTCCACCATTGCATCTAGCCATAGCTGATGCTGAGCTGCCTCCTTGAAGCTAGCAGGGTCTCCATCCTGAGCTACTAACGCCTGATACCTGTCTGGCTAGTTTCGCTCCCTTTTACTGTTCCTTGGCTCTCCAATGAAATTCTCTGCATCATGCAGAATCTGACAAAGTTCCCTGCTGGTTCTTCCTCTGCCAACAGGTGCTTTTGTTTGCTCCTCTTCCTCATCCTGAGAATCTTCCTGATCTGAGGAAGGATTCTTCACTTCCGTTGGTTGAAGAGGCGTGACCAACGGATCCTCTTTCAACTACTCCTTGGAAGGCATGTCGCGAGATCTTCTGAAAGCTCTGTCCTCCATGAACTTTACATCTCATTGTACTACTACCTTCTTGCTCCCTAGAAGATAGATCCTGTATGCCTTAGTGTTCTCGCTATATCCTGCCAGATACCCCTTTTCTGTAGTATGATCCAACTTCTTCCTCTTTTCTTCAGGTATGCGACAATATGCCAAAATCCCAAATACCCTAAAATGACTGACTTCAGGTGTCTTCCTAGTGAAGACTTTTTCTGGAGTAATCTTGCCCAATGCCGGATGAGGAGTCCTGTTCTGAACGTAGACAGTTGTGTTGCATGCTTCTGCCCACAGGAATTTTGGCATATCCTGATCATACAGCATGGCCCTAGTTGCTTCTACAATAGTCCTATTTTTCCTTTCTGCCACGGCATTCTGCTCCGAATTATAGGGAGCTGTCCACTCTCTTCTGATGCCCTCCTTAGCACAACGATTAGTGAAGTCCTTATCGACATATTCTCCACCATTATCTAAGTGCAAGACTTTTATTTTCTTACCTATCAGATTCTCCACTAGAGCCTTGAACACCTTGAATCAATAGAAAACCTCATCCTTGGTTTTCAGAAAATAGATCCAAGTTTTCCTCGAGTGGTCATCAATGAAGGTGAGGAAATACTCGGCACTACTGAGAGCTTTGACGGACATAAGTTCGCAGATATCTGAGTGTATCAATCCTAGTACACTCTTGGCCCTATGGTTGCTCCTAGGAAATGCCGCCTTGGCATACTTTCCTAGAGCGCATCCCCTGCATACATCATCTTGTTCCGTACTCAGATCTGGAACTCTTGTTACAGTGCTCCTAAGAATTCTCAGAGCTCCATGGTGCAAGTGACCCATCCTTCTATGCCATAGTTCGTTCAAGTCTTTGTCCCCATGACTGCCTATTAGTGCCATTGGAGATTCTAGCTGTAATTTGTACAACTGATTACTTGTTAAGTTATGGTATGTTTTATGCTTATAACAGTTTACTTCTTTTTCTTATTATATTCCACCGATTAGCAATCACATGTACATAAAGTAAAGTGCAGATAGAACATTAAACGATCGACAAAAAACAAGCCAAGACAAGAGACACAAGATGTGGCAGCTAGCCAGGGACAAACCCCACAATGTGTGGGGAAACCCTTTGATCAAATCTTCTTTTATCTTCAATAATTCAGCAGAGAGAAATAGTACAATAAATCTGATTCATATCAGCAGTAGCAAACCCTAGATCAGTAGCATCAGCATTAGCGGCTTCATTATCAAACTAGGGCAGACCATATCTCAGAAACCGACAGTCGGATTGACTTCATTCCACCACCAAAAGTTTCCGCTGCCAGAGGAAGTTCAGATGAACCTACAACGCAGTTCAGATGAGGAGATCTTCTAGGCCATGCAAGTCAATCTTTACTTCTGCAGTTGCAGCTTCAGTTTCAGTAGTTTCCGACTTCAAACTAGGGCAGTCGATATCTTGCAAACCGTTTGTCGGATTGACTTCATTCCACCACCAAAAGTTGCGGCTTTCAAAGGAGGTTCAGATGAACCTACAGCGCAGTTCCAAAGAGGAGATCTTCTAGGCCACGCAAGTCAATCTTTACTTCTGCAGTTGCAGCTTCAAATTCAACAGCTTCCGGCTTCACATGTGTGAGAGAGAGAGACCCATTTCAGCGCAGTAGAGAAGAGACTCATATCTGCGCAGTAGAGAGAGAGAGATGTGATGAGATGAGTGAGTCCAAATGAGGAAAAGTCCTCTTATATTTATACACAACGTTGGTGGGTGAATAGATGCGACTGTTGGGCTTCTGAGCCTACATGAGTTGTAGGTCGGCTTGATAATAATTCCATAATCAAAATAAATTCATATCTCCATGAATACTTATCGGAATTGGATGATCTTTATATCAATCCTACACCTCTCGACGAGAGGAATCTAATAAAAATATTATTAGCCATGAATAAGATGACCCACATGAATTTTTGCCCTGGTTGCCAATTTTAACATTACTTTTGATCCCGATCTGCACTTTCCCTTTCTAGCTCGGGTGTTTGACATATACCTTTTCCATGAAGTAGACGTCATAGCCCTTGCCTTGTAGTTGTGACATGAAAAGTAAGTTCATCCCCAATCCTGGCACATGCAGCACATTTGTGGCACGGAGCCGCTCTCCCGATTCTGTCTGAAAAACTATGGTACCCTTTCCTACTGGAGTACACTTTGCCTTGTTCCCCATGGTGATTTGAAAGTTCATCTTCTCTTCTCAATATTCTGAGAAACACTCCCATATTCCTGTCATATGCCACGAGGCTCCACTGTCTATATACCATACTTCTGATGATGCAGCACTAGTCATGCACGCCACTTCTTCTTCCAACCTGGAAGCCAACATAGAGAAATCGAAATTTCTCTCTCTTGTGCAATATTCTGAAAATCTACGTGAGTCTCCTAAGGTGGATGCCTCTGCATCGTGGTCTCGACCCACAACTGATTTTCCCTTT
Source organism: Pinus tabuliformis (assembly GCA_031772625.1). Taxonomy (NCBI): domain Eukaryota; kingdom Viridiplantae; phylum Streptophyta; class Pinopsida; order Pinales; family Pinaceae; genus Pinus; species Pinus tabuliformis. The sequence goes on from CM062805.1 coordinate 233,510,760, forward strand.
CTTTCTCTGATTACTTGCTCTGATACCATGTGAAAATTCTATCACTGCAACAACTAATTTACTTTTCTTACTTATTTCATCATAAGTTATTCATGAAATTACTTCAACAAACATTAAAATAAATATTGTTGCAGATATCACACCGTAATACAGAAACAAACATATGCACACATTTACACAGTTATTTTGGACTAACGTCCCCGGAAAAACCCAATGTGGGAAAACCGGTGCAGCAAGGGAGGATTTTATTATTTAGCAATTTTCTTGTACAACAGGGTGCCAAACTAGCTTACCCATAGATAGACAAACTTCCAGCGCTTTTCTAAACCCAGCGTAGGCCTTACTAACCTTTGCTACAACCTGAAACCCTCTACGTCAGCCTACTGAGGCTTTGTGCAACCTCTCTAGGCTTTTGCATCACTCCTGCAGCCTCTGCGTGAATGGCGCAGGCCCTTCTGGCTCTGCGCAGCCTTTGCTGCCTCTGCGTGGCTTCCTCTGGCTTTGCGCAATCTTTGCTTCCTCTGCGGGGCTTCCTCTGGCTCTGCATCTGCCACTTCTGCGCTGATCTCCCATCTCTCTATTTCGTACTTGCTACCTCCTGACTGCTCTCCAGACCACTGGTTCAATTTCTCAGCAAACCCCGCTCCAGAAATTGAACTGACTGGTCTCTCTCAGTGTGTTCTCCAAGTGCCCCTCAAGCCTCGTCTTATACTTTTTTTATTGACATCTCAACGGCCGAGATTAAATCCCTAATCAATGGCTAAGATTAGATCTGGTTTGATCCATGTCTTTTGGACCATTCTAACACAGATTCATATTAATACACATTAATATTTTATTTTCCCTAAGTCTAAACTTAGGGACTCCATTAAAAATATTAATTATTTTAATATCTCTTCATCTGTTTAGAATCTGCCCAAACCCTTTCTGGGTATTGGAGATTTTATGTGCCCCAACCTCTCCACCAAATTTCGTGGCTAGAGCACATCTGATGCTACCCCAAATCAACAATGCTGGGCCAGAAAGGGCTGACATAGTCCCTAGAGGCTAACGCTGGGGTTTTCGTGGGGCAAATTGGAGCTGGGAGCTGCCGGAGTGTTTATTTGGGGTTTCAGCCGAAATATCTGCTTTCGAGTACAGACGTACTACTGCCGAAGGCATTCTCTATTGGGTGAGCTGGTTTTGGCACCCAAATTGTATTCTGAAACTGCTTAATAATAAAACCCTTAGATAGTTGCACCGATTTTCCCGCATTGGGTTTTTCCGGGGACATTGGTCCAAAAACAACGGTGTCACTTGTGTGCTTGTTTTTGTTTCCTTCAGTTGTTGATCTGTAATGTGTTGAGCATGTACTTGTATTTATTTTCAATATTTATATGGTAAATAATTTGTTTAATTAATCAAAACAAGTAGGCAGAAATAAATCAAAAAGTACATGAAGGGTTTCTAGCAAGTTAGACTTAGAAATTCCAACACTAATGACTTGGTGAAAATTTATGCAATTTGGTCCTTTGTGGGACTGTACTATAACTCAATAGATCCATCCTCTACAAGTTGTCTAATGAAGTAGCAATGCATTTCAACATGCTTGATATGATCATGGAAAAAAAAATCTTGGTTAGTTTCAGCACCCTTTAATTGTCACAAAATAATCATATTGGCTCTATCTACTACTTCTTCACGTCTGAAAGCATCCTCCTAAGCCAAACTAGTTCACACGCTTCATTCACTACTCAATATTATTCTCTTGTCGATGAAAGGGCTACTACATGCTACTTATTGTTGATCCATGCCAAGGTCCAATGCATATCCATAAGTTGGTTTTCCATCATCAACACAACTTTCCCAATCTGAATCTATATGTTGGATAAGGTTGTCATTGATGTCAATAAGATGTCAAGCCCTGACATTGTTGAAGCCCTAGTTGATATTTGTCTTATATGCGGCAATAAAGAAGTATATTCTGATGGAGAGGTAAATGATGTAGCTGTGAAAATTTGAGAATCCCACCCAAATCTACTACTGCAGCAACTGATTCAACTTCTCCTATTTGTTAATTACCGAAACAAATTATTTACTGCTTCCTACAACAAATATCAAAGCTAATACAACTGCAACTTTCACTTAATTAAATAATTTGCCCAAAACAAGAACAAAACAATAGAGAAAACAATATACACAAGTGACACAAGATTTTTTGGACAAATGTCCCCGGAAAAACCCAATGTGGGAAAATCGGTGCAGCAGATCTGAGGATTTTATTATTATGCAGAAGTATTATGAATACAACTCTGAATGCCCTCCTGGCAATCCAGTTACAGAGAAAATCACTTGGCAAGAAAGAATGGTGAGATTACCTCACTCAACACTATTGATCCTGGATGATCTGACAGCTAAACTGCGAGTTCCCTGGCTACTTTTGTGCTGCCCCTGCGTCAGCCTCTAAGTCACTGCGTCAGCCCAACTGAGAATAGATCTGCCTTCAGGAGCCATTTTCAGCCCTCCCAGCTCAGAAACGTCAACTCCTTCAGCAAATTTGGACCTCTGCACTAGAAGCTGCTGCATTGCTCTGCGTGGGGCCTACGTCAGCGTTTCCTGGCTCTGCGTCACCCTCTCTGCCCTCTGCGCTGCCTCCTTTGTGTGTCTTTCTGCCTCTCTACTGATTATTCTTGCCTCCAAAGAAGATCCTCCAACCAAAACTCTCTTGGCCCCTCTCTATAATAGCTCACTATCGAAATTCTCCCAGCAGTTGCTCTACTTCAAAAAATTGAATTTCTGAATTCTCTGTGTGTCTTTCCAAGTGACCATCAAGCCTCCTTAACTAATCTCCTCGTTTACATTCAACGGCCCAGATTAGAAGTTAATCAATCGCTAAGATCATTTCTGCTTGATCCTCATCTTCTTCTAGAAGTTACACCCACAGGTTATATTAATACCCTTTAATTATTTTGTTTTCGTAAGTTTAGACTTAGGGTCCCATTAAAAATAATTAATTATTTTAATAAAATTGTTTCTGGGTGGAATTTCCCAAACCGCTTTATGGGTTCTTCGGAATAAATGTGTCCAAGCCTCCCTGCAAATTTTGAGACTTAGAGCACATTCGATGCTACCAGAAATCAACACTCCCTCTTAGCGAGGAATGTGCTCTAGTAATGCCTCCCACTGAAGCATCACTCTGACTTCATAACATCGTCCTCTGCGTTGATGATCTTTGACATGATGTCCATCAACTGTTGTGCAAATGTTGCATCTATATCGCTGCTGACCCTGCCATTGTCAACACTACATCCATACTATAACTCCCTCAGAATTTCTGAAACCAGGTTGTTGTTAGCACTGCCACTGCCATCTGCCCCCGCATTGCAGACTGTTGTTGCCACTCCATCAGGAATGGAAAAACATCCCAAATTACTGAACTAACTGTGTTTTGTATGATACCATGTGAATGTTGGAGCCTGACTGCTGCTAGTCTCTGCGTTGACCCCCTGAATCTACTACGCTGCTACTGACCTCTGCTCTGTGCCATTTGCACTGCTACCAACTCTGCTCTGCGTTCAGTTTCTGGCGCTCTTAGCCACTGCCACTGTTGCTCCAACACTCCTCGGTACCATCTGACACTAGTCCATCTTGCTACTTCTGATCTAGTCTCCTATAGCAAGGAATTGATCCAAGCAGTGGGCTCCTAAAAGATCCTACCCATCTCTAGCTCTTTCGAACTACAACTCGAAATCAACCCACCTCCCTCTTGTAGGTATCTCAGCTTTCATGCCGAACTCGTCCTTGATCTTCGCGGGTGCAGCCTTCGGATCGTGCTTCTCATCCTTGTCCTTCTTCCTGAGAGGACACTGAGTAGCGTAGTGACCCATCTCACCACACCTGAACCACTTTATCTTCGAGACGTCCTTACATCTCCGCTGCTCCTGTTGCCCCTTCGATGCGAGAGCTGCATTATCCTCCTCCTCCATGGGCTTTGACCCACTGTTGCTGCTTTTGTCAAGCTTGCACTTGACCAAGTCTCTCCTCAGCTCCTCTTGTTTAAGGGCTTCCCACAACTCATCCCAATTCGGCAAAGCCGCCCTACCTAGGATACTCTGGACAAAGACTTGCCACTCATCTGAGACAAAATTGAGGGCCAACGTAACCAACTCGAAATCTTGACGTGTATACCCCACAGCTGATAACTCATCTCGGGTCTCCTAAAGCTTCGTGAGGAATGGATCCACACGCTCCCCCTTCTGCGTCTGAGCAGATCTCAGCTTCTGCTCTAAGTACATCTTCCGCTGCTCGGAAGATCCCTGATATTGTGAAAATTCCTAATCCTCAAGGAACCCCTACTGTAGCAAATCTAAATCTACTTCACCTACTTGATTTTAATTACATTCATCAAGTTATTCTTCTGATGTTAAAATTGGCAACTAGGGCAAAACTTCATGTGGGTCATTTTATTCATGGCTGATAATATTTTTATTAGATTCCTCTCGTTGAGAGGTGTAACATTGATATAAAGATCCTCCGATTCCGATAAGTATTCATGGAGATATGAATTTATTTTGATTATGGAATTATTATCAAGCCGACCTACAACTCCTGTAGGCTCAGAAGCCCAACAGTTGCATCTATTCAAACACCAACATTGTGTATAAATACAGGAGTACTTTTCCTCATTTGGACTCACTCATCTCATCACATCTCTCTCTCTCTACTGTGCAGAAAAGAGTCTCTTCTCTACTACGCATAAAAGGGTCTCTCCCTCACACGTGAAGCCGGAAGCTGCTGAAATTGAAGCTGCAACTGCAGAAGTAAAAATTGACCTACGTGAACTAGAAGATCTCCTCATCTAAACTGTGATGTAGTTTCATCTGAACCTCCTCTGAAAGCCGCAAATTTTGGTGGTGGAATCAAGTCAATCCGACGGACGGTTTGCAAGATATTGACTGCCCGAGTTTGACGCCAGAAGCTGCTGAAACTGACGCTGCAACTGCAGAAGTAAAGATTGAACTGCATGGACTAGAAGATCTCCTCATATGAGCCGCGTTGTAGGTTCATCTGAACCTCCTCTAAAAGCCGCAACTTTTGGTGGTGGAATTAAGTCAATCCGACAAACGGTTTGCAAGATATCGACTACCCTACTTTGAAGCTGAAAGCTGCTGAAATTGAAGCTACAACTGCAGAAGTAAAGTTTGACTTGCGTGGACTAGAAGATCTCCTCATCTGAATTGCGTTGTAGGTTCATCTGAACCTCCTCTGGAAGCTACAACTTTTGGTGGTGGAATCAAGCCAATCCGACAGTCGGTTTGTGAAATATCGTCTGCCCTAGTTTGATGATGAAGCCACTAATGTTGATGCTGCTGATCTAGGGTTTGCTACTGCTAATATGAATCAGATTTATTGTACTATTTCTCTTTGCTGAATTATTGAATATAAAAGAAGATTTGATCAAAGGGTTTCCCCACACATTGTGGGGTTTGTCCCTGGCTAGCCACCACATCTTGTGTCTCTTGTCTTGGCTTGTTTTCTGTCGATCGTTTAATGTTCTATCTGCACTTTACTTTATATACATGTGATTGCTAATCTGTGGAATATAATAAGGAAAAGAAGTAAACTTTTATAAGCATAGAACATACCATAACTTAACATGGAATCAGAGCTGAGGTGAAGACAAAGCCCGAGCAAGAGCAAGAGCAATCACCGAAGAGAAGATTGGCAAGGCTATCCTAAAAGAACGATGGGGTCCTCAACACTCTTTCCTACCGAAGACAAGCTCCGTGAGAAAGCTGACTATCATGGATGGAAGATGTCTATCGATCTAACCCTTGAGGATCAAGGAGTGTTGGACCATGTGAGAGACAATATTGTTGAGCCTCCATCAAATGCATCCATTGCTGCCAGGAACAAATGGAAAACCGATGAAGTCTAAACAAAGAAGATCATCCGAGACTCTATCGACAAGCGCTTGGTGGCCTACATCTCCGATTTGGACACCTCCAAGGAAATCTATGATAGACTGGTGAGTTTATTTAAAGTAAATGATGCAAATCAAGTTTTGTTTCTTAGAAATAAGCTGCGGGAAATCAAGAAGGGTAAAGATGAGATTATGCAAGTATACTTATTAAGAATCACCGAGATCAAGAACGATCTACTATCTATTGGGGAGACTATTACTGACAGAGAAATGGCACTCACAACTCTTGGAGGATTACCATCCGAATGGTACGTGTTCAGGACTACTCTTCTGAACAATAATGTAGTTCCTAGTTTCGAGGAATTAATGCCTAGATGCATTCAAGAAGAAACAAGGGTAGAAGATCAAGAAATGCCCATGACTAAAGGTCCTCCTGCTGCCTTTTATTCTCATAAATAATTCCAGGACTAAATCAAAAGGAAAGGCTGGAACTAAGTATGGAAGAAAAGGACGATGTTACATCTACGATAAAGCAGGTCACTATGCAAAGGAGTGCCCTGATAGAAAAGAGTCACACTGGGACAATGATGAAAATTCCTCTGATGGCAATCAAAGGAATGAAAAATTCAATATCAAAGGTAAGAGGAGAGCTGGGAATCAAGGAAGAGGACAACCATTCAAGAAGGCTAGAAATTCCAACATGTATTAAATGCACCTGACCTCAAAAAGAACCTGCTGTCCATCTCGGCAATGGAAGACAAAGGCTACAAGGTAACCTTAAGCGATGGCAAGGTACGTATATGGAAAAATAATGTTAAAGATGCCTTTACTCTTGGGTTTCGTGTTGATTCATTATATTAGGTCGATGGAAGTCCGCTAGGTGTCATATCTTATGACACATCTCTTTAGTCCAAACTTTGGCATCAGAGGTTTGCCCACCTTCATTATAAAGCTCTACCCGGTGTAAGACAAATGATGACAGGAATGCTCGAATTTTGAGTAGAGAAAGAAGGTGTATGTCCAGGATGTGCCGAAGGAAAGCTCAAAAGGGGACCATTCCCCTCAAGCCAAAGCAAGATCTCCGATATATTACAGTTGGTTCACTCAGACATATCTGAGGCTGGCATTAAGAGGGAGACTACTACACCACATACTCCTGAGCAGAATGGTGTGGCGAAAAGGAAGAACCATACAATTGTGGAAGATGTCTCTATGGGTAGATGATGTAACAATGCCTGATGTGGAGGAACCCATGGATCTTATTTATCCACCTGAGCCTCCCTCTTCTAGGAAGAGGCCTTCATGGCTTAGGGTGATACTTGATGATACTGAAGGACATGTTGCACCCCAAGGAACCTTCCGTGAAAGTAAGAAACCTAACAAGTATCAAGGATACCTGACCATCATGAGCACGATCATACAAAATGAGCCTCCATCATTCTCAGATGCCGTCAAGCATCAAGTATGGAAGGATGCTATGACCAAAGAATATGAGTCTATTATGGAGAATGATGTCTGGGAAGTAGTTCCCAGACCCCAGGACAAGACAATTGTCACTTCTAAATGGCTTTACAAGATAAAGCATGCAGCAGATGAAAGTACGGAAAAGTATAAGGCTCGTTTTGTTGCTCATGGTTTCTCCCAGAAGGAAGGTATAGACTATGATGTGATATTTGCACCTGTTGCCAGATATACGACCATCCGCTCGATCATAGCCCTTGTGGCTTCACAAGGATGGAACCTACATCAGATGGATGTCAAGACCACGTTCTTGCATGGTTTGATCAAAGAAGAGGTCTACGTGAAGCAACCCGAAGGATTTGAGATTTATGATCGAAAATCTCATGTATGCAGGTTGAAGAAGGCTCTCTATGGGCTGAAGCAAGCACCCCGAGCATGGTATGAGAGGATCGATAGCTACTTGATGAAGCTGGGATTCACTAGGAGTGAAGCTGATCCTAACCTTTACTTTAAGGTTGAAGATGACAAGCCTCTCATACTGGTGTTGTATGTGGATGACCTATTTCTAACAGGTGCATACCCTCTCATTCACAAATGTAAGAGGGAGTTGGCTTTTGAATTTGAAATGAAGGACCAAGGACTTGAAGTGTGGCAGAAGCCAAGGGAAATTTTCCTATCTCGAGGAAAATATGTGGTAAAGATATTGGAAAGATTCGATATGATGAACAGCAAGCTTGTGACTACCTCGAGGATCTTAACTTTTAGAAGTTATATGGTAGTGATGTCGGACCAGATGTGGGAAATGCCTTTGAGTTTCATAAACTCATTCGCATTGATGTTCTTGGTGAACCTCTGTCCGAACATATGTTTTGCAGTTAGCATTGTGAGCTCATTTTTGGTTGAGCCTCACTGGATTGATGCCAAGAATCTTCTGAGATATCTTTGTGGCACAATTACTAATGGGTTAAGATACACTTCCGGAGATGTGAGACTACTTGGATATACTAATGTTGATTGGGCAGGCAGTGTGGTGGACTGTAAGAGCACTTCTAGGTATTGTTTCACCTTGGGATCTGCTTCGATATCCTGGATGAGCAGGAAGCAGAAGTCGGTGGCTTTGAGCACCACCGAAGCAGAATATATTGCTGCTAGCATGGCCTCCTGTGAGGTAGTCTAGTTGCAAAAGCTCTTCGGTGAGCTGTTTGGATTTACATTAGATACCACTGTGATTCTCTGTAACAACCAGAGGTGCGATTCGATTATTGAGGAATCTCGTATTCGTCGATTGCTCCAGCAGATAGACATCATTTGGGATATGGTAAGTCGATGAGCAAGGAGGCTCCATCACATTAAGATGATGTACAAGTCGATACACCTTGTCAAATCCCCGAGGAAAGATCTAATCTATGATTTTCTCAAATGACTTGGAGTCGTCAAGAAACCCTTGTACAAGGGTCCTGCATGTTGCATACATTGATCTCTGGGAGCTCTGAGGGCTTGCCGTTCTTACTGGAGCAACATACGACCACAGGGTGATTCACCCTCCCCTGGTGGTGCGCACTAGAACAAGATGATTCGCTCTCTTGTGCGACAAGATGATTCGCTCTCTTGTGGAACAGGATGATTCGCTCTCCTGTGTAGCAGGATGATTAGTTCTCCTGTGAGGCCTGGATTGATGTGTTCTCCATGGCGATTGTAGCAAGATTGATGTGTTCTCCTGTGAGGCCTGGATTGATGTGTTATGCATGGCAATTGTAGCAGGATTGATGTGTTCTCCTGTGAGGAAAGGATTGATTAGTTCTCCTGTCGAGGCATCCTACCCATGCAGTCTGGGACTCATGGGAAGTACCTCTTATGCGATCAATGAGCAGGGAAATGAAGTTAGGGACCATAGTAGTACCGATGGACGCATCGTTGTATCTACCGTACTCCCTACGCTAGGATGACCTCCATTGATCTGGGATCAATAATACTGGTCTGGGACTAGTGGTAGGAGTTGTACCATACTATGATGTTGAATTCGGGTCGGTTGAGACATGTCTGGGACCAGTGGTACATACTCTGAGACTGACTTTGTGTCATTGCAGCACTGGTCTGGGACCAGTGAGAGTGGTACATACTATGACGCTGACTTAGGGTCGGTTGAGATTGGTCTGGGACCAGTGGTACACTCTCTGAGACTGCGATACTGGTTTGGGACCAGTGGTAGCAGCTGTACCATACTATGATGCTGACTTCGAGTCAATTGAGACTGGTCTGGGACTAGTGGTACATACTCTGAGACTGACTTCGTGTTAGTGCAGTACTAGTCTGGGACCAGTGAGAGTGGTACATACTATGATGCTGACTTCGGGTCGGTTGAGACTGGTCTGGGACCAGTGGTACACTCTCTGAGACTGCGACATTGGTCTGGGACTAGTGGTAGGAGTGGTACTTACTATGAAGTTGACTTCGGGTCAGTTGAGACTGGTCTGGGACGAGTGGTACGCACTCTGAGACTAACTTTGAGTCAATGGAGGATGATAGTGGTTTGGGACCAGTGGAGTTGTACTCACTATGACGCTGGCTTCGAGTTGGTTGAGACTGGTCTAGGACCAGTGGTACATACTCTGAGACTGACTTTCAGTCAGTATGATACATCCTCGATCATTTCTTCTTCTTCATAATTCGGACAAAAGAAGAGCAGAACAGAACAAAGCAGAGCAGCGCATAACAGAGCAGAGCCGTACAGATCAGTACAGGGCTGAACAAGACAAAGCAGAACAGGCAGAATAGAGCAGAGTAGGGCAAGGGTTAGGCTGTACAGGGCAGTGCATTTGATGGATGAATAATAACGACCGATAGACAAATTACAGATGAAGTTCTCCCTAGTTGAGAGGGAGTGTTAAAATTGGCAACTAGGGAAAAACTTCATGTGGGTCATCTTATTCATGGCTGATAATATTTTTATTAGATTCCTCTCGTCAAGAGGTGTAGGATTGATATAAAGATCATCCGATTCCAATAAGTATTCATAGAGATATGAATTTATTTTGATTATGGAATTATTATCCAACCGACCTACAACTCCTGTAGGCTCAGAAGCCCAACAGTCGCATCTATTCAAACACCAAAATTGTGTATAAATACAGGAGGACTTTTCCTCATTTGGACTCACTCATCTCATCACATCTCTCTCTCTACTGCGCAGAAAAGAGTCTCTTCTCCACTGTGCATAAAAGGTCTCTCCTTCAAACATGTGAAGCTGGAAGCTGCTGAAACTGAAGCTGCAACTGCAGAAGTAAAGATTGACCTACGTGGACTAGAAGATCTCCTCATCTAAACTGTGTTGTAGGTTCATCTGAACCTCCTCTAAAAGCCGCAAATTTTGGTGGTGGAATCAAGTCAATCTGACGGACGGTTTGCAAGATATTCACTGCCCTAGTTTGAAGCCGGAAGCTGCTGAAACTGAAGCTGCAACTGCAGAAGTAAAGATTGAACTACGTGGACTAGAAAATCTCCTCATATCAGCTGCGCTGTAGGTTCATCTGAACCTCCTCTGAAAGCCTCAACTTTTGGTGGTGGAATCAAGTCAATCTGATAGACAGTTTGCAAGATATCCACTACCCTAGTTTGAAGCCGGACACTGCTGAAACTGAAGCTGCAACTGCAGAAGTAAATTTTGACCTGCATGGACTAGAAGATCTCTTCATCTGAATTGTGCTATAGGTTCATCTGAACCTCCTCTGGAAGCTGCAACTTTTGGTGGTGGAATCAAGCCGATCCAACAGTTGGTTTGTGAGATATCGTCTGCCCTAGTTTGATGATGAAGCCGCTAATGCTAATGCTGCTGATCTAGGGTTTGCTACTGCTGATATGAATCAAATTTATTGTACTATTTCACTCTGCTGAATTATTGAAGATAAAAGAAGATTTGATCAAAGGGTTTCCCCACACATTGTGGGGTTTGTCCCTAGCTAGCCGCCACATCTTGTGTCTCTTGTCTTAGCTTGTTTTCTGTCGATCGTTTAATGTTCTATCTGCACTTTACTTTATGTACATGTGATTGCTAATCTATGGAATATAATAAGGAAAAGAAGTAAATTGTTATAAGCATAGAACATACCATAACTTAACATCTGAATACTGAAGCAAATTGCTTCTACAGCCTACACTATTTAAATTTGATTTTGCAAGAAACAAGGAAATTGAGCAAAGAACAAGATACATAGGACAATTATTTTTGGACAAAATAGCCCTCGGAAAAACCCAATGCGGGAAAATGGTGCAGAAGCTCTGAGGGTTTATTATTATGCAGGAGAAAATTCTAAATATAAATCTAGGATGCTCAACTAGCAATCTTTTACAGAGAAAATACTGGACAAAATACTGGAGAAATGATGTCACCCTGTCACTCGAGAATCATTGACTGATCCTCAGCTTTGGGAGGCTCTGCGTCACCTTCGAATGGCATCTATGTCAAACTACCTCACCCTAGGCAGCTTTTGTGTCACCCTCCTAGGTATTCCACTACCTCTCTACTTTGGATCTTTTGTTGGCTGAGAATTCGACTTTCTTGCCTCCAGTCTCACACGCTGGCTTCCGATAACTAAAACTTCGAATTCCCTCTGCAGAACCACGACTTCCCCTCATTGGCTGCGCTGCCTCTGCGTCAGCACTGCTAGGCTAGCGTCAACCCTCCTATGGACATCTCTGCCTTGTATTCTCCGGAAAGTCCTCCCGGATTCTCACTGCTCCTTTGCTGCAAGATCTCCGCAATCGATTTTCCTCCTGAGAACTTCTCACCTCAAAAAATCGATTTCTTCAATCTCTCTGTATATTTCTAAATGAACCCCAAGCTGCCTTATACTTTTCTGGTTGAGACTTCAACGGTTGAGATTAAGTCTCTAATCAATGGCTAAGATTAAAACATGGCTTGATCCACCTTCTAGATCATTCTCACTCATATTTTGATTAATACCCATTAATATTTTAATTTCCCTAAGTTTAGACTTAGGGACCCCATTAAAAATATTAATTTTTTTAATAAAATAAAATCTAGGTGGAATTTCACCAAATAGTTTTTGGGTTCTTTAGAACTCGTGCGCCTTAGCCTCTCCGCCAATTTTCAAGGCTAGAGCACTTCCAATGCTACCAAAAACTAACACTCCCTCTTAGCGAGGAAAATGCTCTAGCAACAATGTCCACCTGCATGATGCTCTGTCTCTGAAGCACCTCCTTTCTGCACTGTTGTTGCCACTAACACTGTGCTACTGTTGCTACTGTGCTGTTTCCCATGAGACTGCCACTGCCACCGCTGCATTTGTACTACAACTCCCTCTCAAATGTTGCATCTGCTATGCTGCTAGCACTGCCACTGCTAACACTACATTCGTAGTCCAACTCAGTTGCTAAGAGAAGCAACTGAAAAGCATCCAAAATTAACTGAACTTAACTGTGTTCAACATTATACTATGAATGTTGTAATGTGACTGTTACTAGTCTCTGACCCTCTGAATCTTCTGCATTGTTGCTGACTTCTGCACTGTGCCATCTGCACTGCTGCCAACCTTGCTCTGTGCTTATCAGTCTCTAGTCTATAGCTACTACATATGTCCTCCAAACAATCCACTGCATCATCTGACATGAAGTCCATCTCGCTATTGCTAAATCTTAGGCTTCCATAGCAAGGAATTGATCTAAGAGGTGGACTCCTCAAGGGTCTTGCCCACATGTAGTCCTCCTGACTACAGCTCGATATCGCCCCATCTCCCTCCTAGAGATGCGTGGGCACTCATGGCAAACTCATCTTCATCAATCTTTGTTGGAGCAGCCTTAGGATCATGTTTCTCATCCTTATCCTTTTTCTTCAAAGGACACGGGGATGCATAGTGGCCCATCTCTCCACAACTGAAACATTTCACCTTTGAAATTTCCTTCTTTCGCTTTTGCTTCTTCTGTCCCTTTGATGCTAGAGATGTGTTCTCCTCCTCCTCCTTGGTCTTCGTGCCACTCCCACTACTGCCATTGAGGTTGACCTTAACTAGGTCCCTCCTTAATTCTTCTTGTTCAAGAGCTGCACACATCTCCTCCCATGAAGGTAGTCTTTCCCTACCCAATATGCTTTGGACGAAGACTTTCCATTCATCTGACTCCATTTAGAGCTATCCTCACCATCGCGGTTGACTTAGGAGTAAACCCCACTGCAGCAAGCTGGTCTCTCGTGTCTTAAAGACATTGAAGATATGAGTTGACTCCCTCTCCCTTCTGCATCAATGTCCACTACAACTTCCGTTCTAGGTACATCTTTCGCTGTTCGAAGAGCGTTCATACAGAGAAGACAACGCTTCCCACATCTCTCGGGCTATATCCTTGCCTTGCAAGTGTCAGACAACATCATCTCGAACTCCATCGAGAAGGAGCCTCTTCGCCTTCCCCTACGCGACCTTGTACTTATTCTTTTGATTGTTGTCGACAGGAACAACGACAAAACTTTTGACGTAGGCTTCAAGATCATATTCTTCCAGAATAGCTAAGATTCTAGTCTTCCATATGACATAGATGGAACTTGGAGCACCTTCCAACCTGTCTTGATCTCTTAGCCTATGCGATGCCATCTCACCCAACTGTTGAACTGACTCCTCTAGTCACTGCTCAACACTGCTCAGCTGCTCAACAAGTGAGAAATTCAAACTTTCTAGCAAAAATTTCTCTGAGGAGAAAATTCCCCTTCTATGTGTCTTCGCTCTTTTCCGACGGATTTCTGCCCTGACAAAAACTGTGCTCTTCAAGCACTGCGATGAGGCTCAACGTCACTCCCTCTGCCTCTGCAAACTCACGTGCTACAAATCGTACCTCTCTGTCAACTCTCTCAAGGAGAGATTTCCTCGGAATCTCTACTTCCCGACAAGGACTATGCAATCCCTTCAAGGGGATTCGAATTGCTACCAAATGCAACTATCGGCCTCTCTGCTCAGCATTGGACCTGCTCTTCCTTGTTTCAAAATCAATGCTTTGATACCATGTGAAAATTCCTAATCCTCAAGGAACCCCTACTGCAGCAAATCTGAATCTACTTCACCTACTTAATTTTAATTACATTCATCAAGTTATTCTTCTGAATACTGAAGCAAATTACTTCTACAGCCTACACTATTTAAATTTGATTTTGCATGTGTTAAGTTATGGTATGTTCTATGCTTATACAGTTTACTTCCTTTTCTTATTATATTTCACCGATTAGCAATCACATGTACATAAAGTAAAGTGCAGATAGAACATTAAACGATCGACAGAAAACAAGCCAAGACAAGAGACACAAGATGTGGCGGCTAGCCAGGGACAAACCCCACAATGTGTGGGGAAACCCTTCGATCAAATCTTCTTTTATCTTCAATAATTCAGCAGAGAGAAATAGTACAATAAATATGATTCATATCAGCAGTAGCAAACCCTAGATCAGTAGCATCAGCATTAGCAGCTTCATTATCAAACTAGGGCAGACCATATCTCACAAACCGACAGTCGGATTGACTTCATTCCACCACCAAAAGTTTCGGCTTCCAGAGGAGGTTCAGATGAACCTACAATGCAGTTCAGATGAGGAGATCTTCTAGGCCACGCAATTCAATCTTTACTTCTGCAGTTGCAGCTTCAATTTCAGCAGTTTCCGGCTTCAAACTAGGGCAGTCAATATCTTGCAAACCGTTCGTCGGATTGACTTCATTCCACCACCAAAAGTTGCGGCTTTCAAAGGAGGTTCAGATGAACCTACAGCGTAGTTCCAAAGAGGAGATCTTCTAGGCCACGCAATTCAATCTTTACTTCTGCAGTTGCAGCTTCAATTTCAGCAGTTTCCGGCTTCAAACTAGGGCAGTCGATATCTTGCAAACCGTTCGTCGGATTGACTTCATTCCACCACCAAAAGTTGCAGCTTTCAAAGGAGGTTCAGATGAACCTACAGTGCAGTTCAGATGAGGAGATCTTCTAGGCCACGCAAGTCAATCTTTACTTCTGCAGTTGCAGCTTCAGTTTCAGCAGTTTCCAGCTTCACATGTGTGAGAGAGAGACCCATTTCAGCGCAGTAGAGAAGAGACTCATATCTGCGCAGTAGAGAGAGAGAGATGTGATGAGATGAGTGAGTCCAAATGAGGAAAAGTCCTCTTATATTTATACACAACGTTGGTGGGTGAATAGATGTGACTGTTGGGCTTCTGAGCCTACATGAGTTGTAGGTCGGCTTGATAATAATTCCATAATCAAAATAAATTCATATCTCCATGAATACTTATCGGAATTGGATGATCTTTATATCAATCCTACACCTCTCGACAAGAGGAATCTAATAAAAATATTATTAGCCATGAATAAGATGACCCACATGAAGTTTTTCCCTGGTTGCCAATTTTAACACTCCCTCTCAACCATGGAGAACTTCATATGCAATCTGTCAATCGGTCGTTACTATTCATCCATCAAATGCACTGCCTTGTACAGCCTGACCCTTGCCCTGCTCTGCTCTATTTTGCCTGTTCTGCTTTGTCTTGTTCTGCCCTGCACTGATCTGTACTGTTTTGTTCTGTTCTGCTCTGCTCTTGCATTGTTCTGTTCTACTCTGCTTTTGTCCGAATTATGAAGAAGAAGAAATGATCGAGGATGTATCATACTGACTCAAAGTCAGTCTCAGAGTATGTACCACTGGTCCCAGACCAGTCTCAACCAACCCAAAGTCAGCGTCATAGTGAGTACAACTCCAATGGTCCCAGACCAATATCATCCTCCACTGACTCAAAGTCAGTCTCAGAGTATGTACCACTGATCCCGGACCAGTCTCAACCGACCCGAAGTCAGCGTCATAGTATGGTACAACTCCTACCACTGGTCCCAGACCAGTATCATTGATCCTAGATCAATGGAGGTCATCCTAGCGTAGGGAGTACAATAGTTACAACGATGCGTCCATCGGTACTACTATGGTACCTAACTTCATTTCCCTGTTCATTGAACGGATGAGAGGTACTTCCCATGAGTCCCAGACTGCATGGGTAGGATGCCTCGACAGGAGAACTAATCAATCCTGTCCTCACAGGAGAACACATCAATCCTGCTACAATTGCCATGGAGAACACATCAATCCAGGCCTCACAGGAGAACACATTAATCCTGCTACAATTGCCATGGAGAACACATCAATCCAGGCTGCCATGGAGAACACATCAATCCAGGCCTCACAGGAGAACACATCAATCCTGCTACAATCGTCGTGGACAACACATCAATCCAGGCCTCACAGGAAAACTAATCATCCTGCTACACAGGAGAGCGAATCATCCTGTTCCACAAGAGAGCGAATCATCTTGTCCCACAAGAGAGCGAATCATCTTGTTCCAGTGTGCACCACCAGGGGAGGGTGAGTCACCCTGTGGTCATATGTTGCTCCAGTAGGAACCGCAAGGCCTCAGAGCTCCCAGAGCTCAATGTATGCAACATGCAGGACCCTTGTACAAGGGTTTCTTGCCGACTCCAAGTCGTTTGGGAAAATCACAGATTAGATCTTTCCTCGGGGCTTTGACAAGGTGTATCAACCTGTACATCATCTTAATGTGATGGAGCTTCCTTGCTCATCGACTTACCATATCCCAGATGATGTCTATCTGCTGGAGCAATTGACGAATACGGGATTCCTCAATAATCGAATCCCACCTCTGGTTGTTACAGAGAATCACGGTGGTATCCAATGTAAATCCAAACAGCTCACTGAAGAGCTTTCGCAACCAGACTGCCTCACACGAGGTTATGCTAGCAACAATATATCTTGCTTCGGCGGTGCTCAAAACCACCGACTTCTGCTTCGTTCTCATCCAGGATATCAAAGCAGATCCCAAGGTGAAACAGTACCCGGAAGTGCTCTTATGGTCCACCACACTGCCTGCCCAATCAACATCAGTATATCCAAGTAGTCTCACATCTCCGGCAGTGTATCTTAATCCATGAGAGATTGTGTCCTGAAGACATCTCAGAAGATTCCTGGCATCAATCAATGAGGCTCAACCAAATATGAGCTCATAATGCTAACTGCAAAACATATGTTCGGACGGAGGTTCACCAAGAACATCAATGCGAATGAGTTTTTGAAACTCAGAGGCATTTCCCAAGTCTAGTCCGACATCACTACCATATAACTTCTAAAAGTTAAGATCCTCGAGGTAGTCACAGGCTTGCAGTCCATCATACCGAATCTTTTCAATATATTTACCACATATTTTCCTTGAGATAGGAAAATTTCCCTTGGCTTCTGCCACACTTCAAGTCCTTGGTCCTTCATTTCAAATTCAGAAGCCATCTCCCTCTTACATTTGTGAATGAGAGGGTTTGCACCTGTTAGAAAGAGGTCATCCACATACAACACAAGTATGAGAGGCTTGTCATCTTCAACCTTAAAGTAATGGTTAGGATCAGCTTCACTCCTAGTGAATCCCAGCTTCATCAAGTAGCTATCGATCCTCTCATACCATGCTCGGGATGCTTGCTTCAGCCCATAGAGAGCCTTCTTCAACCTGCATACATGAGATTTTCAATCATAAATCTCAAATCCTTTGGGTTGCTCCACATAGACCTCTTCTTTGATCGAACCGTGCAAGAATGCGGTATTGACATCCATTTGATGTAGGTTCCATCCTTGTGAAGCGGCAAGGGCTATGATCGAGCGGATGGTCGTATATCTGGCAACAAGTGCAAATATCTCATCATAGTCTATACCTTCCTTCTCGGAGAAACCACAAGCAACAAAACGAGCCTTATACTTTTCCGTACTTCCATCTGCTGCAAGCTTTATCTTGTAAAGCCATTTAGAAGTGACAACTTTCTCGTCCGGGGGTCTGGGAACTACTTCCCAGGCATCATTCTTCATAATAAACTCATGTTCTTAGGTCATAGCATCCTTCCATATTTGATGCTTGATGGCATCTAAGAATGATGAAGGCTCATTTTGTATAATCGTGCTCATGATGGTCAGGTATTCATGATGCCTGTTAGGTTTCTTATTTCCACGGAAGGTTCCTCGGGGTGCAGCATGTCCTTTAGCATCATCAAGTATCCCCTAAGCCATGAAGGCCTCTTCCTAGAAGAGGGAGGCTCAGGTGGATAAATAAGATCCATGGGTTCCTCCACATCAGGCATTGTTACATCATCTACCCATAGAGACAGCGTCCACAATCGTAGGGTTCTTCCTTTCCGCCACACCATTCTACTTAGGAGTATGTGGTGTAGTAGTCTCCCTCTTAATGCCAGCCTCAGATATGCCTGAGTGAACCAACTATAATATATATGAGGTCTTGAGGGGAATGGTCCCCTTTTGAGCTTTCCTTCAGCACATCCAGACATACACCTTCTTTCTCTACTTGGAATTCGGGCATCCCTGTTACCATCTGTCTTACATAGAGTAGAGCTTTGTAATGAAGGTGGGCAAACCTCCGATGCCAAAGTTCAGACTAAAGAGATGTGTCATAAGACATGACACCTAGCAGACTTCCATCGACATGACACCTAGCAGACTTCCATCGACCTGATATAATGAATCAACACGAAACCCAAGAGTAAAGGCATCTTTAACATTATTTTTCCATATACGTACCTTGCCATCGCTGAAGGTTACCTTGTAGCCTTTGTCTTCCATTGCCGAGATGGACACCAGGTTCTTTCGGAGGTCAGGTGCATTTAGTACATCCTGGAATTTCTAGCCTTCTTGAATGCTTGTCCTCTTCCTTGATTCCTAGCTCTCCTTTTACCTTTGCTATTGAATTTGTCATTCCTTTGATTGCCATCAGAGGGATTTTGATCATCGTCCCGGTGTGAGTCCTTTCTATTAGGGCACTCCCTTGCATAGTGACCTGCTTTATCGCAGATGTAACATCGTCCTTTTCTTCCACCCTTAGGTCCAGCCTTTCCTTTTGATTTAGTCCCGGAATTATTTCTTTTCTTAGCATGAGAAGAAAAGGCAGCAGGAGGATCTTTAGGCAAGGGCATTTCTTGCTCTTCTACCTTTGTTTCTTCTCGAATGCATCTAGCCATTAATTCCTTGAAATCAGGAATTACATTCTTGTTCAAAAGAGTAGTCTTGAACACGTACCATTCGGATGGTAATCCTCCAAAAGTCGTGAGTGCCATTTCACTGTTAGTAATAGCCTCCCCAATAGATAGGAGATCGTTCTTGACTTCGGTGATCCTTAAGAAGTATGCTTGCATACTCTCATCTTTACCCTTCTTGATTTCCCTCAGCTTATTTCTAAGAAACAAAACTTGATTTGCATCTTAACTTTAAAATAAACTCACCAGTCTATTGTAGATTTCCTTGGAGGTGTCCAGTTCAAAGATGTAGGCCACCAAGTGCTTGTCGATAGAGTCCCGGATGATCTTCTTTGTTTTGACTTCTCCATTTTTCCATTTGTTCCAGGCAGCAACGGATGCATTTGATGAAGGCTCAACAATATTGCCTCTTACATGGTCCAGCACTCCTTGATCTTCAAGGGTTAGATCGATAGACATCTTCCATCCGTGATAGTCAGCTTTCTCACGGAGCTTGTCTTCGGCAGGAAAGAGTGTTGAGGACCCCATAGTTCTTTTAGGATAGCCTTGCCAATCTTCTCTTCAATGATTGCTCTTGCTCTTGCGCGGGCTTTGTCTTCACCTCAGCTCTGATACCATGTTAAGTTATGGTATGTTCTATGCTTATAACAATTTACTTCTTTTTCTTATTATATTCCACCGATTAGCAATCACATGTACATAAAGGAAAGTGCAGATAAAACATTAAACGATCGACAGAAAACAAGCCAAGACAAGAGACACAAGATGTGGTGGCTAGCCAGGGACAAACCCCACAATATGTGGGGAAACCCTTTGATCAAATCTTGTTTTATCCTCAATAATTCAGCAGAGAGAAATAGTACAATAAATCTGATTCATATCAGCAGTAGCAAACCCTAGATCAGTAGCATCAGCATTAGCGGCTTCATTATCAAACTAGGGCAGACCATATCTCACAAACCGGCAGTCGGATTGACTTCATTCCACCACCAAAAGTTTCGGCTTCCAGAGGAGGTTCAGATGAACCTACAGCGCAGTTCAGATGAGGAGATCTTCTAGGCCACGCAAGTCAATCTTTACTTCTGCAGTTGCAGCTTCAATTTCAACAGTTTCCGGCTTCAAACTAGGGCAGTCGATATCTTGCAAACCGTTCGTCGGATTGACTTCATTCCACCACCAAAAGTTGCAGCTTTCAAAGGAGGTTCAAATGAACCTACAGCGCAGTTCCAAAGAGGAGATCTTCTAGGCCACGCAAGTCAATCTTTACTTCTGCAGTTGCAGCTTCAGTTTCAGCAGTTTCCGGCTTCAAACTAGGGCAGTCGATATCTTGCAAACCGTTCGTCGGATTGACTTCATTCCACCACCAAAAGTTGTGGCTTTCAAAGGAGGTTCAGATGAACCTACAGTGCAGTTCAGATGAGGATATCTTCTAGGCCACGCAAGTCAATCTTTACTTCTGTAGTTGCAGCTTCAGTTTCAGCAGTTTCCGGCTTCACATGTGTGAGAGAGAGAGACCCATTTCAGCGCAGTAGAGAAGAGACTCATATCTGCGCAGTAGAGAGAGAGAGATGTGATGAGATGAGTGAGTTCAAATGAAGAAAAGTCCTCTTATATATATACACAACGTTGGTGGGTGAATAGATGCGACTGTTGGGCTTCTGAGCCTACATGAGTTGTAGGTCGGCTTGATAATAATTCCATAATCAAAATAAATTCATATCTCCATGAATACTTATCGGAATTGGATGATCTTTATATCAATCCTACACCTCTCGACGAGAGGAATCTAATAAAAATATTATTAGCCATGAATAAGATGATCCACATGAAGTTTTTCCCTGGTTGCCAATTTTAACAGCATGAAACAAGGAAACTGAGCAAATAACAAGATACATAGGACACTGATTTTTGGACAAAATAGTCCTCGAAAAAACCCAATGCGGGAAAACCGGTGCAGCAGCTCTGAGGGTTTATTATTATGTAGGAGAAAATTCTGAATACAAATCTAGGATGCTCAACTAACAATCATTTACAGAGAAAATACTGGACAAAAAGCTGGTGAAATGATCTCACCTTGTCACTAGAGAATCAATCACTGATCCTCAGCTCTGGGAGGCTCTGCGTCACCTTCTGATTGTTGATTTTTGGTAGAATCGGATGTGCTCTAGCCATGAAAATTGGAGAGGCTAAGGCACATGAGATCTCCAAGACCTAGAAATCGTTTGGGGAAATTCCACCCAAATGGAGAGATATTAAAATAACTAATATTTTTAATGGGGTTCCTAAGTATAAACTTAGGAAAATTAAAATATTAATGTGTATTAATATAAAATGGGTGAGAAAGTTCTAAATGACGAGGATCAAGCCAAATCTAATCTTAGCCGTTGATTAGGGACTTAATCTCTGCTGTTGAATTGTCAATAGGAAAAGTATAAGAGGAGGCTTAAGAGTCAATTGGAGATACACCAAGTTGATCAGTCAATTCGATTTTCTGGGGCAAGGTTTGCTGAGAAATTGAGTTAGTGATCTGTTGCAGCGAGGGGCAGTGCGGGAGAAGGCCGAGAATACATATCAGAGAGGCAAAGAAAGTGTCAGAGAGATGGCGCAGAGCATAGGAAGGCTGATGCAGATGCTGATTTGGAGTAGCATCGGATGTGCTCTAGCCATGAAATTTGGTGGAGAGGCTAAAGCACATGAGATCTCCAAGACCTAGAAATGGTTTGGGGAAATTCCACCCGGTTAGAGAGATATTAAAATAATTAATATTTTTAATGGAGTTCCTAAGTCTAAACTTAGGAAAATTAAAATATTAATGGGTATTAATATAAAACTGGGTGAGAAGGTTCTAAATGACATGGATCAAGAAAAATCTAATCTTAGCCATTGATTAGGAATTTAATCTCGACCGTTGAAGACTCAACAGAAAAAGTATAAGAGGAGGCTTGAGAGTTAGTTGGAGATACACCAAGATTGATCAGTCAGTTTGATTTTCTGGAGCGGGGTTTGCTGAGAAAATTCAAACAAGTGATCTAAGTTGCAGTGAGGGGCAATGAGTACATAGCAGAGAGGTAGAAATAGTGGCAGAGGGCCAGCGCAGTGATTGAGGAAGCTACGCAGAGCCAGCAGGAGCCACGCAGAAGGCTAGAGAGACTGCGCAGATGCTAACAATGCCTACGTGGGTGACGCAGAAGGCCAGAGAGCTGATGCAGAGAGGCAGAGGGATGACGCAGGGGGTTCCAAAGCTACGTAGAGGCTAGCAGGGCTGAAGCAAAGCCTTGGAGAAGCGCTGGAAGGATTTTCGTGGGGCAGACTTGCTGAATATTTGCTTTCGAAGAGAGGTAATACTTCCAGATACAAATCTCTATTAGGTGAGCTAGTTTGGCATCCTAGTTGTACTCAAGAAAGCTTCTTAATAATAAAACCCTCAGAACTGTTGCACTGGTTTTCTCACATTGGGTTTTTCCGAGGACGATTGTCCAAAAATAACGATGTCCCTTATGTGTTTGTCTATTATTTCAGTTGATGAGATGTAGATGAGTGGAGACTGCATTTGTGTTTATTTTCAGTAGTTATATTGTTAAATAACTTGTTAAGGAATAAACAAATAGGTGAAATAAACCAGATAATGCAGGAAGAATTTCTAACATGTTAGACTTAAAAATTTCAACATGGTATCAGAGCATTGCGGATCACAAGAGAACTGAAAGCACTAGCTTAATCAGAGGCATTTGCAGCAGTAGCAGCTGTCCCGAGAGACAAACTTGCTCCTAAGAAAAAGCAGCAGAGAACGAGTGATGCAGAGGAATTGCGTCATCATTTCAAGCCAGAGAGAGGGCCAGCGCAGAGGCAAAGAGAGGCAGAAGAGGCTCATGAAGAGCCAAGTCATCCTACTCAGCCAGGTAGGCTTGACGTAGTTGGCTAGAGGAGCGATTCAGTCTTGTCGGGATTGCGCAGAGCTAAGAGGCTCAGTTTCTTCAACTGCTGGGGCTTAGGGAGCTATGGGCAGATTATGGGTTGGGAAGCTGGTGGGGTGTTGTTGTTGTCGAAACAGAACAGTACCTAACGGGACAGAACCAAGGTAGAGGGAGTTGTTGCCTTGAGGGATTTCTAGCCAAGAAATCCAGATCCGAGTTGCAGTTGCAAAGAGGATTGGAGAGGAGCAGATCGACAGTTGGCAGGAAGATTTCCAACAAGGAAATCGAGACTCAAAGGGAGTCTAGGAGAGAACTTCTAGGAGGGAAGTCGAGACTCAAAGGGAGTCCAGTAGAAGAGCAGAGATGGCAATGAATGGACTAAGGGATCAGGACAAGTTGGACAGAGCCTCCAACTTTGTCATCTGGAAGGTCAGGATCCTGTCTGTTCTGGATAGATATCGCATCAAGAACTTCACCTTGAGAACCATGGCTATCCCAATTGACCCAACTGATAATGAACGATATGAGGATGCAATGGCGAAGGCAAAGTGCATAATCCTTGATGAGGTCAAGGATCATGTAGTACAACATATTGCCGAGAAGAACACAACAAAGGACATGTGGGATACCTTGACGACATTGTACCAGGGCACTTCCATGGAGAGGAAGATGTTCTTAGAGAATCAGCTGCGGTCGTATCAGATGCAGAAGGGGCAGCATATAGATCTATACCTCATCAGTTTGCAAGAGATTAGGGACCAACTTACTTCCATGGGGGCCACGCTAGATCAGGAGTTCATGGTGAGGACCGCCCTGAATGCAGTATTGAGGATTGGGAGACATTTGTCCAAAGTATTTTGGGCGAAGCTACTCTTCCAAGACGGGAAGAGATGTGGGCAGCTCTTCACCAAGAAGAGATCAGACGGATGACCAAGGCAGGAAGTAGTGGCAAAGGAGGTCGAATCAAGAAAGAGGAGGAGGAGGATGCGGCTCTGGCATCTGCAAGAAAACAGGGGAAGAGGAAGAAGAAGGACATCTCCAAGGTAACATGCTTCCATTGTGGGGAGTTGGGTCATTATGCAACCCAGTGACCCAAGAAGAGGGATAAGGGAGAGGCTTCTGACTCCAAGGCAACTATGGCTAAGGCGGAGAAAGAAGTCAAAACGGATGACGACTGTGCCATGAGTGCTCATGCACCTCTAGAGAAGAGGTGGGGTGACATCAAGCTGTAGTCAGGATGACTACAAAAGATGAGGGGCAGGATCCTTGAGGTACCCAAACTCTTGGATCATATCTGACTACGGGAGCCTCGAGTGATAGTAACAGGATGATGGATGTCGGTAGAAGCAAGATGTGGATGGAGAGACAAGGCAACAGAGATCTGTGGCAGCGCAATGGGGGTTGCAGCAGTGTGAGAGGCACAGAGATCGTTGCAGCAGTGCAGTAAGGCACATATGTGGTTGCAGCAGTGCGAGAGGCACAAAGGTGTTTGCAGCAGTGCAGAGGTAGCAGAGGAACCACAGTTAGCAGTAGAGGTAGCTTCAGCAGCAGGGGACTTCGAGCCTGGTAAGGATGTCAGTAGTTGGGTAGATCAGTTACTTACTTCTCGGTAACTGAGTTGCAGTGCAATAGTTAGCAGTGGTAGTGCTATGGGTAGCATGATGCAGCATGTTGAGAGAAAGTTGCAGTGCAGATGCAGTGTTGGGAGGAAGGACTAGTAGCAACACGGATGCAGAGGGTGCTACAGTACATATGTAGCAATGGCAGTGGTAGAGCCATGGGCAGCAGTACAGGAGGCAACAATGTAGAGGATGTTGGGCAGCAAGCCAAGCATCAGCACAGGTACCGGTGCCAGATGATCATTGTAATGTTCAGTGGTGGAGCATTACAAGAGCACAGTCCTTGCTAATAGGGAGTGTTGATTTGGGGTAGCATCAGACGTGCTCTAGCCATGAAATTTGGTGGAGAGACTAAAGCACGTGAGATCTCTAAGACCCAAAAATGGTTTGGAGAAATTCCACCCAGTTAGAGGGATATTAAAATAATTAATATTTTTAATGGAGTTCCTAAGTCTAAACTTAGGAAAATTAAAATATTAATGGGTATTAATATAAAACTAGGTGAGAAGGTTCTAAAGGACATGGATCAAGCCAAACCTAATCTTAGGCATTGATTAAGGCTTTAATCTCAGTCGTTGAAGACACAATTGAAAATGTATAAGAGGAGGCTTGAGGGTCAATTGGAGATACACCAAGATTGATCAGTCAGTTCGATTTTCTGGAGCGGGGTTTACTGAGAAAATTCGAACAAGTGATCTAAGTTGCAACGAGGGGCAATCAGTACATAGCAAAGAGGCAAAGATAGTGCCAGTGTAGGAATTTATAGGGTAAGTTCCTCAGACAGAACACCAAAGGACACCGCTCACAAACAGATCACAGATCAATACACCAGTATTCTTGATGTGGTTAAAACCCTCAAAGAGGGAAACAATCCACGGCCTGAGCCAACGCGGCCACTTCAGGCAATTTATTAATAAAAGAACGAAAATTTACATAAGCTTCTCTCATGAACGGTTACCCTACAAATGACCCTCCATGCTCTTTAAATAGAGATCATTGACCAATTAGGTGTTAAGCCACGGATCAAGTGTTGGTAATACTGAGGAGAGAATGAACCGTCAAATCACTTCATGTCTAGAACATACGTGACTGTCAGATTGTAAGTTACAAAAGTACATAGTAAAGAACACACTTTACCTAACTCTACACTAGACAAAATTATACTTAACTATTTCCTATTTGTCGGAATACCCTGACATCCCGCCTTAAGAACAACTTGGGATAGGATTGAAGGATGTACAAATATGGCACAATAGGAGAAGGAAGGAGGCATTAGAGCCCATCCCCCCTTAGTGACAACTTCCTGAACTCCAACCATAAATCGAAGTTTCGTAAACTTCGCCTCTATGAGAGCCTTTGTAAAGATTTCTGCAACTTGATCATCGGTTGAACAATAGTGCACTTCAAGAACATGGTCATGAATGAGCTTTCTGATGAAGTGCATGTGTAGTTCAATGTGTTTGTTGTGCAGATGTTAGGCTGGATCTTTCCATAGTTGAATGGCACTTTGATTATCACACCAAAGTGTAGTCGAATGCTGTTGTTGAAAGCCAAACTCTGACAGGATCTAACGAAGCCACAAGGCTTCCTTACTAGCTTCTACAGCGCCACGATACTCTGCTTCTATTAAAGAAAGAGAAATGGCACTTTGTTTCTTGCAAGCCAATGTAATAGGTCCAAAACCAAGAGTGAAGACATAACCTGCGGTAGACTTTCGATCGTCGGGGTCACCAACCCAATCGGAATCAGTGAAACCAACCAATAGAGGAGATGCTTCTGCACTATAATGAATCCCAAACTGAACTGTACCTCGAACATAACGAAGTATTCTTTTAGCTGCTTTCCAATGACTTTCATGTGGGTTTTGCATAAACTGAGAAATAAGGCCAACAACAAAGGAAAGGTCAGGATGAGTATGGGTCAGATACAAAAGTTTTCCTACAAGTTTACAGTATAAGATAGCATCAACTTCAGGGGAAGTACAAGTGACTGAAAGTTTGGCTCCAGAGTGAAAGGGAGAAGGGGCTGGCTTACATTATTCCATGTGAGAATGGCGTAGAAAATCATAGGAATACTTGGACTGGGAAAGGGAAATACCTTCCTTGGATTGCAAGACTTGAAGACCAAGAAAACAATGCAAGTGTCCTAAGTCTGTCATTTCAAACTTCTTTTTAAGGCTGGACTTCACATGGTTTATAAGGTTGGGATCACTACCAATAAGGATAATATCATCAACATAAAGAACAAGAATGATAAGAGACTTGCCACTTTCTTGGTGTAGACAGTATTGTCAGCATGGCACCTAAAAAAGCCAGTTTCTAAAAGAAAGCTATCCATTTTGGCATACCAAGCCCGAGGGGCTTGCTTGAGACCATAAAGGGATTTCTTAAGCCGACATACAAGGCTGGAGTCTGTTTGTATAAAGCCAGTAGGTTGTTCCATATAGATTTCTTCATGCAAGTCCCCATGCAAGAAGGCAGATTTAACATCCATCTGATGGACTTCCCATTTGAAAGAGGCAGCAAGGGAAAGAACAAGGCGGATAGAGTTCATTTTGGCAACAGGGGAGAAGGTTTCAATATAGTCAATGCCTTCAACTTGTGAAAAACCCTTAGCAACAAGACAAGCTTTATGTTTATCAACTTTTCCATCTGGTCCATACTTGGTTCTGTAAACCCATTTGCATCTAACAAGTTTTCGTCCCTTTGGAAGAGGAACAAGATCCCATGTATCATTTGCCAATAATGAACGATATTCTTCATTCATAGCTGTGTCCCAATCTGGATGGCCTGAAGCTTCTGCAAAGGTGTCAGGATCATAATTCGTTGAAGCTTGAGCCAGTAAAGAAGAGGCTCTATCAAACTGAGAACGTGTACGTCATTGATCTGTAGGATCATTGGCAAGAGCACCTGCTGCATCCCGAGTAGCACAGACCCATTTTGGAAGCTAAGGCGCTGAAGGAGGATCCTGAGAAGGTGGGGGAGGATTGTCATCCTTGCTGTCATCATCTGAAGAAGAAATATTTTCAGAAGTAGAAGGGATAGAGAGAGGTGGCACATCCACCGAACTAGGCTCGTAGGCCGATATATTTTCAGCAAACTTTACATCTCTTCTAATGATAACATTTTTGGACTTAAGTGGAATAAATCTATATCCTTTGACATCTTCAGAATATCAAACAAAAATACATTTTTCACTCTTAGGTTTTAAAGCTTTATGTTTCTCATCTGGAATATGGGCCCATGCTTCACTTCCAAAAACACGAAAGTGACTTACATCTGGTTTAATTGAACTCCATGCTTCTTCTAGAGTGATATTCTTTAAAACCTTAGTAGGAGTGCGATTTACTATGTAATTTGCACAGTTAATTGCTTCTGCCCAAAAATTAAGACTAAGTCCTTTAGATTGAAGCATACAATTAGCCATTTCCTTTAAGGTGCGATTCTTCCTTTCAGCTACACCATTTTGTTGTGGAGTATATGGAACAGTATGTTGCATTTGAATTCCATTCTCAGTGCAAAAGTTGATGAATTTGTTGTTAACATATTTTCTGCCATTATCAGATCTTAGCTTAAGAATTTGATGTCCAGATTGTTTTTTGACAAAGGCCTTAAAGGCAAAGAACATGTTAAATACTTCACTCTTGAGTTTTAAGAAGTATACCCAAGTGTGTCTAGAGAAATCATCAATGAAAGTTAAGAAATACTTGTAGCCAGAGAATGAAACAACTGGAAGTGGACCACATAAATCACTATGCACAAGTTGTAAAGGGGCTGAGGCGTGCCAAGAGGCAAGTTTTTCAAAACTATCCCAATGATGTTTTCTGAGTACACATCCAGAACAAACACCATCTCTGCAAGATACCATTGGAAGACCTGTCACCATATTTTCTTTACATAGATTCTAAAGGGAGCGATAGAATAAGTGACCAAATCGCTCATGACAAAGTTTGCTCACTTTATCATTATGAGCAACAAATACCGAGGGAAGATTTGATGACCCAAAGTTGTTAAACTTATACAACCTTGTAGAATCATCAGCAATGCCATTAGCTAAAATCTGTCTATGATCTCTTAGGTCTTTAATTACAACATCATGAGGTGAAAATTCAATGATTTTACCTTCACCTGAATGATTTATCCGATATACAGATAGAAGGCTGCAGGATAAGGTTGGAACACATAATACATCATTAAATTTACCATTGTCTAGATGAACAGTTCCAGTCCCTACAAAACTAAGAGATCTATCATCACCAACATATATATTTTTGGTGTTACAATCATTTAAAGAAGAAAACATGGCTTTGTTTTTGGCTGTGTGATAAGAAGCTCCAGAATCAATGAGCCACTCATGAGAATGAGAAGAAGAAGATACATTTAGTGCATAACTAGATCGAGATGCTTGACAACCACATGCAGAAAGTGTTATTCCTGAAGATGAAGTTGAAGTTGAAGAATGCTCCAAATGGATGTTATGCTTCTTCATTGCTGCTTCCAAGGCTTCCATCTTCTTAAAGCATTTGGATTCTAAGTGGCCATCTCGATTACAAAAGTGGCAATGTCTATCAGTCTTCTTCCATTTGTTTTTATTTTCCTTGTCATTTTGTTGAAATAATTTTTCATTTTGAGTTTGAAATTGCTTAGGACCCTTGTTTGGTTTAGGACCATTCGTTTTAGGATACTGCTTCCTAGGATTCTTTGAATTTGGTTGTTGCTGAGCGGCTAAGGCTTTCTTAGAAGAGTTTCCAAGATTAAGAAGACCAAGATATAAGAGCTTTTCTTGTTCTCTTATTAAAGAATCACAAAAGGCATCAAAAGAAGGGGACTTGTAGTCTTGTCCTTGAGAAATAAAGGCTTCTCTAGTAGAATGGAAGGTGGAAACAAACATAGAGTAGGTTGGTCCCAACTTAGTAAGAATGGAATAGATAAGGCTACCATCTTCTTTCTTAACCTTAACACCTTTCAAGAGAAGTCTAAAGGTCTTGAACTTGGACAAAAAATTATTGGGGTCCAATTTCGAGTTGATGGGCTCTAATTTCATTTTTAATTCCAAAAACTTTAGTGAGTTGTTTCATTGCTTCATTAGGAGTATCAAGTTCTGCGATATGGAATCTAAGGTCTGGAGAAATAGACATCGCTATCAACCCACGTGCTTGATCTTGCATATTTTCCCATTTGGCTACCTTATCTTCATCTTGAGATTTGGTTTCTTGGCCTGATGCTATTCTGTAAAGACCTTTACTTCTAAGTAAATCCACAATGTAAGACCACCATTGGAAGTGGTTGGTGCTGTCAAGAATAACTTGGCATGGACTTTCCATTTTAACAGAAACTGAAGCTGTAGATGCTGAAACTAAGTGTTCCAATGGAAAGATCTCGAAAAATTAGGTTGATTAAAAAATGGCTCTGAAAACGGCTTCCGGATGAAAAAGTTATGGCTTTTTGAATAAAAGTTGTTGAAGATGTCAATGAAGTGCGTGAATGTGCGGAAATGAATGATAATGTTATATTTAAAAAAAATCCCCTGGCCCCCCCTCCAAACTTAATCTAATTAGCTCACTTCAGAAAAAAAGATTTTATGTGACTCACTTTTATAAATAAGTGAAAGTCACTTTTACAATGGTACTTTATGAGTTATCCACTAAATTGTAACTTAAATAAAAGACAAAGAGACTTTAGAATTATAAGTGACTCACATTTTATAATGGGTGAGAACACTTTGACATAAAGTAACTTTAAAACATAAGTTACATGTGCTTTTTGAAAAGTAACTCAACAAAAGAAAGACTTGAACTTAAGACCTCTATTCTCATAAAGTAACTTTGGACCAAGTGAGCTAGTTTAAAAGGTTAGTAATTTTTGGAAAAGAAGAAGGGTTTTTTTTAGTCACTGAAGCTTTGGGGTGCATGCTCATTGAGGAAAATATTTAGTTTCCAACTTAGCTTTAGCCAGAAACTAAATTTTTTCCTCAATGTTTCTGATTTTTCGAGATCACACTAAGGCATGGCGGAAAAGAGCATACGCATGAGAAAAATCATTCCTTTCTGTTTTTGATTTGCCCAGATCGCACAGAGTCGCGGGGCAAAGAGCATACCCCGAAATGAAAGGTATAGATCTGTTAATAAAAAACCAAGAGCTAAATAAACCGAAATAAACAAAGAGATGAATAGCTAGAACTGCATATAAACATTGTATACCTCCAGATCTTAAAAATGACGTAGCTAGGGCTACCAAAAACCTTTTCGTGTGAAATGAAAGGGGTTCCTCACTGGAACAGATGCTCATAACACAATAGAGCAGTCCTCTCGGCCCGAAAGCAATTAGAAACAGTAGATATAGGAAACGACAGTCGGATGCAGTTGTACTGGCTTCAGGTTTGAATCACCAACGGATGTGGCCCTCAAATAGCTCTAATACCATGTAGGAATTTACAGGGTAAGTTCCTCAAACAGAACACCAAAGGACACCGCTCACAAACAGATCACAGATCAATACACCATTTTCTTGACGTGGTTAAAACCCTCAAAGAGGGAAATAGTCCACAACCTGAGCCAACGCGGCCACTTCAGGCAATTTATTAATAAAAGAATGAAAATTTAGAGAAGCTTCTCCCATGAACGGTTACCCTACAAATGACCCTCTATGCTCTTTAGATAGAGATCATGGACCAATCGAGTGTTAAGCCACGGATCAAGTGTCATAATACCAAGGAGAGAATGAACCGTCGGATCACTTCATGTCTAGAACATATCGTGGCCGTCAGAATGTAAGTTACAAAAGTACATAGTAAAGAAACACACTTTACCTAACTCTACACTAGACCAAGTTATACTTAACTATTTCCTATGTATCAAAATATCCTAACAGCCAGAGGGCCAGCGTATTGATTGAGGAGGCCACGCAGAGCCAGCAGGAGCCACGCAGAGGGCCAGAGAGACTGCGCAGAGGCTAGCAGGGCCTGCGTGGGTGATGCAGAAGGCCATAGAGCTGACGCAAGGGGTTCCAGAGCTACGCAGAGGCTAGCAGGGCTGACGCAGAACCTTGGAGAAGCGCTGGAAGGATTTTCGTGGGGAAGACTTGCTGAATATCTGCTTCCAAAGAAAGGTATTACTACCAAATAGAAATATTTGTTGGGTGAGCCAGTTTGGCACCCTAGTTGTACTCAAGAAAGCTTACCTAATAATAAAACCCTCAAAATTAGTGCACCAGATTTCCCGCATTGGGTTTTTCCAGAGACGATTGTCCAAAAATAACGGTGTCCCTTGTGTGTTTGTCTATTATTTCAATTGATGATCTATAGATGAGTTGAGACTGCATTTGTGTTTATTTTCAGTATTTATATGGTTAAATAACTTGTTAAGGAATAAACAAGTAGGTGAAATAAACCAGATAATGTAGGAAGAATTTCTGACGTGTTAGACTTAGAAATTTCAACAGAAGAGGCAGCCAAGACTGATGCAGAGGCCAATGCAGAAGACGTAGAGGGCCAAGAGGTGACGCACAGGCAGCAGAGGGCTGCAAAGCTGACGCTAGGCAGAAGAGGCAGCATTGAGGAATTTTTGTGGGGCAGACTAAGAGCTAAGAGGCAGACACAGAGTAGAAGAGGGTGACGTAGTTCTAGAGAGAATCTTGGAGCATATTTCGTTGTCCAGCTAAGGAATTGTCAACATTGCTATGGGATCAATCATCTGGTTGTTGATCAGTCGGAATGTTTGTCTCCGAGGAGAGGTACTTCTAACAAGGAAAACCTCTGAAGGGTGAGCCATTTCTAGCACCGTAGTTGTATTCAGAAATTGCATAATAATAAAACCATCATATCTACTGCACCGATTTTCCCGCATTGGGTTTTTCCAGGGACGATTGTCCAAAAATAATGGTGTCCCTTGTGTGATTGTCTTAGTTATTTTAGTTGTTGATTTGTATATGTGTGAAGGTTGCATTTGTGTTTATTTTGGTATTATATTGATAAATAACTTGTTAATTGAAAGATCAAGCAGGATATAATAAACTAGATAATGCAATAGGTATTTCTAATGTGTCAGAATTAGAAATTTCCACATGGTAGCAGAGGATTGCAGATCACAGGAGGACTGAAGGAGCCAGAAGAAATCTGAAATTTGCAGTTGTCTCGAGAGACAATGTTGTTCCAGAGCAGAAGCAGCTAGAGAAGAAGTGACGCAGAGCCTGCATCAGCATTTCGAGCCAGGAGGAGGGTCAGCGCAGAGGCAAAGAAGGGCAGATCAAACCTACGCAGTGCCTGATCATCTTTCTTAGCCAGGAAGGATCGACCTTGTGACCAGGAGGAGCAGATCCAGCCTTTTCCAGATTGCGCAAAGCTTCAATTTCTTCAGTCGCCAAGGCTTGGGGAGCTATGGGCAGATTGTGATTTGAGGAGCTGGTGGGACATTGTTTATGTTGATACATAACAGTGTCTAAGGAGACAGAACTAGGTAGAGGGAGTCACTACCTCGATGGATTTCTAGCCAAGGAATCCAAATCCGAGTTGCAGTTGCAAGGAGGATTGGAGAGGAGCGGTTCAACAGCTGTCCATAGAATTTCCAGGAGGGAAATCAAGACTCAGAGGGAGATTTCCAAGAGGGGATTCGAGACTCAGAGGGAGTCCAAAAGAGGAGCTAAAATGGCAATGAACAGACTAAGGGATTAGGAAAGGTTGGACGGGGCTTCCAACTTTGTCATCTGGAAGGCCAAGATCCTTATAGTCCTGGATCGACATCGCATCAAGGACTATGCCTTGAAAACCGTGGCTATCCCAGTTGACCCAGCTAAGATGTAATATTCCTAATTAGCTATCATTAATTGGAATATTTGATTTTGTTCAATTTTGCCTTCTATAACTATTTATAAATAAAAAGGTGAGGAGATGGGGACATACTCACTTCATGAATAAAGACACCCTAGTAGCACAACGTTGTAACTTAAAAGGTGAGCCGAGGGGGGCCAAAGAACCACGTAGAGGAGGGGCCCACGTAGACACTTGGAGTGACTGCGTAGATGGTGAAAAACAAGTGGCAAGAGGAAAGCTACATTGGAGGAGGTGAGCCTTGGGATTAAGAGAGGCCAACGCTATAAAGGAGAGAGGAGCCTCTTCATTTTGGCATTCGATTATGTGCATTTGAGCTAATCACTTCGACTTAGAGCACGCTAGCTGTTTAGCTAGTCTGCAGCACTATTTAGTGCATTGAGTGTCTCCGTTCGGAGATCTCACCCTTAGCCCTGGGGGACTTCGAGTGCCTACTCGGGGAAGGTATTTCCATTAGTATTCTTGCAGTAGTTTCATTAGCATTTTGGCAGGAGGATTGAGCATCTTGGATGACTGCGCAGTCTTGAGAGGGATTACGCAGTTCTTTCTGGCAGGAGTTCTGGATTGAGGTTTTGCAGGGGGATTTGTGCTGGGAGGCTGAGCAGGGGATTAGCCCTTGCATTTTGGAGGATTTTCGCTGAGTTTCAGGCAGATTTGTGGTGGGTTTATTTCAGTGGCAGCACAGAGCCTTGAGGGATTGCGTGGGTCCTCAAAAGGAAATTTTCGGGGGTCGACCATTTCAGAAAAGTTTTCTAGGTTTTTCTGGGTTTCTTGAGTAGAATCTGACTCCAGAGTTTCAGCATTTTCTGAGGAGGGGAACAGCTCCAAATCCTCATTTGATTTCCAGTAGCAGCAGCAGCACGACAGTTCTCCAGCAGCTTGGACGCAGTTCAGAGAGAGGTCATTCCTTTGCTATTCTGAGTGTATTTCTTCACTTGCCTTGTGCAAGTTGAGGTGCCACCTTTCTGATCACCTCCTATACTCATTCTATTACTCAGTATAATAAAATGGCTTAGCATTTCTCTCTGCATTTCTTGAGTATCTACTTATATCTCATGGTTATATTGTTATATGTTGTACCATTGTTATTTTCATCACTTTAAGCTTCCCGATTATTATATCATTTATACGTATTTGGTTGGAGTTTACTGGGGTTTGGCGTATATCTCGGAAACAGGATATTTCATAAGAACGAGAAGTAGGAGGATGCAATGGCGAGGCGAAGTGCATGATCCTTGATGGGGTCAAAGATCATGTCATACCACATATTGCTGAGAAGAACATAGCAAAGGAGATGTGAGACACTTTGACGACCTTATATCAAGGCACTTCTGTGTAAAGAAAGATGCTATTGGAGAATCAGCTGCGATCGTATCAGATGCATAAGGGAGAGTAGATAGATCCATTCCTTCTCAAGTTGCAGGAGATTCACAATCCAGAGTTTATAGTCAGGATTTCCCTAAATGCAGTCTCCGAGGAGTAGGAGACATTTCTCCAAAGTATTTTGGGCAGGGCTACTCTTCCCGATTGCGAAGCAATGTGGGCAGCTCTTTGATCTGAAATGATCATATGTTAAATTGAAGTAGAGTTTATTAATGCCAACAGGGAATTGAATGTTAACTTAAAGTGCTTAAACCGTGAGAATTGCTTGAGAAGAAAGACTTTACGACAGATGAGAAACATAAGCAAGATGTAAAACAGAAGTGAAAAATAGCAATAACAAATCGATACCAGACAACAAGATTGATTACGGAGTTCGTTCTTGATGTACTACGTCTCTGGGTCCAATTTCAAGATGGGCGACCGCTTTATTAGGATTGAATCCGAGGAGGTCGATTACACAACAAATTAACCAGACTAAATGTGCATGCAGGCATTTCTGGTCACTGTCACAAGAAAGCTCTCTAAAATAGCTTTCCAAAGCCTATCACGGTTCCCAATTCCGACTCCCGATGCTCCTGTTACACTGAAAAAAATAACAGTCTATATCCTCCAGAATATGCACATAAAACTCAAAACCACTCCCCCATCTTCAATGAGCAAAACTACCTTTATAACCCTGCAAATACACACTAACCTCTGCTGCCAATCTTCAAAATGCATGCGCTGACTTCTAGGGTTATTTTAGGGTTTTTGGTTAATGAGTTCATGTTATTAAGTCTTAGGTGTAATCAAATAACAACATTCGAATCCAAAAACCCACATTTCAACCTTATAATAACTCAAAACCGTTAGTCGTTTGCTAACTGGGCGGAGGAGGGAGACAGCGCATGTGAGCGCGCAGGTAATCTCACGGTTAAAGCTCCGGCGGTTCCACGGACTCACTTGCTCATGGTTGGCGGATGCAGTTATTTCGGTGCTCACATTCAACGGCTACTGTGATTGTCAACCAAACCGCGGAGTTAACCCACGACTGCGAGTTAACACACCTCTGATAGCCTGCCACTGTAACTGCTCACATGGCCCCGCTACGGTTAATTCCCCGCGCGGTTTAGGCCAGCAGTTAGGGCTGTTATATGGGTTTTATATTTGTTTTTATGGTTTATTACATTGTAATGTTTTATACAATGGTCCGAGAAGTTTGTAGATTAGGTTTTTAGACTTAGGTTTGATGTTTTCCACCATAGGGTTGAAGTAATAGGTTTAGGCATAGCTTTTAGTCAATGCGTTAGGGTTTAGGTGTTACATTACTTTGACTTTGATGATAAACCCACACACACATCTTCGTCACAAAGCGACATTGTCAACATCACATGACGACAAACACATGTCGACAACCAAACCCTGCAAAATGAATGACAAACCCATGTCGACGACCAAATCTTGGCGAAACTGATGAAAAACACATGTCGACAACCAGGTACAAAACCATATCACCATGAAAACCAACACTGGACAACCATAACATTACTATCGAAGTTGAAGACACCGAACACTGAATGCTGACAACGAAACTAAACCTGTGCAACTTATCTGACAAGATCCTCCTGGATCAATCCTCTCCACTTGAAAGCTTTTGGACCACAAAAGTTTGACTTAAACAGATAGTAAATGAGGGTAGAGCTCCCTCACTCTCCACCTTGCCCTAATGATGTACCAATACATTCAATCAACTACCTGAAAGTGATGACCCTGATGATGTTGATCATGGCACATTTTGAATCTGTGAATTGTTTCATCCATCTGCAGTATGCACAACTTGCGAAGATGGTTAAACAACCTGTTATGAACATGGCAATTGAATTCTTTTCATGAAATACCAGGAATTAGTGACTCATAATCATCTTTGAAAACAGTCTCTACAAGATATTGTTCAATACTATTGACATGTATTAACAATCTATATTTCGGAATTCCAGAGACAATCAAAGACATTTTTGACATCAAACCAGCTATTTGACTTGATATACTTTCCTGATTCCTGATTACTAAGTGAACTCGCTGCAATAAACCCTTCAAGCTGTAATATGAAAACTACTGCAACTTAGTTTGATTTTGAAAGTATTGAAGTGGTTGTTGATTTGTTTGAATCATTGTTTCTTCATTTATTAAATGACGTTTCCATTGATTAGCATTTTCCCCTGATGCATAAGTTTCCCTTAGATGTATTGGATACTTTGATACTTCTTTAGAAAAGGCTTTGATATGAAAACACATGGGCTTCCTCTCCACTTGAAAAGAGGCTTCCAAACTATTTGAAACATGAAATGGTGACACAAGACAAGAGAAATTTAACAATGACTTCCCCAATATTGACCTGCATCCCTGTAACTGTTAACTTCCAAACTTGGACTGAATTGATTCATTCTGACATTAGGAAGAGGAGTTTTAGGCATCAACTATAACTCATGTTGTATTCCCGCTAATGAGTAAGATGTTTGGTTTCTTTAAATATAACTAGAAAAGTTTCTACCTCTTTCATCAAACTATCTTTAAGCTGAAATTCATAACCTGAACAAA
Organism: Pinus tabuliformis; assembly: GCA_031772625.1. Classification (NCBI taxonomy): domain Eukaryota; kingdom Viridiplantae; phylum Streptophyta; class Pinopsida; order Pinales; family Pinaceae; genus Pinus; species Pinus tabuliformis. The sequence continues at coordinate 233,548,502 of CM062805.1, forward strand.
CATCATGTCGATTCTTATGTTGTTCCTTTACACACATGATTACAAATCTCTTATTTGAACTTATTAATCGCTTCATCTGATTAGTAACAACTAAATTCAAGTGATTTTTACTTTTATGTGTCCTGACAATAAATTCAACCCCATCTTTCTTAAGGTGATATTTATGCTCTCTTCTATAAAATACTGCATCACGATCATAAAGATAAGGACTTCCTAAGACAACTCCACATATTTTTACTAGAACCACATCTAATTCCACTTCATCAATGTAATTAGCAGTAATGGCAAATCTTAATCGACACTATTTTGTGACTTTTATCTGAGTTGATTTATTTAGCCATCCTAATGGTAAGGTCTTGGATAATTTCGTGTCTCCAAACCCAAGTTCTTAACTAAATATTCAGATATTTAATTTGTCTGTGATCCACTGTCAAACATTGTAACTATCTTTGGGTGCTTAGAAGTTATCCTTATGTTAAATAATTCAACTCTTTTATCCTCATTTGAAGGATTTATGTTTGATGAAGATGCAAAAGTATTCAAACTTAAACCAACGTCAGAAGTTTTACCTATCGAAACTATGGCAGTGATCCTCCTTTCATCACCTGAATCAGAACCTAGATCTTGCTGGATTGCTCCAATTGCTTTCTTTCCATCCTTCTCTTTAAGGATTCAACCTCCGCTTTAGATGAATTTTGCCTCCTCTTTCCTGTCTCTTAGACACTGGAAAATACTGAGGAAAATTCCTCCAGACTCCTACTCTCAAATCTTTGTTGATCCCTGGCTCTAATGCTTTCCCTAGCTTCAACTACGCCCTTGCTGAATACTTGCAACTGGGTAGTCAAACTGTTCAACTCATAAACTGATATTCTATGTCTTTCTCCAATCCCTTCGACCTGCTCTTATAATCTCTCGTTGGAGTCTCAATGGCCATGATTACATCTCAACCGATGGCTAAGATCAATTTGACTTCATCAATAGAAGCCTCTAGAGCAAAATCAAACTTCCTTAATTAATTCCCTTTAATTAACCAATTTTCTTAAGTTAGACTTAGGAACTTTTTAATTATTGGCTAATTAATTTAATTAAGGCGTCTCCAAGTCATTTCTCGCGAAACCTTTTCTTGGTTTTCAAGATTCCTTGTTCCTTAGCCTCTTAGACACAATCTGAGACTAGAACACATATTCGTTGCTACCATATCCAAAAAACTAACATCTAACTGGGTAATGGATCCAATTAGCACAAGGTCAATAATAGAGGACCTTGGATGAAGAGAGTGGAAGAATGAATTTACTCACTTAAAACCCCTAGTGAATTCTCTCTTTGGAAGATTTTCATATCAAATGATGCATGAGACAAGTTCCTTTAATGGATTCTTACAAGACAGATTTCAAATACCATAAAGAATCAAGATTGCAAGGAAAGATATTGCACTTTTTAATGTGCCACATATAGAAACCCTAATTTTAAAAATATAGCATGCAAAACGGAAGAAAACGATTCCAACAAGAATCACTTCAATCAATCCCAGAAGTCTCCATGGAAAAATCTCCCTCCCAAGATTATTCACTCCACACAAGATCAAGTTGCATCCAAGAAAAAAGGCAAGAGCTAGTGGGCAATCCTTTAAAGAAGATATGTGTGATGAATGATCATGATGATTAATGGAAAGTGACTCCCCTCTATTTATATGAGGGTAACCAAGTCACTTTTCCATAATTTTACAAGAAAATTCTAGAAAAAAATTGCTTTAAGCATTCAACTAGGTCAAAGGTCACAAAGAGACCATGAAATATCTCAAAAACATAATAAAAATTCCATACAACCCACATGTGTGGGAAACAAGACTCTCCACCATGAAGTCATCCACCAAGAATGATCAACATCCATCAAATAAGTGATGAAATGGTCCATGAGTGCTCCTCTCTCCAAGAAATCATCAAAGTGTATGGATACATCTTCAAAAGGTACCTCCTCCACCATGATGTCATCTACAAAAAGGCTTATGTCACCCTCCTAGGGCACGTAGGGATGACATAGCATCATCTAGTTAAAGCATTGGCATCAAGGCATGATATGCTAGCCCTCCCAACTCATCTCGATGACATCCATCCTCAGCTGCACTTTGGAACAAGGCAATGTGCATCAAACAGGGTCAAGGGCAGACTAGCGACATCCTAGGTCCATTTGGGCACATCATCAAGTAAGCCAACACCCAAGCTTTTTGGCTCAATGTTTCAGCATTTGGAGGTACATCAATAGGTGTGGAGCCATGTGAAATCTACTCAAGGCCCAATGCTCATCTATGTATGGGCAACGTTGGCGCTACAAGGTCACATATACTCTCAGAACAAGGCAAAACATCCTCTGGAATGTGCTAGAAATGAGTCAAGTGATCCCTCAAGGGATCTTTACTACAATTGTGATACCACACGTGAAAAACTCTCAAAATCAAGTGATATCAACATCATTATGGAAAAAAACCATTAAAGCATCATAGTGCACCATATCTAATGTTAGGGGCATAGGAATACTTCACACAAGACTTACATTTAAATGTTTAACTAACTCAAGATTTTGTAAACAAGTTACCTCACTTACATTAGGGATGATTAGGTCAACAACCCTATTAGTTGTTTCCAACCCACATGAAGAGTGACATGTCCTAGGTAGACCCATCAATCCATAGGTGTGAGTGATAATGTGGTCATGGAGTGGGAAAGACTTCAAGGAAGATGCCACAGTCATGAGACCAACTAACGGGGGTCCAACATTCTGAGTATAATGATGTAAGGAGGGAGGAATCATGGAGGCATGAGTTGCCCCTTCCCTCGGCCTGCATTTTCCACCCGTCTTGTTTGTCTTTTACTTTAATGATTCATATTTCTTTGGTGCATAGCTTAGGAGACCAAGCTTGCTTTGTGCTTTTCTAATAGCCCTTAAAGAAGTAGCAGTTTTCACTCATTGAGATGGGAACTTCAAAAATTCTTTTATTTTAGATGAAGCATTAAATGCTTGAGGAATTGGATGATGGCTAATGATGGGGGTAGAGCTCATGCTAGACTTTTGATCATGTCCTAAATAAGTCCCAATGATCTTTTGTATTTTACATTTTCTTTCTATTGTGGGTTTATATCCTTTTATCATTTATTCATCTATATCAATTGTTGGGGCCAAATTTTGGGACCTCACTCAACGATGTGGACATAGGTTGCCAGTCCCAATGACCAATGAAAATCGACCCAAGAATGGAGATGAATAACAAGGGAGGACGTAAAGTAGTAAATACAGATTACCATGGATACGTTATATCAATCAATGTCGCCCATTAGTGCCCTTCCTAAACCATAAGGCCCTAGAGGAGATCCCACTTGACTAAAGTCAAAGGCTAGCTCCCAGGTGAAGTGTGAGAACAAGGATACAACCAGCAGTGGTCAATCATCCAGCTTTCCCCATGATTCAAATTAATATTCCCTTAACATTAAATGAAAGCACATGGTTGCTAAAATGGTTAAAGGACATGTTGATAGATGACCCACCTTCCTTCAAGGAAAAATGCTAGATGGGTGAGAGCACTTACCAGAGCAATATGTGGACAGCTCTGGCATAATGCTATCTAAAGACCATTGTAAGGCATTGGCTATCAAATGAGGAGAAAAATTCTCCTATGGGTTATCCACATTTGGTGGGTAACAAGACTAATATTCATGGTTGATTAAGAAGGATAGGTCTATATCTAGGTGAATCTATGACTCTAACAATATTTAATCTAATTAAACTTAGATATCAATAAAATGGATAAATTCTTTGAAAGAAAAAGAAAACATAAATAAGTCCATGTAGAAATCCCATGTCTTGTTTTGGATCACATATAACAAAATTCTATAAAAGAAATAACCTTTTCCAAATCTTATTAGGTACAAAAAATGTCAACAAGATCTTGGTTGGTAAAGCAAGGGTGTTTCATACCACCCACCAAAGTTCAAATACCCTACAAACAACTTTCACCCCCTTGTGGGGAATTCTCACCTATGTGTGCAAACCATTTAAGAGGTTATGTGCAAGTCCTAGACAACTTTACAAATAATATTGACCAAATTTTGCACAAGGATTAACAATTACTTAATGCCTTAATGGAAAGACTAAACATAGCCCATAGACTATGATAACAATACTTTCAGTTTGGATCCATTCTTGGAAGATCTATCGAATATGCTAATAATAGCATACTAGGAATTTTGTACAAGGATTAATGATTTATTTAGGTTACGACTAGGAGAGACTATTACATAGGCTATAGACTATCGTAACTTTACTTTCAATTTGGATCCCCTCTCACAAGACCTATCAAGTATGTATGTTAATGATAGCATACTTGGAACACCCTTATCTTTGGGACCCCTTATGGAAGAATTCATCAAAAAATAAAGACAGGTTACAGCTTCAATATAATGCAAGATATTCTAGGAGTAGCAAGTAGGGTGAACTAAATAAATTACACCTTGAACCAATCAGGCAACCAAACAATTTAAGAAATACATGATGGTAAAAAGTTGAAAAATTTGTCATGATAGGGTCTGCTACCACTCAATCTGTCATCCAAAGTGTGTAAAATCCCCAACCACCAAGATGATAAATTTGGGTAACTAGGAGGCTGGCCACTGTCATCTCGCTAACCCTCTTCTGCTCTTTAGGCTGAATCTTCTTTGGCACAAGAGAGGCTTCCCTCATTATGGTTGCTAGAAATTAAAGCTATGAAGTGATGGAAAGGGTAATTTATAACAAAACAAGTTTAAAAAATTTAGAGAAATAAAAGTGCATGGGACCAAAAATCAGTGCCTATTCCATTGGGTGAATGAGCAATATGTTTGAAAAGCACAAACTAATAGTCCCCTTTCCTTGCTGCCTGATATTCTAGAAATACGACCAAGAGTATTGCGTATGTAGAAAACACCCCATATTTGAGGATATTACAGCCACCAAGAACCATTTATGACAAGCATCAACCCATGATTAGAGATACATATATTTCATGCAAACTTCAAATGATGACAAGGCATAGAAGATGGGAATAGTATGTGAAAATTCCTGCACTCTGAAGGAACCCCTACTGCAGCAAATCTAAATCTACTTCACCTACTTGATTTTTAAATTACATTCATCAAGTTATTCTTCTGAATACTGAAGAAAGTTACTTCTACAACTTACACTAATTAAATATTTGATCTCATGAAACAAAAAACAGAGCAAAGAAAAAGATACATAGGACACTTCTTTTTGGACACAATAGTCCCCAGAAAAACCCAATGTGGGAAAACCGGTGCAGCAGTTCTTAGGGTTTATTATTATGTAGGAGAAATATCTGAATAGATATCTACGATGCTCATCTAGGAATCCTTCACAGAGAAAATACTGGCGGAAAATCTCAATGAGTTTTACCTCAATTCACCTGGCAAAATTCCGGCTGATCTGGCACAAGACTGGCTCACCGCGACTATTTTTGCGTTGGCCCTGCATCAGCCCTACTTCACCTCTTCTACCCTCTGCGCCAGCTATCCCGGTTGTTCCGGCAGTTCCAGTTTTTCCCAGTAGTTCTGGATTCTGCGTGACAAGCAGCTTTTCTGCTCCGCGCTAGTCCTTCAAGCACTGTGTCAAGACTGCGTGGGCCCAGACTAGCCCAACGCCAGCTCTCTCGGCTTCTGCGCTGCCTCTCTGCAAGCTCTTTCCACCTCTTTGTCAGTATTCTTTGGAAAATCCTTCTCCCTAATTCTCACTGCCCCTTTGCTACCGAATGATCACTTAGTTTGAATTTCTCAACTTCCTAGCCAAAGAAATCGAACTCCAAATCAATTCTCTCTTTCTGTGCGTGTTTCCAAATGAACCCCAAGCCTCCATTTTATACTTTTTTTGTTGAGTCTTCAATGGTCGAGATTACGTCTCTAATCAACGGCTAAGATTAAAACATGACTTGATTCGCCTTCTAGATCATTCTCACCCATATTTTGATTAATACCCATTAATATTTTAAATTTTCTTAAGTTTAGACTTAGGAACCCCATTAAAAATATTAATTATTTTAATAAAATACAATCCGGGTGGAATTTCACCAAATAGTTTCTGGGTTCTTTAGAACTCATGTGCCTTAGTCTCTCCACCAATTTTCAAGGCTAGAGCACTTTCGATGCTACCAAAAACTAACACTACCTCTTAGCGAGGAAAGTGCTCTAGCAACAATGTCCACCTCCATGTTGCTCTGTTTCTGAAGCACCTCCTTTCTGCATTGTTGTTTCCACCAACACTGTGTTGTTGCTGCTACTGTACTATTGCCCATGACACTGCCACTGCCACTGCAGCATCTATACTACAACTCCCTCTCAAACGTTGCATCTGCTATGTTGCTAGCTCTGCCACTGCTAACACTACATCCGTACTGCAACTCAGTTGCTGAGAGAAGCAACTGAAAAACATCCAAAATTAGTTGAACTTAACTATGTTCAACATAATACAGTTAATGTTGGAATGTGACTGTTGTTGATTCTGACCCTCTGAGTCTTCTGCACTGCTACTGACTCCTGCACTATGCCAACTGCACTGCTACCAACTTTTCTCTGCGTTGATCAGTCTTTGGTCCTAAGCCACTACATCTATCCTCCAAACACTTCACTACATCATGTGACAGTAAGTTCATCTCGCTACTGCTGAATCTTGGGCTCCCGTAGCAAGCAATTGATCCAAGAGGTGGACTCCTCAAGGATCATGCCCATATGTAGTCCTCCCGACTACAGCTCAATATCACCCCATCTCCCTCCTAGAGATGCATGGGCACTCATGGCAAACTCATCCTCGTCAATCTTTGCTGAGGCAACCTTAGGATCATGGTTCTCATCCATATCCTTTTTCTTCAAAGGACACTAGGATGCATAGTGGCCCATCTCGCCACAACTAAAACATTTCACCTTCGAAATGTCCTTTCGCTTCGGTGTTTGTTGTCCTTTCGATGCTAGAGCTGCGTTCTCCTCCTCCTCCTTCATCTTTGTGCCACTCCCACTATTGCCACTGAGGTTGACCTTCACTAGGTCCCTCCTCAACTCCTCCTGTTGAAGAGTCGCCCACATCTCCTCGCATGAAGGTAGTTTTTCTCTGCCCAATATGCTTTGGATGAAAACTTTCCATTCATCTGAGACTCCATTCAGGGCTATCCTCACAATCGCGGTTGGTTGAGGAGTGGACCCCACTGCACCAAGTTGGTCTCTAGTGTCCTGAAGACACTGAAGATAGAGGTTCACCCCTTCTCCTTTCTGCATCAAAGTCCGCTGCAACTTCTGCTCCAAATACATCTTCGGTTGTTCGAAAGAGGCTTCATACAGAGAAGACAAGGCTTCCCACCGGTGTTACATGGGGACGCGTCCCCCAGGGTGGGGGATGCGCCTCGGTGCTCTCCCACGCTCCGAGGACGAGGAAACTCCTAGGGAAACGTTTCCCCCATGTCCCCTTTTTGGGGAAACTCAGGGGAACTCCAGGGGGACGTTTTTTTGGCGGCGAAACGCGACTCCTTTGCAAGGGGGATGGGGGGATGTCGAGGGGACGCAAGGGGGCCGGGGGGACGGAATACGCGTCCCCCCATATTTTTGTCTAATAATTTTTATAAAACATTAAAAATTAAAAAAGAAAATACAAATTTAAATATATGAAAAAATAAAAAATTGAAACTATATTAAAAATTAAAACTTGTTAGAACTTAATTTTTTTTTAAATAAATAAATAAATAAATTAAATTATATTACAATTTAAAACTTAAAAAATAAAATAAAAACAATAACAAAAATAAAAAACTTGAAGTATATTAAAACTTAAGACTTAGTATTTATCAATGTTTTAAAACTCCGACTCAGCCGAGGGTCGACTCCGACTCGGTATCGACTCGGTCAGCTCGATTTCAATGACTCGGTCGTTGTAAAAAATACATTAAATATTTATTTTTTTTATAAAAAAACATAATTTTAAAGATTTTCATTCATGTTTCCAAACACACAACATTAGAATATAGATAGAAGACAACATATGATCAAAGTAGGCTCATGAATATATCCATTATATCAAAATGGCACCCAGTGCACTGTCCAATACATACATGATCATGATATAGAGATCAAAACAAAAACACATAACCAAGGAGGCTAGAAATGGCCTCTACAACAAAAGTAAACTGTGACCAGTACTACTGGCTACTGCTAGAGGAGCCGAGATCATGTGGATCAATCTCTGGATCAGAGTCAGACAAGGGGCCCCATGGCTCCTCCTCATCATCATCTCCAACTGCAACTGTAGAAGTGGTAGCACTAGCAGGCTGTGCAGCAGCTGCAAGCTGAGATAGACGAGATATGCGCTTTTGTCGTGGCTGAGCAGAGGAAGCGCCTGCAACTGGAGGACCTGCTTGCTCTGAGGCTGAGGCTGGTACAAGTGGATCAGGATCTGCATTCAACTGAACATTATGTTCGAGTGATGCTATCATCTGTAATTCATAATCCATATCCTCATCAAAAGAAAACTCTACTGGATGACTCTCCACTACCCAATCTAACGTTGAATCAATGTCTTCCAACACAATGGGATCTGAATCAGGTCTTTTGTTCGCAATTGGTTGCGCCTGAGCCGGAGGTTGTATTGGACATATACTAGATCACTTAACCATTTTTGATCCAAATGGTTTCTCTTCGTTGTGTGAATCCTCTCAAAGGCAGACCAATTGCGCTCACACCCAGTAGCACTGCAAGTTTGACTCAAAATACGAATTGCAAACTTCTGCAATTCAGGACAATGGCTACCAAAAGCCTCCCACCATTGTGCTGCAAAAAACATAGGAGTGTATTGAGTTAGCTCAACAAAATTACAAATTATATCCAACTTTCAAATTATAAACAATTTAACAAAATAAGTATTAAGAATTTGAAAATTGAAATTTTTGTTTACCTGGCTCATCTACTTCCCTTGCAATCTTTGTTAGGTTCTTCCCGAAGGTACCTGAGGCAGTGCTAAAGGTTGTGACATGTCGATGTATCTCCAGCTGATCACACTCCAATGGGATCATGCGATCAATGCAGTCAATCAATCCATCTCTAACCTCCCCCCTCAAAGCTCCTGTCGCCTTAGTTTTATAATGATACCGTGGGTTCAAAAAATACCCAGCTGCATGTATAGGGCAATGGAGTTGATTGTTCCATCTTTCATCAATGATTGCCCAAATGGGACCATACTTAGCCACTTTATCCTTGTATGCCCTCTTTATTTTCTCCTTTGCTTGATCCATAGCCTCATAAATGAAGCCCATAGCCAATCTTTCCCCATCCACCAACTGCAACTCCTTAACTAGTGGCTCAACAAGCTTCACAACCTCTGCTGCCTTTCTCCAAAATATTTCTTCATTAACTTTCTTTTTCAATTCTTTGCCTTCCAGTTTGTGAGACCACTAGCTTTGATTCCATTCTTCACTGGAAAAAAACTTTTGCAAGTTTCTATGTTGTGAAAGCATAGATTGCAATGTCAAAAAATGAGTAGCAAATCTAGTGATGGCAAGCCTAATAATATCCTTGCCCCCTGTGTGTTTCCTCATCAGGCTCAAAATCCATGAATGATTGTAGATAAATTTTGTTATGCTTTTGGCATGATCTACATTGTGTTTGACCCAATCTAATTTGCCAATATCCTCAAGCATGAGGTCTATGCAATGTGCAGCACATGGGGTCCAAAAGATGGTTCTGTGTTTTTCCCTAACATTTTACCAGCAAGAACATAGTTAGAGGCATTATCTGTGATGACTTGAACAACATCAGCCACCCCCACCTCCTCAACAACCTCATCCAATAGTTGAAACAACAATTGTCCATCTTTTACCTTATCAAATGCTTCAACTGATTTTTGAAACATGGTTCCCTGTGGACAGAAGATAAGAAAGCTTATGATGGTACGGTTTCTTTGATCAGTCCATCCATCTGACATGATGGTACATCCTGTTCTTGCCCATGAGTCCTTGAAATCTTTCAAATACTCATTAATGGAGGAAATTTCTTTCTGCAAACGATACCCCTTAGCTCATGTATAGTAGGGCCTTTGAAGCCTTTTCCGGCAGCATGTATGGCATCAAACATAGGCTCATAATATGGTGAACGAGAAGCATTGAAGGGATATCAGCATCATACCACCATCTAGCTATGTAATCACAAGTAGTCTCCCTCAATTCTTTCTTCCAATGGTCATCTAAAGTGGGTTGCATATGACTAATACTAGCTTGAGGATCATGTGCATCTGATGGAGAGGAGGGAGTGAAATAAATTTTGATATTCATATCACCCTTTTTCATTTTACCCTTTCCCTTTTCTTGAATAGACTCAAGAGAGGGAGGAACATATCAGAAGGGGTTGGATGCATCAGTACAAGGGATAGAGGAAGAACCTTCAAAATCAAAATAGGGGTTGGTAGCCATCATTTTTTGTATATTCCTCTTCTTCCCAATTTCAGCCTCTAACTCTTGTTGCCTAGCCTTATCTTCTTTAAACTTCTCAAAGCTGGCTAACAAATCCTTCCTAATCTCCCCAATTTCTGGTGAGATACATGGAGTAATTTGGCCTCTAATCCCCGCCAAGTGTTGTTTCAGCCTATTAATGCCCCTAGGACCTTCCTTAATTTTCCTATGGCAAAATTTGCAATGCATTTGACTATCAACCATTTCAACATATGCCCAAGCAGCATCTTTCACTCTAGGTGCCATTTTTTGACTTGGAAATGAAAGCAAAAAATCTGAAAATGAAAACAAAACAAAAAAGCATTGATTCAATGTTCATTTCTTTCACAAAAAAAACTCTTTTCAATTTCCAGATTTGCACATAAAATTTAATAAGCAAAAACAAATTTTTACAAATGAAAAAAAATACCTCCAGGCACACACTGCCTCCTCAAGGTTGCTCCAAGAAACCAACTCCTCAATGGCAAATGCTTCTCCAAATGGCTGCTCAAGAAGCTCCTCACTCTAGCTACAATGCTTGCCCAAGACTCCTCACTGCTGCTCCAAAAACAAACTCAACAACTCCTCACAAACTCTCACTGAAATTCTCACTCAAATGCATGAGATGGCTATGAGGAAATGAGAGGGGTTGGGTGGGTTAAATAGGGTTTATGTAACAACTCTGCTAAATTAATCCATCTTATAAAGTTTTAAACTTTATAATAAAACCAATTGTGTGGAAATTTAAACTATAAGTATGTTAAGATTATATATATAATTTAAATTTAAAACATATATAAGTTTAAATTTTATAAAATATACGATTTAACCTTATAATATATATATATTAATATTACAAAACATGTAACTGAATTATATAAAGTATATATATATATATATATATATATATATATAACTTTGTATAAAGTAAAATGTTATAAAGTATAAAATGAAACTTTATATGTAATGTTATAATATATAAATGAAACTTTATATATGATGTCATAAAGTATATATATAGGAATGTTATAAAGTATATACATTAAAACTTACAGATTATACGAAAGGTTTATATGTTATAAAGTCAATAAATTGATTCATGATATTACTATACAATAACCTACCTATGAGTCACCCCAGCCATTAATAAAAGCGCGTCCGAACCAGCTAAATATTGATTGCTAAACGAAGAAGTCAGTGGAAAATATCCCAGAACCTTGAATGCAAGGAAGGCGGTGGCTGCAAGTGGGAGGGCGGCCACCGCCAGACCAGGGATTAAATAGCAGGGCCTGAACCTGAAGTGGGGGGGAAAAAAAAAACCAGAGAATTATGGATTCATCAGCAGGAAACCAGGAGAAGTAACTTTGCAGTGGAAGAGTCTTGAGTGATCTGAGTTCTGGGCACGGAGGGACAGAGAGCCTCTGTGGAGAGCTTCTCTGGATTGAGCAACCAGGTTGCTCTGTCTGGTAGGGTGGTATTGGCCATCTCGAAATTGAATCAAATCAGTCAGCAGTCAGGATTACCAGTTCAGCAGCAGAATCGGAAGTCAGCCAGCAACTCAGGTAGGTGCAAATTACAATTTTATGCATTACTGTTTTCAAATTTCATATGAGTGTTTATCTGGTTACTGTAAATTCGAAATTAGGGCACTACAGTTTAGGAGAGGGGAATGGACCCCAAAGACAAAATAGACAAAATACAATCCAGTTTGGAGTCCCCCAAAAGAACAATTTAAAAAAAAAAATCGTTGTTTTACAGGTTTATGGGCTGTTGTTTCTAACCCGGTCGAGTTAATGCGGACTCGGCCGAGTTAATACCAAGCTGGACGAGTTATTAGACAACCCGACGGGCTCGGTATTAACCCGTCCAGTTGAACCGTTTCCTAGGCTGGGTCAAAGTTTGAGGGCTTGGATCGAACCAACTCGGTCGAGTCAGTTCCGAGCCGGCTAGTTTTGAAAACATTGGTATTTATTAATATTATTTAGTATTTTTGAGAAACTTATTAGTATTTCATTGCTCACTGCTTTCTATGTTTACTTTTAGTTTAGTATTTTATGCCTATTTTAGACTTCAACATGATGTCAATGTCATTGTCATATGATGAATTTACATTTTATCGTTTTTGAAAATTTGATGTGCACTGCATAATTTCAATTGTCAAATGATGAATTTATTAATTTAATTTAGATGTGCCTTGCATCATGCCAAATGATGAATTTAGAAGGAACATTGCATAATGTCAAATGATGGATTCAATTTAGTAATTTACTTTTAGATTTACAATTCAGAAATGTCAAATGATAATTCATAAATGATAATAGTCTAATATGTAATGATGATCATATTTAGTCTTTAGATGTACATTTCATAATTATTAAGATTTTCTATTTAGTTATTGACATATTTTTGGGATTTTATTTTTTTATTTATATATATTATTTTTTTTAATAATTTTTAATTTTATAATTTTTATGACTATGACGTCCCCCACGTTTCCCCGAAAAATCCCTAAAGTTTGGGGTTGTTTATATACGTCCCCCTTGTGCGTATCCGCACTCCCGCGTTTCCCCATCCCAGAAACTCGGTGAAACATTTCTTCCCACATCTCTTGGGTTGTATCCTTGCCCTGCAAGTGTGAGACCACATGATCTCGAACTCCATCGAGAATGAGCCTGTTTGCCTTCCCCTACTCGGCCTTGTATTTCTTCTTTTGATCGTTGTCAGCAGAAACAACTACAACACTATTAGCATAGGGCTCGAGATCATATTCCTCTAGAACAGTGAAGATTTTAGTCTTCCATATGACATAGTTGGAAGCTCCTTCCAACCTATCCTCGTCTCTGAGCCCATGCGATGCCATCTCAGCCAACTGTCGAACTGACTCCTCTAGTCACTGCTTAGGACTGCTTAGCAAGTGAGAAACTCAAACTGTTGATTTGGGGTAGCATCGGATGTGCTCTAGCCACGAAATTTGGTGGAGATGTTGGGGCACATGAGATCTCCAATACCCAGAAAGGGTTTGGGCAGATTCTAAACAGATCAAAAGATATTAAAATAATTAATATTTTTAATGGAGTTAAAATCTTAATGAGTATTAATATGAATCTATGTTAGAGTGGTCCAAAAGACATGGATTAAGCCAGATCTAATCTTAGCCGTTGATTAGGGACTTAATCTCAGCTGTTGAATCATCAACAGGAAAAGTATAAGAGGAGGCTTGAGGGTCACTTGGAGATTACACCAGACGATCAGTCATTCTATTCTCTAGAGCGGGGTTTGCTAAGAGAGATAGAATCAATGATTGGGAGAGCAGTTGAGGGGCATTGAGTACAGAGGAACAGAGAAGGCATAGATTGTGTCGGGAGAGCAGCGCAGCAACCAAGGAGGGCGATGCAGAGCCTACAAGGGCTCACGCAGGGCCACGTAGAGGCAACCAAGTGCTGCACAGAGCACCAGAGGGACCAGCGTAGCTGACGCAGAGGCTCCCAGAGCTAACGCAGAGCCTCCTGGGGCTAACACAAGCTAGGAAAGTCTGATGCAGGGCCAGCATGAGACAGAGAGGGGCTGACGCAGTCCAAATTAGGCAGACGTTGGGGTTGCAAGAGCATTTTTGTGTTGAGGAGCTGCCAAAAGGGTTTTCCGAGGCATCAGCGAGGAGATTTCTCTCAAACTGTGAGGTATAGCTGCTAAGGAAATTCTCTGTTGGGTAGGCCAGTTACGGTACCCAGATTGTACTCTGATATTGCTTAATAAGAAAACCCTCAGATAGTTCCACCGGTTTTCCCGCATTGGGTTTTTCCGGGGACATTCGTCCAAAAATAATAGTGTCATGTGGTGTGTTTGTTCTTGTTTCTTTTAGTTGCTAATCTGTAATATGTTGAGCATGCACTGGTGTTTATTTTCAGTATTTACTTTGTAAATAACTTGTTAAAGAAAAATTAACAAGTAGGTAGGAATAAATCAAGAAAAGTGCATGAAGGGTTTCTAAATTAAGTAAACTTAGAAACTTCAACATGGTATCAGAGGGTGATTGGAGATCACAGGAGGACTAAGAGACGTCAGCCGAGCGGAGCAATAGTTGCATAAAACAGCTGTCCCGAGGTGACAGAAGTTGTTTCTAGCAACGCAAAAGCCAAGGAAGTGTGATGCAGAGGCAGCTAGAGCCACGCAGAAGAAGTCGGGAACTGCGCAGAGCCTCAGAGAGGCCAATGTTGCTGATGTAGAGGGCCAGAGGGCTGACGCAAGGCATCCCAGGGCTGACGCAGACCCATCCAGGGTGACACAGAGCCATAATGAGGCAGAGAAGGGCTGACGCAATTCACAGAGAGGTAGTTGTTGGGGACTAGAAGGCTGCAGGAATATTGCAGAGTGGAGCTGGTGAGGTACTATACTCAAAACAGTACCTAACAGAGCAGAGCTAGAGGAGTTGTTACCAAGGGTTTCTAGCTGAGGAACCTGGATCAGCAGTGCAGTTGCACAAGATGATCAGAGTAGGGGGCATCTCGACAAGTGGCAGAAGGATTTCCAGGAGAGAAATCAGGACTCAGAGGGAGTCCAAAAGAGGACTTACAGATGGGAAGTAGAGACTCAAAGGAGTCGAACAGAGAACTTCCAGGAGGGAAGTAGAGGAGCGTCATGGCACTACACGGGGTAAGAGACCAGGATAGACTGGACGGAGAATAGAACTTCGCAGTCTGGAAGACCAGAATCTTATCAGTGCTTGACAGGAATCGTGTCAAGAACTTCGCCTTGAAGGTTATAGCTATCCCAATCGACCCCAGTGATAATGAAAAGTACGAGGAGGCGATGGCGAGGGCCAAGTGCATTATCCTTGACAGGATCAAGGATCATGTGGTACCACATATAGTCGAGAAGGAAACAGCAATTGAGATGTGGGAGGCTCTCAAGAACCTGTACTAGAATACTTCTATGCAAAGAAGAATGTTGCTCGAGAACCAGATGAGGTCGTAGCCGATGAAGAAGGGTCAAATGATTGACTCCTTCCTCGGAGGACTAAATGAGATCCGAGATCAGCTATAGGAGCGACACCGGATCAGGAGCTTATGGTGAGGACAGCCTGAATGCTGTCTCAGAAGAGTGGGAAGTGTTTGTCCAGAGCATCCTGGGCAGAGGGACTCTCCTACCTTGGGACCAGATGTGGGTTGCTCTTCGCCAGGAAGATATCAGACGGCAGTCAAAGACAGGTAGCAACAGCAAAGGGATCAAGGTCAAGCAGGAGGAGGAGGATGTGGCCCTAGCATTTGAGGGAAAGCAGGAGAAGTGGAAGAAGAAAGATCTCTCCAAGATCAAGTGCTTCCGTTGTGGGGAGATGGGTCACTATGCAGCCCAGTGCTTAAGGAAGAAGAGTAAGGGAGAGTCACCTGAGACTAAGGCAGTGCCGGCACAGGCAGAGAAGGAAGTTTTGACAGACGATGACTGTGCCATGAGTGCACATGCACCACTTGAGCAGAAGTGGGGAGACATCGAGCTGTAGTCAGGCGGACTACAGGCGATGAGGGGCAGGATCCTCGAGGTACCTAGCCTCTTGGATTAGACCTTGCTACGAGAGCCCTGACGAGGAGTAGCAGGACTGGCTGAGTGGGTAGAGACGGATGCGGATGGAGCAGCAAAGAGAGCTACAGTGCAGGAGTCCTAAGACAACGCAGAGCTAGCAGGCTGCAGCAATGCGAGAGGCACAGGAGTGTTGCACTAGTGCAGGAAGGCACAACGAGGTGTGCAACGATGCGAGATGCAGGGAGTTGTTGCAGCAGCGCAAAGGTCAGAGAGAGGGAGCACTTGTCAGTGGTAGAGGGAGCTTCAGCATCAATGGGTGTTTCTAGCCCAACAGGGAGGTCAGTTGGGAGATCAGTTACTTCTCAGTAACTGAGTTGCAGTGCAGCAGTGGGAAACACGATGCAACATGATGAGAGGAGGTGCAGTGCGGATGCAGTGCTGGGAGAAAGGACCAGCAGTAGCACGGATGCAGAGGGAGCTGTCGTACAGATGCAACAGTGGCAGTGGCAGAACCATGGGCAGCAGTACAGGAGGCAGCAGTGCAGAGGATGTTGGGTAGGAAGGCCTAGCATCAGCACAGGTACCGATGTCGGATGATCAGAGTAATACTCAGTGAGGAGTATTGCTAGAGCACAGTCCTCGCTAAGAGGGAGTGTTGATTTTGGGTAGCATCAGATGTGCTCTAGCCACAAAATTTGGTGGAGAGGTTGGGGCACATGAGATCTCCAATACCTAGAAAGGGTTTGGGCGGATTCTAAACAGATAAGGAGATATTAAAATAATTAAAATAAAATATTAATGAGTATTAATATCAATCTGTGTTAGAGTGGTCTAAAAGACATGGATCAAGCTAGATCTAATCTTAACCGTTGATTAGGGACTTAATCTTGGCCGTTGAATCGTCAACAGGAAAAGTATAAGAGGAGGCTTGAGGGTCACTTGGAGATTACACCAGATGATCAGTCATTCTATTCTCTAGAGCGGGGTTTGCCAAGAGAGATAGAATCAATGATCGGGAGAGCAGTTGAGGGGCATTGAGTACAGAGGAATAGAGAAGGCAGAGATTGTGTCGGGAGAGCAGCACAGCAGCCAAGGAGGGTGACGCAGAGGCTGCAAGGGCTCATGTAGGGCCACGCAGAGGCAGCCAAGTGCTACACAGAGCACTAGAGGGGCCAGCGTAGCTGACGCAAAGCCTCCTGGGGCTGACATAGGGCCTCTTGGGGCTGACGCAGGGCCAGCGTGAGACAGAGAGGGGCTGACGCAGTCCAGATTGGGTAGACGTTGGGGTTGCAGGAGCAGTTTTGTGCTGAGGAGCTGCCGGAAGGGTTTTTCGGGGTTTCAGCCAGGAGATTTCTCTCAAACTATGAGGTATAGCTACTAAGGAAATTCTCTGTTGGATAGGCCAGTTACGACACCCAGATTGTACTCTAATATTGCTTAATAAGAAAACCCTCAGATAGCTGCACCGGTTTTCCCGCATTAGGTTTTTCTAGGGACATTGGTCCAAAAATAATGGTGTCATGTGGTGTGTTTGTTCTTGTTTCTTTTACTTGTTGATCTGTAATATGTTGAGCATGCACTGGTGTTTATTTTCAATATTTACTTTGTAAATAACTTGTTAAAGAAAAATTAACAAGTAGGTAGGAATAAATCAGGAAAAGTGCATGAAGGGTTTCTAAATTAAGTAAACTTAGAAACTTCAACACAAACTTTCTGGTGGAAAGTTCTCTAAGGAGAAAATTTCCCTTCTACGTGTCTTCGTTCTTTTCCAGCAGATTTCTGCCCTGATAGAAACAATGCACTTCAAGCACTACGTCGAGGCTCTACGTCACTCCCTCTGCTTCTGCAAACTCACGAACTGGAAATCGTACCTCTCTGTCGACTCACTCAGAGAGAGATTTCCTTGGATCTGCTTCCCAACAAGGACTGCGCAATCCCTTCGAGGGGATTCGAATTACTGCCAAATGCAGCTTTCGGCCTCAGTGCTCAAAATTGGATCTGCTCTTCCTGTTCCAAAATCAATGCTCTGATACCATGTGAAAATTCCTACACTCTGAAGGAACCCCTACTACAGCAAATCTGAATCTACTTCACCTACTTGATTTTTAAATTACATTCATCAAGTTATTCTTCTGAATACATAAGCAAATTACTTTTGTAGCCTACACTAATTAAATATTTGATCTCATGAAACAGAAAACAGAGCAAAGAACAAGATACATAGGACACTTAATTTTGGATACAATAGTCCCCGGAAAAACCCAATGCAGGAAAACTGGTGCAGCAATTTTGAGGGTTTATTATTATGCAGGAGAAATATTTGAATACATATCTAGGATGCTCATATAGCTATCATTTACAGAGAAAATATTGGCCGAAAATCTGAGTGATTTTTACCTCACTTCACCTGGCAGAATTCCAACTGATCCAGCACAAGACTAGCTCACCCCGGCTATTTCGGCGTTGGCCCTACGTCATCCCTACGTCACCTCTTCTGCCCTCTGCGTCATCTATCCCGGTTGTTCCAACAGTTCCCGGCAGTTCCGACTGCTCCCGCAGTTCTAGACTTTGCGTGACAGGGAACTTTTATGCTTTGTGCTGGCCCTTCTGGATCTACGTCAAGACTGCGTGGGCCTAGACTGGCCCAGCGTTTGCTCTCCCGGCTTTTGCGTTGCCTCTTTGCAAGCTCCCTCCGCCTCTCTGTCAGTATTCTCCGGGAAGTCCTTCTCCCGAATTCTCACTGCCCCTTTGCTGTTGAATGATCACTTAGTTCGAATTTCTCAGCTTCCTAGCCCCAGAAATTGAACACCAGATCAATTCTCTCTTTCTGTGTGTGTTTCCAAATGAACCTCAAGCCTCCATTTTATACTTTTCCTGTTGAGTCTTCAATGGCCGAGATTAAGTCTCTAATCAATGGCTAAGATTAAAACATGACCTGATCTGCCTTCTAGATCATTCTCACCCATATTTTGATTAATACCCATTAATATTTTAATTTTCCTAAGTTTAGACTTAGAAACCCCATTAAAAATATTAATTATTTTAATAAAATACAATCCGGGTGGAATTTCACCAAATGGTTTCTGGGTTCTTTAGGACTCATGTGCCTTAGCCTCCCCACCAATTTTCAAGGCTAGAGCACTTCCGATGCTACCAAAAGCTAACATAGTACACCAACTTGAAACCTTGAAGTATATGTCCAGCTATATCAGCAACAAAGGAAACAATAATAGAATATCTACAAACATCCTCACCCACAAGAAATTTTTGGTTCTCCAAGCACCCTGAGAGACAACATTGAGCTCCAAGGGAAAGACTTCTCCCCAATCCAACTATACCAACAAAAATGAGGGAGCTGCTCTTTAAATAGGGCTTCCAACTCAAGCTGTTACATAAATTCCATCACCAGAGTGTACGTCGGCCTTGCTAAACTATAGATAACATAAAAAGCCTCAATCATAGTTTATGAGAAGTCCGCATGATACAGATTCTATCAAGGTGAATACTATTTACCTGATTCACCCACAGAATAATTCGCCGGCAAAGTGTATCAACCGATATCCCAACTGCTGCAGCAAGATCCTTTGATGTCCACCTATGGAAAAGAAAAGAATAGATGGAAACTTCCTTCAGTGTAAATAGAATGAGAACTGACACAAGCAAAAACCATACTTGACTAATTTTATAATGAAATTTCAGAAAAACCTCAGGAACCTGCACATCTAACTACAAGAGTAAAATATTATGGCTTTTGGCACCAAATCTTTGCATTCCTAACATAACAATCTTTCCACTGACCTCGGCTGTTCCTGAAACAGCATGATGATACTCGCATGAACTGGAGCCACAACAAACTCAGCTGATCGGTCTTCAAATTTCAGCTCCAACTGCAAGAGAATGGATAATACATTAGATTTTCAGATAACTGAATGTTTTCTCAACAAATCCAGAAGTGAACAGTAATTCCCAAGAAGTCACAGAAATACAATTTCCCATCATCATCAAGAATCCCAAATGTACTCAATACCAACCTAATAAAATTGTACCCTCTAAATATTGTACTTTCTAATAAAATATATTAAATATTGTAAATTCAAGCCAAAGACAATAAAGATAAATCTTTTAATATCTCGAAACAATAAAAATATATTCTTGACACAAACAGGAGGAAATCTGGTAACCTTAACAGTTCCAAGATTCTTTTTCCACATGATCTTCCGTGGAGCTCTTAGCACATGGAATTGTTTGGCATAGTCATCAAGCAGTCGATCAATTTCGCTGGGGATGTTGATATTTTCTGCCTGCAGAATGTCCAAACCAATCATCTACTATTACTTTCTCTGATAAGAACTGAAATACATAGTCTTTCCAGCATTTCATCAGACTTCCATAGAATTCTATTTTCTGCATTTTGTCTGATGTCTGTATTTATTCAAATTTCTTCCTTTCATCCAAATTTAATAATTATTTTAATTTCTAAATGCCAGGAAAATTAACTTCAACAACAATGATTATGTGAAACAACAGCACTCCATCATGATGAAAATCCTCAAGCAAAGGAAATAATGACAGAATTTACAAAATTATCCATCATTCAACATGAGACAGCAACCTCCAAACTACTTACTTCACCTTGCTTTATGACGCTGCAAAGTATATATAGTTGTACCACCATTGTCCTTTTTGACCATTCTCCGAGTTGAAAGGAAATAGGACAAGAAGAATATCAATTTGAGAAGAGATCAAACTGCAAAACATTTTGAGAACCATATATTCTCTCAACAATTGCAAGTCCTTGGATGCTTGAACTCAACACTCGACAAATTAAAAAAATGGGGAGATTATTGGCTGTTCTGAGACCTCTCTGAAGTAATTTAATGGTGATGCACTAGAAAATAGGGCAAAATACGAGACCCTATTTTCTTCATAGCGTAGTGCAATGATCCTGAAGATATTTATTTTAGTGTTCTTTACAAATATTTCAGATAGAAACAACTGGAAGGCATTCCACACCAAAATCTGTTACTGCCTTCTTTTTGTTTCCAACCATAACTCGAGAAGAAATAAGATGCAACAAACAAATGGGAGAAGAATAGAACAAGGAATGCATATATGAGAAAACATAGGACCCTCTTCAGTCACCAGCAACTAAACATGCACCTTCAACCAAGGTTAGAATGGCATTTGTTGAATTGGACTGGGACTTGTTAATTTTTCATCAATTTGTTCTATGCTACAACTATTACTTCAACAATATCCAATAGCATCCAATCTTTTTCATCAATTTGTTTTATGCTACAACTATTACTTCAACAATATCCAATAGCATCCAATCTAACAATTTCACTTCTTCAATTATCCAATGAGAGTAGAGCAATAGTAGATAAACAATTAGACAAATACACAATGAAAGACAGCTAAGGGACAAGAGACACAAATTTGGTCAATGACCAGGGAAAAGCCCCACTAGGGGGAAAACCCTTCCAAATCTTCTTCTATTAGATTGTCTTCAAATGTTCAGCAGAGAGAGTACAACATACAAGAGTCAAAGTCAAACTTTGACTAGCCAATATCCAAACAATCAAATCAATATATCAATGTCAAAGATGATGAGGAAGAGTCAAATCTGGTCAACTGTCAAATCTACAAAAAGTCAACAGCAGTTGACTGCCCTAACCAGTCAAGTCAACTGCAGTCAAATTAAGGTCAAATCTGCTCCAATTTAATGTTGAAATATGTAACTAGGTTCGGTCTTCATAAATATATTTGAAATGTACTTATCAAAAGAATGAAGAATATATTTATTATTATTATTATGACTTATTAAAGCATGGGTTTCATGCTTGGGTCATCATGTTTTACGTCAAAGTCCCCATTGAGGACTTCTAGGATGTATTCTAAATCATTAGTCATTGTCATTAAAAGAGACCCTTCTTGGGCTTTCAAATCATGTAAAAAGAATTTTTTTGAGTCAAAAATGAATTTTGTCTCCTCCACACCAAGTTGGCCTCAAGAAAGGTAATTCGACCTCATTGGAAGGTTATTTATACAAGCCAGTTCGAATTCATTTGGAGTATCTCACTCTCTCAACATAATTCAATATCTGACGCTGGAAGCTAGGAAGTGTGAAGTTGGAAAAGGGTTGGAAGAAGCGCTGGAAAGGAGTGCGAGTTTTGTAGGAAGATAGAAGACACCAAAATCAAAATTATGGGCCAACTCTCTCTCATTTCTGAGGTGTATCAAGGGAGATCGAAGTTTTCCTAGTCTAGTCGAAGTTGTTGTTGTTGTTGTTGTTGCTGCTGCTACTAGGTCAAAGCAGCTACTGCATGTTGATGCCGCTAGGTCGAAGTTGCTCTTGAAGGGTTATCATTTGCAAGAAGGATTGAGGGATGACTTGGTCAAAGAGTCTTGGATTATCTCGAGAAACTATTGAAGGAAGAATTGTTGACTGGGCTTTCCTCTAGATAGGAGTTTTTCCCTGGTTGTCTACCTACATTTTTTGTCCTTGTGTTATTGTTTTGATAATTGCTTGATGAACTAAAAGATAAAAGAAGAACATCAAGATAAAATAATCACAAGTAATTATCTATATAATAAAAACTTTCTGCGTTTTTAATTTTCTAACATGGTAGCATAGCTAAGGTCAAGGAGGAAAAAGGCAGTTTTGAGTATCTACAAGAAGGAATCTAAAGGATTGATCAAGGGATCATATAAGGAGCTCTTATAAGAGAAGAAGCTCACTATCATCAAGGACAATAACACAATAAAGAGTGAGAACAAATTGGAAGGAGCATCAAACTACAAGTTTGGAAGAAGAGAATTGACCTCATTCTTGAAAAGAACAAGGCCTTGGATTTGGTCAAAGGAAAGGTGAAGAGACTTACCGAAGAATACAGTGATGCAAACAAGGTGAAGTATAGAGAGTCAAAAATATTGGCTATGACACTAATGGTAGAAAGCATTAAGGACAACTTCTCCCATACATTTCCAATATAGACCATGCTCAAGAAATGTATGAAGCTTTGTCAAAATTATTCACTATCAAGAACATTAGTCAAGTAGCAAGTTTAAAGAATGAGTTAAGGACTACAAAAATGACAAAGGATGATACCGTGGCTTCCTTCTTTGTGAGGATATCTAGAATTAGAGATGAATTTCAAGCCATAGATGAAATTGTACCAGAAAAGGAGCTAGTAATCACTGCATTATTGGGATTACCACCTATTTGGAGTTCTTTTGCTTCAAGTCTCAACAGTTGGAAAGAAGCTCCTACCTTTAACCAATTATGGAATGCTTGCACCCAAGAAGAGATGAGAATCTCATTAGTATCCAACAATGAAGAAGAAAAGGTTTCAAATGCATACTCCGCTTCTCACAAGAAAGGACACTCCAAGAAGTCAAGAGGGCCAAGAAGGAAGGTCGATATGTCCAAGATAGAATGCTACCAATGCCACAAAATGGGTCACTATAGAAGTGACTGTCTTGACAATCCGAAGAACAAGAAAAGAAGCAAAGACCAAGTTAATGTTGTTGAAGAAGGATCTCCAAAAAAGAATAAGCCCAAAGAAATGGATATAAGGGACTTACACTACTAAGTCCTTTGATCTAAAGCTTTAGTTATTTTATTTTTTATTTTTATTATTTGTAGGTTTAACATGTATTGGAAAAACATTTTTTATTTGTTAGGTATCCCTCAAGCTTGGAGGGAGAAATATTAATCACATTTCTACTCATATTTTCCTTGTTTAGGAAAAACTTGCTGAAAACTCAAGGAAGAAGGCATCACAAGACAAAGCATTGGAATTACAAGGTTTGTTAAGAAATAAGAGGTATGTTTTGAACTACAAGTTTTTTCTATCTTCATATTCATTCTTGATCAACTATTACTAACATCATTGTGTCTAGCTCTCCTTAATCATAAAGATTCTTGATTGGGCGATTCATCATTAGATAAATCTACCTTCCTCATATCTTTGATTACTCTTGTGGAACCCTAGAAAGGTTCTTCATGAAAACCCTAACTTAAGGGTATGTTGATGATTTTGTGGAACCCTAGCCTACTTAGGGTTATTGATGAAGTCTAAAATGTCTAATGCTTTGATGATGTCATGTTTAGGGTTTTGGTATGAGTATGGAAGCCTTAACTTGTTAGGGTTGAATGGTAATATTGGAAATCCCAAACCTTTGAAGTATCGATAATATAGGGTTTGCTATGTTTTGTATTGAAACCCTAGATCATTAGGGTTTGGTAGGGTGTATAAGCAAGACCCTTATAATGTCTTAGAAATGAAATCCTTGGCATGTGTGTATTTGTCCAATCAAACCCTAATATGATCAAGTTTGTTATATGTCTAACTTTTATTGATATTTGTGTCTTTGGGTTTGACTAACACATGTTATGATATGCTTGTGCATGATGACGGAATCCTAGATGTATGAGTTCACCTAATTGTTAATGATCATGAATCCTAGGGTTTGGAACTAAGCCCTAGTCGAAGTTTGATTTTCTAGGATGATTGTATCTACGGTTTCGTAATTAAACCTTAGTAGAAGTTAAAATCTCTGATATATGATGACTGTGTGATAATTTGGGATTTATTGTGGTTATTGAGAATTAGTAAAATCTAAGGTTTACAACAAACCCTGGTGGAAGCTAGTCATGTTGTTACTTTGAATTGAGTTGTGATTGGTTTTGATTGTAAAGCTCGAGTATGAAATCTAGAGTTTTGCACAAAATCCTAGTAAAAAGTCTAACATATGAATTCTAAAGTTGTTAGATGTGAAAATTCATGCACTGAAGGAACCCCTACTGTAGCAAATCTGAACCTACTTCACCTACTTGATTTTTAACATTAACCAAGTTATTCTTCTGAATACTGAAGCAAATTACTTCTGCAACCTACACTAATTAAATATTTGATCTCATGAAATAGAAAACAGAGCAAAGAACAAGATACATAGGACACACTTATTTTTGGACACAATAGTCCCCGAAAAAACCCAATGCGGGAAAACCGATGCAACAACTATGAGGGTTTTATTATTATGCAGGGGAAATATTTGAATACAAATCTAGGATGCTCATCTAGAAATCCTTTACAGAGAAAATACTGGCAGAAACTCTGAGTGAGTTTTACCTCACTTCACCTGGCAAAATTCTGGCTAATCCGACACAAGACTGGCTAACCTCTTCTATTTTTGCGTCACCTCTTCTGCCCTCTGCGTCACCTTTCCTAGTTGTTCCAATAGTTCCCGGCAATTCTGGCTTCTGCCCTCTGCGTTAGCTTTCCAAACTATTCCGGTTGTTCCTGACATTTCCGGCTTCTACCCTCTGTGTCAACTTTCTTGGCTGTTCTGACAGTTCCCGACAGTTCCAGTTGTTCCTAGCAGTGTCGGCTTCTGCGTGACAAGCAACTTCTCTGCTCTCCTGGCTCTCTCTGCCTCTCTGTCTGTATAATCCAGAAAGTCCTTCTCTCGGATTCTCACTGCCCCTCTGCTGCAGAACGATCACTTTATTCAAAATCCTTATCAAACCCTGCCCTAAGAATCGAATCCTTGATCAATTCGCTGTCTCCATGTGTCTTTCCAAATGAACCCAAGCCTCCATTTTATGCTTTTCCTGTTGAGTCTTCAACGATCGAGATTAAGTCTCTAATCAACAGCTAAGATTAAAACATGACTTAATCCACCTTCTAGATCATTCTCACCCATATTTTGATTAATACCCATTAGTATTTTAATTTCCCTAAGTTTAGACTTAGGAACTCCATTAAAAATATTAATTATTTTAATAAAATACAATCTGAGTGGAATTTCACCAATCGGTTTTTAGGTTCTTTAGAACTCATGTGCCTTAGCCTCTCCACCAATTTTCAAGACTAGAGCACTTCCGATGCTACCAAAAAATAACACTCCCTCTTAGCGAGGAAAGTGCTCTAGCAACAATGTCCACCTGCATGCTGCTCTATTTCTGAAGCACCTCCTTTCTGCTTTGTTGTTGCCACCAACATTGTGTTGTTGTTGCTACTGTACTGTAGCCCATGACACTGCCACTCCCACTACTGCATTTCTACTACAGCTCCCTCTCAAACACTACATCTGTTATGCAACTAGCACTGCCACTGCATCCATACTACAACTCAGTTGCTGAGAGAAGCAACTGAAAAACATCCAAAATTAGTTGAACTTAATTGTGTTCAACATAATACAATGAATGTTGGAATCTGACTGTTGCTAATTCTGATCCTCTAAATCTTCTGCGCTACCGCTGACTCCTGCACTGTGCCAACTACACTATTGCCAACCTTTCTCTGCGTTGATCAGTCTTTGGTCCCAAGCTACTACATCTGTCCTCCAAACAATCCATTGCATCATCTGACACTAAGTCCATCTCGCTACTGCTGAATCTTGGGCTCCTGTAGAAAGGAATTGATCCAAGGGGTGGACTCCTCATGGATTTGTTGAACTTTCTAAGTCTGACACGTTAGAAATCCCTACTGCATTATCTAGTTCATTTTCTCCTACTTGTTCTTCTTATTAACAATTTATTTATAAATATAAATACTGAAAATAAACACACATGCAAACTTAACTCATATACAGATCAAAAACTGAAATAACTAAGACAAACACACAAGGGATGCCGTTATTTTTAGACAGTCTTCCCCAGAAAAACCCAATGCGGGAAAACTGGTATAGCAGTTTTGAGGGTTTTATTATTATGCAGATTCTTGAGTACAGCTAGGTGCCAGAAATGGCTCACCCAAAAGAGATTGTTACACGACAATAATACCTCTTCTCGGAGACAGATATTCAGCTTCTCAACTCTAGTCTGCCCCACGAAAATCCTTCCAAAGCTTCCTCTTGGCTCTGCATTAGCCCTGCTAACCTCAGCGTAGCTCTTGAAGCCTCTCTGTCAACCCCCCGGCTCTCTACATCAACTCTTGGCCTCTCTACATCACCCATGTAGGCCTCTCTGCCTCTGCGCAGTCCCCAGCTACCTCTGCGTAGCTTCTACTGCCTCTGCATAGCTCTAGCTGCCTCTGCGTCTGCCTCTTTGGTCTTTGCGCTGACCCTCTAGCACTATCCATGTTTCTTTGCTATGTACTCACTGCCCCTCGCTACAACAGATCACTTGTTCGATTTTTCTCAACAAGCCCCCCTCCAGAAAATCGAACTGATTAATCAATCTTGGTGTATCTCCAATTGACCCTCAAGCCTCTTCTTATACTTTTCCTGTTGAGTCTTCAACGGCCGAGATTAAGTCTCTAATCAACGACTAAGATTAGATTTGGTTTGATCCATGTCATTTAGAATATTCCCACCCAGTTTTATATTAATACCCATTAATATTTTAATTTTCCTAAGTTTAGACTTAGGAACCTCATTAAAAACATTAATTATTTTAATATCTCTCCAACCAGGTGAAATTTCCCCAAACCATTTCTGGGTCTTGGAGATCTTATGTGCCCTAGCCTCTCCACCAATTTTCATGCCTATAGCATATCCGATGCTACCACAAATCAACACTCCCTCTTAGCGAGGAATATGCTCTAGTAATGCTTCACCATGGAAACATCACATTGATCCCCCGCACCAATACCTATGCTGATGCTTGGCCTGCTGCCTCACATCATTTGCACTGCTACTCCCTATACTGCTACTCATGACACTGCCACTATCACTGCCACATTCGTACTGCAGCTCCCTCTCAATATGTTGCCCATGCTACCCCTAGCACTGCCACTGCTAACTGCTGCACTGCAACTCAGTTATCAAGAAGTAGGTAACTGATCTACCCAAATATTGACATCTCGGTCAGTCTGGAAGCCTCAGGAAATTGACGCTGCCTCTGCGACTATCATGTGCTCCCTCTTCTTCCACTGCATTGCTGCATACACCTTTGTGCCTCTCGCACTACTGCAACCTCCATTGCGTTGCATCAAATTTCTACACCCAAGCACAGCCTTGCTGCTCCGCTACACTTTGCTCCACCCGACCGTTGTCATCTTGCTACTGTCGTTAAGGGCTCCCGTACCCCGATATGATCCAAGAGTTTGGACACCTCAAGGATCCTGCCCCTAGTATGTAGTCCTCCTGACTACAACTCGATGTCTCCCCACCACTTCTCTAGAGGTGCATGAACACTCATGGCACAGTTGCCATTAGTCTTGTTGATTTGGGGTAGCATTGGATGTGCTCTAGCCATGAAAATTGGTGGAGAGACTAAAGCACATGAGATCTCCAAGACCCAGAAATGGTTTGCACAAATTCTAAGCGGTTTGGGAGATATTAAAATAATTAATATTTTTAATGGAGTTCCTAAGTCTAAACTTAGGAACAATAATTAATGGGTATTAATATAAAACTAGGCTAGAAGGGTCCAAAAGTCATGGATCAAGCCAAATCTAATCTTAGTCGTTGATTAGAGATTTAATCTCTGTCGTTGATGAACCAACTAAAAAAGTATAAGAGGAGGCTTGAGGGTTAGTTGGAGGACACACCAAGAGAGATCAAGAACTCTATTTTCTGCGGTAGGGTTTGCTGAGAAAATTGAGTGAATGATCTGAGTTACAGCTGAGATGCAGTGAATACATGTAACATAGCAGAGAGGAAGAGTTAGTATCGGGAGGGTCAGTGCAGAGCCGAGAGAGGTTGACGCAGATCCAGCTACAGGCAACGTAGAGGCAGCAAGGGGCCACGCAGAGGCAGCCAGGAGTTGCGCAGAGCCAGAAAGGGCCAACTTGTAAGACGCAGAGGCTCAGAGGTTGACGCAGAGCCCAGAGAAGCTAACACTGGGCCAGAGAGGCTGACGCAGGGCCTAGAGGCAGCGTTGAGAGATTTTTGTGGGACAGACTAGAGCTGGAGAGCCGGATAGGGTGACGTAGTCCCTATCAGAGTGACGCAGAGTAGTAGAAGTTGCATTGCTGCTGTGGGATCGCTCATCCGGTCATTTAGCCGGAATATCTGTCTCCAACTGAGAGGCACTACTGCCGAGCGCATTCTCTGTTGGGTGAGCCATTTCTAGCACCCAGGTTGTATTCTAAAACTGCATAATAATAAAACCCTCTGAATAGCTGCACCGGTTTTCTCGCATTGGGTTTTTCCGGGGACATTAGTCAAAAAACAACGGTGTCACTTGTGTGCTTGTTTACTTTCAGTTGATGATCTGTATTTGTTGATACTGTACTTGTATTTATTTTCAGTATTTACATGGTAAATAACTTGTTAAGTAATTGAACAAGTAGGAAGAAATAAATCAAATAGTACAGGAAGAATTTCTAACAAGATAAACTTAGAAATTCTAACAAGTCTCGACTTCTTTCTCCGCCTTAGCTGGAGCTGCCTTGGAGTCGGAAGCCTCTCTCTTATTTTTCTTCCTGGGACATTGGGATGCATAATCTACCAGCTCCCCACAATGGAAGCACTTCACCTTGGAGATATCCTTCTTCTTCCTCTTACCCTGCTGTCCTGCAGATGCTAGAGTCGCATCCTCCTCCTCTTTCTTGATTCGACCTCCTTTGCCACTACTCCCCGCCTTGATCAACTTCCTAATCTATTCTTGGTGAAGAGTTGCCCACATCTCTTCCCATCCTAGAAGAGTAGCTCTGCCCAAAATGCCTTGGACAAATGTCTCCCACTCCTCAGAGGCTGCATTCAGGGCAGTCCTCACCATGAACTACGGATCCGGTGTAGACCCTATGGAAGTAAGTTGGTCACAAATCTCCTGGAATCTAAGGAATGGATATATCTTCTCTCCCTTCTGCATGTAATACAACCGCAATTGATTCTCCAATAGCATCTCCCACTGCACTGAAGTGCCCTGATACAAGGTCTTCAAAGTATCCCACATCTCCTTTGTTGTGTTCTTTTCAGCAATATATGTTACGACACGATCTTTGATCCCGTCAAGGATCA
This sequence comes from Pinus tabuliformis, assembly GCA_031772625.1. Classification (NCBI taxonomy): domain Eukaryota; kingdom Viridiplantae; phylum Streptophyta; class Pinopsida; order Pinales; family Pinaceae; genus Pinus; species Pinus tabuliformis. Next base: position 233,578,431 of record CM062805.1, read on the forward strand.
TGCAATTCGCCCTTGCCATTGCATCCTCATGCTTCTCATTCTCAACTGGATCGATCGGGATAGCCATGGTTCTCAAGGCATAGTCCTTGATGCGATGATGATCCAGGACTGCCAGGATCCTGGCCGTCCTGATAACAAAGTTGGAAGCCCTGTCCAACATGTCCTGATCCGTCAACCCGTTCACTGCCATTTCTGCTCCTCTTCTGGACTCCCTCTAAGTCCTGGTTTCCCTACTGGAAATCCTCTCGCCAAATGTCGAACTGCTCCTCTCCAATCCTCCTTGCAACTGCAACTCGCATTTGGATTTCTTGGCTCGAAATCTGTCAAGGTAGTGACTCCCTCTACCTTGGTTTTGTCCCCTTAGGTACTGTTCTGCACCGACAGAAACAACACCCCACTAGCTACCCAATCACAATCTGCCCATAGCTCCCCAAGCCATCAGCAATTGAAGAAACTGTTTCAAGCTCTGCGCAATCCCGACAACCACAAAATCTGCTCCTCCTGGCCTCAGCGTCGATCCTTCCTAGCTGAGAAAAATGACCGGGTAGTGTGTAGGTCTGATCTTCCCCTCTCTGCCTCTACACTGACCCTCCTCCTGGCTCGAAATGATTATGTAGGCCCTCTGCGTCACTTCTTCTTTATTGCTTCTACTAGTGCCTTTAGTTCTCCTGTGATCTGCAAGCCTCTGATACCATGTTGAAATTTCTAAGTCTGACACGTTAGAAATGCCTACTGCATTATCAAATTTATTTTCTTCTACTCGTTCTTCTTATTAACAAGTTATTTATAAATATAAATGCTGAAAATAAACACAAGTGCATCCTTAACTCATATACAGATTAGCAACTAAAATAACTTAGACAAACACACAAGGGACACCGTTATTTTTGGACAATCGTCCCCGGAAAAAACCAATGCGGGAAAACTGGTGCACTAGTTTTGAGGGTTTTATTATTATGAAGATTCTTGAGTACAACTAGGTGCCAGAAATGGCTCACCCAACAGAGATTGTTATATGACTGTAATACCTCTTCTTGGAGACAAATATTCAGCTTCTCAGCTCTAGTTTGCCCCACGAAAATCCTTACGCGCTTCCTCTTGGCTCTATGTCAGCCCTGCTAGCCTCAGCATAGCTCCTAAAGCCTCTGTGTTAGCCTCCTGGCTCTCTGCATCAGCTCTTGGCCTCTCTGCGTCACCCACGCAGGCCTCTCTACCTCTGCGCAGTCCCCAGCTACCTCTGCGTAGCTTCTGTTGCCTCTGCATAGCTCTAGCTGCCTCTGCATCAGCCTCTTCGGTCTCTGCACTGAACCTCTGGCACTATCCCTGCCTCTCTGCTATGTACTCACTACCCCTCGCTGCAACAGATCACTTGTTCGAATTTTCTCAACAAGCCCTACTCCAGAAAATCGAACTGACTAATTAATCTTGGTGTATCTCCAACTAACCCTCAAGCCTCCTCTTATACTTTTCCTGTTGAGTCTTCAACGGTAGAGATTAAGTCTCTAATCAATGACTAAGATTAGATTTGGCTTGATCCATGTCATTTAGAACATTCTCACCCAGTTTTATAGTAATACCCATTAATATTTTAATTTTCCTAAGTTTAGACTTGGGAACCCCATTAAAAATATTATTTATTTTAATATCTCTCCAACTGGGTGAAATTTCCCCAAACCATTTCTGGGTCTTGGAGATCTTATGTGTTTTAGCCTCTCCACCAATTTTCATGGCTAGAGCACATCCAATGCTACCACAAATCAACACTCCCTCTTAGCGAGGAATTTGCTCTAGTAATGCTTCACCATGGAAACATCACATTGATCCCCCGCACCGGTACCTGTGCTGATGCTTGGCCTGGTTCCTTGAATCATCTGCACTGCTACTCCCTGTACTGCTGCTCATGAAACTGCCACATCCGTACTGCAGCTCCCTCTCAATATGTTGCCCAAGCTGCCCCTAGCACTGCCATTGCTAACCGTTACACTGAAACTCAGTTACTGAGAAGTAAGTAACTGATCTACCCAAATGATGACATCCCAGTCAGTCTGGAAGCCTCATGAAACTGAAGTTGCCTTTGCTGCTATCCTGTGCTCCCTCTGCTTCCACTGCGTTGTTGCATACACCTCTGTGCCTCTCGCACTGCTGCAACCTCCACTGCGCTGCCTCAGATTTCTGCACCTAAGTACGACCTTGCTGCTCCACTACACTTTGCTCCACCCGACCTCTGTCATCCTGCTATTGTCGTTAAGGGCTCCCGTAGTCGGATATGATCCAAGAGTTTGGGCACCTTAAGGATCCTGCCCCTAGTATGTAGTCTTCCTGACTACAACTCGATGTCTCCCCACCTCTTCTCTAGAGGTACATGAGCACTCATGGCACAGTCGTCATTAGTGTCGACTTCTTTCTCCGCCTTAGCTGCAGCTTCCTTGGAGTCGAAAGCCTCTCCCTTGTTTTTCTTCCTAGGACACTAGGATGCATAATGTCCCAGCTCCCCACAATGGAAGCACTTCACCTTGGAGATATCCTTCTCCTTCCTCTTCCCCTTTTGTCCCGCAGATGCTAGAGACGCATCCTCCTCCTCTTTCTTGATTCGACCTCCTTTGCTACTACTCCCTGCCTTGGTCAACCTCCTGATCTCTTCTTGGTGAAGAGTTGCCCACATCTCTTCCCATCCTAGAAGAGTAGCTCTACCCAAAATGCCTTGGACAAATGTCTCCCACTCCTTGGAGACTGCATTCAAGGTGGTCCTCACCATGAACTCCGGATTCGGTGTAGACCTAGTAAGTTGGTCACGAATCTCTTGGAATCTGAGGAGGAATGGATCTATCTGCTCTCCCTTCTGCATCTGATACAACCGCAACTGATTCTCCAATAGCATCTTCCACTGCACGGAAGTGCACAAGGTCTTCAAAGTATCCCACATCTCCTTTGTTGTGTTCTCTTCAGCAATATGTGGTACGACATGATCTTTGGCCCCATCAAGGATCATGCACTTCGCCCTCGCCATTGCATCGTCATACTTCTCATTCTCAGCTGGGTCGATCGGGATAGCCATGGTTCTCAAGGCAAATTCCTTGATGCGATGTTGATCCAGGACTGCCAGGATCCTGGCCTTCCAGATGACAAAGTTGGAAGCCCTATCCAACTTGTCCTGATCCCTCAGCCTGTTCACTGCCATTTCCGCTCCTCTTCTGGACTCCCTCTAAGTCCTGGTTTCCCTGCTGGAAATCCTCCCGCTAAATGTCGAACCGCTCCTCTCCAATCCTCCTTGCAACTGCAACTCGCATCTGGATTTCTTGGCTAGAAATCCGTCAAGGTAGCGACTCCCTCTACCTTGGTTCTGTCCTCTTAGGTATTGTTTTACACCAACAGAAACATCACCCCACCAGCTTCTTAATCGCAATCTACCCACAGCGCCCCAAGCCTCAGCAACTGAAGAAACTGAGCCTTTCAGGATTTGCGCAATCCCAAAAACGGCAAAATCTGCTCCTCCTGGCCTCAACATCGTTTCTTCCTGGCTGAGAAAGATGACCGGGCACTGCGTAGGTCTGATCTGCCCCTCTCTGCCTTTGCGCTGACCCTCATCCTGGCTCGAAATGATGAAGTAGGCCCTCTGCATCACTTCTTCTCTGTTGCTTCTGTTTGTGCCTTCAGTTCTCCTGTGATCTGCAAGCCTCTTGTAATATTCCTAACCTAGAATATTCCTCAACCCCGGCAAAAACTCCAACCAAATATGTGCAGATGATTTAATAACCGAGAAATGACAAAATAACAGTGGTACAACATATAATAATGTAAACAGGAAATATAAGCAGATACTCAATGCAACGATAAATGCTAAGCCATTTTATTATACTGAGCAATAAAATGAGTACAAGAGGTGATTAGACAGATGGCACCTCGACTTGCACAGGGCAAGTGAAGAAATACTCTCAGAATAACAAAGAATGACCTCTCTGCGTGGATGCTGCTATCATACTGTTGCTGCTGCTAGAAAACAAATGATGATTTGGGGATGCTCCCCTCCTCGGAAAACGCTGAAACTCTGAAATCGGGCTCTACTCCAAAAACCCAGAAAAACCCAAAAAGCTTTCCTGGAATAGCCAACCCCCAAAAATCGCCCTCCTTGGGGATCTGCGCTGCCACTGAAGAAACCCCTCCAGAACTCTGCCTCGAACTATGCCAAAATCCTCCAAGATGCAAGGGCTAATCCCCTGCTCAATCACCCAGCATAAATCCTCCTGCAAAAACCCCAATCCAACACTACTGCCAGAAAGAACTGCGTCCCTCTCCCAATGCTGCGCAGGCCTCCAAAACGCTGCTAAAACTGCTGCTGGAATGTTGATAAAACTACTGCTGAAATGCCAAAGGAAATACCTTGCTCGACCAAGCATTCGAAGTCCCCCGGGGCTAAGGGTGAGATCTCCGAACGGAGACACTCAATGCACTAAACAATGCTGCAGACTAGCTAAACAGCCAGCGTGCTCAGAAGTCAAAACGATTAGCTCAAAATGCACATAACTGAATGATCCAAATGATGGGGTTTCTCTCTCTTTTATAGCCTTTTCCCCTCTCAATCCCAAGGCTCACCTCTTCCTGTGTGATTCCTCTCTCCTTTTTATTTAATATCACCAAAAATTGGCAAAACTCCTTAGTGAATTTTGCACTCACAAAAATTGGGAACATTACAATCCTCCCCACCAAAAATTGCTTGTCCTCAAGAAATATCCTACTGCTCCAAACGTTGACCTAGCCAATGCTAGGGTCCCAAATGTGCCACTAAAGTTCTAAACCACTCCTCATTCTTGAACATCCTGTTATACTAGTGACGATCCCATGTCAACTACGAATCACCAAATCCCAATGGAATATATGAATGATCTCCCCCTGTAGAAAGCGGCTCACCCCTCAAGGTAGATGAACCGCCAAATCCTATTGTGCCCGTATCCTATTCTAGTCTCAGAAGGGTGCTACCATGCTGACGCTGCGCCACTCTGACTATGACAAGCTTCCCATCATGCTCAGACTGTATCCTCCCCTCCCAAAACCTGATGGTGGGATATCTGTGAAGGCCAAGCTTATCCTGCCCAGGTATCTCCATGATGTCAATGTCTACCCATCCACTGTCAATCTCAATCCTGAGCACAACAGGATAAATCCACCTCGCCATAAAATGGAGGTTTCAACAATTTCCCATGTCTCACACCCAAGGTGAACTAGATCACTCTCTCCCATGAACCTACTCATCATAGAATGGAGTATCCTATCAATAAACTCAATCCCTGGATCCCATAGCTAGACCTGCTACGGCATAGCTCTAACAACTACTGGAATCTGTCTGTTCCTCGTCCCTAATCCTTGCATGAAACTGACATATAGGCCCCATATATCATGAACTAATCTGATGCATGCTAAACTTCCCTGTGCCTGCCACTACGTAGTACTGATGACTGTTGGAAGCCACATGTGCCAAATAACTACCCTTTGAAGGCAGACAATAGATGGGTATCCGATACTCGCAATCGACTCAGTGTATGTAGACCCATCCCGCTCTTGCCAACCATCACCACTGAGTCTACCATCCGCCCTCTCGATAATGTGCCAATACAATGTCTGGAGGTCGGACACATACTGGAAAGTTGCCTCAATCGTACACGGTATCCTCTGCTCATGCATGGTCTTGACATGCCCTGTGGAAAGAGTGACACATGTCTCCCTCGTGACCTGCTCCCCAAGCCTAGGCTTGCCGATGAACGATATGCCACCCCTACAGATGATCACCTCATCCCCCAAACTATGGTTGTCAACTCGTGCACCAACCCAATGCTGCCACTAATAAGTCTCTCCCCTAGTATGTTGAGTTTCATCCCAATATCTCGGGTGAGCTCTCTGTGCGCAGTTGCTCGCCCATCAGTACTCTCCCCACTGCTACCTATCAATGCCATTGGAGATTCTACCTGTAACTTATACAACCTGTTACTTCTGACTCCAATTTGGACCTTCTTTTTCCAACTCGGGTGTTTGACATATACTTTCTTCCCAATGAAGAAAACATCATAGTCCTTGTTTTACGACCAAGGTACAAAGAGTAAGTTCATCCCCAATCCTGACACATGCAGCACATTGGTCGCTCGAAGCCGATCCCCTGCTTCTGTTTGAAAGACTATAGTACCTCTCCCTACGAGGGTACATTTTGAATTATTTCCCATGGTGATTTGGAAGTTCAAATGTTCTTCCTGATAGCTCGAAAAACATTCTCGTATTCTTGTCATGTGCGTAGAAGCTCCACTATCAATATACCAAACCTCAGACGAAGCAGAACTTGCTAAGCAAGCGACTTCTTCCAGTCTGGAAGCTAACATAGAATAGTCATGATCCATATTCTTCGTGCTTTCCTCTTTCTCGGGAGAACTGCATGAGTCCTTTTGAGTTGCTTCCCCAGCATCATGCTCCCAAATCATTGCAGATTCTCTAATCCTGTTTCCTGATCTCTGCTCTGATACCATGTGAAAATTTCTAACACGAAATTCTACTGCAATAACTGATTTATTTCTCCTACTTAAATAAGTTATTTACAAAACCCTTCAGTAAACATCAAAATAAATTCTACTGCAGTTGTCACATAATAGCATAGAGAAAATAACAATGATATAGTATATGCAAGCACAAGAATCAATCACATCGACACAGTTATTTTTGGACAATCGTCCCTAGAAAAACCCAATGCGGGAAAAGCAGTGCAGCAGATGAGGGTTTATTTATTATTCTTTAGCAACAATCTCTTTACAAGGAACAATTTTACAAAATATAGAGACACCTCTGAGAGAAACACTTGAGACAATTTTTCTCCTTGCTATGGAGAAATTCTGACACCCCGGAGACCCTTCAGCCTTCACTGCATCACCTTTTTGTCACTTCTGCGTGAGGCCTACGTGAGGACTACGTCCCTTGCTACGTTGTCTCTCTAATCTTCCCTCTATGATGTCCCTCTGATGCTCTGTGTCACCTCCTCCTCAATCTCTAACTGATGTTGATGCCCCCTCTTCCTTCACCCTGCAACTCTCCCCCCTGAAATCGAACTCCTCCTCCTTGAGAATCAATTTCCCTCGGGTTACTGAGTATTTGTCAGGTGTATCTCCAAATGACTCTCAAGTCTTCTCTTATACTTTTCCTGTTGATGAATCAACAGTCGAGATTAAGTCCCACACTTTCATTAATACTCATTAATATTTTTATTTTCATAAGTTTAGACTTAGGAACCCCATTAAAAATATTAATTATTTTAATAAAATACAATCCGGGTGGAATTTCTCCAAACGATTTTTGGGTCTTGGAGATCTCATGTGTTATAGCCCCTCCACAAAATTTCGGAGCTAGAGCATATCCGATGCTACCCAAAATCAACATTTCTTTAGGAGGTGAGGGGTCTTTGCTCTTTTTCCTTTCAAGAATATTGAACCCCTTTGAATCTTCCCTAGCTATCAAAGTTAAGAATGGATTCTTCCTTTTCTTTTTTAAAGGTGACCTCACTAATGGGACGATGTGTGTATGACCCCCCCAGCAAAATGTTGAAGATGTCAGATTCCATAAGATTGGCTTGCTCATCAGTTTGTTCACCCTCACTTTCCTCATCCTCAGATGAAGAGTCTGGCTCAACAACATTAGTTGGAGCCAAAGTGTTTGGGATTTGAGAAGAGCTTGGCCTATCTTCTTCACTTTGCTTTTTGGGAAAAGGCTTTCCTTTAGGGATATAACTTGATTTTTGGGCCCTTTCTAAGGCGGTGATTTTGTTCATGATAACCCTGTCACGTGCATTGGCTTCTTCAGTGAACTTTTCCATCCTTTTGAGAATGGAAAGGAGAGTTTCCTCATGTTGATCTTTGGACTTCTCCTTCTTGATTTCAACTTTAGCTCTAGGGTGGTCATTGATATCAACCTTTGAGATTCGTATGTTTTCTTCAACTTCCATTGCCATTTCTTTAGCCTCGGCCAAAGTGGAAGGTTTCTTATCCCTCAACACATAGGTGAGGTGGTGATCAGATATTGATCTAGGACCTTAACCGCAGTTAAGAATAAGGATGCAAACAAGGTAAACAGTTGCAGTTCACATGACCGCCAGATAAAAGGTTAAAAGGTTAATATTGGCTTTTAACGCGAATTAGCGTTAAAAGGTTAATATTTGCTTTAAGCGCTAAAACCTTTATTAAGCACCTTTTTCTTTAAATTCTGAATTCAGCACGTGGCCAGTATTCGGCCAAGCAGTAAACGATTTATTGCGCGGGCAAAAGGCTGGAATGTTATTTTTTTGGTATGTTCTATGCTAGAGCAATTTATTTAAATTTTCACAGTTAGCAATCACATCAGCATTATGATAAACTGGAGATAGAACATAAATATAAAACGCAGAAGACAAGCCAAGGCAAGAGGACACAAGATATGGCGCGAACCAGGGACAAACCCCACAATGTGTGGGGAAACCCTTTGATCAAATCTTCTTTTATCTTCAAAGTTCAGCAGAGAAAGAGAGAGAGAGAGAGAGAGTACAATTACAACAGAAGTCAACACTTTGACTTGTCTAGATCTAAGCATAGATCATCTTCTATAATAATGAGATCAGTTGAAGACGTTCTGCTTCAACTGATACCTATCATCGTGCTACATCTGGTCCTCTTGTTGTACCACTCATACTGCACCATACTATGTTGCTCATGTCCATGATCTTATCCATCATCATGCTGCCCTTCATTTCCATGATCTCATGCTGCCCATGTCCATGTTGCTTCATGCTGCTCACACATCATTATGCTTCATGCTGCCCACGTATCATGCTGCACTGAGTTCTTCCGAGACTATGAGATCACATCTATGTATGATCAATTTCAGTCATGATCTAGACTATGATCATTATCATTGTTCCTTTAAGTATGATGAGACTGCTTCATGTTGTGATGATATAGCCTCCTTCTTTGTGTATGTCAAGAATCTTTGTTATGATGGAAACTTCTTCCATGACTCTGCAATACATCTTGTTGAGGCTGCTACAAGTATGTCATAGTGAAGGCAGTAGTAGATCACACACTGACTTATCTTTTATATCCATCTGAGGGCATCATTTTTATTATAGGTATGCCGAGAGGAGGCTGACCTAGATTTTTTCTGCTCCTTATATTCGAGGACACAACATAACCCTAGATTTATCCCATATAGAAATGTGGATTCATTTCCTTTGACTGCAGCTTCATTGTCCTTACTGCGGCTTCATTTCTATGACTGCAGCTTCATCGTTACCCTTATTGCGGCTTCATTAACATGACTGCGGCTTTGACAACCTTGACTGTGGCTCCAATGCTACTTCATTCCCTTAACGGTATGATTATTATAGTGGACAGAGTTTCGACATTTATCTTGTAACTACTCTTCAAAACATCAGAAGTATCCGAGTTAGTATGACTGTCTCCGTGACTGCACATAGGTTTTTACTACGGCTTCATTAACTTTGTATAAAGGTTTCCATGGACAGTGTATAATGTTATCATGCTGCGTGTATATATTGCCTTTCTGACAACGTATGAACTGCGTGGATAAGGTCCTTCATTCTAGCGTATAATCTGCGTGGATAAGGTTACCATACTGTGCATATATATAGCCTTCATTACAGCGTATGGACTGCGTGGATAAGGTCCTTCATTCCAGCGTATAATCTGCGTGGATAAGGTTACCATACTGTGCATATATATAGCCTTCATTACAGCATATGGCATGCGTGGATAAGGTCCTTCATTCCAGCGTATAATCTGCGTGATCAACGTATAGGAACGACGTGGATGTCTTCAATGTCTGCGGGATTATGACTTCTGTTTATGCGTACATATATGTCTCCACTGCGCTGCCAGAATGATTGCGTATACATATATCCACGTATCTCTTAAACTACGCTGCCAGATCTAGGGCCTGCGTGATATGGTTATTGACTGCGGCTAGGTCTTGATGAGCAATGTATTTTATTCCTTCACGACTGCATATAGATCCTTAAACCATGCTGCCAAATCCTGCGTTGTTATGACAACGTTCTCCATTAGGGCATCATCTTAGGGCATCCTTCATTAGTGTCTCTCCTTCTCCAAAAACCCAAGACGTGGAGAGGAGAGCACATGAAGAATGTGCATGCCCAAATGACCTCAATTCCTCTTCAATTTATACTAAAACGTAGGTGATGAATAGCCATGTCTTTTGGGTTTCTAAGCCGTTGCTAGTCGGCTTGATAATAATTACATAAACAAAATAAATTCATATCTCCATAAATACTTATCGGAATCGGATGATCTTTGGATCAATCCTACACCTCTCGACGAGAGGGATCCAATAAAATTATCAACTGCCATAAATAAGCTGACTCACATGGAGTTTGGCCCTAGTTGCCAATTTAACTCTCCCTCTCAACTAGGGAGAACTCCATCCATTAATCCATAATTCCGACTGTACTATCTCTGCCATTAGTGCCTTGCACTACTCTGCCTAGCTCTGCTGGCTCTACTCAGCTCTGCTCTGCTCAGCACTGCTGGCTCTGCTCTGCTCAGCTCTACTGGCTCTGCTCTGCTCAGCTCAGCTCTGCTCTGCTCAGCTCAGCTCTGCTCTGCTCAGCTCAGCTCTGCTAACTTTGTTCTGCTGGCTCTGCTCTGCTCTGCTCATCTCCGCTGAACTATGAAGAAGAAGAATTGATCGAGAATGAGTCATATCATTCTCCACTGACCTGAAGTCAGTCTCAGAGTGCATACCACTAGTCCCAGACCAGTCTCAACTGACCCGAAGTCAGCTTCATAGTAAGTACCACTCCTACCACTGGTCCCAGACCAGTATCGCAGTCTCAGAGAGTGTACCACTGGTCCTAGACCAGTCTCAACCGACCCGAAGTCAGCGTCATAGTATGTACCACTCTCACTGGTCCCAGACCAGTACTGCACTGACACGAAGTCAGTCTCGGAGTATGTACCACTGGTCCCAGACCAGTCTCAGCCGACCCGAAGTCAGCGTCATAGCATGTACAACTCCTACCACTGGTCCCAGACCAGTATCATTGATCCCAGATCAATGGAGGACATCCTAGCGTAGGGAGTACGGTAGATACAACGATGCGTCCATCGGTATTACTATGGTCCCTAACTTCATTTCCCTGCTCATTGATCAAATGAGAGGTACTTCCCATGAGTCCCAGACTGCATGGGTAGGATGCCTCGACAGGAGAACTTAATCAATCCTGTCCTCACAGGAGAACACATCAATCCTGCTACAATCGCCATGGAGAACACATCAATCCAGGCTGCCATGGAGAACACATCAATCCAGGCCTCACAGGAGAACACATCAATCCTGCTACAATCGCCATGGAGAACACATCAATCCAGGCCTCACAGGAGAACACATCAATCCTGCTACAATCGCCATGGAGAACACATCAATCCAGGCCTCACAGGAGAACTAATCATCTTGCTACACAAGAGAGCGAATCATCTTGTCCCACAAGAGAGCAAATCATCTTGTTTCAGTGCGCACCACCAGGGGAGGGTGAGTCACCCAGTGGTCGTATGTTGCTCCAACAGAACTGCAAGCCCCCCAAAGCTCCTAGAGCTCAATGTATGCAGCATGCAGGACCCTTTTACAAAGGTCTCTCGACGACTCCAAGTCGTTCGGGAAAATCACAAATTTGATCTTTCCTCAGGGCTCTGTCCTGTATATCATCTCAGTGTGATGGAGCCTCCTTGATCATCGACTTACCATATCCTAGATAAGGCAGTAATTGATGTCTATCTGCTGGAGCAATTGTCAAATACGGGATTCCTCAATAATCGAATCCCATCTCTGGTTGTCACAGAGATTCACAGTGATATTCATCATGTGTACAAACAGCTTACTGAAGAGCTTCAGCAACCAGACTGCCTCACAGAAGGCCATACTATCAGCAATGTATTCTGCCTTGGTGATGCTCAGAGTCACCGACTTCTGCTTCCTGCTCATCCAGGATATCAAGGTAGATTCCAAACAGCACTGAGAAGTGCTCTAGTGATCCTCCATACTTCCTGCCCACTCATCATTCAAATAATCATGTGGTTTCATATTTCCGGCAGTGTATCTCAATTCATGAGAGATTGTGCCTTGAAGATATCTTAGAAGATTCTTGGCACCAATCTAGTGAGGCTCAACCAAATATGAGCTCACCATGCTAACTGCAACACAGATGTCCGGACGGAGGTTCTCCAAGAACATCAACGCGAATGAGTTTATGAAACTCAAAGGCATTTCCCAAATCTGGTCCGACATCATTACCATATAACTTCTGAAAGTTAAGATCCTCGAGGCAGTCACAAGCTTGCAGCTTATCTTCTCACATTCAGAATCCAACTCCCTCTGTCTTCTATAAATGAGAGGGTCTGCACCTGTCAGACATAGGTGCCGGTACGAGAGGTTTATCATCCACAACCTTCGAGTAATGGTTTGGATCGGTTTCACTCCTAGTGAATCTCAGCTGCATTAGACAGCTATCAATCCTCTCATACTATGCCCGAGGTGTTTTCCTTCAAGCCATAGAGGGCTTTCTTCCACCTGTATACATGAGATTCCTTGATCATGATTCTCAAACTCCTCGGGTTGTTCCAAACCTATGAACCTGCTGCATGAGGGGAATGGTCCCCTTATAATATTTTCCTTCGGTACTTTTCAGATATGTACCTTCATGCTTCTTTTTGAATTCAGGCATCCAAGTCACCATCTGACTCATAGACCTCCGGTGCTGGGTCAATGGACATGGTCCCCAGTGGACTTCCTGCAACTTGATACAACCCTGAACTCAAAAACATCTTTAAAAGATATATGTTCAAACACGTACCTTTCCATCGATAAGTGCTACCCTGTAACCTTTGACTCCCATTTCCGAGATGGACATCAAGTTCGATCAGGTACATAAAAGAGATTTTGGGGTTCCTTGCTTTCGTGGAAGAGTCAACCATTTCCTTGATGACCTGCATTACCAGTCATTCTTTTGATCATTGAAGATGTCCCAGGAATGATTGTTATCTTCATCAAGAGATGTGTCTCCGCCATTCGGACACTCCTTTGCATAACGGCCAAACTTATTTCAACAAGGCATCCGCCTTTCCTTCCACCCTTAGATCCGAACTTCCCAATGAAGTGATTCTAAGATGGACCATCAGAATCTTCCGCTGCGCCATTCTGATAACATTCTCTTCTTTGACTTCACCCTAGGTGAATTATGAGGAACCCATTGATCCTTCTGTCTTGTCCCAACTATCTTCGGTGATTGCTCTTTCACTCCTGCTTCGGCATTGTCTTCACCTCAGCTCTGATACCATGTTATTTTTTGGTATGTTCTATGCTAGAGCAATTTATTTAGATTTTCACAGTTAGCAATCACATCAGCATTATGATAAATTGTAGATAGAACATAAATATAAAACGCAGAAGACAAGCCAAGGCAAGAGGACACAAGATATGGCGCGAACCAGGGACAAACCCCACAATGTGTGGGGAAACCCTTTGATCAAATCTTCTTTTATCTTCAAAGTTCAGCAGAGAAAGAGAGAGAGAGAGAGAGAGTACAATTACAACAGAAGTCAACACTTTGACTTGTCTAGATCTAAGCATAGATCATCTTCTATAACAATGAGATCAGTTGAAGACGTTCTGCTTCAACTGATACCTATCATCATGCTGCATCTAGTCCTCTTGCTGTCCCACTCATACTGCACCATACTACGTTGCTCATGTCCATGATCTTATCCATCATCATGCTGCCCTTCATTTCCATGATCTCATGCTGCCCATGTCCATGTTGCTTCATGCTTCTCACACATCATTATGCTTCATGCTGCCCACACATCATGCTGCACTGAGTTCTTCCGAGACTATGAGATCACATCTATGTATGATCAATTTCAGTCATGATCTAGACTATGATCATTATCATTGTTCCTTGAAGTATGATGAGACTGCTTCATGTTGTGATGATATAGTCTCCTTCTTTGTGTATGTCAAGAATCTTTGCTATGATGGAAACTTCTTCCATGACTCTGCAATACATCTTGTTGAGGCTGCTACAAGTATGTCATAGTGAAGGCAGTAGTAGATCACACACTGACTTATCTTTTATATCCATCTGAGGGCATCATTTTTATTATAGGTATGCCGAGAGGAGGCTGACCTAGATTTTTTCTGCTCCTTATATTCGAGGACACAACATAACCCTAGATTTATCCCATATAGAAATGTGGATTCATTTCCTTTGACTGCAGCTTCATTGTCCTTACTGCGGCTTCATTTCTATGACTGCAGCTTCATCGTTACCCTTATTGCGGCTTCATTAACATGACTGCGGCTCCAATGCTACTTCATTCCCTTAACGGTATGATTATTATAGTGGATAGAGTTTCGACATTTATCTTGTAACTACTCTTCAAAACATCAGAAGTATCCGAGTTCGTATGACTGTCTCCATGACTGCACATAGGTTTTTACTGCGGCTTCATTAACTTTGTATAAAGGTTTCCATGGACAGTGTATAATGTTATCATGCTGCGCGTATATATTGCCTTTATGACAACGTATGAACTGCGTGGATAAGGTCCTTCATTCCAGCGTATAATCTGCGTGGATAAGGTTACCATACTGTGCATATATATAGCCTTCATTACAGCGTATGGACTGCGTGGATAAGGTCCTTCATTCCAGCGTATAATCTGCGTGGATAAGGTTACCATACTGTGCATATATATAGCCTTCATTACAGCGTATGGACTGCGTGGATAAGGTCCTTCATTCCAGCGTATAATCTGCGTGCTCAACGTATAGGAACGGCGTGGATGTCTTCAATGTCTGCGGGATTATGACTTCTGTTTATGCGTACATATATGTCTCCACTGCGCTGCCAGAATGATTGCGTATACATATATCCACGTATCTCTTAAACTACGCTGCCAGATCTAGGGCCTGCGTGATATGGTTATTGACTGCGGCTAGGTCTTGATGAGCAATGTATTTTATTCCTTCACGACTGCATATAGATCCTTAAACCACGCTGCCAAATCCTGCGTTGTTATGACAACGTTCTCCATTAGGGCATCATCTTAGGGCATCCTTCATTAGTGTCTCTCCTCCAAAAACCCAAGACGTGGAGAGGAGAGCACATGAAGAATGTGCATGCCCAAATGACCTCAAGTCCTCTTCAATTTATACTAAAACGTAGGTGATGAATAGCCATGTCTTTTGGGCTTCTAAGCCGTTGCTGGTCGGCTTGATAATAATTACATAAACAAAATAAATTCATATCTCCATAAATACTTATCGGAATCGGATGATCTTTGGATCAATCCTACACCTCTCGACGAGAGGGATCCAATAAAATTATCAGCTGCCATAAATAAGCTGACTCACATGGAGTTTGGCCCTAGTTTCCAATTTAACATGGAAGCAGTAATATACCAAAAGCACGCGATTCCACTCAGCGGTCAACACATAGCAGAGCAAAACTCCTTTTCTCGCGCGCCCTCGGTTAGATATCGTTCGTGCATGAAATCTACACAAGATTGTGCGACGTTCGTTGGATTGAGCGGGGTCACATCAACGGCGGAGATCGTCCGGGCAAGTTGGCCAGCGGACGACGCAACAGCCATTGGATGGACAAGATAGATTGACGGTTCAGAATTAACCCGATCGCAAGCTCTATGGAGTGTTTATCCCTAACCATCAGAATTATACCGCACATATGTGCGCCCAATAGTTATGGTAATGCTAACGGCTACCTCTGACGTTCAGCCTGGCAAAGCGGCTAAAGTTTAGCGGATATGCTAAGTTTAGTTGGAGTTAGGTGCAGTCGCCAATATCAGTGAAGATATAGCATAAAAGCACTCAAAGAGTAGTTTTACAGGGAGAGTCCAGAGGAAACAGAGGCAAAGCATGAGAGACAGAGGCAGAGCCCGAGAGTTAGAAAAACTCTAAGAGAGTGGAACAAGAGGCTCGCTAGACTAATTAGAGCCTTCTGAAGCCGATGGAATAATCCAGAGAAGTTGAAGAAGTCATCTTCATGGATAATTTCATCCAGGAAGATTGATTTGGAGCTCAGAAGCCACTAGGGGTTGGAGGCAGTTGTAGGAGCTACCAGTGTTCATTCTTAGTGATCCAATAGTCAATTCTGACTATAAAGGACCTTCTGAATCCATTGCAGGGATTTGCAGAAGCATCTGAAGACTTCTAAGGGCCAAGAAGCTACAGGGAAGTTTCAGGCAGCAAATGATCAAATGATTAGTCTGTTGTAGGTGTCTGATATGTGTTGGAGACAGAAGAAGAAGTTCCAGAGACAGTTGAAGAATTCTGAGGGAGTTAGTGCCATCAAGAAGCTCAAGACAACTTAGAGCATTGATTGAAGGAATCAAGTCCAAGGAAGCTTAGATCTGTTTGCAGAGTGAGGACAGCCAGGGATATAGATGGTATTCTAAGCCCATTGGTTTAGTTCAGTAACCTTTGGAGTTAAGTGTGGAACTTGTAAAAGAAGCTTTACCATAATCCCAAAGAGCCAAGTCAAGTTGACAAGAGCTCAAGGAGACGTAGCCCATGATATTAGGGTGAACTCCTAGATTATATTGTTGTTATGTGTGGTTGCCTATTTGCTGCATTTACTGTTATATGTGTTTAATATCAGCATGAACAAATAAGCACTTAAACAATTAAAACAAAGATATACACCTATTTCAAGTACTTAATTCTGCAATTGTCAACATAAGCTAGATCATATATTTGTTAAGCTTTGGAGTGGGAGGTTCATGTAAGTCTAACAAAATGTTAAACCCTCATTTCAGATGAGGTGGCCACTCACTGCCTTTATGAATTTATCAAGGATGTTGGCTTCAGATGGCTTCAAATGATCAGGTATATCTTTGACTACCCTATCAAACTTTTGAATGAACTCTCGCACATCTTCCCTTCCCTTGGTTATTTGGTAGAATTTTTCAATGTTGAAGGTCCCTTGGGCATTGCATGACCACCTTTTCATGAATAGGTCTTCAAATTCATCAGAGACTTTTATGCATGCAGGGGGAAGGCTAAGGTACCAATCTCTTGCTTGTCCCTCAATTGATAAGGAAAAAAGCATCATGAGCCTATCTTCATCAAATATCATTCTAGGGGACATTTGCTAGTAAAATTCTTCAATAAAACCATGGGCAGCCCAAGTAGCGTCCCCTTTGAATTTGGGTAACCATCGGTTATATTTTTCTATTAGTGGATTGGGATCATTACTCAACTTCAAAGGGGCAAAGCCCCTAACCAAGTGTCTTTTACTCTTGGTCATCTTAGGTTAATCCTTTTCGGAGTCAATGCTTGAACTAGATGGCATCTTTGGAGATGGATCACTAAGCTTCTCAAATTCAAGGAGAAGAGCGGTTCCAACAGGCAATGGATTTCACTCTCCCCTTTTTGTAGCAACCCTAGTTAAAGGAGGAATGTTTTCACCTTCAACTAAACTAGGGATTGGACAATGAGTGGAGTCACCATAGGAATATTCTATAAATGTTGTCAATGAATCAATACCTCAATGATTCACTAGGTAGGTAGACCTACTTCCTTTTCGGCAACGGCGCCAAAATGTTACCGCTCAAACTAGCAGAGGATCCCTAAAGGGAAAATGCTAGACCAAGGGCAACAAACGGAGACTTAGCCCACCAGCTAAGGCTCCCTTCTATTTACAGACTTTCACCGATGGGAGAAGACCCAGTATATATGGAATCACAAATGAAGGATAAATCAACAAGTGGATATGGAGTGACCCAAACAATCCTTTCCAAAAGAGGTTGAAGAATAGAGATTGCTTGCTTTCTAAGCAAGGTACAATGTATTCTAAGAAAAGGAAGGGAGGATTTGAGGGTTAGGTTTATGGGATATGACTTGTGAAGGAGTTTCCCAATCCCTAAAATCTTTGTAGAAATTGGTATCCCAGACGGTTCTTGAAGAATTGTCTTTTCAAAGGAACGAGACCACATAGGATCAAGTGGACCCAGTCTAGGGTAGGAGGAAAGAGTATGGCAACCAATGATGTTCTTACTCTGGACAAGGTGGGGAAAATGATCAAATAAATAATTTTCACTTGAACGTGTTGAATTGATCCTATGAGGTGCCTTGGGGATGATAGGGCAAAGTTTGATCTCGGAGCTAGGGCCTGGCTTTCCTCCCAACTCCACCTGGCTTCAAAATTGGAGGCCTTGAGGAGACACCAACGCAGAAGACTCTAGGAGATCAAACTTTTTGGAGGGATAGTTTGTCAGGAAAATGACGCCTTAGGTCACCCAACTTGGCTAGACTTGGGAAAAGGTGAAAAAGATGTGATTTAAGGTGGCCACCTCTTGGTAGATCAGTGCCTTAGTCTTGGGAGAATGGATTCTATGATGAATATGAGTGAGGGCCTTTGGTTCTTGGTCATGGAGACCTCAAGACTACTTCGCTAGCCTTCTAGGTCAAAGAGAAGCAATCTTGTAGCGTTTATACTTCGATGTACAAAGGAGATGGCTTCTCAAGGCCAATTCGTTGATAGAATTACCCCTAAGAGATTTTGTTCACACTACATGGCCAATACATCGAGAGATGCTATAATAGAGACAAAATTCCACAATTTAAAGCAATAAATGCATGCAACAATTAGCCCTAAAAATAGCGAAAAATCCCAATCCAATGTATATGACAATGTAAAACAAGAATAACATTAAAAGAATGTACTTACATGTAACAGAATATATCCAACCATCCACAATTGACAAAAGAGAAGGTCCAAGATAAGATAGACCAATATCCACACATCGAAATTCATCCATAAAGCTCCAATTCATCCACTAGAAAAAGTGCGAAATTTTCAAGAGAGAGAAAAGATCCAATCCAAGTGATGATGAGCAAATGAACTCATCTCACTTGATACACTAATGAGGACTTCGAATTAGCCTCCTTTGCCTACATAAGCCCCAAAAATAAAATAATATTATAATAATTCAACTTTTGGTGACAAGCCCACCAAATTAGCTCATAAATGAAAGAATAAGCCTCTCAAGAAGTCAAATAATAATCTATGCATGTTGTAGGGCCCTCTAAGAGGCCTAATGAGGTCCATGTTTACCATAATGAAGAGTAGGACCCTCAAAAGAAGTGGACAAGGGGTTGGCCACTTGTAATAACCTGTGGTGCTCCAAATTACATGTGGGGGCACACAAGTATCCTCATGCATCTCCAAACAAATCGAAGATGCCTGTAGATCATCTTTTAGGGATAGGATGATGGTGTAGGTGATGCCACATCGTCTTGCAAGTACTGGATCATCTTCCAAGTGTATGGTGCAAATCTGGGGCTAACTGGGAATGATGGATCAAGTGCATCTTCCTCGTCCAATAAGTGAACCACAAGAAATCTCTGAATGGCTATGGGGATCCATGGAGTGTTTTCTGCTACTGTGGAGGCCCATGGCTCTCAATGAACACCCTACATGTGCCAATGTAGCCATCTGGAGGATTAGGACCCCGTATAGGGAGACCAAACCCAAGATGGAGACCATCTGCAATCCTGCATAAGATCCAATGTGTCCCCTAGCCTTCCAGTACAATAAGTCATTAGAGAAATTGAGTAAATGAGCTTACCAATCATGGACCATAGGTGGGAACTTCATAATGGTATGCCCTTCCATAATGGGCTTCGGGATGTCCCAATGTCTCCTAAACTCCAAATAGGGTTAACCAAGAATCCTATTAGGTGGTTTCTACTTCTAAAGGGGATAATATCTTCGAGGTACATCCTTCAAAAGGTGGTGGCATGTGACAGATAGGTGAATGAAGTAGGGGGTGAGAAGGGGCAGCCCTAGGTCACATGCTGGGGTATAAGGGTAGCTAATAAGAGGGAAGCCCACACTTGAGTTTATAATTTATAGGAGGGAGCAATCGTGGTACATGACGTGCCCCGACCTTGATTTTTCCACCCTTCTTTATATGCCTTTTGCCTTTTTATGATTTTCTTTGATTAACTGCTCGGGGCTCAAGGGGTAAGAGCATGACGTATAAGATATAGTAGTGAATACCCCCTTTTAAGGTAGATCGATTCATTGCCCACCAAGGGTTGGGACAACCATGGGTTCCTATATAATGAAGGAGGTTCATAAAACCTGTAGGAACCAAGGTGATGGCTACGATGATGGTGTAGAGCTCATATATTGGTTTTTGCTCACGTGCTAAATGTGTTTGTCCCATTGTTGCAGAAAACGTCCCCTCCGGATCAAAACCCCAATCCACGATCTGTACGGATGCGTGGGGAAAGCATCGAAATGAAGCGCGTTTCAGAAAAACTGAAATTCGTTTCGGGCTGATAAACATGCTTCCTGGAAATTTTGGAAGCTTGTGACCAAAACGTGCTTCGTACGACATTTCAACCATACGAAGCGTCATGCTTCGGAGTACGAAGCGTACGGATCGCGAGTGATTCCGTACAGCTTCCTCCGTTTCCATCGCGCGGCCAAATAAAGCGTTGTTTTTTTTATTTTATTTTTTAATTTTTGGCATTTTGCTTTGTTGGGGGCGGGTCCACCTTGGGTTAGGGTGAGGAATGAAGGGATTTAACCCCCCACTTTGAGTTTATGAGAGCTTGGAGAAGAGAAGAGAGGATAAGAGAAAAGAAGAAAGGAGAAGAGAAGAGAGGAGAGCTTGGAGGAGTGAAGGAGGAGGAGCTTGGAGAACTTCCATCTACAAGAGCTGAAAAGTAAGTGAAAACCCCAAACTCCCTTATTTTTTTGTCATTTGCTTTGTATTTTTCTCCTCCCTCTCCTACTCTTTCCCATTGTTTCTACTTGCTCATTTAATTGCAGGTTGTCCACCACCTCTATCCATATTCCAAGATGGTGTTCTTTTGGCTTCTATGTATCATTCCACTTTTGGTTTTAATGATGGCAAGGGGGAGTAGAAATAGAAGGGAAGAAGCACAAAAGGATAGTGGTCCCAATATGAGTGACCCAATGTATGATGAGGAGGAAGGGTTTGAAGAGAAAGGGGATGAAGTTGAACCTGAAGGGGAAACTAAAACACTAGAGGGGAAAGCTGCATTAACACCCATGTGGAACTATGTGACCAAACTTGAAGGGGGAAATGGTGCTGGAAGCTACAAATTTTTGTGCCCTCATGGTTGTCATGGAGGAAAACCATTTAGTGGTTCATATACCTGTGTGAGGAGGCATCTTTGTGGGGTGATGGACAGTGATGACAAAAAGGGTGTTGTGGGGATACAAATTTGCCCAAACATTTCAGCTAAACAAAGAAGAAAATACATCCAAATCATGGAAAATTTTAGGGGCTAATGTTCGCCCAGTGGGCTAATTTTCCATGATTTTTCCAAAAAATGATTCGCCAATTTCCAATTTTTATAAAAGATGATTCGCCCAAATTTTAGAATATAAAATTATTTTATCTTAAAAATCGCCAACATTATATAGAGACTATATATAAAATCATTATAAATTTGAATAATTTTGCAAATATATCATTAAAAAATTTATAGTTTGCATATTAGGGATTAGTGAGATTCGCCAATGTTTTTAAACTTCCAGAAAATTTTCCATCCTTAAAATTTTCCTTGATCCAAATAGAGGAGGTTGCACAACAAAAAAGGAAGAAACAAAAAACTGATTTTGAATCAAGTGCAACCTCTAGATTTGGTAGCTCATCTCCTCATGGTACTTCTAGAAACTCTGGAGGTAAAAGAACAATAGGGGATTTCCTTAATGTTGCTGGAAGGGATGATGTGGATGGAAAGATAGTCCGATTTCTTTGTGCTTGCGATGTACCATTCAATGTGCTTCGCTCTCCCTATTGGCATGAAATGGTAAAGGCCATCAATGAAGCCCCAAAAGGATACAAGTCCCCCAACTATGAGAAATCTAGAATAGTGTTATTAGAAAGAGAAAAAGCAATGGTTCAAAGAGCTTTGACACATTTTACAAATTAGTGGGTAGATTGTGGGGTATCCATTGTATCAGATGGGTGGACAAATATTAGTAACCAACATTTGATAAATGTTCTTGGTGTTTCTGCTAGTGGTGCAGTATTTATTACATGTCATGACTCCTCCTCCATCAGTGCATCTTCCCAAAACATTGTAGATCTCCTAGTGCAATCAATCAAAGATGTTGGTCCGAATAATGTGGTTCAAGTGATCATAGATAATGCAGCAAATTGTAAGGCAGCAGGAAAAATTATTGAGCGTACTCATCCACACATCTTTTGGTCTGGGTGCCTGGTTCACATATTGAACCTTTTGATGCATGATATTGTGAAGCATAAAGAATGTGGGTGGATTAATGAGCTTTACAGGAGAGGGAAACAACTCATTAAATTCATCACAGGGCATACAAGGGTAAATTACTTCTATGGCACTTACTCCAAGTTGCAGTTGCTTAAACTTGCAAAGACAAGATTTGCCAGTTATTACCTCACCTTTAGGCAGCTAGTGAAGGTGAGACAAGCTTTAACTAATATGGTGTGTGCTAAAACATGGGATGAAATTAACACTGATAGAGATGGTACTACTGCAGCCAAGGACACTATTCTTGACATGTACTTTTGGTCACAGGTTAAATATGTTTTGCAATTCACCAAACCAATTTATTACATGATCAAGTTTGGAGATTCAGATCGACCAATAATAGGGGACGTGTATGAGCAAATGGATAGCATGTTGGGGCAGATTAAAGACATTGTTGAGCCTAGAGATATCACCTTGCACAATTATATTCGTGCAGAGGTGGAAAACCGATGGGAAATGTTAAATGTTCCATTGCATGCATTAACATATGTTTTGATACCTAAATACTATCATCCATCATGGCTTTCAACACCAACACCTGGGGGGGGAAGCAAGAGAAAACCACACCAAGATCAAGAGGTTCACAAAAAATATATGATTGCATTGAGTAAATTAGTCCCTGATGAGGAGGAGTTTGCCATGGTATGGAAACAGTTGAGAAACTATACGCTTAACACTGGTCCATTTGGGAGCATGCATGCAATTAGAGATCGAGACTTTTTCTTCTCGTGAGTGGTGGAACATGCATGAGGGGCTACTCCACTTCTATAGACTTTGGCATTGTGGGTGCTATCACAGCTGGTAAACACTTCTTCTGCAGAGAGGTGTTGAAGCTCTTATTCTTTCATCCACAGTGCTAAAAGGAACAGGTTGAGTTTAGAACGAGTAGAGAGCTTGGTTTATGTTCATTACAACTTGCGATTGTTGTCCCATTACTATGATGATGCAAAGACTAATAAAGACCTTAAGATTTGGGACAGGAATCTAGAGGAGCCCAATTTGGAGGATGGAGTGTTGCGATTAGAGCAATTAGAGGATGCTCTTATCCAGGTATGTCCATTGTGGTATGAATTTTGCTTATAAAGCATTTCTCTAATTCATGTTTTTAATTTTTTTTGTTAACTAGTGTTTTTTTTGTATGAATTTTTTGAGTGATTCCAGGATGATGATGATCGTGTTGAGATGCCACCCCCATCTGGTCCCTTGGTTCCTAGGTTCCATGGTTCAACACCAACAGCAAGGGGTTCGTCTTCATCAGTTTCAGTGCCACAACTTCCACAAGCACCATCTTCTTCATTGCCACCACGTGGAGGCCCGCCGCCACGTTCTCTTCGTGGTGGAAGGAGGAGAGATTAGTAGATATATTCACAATTTACTACTTTTGTTATAGATTAATCATTAGACTTGTAGGCTTGTGAATTTGAACCTTTTTGTCTTGGCGGTGACCAAGTGACCTATTTTGTAAACATTATTATTTGAATTTTGGACATGACAAATGTTGACAGTTGCTCACTTGCTTGGTAAATCATAATGTGCTCTATGTTTTATGTTTTATAATATGCTTAAATGTTTTATGTTTTATAATATGCTTAAAAATTTGATGTATGTTTGTAATTGCTAGAATATAGATGGTTGATGCTCGAATAATTAATCATTGATGTACATACTAGTAACTACAACGGAATCATGGATGCCATATCTATCTCGATTTATGCAAAAATATGCATGTTTTCATGTCTTCTACAATTAATTTGGTATTCGGGATGTTTATTTTGAGTATAAATGCAAAAAAAAATATAAATATATATATATAGCAGACGCTTCACTTCCTAGATTTTTGGAAAATGATGCTTCCGCGTCCCCACTTCCAAAAAACGTCCCCGCGTCATGCAACATTGGTTTGACCCAGCCATCTTTTTCGTTTTGTGGTACAATTTCCTGTTAAATGTGGCCAAATATGCTTTTATCTTTATTTTTAGTTGCATCAACCTTCGGGCATCATTCCATGCCATGACCCAAGGTGCGGGCAAGGGGAAGGGGCAAGCTAACTCTATGTGGACCCATGTGGGAGAAATGATGAATGGGGTAATAATGAGTGGAAAGAGGGTAATATAAGCGGATAAGGGAGCGGGACCACTCAACCAAAATCAAGGTTTCCAATGAAATACCATCCTTAGAGCCAAATGGTCAGTAAAAGAGATCCGACGGGACTAGAATGCAAGGTTAATATCCAAAAGGGGTCTAGGGGACAAGGGCACATACCTAACCCATTCTTTCCGCCGAATCCCCCCATTAATCCATGCCTAGAAGTGTCCATGATAAGCAAACTACAAAACTCAATTACCAAATGACAAGGCATACCTTTAAGTTCGGAACAATGTTGCATGAAGCGAGGATGAAATGGGGACGTTTTTTGGAAGCGGGGACGCGGAAGCGTCATTTTCCAAAAATCTAGGAAGCGAAGCGTCTCGGAAGTGTCTAATATATATATAATTTTTTTATATTTTTTTGCATTTATATTAAAAAACATCCAAAATACCAAATTAGTTGTAGAAGACATGAAAACATGCATATTTTTACATAAATCAAGATAGATATGGCATCCATTGTACATCAATGATTAATTATTCCAGCATCAACCATCTACAATCTAGATTCCTCTTCTCTTATATAGCCTTTGCCTCTACTTCAATTCTATAGGGAAAGCTTAACATGCCTGATCAATGATTTTGACTTGAGTGTGTTGACCACTACCGGTCAACTACCCATAGCAGTACACCCCCTTTTTTCGCAAAAGGGATAGCGCTTGATCGACATGTCCGTGCCATTCGACAGTCGTCGTCGACTTGATCATATTATGTTGTAAAGCCAATCTGCATGTGTGAATTGTAAATAATCTTAGCAGATATGAGTTATGTATGCAAATTGCCTAGGTGGACCTAATTTCCTAGTAATAATCTACGTTCCGGAAGGTTTTTTGTCTCACCGATCTATGATCGGCAGAGTTTTCCTTCAGCCTAACCCCAAATCCGGAATGGATTTTGTCATTAGAATCTTAGGAGAATCCTAGTGTGTTAATCTGCTAGATTATAGTCGTGTCGCAGAACTGGGTGGTTTATGAAGGTCTATGTCAAATGGGTTTTCCCCCTTGAGATGTAAAGTTGCAAAAGTCATGATGTAAAGTGTCTTGAGGGTTAGAAAATGTTCTAATCCCCTCATAAAAGTCCTAAGTCCTAGATCCTAGGTGATTTTTCCAAAGGCTAAGTTCGAGGATCCATTTTAAAAAATAAATTAAAAAATAAAAATAAAAATTTTAAAAAATAATAAAATAATAAAATTTATAAAAAAAATTAAAAAAAATAAAAATTTAAATAAAAATAAAAAATAAAAAAATAAAGTAAAAACTTAAAAAATAATAAAATAATATTTTTGAGTAAATAAATGCAGAATTTCAATTTTTTAATGCATTAAAAATTCGACGGATGAGATTAAGAGATATCTTGATCCTCATCGACGATCGAGATAAGTTTGACATGGATCACTCGAACTAGCTATTGGGGATTTTTCCTTTAAATAGGGTGCTAGGGGTCATTTGAGATCAGATTTGATCTGAGTCTGGTGCTAAAGAAAGCTCTCTTGTAGTCATTTTTTATGCAATAAAGAAGACTTTGGGGTTAAAAGATCTTGCTGGTGTTACTCTTCTGAAAATGCTGTAAGATTGTTCAATTTTTTCTGCATAATTTTATTTTCAGCCATTAATGATAGCTTAATGAAGATTGATCTAGGCAAAGGTATCTTGTCTAATCTTTGGGGTTTGAATGATAGTTTAGATTCTGAAATATAGTGGCAGGTATCTCCATTTGATCGGAGTTTCACTATTGTTTCCTCCTTCCATGTTAATGGTTGATTGTAAGTTGTGCAGGAAATCCTTTTTTCAGATTACCGGGCCTTAGGGGAAGTTCTCGGCTGAACCAGCCAACTCCCGGGTTGTGTTTTCTGAAAGAGCCCAGCCAGTTCTTGATCTCGGGCTTATCATTCGAAATATTTTTTATGAATTCATGCAGGGTTTTCTGAAGCGTTTTACATTAAAATTAAATTCTGATAATATTACTGTTATTATTGATAAATCTGGCTGCTTAAGAGCTTTCAGTTTGTAAATACTATAAATTTCTTGCAGGGTCTAGGGTTTTAGTTTCATTTGCTGCACATATTATTCCTGGTTTTTGTTTTCCCATTGCAGGTTGCAGGCACAGGCTTTGAGTTTTTTTTTTAGGATTTCATCAGGCAATCTCAAGTACTCTGCCATCCGGGGTTTCATTTTTGCAGGGATATTCTCCAAAAAAGATTTTTTCAAGTTTTCTGGCGAAATCCGAGGGTGTACGTTGGTCTCAGGCCCAGAAAGTCAAGAGAAAAACACATATATATATATACAAGGGAAAGGCCTGCATACTTTCCAGCCTGCAAAACCCTCTTGTCAGTCTACTGTCAACGCATCTTCTTCCTAATCCGCCCTCCTCTTCCCTATTCTTTTCTGTTGCGGTTCCATTCATTCCCGCGCTCAAATTAAAGCCTGCAAGCAAATCAAAATAATCGTGGCATCCCTATCTGCCTGCGTCTGATCCTTTTCTCATCTCCACGCAGTAAAAAATCACGTCTGCAAATCAAAATCAGCCATCTGAGCTGTGGAACCTTCATCCTACGCTGCCATTTTCTTGTTGGTTGCCCTGCGTACTCATTCAAATCTCAGTAAACTACTTCCATCGACATTCACCTGCATTGCACACAAAAACAGTTAAAAAATTTTCAATACAGCGGCAAGGTATCTGCGTTCAGGTATTAACGTGCACAGACAGGTATTTGCAGGTATCTGCGTTTAAAGTTTTCTGCGTCTCTAGGTAGAAGTCGTCTTCTTTTTTGGTGCAGCGTGATTTCAGATTTTAGTTTTGAATTTCGATTTTTTCTTTATGTGCTTAGGGCAATGTAGGTAGTTCTTTTTTTTTTATGATGAGCTTCATTTGGTTTAGATTTAGATGTTAGATTTTATATGTTTAGATTTTAGATTTTATATTAGATTTTATAAACTTTCACTTTATAATTAAATTAGAATTTGATTTTAGTTTAGATTTTGTATAGTCTTTAGGTTATTTTAAATTTAGATTTAAGTTTAGTTTAGGATTTTAGAATTGAATGGTTAGTTTTAGAATTTAGTTTTATTTTTTTTTTTTTAAATTTTGAATCTTTATAAAAAATATAAAAATCATTTTTTTTTTTTTGTTTTGTTTTGAATTAGATTTTATTTTGGATGGTAAGTTTGTTTCATTTTAAATTTAAAATTTTAAAATCATATAATATATATATATATATATATATATATATTATTAAAAATAAAAAATAAAAAATCATAAAAAATATAAAACATGAAAAGATATAAAAAGTTTCTTCTTCTTAGAGTTTGGATTTTAGATTTAGTTAGTTGTTTGATTTAAATAAAAAATAAAAATGTTTCTTTTAGTTTAGTTTCATTTAGATTTTTTGATTTAGTCTTTAATTTTCTTTGAAAAATATAAAAAATATTTTTTTTTGAAAATATTTTGCCAGTTTCAGTCTTGGCTCAGGAATTTGTTATGTTTTATCTTTTCTGCTAAGGCTAAAATTTTGACGTATGGAATTAATGTTTATCATTTTTATGGGATTTAGCATGCTTGAATGATCATTTTTGAAGATTAGCTGCATAAATGAGATATCTGGTTAGCGTTTAAAATTGGATGATTATGTATCGAAGCTTTATCTTTCGAAGTTTTAATTTGCTGGAGTATCATTTAAGCATTGTCTCCCATTTGATAAAATTTAATCATTTATCTCATAAGGCACTGGTCTATTAACTTACTAAAATCAAATAAGTGCTTGTTTTCTCTCGTGTCTCCCAACCCAACTGGTTCACAATTGGTCTTCATCATCCCTTAGGGTCTACCCCCCTTAGCCGCGGGAGACAGGCTTAAACGAAGAGATCGGGGATCAGGGTGACAGCCCCCGGTCTGAACGTTGTCGTGACAATTGTGCGACAACATTTTTTGGTGCCGTTGCCAGGGACAGAGTTTTTCTGTTCCTGGCGTTTCAACGACATTCATCTTCTCATTTCTCATCATTCTTTCATCTTTCTCATTTCTCATTTGAGCTGGCAGATTCAACATTTTTGGTTCTCATTTGGATCTTTTATCGCCTTATCTTCGTCATATCAGCACTTACTCTTCAGTTCGTTTCTTGTTTGGGTGGCGACTCCATTTCTTTTCATTTCCCAGACAAGAAGCCTCTCTCATATCTGCTTGTTGGTTGATTTTTGGATCCTAGAATTAGATTCATTGTTCAAGTGGCGACTCCACTTCTTTCATCTATTGATTTTCTTGAGCAGAGATCTCGTTCTATCATCCATTTGGTCCCTAGCTATTCATCATGGATTATTCATTTAAACCATGTCATTTTACTGATAATCTCCATGATTTTCCGAAAGAGGCCATTTCTAAATTACTTTTGTTCTCAGATGGCGATTCAGTCGCTGTTAGACAGCATTTAAACAGGTTTACTTGTGTAATGATCATATATTGTAGACTTCCTCAATATAATCATGAAGATGTCAAGATGCGTCTATTTGTCCATTCTTTAAAGGGTGATGCTTTGCACTGGTTTAATAATTGTCCTAAAGATTCTGTCACTTCTTTACAAGACATTGTCGATGCTTTTAAAGATAGATATGGTGATCCAGATAGCTCGCCTTGTGCCCCTAAAATTGTGCAACAGAATGAAAGTAATCTTGTAAAAGGTCCAGCTGTCGATGAAAGATTCCAAGACAATTCTTCATATCAGAATGTGCCATCCACCTGTACCATTGCAGATCAAATCTATGATAGTGGAAAAGCAGGGACAAATTGTAAAAACAATGTTGACAATGAAAAGGAAGATCAGAAGCAAATTATACAAGAACTAATGCGGCTGGTAAAAAATATGGAGGTCAATCAAACTAATTACGCTAATGACATGAGAACTTTATGCACCCACCTGGAAAAACTTAATAAGGAGATGGAAATTATGCAAAATCAGCATGCTAAGGAAATTGAGGCCATGAAAACTAATCATGACACAAAAATTAGTTTTATGCAAAGCAAGTTATCAGGCTTAGAGGAAAATATGACAAACATGCAAGCAAATCATAAGGAAAAGATAAAATCTATGCAGTATTGCTTAATGACCATAAAGGAAAAGAACGATAAAGTAATAAAAGATATGGAAGAAAACCATGCCAGGGAAATTAGTGCTATAAAGGTTGAACACTCTAGTCAGATGGATGCCATTAAAATACAGTTTCAGAAATTTCAACAGCAATCGGAAGATGAAAGAAACCGAGGAATGTCAATAGACCAGAAGCCTCCTTATCTGTTACAGCAAGCTCCATCTTGTTATGAGGTTCTTCATTCCATTGAAAATTGCCTGGATGAAAGGGAAATTAATAATCAGATTGATACTCACACGGTTAATCCACCAGTCATTGAAGATCAAGTTATAACTCATGGCACCTGTGAGATTGGTCCATCATCCTTGGCAGGGCAGATGCAGAATGAAGAAATACATGTCACGCATACTTCATCTGAAAGTTTTGAAGCAGAAAGTTCCATGCCATCAGTGATACGACCTGCCAGGAAGAAAAAGCGCCATAGGAAGAAAATGCGAAGAAGATTTGATGCATCAGACGGCCGCGAGCAGCTTGATTTTCGGATAGGAAAAAGTCCTACCATATGTAGAATTGGACATGGCACATCCGACAAGCAGCCGACAGATTTGCCTGAAAGTAGGAAAATGCTCAGTATACACTATATTGAACACATCTGATGCCATGGGGCGTCCCCTATATTTCTAACCTTACTCCTTGTTTTTTCAGCATTTTCATTTCTGTTTTAGGATTAGATTTACTTTCCATGTTACTAGATAGTTAATAAATGAAGAGCTTTTATCTTTCCTGTGCTTAATGTTATATGATGATTTTTGGATGGACACTACTTATTTCTGTTGTGTGTTGCGTGGATGCAGATTCTGGATTCTCACATTCCTACAGTGCAGCAACGTGTCCCCAAGTAGAGCCAGATGTTGACCACTACCGTTCAACTACCCATAGCAGTACACCCCCTTTTTTCGCAAAAGGGATAGCGGTTGATCGACATGTCCGTGCCATTCGACAGTCGTCGTCGACTTGATCATATTATGTTGTAAACCCAGTCTGCATGTGTGAATTGTAAATAATCTTAGCAGTTAGAGTCATGTATGTAAATTGCCTAGGTGGACCTAATTTCCTAGTGATAATCTACGTTCCGGAAGGTTTTTTGTCTCACCGATCTATGATCGGCAGAGTTTTCCTTCAGCCTATCCCCAAAGTCGGAATGGATTTTTTCATTAGAATCTTAGGAGAATCCTAGTGTATTAATTTGCTAGATTATAGTCGTGTCGCAGAACTTGGTGGTTTATGAGGGTCTATGTCAAATGGGTTTTCCCCCTTGAGATGTAAAGTTGCAAAAGTCATGATGTAAAGTGTCTTGAGGGTTAGAAAATGTTCTAATCCCCTCATAAAAGTCCTAAGTCCTAGGTCCTAGGTGATTTTTCCAAAGGCTAAGTTCGAGGATCCATTTAAAAAAATAAATTTAAAATTTAAAATTAAAAAAAAAATAAAATTTTAAAAAATAATAAAATAATAAAATTTATAAAAAAAATTAAAAAAAATAAATAAAAATAATAAAATAAAGTAAAAACTTAAAAAATAATAAAATAATATTTTTCAGTAAATAAATGCAGAATTTCAATTTTTTAATGCATTAAAAATTTGACGGATGAGATTAAGAGATATCTTGATCCTCGTCAATGGTCGAGATAAGTTTGACATGGATCACTCGAACTAGCTATTGGGGATTTTTCCTTTAAATAGAGTGCTAGGGGTCATTTGAGATCAGATTTGATCTGAGAGTCTGATGCTAAAGAAAGCTCTCTTGTAGTCATTTTTTGTGCAATAAAGAAGACTTTGGGGTTAAAAAATCTTGTTGGTGTTACTCTTCTGAAAATGATGTAAGATTGTTCAATTTTTTCTGCATAATTTTATTTTTAGCCATTAATGATAGCTTAATGAAGATTGATCTAGGCACAGGTATCTTGTCTGATCTTTGGGGTTTGAATGATAGTTTAGATTCTGAAATATAGTGGTAGGTATCTCCATTTGATCGGGGTTTCACTATTGTTTTCTCCTTCCATGTTAATGGTTGATTGTAAGCTGTGCAGGAAATCCTTTTTTCGGATTACCGGGCATTAGGGGAAGTTCTCGGCTGAACCAGCCAACTCCCGGGTTGTGTTTTCTGAAAGAGCCCAGCCAGTTCTTGATCCCGGGCTTATCATTCGAAATATTTTTTATGAATGCATGCAGGGTTTTCTAAAGCGTTTTACCTAAATTCTAATAATATTACTGTTATTATTGATAAATCTGGCTGCTTAAGAGCTTTCAGTTTGTAAATACTGTAAATTTCTTGCTGGGTCTAGGGTTTTAATTTCATTTGCTGCACATATTATTCCTGGTTTTTGTTTTCCCATTGCAGGTTGCAGGCACAGGCTTTGAGTTTTTTTTTTAGGATTTCATCAGGCAATCTCAAGTACTCTGCCATTCAGGGTTTCATTTTTGCAGGGATATTCTCCAAAGAAGATTTTTTCAAGTTTTCTGGCGAAATCCGAGGGTGTACGTTGGTCTCAGGCCTAGAAAGTCAAGAGAAAAACACACACACACACACACACACATATATATATATATATACAAGGGAAAACCCTGCATACTTTCCAGCCTGCAAAACCCTCTTGTCAGTCTACTGTCAACGCATCTTCTTCCTAATCCGCCCTCCTCTTCCCATTTCTTTTCTGTTGCGGTTCCATTCATTCCCACGCTCAAATTAAAGCCTGTAAGCAAATCAAAATAATCGTGGCATCCCTATCTGCCTGCGTTTGATCCTTTTCTCATCTCCACGCAGTAAAAAATCACGTCTGCAAATCAAAATCAGCCATCTGAGCTGTGGAACCTTCGTCCTACGCTGCCATTTTCTTGTTGGTTGCCCTGCGTACTCATTCAAATCTCAGTAAACTACTTCCATCGACATTCACCTGCACTGCACACAAAAACAGTTAAAAAATTTTCAATACAGCGGCCAGGTATCTGCGTTCAGGTATTAACGTGCACAGACAGGTATTTGCAGGTATCTGCGTTTAAAGTTTTCTGCGTCTCTAGGTAGAAGTCGTCCTTTTTTGGGTGCAGCGTGATTTCAGATTTTAGTTTTGAATTTCGATTTTTTCTTTATGTGCTTAGGGCAACGTAGGTAGTTATTTTTTTTTACAATCAGCTTCATTTGGTTTAGATTTAGATGTTAGATTTTATATTAGATTTTATAAACTTTCACTTTATAATTAAATTAGATTCTGATTTTAGTTTAGATTTTGTATAGTCTTTAGGTTATTTTAAATTTAGATTTAAGTTTAGTTTAGGATTTTAGAATTGAATGGTTAGTTTTAGAATTTAGTTTTATTTTTATTTTTTTAAATTTTGAATCTTTATAAAAAATATAAAAATCAATTTTATTTTTTTTTGAATTAGATTTTATTTTGGATGGTAAGTTTGTTTCATTTTAAATTTAAAATTTTAAAATCATAAAAAAATAATTATTAAAAATAAAAAAAAAAAAATCATAAAAAATATAAAACATGAAAAGATATAAAAAGTTTCTTTTTTTTAGAGTTTGGATTTTAGATTTAGTTAGTTGTTTGATTTAAATAAAAAATAAAAATGTTTCTTTTAGTTTAGTTTCATTTAGATTTTTTGATTTAGTCTTTAATTTTCTTTGAAAAATATAAAAAATATTTCTTTTTGAAAATATTTTGCCAGTTTCAGTCTTGGCTCAGGAATTTGTTATGTTTTATCTTTTCTGCTAAGGCTAAAATTTTGACGTATGGAATTAATGTTTATCATTTTTATGGGATTTAGCATGCTTGAATGATCATTTTTGAAGATTAGCTGCATAAATGAGATATCTGGTTAGCGTTTAAAATTGGATGATTATGTATCGAAGCTTTATCTTTCGAAGTTTTTATTTGCTGGAGTATCATTTAAGCATTGTCTCCCATTTGATAAAATTTAATCATTTATCTCATAAGGCACTGGTCTATTAACTTACTAAAATCAAATAAGTGCTTGTTTTCTCTTGTGTCTCCCAACCCAACTGGTCCACAATTGGTCTTCATCATCCCTTGGGGTCTACCCCCCTTACCGCGGGAGACAGGCTTAAACGAAGAGATCGGGGATCAGGGTGACAGCCCCCGGTCTGAACGTTGTCGTGACAATCTGTGCGACAACATTTTTTGGCGTCGTTGCCAGGGACAGAGTTTTTCTGTTCCTGGCGTTCCAACGACATTCATCTTCTCATTTCTCATCATTATTTCATCTTTCTCATCTCTCATTTGAGCTGGCAGATTCAACATTTTTGGTTATCATTTGGATCTTTTATCGCCTTATCTTTCGTCATATCAGCACTTACTCTTCAGTTCGTTTCTTGTTTGGGTGGCGACTCCATTTCTTTTCATTTCCCAAACAAGAAGCCTCTCTCATATCTGCTTGTTGGTTGATTTTTGGATCCTAGAATTAGATTCATTGTTCAAGTGGCGACTCCACTTCTTTCATCTATTGATTTTCTTGAGCAGAGATCTCGTTCTATCATCCATTTGGTCCCTAGCTATTCATCATGGATTATTCATTTAAACCATGTCATTTTACTGATAATCTCCATGATTTTCCAAAAGAGGCCATTTCTAAATTATTTTTGTTCTCAATTGGTGATTCAGTCGCTGTTAGACAGCATTTAAACAGGTTTACTTGTGTAATGATCATATATTGTAGACTTCCTCAATATAATCATGAAGATGTCAACATGCGTCTATTTGTCCATTCTTTAAAGGGTGATGCTTTGCACTGGTTTAATAATTGTCCTGAAGATTTTGTCACTTCTTTACAAGACATTGTCGATGCTTTTAAAGATAGATATGGTGATCCGGATAGCTCGCCTTGTGCCCCTAAAATTGTGCAACAGAATGAAAGTAATCTTGTAAAAGGTCCAGCTATCGATGAAAGATTCCAAGACAATTCTTCATATCAGAATGTGCCATCCACCTGTACCATTGTAGATCAAATCTATGATAGTGGAAAAGCAGGGACAAATTGTAAAAACAATGTTGACAATGAAAAGGAAGATCATAAGCAAATTATACAAGAACTAATGCGGCTGGTAAAAAATATGGAGGTCAATCAAACTAATTACGAAAATGACATGAGAACTTTATGCACCCACCTGGAAAAACTTAATAAGGAGATGGAAATTATGCAAAATCAGCATGCTAAGGAAATTGAGGCCATGAAAACTAATCATGACACGGAAATTAGTTTTATGCAAAGCAAGTTATCAGGCTTAGAGGAAAATATGACAAACATGCAAGCAAATCATAAGGAAGAGATAAACTCTATGCAGTATTGCTTAATGACCATAAAGGAAAAGAACGATAAAGTAATAAAAGATATGGAAGAAAACCATGCCAGGGAAATTAGTGCTATAAAGGTTGAACACTCTAGTCAGATGGATGCCATTAAAATACAGTTTCAGAAATTTCAACAACAATCGGAAGATGAAAGAAACCGAGGAATTTCAATAGACCAGAAGCCTCCTTATCTGTTACAACAAGCTCCATCTTCTTATGAGGTTCTTTGTTCCATTGAAAATTTCTTGGATGAAAGGGAAATTAATAATCAGATTGATACTCACACGGTTAATCCACCAGTCATTGAAGATCAAGTTATAACTTATGGCACCTGTGAGATTGGTACATAATCCTTTGCAGGGCAGATGCAGAATGAAGAAATACATGTCACGCATACTTCATCTGAAAGTTTTGAAGCAGAAAGTTCCATGCCATCAGTGATACGACCTGCCAGGAAGAAAAAGCGCCAGAGGAAGAAAATGAGAAGAAGATTTGATGCATCAGACGGCCGCGAGCAGCTTGATTTTCGGATAGGAAAAAGTCCTACCATATGTAGAATTGGACATGGCATATCCGACAAGCAGCCGACAGATTTGCCGAAAAGCAGGCAAATGCTCAGTATACACTATATTGAACACATCTGATGCCATGGGGCGTCCCCTGTATTTCTAACCTTACTCCTTGTTTTTTCAGCATTTTCATTTATGTTTTAGGATTAGATTTACTTTCCATGTTACTAGATAGTTAATAAATGAAGAGCTTTTATCTTTCCTGTGCTTAATGTTATATGATGATTTTTGGATGGACGCTACTTATTTCTGTTGTGTGTTGCGTGGATGCAGATTCTGGATTCTCACGTTCCTACAGTGCAGCAACGTGTCCCCAAGTAGAGCCAGATGTTGACCACTATCGGTCAACTACCCATAGCAGTACACCCCCTTTTTTCGCAAAAGGGATAGCGCTTGATCGACATGTCCGTGCCATTCGACAGTCGTCGTCGAATTGATCATATTATGTTGTAAACCCAGTCTGCATGTGTGAATTGTAAATAATCTTAGCAGATATGAGTCATGTATGTAAATTGCCTAGGTGGACCTAATTTCCTAGTGATAATCTACGTTCCGGAAGGTTTTTTGTCTCACCGATCTATGATCAGCAGAGTTTTCCTTCAGCCTAACCCCAAAGCCGGAATGGATTTTGTCATTAGAATCTTAGGAGAATCCTAGTGTGTTAATCTGCTAGATTATAGTCGTGTCGCAGAACTGGGTGGTTTATGAGGGTCTATGTCAAATGGGTTTTCTGCCTTGAGATGTAAAGTTGCAAAAGTCATGATGTAAAGTGTCTTGAGGGTTAGAAAATGTTCCAATCCCCTCATAAAAGTCCTAAGTCCTAGGTCCTAGGTGATTTTTCCAAAGGCTAAGTTCGAGGATCCATTTTAAAAAATAAATTAAAAATTAAAAAATTAAAAAAAATAATAAAATAATAAAATTTATAAAATAAATTAAAAAAATAAATAAAAAATTAAATAAAAATAATAAAATAAAGTAAAAACTTAAAAAATAATAAAATAATATTTTTGAGTAAATAAATGCAGAATTTCAATTTTTTAATGCATTAAAAATTCGACGGATGAGATTAAGAGATATCTTGATCCTCATCGACAGTCGAGATAAGTTTGACATGGATCACTCGAACTAGCTATTGGGGATTTTTCCTTTAAATAGGGTGCTAGGGGTCATTTGAGATCAGATTTGATCTGAGAGTCTGGTGCTAAAGAAAGCTCTCTTGTAGTCATTTTTTGTGCAATAAAGAAGACTCTGGAGTTAAAAAATCTTGCTGGTGTTACTCTTCTGAAAATGCTGTAAGATTGTTCAATTTTTTCTGCATAATTTTATTTTCAACCATTAATGATAGCTTAATGAAGATTGATCTAGGCACAGGTATCTTGTCTGATCTTTGGGGTTTGAATGATAGTTTAGATTCTGAAATATAGTGGCAGGTATCTCCATTTGATCGGGGTTTCACTATTGTTTTCTCGTTCCATGTTAATGGTTGATTATAAGCTGTGCAGGAAATCCTTTTTTCAGATTACCGGGGCTTAAGGGAAGTTCTCGGCTGAACCAGCCAACTCCCGGGTCGTGTTTTCTGAAAGAGCCCAGCCAGTTCTTGATCTCGGGCTTATCATTCGAAATATTTTTTATGAATGCATGCAGGGTTTTCTGAAGCGCTTTACATTAAAATTAAGTTATGATAATATTACTGTTATTATTGATAAATCTGGCTGCTTAAGAGCTTTCAGTTTGTAAATACTGTAAATTTCTTGCTGGGTCTAGGGTTTTAGTTTCATTTGCTGCACATATTATTCCTGGTTTTTGTTTTCCCATTACAGGTTGCAGGCGAAGGCTTTGAGTTTTTTTTTAGGATTTCATCAGGCAATCTCAAGTACTCTGCCATTCGGGGTTTCATTTTTGCAGGGATATTCTCCAAAAAAGATTTTTTCAAGTTTTCTGGCGAAATCCGAGGGTGTACGTTGGTCTCAGGCCCAGAAAGTCAAGAGAAAAACGCATATATATATACAAGGGAAAAGCCCGCATACTTTCCAGCCTGCAAAACCCTCTTGTCAGTCTACTGTCAACGCATCTTCTTCCTAATCCGCCCTCCTCTTCCCATTTCTTTTCTATTGCGGTTCCATTCATTCCCGTGCTCAAATTAAAGCCTGCAAGCAAATCAAAATAATCGTGGCATCCCTATATGCCTGCATCTGATCCTTTTCTCATCTCCACGTAGTAAAAAATCACGTCTGCAAATCAAAATCAGCCATCTGAGCTATGGAACCTTCGTCCTACGCTGCCATTTTCTTGTTGGTTGCCCTGCGTACTCATTCAAATCTCAGTAAACTACTTCCATCGACATTCACCTGCACTGCACACAAAAACAGTTAAAATTTTTTCAATACAGCAACCAGGTATCTGCGTTCAGGTATTAACGTGCACAGACAGGTATTTGCAAGTATCTACGTTCAGTGTTCTGCGTCTCTTGGTAGAAGTCGTCTTTTTTTTGGGTGCAGCGTGATTTCAGATTTAAGCTTTGAATTTCGATTTTTTCTTTATGTGCTTAGGGCAACGTAGGTAGTTCTTTTTTTTTTACGATGAGCTTCATTTGGTTTAGATTTAGATGTTAGATTTTATATGTTTAGATGTTAGATTTTATATTAGATTTTATAAACTTTCACTTTATAATTAAATTAGATTTTGATTTTAGTTTAGATTTTGTATAGTCTTTAGGTTATTTTAAATTTAGATTTAAGTTTAGTTTAGGATTTTAGAATTGAATGGTTAGTTTTAGAATTTAGTTTTATTTTTATTTTTTTAAATTTTGAATCTTTATAGAAAATATAAAAATCAATTGTTATTTTTTTTTGAATTAGATTTTATTTTGGATGGTAAGTTTGTTTCATTTTAAATTTAAAATTTTAAAATCATAAAAAAATATTAAAAATAAAAAAAATCATAAAAAATATAAAACATGAAAAGATATAAAAAGTTTCTTTTTTTAGAGTTTGGATTTTAGATTTAGTTAGTTGTTTGATTTAAATAAAAAATAAAAATAAAAAATAAAAATGTTTCTTTTAGTTTAGTTTCATTTAGATTTTTTGATTTAGTCTTTAATTTTCTTTGAAAAATATAAAAAATATTTTTTTTTGAAAATATTTTCCCAGTTTCAGTCTTGGCTTAGGAATCTGTTATGTTTTATCTTTTCTGCTAAAGCTAAAATTTTGACGTATGGAATTAATGTTTATCATTTTTATGGGATTTAGCATGCTTGAATGATCATTTTTGAAGATTAGCTGCATAAATGAGATATCTGGTTAGCGTTTAAAAATGGATGATTATGTATCGAAGCTTTATCTTTCGAAGTTTTAATTTGTTGGAGTATCATTTAAGCATTGTCTCGCATTTGATAAAATTTAATCATCTATCTCATAAGGCACTGGTCTATTAACTTACTAAAATCAAATAAGTGCTTGTTTTCTCTCGTGTCTCCCAACCCAACTGGTCCACAGTTGGTCTTCATCATCCCTTAGGGTCTACCCCCCTTAGCCGCGGGAGACAGGCTTAAACGGAGAGATCGGGGATCAGGGTGACAGCCCCCGGTCTGAGCGTTGTCGTGACAATCTGTGCGACAACGGAGTGAAGGGTACATAATTGCTAAGGTCATGACAAAGGAGTTCAACAATCAATAACACCAACACTGGGGTACATATAGGTCTTGCTGCTCTTGATTAAATGCCAATCACATGCCCTCATACATGATATAATCCAATGAAACACCACAATCCCATTGATCCTGAAAACTGCTAAGTCTGTTGAATTTTGAATGAGATATGAAATTCTATTTTCTCCATATGAAGTCTGATGAGGTTGGAACCACTCTCAAACATCCTGAGTCATTTCATGGTAATGTTAAAAATTTAAGTAAAAGGATGGAAATGAAAGATAAAGGAGAATGTCACTTTTACTTTAAGAATTTAACATTACCATTAGGGAGCATCTAGGAAGCGTCTAGGGAGCATCAAGGGGTACCTTGGGAGACTTCGAAAAGTGTAGTTCCTCATAGAATAGTTTGAAATTTTCAAAAACAAAAAAAAGCCCCGCAGAACCATCCACCTTCTCTCGGATCCGCTCGCAATCCATGATGGATACACGCCCGAACCTCCACAGACCCGCACCACACCCTATCCTTTCCGAATCCACAGATCGGGAAATAGGAACCGCGGATCGGGCCCCCACAAATCCAAATTTGCAGGAATCACCAAAAAAAGGAGGAACCGTGGATCCGATTTTCTGATCCGTGGATCTGGGCGAGGGATCACATGGCTGGCTCAGGAAGCGGGGAAATGGCACAATGAGCTAGTTGCTAGCTGTCGGCTGAAGACCATCTTGGAGAAAAAAAAAACTCCTAGTGATATCACCCACAAATTGGTGGGTAACAGGCACCATTAGAGACCAATTGTTTTGTAATGCATTGAAGCAGGATAAGGCAGACTGACATAAGAAATATGCATTAAGAAAATTGTATAGCCTTAATGGCTTGTATTGGATCAGTCTGCAGATTTTTTTTATGCAGTATACCCCTGATAGGAGTGAATACATTTGTTCGAAAGCTCCATTGTGAATGATAAGTAGCATATATTACCCTCCAACTAACATATAGATGATGATGCAAATATTGAAAAGCAAATGAACCAAAAAGCATCAGCACATTTAGATTTAACCTGAAATGGAGGCCAAAAGCATGAAGACACAATTGTTGCATCGATTATATCCAGTGACAACATACTTTCTTCTAGCTTGTCACCCTGATCTGTTAAACCGGAGATGTTTGCTTCATCAGCTACTTGTACAAGCATCAAGTGTTGATCAATTGCATTACATGTATACAAAAATGATTCAAGTTATAAGGATTGTTGTAAATTAGTTTCAAATTTTCTAGGTGGTGCCAAAAGAATACCGTCATGTTGACTTTGCTGTTTTAGAGTCGTTTTGACATTTGCATTACTCCTCTTGGAGGTAATAAAATCATTAATCATTATTTCACATCTTTGCATGCTACCATCTCCAAAGAATATCTAAAGAAATTTCGAAAAAGTAATAATCCACAGTTAGTTTTTAATTATTAGTACACAATTCCTTTCAAAAATAGGAATTCCGATCAGAACAGCCTAGTGCCTATTAGAAACAAACTCAATGTTACCTTAAAAAACTCCAAAATACGAGTTTCATGCTCAATGTTATAATCTGATTTGTTAAGCAATTTTTCTGCCAGCATAACGCAATATTCATTTATAAGCTGCTCTTTGGACCCAAATAATCCAACCAACATACCAAGAATATCAATTGACCTCCTGTTCCTGCTACCCATGGATGGATCTGCCTCCACAGGGTCAGGCTCCCAACTGTTATTGTCAACCAATATTAACACACAATATAAGCTTTTGACACAAAAACTCTACTTGACACTTCAATCTTGACTGAAATTTGAGGAAGTGCATACCGTTCAGATGCAGCCCAAGAATTCTCATCTTGAGCATTGAAACCATCATCATTATCACCATTTTCACGACTACTTGCATCTCTGCTCAGCTCTTCAAGTAGACTAATTCCTTCGGTTACATCTGTGCCATTCCCACATCCTGAGCTATCAGTAAGCATCGCCACAATACATTTACTAGCATCTTTTCTGCCTCTCAAATATTCCCCAATTGGTTGTCCTACTGCTTCAAGGAATACACCAGTCGGATCCAGAGTTTGAAGTGCTTTAATTGTTGATACATACTGCACTAATATATCATTCGTAGAGGCACCAGCAATAAGAAGGCGATGACGTAAAGCAGAAAGAAATGAATCAACCAGTTTCGCATGTTGGCCAGTGTTGTCCAAGCACTGTTTTAAATCCTTTATGGCGTCTTTGCTGCATTTGCTTAAAAGCAAACAGTATCAAACTAAATCACTATTCCAACAAAGGAAAAGGATCTTTAACTACATGGTAACCATTTTCCTTTCATTTCACAATAAGAAACTTGATAATGCTATTTGCATAAGAAGAAAAGGAAAACAAGATCAAAATAGAGAGTCCAACGTGGAATTACATCATCAGAATATTGAGATAGAACGAACATCAATATTTGTGGATGTGACATGCTGAGTTTAAAATGCTTTTGTATTCTATTTTTGAGGATCCTGATTAAGTAATATCACTTGTATCAAGTCATCTTCCATCAATACTCACTCAGAATACTGCAATAATGTCCATTTGCTTTAAGAAATTAAAAAATAAGTTTTTCTTCATGCTATGAAACTACAAGCCATACAAGGCTAAAACAAACCTTTGGGGTATTATTAACAATTGTTACATCTTTTAATGGATCCCACGCAGAATGCTACAATTATTTTCATCTGGATCTACAGTCTCTGCACTCCAACTCACTGTATTCTATCACAGATATATCTTTCTTACATCAACTAGAGAGAGACAATCTTTTGTTCACTTGCTTTCATTATACAATTCCATTCTAATTTTCATATTATTTTGTCACTTCTCCAGAGAAGCCATCATGCAACAGTATTCACTTTTTGTCGGTTGTGTCAAATTGTGCTTGCAGCTTCCAGGTAATTCTTTTACAATAATATGTAACCTGAATATAATGATATGAAATCTCAGCAAATATTGGTTGTCAATGAA
Organism: Pinus tabuliformis; assembly: GCA_031772625.1. Taxonomy (NCBI): domain Eukaryota; kingdom Viridiplantae; phylum Streptophyta; class Pinopsida; order Pinales; family Pinaceae; genus Pinus; species Pinus tabuliformis. The sequence goes on from CM062805.1 coordinate 233,620,644, forward strand.
AATTGGAACTGCTTCAATACTATACTAGGATCATGAGCGTCCCTTACAAATTGTTATGCAGAATTTTTTGTCCTTATCAGAACAAATTATCCATGTGGTAGATTTAGCTTCATGCCCTATTTCAATGCAATGATGTCTTATGCAAAATATGCATAAAAAATAGCATTAATATCTGCCTAAATTGTTCATAAATACTGCTGCCAACCAACACTCAATTCTCATGGAAAATTGGATAAAAAGGTATCTTACTCTGTTCACACAAATTCAAATTGCAAATCAATGTTGCAAGCCACAAAATGACTCAGCAAAACTCCATATATATTGAGGTAAATTTCAAAAGGTTTAGGCAAGTTTCAACATGTTTTGACTGCTCAACAATGACAAACTTCATAAAATTGGAGGGCTTTACAGTTAAGTTTAAACACATTCAACACTGTTTTAACCATGATATTTCACTAGTCTATTTTTACCATATAATAAATAATCAGGTAAAGTTTTCAGAAGCCAAACATAGATTTAAAGTGCTAAAGATCTCAAGTATTTTAGCAGATTTGAGTATTAAGTTATTAACAGACTTTGCAAACCGGGACAATTATAATTAGTGAAGCAACCTGTATCCTTATTTGTCAAGTTAACAAAATGTACAATAATGTTGCCAATGATAAAATAAACAAGGTTGATATCCAGTGTCAGAAGGAAACCGAAGAACAAAGCTTTTAACCTGAACACTTCACTACAGTTTATCTGCCTAGATGCACAATTTTTCACTTCCCAACACCAGAAAAGGGGGGCCAAGTACTTTGTCATTTCTACATCTCATTAAATTCAGGTCCTGATCCCACACAAGCTCTTGTGAATTAATTCATGCATAAAGGATCAACTTTTAGGCTTGGCCAATATCCATGCCTCTCAAAATGGCATTGACACAGTTTCTTTTTGCGTATTTACTTTTAGACCTTCCAGAAGCATGGCAGCTGTTTTTCACAGATTAAACAAGGTGGAAAAATAAGAAGACAACAAGGGAATTCCACCTATGAGAGTGTGGAAGAGAAAATGTGGCATGGATACACATAAAGTCCACATTCCAGCTCTATCACCCAAATACCTGAGGACGAGAGGGGTCCCATGACCTCTGGTTTACTTGGTTAAAGTTCAAAAGAAAGACAGGGAATTCACAACAAATTGGATTGAACAATTTTAGCAAACCAAAACTTCATTGCATTTGACTATTTGAGCTCTTGGTCATTACAAGTGGTTGAGGAAGTAGCCTTGTTTCATCAATGGTCAATCTTTGTAATTGTTTGTAAGGCAAAATTGTCATTTCTAGACAAATGGTAGTGAACCTTAAAAAGATTAAGGTTTTGGTGATGACATCAACAAACACTCTATTATACTTCCACTTTTTCAAAAAAGGCAAGGTGGAGATCACTATAATGTAAACCTACTTGGGGGTCCTGTTACTGCACCAGTTAGGACCTACTAGACTAGCACACACACTAGACAAGGGCCCACTGTCGCCACAACCCAAGTCCCCATTCTTTAAGCCCAACTCCTACCAAAAAGACTATGGGAGTGGAGAAAATCTCTAACTCCACTTGGTGTGGCCTTGGGCGCAAGCTATGACTTGGGGCAGTCACCTAATTCCCAACTCCTCCGTATAGGCTCTCACCTAGATGAAGCCAAGGGGGGTAGACCCTAAAGGAAATCTAAGCCATGGTTAGTGATACTAAATAAGTTCTAGGAGAAGAAATATTATTTAATCAAGAGACATCAACCATCAAATTAAACATGCGAGTACTTTAACAAGTAAATGATATGACCATGAGCATGTAAAGCACAATAGATAAACAATGATATCAACAAGATAAATCCTTTGCAAGAATTGAAGTAATAAGACTAGTGCCAAAAGAAGATGAATGCTCAAGGAAGGAAATAATTGCTTGTAAAGTAAAAGCAAGTAAATGAAAGATAGCAAGTAAAGACACAATTGGCACTTGAAATGTAATGATTGTTCACATGAGATGATAACTTGAAGGAAAGTTGCACCATTGAAAGATATTTCAAGATAATTAAACAAGCTCCAAGTACTTCAAGATAAGCAAAGTGAACTTTAAATGAGAATATATCCAAGTCCAAGAAATGTAAATACTTGTAAAGTTAAACCCACAATACTTGCAAAAGATGACATGCTACTTGAAAAGTAAATAATATTTGCAAATAGAACTTATTAAACTCAAGATAGCATAAGCATGAGAATTGTATTGCAAGTAAAGTAAAGTGTGATGTAGAGTGCTCTTGGTTTATTTTATTAGACCTACTCAAGCCTATTATAAGGTGAGAACTTCCTCCTTCAACTTTTACCCTTGTAAGGGTAGGGCTAGTAGCAAGGGGCCTCAAGTGGAAAAGCTTAGCTCCATTAACAAAGATCCACCTAGTCACTTAAGTCTACCCACGTGCTACCGTTCTGACACAGGACTCAACCATACCCTAACTACATGGTCATGTGTTTACCTTTCTCACAAACTTGGGAAAAGAGTATTAAGGAAGGGGTCCTAGTCTCTACACAACCAACTTATGTTGGAGGTAAATTTTAGTGAAAATGACAATTGCAACTTGTAAACAATATTCAAAGTAAGTGACAAACTGCAAAATGCTCAACTTGGTCAAAGTAAAGTTGTGAATGAAATGCGAATTTGAGAAAATAAACTAAGTTAAATGACACAAATTGTGAATAAGCAAATCTAAACCAAGTAAAAGGAAATTAGATTGTTGCTACAAGTACACTAGACTAACCAATTAGATATCACTTGCATGAAATGAAATCCAAATGTGAGAGCATACACAAGAGAATGATTAAGTGATAGCTAAATGCTAAATGGAATGAAGCAAATAATGAACAATTAGTTCAATACTAGAGAATTAAATTGCGTGAAATTAGAAATTGCATGGAACTAAAATAACAAATAGATGATACTTGTGTGAAAATGAACTAAACTAAATCGTAAGAGAATATTAGCATGGAAATAGAACCAATTAGAAAATAGAGATAGCCAAGTGAAATGGAAATAGATAACTCAGCATGAAATCAAATGGCATATGAAAAAATTAAGTTAGCATGAAAATGAGAATGTGAGAAATTAACAAACTAGAACTAACTCGAAGAGAGAAATAGAGATCACATCTAACACCACTGTTAAAATTGGCAACCAGGGCAAAACTTCATGTGGGTCATCTTATTCATGGCTGATAATATTTTTATTAGATTCCTCTTGTCGAGAGGTGTAGGATTGATATAAAGATCATCAGATTCCGATAAGTATTCATGGAGATATGAATTTATTTTGATTATGAAATTATTATCAAGCCGACCTACAACTCATGTAGGCTCAGAAGCCCAACAGTCGCATCTATTCACCCACCAACGTTGTGTATAAATATAAGAGGACTTTTCCTCATTTGGACTCACTCATCTCATCACATCTCTCTCTCTCTCTACTGCACAGAAATGAGTCTCTTCTCTACTGCGCTAAAATGGGTCTCTCTCTCACACATGTGAAGCCAGAAACTGCTAAAACTGAAGCTGCAACTGCAGAAGTAAAGATTGACTTGCGTGGCCTAGAAGATCTCCTCATCTGAACTGCGTTGTAGGTTCATCTGAACCTCCTCTAAAAGCCGCAACTTTTGGTGGTGGAATGAAGTCAATCCGATGAACGGTTTGCAAGATATCGACTGCCCTAGTTTGAAGCTGGAAACTGCTGAAACTAAAGCTGCAACTGCAGAAGTAAAGATTGACTTGCGTGGCCTAGAAGATCTCCTCATCTGAACTGCGCTGTAGGTTCATCTGAACCTCCTCTGGAAGCCGAAACTTTTGGTGGTGGAATGAAGTCAATCCGACGGTCGGTTTGTGAGATATGGTCTGCCCTAGTTTGATAATGAAGCCGCTAATGTTGATGCTGCTGATCTAGGGTTTGCTACTGCTGATATGAATCAGATTTATTGTACTATTTCTCTCTGCTGAATTATTGAAGATAAAGAAGATTTGATCAAAGGGTTTCCCCACACATTGTGGGGTTTGTCCCTGGCTAGCCGCCACATCTTGTGTCTCTTGTCTTGGCTTGTTTTCTGTCGATCGTTTAATGTTCTATCTGCACTTTACTTTATGTACATGTGATTGCTAATCGGTGGAATATAATAAGAAAAGAAGTAAATTGTTATAAGTATAGAACATACCATAACTTAACATGGTATCAGAGCTGAGGTGAAGACAAAGCCCCAGCAAGAGCAAGAGCAATTATCGAAGAGAATATTGGCAAGGCTATCCTAAAAGAACTATGGGGTCCTCAACACTCTTTCCTGCTGAAGACAAGCTCCGTGAGACTATCACGGATGGAAGATGTCTATCGATCTAACCCTTGAGAATCAAGGAGTGTTGGATCATGTGAGAGGCAATATTGTTGAGCCTCCAAATGCATCCGCTGCTGCCTGGAACAAATGAAAAAATGGAGAAGTCAAAACAATAGAAGATCATCCGAGACTCTATCGACAAGCACTTGGTGGCCTACATCTCTGAACTGGACACCTCCAAGGAAATCTACGATAGACTGGTGAGTTTATTTAAAGTTAATGATGCAAATCAAGTTTTGTTTCTTAGAAATAAGCTAAGGGAAATCAAGAAGGGTAAAGATGAAAGTATGCAAGCATACTTCTTAAGAATCACCGAGATCAAGAACGATCTCCTATCTATTGGGGAAACTATTACTGACAGAGAGATGGCACTCACAACTCTCGGAGGATTACCATCTGAATGGTATGTGTTGAGGACTACTCTTTTGAACAATAATGTAATTCCTAGTTTCGAGGAATTAATGGCTAGATGCAATCAAGAAGAAACAAGGGTAGAAGAGCAAGAAATGCCGTTGCCTAAAGGTCCTCCTGCTGCTTTTTCTTCTCATGCTAAGAAAAGAAATAATTCTGGTTCTAAACGGAAAAGAAAGGCTGGATTTAAGGGTGGAAGAAAATGACGATGTTACATTTGCGATAAAGCAAGTCACTATGTATGAGATCATGAGCATCATGATGAATGAGATCATGGACATAAAGGGCAACATGAGATCATGGACATATAGGATAGCATGATGATGATGCACACTAGTTTGAGCAGCATTATGATGGATAAAATCATGGACATGGGCAGCATGATGATAATCATGATTAGAGAAGCATGGTACAGTATGCAGTGGTGCAACTCGAAATCCCTCTGATGGCAATCAAAGGAATGGCAAATTCAACAGCAAAGGTAAGAGGAGAGATGGGAATCAAGGAAGAGGACAAGCATTCAAGAAGGCTAGAAATTCTAGGATGTATTAAATGCACCTGACCTCAAAAGGAACCTAGTGTCCATCTTGGCAATGGAAGACAGAGGCTACAAGGTAACCTTCAGCAATGGCAAGGTATGTATATGGAAAAATAATGTTAAAGATGCCTCTACTCTTGGGTTTACTGTTGATTCATTATATCAGGTTGATGGAAGTCTGCTAGGTGTCATGTCTTGTGACACAACTCTTTAGTCCGAACTTTGGCATCGGAGGTTTGCCCACCTTCATTACAAAGCTCTACCCGATGTAAGACAGATGGTAACAGGGATGCCCGAATTCCAAGTAGAGAAAGAAGGTGTATGTCCAGGATGTGCCAAAGGAAAGCTCAAAAGGGGACCATTCCCCTCAAGCAAAAGCAAGACGTCCGATATATTACAATTGGTTTACTCAAGCATACCTGAGGTTGGCATTAAGAGGGAGACTACTACACCACATACTCCTGAGCAGAATGGTGTGGTGGGAAGGAAGAACCACACGATGATGGAAGCTGTCCGGGCCATGCTACATGATCAAAGACTTCCAAAGTTTCTATGGGCTGAAACTACAATCACCGCCGTATATGTACAAAATCGATGCCCTCATCAAGCATTGGGTTCCTAAACTCCTGAAGAAATGTTCACCACCGGTCAAAGGGAAGTCGTGATTAGTCATGATGTCACCTTTGACAAAGATATGGCTCTCAGCAAGGTCGACAATCTGCTGACTTTGAGTAGCTCTCAAGAAGCCGACACCAGGGAACCGAAAGAAAAGGATGATGAATCAATGCCTGATGTAGAAGAACCCATGGATCCGATTGATCCTCATCCACATGAGCGCCTTCATGGCTTAGGGGGATACTTGATGATGCTGAAGGACATGCTGCACCCTGAGGAACCTTCCATCAAAGTAAGAAACTTAACAGGTATCAGGGATACCTGACCATCATGAGCACGATCATACAAAATGAACCTTCATCATTCTCAGATGTCATCAAGCATTAACTATGGAAGGATGCTATGACCATAGAATATGAGTCTATTATGGAGAATGATGTCTGGGAAGTAGTTCCCAGACCCTGGACAAGACAATTGTTACTTCAAAATGGCTTTACAAGATAAAGCATGCAGCAAATGGAAGTATGGAAAAGTATAAGGTTTATTTTGTTGCTCATGGTTTATCCCAAAAGGGAGGTATAGACTATGATATTTGCACCTGTTGCCAGATATACGACCATCTGCTTGATCATAGCCCTTGTGGCTTCACAAGGATGGAACCTACATCAGATGGATGTTAAGACCGCGTTCTTGCATGGTTCTATCAAAGAAGAGGTCTATGTGGAGCAACCTAAAGAATTTGAGATTTATGACTGAAAATCTCATGTATGCAGGTTGAAGAAGGCTCTCTATGGGCTGAAGCAAGCACCCCGAGCATGGTATGAGAGGATCAATAGCTACTTGATGAAGCTGGGATTCACTAGGAGTGAAGCTGATCCTAACCTTTACTTTAAGGTTGAAGATGACAAGCCTCTCATACTGGTGTTGTATGTGGATGACCTCTTTCTAACAGGTGCAAACCCTCTCATTCACAAATGTAAGAGGGAGATGGCTTCTGAATTTGAAATGAAGGACCGAGGACTTGAAGTGTGGCAGAAGCCAAGGGAAATTTTCCTATCTCAAGGAAAATATGTGGTAAATATATTGGAAATATTCGGTATGATGGACTGCAAGCCTGTGACTACCTCGAGGATCTTAACTTTTAGAAGTTATATGGTGGTGATGTCGGAACAGACTTGGGAAATGCCTCTGAGTTTCAAAAACTCATTCGCATTGATGTTCTTGGTGAACCTCTGTCCGAACATATGTTTTGCAGTTAGCATTGTGAGCTCATATTTGGTTGAGCCTCACTGGATTGATGCTAGGAATCTTCTGACATGTCTTCAGGACACAATCTCTTATGGATTAAGATACACTGCCAGAGATGTGAGACTACTTGGATATACTGATGTTGATTGGGCAGGCAGTGTGGTGGACCGTAAGAGCACTTCCGGGTACTGTTTCACCTTGGGATCTGCTTCGATATCCTTGATGAGCAGGAAGTAGAAGTCGGTGGCTTTGAGCACCGCCGAAGCAGGATATATTGTTGCTAGCATAACCTCGTGTGAGGCAGTCTGGTTGTGAAAGCTCTTCAGTGAGCTGTTTGGATTTACATTGGATACCACTGTGATTCTTTGTAACAACCAGAGGTGGGATTCAATTATTGAGGAATCCCATATTCGTCAATTGCTCCAGCAGATAGACATCATCTGGGATATGGTAAGTCGATGAGCAAGGAAGCTCCATCACATTAAGATGATGTATAGGTTGATACACCTTGTCAAAGCCCCAAGGAAAGATCTAATCTGTGATTTTCCCAAACGACTTGGAGTCGGCAAGAAACCCTTGTACAAGGGTCCTGCATGTTGCATACATTGAGCTCTGGGAGCTCTGAGGGCTTGCAGTTCCTACTGGAGCAACATATGACCACAGGGTGACTCACCCTCCCCTGGTGGTGCACACTGAAACAAGATGATTCGCTCTCTTGTGGGACAAGATGATTCGCTCTCTTGTGGAATAGGATGATTCGCTCTCCTGTGTAGCAGGATGATTAGTTCTCCTGTGAGGCCTGGATTGATGTGTTCTCCATGGCAGCTTGGATTGATGTGTTCTCCAAGGCGATTGTAGAAGGATTGATGTGTTCTCCTGTGAGGACAGGATTGATTGGTTCTCCTGTCGAGGCATCCTACCCATGCAGTCTGGGACTCATGGGAAGTACCTCTCATCTGATCAATGAGCAGGGAAATGAAGTTAGGGACCATAGTAGTACCGATGGACGCATCGTTGTATCTAACGTACTCCCTACGCTAGGATGACCTCCATTGATCTGGGATCAATGATACTGGTCTGGGGCCAGTGGTAGGGGTTGTACCATACTATGACGCTGACTTCGGGTCGGTCGAGACTGGTCTGGGACCAGTGGTACATAATCTGAGACTGACTTCGTGTCAATGCAGTACTGGTCTGGGACCAGTGAGAGTGGTACATACTATGACACTGACTTCAGGTCGGTTGAGACTGGTCTAGACCAGTGGTACACTCTCTGAGACTGCGATACTGGTCTGGGACCAGTGGTAGGAGTTGTACCATACTATGACGCTGACTTCGGGTCGGTTGAGACTGGTCTGGGACCAGTGGTACATACTCCGAGACTGACTTCATGTCAGTGCAGTACTGGTCTGGGACCAGTGAGAGTGGTACATACTATGACGTTGACTTCGGGTCGGTTGAGACTGGTCTGGGACCAGTGGTACACTCTCTGAGACTGTGATACTGGTCTGGGACCAGTGGTAGGAGTGGTACTTACTATGAAGCTGACTTCGGGTCGGCTGAGACTGGTCTGGGACCAGTGGTACGCACTCTGAGACTGACTTTGAGTCAGTGGAGGATGATACTGGTCTAGGACCAGTGGAGTTGTACTCACTATGACGCTGACTTCGGGTTGGTTGAGACTAGTCTGGGACCAGTGGTACATACTCTGAGACTGACTTTGAGTCAGTATGATACATCCTCGATCATTTCTTCTTCTTCATAATTCGGACAAAAGCATAGCAGAACAGAACAATGCAAGAGCAGAGCAGAACAGAGAAAAACAGTACAGATCAGTGCAAGGCAAAACAAGACAAAGCAGAACAAGCAGAATAGAGCAGAGTAGGGCAAGGGTCAGGCTGTATAGGGCAGTGCATTTGATGGATGAATAGTAACGACCGATAGACAGCTTGCAGATGAAGTTCTCCATGGTTGAGAGGGAGTGTTAAAATTGACAACCAGGGCAAAACTTCATGTGGGTCATCTTATTCAGGGCTGATAATATTTTTATTAGATTCCTCTCGTCGAGAGGTGTAGGATTGATATAAAGATCATCCGATTCCAATAAGCATTCATGGAGATATGAATTTATTTTGATTATGGAATTATTATCAAGCTGACCTACAACTCATGTAGACTCAGAAGCCCAACAGTCGCATCTATTCACCCACCAACGTTGTGTATAAATATAAGAGGACTTTTCCTCATTTGGACTCACTCATCTCATCACATCTCTCTCTCTCTACTGCGCAGAAATGAGTCTCTTCTCTACTGCGCTGAAATGGGTCTCTCTCTCACACATGTGAAGCCGGAAACTGCTGAAACTGAAGCTGCAACTGCAGAAGTAAAGATTGACTTGCGTGGCCTAGAATATCTCCTCATCTGAACTGCGCTGTAGGTTTATCTGAACCTCCTCTAAAAGCCGCAACTTTTGGTGGTGGAATGAAGTCAATCCGACGAACGGTTTGCAAGATATCGACTGCCCTAGTTTGAAGTCGGAAACTACTGAAACTGAAGCTGCAACTGCAGAAGTAAAGATTGACTTGCATGGCCTAGAAGATCTCCTCATCTGAACTGCGTTGTAGGTTCATCTGAACCTCCTCTGGAAGCCGAAACTTTTGGTGGTGGAATGAAGTCAATCCGACGGTCGGTTTGTGAGATATGGTCTGCCCTAGTTTGATAATGAAGCCGCTGACACTGATGCTACTGATCTAGGGTTTGCTACTGCTGATATGAATCAGATTTATTGTACTATTTCTCTCTGTTGAATTATTGAAGATAAAAGAAGATTTGATCAAAGGGTTTCCCCACACATGGTGGGGTTTGTCCCTGGCTAGCCGCCACATCTTGTGTCTCTTGTCTTGGCTTGTTTTCTGTCGATCGTTTAATGTTCTATCTGCACTTTACTTTATGTACATGTGATTGCTAATCGGTGGAATATAATAAGAAAAGAAGTAAATTGTTATAAGCATAGAACATACCATAACTTAACAACCACACAAAGAGGGACCTTCTCTAAAAAGAGAGGAGACGGATTCCAAGGGGATGGTTCCCCAACCTCCCAAACAAAAATTAGCTCTTTAATATTAGAGATGAAAATCACCCACTTATAAAGACGAGGGCTTGGCTTTTGGGAAGAGTTTACAATATGAATTTTGGAAACCAAAATCAGTCTTTCCAAAAAAAAAAATTATAAATGAGTGATTACTAATCTACTTGACAAATAGTTACAAAAGAAAGGCTTGAAAGTCTTGATGTGAATAATGAAAGTGAAATGGTTGCAATCCCTCAATCATATGAGGCTCTTGGAAGAAGAACAAGAGTGAATTGGAAGGAAAATGTATTAATCTTGAAGTTCAAAATGGAAAGGGATCCAAGGCATGCGCTTAGGCTCCCTTTCTCAAACTTGAACTTGCCTCCAAGAGCACCTATATGACAGTAAGTAAAAAAGTTAGCATGCAAGAGAAAGAATGCTAAAATATACAAGAGGAATCAAGTGCATGAGATAAGAATAATTTATGACTTAAATACCAATAAAAATCTACTTATTATACAATGAAATTCATCACTAGAATAACTCATATGAGCTGCTCTAAGGAGTGAAAGTTGGGGATTACACCCAACACTTAGCCTTCAATGCTAGAATAAAACAGTGTTTGCACAAATTGGAAAGGAAAGTATTTTGTTTTTTAGAGATGGAAGAGAAGCATAGGGTTCATGAAACCCCCTTATCAAATATCCAATGACATCCTTGGGTGTTCCTTGCTTGAATAGCTTGTGAGATCCTTGAGATTTATGGAGTTGAATGGTCCAACCGAAGACTTCCCCTATCTCCAAAGGGATTTGGTAACCTGCCTTTAGTTGAAAAATCCAGGGCATCAAGATTAGATGATTTCTCTATTAATGATAACTGCTTGTGAGTGCCTTTTACTTCAATAGATTATGGTATTCTTTTAGTTAGATTATTATAGTCATCAAACAACTACCAAGACGTAAACAATAAAGAGACAAGAGACACACAATGGAGGCTATCAGCCAGGGCCAAAGCCTCTCCCACTTGAGAGGAAAACCCAAACGAATTCTTCTTCTTATAGAGACTTCAATTGACGAACACCAAGACCAAGACCCTTGACCTATTTGCCACTCCAAGACCAAGACACAAAGCTTCCTTGATGAGATCCTTCTTGCTTTAGTCAACAATAGTCAAACCTCTACTCCTTCCTCCTTCTCGACTACTCTTCAGAATTCAACTTCCTTTTGCTTCAAACCTGTACCCGATTTCGGCCTCCTTGGAAACCTTAGTTGCAGGACATATGAGAGATATATGGTAATTCAACACCTTAATCTCCTTCGCTTGAACTGAATGGCTTCCTTCTCCAACTCAACTTGATGAATTGACTTAAATACTTCTTGATTCGGCTTCTAGCATAGCAAGGAATACTTCGGCACTTTTCTACAGCATTGACACTCCTTTCTTCGCACGTGTGAGTGGAGATCAACCCTAAAACAGTCCCAAACAATCTTGCTCTTCCTTCCTTCCTTTCGCTGGCTATAAGACTCCTTTCTAAGTGTTTCTTGCACTCCTAATTTCATACTTGCTTGACCAAAAATCTTTGTCTCAAATGAAAAGTGGTTGGCTCATCAAATAAGCCGACTTGATAAGGATCTAGGCCGACATGTCCTTTGGAGAGGTTTCATTGTCCTTTCTTGAAGCCGAGTTGTAAGAGGTGATTGAGCTTGGTCTTGGAGGGCCTTTTTGTTCTTTTAATGACTCACACAAATAAGTAACATGCCCAAGAAGGGTCCTTCATACATGACATTGACTCAATTTGACTTTATGATCAATCCTAAGGGCTCACAATGGGAGCCTTACCTAAAAATAAAATTCCTTGCTCATGAAACCCATGAGACAAGCATTACAATAATAATTTTATTTTTCTTCTTTGCATCAATTACATAAAATCACAATTACACATGTCATTATGAAGACCGAACCTAGTTACATTTTTCAACACTCCCTCTTAACTAGGGAGGTATTCATAATGGTACTTGGTCATTCTCAATCTGAAGAATTCTCATAAGAAGAGTCGGATTGGTAACCCATCTATATGGCATCATATCAACCAACATTGTCACATAGAAAGGTCTTGACTAACAACACTATCTCTCCACAAGATCTGAGCTCAATGCTGGCGAGACCAATGATCTATAGACACCCTCATCATTTTCTCTTTCAAAACATACCCCACCCATGTTTTGAGGGTGTGTTCCACCAGGTATATTCTTATCTTGGATTCCCAATCCTCAAAGAGTATTGGTCCTCTACGACTACTCTTATCTTGGATGCCCTAACTCATCCTTAAAAAGCATCGAATGCCAGATGTTTACCCAATCCTCCATTCTGTCTTCCCAAGTGAAGACAAGAATGATGCGTCTATCTCTCCCTCTTAATTAGGGAGGACATACCTATTCCAATGAAGGAATGTACTCATTCCTACAAAAGGAATGTACCTAAGCTTCCTCTTGGCTTATAAATTTTGCATCCAAGTTTCTACCAAGTAAGAAACTTGTTTCCAGGCTCCCTCTTAATTAGGGACCTACAGCAGCTCCCCAGGTGGAGATGATGGCACAACCAGCTGCTTGAAGAACTCCTCCTCACGATGTCATGAACTTTCTCTTCTTTATGCAGGAGTCTTCATGTTTTGGGACTTCTTCGTAAGGCACAGACCATCCATCACTTTCATCAATAGGTGAGTCATGTCATTATTCCTTTCATTGGAAAGTGATCCATCAGCTCATATTTGGCCTTCCTTCATGCTATGCTGCCTTGTTCATGCCATGTTTCCTTGAGGATCTTTCATCCTACTACATGGACATCATGGGTGGAAGATATCCATAGATCTTCCCTTGGAACCCTAAACAAGCCAATCCAGATATCATTCAAGGAATGACATTAAACCAAAATTACCTTTGTGATGGTATTTCATCATGACATCTTCTAGTTTGCATCAACATCCTACATATGCATGGACACATCTCCAAAAGATATATATTGTCAAGGGTCTCTTTCTTTTTCAGACTTCATCAGAGTCTTCATATCTTTCATGGAGATATCCTAGTCAAATCTTCTAGTCCTTGGATGTTGATTTCCTTTTCCATGGTTGCATATTCCACGATCTCTTCCTTCCTTTCTTTCTTCACACATTTCTCTTCCTAGGAACTTTTAATCAGAGTTCCTCCAATCATGGTCAACCACCTCATATTTCATATGAGGACATATTATGTTGATTTCATCTAGACAATGTGTGACTCAGGATTTCCTGCATCTTTTCAAAATGAGGAGATCATTTCCTTTGATCATGATCTCAAGATAAAGCATTTATCCATCTTTGCTTGCAACCATATGAAATGACTCTACAATATCGAATGTAAGCATACATACCTCATTTTCTTTTATATCATCCAGACTTCCTTCAACAGCTTCCTTGATTGAAAGAACTTCAATCCCTTGATCTCCTTTAGCTTTTTTGTCATCATACCATCTTCCCATGACTTCCACAAGTTGGAATTTTTTATGAAACCCTTGTTTCTCTTTGATTGGTGAACCTTCCGACGAAGATTCCAATAGAGGATCTTGAGTATCCTTATCCAGCAGATGTTTCCTTTTGGCAGATGTATGATGAGCCTTGTACTAGATGACCCTTTACTTTTCTTTCCCATAAGTACCACCTATGTTACTAATGAGGTTTCCAAGAGCTATATCCCTCCATGGGTGATTGACATGGATTTCAATTTCAACCATCTTTCATGCTTCTCTATGATGATGTTACGAGCTCTTGCTTCTAATGCTTCGCATGACGCCATTTCCTAACATGATGCATCCTATCATGCTTCTAACTTTACAATAGGAAAAACTTGAAAACAGAATTTGAAAAAAGCTAGGAGAGGAAGACTATCTCAATCATAATAGAGATCTTTTACCTCCTCTTTCTTGGATTTCATCTTTTCAACTTCCTTTATTTCCTCGGTGATATGGGTTTTTTCTCTTGCTCTTTTGCTATTGTCCTTCTTGATCTTAGGACAATCTCTTTATAATTCCCATATTCTTGACATCCATAGAATTGAATCTTAGCCATGTTCCTTTCCTTTTTCTGAGAAACAGACCTTCCAAATTTTCCTTTTCTTTTTCTAAGAAACAGACCTTCCAAATTTTCCTTTTCTTCTTGTCATTGTATTATAAGCTTGATTTTGTTTACCTAATCCTACATCACATTTTTGCCTTTAGCCTAGATTCTTCAATCTTGCATAGTGACCATAGACCTTGGAATGGAGTAGCTTATTTCTTCCCAAAAATACTTTAAGTAAAGTTACCGCACTCCTCCGGTAGTGCATTTAGTACAACTGTAGTCATTTCTCTATCAGACATGACTTCTCCTAGACCTTGAAGTTGATCTCTAATTTCAGGTATCTTCATAAAGTATGAGGCTATTCCTTCTTCCTTCAACATATTTAGCTTGTAGAGTTCTTGCCTTAATGAGATGACTTCTCCAGCAGTGCTTACAGAATACAACTCTACCAATTTGTCATAGATTTCGTTTGAAGTTTCGAGTTTTGATACATGAGGGAATCCTTGATGGATTCTATGGGAATCCTTTGAGCCCTAACTTCCCCTTTCATATACTTTGCAAGTTCTTGAGCATCTTCCTTTGGTGGTTTAGTGATAGATCCTTTGATATGTTCCATAACCTCATTTTCAATGAGATTCAGATTTGTCCTTTTCTTGCATGCAAAATAGTTTGAAGCCTCAACTAAATTATTGGTTTCCTTGCAAAAAGACATTTTGACAGATTCAGATGTGGACATAAATATACTTACTTGATAGGATGTTCCTTCTATTTTTGTTGCTTCCTTGATGTTGACGACGATATAGATAATAGAAAACATCTCCTTGATGAGATATTTCTCTTCAAGAATGATCCTTGATCCCACAGAGAGGGAGATCTCTTTAGATCCTTTGCTGGTGATGTCTTTGTTGATGAAGATCAATGATGTCTTCAATGGTAAGGACATTGCTTCAACGAGAGGGAAATCGCCTTAGAATCTTGATGACAATGTCCTTGGTCTTGCTTTTCTAGAAAGGAACTTGATGTATAAGTCTTTCAACTTTAGTAAGGTCTTTGAGGTCTCTTGATGATGAATGGAGGTTCCCAAGACTTTCTTTTCTTGTAGATTTTTTCTTCGATCTTGGGTTTTTGTCACTTCCTTGTAGATATTGACTTTATTGATGATCTTCTTAGATTCGTTTTGATGCCTTCCTCGATATTTGAACCTTGAGTGTCACTTGATAAGATGCCCTTCCTTGACTTTGTTACCTTAGCTTTGAAACCATGTTGAGAAATCGAGGGCATCAAGATTAGGTGATTTCTCTATTAATGATAATTTCTTGTGAGTGCCTTTTACTTCAATAGATTGTGGTCTTCTTTTAGTTAGATTATTATAGTGTTCTTCTTCATCACACAACTACCAAGACATAAAAAAATAAAGGGACAAGAGACACACCATGTAGGCTATCAGCCAGGGCCAAAACCTCTCCCACTTAAGAGGAAAACCCAAACAAGTTCTTCTTCTTATAGAGGCTTTAATTGACGAACACCAAGACCAAGACCCTTGACCTATTTGCCACTCCAAGACCAAGACACAAAGCTTCCTTGATGAGATCCTTCTTGCCTTAGTCAACAATAGTCAAACCTTTGCTCCTTCCTCCTTCTCCGCTACTCTTCAGAATTCGGCTCCCTTCTGCCTCAGACTTGTACCCTATTTCGGCCACCTTGGAAACCCTAGTTGCAGCAAATGTGAGAGATATATGGTAATTCAACACCTTAATCTCCTTCGCTTGGACTGAATGGTTTCATTCTCCAACTTGGCTTGATGAATTGACTTAAATACTTCTTGATTTGGCTTCTAGAGTAGCAAGGAAGACTTCGGCACTTCTCTGCAACAATGACACTCCTTTCTTCACACGTGTGAGAGGAGATGAACCCTAAAATAGCCCCAAACAATCTTGCTCTTCCTTCCTTCCTTTCGCTGGCTATAAGACTCCTTTCTAAGTGTTTCTCGCACTACTAATTTCATACTTGCTTGACCGAAAATCTTTGTCTCAAATGAAAGTTGAGCTGCCCTATTTATAGTTGTCTGCTCATCAAATAAGCCGACTTGATAAGGATCTAGGCTGACATGTCCTTTGGAGAGGTTTCATTGTCCTTTCTTGAAGCCGACTTGTAGGAGGTGCTTGCGCTTGGCCTTGGAGGGCCTTTTAATTCTTTTAACGACTCATACAAATAAGTAACATGCCCAAGAAGGGTCCTTCATGTTGGAAAATGTAACTAGGTTCAATCTTCATTTAATGTATTTGAGTCATCTTGTAATGTACTAATCAAAAGAATAAAGAAAAGAATTTTTATTATTATTATTGCGACTTATTGAAGCATGGGTTTCATACTTGGGTCACCATGTTCTAGGTCAAAGTCCCCATTGAGGACTTCTAGGATTTATTTTGAGTCAATAAAGTCATTGTACTTTTAAAGAGACCCTTCTTTGGCTTTCGAATCATGTAAAAAGGTTAAGTACTGAGTCAAATACAATTTATGTATCCTTCACACCAACTCGGCCTAGAAGAGATCAAGTTGGCCTAAGGACACTGATTCAACCTCACTGGAGCCTATAAATACAAGCAAGTCGAATTCATTTGGAGCACTTTCATCTCAAGCAAGTTCGATATCTCTAAGGAAGCTGGGAAGTGCGAAGTTTGAAGCTGGGAAGCCAAAGGAAGTGCGAGTTGGGTGGAGTCTAAGGAGAAGAAGAAAAATGAAATTTTGGTGCCTCTCTCTCTCTATTTCGTACCCATCATTGGGAGATCGAAATCTTCCAAGTTTCACTAATGTCGAAAGCTGCCTGATGTCGAAAGTTGCTGCCTAGTCAAAGTTGTTGGAAAGGATGTCGAATATCTGGAAGGTTTACATGATGTGGAAGGAAGGGCTGATCAGTCTCTGGTCTTAGGCTACTAGATCTGTCTCTCTAACCAACCCACTACATCACCTGACACTAAGTCTATCTTGCTATTGCTGAATCTCGGGCTCCCGTAGCAAGGAATTGATCCAAGAGGTGGGTTCCTCAAGGATCCTGCCCACATCTAGTCCTCCCGACTACAGTTCTATATCGCCCCATTTCCCTCTTGGAGATGCGTGAGCACTCATGGCAAACTCATCTTCGTCAATTTTTGCTGCAGCAACCTTAGGATCATGTTTCTCATCCTTATCCTTTTGCTTCAAAGGACATTGGGAGGCAAAGTGGCCCATCTCGCCACATTTGAAACATTTCACCTTTGAAATGTCCTTCTTCCGCTTTTGCGTCTGCTATCCCTTTGATGCTAGAGTTGTGTTCTCCTCCTCTTTAGTCTTTGTGTCACTCCCACTGCTGCCATTGAGGTTGACCTTAACCAGATCCCTCCTTCATTCTTCCTATTGAAGGGCTACCCACATCTCCTCCCATGAAGGTAGTCTTTCCCTACCCAATATACTTTGGACGACTTTGGACGAAGACTTGCAATTCATCTGAGACTCCATTCAAGGTCGCCCTTAGCACCGCGGTAGACAGAGGAGTAGACCCCACTCTAGCAAGTTGGTCTCTCGTGTCCTGAAGACGTTGAAGATAGGAGTTGACCCCTTCTCCCTTCTGCATCATCGTCCGCTGCAAATTTTGTTCTAAGTACATCTTCCGCTATTCGAAAGAACCTTCATACAGTGAAGACAAAGCTTCCCACATTTCTCGGGTTGTATCTTTGCCCTGCAAGTGTGAGACCACATGATCTCGAACTCCATCAAGTATGTACCTCTTCGCCTTTGCTTGCTTGACCTTGTACATCTTCTTTTGATCATTGTCCGCAAGAACAACCACAACACTCTTGATGTAAGCTTCAAGATCGTACTCCTCCAGAACAGCTAAGATTCTGGTCTTCCATATGACATAGTTGGAAGCTCCTTCCAACCTGTCTTGATCTCTGAGCCTATGTGATGCCATCTCACCCAAACTGTCGAATTGACTCCTCTAGTCACTACGCAACACTAGTCTGCTACCCGGCAAGTGAAAATTTCAAGCTTTTGGCGAGAGAAGTCCTCTAAGGAGAAAATTCCCTACTATGTGTCTTCACTCTTTTCTGACGGATTTCTGCCCTACCAGAAACTACGTCCTTCAAGCACTGCATTGAGGCTCTGTGTCACTCCCTCTGCCTTTGCAAGCTCGCGAACCGGAAATAGTATCTCTCTGTCGACTCTCTCAAAGAGAGATTTCCTCAGAATCTATGCTTTCTTGGCACAGGACTACGCAATCCCTTCAAGGGGATTTGAATTGCTGCCAAATGCAGCTATTGGCCTCTCTGCTCAGCGCTGGATCTTCTTTTCCTGTTTCAAAATCAATGCTCTGATACAATGTCAATATTCCTACTTCCAAGGAACCCCTACTGCAGCAAAACTGAATTTACTTCTCCTACTTGATTTTTTTATACATTCAAGTTGTTTTTTGAAAAATACTAAAGTAAATTACTTTTGCAGCCTACACCAATTTAATTTGATTACATGAAACAAGAAACTGAGCAACGAACAAGGTACATAGGACACCGTTATTTTTGGACAAAATAGTCCCCGGAAAAACCCAATGCAGTAAAACCAGTGTTGCAGCTCTAAGGGTTTTATATTATTAAGCAGTAGTTCTGAATACAATGTTGGATGCCCTCTCGACAATCCAGTTACAGAGAAAAATATAAGGCGGAAAATGAGTGAGATTACCTCACTTCACCCGACAGTTTCCAGTTGATCCAGCAGCACAACTGGCAAACCCCCAGATATCTCTGTGCTGGTCATGCGTAGGCCTACGCAATCTCTTCTGCCTCTTGGAACTTCTGCGTCAACCTCTCCCGGCTATTCCGGCAGTTCCGGATTTCTGCATGAAGACAGCTTCCCTTCTGCGTTGGCCCTTCTGGCTCTATGTCAACCCTGTGTGGGCCCAGACTGGCCCAGAGTCAGATCCTCTAGGTGCTGCACTACCTCCACTGGTGGCTCTCAACCTCTTTGCCCAGTATTCTCGAACTATCCTTGCCCCTCTGCTGCAGAATGATCACTTAGTTCGAATTTCTCAGCTTCCAAGCCCTAGAAATTTCGAACTCTAGATCAATTCGTTCTCTCGGTATGTCACTGAATGAACCCCAAGCCTCCTTCTTATACTTTTCTCATTGAGACTTCAACGGCCAAGATTAAGTCTCTAATCAAGGCCTAAGATTAAAAACTTGACTTGATCCGCTTTCTAGAACATTCTCACCCATATTTTGATTAATACCCATTAATACTTTAATTTTCCTAAGTTTAGACTTAGGAACCCCATTAAAAATATTAATTATTTTAATAAAATACAATCTGGGTGGAATTTCCCCAAATGGTTTAGGGGTTCTTTAGAACTCATGTGCCTTAGCCTCTCCACCAACTTTCATGGCTAGAGCACATTCGATCATACCAAAAACTAACACTCCCTCTTAGCGAGGAATGTGCTCTAGCAACAATGTCCAACTGCATGCTGCTTTGTCTCTGAAGCATCTCTTATCCGCACTGTTGCTGCCATCAACACTGTCCTACTGCTGCCCACGACACTGCCACTGCTACATTTGTACTATAACTCCCTCTCAAATGTTGCATCTGCTATGCTGCTAGCACCGCCACTGTTAACACTGCATTCGTACGCAGAGGGTCTGGGAGCTACGCAGAGGTCAGCCAGGCTGACGCTGAGACTGGGGCAAGTGCTGAAGAATTTCTCTCTGTTGGGTAAGCCAGTTTGGCACCCAATTGTACTGAAGAATTGCTGAATAATAAAATCCTCCCTTGCTGCACCAGTTTTCCCACATTGGGTTTTTCCGGGAACTGATTGTCCAAAATATTTGTGTCGATGTGTTAATTCTTGTGCATGTGTTTGTTTCTGTATTATGATGTGATATCTGCAGCAAAATTTATTTTAATGTTTACTGAAGGATTTTCATAAATAACTTATCAGGAAATAAGTAGGTAAAATAAATCAGTTGTTAGATATCATTTTTGGGATTCAACTGCGTTAAGTAAGTCATTCAAACGTATGACCATTTCCATGAGAGGTAGTCGTAACTGACTAATTTCTCATGATTTTTGAATAGTTCACTTAGCACTCATTGCATCGGGTGATGCTCACAGGGGTGAAGAAGTGGGATTGAAACTAGTGAAATGTGGAGAACGAATCACATAGCATCAATCATCACTTCCGGGGCTTGCACCCGGTAACCAGGACTTCCCAGGAGGTCACCCATCCCAGAACTCCTCTGGCTCAAGAACTCCTTGTTGCAATGATAGAATTTTCACATGGTATCAGAGCAAGTAATCAGAGACGGGAAGGGAAAATCAATTATGGGTCAAGACCATGATGCAGAGGCATCTACGTCAGGAGACTCGCATAGATTTTCAGAAAATTGCACAAGAGAAAGTGATTTCGATTTCTCTATGTTGGCTTCCAGGTTGGAAGAAGAAGTGGCTTATGTGACTAACTTTGCATCTTCAGAGGTATGGTATAGAGATAGTGGTGCCTTTTGGCATATGACGGGAATCTGGGAATGTTTCTCAGATTATCAGGAGGAGAAGATGAACTTTCATATCACCACGGGGAACAAGGCAAAATGTACTCCAGTAGGGAGGGGTACCATAGTTTTTCAAACAAAAATGGGAGAGCTATTTCGTGCTACCAATGTGCTGCATGTACCAGGATTAGCGATGAACTTACTTTTCGTGTCGCAACTTCAAGGGAAAGGCTATGAAGTTTTCTTCATCAAGGAGAAAGTATACGTCAAACACCTGAGCTGGAAAAAGAAAGTGCAGATCGGGATCAAAAGTAACAGGTTGTACAAACTACAACTAGAATCACCAATGGCACTAATAGGCAGTCATGGAAACAAGGATTTGAACAAACTATGGCAAAGAAGAATGGGACATTTGCACCATGGGGCTCTGAGAATTCTCAGGAGCACTGTAACAGGAGTTTCGGATCTTAGTACAGAACGAGATGATGTATGCAGAGGATGTGCTCTAGGAAAGTATGCCAAGATAGCATTTCCTAGAAGTAAAAACAGAGCCAAGAATGTATTAGGATTGATACACTCAGATATCTGCGGACCCATGTCCACTAAAGCTCGTAGTGGTGCCGAGTACTTCCTTACCTTCATTGACGACCACTCAAGGAAAACTAGGATTTATTTTCTGAAAACCAAGGACGAGGTTTTCTGTCGATTCAAAGAGTTCAATGCTCTGGTGGAGAATCTGACTGGGAAGAAAACAAAAGTTTTGCGCTCAGATAATGGTGGAGAGTATGTCGATAAGGACTTCATTGTTTTTTGCGGTAAGGAGGGCATTAGAAGAGAATGGACAGCTCCATATAATCCGGAGCAGAATGGAGTAGCAGAAAGAAAGAACAGGACTATTACAGAAGCAGCTAGGGCCATGATCTATGATCAGGATATGCCAAAATTCCTGTGGGCAGAAGCATGCAACACAGCAGTCTATGTTTAGAATAGAACTCCTCATCGGACTTTGGGCAAGATTACTCCAGAGAAAGTCTTCACAGAGAAGATGCCTGAAGTCAGTCATTTCAGGATATTTGGGAGCTTATCATATTGTTGCATACTCGAGGAAAAGAGGAAGAAGCTGGATCAAACTGCAGAGAAAGGATATCTAGTGGGATATAGCGAGAACGTTAAGGCATACAGAATCTATCTTCCAGGGAGCAGGAAGGTAGTAGTTCGACGAGATGTGAAGTTCATGGAAGACAGGGCTTTCAGAAAATCTCGAGAAATGCCTTCCGAGGAGCAGTCAAAAGAGGAACCGTTGGTCAAACCTCTTCAACCAACAGAAGAAAAGAATTCTTCCTCAGGTCAGGAAGAATCATAGGATGAGGGGGAGCTAACAAAAGCACTTGCTGGCAGAGGAAGAACGAGCAGAGAACTTCGTCAGATTCTGCGAGATGCAGAGGAGTTCATCGGTGCACCAAGGAACATTAAGAGGGAGCGAAAACAGCTAGATAGATATCAGGCATTAGTATCTCAGGATGGGGAGCCTGCCAATTTTCAGGAGGCAGCTCAACACCGGGTTTGGCTAGATGCGATGTAGAGGAGTACAACTCCATAATGGTGAACAATGTCTGGGAGGTAGTGCCAAGGCCTCAAGACAAATCAGTGGTAGGTTCGAGATGGATCTACAAGATCAAATACGCTGCAGACGACAGTGTTGAGAAATACAAAGCCAGGTTTGTGGCTACGGGGTATGCTCAGAAGGAAGGAATTGACTATGAAGAGACCTTCGTCCCAGTAGCTAGATATACATCTATTAGAACCGTGATATCTCTTGCAGCACAGATGGGGTGGGAGATTCATCAAATGGATGTCAAAATGGCATTTCTGAATGGCGTGATAGAAGAAGAGGTATACATTGAACAATCAGAGGACTTTGAAACACATGAGAAGAAGTCTCATGTATGCAAATTGAAGAAAGCCTTGTATAGACTAAAATAGGCACCTAGAGCGTGCTATGGGCGAATCAATGGCTACTTGCAGGAAATGGGATTTGTCAAGAGTGACGCAGATCCAAATCTCTACTATCTAGTTGTAGAGAATGAGCCTCTAATCTTAGTATTATATGTGGATGATCTCTTCCTGACAGGATCATCCAGGATCATAGGGGACTGCAAGAAGAATCTAGCCACAGAGTTCGACATGAAGGATTTGGGACGAATGCATTATTTCCTAGGGTTGGAAGTTTGGTAGCAAAAGGGGGAGATCTTCCTTGGGCAAGGGAGATATGCTATAGAAATCCTGAAGAGATTCAGGATGGAGGACTGTAGACCCATGGCTACTCCAATAATAACCAACTGGAAGAAGATCGATGCATCAGAAGACAAAGGTGTTGATCCCAACTTATACAGGCAGCTCATAGGGTCCCTGATGTATCTGGTCAACACCAGGCCAGACATTTGTTACACTATCAACACCCTCAGTGAGTTCATGGTGGAGCCGAAGAGGGAACACTACGCAGCAGCCAAACATGTTCTCAGGTATTTACAGGGAACAGTCGATTATGGACTCTTGTACACCAGGGGTAAGGATATCAGATTGAGTGGGTTTACTGATGCAGATTGGGCAGGAAGTTCAGTGGATCGGAAAAGTACCTCTGGGTACTGTTTCAACATTGGATCAGGAATGACCTCCTGGTGCAGTAGGAAACAAAAATCCGTGGCTCTGAGCTCAGCTAAGGCAGAATACATGACCGCAAGCACAGCTTCGTGCGAGGCCATATAGCTTAGAAAACTGCTTGTGAATCTATTCAGAAGAAAGATGGAGGTGACCAGGATCATTTGTGATAATCAGAGTTGTATCAAACTCTCTGAGAATCCAATGTTTCACGATCATTCAAAGCATATTGATATCCGGTGTCACTTTGTCAGAGGTTGTGTCCAACGAGGAGCTATACGGCTGAGCTACACTCCTACATGAGAACAGGTGGCAGACATCCTTACCAAGGCCCTTGGAAGAACCAAGTTTGATTATTTCAGGGAGAAGATGGGGATGATAAAGAATCCATTTCAGTAGCAGAAATGGGTATGATGTTGCAATGCAGCAGCATTCAGTAGTAGCACGATGCAACATGATGAGGAGTTTGCAGTGCAAATGCAGTGTTGGGAAGATGGACCAGCAGCAACACGAATGCAGAGGGAGCTACAGTACAGATGTAGCAATGGTAGTGATAGAGCCATAGGCAGCGGTGCAGAGGATGTTGGGCAGGGAGGCTTAGCATCAACATAGGTACCGATGACGTATGATCAGTGTAATGCTCAATGTGGAGCATTAATAGAGCACAGTCCTCGCTAAGAGGGAGTGTTTATTTGAGGTAGCATCAGATGTGCTCTAGCCATGAAAATTGGTGGAGAGGCTAAAGCACATGAGATCTCTAAAGACTTAGAAATGGTTTGGCCAGATTTTAACAGGTTTGGGAGATATTAAAATAATTAATATTTTTAATAGAGTTCCTAAGTCTAAACTTAGGAAAAATAAAATATTAATGTGTATTAATATAAAATTGGGTTAAAAGGTTCCAAAAGTCATGGATCAAGCCAAATCTAATCTTAGCCGTTGATTAGAGATTTAATCTCGATCGTTGGAGGACCAACAGGAAAAGTATAAGAAGAGGCTTGAGGGTTAGTTGGAGAACACACTGAGGGAGACCAGTCAGTTCGATTTCTGGAGCGGGGTTAGTTGAGAAATTCGAACTAGTGGTTTGGAGAGCAACAGGAGGCAGCAAGTACGGAACAGAGTCGGGAACAGTGCAGAGGTTGGAGAGGCAGACGCAGAGGCTGCAGACTGTGCAGTCACTGGAGGCCCTGTGTGGGTGACACAGAGAAGCCCAGTGCTGACGCAGAGAGGCAGGGGCTGACGCAAAGGGTCTGGGAGCTACGCAGAGGTCAGCCAGGCTGACGTTGAGACTGGGGGAAGTGCTGAAGAATTTTCTCTCTGTTGGGTAAGCCAGTTTGGCACCCAGTTGTACTGAAGAATTGCTGAATAATAAAATCCTCCCTTGCTGCACCAGTTTTCCCACATTGGGTTTTTCCGGGGACTGATTGTCCAAAATATTTGTGTTGATGTGTTAATTCTTGTGCATGTGTTTGTTTCTGTATTATGATGTGATATCTGCAACAGAATTTATTTTAATGTTTACTGAAGGATTTTCATAAATAACTTATCGGGAAATAACTAGGTAAAATAAAGCAGTTGTTGCAATGATAGAATTTTCACAATAGACCCCACTGCAGCAAGATGATCTCTGGTGTCCGAAAGACGTTGAAGATAGGAGTTAACCCCTTCTCCCTTCTACATCATCGTCCGCTGCAACTTTTGTTCTAAGTACATCTTTTGCTGTTCAGAAGAACCTTCATACAGTGAAGACAAAGCTTCCCACATTTCTCGGGCTGTATCTTTGCCCTGCAAGTGTGAGACCACATGATCTCGAACTCCATCAAGTATGTACCTCTTCGCCTTTGCCTGCTCGGCCTTGTACTTCTTCTTTTGATCATTGTCCGCGGGAACAACCACAACACTCTTGACGTAAGCTTCGAGATCGTACTCCTCCAGAACAGCTAAGATTTTGGTCTTCCATATGACATAGTTGGAAGCTCCTTCCAACCTGTCCTGATCTCTGAGCCCATGTGATGCCATCTCACCCAAACTATTGAACTGACTCCTTTAGTCACTACGCAGCACTAGTTTGCTTCCTGGCAAGTGAAAAATTTGAGCTTTTGGCGAGAGAAGTCCTCTGAGGAGAAAATTCCCTACTATGTGGCTTCGCTCTTTTTTGACAGATTTCTGCCCCGGCAAAAACTGCGTCCTTCAAGCACTGCGTTGAGGCTCTGCGTCACTCCCTCTGCCTCTACAAGCTCACGAACCAGAAATCGTATCTCTCTGTCGACTCTCTCTGAGGGGGATTTCCTCGGAATCTCTGCTTTCTCAGCACAGGACTGCGCAATCCCTTTAAGGGGATTCAAATTGCTCCCAAATGCAGCTATTGGCCTCTCTGCTCAATGTTGGATATGCTCTTCCTGTTTCAAAATCAATGCTCTGATACCATGTGAAAATTCCTACTTCCAAGGAACCCCTACTGCAGCAAAATTGAATTTACTATGAGGGTTTTATATTATTAATCAGTAGTTTTGAATACAATGTTGGATGCCCTCCCGGCAATCCAGTTACAGAGAAAAATATAAAGGAGGAAAACTAAGTGAGATTACCTCACTTCACCCAGCGGTTTTCGGCTGATCCGGCAACAGAACTGGAAAACCCCCGGATATCTTTGCATTGGCCCTGCTTAGGCCTTGCGTCAGCACTACGCAGTCTCTTCTGCCTCTTGGAACTTCTGTGTCAACCTCTCCTGGCAGTTCCGGCAACGCCCCGGCAGTTCCGGATTTCTGCATGAAGGCATCTTCCCTTCTGCACTGGTCCTTCTGGCTCTGCGTCAAGTCTGCATGGGTCGAGACTGGCCCAGCATCAATCGCTCTAGGTGTTGCACTACCTCCACTAGTGGCTCCCCGCCTCTCTGCCCAGTATTCCCAAACTATCCTTGCCTCTCTGCTGCAGAATGATCACTTAGTTTGAATTTCTCAGCTTCCAAGCCTAGAAATTTCGAACTCTAGATCAATTCGTTCTCTCGATGTGTTCCTAAATGAACCCCAAGCCTCCTCCTTATACTTTTCTCGTTGAAACTTCAACGGCCAAGATTAAGTCTCTAATCAACGGCTAAGATTAAAAACTTCACTTGATCGCTTTCTTAAACATTCTCACCCATATTTTGATTAATACCCATTAATACTTTAATTTGCCTAAGTTTAGACTTAAGAACTCCATTAAAAATATTAATTATTTTAATAAAATACAATCATGGTGGAATTTCACTAAATGGTTCTGGGTTCTTTAGAACTCATGTGCCTTAGCCTCTCCACCAATTTTCATGGCTAGAGCACATCCGATGCTACCAAAAACTAACACTCCCTCTTAGCGAGGAATGTTCCCTAGCAACAATGTCCAACTATATCTTGCTCTGTCTCTGAAGCATTTCCTATCCGCACTGTTGATACCATCAACATTGTGCTATGGCCCATGACACTGCCACTGCTGCATTTGTACTACATCTCCCTCTCAAATGTTGCATCTACTATGCAGCTAGCACTGCCACTGCTAACACTACATTTGTACTGCAACTCAATTGCTGAGAGAAGCAACTGAAAAACACCCAAAATTACTAAACTAACTGTGTTCAGCATAATACCATGTGAATGTTGGAATCTAACTGCTACTAGTCTCTGACCCTCTGATTCTTCTGCATTGATGTTGAATTCTACACTGTGCCATCTACATTGTTGTCAACCTTGCTTTGCGCTGATCAATCTCTAGTCTTAGGCTACTGCATCTATCTCTCCAACCAACCCATTGCATCACCTAACACTAAGTCCATCTCGCTACTACTGAATCATGGGCTCTCGAAGCAAGGAATGGATCCTGTTGACCTCCACTGGTCAACTACCCATGCAGTGCACCCCGTTTTTCTTGACAGAAAGAAGCAACACCTGATCAGCATGTCCGTGCCATCCTGCCATCATCAGCAGCTTGATCATTTTTGTTGTAAACCCAGTCTGCATGTATAAGATGTAAATAATCTAAGCAGATCAGAGTCATGTATGTAAAGCTGCCTAGGTGGACCTAATTTTCTATGATAATCTATGTCCCGGAAGGTTTTTCGTCTCACCGATCCATGGATCGGTAGAGTTTTCCTTCAAACCTGACCCCAAAGCCGGGATGGATTTTGTCATTAGAACTTTAGGAAAATCCTAGTGTGTTAAATCTGCTAGATTATAGTTGTGTCGCAGAACTGGGTGTTTTGTGAGGGTCTGTATTAAATGGGTTTGTCCCTTAAGATGTAATTTTGTAAAAGTCATGATGTAATGTGTCCTGAGGGTCGAGAAATGTTTTAAATCCCCTCATGAGTCCTAAGTCCTAGGTCCTAGGTGATGTTTCCGAAAGGCTTAGTTCAGTGATCCATTTTAAAATGAATTAAAAAATTAAAAAATGAATAAAAATAATAAAATAATAAAAAATTAAAAAAAATGAAGCAAAAACCCTAACTAATAAAATAATAATATTTTAAGTTAATAAATCGACGGATGAGATCAAGAGATGTCTTGATCCTCATCAACGGTCGAGATCATTTCTACGTGGATCACTCGAACTAGCCGTTAGGATCATTTCCTTTATATAGGGTCTTAGGGGCTCATTTCAATGGATCTAATCTGTGAGTCTGTACTGAAAGCTCTCTTGTAAACTGATTTCTGATTAATAAAAGAAGACTTTGGGGTTCAAAACTGGCTGGTGTTACTCTCTGGAATTGCTGTGAGATATTTTTTATTTTTTTTTCTGCATATTTCAGTTTTCAGCAGTAAATAGTAGCTGGTTTTCAGAGTATTGTGAGTACAGGTATCTTGCTCACGTGCTAGGGTTTGAATGTTGTAGGGTTTTTGGAATAATGGCAGGTATCTCCATTATTCCTTGAAATCTAGCAGCATTTCTTGCCCTCTTTACTGATGTTTGCTTGAGGTGTGCAGGAGATCTTTAGGTAAAGGGTACAGGTGGGCGTTTGGGGAAGTTCTAGGCTGAACCAGCCGACTCCCACTAGCTTTTCTGTGCAGAGCCCAGCTGATTGTTCCCTGGGTTAATCATTCAAAGTTTCTTTTATGTTTTACATTAGAGATTTTCTTTCTGTTCACAGTGAAGTTCAAGATTACATGATATTCTAAATATTTCTGTTATCATTTGCTGAATCAGGGTGTCAAGGGGCCATATCTGTAATTTTTTTTTTTTTTTTTTTTGTTAGATCTAGGGTTTCAAATTTCAAAAGTTTTGCTTTCTTCAGTCTTCATTAGGGTTTTGTATTTTTGTGTTTTCAGCTACAGGGTTTTTATCAAGAGCAATTTTTTGAGTCAGCTGTCGAAGAGCATTCCTGAGACCTGATCGTCAATATTACTTGCATTACATGAAATCAAGAACAGTGGAAAGCCCTCAGCTATCGAAGCCGTAGCATGCATCATTCCGAAACCGAAAGCATACGCTGTGGTTTTCCTGGGCAAATCGCTTCATCAGCTGAGGTTTATCGTTCCAGTTACTGCGTGAACAGATCCTTTGAAAACGACTGTGCAAGAAAAAATGTCGATGTATTTGGCATGAAATAGTATTGAAGAATCCAGTTGTGAATTTGGAGGCATCGGTTCAATCAGAAGCACGTGCTGGGGTTGTCTGAGCCGCGATCCGTGCATATTTAAAGCCTGTTCCCTTTCTCAAATCCGCATCCAAGGAGATCCACGTCATATACATTGCAGAAATCGCATTTTTTTGGTGTGAAAAGGGCATTCGCGTGGGCATCAAACCCTACTCACGCCGGCAGCTAATTTCGATTTGATCTGCGGCTCAGTTTATCTGCCATTTCCAAACGTCGATAGTCTCCAGGTCACGTATTTCCTCCGGTGGCTGAGTATCAGCGTTTTCCACGTAAGTCGATGTTGGCTCTAGTCATTTTGCGCAGTCACGGGTTTCTCTGTGGCGTCGGTTCTCATTTCCGATTTTACGGCTAGGTTTTCTCTGCAATATCGTTCAAAGCTTTCGATCTTCATGCGTTTGGATTTACTTATCATATATTTCATGATTATCGTATAGTTTCGGACTCTCATCGTTTTTTTTTTATGAGTTTTACTTTGTTCCTTTTTTAATCTTAGGGTAGATTCATACAAATGAAATAAATGGGTTACCGATTGTAAATAGCTTTTAATTTATTTTTAGTTTAGTTTAGGTTTTCATATGTGCCGTTTGAATAGTTTCATTTTAATTCATAAAAATCGAAAATTCATATAGTTTGTTTTAGATATGCTTTAGATTTTTGTTATATTTAGATTTTAAATTTTTGAGTTTTCATTTTATTTTAATTTAGATTTGTTTTGATTTTTTCTTTTAAAATATATATTATGAAAATAAAAAAATAAAAAGGTTTAGGTTTTGTTTTATATTTTTTATATAGTTTAGTTTTAAATTAATCTAGTTTTAGAATTTTAATTATTTTAGATTTTTAATTTTCATTTTTATAATATTGAAAAAATAAAAAAAAATTGAAAAACATTTAAAAAATTTTGAAAAAATATTAAAATTTTGTGGAAAATCTTTTTGCCAGTTTCAGTTGCTTTCGCGATATATCTTTCATGCTGAGATCTGAAATTTTCAAGTCGAAACACGAAATCCAATGTCTGGTTAATAATTCATGATGCTCATGGTGGTTTAAGGCATTTATCTCTTCAAAGCTTTCAGTTGCCGGATATCGTTTTGGTCACATGATTTAGCTGATGATAGATGGTTGCTGTTCATGGTCCATGTTTCTTTATCATTTAAACATTGACTCCACAAGGCACTGGTCAATTAAATCTCTAAATCCATCTAGTGCTTATCATATCGTGTATCGTGTCTCCCACCCAACTGTTTGGCAGTTGGTCTTCACTATCTCGCAGGGTCTACCCCCCTTAGCCGCGGGAGACGGGCTTAAACGGAGGGATCGGGGATCAGAGTGACAGCCCCCGGTCCGAGCGTTGTCGTGCCAATCTGCGCGACAACATTTTTGGCGCCGTTGCCGGGGACAGAGTTTTTCTGTTCTTGGGGTTTCATCGACATTCAGCTTCTCATCTTCTCATCTCTCATTTGAGCTGGCAGATTCAAATATTTTGGCATCTTTTCATCACATATCAGCAGCATCTCTTCGGTTTTGTTTCTTGTTTGGGTGGCGACTCCATTTTTCTCATTTTTCCCAGACAAGAAGCTTTCCTCATATCTGCTTGTGTTTACTTTTTGGATCCTAGAATCAGATTCGTTGTTCAAGTGGCGACTCCACTTCTCTCATCTCTTAATTTTCTTGAGCAGAAATCTCTTTCTATCATCCATTTCATCCCCTGTTGTTCATCATGGATTATTCATGTAAACCATGTCATTTTACTAATAATCTCCATGATCTTCCGAAAGAGGCCATTTCTAAATTATTTAAGTTCTCGGGTGATGATCCGGTCGCTGTTAAACATCATTTAAACATGTTTACTTGTGTAAAGATCTTATATTGTAGATTTCCTCAATATAATCATGAAGATTTCAAGATGCGTCTATTTGTCCATTCTTTAGAGGGTGATGCCTTGAATTGGTTTAATAATTTTCCTAATGATTTTTTCACTTCTTTACAAGACATTCTCGATGCTTTTAAAGATAGATATAATAGTCCAAACAGCTTGCCTTCTACCTCTAAAATTGTGCAAAAAGAAGAAAGTAATCATATTAAAGGTCAAGCTGTTGAAGAAAGAGTTCAAGATCAAAATATGTCATCAGCCGGAACTATTGCAGATCAAGTTCATGATAGTGAAAAATCGGGGATAAATGACAATGAAAAGGAGGAGCAAAAGCAAATAATACAAGATTTAAAGATGATGGTAAAAAATATGGAAAGCAACCAAACTAATCTTATCAATGATGTTAAAACTTTACGCACCCATCTGGAAAAACGTAATAAGGAGATTGAGGACACGCAAAATCAGCATGCTAAGGAAATTGAGGCCATGAAAATTAAATATGAAACAGAAATTAGAAGCATGCAAAGCAAGATGTCAGTCTTAGAGGAAAATATGGTGACCATGAAAGCTGATCATGATAGGGAAATTGACTCTATGACATTCAATCATAACAATCAGTTGGCTGACATGCAAGCGAATCATAAAGAAGAGATAAATTTCATGCAACATTGCTTGATGGACATAGAGGAAAAGAATGATAAGGTAATAAAACACATGCAAGAAAACCATGCCATGCAAATCAGCGCTATAAGGGATGAATGCTCTAGTCAGATGGATGCCATTAGAATACAAGTTCAAAAGATTCAACAATGGTCAGATGATAAGAGAAACCAGGAGCCTTCTCATTTGCCGCAACAAGTTCCATCTTACTATGAGGAGGTCATTAAGTGGATAATTAAAGGTGATCCAGATAAGCTTAAAAACGATAAAAATCAGATGCAAGACACAAAAAGACTTAGCATGCATAACTTACACACTTCATCTGATAGTTTCGAAACAGAAAGTTCCAGATCATCAGTAATCCATCCTGCCAGAAAGAAGAAGCGCAAGAGGAAGAAGATGAGACGAAGATTTGATGCATCAGACGGCCGTGAGCAGCTTGATTTTCGGATAGGAAAGAGTCCTACCATATGCAAAATTGGACATGGCACATCCGACAAGCAGCCGACAGATTTGCCTGAAAGCAGGCAAATGCTCAGTATGCACTATATTGAACACATCTGATGCCGTAGGGCATCCTTTGTAGCGTATTTCTAACCCTACTCCTTGTTTTTTCCGCATTTTCATTTCTGCTTTAGATAGTTAATAAATGAAGAGCTTTTCTTTTTTTTTTTCTTTCCTGTGCTTAATGTATATGCTGATTTATGGATGGACGCTACTTATTTTTGTGTTGTATGGATGCAGATTCTGGATTCTCACATTCCTGCAAGCAGCAACGTGTCCCCAAGTAGAGCCAGATGTTGACCTCTACTGGTCAACTACCCATGCAGTGCACCCCGTTTTTCTTGACAGAAAGAAGCAGCACCTGATCAGCATGTCCGTGCCATCCTGCCATCATCAGCAGCTTGATCATTTTTGTTGTAAACCCAGTCTGCATGTATAAGTTGTAAATAATCTAAGCAGATCAGAGTCATGTATGTAAAGCTGCCTAGGTGGACCTAATTTTCTATGATAATCTATGTCCCGGAAGGTTTTTCGTCTCACCGATCCATGGATCGGCAGAGTTTTCCTTCAAACCTGACCCCAAAGCCGGGATGGATTTTGTCATTAGAACTTTAGGAAAATCCTAGTGTGTTAAATCTGCTAGATTATAGTTGTGTCGCAGAACTGGGTGTTTTGTGAGGGTCTGTATTAAATGGGTTTGTCCCTTAAGATGTAATTTTGTAAAAGTCATGATGTAATGTGTCCTGAGGGTCGAGAAATGTTTTAAATCCCCTCATGAGTCCTAAGTCCTAGGTCCTAGGTGATGTTTCCGAAAGGCTTAGTTCAGTGATCCATTTTAAAATGAATTAAAAAATTAAAAAATGAATAAAAATAATAAAATAATAAAAAATTAAAAAAAATGAAGCAAAAACCCTAACTAATAAAATAATAATATTTTAAGTTAATAAATCGACGGATGAGATCAAGAGATGTCTTGATCCTCATCAACGGTCGAGATCATTTCTACATGGATCACTCGAACTAGCCGTTAGGATCATTTCCTTTATATAGGGTCTTAGGGGGTCATTTCAATGGATCTGATCTGTGAGTCTGTACTGAAAGCTCTCTTGTAAACTGATTTCTGATTAATAAAAGAAGACTTTGGGGTTCAAAACTGGCTGGTGTTACTCTCTGGAATTGCTGTGAGATATTTTTTATTTTTTTTTCTGCATATTTCAGTTTTCAGCAGTAAATAGTAGCTGGTTTTCAGAGTATTGTGAGTACAGGTATCTTGCTCACGTGCTAGGGTTTGAATGTTGTAGGGTTTCTGGAATAATGGCAGGTATCTCCATTATTCCTTGAAATATAGCAGCATTTCTTACCCTCTTTACTGATGTTTGCTTGAGGTGTGCAGGAGATCTTTAGGTAAAGGGTACAGGTGGGCGTTTGGGGAAGTTCTAGGCTGAACCAGCCGACTCCCACTGGCTTTTCTGTGCAGAGCCGAGCTGATTGTTCCCTGGGTTAATCATTCAAAGTTTCTTTTATGTTTTACATTAGAGATTTTCTTTCTGTTCACAGTGAAGTTCAAGATTACATGATATTCTAAATATTTCTGTTATCATTTGCTGAATCAGGGTGTCAAGGGGCCATATCTGTAATTTTTTTATTTTTTTTTGTTAGATCTAGGGTTTCAAATTTCAAAAGTTTTGCTTTCTTCAGTCTTCATTAGGGTTTTGTATTTTTGTGTTTTCAGCTACAGGGTTTTTATCAAGAGCAATTTTTTGAGTCAACTGTCGAAGAGCATTCCTGGGACCTGATCGTCAATATTACTTGCATTACATGAAATCAAGAACAGTGGAAAGCCCTCATCTATCGAAGCCGTAGCATGCATCATTCCGAAACCGAAAGCATACGCTGTGGTTTTCCTGGGCAAATCGCTTCATCAGCTGAGGTTTATCGTTCCAGTTACTGCGTGAATAGATCCTTTGAAAACGACTGTGCAAGAAAAAACGTCGATGTATTTGGCATGAAATAGTATTGAAGAATCCAGTTGTGAATTTGGAGGCATCGGTTCAATCAGAAGCACGTGCTGGGGTTGTCTGAGCCGCGATCCGTGCATATTTAAAGCCTGTTCCCTTTCTCAAATCCGCATCCAAGGAGATCCACATCATATACATTGCAGAAATATCATTTTTTTGGTGTGAAAAGGGCATTCGCGTGGCCATCAAACCCTACTCACGCCGGCAGCTAATTTCGATTTGATCTGCGGCTCAATTTATCTGCCATTTCCAAACGTCGATAGTCTCCAGGTCACGTATTTCCTCCGGTGGCTGAGTATCAGCGTTTTCCACGTAAGTCGATGTTGGCTCTAGTCATTCTGCGCAGTCACGGGTTTCTCTGTGGCGTCGGTTCTCATTTCCGATTTTACGGCTAGGTTTTCTCTGCAATATCGTTCAAAGCTTTCGATCTTCATGCGTTTGGATTTACTTATCATATATTTCATGATTATCGTATAGTTTCGGACTCTCATCGTTTTTTTTTATGAGTTTTACTTTGTTCCTTTTTTAATCTTAGGGTAGATTCATACAAATGAAATAAATGGGTTAGCGATTGTAAATAGATTTTAATTTATTTTTAGTTTAGTTTAGGTTTTCATATGTGCCGTTTGAATAGTTTCATTTTAATTCATAAAAATCGAAAATTCATATAGTTTGTTTTAGATATGCTTTAGATTTTTGTTATATTTAGATTTAGATTTTAAATTTTTGAGTTTTCATTTTATTTTAATTTAGATTTGTTTTGATTTTTTCTTTTAAAATATATATTATGAAAATAAAAAAATAAAAAGGTTTAGGTTTTGTTTTATATTTTTTATATAGTTTAGTTTTAAATTAATCTAGTTTTAGAATTTTAATTATTTTAGATTTTTAATTTTCATTTTTATAATATTGAAAAAATAAAAAAAAATTGAAAAAGATTTAAAAATTTTTGAAAAAATATTAAAATTTTGTGGAAAATCTTTTTGCCAGTTTCAGTTGCTTTCGCGATATATCTTTCATGCTGAGATCTGAAATTTTCAAGTCGAAACACGAAATCCAATGTCTGGTTAATAATTCATGATGCTCATGGTGGTTTAAGGCATTTATCTCTTCAAAGCTTTCAGTTGCCGGATATCGTTTTGGTCACATGATTTAGCTGATGATAGATGGTTGCTGTTCATGGTCCATGTTTCTTTATCATTTAAACATTGACTCCACAAGGCACTGGTCAATTAAATCTCTAAATCCATCTAGTGCTTATCATATCGTGTATCGTGTCTCCCACCCAACTGTTTGGCAGTTGGTCTTCACTATCTCGCAGGGTCTACCCCCCTTAGCCGCGGGAGACGGGCTTAAACGGAGGGATCGGGGATCAGAGTGACAGCCCCCGGTCCGAGCGTTGTCGTGCCAATCTGCGCGACAACATTTTTGGCGCCGTTTCCGGGGACAGAGTTTTTCTGTTCTTGGGGTTTCATCGACATTCAGCTTCTCATCTTCTCATCTCTCATTTGAGCTGGCAGATTCAAATATTTTGGCATCTTTTCATCCAATATCAGCAGCATCTCTTCGGTTTTGTTTCTTGTTTGGGTGGCGATTCCATTTTTCTCATTTTTCCCAGACAAGAAGCTTTCCTCATATCTGCTTGTGTTTACTTTTTGGATCCTAGAATCAGATTCGTTGTTCAAGTGGCGACTCCACTTCTCTCATCTCTTAATTTTCTTGAGCAGAAATCTCTTTCTATCATCCATTTCATCCCCTGTTGTTCATCATGGATTATTCATGTAAACCATGTCATTTTACTAATAATCTCCATGATCTTCCGAAAGAGGCCATTTCTAAATTATTTAAGTTCTCGGGTGATGATCCGGTCGCTGTTAAACATCATTTAAACATGTTTACTTGTGTAAAGATCTTATATTGTAGATTTCCTCAATATAATCATGAAGATTTCAAGATGCGTCTATTTGTCCATTCTTTAGAGGGTGATGCCTTGAATTGGTTTAATAATTTTCCTAATGATTTTTTCACTTCTTTACAAGACATTCTCGATGCTTTTAAAGATAGATATAATAGTCCAAACAGCTTGCCTTCTACCTCTAAAATTGTGCAAAAAGAAGAAAGTAATCATATTAAAGGTCAAGCTGTTGAAGAAAGAGTTCAAGATCAAAATATGTCATCAGCCGGAACTATCGCAGATCAAGTTCATGATAGTGAAAAATCGGGGATAAATGACAATGAAAAGGAGGAGCAAAAGCAAATAATACAAGATTTAAAGATGATGGTAAAAAATATGGAAAGCAACCAAACTAATCTTATCAATGATGTTAAAACTTTACGCACCCATCTGGAAAAACATAATAAGGAGATTGAGGACACGCAAAATCAGCATGCTAAGGAAATTGAGGCCATGAAAATTAAATATGAAACAGAAATTAGAAGCATGCAAAGCAAGATGTCAGTCTTATAGGAAAATATGGTGACCATGAAAGCTGATCATGATAGGGAAATTGACTCTATGACATTCAATCATAACAATCAGTTGGCTGACATGCAAGCGAATCATAAAGAAGAGATAAATTTCATGCAACATTGCTTGATGGACATAGAGGAAAAGAATGATAAGGTAATAAAACACATGCAAGAAAACCATGCCATGCAAATCAGCGCTATAAGGGATGAATGCTCTAGTCAGATGGATGCCATTAGAATACAAGTTCAAAAGATTCAACAATGGTCAGATGATAAGAGAAACCAGGAGCCTTCTCATTTGCCGCAACAAGTTCCATCTTACTATGAGGAGGTCATTAAGTGGATAATTAAAGGTGATCCAGATAAACTTAAAAACGATAAAAATCAGATGCAAGACACAAAAAGACTTAGCATGCATAACTTACACACTTCATCTGATAGTTTCGAAACAGAAAGTTCCAGATCATCAGTAATCCATCCTGCCAGAAAGAAGAAGCGCAAGAGGAAGAAGATGAGACGAAGATTTGATGCATCAGACGGCCGTGAGCAGCTTGATTTTCGGATAGGAAAGAGTCCTACCATATGCAAAATTGGACATGGCACATCCGACAAGCAGCCGACAGATTTGCCTGAAAGCAGGCAAATGCTCAGTATGCACTATATTGAACACATCTGATGCCGTAGGGCATCCTTTGTAGCGTATTTCTAACCCTACTCCTTGTTTTTTCCGCATTTTCATTTCTGCTTTAGATAGTTAATAAATGAAGAGCTTTTTTTTTTTTTTTTCTTTCCTGTGCTTAATGTATATGCTGATTTATGGATGGACGCTACTTATTTTTGTGTTGTATGGATGCAGATTCTGGATTCTCACATTCCTGCAAGCAGCAACGTGTCCCCAAGTAGAGCCAGATGTTGACCTCTACTGGTCAACTACCCATGCAGTGCACCCCGTTTTTCTTGACAGAAAGAAGCAACACCTGATCAGCATGTCCGTGCCATCCTGCCATCATCAGCAGCTTGATCATTTTTGTTGTAAACCCAGTCTGCATGTATAAGTTGTAAATAATCTAAGCAGATCAGAGTCATGTATGTAAAGCTGCCTAGGTGGACCTAATTTTCTATGATAATCTATGTCCCGGAAGGTTTTTCGTCTCACCGATCCATGGATCGGCAGAGTTTTCCTTCAAACCTGACCCCAAAGCCGGGATGGATTTTGTCATTAGAACTTTAGGAAAATCCTAGTGTGTTAAATCTGCTAGATTATAGTTGTGTCGCAGAACTGGGTGTTTTGTGAGGGTCTATATTAAATGGGTTTGTCCCTTAAGATGTAATTTTGTAAAAGTCATGATGTAATGTGTCCTGAGGGTCGAGAAATGTTTTAAATCCCCTCATGAGTCCTAAGTCCTAGGTCCTAGGTGATGTTTCCGAAAGGCTTAGTTCAGTGATCCATTTTAAAATGAATTAAAAAATTAAAAAATGAATAAAAATAATAAAATAATAAAAAATTAAAAAAAATGAAGCAAAAACCCTAACTAATAAAATAATAATATTTTAAGTTAATAAATCGACGGATGAGATCAAGAGATGTCTTGATCCTCATCAACGGTCGAGATCATTTCTACATGGATCACTCGAACTAGCCGTTAGGATCATTTCCTTTATATAGGGTCTTAGGGGGTCATTTCAATGGATCTGATCTGTGAGTCTGTACTGAAAGCTCTCTTGTAAACTGATTTCTGATTAATAAAAGAAGACTTTGGGGTTCAAAACTGGCTGGTGTTACTCTCTGGAATTGCTGTGAGATATTTTTTATTTTTTTTCTGCATATTTCAGTTTTCAGCAGTAAATAGTAGCTGGTTTTCAGAGTATTGTGAGTACAGGTATCTTGCTCACGTGCTAGGGTTTGAATGTTGTAGGGTTTCTGGAATAATGGCAGGTATCTCCATTATTCCTTGAAATCTAGCAGCATTTCTTGCCCTCTTTACTGATGTTTGCTTGAGGTGTGCAGGAGATCTTTAGGTAAAGGGTACAGGTGGGCGTTTGGGGAAGTTCTAGGCTGAACCAGCCGACTCCCACTGGCTTTTCTGTGCAGAGCCCAGCTGATTGTTCCCTGGGTTAATCATTCAAAGTTTCTTTTATGTTTTACATTAAAGATTTTCTTTCTGTTCACAGTGAAGTTCAAGATTACATGATATTCTAAATATTTCTGTTATCATTTGCTGAATCAGGCTGTCAAGGGGCCATATCTGTAATTTTTTTTTTGTTAGATCTAGGGTTTCAAATTTCAAAAGTTTTGCTTTCTTCAGTCTTCATTAGGGTTTTGTATTTTTGTGTTTTCAGCTACAGGGTTTTTATCAAGAGCAATTTTTTGAGTCAGCTGTCGAAGAGCATTCCTGGAACCTGATCGTCAATATTACTTGCATTACATGAAATCAAAAACAGTGGAAAGCCCTCAGCTATCGAAGCCGTAGCATGCATCATTCCGAAACCGAAAGCATACGCTGTGGTTTTCCTGGGCAAATCGCTTCATCAGCTGAGGTTTATCGTTCCAGTTACTGCGTGAACAGATCCTTTGAAAACGACTGTGCAAGAAAAACGTCGATGTGTTTGGCATGAAATAGTATTGAAGAATCCAGTTGTGAATTTGGAGGCATCGGTTCAATCAAAAGCACGTGCTGGGGTTGTCTGAGCCGCGATCCGTGCATATTTAAAGCCTGTTCCCTTTCTCAAATCCGCATCCAAGGAGATGCACGTCATATACATTGCAGAAATCGCATTTTTTTGGTGTGAAAAGGGCATTCGCGTGGGCATCAAACCCTACTCACGCCGGCAGCTAATTTCGATTTGATCTGCGGCTCAGTTTATCTGCCATTTCCAAACGTCGATAGTCTCCAGGTCACGTATTTCCTCCGGTGGCTGAGTATCAGCGTTTTCCAGGTAAGTCGATGTTGGCTCTAGTCATTCTGCGCAGTCACGGGTTTCTCTGTGGCGTCGGTTCTCATTTCCGATTTTACGGCTAGGTTTTCTCTGCAATATCGTTCAAAGCTTTCGATCTTCATGCGTTTGGATTTACTTATCATATATTTCATGATTATCGTATAGTTTCGGACTCTCATCGTTTTTTTTTTATGAGTTTTACTTTGTTCATTTTTTAATCTTAGGGTAGATTCATACAAATGAAATAAATGGGTTACCGATTGTAAATAGCTTTTAATTTATTTTTAGTTTAGTTTAGGTTTTCATATGTGCCGTTTGAATAGTTTCATTTTAATTCATAAAAATCGAAAATTCATATAGTTTGTTTTAGATATGCTTTAGATTTTTGTTATATTTAGATTTTAAATTTTTGAGTTTTCATTTTATTTTAATTTAGATTTGTTTTGATTTTTTCTTTTAAAATATATATTATGAAAATAAAAAAATAAAAATGTTTAGGTTTTGTTTTATATTTTTTATATAGTTTAGTTTTAAATTAATCTAGTTTTAGAATTTTAATTATTTTAGATTTTTAATTTTCATTTTTATAATATTGAAAAAATAAAAAAAAATTGAAAAAGATTTAAAAAATTTTGAAAAAATATTAAAATTTTGTGGAAAATCATTTTGCCAGTTTCAGTTGCTTTCGCGATATATCTTTCATGCTGAGATCTGAAATTTTCAAGTCGAAACACGAAATCCAATGTCTGGTTAATAATTCATGATGCTCATGGTGGTTTAAGGCATTTATCTCTTCAAAGCTTTCAGTTGCCGGATATCGTTTTGGTCACATGATTTAGCTGATGATAGATGGTTGCTGTTCATGGTCCATGTTTCTTTATCATTTAAACATTGACTCCACAAGGCACTGGTCTATTAAATCTCTAAATCCATCTAGTGCTTATCATATCGTGTATCGTGTCTCCCACCCAACTGTTTGGCAGTTGGTCTTCACTATCTCGCAGGGTCTACCCCCCTTAGCCGCGGGAGACGGGCTTAAACGGAGGGATCGGGGATCAGAGTGACAGCCCCCGGTCCGAGCGTTGTCGTGCCAATCTGCGCGACAACATTTTTGGCGCCGTTGCCGGGGACAGAGTTTTTCTGTTCTTGGGGTTTCATCGACATTCAGCTTCTCATCTTCTCATCTCTCATTTGAGCTGGCAGATTCAAATATTTTGGCATCTTTTCATCACATATCAGCAGCATCTCTTCGGTTTTGTTTCTTGTTTGGGTGGCGACTCCATTTTTCTCATTTTTCCCAGACAAGAAGCTTTCCTCATATCTGCTTGTGTTTACCTTTTGGATCCTAGAATCAGATTCGTTGTTCAAGTGGCGACTCCACTTCTCTCATCTCTTAATTTTCTTGAGCGGAAATCTCTTTCTATCATCCATTTCATCCCCTGTTGTTCATCATTGATTATTCATGTAAACCATGTCATTTTACTAATAATCTCCATGATCTTCCGAAAGAGGCCATTTCTAAATTATTTAAGTTCTCGGGTGATGATCCGGTCGCTGTTAAACATCATTTAAACATGTTTACTTGTGTAAAGATCTTATATTGTAGATTTCCTCAATATAATCATGAAGATTTCAAGATGCGTCTATTTGTCCATTCTGTAGAGGGTGATGCCTTGAATTGGTTTAATAATTTTCCTAATGATTTTTTCACTTCTTTACAAGACATTCTCGATGCTTTTAAAGATAGATATAATAGTCCAAACAGCTTGCCTTCTACCTCTAAAATTGTGCAAAAAGAAGAAAGTAATCATATTAAAGGTCAAGCTGTTGAAGAAAGAGTTCAAGATCAAAATATGTCATCAGCCGGAACTATTGCAGATCAAGTTCATGATAGTGAAAAATCGGGGATAAATGACAATGAAAAGGAGGAGCAAAAGCAAATAATACAAGATTTAAAGATGATGGTAAAAAATATGGAAAGCAACCAAACTAATCTTATCAATGATGTTAAAACTTTACGCACCCATCTGGAAAAACGTAATAAGGAGATTGAGGACACGCAAAATCAGCATGCTAAGGAAATTGAGGCCATGAAAATTAAATATGAAACAGAAATTAGAAGCATGCAAAGCAAGATGTCAGTCTTAGAGGAAAATATGGTGACCATGAAAGCTGATCATGATAGGGAAATTGACTCTATGACATTCAATCATAACAATCAGTTGGCTGACATGCAAGCGAATCATAAAGAAGAGATAAATTTCATGCAACATTGCTTGATGGACATAGAGGAAAAGAATGATAAGGTAATAAAACACATGCAAGAAAACCATGCCATGCAAATCAGCGCTATAAGGGATGAATGCTCTAGTCAGATGGATGCCATTAGAATACAAGTTCAAAAGATTCAACAATGGTCAGATGATAAGAGAAACCAGGAGCCTTCTCATTTGCCGCAACAAGTTCCATCTTACTATGAGGAGGTCATTAAGTGGATAATTAAAGGTGATCCAGATAAGCTTAAAAACGATAAAAATCAGATGCAAGACACAAAAAGACTTAGCATGCATAACTTAAACACTTCATCTGATAGTTTCGAAACAGAAAGTTCCAGATCATCAGTAATCCATCCTGCCAGAAAGAAGAAGCGCAAGAGGAAGAAGATGAGACGAAGATTTGATGCATCAGACGGCCGTGAGCAGCTTGATTTTCGGATAGGAAAGAGTCCTACCATATGCAAAATTGGACATGGCACATCCGACAAGCAGCCGACAGATTTGCCTGAAAGCAGGCAAATGCTCAGTATGCACTATATTGAACACATCTGATGCCGTAGGGCATCCTTTGTAGCGTATTTCTAACCCTACTCCTTGTTTTTTCCGCATTTTCATTTCTGCTTTAGATAGTTAATAAATGAAGAGCTTTTCTTTTTTTTTTTCTTTCCTGTGCTTAATGTATATGCTGATTTATGGATGGACGCTACTTATTTTTGTGTTGTATGGATGCAGATTCTGGATTCTCACATTCCTGCAAGCAGCAACGTGTCCCCAAGTAGAGCCAGATGTTGACCTCTACTGGTCAACTACCCATGCAGTGCACCCCGTTTTTCTTGACAGAAAGAAGCAGCACCTGATCAGCATGTCCGTGCCATCCTGCCATCATCAGCAGCTTGATCATTTTTGTTGTAAACCCAGTCTGCATGTATAAGTTGTAAATAATCTAAGCAGATCAGAGTCATGTATGTAAAGCTGCCTAGGTGGACCTAATTTTCTATGATAATCTATGTCCCGGAAGGTTTTTCGTCTCACCGATCCATGGATCGGCAGAGTTTTCCTTCAAACCTGACCCCAAAGCCGGGATGGATTTTGTCATTAGAACTTTAGGAAAATCCTAGTGTGTTAAATCTGCTAGATTATAGTTGTGTCGCAGAACTGGGTGTTTTGTGAGGGTCTGTATTAAATGGGTTTGTCCCTTAAGATGTAATTTTGTAAAAGTCATGATGTAATGTGTCCTGAGGGTCGAGAAATGTTTTAAATCCCCTCATGAGTCCTAAGTCCTAGGTCCTAGGTGATGTTTCCGAAAGGCTTAGTTCAGTGATCCATTTTAAAATGAATTAAAAAATTAAAAAATGAATAAAAATAATAAAATAATAAAAAATTAAAAAAAATGAAGCAAAAACCCTAACTAATAAAATAATAATATTTTAAGTTAATAAATCGACGGATGAGATCAAGAGATGTCTTGATCCTCATCAACGGTCGAGATCATTTCTACATGGATCACTCGAACTAGCCGTTAGGATCATTTCCTTTATATAGGGTCTTAGGGGGTCATTTCAATGGATCTGATCTGTGAGTCTGTACTGAAAGCTCTCTTGTAAACTGATTTCTGATTAATAAAAGAAGACTTTGGGGTTCAAAACTGGCTGGTGTTACTCTC
The DNA here is from genome assembly GCA_031772625.1 of Pinus tabuliformis. Classification (NCBI taxonomy): domain Eukaryota; kingdom Viridiplantae; phylum Streptophyta; class Pinopsida; order Pinales; family Pinaceae; genus Pinus; species Pinus tabuliformis. The sequence continues at coordinate 233,664,222 of CM062805.1, forward strand.
TGGAATTGCTGTGAGATATTTTTTATTTTTTTTTCTGCATATTTCAGTTTTCAGCAGTAAATAGTAGCTGGTTTTCAGAGTATTGTGAGTACAGGTATCTTGCTCACGTGCTAGGGTTTGAATGTTGTAGGGTTTCTGGAATAATGGCAGGTATCTCCATTATTCCTTGAAATCTAGCAGCATTTCTTGCCCTCTTTACTGATGTTTGCTTGAGGTGTGCAGGAGATCTTTAGGTAAAGGGTACAGGTGGGCGTTTGGGGAAGTTTTAGGCTGAACCAACCGACTCCCACTGGCTTTTCTGTGCAGAGCCCAGCTGATTGTTCCCTGGGTTAATCATTCAAAGTTTCTTTTCTGTTTTACATTGAGAGATTTTCTTTCTGTTCACAGTGAAGTTCAAGATTACATGATATTCTAAATATTTCTGTTATCATTTGCTGAATCAGGCTGTCAAGGGGCCATATCTGTAATTTTTTTATTTTTTTTTGTTGGATCTAGGGTTTCAAATTTCAAAAGTTTTTCTTTCTTCAGTCTTCATTAGGGTTTTGTATTTTTGTGTTTTCAGCTACAGGGTTTTTATCAAGAGCAATTTTTTGAGTCAGCTGTCGAAGAGCATTCCTGGAACCTGATCGTCAATATTACTTGCATTACATGAAATCAAGAACAGTGGAAAGCCCTCAGCTATCGAAGCCGTAGCATGCATCATTCCGAAACCGAAAGCATACGCTGTGGTTTTCCTGGGCAAATCGCTTCATCAGCTGAGGTTTATCGTTCCAGTTACTGCGTGAACAGATCCTTTGAAAACGACTGTGCAAGAAAAAACGTCGATGTATTTGGCATGAAATAGTATTGAAGAATCCAGTTGTGAATTTGGAGGCATCGGTTCAATCAGAAGCACGTGCTGGGGTTGTCTGAGCCGCGATCCGTGCATATTTAAAGCCTGTTCCCTTTCTCAAATCCGCATCCAAGGAGATCCACGTCATATACATTGCAGAAATCGCATTTTTTTGGTGTGAAAAGGGCATTCGCGTGGGCATCAAACCCTACTCACGCCGGCAGCTAATTTCGATTTGATCTGCGGCTCAGTTTATCTGCCATTTCCAAACGTCGATAGTCTCCAGGTCACGTATTTCCTCCGGTGGCTGAGTATCAGCGTTTTCCACGTAAGTCGATGTTGGCTCTAGTCATTCTGCGCAGTCACGGGTTTCTCTGTGGCGTCGGTTCTCATTTCCGATTTTACGGCTAGGTTTTCTCTGCAATATCGTTCAAAGCTTTCGATCTTCATGCGTTTGGATTTACTTATCATATATTTCATGATTATCGTATAGTTTCGGACTCTCATCGTTTTTTTTTTATGAGTTTTACTTTGTTCCTTTTTTAATCTTAGGGTAGATTCATACAAATGAAATAAATGGGTTACCGATTGTAAATAGCTTTTAATTTATTTTTAGTTTAGTTTAGGTTTTCATATGTGCCGTTTGAATAGTTTCATTTTAATTCATAAAAATCGAAAATTCATATAGTTTGTTTTAGATATGCTTTAGATTTTTGTTATATTTAGATTTTAAATTTTTGAGTTTTCATTTTATTTTAATTTAGATTTGTTCTGATTTTTTCTTTTAAAATATATATTATGAAAATAAAAAAATAAAAAGGTTTAGGTTTTGTTTTATATTTTTTATATAGTTTAGTTTTAAATTAATCTAGTTTTAGAATTTTAATTATTTTAGATTTTTAATTTTCATTTTTATAATATTGAAAAAATAAAAAAAAATTGAAAAACATTTAAAAAATTTTGAAAAAATATTAAAATTTTGTGGAAAATCTTTTTGCCAGTTTCAGTTGCTTTCGCGATATATCTTTCATGCTGAGATCTGAAATTTTCAAGTCGAAACACGAAATCCAATGTCTGGTTAATAATTCATGATGCTCATGGTGGTTTAAGGCATTTATCTCTTCAAAGCTTTCAGTTGCCGGATATCGTTTTGGTCACATGATTTAGCTGATGATAGATGGTTGCTGTTCATGGTCCATGTTTCTTTATCATTTAAACATTGACTCCACAAGGCACTGGTCAATTAAATCTCTAAATCCATCTAGTGCTTATCATATCGTGTATCGTGTCTCCCACCCAACTGTTTGGCAGTTGGTCTTCACTATCTCGCAGGGTCTACCCCCCTTAGCCGCGGGAGACGGGCTTAAACGGAGGGATCGGGGATCAGAGTGACAGCCCCCGGTCCGAGCGTTGTCGTGCCAATCTGCGCGACAACATTTTTGGCGCCGTTGCCGGGGACAGAGTTTTTCTGTTCTTGGGGTTTCATCGACATTCAGCTTCTCATCTTCTCATCTCTCATTTGAGCTGGCAGATTCAAATATTTTGGCATCTTTTCATCACATATCAGCAGCATCTCTTCGGTTTTGTTTCTTGTTTGGGTGGCGACTCCATTTTTCTCATTTTTCCCAGACAAGAAGCTTTCCTCATATCTGCTTGTGTTTACCTTTTGGATCCTAGAATCAGATTCGTTGTTCAAGTGGCGACTCCACTTCTCTCATCTCTTAATTTTCTTGAGCGGAAATCTCTTTCTATCATCCATTTCATCCCCTGTTGTTCATCATGGATTATTCATGTAAACCATGTCATTTTACTAATAATCTCCATGATCTTCCGAAAGAGGCCATTTCTAAATTATTTAAGTTCTCGGGTGATGATCCGGTCGCTGTTAAACATCATTTAAACATGTTTACTTGTGTAAAGATCTTATATTGTAGATTTCCTCAATATAATCATGAAGATTTCAAGATGCGTCTATTTGTCCATTCTGTAGAGGGTGATGCCTTGAATTGGTTTAATAATTTTCCTAATGATTTTTTCACTTCTTTACAAGACATTCTCGATGCTTTTAAAGATAGATATAATAGTCCAAACAGCTTGCCTTCTACCTCTAAAATTGTGCAAAAAGAAGAAAGTAATCATATTAAAGGTCAAGCTGTTGAAGAAAGAGTTCAAGATCAAAATATGTCATCAGCCGGAACTATTGCAGATCAAGTTCATGATAGTGAAAAATCGGGGATAAATGACAATGAAAAGGAGGAGCAAAAGCAAATAATACAAGATTTAAAGATGATGGTAAAAAATATGGAAAGCAACCAAACTAATCTTATCAATGATGTTAAAACTTTACGCACCCATCTGGAAAAACGTAATAAGGAGATTGAGGACACGCAAAATCAGCATGCTAAGGAAATTGAGGCCATGAAAATTAAATATGAAACAGAAATTAGAAGCATGCAAAGCAAGATGTCAGTCTTAGAGGAAAATATGGTGACCATGAAAGCTGATCATGATAGGGAAATTGACTCTATGACATTCAATCATAACAATCAGTTGGCTGACATGCAAGCGAATCATAAAGAAGAGATAAATTTCATGCAACATTGCTTGATGGACATAGAGGAAAAGAATGATAAGGTAATAAAACACATGCAAGAAAACCATGCCATGCAAATCAGCGCTATAAGGGATGAATGCTCTAGTCAGATGGATGCCATTAGAATACAAGTTCAAAAGATTCAACAATGGTCAGATGATAAGAGAAACCAGGAGCCTTCTCATTTGCCGCAACAAGTTCCATCTTACTATGAGGAGGTCATTAAGTGGATAATTAAAGGTGATCCAGATAAGCTTAAAAACGATAAAAATCAGATGCAAGACACAAAAAGACTTAGCATGCATAACTTACACACTTCATCTGATAGTTTCGAAACAGAAAGTTCCAGATCATCAGTAATCCATCCTGCCAGAAAGAAGAAGCGCAAGAGGAAGAAGATGAGACGAAGATTTGATGCATCAGACGGCCGTGAGCAGCTTGATTTTCGGATAGGAAAGAGTCCTACCATATGCAAAATTGGACATGGCACATCCGACAAGCAGCCGACAGATTTGCCTGAAAGCAGGCAAATGCTCAGTATGCACTATATTGAACACATCTGATGCCGTAGGGCATCCTTTGTAGCGTATTTCTAACCCTACTCCTTTTTTTTCCGCATTTTCATTTCTGCTTTAGATAGTTAATAAATGAAGAGCTTTTTTTTTTTTTTTCTTTCCTGTGCTTAATGTATATGCTGATTTATGGATGGACGCTACTTATTTTTGTGTTGTATGGATGCAGATTCTGGATTCTCACATTCCTGCAAGCAGCAACGTGTCCCCAAGTAGAGCCAGATGTTGACCTCTACTGGTCAACTACCCATGCAGTGCACCCCGTTTTTCTTGACAGAAAGAAGCAACACCTGATCAGCATGTCCGTGCCATCCTGCCATCATCAGCAGCTTGATCATTTTTGTTGTAAACCCAGTCTGCATGTATAAGTTGTAAATAATCTAAGCAGATCAGAGTCATGTATGTAAAGCTGCCTAGGTGGGCCTAATTTTCTATGATAATCTATGTCCCGGAAGGTTTTTCGTCTCACCGATCCATGGATCGGTAGAGTTTTCCTTCAAACCTGACCCCAAAGCCGGGATGGATTTTGTCATTAGAACTTTAGGAAAATCCTAGTGTGTTAAATCTGCTAGATTATAGTTGTGTCGCAGAACTGGGTGTTTTGTGAGGGTCTGTATTAAATGGGTTTGTCCCTTAAGATGTAATTTTGTAAAAGTCATGATGTAATGTGTCCTGAGGGTCGAGAAATGTTTTAAATCCCCTCATGAGTCCTAAGTCCTAGGTCCTAGGTGATGTTTCCGAAAGGATTAGTTCAGTGATCCATTTTAAAATGAATTAAAAAATTAAAAAATGAATAAAAATAATAAAATAATAAAAAATTAAAAAAAATGAAGCAAAAACCCTAACTAATAAAATAATAATATTTTAAGTTAATAAATCGACGGATGAGATCAAGAGATGTCTTGATCCTCATCAACGGTCGAGATCATTTCTACATGGATCACTCGAACTAGCCGTTAGGATCATTTCCTTTATATAGGGTCTTAGGGGGTCATTTCAATGGATCTGATCTGTGAGTCTGTACTGAAAGCTCTCTTGTAAACTGATTTCTGATTAATAAAAGAAGACTTTGGGGTTCAAAACTGGCTGGTGTTACTCTCTGGAATTGCTGTGAGATATTTTTTATTTTTTTTTCTGCATATTTCAGTTTTCAGCAGTAAATAGTAGCTGGTTTTCAGAGTATTGTGAGTACAGGTATCTTGCTCACGTGCTAGGGTTTGAATGTTGTAGGGTTTCTGGAATAATGGCAGGTATCTCCATTATTCCTTGAAATCTAGCAGCATTTCTTGCCCTCTTTACTGATGTTTGCTTGAGGTGTGCAGGAGATCTTTAGGTAAAGGGTACAGGTGGGCGTTTGGGGAAGTTCTAGGCTGAACCAACCGACTCCCACTGGCTTTTCTGTGCAGAGCCCAGCTGATTGTTCCCTGGGTTAATCATTCAAAGTTTCTTTTCTGTTTTACATTGAGAGATTTTCTTTCTGTTCACAGTGAAGTTCAAGATTACATGATATTCTAAATATTTCTGTTATCATTTGCTGAATCAGGCTGTCAAGGGGCCATATCTGTAATTTTTTTTTTGTTAGATCTAGGGTTTCAAATTTCAAAAGTTTTTCTTTCTTCAGTCTTCATTAGGGTTTTGTATTTTTGTGTTTTCAGCTACAGGGTTTTTATCAAGAGCAATTTTTTGAGTCAGCTGTCGAAGAGCATTCCTGGGACCTGATTGTCAATATTACTTGCATTACATGAAATCAAGAACAGTGGAAAGCCCTCAGCTATCGAAGCCGTAGCATGCATCATTCCGAAACCGAAAGCATACGCTGTGGTTTTCCTGGGCAAATCGCTTCATCAGCTGAGGTTTATCGTTCCAGTTACTGCGTGAATAGATCCTTTGAAAACGACTGTGCAAGAAAAAACGTCGATGTATTTGGCATGAAATAGTATTGAAGAATCCAGTTGTGAATTTGGAGGCATCGGTTCAATCAGAAGCACGTGCTGGGGTTGTCGGAGCCGCGATCCGTGCATATTTAAAGCCTGTTCCCTTTCTCAAATCCGCATCCAAGGAGATCCACGTCATATACATTGCAGAAATCGCATTTTTTTGGTGTGAAAAGGGCATTCGCGTGGGCATCAAACCCTACTCACGCCGGCAGCTAATTTCGATTTGATCTGCGGCTCAGTTTATCTGCCATTTCCAAACGTCGATAGTCTCCAGGTCACGTATTTCCTCCGGTGGCTGAGTATCAGCGTTTTCCACGTAAGTCGATGTTGGCTCTAGTCATTCTGCGCAGTCACGGGTTTCTCTGTGGCATCGGTTCTCATTTCCGATTTTACGGCTAGGTTTTCTCTGCAATATCGTTCAAAGCTTTCGATCTTCATGCGTTTGGATTTACTTATCATATATTTCATGATTATCGTATAGTTTCGGACTCTCATCGTTTTTTTTTTATGAGTTTTACTTTGTTCCTTTTTTAATCTTAGGGTAGATTCATACAAATGAAATAAATGGGTTACCGATTGTAAATAGCTTTTAATTTATTTTTAGTTTAGTTTAGGTTTTCATATGTGCCGTTTGAATAGTTTCATTTTAATTCATAAAAATCGAAAATTCATATAGTTTGTTTTAGATATGCTTTAGATTTTTGTTATATTTAGATTTTAAATTTTTGAGTTTTCATTTTATTTTAATTTAGATTTGTTTTGATTTTTTCTTTTAAAATATATATTATGAAAATAAAAAAATAAAAAGGTTTAGGTTTTGTTTTATATTTTTTATATAGTTTAGTTTTAAATTAATCTAGTTTTAGAATTTTAATTATTTTAGATTTTTAATTTTCATTTTTATAATATTGAAAAAATAAAAAAAAAATTGAAAAACATTTAAAAAATTTTGAAAAAATATTAAAATTTTGTGGAAAATCTTTTTGCCAGTTTCAGTTGCTTTCGCGATATATCTTTCATGCTGAGATCTGAAATTTTCAAGTCGAAACACGAAATCCAATGTCTGGTTAATAATTCATGATGCTCATGGTGGTTTAAGGCATTTATCTCTTCAAAGCTTTCAGTTGCCGGATATCGTTTTGGTCACATGATTTAGCTGATGATAGATGGTTGTTGTTCATGGTCCATGTTTCTTTATCATTTAAACATTGACTCCACAAGGCACTGGTCAATTAAATCTCTAAATCCATCTAGTGCTTATCATATCGTGTATCGTGTCTCCCACCCAACTGTTTGGCAGTTGGTCTTCACTATCTCGCAGGGTCTACCCCCCTTAGCCGCGGGAGACGGGCTTAAACGGAGGGATCGGGGATCAGAGTGACAGCCCCCGGTCCGAGCGTTGTCGTGCCAATCTGCGCAACAACAGATCCAAGAGGGGGTTCCTCAAGGATCCTATCCACATATAGTCCTCCCGACTATAGTTCTATATCACCCCATTTCCCTCCTAGATATGCATGCGCACACATGGCAAACTCATCTTCGTCAATTTTTGGTGGAGAAGCCTTAGGATCATGTTTCCCATCCTTATCCTTTTGCTTCGAAGGACACTGAGATGCAAAGTGGCCCATCTCGCCTATGAAAATTTGTTGCAAGAATTGATTTATTTCTCCTTCTTATTTATGATAAGTTATTGAATAATACTTCAATAAATACCAAACTAAATTCAGTTGCAGACTTCACAAATTAGAATTGAAAATTAGAAGGCAAGAAAAACATCAGGATGTGGACAATCGCATTGACACACTTGTTTTTGGACAATTTTCCCCGGAAAAACCCAATGTGGGAAAATCGGTGCAGCAGATCTAAGGATTCTAATTATTGGCAGTCAATATCTGAATACAATTTGGATGCCCTAGAGTAAAACGACAATCCACTCAAAGAAGATAATTGAGAATTCTCTCACACTGATTCTGGAGATTTTGTTTGTCCCCAGCCCACTATGTAGTCCTTGCGTGAGCCTCGCAAGCTCTATGTGATTTTTGCATGGAGGCTCCCTCTGACTGTGTTCAACCTGGACTATTCCTGCTTCTGCTGCTGAGCAATCGAGATTCCTCCTGTCAATCAACTACTATGATTCCCGACACTAAACTCTGCTCATCCCCAACACTTCTGTGTCAACCTCCTCCAAATCTCTGTGTTGACCCTCTGCATCAATCTCCTTCAGTTGCTGCGTTGTCCCTTCTTGGACCAGCGCTGGCTCTATTATCCTTCTCCGTGTATTCACTGGAACTGGAAATCACTTCCTTCTAGTACTGCCTCTGATCCTCACTGCTTGATCACTAGTTCGAATTCCTTAGCAAACCCTGCCCTAGGAAAATCGAACTGACTGATCAACTCTCTGTGTATCTTCAAGTGAACCCCAAGCCTCCATCTTATACTTTTCCTGTTGAGTCTTCAACGGCCGAGATTAAGTCTCTAATCAACGACTAAGATTAAAACATGACTTGATCCGCCTTCTAGATCATTCTCACCCATATTTTGATTAATACCCATTAATATTTTAATTTCCCTAAGTTTAGACTTAGGAACTTCATTAAAAATATTAATTATTTTAATAAAATACAATTCGGGTGGAATTTCACCAAACGGTTTCTGGGTTCTTTAGAACTCATGTGCCTTAGTCTCTCCACCAATTTTCAAGTCTAGAGAACTTTCAATACTACCTTTGACCACTACGTGTCAACGACCCATAGCAGTACACCCCCTTTTTTCGCAAAAGTGATAGCGCCTGATCAATGTGTCTGTGCCGTCCAACTTTCATCATCACCCTGATCATCATGTTATAATGTAAACCCATTCTGCATGTATGTAATGTAAATAATCTTAGCAGATCTGTGTCGTGTATGTAATTACCTAGGTAAACCTACTTTTCTGGTGACAATCTACATTCCGGGGGGTTTTTTTGTCTCACCGATCCATTCTCGAATGGTCGGCAGAGTTTTCCCTCAGTCTCACCCCAAAGCTGGAATGTATTTTGTCATTGGGATCTTAGGCAAGTCCGAGTGTTATAGATCGAATCTATGTAAAGGTGATTTGGGAATAATCCTAACTATTTGGTTAGGTTATTTTATTACAAATTGCTTGGTCTGCTGAATTATATTTGTGTCGCTGAAATGGGTAGTCTGTGAGCGTCTTTTTCAAATGGGTTTCCCCCTTGTGATGTAAAATTATGAAAATTATGATGTAAAGTGTCTTGAGGGTTGGAAACAATAATTTATCCCCTCATAGGTTAACTAATTAAATTTTTTGGCTAAAAAATTAATTAAAATCCTAAGTCAGAAATTTAATTAATTCTAGGTCCTAGGTAAATTTAAATTCTCTGAAGGCAAAATTTGTCGGTCCTTAAAAATTAAATTTTAAGAGGTCCGGAGACTAAGGTAAATTAATTATTTTGCTAAATTTTAAGCCATAGGTCCCTGGGTTAAGTCAAAGTCAAAATTCTGAGGAAATTATTTCAAAATTTTAATTTTTGAATTAATTAAAATTCATTTAATTGAAAAATTCGAATTTCCTCAAGAATTTAAAAAAAATCGACGGATGAAATTAAAATAAATTTTGATCCTCATCAACGGTCGAGATTGCTTCGACGAGGATCACTCGAACTAGCCGTTGTAGTATTTATCTTTAAATAGGAAGTCATTTGTGAGTCAAGTCATCCAATCTCTGGATCGTGTACTAAGTGAAAAGCTCTCTTGTAATCTTTTTATGAGCAATAAAGAAAGACTTTGGGGTTAAATTCTTGTTGGTGTTACTCTTCGTGGAAATACTGTGAGATGTGTCATTTTCATGCATAGATTTCTTCTTAACCATTGATGATAGCTTTTTGAAGAGCGATTTGAGTACAGGTATCTTTCTCAATCACTGGGGGTTGAATGATAATTTAAATTTTGAATATAATAGCAGGTATCTCTATTTATCTGAATTTTATTATCGTTTTTTTGTTCTATGTTGATGGTTGAATTGAGTTGTGCAGGACAGTGTCGATTTTTAGATCATCGAGCGTTCGGGGAAGTTTTTAGTTGAACCAGCCAACTCCTGTTCCGTGTTTTCTGAAAAGACCAGCTTGATTTGATCCCAGGCTTATCATAAGATATTTTTTATTGGTGATGCATGAAGGGTTTTGAGCTCAGTACCTCCTTTAAAAAAAAAAAAAATTATGTGCTAAATCGATAGATATGGCTGTTGAGAGCCTCAGATTATCAGATCTGGGAGCGGAGTTGGACTCACACTCCTAGATCTGATAGATCTGTCATTCATGTACATAGATCTATAATTATTTTCAGTTTTCCGACTTGGGTTTTCTGGGTTTTAGTTTTTTGGGTCATTGTATATATCGTTTGGGTGTTTCTTGTTGTCATGCAACTACAGATCTAAAGAAGAAGATTGCGTAGATTCCAGATCTAGGCCCCAAAGGGTGAGATCTGGATCTCTGGGTTCATCAACATCATTTTGCAGGAATTTATTCAGCAGTCCGAGGGTTTAAGTACAAAAAAAAAAATCTGGAAAAATTTATAAGGGTTCCAAAATTTTCTAGATCTGGAAATTTCTCTTCAGTTCCTGGGCTGCAGTCTCTCTGCTTCCTGGGGTTTCCTAAGCAGAAAATTTCGAATTTACTTTTCACTGTTGTTTTCTGCAAAATTTCGAAATTATTTTTTGGTTTGGGCTTTAAATTTTTTTTTTTAGATCTTGAAAAGCTTGGGCTTCTTCCTGCGTTTTTTCTTCTGTCTATCCTCCCAGCAGTGGCCTTCAAAACCCTCTGACTTCTTTCTATTGCTTCATCTAACCCTCATCCTCAGATCTGCATGCCCGCACAATAGTCTCTTCTACGCTGCCATCGCATTTTTTTGTTGCTCCGTCCCTTCTCCTGCAGCGTTGCCTGAGCTCATTCGAGATTCTCACCTCCATCTCCCTAAACCCTGCGATTTTCCCTCAATCCCCTCGCAGCCTTTATCCATGCGTCTTTTCTTCCTTGTTGCTCCATCCAGCTACTTCAAGCCGCAGCTGCTCTTAAATCCGCAGTCGTCCCTTCCACACATATCTTCTTCCCTATCCGCAGCCTTCCATAACCCTGCATCTCCCAGCTCCTCGCTCCATTCCGCCGTCAGAACCTGCATAACGATAAACAATAATGCATTCGATTTCCTTTTTCATTTGTATATATGCGTAAGTTACTTTAACTATGATTTGAAAATTTAGGTTAGGGTTAGCATATGTATATATTTTTTAGTTTCATTAAATTTTAACTTAGGACTTCAACAAATAAAAAAAAAAAATCGATTTAGTTTATTTTTATTTTATTTCACTTTTTTATTTTTATTTTTCATTAAAAAATCTAAAATATAAAAAATATAAAAATTCTTTTGACATTTGATTTTTTCCTTTTTTTAAATTTTTGATTTAAAATTCAAAAAAATTTAAAAATCATAGCATTTTAAAAATCCTAAAAAATCTTAGAAAACATTAAAACATTAAAAAAATCTAAAAATTTTGACTAAAGAAATAAATTAAAGGAATTGCGCTTTAACATTAAAAAAATTTAATGTGGCCTACGGCCCATTAAAAATTTGATTCATTAACCCTTTGATTTATTTTACTTATTCATTTTTCACATTGATGTTATTGCCTAAAGAATAATTAAAACGCTAATCTAAAGTTCTTTGGTGTTTCTGATGTTAAATGCTAAATCTTAAATTTTCATGATTCTTCTATGGTCAAAGTGCGACAAACGTTTTAAATCAGATTTATTGTTGGAGAAAGTTAATTGAATCTAGATTTGGGCCATTAAGTGAAAATCATTTTAAATCTGGAATCATCTTGCGTGATACAGTTTTGGGCATTTATATTGATTATTCATGATTGTCATTATTCGTCACATATTGGAAAATTGTTCTGGATAACTTGTTTTACTTAATCTATGGTTAATTCAAATTGAAGGCACTCGTCTATAACTGTTTCTATCTTGTGGTCGTGTCTTGGTTACCTTAGCGTTTAATCTATTCATCTGGTTAATCGAAATCCATTTACAATTCATCAAGTTGTTCATATTTAAAATCTCCTAGAGCCCGTGTTCCACAGGCTTTCTCATCCATTTACCTTAGGGACTACCCCCCTTGACTTGTCTAGGAGAAAGTCTAAATGGAGTGAGTAAGGATTAAGAGTGACAGCCCTTACTCTGAGCGTTGTCGCGGTGCCTAGACACTTTGTACGACAACACTACCAAAAACTAACACTCCCTCTTAGCGAGGAAAGTGCTCTAGCAACAATGTTCACCTGCATGTTGCTCTGTTTTTGAAGCACCTCCTTTTTGCACTGCTGCTGCCACCAACACAAAGATGTTGCTGCTACTATACTGCTGCCTATGACACTGCCATTGTGATTGCTGCATCTGTACTACATCTCCCTCTCAAACGCTGCATCATTCTATTGAAAGGGATTTTCCAACATACCCATATGTTCCCGAAATTGAACAAACTTTTCTCTTCATAGAGCCTTGGTGAGCATGTCTGCCCCCTAATTTCCTGTGGGAGTGTACTCCAACTGTACCGCTCCACGCTGAACACAGTCTCTGATAAAGTGACACTGAATATTGATGTGTTTGGAGAGATCATGAAATACTGGATTTTCAAAGAGCTTGATACAACTCTGATTATCACATACGATCTTTGTCACTTCCATCCTTCTCCTGAATAGATTTACAAGCAATTTCCTAAGCCATATAGCTTCACATGTTGCTTTGCTAGCTACCATATACTCAGATTCAACAGAGCTCAGAGCTACAAACTTTTGCTTCTTACCGAACCAGGAGGTCACCCCAGATCCAATTTTGAAGCAATACATAGTGGTACTTTTCCAGTCTACTAAACTTCCTGCCCAATCTGCATCAGTGAATCCACTCAATTCGATATCATTGTCCTTGGTGTACCTTAATCCAAAATTGATTGTTCCCCACACATACCTGAGAATGTGCTTCGCTACTGCCCAATGCACCCTTTTTGGTTCCACCATGAACTGACTAAGGGTGTTGACAGCATAACACAAGTCTGGCCTAAGGTTGACCAAATACATAAGTGACCAAATGAGTTGTCTGTATAAGGTGGGGTCCACTTCCTTGTTTCCCGAAGCATCTATTTTCTTCCAATTGGTAATCATAGGCATAGCCATAGCTTGAAAATCCTGCATTCTGAATCTTTTCATAATTTCTGATGCATATCTTCCTTGGCCAAGGAAGATCTCACCATCCTGCTGCCAAACGTCCAATCCCAAAAACTGCATAAGCCACAAATCCTTCATATCAAACTCAGTTTCCAGGTTCTTCTTACAAACCTCTATGAGTCTGGATGATCCTGTCAAAAATAGATCATCCACATATAATACCAGAATTAACAACTCACCTTCTACCAACCGCTGTAAGTAGCTGTCAATTCGACCATACCAAGCTCTGGGTGCTTGTTTTAGCCCATACAAGGCTTTCTTCAAGCTGCACACATGAGTTCTCTTTTCATGGGTTTCGAAACCTTCTAGTTGTTCGATATAGACCTCTTCTTCTATCACCCTGTTGACCACTACCGGCCAACTACCCATGCAGTACACCCCCTTTTCTTTGCAAAAAGGGGTAGCACTTGATCGACATGTCCGTGCCATCCTGCAGTCATCAGCAGCTTGATCATTTTGATTGTAAACCCAGTCTGCATGTATGAATTGTAAATAATCTTAGCAGATATGAGTCGTGTATGTAAACTGCCCGGGTGGACCTAACTTTCTAGTGATAATCTACATCCCGGAAGGTTTTTCGTCTCACCGATCCATGATCGGCAGAGTTTTCCTTCAGCCTGACCCCAAAGCCGGGATGGATTTTGTCATTAGAATTTTAGGAGAATCCTAGTGTGTTAATCTGCTAGATTATAGTTGTGTCGTAGAACTGGGTGGTTTATGAGGGTCTATGTTAAATGGGTTTTTCCCCTTAAGATGTAAAATTGTAAAAGTCATGATGTAAAGTGTCTTGAGGGTTGGAAAATGTTTTAAATCCCCTCATGAGTCCTAAGTCCTAGGTCCTAGGTGATTTTTCCAAAGGCTAGGTTCGAGGATCCATTTAAGAAATAAATTAAAAAAAAATAAAAAATTAAAAAAATAAATAAATAAATAATTGAAAAATATAAAATATAAAATTATAAAAATATAAAAATTATAAAATAAAGCAAAAACCCTAAAATAATAAAATAATAATATTTTGAGTGAATGCATGCAAAATATCATTTTTTAATAAATTAACAAATTCGACGGATGAGATTAAGAGATGTCTTGATCCTCATCAACGGTCGAGATCATTTCGACATGGATCACTCGAACTAGCCGTTGGGATCTTTTCCTTTAAGTAGGGTGCTAGGGGTCATTTGAGATCAGATTGGATCTGTGAGTCTTGTGCTGAAGAAGCTCTCTTGTAGTTCATTTTTTTTGTGCAATAAAGAAGACTTTGGGGTTAAAAATCTTGCTGGTGTTACTCTTCTGAAAATGTTGTAAGATTGTTTTAGTTTTTCTGCATAATTTTATTTTCAGCCATTGATGATAGCTTAAAGAAGATTGATCTAGGCACAGGTATCTTGTCTGATCTTTGGGGTTTGAATAATAGTTTAGATTCTGAAATATAGTGGCAGGTATCTCCATTTGATCGGGGTTTCACTATTGTTTTCTCCTTCTATGTTAATGGTTGATTTTAGGTTGTGCAGGAAATCCTTTTTTCAAATTACCGGGCATTAGGGGAAGTTTTCGGGTGAACCAGCCAACTCCCGGGTTGTGTTTTCAGAAAGAGCCCAGCCAGTTCTTGATCCCGGGCTTATCATTCGAAATATTTTTTTTATGAATGCATGCAGGGTTTTCTGAAGCGTTTTACATTTAAATTAAATTATGATAATATTACTGTGATTATTGATAAATCTGGCTACTAAAGAGCCTTAGATCTGTAAATACTGTAATTATTTAGTTGGCTTTAGGGTTTTGTCTCTAGCATATTTTATTTCTGGGTTTTCTGTTATTGTAGGTTGCAGGTACAAGTTTTGAAAGTTTTGCAGGGTCTCTTTTTCGCTGTCCAGGGGTTTTTCAGATCTAAAAAAAAATTCACATCAGTTTTATTTGATAATCAGCTCCTGAGTTCTCACTGTCGGATCATCATTCAGCAAACTCAAACCAGCGCAGCTGAGCCTCTCTACCAGGCTGCCAGCTGCCTCATGTCTATCCCATTTGCTGCAAAATATGCCATTCAAATCCTCTCTACAGTCATCTCAGCTCCATCTGGGCTCCATCCACTCCATGCAGTTTCTTTTCTTCTCCTACCCATCAAACGTTGTTGCTATCCATTTACCTTGCCCACGCATTTCAAAACCTGCGCACCTGTGGTTTAAACTCCGTGAATTTATACATGGTTTCCATCAGCAGTTTTGTCTGCCGTCAAGCTAAAACCGCACTGAATCAAATTTCTGTTTTGAAAAAAGTTTTCTGTAGCGGGCCGGTCCATGTATGCGTTCTGGTGTAGGCATACCCCTCAGGGTCTGCATGGAACAAGCACTCATCAGCTCCGCCCCTCAAATCCTTCAACGCATGCCTATTTTCATCGCACCTCCAAAAGCCTATGCGTGACTGCCGCTGAGGATATTTTCGTGGGCCTGCAAACGCTTAAGATTTTTTTTCTCCGCCGTCAAGGTCCATATAATCCACACGGACCAGCTGTTTTGCGTGAGATAATTACCGTTGGATGTGCATTGAATGGTAAAGAGCAAAGGCTTCAGTGTGGGCATCAGTAAAACATTCATTGCTATGCAGTGCAGTCAATCTTCATTCATAAGCCAGTAGCAGTCTCCTCCTTTCCCGCCGTCACCAAGCCGTCTCAAATCTGAGCAGCCAAAGATAAGCAAAAGTCGAAAGTCTGCACAGGCATTAGCATCCGGATGAAACCGATTCGGTCAGCACGTCAAGTTGCTGGAGGCTGCACGTTTCTGGGCCGCCGTCGTATTCCCCTCTTGCCCGCTACACCTGCAAACGATAAACGCAATCCGGTATGCTTGTAGCAAATCGAAGGTAAGCATAAAGGTTTGTTTCTGTTAAGAGCACGACTTCTTTGTTTTGATAGCTCAGCGTTCGGTTTTTATTAGACGCATTTGCGTGGTTATGTTTTAGGTTTGTTTAGATTTAGTTTTAACATCGTTTTGTTATTTAGGATTTAAGCTTAGGTATCGACTTATGTATATTTTTTAGGTTCTAATCTAATGTTAGATTTATTTTAATAGTTTCTTTTTTTTTTTAGATTTTTATTAAATATAAAAAATAAAATAAATTTGTTAGGGATTAAAATTTTAAATTTTTGTTAGTTTAATTCTATTAATTTTTTTAAATTTAGATTTTAGTTTTAAATTTACTTTTAAAAAATCATAAAAATTTCAAAATTTTAAAATCATAAAAATTTTCTTTCAAAGTGTAGAACTGGATTCTATTTTTTAAAGCTTTCAAAATTTTGCCATAATTTGAAAAAAAGCATAAAAATATATTGTGGAAATTTTATTTTCGCCAGATTCAGTTGTTTTCTCAGGAAATTATCATGTTATATTCTTATGCTGAGATTTAATTTTCAAGTCTGAATACGAATGTAATATCTGGTTAATGATTCATGATTTGAGTGGTTGTGTAAAGCGTTCATCTCTTCAAAACTTTCAATTGCTGGATATCGTTATTGAGCTTTGGCCATTATAATAACTTTGTGGTTTTACTGGATATTTAGCATCATTCAAGATATTTGATGACAAATGATTGTTGTTCATCGTCTATATTTCTATATCATCTAACAAGTAATCGCTTAAATATAAAGGCACTGGTCTTTTAACTTCTAAATCCATTTAGTGCTTATCCTATCGTGTCTCCCAACCAACTGGTCGACAGTTGGTCTCCTTCACCTCATAGGGTCTACCCCCCTTAGCCGCGAGAGACAGGCTTAAACAAAGAGATCGGGGATTAGGGTGACAGCCCCTGGTCTGAGCGTTGTCGTGACAATCTGTGCGACAACATTTTTTGGCGCCGTTGCCGGGGACACTTTATTCTCGGTGTTTCAACGACAATCGTCCTTCTCATTTTTTATCTTTTCATCTGGCACGGCAACGCCAACATTTTTTGGTGCCGCTGCCGGGGAAAGAGTTTTTTCTGTCCTTGGTTTATTCGACATTTATCATTATCTTTCATCTTTCTCATCTCTCATTTGAGCTGGCAGATTCAACATTTTTTGGCATCATTTGGATCTTATCTTTCGTCATATCAGCAACTTCTCTTCGTTCATTTCTTGTTTGGGTGGTGACTCCATTTTTCTTATTTTTTCCCAGACAAGAAGCCTTTCTCATCAGCTTGTTTTTTGTTTTTTTTTTAGATTCATTGTTAAAGTGGCGACTCCACTTCTTTCATCTATTATTTTTCTTGAGCAGAGATCTCCTTCTATCATCCATTTGATCCCTTATTATTCATCATGGATTATTCATTTAAACCATGTCATTTTACTGACCGTCTCCATGATTTTCCGGAGGAGGCCATTTCTAAATTACCTGTGTTCTCGCGTGGTGATTCAATCGCTGTTAGAAGGCATCTAGGCTTGTTTACTCGCATAATGATCATATATTGTAGACCCCCTCAGTTCAATCATGAAGATATCAAGATGCGTCTTTTTGTCTTTTCTTTAGAGGGTGATGCTTTGAATTGGTTTAACAATTTTCCTAAGGATTCTTTCACTTCTTTACAAGACATTGTCAATGCTTTTAAAGATAGATATGGTAATCCAAATAGCTTGCCTTCTACCCCTAAAATTGTGCAACAGAATAAAAGTAATTTGATAAAAGGTCCAGCTGTCAGTGAAAGATTTCAAGACGATTCTTCATATCAGAATGTGTTATCCACCGGTACTATTGCAGATCAAGTCCATGACAGTGGAAAAGCAGGGACAAATGACAATGAAAAAGAGGATCAAAAGCAAATTATACAAGAACTAATGATGCTGGTGAAAAATATGGAGATCAATCAAACTAATTATGTCAATGATGTGAAAACTTTATGCACCCACTTGGAAAAACGTAATAGGGAGATGGAGATCATGCAAAATCAGCATACTAAGGAAATTGAAGCCATAAAAACTAATCATGATACAGAAATTAGATTCATGCAAAGCAAGATGTCAGGCTTAGAGGAAAATATGGCGACCATGAAAGCTGATCATGATAGGGAAATTAATTCTATGCAAAACAAGTTATTAACTATGGATGAAGAAATGACTATCATGACGTTCGATCATAATAATCAGTTGGCCACCATGCAAGCAAATCATAAAGAAGAAATAAACTCCATGCAGTATTGCTTGATGAACATAAAGGAAAAGAACGATAAAGTAATAAAAGATATGGAAGAAGACCATGCCAGGGAAATCAGTGCTATAAAGGTTGAACACTCTAGTCAGATGGATGCCATTAAAATACAGGTTCAAAAGTTTCAACAATGGTCAGAGGATAAGAGAAACCAGGGGACATCAACAGATCAGGAGCCTTCTCATTTGTTGCAACAAGTTCCATCTTATTATGAGGAGGTCATTGGTTCGATTGAAAGATGGTTAATTGAAGGTGATCCAGATAGACTTAAAAATGATAAAGATCAGATGCAGGATAAAGAAAGACATATCACGCATATCTTACATACTTCATCTGATAGTTTTGAAACAGAAAGTTCCATGTCATCAGTGATACAACCTGCCACAAAGAAAAAGCGCAAGAGAAAGAGAATGAGAAGAAGATTTGATGCATCAGACGACCGCGAGCAGCTTGATTTTCAGATAGGAAAAAGTCCTACCATATGCAGAATTGGACATGGCACATCCGACAAGCAGCCGATAGATTTGCCTGAAAACAGGCAAATGCTCAGTATACACTATATTGAACACATCTGATGCCAGGGGCATCCGCTGTATCTCTAACCCTACTCCTTGTTTTTCCGCATTTTCATTTCTGTTTTAGGATTAGATTTACTTTTCTAGATAGTTAATAAATGAAGAGCTTTTATCTTTCCTGTGCTTAATGTTATATGATGGTTTTTGGATGGACGCTACTTATGTTTTATTGTGTGTTGCGTGGATGCAGATTCTGGATTCTCACATTCCTACAATGCAGCAACGTGTCCCCAAGTAGAGCCAGATGTTGACCACTACCGGTCAACTACCCATGCAGTACACCCCCTTTTCTTTGCAAAAAGGGGTAGCACTTGATCGACATGTCCGTGCCATCCTGCAGCCATCAGCAGCTTGATCATTTTGATTGTAAACCTAGTCTGCATGTATGAATTGTAAATAATCTTAGCAGATATGAGTCATGTATGTAAATTGCCTGGGTGGTCCTAACTTTCTAGTGATAATCTACATCCCGGAAGGTTTTTCGTGTCACCGATCCATGATCAGCAGAGTTTTCCTTCAGCCTGACCCCAAAGTCGGGATGGATTTTGTCATTAGAATTTTAGGAGAATCCTAGTGTGTTAATCTGCTAGATTATAGTTGTGTCGCAGAACTGGGTGGTTTATGAGGGTCTATGTTAAATGGGTTTTTCCCCTTAAGATGTAAAATTGTAAAAGTCATGATGTAAAGTGTCTTGAGGGTTGGAAAATGTTTTAAATCCCCTCATGAGTCCTAAGTCCTAGGTCCTAGGTGATTTTTCCAAAGGCTAGGTTCGAGGATCCATTTAAGAAATAAATAAATAAAAAATTAAAAAAAAATTAAAAAATTAAAAAAATAAATAAATAAATAATTGAAAAATTAAAAATTAAAAAAATATAAAAATTATAAAATAAAGCAAAAACCCTAAAATAATAAAATAATAATATTTTGAGTGAATGCATGCAAAATATCATTTTTTAATAAATTAACAAATTCGACGGATGAGATTAAGAGATGTCTTGATCCTCATCGACGGTCGAGATCATTTCGACATGGATCACTCGAACTAGCCGTTGGGATCTTTTCCTTTAAGTAGGGTGCTAGGGGTCATTTGAGATCAGATTGGATCTGTGAGTCTTGTGCTGAAGAAGCTCTCTTGTAATTCATTTTTTTTGTGCAATAAAGAAGACTTTGGGGTTAAAAACCTTGCTGGTGTTACTCTTCTGAAAATGCTGTGAGATTGTTTTAGTTTTTTTGCATAATTTTATTTTCAGCCATTGATGATAGCTTAAAGAAGATTGATCTAGGCACAGGTATCTTGTCTAATCTCTGGGGTTTGAATAATAGTTTAGATTCTGAAATATAGTGGCAGGTATCTCCATTTGATCGGGGTTTCACTATTGTTTTCTCCTTCTATGTTAATGGTTGATTTTAGGTTGTGCAGGAAATCCTTTTTTCAAATTACCGGGCGTTAGGGGAAGTTTTCGGCTAAACCAGCCAACTCCCGGGTTGTGTTTTCTGAAAGAGCCCAGCCAGTTCTTGATCCCGGGCTTATCATTCGAAATATTTTTTTTATGAATGCATGCAGGGTTTTCTGAAGCGTTTTACATTTAAATTAAATTATGATAATATTACTGTGATTATTGATAAATCTGGCTACTAAAGAGCCTTAGATCTGTAAATACTGTAATTATTTAGTTGGCTTTAGGGTTTTGTCTCTAGCATATTTTATTTCTGGGTTTTCTGTTATTGTAGGTTGCAGGTACAAGTTTTGAAAGTTTTGCAGGGTCTCTTTTTCGCTGTCCAGGGGTTTTTCAGATCTGGAAAAATTTTCACATCAGTTTCATTTGATAATCAGCTCCTGAGTTCTCACTGTCAGATCATCATTCAGCAAACTCAAACCAGCGCAGCTGAGCCTCTCTACCAGGCTGCCAGCTGCCTCACGTCTATCCCATTTGCTGCAAAATCTGCCATTCAAATCCTCTCTACAGTCATCTCAGCTCCATCTGGGCTCCATCCACTCCACGCAGTTTCTTTTCTTCTCCTACCCATCAAACGCTGTTGCTATTCATTTACCTTGCCCACGCATTTCAAAACCTGCGCACCTGTGGTTTAAACTCCGTGAATTTATACATGGTTTCCATCAGCAGTTTTGTCTGCCGTCAAGCTAAAACCGCACTGAATTAAATTTCTGTTTTGAAAAAAGTTTTCTGTAGCGGGCCGGTCCATGTATGCGTTCTGGTGTATGCATACCCCTCAGGGTTTGCGTGGAACAAGCACTCATCAGCTCCGCCCCTCAAATCCTTCAACGCATGCCTGTTCTCATCGCACCTCCAAAACCCTGTGTGTGGCTGCCGCTGAGGATATTTTCGTGGGCCTGCAAACGCTTAAGATTTTTTTTCTCTACCGTCAAGGTCCATATAATCCCCACGGACCAGCTGTTTTGCGTGAGATAATTACCGTTGGATGTGCATTGAATCGTAAAGAGCAAAGGCTTCAGTGTGGGCATCAATAAAACATTCATTGCTACGCAGTGCAGTCAATCTTCATTCATAAGCCAGTAGCAGTCTCCTCCTTTCCCGCCGTCACCAAGCCGTCTCAAATCTGAGCAGCCAAAGATAAGCAAAAGTCGAAAGTCTGCGCAGGCATTAGCATCCGGATGAAACCGATTCGGTCAGCACATCAGGTTGCTGGAGGCTGCACGCTTCTGGGCCGCCGTCGTATTCCCCTCTTGCCCGCTACACCTGCAAACGATAAACGCAATCCGGTATGCTTGTAGCAAATCGAAGGTAAGCATAAAGGTTTGTTTCTGTTAAGAGCACGACTTCTTTGTTTTGATAGCTTAGCATTCGGTTTTTATTAGACGCATTTGCGTGGTTATGTTTTAGGTTTGTTTAAATTTAGTTTTAACATCGTTTTGTTATTTAGGATTTAAGCTTAGGTATCGACTTATGTATATTTTTTAGGTTCTAATCTAATGTTAGATTTATTTTAATAGTTTTTTTTTTTTTTTATTAAATATAAAAAATAAAATAAATTTGTTAGGGATTAAAATTTTAAATTTTTGTTAGTTTAATTCTATTAATTTTTGAAAATTTAGATTTTAGTTTTAAATTTACTTTTAAAAAATCATAAAAATTTCAAAATTTCAAAATCATAAAAATTTTCTTTCAAAGTGTAGAACTGGATTCTATTTTTTAAAGCTTTCAAAATTTTTCCATAATTTGAAAAAAAGCATAAAAATATATTGTGGAAATTTTATTTTCGCCAAATTGAGTTGTTTTCTCAGGAAATTATCATGTTATATTCTTATGCTGAGATTTAATTTTCAAGTCTGAATACGAATGTAATATCTAGTTAATGATTCATGATTTGAGTGGTTGTGTAAAGTGTTCATCTCTTCAAAACTTTCAATTGCTGGATATCGTTATTGAGCTTTGGCCATTATAAGAACTTTGTGGTTTTACTGGATATTTAGCATCATTCAAGATATTTGATGACAAATGATTGTTGTTCATGGTCTATATTTCTATTTCATCTAACAAGTAATCGTTTAAATATAAAGGCACTGGCCTTTTAACTTCTAAATCCATTTAGTGCTTATCCTATCGTCTCTCCCAACCAACTGGTCGGCAGTTGGTCTCCTTCACCTCATAGGATCTACCCCCCTTAGCCGCGGGAGACAGGCTTAAACGGAGAGATCGGGGATTAGGGTGACAGCCCCCGTTCTGAGCATTGTCGTGACAATCTGTGCGACAACATTTTTTGGTGCCGTTGCCGGGGACACTTTATTCTCGGTGTTTCAACGACAATCATCCTTCTCATTTTTTATCTTTTCATCTGGCCCGGCAACGCCAACATTTTTTGGCGCCGCTGCCGGGGAAAGAGTTTTTTCTGTCCTTGGTTTATTCGACATTTATCATTATCTTTCATCTTTCTCATCTCTCATTTGAGCTGACAGATTCAACATTTTTTGGCATCATTTGGATCTTATCTTTCGTCATATCAGCAACTTCTCTTCGTTCATTTCTTGTTTGGGTGTCGACTCCATTTTTCTTATTTTTTCCCAGACAAGAAGCCTTTCTCATCAGCTTGCTTTTTGCTTTTTTTTTAGATTCATTGTTCAAGTGGCGACTCCACTTCTTTCATCTATTATTTTTCTTGAGCAGAGATCTCCTTCTATCATCCATTTGATCCCTTATTATTCATCATGGATTATTCATTTAAACCATGTCATTTTACTGACCGTCTCCATGATTTTCCGGAGGAGGCCATTTCTAAATTACCTGTGTTCTCGGGTGGTGATTCAATCGCTGTTAGAAGGCATCTAGGCTTGTTTACTCGCATAATGATCATATATTGTTGACCCCCTCAGTTTAATCATGAAGATATCAAGATGCATCTTTTTGTCTTTTCTTTAGAGGGTGATGCTTTGAATTGGTTTAACAATTTTCCTAAGGATTCTTTCACTTCTTTACAAGACATTGTCAATGCTTTTAAAGATAGATATGGTAATTCAAACAGCTTGCCTTCTACCCCTAAAATTGTGCAACAGAATAAAAGTAATTTGATAAAAGGTCCAGCTGTCAGTGAAAGATTTCAAGACGATTCTTCATATCAGAATGTGTCATCCACCGGTACTATTGCAGATCAAGTCCATGATAGTGGAAAAGCAGTACACCCCCTTTTCTTTGCAAAAAGGGGTAGCACTTGATCGACATGTCCGTGCCATCCTGCAGTCATCAACAGCTTGATCATTTTGTTTGTAAACCCAATCTGCATGTATGAATTGTAAATAATCTTAGCAGATATGAGTCGTGTATGTAAATTGCCTGGGTGGACCTAACTTTCTAGTGATAATCTACATCCCGGAAGGTTTTTCGTCTCACCGATCCATGATCGGCAGAGTTTTCCTTCAGCCTGACCCCAAAGCCGGGATGGATTTTGTCATTAGAATTTTAGGAGAATCCTAGTGTGTTAATCTGCTAGATTATAGTTGTGTCGCAGAACTGGGTGGTTTATGAGGGTCTATGTTAAATGGGTTTTTCCCCTTAAGATGTAAAATTGTAAAAGTCATGATGTAAAGTATCTTGACGGTTGGAAAATGTTTTAAATCCCCTCATGAGTCCTAAGTCCTAGGTCCTAGGTGATTTTTCCAAAGGCTAGGTTCGAGGATCCATTTAAGAAATAAATTAAAAAAATAAATTAAAAAAAAATTAAAAAAATAAATAAATAAATAATTGAAAAATTATAAATTATAAATTATAAATTATAAATTATAAATTATAAAAATATAAAAATTATAAAATAAAGCAAAAACCCTAAAATAATAAAATAATAATATTTTGAGTGAATGCATGCAAAATATCATTTTTTAATAAATTAACAAATTCGACGGATGAGATTAAGAGATGTCTTGATCCTCATCGACGGTCGAGACCATTTCGACATGGATCACTCGAACTAGCCGTTGGGATCTTTTCCTTTAAGTAGGGTGCTAGGGGTCATTTGAGATCAGATTGGATCTGTGAGTCTTGTGCTGAAGAAGCTCTCTTGTAGTTCATTTTTTTTGTGCATTAAAGAAGACTTTAAGGTTAAAAATCTTGTTTTAGTTTTTCTGCATAATTTTATTTTCAGCCATTGATGATAGCTTAAAGAAGATTGATCTAGGCACAGGTATCTTGTCTGATCTTTGGGGTTTGAATAATAGTTTAGATTCTGAAATATAGTGGCAGGTATCTCCATTTGATCGGGGTTTCACTATTGTTTTCTCCTTCTATGTTAATGGATCAAGATTTTAGGTTGTGCAGGAAATCCTTTTTTCAGATTACCGGGTGCAGTGTTGCGGGGGAGCGCCCCCCCCCTCGCTCCCGCTCCCGATCCGCGCTCCGGGCGGGAGCGACTCGGGAGCGGGTCGGGAGCGCGCTCCCGAAATCGCTCCCTAAAAAAAATTTCGCTCCCTGCCTTTTCGGGAGCGTTTTGCCTTTTTTGCATTTTTTTTTTTGTAGTAATGTTCGAAATGCAATTTTTTTTGAAAGAAAGAAATAGTTTTTGAGTGGGGCAACTTAATGATCAAGTCTAGGCCCTAGTATTGATATGCTATTCATGGTAATGTTAAATTCTTAAAGTAAAAGTGACATTTTCTTTAATTTTCATTTTCATCCTTTTACTTAAATTTTTAACATTACCATGAAATGACTCAGGATGTTTGAGAGTGGTTTCGTCCTCATTGGATTTCATATGGAGAAAGTAGAATTTTAGATTTCATTCAAAATCCAGCAGACTTATCAGTTTTTCAGGATTTCAGGATTGGGGGATTGCAATGTTTCCATTGAATTTTGTCATGTATTAGGGTATGGAACTCATATTTAATCAAGAGTACCAATCCCTCTATGTACCTTGATGTTAGTGACATTGGTTGTCAAACTCCTCTATCATGACCCTTCTAAAAATGTACGCATCACTCAAACAAAATCTTGATTTGACATGCTATGCTTTTTCTATCTTATGTTAATGCTTAGACGGTGATATTAATGACAAAGATCCCTATACAGATACAAAGGTAATGACAAAGATACCTCTGGATATTAATGCTTGGAGGGTGATATTTATGACAAAGATCCTGATTTTGCAACAAGACTAAAAAATTAGACATTTCTCGTGGTGGCAAGAGGCCCAAGCATAAGAAATAGATAATAGATTTACTTCTCTTTTCTAGTTTCTAGTAGCTTTTATAACTATTGACTCTTTCATATTTATTATGATATTTTTTTAAACAATATATGACAATTTAAGTTTGAAGTTGGCAATTATAACTCATTAGTAATGAATTATGAATATGATGCTTCATGAAAGTTGAAAGTTGTTTCATTTCATTTCATTTTATAACATTTCATTTCATGTTAGATATTATTTGTTGTAATGGTTACACTTAGCTTACAAGTACAACTTTGGTGATCAATGATGATAAATGTTATATATTGAATTTTGAAAGCTTGAAACTTTAAGATTGATGAATCATGAGACTCAATATGTTGTATGTTACTATGTTACTAACTTGCGGACATGGTTGATGAAGATTATAACTTCTAGATGATTGTTGTTATATGGTTCAATCTATGCTTTTTTATGTTTTTTATATCTAATTCATCATTCTACATGTTTTTGTTGACATATATGTATCAAAAATTAAAAAATATAAAAAATATATATATTTTAAAAAATCGCTCCGGGATTCGCTCCCAAACCGGGAGCTTCTGAAAATGGTCGCTCCCGCTCCCGCTTCCGCTCCCACTCCCCGCTTCCGCTCCCGCTCCCAAGTAACATTGACCGGGCGTTAGGGGAAGTTTTCAGCTGAACCAACCAACTCCCGGGTTGTGTTTTTTGAAAGAGCCCAACCAGTTCTTGATCCCGGGCTTATCATTCGAAATATTTTTTTTATGAATGCATGCAGGGTTTTCTGAAGCATTTTACATTTAAATTAAATTCTGATAATATTACTGTGATTATTGATAAATCTGGCTACTAAAGAGCCTTAGATCTGTAAATACTGTAATTATTTAGTTGGCTTTAGGGTTTTGTCTCTAGCATATTTTATTTATGGGTTTTTTGTTATTGTAGGTTGCAGGTACAAGTTTTGAAAGTTTTGCAGGGTCTCTTTTTCGCTGTCCAGAGGTTTTTCAGATCTGGAAAAAATTTCACATCAGTTTCATTTGATAATCAGCTCCTAAGTTCTCACTGTCGGATCATCATTCAGCAAACTCAAACCAGCGTAGCTGAGCCTCTCTACCAGGCTGCCAGCTGCCTCACGTCTATCCCATTTGCTGCAAAATCTGCCATTCAAATCCTCTCTACAGTCATCTCAGCTCCATCTGGGCTCCATCCACTCCATGCAGTTTCTTTTCTTCTCCTACCCATCAAACGCTGTTGCTATTCATTTACCTTGCCCACGCATTTCAAAACCTGCGCACCTGTGGTTTAAACTCCGTGAATTTATACATGGTTTCCATCAGCAATTTTGTCTGCCGTCAAACTAAAACCGCACTGAATTAAATTTTTGTTTTGAAAAAAGTTTTCTGTAGCAGGCCGGTCCATGTATGCGTTCTGGTGTATGCATACCCCTCAGGGTCTGCGTGGAACAAGCACTCATCAGCTCCGCCCCTCAAATCCTTCAACGCATGCCTGTTCTCATCGCACCTCCAAAAGCCTGTGTGTGGCTGCCGCTGAGGATATTTTCGTGGGCCTGCAAACGCTTAAGATTTTTTTTCTCCGCCGTCAAGGTCCATATAATCCACATGGACCAGCTGTTTTGCGTGAGATAATTACCGTTGGATGTGCATTGAATGGTAAAGAGCAAAGGCTTCAGTGTGGGCATCAGTAAAACATTCATTGCTACGCAGTGCAGTCAATCTTCATTCATAAGCCAGTAGCAGTCTCCTCCTTTCCCGCCGTCACCAAGCCGTCTCAAATCTGAGCAGCCAAAGATAAGCAAAAGTTGAAAGTCTGCGCAGGCATTAGCATCCGGATGAAACCGATTCGGTCAGCACGTTAGGTTGCTGGAGGCTGCACGCTTCTGGGCCGCCGTCGTATTCCCCTCTTGCCCGCTACACCTGCAAACGATAAACGCAATCCGGTATGCTTGTAGCAAATCGAAGGTAAGCATAAAGGTTTGTTTCTGTTAAGAGCACGACTTCTTTGTTTTGATAGCTCAACGTTCGGTTTTTATTAGACGCATTTGCGTGGTTATGTTTTAGGTTTGTTTAATTTTAGTTTTAACATCGTTTTGTTATTTAGGATTTAAGCTTAGGTATTGACTTATGTATATTTTTTAGGTTCTAATCTAATGCTAGATTTATTTTAATAGTTTCTTTTTTTTTTAGATTTTTATTAAATATAAAAAATAAAATAAATTTGTTAGGGATTAAAATTTTAAATTTTTGTTAGTTTAATTCTATTAATTTTTTAAAATTTAGATTTTAGTTTTAAATTTACTTTTAAAAAATCATAAAAATTTCAAAATTTTAAAATCATAAAAATTTTCTTTCAAAGTGTAGAACTGGATTCTATTTTTTAAAGCTTTCAAATTTTTGCCATAATTTGAAAAAAGCATAAAAATATATTGTGGAAATTTTATTTTCGCCAGATTCAGTTGTTTTCTCAGGAAATTATCATGTTATATTCTTATGCTGAGATTTAATTTTCAAGTCTGAATACGAATGTAATATCTGGTTAATGATTCATGATTTGAGTGGTTGTGTAAAGCGTTCATCTCTTCAAAACTTTCAATTGCTGGATATCGTTATTGAGCTTTGGCCATTATAAGAACTTTGTGGTTTTACTGGATATTTAGCATCATTCAAGATATTTGATGACAAATGATTGCTGTTCATGGTCTATATTTCTATATCATCTAACAAGTAATCGTTTAAATATAAAGGCACTGGTCTTTTAACTTCTAAATCCATTTAGTGCTTATCCTATCGTGTCTCCCAACCAACTGGTCGACAGTTGGTCTCCTTCACCTCATAGGGTCTACCCCCCTTAGCCGCGGGAGACAGGCTTAAACGGAGAGATCGGGGATTAGGGTGACAGCCCCCGGTCTGAGCGTTGTCGTGACAATCTGTGAGACAACACACCCCATTCAAGAATGTTGTCTTAACATCCATTTGGTGAATCTCCCATCCCATCTGTGCTGCAAGGGATATAATGGATTTGATAGAGGTATATCGAGTTACTAGGGCAAAGGTTTCCCAATGGTCTATTCCTTCCTTTTGTGCATATCCTTTTGCGACAAACCTAGCGTTGTACTTGTCTACGTTTCCATCTGCAACATACTTGATCTTGTAGATCCATCTCGAACCTACAACTGATCTGTTCTCTGGCCTTGGTACAATTTCCTAGACATCATTTGTCATGATATAACTGTATTCTTCTACCATGGCATCTACCCATACCTGGTGTTGTACAACTTCTTGAAAACTAGAGGGTTCTTCGACCTGAGCTACCAATGCTTGGTACATGTCAGGTTGTCTACGCTGCCTTTTCTCGGCTCTAGGAGCTCCAACAAATTCCTCTATGTCCCTCAGACTCTATCGTACTTCTCGGCTAGTTCTTCCATTAGTGGTGGGAGGTTCCATCTGTTCCTCTTCCTGTTGTTGTACCTGTTGTGACACTCCTGGCTCCTCTTCTCTTGAGGAGATGCTAGTATTGGTTACCGTGCTTGAACCAGATGCTTGTCTTCCTGCCAGATCTAATCCCTGTTGCTAGACTAGAGGAGCATCCTCATCCTGTTCTTCAAATGGCATCTCACGAGATTTCCTGAAGGCTCTATCTTCCATGAACTTCGCATCCCGCCTTACTACAATCTTTCTACTGCTCGGAATGTAGATCCGATACGCCTGTGAAGTCTCGATGTAAGCTACTATCTACTAAACGTCGGCAGTTTGCTCTAACTTGCTTCGCTTCTCTTTCGAAATATGGCAATAAGCTACACTTCCGAATATCCTGAGGTGACTTACTTCTCCCGTGAAAACTACCTCTGGTGTCTTCTTTCCTAAAGCCCTGTGAGGAGTCATGTTCTGAATGTGTACAGTCGTGCTAGATGCTTTTGCCCATAAAAACTTGGTTAGATTTTGATCATATAGCATCGCCTTTGCTGCTCCAACAATAGTTCTGCTCTTCCTTTTTGCGACTCCATTATGTTCTGGATTATAGAGTGTTGTCCATTCTCTTCGGATCCCTTCTCTTGCACAGAAATCAGTGAAGTTCTTATCTGTGTATTCTCCGCCATTGTCTGAGCGCAATATCTTGATCTTCCTTCCTGTCAGGTTTTCCACTAGAGCCTTAAACTCTTTAAACCGATCAAAGACCTCATCTTTGGTTCTCAAAAAATAGATCCAAGTTTTCCTGGAATGGTCATCTATGAAGGTAACAAAATACTCAACGCCACTGATGGCCCTTGTAGACATCGGACCGCAAATATCTGAGTGTATTAACCCCAATACACTCTTAGCTCTATTATTGCTTTTGGAATATGCTGCTTTGGCGTACTTGCCTAGCACGTAGCCTCTGCATGTATCATCATGCTTGGTAGTAAGCACTGGAACCCCCGTAACAATTTCCTTGAGCATCCGTAACGCCCCATGATGTAAGTGTCCCATCCTCCTATGCCACAACTCATTTAATTCTTTTTCTCCATCGACATTATTGCTTATTAGTGCCATATGAGACTTGAGTTGCAACTTGTATAATCTGTTGCTTCGAGTTCCAATCTGGGCCCTCTTTTTCCACTTTGGATGCTTGACGTATACTCTATTACCAATGAAGTATACATCATATCCCTTATCTTGTAATTAAGAGACAGAAATCAAATTCATTCCCATACCTAGCACATGCAGTACATTCGTGGCCCGAAGACTATCTCCTGCTATTGTTTGGAATATAACAATTCCTTTTCCTACTGGGGTGCACTTCATCCTGTTACCCACTGTGATTTGGAAGTTCATTTGTTCCTCCTAATAGCTCGAGAAATATTCTCGTTCTCCAGTCGTATGCACTGAAGCCCCGCTATCAATGTACTAGTCCTCGATTGATCCAGAACTTGATAAGCAAGCAAACACCTCTTCCAGCTTGGAAGCTAATTCAGAAATATTTTGATCCCTACTGTTCTCCATTCCCTTTTTCTTTGGTTCGATCTTGCCTAAACCTTCCTCTGATACCATGTGAAAATTTGCTACAATAATTGATTTATTTCTCCTACTTATTTATGATAAATTATTCACTAATACTTCAGTAAATACCTAATAAATTCAGTTCCAAACTTCACAAATTAGAACTAAAAATTAAAAGGCAAGAGAAACATCAACATATGAACAATCACATTGACACATTTGTTTTCGGACAATCGTCCCGGAAAAACCCAATGTGGGAAAACCGGTGCAGCAGATCTGAGGATTCTTATTATTGGTAGTAATATCTTAATACAATTTGGATGCCCTAGAGTAAAACGACAATCCACTCAGAGAAGATAATTGAGAATTCTCTCACATTGATTCTGGAGATTTTGCTCTGTCCCCAATCCACTGCGTAGTCCCTACGTGATCCTATGCAGGCTCTGTGTGATTTTTGTGTGGAGGCTCCCTCTGACTGCATTCAACCTGGACTGTTGTTGCTTCTGCAGCTGAGAAATCGAGATTCCCCCTGTCAATCAACTATTGTGATTCTCATAACTGAACTCTACTCATCCCCAGCACGTCTGCGTCAACCTCCTCCAGATTCTGCGCCGACCCTCTACGTCAATCTCCTTCAGCGACTGCGTTGTCCCTTCTTGGACCAGTGCTGGCTCTATTATCCTTCTCTGTGTATTCACTGGAATTGGAAATCATTTCCTTCCAGTGCTACCTCTGATCCTCACTGCTTGATCACTGGTTCGAATTCCTTAGAAAACCCTGCCCTAGGAAAATCGAACTGACTGATCAACTCTCTGTGTATCTTAAAGTGAACCCCAAGCCTCCATCTTATACTTTTCCTATTGAGTCTTCAACAACCGAGATTAAGTCTCTAATCAACGGCTAAGATTAAAACATGACTTGATCCGCCTTCTAGATCATTCTCACCCATATTTTGATTAATACCCATTAATATTTATTTTCCCTAAGTTTAGACTTCGGAACTCCATTAAAAATACTAATTATTTTAATAAAATACAATCCGGGTGGAATTTCACAAAACGATTTCTGGGTTCTTTAGAACTCATGTGCCTTAGTCTCTCCACCAATTTTCAAGGCTAGAGCACTTTCGATGCTACCAAAAACTAACATCGCCACATCTAAAACATTTCACCTTCAAAATGCCCTTCTTCCACTTTTTCTTTTTTTGTCCCTTTGATGCTAGAGTTGCATTCTCCTCCTCCTCCTTAGTCTTTGTGCCACTCACATTGTTGCAATTGAGGTTGACCTTAACCAAATCCCTCCTTAATTCTTCCTGTTGAAGGGCTGCCCACATCTCCTCTCAGGAAGGTAGTCTTTCCCTGCCCAATATACTTTGGACGAAGACTTGCCATTCATCCGAGACTCCATTCAGGGCCGTCCTTACCATCGCGGTAGATCGAAGAGTAGACCCCACTGCAGCACGCTGGTCTCTAGTGTCCTGAAGACATTGAAGATAGGAGTTAACCCATTCTCCCTTTTGCATCATCGTCCGCTGCAACTTTTGTTCTAAGTACATCTTCTGCTGTTCGGAAGAACCTTCATACAATGAAGACAAAGCTTCCCACATTTCTCGAGCTATATCTTTCCCCTACAAGTGTGAGACCACATGATCTCGAACTCCGTCGAGTATGTACCTCTTTGCCTTTGCCTGCTCGGCCTTGTACTTCTTCTTCTAATCATTGTCCGCAGGAACAACCACAACACTCTTGACGTAAGCTTCGAGATCGTACTCCTCCAAAATAGCTAATATTCTGGTCTTCCATATGACATAGTTAGAAGCTCCTTCCAACCTGTCCTGATCTCTGAGCCCATGTGATGCCATCTCACCCAAACTGTTGAATTGACTCCTCTAGTCACTACGCAACACTGGTCTACTGCTCGGCAAGTGAAAAATTCGAGCTTTTGGCAAGGGAAGTCCTCTGAGGAGAAAATTCCCTACCATGTGTCTTCACTCTTTTCTAACGGATTTCTGCCCCGGCAGAAACTAAGTCCTTCAAGCACTGCGTTGAGGCTCTGTGTCACTTCCTCAGCCTCTGCAAGCTCGCGAACCGGAAATCGTATCTCTCTGTCGACTCTCTCAGAGAGAGATTTCCTCGGAATCTATGCTTTCCTGGCACAGGACCGCACAATCCCTTCAAGGGGATTCGAATTGCTGCCAAATTCAGCTATTTGCCTCTCTGCTCAGCGGTGGATCTACTCTTCCTATTCCAAAATCAATGCTCTAATACCATGTGAAAATTCCTATTTCCAAGGAACCCCTACTGCAGCAAAACTGAATTTACTTCTACTTGATTTTAATATACATTATCAAGTTATTTTCTGAAAAATACTGTAGTAAATTATGTCTGCAGCCTACACCAATTTAATTTGATTACATGAAACAAGAAACTGAGTAAAGAACAAAATACATAGGACACCGTTATTTTTGGACAAAATAGTCCCCCGGAAAAATCCAATCCGGGAAAACCGATGCAACAGCTCTGAGGGTTTTCTATTATTAAGCAGTAGTTTTGAATACAATGCTGGATGCCCTCCCGGCAATCCAGTTACAGAGAAAAATATAATGGTGGAAAACTGAGTGAGATTACCTCACTTCACCCGGCAATTTTCAGCTGATCCGGCAGCTGAACTGGCAAAACCCCTGCCAATCTCTACGTTGGCCCTGCAGAGGCCCTGAGTCAGCCTTATAGGCTCTACGTCAACTCTGCGCAGTCTCTTCTGCCTCTTGGAACTTTTGCATCAACCTCTCTTGGTTGTTTTGGCGGCTCCCCGACAGTTCCAGATTTCTGCATGAAGGCAGCTTCCCTTCTACGCTGACCCTTCTGGCTCTGCGTGGGCCCAACATCAGTCCCTCTAGGTGCTGCACTGCCTCCACTGGTGGCTCTACGCCTCTATGCCCAGTATTCCTGAACTATGCCTGCCCCTCTGCTGTAGAATGGTCACTTAGTTTGAATTTCTCAGCTTCTAAGCCCCATAAATTTCAAACTCTACATCAATTCGTTCTCTCGGTGTGTTCCTAAATGAACCTCAGACCTCCTCCTTTTACTTTTCTCGTTGAGGCTTCAACGGACAAGATTAAGTCTCTAATCAACGGCTAAGATTAAAAAACTTGATTTGATCTGCTTTCTAGAACATTTTCATCCATATTTTGATTAATACCCATTAATACTTTAATTTTCCTATGTTTAGACTTAGGAACCCCATTAAAAATATTAATTATTTTAATAAAATACAATCCAGGTGGAATTTCACCAAACGGTTTCTGGGTTCTTTAGAAATCATGTGCCTTAGCCTCTCCACCAATTTTCATGGCTAGAGAACATCCGATGCTACCAAAAACTAACAACACACCAGTTAAGTGGACATGTTGGCTTATTTATGGAGACATAATCACTATAAATAGGCATGTAGGGTCACCACAAAAGCTCAATAATCTCAAACTTCTCTACAATCTCGAATTGGTACAGGATGTGCAGGAATCTCGGATTAAGACAGCAGTCTAGGACCTCGGATGGAGAAGTCTCACTGTGATTTCGGATGCATAATACAGTGAGATACTCTTGGCACAAGAATGACTAGGTGTCAAGAAGAACACAATGTCTTTCTCAGCACAGATCTCAGTGTTGTCATAACCGTAGTAAGGATGATCTCAGGAATCCCTACTATAATACACATTGTCTCGGCACGATGGAAGGATCTCATAGTAACACATTGTCTCGACATGATGGAAGGAACTCATAGTAATACACTATCTCGGCATACATTAAGGTGCAGTCACAATCTTGTTCTTGATGAAGATATAAAGGTCATGAACTCAGTGAATCTACATGCATCTCTCCTATACATAGTTCAATATGAAGATCTCATTGATGAAGACCTCGGTGATGGAGCAGCAATGATGATGATCTCAGCATTGATGAAGAAGAGGATTGGTGTCTTGGTCTTGGAGTGGCCTAGTAGGTCAAGGGTCATGGTCTTGGTATTCGTCAATTGGAATCTCTATAAGAAGAATTTTATGCAGGTTTTCCTCTCCAAGAGGGAGAGGTTTTGGCCCTGGCAGGATGCCAACATCTTGTGTTCTTGTCTCTTTATTTTGGTAGCTATTTGATGAACTAACGAAGACACACTCTAATAATAATCAGTGAAGATTGGAATAAGAAGGAAAATTGAAAAACACCTCACAAATAGTTATCATGCTAAGAAGAATCACATTAACTACATTTGCCCTAGATTCTTCAACATGGTATCAGAGCTAAGGTGCTAAAGTCAAGGGAAGGGCGGCAAAGAGACATTCAAGGATCAAGCTTCCAAAAGGATATCAAAGAAAGGGATCAAGATCTACAAAAATCAGTCCATAACAATTGTCTACAAAGCAAGGTAGCCCAAGGGACCTCAAAAACGAAGATCACATCATCTTGAAAAAGGTTGAAACCCTAGAAGAAGTCCTGATCTACACTACAAAAGAAGGCAAAGCATATTGAAGGTAAGAAGGCATTGTCATCTTCAAGGTTCTAAAACAAGCAAGGATCATCTCCTTGCCCTAGAAGAAGATCATCCGAGGAAGTAGCAAATCATCCTCATTAAAAGGAGCAACCTTTTCTATTGAAGAAAGGCTTTCTCATTTAAAAGAAGATCATTCAAGAGGAAGCTCTAATGCATCTGCTTCAACCACTTCCAACATGATCAAGGTGAAGATTTTATCTTCACATCTCAAGTAAGTATCTTTCATTTTATAATCAAGTTTGGTTAAATGACTTAGTGTTTGCAAGGAGATCTATAATCGGTTGGGTCATCAAGATTCCTTTCATAAGAAAGGAGGATAAATATAGTCCCCGGAAGAGAATTCATATGAAATCAATCCTAGGTAGTACCTAGACCATAAAATAGATCAGTGGTAAGATCACGATGGATCTACAAGATCAAGTATGTTGGAGACAGCAGCATAGAGAAGTACAAGGCAAGGTTCGTAGCAAAGGGGTGTGCTCAGAAAGAAGGAATAGACTATGAAGATACCTTCGCCCCAGTTGCTCGATACACCTCTATCAGATCTGTTATATCCCTAACAGCTCAAATGGGATGGGAGATTCACCAGATGGATGTCAAGACAACATTCTTGAATGGAGTGATAGAAGAGGAGGTGTATATAGAACAACTTGAAGGCTTCGAAACTCATGAGAAGAAATCTCATGTTTGCAGGTTAAAGAAAGCCCTGTATGGGCTCAAACAAGCACCCAGAGCATGGTATGGTCGGATTGATAGTTACTTGCAGTAGTTGGGATTTGTCAAGAGTGATGTTGATCCCAATCTCTACTATTTACTGGTAGAGAATGAACCACTTATTCTGGTACTATATGCAGATGACCTATTCCTAACTGGGTCATCTAGGCTAATCCAGGATTGCAAGAAGAATCTTGAAGCCGAATTCGACATGAAGGACTTGGGATTGATGCATTATTTTTTGGGGTTGGAAGTTTGGCAGAGGAATGGGGAGATCTTCCTTGGATAAGGAAGGTATGCTACAGAAATTCTGAAGAGATTTAGAATGCAGGATTGCCGACAAATGCTACTCCCATGATCGCTAACTGGAAGAAAATAGAGGCATCAGAGGACAAAGAAGTAGATCCCACCTTGTATAGACAGCTCATTGGGCCACTTATGTATCTGGTCAACACTAGGCCAGACATTTGTTTTTTTGTCAACACTCTTAGTTAGTTCATGGTGAAACCAAAAAGGGTGCATTGGGTAGCAGCAAGACACATACTTAGGTATGTACATGGAACAGTCGGATATGGGTTGAAGTACTCTAGAGGGGAGGACATCAGTTTGAATGGGTTCACCGATGCAGATTGGGCAGGTAATTCAATAGACCGAAAAAGTACCTCAGGGTACTACTTCAATGTTGGATCAGAGATGATATCTTGGTGCAGTAGGACGCAGAAATCGATAGCACTCAGTTCAACAGAAGCAGAATATTTGGTAGCCAACATAGCTACGTGCGAAGCCATATGGCTCAGAAAATTGCTTGTGAGCCTATTCAAAAAAAGGATGGAAGCGACCAAGGTTTACTGCGATAATCAGAGTTGCATCAAACTCTCTGAGAATCCAGTATTTCCTGATCGATCGAAACATATAGATATTTGTTGTCACTTTATCAGGGACTGTGTTCAGTGTGGGGCAGTAGAGTTACAGTATGTTCCCACAGGAGAACAAGTGAACGATATACTCACGAAGGCTCTCGAAAGAGCTAAGTTTACTCAGTTCAGAGAGTAGTTGGGTATGGTTGAAAATTCGTTTCGGTAGCAGCAACAGTTTGCAATGCAGTGACAGTTGGCAATGCCAGCGCCAACAACAGCATAGATGCAGAAATTCAGAGGGAGTTGTAGTACAGATGTAGCATTGGTAGTGGCAGTGTCAAAGGCAACAGTACAGTTGTAGCAATAGCGCAATAGTTGGTGGACAACATCTCAAACATCAACAGCGCAAAAGACGATGCTTAAGAGTCAGAGCAGTATGCAGTAGCAGTATATTGCTAGAGCACATTCCTCGCTAAGAGGGAGTTTTAATTTGGGGTAGCATCGGATGTGCTCTAAGCCTAAAATTTTGCAGGGAGGCTTGGGCACATGCATTCCAAAGAACCCAAAAGCCGTTTTGGGAAATTCCACCCAGAGACTATTACATTAAAATAATTAATATTTTTAATGGGGTTCCTATGTCTAAACTTAGGAAAATTAAAATATTAATAGGTGTTAATCTAATTGTGGGTGAATCTTCTAGATAAAGACAAAGATCAAGTCAATTTGATTTGATCCTTTGATTAACAGTTAATCTAAGCCTTTGGTTATCCAACAAGAAGATATAAGAAGGAGATTGAGGGTCATTTGGAAAACACCCCAGGCAGATACTCAGTCACCCAAGTAAAAACGATTTTCTCACTGGTCGAAGTTCGGCAAGAGAAAATCAATTCAGAGGGCGAGTTACAGGTGGAGGAGAGACAAAGAGGGTTTAGCATCAGTCATGGAGACAGGGACGAAGACTCAGATCAGTAGAAGGGACAGCGCTAGGCAAATTGATAGGCCAGTCCAGAGTCCAGAGAAAGTGACACTAGCCAAGCCAGAGAGAAGCAGAGGGTGGAAGAACTCCTCTCTTGGATCAGATACTTGTTCAGGAACATTTGTAAATTTTTCTCAGAAAGCCTTGTTCTATATTGCTAGGTGTAATTTGTACATGAAGATTTTTGCTGAAGAATAATAAAACCCTCATTTGCTGCACCGGTTTTCCCACATTGGGTTTTTCCGGGGACAATTGTCCAAAAATAACTGTGTCATTGTGATTGTATTTGTGCCAGCATTTTACTTACATTTACTTTCTGCAATGTTTTAATTGTGAAGGTTGCAGTAGAATATGTTTCAATATTTGTCGTAAGAATACAGTAGATAACTTATTTCTGAGGTAATAAGTAGAAGAAATAATATTAATCATTGCAGTAGGATTTCTATTTAGAAATTTTCACATGATATTATAGCTACAGGAAACAGAAGAAAGAAGTTGGAGGATCTAGCGCTGAAAAGAGAAGGGAATTCGAAATTCCTGCAGGGGCAAAAATTCGAATCTCCCAGAGGATTGCGCAGTTCAAACCAAGGAGATTGGATTTCGTGGGAAAACTCTCTCTAAGTGAGCCGACAAAGAGGTAAGTCTTTTCCAATCAAAATTTATCAGTGGTAGAAGGGACAACACAATAGAAGATTCAGCAAGGAGGATTATCTCAGGTGGGATGCAGTTTCTCCTACAACAGTTGCTGGGATAGGTTAGCGTTAGAAATTGGCACAATATGGATACTCAAAGTGTCTCAGATTTATCTACCAGATTAGATGAAGAATTCACATGCCTAGCTAATTTAGCATCAGCAGATGTTTGGTACATTGATAGCGGGGCTTCAGCTCATATGACTGGAGTATGAGAACATTTCTCAAGCTATCAAGAAGAACAAATGGACTTCCAAATAACTATGGGAAACAGAATGAAATGTACTCCAGTAGGGAGAGGCACCATAACTTTTCAGATGGAAGCAGGGACCAACATCCGAGCCACCAATGTTCTGCATGTGCTAGGATTAGGAATGAATTTAATTTCAATGTCCCAGTTACAGGACAAGGGATATGATGTATACTTCATCGGGAAGAAAGTATACATTAAGCATCCAAGCTGGAAGAAGAAAAAAAAAATTGGGGTTCGAAGCAACAAGTTGTATAGGTTGCAGCTCGAATCGACAATGGCACTGATAAGCAGCAACTATATTGGTGAGAAGAAGCGAAATGAATTATGGCACAGGAGAATAGGGCACTTACACCATGGAGCATTGAGGATGCTTAGAGAGACAGTTACAGGGGTACCAATCCTAAGTAGTGAACATGATGACTTATGCAGAGGATGTTTGCTAGGAAAATACGTTAAAGCAACTTTTTCTAGAAGTAACAATAAAGCAGAGTGTGTATTAGGATTAATACACTCAGATATTTGTGGTCCTATGTCCACGAGGGCTCTTAGTGGTGGCGAATACTTTGTCACTTTTATCAATGATCACTCCAGAAAAACCTGGATCTATTTCTTAAAGACCAAGGATGAGGTCTTTGATCATTTCCGAGAGTTTAAGGCTCTTGTTGAAAATATGACAAGGAAAAAGATAAAGGTATTGTGTTCAGATAATGGTGGAGAATCTACAGACAAAGATTTCACAGATTTTTGCACAAAGGAATGCATCAAAAGAGAGTGGACAGCTCCGTATAATCTAAAGCAGAATGGAGTGGCAGAACGGAAGAACCGAACTATTTTTGGGGCAGCTAAAGCCATGTTGTATGATCAGGATCTCCCTAAGTATCTATGGGCAAAAGCTTGCAACATGACAGTATATATCCAGAATAGAACTCCTCATAGAGGATTGGGGAAGAGAATGCCTTAAGGAGTGTTCACAGGGAAGAAGCCGTAAGTCAGTCATCTCAGGATATTCGTAAGCATGGCTTATTTCCACATTCCAGTGTGAAAATTTCTAACACGAAATTCTACTACAGTAACTGATTTATTTCTCCTACTTATCTTCCACAATAAGTTATTTACAAAACCCTTCAATAAACATTAAAATAAATTCTACTGCAGTTATCACATAATAGCATAGAGAAAATAACAGTGATATACAAGCACAAGAATCAATCACATCAACACAGTTATTTTTGGACAATTGTCCCCTAAAAAACCCAATGTGGGAAAACCGGTGCAGCAGATGAGGATTTATTTATTAATCTTCAGCAACAATCTCTTTACAAGGAACGATTGTATAGAATATTGAGACACTTCTGAGAGAAACACCTGAGACAATTTTCCTTCTCTACTCGAAGAAGTTCTGACACCTCGAAGACCCTCTGTCCTTCTCTGCATCACTTCTACGTGAGGCTTGCGTGAGGACTACGTTGTCTCTCTGATCTTCCCTCTATGCTGTCTCTAGGATGCTCTACATCACCTCTTCCTCAGTCTCTGATTAGTGTTGATGCCCACCTCTTCCTTCACCCTGCATCTCTCTCTTTGATATCAAACTTCTTCTCCTTGAGAATCGATTTCCCTCGAGTTACTGAGTATTTACCTGGTGTGTCTCCAAATGACTCTCAAGGCTTCTCTTATACTTTTCCTGTTGATGAATCAACGGCCGCGATTAAGTCCCTAATCAACAACTAAGATTAAAACAGACTTGATCCTCGTTTCTTAGAAGCATCTCACCCATATCTTTATTAATACCCATTAGTATTTTTGATTTCCTAAGTTTAGACTTAGGAACCCCATTAAAAATGTTAATTATTTAATAACTAATCATCCAAGTGCAATTTCTCCAAACGATTTCTGGATCTTGGAGATCTCATGTATTCTGGCCCCTCCACAAAATTTCGGAGCTAGATCACATCTGATGCTACCCAAAATCAACACTCCCTCTTAGCGAGGAATGTGCTCTAGCAATGCTTCCCAATAGAAGCATCACACTATCCATAGCATCATTCCTCTACGTCGCTGATGCTCAACCTATTACCCCTCATCTACTGCATTGTTGCAACCTGTAGTGCTGCCCATGACACTGCAACTGTCACTGCCACATCTGTACTGCAACTCCCTCTGAATATGTTGCTTCATGCTGCCCATGGCACTGCCACTACTAACTGTTGCACTGCAACTCCCAATACTATCCGCTTATATTACTGAAATGGATTCTTAACCATCCCCATCTTCTCCCTGAAATAAACAAACTTTGTTCTTCCTAAAGCCTTGGTGAGAATGTCTGCCACCTGTTCTCCTGTTGGGGTGTACCTCAACTGTACTGCCCCTCGTTGGACACAGTCTGTAATAAAGTGACACCTGATGTCAATGTGTTTCGACCGATCATGAAAAACTGGATTCTCAGAGAGCTTGATGCAACTCTGATTATCACACAAAATATTGGTCGCTTCCATCCTTCTCCTGAATAGATTCACAAGCAATTTCCTAAGCCATATGGATTCACACGAAGTTGTGCTAGCTGCCATATATTCAGCTTCAGCTGAGCTCAGAGCTACGGATTTCTGTTTCCTACTACACTAGGAGGTCATTCCCGATCCAATGTTGAAACAGTACCCAGCTGTACTTTTCTGAATCACTGAACTTCTAGCCTAATCTGTGTCAGTGAACCCACTCAGCCTGATTTCATTGCCTCGGGTGTACATTAGTCCATGCATGACTGTTCCTTGTATATATCTGAGAACGTGCTTGGTTGTTGCCCAGTGCGCCCTCTTTGGTTCCACCATGAACTGAGTGAGGGTGTTGACAACGTAACAAATGTCTGGTCTGGTATTGACCAGATACATCAGGGAACCTATGAGCTGCCTGTACAAGGTGGGATCAACTTCTCTTCGGATGCATCAATCTTCTTCCAATTGGTAATCATCGGAGTAGCCATAGATCTACAGTCCTGCATTCTGAACCTTTTCAAAATCTCTGTAGCATATCTCCCTTGTCCAAGGAAAATTCCACCCTTCTGATGCCAAACTTCGAACCCCAGGAAATAATGCATCCGTCCCAAATCCTTCATGTCGAATTTCGTAGGTAGGTTTTCCTTGCAATCTTTGATGAGCCAAGATGAGCCTGTCAAAAAAAGATCATCCACATATAACATCAGGATTAGAGGCTCATTCTCTACAACCAGATAGTAGAGGTTAGTATCTACGTCACTCTTGACGAATCCCATCTTCTGCAAATAACCATCAATTCGACCATACCATGCTCTAGGCGCTTGTTTAAGCCCATACAAGGCTTTCTTCAACCTGCATACATGAGATTTCTTCTCATGTGTCTCAAAACCCTCTGGTTGTTCAATGTATACTTCTTCTTTTATCACCCCATTCAAGAATGCAGCCTTGACATCCATCTGGTGAATCTCCCACCCCATCTGTGCTGCAAGGGATATCACGGATCTAATAGAAGTATACCTGGCTACTGGGGCGAAGGTTTCTTCGTAGTCTATCCCTTCCTTCTAAGCATACCCCTTAGCCACAAACCTGGCTTTGTATTTTTCCACACTGCCATCTGCAACGTATTTGACTTTGTAGATCCATCTCGAACCTACAACTGACCTGTCCTGAGGCCTAGGTACCACTTCCCAGACATCATTGACCATTATGGAACTGTATTCCTATTAATTTAGGGTACCATCGAATGTGCTCTAGCCCTGAAAATTGGTGGAGAGGTTAAAGCACATGAGATCTCCAAGACCCAGAAATGGTTTGTGCAGATTCTAACTGGTTTGGGAGATATTAAAATAATTAATATTTTTAATGGAGTTCCTAAGTCTAAACTTAGGAAAAATAAAATATTAATGCGTATTAATATAAAACTAGATTAAAAGGTTCCAAAAGTCATGGATCAAGCCAAATCTAATCTTCACCTTTGATTAGAGATGTAATCTCGGCTGTTGAAGGACCAACAGGAAAAGTATAAGAGGAGGCTTGAGGGTCAGTTGGAAGAGACACCAGAGTGATCAGTCATTCGATTTACTAGAGCAGGGTTTGCTAAGTAAAGTCGAATCAGTGATCACTTTGCAGCGAGGGGCAGTGAGTACTGGACAGAGAGGCAGGGATAGTGCCAAGAGACCAGCGCAGAGGTAGAGAGGCAGACGCAAAAGCCAGAGCAGGCCACGCAGAGACTAGTTGGGATAGGGCAGTGAGTACTCGACAGAGAGGCAGGGATAGTGCCGAGAGACCAACGCAGAGGCAGAGAGGCAGACGCAAAAGCCAGAGCAGGCCACGGAGAGGCTAGCTGGGACAGCACAGAGGCCAAAGGGCCTGCATCATCCACGTAGAGAGCAACAAGAGTGACACAGAGGGTCGTAGAGGTTGCGTAGTGCCTCAGAGGGCTGACGTAGAAGGTTCTGAGACTAACGCAGAGGCCAGGAGGGCTGACGCAGT
Organism: Pinus tabuliformis; assembly: GCA_031772625.1. Classification (NCBI taxonomy): domain Eukaryota; kingdom Viridiplantae; phylum Streptophyta; class Pinopsida; order Pinales; family Pinaceae; genus Pinus; species Pinus tabuliformis. The sequence continues at coordinate 233,707,331 of CM062805.1, forward strand.
GCTTCAATGGTGCTGGAGAGGGTTTCGTGGAGCAGGTTTTCTGAATACCTGCTTCCGAATAGAGAGGTATTACTGCCAGGTATTTTTATCTGTCGGGTGAATCAGCTTGGCACCCTATTGTACTCAAGGATAGACTGCATAGTAAAATAAACCCTCAGAATTGTTGCACTGGTTTTCCTGCATTGGGTTTTTCCGAGGGCGAGTTGTCCAAAAATAACAGTGTCACTTGTGTGTTTGCTATTTCTTTCAGTTGTTGATTTGTAGATGGTTGAGACTATATTGTGTTTATTTCGATGTTGATATGTTTAAATAACTTGTTTGTAATTAACAAGTAGGAGAAATAAACTAGAAGAATACAGATAAAATTTCTAACGGATACACTTAGAAATTTAAACAATTGCTCCACCATAGCATCTACCCGTACTTGATGTTGAACAACCTCCTGAAAACTAGAGGGTTCTCCAACCTGAGCCACCAAGCCTTGGTATCTGTCAGGCTATCTACACTCCCTTTTCTCGTTCCTGGGTGCACCAACGAAATCCTCTGCATCTCGTAGTATCTGTCGAAGTTCCCGGCTCGTTCTTCCACTGGTAGTGGGTATATCTATCTGCTCCTCCTCTTCCTGAGACTCCACCTGTTGTGATACCTCTGGAGTTTTGTCTTTAGGAGAAATACTGGTGTTGGTTTCTGTTGGTCGAAGTGGCTGGACCAATGGATCATCCTTTGATTGCTCTTCGGAAGCCATTTCTCGGGATTTCCTGAAAGCTCTGTCCTCCATGAACTTTACATCCCATCGAATTACAATCTTCCTATTCCCCAGAAGATAGACTCTATATGCCTTAGCATTCTCGCTATATCCCACAAGATATCCTTTTTCTGCAGTTTGATCTAATTTCTTCCTCTTTTCTTCAAGTATATGGCAGTATGCCAAACTCCCAAATATCCTTAAATGAGTCACCTCAGGCTTCTTACCGGTGAAGACAGTCTCTGACGTAATCTTACCTAATGCCCTGTGAGGAGTCCTGTTCTAGACATAAACTGTTGTGTTGCATGCTTCTGCCCATAGATATTTGGCCATATCCTGATCATACAACATCGCCCTAGCTACTTCAACAATAGTTCTATTCTTCCTTTTTGCTCCAGATTATAGGGAGCTGTCCATTCTCTTTTGATGCCTTCCCTTGTGCAAAAATCAATGAAGTCCTTGTCAATGTATTCTCCACCATTGTCTGAGCGCAACACTTTTATCCTTTTTCCTGTCAAATTCTCAACTAGAGCCTTGAACTCTTTGAATCGACTAAAAACGTCATCCTTGGTTTTTAGAAAGTAGATCCAAGTCTTTCTAGAATGGTCATCAATGAAGGTGACAAATTATTCGGCACCACTAAGAGCTTTTGTGGACATGGGTCCACATACATCTGAGTGTATCAATCCGAGAACACTCTTAGCCCTATTGTTATTCTTGGAATAAGCTAATTTGGCGTACTGCCTAGTGCACACCCTCTGCATACATCGTCTCTTTTGGTACTTAACTTTGGAACTCCTATGATAGTTCTCCCGAGAATTCTTACAGCCCCATGGTGTCAGTGTCCCATCCTCCTGTGCCATAGTTCATTCAAATCTTTTTCCCCACTGTTTTCTATCAGTGCCATTGGAGATTCTAGCTGTAACTTATATGGCTTGTTACTTCTGACTCCAATTTGAGCCTTCTTTTTCCAACTCGGGTGTTTGACATATACCTTCTTCCCAATGAAGAAAACATCATAGCCGTTGTTTTGTAGCTAAGATACAGAGAGTAAGTTCATCCCCAATCCTGGCACATGCAACACATTGGTTGCTCAAAGCTGATCCCCTGCTCTGTTTGAAAGACCATAGTACCTCTTCCTACGAGGGTACATTTTGATTTATTTCCCATGGTGATTTGGAAGTTCCTCTGTTCTTCCTAATAATTCGAAAAGCATTCTTGTATTCCTGTCATCTACGCAGAAGCTCCACTATTAATATACCAAACCTCAGAGGAGGCAGAACTTGCTAAGCAAGCGACTTCTTTTTCTAGACTGGAAGCTAACATAGAATAATTGTGATCCATGCTCTTTGTGCTTTCTTCTTTTCCTGGAGAACTGCGTGAGTCCTTCTGAGTTGTTGCCCCAGCATTATGCTCCTAACTCATAGCAGATTCTCTAATCCTGTTGCCCGATCTCAACTCTGATCGCATGTGAAAATTTCTAACACGAAATTCTACTACAGTAACTGATTTATTTCTCCTACTTATCTTCCACAATAAGTTATTTACAAAACCCTTCAGTAAACATTAAAATAAATTCTACTGCAGTTATCACTTAATAGCATAGAGAAAATAACAGTAATATACAAGCACAAGAATCAATCACATCAACAAAGTTATTTTTGGACAAGCAATGAAAAAGTTGGTTGTTGATGACGAATGGTGGAATAGGGTGGAGTACCTCTTGGCATTTACTAAAACAACAGTGGATTTGCTCCGCCTATTTGACACAAATATGCCTAATGTGATGTCCCCTCTAATTAATTTCGCCCAACAGCTACACCAATTTTGCAATTTTGTCTAAGTCATGTCAATTTTGATATTGTGGATGCTTAACTTAGGAGAAGTGGGTTAGGAGGACCCCACTTGATTAATTTGGCTAAGGAAGGTCCAACATAGGAGGAGGGAATTGGATGGTGGGTGCCACCCCAAAAGAGGAGCTCAAGGATAAATGGGAGAAAGATGCATCATTTTGGGGCTTTTGAACCTTTGACATTTACACTCACCTAGCACACTTGAGCTGTGGAGCCAAGTCTGCAAGTGTTATTCAGCACACGATATTTTCATGCAAGAATCTCACCCTACCTTCGGTGGACTTCGAGTGCCAACCCAAGGAGGTGATCTATATTACGTGGGGAATCAGCCCAGGTGTTTGATCAAGCAATTCATGGGACTTTACAGTAGACTAGGCGCAGTAAAGGGAATATGCATCTCTTGGTAAAGCTAGTTGTGGAGTAGCATAATCATTGAGGCTTCCGGGAGAGACTTGGACCACCATTTGTTGGAGATTTGGAGTGTTAGCTAGGCACAATTTTGGGGGAGTTTGATGTGACTTTGGTTCATCCTCAAGGACTACGTAGGCCTGCACAGAGGTACTTTTATGCCACATGTGGGGGCCAGGAGAAAGGACAATTGGGGGTTGATTTGAGCTGAGACTTATGGAGGCATCTGGAGGGGACTAGTCTTCACTAACATTTTGGGGGCTTCAAGCAGTATCATTTCCAGGTGGGTCGAATTACCTAGCAGTTGGAGGAGCACATGGAAATTGGGGGTAATTTCGAGGGTCAGAACCAGGTCAAACACTTTCTAGGTTTTGGTGAGTTTTTTGAGGAGAGACCGAGGTTACTTTCTTGGAATTTTATGAGCACTATAGGTGAGTCAAACAATAGTTTTGTATCATCCATTAGTGTAGTTTTCCAGGGCCAGCGCAGAGCATAGAAGGGGATACCTTCCAACATTCCAGGCACTTATTTTCTTCACCTGGGACTCTAGCAAGCCCAGGAGCATTCACTACATACTACATTGTACCCCTATTTATTTATAATGAAAATGGCTTAGCTTGGAGCCGATTTTGGAGAGTTTTTGGGTGTTTAATGTTATGTGTGAATTTTGTGTTGCATGTACTGTTGATGGTTTGTTTATCACTATTACTTTCCCTTGTGAATATTACACCTAATTTGGGAGAGGTGTATCAGGGCATTGATTCCATGATAGAGAAGCAAAGGGTGGTTATAAATGCCAAGTAGAAGGACCTAGATGAATTCTTTTACAGAGAAGTAAAAGATATATTGACCAAAAGGTGGAACAAGATGACCACCCCATTGCACCTTTTGGCCTATGCAGTGAATCAAAAATATTATGTTGCAGAGTTGCTAAATGATCCTAGAAAGAACCGCACCAAACAAAGACCCAGAAGTCTCACAAGGATTTAAAAAAAATAAATTATAAAGCTTTTTGTAGATTCTGAAACTGGGATTCGAACTCATTCAGAGTTTGCTCATTCTATGGGATCAGAGGATTGGGGTGTTGATATTGATTGTATGCAGGACGAGACTAGATTAAGTCCAATTGATTGGTGTAACTACTATGGTGGGGAACTTCCACATATCCAAAAATAGGCAATCAGGATCTTATCACAGGTTGCTAGTTCCTCTTTAGCAGAAAGGAACTGGAGTACATATGTCTTCATTCATTCAGTGAAGCGAAACAGATTGGCTCTAAGAAGGTTGAGGAACTAGTGTATGTTCATTCAAACTTTCGCCTTCTGTCACACAAGAAAGATGAATACAAATTTGGACCCGCTAAACTATGGGATGTGGAACTAGAGTTGCCCGACTTGGATATGGCGTTGAATGCTAGGTCTCATATGACTTTGTTTGATGAGGAGGCAATAATAATTGGATCGTCAAGTGGACATGGCAACAATGCTCCCACTTCTGGAGAGGATGTGGTTCTTAGTGACATGAATGAAGACATATTTGATGATATGTAAATGTAATTTATGATAGTGTTTTAAACTTTTGAACAATGAATATTGAATACCATAATATGTCATATGAATTATGAATAATGATAATACACTGCTAGTCATATTTCATTTTGTACTTTGTACTATGTAGTGTGCATTATTAATTTTGGTGATGATGTTGTAACTTGTCATGTTGATGATTGACATTTGAAACAAAAACTTGATGATATGTTGAATCATGAATGTTATAATAATCATTAATGATAATGACAATGTTTATGTTGAATTGATGATGTTGATAGATGATGATTGATTATGCATTTTTAGATATAGAATCTAGATTCTAAAAGATGAATGGTAATATGAAATTCTTATTTTGTTATATATATGTGTGTGTGTATGTGTTGTTTCCTTGTCATATCGTATCCAGATTTTCTGAAAATTTGCCGTATCCATTTCAAACCCCATATCAGTATCCGTTCTCGTATCTGTTTTAGTGCAACTTAGGGTCACATTTGCCCTCAACCTACAAATGGATAGTTCGGATTTGCTAGTCTGCCACTAGATGTTATTAACAGAGGATGACAATGATAGTGATCACGGTGCATCTAATGATTCACAAGAATTTGTGGAGCAACAAGGAAGAGGATAGACAAAGACCAAGAGGATTCCAGGATTGCTATCTATAAAATCAAATTAGATATTTACTTTTATATATTATAGATACAGAATATGCAGGTGTGTCACTGTGTGTAAAGATAACATAATTTTATTAATGTCCACTAAATGACCAAAAAAGTAGGTTAATGGGACTAAAGAATACATCCAAGTATGAATACAATGTGAGTGCAAAAGCAGCTCTTATTGATGAGAAGAAAAGATACAAGAAAACTGAAAATACACTCTAAGTAAATATTCTATGTTGCATGAGTTTCTGGAATGTGGGAACATTGGGAACTTGGGTATGGGTGTCTAGAATGGCTAGAGGTTTCCCCAAAATTTACAAGAAACGACTAATTGGGAGCGGTAATATTATAGAATAAAAAAATAAAAAATATATATATTTTTAATTATATAATAATCAAAATTAATATTGAATCAAAATATTCAAATATTAAAATCAATTTAAATATATAAATATATAATATATAATCTTTCTTATATATAAATATATTCTCTAGGTGTCTCTCTCCCTGAGTCTCCCTTTTATATATATAAAATGTCAAGTTCATTATCAGTTCTCTAACACATGACCAATCTTTGAAACAATTTAGCTTAAAAATATGAAGGAACAATTTTACATATGTTTCTCTAGTTATTCTTAAGAGAAAAAAGCAAATCAACTCTAATGTTTAAGCATTGACTGCCACAAACAATATGCACACACAAACAATATGCACACACAATCTTCAGCCATATATATACATAAACAACAAAAGAAATACTCATCAGCGTGACATCCCAAATATCGCCCTTACGTCGAGGTGCCACACGCTTCCTTAACCCATCAAGAGATTGCTCCAGTTTCTCAATTAAGGATATCGGTGTTAAGGATGTCTTTGGCCTTTCTTCCTACGAAGGTTTCAACATATGCTCATGTTTTGTGGGAGTTAGAAATAATTAATTCCTACTTGTCTATGGTTGTAATTTTCCATTTGAGGAGTTTGTTCCTACATAATAGGAATTTAGTTTCTCCTAGTTTAGTGTGTGGTTGAGAGAATCTCTCAACCACACTACTGTACGTCTAAGATAGCATTCCTATCTTAAGACTATTGATTGTATAAATATGTGTGTAATTTCCTCATTCAACAATTAATAGATTATATTATTGAGTGTCTGTAATTTTATCTTGGTATCAGAGCCTATGAGGGCCTGGCCCCTCCTGGGCTGAGGGAAAATAATTGAGTGTATAATTTTATTATTGGTTTGCCCATCCTTGGATCGTTATAGCAGGAGCCCTCGATCATAACAGGATCGGATTGGATCGAAGACAATGTTTCTTTGTGGAGCGATCTTCTCCCTTCTTTCTTGATAAGAAAAATCTCCTCAGCGATTTGTGACCACAGCATTGATTGATCTGGTGAACGTTGGGGGAGTGATTGCTCGTTGGAACAAATCGGCGGCTCTGCGTGGTTCTTGTTGGTGCCTTTACATGCGCAGCGGAAGTGGGATGAGATCCACCTACGTGGAGGAGATGGTGACTGCGTGAGGAAGGCCGGCAAAGGTTTGTCTAACTAAATTCGTGCTAGCGTGAGAGTGTGGTGTGATGGCATTGCGTAGGTGGATTCAACGTCTAGAAAAGAAAAGGGCTGATCTACATTTTGATTGCTTCAAGAGGAATCCAGTTGAGATGTGTCTTGGAGTGACATGCGGCTTGGCCTGACTGCGTGTTCAGAAAACTCTTATTGCATTTGGGATCTGAGCCCACAACAAAGGACTGGGAGAGAGCCGAGAGCTGGTGATGCTGAGATCATATCCTCCATACAACACCTAGAGGTGATCTCGGCTATGCAGTCAGATTCAGAGAGTGGCGACACTGAAATAAAATTTGACAAATTGGAAAGGATTCAATGAAAGGGTATATTTCTGGAGTTAGTTCGATGACTAATGCTAATTAAAAACCCGTGGAAGAATCTTCTTTGCGTCCCTTGACGCCATTGAGGTTTTTTGTTCTTTCGGTTTAAGTTTTTTCTTTTCAGAAAAATGTCGCCTACGAAGCCTTCTCGTGAAGAAAGTGTGTATATGGCCAAGATCACTGAACAGGCAAAGCGCTATGAGGCCAAGATCTCTGCTGAATTAAGGGGGGAAGCTACTAGAGAGCTTCAGGGCCGGAGGCCCGTGATGTTTGTAGTTTAAAGACCATTGGTTCTACACTATCTGCAACCCCTAGGCTCTTCGGTAGTGATCAGTTTCTCATGGATTTCATGCAGAATGGAGTTGGCCAGTGGTGCGCCGTGAATACTACTTGTGAGGCGTGGGATGGTAGGCACGTGGAGATGAGTTGCCTGCTCTGGAGAAGTATTTTTTTTGGAATTTAAATTGATATACATATTGAGATTAGCCACCTCAATATGAAGTTATTTTTGTTAGAATTGGCTATTCTAACAAATGACAGGTTCATGGAGTTCCAAGAATTTATTTGACAAAGATGCCCAAGATGTCAACTATGAAATGATGGGATAAAGAAGCAACAACGTTTATGGTGGACAACAAAGTATATGTTTGTTTGAGTTAGTGTGATTTGTGGAATAGACTCCCTAGCATTTTATAAGCAAGTCCAGTTATTGTAATAGTCATTGTATGTACCCAGAAACTCCAAAAATGTGAAATCAGATGTAAGATTTTTTAAAGGCATCTGAAAGTTCGTGGTGATCTTAAAACCACTTTGTAATGGTTTATGGTCAGCCTGAAACCATCTTTTATCACTTGAAAGTGAGGGTTGGTGGTGAGCCAGAAACCATCTATATAGTCTTTGTGACTGAAGTGCCTTTGTGGCCAGCTTGCATGTGTGGCTGTATCGCCTATGTGGCTTGAGGTGCCTTTGTGGTTGGAATCGTGGATGTCAATGTGTTGTTTGACAAGTTGAGCGAATCTTTTGCCTTTGTGGTTGTGTGTACACGAGAGCTTTGTGCTCAATTGAGTAGGTGGACTGCAGAACACCTGGCTCGGACTCAGATGATTTTTTCTGAGTAGAAGGGGATTGGCGTGTTTTTCGCGCTGACAGCAGCGCCAGGAAGGCCAACTGGCGCGTCTGTTAGGCCATTAATCGCGCCAATGGGCGCGGGTTTTTCGTTCAGGATCGCGCCAATTCACCTTCAAGGGGATCCGCGGGATCAGAGAAGTTGTGGATCTGTCCGAGGGCGGCAGATTGTGTTTTTGGAGGTTTTGTACATGCAATTCGCCTGATGGTGGTGGATTTGACTATCATGACAAGTAGTCATTAAGGGGGGGAGTTAGAAATAATTAATTCCTACTTGTCTATGGTTGTAATTTTCCATTTGAGGAGTTTGTTCCTACATAATAGGAATTTAGTTTCTCCTAGTTTAGTGTGTGGTTGAGAGAATCTCTCAACCACACTACTGTACGTCTAAGATAGCATTCCTATCTTAAGACTATTGATTGTATAAATATGTGTGTAATTTCCTCATTCAACAATTAATAGAATATATTATTGAGTGTCTGTAATTTTATCTGTGGGCAGTTCATCATATTTCTCTACAGGCTTTGTATTCCCCAACCCTAGGGAAGGCCAGAACTCCAAAAAAAAGTCTTCAAAGCTCCAGGAACTTTCCTCAACTCCCATTACAGCTCCCGCTGAAAAGGTAACATTCTCATACAGTTCCAAAGCTCCCGGGAGCGCGGGAACCATTGGAACGGGTTTCCCACCTCTCGGGAGTGGTTCCAGTGTAACAGAGTAAATATTTGACAATGCTAAACACTAAGTCTATCGAATGCCAATGTGTGTGTGCTATATGTATTTTGATATATATGGTGTGCACTGCATCTAGACGTCTCATATCCAAAATTTTCTAGAATTTTGAAATATCTATGTCAGGATATGCAGTTTGTATCAACAGCCATATCTATATCATATTAACTTAGGTTATCGTTCTGTGTCAACAGACTGCCCATTTTTTGACGATGAACATCTGAGGGGCAAAGACTGCAGTTTTCCATGAGTTCATGCCCTATAATTTATCATTTTATTGTGCTAAATATAATATTTTTGAAAAAAGTTACCAGAAATATGGGTGTATAACTAGGTCAGCCAATTATGTGTAGAAATAGGTGAGGATACAAGCTAGGTATGTGAGAAGCAGATTTCAGGATTCAGGGTATCATCAAGATTTTGGTATATAAACGTACAAAACATGCAGCTCATCAACAGGTAGAATCCCCCATGGTATTCACCTGAGATCCCAGTCACCACATTATGTGTCCAAATTTTCAATCAATTCAAGATAACCTTAAAATGCACAGCATTTATTGCAATGCCAATTCCATATTGCGCAAGAAAGATATAAGTTCAGTGGTACCATTCTAATAGTTTTAAGTATGCAATATTCATAAATCTATAAGCAGAATGCTTCAACATCACTTACCTCTCAGGATAGTCTACAATGATGTCAAAAAGTTGGCTGATTCGTAAATCTTGCAATGTTTCATATGCAAAATACTCAAGTCGCAGATGCCATCTAGTAATACGTTCTGATTCGCTTTCTCTTCCAGTGAAGCACAAAAGAGGACATGAAGCCCAAGTTGATGCAAGAGCATGTTGATCTCTGTTGTTGGCTTGAGATGTAAGACACAGATAAGGTAAAATTATCTGTAGAAACCCAAGAGGAACGACCTATATAATACCAATGTGAGCTGCATCAATGGTCTGGAAGTAGAGCGATAACAAGAAGAAACATATTTACAAATGAAATGGCTAGTGAAAGTAAACAGATATATAATGCAAAGCTAAAATGCTTCAATCTAACATACCATCAAAAATCCAGAAGATTCAAACACTAAAAGACTAAAAACACGTCATATATATTATAGACCAATATGGTCCTGAACTTGCCTAACAGAAAATTGGTGAACTTGAAAATTTAATACATGTTATCACGAAATCTGAACAGCTTATAAATAACCAGAAAGGAAAAGCCACAAGACAAAAACCTGGATCCAGTTTCTGATAGGTTGAAGCACAGATGTTAGATGATCCTCTCCTGCTAAAGAATGAACCTTTGCCTGCCCACCAATAATAGGAGCACCAGATTAAGAGTTTATGAAACTTCAGATAAATTATTCTACAGTTTTACGCCTTATCTTAGTGATGCTCACACTGAAAATAAAAATGAGAAGAGCAGATGCAGTTGAAATTTCTATATAGATGCAATTAAGATTCTGTATTCATTAAGTTTGTCCTTTATACTCAGTATCAATACATAATGGTAGGATGTCTTTTCAGTTTCTTTGCTATCTCCAGACTTCTTGTCACCTGTAAACTAAGAAACTAGCATCTTTCCATCTACCAAGACCTACTGCCAATCATAGACTTGCTGCCTCATATAATTTGAAAAAAAAAAATATAAATGAGAGGTGCAGTTAAGGTTTTCAGATGACTACTGTACTAACCTATCTTTTATCCTCAGTACTAACTTAAAAGTAGAGCCTGACTCTAAAATTCAATTTTAGCTCATGACATCTAAGAACAATTTCCATAGGATGAATAACTTTGCTAGTTGTGAGAGGGATAAAAAGTTGTAGAATGCCTCCTAAGCAACTAAACTCACATTCAAAAGAGAGAAGATAGCAGAAGCATAAGCATCTTCTGTCATCGCTGTGAATCCAAGCTCCTTGAGATTATAGACAACATGGCCAACCTTAGAAATCCATGTGTTATCAATAACTTCAAAACAGTCACTGTCTGCCTCCAGTGCATTTAAATCATCAACCTCCATGTCATCAATCAAACCAGAAGATCCACTTTTGACAGTTTCTGTTTCATTGTCATTGATACAATCTCCTAGGTTTCTTTCTTTCTTCTTATTCTCCACTGCTGCTCTGAACTCTTCTAAACGTGCCTTGAAATACAAATGCAACACCTCTGCAGAAAATGAAATGTAAATGTATGCACGATACATATCAATGCTTTCATCTCCAAAAGAGAAAAAACTCTGCCCAACACAAATAGAGAGAAACATCATAAAAGCCTTAAAGCGCAATACAAAACATAAAGTGTGAGTGATCAATTAAAGAGAAAGTGTGCATAAATTATGAGAGTTAAAAATATTCTCCATAGGAAAGCAAGGTTGTTTCTCTACTTTGTCCTTGCATTGATCCCTGAAGTAACTACAGATTAGTGCACACATGAAACCATCTCTTAGCCAACAGACTATAATTCCATGATAACATATCCTTTAACAAACCCTAGTTAACAAGGAAAGCAAGCTTTCAACATTTCTCCTATTGGCTACTTCATGATATTATTACCCTTTGAATGATGAAAAGTGATTTCAGAATGAAGTTTGACTAAATTGAGTGAACCTTCTACCATAAAAAGTTTCAGGGTCTCATCAAACATGTAATGTCATCTATTTCAGGAAAAAGACTCACTTTTTCCAAATGCTCCAACCCTCTTAGAAATTCTAAGATGGCATCTATTTTCACTATGTATATATTTTCCCTCAACCATGGTCCATAGTTACTACATGTGAGTATCATTTGAGAGTACTCATGAACATTCCAAGTATGGTTTTTGGCCAACTACTTGGCCCTATACTTTCTATGGTTTCACTATGTATAGTTTCTCTCAACCATGGTGCATAGTTACCATTCCTGTTGAATGGTGTTGTCATTGATGTCAAAGTCAGTTGTTGATGTGCAGCATGAAGAGCACATCCTCTTTGGAAGCAGTGAAGAAGAGAAGGCAAGTCTTGACGATGCCTTGAACAAGCTTTGACATGAACACTTTTAATATACATCAGATTGCAATAATGGGAAGTACCACCCAAGAATCCCTGCACTTCCCCACACTTGTTGAGGCAGTTGAATATGAAATTGTATCCTAGACCATCACCATTTGATAGTACTCGTCATACCATTTCCAACAGTGGGTGGCACGCCACATGGGTCATACTACCCACCAAAAAGTGGGTTGGGAAATTTTCAACTATTGCAGCAACTAGAAATTATTCTTCTAACTATAAATTAATTAGTAGTTTATTTGCTACGGCAAACAACAAATAATTCACAACTGCAATTTTCACCAAAATAAATATTGCAGAAGATAAACTGGAAACTGAGAAAATACTGGCACACACACACAAAAATATAACACCGTTATTTTTGGACAAAAGTCCCCAGAAAAACCCAATGTGGGAAACACTGATGCAGCAGCTGAGGGTTTTTATTATTAAGCAACAGTGAGAAATTCCAAGTACAACTTGATGCCGAAATCTAGCAATCCTACAGAGAAAAATACTAGCAAAAATATTATGAGGAATTTTCCTCACCCCACAAGCAATCTAGGCTCTGACTGTCAGCTCCAAGTGAGTCGTCCAAACTAGCTTGCGTAGACCCTGCGTCACGTCTACATGGCCTACCAAACGCACTACCTGGACCAGTTGCTACTCAAGCCATCCTGTCTACTACTGACTAAGAAACTCTCTCCGACACTCTAGAAATCGGGCCGCTTGAAAGAAATATTTCCCTGTAGTATCTCGAATAAAGAATACAAAGGAAAAATGAAGACATGAGCCATGTTGGTTACCAGCAAAATAAAATTTGACCATCTCCCAAATCTTGTCGAATGATGTAGAGTGTCTTCCTTTTATAGAACAAAGAGGCCTCTAATCCATCAGTTACAATTCCATGTGCTCCCAAAAACCATGTGAGAGTACAAGTGGTTTCTAGTCAAAAAATAATAAAATATTCTACCCCTTTCTAGAAGATCAATTCAAAAAATAAAGTGGTCAAAGCATTTTCAAAATTTCTAGAACTATAATAATTGAAGTAAGTTGTGTTCATTTGATCAACTAGTCAATTTTACATCAAATTTTCTTCCCCTTTCTTTTAGTAAATGTGCACATGGGTGAGCAAAATTTCTCATGTATGTACTAGCAAAACTTTGTACATTAGAAATAATGCTCCAAATAATGTTGATGTAGACCATTGAAGATGATGATGCACCATGTAGTTACTCACATTGGTTCCACACCTTTAACAACACGTCCAACTAAAACTAGTGGTTAGACATCATGTTGAAGTTTTTAAGTTTACTTAGTTTAGAAACCCTTCATGCACTTTTTCTAATTTATTCCTACCTACTTGTTATATTTCTTTAACAAGTTATTTACAAAGTAAATACTGAAAATAAACACCAGTGCATGCTCAACATATTACAGATCAACAACTAAAAGAAACAAGAACAAACACACCACATGACACCATTATTTTTGGACCAATGTCCCCGGAAAAACCCAATGCAAGAAAATTGGTGCAGCTATCTGAGGGTTTTCTTATTAAGCAATATCGTAGTACAATCTGGGTGTCGTAACTGGCCTACCCAACAGAGAATTTCCTTAGCAGCTATACCTCACAGTTTGAGAGAAATCTCCTAGCTAAAACCCCGGAAAAACCTTCCGGCAACTCCTCAGCACAAAATTGCTCCTGCAACCCCAGCGTCTACCTAATCTGGATTGCGTCAGCCCCTCTTTGTCTTACGTTGGCTCTGCGTCAGCCTTTCCTGGCCTGTGTCAGCCCCAGGAGGCCCTGGTCAACACTGAGAGCCTCTGCGTTAGCTACATTGGCCCCTCTGGTGCTCTACGTAGCACTTGGCTACCTCTGTGTGAGCCCTTACTGGCTCTGCGTCACCCTCCTTGGCTGTTGCGCTGCTCTCCCAGCACAAACTCTACCTTCTTTGTTCCTTTGTACTCAATGCCCCTCAGCTGCTCTCCCGATCACTGATTCTATCTATCTTAGCAAACCCCATTCCAAAGAATAGAATGACTAATCATCTAGTGTACTCTCCAAGTGACCCTCAAGCCTCCTCTTTTACTTTTCCTGTTGACGATTCAACGGCCGAGATTAAGTCCCTAATCAACCGCTAAGATTAGATCTGGCTTGATCCATGTCTTTTGGACCACCACACAAATTCATATTAATACTCATTAATATTTTATTTTCCCTAAGTTTAAACTTAGGAACTCCATTAAAAATAATTATTATTTTAATATCTCCTGATCTGTTTAGAATTTGCCCAAACCCTTTCTGGGTATTGGAGATCTCATGTGCCCCAACCTCTCCACCAAATTTCGTGGCTAGAGCACATCCGATGCTACCCCAAATCAACACTCCCTCTTAGCGAGGATTGTGCGCTAGCAATACTCCTCACTAAGTATTACTCTGATCATCCGACATCGGTACCTGTGTTGATGCTAGGCCTTCCTACCCAACATCCTCTGCAATGTTGCCTCCTGTACTGTTGTCCATGGTTCTACCACTACCACTGCTACATCTGTACGACAGCTCCCTCTGCATCCATGCTGCAACTGGTCCTTTCTCCCAGCACTGCATCCGCACTCCACCTCCTCTCATCATGTTGCATCATGCTGCCCACTGCTGCACTGCAACTCAGTTACTAAGAAGTAAGTAACTGACCTCCCTGTTGGGCTAGAAACACCCACTGATGCTGAAGCTCCCTCTGCCACTGTCAAGTGCCCCCTCCTCTGACCTCTGCGTTGCTGCAACAACTCCCTGCATCTCGCACTGTTGCACACCTCGTTGTGCCTTCCTGCACTGGTGCAACACTCATGTGCCTCTCGCACTGCTGCAACCTGCTAGCTCTGCGTTGTCTTGGGACTCTTGCACCGTAGCTCTCTCTGTCACTCCATCCGCATCCGTCTCTACCCACTAAGCCAGTCCTGCTACTCCTCATCGAGGCTCCCGTAGCAAGGCTAATCCAAGAGGTGGGTACCTCAAGGATCCTGCCCCTCATCACCTGTAGTCCGCTTGACTACAACTCGATGTCTCCCCACTTCCTCTCAAGTGGCATGTGTGCAATCATGGCACAGTCATCGTCTTTCAAAACTTCCTTCTCTGCCCATGCTGGCACTGCCTTAGTCTAGGAAGACTCTCCCTTACTCTTCTTCCTTGGGCACTGGGTCACATAATGACCCATCTCCCCACAATGGAAGCACTTGATCTTGGAGAGATCTTTCTTCTTCCGCTTCTCCTGCTTTCCCTCAAATGCTAGGGCCACATCCTCTTCCTCCTGCTTGACCTTGATCCCTTTGCTGCTGCTACTTGTCTTTGACTGCCGTCTGATCTCTTCCTGGCGAAGAGCTTCCCACATCTCGTCCAAAGGTAGGAGAGTCCCTATGCCCAGGATGCTCTGGACAAACACTCCCACTCTTCTAAGACAACATTCAGGGTTGTCCTCACCATAAGCTCCTGATCCGGGGTCACTCCTATAGCAATCAACTGATCTCAGATCTCATTCAGTCCTCCGAGGAAGAAGTCAATCGTTTGACCCTTTTTCATCTGATACGACCTCATCTGGTTCTCGAGCAGAATTCTTCTCTACATAGAAGTATGTTGGTACAGGTTCTTGAGAGCCTCCCACATATCAACTATCATATCCTTCTCAGCTATATGTGGTACCACATGATCCTTGACCTCGTCAAGGATAATGCACTTGGCCCTCGCCATCGCCTCCTCATACTTGTCATTATCATTGGGGTCGACTGGGATAGCTATAACCTTTAAGGCGAAGTTCTTGACACAATGCTTGTCAAGCATTGATAAGATTCTAGCCTTCTAGACTGCGAAGTTCGATGCTCCGTCCAATCTATCCTGGTCTCTTACCCTGTGTAGTGTCATGACGCTCCTCTACTTCCCTCCTGGAAGTTCTATGTTCGACTCCTTTGAGTCTCTACTTCCCGTCTGGAAGTTCTCTTTTGGACTCCCTATGAGTCCTGATTTCCCTCCTGTAAATCCTTTTGCCACTTGTCGAGATGCCCCCTACTCTGATCGTCCTATGCAACTGCATTGTTGATCCAGGTTCCTCGGCTAGAAACCCTCAGTAACGACTCCTCTACCTCACCAACTCCACTCTGCAATATTTCTGTAGCCTTCTAGACTCCAACAACTGCCTCTCTGTGAACTGCGTCAGCCCCTCTGCCCCACGCTGGCTCTGCGTCACCCCAGATGGGTCTGCGTCAACCCTTCTCTACCTCACGCTGGCTCTGCGTCACCCCAGATGGGTCTGCATCAGCTCTGGGATGCCCTGCGTCAGCCCTCTGGCCCTCTGCATCAACAACGCTGGCCTCTTTGAGGCTCTACGCAACTCTCGGATTCTTCTGCGTGGCTCTGGCTGGCTCTACGTCACACTTCTTGGCCTCTGCGTTGCTAGAAACAACTTCTGTCACCTTGGGACAGTTGTTTTCTGCTGCTATTGCTTTGCTTGGCTGATGTCTCTTAGTCCTCCTGTGATCTGCAATCACCCTCTGATACCATGTTGAAGTTTCTAAGTTTACTTAGTTTAGAAACCCTTCATGCACTTTTTCTTATTTATTCCTACCTACTTGTTATTTTTCTTTAACAAGTTATTTACAAAGTAAATACTGAAAATAAACACCAGTGCATGCTCAACGTATTACAGATCAGCAACTAAAAGAAACAAGAACAAACACACCACATGACACCATTATTTTTGGACCAATGTCCCCGGAAAAACCCAATGGAGGAAAACTGGTGTAGCTATCTGAGGGTTTTCTTATTAAGCAATATCAGAGTACAGTCTGGGTGCCGTAACTGGCATACCCAACAGAGAATTTCCTTAGTAGCTATACCTCACAGTTTGAGAGAAATCTCCTCGCTAAAACCCCGGAAAAACCTTCCGGTAGCTCCTCAGCACAACACTGCTCCTGCAACCCCAGCGTTTGCCCAATCTGGACTGCGCCAGCCCCTCTCTGTCTCACGTTGGCCCTGCGTCAGCCTTTCTTGGCCTGCGTCAACCCCAGGAGGCCCTGCGTTAGCTCTGGGAGCCTCTACGTCAGCTATGCTGGCCCCTCTGGTTCTCTGCGTAGCACTTGGCTGCCTCTGCGTGGCCTTGCGTTAACCCTTATTGGTTGTGCGTCACCCTCCTTGGCTGTTGCACTGCTCTCCCGGCACAAACTCTGCCTTCTTTGTTCCTCTGTACTCAATGCCCCTCAGCTACTATCCCGATCACTGATTCTATCTCTCTTAGCAAACCCCACTCTAGAGAATAGAATCACTGACCATCTAGTGTACTCTCCACGTGACCCTCAAGCCTCTTCTTTTACTTTTCCTGTTGACGATTCAATGGCCAAGTCCCTAATCAACGACTAAGATTAAATCTGGCTTGATCCATGTCTTTTGGACCACTCTAAAACAGATTCATATTAATACTCATTAATATTTTATTTTCCCTAAGTTTAAACTTAAGGACTCCATT
Source organism: Pinus tabuliformis (assembly GCA_031772625.1). NCBI lineage: Eukaryota > Viridiplantae > Streptophyta > Pinopsida > Pinales > Pinaceae > Pinus > Pinus tabuliformis. Next base: position 233,724,833 of record CM062805.1, read on the forward strand.
AAAAATATTAATTATTTTAATATCTCCTGTTCGGTTTAGAATTTGCCCAAACCCTTTCTGGGTATTGGAGATCTCATGTGCCCCAACCTCTCCACCAAATTTAGTGGCTAAAGCACATCCGATAATACCCCAAATCAACACATCAACATAGATAAGATAAATTAATCACAAGTAACTTGGCCAATGTTAATTGTTGGCCACTGGAGTGGCACCTGAAGATTTTTGAAGACTTCATGCTCAAGGATGTATCAAAAGTTGCATGTACCATCAGAGATCATAATATCACCAGATTTTTTCAACTCTACTTCTTCTCGTCTTCTTCTATTGTACCTAGAGTCCACAAGCCCTATGGGGATGATGTAAAGTGATGCTAGTATGATGATTTTGAGTCATGTAACAGGCCTAAATAACTTGGGACCTTGTCATCAAGTGTGTCTACTCTAGGAGGTTTTTTTTCACTTGGTTAATCATGATTTTCCTTCAAGAATTTAATAATTAATTGAGTTTTTTCCTCCAAGCATACCCCCAAAGTCGGAGTATGGCTTGAAGGTGAGGCCTTGGGTGAGTCCTAGTGTCTAGAGTCATTGTATAATACCATAATAGATCACGCGTAAAATTTCGTGGAATTCGGTTAGGTCCAGGGGTCATTTTTAAAAAAAATTAAGTTTCATGCAGGGTGGAAATTTGAATAAAATTGGAATGTAATATGTAATGAGTGATGTCTAGAGAAGTTGTATGAGGTATGTGAGCTCAAAAGTACACCTCTCAACCTCTACTTTCTAATATGACACACTTTGCGGGGTAAAAAATGTGTTCTAGACCCTCAAAACCCACTTCACCTAAGTTTAGTGGGAAATCTGGCAATAAATTAAATAAAGAGAAATAAATAGCTCCATGTGACAAAATGATATGGAAATGACTTGGAAATTATCTCCAGTCAAAGGACAAGTGGAAGATGTTGTGGCACCTTGCACCATATATACATGGCCCACTCAAGGAAATCGAATTTCTTGGCATTAATGCAGCGGCTGGTGACTTGGAAAATCGAATTATTTGAGGAGTTAATGCACATGTGAGATATTTGGAGGATATTGATTGAGATATTCTTGAGAGTTTTTCTACACTTATTTTCCCTCTTCTTCACACTTGGCACATCATCTCCAAATCGAATTTGGCTCAAGGAGGGACCACGCAATTCCCAAGGAGATTACGCTAGGCTCATTGGGAGCATCTACATGAGGTGTCATCACATGGTTTGGTCTTGGAGTTTGACTTGAGTTAGCTCCTTGATTGGTTCTCACTTGGATTTGCTCATTTTCACACTTGGAGAATTCGATTTTGCTTGAGGATATCTTGATGCCACATATGGAATTCGATTTGCATTGGTGGTTATTTCATCTCTCCACTTGGAATTTGATTTCTTTCTTGGGATCTTCACCATGGCCATTTGTCACTTGGATGCTACATTGAGATTTGCTCCCATTTATCTATATAATAGAGCTTTGAGCTCTCATTTTGCATCATTTCGTTACTAGCTATTGTGCTTGTGAAAGCCTGCTACGTTGTACATTTTCAAGAATTTCAATAAAAAGACTTTGGGGGTCAATTCATGGGTGTTCTTCCTTTGGAGCATGGTGTATTGTGAGCTATTGGTATAATCTCTTCTATTTATGGTTTGAGTTATTTCATTTTCCATATATTCTTGTAGACTTGTTAGTGTAAAGCTATCTTGTATTAGCATTTGATTTTGGAAGTAGACTCTAGATATTGAAAGTTCTAGTTTATTTTCACATAAATTTCTAGAAGTTTCAATTCATTGTTTGTTTATCTAAATCTATATGGATTAATGTGTGATTGGAATATAGTAGAAGAATTATTTTAGATTGGATCAAGCGTGAGAAGAAGTATTTGGAGACCAACCCACTCTTAAAGCATCTTCAAAGGAACTCTCATTCGTTATTTGGATTTTCATAGTTCATCTTACGGAAAAGTGTTCTTGCAGGGATTCGTTGGACATAGCTTGTATGCAAGAAAACCATTTCATAATTTAAATCTTTTCAAATAGTGCTTCATTGAGAGCATTTTTTACACTAAAACCAATGATAGGTTTCACCCCCAACACTTAATCTGGGTTCTTGTACACTATTTGTATTATATTTATTTGTTTTACATGCTCTCTCTACACTAATTGTCTCTTGATTTTGCAGCCCTAAGCTACAGTGTTGGAGACAAGAGCATTGAAGAAAAATCACTCAAGAGCTTCTTTGTACAGCGGATTGGAGCTCCTCCTATTAGCGTATTAGAGCCTTCTTCAACTGTAGATTTAGGCTTCCTCTAGACAGCGTATAGGAGCCTTCCTCAACTGCGGATATATGCTTCCTCTAGATAGCATATAGGAGCCTTCCTCAACTGCGGATATAGGCTTCCTCTAGATAGCGTATAGGAGCCTTCCTTTAGACTGCGGCTAGGGTTGCATTAGACCTTCCTTAACTGCGGCTAGGGCACAACTAAACAACAACTGGACCCTCTTTGATGGCTCTTTCCATAACATCTTCCTTGAGAGAAGACAAACCCAAAACATGTGGAGAGAGATATCAAGTGAGATGTGTGTGACAAATGACTTGAGGCCTCCTCTTTTTATAATGCCACGTTGAGGTTGAGCTGGAGTACTTTGCTTATTGGCCGACCTTGACAAATTGTCGAATCCAAGAAAAATATCAGCTGCCATAAATAAGATGACCCACATGGAGTTTGGCCCTAGTTGCCAATTTTAACAAATACGAAACCCTCAGAGCTGCTGCACCGGTTTTCCTACATTGGGTTTTTCCGGGGACGTTTTGTCCAAAAATAATTGTGTCCTATGTGTTGTATTTTTCTTTCTTGCTTAGTATTTTGTTTCCACATATATGTTAATTTAGTGAAGGCTGTAGATGTATTTACTTCGATATTTACTGTAGAACACAATAAATAACTTGCATGAATTAACAAGTAGGAGAAGTAACATCAGTTTAATGCAATAGGGGTTCCAACTTAGGAATTTTCACAAGAAATAGTAACGAGGTAACATCTTTACTAAGTTAAAAGCGATAAAACATCCGTCTAATGTTGACATCTACATAACAAAATGAATCCTTAGCATCATTTTTAGATGAGGAAGTTAAGCAATAAAACCATATTGTGATGATCCTTTCCAAGAATAGGAGACAAAGTTAATTAATTTAATTATTTAATGTCATCCTAAGGTGATATTGAATAATTAAATTAAAAGTTGATTATTAAGTGACATAAATTAATGAAAGGTGAACCTTATAAAGTCACTTTAATTAAAAGAGGAGAAGGAACCCATGGTTTTCGGAAGACTCATGGTATTTTGATAGTCATAACAATAAAAGGAAGGCAGGGGATTATTTGTGGATAGGACCGGATATTTGGTAAATATTTTTTGTGGCTCTTAGAGCTTGCTTGACGGTTTTAAGACCCTTGCCTTTCTTACTAGTTTCGGTGGTGAAATATTCCACCCTACTTAGTCTTGAAGGAGGAATAACTCAAATTCTTCACTGGAGTCAATTGCGGAATTTGTTGTAGGTACCACATGGGAAGACAGGAGTGATTTTAGGAAGATCAAATTGTTGTTGATATTTGGGTCGAGATTGGAGTTTTCAACTGAGTTGAGCAAGAGTTAAAAGGGGCAGCCCATCTAATCGTGGGGGATCGAATTGGCAGTCCCATAAACAAACGATCTCTTCTTGTGGATATATCAGGCTTTATATATTGAAAACCTAGTTGTTGGGTCGCATTTTTCCTGGACAAACTTACAACAAAAGTATTAAGGTTGAAACCTAACCATAACATTGGGAAGCGAAGTGATTTTTGAATTAAGTCGATGCCCTGACCCGCACAGACCTTATACCAAATTAAAGGATTTCTTTGTCGCAGACTGTAGGACTGAGTTACTTTTGGGCCACGAATATTACAAACCCCAAATCAATCTCTTTGTAGGGTTGAGTCCCCTTTTCATTGGTGGATGAGTTGTTCCTTTAAGCTTCAGAGATTAAAGGATAAGCCAATGGACGGATCAAGGTAGTCGAAGCAAATATAGGGCCAGCGTATCAGGTTAGCGGACCAATTCCGAAGGAAGGTTAAGGTTGTGGCAGAACAGATTAATAAACATTAGTTTGAGAGGATCTATTATTAATTGGGTGTAGCTTGATTCCTAGAGGTCAAAGTTATGCAATGGCCAAGCCGAAATTGGTGAAGGTCGAAGTTTATTAACATGCATGGTAACTTTCAAGGGGCTGAGTCCGTCTTCGAAAGAGCATTCAAAAATCGGCCTTCAATGTGAAAATTCCTACACTCTGAAGGAACCCCTACTGTAGCAAATTTGAATCTACTTCACCTACTTGATTTTTAACATACATTAACCAAGTTATTCTTTTGAATATTGAAGCAAATTACTTCTACAGCCTATACAAATTAAATGTTTGATCTCATGAAATAGAAAATAGAGCAAAGAACAAGATACATAGGACACTTATTTTTGGACACAATAGTCCCCGGAAAAACCCAATGCGGGAAAAACGATGCAATAGTTCTGAGGGTTTATTACTATGCAGGAGAAATATCTGAATACAAGTCTAGGATGCTCAGCTAGCAATCCTTTACAGAAAAAATACTAGCAGAAAATCTGAGTGATTTTTACCTCACTTCACCCGGTAGAATTCCGGTTGATCCGGCACAAGATTGGCTAAGCCCCGCTATTTCTGCGCTGGCCTTGCATAGGCTCAGCATAAGCTCTCCCAGCTGTTCCAGTAGTTCTGCCTGTTCCGACAGTTCGGATAGTTCTGGTTTCTGCGTGACAGGCAGCTTTCTGGCTTTGCGCTGGCCCTTCTGGCTCTGTGTAGGGACAACGTGGGCCCAGACTAAACCAGCGTCAACCTTTCCCGGCTACTGTGTTGCCTCTCTACAAGCTCTCTCTGCCTCTCTGTCAATATTCTCCGGAAATTCCTTCTCCTGGATTCTCACTGCTCCTTTGTTGTTGAATGATCACTTGGTTTGAATTTCTCAACTTCCTAGCCCCAGAAATCGAACTCTAAATCAATTCTCTCTCTCCGTGTGTGTTTTCAAATGAACCCCAAGCCTCCATTTTATACTTTTCCTGTTGAGTCTTCAACGACCGAGATTAAGTTTCTAATCAACGACTAAGATTAAAACATGACTTGACCCCCCTTCTAGATCATTCTCACCCATATTTTGATTAATAACCATTAATATTTAATTTCCCTAAGTTTAGGCTTAGGAACTCCATTAAAAATATTAATTATTTTAATAAAGATACAATCCAGGTGGAATTTCACCAAACGGTTTCCGAGTTCTTTAGATCTCATGTGCCTTAGCCTCTCCACCAATTTTCAAGGCTAGAGCACTTCCGATGCTACCAAAAACTAACACTCCCTCTTAGCGAGGAAAGTGCTCTAACAACAATGTCTACCTGCATGATGCTCTGTTTCTGAAGCACCTCCTTTCTACACTGCTGCTGCCACCAACATTGTGCTACTGCTGCTATTGTACTACTGCCCATGACACTACCACTACCACTGTTGCATCTGTACTATAGCTCCCTCTCAAACGCTGCATCTGTTATGCTACTAGCACTGCCACTGCTAACACTGCATCCATACTGCAACTCAGTTGTTGATAGAAGCAACTGAAAAACATCCAAAATTAGCTAAACTTAACTATGTTCAGCATAATACAATGAATGTTGGAATCTGACTGCTGCTGATTTTGACCCTCTGAATCTTCTGCACTGTTGTTGAACTCTTGCACTGCTGCCAACCTTGCTCTGCGTTGATCAGTCTCTAGTGCCTAGCTACTGCATCTATCCTCCAAACACTCTACTGCATCATCTGACACTAAGTCTATCTCGCTACTGTTGAATCTTGGGCTCCCGTAGCAAGGAATTCCAAGAGGTGGACTCCTCAAAGATCCTGCCCATATGTAGTCCTCCTGACTACAACTCAATATCGCCCCATCTCCCTCCTAGAGATGCGTGGGCACTCATGGCAAACTCATCTTCATCAATTTTTGCTGAAGCAGCCTTAGGATCATGTTTCTCATCCTTATCCTTTTTCTTCAAAGGACACTGGGATGCATAGTGGCCCATCTCGCCACAACTGAAACATTTCACCTTCGAAATGTCCTCCTTTCGTTTCGGCTTCTGCTATCCCTTCAATGTCAGAGCTGCGTTCTCCTCCTCCTCCTTCGTCTTTGTGCCACTCCCACAGCTGCCACTGAGGTTGACCTTCACTAGGTCCCTCCTTAACTCCTCTTGTTGAAGAGATGCCCACATCTCCTCCCATGAAGGTAGTTTTCTGTGCCCAATATGCTTTGGATAAAAACTTTCCATTCATCTAAGACTCCATTCAGGGCTATCCTCACCATCACAGTTGGCTGAGGAGTGGACCCCATTGCAGCAAGTTGGTCACTAGTGTCCTAAAGACGCTGAAGATAGAGTTTCACCCCTTCTCCTTTCTACATCAAAGTCTGCTGCAACGTCTGCTATAAATACATCTTCTGTTGTTCGGAAGAGCCTTCATACAGTGAAGACAAGGCTTCCCACATCTCCCCGGCTGTATCCTTGCCCTGCAAGTGTGAGGCCACATAATCTCGAACTCCATCAAGAATGAGCCTCGTTGCCTTCCCCTGCTCGGCTTTGTACTTCTTCTTTTGATCGTTGTCAGCAAGAATAGCTACAACACTTTTGGCGTAGGCCTCGAGATCATATTCCTCTAGAACAACTAAGATTTTGGTCTTCCATATGACATAGTTGGAGGCTCCGTCCAACCTGTCTTGATCTTTGAGCCCATGCAATGCCATCGCACTCAATTGTCGAACTAACTCCTCTAGTCACTGCTTAGCACTGCTCAGTTGCTCAGCAAGTGAGAAATTCGAACTTTCTGGCGAAAAGTTCTCTAAGGAGAAAATTTCCCTTCTACGTGTCTTCGTTCTTTTCCAACGGATTTCTGCCCCGGCAAAAACTGCGCCCTTCAAGCACTGCGCTGAGGCTTTGCATCACTCCCTCTACCTCTGCAAACTCACGAACTAGAAATCATACCTCTCTGTCGTCTCACTCAAAGAGAGATTTCCTCGGATCTGCTTCCTGACAAGGACTACGCAATCCCTTCAATGGGATTAGAATTGCTGCCAAGTGCAACTTTCGGCCTCACTACTTAGCACTGGATCTGCTCTTCCTGTTTCAAAATCAACGCTCTGATACCATGTGAAAATTCCTACTCTGTAGGAACCCCTACTGCAGCAAATCTGAATCTACTTCACCTACTTGATTTTTAACATACATTAACCAAGTTATTCTTTTGAATAGTGAATCAAATTGCTTTCGCGGCCTAAACTAATTAAATGTTTGATCTCATGAAACTTAAAATAGGGCAAAGAACAAGATTCATAGGGGACACTTATTTTTGGACACAATAGTCCCCGGAAAAAACCAATGCGGGAAAACCAGTGCAGCAGTTCTAAGGGTTTATTATTATGCAGGAGAAGTATCTGAATACAAGTCTAGGATGCTCAACTAGCAATTCTTTACAGAGAAAATACTGGTGGAAAATCTGAGTGAGTTTTACCTCACTTCACCCAGAAAAATTTTGGCTGATCCGGCACAAGACTGCCTAAGCCCTGGCTATTTCTGCGCTAGCCCTGTGTAGGCTTTGCATCATCCTTGCATCAACTTCTCTGCCCTATGCGCCAGCTCTCCTGGCAGTTCTGACTATTCCGGCAATTCTGGATTCTACGTGATAGGCAGCTTTCTAGCTCTGTGTTGGCCCTTTTGGCTCTGCGTAAGGACTGCGTGGGCCCAGACTGGCCCAGCATCAGCCTTTCCAGCTACTGCGCTGCCTCTCTGCAAGCTCTCTCTGTCTCTCTGTCAGTATTCTCCGAAAAGTCCTTCTCCCAGATTCTCACACCCCTCTACCGCTGAATGATCACTTAGTTCGAATTTCTCAGCTTCCTAGACCTAGAAATCGAACTCCAGATCAATTCTCTGTGTGTGTGTGTGTTTTCAAATGAACACCAAGCCTCCATTTTACACTTTTCCTGTTGAGTCTTCAACAGCCGAGATTAAGTCTCTAATCAACGGCTAAGATTAAAACATGACTTGATCCACCTTCTAGATCATTCTCACCCATATTTTGATTAATACCCATTAATATTTTAATTTCCCTGAGTTTAGACTTAGGAACTCCATTAAAAATATTAATTATTTTAATAAAATACAATCTGTGTGGAATTTCACCAAACAGTTTCTGGGTTCCTTAGATCTCATGTGCCTTAGCCTCTCCACCAATTTTCAAGGCTAGAGAACATCTGATGCTACCAAAAACTAACATTCAATTGATCCCAGATGTTGAGGAAATTCCACCAAATGATTCCCTTTTCCACTGTGGCCACAATATGATTCTTAGTCGTTGTGATTCTGTTCGTTCTAAATAAAATATTGTTGACACCTAATCCGAAAGGATTGGGATTATTGTAAATATTGTAAATAGTTTCAATTATGCATTAGAGAAAACCAAGATACCTTGGAATTGGAATCCCAAGAGTCTCTTTACTCATGTATATATTCATGAACTGAGTAATGCAATAAACAAGTTAATTCATTGAGTTACCCTCCTAGCCTGACATGGTATCAGAGCCAACCCCATTTTAGGTTCCTTCTGCTCCTATAACTCCTACTCCTTCCATTATTGTCACTATTTTCTCTGTGTACAAAGCGTTCTCTGCCTTCTACATTGAACAATTTGATGTGTACATTGCTCTAGGTGTTGGAATAAAGTGAATGTTGGATTGTGCGTTGATGTTTGTCGATTCTTGTTGCATTGGAATGGCCCGACCGTGACATGGTATGGTGCGGGGAGCATGGATGAACCCTGGTGTGAAACTCTGTGTCAGCATCATTGATTTCCCGGGAGAGAGCCGTATGCAATAAAGGCAACGCCCATACAAAGCACCAAGAGGAGGTACCACTGCAAAACAAACGCGCAGAGTTGAAAGGATGCATTGCATGGTATGTGCATTTTGGGAATGTTATAATATGTCGGGCATTCTATGATGTGCGTTAAGGCTATGGTATACCTTACAGCTGATATGAAAACTATGTGTCGAAATATCTGAAGACGCACAGTGAATGGTGTTAACTACTATACATTTTTTTGAATGGTTGTAGATCATATGTCGTTGTTTTTTTGGATTGGCATATAAAATTCATTGTATGGCATGCATAGTTTATAACGCAAGTGCGTATGGGATATATGGAAAGTGAGTACAATTAAGTGAATGTATGGCATGAGTGATATGATATAAAAGTAAAGAGTGGTATGATATAATGTATGGCGTTGTTATTTTATGAGTGGTATATAAAGGATTCTTTAAAAAAAGGGGGCCATAGTATATGAATAATGGCACTTTGAACTCTTTTAATGGATATATGGATTTTGTATATAGTGAAGAGTGAAGATTAGTAGTGGAATTTTAAATCAACTTCGTAAGAAGGCAAAATAAAGCTACATTATAACCCTCTTTTTTGATGATGATTCACTCATTTCCATTGTGGGAGTAGTTTTATCTGGCAAAGAGAACTATCATGAGTGATCCCAGAAGATAAAACACGCCTTGATTTTTAATGAGCTGTGGAAAAGGGTTTGTGAAGGAGGAGACAATGCACCAGAAAAGCCCACTTCAGACAAGGAGCTTGCCATTTGGGAAAACAAGAACAACAAGGCCTATGCCTTGATTGCAACGTTAGTAAATGAAGAGGTGAGTTGAAGGAACTGTATGACTCACACTCTGAAGTTGAAGTTGTTCAATTGATGATCAAGTTGTTCAATCTTGAGCTGAAAAATGATGACCCTCTTGCCTTAGCATCATAAGTAAGATCCATTATGCATGACATAAAAGCTAAGGCACTATATCCCACCTATTCACATTATCTTGAGTCATTGCAAGCAAGTGGCAACCTTAAGGAGATTACCTTTGACTCCCTTGAGAAGAAGTTTGTTGAAAGAGAGAAAGATTTTGGGAAGAAGACAGTTGATTTGGGGTAGCATTGGATGTGCTCTAGCCGTGAAAATTGGTGTACACTGTAGATGCTAAAGCACATGATATCTCCAAGACCCAGAAATGGTTTGGGGAAATTCTACCCGGTGAAAGAGATATTAAAATAATTAATATTTTTAATGGGTTCCTAAGTCTAAACTTAGGAAAATAAAAATATTAATGGGTATTAATATAAAATTGGGTTAGAAGGTTCTAAATGACATGGATCACGCCAAATCTAATCTTAGTCGTTGATTAGAGATGTAATCTCAGTCGTTGAAGACTCAACAGAAAAAGTATAAGACGAGGCTTGAGGGTTAGTTGGAGATACACTAGAGTGATCAGTCATTCAATTTTATGGAGCGGCGTTTGCTAAGAGAAATCGAATCAGTGATCAAAGTTGTAGCGAGGGGCAGTGAGTACGAGGCAGAGAGGCAGGGATAGTGCTGGAAGACCAACGTAAAAGAAGAGAGGCAGACGCAGAGCCAGAGGGAGCCATGCAGAGCCAGAAATGACTGCGAAGAGGCCAAAAGGGCCTGCGTCATCCACGTAGAGGCTGCAGGAGTGATGCAGAGAGCCAGAGAGGCTACGCAGAGCCTCTAGGGCTAACGCAGAGGCCAAGAGGGCTGACACAGTGCTTTAGATTGTGCTGGATAGGGTTTCGTGGGGCAAACTTCTAGAATATTTGCTTCCAAAGAGAGGTAATACTGCCATATTTTTTATCTCTGTCAGGTGAGCCAGTTTGGCACCCAGTGTACTCAAGAAAAGCTTCTTAATAATAAAAACCCTCAGAACTGTTGCACAGGTTTTCCCAAGTTGGGTTTTTCCTGGGACGTTTGTCCAAAAATAACAGTGTCACTTGTGTGTTTTTCTGTTTCTTTCAGTGGTTGATCTATAGATGGTTGATACTGCATTGTGTTTATTTCAGTGTTTATATGGTTAAATAACTTGTTAGTAATTAAACAAGAAGGCGAAATAAACCAGAGAATACAGATAAAATTTCTAGCGGGTAATACTTAGAAATTTCAACAAGCATCAGAAGTAAGATCCATTATGCATGACATAAAAGCTACTAGTGTTGAAATAGATATTCCTCTCATAGCTTATGTCAAGGCACTATATACCACCTATTCACATTATCTTGAGTCATTGCAAGCAAGTGGCAACCTTAAGGAGATTACCTTTGACTCCCTTGAGAAGAAGTTTGTTGAAAGAGAGTGATTTTGGGAAGAAAACAGTTCCTCAGTCTACTAAAGAAGTTGTGTGCCTTGCGCAAAAAGAGAAGAATCATGCACAAGATTCTTCTAGAGGAAGAGGTGGCCGAAGAGGAAGAGGAAGGAAGAATTTTAGAGGCAGGGGGGGAGACATTTCCAAGAAAGGTATGATCTTCATTGCATACGATGCAATAGAGATGGACATGATGCTTCTACATGTAAGTTGCCTTGGGACCAAATTGAGCAGAAAAGAAATGAAGGAAAAGGTAAAATCACTGAAAAAGGGAAAGGAAAAGCACCCGAGCCCGCTCATTATGTTGTGGCACGTTGCAACATTGGAGTAACTAAAGACTTATTCAATGCTTCACTTGCTTCATGGAAAGATGCTTGGTTGCTTGATTCAAGAGCAACTTGCCACATGACTTTCAAGAGAGATTTATTTGAAGAATTCACAGATAATGTTGATGGAGCAATATACTTTGCAGACAAGTCAAAACTCAAGACATTAGGGCTTGGCACCATCAGGCCCAAATTGCCAAGTCTTCCAGACTTTCTTCTACATGATGTTCTATACCTCCCGGAGCTAAGGAGAACCTTGTTGTCTTTGATCCACATCCGCTAGCAAGGATACTCCATTCACATATTTGATGGCAAGGTTGAGATCAGAAAAGCATCAGATCACTCACTTGTCATGACTGGGATAGAAGAAGAAAGACTTCTGAAGTTGCAAGGACTTTTGCTCGTGTACGGAACTTTTCATACAATTCTCACTATGATGAAGGTACATTTCCATCAAGTCTTTTATGGCATGCTAGATTTGGACACTTGAACTATGACAGCCTTCGTTTGTTGAAGAAAAATGGTGTTACTGGTTTGCCTACAATTCCTAGGAAACTTAAGCAATGTGATGCTTGTATCTTAGGAAAGCACAACAAACAGTGTTTTCATGATTCTCATTCCAAAGCACATAGAAAACTTGAACTCATTCATTCTAATTTGTGTGGCCCAATGCTTGTTCCTTCTGCAAATGGTAATAAATACATGATGACATTTATTGATGACTACACTAGAATGTGTTGGGTTTATTTATTGAAGAACAAATCTGAAGCTTTTGAAACATTCAAGAACTTTCATGCATGGATTGAAAATGATGCACAATCTCATATTGGATCTATTCGTATTGATAATGGAAAAGAATATACATCAAATGAATTTGAAAACTATCTTCGCCAACATGGGATCAAACATCAAACAACCGTGCCTTATAATCCCCAACAAAACGGAGTAGCTGAAAGAATGAACAGGACAATCTTAAATATGGTACGTTCCATGATGTTTTTCAAGAATGTTAAATTGATGTTTTGGGCTTGATGCAATTCTGTGTGTTGTGTATATAAAGAATAGTTGTCCATCTAATGCTATCAAAAGCAAGACTCCCTATGAAATGTGGTATGGCCACATTCCTTCAGTGAGGCATCTTAGGGTTTTTGGCTCCACCTGCTATGACTTGATACCTAAGGAACAGAGAAACAAACTCGGTGCAAGGAGTCGCAAATGTATCTTCTTGAGATACTCAAATACCTCCAAAGCATACTGTCTCTATGATGAAGTGAATAAAAAGTTTATAATATCTAGAGATGTGATATTTCTTGAATCTTCCAAGTCTGACAATGTTGTTGAGAGGTAGCTTGATCGCTTGGATAGATTCGGACATCCAAAGTCTTTCCAAGTGTTTGATAATGAGATTCCACCTTTTGAAGGGGGGATTCCTATATTGGATCAATCTATGGAATCTTCTTTTGAAACACTCTCTCCCCCGCATGAAGCTCTAGCCACTGATAACACTTTGAGTGATGTGATTGACAAAATTGGGAGACTAAATCTTGATTTAGCCCAATCTCGGTCAACTAAGCAGCCTAGGCCATCTCAGAAAGGTCCTCCAAAATGGCTAACAAAGACACTTGAAAGTGTTCGTCCTAATGAGGTTGGAAAAACAAGAACAAGAAGCTCAACCAAACAAAATGGAGGTGATGTAGACAATCCTGATTCACCGGTTGATATGGATGTTTCTTATGATTGTGAACTGAATTTCTCTACAGAATTCGAATTAACTTCCTTCAAAGAAGTTGTTTCCTGTGATGAATGGAAAGAAGCGATGCAGAAAGAATATGATGCTTTGATAAAGAATGGCTCCTGAAAGCTGGTTGATCGTCCATTGGGAACCAAACCAATAGGTTGCAAGTGGGTCTTCAGAAACAAGTATAAAGCAGATGGCTCACTTGACAAGCACAAAGCCAGGCTTGTGACAAAAGGTTTTTCACATAAGGAAGGGGTCGATTATGATGAAACATTTTCCCCCACAACAAAATGGGCTACCATCTGGACACTCTTTGCCTTGGCATCTCAGAATGGTTGGAAAGTCCATCAAATAGATGTAAAAACTGCTTTCTTGAATGGAGATTTGAAAGAGAATGTTTTCATGTCCCAACCAGGAGCATTTATTGTGAAAGGCCAGGAACATAAAATATGAAAGCTTGTAAAATCCTTGTATAACCTCAAGGAAGCACCGCGAGCCTAGTACGAGAAGTTAATTGAGCATCTTTTGAAACTCAATTTCAAACATTGCGATCTTGATGATACAACTTTGTTTGCCAAGAAAGTTGCAAAATAGTTGTATATCTTGTGGTGTATGTAGATGATCTTCTGATGACAGGGAACAATGAGATCTACATTGCATCCATAAAGAAAGAATTGAGGAAAGGTTTTGAAATGACAGATTTGGGCTATGTTCACTACTACCCTGGTATTGAAGTAACCCAACACCCAAAGTTTATATTCCTCTCTCAGAAGTACATTGGAGATCTGTTGAATAGGTTTGGCATGGTTGAGTGCATTCTTTTGACCACTCCAATGGAACAAAACTTAAAGCTCACATCCACTGAAGGAAAAGAATTTGAGGATGCAATGAAGTATAGACAGCTCGTAGGAAGTCTCAATTGCCTGACTAATGTTGATAAATCCAAATAGGTGGTAGTTAAAACGATTTCTCTTATCATGACATTATCTTGTGATGGTTTATTATTATTATTCTTTCATTCAACTTATCTTTTCATTATCATCAAGATTAATTTCAATCATTAAATAGAAGAGGACACAAGATGTAGGCACGCTGCCAGGGCAAAACCCCACTCTAAGGTGTTAGTGTCAGTCTTTCCAGCCTTCCTCCAGTGATCAAATATGCTCTTACAAAGTGATTTTGAAGTGTCAAGGTCAAATTTTGTCATTTCATTGAGTCTTCAAGCAAAATTTGGTCACTAGGCATTAAGTCTAGGGTTTGCTTTCACACTTTTCAAAGTTGTCCAAATGTCAGTCCATGTCATCATTCAGCTGAGCCTATCATCATTCAGAGGGTTGCTATCATCATATTAGGTTCCATTGGGTCATGTTACACCTTATTCATGCTTCAGTTGCACCTAGGCAAGGTCATTTTCCTCTCCTAGGGTTTTGAAGCCAATTTCTCTTGGATGGTCAAATCACCGGCAAAACTTGTTTCCTGATGTTCATACACCTTCCCCTATCCTTAAAGTACCTTATCAAACACTTCCCATCCCTTAGATCCGCCAAATTCCTCATTTTTGCACAAACCCTAGTTTCTAGCTACAACCTCACAATTTTCTAGGTTGGGCCTGTGTTTTGCCCTTTTGGACCCCTTCCCCTCACTCAATCTCTGAGATTCCACTTTCCCCTACTTCCTAACATCCCTCCCTACTTCCAAAAATTTCCCCAAGAATTTAGAAGCCCCCTATTCCCTTCATTTCGCTCCATTTCGACAAAATTCCTTGTTTCACACATCGGGACAAGTCGCACTCAAATGATGTTCCAGAGCAATAAAAGATGAATTTTGGAAAACTGAGAGAGGTTTTTGTCCATAACATGCCAAAGAAGAAAAACATCCTTCACTTTTTGCACAGGTGTCATGGTTTTAGAGAAATGTCAAAATTGCAATCGTCAGATCCAAGGAGGTTGGCCACAGCACTAAAACGACGGAAAAGGCCCGATCCACTCCAAATTTTGGCCAAAGCCTCTTTGACTAAGCATGGTACTTGATTGGGGACTCCCAGCCCAAATTTCAAGAAATTTGAAGAAAATTTTGTCATTTGTGAATTTTTTATGCCAAACACAGATTTTCTCCATTAACGGGTCTCACCCCCCGCGCGACCCTTCATCCCGGCAACTCCATTTTGCAAAAACTCAGCATTTCTAGATTTTTCATGCAAAGTTACATATGCCCATGGATGGACTTGAGATTTTGTGCAGTTTTGGTCCCCCAAAAGGTCAAAAAACTACCAAAAAATGACTTTCTGACCCTTTTTTGAGTTGCAGAAACCAGTCTTGGGAGAATTAAGTTTTGACAGGGCAAATGACCTCCAAATTCAGAAATTCTAGTTGGGTTGGAAAGTAGACTCACAGACCTTTCCAACAAGCCTACTCTTACTCAATTTGGACACCTGGAAGTGCCCCAAAAGTGGTCCCAAAGGCGCGCGACCCGTCAGACAGAGGCGGGCGACCCGTCAGGCAGAGGCGCGCGACCCGTCAGGCAATTTTCTCAAAATTTCACTGTACAGCTCAGAAAAACGCAGATTTGACCATGTTTGACTTTTTGGAGTGGATTGTTATCCTCCTTGATGTAAATAATGTAATTTTTTGACACTTTTACACTTATGTATCTCTTCTAGAAGATTCATTCATGAGATAGGTGAAAATTAAATGAATGAATTGGTTTCCTAGCTTATAGAGGCAAGTTGTTTTCACTGCCTAGATTTTAGTGCTCAGTTTAGAATTAGTTGAAACAGCTCCTAGAAGGATGAGCTCGACCCCTAAAGGCAAGGGAAGAGGTTGGCTTGCCTATATTATGATTTTTCTTAGTCATTTTCAGGGGTTGGAAGGTTGGACTCTGGAGGGAGAAGCTATCATTGTATTATTCACTGTATCTCTGCAATTTTTGGCTAAGGAAGACTAGGGTTTTGCAGTCCTTTTTGGGATTCTTGTGATTACATGTATTGATGGTGTGTTTCTCTATGTACCTGTAAGTGTGTTATGTGAATCATTTCCTTTCTTTTCCTTCTGCACATTAAACAAACGAAGTGTTAAAGTAAGAATTCATGACTCTCATGCTCTGCTTTTAAGTTTGTTTAATTTCAATGTTTTCTACTGTTTAAGAAGAATTCAAAGTTATTGTTTGCTCTCCTTAGCTCCTCACCTGTCATTCCGGACCATCCACCTCAATCAAAAGCATCAATACTGTCTCCTACCTCGCCCCAAAGAACCCCCTGCAGAAACTGTGTCCAATCCCTGCACCCAAAATTGCCATTTCCCCAATTTTCCACCAAAAAACCAAAACCAAACTCTTTGATCAGTTTACTAGCCTAATATCAGTGTTACCTTATTGGTCATCTCATCCATTGAAGACTTTACCGAGATAGACCGGAGAGAGCCTTCTCCTGCCCTGTAGGGCTAGCTACGAGGCTAAATGGTTTGATGTAGCCTTGAGGTTTACCTTTCTCAGCCTGAGGTGAAATTTCAAGCGCTAACATAAGGGAAAACCCAGTCAAAATTATTCCTTTAGTAGATTCAAGATGAGACGACCAAGACCCTTACAACTAAGGCCACCTCCATCAAGTCATCCTTGTTTGATCTTCCTTTCACTTGACACAGTATTTTCACCGAGATATCATTATTGTAATTTCATCAACACCTTGTCACTGTAATGCCACCGAGAGATTATCACTGTACTAGCACTGAGACCTTCTTATTGTAGTAACACCAAACCCTTCTCACTGATTTGCACCGAAATTCTGAGACAGTAATTTGCACTAAGACTGTGATATGGTAGCACCGAAACTATGGTAATACTGTGACATCAATCCGCATTTACTAGTCCTGTGACATCCAAAATTATTTCTGAGATGATCTTAGCCTGTTCTTCTTTATTACACCGAACCTTTCTTCTGAGATTTATGTGAAGTGTATCACTGCACTGTGGAGCGAGGGATACCCTCCTACTTATAGTTGTTCTCCATAGTTAATAAGCCGACATGAGTACTTTGAAGAGTGGTGTCTCCACATATGGTTAGGCCGACTTGATGAAGATTTGTTTGACAACAAGGAGACTTTGAGGGAGGAGTCTTCAAATAAGAATTGACTTTGACAATCAACCTAAAGCCTACAATGGAGACTTGACCTAAGACAATTGACCCAAGCATGAAATGCATGCTTTAACAAGTCAATTAAATTAATAATAAAAATTCTCTTTTCTTTTCTTTTGACAAATATAATACATTTTGACTTCAAGTACAATTATGAAAACCGAACCTAGTTACATTCTTCAACAACTACGACCAAACAAGACATTTCGTTTGTTGTTGTAATGCTCTCCAGGTTTATGCAAAAGCCTTGTGAGGGTCATTGGTCTGCTGCAAAAAGAGTTCTAAAGTACTTGAAGGGAACTCAAGTATACATAGGTGCGCGACTTCAGCTTGATTGGATACTCTAATTCAGATTTCGATGGAGATAAAGAAACTAGAGTATCTACTTCAGGTTATGTTATGAGTCTTGGATCAGGAGTTGTCTCCTGGAGGCCACGCAAACAAAAAGTTAGAGTATATTCCACAACTGAGGCAGAATATGTGGCAGCAACTGAAGCAACGAAAGAAATTGTGTGGCTCGAGAAAATTCTGGAAGATTTGAAGGAGAAACAAGTACAGTCAACTCCTCTTTTGATTGACAACACTTCTACAATAACGTTAGGCAAGAACCCAAAGTTCCATGATCGAACGAAGCATATCAATAAAAAATATCATCTGATTTGACATCATGTTGAGGCCAAGACAATCCACCTACGCATTGTTCCACAAATAAGAAGATTGTAGACATCTTCACCAAAGTGCTTGGAAGGGAAAAGTTAGAAAGATTCAGAATGATGCTTGGAATCACCAACATCCCTTCAGATTAAGGGGGAGAATGTTGACCCCTAATCTAAAAGGATTGGGATTATTGTAAATATTGTAAATAGTTTCAGTTATGCATAAGAGAAAACCAAGAGACCTTGGAATTGGAATCCCAAGAGTCTCTCCACTCATGTATATATTGTTCATTTGGGGTAGCATCGGATGTGCTCTAGCCACGAAAATTGGTGGAGAGGCTAAGGCACATGAGATCTCCAATACCCAGAAAGGGTTTCAGTAGATTCTAAATAGTTTAGGAGATATTAAAATATTAATGTGAATTAATATAAAACTAAGTTAGAGTGGTCCAAAAGTCATGGATCAAGCCAGATCTAACTTAGACGTTGATTAGGGACTTAATCTCGGCTATTGATTTGTCAACGAGAAAAGTATAAGAAGAGGCTTGAGGATCACTTGGAGAACACACCAAGAGATCAAGATTTCGACTTTCTAAGGCTAGGCTTGCTGAGAAAGTTGAGAGAGTGACCAAAGTTGTAGCTGAGGGGCAGTGAATACAGAAGCAGAGAGGCAGAGATAGCACAGGGAGGATCAGCACAGTAGCTGGAGAGAGGGATGCAGAACCAGCCAAGGGTTTATGCAGAGCCAGCCAGGGCTCACGCAGAGGCAGCCAGGAGTTGCGCAGTGCCTCAGAGGGCTAGCGTGGGTGACGCAAAGGGCCAAAGGGTTGACGCAGTGCCTCCAGAAACTGACGCAAGCCAATCCAGAGTGACGCTAGGCTAATGCTAGGCCAGAGAGAGCTGACGCAGTCCCTAGAGGCTGACGCTGGGGTTTCATGCGGCAGAATGGAGCTGTGAAGCTGCTAGAGTGTTTATTTTGGGTTTCAGCCGGAATATCTGCTTCCGAGTAGAGAGGTACTACTGCCAAGCTTTTTCTCTGTTGGGTGAGCCGGATTTGGTACCCAGATTGTATTCTGAAACTGCTTAATAAATCAAACTGTCAGATAGCTACACCGATTTTCCCTCATTGGGTTTTACCGTGGACATTAGTCCAAAAAAAACGGTGTTACTTGTATGCTTGTTTCTGTTTCCTTCAATTGATGATCTGTAATGTGTTGAGCATGTACTTGTATTTGTTTCGAGTATTTACATGGTAAATAACTTGTTAATTAACAGAACAAGTAGGTAGGAATAAATCTGTAAAGTACATGAAGGTTTTCTAACAGTTAGACTTAAAAATTCCAACATATATTCATGAACTGATTAATGCAATAAACAAGTTAATTCGTGGCATTACCCTCTTGGCTTGATAGATACGCTTATTGAAACTCAACTATTTGTTGATTTTGGGTAGCATCGGATGTACTCTAGCTCCAAAATTTTGTGGAGGGGCTAGAATACATGAGATCTCCAAGACCCAAAAATTGTTTGTTGAAATTCCACCTGGTTTGTGTTTTAGTAAAATAATTAATATTTTTAATTGGGTTCCTAAGTCTAAACTTGGGAAAATAAAAATATTAATGGGTATTAATGAAAATATGGGTTAGAAGCTTCTAAGTGACGAAGATCAAGTCTAATTTAATCTTAGCCTTTGATTGGAGACTTAATCTCGGTCGTTCATTCATCAACATGAAAAGTATAAGAGGAGGCTTGAGGGTCAGTTGGAGATATATTGGGCAAATACTCAGTAACCTGAGGGAAATTGATTCTCAAGGAGTAAGAATACGATTTCAGAGGGAGAGTTGCAAGGTGAAGGAATAGGAGGAAATCAGCATCAGTCGAGACTAAGGAGGAGGTGATGCAATGCATCAGAGAGGCAGTGCAGCTAGGGACACAGTCCTCACGCAAATGACACAGAGGTGACGCAGAGAAAGCTAGAGGGTCTCTAGGGTGTCAGAATTTCTCCAAAGTGAGGAGGAAAATTATCTCAAGTGTTTTCTCAGAAGTTTCTCTATGTTATGCAAAATCATTCCTTGTAAAGAGATTGTTGCTGAAGATTAATAAATAAACCCTCATCTGTTGCACCTGTTTTCCGCATTAGGTCTTTCCAGGGACAATTGTCCAAAAATAACTGCGTTGATGTGATTGATTCTTATGCTTGTATTTCACTATTATTTTCTCTATGCTATTATGTGACAACTGCAGTAGAATTTATTTTGATGTTTACTGAAGGGTTTTGTAAATAACTTATTGTGGAGAATAAGTAGAAGAAAAAAATCAGTTACTGCAATAGAATTTCGTATTAGAAATTTACATATGGTATCAGAGCTGAGATCGGGCAATAGAATTAGGGAATCTGCAATGAGTCAGGAGCATGATGTTGGAGCAACAACTCAGAAGGACTCACACAGTTCTCTCAGGAAAGAGGAAAGCACGAAGAATATGGACCACGACTTTTCTATGTTAGCTTCTAGAATGGAAGAAGAAGTCGCTTGCTTAGCAAGTTCTTCCTCCTCTGAGGTTTGGTATATTAATAGTGGAGCTTTTGTGCACATGACAGGAATACGAGAATGTTTCTCGAGCTATCAAGAAGAACAAATGAACTTCCAAATCACCATGGGAAATAAGTCAAAATGTACCCCTGTAGGAAGAGGTACTGTAGTTTTTCAAACAGAAGCAGGGGATCGGCTTCGAGCGACCGATGTGCTGCATGTGCCTGGATTGGGTATGAACTTACTCTCTATATCTCAGTTACAAAACAAGGGCTATGATGTTTTCTTCATTGGGAAGAAAATATATGTTAAACATCCAAGTTGGAAGAAGAAGGCCTGTTGACCCTGCCGCCTACACCTACCTACAAGTTAGTGAGGAAAGACTTCAACCCCACAAGGTGTGGTTGGTGGCAGGGAACTCAGAGAAGGGGTTGTCACACTAATCCCGATTCTCTCTGTTTGAGCTATCTCCTAGGTTAGCTAAGGGGGATGGTCCCTAATGAAAAGTTAATTTAAAAAGGATGTGAGCTTCTAGGAGAATTGTTGGAGTTAAATAGATTATTTCTTTAAGATTTATAAAAAAAAAATTGATATGAGCACTAACCATCATAAGATAAGCATCAAATACATAAACAACCAGTGCCTTCCAAGTATTTGCTCTTTAAGAAATGAAATTGTATTTTGCTTAAAATGAAGTGAAATGCTTTCAAATGGAAAACCAAAATAAACCTGAAAAGTGAAACACTAAATTGTTAGCACAAGAAAACATGGATAAGTCTACAAATCAAAGCATGGAAACTATCTTGCTCAAAAGGATACAGAAATAACTCAAATGTTAGACCAAGATGACAACAAAGTATGTTACAAAAATAATCTACAAGAGGCTAGGCCAAAGAGTATGAGCAAGCTCTCATCTTTGATTAGCCATGACTTAGTTATTTGAAATAGCCAGATATTGATAAATGAAATACAATACGTAAAAAAAAAAAAAAAAAAAAAAATCCAAGTTTGATACTTTGATGCAAGAAATAAAAGCTTTAAAAAACTTGAAATAATCCTTGCAAGACACAAATAAAATATAGATAAGACTTTGGAATTCAAAACATGCGGGTTCTCTTTGAATATTTTTCAAGAATGGGTTGATTCCTCCGAGAATTTCCCCTCACGTTTGAAAAGCTTGACCAAATAATGATTCATCTACAAAACTTCACCAAAAATCATTAAATTGACATGAAATCAAATAAGTGCAGTGGAAAGAATTCCTAGAGATACATTTATTATCCACTAGAAGATTTCTTTTCCTAAAGCAACTAATTAATTCTTATGCTAATATGAGATAGTTGCATACTAACATAACTTTAAACAACCATGAAAAAAATAATGACATGAGGAAATAAATAGAAGCATAACAAGAAGTCAAGAATTTACCACACATGCAAGGAGAAGAACACCATCACGCTTTACCCCAAACACTGTTGTATTATATTGCAAGTAGTGAATACAATCCCGCAGAGTCTCTTGAAGCACAATAGCTCGTATTACATGATACAATGTGAGAGCCCATGGCACTATTATAGAGGGAGTTGGAAGCAAATCCCAATGACAAATGGCATTGGAGCCAATCCCCATGTAGAAATGATTAAACAAGTGGCATGAAGTGACAATCCCAAAGAGAAATTCGAATTTGTTGAATGGAACTCCTATGCCTAGTGTAAAAATCGAATTCTGGCAAGTGGACATCATTTTCTTCTTCTCATATGTGCTAAATTCGAATTTTAAGATGGAATGACAATTGTATATGAGTGGTAACCCATGTGGGGATGATTTCCCACAAAAATCTCCACCAAATATTCTCCCAAATCCTCCCAGATGTGCATTAACTTCACAAATTAGAATTTCCAAGTAAGCAGCTTTTTAATGCCAGAAATTCGATTTTATTTGAGCACGTGCCCTTTCCTTGATTTTAGGAGTCCACATCACCTTGGGACTTCAATTTAACTCCATAATTTTCCACCTCATTTCTACAAAATTTAGCATGTGTGGACTTTTTTCTCCATTTATTTAATTTATGGCTTAATTAATTGTCAGATTTCCCACTAAACATAGGAAAAGTGGGTTTTGAGGGTTCAAAACACATTTTTAACCCATCAAAGTGTGTCATAGTAGAAAGTTGAGGGTGAGAGCCTAGAGGTGTAAATTTCATTACTCATACCCCATAAAACTTCTCTAGACATCACTTATTACATTACAAGTACAATTTTATTTACAATTTTTGACCTGCGAGAAATCTAAAAAATTAAAAAATGATTACCTAGACCTAACCAAATTCCACGAATTTTTGTGTGTGATATAATATGGTAATATACATCGACTCTAGACATTAAGATGTGTTAGGGGCTCAAACTTCAAACCGTCACCCTGACTTTGAGGTAAAACATGAGTGAAAAAAACCAAAAAATTATTCGCCTCTGAAAAAGGGATAATTAACCAGATAAAAAAAAAACACTCCAAGGTGTACTCATTTGTTGATCGAGTCCCAACATCCTAGGCCTGCTATAGACTTAAAAAATCATCATTACTAATATCACTTATTACAATTCCCCGTAGGGTGTGGAATCTGGGTACAAGAAAGATGATGAGAAGATAGAAGTAGAGTTAAAAAACTCTGTTGAGTGATGATATTTGATGGTACAAGTGTCCTCTGGATCGTATTTGGGCATGGAGTCTTCATATAATCATCAAGTGCCACTCCAGTGGTCAACATTTGGCTCCATATGGGGATGCATGCTATATACAAAGTGATAATGTACAAGAACCTGGAATCTGCATCAACCGACGAAAGACGTATATCAACAGTATCCATTCAAAATATCATCAAATGAAATAAAGTACAAAAATGAAGAAATGGAAATTTATTCTAAGAGCATAAATGATAATTTATTCTTGAAATAAAACTAAATAAACAAAAATGACAAGGGATAAGGTTAGAAATATGATACAAAAAGATGTCTCATGGCATCAAATGTCTTCAATGAAGTTCGTGCTGAGAACTTGCTTACTTTCGGGCAAATCCATGGTTGGTTTTTCTGACACGCCCTGACCAATTCTGAATATCTTAGGACTTTGATCTATCCCAACACTGTGTTGTACATGGTCATCTGATTTACCAAATCCTTTCCGCTTTTCTTTTCTTTTTAACAGATCGTGATGTTGATGTTGATGTGATCAAAGTAGACCTTTTTGCCCGATCTTGAAGATTCTCAGATGGAAAATTCGAAGTATCCAAGGCTTTTTTAACTTGCCTTTGTCCATTCTCCTTCTGCTTTGATATTGGTGATGGATCAATCTCATAAGTATAACCCTGATTCCCCTCAGTTTCCTTGCTATCCAAGTCTCCATCAATTAGCCATTTTTCAATGGAGTAAATGATCTCCTCCTAATGAGATGAAGATTGCTTTAGTGGATTGGGAGGCTTATGATTTGTTTCCTTGTTCTTTTCCTATTCGTCATTTAACCTAAGTTGGAATTTTTGTACCTATAATCTTTCCATTTCATCCAACCTATTTTGAAAAGTGACCTGACTAGCATTCATAACACTTATTTCCTTGGCATGATTTGTTTCCATGGTGTTGATTAATTGCACTTGTTTTTCTTCCATGGTGAGCAACCTATTTTGAAAACTGGCCATGTGATTAGAATGATTGCCTTCCATGGCTTTTATTGCTTGTGCATGATTTTCCTCCATGGTCTTAATGAGTTGAACTTGGTTGAGTTGCATGTCCTTAATCATTCGAGTCAACCCCTTGATGAGATCCTTATCATTCTCATTTGCTTTCGCTTTGATCTTTCTTTCATCTCCATATTTTTCTTCAAAGGCGTCAATGATTGATTCTAGAGAATCAAAACTGTTAGCAGGTAATTCTATGAACCAATCCATTGTATTTCCATCTAATGAAAAGATGAAAAGTCTCATTTTAACATCCTCGTGGTTAATATCATGGCATCGTTTGCTCACACAAAGGTGGAAATTCCTAAGCTGAGTTTCAATACTGATGGCATTGTCACCTAGAAAACTAGGCAACTCTTTAATAGCCTCAATGGCTTCATCTGAAATGAAATTCGGATAGCCTGAAATGTGGTGAACAAATCATTCATGATGTCCTGCTCGCTTGACCCTGAAAGAGAAAATGGATACCAGAGAGAGGCTCCTGTCCAAGATTAGCAAGAAATCTACAAGAAGCAAGCTTCAAGCAGAAATCCTTGCAGAAAATGAAATAAGTGGAGTCGCCACTTGAACAAGAATCTAACTCTAAAATCAAACATGCAAAAACCAAAAGTTAGTCAATTTCCCAGGTACAAGAAGACTTGTCCCCAGCAACGGTGCCAAAAATGTTGACCCTGCCACCTACACCTACCTACAAGTCAGTGAGCAAAGCCTTCAACCCCACAAGGTGTGGTTGGTGGCAGGGAACTCATAGAAAGGGCTGTCACACTAATCCCGACTCTCTCCGTTTGAGGTATCTCCTAGGTTAGCTAAGGGGGGTGGTCCCTAATGAAAAGTTAATTTAAAAAGGATGTGAGCTTCTAGGAGAATTGTTAGAATTAAATAGATTATCTCTTTAAGATTTAGAAACAAAAATTGATATGAGCAATAACCATCATAAGATAAGCATCAAATACATAAACAACCAGTGTCTTCCAAGTATTTGCTCTTTAAGAAATGAAATTGTATTTTGCTTAAAATGAAGTGAAATGCTTTCAAATGGAAAACCAAAATAAACCTGAAAAGTGAAACATTAAATAGTTAGCACAAGATATTATAAATGCTTTCAAGATGAATAAGTCTACAAATCAAAGCATGGAAACTATCTTGCTCAAAATGATACAAATATAACTCAAATGTTAGACCAAGAT
The DNA here is from genome assembly GCA_031772625.1 of Pinus tabuliformis. Classification (NCBI taxonomy): domain Eukaryota; kingdom Viridiplantae; phylum Streptophyta; class Pinopsida; order Pinales; family Pinaceae; genus Pinus; species Pinus tabuliformis. The sequence continues at coordinate 233,750,461 of CM062805.1, forward strand.
GACAACAAAGTATGTTACAAAAATAATCTACAAGAAGCTAGGCCAAAGAGTATGAGCAAGCTCTCCTCTTTGATTAGCCATGATTTAGCTCTTTGAAATAGCCAGATATGGATAAATGAAGTGCAATACGTAAAAAAAAAAAAAAAAAAAAAAAAAAATTTAAAAAAAATTAAAAAAAATTGAAGTTTGATATTTTGATGCAAAAAATAAAAGCTTTAAGAAACTTGAAAGAATCCTTGCAAGACACAAATAAGATATAGATGAGACTTTGGAATTCAAAACATGCGGGTTCTCCTCCTTGAATATTTTTCAAGAATGGGTTGATTCCTCCGAGAATTTCCCCACGCTTGAAAAGCTTAACCAAATAATGATTCATCTACGACTACCTCTCATGGAAATGGTCATACGTGAATGACTTACTTAACGCAGTTGAATCCCAAAATGATATCTAATATAATGCACTGCGTAAACCCCCATACTTAAATTCAAAAAGAGTCAAGGGATCTCTACTTGAATGGTTCATGAGGCACAATACTTGCTAAGGTTTTGCAAATGGGGTAGCAAGCTAAGTGGGCTTGATTGTGGGGAAAAACTCCATAGTTAAGCGCGCTTGAGCTAGAGGAGTTCTGGGATGGGGAAGTCCTGGTTACCGGGTGCAAGCCCCGGAAGTGATGATTGATGCTATGTGATTCGTTCTCCACATTTCACTAGTTTCAATCCCACTTCTTCACCCTTGTGAGCATCACCCGATGCAATGAGTGCTAAGTGAACTATTCAAAAAATCATGAGAAATTAGTCAGTTACGACTACCTCTCATGGAAATGGTCATACGTGAATGACTTACTTAACGCAGTTGAATCCCAAAATGATATCTAATATAATGCACTGCGTAAACCCCCATACTTAAATTCAAAAAGAGTCAAGGGATCTCTACTTGAATGGTTCATGAGGCACAATACTTGCTAAGGTTTTGCAAATGGGGTAGCAAGCTAAGTGGGCTTGATTGTGGGGAAAAACTCCACAGTTAAGCGCGCTTGAGCCAGAGGAGTTCTGGGATGGGTGACCTCCTGGGAAGTCCTGGTTACCGGGTGCAAGCCCCGGAAGTGATGATTGATGCTATGTGATTCGTTCTCCACATTTCACTAGTTTCAATCCCACTTCTTCACCCCTGTGAGCATCACCCGATGCAATGAGTGCTAAGTGAACTATTCAAAAAATCATGAGAAATTAGTCAGTTACGACTACCTCTCATGGAAATGGTCATACGTGAATGACTTACTTAACGCAGTTGAATCCCAAAATGATATCTAATATAATGCACTGCGTAAACCCCCATACTTAAATTCAAAAAGAGTCAAGGGATCTCTACTTGAATGGTTCATGAGGCACAATACTTGCTAAGGTTTTGCAAATGGGGTAGCAAGCTAAGTGGGCTTGATTGTGGGGAAAAACTCCACAGTTAAGCGCGCTTGAGCCAGAGGAGTTCTGGGATGGGTGACCTCCTGGGAAGTCCTGGTTACCGGGTGCAAGCCCCGGAAGTGATGATTGATGCTATGTGATTCGTTCTCCACATTTCACTAGTTTCAATCGCACTTCTTCACCCCTGTGAGCATCACCCGATGCAATGAGTGCTAAGTGAACTATTCAAAAAATCATGAGAAATTAGTCAGTTACGACTACCTCTCATGGAAATGGTCATACGTGAATGACTTACTTAACGCAGTTGAATCCCAAAATGATATCTAATATAATGCACTGCGTAAACCCCCATACTTAGATTCTAAACAATTTAGGAGATATTAAAATAATTAATATTTTTAATGGAATCCCTAAGTCTAAACTTAGGGAAATTAAATATTAATGTGGATTAATATAAAATTGTGTTAGAATGGTCCAAAAGACATGGATCAAGCCAGATCTAATATTAGCCGTCGATTAGGGACTTAATCTCGGTCGTGGATATGTCAACGAGAAAAGTATAAGAGGAGGCTTGAGGGTCACTTGGAGAGTACACCAAATGATCAGTCATTCTATTCTCTAGAGCGGGGTTTGCTAAGAGAGATAGAATCAGTGATCCGGAGAGCGGCTGAGGGGCATTGAGTACAGAGAAACAGAGAAGGCAAAGATTGTGTCAGAAGAGCAGCGCAGCAGCCAAAGAGGGTGACGCAGAGCCAGCGAGGGCTCACGCATGGCCATGCAGAGGCAGCGAAGTGCTGCGCAGAGCACCAGAGGGGCCAGCGCAGCTGACGCAGAAGCTCTCAAAGCTTATGCACGGCCTCCTGGGGCTGATGCAGGGCCAGCGTGAGACAGAGAGGGGCTGACGCAGTCCATATTGGATAGATGTTGGGGTTGCAGAAACAATTTTGTGCTGAGAAGCTGCCGGAAGGGTTTTCCAGAGTTTCAGCCAGGAGATTTCTCTCAAATTGTGAGGTATAGCTGCTAAGGAAATTCTCTGTTGGGTAGGCCAATTACGACACCGAGATTGTACTCTGATATTGCTTAATAAGAAAACCCTCAGATAGCTGCACCGATTTTCCCGCATTGGGTTTTTCTGGGGACATTGGTCCAAAAATAATGGTGTCATGTGGTGTGTTTGTTCTTGTTTCTTTTAGTTGCTAATCTATAATATGTTGAGCATGCACTGGTGTTTATTTTCAGTATTTACTTTGTAAATAACTTGTTAAAGAAAAATTAACAAGTAGGTAGGAACAAATCAGAAGAAGTGCATGAATGGTTTCTAAATTAAGTGAACTTAGAAACTTCAACATGGTATCAGAGCGTGATTGCAGATCATAGGAGGACTAAAAGACATCATCCGAGCGGAGCAATAGCAGCAGAAAACAACTGTCTCGAGGTGACATAAGTTGTTTCTAGCAGCACAGAGGCCAAGTGTGACGCAGAGTCAGCCAGAACCACGCAGAAGAAGTCGGGAGCTGCGCAGAGCCTCAGTGAGGCCAGCGTTGCTGACGCAAAGAGCCAGAGGGCTCACGCAGGGCATCCTAGGGCTAAAGCAGACCCATCTGGGGTGACGCAGAGCCAACATGAGGCGGAGAGGGGCTGACACAGTTCACAGAGAGGCAATTGTTGGGAACTAGAAGGCTACAGAAATATTGCAGAGTGGAGCTGGTGAGGTACTGTAATCATAACAATACCTGACAGAGCAGAGCCAGAGGAGTTGTTACCGAGGGTTTCTCGCTGAGGAACCCGGATCAGCAGTGCAGTTGCACAAGACGATCAGAGTAGGGGGCATCTCGACAAGCGGCAGAAGGATTTCCAGGAGGGAAATCAGGACTCAGAGGGAGTCCAGAAGAGAACTTCCAGACGGGAAGTAGAGACTCAAAGGAGTCGAACAGAGAACTTCCAAGAGGGAAGTAGAGGAGCGTCATGGCACTACACGGGGTAAGAGACCAGGATAGACTGGATGGAGCATCGAACTTCACAGTCTGGAAGGCCAGAATCTTATCAGTGCTTGATAGGAATCGTGTCAAGAACTTCGCCTTGAAGGTTATAGCTATCCCAATCAACCCCAATGATAACGACAAGTACGAAGAGGCAATGGCAAGGGCCAAGTGCATTACCCTTGATGGGGTCAAGGATCATGTGGTACCACATATAGCCGAGAAGGAAACAACAGTTGAGATGTGGGAGGCTCTCAAGAACCTGTACCAGCATAATTTTGTGCAGAGAAGAATGTTGCTCGAGAACCAGATGAGGTCGTATCAGATGAATAAGGGTCAAACGATTGACTCCTTCCTCGGAGGACTGAACGAGATCCGAGGTCAGTTGACTGCTATAGGAGCGACACTGAATCAGGAGCTTATGGTGAGGACAACCCTGAATGCTATCTCAGAAGAGTGGGAAGTGTTTGTCTAGAGCATCCTGGGCAGAGGAACTCTCCTACCTTGGGACGAGATGTGGGCAGCTCTTCGCCAGGAAGAGATTAGACGGCAGTCAAAGACAGGTAGCAGCAGCAAAGGGATCAAGGTCAAGCAGGAGGAAGAGGATGTGGCCCTAGCATCTGAGGGAAAGTAGGAGAAGCGGAAGAAGAAATATCTCTCCAAGATCAAGTGCTTCTACTGTGGGGAGATGGGTCATTATGCGACCCAGTGCCCAAGGAAGAACAGTAAGGGAGAGTCTTCCGAGACTAAGACAGCGCCAACACAGGCAGAGAAGGAAGTTTTGACAGACGATGATTGTGCCATGAGTGCACACGCACCACTTGAGCGGAAGTAGGGAGACATCGAGCTGTAGTCAGGTGGACTACAGGTGATGAAGGGCAGGATCGTCGCGGTACCCAGCCTCTTGGATTAGACCTTACTACGGGAGCCTAGACGAGGAGTAGCAGGATTGGCTGAGTGGGTAGAGATGGATACGGATGGAGCGGCAGAGAGAGCTACAGTGCAGGAGTCTCGAGACAGCGCAGAGCTAGCAGGCTACAACAGTGCGAGAGGCACAGGAGTGTTGCACCAGTGCAGGAAGGCACCGTGAGGTGTGCAACGATGCGAGAGGCAGGGAGTTGTCGCAGCAGCGCAGAGGTCAGAGAGAGGGAGCACTTGTCAGCGACAAAGGGAGCTTCAGCATCAGTGGGTGTTTCTAGCCCAACAGGGAGGTCAGTTGGTAGATCAGTTACTTACTTCTCAGTAACTGAGTTGCAGTGCAGCAGTGGGCAGCACGATGCAACATGATGAGAGAAGTTGCAGTGTGGATGCAGTGCTAGGAGAAAGGACCGACAACATCACGGATGCAGAGGGAGTTGTCGTACAAATGCAGTAGTGGCAGTGGCAGAACCATGGGCAGCAGTACAGGAGGTAGCAGTGCAGAGGATGTTGGGCAGGAAGGCCTAGCATCAGCACAGGTACCAATGCCGGATGATCAAAGTAATACTTAGTGAGGAGTATTGCTAGAGCACAATCCTCGCTAAGAGGGAGTGTTGATTTGTGGTAGCATCGGATGTGCTCTAGCCACGAAATTTGGTGGAGAGGTCGAGGCACATGAGATCTCCAATACCTAGAAAGGGTTTTGGTAGATTCTAAACATTTTAGGAGATATTAAAATAATTAATATTTTTAATGAGTCCCTAAGTCTAAACTTAGGGAAATTAAAATATTAATATAAAACTGTGTTAGAATGGTCCAAAAGACATGGATCAAACCAGATCTAATCTTAGCCGTCGATTAGGGACTTAATCTCGGTCGTGGATATGTCAACGAGAAAAGTATAAGAGGAGGCTTGAGGGTCACTTGGAGGGTACACTAGATGATCAGTCATTCTATTCTCTAGAGTGGGGTTTTCTAAGAGAGATAGAATTAGTGATTGGGAGAGCAGCTGAGGGGCATTGAGTACAGAGAAACAAAGAAGGCAGAGATTGTGCCGGGAGAGCAGCACAACAGCCAAAAATGGTGACGCAAAGCTAACAAGGGCTCACACAGGGCCACGTAGCAGTAGCCTAGTGCTGTGCAGAGCACCAGAGGGGCCAGCGCAGCTGACGCAGAGGCTCCTAGAGCTGACGCAGGGCCTCCTGGGGCTAACGCAGGCCTAGAAAGGCTAACGCAGGGCCAGTATGAGACAGAGAGGCACTGACGCAGTCCAGATTGGGCAGATGTTGGGGTTGCAGGAGCAGTTTTGTGCTGAGGAGCTGCCAGAAGGGTTTTCCGGGGTTTCATCCAGGATATTTCTCTCAAACTGTGAGGTATAGCTGCTAAGAAAATTCTCTGTTGAGTAGGCCAGTTACGACACCCAGATTGTACTCTGATATTGCTTAATAAGAAAACCCTCAGATAGCTACACCGGTTTTCCTGCATTGGGTTTTTCCGGGGACATTGGTCCAAAAATAATGGTGTCATGTGGTGTGTTTGTTCTTATTTATTTTAGTTGCTGATCTGTAATATGTTAAGCATGCACTGGTGTTTATTTTCAGTATTTACTTTGTAAATAACTTGTTAAAGAAAAATTAACAAGTAGGTAGGAATAAATCAGACAAAGTGCATGAAGAGTTTCTACATTAAGTAAACTTAGAAACTTCAACAGGAGGATGGGGCACTTACACCATGGGGCTCTAAGAATTCTTGGAAGAACCCTCACAGGAGTTCCAGAATTAAGTACCAAACGAGACGATGTATGCAGAGGGTGCGCTCTAGGCAAGTACGCCAAAGTTGCTTATTCCAGAAGCAACAGTAGGGCTAAGATTGTTCTGGGATTGATACACTCAGTTATATGTGGACCCATGTCCATAAAAGCTCTTAGTGGTGTCGAATACTTCGTCACCTTCATTGATGACCATTCCAGGAAGACTTGGATCTACTTTCTAAAAACCAAGGATGAGGTTTTTGATCGATTAAAAGAGTTTAAGGCTTTGGTTGAGAAACTGACAAGGAAGAGGATAAAGGTGTTGCACTCAAACAATGGTGGAGAGTACATTGATAAGGACTTCACTTCTGCGCATGGGATGGCATCAGAAGAGAATGGACAGCTCCATATAATCTGGAGCAAATTGGAGTAGCAGAAAGGAAGAACATGACTATTGTTGAAGCAGCAAGGGCAATGTTGTATGATCAGGATGTGCCCAAATTTCTATGGGCAGAAGCATGCAACACAACAGTATATGTCTAAAACAGGACTCCTCACAGGGCATTAGGTAAGATTACTCTAGAGAGTGTCTTCACCGGCAAAAAGCCTGAAGTAAGTCATTTCAGAATATTTGGGAGTTTGGCATACTGTCATATACCCGAAGAAAAGATAAAGTAGTTGGATCAAACTGAAGAAAAATGATATCTTGTGGGATATAGCAAGAATGCTAAGACATATATACCTTCCGGGAAATAGGAAGATTGTAGTACGACAGGATGTAAAGTTCATGGAGGACAGAGCTTTTAGGAAATCCCAAAAAATGCCTTCCGAAGAACAATCTAAGGATGATCCATTTGTCCAACCACTTAGACCCGTAGAAACCAGCACCGATATTTCTCCAAAAGACAAGAATCCAGAGATAACACAACAGGTGGAGTCTCAGGAGGAGGAGCAAATAGATCTACCCACTACCAGTGGAAGAACGAGCCGAGAAATCCGACAGATACTACGGGATGCAGAGGATTTCGTTGGAGCTCCTAGGAATAAGAAAAGGGAACGTAGACAACTAGATAGGTACCAAGCCTTGGTGGCTCAGGTTGGAGAACCCTCTAGTTTTCAGGAGGTCGTTCAGCATCAAGTATGGGTAGATGTTATGGTGGAGGAATACAGTTCCATAATGGTCAATGATGTCTGGGAAGTGGTACCTAGACCTTAGGACAGGTCAGTTGTAGGTTCGAGATGGATCTACAAGGTTAAATATGCTGTAGATGGCAATGTGGAAAAATACAAAGCCAGGTTCGTGGCTAAGGGATATGCTCAGAAGGAAGGAATAGACTATAAAGAAACCTTCGCCCCAGTAGCCAGGTATACTTCTATCAAATCCGTGATATCCCTTGCAGCATAGATGGGATGGGAGATTCACCAGATGGGCATCAAGACTGCGTTCTTTAATGGGGTGATAGAAGAAGAAGTGTACATTGAACAACCGGAGGGTTTTGAGACACATGAGAAGAAATCTCATGTGTGCAGGTTAAAGAAAGCCTTGTATGGGCTTAAACAAGCGCCTAGAGCATGGTATAGTTGAATTGATGGTTACTTGCAGAAGATGGGATTCATAAAGAGTGATGCAGATCCCAACCTCTACTATCTGATTTTCAAGAATGAGCCTCTAATTCTGGTGTTATATGTGGATGACCATTTCCTAACTGGTTCATTCAGTCTCATCAAAGATTGCAAGGAAAACCTAGCTACAGAATTCGACATGAAGGATTTGGGATGGATGCATTATTTTCTAGGGTTGGAAGTTTGGCAGCAGAATGGTGGAATTTTCCTTGGACAGGGAAGATATGCTACAGAGATTTTGAAAAGGTTCAGAATGCAGGACTGTAGACCTATGGCTACTCCAATGATTACCAACTGGAAGAAGATTGATGCGTCTGAAGATAAAGAAGTCAATCCCACCTTGTACATGCATCTCATAGGGTCCCTAATGTATCTAGTCAATACTAGGCCAGACATTTGTTACATTGTCAACACCCTCAGTCAGCTCATGGTGGAACAAAGAGGGCACACTAGGCAGCAGCCAAGCATGTTCTCAGATATATACAAGAAACAGTCAAGCATGGATTAATGTACACCCGATACAATGACATCAGGTTGAGTGGGTTCACTGACGCAAATTGGGCTAGAAGTTTAGTAGATTGGAAAAGTACCACTGGCAACTGTTTCAACATTGGATCAGGAATGACCTCCTGGTGTAGTAGGAAACAGAAATCCGTAGCTCTGAGCTTAGTTGAAGCTGAATATCTGGCAGCTAGCACTGTGAAAATTCTATCACTGTAATAACTAGTTTATTTTACCTACTTATTTTCCCAATAAGTTATTTATGAAATCCTTCAGTAAACATTAAAACAAATTATGTTGCAGATATCACACCATAATACTGAAACAAACCATGTACAAGAATTAACACATCGACACATATATTTTGGACAACAGTCCCCGGAAAAAACCAATGTGGGAAAACCGGTGTAGCAAGGGAGGATTTTATTATTCAGCAATTCTTCAGTACAACTAGGTGCCAAGCTGGCTTACCCAACAAAGAGAAAATTCTCCAGCACTTCTCCGAGTCTCAACGTCAGCCTGGCTGACCTCTGCGTAGCTCTCAGGCCCTTTGCATCAGCCCCTACCTCTCTACGTCAGAACCGGACCTCTCTGTGTCACCCACGCAGGCCCTCCAGTGACTGCGCAGTCTGCTGCCTCAGCGTCTGCCTAAGAGGCTCTGCGTCTACCTCTCCAACCTCTGAGTTGATCTTTTGGTGCTATTCCTGACTCTCTGCTCTCCAGACCACCAGTTCAAATTTCTCAGCTAACCCTGCTCCAGAAATCAAACTGATTGGTCTCCCTCAGTGTGTTCTCCAACAGACCCTCAAGCCTCTTCTTATACTTTTCTCATTGGTCCATCAACGGCCGAGATTAAATCTCTAATCAACGGCTAAGATTAGATTTGGCTTGATCCATGACTTTTGGAACCTTCTAACCCAGTTTTATATTAATACCCATTAATATTTGATTTTTCTTAAGTTTAGACTTAAGAACTCCATTAAAAATATTAATTATTTTAATATCTCCCAAACCGGATACAATCTATCCAAATTATTTATGGGTCTTGGAGATCTCATGTGCTTTAGCCTCTCCACCAATTTTCATGGCTAGAGCACATCCGATGCTACCCCAAATCAACACTCCCTCTTAGCGAGGACTGTGCTCTACTAATACTCCTTACTGAGCATCACTCTGATTATTTGGAACCGGGACCTGTGTTGATGCTAGGCCTCCCCGCCCAACATCCTCTACACTGCTGCATCCTGTACTGCTACCCATGGCTCTACCTCTGCCACTGCTGCATCCGTACGGCCGCTCCCTCTGCATCTGTGTTGTTGCTGGTCCTTTCTCCCAACACTGCAACTTCCTCTGCATTCGTGTTGTTGCTGGTCCTTCTTCCCAACACTGCATCTGCACTGCATCCTCTTCTCATCATGCTGCATCGTGCTACTGCTGACTGCTACTACATGGCAGCATCATCCCCATTTCTGCTATTGAAATGGATTCTTTATCATCCCCATCTTTTCCCTGAAGTAATCAAACTTTGTTCTTCCAAGGGCCTTGGTGAGGATGTCTGCCACCTGTTCTCCTGTAGGAGTGTAGCTCAACTGTACAACTCCTCGTTGGACACAGTCTCTGACAAAGTGACACCAGATATCAATATGCTTTGACCAACCATGAAACACTGGATTCTCAGAGAGTTTAATGCAACTCCGATTATCCAACATGATCCTGGTCACCTCCATCTTTCTTCTGAATAGGTTCACAAGTAATTTTTACAGCCATATATTCTGCCTCAACTAAGCTCAGAGCCACTGGTTTCTGTTTCTTACTGCACCAGGAGGTCATTCCTGATCCAATGTTGAAACAGTACCTAGAGGTGCTTTTCCGATCCACTGAACTTCCTACCCAATCTGCATCAGTAAACCCACTCAATTTGATATCCTTAATCCTGGTGTACAAGAGTCCATAATCAATTGTTCCCCGTAAATACCTAAGAACATGTTTTGTTGCTGCCCAGTGCGCCCTCTTCGGCTCCACCATGAACAGATTGAGGATGTTGACAGCGTAGCAAATGTTTGGCCTGATATTGACCAGACACATCAGGGACCCTATGAGTTGCCTGTATAAGGTGGGATCAACGTCCTTGTCTTCTGATGTATCAATCTTCTTCCAGTTGGTTATCATTGGAGTAGCCATGGGTCTACAGTCTTCCATCCTGAATCTCTTCAAAATTTCTGTAGCATATCTCCCTTGCCCAAGGAAGATTTCCCCCTTTTGCTGCCAAACTTCCAACCCTAGGAAATAATGCATTCGTCCTGTTTTCGCGCAAAGTGTCTAGGCACTGCGACAACGCTCAGAGTAAGGGTTGTCACTCTTAATCCTTACTCACTCCGTTTAGACTCTCTCCTAGACAAGTCAAGGGGGGTAGTCCCTAGGAAAATGAATGAAATAATGTGTGAAGAAAATAGACTCTAGGAGATTTTAATGATGGACAACTTTGACGAAAGTAAACGAATCTCGATTAACTTAAATGAATAGATTAAATGCTAATGCAACCAAGACATGACCACAAGATAGGAACAATTATAGACCAGTGCCTTTATATTCAATTAACCGCAGATTAAGTAAAACAAGCTATCCAGAACAATTTTCCAATATGTGACGAATAATGACAGTCATGAATAATCAATACAAACGCCCAAAACTGTAACACGCAAGATATTCTAGATTTAAAATGATTTTCATCAACTGCCCAGATCTAGGATTAATTAACCTTTTCCAACAGTCAATATGATTTATCGCACCTTGACCATAGAAGAATCATAAAATTTAAGATTTAGCATTTAACATCAGAAACACCAAAGGACTTTAATTTAGGCAATAAACATTAATGAAGTAAAACAAATCAACGGGTTAAAAAATCGAAATTTTTAATGGGCCATAGGCCACATTAAAAATTTTAATGTTTAAGCGAAAAACCTCTTAATTTATTTCATTTTAAATCCTTTTAATGTTTAAGCGAAAAACCTCTTAATTTATTTCATTTTAAATCCTTAGTCACAAATTTAAAATTTTTAGAATTTTTAAAAAAATTTAAAGATTTTAAATGTTTAGGATTTTAAAAGTTTTTAGGTTTTTATATTTTGAAAATTTTAAATTTTTTCTTTTAAATATTTAAATGTTTTTTTTTAAATATATTAGATTTTTTTAAGTTTTTTAGTTTTAAATAAAAATAAAAAATAAAAATCTAAATCTAAATAAAACAAAATGACACAAAAATCGAATCCCAAATTTGTTATTTGTTTATATATATGTTTTGACTTTAAAAAAAAAGAGAAGAAACAAAACTAAACTAAATGAATAAAAATAAATAAATCAGAATCATAAAATGGAAATAAGTCTAACCCTAATCTAAATATATAAAACAGAACTAAACTAGACAAAAATGAAACTTACCCTAACTAATGCATATATACAAATAAATAAATAAAAGGATCGAATGTGTTTATTATTGTGAATGTAGGTGCAAGTTTTTATGGCAGAAGGAGTAGAGAAGTTCGACGGTAGCTTGGGACAGTGGATTAGTTTGCAAGTTTGCGTGGAGGAGAACGAAGCTGCAGCAAGGATGGTTGAAGGCTGGATACAACTGCGTGAAGGGGTATCACAGGTTGAGGACAGCGTGGGTGGGTTTGCATATAGAGGAGAGGGTTTGTAGCGAAAAGAAGAGTTGTTTGCAGGTTTGGAGGCAGCGTAGGGAGCCCGAGGGTAGATCGAAGCAACGAGAGGATGCGAGGGAGAGTATGCAGGTCAGCGAGGGCAACGTTGAAGGGGTTTGAGAGTGGACACTGGTAGGATGAGCTCGAAGAAGGCAATGTAAGGATTGAAGGAGGTTTTGCTGCAATGAAGGCAGAAGATACAGCGTGAAAGGGACAAGCTGGAAACTACAGGTGTATGGCTGCACGTTGCAGGCAGCAGTGGATTGCTGTAAGGACTGTAAATAATTTAAACTATTTACTCTGAACAGAATATGAAATCTTCATGAACCTGTTTTAAAATTTAACAAAATTTCATATATCAAATTGATTGATTTGATGCGAAGTACCTACCTAGTTTCCTGCGGATGAAGAGGCTTCAGAATTGCTCCAGCTCTCGCTCCTGATACCAAAGACCATAACCTCCTAGCCAAACTAAGTACAACCTAGGTATTCAGTCTAGAATGCTTCTCAATTGCTGCAATCTGTTCCCCGTGCCCAAAAACTTCAAAACAAACAAGACTCAATCCTTACTGTTGATGACTTCGTGTTACAAATTTTCCTCCTCTCAACTGTGCTTTCTCCAACCACCCCTTCATTCTTCCCCCCCTCCCTTCTCTTAAGATAACCTTCCTTCTTTTAAGTCTCCGTTCACCGCCTCCCTCCATCTCCGTGTCCTAATTTTGATACGTGTTGATTTTATAAAACAAAATCTTATTTGATTTGGTGATTTTATTCGAATATGTAAATTTGATTTGATAAAGTTTATTTATTATTTTAATGAATTAATTTAATTTATAATTTTAATTTAATTAATTTCATAAATTTTAATTTACAAATTAAAATTTAACATTAAAACTAACATTTTCTGTTCGTTTGAGGGTTTATCATATATATAGTGCGTTACATACGGGTCCATGCATACGTAGCTATCGTATGGAGGCCTCGTATGTATGCTAATACTTGTATTTTATTTATAGCTATAGGTGGGTCATTACAATTGCTGCAGATTAAGGAGAGGAAGCCGTGATGATAGAAGGTGCAAACAGCGGAAGGAAATGCGTGGAAATCAACGTGAAAAGGGATCTAAGGGTTTTAAGAAAAAGTTGCGGAATGGAGAGGCGTGGGCAGCAGCAGAGGGAAAGGGAGATATGCGTGGAGAGGGGAAGATCTGCAGCAAAGAGGGATAGAGGTTTAATGGGACTACGTGCAGGTGATGAGCGAGGCAGGTTAGGATTGCGGATGGAGAAAAGGTAGAAGGAGAGGATGCGGGTTTCCTTTTTCTTTTGCAGGTTTTGAAGGCAGCGAATGGAGGAACCGCGGATTTGGATAGAAAACATAGGAATAAATCCAAGCCTTTTCAGATTTTAAAACCCAAACTAAGAAAATAATTTCAAAACCCCAGAAACCCCAAGCAGCAGACAGGTGACCAGAAGCCCTTATAAATTTTCCAGACAACAAAAATAATTGCAAAAAATTTCCAGAAAATGACAATGAAATTAGATTCAAAAATTTCTACTTAGGAAATTGTAGCCCATGAACCGAAGATAAATTTACCAGATTAAGATTCTATACATCTGCTTAACATTTACCGGTAAAACCCTTAAAATCTGAATTTAAATTTGAACCCTGGACTACAAGTATTTGAATAATATCTCTGGAAAACAATTGTAATGACCCCCAGAAATCTAGATCTTAACCTCTAGGGCCTAGATCGGGACTCTGCACAGCTTTCAACTTCAGATCTGTAGCTGCAATACAACAAGAAACACCCAAACGATATGTACAATGACCAAAAAAAAGACCAAGTCAGAAAACTAAAATTAATTACACATCTATATACATGAATGGCAGATCTATCATATCTGGGGAGTGTGAGTCCAACTCCGCTCCCAGATCTGATGATCTGAGGCTCTCAATAGCCAGATCTAACGACTTAGCACAAAAAAATTAATTTTTTTGAATTTTTAAAGGAGGTACCGAGCTCGAAACCCTTCATGCATCACCCATAAAAAATATCTTATGATAAGCCTGGGATCAAATTTAAGTTGGGCTCTTCAGAAAACACGGATCAGGAGTTGGCTAATTCAACTGAGAACTTCCCCAAATGCCCAATGATCTAAAAATCAAGACTTTCCTGCAAAACTCATTTTAACCATCAACATAGAGCGAGAAAACAATAATAAAATTCAAATTCAATAGAGATACCTGCTATTATATTCAAAACTTAAATTATCATACAAACCCCAGCGACTAAGCAAGATACCTGTACTCAAATCACTATTCAGAAAGCTATCATCAACAGCTAAAAAGAAATCTATGCATGAAAATGACACATCTTACAGTCTTTCCACAAAGAGTAACACCAATAGAAATTAACCCCAAAGTCTTTCTTTATTGCTAATAAAATGATTACAAGAGAGATTTTCACTTAGTACAGGATCCTGAGATCGGATGAATCTGACTGACAAAATGACCTCTTATTTAAAGATAAATCCTCCAACGGCTAGTTCGAGTGATCCTTGTCAAAGCAATCTCGACCGTTGATGAGGATCAAAATTTATTTTAATCTCATCCATCGAAATTTTAAATATTGAGGAAATTTCGAATTTTTTAATTCAATGCATTTTAATTAATTCAAAAATTAAATTTTTGAATTAATTTCCTCAAAATTTTGACTTTGACTTAACCGTAGGGACCAAAGGCATAAAATTTAGCAAAATAATCAATTAACCTTAGTCCCTGGACCTCTTAAAATTTAATTTTTTAAAGGACCCACGAATTTCGCCTTTGAAAAATTTAAATTCACTTAGGACCTACAATTAATCAAATTTATAGCTTAGTATTTTAATTAATTTTGACCAGAAAATTTATTTAATTAACCTATGAGGGGATAAACTATTTTTCTAACCCTCAAGATACTTTACATCGTGATTTTTTACATTTTTACATCTCAAGGGGAAAAACCCATTTACAAAAGACCCTCATAGACTACCCAATTCTGCAACACAAATATAATCTAGCAGATCAAGCAATTTGTAATAAAATAACCTAACCAAATAGTTAGGATTATTCCCAAATCACTTTTACATAGACTCGATCTAGAACACTAGGACTCCCCTAAGATCCCAGTGACAAAATCCATTCCGGCTTTGGGGTAAGGCTGAAGGAAAACTCTGCCGACCATCCGAGAATGGATCGGTGAGACAAAAAACCTCCCGGAATGTAGATCGTCACCAGAAAAGTAGGTTTACCTAGGTGATTACATACACGACACGGATCTGCTGAGATTATTTACATTATACACATGCAGACTGGGTTTACATTATAAGATGATCCTCAAGCTGATGATGATAGCTGGATGGCAGGAACACATCAATCAGGCGCTATCCCTTTTGCGAAAAAATGGGTGTACTGCTATGGGTCGTTGACACGTAGTGGTCAACACGTCCCAAATCCTTCATGTCGAATTTCGTGGCAAGATTCTTCTTGCAGTCCCCTATGAGCTTAGATGATCCCGTCAGGAAGAGATCATCCATATATAATACTAAGATTAGAGGCTCATTCTCTACAACCAAATAGTAGAGATTTGGATCTGCGTCACTCTTGACAAATCCCATTTTCTGCAAGTAGCCATTGATTCGACCATACCATGCTCTAGGTGCATGTTTCAGCCCATACCAGGCTTTCTTCAATCTGCATACATGAGACTTCTTCTCATGTGTCTCAAAGCCCTCTGGTTGTTCAATGTATACCTCTTCTTCTATCACTCCATTCAGAAATGTCGTTTTGACATCCATTTAATGAATCTCCCACCCCATCTGTGCTGTAAGAGATATCACGGTTCTAATAGATGTATACCTGGCTACCAGGGGGAAGGTCTCTTCATAGTCAATTCCTTCCTTCTAAACATACCCTTTGGCCACAAACCTGGCTTTGTATTACTCCACACTGTCATCTGCAGCGCATTTGATCTTGTAGATCCATCTCGAACCTACCACTGATCTGTCTTGAGGCCTTGGAACTACCTCCCAGACATCATTCACCATTATGGAGTTGTACTCCTCCACCATCGCATCTAGACAAACCTAGCGTTGAGCTACATCCTGAAAACTGGCAGGCTCTCCATCCTGAGCTACTAATGCCTGATATCTATTTGGTTGTTTTCGCTCCCTCTTATTGTTCCTTGGCACACCGATGAAGTCCTCTGCATCTTGCAGAATCTGACGAAGTTCCCTGCTCGTTCTTCCTCTCCCAGCAGGTGATTCTGTTAGCTCCTCCTCATCCTGTGATTGTTCCTGGCATGAGGAAGAATTCTTTTCTTCCATTGGTTGAAGAGGTTTGACCAACGGTTCCTCTTTTCACTGCTCCTCGAAAGGCATTTCTCGATATTTTCTGAAAGCCCTGTCCTCCATGAACTTCACATTTCCTCGAACCACTACCTTCGTGCTCCCTAGAAGATAGATTCGGTATGCCTTAGCGTTGTCGCTATATCCTACTAGATATCCTTTCTCTGCAGTTTGATCTAGCTTCTTCCTCTTTTCCTCGAGTATGCGGCAATATGCTAAGCTCCCAAATACCCTGAAATGACTGACTTCAGGCATCTTCCCTATGAAGACTTTCTCTGGATTAATCTTGCCCAATGCCCGATGAGGAGTTCTATTCTGAACATAGACTACAGTGTTGCACGCTTCTGCCCACAGGAATTTTGGCATATCTTGATCATACATCATGGCCCTAGTTGCTTCTACAATAGTCCTGTTCTTTCTTTCTGCTACTCCATTCTGCTCCGGATTGTAAGGAGTTGTCCACTCTCTTCTGATGCCCTCCTTAGCGCAAAAATCAGTAAAGTCCTTATCGACATACTCTCCACCATTATCTAAGCGCAAAACCCTTATTTTCTTCCCATTCAAATTCTCCACCAGAGCCTTGAACTCTTTGAATCGACAGAAAACTTCGTCCTTGGTTTTCAGAAAATAAATCCAAGTTTTCCTTGAGTGGTCATCAATGAAGGTGAGGAAGTACTCAGCACCACTAAGAGCTTTAGTGGACATGGGTCTGCGGATATCTGAGCGTATCAATCCTAGTACACTCTTGGCCCTGTTTTTACTTCTAGGAAATGTTGCTTTGGCATACTTTCCTAGAGCACATCCTCTGCATGCATCATCTCGTTCCGTACTAAGATCTGGAACTCCTGTTACAGTGCTCCTGAGAATTATTAGAGCCTCATGGTGCAAATGTCCCATTCTTTTGTGCCATAGTTCGTTCAAATCCTTGTCTCCAAGACTGCCGATTAGTGCAATTGTTGATTCTAGTTGTAGTCTGTACAACCTGTTACTTTTGATCCCGATCTGCACTTTCTTCTTCCAGCTCAGGTGTTTGACATATACTTTCTCCTTGATGAAGAAAATGTCATAGCCTTTGCCCTAAAGTTGCAACATGGAAAGTAAATTCATCCCCAATCCTGGTACATGTAGCACACTGGTAGCACAGAACCGCTCTCCCGTTTCTGTTTGAAAATCTATGGTACCCCTCTCTACTGGAGTACACTTTGCCTTGTACCCCATGGTGATCTGAAAGTTCATCTTCTCCTCACGATAATCTGAGAAACATTCCCAGATTCCCATCATAGGCCAAAAGGCTCCACTGTCTATATACCACACCTCTAATGATGCAGAGCTAGTCACACAAGCCACTTCTTCTTCCAGCCTGGAAGCCAACATAGAGAAATTGAAATCAATTTCTCTTGTGCAATTTTCTAAAAATCAGTGAGAGTCTCCTGACGTAGATGCCTTTGCATCATGGTCTCGACCCATAATTTATTTTCCCTTCCTGTCTCTGATACCATGTGAAAATTCTATCACTGCAACAACTAATTTATTTTACCCACTTATTTTCCCAATAAGTTATTTATGAAAATCCTTCAGTAAACATTAAAATAAATTCTGCTGCAGATGTCACACCATAATATAGAAAAAAAACACATGCATAAGAATTAACACATCGACACAGATATTTTGGACAACAGTCCCTGGAAAAGCCCAATGTCGGAAAACGGTGCAGCAAGGGAGGATTGTATTATTCAGGAATTCTTCAGTACAACTGGGTGCCAAACTGGCTTACCCAACAGAGAGAAAATTCTCCAACACTTCTCCTAGTCTCAGCGTCAGCCTGGCTGACCTCTGCGTAGCTATCAGACCCTCTGCGTCAACCCCTACCTCTCTGCGTCAGCACTGGGCCTCTCTGCGTCACCCACATAGGCCCTCTAGTGACTACGCAGTCTGCTGCCTCTGCATCTGCCTGAGAGGCTCTGTGACTGCCTCTCCAACCATTGAGCTGATTTTATGGTGCTATTCTTGATTCTCTATTCCGTACTTGCTACCTCCTGCTTCTCTCCAGACCACTAGTTCGAATTTCTCAGCTAACCCCGCTCCAAAAATCGAACTGACTGGTGTAGGAATTTACAGGGTAAGTTCCTCAAATAGAACACCAAAGGACACCGCTCGCAAACAGTTCACAAATCAATACACCAGTATTCTTGACGTGGTTAAAACCCTCTGAGGGAAACTGTCCACAGCCTAAGCCAACGCGGCCACTTCAGGAAATTTATTAATAAAAGAAATAAAATTTACATAAGCTTCTCTCATGAACGGTCACCCTACAAATGACCCTCCATGCTCTTTAAATAGAGATCATGGACCAATCGAGTGTTAAGCCACGGATCAAGTGTCAGTAATACCAAGGAGAGAATGAACTGTTGGATCACTTCATGTCTAGAACATATCGTGACCGTTGGATTGTAAGTTACAAAAGTACATAGTAAAGAAACACACTTTACCTAACTCTACACTAGACCAAATTATACTTAACTATTTCCTATGTGTCGGAGTATCCTAACAACTAGTCTCCCTCAATGTGTTCTCCAACAGACCCTCAAGCCTCTTCTTATACTTTTCTCGTTGGTCCATCAACGGCCGAGATTAAATCTCTAATCAACGGCTAAGATTAGATTTGGCTTGATCCATGACTTTTGGAACCTTCTAACCCAGTTTTATATTAATACCCATTAATATTTTATTTTTCCTAAGTTTAGACTTAGGAACTCCATTAAAAATATTAATTATTTTAATATTTCCCAAACCGGGTACAATCTGTCCAAACCATTTCTAGGTCTTGGAGATCTCATGTGCTTTAGCCTCTCCACCAATTTTCATGGCTAGAGCACATCCGATGCTACCCCAAATCAACAAGCACAACATCGTGTGAAGCCATATGGCTTAGGAAGTTGCTTGTGAATCTACTCAGGAGAAAGATGGAAGCGACCAATATTTTGTGTGATAATCAGAGTTGCATCAAGCTCTCTGAGAATCCATTTTTCCATGATCGGTCGAAGCACATTGACATCAGGTGTCACTTTATCATAGACTGTGTCGAGCGAGGAGCTGTACAGTTATGGTACACTCCGATAGGAGAACAAATGGCAGACATTCTCACCAAGGCTCTAGGAAGAACAAAGTTTGTTTATTTCAGGGAGAAGATGGGGATGATTGATAATTCGTTTCAGTAATAGAAGCGGATAGTGCAGAGAGTTGCAGTGCAACAAATAGTTGTAACAGTGCTATGGGTAGCATGATGCAACATATTGAGAGGGAGCTATAGTAAAAATGCAGCAGTGACAGTGGCAGTGTCATGGGCTTCAGTACAGGTAGCAGCAGCGCAGTGGATGAAGGGCAACAGGCCGAGCATCAGAA
This sequence comes from Pinus tabuliformis, assembly GCA_031772625.1. Lineage (NCBI taxonomy): Eukaryota > Viridiplantae > Streptophyta > Pinopsida > Pinales > Pinaceae > Pinus > Pinus tabuliformis. The sequence continues at coordinate 233,770,139 of CM062805.1, forward strand.
GCGCAGAGGACCGATGTCGTGGATCAGTGTGATGCTTCTATTTGGGAAGTATTGCTAGAGCACATTCCTCGCTAAGAGGAAGTGTTGATTTTGGGTAGTATCGGATGTACTCTAGCTCCGAAATTTTGTGGAGGGGCTAGAATGCATGAGATCTCCAAGACCCAGAAATCGTTTGCTAAAATTCCACCCAGTTTGTGTTTTATTAAAATAATTAATATTTTTAATGGGGTTCCTAAGTCTAAACTTGGAAAAATAAAAATATTAATGGGTATTAATGAAAATATGGATAAGAAGCTTCTAAGTGACGAAGATCAAGTCTTATTTAATTTTAGCCGTTGATTAGAGACTTATTATCGGTCGTTGATTCATCAACAGGAAAAGTATAGAGGAGGCTTGAGGGTCAGTTGGAGATATATCAGGGAAATACTCAGTAACCCGAGGGAAAACGATTCTCAAGGAGTAAGAATCTGATTTCAGAGGGAGAGTTGTAGGTTGAAGGAAGAGGAGGGCATCAGCATCAATCAGAGGCTGAGGAGGAGGTGACACAGTGCATCAGAGAGATAGCACAGAGGGAGAGCTCTGAGAGACAGCACAGCTAGGGACGCAGTTCGCATGCAATCCTCATGCAAATGACGCAGAGGTGACGCAGAGAAGGTTGGAGGGTCTCTGGGGTGTCAGAATTTCTCCAAAGTGAGGAGAAAAATTATCTCAAGTGTTTTCTCATAAGTTTCTCTATGTTCTGCAGAATCATTCCTTGTAAAGAGATTGTTGCTGAAGATTAATAAATAAACCCTCATCTGTTGCACTGGTTTTCCCGCATTTGGATTTTCCGGGGACAATTGTCCAAAAATAATTGTGTTGATGTGATTGATTCTTGTGCTTGTGTTTCACTGTTATTTGCTCTATGCTATTATGTGACAATTGCATGAGAATTTATTTTGATGTTTACTGAAGGGTTTTGTAAATAACTTATTGTGGAGAATAAGTAGAAGAAATAAATCAGTTATTGCAATAGAATTTCGTATGAGAAATTTTCACACTATTGACCCTGCTTTTTGCTTTTCGACACTGAGTCGCTTGCCCTATTCTCAAAATGAATTTCTTCATGCATTCAAATGGATGTTAACAGCAAAGGATGGGCCAACAAACAGGCAGTCATCCCAGCACTGCTAATTCGATAGCTAGCCAAATTTGCATCGCAACTCAAAGCATAGAGTGGGTGCCCCGCTATAGAATATGACCTCTGGTTGGGGAATAAAATAATATTCTTAGTGGAGTAAGGAACTCATTGCAGCAAATAAAGGCCGAGAATAATGAATGATGGACTAAGGGGTACAAGGCGAATTCAACAAAGGAGAAACCCTACAGGTTTGACCAACCAAGTGGCATTGGTACTATGTCTCTTCTAATAAATTTCGTTTGTAACCCTATTGTTTATTAAATAAAGTGGGATTGTTTCACCTTCCTTACCTATCGCACATCCTTCTAGGTTTAGAATGACATGCAGACGAATATGAGTTTATTACTACGATAATTGTTTGCAAATTGTTGATAAAATTGGTTGCTCACCATGGCATACTTAGCACTAAATTGAAGGAACAATTATATACAACATAAATTTAGTAGAGTTATCATAAAGGGATATTACACATACTGACCACTAATCGACGCAACATGAAGTATCATCTAGCACATCTGAGATCAAGGGCATGGGAAGTGATACACCACCATGAATGATTGATGAACACAGGAATGTACCTGATGAATGGAGAATAGCAGGTCCAAACTAATAAGAGAATCTAATCCAAGCAGCAACAAGTCACACCAACTAAGTGTGTCTCTATGCCATATGGGGGTTGCCTGAAGGGCAACATGTTGAATCAAACAAAATATGTTGAGACGCTACTACAAAGGTTTAATATGCATGAATGTAAATTTTTCAAGGTCCCTATTCTTGTAGGTGTAAAGTTATTTGCAAATCAGTGTCCTAGGACAAAGAAAGAGGAAGAGGACATGTCTCGTGTTCCTTATGCCATTGTTATTGGAAATTTGATCTATGCAATGGTCTATACTAGGTCGGACATTGCATATGCAATGGGAGTTTTGAACAGATATATGTCAAAACTAGGGAAGGAACATTAGGCATCTATAAACAAGGTTTTCAAGTATTTGCATGGCATTATAAATTATGGAATTCACTACCAAGGAAGACCTGGAGTAGACAGTGTTGGACATACATGGCTTTGTTGATGCGGAATGGACTAAAGATATCAATCGCAGAAGATCTACAAGTGGTTATGTGTTTAACCTATTTGGAGGAGCAATCAATTGGATGAGCAAGAGATAGTCCATAGTTGCACTCTCAACTACAAATGTTGAATACATGGTAGCCACTCGTGCAAGTAAAGAAATTGTATGGCTACAAAGATTGTGTTTAGGTATTGGGTTTGTACATCAAGCTGTAAGGTTAGATTGTGATGGTCAAAGTACAATCTTTTTGGCAAAGAACCCAGATTATCATTCTAAGACAAAGTATATTGATGTTCAGTATCACTTTGTAAATCTCTAGGTAAATCTCTATCATTTAAGGGTTTCCAAGGTAAATCTCTAGGTATTATGTGTGAAAGCCAATGTTTACTTTTATGTTCTATAAAAAAATCTAAGTGTGCATTGCTTACTATAAAGGTTTAAAACTTACAGTTATGTGGTGCAGCCCCCAACCTCAGTGTGTTTCTTAAAACAACTTCCTAAAACACAAATAAATAAATAGATGTAGCATTGTAAATATTCGTGCAAAATAATGCCTTAAAAATTAAAACTCGAGTATTGTGTAATAAGTGTTCATCCACAATCAAGAGAATGAAAAACAATGATAATCAGAGAAATTACAAAGGTACTACTACTCTACCTTCAACATTCTCCCAATTGACATGAAGCTACAAATTACCACCCTGTGTGTAGCCCTATCAGTGTAGACCTATTTAACTAACAACCCCAATGGAAATCCAACAAACATGTCCATCTCAGGTACAACTTAGGGTTTTGCGGCCTCATCAGGATTCATAACCTTTTACTAAAACTCTTTATATCCAAAGAGTCCACATCATAATTTAGAATCAAATAATAGTTAATCAACCTTACAGCTTGTTGTCGCACAGATTGTCGCGACAACGCTCAAACCGGGGGCTATCACCCTGATCCCCGATCTCTTCGTTTAAGCCGTCTCCCGCAGCTAAGGGGGGTAGACCTTATGGGACAAAGGATGACCAACTTTGGACCAGTTGGGTTGGGAGACACAACAAGGCAAAATAGCACTTGATTGATTTTAGAAGTTAATGTACCAGTGCCTTATGGAGTTAATGATTAAATGATTATTTATTAAATATTGCAGAAATATGAACCTTGTAAAACAATCATTTATCATCGAATATCCCAAGCGATACAAGCTATTCAATAAACTCCACGCTTTAATAATGATCCAACAATTAAATTTTAAAAGATTAAATGCTTTAAGCGACCACAAAATTTAAATGCTGACCAGCTACCACTTTCATATAGCCAACTTGTAAATAAACATTTAAGTGCATTTAGCTATAGAAAAATACCACAAAAAGACATCAAAATGATTTTTCAATTTTTTGCTAAGCCTTTCAAATTTTTTTAATTTTTATACATTTATATATATATATTAATATTTTTTTAAGCTAAAAATCAAAATAGAATAAAATTAAAATCCTAAATAGAAATAAAATCTAATCTAAAGACTAACAAAAATAAAAAAGGAACTTTTTTATCTTTTATGATTTTTTTATTTTTTATTTGATTTTTTTTGTATTTATTTATTCTACAATAAAATAAAACTAAACTAAAAGCTAACCTGAATGAAATCAAAATAAAGACTAACACCTAATCTATAAAAAATGAAAATCGAATTTTTATTTAAATTATTATTTTTTTTTTAAACAAAAAGAAAATAAAATTTTAGTCTAAACCAAAAATCAAAACTAAACGAGAAAAAAAAAACCTAAAGATTAAAACTTTTTTATGCTTTTGGATATTTTTATATTTTTTTTATATTTTTTAAATGTTATTTGAAAAGTTAAAATTAAACTAAACTAATCCTAAAACTAAAGAAATGAAAAGAGAAATCAAAATAAAGCTAACAGCTAATGGTAAAAATGAAAATCGAAATTTTTTTTAAGTTTATTTTTTTTATTTGAAACATACTTTATATAAACAAAATCTAACTCTAATCTATATATGAAATAGAACTAATCTATATCTCTACGCATATATGAAATAGAACTAATCTATATCTCTACGCATATATGAAACAGAACTAATCTATATCTCTACGCATATTACATTTACGGCATACAAAAAAAAAATTGAAATCGAAATTTTGTTTATTGTTGCAAGGCCTGGAAAGTGCAACAGTAGACGCCGGAAGACGCAGGGGTGGAAGATTCACGCAGGTTATGAAGCTCGAGCAGGGAACCGCAATAATGGCAGCGTTTTGAGTTTTGTTTGCTGCGTAAACACAAGAAGCAACCCACATTTGTCTTGTTGTTTGCAGGTTTTGGATAAAGTTTGACGACAGCGAGGGGAAATTCAATGCAGAAAGCCACGTTTTTTTTTTTTTTGTTGGCTTGCAAGTTTAAGAGAAGAAGGATGTGTGAGGATGCAGGTTGGAAAGAAGACACAGGCAGAGAATTGAGCTTGCAGGTGAGGGTTTCAGAAATGCCGCAAAAGGGAGTCGAAGAAGATGAGTAGCTAGCGTGGGAACAGGGAGCGGTTTTCTGCGTTGAAGAAGAGACTAAATCGAAGATGAGATGGAGCTTAAATCGCATAGGAAAGGAAAAACATAGGCAAATCAATGGAGGAATGCTGCAGATTTTGGTGCTGCTAGCAGAATGTTGGAGCAGAGGACGCAAGGCAAGGCCGCAGCCTCCTAAAAAAATTTCAAAATTTCTCTGCAAAATAAAAATAAACCCCGAGCAGCAGAACAATTTTGATAAACCATCAAATTCCCTCAGAAAACTAGAAAATCCGTTGAAGATTATCCCTACTGGAAACCCTAAAAAAACTTTTAAAATCTATACTTGCAACCTGCAATGGCAAAAACAAAAAACCCAGAAGTAAAATGTGCCAAAAACAAAACTGAAAACCCTAAAACCAGCTAAAAAATTTACAATATTTACAGATTTTCGACTCTTAAGCAACCAGATTTCTCAATAATCCACAGTAATATTTTCAGAATTTAAATTTAATATGAGATATTTCAGAAAACCCTTCATGCATTCATAAAAAATTTCAAATGATAAGCCCGGGATTAAAAACTGGCTAGACTCTTTCAAAAAACGCAATCTAGGAGTTGGCTGGTTCAGCCGAGAACTTCCTCTAACGCCCGGTAAACTCAAAACTAAGATTTCCTGCACAACTTAAAATCAACCATTAACATAGAGGGAGAAAACAATGGTGAAATCCAAATCAAATGGAGATACCTGCCATTATTTTTCAGAATCTAAACTATCATTCAAACCCCAGAGATCAGACAAGATACCTGTGCCTAGACGGCGGAAGACGCAGGGGTGGAAGATTCACGCAGGTTATGAAGCTTGAGCAGGGAACCGCAATAATGGCAGCGTTTTGAGTTTTGTTTGCTGTGTAAACACAAGAAGCAACCCATGTTTGTCTTGCTATTTGCAGGTTTTGGAAAAAGTTTGACGGCGGCAAGGGGAAATTCAATGCAGAAAGCCACGTTTTTTTTTTTTGGCTTGCAAGTTTAAGAGAAGAAGGATGTGTGAGGATGCAGGTTGGAAAGAAGACGCAGGCAAAGAATTGAGCTTGCAGGTGAGGGTTTCAAAAATGCCACAGAAGAGAGTCGAAGAAGATGAGTAGCCAGCGTGGGAGCAGGGAGCGGTTTTCTGTGCTGAAGAAGAGACTAAATCGAAGATGAGATGGAGCTGAAATTGCATAGGAAAGGAAAAACGCAGGCAAATCGATGGAGGAATGCTGCAGTTTTTGGTGCTGCTGGCAGAATGTTGGAGCAGAGGACGCAAGGCAAGGCCGCAGCCTCCTAAAAAAATTTCAAAATTTCTCTGCAAAATAAAAATAAACCCCGAGCAGCAAAACAATTTTGATAAACCATCAAATTCCCTCAGAAAACTAGAAAATCCGCTGAAGATTATCCCTGCTGGAAACCCTGAAAAACTTTTAAAATCTATACCTGCAACCTGCAATGGCAAAAATAGAAAACCCAGAAGTAAAATGTGCCAAAAACAAAACTGAAAACCCTAAAACCAGCTAAAAAATTTACAATATTTACAGATTTTCGACTCTTAAGCAGCCAGATTTCTCAATAATCCACAGTAATATTTTCAGAATTTAAATTTAATATGAGATATTTCAGAAAACCCTTCATGCATTCATAAAAAATTTCAAATGATAATCCCGGGATTAAAAACAGGCGAGGCTCTTTCAAAAAACGTAATCCGAGAGTTGGCTAGTTCAGCCGAGAACTTCCCCTAACGCTCGGTAAACTCAAAACTAAGATTTCCTGCATAGGCTTAAAATCAACCGTTAACATAGAGAGAGAAAACAATAGTGAAATCAAAATCAAATGGAGATACCTGCCATTATATTTCAAAATCTAAACTATCAATCAAACCCCAAAAATCAGACAAGATACCTGTGCCTAAATCAATCTTCATCAAGCTATAATCAATGGCTGAAAATAAAATTATGCAGAAAATTAAATCATCTTACAGCACTTCCAGAAGAGTAACAACAACAAGATTTTTAACCCCAAAGTCTTTCTTTATTGCACAAAAAATGACTACAGGAGAGCTTTCTTTAGCACCAGACTCTAAGATCAAATCTGATCTTAAATGACCTCTAACACGCTATCTAAAGGAAAATTTCCCAACGGCTAGTTCGAGTGATCCATGTCAAACTAATCTCGACCGTCGATGAGGAGCAAAATCTCTTTTAATCTCATCCGTCGAATTTTTAAATGCATTTTAATATATTAAAAAATTGAAATTATACATTTATTTACTCAAAAATTTGTCTTATTATTATTTTATTATTTTATTTTATTTTTTTTAATTTTATTATTTTATTATTATTTTTACCTATTTCTTAATTTTTATTTTTGGATCCTCGAACTTAGCCTTTGGAAAAATCACCTAGGACCTAGGACTTATGAGGGGATTAAATCATTTTCTAACCCTCAAGACACTTTACATCATGACTTTTACAATTTTACATCTCAAGGGGGAAAACCCATTTAACATAGACCACCCAGTTCTGCGACCAAATATAATCTAGCAGATCAACACACTAGGATTCCTCTAAGATTCTAATGACAAAATTCATTTCGGCTCTGGGGTTAGGCTAAAGGAAAACTTTGCCGATCATGGATCGGTGAGACAAAAAACCTTCCGGAACGTAGGTAATCACTAGAAAATTAGGTCCACCTAGGCAATTTACATACATAACTCAGATCTGCTAAGATTATTTACAATTTACACATGCACACTGGGTTTACAAAACAATATGATCGGGCTAATGATGACAGGCACGGACACGTCGCTCAAGCGCTCTCCCTTTTGCGAAAAAAGGGGGTGTACTACTATGGGTAGTTGACACGTAGTGGTCAATACAGCTAAGAAAACACTTTGCTTTAGCAATAAGTTGACCTCTTTGTCAACTAGCATTTTCAGCTGTAAGCAATTGTTTCCATATGCAACAGTGCAATGCTACATGTAACTATGAAGCAAATCATCAAGCTCAAACATAAACAATAAGATTGATCGTAAAGAGATGATTCTCATCTCACATAGTTATCCTTCATATTATTAGGCAGTGTCTCAAGAATAGACTTGGCTTGTCCAAAGAAGTAATTATTGAACTAATTGCAACTTTACATGCATTCATGGTAAAGGAGGAATTTAGGAAATGACTATGAAAAAAATTCTTCATTGTGATTGACTGCTCAGAAAAGCAAAATTGTTCTATCATAAAAGATTGCCCATAAATGTGATCCAAGAACCTATGTATGTTGCAAAATAACTGGGGGAATTTCTTGCATTCAATATTGACTTTAACTTATCATGAATCAGCAGAAATATGCCTTAAAAAAAAAGGAAAGGTAACCTGAAGTTGGAAAAACAGTGTAGAAATGGAAATAATTGCCCTATTTCAAAGTATGAAACAAAATTATATTGCCAGCAAAATTTAGATTCAACGAGAAACTGAGGCTTTTAAGAAACAAGAACAAAAAGTTGTAACTTGATGGTGGTGGAAATACCTGGAAAGTGTCGAGGAAGAGTGGTGTGGAGAACTGCAGAAACCATTGACTGATACCTAGAAGGAAGATTTGTGTCGTAACCCTTTATTTCTTCATTTCTTAAATATGACTGCAAGGTATCCTTTAACATAGCCAGGCATTTCTCCTGCAAATATTTTGCCATATGCAACTCTTCCAGAGATTTAGATATAGATTCTTCGACCCAATTATCAATTAGCTGCATCAGCTAAGATGTCCATGGTTTAGTGTACACTTAAGAAAAACAAAATCTGAACAACTAAAAGCAAACATAGATGAGAACAAATATTAGGCAACACATGACTGTACCTTTCTATCTTCAAAGCTATCCAGTGAGACATCAAACTTCAGATACCCATCAAAATGCCTCCAAAAGGTGGACACATGTATTTGCTTACACCTTTCCTGTCATACGTAAAAGAGAAGATTGTGTACATCAAACTGAGTGTTTCAATAATATCTTAACATGAAGTCTGTAAGTAACTTTGATTGGAAGCCTCCCTCCTAATGGGTTTGAAATTGAGTTAATTGCTATTTCTTTTCACATTTCTCTCTTTTTACTTGAATTCAACTTTGTTGCTCCCACTCTTTCCATTCCTGAACTCCCTAGATTGAGAATAGTTGACTCCCACAAAGGAAGAAATAGAAACACCCAAAAAGCAAATAGTCAATACTCACATTAATACACAGCATGTAGGTGTCCAATAGTGTAATATCCCTTAGGGTTGGAAGCAGCATATGACAAACAACTGTATTCTAATTTCTAACTAGTATCACAGTAATCTCTCAATTTTTGCAAACAGAGATAATATTGAATGCAATAAACAGCGTAACCAGTATTAATTCCACCAACAACTCATACACATGTAGCCAATCCAACAGTACATAATGGGTGGTAAACCCACAGTCCTTTCAATAGCATACTATAGTTTTAGATTCACAACAATTGCTCGCAAAGCTTACTGTCCTAATAATATTGGTCTGACCTTGCAATCAGCCAGACTTCCTGCCTCTTTACTGCCACAGTCAACTCAGCAGAACTTTGTTTTGCCACAGAGATGTTTGAGCCTGCAAACAAAACCCAGGGGCATCCCTCTGTCACAGACCCGCCTTAGGAATGCTTTTGCTGTCACAGAGATGATCAGCTGCCAAAGAATTGCTCATGTAGGGCTCACGGTTCATCAACAGGGCCTCAGGGGTATTCCAGCACCACAGATTTGACCTTAATAGAGTGCGCTGCCAAAAGGAAACCTCCAGGAGTATCCCGCAGCCACAGTAAATCCTCACTGTCACAGTGGTTACCTTCAAGGGTGATCAACTGTCATAATTGAACCCTACAGCCACAGTAAACCCTCATTGTCACAGTCGGTACCGTTACCACTCAAAGCAGCAGGGGACCTAAAGGGGTTCCTAAGAGGGAAACTTCTAGGTTAAGGGAAACGGTGGAGGCCTAGCCCACTGTCACCACAACTAAGTTTCCCTACTCTTTACGGAATTTCACCGATGGGAGGAGTCCTGGTAGTGTATGGATCACTTGTAAAATATATGTCAATGGATAGGTGAGAAGTGACCCTGAAAACCCTTTCCCAAGAAGGGAGTGAAGAATGGAACTTGATTGCTCTTTAAGCGAGGGACTTGGTCCACCAGGGGTAAGGGGTGAGGATTGGAGTGTTGAGGGAGAAAGGATAGGCTTATAAACAAGGTTCTCAATCCCTATAATCCTTGGGAAACTTGGATTCCCAAATGGTCCTTGACAAATAATCTTTATTGAGAAGTGGTACCACACGGGGACAAGTGGACCCAACCCAGGTTTGGGGATGCAGCAACCAATGATGTTCCTATCCTGGACAAGGTGAGGGGAAAGGACTAGACAAGAGTATTTACTCCAAAAGGTTGAATTGATCCTATTGAAGTCTAGCCTTGGGGATGCCTAGGAAAAGTTTGATCCTAGAGCTAGGGCTTGGGATTCCTGGAGATTCCACCGTTACAATTGCCTCAAATTTGAAGGAGAGGGAGGGGACCCACCAGCGCAGTAGCCTATAGGAGATTGAAGTTTTTCCTTGGGTCAATTCCCGGGAAATTGATTCCCTAGGTGACCTAATGTGGCTAGACTTCAAGATAAAGCGGGAAATGGTAAAAAGAGCATTGAAATGATCATCCTTTAAGGGACTAGTGCCTAATTCACTTGGGGATATGGAGTCAAGGATGTTGATGAGTAAGAACTCGGTTTCTTGATCAAGGAGGCCTAGAAAGTCAACTTCATCCGACGTTGAGAGAAATAAAAGGAAAGTGACCTTCAAGCATTTACACTTCAAAGCAAATGATGCAAGCTTATCGAGACAAATAATCTCTAGGACATTTCATTCATATAACATTGGCCCATACATTAAATTAGCTAAAACATGCTCAATTCCACATTTCGATTATGCAGCAACTAACCCTAATTTTAGCAGTATGCAACAATAAGAATAATAACATCAAAATTCATTTACAATGTTATAGAGTATATCCAACCAGCATTTCTTACACAAGACGAAGCTCCAAGACAAGAAAATAGCCCAAATCCATACGTCAAAATTCATCCATGTCCAAAAAATATTCTCCAAGGAAAAAATGTGAAGTTCTCTATGATTAGACAGATCCCAAACCAAGTGATGATCCAAATGAATGTATCTCACATCAATATATAGCCTCCTAAGGAGTTTGAATTAGCCTATGGGCTTACATTAGCCCCTAATGATAAAATAATGTGCAAATAAAACCCCTATTGGTGACAAGCCCACCAAACTAGCTCATAAGTATAAAAATAAGCCTGACAAGGGGCCAAATAACAATATGTACATGTCATAGGTGTAATCAATGTTGCACGAAGCGGGAGCGAAGCGGAAGCATTTTTTGGAAGCGGGGATGCCGAAGCGTCATTTTCCAAAAATCTAGGAAGCGAAGCGTCCGCGGAAGTGTCTGCTATATATATATATATAGATATATATATATATATATTTATATTTTTTTGCATTTATACTCAAAACAAACATCCCAAATACCAAATTAATTGTAGAAGACATGAAAACATGCATATTTTTGCATAAATCAAGATAGATATGGCATCCATGATTCCATTGTAGTTACTAGTATGTACAACAATCATCTATATTCTAGCTATTACAAACATACATCAAATTTTTAAGCATATTATAAAACATAAAACATTTAAGCATATTATAAAACATAAAACATAGAGCATATTATGATTTATCTAGCAAGTGAGCAACTGTCAACATTTGTCATCTCCAAAATTCAAATAATAATGTTTACAAAATATGTCACTTGGTCACCGCCAAGCCAAAAAGGTTCAAAATTCAAATTCACAAGTCTACAAGTCTAATGAGTAATCTATGACAAAAAGTAGTAGATTGTGAATATATCTACTAATCTCTCCTCCTTCCACCACGAATAGAACGTGGTGGCGGGCCTCCACGTGGTGGCAATGAAGAAGATGGTGCCTGTGGAAGTCGTGGCACTAAAACTGATGAAGAAGAACCCCCTGCTGTTGGTGTTGAACCATGGAACCTAGGAACCAAGGGACCAGATGGGGGTGGGGGTGGCATATCAACACGGTCATCATCATCCTAGAATCGCTCAAAAAATTCATGCAAAAATAAAAACACTAGTTAACAAAAAAATTAAAAACATGAATTAGAGAAATGCTTTATAAGGGAAAATTGGAAAATTCATACCACAATGGACATACCTGGATAAGAGCATCCTCTAATTGCTCTAATCGCAACACTCCATCCTCCAAATTGGGCTCCTCTGGATTCTTGTCCCAAATCAACAAGTCTTTATTAGACTTTGCATCTTCACAGTAATGGGACAGCAATCGCAAGTTGTAATGAACATAAACCAAGCTCTCTGTCCAGTCTAAATTCAACCTGTTCCTTTTAACACTGTGGATGAAAGAATAAGAGCTCCAACACCTCTCTGCAGAAGAAGTGTTTACCACCTATGATAGCACCCGCAATGCCAAACTCTGTAGAAGTAGAGTACCCCCTCCATGCATGTTCCACCACTCAAGAGCAGAAAAAGTCTCTCGATCTTTAATTGCATGCATGCTCCCAAATGGATTAGTGTTGAGTGTATAGTTGCTCACCTGTCTCCGTACCAATGCAGCCTCCTCATCAGGGATTAATTTACTCAATGCAACCATATATTTTTTGTGAACCTCTTGATCTTGGTGTGGTTTTCTCCTGCTTCCCCCCCCAGGTGCTGGTGTTGAAATCCATGATGGATGATAGTATTTAGGTGTCAAAACATATGCTAATGCACGCAATGGAACATTTAGCATTTCCCATCGGTTTTCCACCTCTACACGAATATAATTGTACAAGGTGGTATCTCTAGGCTCAACAATGTCTTTAATCTGCCCCAACATGCTATCCATTTGCTCATACACCTCCCCAATTACTGGTTGATCTGAATCTGCAAACTTGATCATGTAATAAATTGGTTCGGTGAATTGCAAAACATATTTAACCTGTCCCCAAAAGTAACTGTCAAGAACAGTGTCCTTGACTGCATTAGCACCATCTATGTCAGTTTTAATTTCATCCCATGTTTCAGCACACACCAGATTAGTTAAAGCTTGTCTCACCTTCACTAGCCGCCTAAAGGTGAGGTAATAACTAGCAAATCTTGTCTTTGCAATTTTAAGCAACTGCAACTTGGAGTAAGTGCCATAGAAGTAGTTTACCCTTGTATGCCCTGTGATGAATTTAATGCGTTGCTTCCCTCTCCTGTAAACCTCAGCAATCCACCCACATTCTTTGTGTTTCACAATATCATGCATCAAAAGGTTCAATGTGTGAACCAGGCACCCAGACCAAAAGATGTGTGGATGAGTACGCTCAATAATTTTTCCTGTTGCCTTACAATTTGCTGCATTATCTGTGATCACTTGAACCACATTATTCGGACCAACATCTTTGATTGATTTCAATAGGAGATCTGCAATGTTTTGTGCAGATGCAGTGATGGAGGAGGAGTCATGACATGCAATAAATACTGCACCACTAGAAGAAACACCAAGAACATTTATCAAATGTTGGTTTCTAATATTTGTCCACCCATCTGATACAATGGATACCCCAGAATCTACCCACTCATTTGTAAAACGTGTCAAAGCTCTTTGAACCTTAGCTTTTTCTCTTTCTAATAACACTGTTCTAGCTTTCTCATAGTTGGGGGCCTTGTATCCTTTTGGGGCTTCATTGATGGCCTTTACCATTTCATGCGAATAGGGAGAGCGAAGCACATTGAATGGTACACCGCAAGCGCAAAGAAAACAGACTATCTTTCCATCCACATCATCCCTCCCAGCAACATTAAGGAAATCCCCTATTGTTCTTCTACCTCCAGAGCTTGCAAAAGTACCATGAGGAGATGAGCAACTACCAAATTTAGAGGTTGCACTTGATTCAGAATGAGTTTTTTGTTTCTTGTTTTTTTGTTGTGCAGCCATCTCTATTTGGATGTATTTTCTTCTTTCTTCAGTTGAAATGTTTGGGTAAATTTGTACCCCCACAGGACCCTTTTTTCATCACTGTCCAACACCCCACAAAGATGCCTCCTCAGACGGGTATATGAACCACAATATGGTTTTCCTCCATGACAACCATGAGGGCACACAAATTTGTAAGATCCACCACCCTTTCCCCCATCAAGTTTGGTCACATAGTTCCACAAGGGTGTTGATGTAGCTTCCCATCTTGTGTTTCAGTGTCCCCTTCAGGTTCATCCCCTTCCTCCTCATCATACATTGGGTCACTCATATTGGGACCATCACCACTTTCCTCTTATGTTTCTTCCCTTCTATTCATATTCACCTTTGCCATCATTAAAACCAAGAGTGGAATGATACATAGAAGCCAAAAGAACACCATCTTGGAATATGGATATAGGTGGTGGACAACCTGTAAATAAAAGAGCAAGTAGAAACAATGGGAAAGAGTAGGAGAGGGAGGAGAAAAATACAAAAAAATTGTTAAAAAAATAAGGCAGTTTGGGGTTTGAACTTACCTCTTTAGCTCTTGTAGATGAAGTCCTCCAAGCTCTTGCTCCAAGCTCCTCCTCCTTCTCTTAGCTCCTCCTTCTTCACTCCTCCAAGCTCTCCTCTCTTCTCTTCTCCTCTCCTCTCTTCTCTTCTCCAACTCTCATAAACTCAAAGTGAGAAAATGAGGAATGAATGGGGGCTTTATTCTTTTCATTCCTCACCTTAACCTCGCTCTAACCTCACCCTAACCCACCACCTTAATGCTAAGTTAACATAACTTTAAAAAAATTAAAAAAAAAGTGTCTTTTTCCCTTGTGCACGGCCTGCTTGCCCGAAGCGTACGGAAGCGTGCGCTTCCTCCTCCGAAGCGCCGCGCTTCTGAGGCCCGAAGCGCCGTACGAAGCGCGCTTCGGAGGCATGGAAGCGGCGCTTCCGTCCAGCGCTTCGGAAATTCCAGGAAGCGGCTAAAAAAGCCGAAGCGGCGCTTCCGAATTCGGAAGCGCCGCTTCCGACGAAGCTTCCTAGGCGCTTCCGTACGGGACGCGCTTCGGGGCTTGGAACTGGGGGGGGGGACGCTTCGTGCAACACTGGTTGTAATAACCTTAAATTCAAAAATCAGAATATGTAATCTAACACAGAATTTAAATAATTTAACTAATGAAAACCAACCTGTCTGCTCTGCTGTGAAGCTCTACTGTAATTGTTCTACTGTAATTTTGTGCTCGCTGCAATTTTTGTTACAGTTGCGTTACCAAAACGGCCAAAACCACCCTACGGCGCTGGGTACAACCTGGGTACACAGTCTCAGAATGCTTTCCAATCAAAGCAATCTGATCCCCCGTGCCCAAAAACTACAGTACAATCAAAACTCAAGAGTGTTTGTATCTCTGTGTTAAAATTGATCTCTGTTTTTTTTTTCTCCCCCCCTCTCAAGATTTCCTTCATCCTTTTAATTCCCCGTCCACCGCCTTCCTCTCATTTCCGTGTAATTTTATAAAACCAAATCTTATTTAATTTTGTTGATTTTATTCGGATATGGAGATTTGATTTGATAAAGTTTTTTTTTTTTTTAATGAATTAATTTGATTTATTTAATTTATAATTTTAATTAATTTATATTATCATTTATTAATTTTAAATTTTAATTTGTAAATTAAAATTAACATTTTCTATTAGTTTAAAGATTTATCATATATATATGATATTCTGGTGAGGTATTAATTCATTACCTTAATGTATATCTCCTCCTGCAGTAACTAGCTTATATATAGTGCGATACATGTGGGTGGGTCCATACATACGTAGCTATCGTATGGAGGTCTTGTATGTATGCTAATACTCGTATTTTATTTATAGTTATAGGTGGGTCAATACATACATCCCTTCTTCCAAAAACTTCGTCCTGAAGTTAGGGTTTCTAAAATATATTAGTGATTAATGTGAGTATAAAAGCCTTTATATTTCAAGATTGAATTCGTTTTATATGGGTACTTAAAATTTGTTTTCTTCAATATTTTAAGATTTTACAACTATAATATTCACGCTCTGCCCCAGTAGGTTCCCTAGCTACTCTAGAATCATCCTATCCTTCCTAATCTCCTCCACTTCCATCCTATCCGTCCTCTACTAGAGTGTGCCATGGTATCAACTATACTGATTAACCATTCATCGGCTCTCAAGGGTATCAGCGTCGATTGTATCAACCTGATTGCCCAATAGGCATCTGGCAGTCATCATCACACGTCTAGGGGAGCGTGATTCGCACAATCCTCCCATGACTCCAGGTTTTAGAGGATAAACTGTGGACAATACCTCCACCCCTCCTAGTGGGACCTGAGTCAATGCTCTTTCATAAAACCTCATTGAGCTTTAATTGTATTGAAGTTTTTGTCATCACGTGGCCATTTTGGTAACTTGCAATGTAAACACTTGTCCATATATTATAACATATGTATCAATATTTATAAAATAAATAGTTTATGTATAGCTCATATATGTTGTTATCTACAGTATAACATACTTGCTCATCTTTTGCTCATGTTATTGGCTTTCATATTGAATTGTAATCATTCTTTTATTTCTATCTCATTAATCATATCGATATGCAAGGTTAATCAAATATTGAACTTCATCTTGGTATCCAAATACCAGTAGAATTAAGGAGATAGCATATATCATATTTCAGTAACATAAAAATTCACTTTTATATGTGATCCTTCCAAAATGGTTTTGAGTATCTGATAAAGTAGCTATATACAAAATATGGTTTAAAGTTCTTTAAAATTGACGCAAGTTGGGGTATTTTTGACATATGATTTTTGTATCTTCCCAAGTCGCCAATCCAGCGCTATACTTATCTCGCTGGACCTTAACTTGGTCTATTAGATGATTCCTGAGCCGTCGAACCCTACGTTCCAGTATATGTAATGATTCAACCGAAATGATTCCCTCATCTGATACCTGCAGTTCCTTCCATTGAAGGTTATGAGATTTGTCAGCGATGTAATGCCTTAATACAGATACATGAATTACATTATGAATTTTATGCAAGTGAGGTGGCAGTGCAAGACGATAGGCGACAGGTCCAACTCTTTCCATGATTTTAAATGGTCCAATAAATCGGGGTGACAACTATCCATTTTCCGAATCGGATAGTGCTTTTATTTGGTTTGATGCGAACGAAAACTTGATCCCCTACTTCATACTTACTGTTAGTTCTGTGGGCATCAGCATAACTCTTTTGTCTATCATTCGCTTATTTTAACCGTTGTCTAATTTGTTTTACCTGTTCCTCTATCTCTTGGATTAATTCTGGCCCTACTATTACTCGATCTTGTTCTATGAATGTCACATTGGAGGCTTACAGAGAGCATGGTTGGCTTAGAATCTTGTTTGATGGGAGTGATAGTTGATTGGTGGCTTGAATTCTATTATTATGCATAGTGGGTTTCAACGTTGCTTTGGTGAGATATATAGTTTGGCTCAACTGGAAACATGTACGAGTAGGGAGTATGGATGAAGGAGGAGGATGAGATTAAGGGGGGCTAGGATGTGAAGGGGCTTAGAGGGGTCACATGTAACATTGCAAAGACTCAATGCAACTTATTGTGGGGTTATCTCAAGCTAAGTAGAAGGAGCCCGCAACCAAGCCTCTTGCAAAAACCTATCATACCAACTTTTTTGAGAAGGTCAAGTAGGAGGTGGATGACATAGAAAAAAGTATGAGGTTAAAAATAGGTTTTATCTCTAATGATAAAATGATGAAGAAATCACTCGTTGGCTCCCTGACATTGGATTTTTGTTAGTATGAAATTTCTTGGAAGGTGTACCAAAAACACTTTACTTAAGTCACTGGTGACAAGTAATCGTAACAACAATTTGTGGTTTCTTATGCTTTAGACCTGTAATAGTAAAACGAGAAAAACTTGTAGTAAAAAGATATATGTGATCCAAAACAGCAAACAACAATAGATATCCAATGTAATAACCCAATTATGGAAAGACCTTTAAATGAATAATAATCTTTGTTGATAACTCTTGGTGAAGGATATCTACAAAAAGGGTTTGTAGATCACCCTCCATGGGACGGGTTCTTTGATGTCCTTAATGCTTCAGTGATCGTTTCTCTCTCTCAATATGTGAAAAGCCCAAAACAGTATGTAGAACTCTAGTGAAAGCTCAAATGCAAGAAGACAATAGTGATGACAATGATAATGATCATGGTGAAGAATGAATGGAAAACCATCCTATTTATAACAAAGTATTGGGTTGATCTAGAAAATGGAGAATAATAAAATAATATTGACCAAATCAAGCTTTATCTGTTATGAATACTTTATTATATTTTTTGGAGAGAAAATATATTCAAAATGACCAAATATTTTTATTTATAAATAATTAACAAATAAAATAATTTATTAATTATTTCGCGAGGACTAAAAATGGTGTGAAATCGAAATAATTGTTAAATAGTGATTTAACAATTATTCCAATAATAGAATTAAGGAATAATAAATAAATAGTGATTTATTTAATTATTCCTAGGTGATTTAGTCAACTGTGACAAGGAATAATCATCAAATAATGATTTATTGAATTATTCTCATGGTTTTTTTTTTAATTTTAATAAGAAATAATTTAATAAAAATGGTTTACTAAATTATTTCCCATGGTGAAAGTAATTTTGCTATGGTAAAATTAATCCTACATGGTGTATTTCAATCCACCTAGTTAGAAATGACTAGGTGATCATTTTTTGGTGATAAGAATTTTGGAGGAGAAAGGAAACAAAAAATTCCAAGATAGTGAGCTTGCATTTGCATAGCAAAGAGTTTGTGACTTGAGCTATGGAGTATAAAGGCAATCAGAACAATGAACTTCTCATTAAAATGGATGAACTAGATAGTAAATATGAAAGTATTATCAATGTCATTCAAGGTTACGAATTTTGTGGAGATGTAGAAGGATATGAAGAAAAATGGTAAACAAAAGGGGCAGTGAAGAAGAGAAAAGAAGTTGATGTTTTAGTAATAGCTTCAAAGGATTCAACTTGAGCCCATGGGCAAGAAACTACTCCCTCCAACCTTGATGTGGATTTTGATTTCCAAGAATGACCACTAGGTCTCACTGGTCATTTTTTTCAAAATTTATGTTATATTTATGTTTTGTGCCCTTATGATCTTTGCTTTTAAATCTTGGAGTTTTTCTTAGCGTTGGGTTTGAAACCCATAGAGATGTTATTAGGGTATCTATTTTGTTTTTGAGTTACAAGTTCTCAAACAAGTCCCCATAGAGGAAAGACATTGCTCAAGAAAGGCTATAATATTTTTTACAATTGTTTGTTTGTCTCGCCTCAGTATTGGGCACAATCTGTGGTGTTTGTAAACATTCTTGTATATTATTAATGTAGAATCTTAGCTAAGTTATCACACATGCACGTGCACACAAGTATGTACTACATCATTTTTACATTAGTAATATTTTTTATTTTTTTATTTTATGTTGATGATGATCATTCCCATCCATTGAGACCAACATTGATTTATCATATATTTAAGAAAATGATAAGGAATTAATTGGTTTGCTTTACCCCTTTATTTTTATGATTGAATAAATTGCAATGAAGGTGGGAAGGAGGTCACCTTCACCATCATTATCTTCTCTTTATTTCGCTTTATAATTAATAAGGATTTACCACAACATGTTAGGAAAAAGGGTTTTCGTATAATCCATAACAACTCATTCAAAAGAGAATGTGGGTTGAGATAGCCTTTTTCACTCCAAAAGAACAATACAAGAGTTTAATAACCCAATATGGCTATAAAACTAGCTTTTAGACACGGAGTAGCAAAATCCTAGGTAAAAATAGTTCACACATGAGAAATGTGTGATGCCTTATGTGAATTTGCGCAATGAGTCAAGGATGTGGATAAGAAAAACTTGTGTAGACAAGGAAACTTCAAGGAAAGATAATCGCTTTGTTGAATAAACATGTGGTCATTAGCAAGGTGTAACTACCCATTTTGAACCTCAAGATTATTATAACTAATTGTCATTATCACTCATGGTGACGTTTAAGAGTGGATAAAAATTAAAAGTTTTTTGTTTTCTCTCCCTAAACATTCACAATATACAATTTGAATTTGAGTTGTTGAAACTCCTGGCTTTTTAAGAAACACCCATGTTCTCTCCATGGCTTGGAAGGTCCTAACAAACAGCGTATGATTTTTTTGTATCATAAAGGTTCACTCATGCACAATTTTGTTCAATGTGATCTCAGTGACCTAAGACACTCCATCACCACCCCGTAAGAGTGGATGAAAAGTAAAATCCTATGCTTTAATTATGAGATTCTAGAAGTAAAAGAAACTCATGCCTGTAAAGGACCAACACATTTCCATAGGGCCATTGTTCTCCTCATAAACCTTTCAAAAATTCCTTGAAACCGATAAAAAACAATGCAATTTTACATGAACTAAAGAAATGACTAATCAAATTTACCTTAAGTGTAACACCCTCATCCCACACCTACCCAAGTAACTAGCCAACCGGGGTAAATATGCGACGACAGGCCACTATAATTGGATTCAACCTCCTAAGTCACCTTAAGGAAGTGGAATCGACGGAAACACACCACATACACCTTCCACATCAACAACAAAACTCTCAGGAGCCATCCCAACCACTCAGGTAACCATCCCCTGAGACTAACTGAAGTTTTAGTGCATCAAACCCCTGGACGCTCCCTTGATATGGACAAGGGTGCATCTGGGAAGCTCCATAAGTTCCCACAACAAGGGCAAGGGATATTTTGGGGTCTTTTTTCCCCAGTGTTGTGCCCGCGACTCCAGGATTTGTGCCACATTTCCATGCCCAAAGCCCAGGTCACTGCCCAGAACTCAGTGACACCTTTAGAAATGAATTTACACAACATAATAATCATACATTTGTGAAAACATTAATAGGGACTAGACTAGACCCCTACTAGCCATGATAGGTGTTTCGTCAAACATATCACAAATATGAAATCTACAGGTCTTAATAGCAGAGTCGAGCATAGGGGTCTCATGCTTATTTGAGATTCTCTATGAGGCATTGTTTCTTTATCACGTTAGCTGCATTATCATCTATTAGGCCATAGATACATTGTTCATTCATTTACGAGTAAAAACATGATGGGAGCCATACATCACCACTGTCATAATACATATTCATAAATAGAATAGTAACAATAGAAATACCAAGGAAACAATAGCCATATAATCCACATATGAACTAGTATAATACTCATGAATTAACAAGGAGAAATAACCTCATATTAATGATGCAAAGGCCAACCAGGTTTGGGACTTCCACAAACCACCCGACCATAGAATGGCTAAACCAAATATTTATTTCAGCCAATCACCCCTGTGCCATATTCCAAGCATGAATGTGGGACTTAAAACCAAACTCAACCAGGGCTTCTCGAGGTTACACCACGTCACCCTCATCAATAGAACCAGAATTTATCACAATTTCTCCTGGATCACTAGGCCATAAAACAAGCATGGATGCCACTAGATTTCTCCACCTACACCGTGAGGAATCTCCCTGTCTCCTAGTCTATAGGCTTTATCGCAATCCACGCTGAATCACTAGGCCCTAACCGAGACTCTACCCTCTAGGCTTTACCGTATATCCCGTCATTCACCAACAATGATTCCTAGGCCTAATCAAGGGAAACCACCTCTAGGCTTTACCATATATCCCGTCATTAACCAGTCGAGGATTCCTAGGCCCACCGAGGCACACAATAGCTCGCTTTACTGCAAGCTACAGTCCAGTTTAGGGGTCACTAGGCCAGTGGATTTACCACAATCCATGGTCTGGTTTAGGGATCACGAGGCATGTGTTCTTTCTTTCGAAGATCCACCTCACTCAGCTTCGAATCCATCCGACAATCCAGCTCAACCAAAACATGAGAACCCCATCACACCATGGTGATCCGAAAATGACAAAGCTAAGCTGAAAACATTGTCACAGCTGGAAAACCCATGCCATGGCAGCAAAAAACCACATGCAATACCATGCATGCCAAATCTAGCAAGGAAATCACACATGCAAATCGATACCTGCAAAGAATCATGTTGTAGCTGCCTAATCCTGCTCTCCCTTGTGGGCTTCTTCCTTCCTCTTGCCTTCTTTAGCTTTCTTGATCCAATGCCAAAGTGCTCCAAGAAAACTCTAAGTTTCCAAGAGAGAGAGAGAGAGAGAGAGCTCCAAAACTAAACTGACAAAAGGTTACACTGGCCAAGCATGAGCAAAAGCTTGCCAACTGATCCTCATAAACCTTTTTATCAATGAGGCCTAAATTTTCTTCATTTTCCATTATTTTCCTTCATTTTCCTCCTCACATGCAACCTGTGACTTTTCACCATCCTTTTTTCCTAATTTCCATTATTTTCATAAATAAATGTGCCAAAAATGTCATTTTGCCTTTCCACATCCTTTGTCATTGCCTTTGCCAAATTCCTTTAGCCATAATAACCGAAATGAACACCCACTAGGATGTTTTTCCCAACATTCAGCTTGGAATAAGTGTCCCATCAGCCATGGTTATTATTTTTCCTTTATTAACTTTTATTACATGGAATTTTCACGAGGGTTGTTACATTAAGAGCTTAGAGAAAGTAATTGAGTAGTCTTTAAGTGCGACTTTTTGGAAAGTTCTTCGGTTATTTTCAAATCTAATTTGTCTAAAATATGGCAGAGATTCATTGAAATCACAAGTTTGACAAGTGAACTCTTCACAATCGAAGTGCCCCAGGGGTTTTTGAGGGTGTTGAATCCATATATGCAGTCAAAAAACAAGTTTCACCAACACAAATGAATATCTAGCCACAAATTTTTTCATCGGATTCCGGCCAAAAATCCACCAAAAACTCCAAAAAAACGAACTTAAAGACTACTCCTAAAGTAATCAACTACAACAGACCCTAATCCATACTCCAATAGCCCGTTAACAAATCTAATAAAATCACCTTCAAAAGGACTAATGTCTTCAAACTTAACAATATTATGTGTGGCCTTGAAGAAAGTATACCATTTCTAGAGCACATCGCCAATGCAATTGATATTCATCAATTCCAATAACCCATATATGCCCATGTCCATTACCATACTGTTGTGGCCACAACTACCCCGCTAAATTTTTTTTAAAAGTTATGGGGTCCTTCATATAAATTTTGTTGATGTCATTTTTAGTTTGCTTTATTTTACTTTGAGTATTTTTTACGTGTTTTGATTTTCGTTTCTTATAGCTCCATTGCTTTCGTCTCCTCAACAACTTTCTAACGACACAGCTTTCGCTTCAATTCTATTTAGGTCGAAAATATATGCTTGATCAAAGTTTGTCTTCAATTCTATTTAGGTTGAAAATATATGCTTGATCAAAGTTTGTCTCATTTTCATCACCTCGGCATGAAAATATGTAAATATATATTTGTTTAATTTATGTAAATATTATTTAAATATATTTGTATTAATTGAATTAATATGTAAATATAATTAAATAGTGAATTTACTTTAACTATTCATTCATTTAATTAATTTACTTATATTTTAAACAATTTTGTAAATATATTAAATGTTACAATGTATATAATATAAACCCACATATATAAAATAAACTGAGTAAATTATCCTTGTTCGACTTTTGTGCATCTACCAAGTCCCATTCTCTACGCCATCCAGGGAGAAACACCCTGGATATTTCCCAAGCATCTCCATTCAAAAATGTCGGTGTTAAACTCCCGGGACAATTTTTTTCCACGTCGATTAATATAAAGCCCCTTTGTCAACTATTCTCGTCTCGGAGATAATTACCCTAGAATTTTCTTCATCATTTTCTTATTGTATTAAATACGAAATTGGCGTTTATTTTCAGTTTTATTTGGTTTTAATTCATTTGTTTTCATACTCCGCTTAATGCTTAGTTTTCCTTTGTTTTCAGATACTTGCGTAGATATGCCACTGATGAATTAAAGCCAGCCAAATCCTGAATATCGTGGCGTAATCCTAAGTTGATTCATACTCTGACGAGAATTAACACCAATTGAAATAAAATGCCAAAAAACTGAAATTATAAATGCTTGCCCCGAAGGGGATAATTGGAGATCTGTTTCCGATGGATCCGAAAGGTTCAATTTTCCAATCCATGATTCAAACATAGATCCTCTCCTTAACAGAGATGGTTAAAAAAATCTAATTATGGAAACCAATTTCCCAATCTTTGATTGATCAGTTGCTAGCTTTTCTTGCAGATCAAACCGACAGTCATCAGTCAATAGTGCATTCTTGGAGCTATGACTCATGACTCATGCTAGCAATGGCTCATGCTAAAAATGTCCCTTTTGTTACGAGATCAGAGGAGGAAAGACTATCTTCAACTCTTTGTGAAACATTATAAAAGGCCAAATTTTAGATGACTTGGTCGTTCCAGATCCGCAGATTATAGGAGGGAATTCTACAGAAGGAGATTGTTTATTGCACTATTGCAAAAGAGAGATATATTTTTCTGTAGAACATAGTTGATTTCTATAAGGAAGAGGTCATTGCACTATTGTATAACTGATTCTTGAAAGAGTTTGAAAACTTAATGGACTGTATGAGAACAAAGATATTTGAAGCTAATAACAAGTTTTCATTTCCATGCACTATTGTATGATTTGCAGGCTAATTGTTATTTCTTTTATGTTAATTCAATTTTAATTTAATTCCATTCCAAATTGGTGTATTAATAATTGATACACCAATTTGGAATAGAATTAAGCAGTTTCATAATACAATTTGGGTGCCAAATCCAGTTCACCCAATAGAGAAAAATCTCGACAGTAGTACCTCTCTACTCAAAAGCATATATTCTGGCTGAAACCCCGAATAAATACTCCGGTAGCTTTACAACTCCAATCTACCCCACGAAACCCCAACGTCAGCCTTTAGGGACTGCATCAGCTCCCTCTGGCCCAACATTAGCCCAATGTCACTCTGGCTTGGCCTGCGTCGGCTTCTGGAGGCACTGCGTCAGTCCTCGGGCCCTCTGTGTCACTCATGTTGGCCCTTTGAGGCACTGCGCAGCTCCTCGCTGCCTCTGCATGAGCCCTGGGTGACTCTACGTGAACCCTTGATTGCTTCTACATCCCTCTCTCCAGCTACTGCGTTGATCCTCCCGGTGCTATCTTTGCTTTTGTATTCACTGCCCCTCAGCTGCAACTCTGATCACTCTCTCAACTTTCTCAACAAACCTAGCCCCAAAAGGTCGAAATCCTGATCTCTTGGTGTATTCTCAAAGTGACCCTCAAGCCTCCTCTTTTTCTCGTTGACAAATCAACAGCCGAGATTAAGTCCTTAATCAACGGCTAAGATTAGGTCTGGCTTGATCCATGACTTTTGGACCATTCTAACACAATTTTATATTAATTCACATTAATATTTTATTTTTCCTAAGTTTAGACTTAGGGACTCCATTAAAAATATTAATTATTTTAATATCTCCCAAACTGTTTATAATCTGCCCAAACCCTTTCTGGGTATTGGAGATCTCATGTCCCTTAGCCTCTCCACCAATTTTTGTGGCTAGAGCACATCTGATGCTACCCCAAATCAACACTCCCTCTTAGCGAGGACTGTGCTCTAGCAATACTCCTCTTTGAGTATCACCCTGATCATCCGCCATCGGTCCCTATGTTGATGCTATGCATGTTGCCCATCATCTGCACTGTTGCATCCTATACTGCTACCCATGGCCCTACCACTGCCACTGCTGCATTCGTACTACAACTCCTTGTCATCCTGTTGCATCATGCTGCCCATAGCACTGCCACTGCTAACTGCTGCACTGCAACCTAGTTACTGAGAAGTAAGTAACTAATCTCCCAACTCTGACATCTCTGACAGGTTAGAGACACCTTAGATACTGAAACTCTCTCTGTCACTGACAAGTGCTCCCCCTCTGACCTATGCACTGCTGCAACAACTCCATACATCTCGCACCGTTGCACACCTCTATGTGCCATCTTGCACTGGTGCAACACTCCCGTGTTTCTCGCACTGCTGCCTCACGCTAACTTGTGACTCCTGCACTGTAGCTCCCTCTTTCGCTCTGTTGTCGCACAGAATGTCTAGGCACCGTGACAATAGCTCAAATCGGGGGTTGTCACCCTGATCCCCAATCTCTCTATTTAAGATGTCTTCCTACAGCAGGCTAAGGGGGGTAGACCCTATGGAAAAGTGGAATGAAGAAGAACTAGTTGGGAACCAACTAGTTCGGGGGACACAGTGAAGAGATCAAGTAATTGATTAAGATCTAGCAAGACTTATAGGGTTTGATTAGATTTTAAATGATTGATACTAGTGCCTTATGGAGTCAACGATCTTGCTAGGGAAATTAAGACCAAGTAATCGATTAGCAACTGCTGCTTAGATGAATGACTATTTTATATGAAATGCAGATCCTAAAACTAATGTGAGATGCAAGAATCTTGGTTAATTTTAGTTAAATGCCTATTTAAATGTGAACCCTTCAATCCTTTCTATGTTGAGCCTGATTACGTGGTAATTGGTAGAGAGAAGATCAGGAGAAGCACACTAAGGTGTGATTAACGATACCTCTCCTGAAATTCTAACATACCCGGTGTCTCTAGCGCTACAGAGAACTGTGGCTCTGACGACGGCAAGGTCACTGTTTAAGTGCTATTAAAACAAGGTTCTCAAGAAAAGACGGATGGAGATCTATCTGTCTATCGACCAAGCTTATGCTTGGAAGTAAATTTTATCTATGCAAAGTTAACTTATATGCAAATGCACCGGAAGATGAGATGAAGTTAGACTCGAGAATGGGAAAACACTTATGCCGCAAAAGCCCTCAATTACCCAAATGAAATGCTTGCCTTTTTTTAGATGAAGACTTAGAAAATAAACTCTTGAAGATACTATAGTTAAAACACCAGCTTATTTCAAATCTTCTTGATACAATTTAGCTCAAAGAGAACAAAAACAACTTTGCAATTCGATATCAATGTCAACAGATGCTCAAAAAAATACTCAGTTTATGAAACAAAGGATATGCATTTTATCACAATTCCATGACAGAGTACTTAATTTTCAGAAATTAATTTTTAGGACAGCAGTAAGAAAAACTTTATGACAGCAACAATATGACAATGAAAACAGTAAGCTATCAATGATATCTTTATGCCAAAAATTTACCGAAATTTTTTCAAACTTGCCCACATGAATTATAAAAAAAAATTCAGCCTGTTGTGATGTGATTTCCGGAATTATATCAGATTTGATTTACTTATTACAGCCAGCAATTAAAAAATGAAATAAGTCTAATGATGAATGTCCAACTCAAAAAATTAATTCCTTAATGTATAAGACAACTTAGGAACTGATTTTAGGCTAACCCACATGAAATTTTTCCATTGTTATATTTCAGCTTTCAAAAACAAAATTATTCAGAGATAACAGTGACCCAAAATGTAGATCTAGGCCAAGTTCTTGATACACATCAAACATAAATGACTTATTAATATATTTAGCAATTTTTTAGTTAATTTCAAACCACTTAGATGTGTTTTTCACCACTATTAAAAAGGTATATGACTGTTGTAGCAAACAGTGAGGAAAAAGATGGTTTAGAGATCAAACCCTTAGGTCCTAGGCCTTGAAAATCACTTGCCCAAGTTGCCAAAAAAATTTCAATATCTGAAACACAAATTTTTACCAAATTGTCTACAAAAACCCACCAATGATTAGCTTCAAAAAATCAAATATTCAAATCAGAAATGGAACAAAAAAATCTAGGGTCAATGATAGCTAGCACTAGGGCCAATGAAAGCTAGCACTAGGCCCAATAAAACTAGTGTTGGGCTAGGAGAAGGCAAATTTGGGCTTAGGAGCCCCAAAACTTGAAACCCTTGTTCTAAAATAAAATTATTTTGCTTCAAATCTTCAGATTTATTGCAAAATCTTTAATGGATGGCCTTGTAAAAAGATTTGGGATAAGATATTGCCCTCAAAGGCCTAGACTTGTCTCAACACCCCCAGATCTGCTTGAAAAATCTCAGATCTGAAGATTTATTTGGTTGATTTCTCAGATCTATTCCTGCAAACAATCTTTGAGCCCAGATCTTGCCCTCTTGGGTCTAGATCTAGCTCAAATCTAAAGATTTACTTGACTAATTTCTCAGATCTATTCCTGCAAACAATCTTTGAGCCCAGATCTTGCCCTCCAGGGTCTAGATCTAGCTTAGATCTGAAGATTTTTTTGACCGATTTCTCAGATCTATTCCTGCAAACAATCTTTGAGCCCAGATCTTACCCTCTAGGGTTTAGGTCTAGCTCAGATCTGAAGATTTTCTTGGCTGATTTCTTAGATCTATTTCTGCACAAGTGAAAAGAGAAAAACCCAATACCCAATATGTACAAAAATAGAAAAAATCCGAAAAACCCAAGGGTTAAAATTCAAAATTATGTTACAAAATTTCAGATCTACACAAATAAATAACAGATCTATACAAATAATTTACAGATCTATCAGATCTGAGGAGTATCAGTCCAACTCCGCTCCCAGATCTGATAATCTAAAACTCTTAATAGCCAGATCTATCAAAATTTCCACAAATTATTTAAAATATTTTGAAATTTTAGAGAGGTACTAGCACAAAAACACCCTACAGAAAAAACATTATCGTTAGATAAATCCTGAGGCTTATATGAAGTAGGCTCTTCAGAAAATATGTGTTGAGAGTTGGCTAGTCCAACTAAGAACTATCCCAAAACGCTCAATGAGAACCTGAGAGATCTTCTGCAAACACTAAATCAACCATCAAATCAAGTAGAGAAATAGAACAACAATAAGATTCTGAAGAAATAGAGATACCTGCTACTTCAATCAAAATTAAAAATGTTACCCTAGATATAACAAACTGAATAAGATACCTGTATTTAGATTATTCTAAGAGAGCTAGTGATTGATAGTTTTCACATAATATTAAGCAGAAATTAAAACAATGTTACCATAAATTCATGAAGAGAAACACTACAGCACATTGAAACCCCAAAGACTTTTGCATTAATTCAAAAAAGTATACAAGAGAGCTTAGTACACGATTCAAAGATCGGATGATCTCAACTGACAACTGACCTCCTATTTAAATATAAATCTTCCAACGGCTAGTTTGAGTGATTCTTGTCAAAGTAATCTCGACCGTTGATGAGGATCAAAATTTCTTTTAATCTCATCTGTCAAAATTTTAATTATTGAAGAAATTTTGAATTTTTCAATTAAATGCATTTTAATTAATTCAAAAATTAAATTTTTGAATTAATTTCCTCAAAATTTTGACTTTGACTTAACCCTAGGGACCAAAGGCTTAAAATTTAGCAAAATAATCAATTTACCTTAGTCCCTGGACCTCTTAAAATTTAATTTTTAAAGGACCCACGAATTTTGCCTTTAGAAAATTTAAATTTACCTAGGACCTATAATTAATTAAATTTCTGGCTTAGGATTTTAATTAATTTTGGCCAGAAAATTTAATTAATTAACCGATGAGGGGATAAATTATTTTTCTAACCCTCAAGACACTTTACATCATGTTTTTTACATTTTTACGTCTCAAGAGAGAAAACCCATCTGAAATAGACCCTCACAGACTACCCATTTCTGCGACACAAATATAATCCAGCAGACTAAGCAATTTGTAATAAAATAACCTAACCAAATAGTTAGAATTATTCCCAAATCACTTTTACATAGACTCGATCCAAAAAACTAGGACTTGCCTAAGATCCTGAATGACAAAATTCATTCCGGCTTTGGGGTAAGGCTGAAAGAAAACTCTGTCGACCATCCAAGAATGGATCGGTGAGACAAAAAACCTCCCGGAATGTAGATCGTCACCAGAAAAATAGGTTTACCTAGGCAATTACATACACGACACAGATTTGCTGAGATTATTTACAATTTACACATGCAGAAAGGGTTTACAATATAACATGATGATCAGGCTGATGATGATAGTTGAACGACATGGACACGTCGATCAGGCGCTAGCCCTTTTGCGAAAAAAGAGGGTGTATTGCTATGGGTCATTGACACGTAGTGGTCAACATGCTCCATCCGCATCCGTCTCTACCGACATCCGCCAGTCCTGCTACACCTCTTTGGGGCTCCCGTAGCAAGGTATAATCCAAGAGATTAGGTACCTCAAGGATCCTGCCCCTCATCGCCTGTACTCTGTCTGACTACAACTCTATGTCTCCCCACTTTCGTTCAAGTGGTGTGTGAGCACTCATGGCACAGTCATCATCTGTCTCCACTTCCTTCTCTTCCCTTACTAGCACAGCCATGGTCTCGGAGGCCTCTCCCTTGCTCTTCTTCCTTGGACACTGGGTCGCATAATGATCCAGCTCCCCACAGTGGAAGCATTTGACCTTGGAGAGGTCCTTTTTCCGTTTCTCCTGCTTTCCCTCATATGGTAGGGCAGCATCCACCTCCTCCTCCTTGATTATGATCCCCTTGTCGTTGCTTCCCGCCTTGCTTAGGCTTCTGATCTCTTCTTGGTGAAGAGCCGCCCACATTTTCTCCCAATATGGAAGGGTTGCCTTGCCCAGTATGCTCTGGACAAACACCTCCCAGTCTTCTGAGATTGCGTTCAGGGTTGTTCTCACCTTTAATTCTTGATCCGGCGTGGCTCCTATGGAAGTCAGTTGATCCCGAATCTCCTGTAATCGACCGAGGAAGGGGTCGATCTATTCTCCCTTCTGCATCGGTATGATTGCAGTTGATTTTATAGTAACATCCTTCTCTGCACAAAAGTATGCTGGTACAATTTATTTAAGGCCTCCCACATCTCATTTGCCGTGTCCTTTTCGGCAATATGTGGTACCACATGGTCCTTGACCCCGTCAAGAATGATGGTCTTGGCCCTCGCTATTGCCTCCTCGTATTTGTCGTTATCAGCTAGGTCAACTGGGATAGCTACCGTCCTCAAGGCGAAGTGCTTGACATGATTTTTGTCTAGAACGGATAAGACTCTGGCCTTCCAGACTATGAAGTTTGAGGCTCCGTCCAATCTGTCCTGGTCTCTTACTCCGTTCACTACCATCTCGTTGCTCCTCTACTTCCCTCCTGGAAGTTCTTGGTGTGACTCCCTCTGAGCCTCGATTTCCCTCCTAGAAACCCTTCTGCCAATGTCGAGATGCCCCCACTCTGATCGTTAGTGCAGCTACACCACTGATCCGGATTTCTCGGCTAGAAATCCTCAATAGCAACTCCCTCCTCCTTGGCCTTGCCCTGTTAGGTATTGTTCTGACTACAGTACCCCACCAGCTCCACTCTGCAACTTACCCACAGCCTCCTAAACCCCAGCAAACTGAAGGTTAGAGCTCCTAGGCTTTGTGTAATCCCGACACCGGCAAATCAGCTTCCTCAGCCAACTGCGTCAGCCCTCCTAGCCTCTGCATGGCTCTGCGTGACCCTGTATTTGCCTCCCTCAGCCTCTGCACTGCCTCTTCTTGGCTCGAACTTGATGACGTAGGCACTGCATCAACCCTTCCTTGCTGCTTCTCTACTAGGAACAACTTTTGTCACTCGCAACATCTGTTTTCTGTTGTTGCAGCTCTGCTCCGCTGATGTCCTCAGTTCTCCTGTGATCTGCAACCACGCTCTGATAACATGTTGAAGTTTCTAAGTCTAACTTTTATAAACTCTTCATGTACTTTATTGATTTATTCCTACCTACTTGTTTTGTTAATTAACAAGTTACTTACCATGTAAATACTGGAAATAAATACAAGGACATGCTCAACACATTACAGATCATCAACTAAAGGAAACAGAAACAAGCACACAAGTGACACCGTTGTTTTTGGACTAATGTCCCTGGAAAAACCCAATGCGGGAAAACCGGTGCAATTATCTGAGGGTTTGATTTATTAAGCAGTTTCATAATACAAACTGGGTGCCAAATCCGGCTCACCCAACAGAGAAAAATCTCGGCAGTAGTACCTCTCTACTCGGAAGCAGATATTCCAGTTGAAACCCCGAATAAACACTCTCGCAGCTCTACAGCTCCAATTTGCGCCACTAAACTGCAGCGTCAGCCTCTAAGGACTATGTCAACTCTCCGGCCCAACATTAGCCCAACGTCACTTTGGCTTGGCCTGCGTCAGCCTCTGGAGGCACTGCATCAGTCCTTTGGCCCTCTGCGTCGCTCACGCTGACCCTCTGAGGCACTGCGCAACTCCTTGCTGCCTTTGCGTGAACCCTTGGCTGCTTCTGCGTCCCTCTCTCCGGCTACTGCGCAGATCCTCCCAATGCTATCTCTGCCTCTCTGCTTCTGTATTCACTGCCCCTCAGCTGCAACTCTGATCACTCTCTCAACTTTCTCAGCAAACCCAGCCCCAGAAAGTCGAAATCTTGATCTCTTGGCGTATTTTCCAAGTGACCCTCAAACCTCCTCTTATACTTTTCTCGTTGACAAATAAACGACTGAGATTAAGTCCCTAATTAACGGCTAAGATTAGATTTGGCTTGATCCATGACTTTTGGACCATTCTAACACAGTTTTATATTAATTCACATTAATATTTTATTTCCCCTAAGTTTAGACTTAGGGCTAAGTCACAGGACACGTCCAAAAGGGTCTCGTGTCCCGTATTTTACGTATTGGACACGAAAACGGCCCTAATATGTGTCGAATACATTTTTTAATGTGTCCTGGAAATTGAATACGTATTCTATGGTTTTCTTCGTGTCCTGAAATTTCGAAAACGCATATTTCGTTTGTTGAAAACGTAGCCCTAACGTATTTTGTCCGGTGGAATACGTATGCTTCTCTACTAGGAACAGCTTTTGTCACTCGCAACATCTGTTTTCTGTTGTTGCAGCTCTGCTCCGCTGATGTCCTCAGTTCTCCTGTGATCTGCAACCACGCTCTGATAACATGTTGAAGTTTCTAAGTCTAACTTTTATAAACTCTTCATGTACTTTATTGATTTATTCCTACCTACTTGTTTTGTTAATTAACAAGTTACTTACCATGTAAATACTGGAAATAAATACAAGGACATGCTCAACACATTACAGATCATCAACTAAAGGAAACAGAAACAAGCACACAAGTGACACCGTTGTTTTTGGACTAATGTCCCTGGAAAAACCCAATGCGGGAAAACCGGTGCAATTATCTGAGGGTTTGATTTATTAAGCAGTTTCATAATACAAACTGGGTGCCAAATCCGGCTCACCCAACAGAGAAAAATCTCGGCAGTAGTACCTCTCTACTCGGAAGCAGATATTCCAGTTGAAACCCCGAATAAACACTCTCGCAGCTCTACAGCTCCAATTTGCGCCACTAAACTGCAGCGTCAGCCTCTAAGGACTATGTCAACTCTCCGGCCCAACATTAGCCCAACGTCACTTTGGCTTGGCCTGCGTCAGCCTCTGGAGGCACTGCATCAGTCCTTTGGCCCTCTGCGTCGCTCACGCTGACCCTCTGAGGCACTGCGCAACTCCTTGCTGCCTTTGCGTGAACCCTTGGCTGCTTCTGCGTCCCTCTCTCGGCTACTGCGCAGATCCTCCCAATGCTATCTCTGCCTCTCTGCTTCTGTATTCACTGCCCCTCAGCTGCAACTCTGATCACTCTCTCAACTTTCTCAGCAAACCCAGCCCCAGAAAGTCGAAATCTTGATCTCTTGGCGTATTTTCCAAGTGACCCTCAAACCTCCTCTTATACTTTTCTCGTTGACAAATAAACGACTGAGATTAAGTCCCTAATTAACGGCTAAGATTAGATTTGGCTTGATCCATGACTTTTGGACCATTCTAACACAGTTTTATATTAATTCACATTAATATTTTATTTCCCCTAAGTTTAGACTTAGGGCTAAGTCACAGGACACGTCCAAAAGGGTCTCGTGTCCCGTATTTTACGTATTGGACACGAAAACGGCCCTAATATGTGTCGAATACATTTTTTAATGTGTCCTGGAAATTGAATACGTATTCTATGGTTTTCTTCGTGTCCTGAAATTTCGAAAACGCATATTTCGTTTGTTGAAAACGTAGCCCTAACGTATTTTGTCCGGTGGAATACGTATGCTTCTCTACTAGGAACAGCTTTTGTCACTCGCAACATCTGTTTTCTGTTGTTGCAGCTCTGCTCCGCTGATGTCCTCAGTTCTCCTGTGATCTGCAACCACGCTCTGATAACATGTTGAAGTTTCTAAGTCTAACTTTTATAAACTCTTCATGTACTTTATTGATTTATTCCTACCTACTTGTTTTGTTAATTAACAAGTTACTTACCATGTAAATACTGGAAATAAATACAAGGACATGCTCAACACATTACAGATCATCAACTAAAGGAAACAGAAACAAGCACACAAGTGACACCGTTGTTTTTGGACTAATGTCCCTGGAAAAACCCAATGCGGGAAAACCGGTGCAATTATCTGAGGGTTTGATTTATTAAGCAGTTTCATAATACAAACTGGGTGCCAAATCCGGCTCACCCAACAGAGAAAAATCTCGGCAGTAGTACCTCTCTACTCGGAAGCAGATATTCCAGTTGAAACCCCGAATAAACACTCTCGCAGCTCTACAGCTACAATTTGCGCCACTAAACTGCAGCGTCAGCCTCTAAGGACTACGTCAACTCTCCGGCCCAACATTAGCCCAACGTCACTCTGGCTTGGCCTGCGTCAGCCTCTGGAGGCACTGCATCAGTCCTTTGGCCCTCTGCGTCGCTCACGCTGACCCTCTGAGGCACTGCGCAACTCCTTGCTGCCTTTGCGTGAACCCTTGGCTGCTTCTGCGTCCCTCTCTCCGGCTACTGCGCAGATCCTCCCAATGCTATCTCTGCCTCTCTGCTTCTGTATTCACTGCCCCTCAGCTGCAACTCTGATCACTCTCTCAACTTTCTCAGCAAACCCAGCCCCAGAAAGTCGAAATCTTGATCTCTTGGCGTATTTTCCAAGTGACCCTCAAACCTCCTCTTATACTTTTCTCGTTGACAAATAAACGACTGAGATTAAGTCCCTAATTAACGGCTAAGATTAGATTTGGCTTGATCCATGACTTTTGGACCATTCTAACACAGTTTTATATTAATTCACATTAATATTTTATTTCCCCTAAGTTTAGACTTAGGGCTAAGTCACAGGACACGTCCAAAAGGGTCTCGTGTCCCGTATTTTACGTATTGGACACGAAAACGGCCCTAATATGTGTCGAATACATTTTTTAATGTGTCCTGGAAATTGAATACGTATTCTATGGTTTTCTTCGTGTCCTGAAATTTCGAAAACGCATATTTTGTTTGTTGAAAACGTAGCCCTAACGTATTTTGTCCGGTTGAATACGTATGCTTCTCTACTAGGAACAGCTTTTGTCACTCGCAACATCTGTTTTCTGTTGTTGCAGCTCTGCTCCGCTGATGTCCTCAGTTCTCCTGTGATCTGCAACCACGCTCTGATAACATGTTGAAGTTTCTAAGTCTAACTTTTATAAACTCTTCATGTACTTTATTGATTTATTCCTACCTACTTGTTTTGTTAATTAACAAGTTATTTACCATGTAAATACTGGAAATAAATACAAGTACATGCTCAACACATTACAGATCATCAACTAAAGGAAACAGAAACAAGCACACAAGTGACACCATTGTTTTTGGACTAATGTCCCTGGAAAAACCCAATGCGGGAAAACCGGTGCAATTATCTGAGGGTTTGATTTATTAAGCAGTTTCATAATACAATCTGGGTGCCAAATCCGGCTCACCCAACAGAGAAAAATCTCGGCAGTAGTACCTCTCTACTCGGAAGCAGATATTCCAGTTGAAACCCCGAATAAACACTCTCGCAGCTCTACAGCTCCAATTTGCGCCACTAAACTGCAGCGTCAGCCTCTAAGGACTACGTCAACTCTCCGGCCCAACATTAGCCCAACGTCACTCTGGCTTGGCCTGCGTCAGCCTCTGGAGGCACTGCATCAGTCCTTTGGCCCTCTGCGTCGCTCACGCTGACCCTCTGAGGCACTGCGCAACTCCTTGCTGCCTTTGCGTGAACCCTTGGCTGCTTCTGCGTCCCTCTCTCCGGCTACTGCGCAGATCCTCCCAATGCTATCTCTGCCTCTCTGCTTTCGTATTCACTGCCCCTCAGCTGCAACTCTGATCACTCTCTCAACTTTCTCAGCAAACCCAGCCCCAGAAAGTCGAAATCTTGATCTCTTGGCGTATTTTCCAAGTGACCCTCAAACCTCCTCTTATACTTTTCTCGTTGACAAATAAACGACTGAGATTAAGTCCCTAATTAACGGCTAAGATTAGATTTGGCTTGATCCATGACTTTTGGACCATTCTAACACAGTTTTATATTAATTCACATTAATATTTTATTTCCCCTAAGTTTAGACTTAGGGCTAAGTCACAGGACACGTCCAAAAGGGTCTCGTGTCCCGTATTTTACGTATTGGACACGAAAACGGCCCTAATATGTGTCGAATACATTTTTTAATGTGTCCTGGAAATTGAATACGTATTCTATGGTTTTCTTCGTGTCCTGAAATTTCGAAAACGCATATTTCGTTTGTTGAAAACGTAGCCCTAACGTATTTTGTCCGGTTGAATACGTATGCTTCTCTACTAGGAACAGCTTTTGTCACTCGCAACATCTGTTTTCTGTTGTTGCAGCTCTGCTCCGCTGATGTCCTCAGTTCTCCTGTGATCTGCAACCACGCTCTGATAACATGTTGAAGTTTCTAAGTCTAACTTTTATAAACTCTTCATGTACTTTATTGATTTATTCCTACCTACTTGTTTTGTTAATTAACAAGTTACTTACCATGTAAATACTGGAAATAAATACAAGGACATGCTCAACACATTACAGATCATCAACTAAAGGAAACAGAAACAAGCACACAAGTGACACCGTTGTTTTTGGACTAATGTCCCTGGAAAAACCCAATGCGGGAAAACCGGTGCAACTATCTGAGGGTTTGATTTATTAAGCAGTTTCATAATACAATCTGGGTGCCAAATCCGGCTCACCCAACAGAGAAAAATCTCGGCAGTAGTACCTCTCTACTCGGAAGCAGATATTCCAGTTGAAACCCCGAATAAACACTCTCGCAGCTCTACAGCTCCAATTTGCGCCACTAAACTGCAGCGTCAGCCTCTAAGGACTACGTCAACTCTCCGGCCCAACATTAGCCCAACGTCACTCTGGCTTGGCCTGCGTCAGCCTCTGGAGGCACTGCATCAGTCCTTTGGCCCTCTGCGTCGCTCACGCTGACCCTCTGAGGCACTGCGCAACTCCTTGCTGCCTTTGCGTGAACCCTTGGCTGCTTCTGCGTCCCTCTCTCCGGCTACTGCGCAGATCCTCCCAATGCTATCTCTGCCTCTCTGCTTCTGTATTCACTGCCCCTCAGCTGCAACTCTGATCACTCTCTCAACTTTCTCAGCAAACCCAGCCCCAGAAAGTCGAAATCTTGATCTCTTTGCGTATTTTCCAAGTGACCCTCAAACCTCCTCTTATACTTTTCTCGTTGACAAATAAACGACTGAGATTAAGTCCCTAATTAACGGCTAAGATTAGATTTGGCTTGATCCATGACTTTTGGGCTAAGTCACAGGACACGTCCAAAAGGGTCTCGTGTCCCGTATTTTACGTATTGGACACGAAAACGGCCCTAATATGTGTCGAATACATTTTTTAACGTGTCCTGGAAATTGAATATGTATTCTATGGTTTTCTTCGTGTCCTGAAATTTCGAAAACGCATATTTCGTTTGTTGAAAACGTAGCCCTAACGTATTTTGTCCGGTTGAATACGTATGCTGCAAAAAGTGTAATTTAAAGCCGCGCGATGGATTTTTGTGGGTTATTTTTGTCCTGTGCTGTCTGGAGCTGTCGTGTGGAGGAGTCTGGAGCAGATTGTGGTGCGGCTGGTGCGATTGCTGTGGACTTGCAGCGTTCAAGACCGGCCCGTAAACCGGTGCACTGGTGCAGCGTTCATTGTGGCCCGTGGGTAAGCTCTGTTCAGTGTTGATTCATCATACAACAATTTATTAATATCTACCTTGATAAGTATGTTAAATTATATTATTATTATTTGCATGCTGCATGTAAGCATCCCCGTTACATTACGACCTCGTCCAGAAGGTAACTAAATGTTCCTTTATCCTTTTAACCATTAAAAAAATCTACACTGCGAATTTACCTTTTCTTGTACAGTGCACAGAAATGAAAGAGGAACCTCGTCCATATCAGTGGGAAATATATTGATAGAATGGAGGCTCTTCTTATGGTGTAGCGCTACATGATCCCTTTTCCGAATATACACATTATGGTGTAGCTGTTCTGATATACATATTAGGCCAGAATTACAATAAAAACTGATAGGAAAGAGACTGATATCATATTTAAGAAGACACAGACCTTACATTTAATTCAGCCATACAGACAAAATAAAAGAGGTAAAGAGAACCTGAAATACACAGTGAATTCTTAAGGCAGTGGACAGTCTTATATTGTTTGCAAAATTTCAGAGTGTAAAGTGGAAGAAAACCCTCCTAATCTCTGTCTTCCTCTTCCACGACACGTCCAAAACTCCTCTGTAAATCTGAGATAGTTTGGCACTGATAAGGGAGATGTACGCACAGGTAACAGGATGATATCAGCTCTCACACCCAGGCAGAGGTGTCACGGCCTGTTTGTTTTCAAGGCAGCCTCCAAATCTGTAATATGTCCCTCACACCAAAGAGAAAACTCAAACTTGGACCCTTCAATAAGAGTACGCTCAGCCAGGAGTAAATAAAGCCTTGATGCGGATATAGACTTGGCCTCTCAAAAAACAGAACTTGGCCCATAAGTCAGAACTTTTTACCCTTCAGAACTGTTTACTTCAACTCAGTCATGTACCAAACTTCTGGCCCTTTCGCTGCTGGAAATTCATCATTAGTAATTGCATCACTGACTAATTGTGGTGATTACACTCTTGATAACATACTATTCATGGTAACAATTTGTCCTAGATTACTGTGGTAAATGTGCTTGTATCAGTTCACTGCTCACTCATGTCATTGATTACAAATCTGCTCTTGAATTACTGTGGTACAATGAGCCTTAAGGCTGGTATATTTCCCCAATATTTAAGTGTTGTGGATATACCATTACTCACTTCCCATTCACTGTCTTTGTGCACATATTGAATCATATAACAGTTCTGAGTTTCAGTTAACTTTATAAGTTTATAAATTATAAATTATAAGTTTATAAATTATAATTGTTTAACTTTAATTGTTTTTTTGTAGGTGAAGGTGTGTGGACTTTATAACAGTGAGAAGATTAATGGCTCAATCATCCAAGGCAGCCGGCAGAGGTCAAAGGAAGGGCGGTGCTTTTCGTGGTCCCCCCCCTCCAAGTGTTTCTGTTTCACCTTCTCTTGGTCATAGTGCCCCAAGTGCTTCAAGTGAAGCTGTAGGTGTTTCTCAGCCAACATTAACATATGATGCTGTTGCAGCAAGACAACAAGCACAGCTAAAAAAATACCCTCTCTGGAAGTATGTAACCAAGAAGCAAGTGCCAAAGACTGGTCCGGGAGGGAATGTGCATTGGTCTTGTAATTTCTGCAAGGGTGAATTTAAGAGCACTTACTTTCGAGTTAAGGGCCATTTGTTGGGCCTTCCTTGTGGAATTGGAGCATGCAAAAAGATCAGTCCTAGAGAAAAAATGGATTTGGAAAGGGAGGATGCAGCTGGCTCTGGGAATGTGGTGGCAGCAAGCAGGAAAACTAGTAAAAATGAAGATCCTCTTCCATTCTTGAGGAATTCTAATAGTAGTAGATTTGGGAGAAAAGAAATTCAGCCAACAAAAAAGAGGGCAGCCCAAACTTATGGTGGTCCAATGGACAAGATTTTTCGGCGTGAGCAGCGAGATGAGGTTGATCTTACATTGGCATTCTTTTTCTATCTCAACTTCATTTCTTTTAATGTTGCACGGTCTCCTATGTTTATTGAGATGTGTCGAGCTCTAGTTGATAGGGCTCCAATTGGGTATGTGCCTCCAAGTTCAGAAAAACTTAGAACCACATTGTTGGTGAAGGCAAGGAAGGAGGTGGATAAAATTCTACAACCTATTAAATCATCATGGATCTCATCTGGTGTCAGTATTGTTTCTGATGGATGGACAGATACAGCACGCCATCCTCTCATCAATTTCATGGTATATTCTCAAAATGGACCGGTTTTCTTGAAAGCAGTTGATGCTCTTGGACAATACAAGGATGCACAATATATGGGTGAGCTGTTTATTAAAGTTATTGAAGAAGTAGGCATTGAAAGTTGTGTGCAAATCATCACAGATAATGCACCTGTTTGCAAAGCAGTTGGCTTGATTGTGGAAACTAAATATCCACAAATATTTTGGACACCATGCATTGTTCACTCTTTGAATTTAGCACTCAAATCTATTGCTTCAGATGTGACATGGATTGGCAATCTTATTGAGGATGCACGCCATATCCGAAATTTTGTGCAAAACCATACCAATGCCCTCACAATATATAAAGAGTACACACATCTATCCTTGTTGAAGATTGCAGATACTCGGTTTGCTTCCTCATTCATCATGCTTAAGAGGTTGAAGGAGGTGAAGGCCGCTCTTGGGGCCATGGTTATTTCAGATCTTTGGTCTTTTTGGAGAAAGACGGATCAAACAGCTTCAAAAAAGGTAAAGGAAATAGTGTTAGATGATGGTTGGTGGGAAAGGGTGGATCTTACCATAAAGATCATGAACCCTATCATTTCTTTCTTGCGGTTTGCAGACACGGACCAGCCCATCTTAGGAGAGGTTTATGAGGGTTGGGATTCCATGATTGAGTCTGTGAAGACTATTGTTATGGAGAATGAGTGCCCTGCATATGAGACATCAGCAGAGAGCTTATGGTCCACCATACAAGATATTCTTATCTCTAGGTGGGATAAGAATTGCACACCTTTGCATTGCTTAGCTCACTCTTTGAATCCCAAGTACTACAGTCAAGAGTGACTCCGTGGTGGGACCTCACACAGATACCCTCCTCACATGGATGGAGAGATTTCACAGGGGAGGAAGATAGAATTCAGAAGGATATTTTAGGATAACACATCTTTTCTTGAGGTGGAGGAAGGCTTTGTAGAGTTCTCCACTAGCACCAGGAGATTTGGGGCGTATGATGTACTTGGAGATAGGGGGGTCAAAAGTGCCTATGCATGGTGGGCAACTCATGGGGCAGCATGCCCTATTCTACAACAGTTAGCCTTGAGGGTCCTCTCTCAAATTACTTCATCTTCTTGTTGTGAGAGGAATTGGAGCACTTACGGGAATCTATATAGTTTGAAAAAGAGCAAGCTTGAGCAATCCAGGGCGGAGACAATGGTGTATGTGCACACCAACCTTCGTCTTATTTACAGGCAGAGACAGGAGTGGTTGAAGGGAAAAACAAAGATGTGGGATGTGTTTCCTGATGATATGGGCTTGGACGACAGTATTGAGTTGGCATTAGCCAACATGGATCTTAATGACCCAGTGCTAGAGCCAGTGACTTTTGATGATGAGACACAGCATCTTGAGGGGTCAT
Source organism: Pinus tabuliformis (assembly GCA_031772625.1). Lineage (NCBI taxonomy): Eukaryota > Viridiplantae > Streptophyta > Pinopsida > Pinales > Pinaceae > Pinus > Pinus tabuliformis. The sequence continues at coordinate 233,811,697 of CM062805.1, forward strand.
CCTCCACACCAACAAATGCAGCAGCAGATCCTGGATTGGGCATAGAGGAGGAGGATGGAGTACAGTCAGATGGCAGTGGCAGTGATGGTGACTATGACATAGAGCTAGAGGACATGGACTATTGATAGAGTGATGAGTCATGACTCATGGACCAGTACCGAGCTATGATATTCCTACTTATTTTGTATCTACTCTTTTGTATTTTCCATTGGCATTCTCTCAGGAGTCAGTATCTACTATGATCTATGATCTATCTATGTACATTGTAAACACTGAACAGTGATACATTTTGATTTTGATGACTTAATGGAAAATATGCATTTTATGGTTTTAATATCTAAGTTCTAAATTTATAATTAGTAGTAAGTACTTACTACTTAGTTTCTTATGTGCTTGTAAGTTGTAAATTTTGATTCTATTTATTTTTTTAAAGTGAACTATGAACTTTGAGAAGTAATTATATTTTAATTTGATTAGATAAGCTGCAACCTGCAATTTAATATGGATAAAAAACTATATTTCGGTGTATATATATATATATATATATATATATAAACATGTCCCCCGTGTCCTGTTTCCGGGTCGCTACATTTCGTATTGAATACTCGTATTTACGTGTCCTCCGTGTCTCGTGTCCTCGTGTCATGTGACTTAGACTTAGGGACTCCATTAAAAATATTAATTATTTTAATATCTCCCAAATTGTTTAGAATCTGCCCAAACCCTTTCTGGGTACTGGAGATCTCATGTGCCTTAGCCTCTCCACCAATTTTCATGGTTAGAGCACATCTAATGCTACCCTAAATCAACAGAGAGCCATACATTCACGGGGAGTAGCCCTAAAAAAACAGGTCACCCTTTGCCATTGATGTCAAAGGGGTTGAGAAAGGAAGCGAAGCATGGAGACAAGGAAAGCACAATGTCAAGGGGAGCATTCATGGAGAAAAGGAAAGCATTATGCCAGGCGGCGCATGAGTATTGACATCAATGACAAAGGGGGAGATTGTTGGAAGAAATTGTCATTGATGTCGTGAATGGGCCATTGATAAGATGCACTTGTTTGACGATATGCGTGCAAAAAATTGTAAATTTGGGTGCAAGACCACTCTAGATTGGTAGCCCTCGTCACGCAATTTCATTTGGCAGGTGGTATGCCTCGTGGCTCCTCACAGTTGAGGAGATATGCGCTCTCAAAGTTGAAGCCCCGATGTTATGGTCAAAGTGCCCTCAAATGAATGATGTTTTTGTCCAATAGTTTGCCCTTAAAATTTAAGAAAAATATATTTATCCTTGGATAAATTATGTGGTCTTGGCAGTTTCAAATTGTTGACCAAGCCAGCCCTCCAAAAGAGGAAATTCAATTATGAAATAGGTTTCAAAAGATGTGTTAAGATCGACCCTATAAAAAATCAATTGTTGTAAATTTAAATTTTTATTAAGATCAAGTCGGCTCCCTATTTTTGGGGTATTTTAGGGCAAGTCACCCCCCTCTCCCTCTAGACCCGCCTCACTCAAGTATAAATAGGGCACCCGTCTACCCTCAAATGGTATCATTCCACTAATCACTGTGAAATTTCCTTAATTGCAGTTTTACCGGAATTTAATCTTCTATCTATTGCAGATTTTGTCTTCAGAGTTTAATTACGTCAAATAACAATTAAATCACTACTGCAATTTTCACAAATAATAACAGGAACTGAGAAATGATGCACACACACAAAATAATTGACAATGGTATTTTTGGACAAATTGTCCATGGAAAAACCCCAATGTGGGGAAAACCAGTTCTACAAATCAAGGTTTCTATTATTAATTTTTCGGCGAAATTGAGAAATACATTCAGCTTGCCTCTCACTGGTAAAGCTTCGGCATATAATATCTCCACTAACAAAGTCGATCTAGAAACACAAGTTTCCCTTCTGCAAAACCCCATGGCTTGTTGCCTGCAACTCACACTGGCAAATTTGGAAATGCGTATGACCCTCTTTGGAACTCGGACTACCTCCGAAAATTCGTTCCAGTGATAAACTTTCCCTCCTGCAAATCTACTGAGTAATTCACACCTCCTCTGGCACCTGTCTCTGGCAACTAGAAATCGAACGATTGTCCAATTATGCACACTGACTAGTATGGCCTCACTATAGAATAATTCGAGCTCCCTTCCTCTCACTAGAATGCTAGAATCTCTATGGAGAATTTCTCCAGAAATTCTCTTCCCAATCTCTCTGTTTAAACCTCGTTGCTAGCGTCTCCCTTTGCACCCTTGCTACCATTGCAAATCGCTATCTCTAAGTGATCTCCAATGCCCCATCAACTTGTGCTTATAAGATCTTATTGAGCAACCAACAACCATGATCTAATCCCAATCGATGGCTAAGATCACCTTGACCCCATCAAGTGACTTTTCAGGAAGTCTCTAGAGCAAAATCAATTTACCTCAATTAATCTGATTTAATTAACCAATTTTCCTAAGTTATACTTATGAAAATAATTAAAAATTGGCTAATTAATCTAATTAATCCATTTTCCTTGGAAATATTCACTGGCCCTTGGAGATAATTATCCTCCTATGTTCCTTAGCTTCATAGACACCAAATAGATACTAGAACACCTATCTAAGCTACAAAAACTAACAATCATCTTTTATGTAATTTTCTCTAAAAATTCTGAGGTCGGGGAGAGACACGCAAATCTAAAGTATGTTAGTTTTTGTAGCATTGGATGTGTTCTAGCCTGAAATTTTGTGGAGAGGCTAGAATAAAGGAGATCTCCAAAACCTAGAAATCATTTCTGGAAATTTTGCCTAGAAATGACTTAGTTAAATTATTATCCAGTTTTTAAATATTTCCTAAGTCTAGACTTAGGGAATATGGTTAATTAATCAGAATTAATTAAGTCAATGTGTGAATGATCTAGAAACTCACACGGATCAACTTCAAGTTAATCCTAGCCATCGATTAAGATTTAATCTTGGCCATTGGAGTCTCAACAAAGGATTATAAGAAGAAGTTGATGGGCACTTGGAGAACACACTTGAGTAGTTCGATTTCATGAGCAGATCGTTTTCCTGAGTAGCAGAAATTAGTTGTCGAAGAGAGAGCTAGTGAGATCGAAGTAGTGAGAGAGGGGCAGAGACAGTGAAGCTGGAGGAAGGATTCCAAATCGGGTGAGTGCATTTGTAGAGAGGCAGAGGAGCCACAAAGAGGCTGACGCGAACCAGCGCAGTAGCCTCTAGAGGTAGCTTCAATTCTGCTGGGGAAAGACGCGTATCAGTGCCAAAAGCTGGGCAGAGGTTCTGGAGGCTAGGAGAGACACTTTCGTAGACAGTAGCAGACCAGACGGCTTGAGGAGAAGTTGGTTCGAACTGAGTGCAGAAGTGACTGCGCTAGCGTGACGCAGTAGTTGCATAGAGCTAGTTTGGAAGGCTCAATTTGAGCTGAGGTCAGAGCCTGGATTTGCCTGTGGAGTGAGGAAATTTCCTCACTAGATTTTTCTTGCCAGTTTTTATCTGTAGGATTGCTAATTTCGGCATCCAACAGTACTCAGATTATTTCGCTGCGGCTTAATAATAAAACCCTCAGTTGTTGCACCGGTTTCCCAAGTTGGGTTTTTCCAGGGACATTTGTCCAAAAATAACTGTTATTTTATGTGTGTGTGATAGCATTTCTTCCAGCGTTTATTCTTCCGCAGTTTTATTTGTGTAGGTTGCAGTGTGAGTTATTTAGTATTTGTTGTAGGAAATAGTAAATAAATTGTTTAATTTAATTAACAATTAGGAGAATAATTTCTAGTTGCTGCAATAGGATTCAAGGTTTCGGAATTTTCACATGGTATCAGAGCGCAGTTGATCAATCAAAGAGCTTAGTAGCGAAGACAGAAGAAGTTTCAGTATTCAGTGTGGGCAGCAGATCAAAACCCCAGAGGCAGCGCAATCACCTTACCGAGAGGCCAAGTTACTTGAGAAGATTCGATTTCTCTGAGTGAGGGACAAAAAAATTCGATCTCTCCAAATCGGGTGATTTCAGAGGCAGAGGGAGCAACCCAGTATTTTCATAGAGCAGATCTCTAGCTGGACGTAGTAGTTTTGCAGCAGTTTTCTAGAGCGAAGCTAGCGTCGAGTGGAAGGAAGAAGAGCACACACTAAGGGAAATTTTTCCTCAGGGAACTTCTAGTCTCAAGAAGTTCGTTTTCCCTTGCAAATCAGCAGCCGTTGTGAGCAGAGTTTCTCACTCCAGAAGGGAATGCGAATAGCTGAGAAGAAGGGAAAAGGAGATTTTTGACATTTGTTGAGATGGCCACTGCTGGACTTCGTGATCAGGACAAGTTGGATGGAGCTTCCAACTATGTCGTCTGGAAGGAAAAGATGTCCTTCCTTCTAGATGAATATGGCCTGAAGCCATATATTGATGTAGTGGTAGCAGTACCCTAGGATGCAGATTAGTTGAAGGAGTACAGAAAGGAGATGGTGCGTGTAAAGAGGCTGATCCTAGATAGAGTCAGGGATCATGTTGTATCACATATAGCGTCCAAGGGAACGGCCAAAGAGATGTGGGATACCCTCTCCACGCTATACCAGGGAACTTTTGAGCAGCGAAAGATGTACTTAGAGGAGAAGTTGAGGCTCATTCAAATGGAGAAGGGGGAAGACATAGAATCCTTCCTCACCACGATTTAGGAGGTCCGAGTCCAGTTGTCAATTGTTGGGGCAGCACCTCAACCCACAAAGCTAGTGCGATTGGCACTAAACAGTGTCTCCGAGGAGTGGCATGTATTCGTCCACAATATTTTAGGCAGAGATACCTTGCCAAGGTGGGACAGGATGTGGGCCGATTTGCAGCAGGAGGAGTTGAGACGAGCTCTATTAAAGAGCTCCATTAATGGCAGTAATAGTGGATCAAAGCAGGTGAAGGAGGAGCAGAATGTGGCCCTCGCATCGAAGGATCTCAGTCAAGGACCGGGGAAGCAGAGAAGAAAGAAGGACCTGTCGAAGGTCAAGTGCTTCAAATGTGGTGAGTTTGGTTACTACAGTACCCAGTGTCCTCCCAAGAAGAAGGACAAGGAGGAGTAGCAGGACCAATCTGCAGCTCAAGCAGAAATCGATAGGCTTTCCTCCAGGCTGGAGGAAGACTTCACCATGTTTGCTGACATACCTCCAGGAGTGAGGTGGGGAGATTTGGTGATGTAGCCCCAAAGTGCTACAGATGGACAGGATCCTTGATGAGGTCCACCTCATGGATCAGTACCTTGCTACGGGGGCCCACAGTTTTCAGTAGCAGGATGGATCAGTGGCAGTAGATGCAGTCAAACGTCAAGTGACAGTTGCAGACTAGTAGCAGTCAGATGTTGGGGAGCGTAGTGTAGAGTTGGTAGCAGTGCAGTTGGCATAGTGCAGAGTCAGGAGCGCAGAGCCTTCAGTAGATAGAGTAGTAGCTAGTAGCAGTCAGGACTCGGGAGAAATGCATCATGCTGATCACAGTTGCTTCAGTATTTAGGATGCTTCTCAGTTGCAGTTGTTGCAGTTGCAACAACAACATATGAGAGGGAGTTGCAGTGCAGATGCAGTGTTGGTAGCAGTTCAGCAGAGTCAGCAACAACACAAATGCAGCACATATCAAAGTTGAGCAGTGGTTGGTGGGAAGTATGGCCAGACATCAGCAGCGTGACAGGAGATGATGCAGAGACAGTGTTAATTTTCAGATTGTTTTGTGTTGTATCAATTAATTTAGCCCAATTCCAAACTTTAGTTAGCAATATTTCCAATTACAATTGGTCTTTCCATTCATGACAAAGAAGACAATCAGCACATCAACAAGAGACACCATATTTGGTCAAAGACCAGGGAAAAACCCCACTAGGGGGAAAACCCTTTGAAATTCTTCTTTTATTAGATTGTCATAAAATGTTCAGCAAAGAGTACAATGAGCCCAATACAATATGATCAGAAATACAACCCAACAACTTCAGAAACCAGTTTACAGTGGCAGAATATATCAGAGACAACTTGATTTAGACTTCAAACAGCTTCAGAAAACTTCAGATGATGGTCAACTATAGTCAAACCCCTAGACGCTCCCTTCAGATTAGAGTGCGTGCGTCTGTAGCTTCCTGGACACTGTCTTGACCACAGTATACGTGCCTCCAAGGATGAAATTTCCCAATTCTATGCTAGCGTCTGGAACAAAAACCCTAATTTTGTGCGAGCTTTGGATCTGAGACTTCGGACCTCTATACGACCTTTTCCTTCGCCAATGTGCTGAACCAAATCAAATAGAAGAAGAGAAGAAGATGCTTGATGTTGTGATGTCTAAATGTGCTTCTAGGTCACTTGTATTTATAGGCTTATAGGGGTGTCCAACAATGTCCATTTGATGTTGAGGTCGACCTGTCCAAGTGTGCATGAAAGTGAAGCCAACTTGATCCAATATCCATGAGTGGGTGCACAAAATCAAAAACCAACTTCTGCTTGTCTGAATGAGGTGATCTCTAGGTCGATTTTGGTCCTCTCAAAAAGAGGAATTCAATGCCATCATCATCTTCATCAAATGGGTAGTCCAAAGTGAAATTTGACTGCGGTTGCATAATTTTTAACACTCCCTCTCAACTAGGGAGAATTCCACCTGTGAAACCTGTCCATTGATCAATGTGTCATCCTGTCATCATGTGTACAAATATACTCAACTCTATCTGCTGAAACATTCTCAAATCTAAAGAATAAGAATCATGGGGAGCAAAAGCTACCACCCTCTGTCCATCGGGCTACAGCCCAGAATCTCTGTCAGCAGGCTATTACCCGGAAATATCTATCATCTGGCTACTACCCGGAAATATCTGTCATCGGGCTACTACACATAAATATCATAGGGGAGCTACAACCAGTGTTGCACACATCGCGATTTAATCGCGATAAAATCGGAAAATCGCGATTTTTTCAAAATGCCGATTCAAATCGCGATTTTTATCCAAAAAATCGGCGGAAATTTTTTTTAACGATTTTTATCGAAAAAATCGCGATTTTTTAAAAAATCGCGATTTTTTCGAAAAAATCGCGATTTTTAAGGAAAAAATCGCGGGAGGCGCGGGCAGCGGGGGTTTTATATGTAAAATCGATTTTTTGTTTATTCATTCAGCAGTCCGCCGCGGAGGAGAAGGAGGAGAAGGAGAAGAAGGGAGGGAGAGGGTTGCCGTCGCTTGTGGGAGCCGATTTTAGGAGGAATCCAAGCCAAGATCGCGAATTTGTCCATAAACCAGGTATGTAGATTAATTTTTTTTTGTTTTGGTTCTCTAAAAACTTTGTTTTTCATTGTTTTTAAAGAATTTTTAGAAATTTTTCATTGATTTGGGATGGGTTATTTGTTATGACTATGAGAACCAATTTTTGATTTTTATTTTCTCATTTTCTTTAAACATTGTTTATTTTTTTTTATTTTTCATTGTTTTTTGGGTTTAGAAATTCAAATTGGGATTTTGGAAATAATTAGCTTGTAATTTTGCAAATGCTAAATTGTAATTTGTATTTACTATTTACTATTATCATTTATGTAATCCTAAATTCCTATTTCCTAATCCTTATTTTTCCATAGGTTTGCAAATTCAAAATTCAAAAACAAACATGCCAAGGAAATTGGATCCTTTCTGGGAATATGGTGACCCTAAAACTCCGAATGATAGACAAAACTTGATTTGCAAGTTGTGTGGAAAGGAAATATTCGGGGGGGTGTACAGGTTGAAGTTCCACCTTGCACAAATCCCTGGACGTGATGTGGGGCCCTGTCTAAAGACAAATGCTGAAATTATCCAAAAAGCCATGAGAGCATTGGGAGAATTAGAGCACACTAGAGACGCCAAAGAAGAACTCAAAAGGCAACTAAGAAGGTCAGTTGAAGGAAGTGGGCCAAGTGGCACAGGTTCTACTGCAGCGTCAGTCAATCCGTTTGCTGCATCATCATATTTTGTTCCTCGAACCACACCTGGTTCACAACCAACTATCGGTTCAATGATGAAAAGAACTGAAAAAGAAAAAGCTGACAAGTTGATGACAAAATTTCTCCTCTGGAGTGATATTCCTTTCAGCATTATAAGGAATAATCCATTTTTCCAACCTACTCTTGATGCTGTTGCCAGTGTTGGCCCGGGGTACAAACTCCCTTCTCTTCATGATTTCAGAGGCCGGCTTCTTCAAGATGAAAAGCGTGACTACACCCAAAGATTGGAGGATTTTAGGGCATCATGGGCACAAACAGGATGCACTGTTATGTCAGATGGTTGGACTGACCAAAAGGGGAGAACCCTTATAAACTTCTTGGTTAGTTGTCCCTTGGGGACTATGTTTATCAAATCTGTTGATGCAACTCATCAAATCAAAGATGCAAAAAATTTATGTGATTTGCTGGATGTGTTTATTTTGGAGGTGGGTGCAGAAAATGTTGTCCAAGTCATAACGGACAACGCTGCAAATTATGTTGCTGCTGGTAGATTGCTTATGGACAGGCATCCTACTTTATTTTGGACACCTTGTGCTGCCCATTGTATTGATTTGATGTTAGAGGACATAGGGAAAATTCCCTTTGTCAAAGAGGCTGTTGACTCATCAAAAACCATCACAAAATTTATTTACAATCACACATCTGTGCTTAGCTTGATGAGAAAATGCACCAACAACAAAGAGTTGGTGCGCCCCGCCATTACACGGTTTGCGACGAGTTTCATATCTCTTCAATCCCTCTTGAATTCTATGTGGGATTTGAAGAGAATGTTTGTTTCAGAGGAGTGGCGTTCTTCGCCAATGAGCCGCAAACCAGAAGGAGAGGCCGTCTGCAGACTTGTTTCATACCAAGAAGACTTCTGGGCGGGAGTGCAGGAGGTGTGCGCTGTCACAGAACCTTTGGTAAAGGTTCTTCGGTTGGTAGATGGTGAGAAGCCCGCAATGGGCTATTTGTATGAAGCCATGGATAGGGCCAAAGAAGCCATTCGGTCCTACTATGATGACAAGGGAGATGATGGGTTCCAGAGACAACTCCTTCTATGGAAGGTCATTGATGAGCGATGGAACAACACACTCCATCGTCCCATTCATGCTGCTGGCCTTTTCCTGAACCCTGCATTTTCTTATGCATGTGGGTTTAATTTTGATGTTGAGGTCATGGAAGGATTATTAACCTGTGTCCAGAAGATGGTGAAAACTCCAGAAGAACGTATGGAGGTCTCTAGACAAATTGAGCAATATAAGTTGTCAGGTGGCACATTTGGCTTTGAGATGGCTATCAATGATAGGACGGTTAAAATCCCAGGTATTTTTTAGTTTGTAGTATGTACTTTGTAACTTTGTTTCAAATTTCATTGTTTCTTCAAATTCCATTTTTTTCTTATGTTTATTTAAAATTTTCTTTGTAATTTTGTTGTAGACGCATGGTGGAAGATGTATGGTGGCAGAGTACCCCTTTTGCAAAATCTTGCCGTGCGCATCCTCAGCCAAACATGCAGCTCCTCGGGATGTGAGCGCAATTGGAGTGTATTTGAAAAAATACACAACAAGAAGCGCAATAGGTTAACACTTAAACATTTAAAATATTGCAAATTTCCAAATAAATTTTTGAATTCATTAAAGTTTTAAACAATATTTTTTTTATAATATTAATTATTAATTTATTATTTCATGAACTTTGTACAGGTTGGAGTCCCATAGACTTAATGACATGGTCTATGTCTACTACAATCTTCGATTGTGGGTGAAACAACTAGAGAAGACACCTGATACGGAAGCCATCTCATTGGATGGGATTGACACCACTGCTGAATGGAGGGTTGAGACCGAGAGGCCTCTCATGGATCCCACTGAGGATTGGTTAGTGCAGGATGAGGGGGAGGAGGAGGGGGAGGAGGAGGAGGAGGAGGAGGAGGAGGAGCAGGAGCAGGAGCAGGAGCAGGAGGAGGAGGAGTTGGAGGAGCAGGAGGAGGAGGTGACACCGCCTACCCGGGCTACCCGGGCTACCACTACCACCAGTAGAGGACGTGGTCTCCGTCCACCTCAGCCTCTTGTAGCTGCTACTACTAGTTCTTCAGCTTCTAGAGCACGTCAGACTCCACTGCCATTTCCACCACCACAGGCACCAGCTTCTACATCTAGAGGGAAAGAGAAAGCTGTGCCATATTCTCGCAAGAGGGGCAGAGGAAATCAATAGGATTAGACTTTCATTTTATTGTATATGACATTATGACATGATGAGATACATTATCATATTTTTTGTTGATATTTTGAGGCTGAGTTGGACTTGGGACTCAGGACTTACTATTCAGGACATGATTCAATGTTATGTGTGATTTTAGCGCTAGAAATGATATTGAACATCTTATATATTAGTTTTTTTATCATATTTATGTGTCAATGTATTTATTTTATGTTGTAGATGGTTTAGATATTAAAAAAATTGAAAAAAAATGAAAAAAAATGAATATTTTTGTGCCAAACGATTTTTTCCGATTTTTTCCCGATTTTTTCCCGATTTTAACGATTTTTCCGATTTTTTCCCGGCGCCGATTAAATCCCGATCGCGATGTGTGCAACATTGGCTACAACTCAACCCATATCGAGCAATAGGTGATGTAAGGGAGCTACTACTCAACCCATCCTATTGCCCACCAATCTTCCCAACAATGACCCTTAAGAGTCATGTGGTAGAACACCTACATCATAATCCTAGCTTGGGTGAGATACCTGACTTACCAAAGGTAAGGATCTCACGCCCCCAAGCCTCCTCACCCGTTGGCCAGACGGGGAGGGATAATCCCAACAAGCCCAACTTGTGGGTATGATGCCAACTGGGGTATACTCTGCAAAGACCAAGATAGGGTGAGCTACTACTCCAACCCTATGGGTAACAGATAGGGGTGATACCCTATTGTCCAAAGTTCCCTCAACCCCAGGAGCCCTCTATCTCAATTCCTCACCCTGGGAGCTCAGACAGGGGGGAAGAGTATGGCTCAGTGTCCTCGATCAATGGTGCCCCTTATCAAGAGGGGTCACATCCATCAGTCCAAGTTGCTCTCTGAAGACCAAGAACTTCCCTTTTGGCAAAGCCTTGGTGAGAATATCTGCAATCTGCTCATTTGTCGATATGTGATGGAGTCGAACGACTCCTCTTTGTACCATATCACGAATGAAGTGATATCAAATCTCTATGTGCTTGGACTTGTCATGAAACACGAGATTCTCTACCAAACGGATCCCACTCTTGTTGTCGCAATATATCACTGTAGTGTCTAGGACCTGCTCAAATAGCTCTCCAAAGAGCTTTCTCAACCAAACTGCTTCACAACTAGCCATGCTAGCGGAAATATACTCTGCCTCAGCGGTACTCAATGCTACGGACTTCTGCTTCCTGCTCATCCAAGATATCATGGCAGATCCAAGACTAAAACAACATCCTGATGTACTCTTCCTGTCGATAACATTTGCCGCCCAATTAGCATTGGTGTATCCATGAAGTCGAACATCTCTGGAAAAGTATCTCAAACCAAATGTAATCATCCCCTGCAAATATCTCAAAATGTGTTTGGCAGCAGTCCAATGTGCATGGAGAGGCTTGGTCATGAATTGACTCAACATGTTCACTGCATAACATATGTCCGAACAGGTGTTCACAAGGAACATCAGAGCCCCAATCAACTATCTATATTTGAATGGATTAGCCAAATCGGGTCCTACAACTTCTCCACATAGCTTCTTGAAGTTCATTTCCATCGGACTTGCATTGTATAATTCAAAATATTTCCAATAGCTTCACAACATATTTTCCTTGTGAAAGGAAAATCTTGCTAGGCCTTTGCCACACCTCAAGGCCTAGAAAATAGTGCATGAGTCCAAGGCCCTTCAACTCGAATTCAGAGGATAGCTCCCCCTTACACTCGATCATCAGAGGCTCACTACCTGTCAGGAAAAGATCGTCAACATTTAAAACCAAAATCAACGACATAGCTTGGACTACCTTTAAGTAGAGGTTGGGATCGACATTACTTCTTGTGAATCCCAGCTTCACCAAATAATTGTCTATGTGAGCGTACCATGCTCTTGGGCATTGCTTCAATCCATACAATGCCTTCTTTAATCTACAAACATGTGTCTTTTGATCTTCTACTTCAAATCCCTGTGGTTGTTCAACATATACTTCTTCTTGTAGCATGCCATGGAGGAATGTGGTCTTTACGTCCATCTGATGAAGGGTCCATCCTTGACTTGCAGCAAAGGCAACTATTGAACGAATGGTTGTATATCGAGCCATAGGTGCAAATATATCATCATAATCTTCTCCCTCTTTCTGGGAGAATCCTCGAGCCATGAACCTTGCCTTGTATTTTTCAATGCTTCCATCAATTCCATGCTTGATCTTGAATATCCACTTCGAAGTTAAGGTCTCAGCACAACATCCCATACATCATTCTTCATAATAGATTCATATTCCTCGGCCATAGCATCTTTCCAAACTTGTTCTTTTACGACTTCTTCGAATGTGGAAGGTTCGGCTTGAATCATAGTGCTCATGGCTGCAACATATCCCTGGTACCTACATGGCTTCTTCCTTTCTCTAAACGATCTTTGGACAGGCACATGAATATCAGCATCATGAAGAGTGTCACGGAGCCAAAGTGGTCTCTTCCTAGTAGGAGGATTACTAGGAGGAGAATCTAAGGGATCCATGGGACCATCAACAATATCAGTCTCGGATTCGGGCACGGACGGGCCATCCAAGATATCCATATCACCATTCTTCTCGGGAGGAGGAGGTGGAGGAAGGTCTCTTGCTTTTCCAAGAGTGGCATCTTCATCGAATGTAACATCCCTACTAATTTAAACCTTCCTTTGACCAGGAATATATATTCTAAATGCTTTAAAATTTTCACAATACCCAACAAACGTACCTTTTCTTCCTATACCTTCCAATATGTTCCTTTTGTCGTTCGGCACATGAAAATATATGGGACATCCAAATATGCAAAGATGACTAATGTCGGGCTTCACACCTGTAAATACTTCTTCGGGAGTTTTGTTTTCCAAAGCTTGATGAGGCACCCTGTTTTGAACATATACGGCAGCATGTGAAGCTTCGACCCAAAGAAATTTAGGCAACTTTTGATCATGGAGCATCACTCAAGTAGCTTCTACTATAGAACTGTTCTTCCTTTCAGCTAGACCATTTTGTTTGGGAGTATATGGCACAATTGTTTCCTTCTTGACACCTTCCTTTTTGCAAAAGTCAATGAATTCATTTGACATGTATTCTCCACCATTATCGGACCTGAATATTTTGATCTTCTTCCCTATTTGATTTTCAACCAATGCTTTGAACTCCTTGAATGTTTCAAAGGCTTCATCCTTATGCTTCAAATAGTATATCCATGTCTTCCTTGAAAAGTCATCAATGAATGTGATGTAGTAGAGATATCCACTAATAGAGTGCACAGGCATCGGTCCACATATGTCGGAATGAATGAGATGGAGGATGTCAATGGTCTTGTTTTCACTAGAGGGGAATGGTCCCCTTGTCATTTTTCCACTAGCACATCCCAGACATAATCCATCATGTTGATCTTGAACCTTTGGAATCCCTGAGACCAGAGTTGCGGAGGAGCGCTCCCCCCCCTTCGAACCCGCTCCCAATCCACGCTCCCCAAATCACTCCCGATAAAAAAATTTGCGCTCCCTACCAAAATCAGGAGCGATATCGAGAGCGTCGCTCCTGGAGCGAAAATTACAGCTCGGGAGCGATCGCTCCCAAGCGTTAAATTTTCGCCCCGAGAGCGATTCAAGTGATGCCGGGAGCGTTCCGCGCGGAAACAACAACAACAACAACCCAAAAAAACAAAAATCGCGGACGCGAAAAAAAATTAAAATTAAAATTAAAAATTAAAATAATAATAATAAAATATATATATATATATAAATAAAAAAAAAAAAAAAAAATTATGTTCTAAAATCACTTTGGGGCAAAAAAAATTTCATTATCACTTGAATGAGTTGAGTAGAAGTTGGAGAGCAAGAGCAAAGGAACGAGGAGCAAGCGCCAAGGAGCAAGGAGCAAGCCTGCAGAGAGGTTAGTAACTTAGTAATTTAGTATTTTAAACCTTAGTTAGGTAGTAATTTAATTTAGTTTAGTTAGTTTAGTTAGTTTAATTTAGTTTAGTTTAGTTTATTAACTTTATTTAGTAAAAAAATCATGAATCTAAATTAAATTAATTAATCTAAATAAATTAAATTAATTTTCTCATTCATATTCCCATTCCCATTCCCATTAAATTTTGCAAATTCAAAAGCCTACAAATATCAAACATCATGGACCTGGCTATATTTCTTGGCATTTTCCTCTTCTTGGTCCCTTTTATGGTTATTATGGTGCTGGAGAGTAGGAAACGAAGGGGCCAAAATGAAGAGGGGGATGAAGAAGCTGGAGAAAGTGGATTTGATGAAAACTCCGGTGAGGAGGAGCTGGAGGAGGGTGAACATGACTCTCAAAAAACTAAACAAGACCAAACCCCATTGTGGAAATATGTTAACAGGCCTGAAGCAGGGAGAGGGGGTGGAACCACTAAATTTCATTGCTGCCATTGCAACAATAATTACACAGGTTCATACACCCGTGCCAAAAAACACCTCTGCAGGAAAAGGCCATGGGATGGAGATAAACAAATAGGAATCAAAACTTGTCCAGTGGTGTCAGCAGCGGATAGAGCCAAATACATAAGGGAAGAGGAGGAAGCGCAATACAAATCTAAAAAATCAAGGGGTTTCTTTGAACCAAGCTCACAATCACAAGCACAAAGAACTGCTTCAGCATCCTCCCAAGGCAGTGGATATGGAGGCATAGGGTCATCAGCTTTAAGGCGTAGAACCATATCAGATTTCCTTAATGAGGGGTGTAGGAATGATGTGGATTCAAAGGTTTACAGGTTTCTTTATGCATGTGGGATACCATTCAATGTTCTTCGCTCACCTTATTGGCACGAAATGGTTTCTGCCATAAATGATGCCCCTAAAGGATACAAGAGCCCTAGGTATGACAAGGCAAGAACCGTTGGACTTGATCATGAAAAAGCAAACATATCACATTCTTTGAATAAAATGACAAGTTCTTGGACTGACCATGGGGTGTCCATTGTATCTGATGGATGGACAAATGTAAAAGGCAAGCCATTGATAAATGTTCTTGCTGTGTCTGTTAGTGGTGCCATCTTTTTAACTGCACATGATTACTCAGACAAGTTCAGGACCGCCATCAACATTGCAGAAGCATTAGTTGAAACAATTGACCATATTGGGCCATACAATGTCATCCAAGTCATCACTGATAATGCTCCTAATTGTAAGGGAGTGGGAGCAATTACTGAGGATAAATACCCCAACATATTTTGGTCTGGATGTTTGGTTCACACATTGAACCTTCTGATGCATGATGTTGTCAAGAACAAAAATGCACAATACAAATGGATTGGTGATTTGTACAAGAAAGGCAAACAAATGATAAAATTTATTACAAATCATAGCAATACCCATGGCCTTTTCCGTAGTCACTCGAGATTGGAGTTGTTGAAGATTGCGAAGACCAGATTTGGTAGCTATTACCTCACCTTCAAGTGCCTTTTGAAGGTAAGAGAGTCATTGGCTAGCATGGTATCAAGTCCACATTGGCAGGTATTAAAGGAAAGGGCTACAAATGCAGCTGACAAGCGAGGTTTTGAACTCGTGGAGGAGGCCGCTCTTGATGGTTAGTTTTGGACAAGTGTGAGGCAAGTATTGGATTTCACCAAGCCCATTTATCACATGATTCGATTTGCAGATACAAATAAACCAGTGATTGGCGAGGTGTATGAGCAGATGGATACCATGTTGGGGCAAATAAAAGATATTGTTCATAACAGAGATCCCGACTTGTACAAACTGATTCATGATTGTGTGTGTGAACGGTGGAATAAACTTAATCTTCCACTACATTGCTTGGCGTATATCCTTACGCCAAAATACTACTCTACATCTTGGTTGGGCCAACCTGCACCAGGGGGTGGGATTAGGACCAAACCCCATTTAGATGCAGAGGTAACTAGTGGATATTTGCAAGCATTGGAAAAGTTGATACCTGACAGGGAGGAATGTGTAGCTGTGCGCCTTGAAATAGGCAAATACTTCAGTGGCACTGGTTTGTTTGGTAACTTCCATGCAATGGAAGACAGAGACAGATTTGATTCTCTCACATGGTGGGAAACATATGGCGGCCAGGGACTTTTGCCAAAATTGGCAAAAAAAGTTCTATCACAAGTTGTAAATACTTCTTCTAAAGAGATGTGTTGGAGCACCTACAACTTCATACATAATGTGAAAAGAAACAGACTCAAAGAAAACCGAGCAGAAAGCTTGGTTTATGTGCACTACAACTTGAGGTTGTTGAGTCATTACTGTGATCGGGCTTATGAGGATCCCACATATAAAATTTGGGACAATCACCCAGAGGATGACAATTTGGAGGATGGCACTATACATCTTGAAGAACTGGAAGAAGAACTTATAAGGGATGAAGATGAAGCAGCTGCAGCAGCCATGCCACCTCCACCACCCAGTAGCAGTGCTCGAGTTCCGAGTCTTGTTCCTTTGTTGTCGCCACCTTCATCTACACCCTCACGTGAAGGGCATGTGCCTTCTAGTTCTGGTCGTCAGTTTGTGCGGGAGACTCCTAGAAGACCACCACGACCTGCTTATACTCCTGGAGACTCTCGTGGCAAGGGCCACATGTAGATTTACAATTTACTTGTCTTTTCTAGTTTCTATTAGTTTTCATAACTGTTGAGTCTTGAGTCCTTGACTCTTGACTCTTTCATATCATAATGATATTTTTTGTAAACAATATATGACTGTGACAATGAAAATTTGAAGTTTGAAGTTGGCAATTATAACTCATTGGTAATGATTGTGAATTATGAATATGATGCTTCGTGAAAGACTAAAGTTGTTTCATTTCATTTCATTATTCATGTTTCATTTTATAACATTTCATTTCATGTTAACAGTTAGAAGTTAGGACTTAGAAATATCTAAGATATTATTTCTTGTAATGGTTAAACTTAGCTTACAAGTACAACTTTGGTGATCAATGATGATAAATGTTATATATTGAATTTTCAATTTTGAAAGCTTGAAGTTGAAACTTTAAGATTGAATTTGATGAATCATGATTCACGAGACTCATTATGTTGCAGTTGTAATATGTATTTTACTAAGTTGTGGACATGGTTGATGAAGATTATAACTTCTAGATGATTGATGTGATATGGTTCAATGATCAATCTATGTTTTCTTATGTTTTTTATATCTAATTCATCATTCTACATGTTTTTGTTGACATATATGTATCAAAAATTAAAAAATATATATATTTTTAAAAAATCGCTCCGGGATTCGCTCCCAAACCAGGAGCTTCTGAAAATGTTGCTCCCGCTCCCGTTTTCGCTCCTGCTCCCCGCTTTCGCTCCCACTCCCGAGTAACATTGCCTAAGACCAAGATCTCCAATTTCGGAAGAGCATCATAATGAAGATGAGCCAACCTTTGGTGCCATAATTCGCTTAGATGATTTGTATTATGAACCAATGCTAGTATTGGTCTTCCAGTGACCCTGTAGAGTCCTTCATATCTTGTTCCAAAAGTGAATGCATCTCTCATAAGTGATCCAACAGGCCAAGTAAGAACCTTTCCTTTGATGAAAGCAACCCTCATCCCTTTGTCTTCCAAAGCGGATATTGATACCAAATTATTCTTTAACCCAGGCACATACATTACATCATGTAGTACAATAGATTCCCTAGAATTCAAATGAAATTTGATGGATCCAAAACCTTTAACGGGATGAGTGGAGTTGTCTCCAAGAATGATTTTCAAATTTGACTCCCTCTCTACCAAATTAGAGAGAACTTCTTTGTAACTAGAGAAGTGATGAGTGGCCCCACTATCAACCAACCAACTATCCCACGAATCTGAAGGAGATGAACTAGTAAGAGCGGAAATAAGAATATATTCAGATTGATTTGCAACATTACTTTCATACCTGGAGAATTTTGACTTCTTTTGTGGACGACGATCTTCTTCATGGTCACTTGGAGCATCTTTTCTTCTTCTATCATTTCTTCCATTGCGATCATTCCTTCGGTCATCTCTCCTTCTTTGATCATTGAACCTGTTGTTGTTGCTTCTAGTATTATAACGTGGTCCATTGTTCTTCTCGGGGCAATCTCGAGCATAGTGCCCTTTCTTATGACAATTGTAGCATTCAATGTTCACATATTCCTTTCTTCCACCAGAATTTCGAGGAGGAGGCTTTCTTGAATTTGATGGACCTCCTTTCCCTTTCTTCTTCTTCTTGTCATGAGCGATGTATGCAGCGGGTTCTCCTTCTTTGTGCTTTTGAATCCTTCCTCTTCCTATCATCCTTGACTCTTCTTGAGTGAGCTTTCCAACAATTTCATCAAATGAAGGGAGGACATTTGTGTTGCTTATAGTAGTGATGAATGTTTCCCAAATAGGAGGGAGACCTCTTAGATTCACGACCACCGGTTCCCTGTTGTGAAAATTTCTGAATCTACACATCAGAAACCCCTACCGTAATGACTAGTTTAACATCTCCTACTTGTTCTTTGCATTAACAAGTTATTTAATTACATAAACATCGATGAAAAACACGATTGCAGCCTACACATTCATACATATCATGCACTGAAATAAACTGAGACAATCACACAAGGGACACCGTTATTTTTGAACAATCGTCCCCTGATATATTGTATTGTCACATAAAGTTCATGCCAATGGGATGTCAATTCAATGGTGAGGATGACGGGTTGATATACTCTCCACCAGGGTTCTAATCTAAAGGAGATCCACCCACTCCCCACATAGCACCTAGATCAGGTGCAAGTCTTGAGCAACTTTGATGGAACACTTACCCTGTTGTCATGGCATCTTAGCCAAAAGTAAATTTGACCTTTCCAGGTAGTTGACCCTATGTGAGTTTGTGGCCAGCTATGATCCGTGGATATTCCACTGGATAGTTTGTGACAACAGATTCTATGAAAATAACCCGAAATCTTCTAAAGTGTCATTTGCCCAAAAAAAAGGAAAGAAATAAGAACCCAAGTTTTGTCAATAAAGTTCTATCAGTTAGCGATAGAGTGTACTGGTAAGGCACTCCTTCCAACATCATCGGTTTAAACCTTGCCTAGCCCATGTGTCGTGCTCAAAGGGTGTACAATGCACCTAGAGGTTATAGAGGTAGAGGTCAAAATCGACCTCGTGTCACAGGAGTACAAACACAGCCTAGCTCCCAATTCCTCTAGACAAAATAAATTCATATATGTGTGAAGGTGGGGTTGAAGAGTCTTTTACGACACAAGTTGATGTTAGCATGCCCCCTCCATTAGTTTTGCGTGTTAAGAGATCTATGACATTGTGTTAGGGCATTCAGTTTGGAGGAGGTGTTGTTTTCTCTCCCTAAACATTCACAATATATAATTTGAGTTGGTGAAACTCCTTAGCTTAGTATCTCACCATGGCTTGGAAGGTCCTCACCAGCAGCTTACAATTTTTTTATCAGAGGTTCACTCACTCACAATTTTGTTCATTATGATCTCGATGACCTAAGACACTCCCTTCATCACCACCCCGTAAGAGTGGATAAAAATTAAAAGCCTGCGGTTTTCTCTAACCGTAAGAGGTGTTATTTTCTCTCCCTAAACATTTACAATATATAATTTGAATTGGAGTTGGTTAAACGCCTTGCTTATTACGCAGCACCCATGTTCTCGCCATGGCTTGGACGGTCCTCACCAGCAGCTTACAATTTTTTTTCCCATAGAGGTTCACTCACTCACAATTTTGTTCATTGCGATCTCGACGACCTGAGACACTACATCACCACCCTGTAAGAGTGGATGAAAATTAAAAACCTGTGGTTTGATTCTTAGTTTCTTGAAATAAAAGCAGCTTATACCCGTAAAAGCCCAACATATTGCCGCAAGGCCATTGTTCTCCTCATAAAGCTTTCATGAATTCCTTGAAACTAATAAAAAACAACGCAATTTTACATGAACTAAAGGAATAACTAATCAAACTTACCTCCAGGGCTTGGAGAAAGAAATCAACTACAAGAGCTCCTAATCCATACTCCAACAGCCCATTAACAGATCCAATAAAATCACCTTCAAAAGGACTAATGTCTTCAAACTTAACAATATTATATGTGGCCTCGCAGAAAGCCTGCCATCTCTGGACCACCTCGCCAATGCGATTGATATCCATCGATTCCAAGAGCCCAGACATGTCCATGTCCATTGCCATACTTATACTCAATCCCAACCCTGATCAATCCCTGTCTGTATTCAGAAATTCAATGCTTTAGGCCAAGGAATTCTAATTGGACATCAATGTCATTTACCGTTATATAATTCAAATGATATCCACAAATATATTCTTCGTATCTTTGTTCGAAGTAGGACCACAAGCGAACTCAACAGAGCTTGGCCATTGTCGCAAGCTATTCCAGATAAACCCTGCGCGCTGTTTTCCTCGGGCTGCTCGCATGGCATAAACCTGGATTATGGTGAAAATCTACTATACATTCCCACTCATTTTCAAACCAATGTCGAACCAGGCTTCTCGGATTAAAGAGAAGTAGAAGTAAATCAATAGGAAGAGAAGTTTGCTCTGTTTTTTAGATTTTGGGGCGCGCCTAACTGTCAATTTTATGCCCTTTTGGTGCAAGCTCCTCCATCTCCTTTGCACTCGGCTTCCAAAGAAAGAAGCAGCTATGCTCCAGAGACAATTAGCCCAATTGCAGAAATATCTATTGCAATTTTGTAAACTTATTTTGAAAGCCAGCACTGCGATTGCAGAAATATCTAGCTGCGATTAGACCTGCAATTTTGTAAACTTATTTTGAAAGCCAGCACTGCGGGAACTAGCAGGTTCGCTTGGACTGCCATCGTACCATCGGCTATGTGTAAGTATTCAAATAACATACGTTTATCCATGGCAGTTACGCTGATCGATGTTCTTGGGGTAATGTAAAAGACTTCCGGTTACGTTATTTAAATTTTAAAATAATAATAATGGATTTAATTATTTAAGCCGAGATCTTTGAGTTTGGGCAAAGTTTAAATGGAGTTGGGATTTACTCAATATGACATCTCAACTCTGGCAGACTCTCGTGCTGGCAAAGATTTGAGAATTATCTATAATTGAGCCGATGTATAGTTTGTTCACAGATTAAATTCAGTAGTAATATGATAATATAAAATTGTTTTTTTTTTTTTTAATGAAAATGAAATTGGTTAATTAAAAAAATGGTTAATAGTTAAAATTAGTTTAGAATTATTTTAATTTTGGGTCTATTGATTTTTTTTTCAATTTAAAAAAAAAAAAAAAGTATTTTGAGAGATTTGATTTCTTTAGTTGGTAGATCTTAAGTTAAGATGTATCTAAGCTGATTTAATTATTAATCTTATGTGTTTTATTTTATTTTATTTTATTTTCAGTGTGTCAAAATGTTAAACAAG
The DNA here is from genome assembly GCA_031772625.1 of Pinus tabuliformis. Taxonomy (NCBI): domain Eukaryota; kingdom Viridiplantae; phylum Streptophyta; class Pinopsida; order Pinales; family Pinaceae; genus Pinus; species Pinus tabuliformis. The sequence continues at coordinate 233,833,277 of CM062805.1, forward strand.
ACAATACACCATCTTTAGGATAGTGGATTAGAAAGCAGCTCTTGGAGTAACTAGCAATTGCACCAAATGTTGCAAAAGAAATATCGTAAGGCATAAATCTTGACATATAAAAATCATTGAATAAAAATCAGTAAAAAACATTCCATTGAAAGCTAGAAGATAAAAGAAATCACTTACATTATGCCAAATTGGGAGATTCTATAAGCTTTCCAACATAGATTTCCTCTTAATCTTTAAATACCGTACTTTATGGTGTAAAGTGAATGTTTTTTTGGATTTTAATTGTTAGAACATTGTAATCATAATTCTATAAATTTATTGCAAGAATATTCTATTAATTGTAATCATAACTTTATAAATTTATTGTATAAATATTCTATTCATTATTATAAAGTAATATGAGAAGTTTGATATTTTGGAAAGTGAAAATCATTTATTATATATAGTTATTGTTGTACTTTTTTGTGAATTTCATTATAAATGCCAATCAATCAAAAAAGATAGTTACACCCAATATGGAAATGAAAATTCCAATCATATGATTTTACATTTATACTTTTTTCCATTTAGAAAATAACACCCAACATAAAAATAAAATATTGTTTAATATTTTGAAAAATGAAAATTATTAATTTTGTAATATATATAGTGAACTATTAATTTTATTCTGGAAAATGAAAATTATTAATTTAATCATATTTATCTATTGTGTTTTTTTCTTTGAATTCCTTTTTTAGTTAATTTTTTTTTAATTTCATTTTAGTTAATCTATAAATTAGCAAAAAATAATAATCTATGAATTAGCGAATAAAAAGATATTCTATTTACTGCGTAATTATGTAATTTATATGATTTAAATTATTTTAATTTTTGAGTTAAATCACATGATCCTTCCTTAGATCTTAGCAAACGAATAATACATCACAAAAGTGCAAACAAAATACAGAGAGTTTATGGATTGAAAGAATATTATACGACTAATATCCCATTCATGATATTGGTCTGCACGACCAGTACAGTTGGTGAATTTATTTAGTACGACAGGATTGGAAACTATCCCATATCATGTATGCAGGAAACATTATTCGGATTGTGGAAGAATGGGTTCAATTATGTTTTTACTTTAAAATATATATATATATATTATTTTTACTTTTGTTAAAATTTACAACAGGAAAAAGTATGTAATATGTGTGTGAGTTTGTCTTTCATACATTTGAAATATTTATTAATTTGTATTTATTGTTTTTTACTTGTGTAGAATTTATCATGGTATCAATTTACGTAATTTATATATGTGAAATACTTATTCATTTTTAGTGGGATAAATTTAACTTCACACAAAAGCATTTTAACTATGATACTAATTATATCAGAAATACTTATTGTTTTATAGCTCACACAAATGTTTTTAATTATAATATTAATTTATTTATTTATATGCATGAAATGTTAATTATTTTTTTACTTTGATAAATTTTACCTCACACAAACAAGTTTTAACTATGATATCAATTTACTTATTTTTTTCAGCATTTTAGTTTTGTAAGTATTCCAATTTCATGCAGCGTTTTACAAGTTATAAGAGTTGATCCGTGTTTAATCAGTTTCAAGTTTTGACAAATAATTTTAAATGATTTTTTACATTACAAACAAAACCTAACCTAATATTTTGTACAATGTCTTATGAAGGATCAAAGCAAATGAGTAATAGGGTGTTGGTAATTTCTATAGCTCATTGAGTTTGTTGTCCCAATGACAAATAATTTTATTTCATTACTATTGATTAGAGATTATATAGTTTAATTTTTTTAAGAACAATTGTAGCACCAATGATCGTTACACTCTACTCTTTATGTTTTCTTGAATTTAGTTTATGCTTAATTTTCTATTGTTTTTATGTGTTTTTTATGAGATTGTCTTTTGGATTAATCACATCATTAAGTATTCCAAATCATCTAATGTGGTTCATCCTCAAGAGAGGTCACATATTCAATATTATTCTTTATTTTTCGTTAATTAGCCTATATATATATATATAATGTAATGTTACATGACAACATCTCCCTCATACACTAGGTTGTAGAGCGTCTCTCGGCGCAATTAGAGTTTTTAATGTATGACTGATTAATTATTGAGAAAATAAATAATATATATAAGATAGAGTGGAAATTATTAAAATGAGATTTTGCAGAAAACTTTCTAAATTAATTATGAGTAAAATTATTAATAAAATAATTTATTTACAAGCTCCAAGGGATAGCTTAGTTGTTCAAGTTTTTGTTGCTAAGTACCTTGCCAGCCGAGAGGTCACGGGGTCAAATCTCCATGACACCCTTGGGGTTCGGCCCTGCTAGTTTGGCTAGTGGGTAGATCCCTTCAGGGTTGATCTATCCGAATTTTCTCGTGGATGTAGTGACCACTTAGTATCCGTGAACCACATCATATATATATATATATATATATATATATATATATATATATATATATATATATATATATATATATATATATAATTGGCATTACTATTGACAACTGCATTATGGAGCATGTGGAAGGTACAAGGGAGGGATTATCGATGGAAATGAGCCATCATGGCTCAAACCCCTCAACTTAGACACAATTATGATAGTTAGACTTGAGCATAAGTATGCTCCTTGTGTAGGGACAAAGTAGCAATTTTGAGTTTAGTTACATGGTAGTTGATAAGAGGAAATGCAATTTGGTCTCCTGGATTCAACTATCAATATGTAGGGAGCAAGGTAACCCATGCTACCCATTAGATGGTGTTCTATGAATGTCGCATTGGAGGCTTACAGAGAGCATGGCTGGCTTAGAATCTTGTTTGATGGGAGTTATAGTTGATTGGTGGCTTGAATTCTATTATTATGCATAGTGGGTTTCGACGTTGCTTTGGTGAGAGATATCGTTTGGCTCAAATGGAAAAATGTACGAGTAGGGAGTATGGATGAAGAAGGAGGATGAGATTAAGGGGGGCTAGGATGTTGGTAAGGGGGCTTAGAGGGGTCACATGTAACATTGCAAAGACCCAATGCAACTTATTGTGGGGTTATCTCAGGCTAAGCAGAAGGAGCCCGCAACCAAGCCTCTTGCAAAAACCTATCATACCAACTTTTTTGAGAAGGTCAAGTAGGAGGTGGATGACATAGAAAAAAGTATGAGGTTAAAAATAGGTTTTATCTCTAATGATAAAATGGATGAAGAAATCACTCGTTGGCTCCCTGACATTGGATTTTTGTTAGTATGAAATTTCTTGGAAGGTGTACCAAAAACACTTCACTTAAGTCACCGGTGACAAGTAACCATAACAACAATTTGTGCTTTCTTATGCTTTAGACCTGCAATAGTAAAACGAGAAAAACCTATAGTAAAAAGGTATATGTGATCCAAAACAACAAACAACAATAGATATCTAATGTAATAACCCAATTATGGAAAGACTTTTAAATGAATAATAATCTTTATTGATAACTCTTGGTTAAGGAGATCTACAAAAAGGGTTTGCAGATCACCCTCCATGGGATGGATTCTTTGATGTCCTTAATACTTCAATGATCGTTTCTCTCTCTCAATACGTGAAAAACCCAAAACAGTATGTAGAACTCTAGTGGGAGCTCAAATGCAAGAAGACAATAGTGATGACAATGATAATGATCATAGTGAAGAATGAATGGAAAACTCTCCTACTTATAACAAAGTATTGGGTTGATCTCGAAAATGGAGAATAATAAAATAATATTGACCAAATCAAGATTTATCTGTTATGAATGCTTTATTATATTTTTTGGAGAGAGAAAATATATTCAAAATGACCAAATATCTTTATTTAGAAATAATTAATAAATAAAATGATTTATTAATTATTTTGCGAGGATTAAGAATGGTGTGAAATCGAAATAATTGTTAAATAGTGGTTTAACAATTAGTCCAATAATAGAATTAAGGAATAATAAATAAATAGTGATTTATTTAATTATTCCTAGGTGATTTAGTCAAATGTGACAAGGAATAATCATCAAACAATGATTTATTCAATTATTCTCAATGATTTGGTGATAACAATTTTGGAGGGGAAAGGAAATAAAATGTTCTAAGATAGTGAGCTTGCAATGGCATAGCAAAGAGTTTGTGACATGAGCTATGGAGTATAAAGGCAATCAAAACAATGAACTTCTCATTGAAGTAGATGAACTAGATAGTAAATATGAAAGTATTATCAATGTCATTCAAGGTTAGGAAGTTCACAATCAAGAAGAAGTTTGTGGAGATGTAGAAGGATATGAAGAAAAATGGGAAACAAAAAGGGCAGTGAAGAAGAGAAAAGAAGTTGATGTTTTAGTAATAGCTTCAAAGGATTCAACTTGAGCCCATGGGCAAGAAACTACTCCCTCCATCCTTGATGTGGATTTTGATTTTCAAGAATGACCACTAGGTCTCATTAGTCATTTTGTTCAAAATTTATGTTATATTTATGTTTTGTGCCCTTATGATCTTTGCTTTTAAATCTTGGGGTTTTTCTTAGGGTAGGGTTTGAAACCCATAGAGATGTTGTTAGGGTATCTATTTTGTTTTTGAGTTACAAGTTCTCAAACAATTCCCCATGGAGGAAAGACATTGCTCAAGAAAGGCTATGATATTTTTTACAATTGTTTGTTTGTCTCGCCTGAGTATTGGGCACAATCTGTGGTGTTTGTAAACATTCTTGTATATTATTAATGTAGAATCTTAGCTAAGTTATCACACATGCGTGTGCACACAAGTATGTAATACATCATTTTTACATTATATATATATATATATATATATATATATATTTATATTATGTTGATGATGATCGTTACCATCCATTGACACCAACATTGAATTATCATATCTTTAAGAAAATGATAAGGAATTAATTGGTTTGCTTTACCCCTTTATTTTTATGATTGAATAAATTGCAGTGAAGGTGGGAAGGAGGTCACCTTCACCATCATTATCTTCTCTTTATTTCGCTTTATAATTAATAAGGATTTACCACAACATGTTAGGAAAAAGGGTTTTCGTATAATCCATAACAACTCATTCAAAAGAGAATGTGGGTTGAGATAGCCTTTTTCACACCAAAAGAACAATACAAGAGTTTAATAACCCAATATGGCTATAAAATTAGCTTTCAGACACGGAGTAGCAAAATCCTAGGTAAAACTAGGTCACACATGAGAAATATATGATGCCTTATGTGAATTTGCGCAATGAGTCAAGGATATGGATAAGAAAAACTTGTGTAGACAAGGAAACTTTACGGAAAGATGATGGCTTTGTTGAATAAACATGTGGTCATTAGCAAGGTGTAACAACCCATTTTGAACCTCAAGATTATTATAACTAATTGTCATTATCACTCGTGGTGACGTTTAAGAGTGGATAAAAATTAAAAGTTTTTTGTTTTCTCTCCCCATAAGAGGTGTTTTTTTCTCTCCCTAAACATTCACAATATACAATTTGAATTTGAGTTGTTGAAACTCCTGGCTTATTAAGAAACACACATGTTCTCTCCATGGCTTGGAAGGTCCTGACAAACAACGTACGATTTTTTTTTTTATCATAAAGGTTCACTCATGCACAATTTTGTTCAATGTGATCTCAGTGACCTAAGACACTCCATCACCACCCTGTAAGAGTGGATGAAAATTAAAATCCTATGCTTCAATTATGAGTTTCTAGAAGTAAAAGAAACTCATGCTTGTAAAGGACCAACACATTTCCATAGGGCCATTGTTCTCCTCATAAACCTTTCAAAAATTCCTTGAAACCGATAAAAACAATGCAATTTTACATGAACTAAAGAAATGACTAATCAAATTTACCTTAAGTGTAACACCCTCATCCCACACCTACCCAAGTAACTGGCCAACCGGGGTAAATATGCGACGACAGGCCACTATAATTGGATTCAACCTCCTAAGTCACCTTAAGGAAGTGGAATCGACAGAAACACACCACATATACCTTCCACATCAACAAAAAAACTCTCAGGAGCCATTCCAACCACTCAGGTAACCATCCCCTGAGACTAACTGAAGTTTTAGTGCATCAAACCCCTGGACGCTCCCTTGATATGGACAAGGGTGCATCTGGGAAGCTCCATAAGCTCCCACAACAAGGGCAAGGGAGATTTTTGGGACTTTTTTCCCCAGTGTTGTGCCCACGACTCCAGGATTTGTGCCACATTTCCAGGCCCAGAGCCTAGGTCACTGCCCAGAACTCAGTGACACCTTTAGAAATGAATTTACACAACATAATAATCATACCTTTGTGAAAACATTAATAGGGACTAGACTAGACCCCTACTAGCCATGATAGGTGTTTCGTCAAACATATCACAAATATGAAATCTACAGGTCTTAATAGCAAAGTTGAGCATAGGGGTCTCATACTTATTTGAGATTCTCTATGAGGCATTGTTTCTTTATCACGTTAGCTACATTATCACCTATTAGGCCATAGATACATTGTTCATTCATTTACGAGTAAAAACATGATGGGAGCCATACATCACCACTATCATAATACATATTCATAAACAGAATAGTAACAATAGAAATACCAAGGAAACAACAGCCATATAATCCACATATGAACTAGTATAATACTCATGAATTAACAAGGAGAAATAACCTCATATTAATGATGCAAAGGCCAACCAGGTTTGGGACTTCCACAAACCACCCGACCATAGAATGGCTAAACCAAATATTTATTTTAGCCAATCACCCCTGTGCCATATTCCAAGCATGAATGTGGGACTTAAAACCAAACTCAACCAGGGCTTCTCGAGGTTACACCACCTCACCCTCATCAATAGAACCAGAACTTATCGCAATCCCTCTCGGATCACTAGGCCATAAAACAAGCATGGATGCCACCAGATTTCTCCACCTACACCGTGAGGAATCTCCCTGTCTCCTAGTCCGTAGGCTTTATCGCAATCCACACTGAATCACTAGGCCCTAACCGAGACTCTACCCTCTAGGCTTTACCGTATATCCCGTCATTCACCAACAATGATTCCTAGGCCTAATCAAGGGAAACCACCTCTAGGCTTTACCATATATCCCGTCATTAACCAGTCGAGGATTCCTAGGCCCACCGAGGCACACAATACCTGGCTTTACTGCAACCCACAGTCCGGTTCAGGGGTCACTAGGCCAGTGGATTTACCACAATCCATAGTCTAGTTTAGGGATCACTAGGCATGTGTTCTTTCTTTCGAAGATCCACCTCACTCAACTTCGAATCCATCCGACAATCCAGCTCAACCAAAACATGAGAACCCCATCACACCATGTTTATCCGAAAATGACAAGGCTAAGCTGAAAACATTGTCACAGTTGGAAAACCCATGCCATGGCAGCAAAGAACCACATGTAATACCATGCATGCCAAATCTAGCAAGGAAATCACACATGCAAATCGATACCTGCAAAGAATCATGTTGTAGCTGCCTGATCCTACTCTCCCTTGTTGGCTCCTTCCTTCCTCTTGCCTTCTTTACCTTTCTTGATCTAATGCCAAAGTGCTCCAAGAAAACTCTAAGTTTCCAAGAGAGAGAGAGAGAGAGAGAGCTCCAAAACTAAACTGACAAAAGATTACACTGGCCAAGCATGAGCAAAAGCTTGCCAACTAATCCTCATAAGCCTTTTTATCAATGAGGCCTATATTTTCTTCATTTTCCATTATTTTCCTTCATTTTCCTCCTCATATGCAACCTGTGACTTTTCACCATCATTTTCTCCTAATTTCCATTATTTTTATAAATAAATGTGCCAAAAATGCCATTTTTCCTTTCCAAATCCTTTGTCATTGCCTTTGCCAAATTCCTTTAGCCATAATAACCGAAATGAACACCCACGAGGATGTTTTGCCCAACATTTAGCTTGGAATAAGTGTCCCATCAACCATGGTTATTATTTTTTCTTTATTAACTTTTATTACATGGAATTTTCACGAGGGTTGCTACATTAAGAGCTTAGAGAAAGTAATTGAGTAGTCTTTAAGTGCGACTTTTTGGAAAGTTCTTCGGTTATTTTCAAATCTAATTTGTCTAAAATATGGCAGAGATTCATTGAAATCACAAGTTTGACAGGTGAACTCTTCACAATTTAAGTTCCCCAAGGGTTTTTGAGGGTGTTGAATCCATATATGCAGTCAAAAAACAAGTTTCAACAACACAAATGAATATTTAGCCACAAATTTTTTCGTCGGATTCCGACCAAAAATCCGCCAAAAATCCACCAAAACTTCCAAAAAAAACGAACTTAAAGACTACTCCTAAAGTAATCAACTACAACAGACCCTAATCCATACTCCAATAGCCCATTAACAAATCTAATAAAATCACCTTCAAAAGGACTAATGTCTTCAAACTTAACAATATTATGTGTGGCCTTGAAGAAAGTATACCATTTCTAGAGCACATCGCCAATGCAATTGATATTCATCAATTCCAATAACCCATATATGCCCATGTCCATTACCATACTGTTGTGGCCACAACTACTAAATTTTGTTGATGTCATTTTTAGTTTGCTTTATTTTACTTTGAGTATTTTTTTTACGTGTTTTGATTTTTGTTTCTTATTACTCCATTGCTTTCGTCTCCTCAACAACTTTCTAACGACACAGCTTTCGCTTCAATTCTATTTAGGTTGAAAATATATGCTGGATCAAAGTTTGTCTCATTTTCATCGCCTCAGCATGAAAGTATGTAAATATATATTGTTTAATTTATTTAAATATTATTCAAATATATTTGCTTTCACTGAATTAATATGTAAATATAATTAAATAGTTAATTTATTTTAACAAATTTTTTCCACCTCGATTAACATAAAGCCCCTTCGTCAACTATTCCCGTCTCGGAGATAATTACCCTGGAATTTTCTTCGTCATTTTCTTGTTGTATTAAATACGAACTTGGCGTTTATTTTCAGTTTTATTTGGTTTTAATACATTTGTTTTCATACTCCGCTTAATGCTTGGTTTTCCTTTGTTTTCAGATACTTGCGTAGATATGCCACTGATGAATTAAAGCCAGCCAAATCCTGAATATCATGGCGTAATCCTGAGATTGATTCATACTCTGACGAGAATTAACACCAATTGAAATAAAATGCCAAAAAACTGAAAATATAAATGCTTGCGCGGAAGGGGATCATTGGAGATCTGTTTCCGATGGATCCAGAAGATCCAATTTTCCAATCCATGATTCAAACATAGATCCTCTCCTTAACAGAGATGGTTAACAAAATCTAATTATGGAAACCAATTTCCCAATCTTTGATTGATCAGTTGCTAGCTTTTCTTGAAGATCAAACCGACAGTCATCAGTCAATAGTGCATTCTTGGAGCTATGACTCATGACTCATGCTAGCAATGGCTCATGCTAAAAATGTCCCTTTGTTACGAGATCAGAGGAGGAAAGACTATCTTCAACTCTTTGTAATACATTATAAAAGGCCAAATTTTAGATGAGTTGGCCGTTCCAGATCCGCAGATTATAGGAGGGAATTCTGCAGAAGGAGATTTCTGTAGAACATGGTTGATTTCTATAAGGAAGAGGTCATTGCAATATTGTATAACTGATTCTTGAAAGAGTTTGAAAACTTAATGGACTGTATGAGAACTAAGATATTTGAAGCTAATAACAAGTTTTCATTTCCATGCACTATTGTATGATTTGCAGGCTAATTGTTATTTCTGTTACGTTAATTCAATTTTAATTTAATTCTATTCCAAATTGGTGTATTAATAATTGAGGTTAGTATTGTTGTTAATTTCAGTTGTTTTATACTTTTCACAATTCTATAAAGCTATCTTTGCAGGGTTGAACAAGTTTGAATTTGGATTTGAGAAGACTTGCTCGTAGTTGTCAATAACTACTTATCAGTTTAATTACAATCTTGTTTTTGGATTAATTTCTATCTTTTTATAAGAATTATTTCCTTAATATGATAGTATATCTTATGTCGAATCTATTTTTTAATAACTGAGTTTAAGTATATGCATGAGGTGTTTTAACAACAATTTTTTTTAAGGAATGGTTATATTTCTATTAAACAATCTAGATTCTGATCAAAACCATTACATTCATAAGCAACAATAGTTCCACATCCCTCAAAAAATTCTCAGACTAGATGTAGTGAGATTTCAGAGTTTTTTCCTCCGGATTTTCTACAACATTTTCCTTATACAATCGCCAAAAAACCCCATTAGTATTTACATACTTGCATAACATAAAAAAGAAACTACTTATATATACTAACTAGTCAGATTCTTCTTACTCATGTTGTTTGATTTCTTCCATATATGTCACTTATGCTTCCCCCTATTGACCTACGTCCTCAAGTTCATTTTTCTCAGCCTCTTGTTGGATCTCCAATTGTAAAATGAACTCCGGAGAGGGGGCTCCCTGCTCACCATGTGCTAGTTCATTATCACCTCCCTCCATGATGCTAAACACTTCCTTCAGAATTGACACAACAACAATCTCCACCTTCTCTTCTAAATTCTCCACCTTTCGATCAAGATTCACTATCTTCGACATGATGACTTTCGTTGCCACCTAAAAATTCACTTTGCTCGCCTTCCAGCTGACTCAAAATGAGGGTAAAGTGAGATCATGCTTCAAATATAATTTTTCCTCCAATCTGTAAATTCATTTCCTCCACTTCATGCATGAAAGCACCAAAAGAATTCTTAGAAGATTCTTTAAGGCCATTGCCAAACAAAGAAGCCATTTTTTTCGGAACAATAAGAATGAGTGGTAATCCACAATGCATATGCCCTCCATAACCATCTTCTTATAGCCCAAATCAACTCAAGATTGATGGCACGAGAGGTCCCCTCATTTTTAATTCTCTTCGACAATGCACTCCCTACAACCAAATTATTTTTCATTACTTCTTTATCTGAGATGAATTCTCGCATGATCGACCTGAGGCGATCCTCCTCGAGCTCAGAGAACACAATTCCTTCGCTGTATCTCTGCCTTAAATCTTGGCTTATGAATACCTAGTTGTCCTTAATCTTGTCTTGATTCCTCATAATTATCCATCTAGAGATTGACAGATTCAACTTATTGCCAAGACTCCCACTGCATAACAGATGTGCCAAGGAATAAATTAAGCAATTAATCATCATGTTAGATAGTTCACCCTTCTCCATATTCTTCTAGCACTTCGAGGTTTTCCATTTATAAATGTTCATGGGATGTGACATTTGGAAGATGCATCCTCATCCTCCCTAAGTTCACCTTGTTCCAGGATGATGGTCTGATTAGCTTATTCATCCGCCAACATATTATTCTCCCTCTTGATATGATAAAATTCTATGTTTTCAAACTTTTCCAACATTAAATATATTCTTTGCATAGTTGGGTTTGGGTAAGGGTCCTTATTTTGAGACATTTAAAACATTTTTGAATGTCAATAAGGGAATCTCCAAAGACTGATAATTGTGTTATTCCTTCAACTATTTCCAACCTCATCCCTTGCCATAATCCATATTCTTCCGCCTGATCATTTGTGGCTACTCCCAGACCCCAGGTGAACTTTTTTCCAACTTTTCCATCGAGGCGAAAAATAACCCCTCCCGCTCCAGTGTCCCCATTTTAATAATTTTTTATTGAGATCATCATTATTGCATATATGTTTGAACTACTACAGATCATAAGAACTAGTTCTATAATTCACTGGTCCATTCCCCTCCGTATACTTTGCTCTTGATTGGGAGTAGGACTAATCCTTCTCTTAATCGAGATATAATATATTTGATTTTTCTTATCTATATATAGGCTAAATTGAATTTGTATTTAGATTGATTCAATGCATTTGTGAAAGTCTCCTTCCATAGGAGAAAATGTTTGTGTGGGTTTGTTGAGCCCTCATTTCAATGAAGGATCACCTTCTTCAAGCAACTGCAAGAAGGTAACTCCTCTTTTGTCTACTTATGACAACAAGTGATTTCATACATATAATTTGCTAGTCCATTCCCCTTCTTATACTTTGCTCTTGATTGGGAGTAGGACTAATCCTTCTCTTAATCGAGATAGAATGATTTACTTTTGATTATCTACATATAGGCTAGATTGCATTTGTATTTAGATTGATTCGATGCATTTTTGAAAGTCTCGTTCCATAGGAGAAAATGTTCGTTTGGCTTTGTTGAACCCTCATTTCAATGAAGGATCACCTTCTTCAAGCAACCACAAGAAGGTAACTCATTCTCTTTTATCTACTTATGACAACAAGAGATATCATACATTAGTAAGAAGAAGGTAGATTTAGAGTTAGTTTAGATTAACTTTAGAATAGGCTAGTTTTAGATAAAGGGTTATGTTGACGGTGCTGGAAATCCGTCAACCAAGGGGATCTCCCTGATATGAACTCCCAACTAGACCTCACACCGTTTGGTGTAGGATTCCCATACAGTATAAAGTCCTGGTTGCCAAATACTCAAATATCTGACTTGGCTATAGTTGTCAGCACGTGAGAGTGTTATGCTGGTATCTTCAAACAGCAAGGTAAGTATGTCTGGTGAGTGTGTAGCGTAATTGTGTCAAGGTTATATTACTACAAAAGGGGGAGAAAAGTGAGCCTCTAAGTGAGAGGTAATAGTACCACCTAGGAAGAGACACACACGAACCAAGAACAGTATGTCCAGCATCCTGCGGAATAGTCCACAGCGGATGTGATGGTCGTTATAACCAGTAAGAGAGGAAGGTATGCCTAATATCCCACGGGTTAGTCCATAAGGATGACACAACAGTGATAACCAATACAACACATTCCCAACAAGGTAAGTATTAAAACAATCGAAATAGTTCAATTATCTTAATACATGTGAAACAAACATGAATTACAAATGTCGAAATAATAGTATTACAAACATCCACAAGACATGCATGAAAACATGCTAGCCTGAATAGGCTTCCGTGTTAAGAAAAAGTTCCAAGACACATATGTACATCATACATCACTAGCCCTAGTAGTGGGACATTGGAGCCACTCCTTGCTCCTCAAAGAATTGACTAAAAACTCTCTATGCTTCGTGGGAGGAGCCAAGGTGAAAATTCCTTGCTCATACAATGGGAGGGGTATATATAGCCAAGGGTGATGCTTGACCCTTGTGACTCTTGGACTACCCTCATGTTCATTCAACTTCCTATGACTCTCCATCTCCATTGTGTGTCCATTGGACTTTCACTTTACATTACATTTGGTTACAAAATATATGGCCCATAGTAGTGATTTGGCCTCGACAACTCATGACACAACTTGACATGACACTGTTGACATGGACTAGCTGGTTGTGGTGGCAATATCAAGCTATTGTTGCTGCTGAGTGATGGATGTGTTCTTGGATGCACTTTCAATTCTCCTCCACATGGGTTGATGCTTAGGGGTCTTCAATGGTATTGGTCTTATAAGATGGTTACATGCATGTGTTCCTTTCGCTTGAGCTTCTTTCGTCCATCTAACTGCCAGTAAGTCTTCTAGCATGTTCGCTACTTATTCATATCGTTCATCATCTCACCATGATCTATCAATGTACATGTTCCTGATGGGATGACATTAAATACAAAACCTCCTAGTCTAAGATGATGCATTATTTTTCATGGATTGGGCCTGGGACAGATGACAGGCTGAGAAGAGGGCCCAGTAACTACGCAATGCACAGTTTCAGGTGACAAGGAGGGAGACTGGTCACTAAGACTGTGCAGACCACAGCTCAGGCTTGGATGAGGAACTGCAAGGCACAATCTTCATTGTTGGGGAAAACTGTGCAATGGCCACTGGGAAATAGGAATGCACAGTTGAGGTCACCAGTGGCAGCTGCAAGGTGGGACCCTAGGAGGCACCTCTGCATAGTTTTATGAGGGAAGACAAGACATGGTAGTAGAGGGACCAAAGAGGATAGTTCTGCACAGTTTCTGGAAGCAGTGAGTCCCTGCTAAGAGAGGTCACTGGGAGGACATCTTTGCGCAGTTCTAGGAGGCAAAGAAGGCTCAGGTATTTTCACATTGTGGGGTTCCAATAGGCAGGGAGGAGGCTTGATGATTGATATTGTGAAGTGCGTAGTTTAGGTCGGGCTTTGAGGCAGTTTCTACGCAATTCTGGGAAGGAAGTCAGACTGCTCATCTCTAAGATTGCACAATGCAATTGTCCTGAGCTGGGGGATAGCCTCAAGCAGTACGCAGTTCCAGGAAGCAGGGCAACACCACTAAGGGCTGAGACTATGCAGTGCAGATTAGTCGAGGTCCAGTGAGAGGGGTTTGTCCAGTCAGAAGGATTTTCAAAAAAATGGCTGTGTGGGAGGCAAGTGAACTTGCGAGGACACGACATTGTGATCACACACTTAGCATAATCTGACAACATGACAACATAGACCACTAGGGAAACAAGATAAATTATTTCTTTCTGTGAGACTATTTACAGTTAAAAGCGACAAGTGTGACACTTGGGATAGACCTTTGGATGACTGTGACAAAACTTATGCGACAGTGCTTACAACTTTGTGTATGAGTGCGATAGGTGTTTGCATGGCTAGGACGACTTGTATACACAAATACCAACCTTCACGGTCACTAGAATGGTTCGCAAACATGACATAACAACCAAACATTTCAAAAGACGACATTTGATCCAACAAGCGAAAGGAAGCAAGACACGTAGAGGAAACACATGGATCTTTGTGCTTGAAACCATGCATTTCATTAAAGATAGAATGGTATGACATTGATAAGCAATCCTTCAAGCTACACTAAGAGGCGTATTTCGAAATATGTGCTCTGTTTTCCATACCTACCCTCCAAAGGGTTATGCATCAGATGGAGTCTTCAGGTGGTCTCGATCTTCTATCATACTTCCTTAGTCTACTTATCTTTCTCCTTAGCTCCTTAAGAGTCATTTAGCATGTCATCCTTCTTCGTGGTGCCTGAGAGACAAAATTACATAGTTTCAGTGGGCAATGACTGTTGCGGGATGAGGCCATGGGAGGACACATCTCCACAGTTTCAGGATGCAAGGGAGACTGGGCAGCTGAGGGACAAAACTGCATAGTTTCTGGAGATAGTGGGTTTCGGCTGAGGGACAAAACTGCATAGTTTCTAGAGATAGTGGGTTTCGGCTGAGGGAAGGAAATTGGAGGAAACCAATGCGCAATTTTGAATGCTAAGGGAGACTGGTCTTCTACGCATTGTGTAGTTCCAGCATGAAAGGGAAAAGCTTGAGGGTTGTAGATGCGAAGTGCACAGTTAAGGAAAGCTAGATGAGGTTAGGTTGTTGGGGAAACTATGGAATTTGGCTAAGTGTGGGATCAGTGGAATTGATGTGAACAGTTATAGAACTTGACTACGGTCACACACTTGAACACTTAGTGATACATCATAGACCATCCAGAACATATAACACATACTTCCCCTAATGCAACAACCTTTGTGGTAGCTTACGATAAGTGCAGCTCCGATGATAGACTTTGGGAGGATAAAGGAGACACTTGTGTAAGAGTGTGTGAAATGAGTGTGAAACATGTCTATGTGGTGAGGACAACCCATTCTCACAAAGCTTTCCCCTTGAAGCAAAACAAACTTCCCTTTGCATGACAAGTGATAATCCCATGCCCAAAGATGACTCATACTATCTAAAGATAAAAGTGTGAAAAAATCTTAAGATCGAAGAGGGAGCTTGAGATCATCGGCTTACAAATAAGTGACCAAGGAATGATCGATCACAGGATCCGCAGTAGGCTCTGAAAGTTGAGTACAGGCCAAAATTTTGGAGAGTGTTGCAGCCACTACAACACTTAGCGACATAACGGTTGAATACCAGCTTCTCTATCTTGGTTCATTTTTTAGTGCAGGGCCTTGGTCTTCCACTGAGTATTGATTCATCATGCATATTACTTTGGATTGCCCAATTACCCCATGGGCAGACATGGTCCCCTTTGTACCTACTCGGTTGAACACAACATAACATTCAACCATATCATAGTGTTTCAAAGGGAAGGGTAGTTTAGCTCGCGAGTTTAAGATTTTCAGAGTATAATTTTTTCATCTCTGGTGTTGCTCTACTACCAGGAGGTCTGGACAATACCCCGACAGAGTCACGTAGGAACACAAACGTTTCTCCACTACTAGTGAGCCTAGACAGTACCCCGGTGGAGTTGCCTGCTTCACCTCTCTATGTAGGAAGCCTTTCTCTTCTTTTGCCTTTGTTATTTTTTAAAGAGAATTAAGCATAGGCACTTATTTATTTTTGGGGCAAAAGAGGGATCCCAACTTATTGAGAGCAAGGGAGGTTTTTCCTTCAAATAAGCATGTAAAGACCTCTGATTTAGCTTTTCTCGTTTAAAGTTTCCCCTTCTTCGTTTCTACTAGTTGGATAAGGTTAAACACACTGAAGCAGAACACTGAGTATAGGCACGAGGTTCCCATACTGGACACAGGTGCATTGTTGGACCAAATCTCTCCTTACGAATGGATCGTATTTTCCGTCAAGACTTCATCGGGCAAAAGTTACAACCAAACACAAGGAAGACAGACACACGACTAGCCAAGGGATGCAGTATCACAATACTCTTTGAACTTCAGCCACGTACACATTCAAAAGCTAGGATGCGGGTCCAGGCACAACACTTATTCGTGTCATGAAAACAAAAGGAAAATTGAATAGGGAAACAAAGAAAAAAGAAAGAAGGCACAGAACCAGGAAACAAAATCAAAAGGCAAGAGAACATAATGGCCAAAGCAAACATGATGTGAAACCGAAATAAGAAAACAAGAACGAACTATTGGGAATGAGTGCAAGATGAGTGCAAGGAAAGGAAAACTAAGATGCAACTAATCCTACTCCTATCTTAAGAGCTAGACGGTTGGGGTTACGTGCAATGAAATTTCCAATGAAGCCACTACAGTCGTTCCCGACCTGCATCCACAAAGATATGAACGATCAAAACAGATAAAAAGTGATGTGCAACAGAAAATACAAAAACTTGAAAAACTTGCACACGGGAAGAAAGGTCTTGCTTGTGGGAAGAAAGATGTGTCATAACCACTACTTTTACCCAATCCCCATTCTTACCTCTTCGATGGATACCACTTTTCAACAAACCAAGGGAGCCTCTTGCAAGTGTGTTATGAAACCAACTCACAAAAAGATAGAAAAGATAGATAAACGCCTTCAAAATAAGCCTCTTCGAGGGGGAAACCTCCTTTACATTACAAAAATGAATAATTCTTGGATTATACAAATGAAAAAACCTCCTTTCTATATATAGGAGTCTAAGGGATCACAATATAACCAAATCCGACCTAACAATAATAATATAAGGGCACAAAAATAACAATAGTGGGCTTCTATGGGGCACAATAATAACAATATGGGGACAATAGGGGCACAACAATAACAATAAGGGATACAATGACAATAGTAATGGGGGAATCACTAGTATTATAGGGACCTAACATGCCCCTCTCCTTCAAAAAAGTGTTGTCCTCAACGTTTGAGTAGTTTTGGATGCTTATGTATAAAATTCTCATCCTCCCATGTGGAATCTTCAATGGGTAAGTTCTTCCACTTGATGAGATACTTTGAAATTGATCAATTTCGTAGCTGTCGAGTTCTTGTTTCTTTGATTGCTTTAGGTTCCAATATGATTTTTCCTTCCTCATCAAGTTCTGGCAATATTGTTTGAACTGGGAGCTTGTCACCTATAACCTTCTTTAAGCATGAAACATGGAAAACTGGGTGCACTCAGGACGCTGCATGAAGCTCCAATTTGTATGCCATAGTACCTATCTTTTGCAACACCTTGTACGGACCATAATACTTTGGTGACAAATTATTATCCTTCTTAGCTTGCTTGAGGGACATTTGTTTATATGGTTGTGGTCGTAGGAATACCCAATCACCTACATCAAAACTTATTTCACTGCGATGTTGATCTGCCTGCTGTTTCATTCTATTCTGCGCTAAGGTGAGGTTATACTTTAAGAGTTGGAGAATTTGTTGTTGATGCTCGATGTGATCTTCCACTACTTGAACCATAGAATTTTCTCTTAAATATGATGTGATGGATGGTGGATGATATCCATAAAGTTCCATAAATGGGGTCATTTTTGTTGCAGTATGGAAGGAAGTGTTATACCACCATTCAGCCAGAGGCAACCATTTAACCCATTATGTTTGTTTATCAGATACAAAGCAATGAATATATCCTTCCAAACATTTGTTTACTATCTCAGTTTTCCCATCATATTGAGGATGATAAGATGAGCTATGAGCTAATGGAGTACCAAGGCAAGAAAATAATTATGTCCAAAAATCTCCAGTGAAAATGGGACCTCTGTCGCTTACAATAATCTTTGGGTTTCCATGTAGCTTTTGAATTGTTTCCATAAATGCAGTGGAAATTGTGCTCGCTTTAAATGGATGAGATAATGCACAAAAGTGTGCATACTTGGTAAGTCTGTCAACTATCACCATGATAACACTCTTTCCTTCGGACTTGGGTAAACCTATGATAAAATCCAATGAAACCTCCTCCCAACGTTGGCTTGGAATGGATAAAGGTTGTAATAGACCCGGGGCCTTAATTGTTTCAACTTTATTTTGTTGGCAAACCAAACATTCCGCCACAAACTTTTGAATATCCAATTTAAGGCCATCCCAAAAAAAATCCTTCTTAACCATGTGGTAAGTTTTTAGAAATCCTGAGTGCCCTCCTAAGGGAGAGGTGTGCAATTCCCTAAGAATCTTTTGTTTGAGTTGGGAATTCTTACATAGGTATAATCGTTCTTTGTACCATAACGAATCATTTTTCCAGCCAAAATGTATCAGATGTACTGGGATCTTGTTGTAGCTTTTGAATGAGTGCTCACACTTCTTCGTCATTCTTCCATTCATCCCTTGCTTCATTTATCCAATCTAGTTGGATAATAGAAATGGCGCAAAGAAATGCTTCCACATCCTCATCCTTTCTTGAGAGTGCATCTGCCACAACATTTTGCTTCCCTTTTTTGTAGATGATTTCAAAGTCATAACCCAACATCTTTGTGACCCATTTTTGTTGCTCTTCTAAAGATAATATTTGTTCTAAAAAGTATTTAAGACTATCATGATCTGTTTTTACCTTGAAGTGTCTTCCCATTAGGTAGGGTCGCCATTTCTTAAGTGCATGTAGTAAGCCAACATTTCCTTCTTATAAATAGATTTGTGTAAATACTTTCCTTTGGTTGGACGAATTGCGAAAGCAATGGTACTTTCGTCTTGCATTAAAACAACACCAATTCCATTTCCTGAGGCATCACATTCCACACTAAAGGTTTTTGTGAAGTCCAGTGTAGCTAAGATTGGTGCTTGGCACATTGCCTCTTCAAGATGTTCAAAGGCCTTCGTTGCTTCCGGATCATGAAAATGCATCTTTCTTCAATAAAGTTGTTAGAGGTGCTACTATTATCCCATAATTCTTAACAAACTTGCGATAATACCTTGTCAACCCGAGAAATCCTCGCAAATGCTTTATGGATGTGGGGATTTTCCATTCCTTAATGGTTTTAATTTTGCTAGGGCCTACCTTAACACCTTCATGAGATACAATATGACCCAGATATTCCACCTCTTGTACTCCAAAGAAACATTTGGAGCTTTTTGCATATAATTGTTTCTCCTCCAATAGTTTGAGCACCCTGTCAACATGTTGAACATGATCCTTCGAAGACTTGTTGTAGATTAGTATATCATCAAAAAATACTAGCACAAATTTTCTAAGGAAGGGTTTGAAAATGGAATTCATCAAACCTTGAAATGTAGAAGGTGCATTGGTAAGGCCAAAAGGCATGACCAAAAATTCATAATGACCCTCATGAGTTCTAAATGTTGTTTTTGGAATGTCTTCAGTCTTCATTCTGATTTGATGATATCCTGAACGAAGATCCAACTTGGTGAAGTAAATTGATCCATGCAATTCATCCAATAATTCATCAATGATAGGAATGGGAAATTTATCTTTAATAGTGAGCTTTTTGAGCTCCCTATAATATGGACACATGCGCCATGATCCATCCTTCTTGTGAATCAATAATACAGGAGCAGAGAAAGAACTTTGACTAGGTTGAATTATACCAGCCTCTAGCATTTCTGCAACCATACGTTCAATTTCACTCTTTTGGGCATAGGGATATCTGTAAGGCATGATGTTTGGAGGAACACTTCTTGGAATCAAATGAATAGCATGATCATGATCAAGAATAGGTGGGAGGCCTTTGGGAGTCTCAAATACCTTAGAATGATTGTCCAAGACTTTTTGGAGATCTATAGAAATAGATGATTTCGATGTGGGAACCTCTAGTGAACATAATTGTCCAATTATGCCTCATTGTTATTTCTTTAGAAGCTTTGTCATTCCATTAGAGCTGATTATCTTTCCCGGTTTCCTTGCGATACCCATTAATTCAACTTCATTTCCTTATGAAGAGAATTTCATGAAAAGTTCTTGAAAATTAAAAGCTATTTTACCCAAGGATTGTAGCCATCAGAGTCCTAGTACAACATTAGCACCACCCATTGGAATGGAAATCATTGGGATATTCAATACATATTCTCCCTTGGATAGCTTGATATTATGGCACTTTCCTGAGCAATTTATGGTTCCTCCACTTGCAACCATCACTTGACACTCTGGTGCTGGATATAGGAATCAATTCAATTCATTGGCTATCTTACAATGAATAAAATTATGGGTGCTGCCCCAATCAATCAACACTATTACCTTTTTCTTCTTGATATGCCCTTCTATCTTGATAGTTTGAGGAGTGGCAATTCCAGCCAATGCATTACAAGATATGTTCAGAATCATTTCTTCTTTCTCTAGGGTTTGTTCCTGGTGTATATCCTCTTCTTTTGACGTTCCTTATTCCTTTTCTTCCTCCTCTTCGCGATCTATGTAAAATAATTTCTTCTCAACACACTTATGACCTTTAGTGTATTTTCTATCACAACTATAACAAAGCCCTTTTGCTCTTTTTTCTTCCAATTGTTGTGGTGTCAACCCTTGTAGGTTGTGGATGGCTAGGGGCAACAAAACTTCCATGTTTATGATTGTGAGTGGTAGGCTTTCTTGTTGCCATAATTTTTCTTTCCATTTTTCTTGCCAACCTAAATGCCTTCTCCAATGAATCAGGTTCCCAACGGCGAACCTCATCTTGGATGTTATCCTTTAAAGTCCCTATGAACACATCAATCCTATGCTCCTCTTGAATATCTTTTACCCTTATATTCAATTTTTGGAAGTCCTCAATGTGCTCCATCATTGAAACCTTTTGTTTGAGATTTATCAATTGGCTAAAACAAGTGTTACTTTTTGTATCCTCATAATGTGCTATCATTTCATTCGTAAGAATAGCCCAAGTGACAATTTGTTTACGAGAGAAAAGCCATCAATACCATACAAACTGATTTGGTTCCTAATATAAAATTGCAATGCATACCTTTTATGTATTTTTCACATTATGGAGATCGAAAAATTGCTCCATCTGTAGTATACATGTTACGGGATCCTTCCCATCAAACTTCTTCATATCGATCTTTGGAACATGGTGGTTCTTCGATCCAACATTAGAATCTATGAAATCATGATTAACATTTATTTTGTTCTCATCATGAGTTTCCTTTACTACCCTTTCGTCGTTAGTAAGCATTTCTTGTAGAAATTTTGTCAAATATGTCTTCAAATCTTCCATCTTAGCTTCCATGCCTTTCTTTAAATCATCCATCTTAGCTTCCACGCCATCCATCTTAGCTTCCATGCCATTCATCTTAGCTTCTACGCCTTTCTTTAAACCATCCATCTTAGCTTCCACACCATACATCTTAGCTTCTACGTCTTTCTTTAAACCATCCATCTTAGCTTCTGTTACTTTTTGTGTGAGTGAAATTTGTTGCACCTCGTCTCATAATTTTGATATATGATGTTGCATTTCTTCCTCTTCTTCATGAGTCATGCTAGAGATTTTCGATTGATTACTAGGTGTTTCCATTTTCTTTCTTCGGGGCATCAATTACTGATAATAATGCTTCACTATGCCCTTTGAATTCCTTCAAACTAATTTTTCAAACCAAGCTTATGCAAAAATTTAAAAAAACTACACACATTTTTTCACTTTGTAGGAGCTCGATATTGAATCTGTTGTATCTCTATAATTTTGGATCTCCTAGGTCTGAAATTTCTTCCTGCGGTAACCCTATGAGTACTATTTCTAACCCCGCAAGTCTGATCAAGATTGGATTCTCCAATGAAGAGTTATGCTAAATCTCCCACGATGACCTGATTATAGATTGGTTCAGTAGAGAGAGTTTGTACGAAGTGCCACGTGTTACTGTTTTGAGATTAGGATCTGAAACTGATATAAAGAAAACTATAGTCCGTCCTCTTTCTGTAACTTCTTACGTAATTTCAATTTGATGCTCAGAAAACAAGTTATGATGATTTTCCGCAGGTCACATGTTTGAGATATAATTTAGGATCTTGCAAAAACCCTAATTTCCTTGGATCATATCTCCGAAAATATAGGGCGACAAGATCTGAAATCCGGACCTAAGGTTCCGAGCAATTTCAGCTCAAATGGGTTTTTTTTTTGCTTCTGAAATGTCGCAGAAAAAAAGTTATAGCGAAAATTCCACGATGAACTATTTGGAGCAATGAAACCCTAGAATCCAAGCTCTAATACCAAATGTTATGAAACCATCTCACAAAAATATAGAAAAGATAGATAAATGCCTTCAAAATAAGCCTCTTCTAGGGGGAAACCTCCTTTACATTACACAAATGAATAATTCTTAGATGATACAAATGAAAAAACCTCCTTTCTATATATAGGAGTCTAAGGGGTCACAATATAACCAAAGCCAACCTAACATTAATAATATAAGGGCACAAAAATAACAATAGTGGGCTTCTATGGGGAACAATAATAACAATAGGGGCACAAAAATAACAGTAAGGGATACAATGACAATAGTAATGGGGGAATCACTAGTATTATAGGGACATAATAGAGTGTGTCCTCATCTGCACCGAGCTTCTTAGCAAGCGTGAGGTAGGATTGAAACTTGTTGCCTGCAACAAAACTTGCCAGGTAAGATTGTTCTAGCCATTCAGGGACTGAATCGTAAAATTCATGACAGTCGTCTTGAAAGTGTCGTGATCTTTGAAAATATGGATTTCGATTCAAGAAGAAGGATCACGATGGGAATATTATGAAGAAAAATAGATCTGATCATCTTCGGTGGTCATGCCAAGACAGTGAGGACCTCCCATAACCATCAACGAAGGCTGAACTGCCTCACCTGTTTGATGGAAATATGAAGAGAGAGTTGTTAAGAAATGAAGATCAGAGAATGCGAAGCAACTGTCAATGGATGTGATGATGAGAAAATGATAAGTCGAATGATATTCACCCAAGATAGAGAAATGATCGGATGAGCTAGTTGAGACGTTAGATTCCAGTTTGCAATGAACAAAGAAAAACCCATTTGAACAATCTTGCTCTGAATAATCGAACCAAGTTCATTGTGAGCTAGATATGATGGACCACCTCCCTGCAACTGGTGACCAATTGTGTAAGCATCATAGTCATCACAAGAATTTAAAAAGGATGCTAGCAACGTGAATGCGTGAAACCAGTTGAAGCATGGTGAGTGGAGAGGAACTTGATTCGTATGGAAACTTGTGCATTCATTATCACCTAGGGAGATTTCTGGTGTGATGGGCAGACATATTTGTAGTACAAAATTCGATAAGTATGATTGCGGGAAAAGATAGTCCTTGAGATGATCAACTTCACAATTTCGTGACTTCGTGAGAGACGAACATTCCCAACCTGAGTTTGATGTGAGAGGTGTGCATGAAGATGGATGCTCTATAACAAATTTGTGAATTTGGTCATAAGTGAAATTTTTATAATTTGATAGATCACACCCGGAATACCAAACATTTTTTACATGGGAACTCACATTGAGTGCAACCATGCAAATAGATGGATTGTGTGAGAGAAACCATATCTGATTTAGTTCAGGGGGCTTACTAGAGTCACGAGATCCTGACATAACTATCAACAGACATTGAAGTGCCTTGACTCCCTAGCAGGTCCCAAAACTTTCCAGAATTGTAGAATTGCATTTTGAAGCTTGAACCAGATCATGCATGGGTCGAGGGTGATTGTTGCTACTAATTTAAAAACTTCTCTCTGGATGGTAGCCATCTCTATCGCATATTTCACTATATTTTTCATCTTCAACAAAAATTAGATTACTCAATTGAAGAGGCTCTTCTGATGGTACGTCCAAAGATAAATGAATCGATGAGCTCGCATGAGCACGCTGATTTGACAAGCTATCTTCATGCAAAAGAAGGGATGACGGGGAATAGGAAGGACACTATGATTAAACTATTTTCAATTTTATCATGGACAACCTCACCACCTTGTGTCAATCGAGGATATAACTCATCAGATGAAGAAGCAAGAGAACATGGAGTATCTCTATCGCATGTAGATGCGTTGTGAATGGTAGGAGGTAAGGGAAAGTGAGGCGAAGAGGATCGATATGGATGTCTTATTTGACCAAAGCACATTCTAGATCTTAATTAGAATATTCATGAGAAACCGGAAGATCATATGATGTGCTTAGGAGTTCGTCACGACATACGGACATGGAGTTATCATCATTTTGATGATTATCACCCAAGGCTGGGGATTGATTAAAAGAATTTATTTACAGGATGTTCCATTGAGATTAGAAAATTGAGAATCGTTCAAGAGTGGAAGCTCAGTGTTTTGATGTGGACAATCTTGAAATAAAGAAGGAATATTGATAATGTCCTCACCTTTCTGCTCCTTTGCCTGCGTAATGTGACTTCCTTGCACCTGATCGCAATTTGAGCCAGCAACTTGAGAATCAAGAGAATGCGAACAACTGGCTGGTGAAGCAGATTGATCAAGTGAGTCATGGTACAAGGAGTCATGGCTTGTAGATGATAGAGGATGGTAGAGATGCAGATCAGATTCAAGACTTGAGTTATGAACGGTGACGTCCTCTTGCGGAATGGAGGAGTGAGTCTTCATTGTAGGCTTCCTGAGCCATTCTGGAATTCCCCCCATTAAGGAGGGAGATGGATGAGTACATGGGTTGGGGACTTGATGGGTAGATTTCTCAGCTTCATGATCACCAAAAGGGGGCACCCACATTGGGACCGGAAAAGGAGGAGGACAAGGAGCAAATGGGGTAGTGGGCTCCTCCTCTACAATCTTAGGGGCCTCATGATCCGCAAGAGTTGGGGAAGAAGGGAAATCACGAGGTTCACTGTATTGGGAGACATGAACCAAGCGTCTAAACTCTTGTCTCAAGAAACATGTGTTCAAAAGTTTGTCAAGATTTCCACAACAAAGGTGAAGGAACCGATCAACAAAGTCCTCAATTGATTCGTCAGGCTCCATTCTTAAATGACATGTTTTTTCACAGACATCTTGGTGGCTATACTTATCGAAATATTTCATCATCATCTCGGAAAGCTGATCAAATGAACTGATAGAAGCAATGGGTAATGTATGACACCAACGTTCAGCATGACCTTCGAATGTGAGGGTGAGTAATACAACCCAAACATCTTTGGACTTTATTTGGTGACGATGACAAAGAGTCATAACTTGAAGCAGATGTACACAAAAAGATGGTTCACCCTCACCATTGAAATTCAACTCGGATAGGTCATGAATAACTTCCGCAGGGATGGTACAACTAGGCTTTTTGGAAAAAGCATCCCAAGATTATTATTTTAGGAAGACCCATTTTAAATAAGAGATTCAAACCATACTCTACGGGCACAACCTATCGTCTGGCCCTCCTTCTAGCGCCATTTTGTTAACGGTGTTGGAAATCCATCAACCAAGGGGATCTCCCTGATATGAAGTCCCAACTAGACCTCACACCATTTTGTGTAGGAGTCCCATTCGGTATAAAGGCCCGATTTCAAAATACTCAAATATATTCCTTGGCTGCACATGAGAGTGTTATGCTGGTATCTTCGAACAACAAGGTAAGTGTGCTTGGTGAGTGCATAACGTAACTATGTCAAGGTTCTCTTATTGCAAAAGGGGGAGAAAAGTGAGCCTCTAAGTGAGAGGTAATAGTACCACCCAAGAAGAGACACACGTGAACCAGGAATGGTATGTCCAACATCCAGTGGAATAGTCCACAGCAGACGCGACAGTCATTAAAACCAAAGTACAAGGGAAGACCCATCCACCATCCAGCGGAGTAGTCCACAATGGATGTGATGGTCATTATAACCAATAAGCGAGGAAGGTTTGTCTAATATCCTACAGAGTAGTCCACAAGGATGAGACAACAATGATAACCAATACAACACATTCCCAACAAGGTAAGTACTAAAACAACCGAAATAGTTCAACTATCTTAGTACATGTGAAATAAACATGAATTACAAATGCTGAAAGAGTAGTCTTACAAACATCCACAATACATGCATAAAAATGTGTTGGCCTAAACAAGCTTTTGTTTTAAGAAAAATTTCTAAGACACATATGTACATCATACATCACTAGCCCCAATAGTGGGATATTGGAGCCACTCCTTTCTCCTCAAAGAACTGGCTGAAAACTCTTTATGCTTCGTGGGAGGAGCCAAGGTGAAAAGTCCTTTCTCATACAATGGGAGGGGTATATATAGCCAAGGGTGATGGTTGAACCTTGTGACTCTTGGACTACCCTCATGACCGTTCAACTTCATATGAATTTTCAATTGACGTGATTCTTCATATTCATTGTGTGTCTGTTGGACTTTCACTTTACATTGCATTCGGTTACAACAAATATGGTCCATAGTAGTGATGTGACCTCGACAACTCAGGACACAACTTGACATGACACTACTGACATGGACTGGCTGGCTTTGGTGGCAATGTCAAGTTGTTGTTGCTGTAGAGTCATGGATGTGATTTCTCTTCTCCTCTGCATGGATTTATGTTGCAGGGTCTTCAATGGTCTTGGTGTAAGATGGTTACGTGCATGTGTTCCTTTCTCTTGATATTCTTTCATCCATCCAACTACAAGTAAGTCTTTTAGCATGTTTACTCCTTCTTCATCCCGTTTGTCATCTCGCCATGATTTATCAACGTACCTTTTCTTGCAATTCACTCATGGTGGGACGACATTAAATCCAAAACCTCCTAGTCTAAGATGATGCATTATTTTCCATGGACTGAGCCTGAGACAAATGACGACATGGGAAGAGGGCCCAATAGCTACACATTGTACATTTCTAGGTGACAGGGAGGGAGACTGGTCACTCAGACTAAGCAGAGCGTAGCTTAGGCTTGGATGAGGAACTCCGGGTGATCAGGTGCTCAAAATTATGCTTAAAAATCAAAGTGTTATAATTTTCTTAAAATTACATTCATTTCAAAGATCTCATCATTCGGAGTCCAACGGTGCGAATGACACTCAAATTCGAGCTCAGATGCAGAAGTTAGAGCAAGTCAAACTTCAAGTTTGACTTATCCACATGGCAGAATTGGATGATGTGGCAAGGTCTTCAATGAATGAGGAGGTGCCAAGTGGCAGGCCGCATATCAAAAATCACAATCCCAAGAAGGGAGGTGATACAAATGTGGCCCCGAGCAGAGAAGGGATGTGATGCGATAAATCATAATCAAGATCAACGAGGGGAGGATAGTTACAATAATCGACCCCCGACAAGTTCAGGTTGTGATGTGATATTGCAATCTCATATTGCAACAGGGAAAGACCCGCATATTGTTACTTGCTAGTACCTCGCCTATTGCGAAATGTGATAGTTCCCGGATGTGATGCCACTATAGGTTCCAATTTATACTCCCGTCGGGTCCATCATATCGCAATGACAAATCACCCATTTTTATTCACAAACCATAAGCCCGCAGCACTTGCCAATTGAAATTTAGGATAAGACTCGACCGATAGGTTATGGCCCGCCGCGCGACGAAATTCTCGTTTGGTTAGTGGATTTTGGAGTGAAAATGTGGGTTTTTGTCAGATTTGGAGAAATTTGTGGAACAAATAGTGGGAGAACTAGGAAGTCATAACTTCTTCAGTTTTTCACCAAATTGGATGCAAAAAGAGGCTAGATAGCCATTTTTTAGTATTCTGGACTCATTGGAGCAAGTTTCAGAAGCATTTGAGCATTGTAAACACAAATGTTTACACTTTTGAGCATAATAGAGAGGCCCAAGCCATTAGAAGTTGGACCAAGGAGATGTAGCCCAGGAGGGGTGAACTCCTTTATCATGTTCTTGTTGTAATGTGGTTTTGATGATGTTTTGTATATGTTTATGCCTCTATTCAGTTTCTGGTTTAAGTTAAATTTCTCATATAATTAACATAAAAAATCTTCATTTTACTTGCAAAAAATTGATGAATCCTTAACCACAATGAAAGATTTTTGTTTATAATCTGAGGAAGATCTTAGCACTGAAAACTAATATTCTAAATCATATCAATTTGGTATCAGAGCACTAGATTTTTCTTTGTGAAAGAAGGATTTAATTGTTTGCAAGTTTATGTCATGCTTACAAGGTTAAAACTCAAAAGAGGTGAAGGAAAGTTGGTTGAAAGCCCTGTAGTTAGCTCAAGTGGAAGAAGAGAAAGGTTGCCAAAGTCTTCTACACCAGTACATCCTCAAGTTGTAGAAGTTGTAGTTGAGTCTTCAGATACCATGCCTCATGAAGGAGAACCTACCATGACAGAAGATGAGAAGACCTTCAGAAAGGTTTCCTTTGATATGACAAAGATAGTGAAGGTCCTCTATGAAGAGAGGAATAACAGATTGCAAGGAGAAAGTCCCAAACCTCCCAAAGGAGAAGGCTCTTCGGGAGGAGGTAATGGGAATGGAGACAAACTCCACTCTCTCCACCATCTTCTTCATTTTCTTCATCACAAGCATCTTCACACTCTTCCACTAAT
Source organism: Pinus tabuliformis (assembly GCA_031772625.1). Classification (NCBI taxonomy): domain Eukaryota; kingdom Viridiplantae; phylum Streptophyta; class Pinopsida; order Pinales; family Pinaceae; genus Pinus; species Pinus tabuliformis. Next base: position 233,862,354 of record CM062805.1, read on the forward strand.
ACAACCCTTACTTATGCTCATCATCATTCTTCAAAAGGAACTGGTAAATCACCTCTTCTAAAACTTGATGTTAAATTCGAGTTGCCCATGTATAATGGTGAAGTGAATGCAGAGAAGCTTGATAATTGGATTCGTCAGTTGGAGGTCTATTACAGGATTCAAAACCTTCAAGAGGATGACATAAAGATTCAGTTAGATTCATTGAGAATGGAGGGTGCAACACTTGTATGGTGGGAATCAAAGACCCAAGAGGAGATTAAAAAATACGGTAAGATATTTATTTCTTGGAATGATTTCATTGCTGCAATCAAAAGACAATTCTACCCTTTAGCTCATATGCAAAAATCTATCATGAATTGGCAAAATTTCAGACAGTTAAAAGGTCAAAATGTGCAACAGTATACTTAAGAGTTTAGGAGAAGAGCTCTTATGCTAGGAGTAGACTTGCAGTCATTAGATACTTTGCTGAAATACATAGGAGGTTTTCATAGCTAACTTAGACACACCATTATTATGTTTAATCCCACAAATCTTGATGAGGTCTGTGTTCAAGCTACACACCTTGAAGCAAGAAGGAAAATGTACAAGAAAAAGGAAAGAAATCTAAAGGAAAGCAGAAGACAAATGCTTTTGTTAAAAAAGAAGGGGAGAAAATTGTGTGCAAGAATTGTTCCAAAGAGGGCCATGATGAAGTGCATTGCTAGAAGCTTCATCCTGAATTAAGACCGAAGAAATTTAACAATAAAGGAAATAGAAGGCAAACATTGTTGTACAACAAGACTTGGGTTCCGACTCAGGTGATGAAACAAAGATTGCAGCCACAAGCACTAAGGAAAAGTAGTGGAAAAAACAAGCAAAGAGGAATTTGTGGAAAGCACCAACGTAACAAATAACTCCAACAATGCTTCAAATGAAGAAAAAAGAATTGAGTTGTTCCATATAAGAGTTATTCCCAAACAACAAGATTGATATGTTGTTTGACAGTGTATCCCAAGCAAATTTAATTTCTACAGACTTGGTGAAGAAGTTGAATCTGGAAAATGTGCCTCATCATAAACCGTATCCATTGGGTTGGATAACCAAGTATGAAAATCTTCAGGTCACAAAGAAATGTGTTTTCAGGTTTACTATTACTGCCAATTTTGTTGATGAAGTCGAATTAGATGTAGTTCCGCTGGATATTTGTGGAATTGTGTTGGGAAGCCCGTATCTGTATGACTGGAAAGCCATTTTCCATAGATTTGAGAACAAATATCATTTGTTCAATTATGGAGTGGAGTTTAGTAGAAATCTTAATATGTCTTTAGCAAGCGCAGGGAAAATGAAGCGACTAGCCAATTCCAGCAAGAATCTCATGCTCCTTATGATCAAGCAAAAGAATGACACAGAGTGTGAATCCTTTACAGGTTGTGACATGAAGCTAAAAGTTGAATTGGTTGATGTGATCAATTAATATGGAGATATGTTTCAAGAACTAAATGGATTGCCAACAAAAAGGGGAATTCAACATGAAATTCAGCTATAGCAAGACTGTCCACTCCCAAATATCGGTATCTATCGAATGTCAATTCTGGAAAGTTTAGAAATTAAGAAACAAGTCCAGGAATTATTAGATAAAGGTGTAATTCGTCCCTCTACTTCACCATGTGGTTCACCAATTGTTTTGGTACCCAAGAAAGATGGAACCTGCTGCATGTGTGTAGATTATCGATCTTTGAATAAAATTACCATAAATAATCGATACCCACTTCCTAGAATAGATAATTTGCTAGATCAGTTGAAGAATGCAAAATATTTCACTAAATTAGACTTGAGAAGTGGATATCATCAAGTTAGAATAGCTGAGGAGGATATTTGGAAGACTGCTTTTAAAACCAAACATGGATTGTTTGAGTGGCTGGTTATGCCTTTCGGTCTTTGCAACACTCCAGCTATATTGATGAGTTTGTAATTGCCTATTTAGATGATATTTTGATATTCAACAAATCACGAGAAGAGCATGTCAAGCATGTGAGGAAAGTGTTGGATGTCTTGAAAAAAGAACAGTTATTTATGAACATGTCTAAATGTGAATTCGAGAAAAATTCCTTAGTGTATTTGAACCACATAGTTGGAGGAGGTGAGCTCAAGATTGACCCCTCTAAAGTTTCAGTCATTGTGAATTGGCCAATACCCAAATCAATAAAAAAAGTAAGGAGTTTTCTAGGAGTAGCATAGTACGAAAGGAAGTTCATTGCCAATTTATCTTCCATAGCAGCTCCACTACATGCTTTGACCAACGTGAAAGTTGTCTTCTAGTGGGGAGGCAAACAACAAAAAGCATTCGATGTTTTAAACAAAAGATCAGTTCAACCCCAGTTTTAGCATTTCCGGATTTGAAATAACCATTTGAAATACAAACAAATGCAAGTGACTACACCATGGGTGTAGTTATTTTACAGCATGGTAAGCCCATTTCATTTCATCATGAGATTTTTAATGGTGTTGTTATTAACTATCCTACATAAGATAAAGATCTTTACGCATTGGTGCAAAGTGTGAAGAAATGGAAGCATTACTTAATGGGAAAAGAAACCATTATTCGTACCGATCATCAACCTTTGCAATATTTGCAATCTCAAACAAAATTGCAACAATCAAGGCACTTTCATTGGATGGGATTCTTACAACAATTCCACTTGGTAATCAGGAACAAGGAAGGTATTTATAATAGTGTTGCTGATATGCTTTCTAGACTGGTTGTTAATGTAGCCATTTTACTCAAGAATCATTCTGTTTTGCCTAAAAGTTATGTTGAACAATACACACATGATGCTGAGTTTCAAGAGGTATATTCAAACTTGAGTCAAGGCCACCAAGTTGGGGAATTAGACTACCATGTACGTGATAATTTGTTGTATCATTTGGGAAAACTTTGTGTTCCGCAAGGAGAGAGAGTAAATGTCATAAGGGAAGCACACACTTCTCTTATTGCTGGAAATTTCGGTGTAAGTAAAACAATGGCAAATATTTAGAGGTATTTTTACTATCCTCGTATGCTTGAAAGTGTGTCACATTTTATCAAAGGTTTTTCATTGTGTGCAATTAGTAAGCCTAGTAATAGGAAACTAGGATTGTACAGACCACTTCCAGTGCCTTCACGTCCATGGGAGAGTGTTTCTATGGATTTTTTAGGAGGTCTTCCTTTATCAAGAAAAGGTCATGATTATTTGTACATAGTTGTGGATAGGTTCAGCAAGATGTGCATATTAATGCATTGTAAAAAACAAATTACAGCTAAACAAACAACTCAACTTTTCTTTCAAAATGTATGGGTTCATTTTGGATTACCTACTTCTATTGTAAGCGATAATGATTCTTGATTTCTTGGGAATTTTTTGTCAAATTTATGGAACTTGATGGACACCAAGTTGAAGAAAAGTACAACCTTCCATGCACAAACAAATGGTCAAACTGAAGTGGTTAACAAGAGAATTATTCATTTTCTAAGAGGATATTATAGTAAACATCCTAAGTTGTGGGATGAACAGGTGCATTATATTCAACATGCTTACAATCGAGAAAAACACTCTTCTACTCTAACTTCGCCTTTTGAGGCATGTCTTGGTTATTTACCTAAATCGCCTTTGGATTTCATCTTTGAGAAAGATATAGCTGTAGATGGACATAGAGACATAGAAAGAGCAAAGATATTCATTGAGCAAATTCAATTGATTCACCAAATAGTTCAAGAACAACTAGAAAAGAGTCAAGGCAAGTATAAGGCAAGGCATGATAAGCATCGCGTGGACCATCAGTTTCAAGTAGGTGATGAAGTTTGGATTTACATTAGCTAGGAAAGGCTTCAAGGTGAAGGTAAACAGCTAAAACCAATCTGTTATGGTCCATTTAAAATTCCATAAAAGATTGGTAATAATGCTTTCAAGCTTGATTTGCCTTCATATATGCAAATTGATTCCATTGTTAATGTTGAGAATTTAAGGTTGTATGAGCCTCCTTTGATTGAAGATCAATGAGAGAATATGAAAATTCCCTTTATTGGATATTTTTATCCAGAATTCCTTGATGAGCTTCAGCAAGACACTATAGTTGACAGAAGAACGGGGACAAAAAAAAGGGGAAGTATTGATTATCTTCGAGTGGGGCTCAAGGGTACAAATCCTTCAAAATCCAAATGGATGGAGGTTGGAAAGGTGGGGAAACTGTACCCTCACCTGCTGGTCAATTGAAAGTGAAATTTTGGGGTCTAAAAGACTTCCAGTGGGGAGGAGTGATCAAGTGCTCAAAAATGAAAGTGTTAGAATTTTTTTAAACTTAGCTTCATATCAAAGAGCTTGTCATTCTAAATCCAACGTTGTGAATGACACTCAAATTTGAGCTCGTAAGCAGAAATTAGAGCAAGTCAAAGTTCAACGGGATTTTAAGTAACTTGCAAGTTGAACTGGGGGGCAAGACAGTAGAAATTGACATCGAAGTTATCGATGGAAACCTTGATTACAATATCCTACTAGGAAAGCCCTAGATTTATAGTATGGTTGCTGTTGTATCAACTTACTTTAGAAAAATTACAGTTCCTTTTCAAGGAGGAATTACAATCGTTGATCAACAAACCTTTCTCCCCAACAGTTCACAAGTTACAGGAAGCATTCCAATGATCCATGGAAGCTCTCATTCACTTCAAAATGTCGGAGTAGGCCTACTGAAAGACCCTACCTTGATGGGTACTTTTGCCCTACCGCCTCCGAGTAATCTGGTGGAAGTGGCCACAGTAGGAACCTGCAATATGGTATATTCAATTCAGAATATTTCCGAACATTTTGTTAGCACGGATCATTAACAGGTATTGCCTCCAAGCCCAATATAAATTTTGTAGCAATCAGTTTTCTCGGCCTGGGTGGAAAACCCAAATCAACACTTATCGAGTGTTTGGATAGATAGATCAAAGGAATATGGTACCTCTTCGGATCCTTGGTCACATGTACATTCTACAGACGAAGGAATTAGTCAGTAGATGATGATAGGAGAGGCACCATGGGAAGATTACCACCATCAGTTCCCATCTTCCGGATTACAACGAAGATTATTCCAGCGACCTTGATCATCCCTCAGTCTTTGATTGTCTATCAAAAACTGTAAATACGGTGGATTCTGAGCAAAATTTGTTCAATATCGAAGAAACTATCGCCATAAATATCTTGACCAAACCTGATGTTGTAGAGAATATTCATGTCGGAAAATCTTGTTCTTCTTCAGAACTGGAAATATATTGTGCTCTCTTTCACGAATTCAGAGATGTCTTTGCATGGTCATATGAAGAAATGCCAGGCATTGACTCGAGCATAGTTGAACACATAATCAAGATGTATCCAGATGTCAAACTGGTATGACAACGGATTTTGCAGGTGCACCCGAAGAGTCTTGATTTCTTCAATCTCCTTGGTCATTGGATCCTCAGAAGCTGGAAGTTTGATTTTCTTCCTCAATGCTGAGAGCTCAGCATTTTTCTTCTTAATAAGTTCTTTTGCAGCATTTATATTTGAGGGATCATATCCCATTTTTAGCACTAGATCTTCCAAGAAATTGATCTTGGTGTCCTTTTCCAATGAGCAAACTTTTTCCAACTTGAGTTGTGATTGTGTATTGGCTAAGGTGACCTGCAACTTTGAAAAACTCATGGCAGTATGAGTTAAAGTGGAAGAAATCATCTGTCCAGTTTGTTTGTGCATCTCAATTTGATCAATTGGATGCACATCTTTTACGTTAAACTCAAATGAGGATTGATTTAGATAATGTGCATGAGTCCTGGGCTATAGAATTTGAGCTTGTAGGGAAGCCATCTGCATTTTTCCCTTCTCAGAGTCAAAGACTGAAAGAATTCTTGCCTGAGAGCTGGAGGAATGTTTCTAGAATTGGATATAGGTGTTTAATTTCAAATCTTCATTCTTCTTTTTAATCTCACTGAAAACATGAAAGATGTCCTCCTCCTTGTCCTTCTGAATGCTTGCACTGGTCTGAATTACTTGTTGTTCATGGGAAGTAGTGGAATGAGTTGGGGACTGGGTAGACTTCCCACCAAACTGTGTATAGAGCACAGTCTCTCCAAGTCCATCAAATGTTGTTTTTTGAGACTCATTTGTTGCTCCAAAAACCACATAGATCCTAGGTCTCTTTTTCCTATGCACAATCCTAAAGCCTGGCTTGATGCTTCAGTTGTAGGGGATGATTGTTCTTCCCTTGCTCTTTTAGTTGTCTTTTCTTGTGCAAATGGAGTTTTCACATTTGAAGTAGAAACTACCTGCGCTTTAGCTTCTTGAAGGGTGTTCTCTTTCCATTCCAACTAATTTTTATACTGCTCTATTTCAGGTCTGGCTGTGTGGTGATATGCAGTGAACTTATTTTCTACTCTGAGTTTAGAAATCACTCCCATTGGGTCATAAGCCCAAGTGAAACTGAGACCAAAATTCATTTCCTTTAATAGCTTGTCTACTTCTTCACATGCTGCTCTGGTGTTGTAGATGAATGGACCGACCTGAGCTTTTAGCTTGAATTGTGATTTCTTATTTGCTGCCACAAAGTGTACTTCATCTGCATTTAACCTCTGCCTAATATATTCCAATGCAAAGATTCTAATGGAAAAGTACTTGAGAAGTTTGTAGGGTGGAAGCTCACAACCATAAATGTTGATTTCTATATAGTTTTGGTAAAGATACCAATCTCCTATTGTGGCTTGATCAACTAGCTGCAACACTTTCACAATTTCATCACTGATTCTTGGTACTGGAGTGCTGCTCATAAGACTAATAGTCGGATGAATAAACAATTCTATGAACTATTTATAGTTAAATTCTTCTTTCTCCTTCATTCCCATTGTAGTCCAAAAGATCATTGATTGTTGGTTGCCTTCCTCATCTAGCTTTTGTAAGGTGAATGGAAATTTGTCTCCCTAAAAATATATGAAAAGGTATACAAGTATTCAAGCATACTTGAATACTTCTTCAGTGTTAAATTGGACAAATTTCTCATGTATGGCTTCAGCAAGGAATTGGTTAAAGTTATAGAGAACAGTAGGTTTGGAATCAACAGAAAATATTGATAAGAAACCTAGGATGGCTTCATTAACATATTGATCAGAATTGTAACCAAGCAGATAGGAAAAAATAGTGGTGATTTGCTTGGTTCTATCAGGGAACATGGATGAATCATAGGGATGGTTTCTTTTAGGCAAATGACCATCTATAACTAGGAAAAGTTCAAGAGTCTAGGACCTTTTAGTAAAATCGAGCTTTTGATAAGCTTCTATCAGGCTCTCATGAGAAAAAGGATGGGTTTGTGTAATAGTTGGAGCTTGCAACATCTTTTCAATGGACTCAGCATTGATGAAACATAGTATTTCTCCTGCGGGTGAAATGATTTCTCTTTGAGTGGGATCATATGACTCATGGCATTTCTTGACAAATTCAGGTGCTCTGTGTATCTGAGGGAAAATATAGTGGGGAAGGAGGGAGTCCCACAATCCTATTTCATCTGTCTGATCAATTAATTGATCCTCCATCTAATACTAAATTTCATATAAATCAAATTGAGAGGAAGACTCAATTATTTTATAATCTCTATTGACCAGGGGAGTATGGTGGAAGTCAACCTGTAGATGAAAAAGAGGATTTGGGATTTCTACAATTTCTTTTCCCTTAGGAGTCATCTTATCAAATGCATTGCAGATTGAAAGTGATGGAAATGGAAAAAATTGGTCTGAAACTAAGTGATAACAGTAAAAATAGTATGATTGAAAAGAGACAAGTGGACCTAGATGTCGGCTTTCTTCTGAACAGGACAAAGTAACTGCTTAAGTGTTGAACGGTCGTTGAGCTGTAAGGAGGAAATCTTCAATGATCAATTTAGTTACAGAAATGCACTGTGTAATAGTTTTCATGAAGGAAAAGGGATTATAATGGAAAAAATGGAGCGGGACTGTTTAATGAATGGCTAAATATTCATTAATTATCTAATGGGATTAATAAATGGGTCTATGGGTCATAAATTCGTGGGAGTGAGAATTGAATGAATAACGGATAAGCGGTAACTGATTGGATGGAGGAAGTGACATGGAGCGGATGTAGATAGTGATGTTGGAGCGGCGATAAATGGTTAAATGTAAACTGCATTTAGGAGCAACTTGAGGTGGTAAGTTGTTCGGGATTTTAAGTCCCAAAAGAGTGGGACGGGGAAAAGCAGTTTCGGAGGGCGGTTTCAGAAACTGCCTACTTTGGACCCCCCCCTCTCTCCGATAAAGTTTGAACGAAAAATAAGGGCCGAGGAGCAATGTGGGCCATTGGATCTCGGAAGAATGTGCGGGATATAAGGAAAGATTAAAAGGATTTAACATCGTGAAGCGGAAATTGATGATGGAGTCAAGCTTTATGACGGATGTGACAATTCGGTATTATGGGTGAATGAATGAACGAAGTTAGGATATTCGTAAAATTACATTGATACTTAGGATTATGATCAATTAAAGCCCATACCATATGTACATTTTTGCAACGTTATAACTTAGGATAAAATCCTTTCATTCTCCAATTGTATTCCATTTTTCTACCTACCCTTATCTTTCTTAACATTTTCTCACTTAGTTCTCCGAGTGCATTTAAACTAGCAACTCAATATTTTCCTTTCAATGACTAATCTACTTCTATCCCCTATTTCCTTCATTGGCTCAGATTAAACTGTTGAGCCAATTTTATTTGCTACCTATTGACAAACAATTTAAATCAAATCCAACCATGATTAAACTGTACAGTTGGATTGTATGAACTAGTGTGGCGTTTAAACAATCTGCACACAACCTTTATTTGCAAAAATAAAATTGACTAAGAGTAGTGGCATTTGGATTTGAAACACTTTCACAATTTATTGTTTTTCTTTCTAGCCTAACATTTTATATTTGCCTTCATTTTTTAGGGCATCTATCCTAACATTTTATTTTATATGGACTCATTCATAAAAATATCCCTAACATTTTTTATTTAATATTATTTTTGTCCATATCCTTAACATTTTTTTTAAATATATTTTCATTTTTTGACTAATTGATACTAACTTACCAAAACCAAAAACCGCTACAACATGGCCAACCCATTTTAAATGAGTAACAAGGCAGACCCAACATCCTCTTGAATTACGGTGGGCAAAATAGGAAAGTCAACTTCCAAGTGGCGTAAATTTTGCATACAAACTACGTTTAAGATATTTCTTGCACCAGTGGAAAGATCTATGAGTGTAGAATAATCCAAGTGGTCTTGCATAAGAGAGAGATTTTGGAATTTAAAAAAACTCCATCTACTGCCTCAAACTACCTCTAGAATGCTTCAAACCCCAAATTGCCAAACTGAGATCCACTAGTAAAAATGGCCCTGTAAGTTGATTCCTCCAATTTTTTCAATCTAAAATTATTGAGATGAATGCAAAATAATATAATAATCCAATAAGAATAAATTTAATTCCATGAAAACAATTAGTATTATAATAGCCAAAAGTAATATTGACCTTTCCAAGTAGTTGACCCTATGTGACGTTGTGAGCAACTAATTCTACGAAAACAATTAGTACCATAGTTCTTCCATGGTGGAACACTTACTTTAATATCATTGCATCTTAACTAAGATTAAATTTTAATTTTTTAGGTAGTCAACCGTATTTGAGTTTGTGGGCAACTAATTCCATGAAAACAATTAGTACAATAATTCTGCTAATTGTCATTTGGCAAAAACTAAAAGTAAAGAAATAAAAAATATGAGCCTAAAGTTTTATTGATATGAGAAGATGCTTTCCTTCAATGGTGTAGATTAGTTGGCAATAGAGTGTACTTTTAAGGGCTCTTTCTGACAACATTAGTTTAAACCTAGCCTAACATGTGTGTTGTGCATGGGGGGTGTGTAGTGCACCTAGAGGTTATAGCGTTAGAGGTCGAAATCAACCATGTGTCACCCATTTACAAACTAATCATAACTTCCAATTCTTATAAACATTATAGACACACACACACATAGTGTTATGTAACCAAATCACAAAACAAAACAAAATATAGATCAACGACTTGAAAATAAGCCTCTTCGAGGGGGAAACCTCCTTTTACATCACATAAATGAAAAATTCTTGGATGATACAAATGACAAGACCTCCTTGGTATATATAGGAGTCTAAAGGGTCACAATATAATGAGGGCCTACATAACAATAATAATGTAATGGAAAAACAATAACAATAGTGGGCTTCTATGGGGCACAACAAGAACAATATGGGGGCTAGATGGGGCACAACAATAACAATATGAGGGCTGCACTAGTATTATAGGGACCTAACATGCCCCTCCCCTTCAAAAAAGTGTTGTACTTAATGCTTGAGTAGTTCTGGATGATTTTGTATAAAATACTCATCCTCCCATGTGGAATCTTCAACAGATAAGTTCTTCCACTTAATGAGATACTATGAAATTGATTGATTATGTAGTTGTTTGGTTCTTCTTTCTGTGACTACTTCATGATCCAATATGATTTTTCCTTCCTCATTAAGTTATCGAAATAATTTTTGAACTGGGGGATTGTCACCTATAAACTTATTTAAGCATGAAACATGGAAAACTAGGTGTACTCAAGAAGATGTAGATAATTCCAATTTGTATGCCATAGTACCAATATTTTGCAACACCTTGTAAGGACCATAGTACTTGGATGATAATTTATTATCGTTTTTAACTTGCTTGAGGGACATTTTTTTTGCATGGTTGTAGATATAAACATACCTAGTCACATACGTCAAACTTTCTTTCACTGTGATGTTGATATGCCTTTTGTTTCATTCGATTCTGCACTAGAGGTTAGGTTATTTTTTAAGAGTTGGAGAACTTTTCGTTTATGCTCGATGTGATCTTCCACTGCTTGAACCATAGAATTTTCTCTTAAAGACGATTTGATGGACGGTGGATGATATCCATAAAGTGCCAAAAATGGGGTCATTTTTGTTGCGGTATGGAAGGAAGTGTTATACGACCATTTTGCTAGAAGTAACCATTTGGCCCATTATGTTTGTTTATTAGATACAAAAAACAAAAATATCCTTCCAAACATTTGTTCACTATCTCAGTTTTCCTGTTAGATTAAGGATGATAAGATGATCTATGAGCTAATTGTGTACCAAGACAACAAAGTAATTATGTCCAAAAATTTCTAGTGAAAATGGGATCTTTGTCACTAAAAATAATCTTTGGGTTTCCATGTAGATTTTGAATTGTTTCCATAAATGCAGTAGCAATTGTACTGGCTTTGAAAGGATTATATAATGAACAAAAGTGTGCATAATTGGTAATTCTATCAATACCACCATGATGACACTCTTTCCCTCATACTTGGGTAAACTTGTGATAACATCCATCGAGACCCCCTCCCAACGCTGACTTGGAATGGCTAAAGTTTGTAACAAACTTGGGGTCTTAATAGTCTCAACTTTATTTTGTTGGAAAACCAAACATTTTGCCACAAAATTTTGAATACCAAATTTAAGGCCATCCCAAAAAAATTCCTTCTTAACCCTGTGGTATGTTTTTAAAAATCCTAAGGGCCCTACTAAAGAAGAGGTGTGCAATTTCAAAAGAATTTTTTGTTTGATTTGGGAGTTCTTACATAGATATAAGAAATATTTGTACCATAATGAATCATTTTTCTAGATAAATGTAGTAGATGATTTGGGATATTGCTACAACTTTTGAATGAGTTTCCACACCTCTTCGTCATTATTCAGTTCATCCCTTTCTTAAATTACTCAATCAGGTTGGATAAAAGAAATGGAACAGAGAAATTCTTTCGCATCCTCATCCCTTCTTGAGAGTGCATCTACAACAAAAGTTTTCTTCCATTTTTGTATATGATTTCAAAGTCATAAACCAACATCTTTGTGGCCCATTTTAGTTGCTCATATGAAGATAATTTTTGTTCCAAAAATTATTTAAGACTATAATGAGTTGTTTTTACCTTGAAGTGTCTTACCATTAGGTAAGGGCACCATTGCTTAAGGGCATGCGATATTTCCAACATTTCCTTCTCATAAATAATTTTGTGTAAATAATTTCCCTTTATTGGATGAATTTAAAAAGAACTGGGTCTTCCTTCTTCCATTAAAACAACACCAGTTCCATTTCCTGAGCCATTACATTCCACAATAAAGGTTTTTGTGAAGTCTGGTGCAACTAATACTGAGCTTGGCATAATGCCTCTTTAAGATGTTCAAAGGACTTAGTTTCTTTCAAAGTCCAAAAAAATGTATCTTTCTTCAGTAATGTTGTTATAGGTGTTGTTATTTTCCCATAATTCTTAACAAATTTGCGATAATACCCTATCAACCAAAGAAATGCTCGAATATGCTTTAGGGTTGTGGGGATTTCCACTCCTTGATGACTTTAATTTTGTTAGGGTATACCTTAACACCCTCATGAGATACAATATGACCCAAATATTCCACCTCCTATACCCCAAAGAAACATTTTGAGGGTTTTGCATACAATTGTTTCTCCTCCAATAGTTTAAGCACCCTATCAACATGTTGAACATGATATTTCCAAGACTTGTTGTAGATTAGTATATCATCAAAAAATACTAACATAAATTTTATAAGAAAGAGTTTGAAAGTGGAATTCATCAAACCTTGAAATGTGGAAGGTGCATTAGTAAGGCCAAAAGGCATGACCAAAAATTCATAATGACCTTCATGAGTTTTGAATGTTGTTTTTGGAATGTCTTTTGTCTTCATTCTAATTTGATGATATCCAAAATGAAGATATAGCTTGGTGAAGTAAATTTCTCCATGTAATTCATCCAACAATTCATCAATGACAGGAATGAGAAATTTATCTTTCATAGTGATCTTATTGAGCTCTCTACAATCTGGACACATACGCCATGATCCATCCTTCTTGTGCACCAATATCTGGAATCAAGTGAATAGCATGATCATGATCACAAATAGGTGGGATACTTTTGGGAGTCTCAAATACCTTGGAATTATTTTCCAAGACTCATTGGAGATATAGAGAAATGGATTATTTCAATGTTTGAACATCTAGTGATCATAATTGTGAAATTACACCTCATTGTTCTTTCTTCAAAATCATTGTCATGCCATTAGAGCTAATTATCTTCCATAGTTTCCCTATAATACCTCTTAATTCAATTTCCTTTCCTTCCCAAAAAAATTTCAAGAAATGTTATTGAAAATTAAAATTTATTGTCCCCAAGTATTGTAACCATTGGACTCCTAATACAACATTAGCACCACCCATTGGAATGGATAGCATTGAAATATTCAATATGTATCCCCCCATGCTTAGCTTGATATTATGGAAATTGCCTGGGCAATTTATAATTTCCCCATTTGCAACCATCACTTGACACTGTGGTACTAGATATAGAAAGAAATTTAATTCCTTGGCTATCTTACAATGAACAAAAATATTTGTACTACCCCAATCAATGAACACTATTACCTTTTTCTTCTTGATATATCCTTCAATCTTGAGAGTTTGAGGAGTGGTAATTCCCTCCAATGCATTACAAGATATGGTGGGGTTCATTTCTTTTTTCTCTTGGGTTGGTTCTTGGTGTATATCATCTTCTTTTGATGTTTATTGTTCTTTTTCTTCCTCCTATTCACAATCTATGTAAAATAATTTCTTCTCAACACACTTATGACCTTTAGTGTATTTGTTATCGCAACTGTAGCAAAGCCCTTTTGCCTTTTTTTCCTCCAAGTGTTGTGGTTTCAAACTTGTTGGTTGTGGGAGGCTAGGAGTAACAACACTTGCAACTTTATAGTTTTGAGTGGTAGACATCCTTTTTACCATAATTTTGCTTTCACATTTTCTTTCCACCTTAAATGCATTCTCCAATGACTTAGGTTCCCAAAAACGAACCTCATGTTGGATGTTATCCTTTAAATTCCCTATGAAGACATTAATCAAGTGCACCTCTGGAATATCGATTACCTTGATATTCAATATTTGGAAGTCCTCAATGTACTCCCCAACAAAAACCTTTTATTTGAGATTTATTAATTGGCTAAAGAAGGTATTTCTCTTTGTATCCTCATAATGTGTCATCAATTCTTCCATAAAAATTGTCCAACTGACTAGTGCTCTATGAGAACAATCCATCGATACCATAAAAATTGATTGGGTTCTAAATATAAATATGCAATTCGTACCTTTTGTGTGTGTTTCCCATTGTGTAGATCGAAAAACTGCTCCATCTATAGTATCCACGTTACCATATCCTTGCGATCAAGCTTTCTCATATCGATCTTTAGAATGTGGTTGGTATTCAACCCAAAGTTAGAGTCTCTAAAATCATTATTCACATTCCTTTTGTTCTCATCATGAGTTTCATGGAATACCTTGTTTCCATTAGGAATCATTTCTTGTAGCAACTTTGTCAAACCTTCCTTTAGACCTTCCATTTCTGCTTTGAAACCATCCTTCAAACCTTCCATGTCCCTTTTTTATTTTTTATTCTAAACCATCCATGTTCCCTTTTAGATTTTCCATCTTAACATTTATCATCGCTACCAATTCATTTTTGGTTACTCTTTGTGAGAGTGAAATTTGTTGCACTTGGTCTCGTTATTTTAATATATCATGTTGCATCTCTTGCTCTTCTTCATGCGTCATAGTAGATTTTTTTGTTGGCTTATTGGGTGTATCTAATTTTTTTTTTTTTTTTTTTTGAGGAAATTTAGAACCAAATAATGATATCTATGCTTCAATATGCCCTTCAAATCACTTCAAATTGATTTTTCAAACAAAAGTTATGCAATTTTATTTTATTTTAAATACACACCTTTTTTCTTGCTTTTAGGAGCTTGATCTTGAAATTGTTGTATCTCTATAATTTCATCCTCCCAATGTATAATTTTTTTTGTGGTATATTTTTTATCTTCTTTGTAATCCCACAAGTTAGACTGAAATTGGATTCTTCAAGATAAATTTATGTTGAATCTCCCATGATGACATGATTATGGATTGGTTTAGTATAGTGAACTTGTACGGACTGCCATGTGTCACTATTTCAACCATCAACATTAAAATTATTCCTCAAGAAACTAAATTTTGTTCAATTTCAGTCACTTTTTAGAGAATTAAAATTTGATGCTCAAAGAGAAAGTTACATCGATTTTCCTTAGGTCACCCGTTTGAGATTGAATTCTAGAGTATGTAGAAACCCTAATTTCCTTGGACCATATATTTGAAAATATAGTGAACCAATATCTGAAATTTTACACCAAGTTCACCATGATTTCGACTCTACGTGGTAACATTTTCACCTTTAGAAACCTAACAAAAAATAATTTATAGAAAAAATACCAAGATGTCCTGTTTGAAATTGCAAAACTCTAGAATCCAAAGCTCTAATACCAAATGTTATGTAACCAGATCACAAAACATAAGAAAAAGTAGATCAACAACTTGAAAATAAGACCCTTTGGTGGGGAAACCTCCTTTTATATCACATAAATGAACAATTATTGGATGATACAAATTATAAGGCCTCCTTGGTATATATAGGAGTCTAAAGGGTCACAATATAATCAGGGCCTACATAACAATAATAATGAAGGGGCACAACAATAACAATAGTGGGCTTCTATGGGGTACAAAAATAACAATGTGGGGGCTACATATGGCACAAAAATAAAAATATGGGGGATACGCTAGTATTATAGCGACCTAACACACACACACAGCTATATATATATATATATATATATATATATATATATATATATATATATATAGAGAGAGAGAGAGAGAGAGAGAGAGAGAGAGAGAGAGTCTTTTACGGTACAAGTTGACATTAGCATGCCCCCCCCATTACTTTTTCATTTGAAGAGATCTATGGCATTGTGTTTGTTAGGCCCCTATACTACTAGTGTAACCCCTTATTGTTATTAGTATAACCCACTTATTATATTGATGTACCCATGTAGTGCCCATATTGTTACTATTGTGCCCCATAGAAGCCTACTATTGTTATTATTGTGCCCTTACATTATTATTGTTATGTCGGCTCTGATTATGTTATGACCCCTTAGACTCCTATATATAGAAAGGAGGTCTTTTCATTTGTATCATCCAAGAATTGTTCATTTATGTAATGTAAAGGAGGTTGCCCCCTCAAAGAGGCTGAATTCTAAGGCGTTGATCTATCTTTTCTATCTTTTCTTGAGTTGGTTTCATAACATTTGGTATCAGAGCTTTGGATTCTAGGGTTTCGCTGCTCCAAACATATCATCGTGGCATTTTCGCTATAACTTTTTTTCTGTGACGTTTCAGAAGTTGCAAAAAAAATCCATTTGAGAAGAAATCACGCTGAACGTTGGGTCTGAATTTCAGAGCGTTTCGCACGATATTTGCGGAGATATGATCTGAGGAAGTTGGTCTTTCTGCAGACTCCTGAATTACATTAAAAACAGGTGACCTGGGGAAAATCATCATAACTTTCTTTTTGGGGATTGGATTGAAATTTCAGAAGAAAATACAGAAAGAGGACGGATTGTAGTTTCTTGTATGTGTGTTTCAGATCTAAATATTGAAACAGTGACTCTTGGAACGTCGTACAAGTTCGATCTACTGAACTAGTCTAAAAGCAAGTCACTGTGGGAGATTTCACATAACTCTTCCTTGGAGAATCCAATTTGGGTCAGAATTGTGGCATTGGAAAGAGGACGCAGAAGGCTACTACAGATCACAATTTCAGAACTTAAAGATCCGAAAGTACATAGTTACAGTCGTTTCAAGGTAGAGCTCCTAAAATCAAGAAAAAGCAAGATGAGGAAGTTTGATGGCGAGGATCCGGTAAATTGGATACTTCAGATGGAGCAATATTTTGATCTGCATGGTGTACAACTGTTACAAAAGGTATGTATTGCATCTTCATATTTAGAACTAGATCAATTTTTATGGTACAAAGGGCTTTGTTCTCGTAAACAACTTGTTACATGGTCAATTTTCACGGAGGAAATGATAGCACATTATGAGGATACAAAGAGCAACACCTTCTTTAGAGCAACACCACAACAATTGGAAAGAGTAAAAGGGCTTTGTGACATAGTGGAAAGCAAAATTATGGAAACCAGGAAGCGTACCCCTCACAACTATAAAGATGGAAGTGTTGTTTCTCCTAGCCTTCCACAACCTACAAGGGTTACACCACAACAATTGGAAGAAAAAAGAGAAAAAGGGCTTTGTTACAATTGTGATAGCAAATGCACTAAAGGTCATAAGTGTGCTAAGAAGAAATTATTTTACATAGAATATGAAGAAGAGGAAGAAAAGGATCAAGAAACATCAAAAGAAGAAGATATATGCTAGGACCCCACCCCAGAGAAAGAAGAAATGAATCAGACCATATCTTGTAAAGCATTGGCAAGAATTACCACTCCTCAAACTCTCAAGATAGAAGGACATATCAAGAAGAAAAAGGTGCAAGAAGTGAAAGATCACATCAAGAAAGAAGAAATTAATCCAACCATATCTTGTAATTCATTGTTCGAAATTACCACTCCTCAAACTATCAAGATAGAAGGACATATAAAGAAGAAAAATGTTCAAGTAGTGAAAGATCACATCGAGCATCAAGAAATGAATCCGACCATATCTTGTAAAGGATTGGAAGAAATTACCACTCCTCAAACTCTAGAGATAGAAGGACATATCAAGAAGAAAAAGGTTCAAGCTGTGAAAGATCACATCGAGCATCAACAACAAGCTCTCCAACTTTTAAAGGATAACGCCACTTCGGTGCAAAATCAAACGAAACAACAAGTAGATCAAAATCGCAGTGAAAAATGTTTTGATGTAGGTGATTGGGTATTTTTACTGCTACATCTCAAGCAAGCTATTTATGAGAAGGAAATGTTGGCAATACTACATGCACTTAAAAAATGGCGACCTTACCGAATGGGAAGACTCTTCAAGGATGAGGATGTGGAAGCATTGTTCTGTGCTATTTATATTATCCAACCAGATTGGATAAATGAAGCAAGGGATAAATGGAAGAAGGATGAAGAAGTATGGCCACTTATTCAAAATTTGCAAAAGATCCCAATTCAAACAATATTTCCAGAAATTGAAGAGGAAGGAAAAATCATATTGGAACCTGGAGCAGTCACAGAAACAAGAACCCGACAGCTATGAAATCGATCAATTTCAAAGTATCTCATCAAGTGGAAGATCTTACCCCCTGAATATTCCACATGGGACGACAAGAATTTTATACAGAAGCATCAAGAACTACTCAAGCGTTGAGGACAACGCTTTTTGGAGGAGAGGGGCATGTTAGGCCCCTATACTACTACTGTAACCCCTTATTGTTATTAGTATAACCCACTTATTATATTGATGTACCCATGTAGTGCCCATATTGTTACTATTGTGCCCCACAGAAGCCCACTATTGTTATTATTGTGCCCTTACATTATTATTGTTATGTCGGCTCTGATTATGTTATGACCCCTTAGACTCCTATATATAGAAAGGAGGTCTTTTCATTTGTATCATCCAAGAATTGTTCATTTATGTAATGTAAAGGAGGTTGCCCCCTCGAAGAGGCTGAATTCTAAGGCGTTGATCTATCTTTTCTATCTTTTCTTGAGTTGGTTTCATAACAGTGTTAAGCAGGTTTTTTATATAAAGGTTCACCCACTCACAATTTTGTTCATTGTGAACCTAGTGACCTGAGACACTCCATTCATCGCCACCACTTAAGAGTGGATGGAAATTAAAAGGCTATGGTTTCTTTCTAATTTTTTTGAAGTAAAAGTAGCTCATACCTGTAAAGGTCCAACATACTTCCACATGGCCATTGTTCTCCTCGTAAATATTTCATAAATTCCTTGAAACTAATAAAAAGCAATGAATTTTAAATGAATTAGAGGAATGAATAATCAAAATTACCTTGAGAGTTTTGAGAAAGTAATCAACCACAAGAGACCCTAATCCATACTCTAAAATCCCATTAATAGATCCAATAAAATCACCTTCAAATGGAGTAATGTCTTCCAACTTAATAATATTATTTATGGCCTTTTATAAATTATGTCATTCCTAAACCACGTCACCAATGATATTGTTATCCATCAACTCCAAGGGCCTAGATATGTCTATGTCCACTACCATACTTATACCAAATCCTAATCCTTGATTAATCTCGATCTGTATTAAGAAACTCAATGCTTTAGGCCAAATAATTTTAATTAGATATCAATTTCACTTCTCATTATATAGTTCAAATCATATCCACAAATATATTCTTCATATCTTTGTTTGAAATGGGTACACAATCAAACTCAATTGAGTTTGGCCTTTATCGCAAGCTATTTCTAGGTAAACCATACGTCATATTTTCCTCAAGCTATCCACATGGCATAAAATTGGATTACATTGAAAATATACTATAATTTCCATGCATTTTCAAACAAGCCACTGAACTCGTCTTCTCAAATTAAAGAGAAGCAAATCAATGTGCATTTATTCTATTAACTTACATTAACCCATTGGAGGCAGGTCGATCGAAGTTAGCGGGGTAGTGTCATAGACCTATTGGTTCAATTCTTTAAATTAAAAAAAAATAGTAATAGTTATTGATTTAACTATTTAAGGTGGACACATCCCTATATGTGTGTTTTATAGCAATGGTTGCTAATTTTGGGCCAAACTTAAATGGAGTTGGATTGCTAATCGTACACCTCAACTTTGGCAGGTACACTCTCATGCTCAAAACAATTTGGGGATTACCTATTTATTAGTCAATGTATTACTTGTTGAGAGAATTAAATTAAGTTATATTACATTAATGTAAATTTAGGAGGAGGAGTACCTCCATAGATGTCAAAGCCTTGAAGAGGAAGGTATAACAAGGCCTTTAAGATGTCGCAGATGTTGAAATATGAATATGGTGCTTCTCATATTCTTCTTGAATATGATTTAGTTAAAAAATCATGGGATAGTTGGAGCATAAAAGTCAATGGACATTATCCTTCTAAAGCGAAATTGGAAATGCCTCAAGCCACCCTATAAAACAAAACCACTAAAGGAGGCTTGGAAGATTTAAATTTTGAAGGATAATTGTTAACAACACATTGACTTTGGGGAATGATGAAAAGAGTTATCATGTAAAGAGCCAAAGACATAATAGGGTGAGATCTTGAAATATTGTTTTAAAGTTAAAATTAGATATCATCAAGATTATTAACCTTAAGCTTTCCATTCGTTTAGTTAAAGGATAGAATTTTAATTATCAAAACATCAAAGAATAATTGGAGTCCTCCTTAACAAAGGAAATTAAATTGGATTTTGATGAGGATTCCAAATTTAACCTTGGCCCAACAATATTACATGGTATGTTTAGAGACTCACATGGTATGTTTTGGTAATCACATGTAAATCCTTAAGGCACCCGCTCTTGAAAGTTATGGAAATCTTAAAACTTGGCTTTGAGAAAGAGATTAAAGTAGACATTAATCTCTTAAATGACAAAGCTAAATGGCCACCGTGGGAAATTTCTAATGATATGGTTTCATCCATTCATCAATTCAATGGCTTTTTCATGTGTAGATTTGCACATGTCTAGAGTCTGTGAAGTAAATAATTCACTATTGTAAGAATATGGTGTTCTCCTAAAAACATGTTTTATATATAGCCATGTATGATCTCAAATGATGAAGGAAGATGCATATAAGAAGGCCTTATTTGGGCACCTTAGGAGGTATCTTCCTCACAATCGGTGCCACCCAACCCCCATCATTCCCTTTTTAATTGAAGATGTGTGGATCATTTATGTGCCATTGTCATCACACACTTTCCAAGTCATTCTATAGGAAAACACTAGATCTTCATGTACAACCATCTTAAGGAGATATGACAAAAATGTTTGCTATATCATTTGACAACAAAGCATATTTATCATTGGATTTCATCTAAGGCAGGACATAGGTCACCTTTACCATCATTCTCTTCTCTTTATTTTGCTTCATAATTAATGCGGAGTTCTAACAACATGCTCTAATCTAACAAAATGGTTTGTCTATAGTCTATAAAAACTCATTCGAAAGAGAATGTTCATTGAGATAGACTTTTTCACACCAAAGAACAATACAAGACTTTGATGGCCCACTATTGCCAAAAATTGATCTCTTTAGACATGGAGTAGCAATTTCCTAGGTAAAATTGGGTCACATATGAGAATATTTGCGATCTCTTATGTGAATTTGTGTAATGAGTCAAGGATATGGATAAGTAAAACTTGCATAGACAAGGAAATTTCAAGAAGATACTATGGCTCTATTGGATAAACTTGTGGTTATTAGCAAGGTGTAACTATCCATTTTGAGCCCCAAGATTACTGTAACTAATTATGTCATTATCGCTTCTAGCGATGTTTAAACATCATTGTGGTGAATGACCAAGTTCAATGATTTAGAAATGATTCATATGTAAATATGTGGGAACTGGTGAAGGGTTTACAAGAAATTAACCATGTGTACTATTGCCAAAAAACCTCACCGAGAGATCTATGCCAAAATTTGAATTCAAAGTTTATTACCTTGATTTCCACTAGCCCATAATTCATTGGATGAAACAATGGGTAGATGAAGCAACCACTTGCCACATTTATAAGGTGTGGGTATTGGTTGTGGAGTACTCTCAAAATTCATCGGGTAGCATCAGCAATTATGCATCTTGGAATTTAACAATTGACCCATTAAAGGTGTGGGAAAATGGGGAAAAACATGTGGATCATACATCCACAAGTTCATTCATACCATACCCAATGATATCAGAGGCACGTAGGTGTTTATAAGTGTGATTTTATGAGAAAAGTGTTATCATTTTCAAGTCAGAAGTTTTTTGGACTCTTCTAAGTGTTTATGTAAAGTTTTGGGTGCCCAAATACACCAAGAAAAGTGCCAATTTCATATTGGAATATTGTTGGCATTGTTTTGGGCTCTCTAAAAATAAGTTTTGCATGCCTATTACTGAATAGAGATCTTTGGAACTTAGTTGAGTGGTGGGAGTCACAAATCAATGCATGTTGGGAAACTGTGATAAACAATGGGCAAGGAAATCATCAAGGGACTTTAAAGTAGTGAAGGGATTTCCATATTGGTATGCTAGCTAATTGAGTTTGTGGAGACCCTAGGCTTAGTAGGTAGTTGGGTTATCTGATTTTTTTTCTTATTTGAAGGAGACTCGCCTTCACCCACCTCAAAAATTTGAGTGTTGATAGTTTCTCATTATGAAACCACACACTGTTAAGGGGTGGCCCACTATATAGAGTATTGGTGCAGTTGAGCTTATGGTTCGGTGGAAAGGGATCCTTCCCAACTTGGTTTCCAACTTGAAATTTCATATATGTTTTGCCTCTAATTCCCATGATTGTTGTTCATTTACTCTTTGAATTTGTTGCTGAAAAATTCAGACGAAAATAAATGACTTTTTCTTGTATGGAATTTAAAAGGTGGTGCATATTTAGGTTATCATATATCTCTACTTATGAGGTTTATCGTCACTGCTCAAGAGGGCTCTTATATTGAATATATTGAATGAGTTTTAATGTCAACGCTTAAGAGGGCTCTTCTATTAAATATACATTACAATTTATGTTTGCAATTTTCACTTGCAGCCATGCAAACCTCTCCTCTACCACGTCTTGAGGATTATCATAAACCAATTCTTTGATCATGGGTAGGGCTTTATGATTTTATGCTTAAACAAACCAAATTCCATGCAATTTCACACAAAATACCCAAAGAAACTTTCTTTGACAACAATATGATATGTAAATTATTGTGGACATTCCATTGGATAGTTTATCATGATAGATTTTGTGAAAATAACCCGAAATATATACTATAAGGCTTAATTCATTAAAGATTCTAGATTTGATATTAATTTTTTTTATTGTTTATGCATGCAATAGATAATATGTGGAAAATAGAGAACAAGTAAATACAATCACTCACAAATCACAATGAATGGTTTGGGAAACTCTTTTGACAGAAAACCAAATTGGAAGGTGAGCTTACATTGCTCTCTTTTGTTTGAAATAGGAATGATGAAAATACAAAGGAGAAGGCATTCTATGGAGTTTTTAGAAACCTATGTGGATTTCTATATAAAATGAACCATCATTGTTATTATCTCTCTATCCACACTTGACTACTTTGCTATATTGTGGAACAAAATGCAAGTAAATAAAATTGAACTCCTTTTCCTCCTAGTGGCACAATTATAACGTAGCTTGATAGATAATTAGGGGTTAGATTTGATCCATTCAATCCTTAAAAAAAGTTACAACTTGACCCTTCTGGATTCTTTTTTATAGTCTCCATGTGTCTAGCCCATTTCCCATGAGTAATGGGTTTGACATGGCATTCTCTTGAATCTCGATGGTCAAAACAAGAAAGTCAACTTCTGAGTGGGAAACTTTTGCATACGAACTATGTTTAACATCTTTCTGGCGCTGATGGAAACATCTTAAAGTGTAGAAAACTTTAGGGGGTATCACATAAGC
The DNA here is from genome assembly GCA_031772625.1 of Pinus tabuliformis. Classification (NCBI taxonomy): domain Eukaryota; kingdom Viridiplantae; phylum Streptophyta; class Pinopsida; order Pinales; family Pinaceae; genus Pinus; species Pinus tabuliformis. Next base: position 233,885,966 of record CM062805.1, read on the forward strand.
GAGAGTTGTTACGCCCCAAAAAAATCCATTTAATGCCTCAAACTACCTCAAGAAGGTTTCGAATCCTAATTGCCAAACTGGGACCCACTGGTAAAAATGGCCCTGTAAGCTGATTCCTCCAAAATTTTCACTCTAAAAACATTGAGATGGATGAAAACTAATATAATGATCCAATCCAAAACAAGTTATTTCCATAACAATTAGTACCATAATGCCCACGGGGCTTTGGATTGACGGTGAATGGGTGCACTGTTAAGGTACTCCTTGCGATAGGTCACTGGTTCAAATCTCTCGTGGGTGCTTACCTACCAAAAAAAAAACAATTAGTACCGTAGTAGCCAAAATTAATATTTACCTTTGCAGGTAGTTGACCTTGTGTGAGCTTCTAGGCAACTAATTCCATAAAAACAATAGTACCATAATTATTTTATGGTGGAGTACTTAGTTTGTTGTCATTGTATCTTAGCCAAAGGTATTGAATTTTCTAGGTAGTTGACCCTATGCGAGTTTGTGGGCAACTAATTCCATGAAAACAATTAGTACCATAATTCTTATAAAGTTTCATTTGCCAATAATAATAATAATAATAATAATAAAATATGAACCCAAAGTTTTATCAGGAAGGGAAGAGGCTTTCCCCAGGAGTGTAGATCAATTGGCGATAAAGTGTAAGTTTAAGGAACTTCTTCCAACAACATTGGTCTAAACCTTACTTAGCTCATGTGTTGTGCTTGGGGATGTGCGGTGCTCCTAGAGATTATAGTGGTAGAGGTCAAAATTTACCCTATGTCACAAAAGTAAAAATACAACCTAGCTTCCAATTCCTCTATACTATACATATACACATATATTTATGTGATATATCTCTCTCTCTCTCTCTCTCTCTCTCTATATATATATATATATATATATATATATATATATATATATATATATATATATATATATATATATATATATATATATATATATATCTATATATATATATATATATATATATATATATATATATATATATATATATATATATATATATATATATATATATATATATATATATATATATATATATATATGTAACACACACACACATACACATACATATAGGAAGAGCCTTCTATGGCATAAGTTGACATGAGCATGCCCCCTCCATTACTTCAGCATGTTAAGAGATCTATGGAATTGTATTAAGCAAATCTAGGGAATTTATTTTGGAGTCGTCTACGGAGGCAGAGGAATTGCTCGGACAATTAAAACTTGTCGGAATCTGGGCAAAACAATTTCAAAAAATCGTATAAAGGCATTGTTTGAATCATGTTTTTGATGTGGAAATGGATTCATCACCATCAAAAACCCCTAGAGCACCTAAAATTATGAAGTTTGACAACTTTTACTGGATTCACAAAAATCTATGCCACATTTTTTCAAAATATGATCGGAATTTCCATAACTTTCAAGGCAGAAAAGCATAATCGTTAAGACTACGACATTTATTTTGCAGTGGAGGTTTTGTTTTCTCTCCCTATATATTCACAATATATAAATTGATTTTGAGTCAGTGAAACTCTTAACTTATTATGCAACACCCATTTTCTCATCATGGCTTGGAAGTTCCTTATTAGCACCTTACAAAGATTTTTATCATAAAGATTCACACACTCACAATTTTGTTCATTGTGATCTTTGTGACTTGAGACACTCCCTTCATTACAACCCCATAAGAGTGGATGAAAATTAAAATCTTCTGGTTTGATTGTGAGTCTCTTGAAGTAAAAGCAACTCATATCCATAGCAGACCAACATATTGCCACAAGGCCATTATTTCCTCATAAAATTTTTATAAATTCCCTGAAACTAATAAAAACAATGAAATTTCACATCAACGGAAGGAATAACTAATCAAATTTACCTCCAAAGCTTGTAGAAAGAAGTCAACTAAAGAGACCATGATCCATACTCGAAAATCCCACTAACAGATCCAATAACAACTCCTTTAAAACTACCAATGTCTTCGAACTTAACAATATTATATGTGGCCTCACATAAAGTCTACCATTTCCTCACCACCTCACCTTTGCAATTGATTTCTATTGATTCTCGAGGCCCAAATATGTCCATGTCCACTACCATATTTATACCCAATCCCAACCCCTGATCAATCTTGATCTCTATTCAGAAATTCAACACTTCAGGCCAAAAAATTCTAATTGGATATTAATGTCATTTCTCGTTATATAGTTCAAATGATATAAAAACATATGATTTTTTTAACTTATATGGATTCAGTTTTGATGTAATCCTTAAAAGCTAGGAACATTGAAATTGGAGATAAACTCCTATGCTAACAACAAATGTATTTCTTCCTGCTATCAATAAAATATATATATATATATATAATTCATATCTTTGTTCTAGATATGACCACAATTGAACTCAATCAAGTTTGGCCCTTGTCACAAGCTATTTCGGTAAACCATGCGACTTGTTTTCCTTGGGTTGCCCACATGACATAAACTCGAATTACGTTGAAAATATACAATATTTCCCACACATTTTCACACAATCGCTGAACCTGTATTCTCATTTTAAAGAGAAGTAAATCGATGTGTACGTATTTTATTAACTTACATTAACCCACTGGAGGCATGCTTGTCAATGTTACTGGGTAAATTCAAAAAGATAATATTAATAATAATTATTGATTTAACTATTTAAGATTGAAGCATCCCCATAAGGGTTTTTCAGAGTATCGGTCCTCAAGTTTGGGCCAAGCATAAAATAATTTTGATTACTAATGGTAAAACTCAATTCTGGCTGACCAACTCTCATGCTCAAAAATATTTTGGGATTTCCCATTGATTAGTCAATGTAATTATTGTATGATTTGTTGAGAGAATTAAATTAAGTTATAATGTTAATGTAAATTTATGAATTTTTCCATTACTGTGGGTTCTCCGATCAGAAATTCAAATAACACAAACCACAGATCTCTGAAATCCAATTTTTCCCTAATTAATGTAAATGAAATTGATTAATTATAAATAAAAAATTATTAAAAGAAAAAGTATAAATAGTTAAAATTAAAGTTTTCACTGAATTGATAAAAAAGATATATTATTTGAAAAATAAATAAATTATAGAAGGTAGAATGGAAATTATTAAAATGAAATTTTATAGGTTATTTTTTATTTTTTTTATAAGTAAATTTATTAATACAAAAAAGTATTTACAAAATGAATTATAGAAATAGTTGGTGGAAATTGTCGGTTTTGATTATCAAAAGAATGTACCCCAAATGGGGTGAGAGGAAAAGTGGCATCACTGTTGAAAAATGCATTAGGGAGCATGTGGAAGGTATAAGGGATGGATTATTGATGGACATGGTCTATCATGGCTCAAACTTCTCACTTTAGGTGCAATTATGATAGTTGGACTTGAGCATAAATATGCTCCTCATGTAAGGACAAACTAGAAAAAAAAGAGTTTAGTTACATGATGGTCGATAAGAGGAAATGCAACTTGGCCTTTTGTATTTGACTATCAATATGTAGGGAGGAAGGTAACCCATACTACCCATTACATGGTGTTCTATAAATGTCCCATTAGAGGTTTACATAGAGCATAATTTTCTTGGGATCTTGTTTGGTGGAAGCTTAAATTAGTTGCCTTGGGCTAAGCAAAAGAACCCCACAACAAATCCTCTTACAACAACTTATTATACCAGGTTTTCTGAGAAGGTCAATTAGTAGGTGGAAGGCATAGAAAAAAGAATGAGGTTAAAAAGAGGTTCTACCTCTAATTATAAAATGGATGAAGAAATCACTCCTCATCTCCCTAACATTACATACTATGTTGAAAATGTAGCTTGGGAAGTACCTCCACGACCCTTGGAGTACTAGGTTATGTGGACCCACGAAAATGAGCTTTCATAGGGAAAAGTACCCAAGCATTGGATTTAGACCCAAAGGTGTGGGAAAAAGACCCAAAATAAATCATTGTTTATTCTAATTATTGTTGTGGAGGCACCTTAATGGAGTTAAGATCCCCTAAACTAATAGTTGGAGAGGATATAAATATAAGAGACCTAGGTGAGGTCTAATCACATCATGGAAATTCAGCTTGAGTGAGAAATTAGCTTATGAGAAGAAGAAGGATGAGTTTTATATATCTGAATAGATCGAGGATGTGGAGGGTTGGACGTGTTCATAATTGTTATGGTTCTATGTTAGGGTATCTCTATTTATGGTTGAGAAAGGAGTTGGCTTGATTGAGTTCACTTTGAAGATTTTGGAGAGGGTCAAAGTCCTAAACATTTGTGATAGGAGGGGATGAAAAGTTCGTTTAGAGTCTAGTATTGGGGCTGTGTTACCTCATATCCAAGCATAGGAGTAAAGCATAGGATCGAGGCTATTACAGTGACCACAGGTAGATAGAAAAGGGTCCAAATTTGAGGTGCCATAGGAGATAGTTTCAAATTCGAGTAGCCTTAGAGGTATGGTGCACAAGGCCGAAATTGTTTAGGCCTGAGCAAAGGCTAACAAGGAAGTATTTGGCTACTATTTTGATGTGGATGGTTGAATTAATTTTTCTTAATTTACTTCATTAATTGTCAACCAAGATTTGTGTACTTGTGAAATGTATGTGCACTATATATGCTAGGATTCTTCTTGTGAATTAATTGGTTCTAGAAATAAAATTAATTCTAAGTATGGACACAATTTGGAGAATAAGTACACACATGTTTGTTCAATCCAAAGTTATATTAAGTCCTAATTAACCGAATTGAAATTCACTTATTTGCAAAATTTGAAAATCTAAGTTGCAGAATTCAAACCTTCTTCTAATGGTATGAAAGGAAAATGCTTAGAAACCAAATTTCAAGAAAGAAAGGATGTAATTCTATTTTGCAGAATTCAAAACATTCTACACTAACTTGTGTTGATTTGGGGTAGCATCGAATGTGATCTAGCTATGAAAATTGGTGAAGAGGCTAAAGCAAATGAGATCTCCAAGACCCATAAATGGTTTGGGTAGATTCTAACTGGTTTGGGAGATATTAAAATAATTAATATTTTTAATGGAGTTCCTAAGTCTAAACTTAGGCAAAATAAAATATTAATAGGTATTAATATAAAACTGGGTTAGAAGGTTTCAAAATTCATGGATCAAGCCAACTCTAATCTTAGCCGTTGATTAGAGACTTAATATTTGCCGTTGAAGAACCAATAGGAAAAGTATAAGAAGAGGCTTGAGGGTCAGTTGGAGAATGCACTGAGGGAGACCAATCAGTTTGATTTTTGGAGTGGGGTTAGCTTAGAAATTCGAACTAGTGGTCTGGAGAGCAGCAGGAGGCACCAAGTACGAAACAGAGAGTTGGGAACAACACTAGGGAACAACACAGAGGTTGGAGAGGCATACGCAGAGCCTCTCAGGAAGACGCAGAGCCTGCAGACTACGCAGTCACTGGAGGGCCTGCATGGATGACACAGAGAGGCCCAGTGTTGATGCAGACGGTCTGGGAGCTACGGAAAGGTCAACCAGGATGATGCTGAGACTAGGGGAAGTTCTAAAGAAATTTTCTCTCTATTGGGTAAGCATGTTTGGCACCCAGTTGTACTGAAGAGTTGTTGAATAATAAAATCCTCCCTTGTTGCATTGGTTTTACCACATTGGGTTTTTCCAGGGACTGATTGTCCAAAATATTTGTGTCGATGTGTTAATTCTTGTGCATGCGTTTGTTTCTGTATTATGATGTGATATCTGCAGCATAATTTATTTTAATGTTTACTGAAAGATTTTCATAAATAACTTATCGGAAAATAAGTAGGTAAAATAAATCAGTTGTTGCAGTAATAGAATTTTCACATGGTATCAGAGCAAATAATCAGAGACGGGAAGGAAAATTCAATTATGGGTTGAGACCATTGTTGAGGTATAAAAGGTGTCTTTTTAACTCCTATTTATCCTACATTAATTATCAATCCAGGTACAATTTTCTATTTCAAGAGTGTACTCAATTTGAGGCGGCAATTTAATCCAATAGTAATGTTTTCAAATTTGCAGTACAGTGCTTTAAATACAAGAGTAAATGGATACTTGAAATTAAAAGAAACTCAATGCTCTGAAACTTAAATCATTCACTCAGGAAATTAGTAGCAATTATCAGTCAAGGATGCAGTAGCAATAACTCTTTCCTTTATCAACTGATGTAAATGAAATCAATCATAAACAAGATCCTCAATCTGAGAACTCAGACAGTAATAGCCAATGTCCTTTACAGTTGTTGATCTTACACTCCACACTAAAGCGACTGATTGGAAATGACAAGGAATTAAATCAACAATGCTGCTAATAGAAATGGAATAAATACACTAATTGTAATAATGCTAAAAGCAAAACCAAATACTTGCAGAAAAGAAATGAACAACAATGCTATTTAGTAGAAATGAACAACAATCTGCAATGAACAACAAAGTCAGTTTACTGGAATGAACAGTGAAGCTTTATAATTGAAATGAATAGCATAACAATATAGTTTGCAAAGGGTAATAATATTATTATGATGAAAAGGAACGACAACACGATTCAGTTACAGCATATACAATAAAACAATTCATAAACTCTTGAAACAAGGAATAGTAAAGCAATGTGATTCAAATAATGGAAATCAAACCAAACCATCACATGACTGCGATTGTAAAGTAATGGTATAGATAGCAAGTGGATCCACCAGGGTCGGGCCCTTAGCCACTAGTGAAGCACCACCGGGCTATTTCAATATAAAAGAATGGAACAACAACCGACTTATGTATTAATCATATGCGAAAATGTTTACAGGCAATCGTACTCTGTTTTAATCAACGAGAGTCGATGATCAAAGTGAAGATACAATAGTGAGTTCTGAATAACGATAATGAATCCCCATTCTTTACAATCGTTGTCCCTTTTATAGGCCATGCGGATAAAACAAGAAATAACAAATAGACTTTGAAACAGCGATCCCTCGGGATCAAGAGATCCTGAGGGATCCACTCCATCTTCTAACTCTAGTCAACCCTTTGTCTTTTTACGCTGATGTTGTGATTTTCCATTTGTATCCTTAACTTCGTGCTCCAATCTTGATCTGCTCGTCTGGATACGGCTTCCTGGTGAAGGAACAACAGTTACTCTATTTTGTCTTTTCCTTCAGAATGGTAATTTTCCATTTCTTCTATTTCCTGCATGGAAAAAGACAATAATTAACTAATTTGCAATAATCACTAACTCCTTATTTTTGCTATAATTCTTTGATATATCACTATCTTAGAATATAAAGGAGTTATGATTAAAGGAAAAGATAAGGAAATAAATGTCAAATTCATACCTTTTCCATAGCTCAACACACCCCCCTGCTTACCCTTTTTCATGCCCTCATGAAAACCATATAATTTGCATGCAAAGTAGTCAAAGAATAGGCTGGAGAGGGATTTTCATGAAGTGGTCTAAAACCATGATTTATAGCTAAAACTTCAAAGATGGGCCCTATCTGTCCTTTAGGCAATTCATATATGGCCTTATACCCTTATGTAGGACACTAGATAATAGGGCTTCAAAACCTACAACCAAGCCAATACGGTCCTTACCTCAAGATGAGGTTACTATAGGTAACTAGACGATCTGCAACTAACTTAAAGTTTTTGTAGTTGAATGGCTCTCTGTCCTGTATATTCTGATTGGAAGTCTTCCATTTGAATTTAGCTGCTGCCAAGGAATTGTCTTTGATAGAGAGGAAATATTCTACCCCTTGTTGGACAATTTCTTTGTGGATGGGTCCCAAGGTTTGGATCACTCCCTCCTTTTTCATTAGGCTTTTATGTTTAGCCAGCAACTGTAATGGGTTTTTCGGTTCACCCCTAACCCAAAGGTCTAACCCATTTTCTTGTCTCTGAAAAGTGTTATGGGCCTTGAGCCACTTTAACTGATTAACAACAAATGAAATAAATGCTTGAAATTGTACATCACCCACAAAAGGACTGGGATTCTTCTCCATTTCCTCCTCCAATATAAAATTATGTAAATAAAACTCACAGAGTAATCGTTGGACTTTTACTCCATGGTGTTTACAGCAGTTTATAAAATCATCAATAATTTTTAATTCTATAGATTTCCTTGCCTTAACAGCCTTAATTTTTAACTGTAAATATATTTCTAACAAAAATAAAGCATAGTTTTTGGCAGGGGACCTACATGCTAGAACATCTATATATAAAGAATAGAGAGTATCCATTTGACTCATGACTGTTTTTAGTTTGTTCTTTACCTCTTCAACTGTTTCTTCTGCCTTCTGATATTTATTGAAGGATTCGTTCTCTGATGCATTGAAGTTCCTTAATTTCTCCTGTAATTCTTGGTATTTATTTTGGGGAACAGTCTCTTCCTCAAGCTTCTCTATAGTCCGTTGAGCCTATCCCAGATCCTCTTGGAGTTTTGTTATGCCAGGGTTGTTGTCCCCCAAAATATATGTGGGTTGAAGATCTATCTGGGTACTCTTATTACAATACTGAGTGCCTATAGTCTGTGTCTCTTTATTATGGAATGGAGTGTGTGAATTCTTTGCTGCTTACTATTCCTTATCGTTTTGAATAAATATGGGCTCGGTTTGAGTCTCTGTGGCCCTTGTATCATGGAATTCAGTTTGGATAGCTGCATCCACTGTTTTCGGGGTTCTTCTTGAGATGTTCCCCCTTTTTAGTATCTTTATCTTTTGTTTGAGTTGTTTTACTAAATTTTGCAGCTTTTGTTGTTCCTTTTGCAGCCTCTTAATTTCGCTCTTCTTTTTCTTGGGAGGAACAATTGTTTCCTTAACTGTTTCTATTCTTTCTAGGCTTGGCTGCTCAGCTAGATTTTGTTCTTCAAGGGTTGTGCCTTTGCCCTGGCTAGTTTCCATATCCTCTATTTGGAGCATCTCTTCAGTGTTTGCATTATCTGGACTAGGTTCCTCTGGAGAGGTAACCCTAGTTTGGTCTACCACTTCCTGAGTGGCTTCTGCTCCTGCTTCTTCCTCATCATTTATTTCTTCTGATGTATTCTTGCTGTGGGCAGAGTGTTCCTGTGATTGCTCTGCCTCAGTATTGAGGTTGAGCAGACTTTGGGGTTGAATATACTCACTCATATTGGCCAATTCGTCCTCCTGCAATGGGTTTTGTTGTGTACTTGTGTTAGAGGTTAAGGAAGTTCCACTTCCTCCCTCTCTTCTTCACTAGTGTGCTCAGTTTCTTCCTCTAATTTTGATTCTTGGTTATCCCTTCCTTCGGGTTGTAAGGGTTGCTCATTTTTAGAACTATGTAATTCTAAGGGTTGGCTGTTGCTACCTTGGAGGTTCTCAAAAATTCCCCTGCCTGTTCTTAATCTGGAGGAGTGTCTGCGTTTTTTAGGTCTGTTTGCTGTGCTGGTGGTTCTTTTTCTTTTTGGGGCAGGTAAAGCTAGTCCCCCGTCTATAGAAAACACCAATTCTTCCCAATTGGTCTGTTGCTGAGCAAGGCTATAACTTACTATTAATCAAAGTAAATAATGGTAGCTCACTACAGTACCTATATGACGGATTTCTTTATGCTCTCATCAGCATCATGCAACAAAAAATTTAAATATGCAGGCAAATTTATGGCACATTTCTTTTTTAGTACTGAAAGTAATTTGAGGTGGCGTGGTCTTACCACATCCTTTCTCCCATCACATGTAATGTAGCTCTGCACTTCTCTAGCTAGTTTCGTCCATGGTTCTCCCAGAGATGAAGGCTGGACTCCTTTTCCTTTAACGATCAGGTTCTGTCCCTCATCCCAAAAGGTGGCCATGGCATCTTGAAGTCTCAATTTCTTATGTGTCCATATGGGTCCAACTGCTGGTAGTCCAGATACCTCTGCAATTATTGTATCTATCACTATTATTCACCTTCCTCTTACTATGGAATGATCATCCTGCAAATTCTGCAAAAATTCGATAGCCACAGTTTCATGGGGCTGTTGTAGTCATGTAAAATAGGCGATCCATCTTGCTCTTACCAAAATTTCTTGTGCAGTGTCAGAAACTGTTAGTGCCTGTGGCTTGTTGCATACTGATCGACCTCCCATTTCGTCTAAGTTCTGCACACTGTTAATTTTACACAGTAATACACAGAGATAACAATGGAACAACAAATTGTGCATATCAGATAATATCCCTTTTTTAACATCAATACCATTAAAACTTGTTATTAAGGGATCTGATGTAGTCTAGTACCTCCAAATAGGAAACTGATAGGTCATCCTCAACCGGTTAAATGGAGCAACGTACTGGACGACAATCGTACAGTATAAAAAGGGCAAGGTGTACATATTCATGACAAGATCACAAAAAGTATCGAGTTGCTGAAATCGAGGCTTATGATGAAAATCGTGAATAGATATGGAGATGCTATGGAGTGATGTGAAAAAGGGAAAATGACAAGTGACATAGGTAAAATGCTTATGGGGTCATTATGCCACTTAAACCGTTATGATTGACTTTTTAAATGATATTTCATGCATAAAAGGTTCAAAAGGAATTGGGAACATAATCTCTTTTGAAATAAAGATAAAGAAATAAGAAAAGGGTTTATAATTACTATTGATGTTGAAAAATATGACTCCAATACCATCAATAGAGCTCTGTTGCCCACAGGTGTTTATAACCTTGACAAAGTTGCTTTTTCACCCTTGGAACCATAATCCTTTATGTATGCCTAGGAAAGTGCTTTGTGATGTCAGAATGGAGGCCATTGTGCTGGCTTGGTAACCAGTTGAATCACAATGCCATTCACCAGGAAGGAGTGAAAGGTGGGCAGGCTGGCTCGTGATGAGACCTCCTGTTCCAAGGACTTTTATTTTTTCTGATGTGCCCCTTGGATCATATCCCTAGTGTGGTGGCCATAGTGGGAATGCCACTTCATTGCTTCCTTATGATCATGGTAGGTTAGCTCTTGATGAGACCCCCTATCCTCCATCTGACAAATCATAGAATTGTTAGTAATCATATAGATATATTTTTTCTTTCTTTTCCTTTTCTTTTATATAGCACTTCCTATTTATATATAGAGGATGGCTCAACACTCCTTAAGAGTAGGGACGGTGGAAGAAGTCTGAACATTTCAGTAGAGGAAAATATGTCCTTATCCTTATTCAATAATAATAATCAAAGATAATTATGAGAATTAGGGAAGAACCAACATGATAAAAATAATCTATCAAATTAAGTTTTAGTGAAGATAAAGACAACAAAGTGATATAGATAGTTGTGTCCTTGCCTTTTTCTTATCAATACAAAGCAATCTCTTTAAAGATGACAATTTTTTCTTTGATTTTCCTATTTCAGTAACCTCTAACTTTTGTGTCCTTGCATAAATTTGTATCTTTGCCTTGAAAGGATCATGAAGAGTGAAACATTATTCACAAAAACTCTCCAAAAAAATAAATGTTGTTCTTTAAGAGAAACAGCAAAAAATGCACTCAAAAAGTGTTGTTCCTTAGATGGAACAGCTACTGTTCCTTAAGAGGAATAGCAAAAAGAAAATTTGCACGCAAAACTGTGGTTCCTTTAAGAGGAACGGAAAAAAAGAAAAAAATTACACGCGAAACTGTTGTTCCTTAAGAGGAACAACAGTTGTTCCTTAAGCGAAACAACAAGTAAAGCAAGTGCAAAATAAAGTGTTGATCCTTCGGCAGAACAGCCTAAAAACACTCCAAATCGAAATTGTTGTTCCTTAGAAGGAACAACAGAAAGTAAAAAAAATAGCGAAACTGTTGTTCCTTTAAAAGGAACAGTAGTTGTTCCTTAAGAGGAACAACGCAAATGTAAGCAGGCGATATTGTTGTTCCTTAAATGGAACGACTGCTGTTCCTTGAATGGAACAGCTAAAAAAATACACATGGGTTGTTGTTCCTTAAGAGGAACAACAAATATAAGGGCGCGCAAGGCTGATGTTCCTTAAGAGGAATGATTGTTGTTCCTTAAGAGGAACGACAGCTTTTCCTTAAATGGAACATCAAAAATATGAACACGCGGAAGTGTTATTCCTTAATAGGAACGGTTGTTGTTCCTTAAGAGGAACAGTAGCTATTCCTTAAGAGGAACAACAAAAATACAAACACGCGGAAGTGTTGTTCCTTAAGAGGAACGACTATTGTTCCTTAAGAGGAACAACAACTGTTCCTTAAGAGGAACAACGAAAATAAAAAGACGCAGAGATGTTGTTCCTTAAGAGGAACGGTTGTTGTTCCTTAAGAGGAACAACAGTTGTTCCTTAAGAGGAACAACAGTTGTTCCTTAAGAGGAACAACAGTTGTTCCTTAAGAGGAACAACAGTTGTTCCTTAAGAGGAACAACAGTTGTTCCTTAAGAGGAACAACAAAAATAAAAACGTCAAACGAGACATGCAAAAATGTTGTTCCTTAAGAGGAACGACTGTTGTTCCTTAAGAGGAACAACACGAAAATGAAATAAAGAAACCTTCTGCTACTCCTTAAATGGAATGGTTGTTGTTCCTTAAGAGGAACAACAGTTGTTCCTTAAGAGGAACAACAGTTGTTCCTTAAATGGAATAGCAGTAAAAATATGTACAAAAAAAAACCAGTTTATACAAGCAAAATTAAAGAGAAAAGTTTATGTACAAAATTCAGAAACAAAGGAATTGTTTAGTGAATTAACTTTGAGGAGGGTTTATCTTCCTCAGCAAGAATATGCATGGTGGAATCTTCCCGTAATTTTTGGTAAAAGAATTCCTGAGTAAGCGGTTTGTGATAAAGTCACACTCGATGACCGTTTGCTTTGAAAGAATGTCTAGATCCGTCAATGGTAGTCAATGTAATGGTGTCATTGTCATGCACTTTCTGTATCTCATAAGGTCCAAGCCATCGTGTTTGGAGTTTTCTGGGGAAATCCTGAAACCTGGAATCGTATAGGAGTGCCCAATCTCCTTCGTGGAAGATTTTGTTTTTAATAAGGGCGCCATTCCATTTTGCTCTCTGTTGTTGAATTAATGCAATGTGTTGAAGAGATGAGAGCCTGATTTCATCTAACTCATTGATTTGCTGTAATCTATTATTTTGGGCCTCATTTAAATTCAAACCCACCTCCTGCGTTGTTCTTAATGTTTGAATTTTGAATTTGATTGGAAAGATGGGTTCTTTTCCAAATACTAATTGATATGGTGAATACCCGGTGGTGTTTCTCCACGTTGTTCGGTATGCCCACAAGGCTTCCAGAAATCTTGAAGCCCAGTCACGTCTGTGTGATGCAACTGTTTTTGTAAGTATTGCCTCAATCACCTTATTAGTGCTTTCTACTTGGCCATTTTCCTGTGGGTGGTATGGGGTTGTAATTTTGTGCTGAATGTGGTAATTTTTTAATGTTGTAGCGATTTTATTACCTACAAATTGTGGTCCTCCATCTGTAATTATGTCCCTCAGGAGGCCATATCGCACAAATAATTGGAAAAGAAAATGTATTACAGAATCCTCTGTAGCTCTTTGGAGTGCCTCTACTTCAACCCATTTGGTAACATACTCTGTTGCAACCAGTATGTATGTTTTCTGATTTGATGATGGGTTAATAGGACCAATAAAATCAAGTGCCCATCACTCAAATGGCTCGATTACTAACTGCGGGTTCAGAGGCATCTCATCTGATTGTCCAGGGCATCCTGCCCTCTGGCAACTATCACAGGCTTGAACAAAATTTTTAGCATCTTTAAATATAGTGGGCCAGTAATAGCCTGTTTGTAAAACTTTGTGACCAGTTCTGCGGTCTACAAAATGTCCACCACACGGTCCTTCATGGCATGCTTTCAAAATGTCAAATATTTCATCTTTTCAGACGCATCTTCTGATGTGCATATATGCCCCTGTATGAAATAAGTAGCCCCCAATCCAAGATAATCGGGTACTGTGCTGCACTATCTGTTTTCGTTCATTAGGGGTTAGATGCTTAGGTAATTTGCCTACTGCTAAGTAATTTGTGATGTCGGCATGCCATAGTGTTCTGACAGTAACAACAAACAAATGTTCATCCAGAAATTGATCTTTGACTGCTGCTGCGTCTACTGGCTTTGGCATTCGTGAGAGAAAATCAGTTATAGGATTCTCTTTTCCAGGTCAATCCTTAATTGTGATGTCAAATTCCTGCAAGAGAATCAACCATCTTGTCACTCTTCCATTTGTAACAGGTTTATTTGCTAAATATTTTATGGTAGAGTGATATGTATATAAAACTACAGGATACCTGGTTATATAATGTCTAAATTTATTTACAGCATGTATTACAACTAAAAATTCCTTTTCAGTCACAGTATAGTTTAATTCAGCAGGAGATAGATTCTTGCTAATATAATAAATTGCATATGGCTTTTTATCTTCTTCCTGCCCAAGTACTGCTCCGATTGTTGTGTTTGAAGCATCAAATGAAATTTGAAATGGAAAATCCCAATTTGGGCCCCTTAGCACTGGGGCTATCGACACAATCTTTTTCAAATCCTCAAAAGCACGGTCACACTTGTCTATCCAAATGAAATCAACATTCCCTGTTGGTGCATATAAAGGTGCAACAATTTGAGAAAAATGCTCTATAAATCTTCTATAATAACTAGAAAATCCCAAAAAACTGCATACCTCTGTTTGTGTGGTAGGAGTAGGTATTAACAAAATTATCTGAATTTTAGCCAGATCTACCTGTATTCTAGTTGTTGAGATATAATGACCTAAGATGAGTCCCTCGGTCATCATCATATGACACTTTTCATGGCTCAAGTAGAGTCTGGTGGCAATACATCTTTGCAGCACCTTTTCCAATGTTTGTAATGCTGGCTCAAAATCATCTCCATAAGGTGTGAAATCATCCATATATATTTGAGCCCTTCATTTATTAAATCTGAAAAAATGTTGAGGATGGACCTCTAAAATGTGGCAGGGTCATTGCATAACCCAAAGGGTAAGACTCTGTAAGAAAATGTTCCCCAAGGACAGGTAAAAGTAGTTTTATCCTGATCTTCAGGGGCAATCTGAATCTGATTGTATCCACTGAAGCCATCTAGGAAAGAAAAGAATTTCTTTCCTGCTAATGTGTCTAATACCTGATCAATGAATGGAAGGGGGAAGTGGTATTTCTGGGTTGCTTTGTTCAATTCTCTGTAGTCTACACATATCCACCACTTTCCATTCTTCTTTGGCACCACTACTAGTGGAGAGACCCACTTGCTGTCAAATATTGGGTAAATAAAGTTTACATCTAAGAGTTTTTGTAATTCAGCTTTCACAATATCCTTAAGATGAGGGTTTAATCTCCGTTGGGGTTGGAAAATGGGTCTAGCATCCTTTTTTGTATAAATGTGGTGCATACAAAACTGGGTATCAATTCCTTACATGTCTGGGTAATCCCATGCAAAAGATTCCTTATATTTTCTCAGTAGTTGGACTAGCTTTTCTTCTTGTTCAGCAGTCAGGTTTTTGTTAATGTTCAAAGTTTTTCTTAGCTCAATTTCTATAGTTTTGCTATTGTAAACAGAGGTGGTAGGTATTGATTGATCATGAGTGTCTTTCAAGGGATCTTCTTCTACATCATTATCAAATGCTGCCTCAATCATGTGACATTGTAAATGGGATCTGGTTTCTGGTTGGTTAATGAAGCTGTTAATGATGTCGTCCTCTATTTGGTCTTTAAATTCGAGGGCATCTTCTATGGTTAATGGTGATCTAATGTTTTCTGTCAGGTATGATACAGGTTGTTTTTTTGTTTTGATTATTGTTAAACTTGGCTGGGTAGGAGGGTATAAGGATAAATTCTTGATATTACTCCCTCTTGCTATAGTCATGATGCCTTGTCGACAGCTAATGTAGGCATAAACAATTTCTAGCCAATGTCTACCTAGAATTAAAGGGTGTCCATCTAGTCAGTTTTTGGGATTAATAATCAGAAAGTCTACAGGGTATTCCCAGGAGTCTACAGATACCATTACATCATGTAGTGTGCCTTCTGGTCTGACTACCGATCGTTCAGCCAACTCCAATAAGGTTGTGGTTGGATCTAATGATGTAATGCCAAGTTTTTGACAAGTGGTGGTTGTTAGAATATTGATTGTAGCTCCTAAATCAACTAAGGCATTTGGGAAGGAGCATCCATTGATTTGCACCGTAATTATGGGATTCATAGAAAATTTTAGGGGCGAATGTTCGCCCTATGGCGAAATTAAGGGGTTTTAAATTTTTAGTGGGGAGAATATTTTGTATCATAGTACATTTTTACAAATCACCTCAAATAGCCCACCTTATTTTAAGGGAGAGGGTAAAAAAGGTAAATTTAGCCCTTGAAATTAGGAGTTACAACCTTCCATTCGCCCATTTTTAAGAATAGGTTTTATTTAAGTGAGTCCTATGGGCCAAAGGCCCAAATAACATATTTATAAAAAAGGTATGGTAAATTAATAAAAAAATAAATAAATGAGAGGTATGGTAAATAAATAAAACATTTTTTATATTTACTCCATAAGTCATCTTTTATACATGCAAGGGTGTAAACAAATAAAAATATAAGTAAAGTGGAGGTATGGTAAATAAATAAAAATATAAATAAACTAGACGCACGGTAAATAAATAAAACCTCTTTTTATATTTAGTCCATAACCCTCGTTCTATTTATGAAGGCTCAAGAAAGAGGTTTTATTTAAGTGAATCCTATGGGCCAAATACCATATTTGTAAAAGAGGTATGGTAAATTAATAAAAATATAAATAAACGAGAGGTATGGTAAACAAATAAAACATTTTTTTATATTTACTCCATAAGTCACCTTATATTTACGAACACTCAAAAAAAATAAAAATGGTATATGCTATTGACCCATGGTATTCACCTCGAATGTAACCTATTTAAATGGGGGAATTAAACCAGCATAGATCCATCTTTACTCTGGATCTACGAGAGGTATCAAATATCGTGATATGCAAACTAGCATAGCGTGAAAAAATATTTGATCCGATCAAGAGTAAAAATGGACGTCGTAATTTAATGTATGTTAAACATTTTAGCTTGGTTAAAATAAAAAATAAAATAAAAATAACTATTAGTTTTATTAATTTTTATAAATTACTAATAATAATTTTTAAGCTCCAGGTTTATGATAACCCATGGTATTGACCCATGGTAATACCATGGTATTCATGTGAGCATAGACTATTTAAAGGGGAAATTCTATCATCTTAGATCCATCTTAATTTTGGGTCTACCAAGTGCTCAGAGGGATAAATAGATTTCATCCCCCTAAGAGTGGTAGATGTGGAGTTAAGATGGATATATGTTGGTTTTTATGATAATGAAGATATTAAATAGACTTAGGAAATTATATTGTAAAAACATCTTAAGGTGAATGGTTAAAGCATAAACATTGGACAAGTATATTTGTATACTTCTGTTTTAAACTGAAACAAATCTAGGGCTAAAAGGAATGGATTGATTGCACTAGTCATCCTTCTATAACTTTCCAACATATGTTGGAGTAAACAGATTGTAATTTAGGTAATTTTTCTAATTGCAAACAGGAACATACTTGTGTATTGGCAGGGTGGTTACGAGGTCCCTAGAAGTGATGAATTTGAAATTTTCTTGGTTTTACATATAGTATCAAGTTTTTTCTCATGCTTTCTGTGAATGGCGTGGGTGAATTTTATCCTACACCCACTAGGTTATCGATATGTAATTTTGGTAATTTTGATTTCAAAAGATATTTTAAAGAAATGCAATGATTTCATTTGTGTATTCAATAAACACAAGATTTTATAATTGAGTAAAATATTCGCCATGCCTGGTAAGAGATTCGCCAAAAAATTATATATACATATCATATTATTGATAAAATCGCCTTCCATTTTTCCTATATACCATGGAGATTAGCCCATTTATTATACATGTAAATTTAGGTGGGGTTCTTAAAATTTTCCCTGATGGGATTCCCTAGGTCCTCATATTTTACAGGTGCTTCTCTTCCTAATAGTAATTCAGATAGGGTGCCGACTACTTGGACAGTTGGATTAGTTGTTATTCTCCTCTTTGGCTTTTTTATACATAATTATTTGATGGTTTTTGCGTAAATTGGGATATCTTGGATAGCTTGGAGGAGTGGAATTTTTATACACAAATTTTTTAGTTCTCCCATAAGATCAAAGTTAGGATGTTCTATTGGGCGAGGTATGATTAGTCATTCTGGGAATGGAGGAGAAGAGGTGGTTGCTTGTTCATGAGTTTGTTGTCTAACCAAATTCTCTTCTTGTAGTGTTTGTTCTAAAGGTAACAAATTTTCAACTTGAGCATTTTTGTCTCCCTTTGTTTCTATTATGCGCCCAGATCTTAATTGAATGTCGTTGCACTCCCTTAACTCGGTTTCTAGTTCTGGTCCTTGTCATGCGGAAAGAGTCGCTTTTGCGGACAAAACCGACCTCCCTAGAAGCTAAGGCTTTCTAGTGACAAACAAGACAAATAAACACTACCTTTCTCTAAACATGCATTTAGAATACAAGTAATCAGGTGATTATAACATACCTTTAGTCCAACGCTTTGTAGTAGTCCAGCCTCGCCGATCCGGATGAGCTCCTCCTTCTCTTCGAAACCTACATTCACTAACAAGCCAAAAGATTAAATAGCACTTGATAAACTTATAAAATAACACATATCCATCATACAGACCAAGGAGTATATGAAACAAATCATGAATAACAATCTGTTGAGAAAAATGAGTTCATTTGTATTAAGTGGAAACAAAAGAAACCATTACAACCTGAGCCTTGGTGTTGTGCAGGTCCCTCCTAGGGTCCAGCAAGAGTTTTCCTTTACTTTGATCAGCTCAACCACTTCCAAATAAGGCTAGGAAAGGATGGGAATCTCTCCTCTCAAGCTTTACAAGGGAGTCCTAATTCCAGCAGAATCTACCCTTAGGAATGTTCAGCTTTCAACCTCCCCTCCCTCTGGCCCAATGCCTGTATTTATAGTGCTCTAGAGGAAGTTAATCAGGTCCACCATCAATGGGATAAGCCCCTCTTTGAATGGGACAGCTCCCCTCTTGATGGGATAAGTTCCTCTTTCATAGGGATACATGAACCATCTGGAGGCGCTCAATACACGTCAAACAAGCTTCTAGAATGCTCTAGAAATGACCACAGGTAACTTTTTTGAAGTGAAACTTGCGCCTTTTGACCTTTACAGGAGTACGCACCCACCCCTTTACAGACAGAGCGTACAAGTATGCAGGTGTTGTGAACTTGAGGTGCGTATACGCAGGTAAGGCTAAGAGAAACTGCGTACCCAAAGATATATAGATTTTTAAAGACTTTCTCTCTTTCTTGGAGTTTGACATGAAGAGCAGAGGTATGAGACTTGCCAAGGAGGATAGTATGACAGTTGATGGAGCCATACTAACTACAAATAGTCATGGTGACAAATTTTAGTGTAAATTTTGTCATGCCGAAAGAGTCACTTTTGCGGACAAAACCGACTTCCCTAGAAGCTAAGGCTTTCTAGTGACAAACAAGACAAATAAACACTACCTTTCTCTAAACATGCATTTAGAATACAAGTAATCAGGTGATTATAACATACCTTTAGTCCAACGCTTTGTAGTAGTCCAGCCTCGCCGATCCGGATGAGCTCCTCCTTCTCTTCGAAACCTGCATTCACTAACAAGACAAAAGATTAAATAGCACCTGATAAACTTATAAAATAACACATATCCATCATACAGACCAAGGAGTATATGAAACAAATCATGAATAACAATCTGTTGAGAAAAATGAGTTCATTTGTATTAAGTGGAAACAAAAGAAACCATTACAACCTGAGCCTTGGTGTTGTGCAGGTCCCTCCTAGGGTCCAGCAAGAGTTTTCCTTTACTTTGATCAGCTCACCCACTTCCAAATAAGGCTAGGAAAGGATGGGAATCTCTCCTCTCAAGCTTTACAAGGGAGTCCTAATTCCAGCAGCATCTACCCTTAGGAATGTTCAGCTTTCAACCTCCCCTACCTCTGGCCCAATGCCTGTATTTATAGTGCTCTAGAGGAAGTTAATCAGGTCCACCATCAATGGGATAAACCCCTCTTTGAATGGGATAGCTCCCCTCTTGATGGGATAAGTTCCTCTTTCATAGGGATACATGAACCATCTGGAGGCGCTCAATACACGTCAAACAAGCTTCTAGAATGCTCTAGAAATGACCACAAGTAACTTTTTTGAAGTGAAACTTGCGCCTTTTGACCTTTACAGGAGTACGCACCCACCCCTTTACAGACAGAGCGTACAAGTACGCAGGTGTTGTGAACTTGAGGTGCGTACACGCAGGTAAGACTAAGAGAAACTGCGTACCCAAAGATATATAGATTTTTAAAGACTTTCTCTCTTTCTTGGAGTTTGACATGAAGAGCAGAGGTATGAGACTTGCCAAGGAGGATAGTATGACAGTTGATGGAGCCATACTAACTGCAAATAGTCATGGTGACAAATTTTAGTGTAACATATTTCCCCCTAAAGTGCGAAGCCTGTAGTAGATTAGGGTTTCATATCATCTAGGAAGGGTGAAGTACTTTATCATTTCAAGGATTATCTTGTGGAGAGCCCAGTCGGAACCTGCGAATATTCAACACAAAATACATATATAAGATCATATCATCGCTGAGGTAGGCATTCCCATACTCAGATTGAAAACTTTAACTAACAAACTAACTACTGCTCTGATACAGGAATGATTTCGCAGTACATCATAATCATAGACTCTTGTAGACACAGTATGGACGCAGCCATCTGTTTATGATTAGTCTACTGTATAATGAATACAAAACTCCTCGCAGCCTGGATGGTGGAAACTAGATCCAGGGTCTTCATTTATACTTCCCGAAAAGGTACGATTCTATCCATGCAAATAAATGAGTTGATGTCGAACATGGTAGAAACCACTTGATTACCAGTCGATGATGTAAACTGTTAACAAGTGTGAGAGAGACCACCAGTGATGTCAATGGTTCTCAAAGTACCCAGTACAATCCATGAGATGTGAATGAATGAGTTGATGTCGAACATTTCACGGAGTCCTTCGATCGAAAGTCAATGATGTAAACCGTCGTCAAAGGCGAGAAACCTGCCATTGATGCATGCAGATTTCAAGGTACTGACAATTTCTAGGTCATCTCTCTAGATAATGTGCTGATGTCGATAGAAAGCGACCCGTTGCAGGCAAGCCCACAACACGAAATCATAGATCAAGTTGAAGAAATGTAGCTGTAAGGACTGACTCAGGGATGGTCGAGATGGATGACGGGTATTTTGCAGATGAATGGTTTATTTGCATTGACCTCTTGAACACATAATGACACGACAGATGGTTTGGTAACAATTGACCCAAAGTTAATACCCAGAACCGGTTGAACATTTTCAATGTGGTTTAATCAACTGTTAGGCAAAGGATTTCCCAACCCAGGTGAATGAAAAGTGTCGTGTTCAAGAGTGGTGATAAGGCTTCTTCTGAGACAAAGGATAACAAATAGGCTCATTTTTCTCTCTTTTCCCCCACCATTTCTGGCAAGTACCTCTTTATTTTTTACAAGCTTGAGGAGGATAACATATGCTTGATTATAAGCTCATCCTTCGGATGAGTCCAACTTAGTTTTGATTCGAACCCTAAGAAGGAGTGGTCCGTTCCTGTTTGTAATTGAACAGGTCCTTTACTGTGAAATTTTAACGAGTCCAGTATAGGAGAAACTCGGCATTTTTCAATTTTAGAGAGTCTGAAAAAACTTAAGAAGACTCCAGGGTTGAACTTTTTCGTAAATTTGTGTCTCCCAAGCCCGAAAAAGTGTAAAATAATACTTGAGAGAACCACTTGATCTTGCGACCAAGGAGTACTTTCATGATTAGTGTCTTTGACCTGAAAAGTAAAAAGCGATCAAGGACACGTCGTTTTATTTCCAGTATCGAATTTGAAACGACAAAAATCCGGCAATCTTTTCCTGTTTTTACGGTCAAAAAAGGGCTATAAGGGGACCGTCTTTTAATTCCGTTTTAACGAGTGTAAAAGAAACGCTCGGCAATATTTTCATGTTTTAGGAGTCAGAAAAGGGCTTAAAATATGACTCTGAGGTTTCACTTTTTTGTAAGTTTTAACGAGTTCGAAAAAATGATAAAAATGTACTCATGTGGCCAACTTTCAATTTTATTTACGAGCAGGAAAAGACGGAAAGAACTCGACATTTTCATTTGTTTTACGAGAATGAAAGATAGCAAAATAATCTCGAGATTTTCATGAGTATAACGAGTCTTGAAAATAACTGAAATTGACTCAATATAGGTTTCATTTTTACAAAAGCTTGAAACAGAGAAAAACTATGCTTTAAAGTAGTTTCATTTTTACACAAGCTTGAAACAGAGAGAAAACTGTGCTTGATGCCCCCTAAGCATAATTTCTAGAGCGCATGCCCCCCAGCTTCATTTCATTCAACTAAGTACAAGCTGGATGGAATGAAGGTTCATGAACGAGATCGTTTGAAAGACTCGACCTAAAACTGTAAGAAAATTATGCAAAACACTGAAATAACTAACCTAAATATACAAATTAACATTTACGAGATCTAGTCAAACTCTCGACTCAAGTAGAGGAGGATTTGTTTCATTTTTTAACGAGCTTGACACAGGAAAAGAACTATGCTCGGATTCGATTTCATGTTTACGCAAGCTTGAAACGAAAAACTATGCTTGTTATAAGTTCACATGCCCCCAGCATAATGACACAAAACGAGGTACATGCCCCCCAAGCTTCATTGCATTCAATGAGGTGGATGGAATGAAGCTTTACTTTCAAGATCTTGGAAAGACTTGTGGGAGTTGTTTCATTTTTTAGTGAGGTTGACGCAGGAAAAGAACTATCCTCAAAACCCTTGTTTCATTTTTTAAACGAGCTTGACACAAGATAAGGAACTATGCTCGTAACTACTCTCTACAATCTACCTAACAAAAAACTTTACTCTAAAAACCTTGATTCATTTTTTAACGAGCTTGACACAAGACAAGGAACTATGCTCTAAAATCCTTGATTCATTTTTTAATGAGCTTGACACAAGACAAGGAACTATGCTCATGACTACTCTCTACAATCTACCTGCTTAACCTACCCTTGTTTCATTTTTTAAAGAGCTTCACACAAGACAAGGAACTATGCTCAAGACTCCTTGTTTCATTTTTTAACGAGCTTGACACAAGACAAGGAACTATGCTCGGAAAGTTCGCACGCCCCTAGTATAATGATGCAAAGTGAGGTACATGCCCCCCAGGCTTCATTGCATTCAACCAGATGGATGGAATGAAGGTTTACTTTCAATATTTAACTTGAAAAGGGAGTTGTTTCATTTTTAAGGAGGTTGACACAAGAAAAGAACTATCCTCATACCTGATTCATTTTTTAACGAGGTTGACTCAGTAACAGGAACTATCCTCAAAACCCTACTTTCTACAATCTACCTACATATCCTAAAATCTAGCTGATTCATTTTTTAATGAGGTTGACTCAGTAAAAGAACTATCCTCATACTAGCCTGTTTCATTTTTTAACGAGGTTGATACAGGAAAAAACTATCCTCGTACTCACTGATTCATTTTTTAACGAGGTTGACTCAGTAAAAAGAACTATCCTCTGAACATCCAATTTCATTTTTTAACGAGGTTGAGAGAGGAACAAACTATCCTCGTACACACTGATCATGGCTTCCAACTGGAAGAAAGACATGTCAATGGACACACCTTGATCATGGCTTCCAAGAGGTCTTAGTCAGAAGGAAGAATAGTTCTCTGGAAGGAACACATGTCAAGGGACTCAAAAGGGATAAGAACATCGTGTTCAAGTAATCCCATAGAGTTTTCCATGTCAATTACCGTATCTAAATCAAAGGAAGATGAGAAAACAGTGAGAGGCTCACTTACATCGGTAACTGAAAACATGGGACCAGTTGCCACATAATTAACCCGTGGCAGGGTAGATACCACTTTAGAATCAGGAACATTTAGGGGTGTCATATTATTGGTAGTTGAGACAAGACTAGGGAACGAAAGCTGGTCTACAGTCACAATATTTCCATTGTGAGGGAAAGACATCACGCGAAAGAGTGTCGATACGATAACTTTCATTGCATAAACATAGTCTCGCCCAAGGAGTAAATTGAAATCCAAGGGACCTCGAACTACCATAAGATCAATACAGATAGTTTTACCTTCCAAGCTAATAGAAAACTTAGGAAGGATCCCTAAAGGCTCACTAATGGTTCGGTTAAAAGCTTTCAGATTCTGTGTAATAGGCGCAAGCTGAGGGGAACCCAAATCTTTCCAAACAGTTGAGGATAAAATACTAACAGAAGCACCTTCATCTACCTGAGTACGATGTATGTCCCTACCACCAGCCTTGACAATGATTTGGAAAGGGATGGAGGAGGGAAGACGAGGTTCTGTCAGTCTATTCCAATCAAAGGAAAAGACCTCAGTACTTGGAGGGGGTTTTGTAGAAACAGGTGAAATGCCCCCCGGCATAGAAGAATCTGATGTAACAAGAAGAACCTGAGCGGTATGAAGTTCACTCTCTAAATGGAAAGTGGGATCGACCGAATGTGAAATTGAATCGACCACTTGATCAACTAATGGATCATCAACCTGAGTGACATGAGTTTCACTCTCCAATGGGAGAGTGTGATCGACTGTACTTGAATTTAGATCAATCACTTCGTCAGTTGACGGTAGGTTGGGAGAAAGTTTACGGTAACCAGTTGGAAATTCTTGCTGTGGAACAGTAAGGTTTTCCAACAATGTTGAGGCTTCATCCATGTGAGGGCAAATGTGAGTTTGATGACTCCCTTTGCATAACTTACAAGGAAACCTAACTTTACCCTTTTTCCCAGGAACCTGACTATCACTGGTTGATGGATCAACGGAAAGTTGATGAGATTTTTTTGACCATACTTCCAAGACCTTCGGTATACCAGGACAATTGACAAGGAAGTGGTCACCCTTACAAAGCCTGCAAGGGTATTTGGGTTTACGATGCATTTCAAAGTTTTCCTCAACACAACTAACACTTACAGTCGTGGTTGGTTGCTTGACTTCTTTCTTATCTTGCTTCTTCTTCTTCTTCTTCTTCTTCCCTTTCTTCTTCTTCTTAGCCTCCTGGTTACTAGCATCAAGGCTTTTACCAGGCGAAGAGGAAGAAATGGAGGAAGAAAAATTAGGCGAAGAAGGTAAAGGGTCAACAGAAGGTTGGTGATGTTGAGATGGTGAACTCTGTTGAGGTGAAGCATCCGGTTGAGATGGAATAATTGGAGTATTTTGGGCCAACGAAGTTGAAAATAACCATATCGGTAAACCTATTGTAAATCCAGGTAATGACAAAGTAGCCATATAAGGAGGACCAACATTTCCAAAGTAAGGAAAAGTACTAGGATTCTCGTTAGAAGGGGTTCCTAGGTTGGTAAATTCCGGAACATTTGCCATTATATTCAACTTCAGTGAATTTTATTAACAATTTATAACTAAAATTAACAATTCACAATTCACACCTAACAATTAAAATTCACAATTCACACCTATGGTCTCTAAAAGTAAAAACAAACAAATTAACACGCGCTATCAAATCTAGGAGTCAAACCACACACAAACAGTAGCCTTCCGGACCGAAAACACTAGTTGGTGATGAAATCCAACATCGCAGAATTCAGTACAGAAGTGGCGGGTGGAACAGTTACCCCGGCAACCTGCTTAATGAATAGACTGGACCAAGTTCCTCCACTTTAACCGTCTCGAGTGAAGTGAACCCCCCAGAAAATCCAAGTGAGTCTAGCCGACGTCTGCTCCAGGTACAGTGGGATCTTCCCTCCACCGTCACCTTGGGTAGAACCCTAAAGATAATAGTCACTAAGGTCACCAACAACAACAAATACACTTGGGGTAATAGTCTACGACCCGATAGCACGCAAGGGCAGAGTAACAAGCTCAATCCCCTTGTCAGCTCCTTGACAATAATCCAAGGTTTACCGACAAGTGACCCCAGGCTCCTCGACAATAATCTGAGGTTTACCGTTTGTAGTACGTGCATATCTGGCGTCTTTCCCAATGAAGGAGGATTGATCCCCTCACTGGTTCAGACATGGTCTCGTGCTTCTCCTTTAAGAGGAGCTTTCCCAGAGCATAAGTGTAACAGTTGGATTTATCCTACCACGAGATGAGCTACTTGTTTGGTTTTGCTGTTTTGGAGAGTTAATTACTCTCCTACTCCAAGACACTAGCCTAAGCTATGTTGGTGTATCAGAGCCCTAGAAATGTAAAAATTACTAGATGAATTTTAATTAAGCGCTGTGTTATTAAGGTTGTTTTTACTCAAATGGGTAAATGGATACGAAACCAATGGTGTTATGACCCAACTCAACTGAATGCAATGATAATGCAATCCTTTCAATTCGATGAATCCTAATTAAAGTAAGGAGAGAGTTTCCATTCACTTCCGACAATGCAAAAAATTGATCACTAAGAGAAAATATAACAAATTCTCTAATGCACTAATTTTATCAAGAAAAACTAATGCAAATCAATTCCAAACCATTTTTTTTATTTTTATTTTTTGTGTAAATTCAAATCAAAGAAAGCTGATCTAAATCTACGATTAATTTTTCAGAATGTAAACTATGCAATGGTAATCTAAGCACAATTCACTTGAAAAGTATGCAAATGTAATCTATGCACATTTTTCATTAATATTCTGAAAATGAGAATTCTAATTATGCAAATGTTATCTATGCAAGAGAATTCTCAAACACAAGATGATTCTAATGTAATCTAAGAACCAATCAAGTGCAAGTCGAGAAAATTGGGTGAGAGTTCCAAAGATTAAAAAATAAAAACACTCAAAGGCGATTAACACTCATACACAATTTGCAAAAACAAAAGCAAAAAGATGCAAAATTGTGAAAAGACTGAGACAAACCTCCAAGTAATGACCAAAGGAAATCAAATTAAGAATTTCTCAAAAAAGAGACTCAAAACACCCAATTGATAAAAGCTGAAAGCAGGAATGCCAATGAAATTAGCCAAGATGAAAGCTTCTGACAGGTGAACAGTGGATCTGGGCAGCAAAAATAAGCTATAAACAAAATCTAATAGGAGAAAAAGGAAAAAATTGAAATTTTCTAAGCTTTTGACAGGGGTACGCAGGCAGCCTGTTTGCACAGGTGCGTGTACGCTCTGTGTACAAAGCTGCAGTGCGTACAGGTACGCACTGTGCTCAACGCAGAGGCTGCGTACTTCTAGCAAAACCAAGAAAAACTAAAATCTAATTTAACCCTAAGCTATCCCACCCAAATGCACAGTCAAACAACCAAAAACCAGAAAAGAAATGACTTTTCTCAAATCAAAGTTTCACAAAGGAAAAATCATTCACATCAATGGAGTTCCCCAGTATGGTCGCCATTTTGTCATGCGGAAAGAGTCGCTTTTGCGGACAAAACCGACCTCCCTAGAAGCTAAGGCTTTCTAGTGACAAACAAGACAAATAAACACTACCTTTCTCTAAACATGCATTTAGAATACAAGTAATCAGGTGATTATAACATACCTTTAGTCCAACGTTTTGTAGTAGTCCAGCCTCGCTGATCCGGATGAGCTCCTCCTTCTCTTCGAAACCTGCATTCACTAACAAGCCAAAAGATTAAATAGCACCTGATAAACTTATAAAATAACACATATCCATTATACAGACCAAGGAGTATATGAAACAAATCATGAATAACAATCTGTTGAGAAAAATGAGTTCATTTGTATTAAGTGGAAACAAAAGAAACCATTACAACTTGAGCCTTGGTGTTGTGCAGGTCCCTCCTAGGGTCCAGCAAGAGTTTTCCTTTACTTTGATCAGCTCACCCACTTCCAAATAAGACTAGGAAAGGATGGGAATCTCTCCTCTCAAGCTTTACAAGGGAGTCCTAATTCCAGCAACATCTACCCTTAGGAATGTTCAGCTTTCAACCTCCCCTCCCTCTGGCCCAATGCCTGTATTTATAGTGCTCTAGAGGAAGTTAATCAGGTCCACCATCAATGGGATAAGCCCCTCTTTGAATGGGATAGCTCCCCTCTTGATGGGATAAGTTCCTCTTTCATAGGGATACATGAACCATCTGGAGGCGCTCAATACACGTCAAACAAGCTTCTAGAATGCTCTAGAAATGACCACAAGTAACTTTTTTGAAGTGAAACTTGTGCCTTTTGACCTTTACAGGAGTACGCACCCACCCCTTTACAGACAGAGCGTACAAGTACACAGGTGTTGTGAACTTGAGGTGCGTACACGCAGGTAAGGCTAAGAGAAACTGCGTACCCAGAGATATATAGATTTTTAAAGACTTTCTCTCTTTCTTGGAGTTTGACATGAAGAGCAGAGGTATGAGACTTGCCAAGGAGGATAGTATGATAGTTGATGGAGCCATACTAACTGCAAATAGTCATGGTGACAAATTTTAGTGTAACAGTCCTTCGATTATTTGAACAGATTGAACTGGTCTATTGTTGGGGTTGGGTTTGGGTTGGGCTGGGAGTTGTAGTCTTAAGTTGGTGTCGGGATTTTGTTGCAATGTATAAGGTGATGGCAGTGTAGGTTGAGGGAGAGGAATCGTTCCAACTGGCTGATTCATAGGTCTTTGCCAGTTCGACTGCCAAGTCTGACTCTGCGAGGTGGAGGGTGACCATTGTGTTGGATATGCATTGTTTTGCCAAAATGGTGGACAGTAAGGAAAGTTCGACCAAATGGTTTGATTTGTTTGATTTGGCCATGATGATATGGGAAATGGTTGTTGTGACTAGCTAGGGAAAGGTGGTTGATTCTGTCACATTCCATTATATAGCTGAGCATTATATTGAGGAGACTGAAAAGAAGAGGATGGATCAATGAGCATACCTGTTTGTCGTGGCTGCCACTGGCGGCGCTGATTGAGTAGGTAAACCGGTTCTGTTTCTTCTTCTGCTTCCTTGTAGACTTCTTTCAATCCCGAGAGTGAGGGGCAGCTTTCTATGGAGTGATCTTTCGTTCAGATGGTGTAGAATATGACTGTATCCTGCGGGCACTATTTGTGGCTGTGTTTCTTTCTGCATCTAGGGTAGAATATTGCCAAATTTTTCTCTGCTTCTGCTTGCTTTTGTTTAGCTTGCATGATGTCAAATGGCATTGTCAGAGTCCCTAGAATATCAGTTTTGAAATCTTCTAGTAGATTATCGATTTCTGCTTGGGCTATACCTCCATCGGGGACCTTGCTATCCCTTGTGATCATGTCACGTTCTGCTGGCTTTAGTCTTGTGCTACCTCTCGAACTCATGATACACAAATCAATGATGTCAGCAAACTTTTCCTGATATATGTCACCTTTGCCCATAATGTTTAATGTTTCAACCCATTGTTCTTTCATCCTTTTAACTAATGTAGTTTTTAACACATTGTCAGGCAAGGTAAAGATGCATAAGGAGATCTCTGAAGATTGTATTGAAAGCGATCTACATATTCCTCCAGTGTTTCATTAGGTCTTGCTGTCATTTGAAATATTTCATCCTTTAATTCTCTGGACCTATAATAATCTTGATATTTCTTTAGAAAAGCAGTTTTCATCTGATCCCAGTCATTTATAACACCTCCACCTAACCCCATAAACCACCGTAAAGCTACTCATTTTAATGTGGAGGGAAATAGTTTTAGTTTTTGGGATCGGTGGTATATTCATACCCCCGGCATAATACATCGAACTCAAACAGAAATGCATCTGGATCTTCTAATGTTAAGCGATGGAATGTAGGAATATGCTAGAGAGGAATGGCCTTCGTAGGTGCATTAATTGCAGTGTCCACAATGGGATATTGCAGTGTGGAGGTTTGAGGTGTTTGCTGGTTCTGGGCCATTTGATCAAATATGTGCTAATATCCTTCTAGGATTTCTAGGGAGTTATTCCTAGGCTGACTAGAAGGAGTAGGAATGACCTTAACAACACTTCCTTGGTCTGGGATAATGAGTGTTCCTTGCTGCACTACTATCTGGGGGGATCTTGGCTCTTCAGGTTCTTCTGCTTTGTTTTGGATGATCTTGACAACACTCCCCTTATCTAGGCTGCTGAGTGTTTGAACTATTTCGAGAGGGGATTTTGGCTCTTCTATTTCCCCTGTTTCTCCTCCTCCTTCGTGGAGATTACTAGAGTTCCATTCTTGAAAATAAATTTGGCGAGAATTCTCAATTTCTTGAAAATCTTGCTCAATCTCTTATGTTTTGCTGTGCACCTCAGCAAAGGCTACAGATGGTGAACTTGTGGCCCGAAGGGAGCCAGTAGGTTGTCTAGAAGCAACTTTTCTAGGGCCCACTGATTGTTGAGATTCGGCTTGCTTAATGATATCGTCTATGAAGGTTGATCGACCAAGGGTCATCGATCCCTTAGCTTTGTCAGGTTTGGGTAGCGGTTTTGGATTATTTTCAAGTTTTTTCTTCTTAGTCATACACACAACTCAAATGTTTATTTCTACCCAAAAAAATGAACAAATCTGCTAGAACGTGGGCGGGGGAGTAGGGCTGTTACATGCTCCATACATAGGTTCTTACCTTCTGTTTTTAATACCTAATTCTCTCCTAGCAGGCACTCATCAGATGCACACTACTCTCTGAAAGAAGAAATGGCTACACTCTCCCTAGCAATGGTGCCAAAATGTTGAGGTATAAAAGGTGTCTTTTTAACTCCTATTTATCCTACATTAATTATCAATCCAGATATGATTTTAAATTTCAAGAATGTACTCAGTCTGAGGCAGCAATTTAATCCAAAAGTAATGTTTTCCAATTTGCAGTACAATGCTTTAAATACAAGAGTAAATGGATGCTTGAAATAAAACCTACTTGAAATTAAAAGAAACTCAATTCTCTGAAACTTAAATCATTCACTCAGGCAATTAACAACAATTATCAGTCAAGGATGCAGTAGCAATAACTCTTTCCTTTGTCAACTGATGTAAATGAAATCAATCATAAACAAGATCCTCAATCTGAGAACTCAGACAGTAATAGCCAATGTCCTTTACAGTTGTTAATGTTACACTCCACACTAAAGCAACTGATTGAAATGACAAGGAATTAAATCAACAATGCTGCTAATAGAAATGGAATAAAAGCAAAACCAAATACTTTCAGAGAAGAAATGAACAACAATGCTATTTAGTAGAAATGAACAACAATCTGCAATGAACAGCAAAGTCAGTGTACTGGAATGAACATCGAAGCTTTATAATTGAAATAAATAGCATAACAATATAGTTTTCAAAGGGTAATAATCTTATTATGATCAAAAGGAACGACAACGCAATTCAGTTACAGCATATACAATAAAACAATTCATAAACTCTTGAAACAAGGAACAGTAAAGCAATGCGATTCAAATAAACATAAATCAAACAAAACCATCACACGAGTGCGATTGTAAAGTAATGGTACAAATAGCAAGTGGATCCACCAGGGCCGGGCCTTTAGCCGCTAGTGAAGCACTTCCCAGATACTTTAGTATAAAAGAATGGAACAGCAACCGACTTATGTATTAATCATATGCGAAAATGTTTATAGGCAATCGTACTCTATTTTAATCAACGAGAGTCGATGATCAAAGTGAAGATACAACAATGAGTTCTGAATAACGATAATGAATCCCTTATCTTTACAAGTGTTGTCCCTTTTATAGGCCAGGCGGATAAAACAAGAAATATCAGATAGACTTTGAAACAGCGATCCCTCAGGATCAAGAGATCCTGAGGGATCCGCTCCATCTTCTAACTCCAGTCAACCCTTTGTCTTTTTGTGCTGATGCTGTGATTTTCTGTTCTTATCCTTAACTGTGCGCTCCAATCTTGATCTGCTTGTCTGGATACGGCTTCCTGGTGAAGGAACAACAATTACTTTGTTTTGTCTTTTCCTTTAGAATGGTAATTTTCCATTTCTTCTATTTCCTGCATGGAAAAAGACAATAATTAACTAATTTGCAATAATCACTAACTCCTTAGTTTTCGCTATAATTCTTTGATATATCACTATCTTAGAATATAAAGGAGTTATGATTAAAGAAAAAGATAAGGAAATAAATGTCAAATTCATACCTTTTCCATAGCTCAACAACCATGGTGCAAAGGCATTTACATCAGGAGACTCACACATATTTTCAGAAAATTGCACAAGAGAAAGTGATTTCGATTTCTCTATGCTGGCTTTCAGGATGGAAGAAGAAGTGGCTAGTGTGACTAGCTCTGCATCATCAGAGGTATGGTATATAGACAGTGGGGCCGTTATACAGAATTTATACCTACAGATAAGTACATCTTCCCTAAGTGGGTAGTTACACTTAGAACAATAGAAGTAAAGAGGTTTAACCTTTTCCTACAATAGATAGATAAGATGAAGGAACCTACTTGTTATCTTTCACTTCCTTTGATCTCCTTTGAATTGCTCCCGTCGCTCCCATTCCAACTGAATTCGCTCAATTGGTACCTTCCAACATAAACATAAGATGACAACAATCAAAGCATATGATCTATCAACTAAAAACAAATGGATCGACAACATTTGAACATACATTCATCATAGATATATACAAGAATATGGGAAAAGGAACAAACAACTTTATTGATTGATAGAAGGAGGAGTTACACCCAATGTGGTTCGATCTCGTGTCACTCATCCAGATTAGTCCAAACCCTCATCACACCAATAGCACATCAATCCAACATCATAACATTACTTGACAATGATTTCAAGTCTCAAACCAGCAGTATTTCACTACAATATCCAAATTCCAGCCTTTGATCACTATGATGACTGGTCAATTTATAGGGAAATGCAAGTGGTTTTGTCATAAATTGGGCATTGAATGGTTGTCAAAAATTGGAGTTAGTTTCCATGGAGAAAGGGATGAGAGGATAGAGGGATAATTGATCCATAGCCTATCCGAAGTTGAGCTCATAGGATGAGATAAGAGCTGGGCATCTTTCTAGAATGCTCTAGAGTCAAGGAATATTCCCATAATCCTATGCTAATTTCGCTCATTCTCGCCCAGTGCAGGTATAAGTGGGCCGAAGTGCACTGTAGTGCAGGTTTGAATGGGCCTACCTTCTTTGCAGCACAATTTCCCTTGACTAAGGTTGCGCTGGTGTCCCAAGGAGGCATTTTAGCAGGGTTTCAAGCTAGGAAACTTTCATGGATGAAAGCATTCAATTTGATGACTGTCTAGGGCATGTAGCAACTGAATTAGGGTTTGACGAGACCTAATTGTATTGATCTGATCATGAGGAGTGATGAGCCCAAATAGACCTATAACAACTACCCCCTAAAGCATGAAGTCAAAAATGATAATGTCGAGTGATATGCTTTATGATGTGATGAGGGGGATCTGAAGTGGACGGTGACTTGCATCAATTACAATACATAATATCATGATATCTTTGAATTTTTCATGAATTGTTGAGGGAAGGCATACCCATACTCAACATATAAACTTTTCATTACATGTACATGAATCAGATAGTCATCTACAGATATACACCCATGATAGGATGACCATCTGTGTAAAGCCATCGTATAGATGATTTAGTACTCTCCTGAAATTGCAGCCCAGATGGATGAAGCTAGATCCAGGTCTTCTATCTCATCCAATAATTCGCTCAAGTATGAGTCTAACCATGTGAAAATGTGATATGAAGTCGAACATGGGAAGACACCATTTTATTACTAGCCAATGATGTAAGTTGTTAACAGACGCGAGAGAAATCACCGATAATGATAATGATTCTCAAGGTACTACAGTACATTCTGCATGGTGTGAATAGATGTTTTGATGTCGAAAACCATATAAAGTCTTTTGGTCAAAGGCCTGTGATGTCAACTTGTCGCTGAAAGCGAGAAACTTGCCATTGATGTATGCAAGCCTCAAGGTACTGGAAGGGTGTTTCTAAGTCAACTTCTTGGATAATGTGCTGATGTCGACAAGAAGTGATTCATCGTAAGAGGTCCTTGATGTATCCCCCATCAATGACAAGAAATGAGTGTAATGATTTTGAAGACAGAATGTGACTGACGACACAATGTTTAGGAATGGTGGTCATGAAAATGAAGGTTTATGAGTATTGCAAAGGATGAAGTTTACTGAGTGACTTCTCTTGAACATTTCGGTGGCACTGAATGAATTGGTAGAATTGACCCAAAACCAAAGTAATCTATCTCAGTTTGGAAAATGGTTAAACCTATACTAAGTAGATATCATTTCCAATCCATTTACGAGCTGAAAAGGACAAGCGCCCGACAATATTTTCATGTTTAAAGAGTCGAAAAAGAGCTTGAAAGCAGACTTGCTACTTTTATTTTCTTTTAACGAGTCTGTTATCACAAAATCTGACCTTGATAGGCTGTTGATCAAGTAGACTCTGAGTAACTCTTTCAAACCAATCTTTTGGTTGAGGCTTAGCCTCCTCAACCTGAGAGGGCTCTCTCACTAGGCTTAAGGTTTTTGACTAATGATTAGATGGCTAACTCTAGGAAAAAAATGAATAAAAGTATAACTGGTTGACTATTTGAAACTATGATTAGCAAATATCTATTGGGCTATGGAGTCAAAATAGTCTTCAACAAAACAACATGATCAGCAAAACATGGAAGTCAAGGCACTTAGAGTTTAGGTTTATGAATAAAATAGTAACACAGTGAAACAACACAGTTTACAAGCATGTGAAGGAAGTTAAAGAATTTTCCAATGAATTATAAGTATCACAAGCTCATACCACTACAAATAAGTAATTGAACAAAGCCATAAGAACATCAAACACATAAACTCTTTGTGAATCTTGAGTAGTCAAACTGATCTCTGTATTAAGTATGAAAACCACAGTTTCTTACAATAACACAATCTTTCCTTTACTAATGAAATTTCCAACCCTGAGGAATTTGATTCTCAAGATTTATATAGATTTTTACATCCTTGGATACTATGATCCACCTTTAGAGGAATTCAAATTCCTAACTTAGACACCTATCTATTCACAAAACAAACTATTTAATTACAACTTGACAACTAGTTGTCTTTAAGAGTCCTAATACAAATAGGAGTAAAACTCCTAAATCATGCTTTTAACAACCTTATCTATGACTTCAATACATTCTTTAATTAGTTTCCAACTCATGTCTTCAAGCTTGATGATGTCCATAGTGTTGTTGCAGAACTTGCTGAGTCATGACCTAACTGTCCTGAAAACTAGGAGACAAAGTTCCTCCTTTTAAGGCCCTTAATCCTTAATGCCTATCTTCAAAAAGTTTTGCTGGTGTACATGTGGCATGCATTAATAATCCATAGAAACTTCATTTTTCCACCTGTGCAAGAAAGGGAATCTCGAATAGATGAACAAGAGAATAAATCATGATTGTGCTACGTAAATAGCCTGTTTTTGTAGCACAGCTTTTATATTACTTATGGAATACTTCTTTGAACCATTTTGCATCACTGTCATCTGAAACTTCATCAATGATCCTCATATGTCTACCAGAAATCATCAAACTTGGAATTTATCAGACCTTACCTTCAAAATACATCCATAAGGTGCTAAATGGTCACCTTCAGCAGTTTCGTAGCGCGCTACGAAACTGCTGTGTATGCTCTTTTTCAACATGGCCTTCAAAAATCTGTAGTTTGGGAATTTTTTCAAAATTTCATAAAGACTGATATGATCACCAAGAATCAAAACAACTTACCCTTATGAGATGTTCTTCTTCACAGATGTTCTTCTCTTTTATGCCAAAACTGTCCTATAAATTTATCATTTTTTGCATTGTTTTTTATCTGGAAAATAGTTGTTGAGACAAATCCTATATCTTTCGATCCCTGATAGTTGTTACAAAAATGGAGGAGGTTTTTGTGGATAGTAGTGTTTATAAGAAAAACCTCTCTCCGTTTTATGAAAACCAGGTTCAGTTGTCTGGAATATGCATTATAAAATCATGTATAAAACAGGAAAATTCAGAATCCTGTAAATAGGTCTCAAAGGAAACTTTGAATCTCTAAATTGGTAGCACCTAGGAGAAATTTGAAAGACATTTTTGTTCCTCATTATGTTCCTATAAAAAACCTCCTTCGGATATTTGAAACTCATCTTCATTTTCCTGAAAATTCCTTTTGAAACCAATAGCTCAAAACAGTCCAAGAAACACACAAATCCCCTTGCAACTCCTGGTAGAAATACATGTAACCTGTCTGGATGAAAGCTTGTGTGAAGATAAGGTCATCCATGATAGCCTTCTTTTTATCCTTTCATCTTCATGGCAATTTCCCTTTATAACCCAAACTGCCCTCTTAAAAATATGACAGTTGTAAAGAACTTTTTGGACAGCACGTTGTTTGTCACAAAGTTAACTTTTCAAAGGTGACAACTGACTGATACATGCAAAGGTTGAAAATTAAATGACAGAGAGGAGCTTGGGTAGCTTTTTTAAGGAATGATATTCTAATGTGGATAGAAAGGTGACAAAATGAGGGAGTGGAAAGCAACAACCACTTCATCAACTAATAAAAATAACTCTGTTTTTCCTGAAAAAGAAGGCTGCACTCCTGAGCTCCTATCTCTTGATCCTTGATAGCTGTTACAAAAATGGAGGAGGTTTTTGTAGATAGAATGTTTATAAGAAAAACCTCTTTCAGTTTTCAAAAATGAGTTTGAAATTTCTCAAGAACCCCCTTGGAAGTTAACTACTAAAAACAGAACAACAGGGTTTTTGCCTCATAGTGCGCTACGAAATTAGCTTTGTTTTCGTAGCGCAAATCACCTTTTTTGAACTAGCTGCACTACGAAATCACGGATTCCTGTGTATGCTCTTTTTTCAACACAGTTTTCAAAATGGTTAAAGATATGGGTTCTAAACAACATGTGAGACTTCTAGGACATGGAACAAGGCTGATTTAACTTTATTTGGATATGAAAATGAGACTCTTAACCTATCACCTACCCATTATCAAGACTGAAATGACCTTTAGACCTCCCTGAAATCATGACCAAAAGCAGAGTTGGCACAATGATGTTTTGAAAAATTTTGGGTGATAATAGTGGCTCCACTAGGGATAGTGTGCCCCAGTGGTACACTAAGAACCGGTAGCTCCAATGCTGTTATCCATCCTTTAGAATAAAACTCTGAAATTCTGCCCAATCTGCTCCTCAAGATTTAATGATTTCTGCAAGAGAAACTCAAACTGCACCTAAAAAATGCTCAGTCAACCTACCCTGAGCTTATTTGCACATTCCTACCTACCCTATCAACTGCAATTTCCACTTTAGGTCAGGCAACATGATATTTCCAATAAAGCCAATCAATTGTCTTTTCTGATATTTGAGGCTCTTGATTGCATTCGACCTCAAAATAACCATGATAGTGAGATGACCAAATCAACTTATAATGTATCTCATCTTCATAATGCAAATGAAAATGAAATACTGGTGTGCAAAGCTTTGCCATGTATTCATTTATAGGGTCAAAGAGGACATGGTTAGTTTGATGATCATCATAACATTCTATATCTTCAGACAACTGATTCTCAGCCACACATGATTCCTTTGATATGCTATCCAACTGCTTTTCTAAATGATTCCCACAAACAATGTAATTTTCCTCATTATTATGATCATTCTTTGATGTAAGCTGCTGCAAAGTATGACATAAAAAATCAACTTTTTCCTCTGCCTGAGGGTTATAAAAGTTATCTTCCAGTACTTATTCTTGGTGTTTGCAATGATTTTCATACTCTTTATGATCAAAAGACTGGCAAGTTTGTTGCATCTTTACATTAATCTCAGAGGATGTAACATGGTTTTCATAAGTAAACCCCTGCTGATTTTCATGTTGCATTTCATGGGATGTTATCCTTTCTTCTTGGTGTTGAAATGTATTGTTATGAAGATCCTATAAAATTTATTCATCCATGAATTCATCATCATCATAATAATCCTCCAAATATTGAATAAAACTCACAGAATGTTTATAGCAATCTTTGACTAGCAATAAGGAGGGATGACACTCTTTATACATCTCATAGAATACATCATGGAAATTAGCAAGCGAATATATTGAACCATTTTCCAAACCTTTATACCAAGACCATGCTTTTCCTTCTAAAGTGGTCATAAACATCTTCATGAGACAATCTTCAAGGAACTGAACCTTAAGACTGTGTACATGCATATGGAACCTGTTAGCGCTTGAAATTTCACCTCAGGCTGAGAAAGGTAAACCTCAAGGAAACATCAAACCATTTAGCCTCGTAGCTAGCCCTACGGGGCAGGAGAAGGCTCTCTCCGGTCTATCTCGTGAAATATTCAATGGGATGAGATGACCAACAAGGTAACACTGATATTAGGCTAGTAAACTGATAAAAAGGTTGATTTGGGGTTTTTTGGGTTTTTGGTGGCAAATTGAGGAGAGGGCAATTTTGGGTGCGGGGATTGGACACAGTTTCTGCAGGGGGTTCCTTGGGGCGAGGTAGGAGACAACATTGATGCCTTTAACTGAAGTGAATGGTCAGGAATGAAAGATGAGGAGCTAAAGAGAGCAAACAATTACTTTGAATTCTCTTTAGACAGAATAAAACATTGAAATTAAACAAACTTAAAAGCAGAGCATGGCAAGCATGAATTCTTACTTTAACACTTCATTTGTTTAATGTGTAGAAGTAAAAGAAAGGAAATGAATCACATAACAAGTTTACAAGTACATTGAGAAACACACCATCAACACATGAGTCCACAAGAATCCCAAAGAGGACTGCAAAACCCTGGTCTTCCTTAGCCAAAAATTGCAGAGATATAGTGAAATAATACAATGATAGCTTCTCCCTCAAGAGTCCAACCATGAAAATGAGCAAGAAAGTACATAATATAGATGATCTAACCTCTTTCCCTGCCTCCATGGGTCGAGCTCACTATCCTAGGCGCTGTTTCAACCACTTCTAAACTAAGCACTACAATCTAGGCAGTCAAAACAACTTGCCTCTGTAAGCTAGGAAACCAATCCATTCATTAAATATTTACCCTTTACATGAATGAATCTTCTAGAAGTGTTAAACAAGAGTAAAAGTGTCTTAGAGTTACAATAATTACATCAAAGATAATCATCTTCCACCCCAAAAAGTCAAACTGGGTCAAAACTGCGTTTTCTGGGCTGTACAATGCAATCTGGCAAAAACTGCCTGACGGGTCGCGCGCCTTGACGGGTCGCGCCCATTCAAAAACTGAACTGCTGGATGGCCTCTGACCGGTCGCGCGCACCTGACGGGTCGCGCGCCTGTCTTGAGCTCGAACCTTGACCAATTTTCGCCCAATGCTCTTGATGTTTGCTCACTCTCTCTCAACCATGCTTTGGATGCACAATGAGACTAATAGGAGGGAAATTGAACTTTTATAAACTCCATTTGAAAAAATTTAATGCTCAAACCCACTTTCTAAAGTTTATCTTTGACACTTTATAAAACTGACTTTTTGGCTTCCTTTTTCCTGAAATTGACTCTTTTAGTGCTTTTTCTTGATTCTTTTTGCAGGTAGATCATCTGAGGGATCTTGGCAAGGGAGGCAGGGTTTCATACTGTCCTTGGAAGCTTTTTGAAATTTCATCACTTTTTACAAATTTTTTAAAAAATGACCTTGGCTTTAAAAACAGAGTTTTTAAATCCAAGGTAAAGATTAACTGTACAAGATTGAAATTTGCGAAGAAACACCTTTAAAATCATCCCTCTGGCTTGCTGAGCACTTATTGACCTTCAAATACATGACCTTGTAAACAAACTTGACCAAAACCCTAGACCTAGGAATTTGACCTCAAGACAAGACAAGACAAGCTTGAAAGTGACTAAGGACTGAAATAACTTGATTCAGCAATGCCAAGAGGGGGACAAAGGCACCAGCTCCTCCATCAGGGTTATGGCATGCCAAATGGGATGCAAAAATTGACACTGATGAGACACCTACTTATGCAAATGCAAAGAGCTTTGATCGCTGATGGAGGGCAACAAGACCGAATCTAACAGAACCTAACCAAATGAAGAGCAGCATTGTCTTTCTTTTCATCTTTGAATATTGGAAGATCATCTAACCATTCGACCTTTGGCATAGGATTTGGAAAACCAGGGATATGAGACTGATTCATAGGGGCATACTTGGCATTCATTCGTGCAATGGCACTCATCTTGAAACTTCATCAAGCTATTGATATTCTAGCAGTGGATTCACCTTCCAATTTGTTATTTGATGTGTGGAGTCGCCAAGGTAGATGCAGCCTCGAACAGCTTCCTAAGCTCCTGCTACCTTCAGAAGTTTAGCTTCTTGATTTCGGGAATGAGTAATCTTCAGGCTCCCAGCAGACGCACCAAAATGTTACCACAAAATCTGACCTTGATAGGATATTGATCAAGTAGACTCTGAGTAACTCTTTCAAACCAATCTTTTGGTTGAGGCTTAGCCTCCTCAACCTGAGAGGGCTCTCTCACTAGGTTTAGGGTTTTTGACTAATGATTAGATGGCTAACTCTAGGAACAAAATGAACAAAAGTATAACTGGTTGACTGGTTGAAACTATTATTAGCAAATATCTATTGGGCTATGGAGTCAAAATAGTCTTCAACAAAACAACATGATCAACAAAACATGGAAGTCAAGGCGCTTAGAGTTTAGGTTTATGAATAAAACAGTAACACAGTGAAACAACACAGTTTACAAGCATGTGAAAGAAGTTAGAGAATTTTCCAATGAATTCTAAGTATCACAAGCTCATACCACTACAAATAAGTAATTGAATAAAGCCATAAGAACATCAAACACATAAACTCTTTGTGAATCTTGAGTAGTCAAACTAATCTTTGTATTAAGTATGAAAACCACAATTTCTTGCAATAACACAATCTTTCCTTTACTAATGAAATTTCCAACCCTGAGAAATTTGATTCTCAAGATTTATATAGACTTTTACATCCTTGGATACTATGATCCACCTTTAGAGGAAATTGAATTCCTAACTTAGACACCTATCTATTCACAAAACAAACTATTTAATTACAACTTGACAGATAGCTGTCTTTAAGAGTCCTAATACAAATAGGAGTAAAACTCCTAAATCATGCTTTTAACAACCTTATATATGGCTTCAATACATGCTTTAATCATCTGCCAACTCATGTCTTCGAGCTTGGTGATGTCCATAGTGTTGTTGCAAAACTTGCTGAGTCATGACCTAACTGTCCTGAAAACTAGGAGACAGAGTTCCTCCTTTTAAGGCCCTTAATCTTTAATGCCTATATTCAAACAGTTTTTCTGGTGTACATGTGGCATGCATTAATAATCCATAAAAACTTCATTTTCCACTTGTGCAAGAAATGGAATCTCGAATAGATGAACAAGAGAATAAATCATGACGGTGCTACGTAAATAGCCTGTTTTTGTAACACAACTTTAATATTACTTATGGAATATTTCTTTGAACCATTCTGCATCACTTTCATTTGAAACTTCATCAATGATCCTCATATGTCTACCAGCAATCATCAAACTTGGAATTTATCTGACCTTACCTTCGAAATACATCCATAAGGTGCTAAATGGTCACCTTCAGCGGTTTCGTAGCACGCTACGAAACTACTGTGTATACTCTTTTTCAACACGACCTTCAAAAATCTGTAGTTTGGGAATTTTTTCAAAATTTCATAAAGAATGATATGATCACCAAGAATAAAAACAACTTACCCTTATGAGATGTTCTTCTTCACAGATGTTCTTCTCTTTTATGCCAAATTGTCCTATAAATTTATCATTTTCTGCACTATTTTTATCTGGAAAATAGTTGTTGAGACAGAGCCTATATCTTTTGATCCTTGATAGTTGTTACAAATATGGAGGAGGTTTTTGTAGATAAGAATGTTTATAATAAAAACCACTCTCCTTTTTTTGAAAACCAGGTTCAGTTGTCCGGAATCTGCATTATATAATCATGTATAAAACAGGAAAATTCAGAATCCTGTAAATAGGTCTTAAAAGGAAACTTTGAATCTCCAAATTGGTAGCACCTGGGAGAAATTTGAAAGAGGTTTTTGTTCCTTGTTATGTTCCTAGAAAAATGTCCTTCATATTTTTGAAACTCGTCTTCATTTTCCAGAAAATTCATTTTGAAACAAACAGCTCAAAACAATCCAAGAAACACACAAATCCCCTTGCATCTCCTGGTAGAAATACATGTAATCTATCTGGATGAAAGCTTGTGTGAAGCTGAGGTTGTACATGATAGCCTTGTTTTATCCTTTCATATTCATGGCAATTTCCCTTTATAACCCAAACTGCCCTCTTAAAAATATGACAGATGTGAAGAAATATTTGGACAGCAAGTTGTTTGCCACAAAGTTAACTTTTCAAAGGTGACAGCTGACTGATACCTGCAAAGGTTGAAAAGTAAATTACAGAGAGGAGCTTGGGTAACTTATTTAAGGAATGATATTCAAATGTGGATAGAAAGGTGAAAAAATGAGGGAGTGGAAAGCAACAACCACTTCATCAACTAATAAAAATAAATTTGTTTTTCCTGAAAAAGAAGGCTGCACTCTTGAGCTCCTATCTCTTGATCCTTGATAGTTGTTACAAAAATGGAGGACATTTTTGTAGATAAGAATGTTTATAAGAAAAACCTCTTTCAGTTTTCAAAAATGAGTTTGCAATTGCTCAGGAACCCCCTTGGAAGTTGACTACTAAAAACAAAACAACAGGGTTTTTGCCTCATAGTGCGCTACGAAATTAGCTTTGTTTTCGTAGTGCAAATCACCTTTTTTGAACTAGCTGCACTACGAAATTGCGGATTCCTGTGTATGCTCTTTTTTCAACACAATTTTCAAAATGGTTAAAGATATGGGTTCTAAACAACATGTGAGACTTCTAGGACATGGAACAAGGCTGATTTAACTTTATTTGGATATGAAAATGAGACTCTTAACCTATCACCTACCCATTATCAAGACTAAAATGACCTTTAGACCTCCTTGAAATCATGACCAAAAGCAGAGTTGGCACAATGATGTTTTGAAAATTTTTGGGTGATAACAGAGTCAAAAGGGAAAATACTTAGCGATTTTTTACGAGTAAGAAAATATCTTAAAGGTGACTCGTCTTAGAGGAACGAGTGGTGTCTACGATAGCAACTGGTTCCGGTGATGTTGGAACTTCTCAAAACATGTTGATTTATGTGAAGAGGCTGGCTAATAAGGCCACTCATTGCAACTATTCCTCAAAAAGGGTAAAACAACCAACTGAAAGCGAATGATCAGCCAAGCAGATAGTGACGATGGAAGGAGAAAAACCAAGGCTCATCTGACAGAAGAGGTTGATAGAATGGAAATCACGAGGGTTAAATGGAGATGGGTTCATTTTTACACGAGCTTGAACCATAGGGAACTATGCTTGGATTCAGTTTCATGTTTACACAAGCTTGAAATGAAAAACT
This sequence comes from Pinus tabuliformis, assembly GCA_031772625.1. NCBI lineage: Eukaryota > Viridiplantae > Streptophyta > Pinopsida > Pinales > Pinaceae > Pinus > Pinus tabuliformis. The sequence continues at coordinate 233,929,558 of CM062805.1, forward strand.
ATGCTTGAATTCATTTTCATGTTTACACAAGCTTGAAACGAAAAACTATGCTTGAGATTGGTTTACATGCCCCTAGCATGATGACTCGATTCTAGGTGCATGCCCCCCAAGCTTCATTACATTCACCTAAGTAGACTACTCATGGCTATCAGGTGGATGGAATGAAGGTTCATTTACGAGATCAAGTGAAAGACTCAACTAGGATTTTACGAGATCTAATCAAAGACTCGAGTTGTAACTTTTCTCCAGACCTTGTTTCATTTTTTAATGAGCTTGACACAAGACAAGGAACTCTTCTCAGATTCCTTGTTTCATTTTTAACAAGCTTGACACAAGACAAGAAACTATGCTCATATTCCTTGTTTCATTTTGTTATCGAGCTTGACACAAGACAAGGAACTATGATCATACCCTTGTTTCATTTTTTAACAAGGTTGACACAAGACCAAGAACTATCCTCATATTCCTTGTTTCATTTTCTAACGAGCTTTACAGAAGACAAGGAATTATGCTCATGATTCCTTGATCACATACTGGGGCCGGGAAATGAAAGCTAGTCAACGGTGACAATTCTGCCTTCATGCGGGAAACACATCACTTGAAAGAGTGTTGAAACAATAGTTCCCATGTCATAAACATAGTTGCGCCCAAGAAGTAAATTGTAATCTAAAGGGCCTAGGACTGACATCACATTGATATAAACAATTTTTCCTCCCAAATTAATAGGCAACTGAGGAAGGATCCCTAATGGTTGACTGGTTCCTCTGTTAAAAGCCAACAGATTCTGGGTAACAGGCACAAGTGACGACGAACTGAGCGCCTGCCAAGCAGTGGAGGAAAGGATACTCACAGATGCACCTTCATCTATAATAGTGCTAGATACAATCATATTATAAACCTATAATATGATGTGGAAAGGCACATAAGAAGGAAGACGACATCCTGCCAGTCGATTCCAATCAAAGGAAGTGACCAGGCTACTTGGAGGGGGTACCGTAAGAACGAGAGAATTACCCCCTTGAGTTACGAGAATGGGAGGATTTTCCTCCTGTCTTGATGGAACAGGAGGGTTACCTCCAAGCTCATTGGAATCTGAAGAAATGAAAAGGACCTGAGTGCTATCATACTCACTCTCTATTAGAAAGGCACGATTAACTTAAGGTGAAATCGGGTCAACTGTTTCCTCGAACTGTGATTAGTCAGTTATAGACTCATGGGATTTACATTTAGAGAGAGTGGTTTTGATCGATGGTTGATTTGGGTTAGTCACTTCATCAATTAGTGAAGGATTAAGGGAGAGTCTCCTATAACCAGATGGAAGTCGTTGCAGAGAAGTAGGATGGTTATCTAACACTTTTTGGGCTTCATCCAGATAGGGACAAAGGTGAATGGGGTGATTCCATTCGCATAACCTACAGGGAAACGTAACTTTACCCTTCTTTCCATGAACTTTACTACCACTAGTTGATGGTGTGTCACTAGCATGATCTGTAGAAGTTTATGACACAGCATGATGTGAATGAGAATATCATTCTTCTAAGATCAAAGGAATATTAGAACAATTTCGAAGAAGATGGTTTCTCGTACAAAGTTTGCAAGGATATCGAAGTTGGTGAGGCTTATCAGATGGTTTCCCATTAGAAGTTTTATTTGAAGCAATGGTTGCTTGGTTGGTTCCCTGCTGAATTTTCTTCTTCTTCCCTTTATTTTTCTTATTATCCACCTGGTTACTAGTGTCAATACTTTCACTAGATGAAGAGGAAGAAGGGGAGGAAGAAACAACTGATGAAGATGGTAAAGGGTCAACTTTAGGATCAATTGAAGGTCAATTTTGTCTAGTTGTAGGAATATTCAGTTGTAGGGCCAAGGAGGTTGAGAACAACCATACTGGAAAGTCGATGGTAAGTTCTGAAAGGGAAAATGTAGCCATATAAGGAGCACTAATATTTCTGAAAGGAGGAAAAGGACTAGGATTCCCATCAAAAGGAATTCCTTGATCGGTGGACTCTGAATTTGTTGCCATATGTCTCAACCTAAGATCAAATAAGGAGCGACGTGGAGGATGTTATCCATGGTCAATTAATTTTATTTTAATCAAAATAACATAACAAAACAAAAGAGGGATAATCTAGGCAAAAGGATTACCAAGTAATTATGAACTGTAATACACTGCCTTAGTAAACCAAGGACTTAACATACGTGCAGGAAATCTCCCTGAATGTTATTTTCGGTGTATCATAGTATAAAATGCGACCGACTTGGTTACATATGGATGGATAGCAACCTAATGTAGTCCTCCAAAATATACCTGAAAGTATGTGGAGGCCCAATCTATGTTAGCGTTGTCTAATGCGAAACGACACAGTGAGAGCATTCCCTTATACTTTTCGTACTATAACACCACCCAATATACCCGAAAGTACGTGGACGAGATAAGATATACTAACGTACGTGGAATGAGGTATCACACTCGGAATGTATGGCAGACCATTAGCGACAACTATTATGTTTAACGATGCCGGAACACGTCTCTAGCCTAGACCTATAGATGTTATGTGTTAAGTTACAATGATTCATTAGGTTAACTGAGATAAATTTTAGTTGATCTTGTTTAAACGTTTGTCTTTTAGGTTCACCGTGTGATGTTTCTGAAACTCCTAGTATGCAACTAAAATGAGAAACATTCTTTTCATTTAACTAAAAGGGATAGAGCAATTAGAACCTTTAAACAAATAACATATAGCACATCTAATGCAACTTTCCTTATACCATTCCTACAAGCACACACAAACTTCTAAATGCAGTATGCATGTTTTTCTTTTCATTCCTTTAATGTTTAGATGAACATAAGGAAACTAAATGCACAAATGATCAATCAATGCTTTTCACAAGAAACGAAGACTTTACGACAGTTTCTTTTTCAAAGAAATGAAGACTTTATGAAAATTCTTTTCAAAAAAGACTAATAGATGTAAGTTAACTTTGACAATGAATTGATAATGATAAAGAAATCTCTTAAGAAACACTAAACAATCAAGGTCAAAGTAGGGCTAGGAGAAGAAATGCAAATTGATTTCAGAGCCATAGAAAATAATGATCTTTCAACAAACAACATCAGAAGCAAATTTGGAAAAAAACAAGAAAAATATGGGTTTTTTAGCTTGACAGGAATCAGTGCAGCCCTGAGTGGGAGACAGTGCGTTGCAGAGCACTGTCTCTAAGTTAAGGCTGCTCTGCAATGCACTTTGTCAAGACCAACACTGTGCTGATACCAGAGAGCCCAATCAGCAGACATTTAAACACACTTTTTGGCCAAAAAAGCTTCAATATGACTGAAAAGAGATCAATGAAGTCCAGTAAAGTCTATTAGGATGTAATATGATAAGGGTAGACTACCAGGAACGACGGTCGTTCCCTAGTATGGTCACCAATTTGTTATACAGACTTTATACCTACAGATAAGTACATCTTCCCTAAGTGGGTAGTTACACTTAGAACAACATAAGTAAAGAGGTGAAGGAACCTACTTGTGATCTTTCACCTCCTTTGATCTCCTTTGAATTGCTCTCGTCGCTCCCATTCCAACTGAAATCACACAATTGGTACCTTCCAACATAAATAGAAGATGACAAAAATCAAAGCATATGATCTATCTACTATAAACAAATGGAATCGACAACATTTGAACATACATTCATCATATATGTAGACAAGAATATGAGAAAAGGAAAAAACAACTTTATTGATTGATAGAAGGAGGAGTTATACCCAATGTGGTTCAATACCGTGTCACTCATCCAGCTTAGTCCAAACCCTCGTCACACCAATAACACATCAATCCAGCATCATAACATTACTTGACAATGATTTCAAGTCTCAAACGAACAATATTTCACTACAATATCCAAATTCCAACCTCTGATCACTATGATGAGTGGTCAATTTATAGGGAAATGCAAGTGGTTTTGTCATAAGTTGGGCATTGAATGGTTTTCCAAAATTTGAGTTAGTTTCCATGGAGAAAGGGATGAGAGGATAGAGGGATAATTGATCCATAGCCTATCCAAAGTTGAAATCATAAGATTAGATAAGAGTTGGGCATCCTTCTAGAATGCTCTAGAATAAAGGAATATTCCAAAAATCCTATGCCAATTTCGCTCATTCTCGCCCAACGCAGGTATAAGTGGGCCTAAGTGCACTGCAGTGCAGGTATGAATGGGCCCACCTACCATATAGCATAGTTTCCCCTAACCAAGGTTGCGTTGGTGTCCCAAGGAGGCTATTCAGCAGGGTTTCAAGCTATGAAACTTTTATGGATGAAAGCATTCAATTTGATGACTTGTGTAGGGCATGTAGCAACTAAATTAGGGTTTGATGAGCCCTAATTGTACTGATCTGATTATCGGGAGTGATGTGCCCAAATATACCTGTAACAAGGGCCTCTTGGCATATGACAGGAATCCGGGAATGTTTCTCAGATTATCGGGATGAGAAGATGAACTTTCAGATCACCATGGGGAACAAGGCAAAATGTACTCCAGTAGGGAGGGGTACCATAGTTTTTCAAATAGAAATGAGAGAGTGGTTCCATGCTACCAATGTGTTGCATGTACTAGGATTAGGGATGAACTTATTTTCTGTGTCACAAAATCAAGGAAAGGCTATGGTGTTTTCTTCATCGAGGAGAAAGTATACGTCAAATGCTCGAGCTGTAATAAGAAAGTGCATATTGGGATAAAAAGTAATAGGTTGTACAGACAACAACTAGAATCACCAATGGCACTAATAGGCAGTCATGGAGACAAGGATTTGAATGAACTATGGCACAAAAGGATGGGACATTTGCACCATGGGGCTCTAAGAATTCTCAGGAGCATTGTAACAGGAGTTCTAGATCTTAGTATGGAACGAGATGATGTATGCAGAGGATGTGCTCTAGGAAAGTATGCCAAGGCAGCATTTCCTAGAAGTAAAAACAGGGGCAAGAGTATACTAGGATTGATACACTCAGATATCTGCAGACCCATGTCCACTAAAGCTCTTAGCGATGTCGAGTACTTCCTTACCTTCATTGATGACCACTCAAGGGAAACTTGGATTTATTTTCTGAAAACCAAGGACGAGGTTTTCTGTTGATTCAAAGGGTTCAAGGCTCTGGTGGAGAATCTGACTGGGAAGAAAATAAAAGTTTTACACTCAGATAATGGTGGAGAGTATGTTGATAATGACTTCACTATTTTTTTTCGCTAAGGAGTAAATCAAAAGAGAGTTGACAACTCCGTACAATTCAGAGTAGAATGGAGTAGAAGAAAGAAAGAACAGGACTATTGTAGAAGCGGCTAGGGCCATGATGTATGATTAGGATATGCCAAAATTCTCGTGGGCAGAAGCATGCAACATAGTTGTCTATGTTCGGAATAGAAATCCTCATCGGGCATTGGGCAAGATTACTCCAGAGAAAGTCTTCACAGGGAAGACACCTGAAGTCAGTCATTTCAGGATATTTGGGAGCTTAGCATATTGCCGAATACCCAAGGAAAAGAGGAGAAGCTATATCAAATTGCAGAGAAAGGATATCTAGTGGGATTGTTGAAAATAATACTGAGAGGGGGGGGGGTGAATCAGTATTATTAATTCAAATTATTTTTCAATTTATACAAAGATTTGTATACGCTACTTCAGTGAATGAAGACAGCGTGTATACACAACTCTGACTAATGAAACTCGCTTATAACTTCCAGACTTATAATTTAATTTTTTCTTCAGATGTTGAACATTAATCTATGTGTCAAAACCATATAACAATAAGCAGGAACATAAAAGTAGAGCAGACAGTCACACAAAGGAACACAAGATATAAGGTGGAAATCTAATGTGGGTGAAAACCACCTGTTGCAATATGTCTCTATCTTCTCTCAATTAGAAACTTCTTTTTACAATGATTCTGTATTGGTGCAATCTTATACCAGTACGCAGGCTTCAACCTACAGAAGGCTACAACCTTCTCTCGTTCTCCAGCTTCTCTTGGAAGGGAGCTACAACCCCCTTAGCTCTTGTACTAGCTGAGGTACTAGTACGTAGGTGCTAACCTACAGAAGGCTTCAACCTTCTCTTTTCTTCCAGGGACCACGTTTCATAAATTTTCAGACTGGATCCATGAATATCAATCAAACATCAAGTAGATCTGCAACAACCAAACTCCTTTGTACAAATACTGAATCAACCAATAACTTTTTCAGAATGCTGTAACCAGAAATAGTACCGGTAACCAGACACCAATTATGAACCCGGAACACTGCATCAATAAACAGAAGCAGCTAAAACATGTTTCAAGAGACGTACGCTACTTCATCAATAGAAACATGCATATATACGCAACTATGCCAAATCCAACTAGTGTATACGCACTCTTCACTTCCTTAACCTGCGTGTATACGCGCCTCCGCTGTGTCGAACCTGCATACAGATCTATAAAAGATAGTTTATCCTTTTACTTAATCAAACATCAGTTATACCCAGATTATCAGATTTATAGATCTAATCATGCGCCAAATATAATAGATCAAAATCACACAATGATACTACTATTCAAGCCTTGAGATTTCGACCCATCAATAGATCCTAACCCTCGTGTAATGCTTAGGTTCCTCCTTGATTCAAATCTAGCTGTAACTCACCAACCAATCACCAGTATTATAGATCTTTCTCCTCTCAAGATATTCAACACATAAGTCAATACCCTGCCAAATGATCTCCTTCCCTTTTTATATTCTAGGCCTTACTCAAACCATGGTCCAAAACCATTGAGAACTGATACTAGGGACTTTCAATGCAATACCAAGAACCAAAACCATAGGTTCAAATATGTCGGACTAAATACCATGGACCAACCATAAGTTTTCCCACATGTACGCACTTTTCTTTGCATGAAAGTGTGTGCATATGTATACGTGCCTTTTGATCGGTACACCCGCGTGTATACACAACTTTAATAAGATGAACCTGCGTATACCTCATTTTCTTTCATTCTGAGGGCCTGAACTGTGATCTGCCCTTTGAGTGAGTTTCCATCAAGGACAACACCTGTGCCATAGTGCCAAACCTATGCCATAATTCCAACAGGGATATAGAGAGAACGCTAAGGCATACAGAATCTATCTTCCAGGGAGTAGTAAGGTAGTAGTTCAACGAGATGTGAAGTTCATGGAAGACATGGCTTTCAAAAAATCTCGAGAAATTCCTTCCAAGGAGTAGTCAAAAGAGGAACCGTTGGTCAAACCTCTTCAACCAATGGAAGAAAAGAATTCTTCCTCGGGTCAAGAAGAATCACAAGATGAGGAGGAGCTAACAAAAGCACCTACTGGTAGAGGAAGAACGAGGAGGGAACTTCATCAGATTCTGCGTGATGCAGAGGACTTCATCGGTGTGCCAAGCAATAATAAGAGGGAGCGAAAATAACCAAATAGATATAAGGAATTAGTAGCTCAGGAGGGGGAGCCTACCAATTTTCAAGAGGCATCTCAACATCAGGTTTGGTTGGATGCGATGGTAGAGGAGTACAACTCCATAATGGTGAACGATGTCTGGGAGGTAGTGCTAAAGCCTCAAGATAGATCGGTGGTAGGAGATGGATCTACAAGATTAAATACGCTGTAGAAGAAAATGTTGAGAAATACAAAGCCAGGTTTGTGGCTAAGGGGTATGCTCAGATGGAAGGAATTTACTATGAAGAGACCTTCTCCCTGGTAGCCAGGTATACATCTATTAGAACTATGATATCTCTTGCAGCATAGATGGGGTGGGAGATCCATCAGATGGATGTCAAAACAACATTTCTGAACGGTGTGATAGAAGAAGAGGTATACATTGAACAATCAGAGGGCTTTGAGACACATGAGAAAAAGTCTCATATATGCATATTGAAGAAAGCCTTGTATGTGCTGAAACAGGCACCTAAAGCGTTGTATGGGAAAATCAATGGCTACTTGCAGAAAATGGGATTTTTCAAGAGTGACGCATATCCAAATCTCTACTATCTAGTTGTAGAGAATGGGCCTCTAATCTTAGTATTATATGTGGATGATCGCTTCCTAACAAGATCATCTAGGCTCATAGGGAATTGCAAGAAGAATCTAGCCATGGAGTTCAACATGAAGGATTTGGGACAAATGCAGTATTTCCTGGGGTTGGAAGTTTGGCAACAAAAGGGGGAGATCTTCCTTGGGCAAGGGAGATATGCTACATAAATCCTAAAGAGATTTAGGATGGAGGACTGTAGACCCATGGCTACTCCAATGATAACCAAATGGTAGAATATTGATGCATCAGAAGACAAAGATTTTGATCCCACCTTTTACAGGCAACTCATAGGGTCCCTGATGTATATGGTCAATACCAAGCCAGACTTTTGCTACACTGTCAACACCCTCAGTCAGTTCATGGTGGATCCGAAGAGGGCGCACTTGGAAGTAGCCAAACATGTTCTTAGGTATTAATAGGGAACAATCAATTATGGACTCTTGTACACCAAGGATAAGGATATCAGATTGAGTGGGTTTACTGATGCAGATTGGGAAGGAAGTTCAGTAGATCAGAAAAGTACCTCTGGGTATTGTTTTAACATTGGGTTAGGAATGACCTACTGGTGCAGTAGGAAACATAAGTTCATGGCTCTGAGCTCAGCTGAGGCAGAATATATGGCTGCAAGCACAGCTTCGTGCGAGGCCATATGGCTTAGAAAAGATGTAGATTGGGAAGGAAGTTCAGTAGATAAGAAAATTACCTCTGGGTATTGTTTTAACATTGGGTTAGGAATGAACTACTGGTGCAGTAGGAAACATAAGTTCATGGCTCTGAGCTGAGCTGAGGCAGAATATATGGCTGCAAGCACAGCTTCTTGCGAGGCCATATGGCTTAGAAAACTATTTGTGAACCTATTTAGAAGAAATATGGAGGCGACCAGGATCATGTGTGATAATCAGAGTTGCATGAAGCTCTCTGAGAATCTAGTGTTTCACAATCGGTCAAAGCATATTGATATCCTGTGTCACATTGGCAGAGATTGTGTCCAATGAGGAGTTGTACATTTGAGCTACACTCCTACAGGAGAACAGGTGGCAGACATCCTTACCAAGGCCCTTGGAAGAACCAAGTTTGATTATTTCGGGGAGAAGATGGGAATGATAAAGAATCCATTTTAGTAGCAGAAATGGGTATGATGTTGGAGTGCAGTCGCAGTCAGCAGTAGCACGATGCAACATGATGAGGAGGAGTTTGCAGTGCAGATGCATTGTTGGGAAGAAGGACCAGCAACAGCACGGATGCAGGGGGAGTTGCACTACAGATGTAGTGTTGGGAAGATGGACCAGCAGCATCACGGATGCAGAGGGAGCTGCAGTACAGATGTAGCAGTGGCAGTGATAGAGCCATGGGCAACAGTACAGGATGTAGCAGTGCAGAGGATGTTGGGCAGGGAGGCTTAACATCAACACAGGTACCGATGTCGTATGATCATAGTAATGCTCAATGTAGAGTATTACTAGAGCACAATCCTCGCTAAGAGGGAGTGTTGATTTGGGGTAGCATCGGATGTGCTCTAGCCATGAAAATTGGTGGAGAAGCTAAAGCACATGAGATCTCCAAGGCCTGCAAATGGTTTGGGCAGATTCTAACCAGTTTGGGAGATATTAAAATAATTAATATTTTTAATGGAGTTCCTAAGTCTAAACTTAGGAAAAATAAAATATTGATGGGCATTAATATAAAACTGGGTTAGAAGGTTCCAAAAGTCATGGATCAAGCCAAATCTAATCTTAGCCGTTGATTAGGTATTTAATCTCGACCGTTGAAGGACCAACAGGAAAAGTATAAGAAGAGGTTTGAGGGTGAGTTGGAGAACATACTGAGGGAGACCAATCAGTTCGATTTCTGGAGTGGGGTTAGCTGAGAAATTCAAACTAGTGGTCTGGAGAGCAGCAGGAGGTAGCAAGTACGGAATAGAGAGCCGAGAACAACGCAGAGGTTGGAGAGGCAGACGCAGAGCCTCTCAGGCAAACACAGAGGTTGTAGACTACGTAGTCACTGTAGGGCATGCGTTGGTGTCACAGAGAGGCCCAGTGCTGACGCAGAGGGTCTAGGAGCTACGCAGAGGTCAGCCAGGCTGACGCTGATATTGGGGGAAGTGCTGAAGATTTTTTCTCTCTGTTAGGTAAGCCATTTTGGCACCTAGTTGTACTGAAGAATTGATGAATAATAAAATCCTCCCTTGTTGCACCAGTTTTCCCACATTGGGTTTTTCCAGGCACTGATTGTCCAAAATATTTGTGTCGATGTGTTAATTCTTGTGCATGTGTTTGTTTCTGTATTATGATGTGATATCTGCAGCATAATTTATTTTAATTTTTACTGAAGGATTTTCATAAATAACTTATCGGAATAAGTAGGTAAAATAAATTAGTTGTTGCAGTAATAGAATTTTCACAACTTGTAGAAAGAAACTTTTTATACTAAATTTCAGTAAATAAATTCTATACTAATTGCATGAAAGAGAAATTGCCATAAAAAGGATATAATTCCTACTTGCAGAAAATGAAATAAAAATATTTACAACTTGATCATGATTATTTGTGTGCATATTTAGCCTCTAAAGAGTGTTTCATCAACAATTAAGAAATCGATTTAATCTACAAAATGATTAAGTGCGGGAAAGAAGATGCATTCAATAATTGAAATATTCTTAGTGTTTTTATGTTTATGAATACTATGCAGTCAAAATGAGAATTATCATAAATGTAACTACAATGGAAACAAATTCTGAAAGAAACTATAATACTAAAAATAAGAAATGCAAAACAAAATTATAAACAAAACCTCACAACTCGACAGGGGCCCTCCCAAGAGTGCAGGTCAGCTAGTAATCATAAGATATTCACGTATGCATTGAGAAAAAAGTAACGTATATTAAGATGGAGAAAAGTATCATTGACCTTCATAGTAAAACAATTATAAACTCTAATATTTGAAACTTATGTCTCAGGTCTTGGCTTACAACCTTTATACAAATTTCATAAAATAATTTTGAGAGTTTTATGTTGACACGACATGGGCTATTTTGACATCTATGAGCTAGAATCAATTTAAAATTCAATCTCTTTATGACTTGCTATTGAAAGCGAAAGTCATATGAGATTCATCTCGATCCAAAATCTAACAGCTGAACAAGTCTTCAGTCTCACTCGCTTGATGTTGTTCTATTCCTCCATTGTTTTTACTTGATCACTAAACATCATTTTCAGGGTTTGACTCTGAATTGGACTTCTAAATCTCTCAATCCTTGTAGCTTTCCAAGTTATGCTGATAGGCGGTTATCCATATGGTGGAAAATTTTCATCTCCAGGTAATCTTCATCCTTTATTTGAAGTGTTTCAACCTGTCTAACAATGAATATTGTCGCAGAAACTAATATTAGTTGTAGAATGTTTATGATTCCGTCATTGTAAAAATATTTTCATTATAATTAATTAATAAGCATATATTCTAATTATGGATGATGAATACCTTTTTAAGAGTTGAACTTGACCTTGAACATGCTGAGATTGCTACAAAATGGTGATAAGAAGGTGAAATAAGAGGGCAAAAAGGATAGTAAAAAAGAAACAATTCCAAACTTCAACATTCCCCCACACCAAAGGTTTTGCATGTCCTCATGCACCAAAAATTTGAAATTGTTACTTATTTTCCCTTTTAGTGAATGGTCTCTGAAGCCTGTGCAAGCACATCCAGACTAGTGCTTGCTTTCTTCTTTTTAATGTTGAAAGTGGTCCTTGATTTCTTCATCAGAATTCTGCCTTGTAACCCTCTGATTTTGTTTTTGAGAAACTTGTTTTGAACCTTAAGTTTCTTATTCTTCTTATACCAATGACAGAGATGTAGAATTATATTATCATTTTGGGTTATGAGTATCTCATTCTGAACTTTTGTTGCTTCCCTTTCCCGAATTAAGTATTTATTAAGAACCTCCAACTCATATATGTCTTGCTTTAGATTTTCTTCAATTTCGTGTTCTTGTTCTACATTTTATTTTGTTTATGAAGTTTCACCCATTTCATATTGAGAATTTTTTTCCTTTTGTTGTTCCCTTTTCTCTAGGGATTCCAAATAGTCATAAATCTCTTGATGGACTAGATTAATTTCTGGAGTTTGTCTTGTTTGACTAATTGTGTGAGATGGGTATTATACCCTTCTTATTCAAGATCGATCATTTCTGGTGGCTGTGTAGTTGACATTTTTGAAATTCTTTTTCTTCTCCTCAATTTTACTTCTGATCTTCTAAAGTCTTTCCTTTTTGTTTTATTATCTTTTGTTTTCTTCTTTTCCTCGAGTAATTTTTTGCTCGGGCTAGCTTTCTTTCTTCTAAGGTCCTGTTTGTCATTTTTCTGTTTAATTTTCTCAAGAAACGGGATAATTGGGTATCATCTTCAAATGGATCTCCTGGTGTTTCAGTTACATTCTCCTCTCGAATTTCTTCTTCAATTTTCTCTTTTCCAGGGTTAGGGTTTGACTTTCTTCGACTTCTTTTAACCCTACCATTTGTTTCTTCCTCTGGAGCTTCTACAAAATGGTTTCTCACTAAGAAATCTTTCCAAATATCTCCTTTAGCTTCTAAATGTGTTTCTATAAGAATCTTGATGAGTCCATGATGGTAAAGAGAGTTATCAATGGACCTGGACTCTCTCTGTATGCTAAATGCCATTTTCTTTAAACTTTGAAGCAGAAAGTAAGGAAAATTAATCTCATTTCCATCAAAAAAATGCATCATAAGTCTGGCATGGTAGAAAAACATTGTCCCAAATCTTCCTTCACATGTTACAAATTTTTGAATAACGAGCAAGAGATTTCTCCATTTTCCTTTTAATGTAGTAACTGGAATACCCTTTTTGAAAATGGATAAATCCATACTTGGTTCTCTGAGGAAATGGACCTAGTCATTCTCTTTAATTCTTCTATTCTTGAACTAGATTTCCTTATTTCTTAGTAGTCTTGTTGCTTTTTCTACAATATAGTACGTGAGGATGAGATTAATATCTCCTATCTATGCTTCTACTCCATCAAATGCTTGGACGAAGGCTTTGGTAACTTCTGCTTCATACCCGTTGAAGTTTTTGAAAAACTGGAACCATCCCACCTGTTGCATTTGGTCTTTAACCCTTGGATATGCCTGGATAAATTTTATTCCATTTGGTTCAGAATGAACAAGTGTTCCCATGGTGAGGAGAAGTCTCGGTCTTGACTATTTATTTCGACTGGGATAATGACAATTTTTTAAAGAGGGAATGAACGAAATGTGAATTAGGAATGAGAGGAATGGATATGACATAGGGTTAAATGATGGTGAGGTAAGGCGCTGATGGGAGAGGTTGTGTTGCGTCCATATTGTACTTCACAATTTCCTAGATCTGATTTCAAAGGACCGGTGTCGTGTTTTTAATTCCAATCGGACTTGATGTGACTAGTGATGTAATGATGAGGAGATATGGTATAATGGTTATGAATATGATAGAAAATATATAAGGTCCTCAACTTGTTAATAAAATCATCCATAAATCAAAACCTAAGCTCTTATATGAAATATAATTTTAACATTCTTACATACCTTTGTTTCTGTGTTCCTTGATATTCTTTTTCTGTAGAATTTGAATTTGGTTGCAGAATTGAAGATCAGCTGCAGAATGATAGGAATTTTGTTTTCTTCTTTTCATTTCTCAGATTTTCTTTCTTTGATCAAGAGAAGACTTCTTTATTGTTGTTGCTTCTTTTGATGATCAGTGAAAATACTTATCTTAATGAATATATCTTGGCACCTAAAAAGAAAAATAAGGACAAAAAGAAATAGGGACAAGAAGGCGAGTGTTTTGAAAATATAAATTGCTAAGAGATCTTGGTTTTCAATTAATATTTTTTGTATAAACATGCCAACATAGTTGGTTTTCATGTTTATTATTATTATTATTGTGTGTGTCTATATATATATATATATATATATATTATTTGAAAAATTACAATGAAGTTGGAGAGTGAGGAGAAAAACCCCCTTCCTTGCCCAACTTGAATTTAGAATTCTCTTGCAAACATTTGACAAATTCTTCCCATGTTATTAATGATACAACCTTAATCTATGACCATTAACAAGGAAAGTAATTTGTTCATCATCAATTATTTTTATTTTTATTGCTCCATTATAAAAAATAGTATAAATCTCATAAGGACCAAGCCAATGAGTTTGAAATTTTCCTTGAAAATCTTTGAACTTGGAATAAAAAGAAGAGTCTATTCACCTTGATTGAAATTTTTAACTTTGATGAATTTGTCATGCCACTTAGATCTTTGCTGCTGAACTATGTTGGTTCTTTGAATAACATCTTGTTGGATCTGATCTAGCTCATTCAATTGTGCTAATATTTGTTTATGAAATTCTGATAGATCAAGGCCCAATTTAGTTGTTGTTCTCAAGGTCTCCACTTGGAATTCAATTGGAAGAAAAAATTTCTTTCCATAGACAAGCTCATAAGGAGTATGTCTAATTGTATTCCTCCGTATTGTTCCATCATCAATTATTTTTATTTTTATTGCTCCATTATAAAAAATAGTATAAATCTCATAAGGACAAAGCCAATGAGTTTGAAATTTTCCTTGAAAATCTTTGAACTTGGAATAAAAAAGAAGAGTCTATTCACCTTGATTGAAATTTTTAACTTTGATGAATTTGTCATGCCACTTAGATCTTTGCTGCTGAACTATGTTGGTTCTTTGAATAACATCTTGTTGGATCTCATCTAGCTCATTCAATTGTGCTAATATTTGTTTCTGAGATTCTGATAGATCAAGGCCCAATTTAGCTGTTGTTCTCAAGGTCTCCACTTGGAATTCAATTGGAAGCAAAAATTTCTTTCCATAGACAAGCTCATAAGGAGTATGTCCAATTGTATTCCTCCGTGTTGTTCGATATGCCCATAATGCTTCTGGAAGCTTTTCTACCCAATCCTTTCTATGCAAATGCATAATTTTGGTAAGAATTTCTTCAAGAACTTTGTTGGTAGATTCCACTTGTCCATTGGCTTGTGGATGATATGGAGTAGACTTCCAATGCTTGATTTTATACTGCTCCATGATCTTTTGCACCAACTTTGATGTGAATTAGGTACCTTGATATGTTATAATTTCTCTTGGAACACCAAAATGAGTAAATATATCCTCAAAAAGAAATGTAACTACAACATTTTCAGTTGCAAATAAAAGAGGTTTAGCTTCTACCCATTTTGTAACATAATTTGTGCAAACAAGTATGTACCTTTTCTATTTAGATGGAGGATTTATTGATCCAACAAAATCTAGAGCCCATTTTTCAAATGGTTCTACAATTTTGTAGAGGCATTTTGTCTGATGGAATGGGATCCCCCATACTTTGAAAAATATCACATCTTTTGACATATTCTTTGGCATCCTTGAAAATGGATGGCCAATAATATCCCAAAAGAAGGATTTTGTAAGCAGTTCTTTTACCGGAAAAATGTCCTCCACATGGCTCATCATGGAAAGCTTTCAATATTTCAGGGACTGCATCTTCTCGAACACATCCTTGGATAATCAAATCAGGTCCATTTTTGTACAATTCTCCATCTATCCAAGAATAAGGTGCACTAGTTTTGATCACATTTTGCTTTTCTCTAGCTGATAGTTGTGGAGGTAACTTCCGTTTATCCAAATAATTAGCAATATCTTTAAACCAAGGTGTTTTAGTAGATATTGCAAAAAGATATTCATTAGGAAAGTTATCTTTTACAGGAACATCCTCATTATTATTTTTCATTCTAGAAAGAAAATCAACAACTGTATTTTCTTTTCCTAGTCTATCAAGAATAGTAATGTTGAATTCTTGTAATAATAGCAACCATCTTGTAATTATACCATTAGTGATTGTTTTTTAATTAGATATATAATGGCAGAATGATTTGTATGAATGAAAGTTTCATAACCAATAATATAATGACGAAATTTATTAATGACATGAACAATAGCTAAAAACTCGTTTTCTATTACAGTGTAATTTAACTCTGCGGGAGTCAAATTTTTACTTGTATAGTAGATAGCATAAGGAGTTAAATATTTTTGTCCCAAGACAACTCCTAGAGTTGTATCTAAAGCATTAGTAGAAATATGGAAAGGAAGTGCCCAATTAAGTCCTCTTAGAATTGGTTCTTAAGTAATCTTTTGTTTCAACATCTCAAATGCTCTCTGACAGTCAAAATTCCAAGCAAATTCACAATCTTTTGTAAGGAGTTTGAAAATTGGAGAGGATATTTTTGTGAAATTTTATGTGAATCTCCTATAATATCCAGTATGTCCAGGAAATCTTCTAACATCACTTTGACAAACAGGAATTGAAATTTTGGAAATTATTTCTACTTTAGATGTATCCACTTTAATTCCATCACTCAAAATATGGTGGCCTAAAACAATCCCTTCACCGAACATCATAAAACATTTATCA
The DNA here is from genome assembly GCA_031772625.1 of Pinus tabuliformis. Lineage (NCBI taxonomy): Eukaryota > Viridiplantae > Streptophyta > Pinopsida > Pinales > Pinaceae > Pinus > Pinus tabuliformis. The sequence continues at coordinate 233,946,104 of CM062805.1, forward strand.
TGACTTAAAGAAAGGTTTGTCTCTTTACATATAACAAGAACTTTTTCCAAATTTTCGATAGCTTCTTAAAAAGTATCACCATACACAGTAAAGTCATCCATATATACTTCCACACAATCATGAATTAGATTAGACAAAATACCTAAGGTTGCTCTCTGGAATGTGGCAGGTGCATTACATAATCCAAAGGGAAGAGCCCTATAGGCATATGTTCCCCATGGATATGTAAAAGTAGTTTTATCTTGATCTTTTGGTGCTAGTTAGATTTGGTTATATCCACTAAAACCATCTAAAAATGAAAAATACTTCTTTCCTGCCAAGGTATCTAATACTTGATCTATAAAAGGTAGTGGAAAATGACCTTTCAAGGTAGCTTTGTTTAATTCCCTATATTCAATGCACACTCTCAATTTTCCATTTTTATTAGGAACACTCACTAAAGGTGACACTCATTGACTATTTGATATTGGATAGATGAAATTTACATTAAGTAATTTTTGTAATTCCTCAACAATTTCTCTCAGAGTAGGATTCATCCTTCTCTGATGTTGTCTAACTGGTTTAGCAATTTCTTGAGTGTAAATATGATACATGCAAATTTAGGATCCATGTTAGTGTACTCCCATGCATAAGTAGAAGAGTGTTTTTATAGCATTTGTATCAATTTTCTCTTTTGAAATTATTCCAAATTATTGTTAATGTTCAATGTTTTATCTGGAAAAATTTCCACTTGAGAATTGCCAAATTTTTCCATAGAATGTAAAGCCATTTGGTGAGATGATAAATATTCAATATTACATTGTTCTTGAAAACTTTATTTTTTCTTGCAGTATAAAGAAGAATCATTATTATTCATTAAATTTATCAATTGATCTTCTTCATTTAATTGTGAAAGAGTATAAATTGGTTTCAAATAATTAAAGTCTTCATTATCATCATCTATCCAAATCTCACTTTCTACTTCAGGTATTGTTTTTGCAGGAGGATACAATGTAAATTTCCTAGTGGAACTTCCATAAGAGATATACATATCACCAGATCTAAAACTTATGAGTGCGTCAATTGTAGCTAGCCAAGGTCTACCAAGGATCAATGGATGGCCTCCTAAATTATTCTTAGGGGTTAAAATAATGAAATCTACAAGATATTCCCAAGAATCTAGAGAAACAGACACATCTTCTAATACTCCATCTGGTTTCATAACAGATATATCTGCTAATTGTAATAATGTAGAAGTATATTGAAGATTGGGAAGCTTATGTTGCTCCATTGTTTGTTTACTCATGATGTTAATGGTTTCTCCTAGATCAATCAAAGTGTTTGTAATCTCAATACCATTGATATGAATTTTCACAATGGGACTACTAGGATATAGATATTTTTGAACAATAGGTTTTCCCATCATGATATCAACAATTTTTTCTACCAATTGAATCTTTTTAATATCTTTTCTTTTTCTTCCTGGTTTTCTAATGCATAGCTCCTTAATAGTTTTTGCAAATATTGGTATTTCCTTTATAGTCTGTAATAAAGGGATTTTAATGCAAATATTCTTAAGTTCATCTAGCATATCATAATCTGGTAAAACAACTTTCCTTTTTACTCCTTTATCAATTTTCATCCTTTTAGGAAAAGGTGGATCTTGCAAAGAAACAAAATGTTATTATACTGGAGGAAATATAGGAGCTTGCTTTATTTGTTCATCCTTTGATAGTATAGGAACATATTCCTTTAGAGGAATGTTTTCTTGATCAAGATTTGCATCTTTCTCATGAACTTCATCCCCTTTATATTTTTGGATGGCAGTTGTTGGTGATTTTTTTGGAAAAACCATATCAAATCTAAGTTGAACATCATTTAGACCTAAAGGGGTAATCATACAAGCTTGAAAATTTTATCCTTCGACATTATCAATAGCTTTTTTATTTTTATTGTTTGGATTTGGAAGTGGTTGGGTAGGTAGTTGATTAAGTTTTTGAGGAAATGGTAATGAAAGTTGTTGGTTTTGATTTTGAAATTGAGAAAGTTAAGTTGGTTGAGGAGGATAATATCGTGGTGGAAAATAAGGATATGGTTGTTGGAATTGAGGATGTTTGTTATGAAACCAGCTCAAGAAAAGATAGAAAAGATAGATCAACGCCTTAGAATTCAGCCTCTTCGAGGGGGCACCTCCTTTACATTACATAAATGAACAATTCTTGGATGAGTCAAATGACAAAACCTCCCTTCTATATATAGGAGTCTAAGGAGTCACAATATAATCCAATCGACCTAACAATAATAATATAAAGCCACAAAAATAACAATAGAGGGATTCTATGGGGCACAGTAATAACAATATGGGGGCAATAGGGGCACAATAATATTAATAAGGGGTATAACTACAATAGTAATGGGGTAATCACTAGTATTATAGGGACCCAACATGCCCCTCTCCTTCAAAAAAGTGTTGTCCTCAACACTTGAGTAGTTCTGGATACTTCTGCATAAAATTCTCATCCTCCCATGTGGAATCTTCAGCGGATAAGTTCTTCCACTTGATAAGATACTCTGAAATTGATCGATTTCGTAGCTGTTGAGTTCTTGTTTCTGTGACTGCTTCCGGTTCCAATATAATTTTTCCTTCCTCGTCAAGTTCTGGCAATATTGTTTGAACTGGGAGCTTGTCGCCTATAACCTTCTTTAAACATGAAACATGGAAAACTGGGTGCAATCGAGAAGCTGCAAGAAGCTCCAATTTGTATGCCATAGTACCAATCTTTTGCAACACCTTGTACGGACCATAATACTTTGGTGATAATTTATTATCCTTCTTAGCTTGCTTGAGGGACATTTGCTTATATGGTTGTAGCCGTAGGAATACCCAATCACCTACATCAAAACTTCTTTCACTGCGATGTTGATCTGCCTGTTGTTTCATTCTATTCTGTGCCAACACGAGGTTATCCTTTAAGAGTTGGAGGACTTGTTGTTGATGTTCGATGTGATGTTCCACTGCCTGAACCTTAGAATTTTCTCTTAAATATGATGTGATGGATGGTGGTTGATACCCATAAAGTGCCATAAATGGGGTCATTTTTGTTGCTGTATGGAAGGAAGTGTTATACCACCATTCAGCCAGAGGCAACCATTTGACCCATTGTGTCTGTTTATCAGATACAAAGCAACGAAGATATCCTTCCAAACATTTGTTTACTATCTCAGTTTGCCCATCAGATTGAGGATGATAAGATGAGCTATGAGCTAACTGAGTACCAAGACAAGAAAATAATTCTGTCCAAAAATTTCCAGTGAAAATGGGATCTCTGTCACTTACAATAATCTTTGGGTTTCCATGTAGCTTTTGAATTGTTTCCATAAATGCAGTAGAAACTGTACTGGCTTTAAATGGATGTGATAATGCACAAAAGTGTGCATACTTGGTAAGTCTGTCAACTACCACCATGATGACACTCTTTCCCTCAGACTTGGGTAAACCTGTGATAAAATCCATTGAAACCTCCTCCCAACGTTGGCTTGGAATGGATAAAGGTTGTAATAGACCCGGTGTCTTAATTGTTTCAACTTTATTTTGTTGGCAAACCAAACATTCCGACACAAAATTTTGAATATCTGATTTAAGGCCATCCCAAAAAAATTCCTTCTTAACCCTGTGGTAAGTTTTTAAAAATCCTGAGTGCCCTCCTAAGGGAGAAGTGTGCAATTCCATAAGAATCTTTTGTTTTAGCTGGGAATTCTTACAGAGGTATAAGCGATCTTTGTACCATAACGAATCATTTTGCCAGCTAAATGTATCAGACGTACTGGAATCTTGTTGTAACTTTCGAATAAGTGCCCACACTTCTTCGTCATTCTTCCATTCCTCCCTTGCTTCATTTATCCAATCTGGTTGGATAATAGAAATGGCGCACAACAATGCTTCCACATCCTCATCCTTTCTTGAGAGTGCATCTGCCACCACATTTTGCTTCCCTTTTTTGTAGATGATTTCAAAGTCATAACCCAACATCTTTGTGACCCACTTTTGTTGCTCTTCAGAGGATAATCTTTGTTCTAAAAAGTATTTAAGGCTATCATGATCCGTTTTTACCTTGAAGTGTCTTCCCATTAGGTAGGGTCGCCATTTCTTAAGTGCATGGAGTATTGCCAACATTTCCTTCTCATAAATAGCTTTGCTTAAAAACTTTCCCTTGATTGGACGACTTTCAAAAGCAATGGGTCTTTCATCTTGCATTAGAACAACACCAATTCCATTTCCTGAAGCATCACATTCCACAATAAAGGTTTTTGTGAAGTCGGTGTAGCTAAGACCAGTGCTTGGCACATTGCCTCTTTAAGATGTTCAAAGGCCTTTGTTGCTTCCGGAGTCCATGAAAATGCATCTTTCTTCAATAATGTTGTTAGAGGTGCTGCTATTCTCCCATAATTCTTAACAAACTTGCGATAATACCCTGTCAACCCAAGAAATCCTCGCAGATGCTTTATGGATGTGGGGATTTTCCATTCCTTAATGGCTTTAATTTTGCTAGGGTCTACCTTAACTCCTTCATGAGATACAATATGACCCAGATATTCCACCTCCTGGACTCCAAAGAAACATTTGGATCTTTTTGCATATAATTGTTTCTCCTCCAATAGTTGTAGCACCCTGTCAACATGTTCAACATGATCCTTCCAAGACTTGTTGTAGATTAGTATATCATCAAAAAATACTAACACAAATTTTCTAAGGAATGGTTTGAAAATTGAATTCATCAAACCTTGAAATGTTGAAGGTGCATTGGTAAGGCCAAAAGGCATGACCAAAAATTCATAATGACCCTCATGAGTTCTAAATGCTATTTTCGGAATGTCTTCAGTCTTCATTCTGATTTGATGATATCCTGAACGAAGATCCAACTTGGTGAAGTAAATTGATCCATGCAATTCATCCAGTAATTCATCAATGACAGGAATGGGGAACTTATCTTTAATAGTGAGCTTGTTGAGCTCCCTATAATCTGGACACATGCGCCATGATCCATCCTTCTTGTGCACCAATACTACTGGAGCAGAGAAAGAACTTTGACTCGGTTGAATTATACCAGCCTCTAGCATTTCTGCAACCATACGTTCAATTTCACTCTTTTGGACATAGGGATATCTGTATGGCCTGATGTTTGGAGGAACACTTCTGGAATCAGATGAATAGCATGATCATGATCACGCATAGGTGGGAGACCTTTGGGAGTCTCAAATACCTTGGAATGATTGTCCAGGACTTTTTGGAGATCTGGAGAAATAGATGATTCCGATGTGGAAACATCTAGCGAACATAATTGTGCAATTACACCTCTTTGCTCCTTTTTTAGAAGCTTTGTCATACCATTAGAGCTGATTATCTTTCTTGGTTTCCCTGCAATACCCCTTAATTCAACTTCCTTTCCTTCCGTAGAAAATTTGATGAAAAGTTCTTGAAAATTAAAAGCTATTGTACCCAAGGATTGTAGCCATTGGACTTCTAGTACAACATCAGCACCTCCCATTGGAATGGAAAGCATTGGGCTAGTCAATACATATTCTCCCATGGATAGCTTGATATTATGGCACTTTCCAGAGCAATTTATTGTTCCTCCATTTGCAATCATCACTTGACACTCTGGTGCTGGATATAGGAAGCAATTCAATTCTTTTGCTACCTTACAATGAATAAAATTGTGGGTGCTTCCTGAATCAATCAACACTATTACCTTTTTCTTCTTGATTTGTCCTTCTATCTTGATGGTTTGAGGAGTGGTAATTCCCACCAATGCATTACAAGATATGGTCGGATTTATTTGTTCTTCATCTAGGCTTTGTTCCTGGAGTATATCCTCTTCTTTTGACCTTTCTTGCTCCTTTTCTTCTTCCTCTTCACAATCTATGTAGAATAATTTCTTCTCAGCACATTTATGACCTTTAGTGTATTTGCTATCACAACTGTAACAAAGCCCTTTTTCTCTTTTTTCTTCCAATTGTTGTGGTGTCAACCTTATAGGTTGTGGAAGACTAGGGGCAACAACACTTCCGTCTTTATAGTTGTGAGTGGTATGCTTCCTGGTTGCCATAATTTTGCTTTCCATTTTTCTTGCTAACCTGAATGCCTTCTCTAATGAATCAGGTTCCCAAAGGCGAACATCATGTTGGATATTATCCTTTAAAGACCCTATGAACACATCAATCCTATGCTCCTCTGGAATATCTTTTACCCTTATGTTCAATTTTTGGAACTCCTCAATGTGCTCCATTATTGAACCCTTTTGTTTGAGACTTATCAATTGGCTAAAAAAAGTGTTGCTTTTTGTATCCTCATAATGTGCTATCAATTCTTCCGTAAAAATTGCCCAAGTGATAATTTTTTTACGAGAGCAAAGCCATTGATACCATACAAACTGATTTGGTTCCAAATATAGAGTTGCCATACGTACCTTTTGTGTGTTTTGCACATTATTGAGATCGAAGAATTGCTCCATCTGTAATATCCATGTTGTGGGATCCTTGCCATCAAACTTCCTCATATCGATTTTTGGAATATGGTGGGTCTTCGATCCAACATTAGAGTCTATGGAATCATGATTAACATTTCTTTTGTTCTCATCATGAGTTTCCTTTACTACCCTTTCACCATTAGTGACCCTTTCTTGTAGCAACTTCTTCAATTCTTCCATGTTTGTCTTCAAATCTATCTTCAAATCGTCCATCTTAGCTTCTACGCCTTTCTTTAAACCATCCATCTTAGCTTCTACATCTTTCTTTAAACCATCCATCTAAGATTCTGTTCCTTTTTGTGCAAGTGACACTTGTTGCACTTGGTCTCGTAATTCTACTATATCATGTTGCATTTCTTCCTCTTCTTCATAAGTCATGCTAGAGCTTTCAGGTTGCTTACTAGGTGTTTGCATTTTCTTTCCTTGGGGCATCAATTACCGATAATAATGCTTTACTATGCCCTTTGAATTCCTTCAAACCAAGCTTACGCAAAAATTTAAAAAAAAAACTACACACCTTTTTTCACTTTGTAGAAGCCTGATATTGAATCTGATGTATCTCTGTAATTTCGAATCATCCAGTTCTGAAATTGTGACCTGCAGTAGTCTTCTGTGTCTTCTTTCCAATTCCACTAGTCTGATCCAAATTGAATTCTCCAAGAAATAGTTATGCACAATATCCCGCAGTGACCTGATTATAGACTAGTTCAGTAGAGCGAACTTGTATGAAGTGCCACGTGTCACTGCTTCGACCTTTGACTCTGAAAAATATATACAAGAAAACTACAGTCTATCCTCTTTCTGTACCTTCTTACGAAATTTCAATCCGATGCTCAGAAAGAATGCTATGACGATTTTCCCTAGGTCACCTGTTTGGAATGTAATTCAGGAGTCTGCAAAAAGACCAACTTCCTCAGATCATATCTCCACAAATATAGCGCGAAAAGCTCTGAAATTTGGACCTGAGGTTTAGCGTGATTTCTTCTCAAATGGGTTTTTTTGCAACTTTTGAAACATCGCAGAAAAAAAGTTATAGCGAAAATTCCACGATGACCTGTTTGGAGCAGCGAAACCCTAGAATCCAAAGCTCTGATACCAAATGTTATGAAACCAGCTCAAGAAAAGATAGAAAAGATAGATCAACGCCTTAGAATTCAGCCTCTTCGAGGGGGAAACCTCCTTTACATTACATAAATGAACAATTCTTGGATGATTCAAATGACAAAACCTCCTTTCTATATATAGGAGCCTAAGGAGTCACAATATAATCCAGCCGACCTAACAATAATAATATAAAGCCACAAAAATAACAATAGAGGGATTCTATGGGGCACAGTAATAACAATATGGGGGCAATAGGGGCACAAAAATTATTAATAAGGGGTATAACTACAATAGTAATGGGGTAATCACTAGTATTATAGGGACCCAACAATGTTGAGGATATTTTCCATAAGTATTTTTCCAACCTTGAGCCCAAGATGGATTTTGAGCTTGTGGGGGCCAAGGTTGCCATGGCATGGGTGCAGTCTAATTTTTCTGTGGTTGCACATATGATTGAGTATTGAAACCTTGAGTCATATTTGACTGTTGATTTTACCATGGTATTTTAGAAATAAAGCAAAGAGATTCAACTTGGCTTGTTCTAGCTTCATCTTGAAAAACAAATTTAAGACTAGGTATTGAAGGGAATTCCTCCATGTTATGATTTTCATCACATATGACACAAATTTATATACTATCAAGGGGACATTCTCTTAAGGCACGTTTATTCCTACACTTGGTACATAAAATAGATAATGTAGCATTCTCGACTTTTTGCTTGTTTTGTATCTTAAGGGAATATAATTGTTCACTAAGAATCCCTAAGATATTTGTTTTGAAAATATCAAGCAAACTACCTATTTCAACTCTACTTATTGTTTCTGTTGCAGATTTATTAATTCTGGACATCACATGATCTCTCAGATTTTTTCCAGTTGTAGTCTTACCGCTTGAAATATGTTTACATAAATAACAAATTTCTCCAAATGAAAGTTGTGAAACATATCCCTTGCCCATTAAATTAAGAAGATCAAACCATGCATCTCTGATTGATTTAACAAAAGAGCTTTTAGTATTTCATAATCCAAATTATACATCTTAGCCCTTTTGATGTTGTAAGAAAATCGTTCAACTAGATTTTCAAGGCTTTCATCCTCTTTTTGCATCATCTTAAAGACTTCATCTTTAAGGTTATGGAGCATACAATAATCTTTGTATTTTTCTAAGAACACATTTTTCATTTCGTCCCATATTCTAAATGTATGTGTTCCTAATCCCATAAACCATTTAAGTGCTCCATCTTTAAGAGTTGCTGGAAATAATTTCAATTTTTTAGGATCAAGTAAGTAGTCATATGTTGTACACTGAACTTCAAACTCAAAAATAAATGCTTGAGGGTCCTCATGTCTTAAACCATGAAATTAAGGAGGATGGAGGGTGAGATTTTATTCATTGAGGTTGTGGTATCTTCATAAAAGATGGGAAACCCACAAGGATTTGGTTCTACCCTACCACCTCTACCACCTCCACCTCCGCCTCCTCCTTTATTTCCTCCTCTGCCTCTTCCACCTCCAATCCTAAGTTCATCATTTACATTATGTACTTCTCCTTCTCCTTCCCTTTCCATTGTAATTATTCAGAGCTAATATAAGGTTCTATAATAGGATTGTCTAGCTCTTCTTCTGGTTCCTCTACTAATGGTATGTTAAAAATAAGATTCTTCTTATTCTTCTTCACCAAGAACCTCTAGTTCTTTCCTAGAAGTTGTTCTCCTGTCGAAGAGAGGAAAATTACTCCTTTTGTTGGGAATGTAGGTTCTTCAACTATAACTTCAGTAGAAGAAGTTAGTGAATCTCTAGGTTGTATTTTAGATCTATGCACCTCAAAAAGTCTATGTCTACCTTCCAATGATGGGATGTGAGTATGCTTGGATGGTGTGACACTACGAGGTCTAGGTGGAGTGAGTGGTGATGTTGGAATTGAACTTCTACCTCTACTTACAAATCTACCCCTAGAATCCATTTCTATATGCATAAATGTTTTTTTTTTTTTTTTTTTTTTTTTTTTTTTTTTATCATTTTTCAATTTATTAAAATTAAAAACTCCTAAAAATGATATGCAAGAATGGAATCCTATATACACTTCCCCAACAACGACGCCAAAAATGTTTGGTAAATTAATTGTTCTTAATTTACTTCATTAATTGTCAACCATGATTAATGTACTTGTGAAATGTATGTGCACTATATATGCTATGGTTCTTCTTGTGAATTAATTGATTCTAGAAATAAAACCAATTTTAAGTATGGACATAATTTGGAGAATTATCACGCACATGTTCTTTCAATCCAAAGTTATATTAAGTCCTAATTAACTGAATTGAAATTCACTTCTTTGCAGAATTTGAAAATCTGTTTAAGTTGCAGAATTCAAACTTTCTTCTAATGTATGAAAGGAAAATGCTTAGAAACCAAATTTCAAGAAAGAAATGATCTATATTCTATTTTGCATAATTCAAAGCATTCTACACTAACTTGCAGAAAGAAACTTTTTATACTAAATTGCAATAAAGAAATTCTATACTAATTGCATGAAAGAGGAATTGCCATAAAAAGGATCTAATTCCTACTTGCAGAAAATGAAATGAAAATATTTACAACTTGAGAATGATTACCTGTGTGTGTATTTAGCCTCTAAAGAGTGTTTCATCGACAATTAAGAAATCGATTTAAGATACGAAATGATTAATTGTTGGAAAGAAGATGCATTCAATAATTGAAATCTTTTTAGTGTATTTCTGTTTATAAGTACTATGCAATCAAAATGAGAATTATCATAAATGTAACTACAATGGAAACAAATTATGAAAGAAAATATAATACTAAAAATAAGCAATGCAAAATAAAACTATAAACAAAACCTCACAGCTCGACAGGGGGCCCTCCCGTGAGTGCAAGTCAACTAGTAATCACAAGATCTTCATGTACACATTGAGAACAAAGTAACTTATATTAAGTTGGAACAAAGTATCATCGGTCTTCATAGTAAAACAACTATAAACTTCAATATTTGAAACTTGTGTCTCAGGTCTCGGCTTACAACCTTTATACAAATTTCATAAAACGATTTTGAGAGTTTTATGCCAACACGACATGGGATATTTTGACATCTACGAGATAGATTCGATTTAAAACTTAATACATTTATGACTTGCTACTGAAAGAGAAATTCATAGGACACTCATCTCTATCCAAAATCTAACAACCGAACAAGTCTTCAATCTTGCTTTCTTGATGTTGTTATATTACTCCATTGCTTTTACTTGATTGCTACACGTCGTTTTCAAAGTTTGAATCTGAATTTGACTTCTATATCTCTCAATCCTTGTAAATTGCCATGTTATGTTAATAGGTGGTTATCCATATGGTGGACAATTTTCATCTCCGAGTGGTCTTCATCCTTTATTTGAAGTGTTGCAACATGTCTAACAATGAATATTGTTGCAGAAACCAATATTAGCTGCAAAATGTTTATGATTCTGTCATTGTAAAAATATTTTTATTATAATTCATTAAGAAGCATAGATTCTAATTATGGATGATGAATACATTTTTAAGATTTTAACTTGACCTTGAACATGTTGAGATTGCTACAAAATGGTGATAAGAAGGTGAATTAAGAGGGAAAAAATGATAGTAAAAAAGAAACAATTCCAGACTTCGACAATGGTTACAAAGAAATGGTATTGAAGTTTGTTCTACTATGTCTATTTGAACATCGTGTCAAAGGGATAATGTATAATGGTTTGAAGGGGTTAATCAACTGTGAGTTTCTAGCTATTTTTGGCTAAGTATACAATGAATTTTAAGAGGCAAATCCAATGTGAGAAGGTTGTTGGTTAGGAATGAGAATGTAAGGTATCTGAAGCAACAAATACCCTTGTGAGAAGTTGTAGTGCAGAGGCATTGGAGCAACAAAGTTTTCTCTGAGAAAGGGAGGAAAAGGACCTGGAAGGTACACCAAGGACAAGAGGACCAAAGTGTTGTAAATGAAGTTTATATAAAACAAGTAAGTCACGGATTTGTTTCTTGTTGTTTGGGCAGATTGACAGTCGAAATAAGTTGACTTCAAGCCCTAGTTTTTCCTTGTATGAGGGATTTGTAAGGGCCATGGTCCCTGGCATGGGAGCACTATGTTTTTTTTATTGAATTTGTAATAAAAGCAAGTCTTGGGTTTGCAAATTCTTGTGTACTTTTTTTATTCACTTCTATTACATTTCCATCGTGAAAAGTGCTTGAAATTGTGTGTATTTTAGTGTGTTTATTATTGTAATTAGACATAGACCTGATAAAAAATACTAGGAAAAATCAACATGGTTTTAGAGAAACTTTGAAGTGACAATTGGATCAAAGAGTCCACAACGAACAACTCAAGTGTGAGTTGGTTACCTTATTTTTGAAGGAATAGCAACATGGCCAAGTTGGTTACTAGTCTGAGATATGAGAATAGGTTGAATGGGTTGTCCAACTATAGTCCTTGGAAAGAAAGGATCAGGTTGGTCTTCCTGGTGAACAAGATTTGGGAGTTTTCTGACAAGGATATTCAAAATAAAACGTACCCTAATTATTTTGAAGTATATGAAGAGTTGAATGTAGAAGTATAATCTCATCATCAAAGATGGTGTCAAGGATCACTAGATACCTCATCTAACTGGGAAGAACCCTACACGAGAGATGTGGAAGGATATTCAAGATTTTTTCTAGAATAAGAATGAGAATCAATTGTAGGTATTGAGAGAGAAGTTCAAGGATACCAAGATGTTGAATGGCGAAGGTGTAGCTTCGTATCTTATGAGGACTTCTCAAGTTCGTGATGAGATCACTACCATTAGAGACAATGTTCTAGAGTGAGTTAGTGAGGACTAATTTGAAGGGATTTACCAAGGAATGGAAACCATTTATCAAAGGGATAGTTCCTTGAGATAAGCTTCCCTATTGGAATAGGTTATGGGACAACTTGATCCAAGAGGAATTTCAGGATGAGGATCTTCATAAGAAGAAGTCTAATGAAGATAATGTGGCCCTTTCAGGAAATATGAATGGAAAAGTAAAGAAGGACTTGAGTAAGGTGAAGTGTTACATGTGTGGCGAGAATGTTCATTGTGCAAGTAAGTATCTATGATGGAAGAAGGGAGATAATGAGAAGAAGAAGGAGACAACAATGATTGCTACATCTTCAACTGAGTTGGATGACTTCTCAAAAAGGTTCGTGGAAGACTTTGGCTTGGTTTCTCATTTCTTTGAGGGTACCATTGACGAAGGTGCATGGTTAATTGATAGTGAAGCATTGAAGCATATGATGTGATCGTGAGAAGTTTTTGAGACTCTAACTGAATGGGGCATGAAAGTGCATGTGAAGGTTGGTGATAAGAGTCAGAATATTGTCAAAGGGTCAGGTGTTGTGCCATTCAGGGTGGAATCGGGTGGGGTGCTATGAGTTCAAGACGTATCGTGGGTATTAGAGCTGAAGTACAATATGTTATATGTCTCAATGATTAAGGCGAGGGGGTTTTAGGTGATATTCTCAGATGGGAAGGCGATACTCAAGCCTAGAGGCATTAACTCTGTTAGAGCAGTCATTGGAGTTAGGTAGAGTGGTTCATACAAGCTAAAGAGAAAGCCTATAGATCAAGGGAAGAAGCAGGTTCCTGAGACTTAGGAAGAGTCGATTTTGAGAAGGAGTTTGTAGGTTCAAAGGGAGAGTCTGCAACTTAAGAATAATGCATGGCCAGTGGGGAGTAAGGATATTTCTACAACTGGAAAGAAGGAACCATGGAATGGGTTGAATGTTATGAAACCAGCTCACAAAAAGATAGAAAAGATAGATCAATGCCTTATAAAATAGCCTCTTCGAGGGGGAAACCTCCTTTACATTAAAAAAACGAAATACAAATGACAAGACCTCCTTTCTATATATATGAGTCTAAGGGGTCATAATATAATCAGAGCTGACATAACAATAATAATTTAAGGGTACAATAATAACAATATGGGCTTCTATGGGGCATAATAATAACAATATGGGGACTACATGGGCACAACAATATAATAAGGGGGTTGTACTAATAATAATAAGGGGTTACACTAGTAGTATAGGGACCTAACATTCTCCTCTCCTTCAAAAAGTGTTGTTCTCAATGTTTGAGTAGTTCTTGATGCTTCTATATAAAATTATTGTCCTCCCATGTGGAATCTTCAATAGATAAGTTCTTCCACATGATGAGATACTCTGAAATTGATCAATTTCGTAGCTGTCGGGTTCTTGTTTCTGTGATTGCTCCAGGCTCTAATATCATTTTTCCTTCCTCATCAAATTCTGGCAATATTGTTTGAATTGGTTTATTCTGCAACTTTTGAATGAGTGGCCACACTTCTTCGTCCTTCTTCCATTCATCCCTTGCTTCATTTATCCAATCTGGTTAGATAATAGAAATAGCACAAAACAATGCTTCCACATCCTCATCCTTTCTTGAGAGTGCATTTGCAACAACATTTTTCTTCCCTTTTTTTAGGTGATTTCAAAGTCATAACCCAACATATTTGTGAACCATTTTTTCTATTCTTCTAAAGATAATATTTGTTCTAAAAAGTATTTAAGACTATCATGATCCATTTTTACCTTGAAGTGTCTTCCCATTAGGTAAGGTCGCCATTTCTTAAGTTCATGTAGTATTGCCAACATTTCCTTCTCATAAATAGCTTGCTTGAGATGTAGCCGTAAAAATACCTAATTGCCTACATCAAAACTTCTTTTACTGTGATGTTGATCTACTTATTGCTTCATTCGATTTTGCACCAAAGTGACGTTATCCTTTAAAAGTTTGAGGACTTGTTGTTGATGCTCTATGTGATCTTTCACTGCTTGATTCTTTTTATTCTTGATATGTCCTTCTATCTTAAGAGTTTGAGGAGTCGTAATTTCTTCCAATGCATTACAAGATATGATTGGATTCATTTCTTGATGCTCGATGTAATCTTTCACTTCTTGAACATTTTTCTCCTTGACATGTCCTTCTATCTTGATAGTTTGAGGAGTGGTAATTACTGCCAATGCATTACAAGATATGGTCGGATTCATTTCTTCTTTCTCGATGTGATCTTTCACTTCTTGAACCTTTTTCTTCTTGATATGTCCTTCTATCTTGCAAGTTTGAGGAGTGGTAATTCTTGCCAATGCTTTACAAGATATGGTTGGATTCATTTCTTCTTTCTTTGGGGTTGGTTCCTAGTGTATATCCTCTTCTTTTGATGTTTCTTGATCCTTTTCTTCCTCCTCTTCATAATCTATGTAAAATAATTTCTTCTTAGAAAACTTATGACCTTTAGTGTATTTTCTATCACAATTGTAACAAAGCCCTTTTTCTCTTTTTTCTTCCAATTGTTGTCTTGTAAACCTTGTAGGTTTTGGAAGGCTAGGAGAAAAAACACTTCCATAATTATAATCGTGAGTGGATGGATTCCTTGTTTCCATAATTTTGCTTTCAATTTTTCTTGCCAACCGGAATTCCTTCTCCAATGAATCAGGTTCCCAAAGATGAACCTCATGTTGAATGTTATCCTTTAAAGTCCCTATGAAGACATCGATCCTTTTCTTATCTGGAAAACCATTTACCCTTATATTCAATTTTTTAAATTCCTCAATGTGCTCTGCCATTGAAACCTTTTGTACGAGATTTATCAATTGGCTAAAGAAGGTGTTTCTCTTTGTATCCTCATAATGTTCTATCATTTCTTCCGTGAAAATTGACCAAGTGACAAGTGATTTACGAGAACAAATCCCTTTATACAATAAAAATTGATTCAGTTCTAAATATAAAGTTGCAATATGTACCTTTTGTAATAGTTGAACCTCATGTAGATCAAACTATTTCTCAATCTATAGTATCCAATTTACCGGATCCTTGCCATCAAACTTCCTCATATCACATTTTCTTAATCTTAAGAGCTTGATCTTGAAACGATTGTAACTCTGTACTTTCAGATATCCGAATTCTAAAATTACGTCCTGCAGTATCCCTCTGAGTCCTTCTAACCCCGTAATTCTAATCAGAAATGGATTCTCCAAGAAAGAGTTATTCCCAATCTCATAAGATGACCTGATTATATAATGTTTCAGTAGAGCGAACTTGTATGACGTTCCACGTGTCATTGTTTCGACCTTTGGATCTAAAAAATATACACAGAAAACTAAAATCCATCCTCTTTCTGTAACTTCTTACGAAATTTCAATCTGATACTCAGAGAGAAAGTTATGATGATTTTCCCAAGGTCACCTATTTAGAATGTAATTTGGGAATCTGCAAAAACCCCAATTTCCTAAGATTATATCTCCGAAAATGTAGCAACACAAGATCTGAAATTCGGACATGAGCTTCACCAAGATTTCGGTTCAAACGGGTTTTTTTTTAGCTTCTGAAACTTCGTAGTGAAAATGTTATAGCGAAAATTCCACGATGACCTGTTTGGAGTAGCGAAACCCTAGAATCCAAAGCTCTAATACTAAATGTTATGAAACCAACTCATAAAAAGAAAGAAAAGATAGATCAACGCCTTAGAAATAAGCCTCTTCAAGGGGGCAACCTCCTTTACATCAAACAAGTGAACAATTCTTGGATGATACAAATGAAAAGACTTCCTTTCTATATATAGGAGTCTAAGGGGTCCTAATATAATCAGAGCCAACATAACAATAATAATGTAAGGGTACAATAATAACAATAGTGGGCTTCTATGGGGCACAATAATAACAATATGGGGACTACATGAGCACAACAATATAATAAGGTGGTTGTACTAATAACAATAAGGGGTTACACTAGTAGTATAGGGACCTAACACTAAAGGCCTATCATAGGAAGAAGAAGTGAGAGGCTTGTGGTGGAAGGGACACTACCA
This sequence comes from Pinus tabuliformis, assembly GCA_031772625.1. Classification (NCBI taxonomy): domain Eukaryota; kingdom Viridiplantae; phylum Streptophyta; class Pinopsida; order Pinales; family Pinaceae; genus Pinus; species Pinus tabuliformis. The sequence continues at coordinate 233,962,608 of CM062805.1, forward strand.
AGGATAGTGTTGTTCATTCTATAGGGTATGTTGCAGTGGTGGACGCCAAAGATTAGGATAATGTTGCTGATGAGTTACTTCTGAGTAGTGGAAGTACCTCCCTTGCTAAGAGGAAGTGTTGAAAATGTAGCTTTGGAGGTACTACCACAACCTTCAAGGTACTAGGGTGTTTGTAGTTGACCCATGAAAATGAGCTTTCATTGGGAAAACTACGCAAGAAATGGGTTTAAACCCAAAGTTGTAGGCTAAAGACCTAAAATAAATCATTGTTTATTCTAATTATTGTTGTGGAGGCACCTTAATGGAGTTAAGAGCCCCTAAGTTAATAGTTAGAGAGGATACAAATATGGGAGACCTAGGTTAGGTATAATCACATCATGGCAATTCATCTTGTTTGAGACATTAGCCTATGAAAAGACCACAGACCCTCATGAAGGCTGATTTAGAATAGAAGAAGGAAGAGTTTTATTTACCTGAGTAGATCGAGTTGTGGAGGGTTGGACATGTTCATAATAGTTATGGTTATGTGCTAGGGTATCTCTATTTATGGTTGAGAAAGGATTTTCCTTGACTGAATTTAGTCTGTAATTTTTGGAGAGGGACGAAGCCCTAAATATTTGTGATAGAAGGGGTCAAGAATTCTATTTAGAGGATGGTATTGAGGTCGAGTTGTCTCAGATTCAAGCGTACGAGAAAAGCACAGGACCTAGACTATTACAGTGACCAAAGGAAGAGCGAAAAGGGTTTGAACTTGAGGTGCCATAGGAGATTGTTTCAGGGCCGAGTAGCCTCAGAGGTGTGGTGCACAAGGCCAAAAATTGTTCAGACCTGACCAGAGGCTAGCAAGGGAGTATTTGGCTATTGTTTTGATGTGGATAGTTGTAGAGAAATGGCATTGAAGTCTATTCTACTATGTGTGTTCGAATAACATGTCAAAGGGCTAATGTACAACAGTTTGAAAGGGGATAACCATTTATGAGTTGCTAGTTCTTTTGGGCTAAGTATACAGTGAATTTCAAGAGGAAAATTGATTATGAGAAGGATGTTGATTAGGGCTGAGAATGCAAGGTATCTAAAGTAGTAAATACCCTTGTGAGAAGATGGAGTGTATAGGAATTGGAGCAAAAAAGTTCTCTATGAGAAAGGGAGGCAGAGGACCTAGTAGGTACACCAAGGACAAGAGGACCAAAGAGATGTAAGTGAAGGCCATCTACAACAAGTAAGTCAAGGATTTGTTTTTTGTTGTTTGAGTAGACTGATAGTCAAAAGAAGTTGACTTCAAGCCCTAGTTTTTCCTTGTATCAAAGAATTTTAACGGCCATGATCCCTGGTACAGGATCCCTATGTTTGCTTTATTAAAGTTGTAATAAAAAGAAGTTTTGGGTCTGTAAATTCTTGTGTACTTTGTTGATTCAGTATTGTTACATTTTTTTGTGCAAAGCGCTTGAAGTTGTGTGCATTTAAATGTGTTTATGATCATGATTAGACATAAACACGTTCAAAAGTACTAGGAAAACTAAACATTCTCAAGGATAAAAGAAACAAAATTTCCATGATAGTGAGCTTTCATTGGCATAGAAAAGAGTTTGTGGCATGGGCTATGGAGTATAAAGGTGATCAAAACAATGAAATTCTCCTTGGAGTGGATTAACTAGATAGTAAATATGAAAGTATTATAAATTTCATTCAAGATTAGAAAGTTCACAATCAAGAGGAATTTGGTGAAAATGTAGAAGGATAGGAAGCAAAATGGGAAACAAAGACGACAATGAAGAAGAAGAAAAAATGTTGATGTTTCAAATAATAGATTGAAGGGATTTAACTTGATCTCATGGGAAAGTAACTGCTCCCTTCATCCTTGATGTGGATATTTACTTCCAAGAGTGACTACTAGGCCTCATTGGTAAAAAAAAATCCAAAATTATCTTATATTTATGTTTAATGCTCTTATGATCTTTTTCTTTAAATTTTAGAGTTTTTCTTAGGGGTGGGTTTCAAACCCTTAGAGATGTTGTTAGGGTATTTTTTTTGTTTTCATGTTACAAGTTCCCAAACAATTCCCCATGGAGGAAAGACAGGGCTCGAAAAAAGTTATAGTATTTTTAACAATTGTTTCTTTATCCCTCCTAAGCATTGGGCACAATCTATGGTGTTTGTAAACTTTCATGGATACTATTAGTATATAATATTAGCTAAATTATCTCACGTGCACACACACACAGACACACACAAGTATGTTATAAATATTTTTGACATTATTAATGTTTTTTATTTTATGTTGATGATGATCATTAGAATCCACTGAGATCAACTTTGGTTTATTGGATATTGAAGAAAATGATAAGGAATCAATTAGTTTGTTTTACCCCTTTGTTTTTATAATTGAAGAAATTGGAGAGAAGCACTTGGAAGTCTCCATACTTTTGGTGAGTTGATAGCGTACAAATATTGTCAATGTTATAAATATCTCAAAATTGTTATAAAGATTTATTTTTTACAACAAACGTGGATTTTATATATTAAGAAGATCTCCTAGAAAGCTCAGGAATTACATGTTGATATTAGTGGGGAGACACTTTCTCCAAAATTTTCATATCTATATTCCTACATTTCCTATTTTCCATATCCTTCATTTTTACATGTGTAATTCTAATAATGTTGGACCAAAAGTCACACTGAGAGCGGGAGTTGAATTAGTGTGAGCACAATCAAAATTTCACAGTCTTCATTAATTAACGAAACATTTGATAGTCATTATGCATATTATCTCATTAGCCATTATAGTGCATCTTCAAGTAAGTAGCATAAACAAAGCATAGAGAGTGATTGATGGGTGTACAACTTCAAAAGCTTTATGTTTGGAAGAGATTTCTAAGAAAAAATAGTCCTCCTAATTTCTTAAACTTCTTGATGATTGTTCTCACCGCCGTTGTGATTCAACTTGCACAATTGCATCAAAGAGCTATATTGGTGGAGATCAAATTGCAACCCTCAACTCTTGGGTTAGCAGCCATATTTCCTCGTTTCACTCGGTCCCTCAGACTATTGCAACTTCAAATCTTGTGCCCTTGATTGTGGCCTATAAAAATGATCAACATTTTCGTGGTGATGCTTCCACCGTTTGTGCCAACAGTGAACCCTCGTTGTTTATTTCTTCCAGCGTAAATTTCCCTCAAATATTAGTCAACAATGTTGATTCCTCATCCTCGTTGCTTGTCGTTCCTCCTCTCCCTTCTGATCTACATCGTCATCCTTGGTGCATAAGTCTTTTCCCTGGTAATACATCCCATCGTCGAAGTTCTTTGAAGTTCTTCAAAGGCTAACCTTTCACCCTATCCATCCTCGATTAGTCCTTCCTCCTCCCAACATTCAGTTAACCCTCCTCCCAGCAACTCCGCTTTCCTTATCATCACTCCTGTGGATGACTCATCAAGTAGTTTCCATGCTTGTCCCTTAATCTCTCCCACCTTTCGTCTAAACCATCATGTCATGGGCTCAATCTTTCTTGCTTTTCATCTTGGCTCATTCTCTCCCCCTCTCCTAAATAGACCTCACTCCCCTTCTACGGTAGTAGATAATCCTTCTCATCATTCCCTTTCTTATCCCTCCTTCCCTACATTACCTATCCCTACTATTCACATAGTTACCAGTCAAACCGGTAATGGATTGAGTTCTAACTTTTTAGAGGTAGCATATTTTTGAGACTTTAAATTTTCTTATGTATTAAGCATGTACATTTTTTTTTAAATGTTAGTGATTTTCATGCCAATTTGAAAAGTGGTCATGCAACATCAACCCCTTTTTTTAAGTCTTATTTTTGACACTTTAAATTTGTTGATATATTAAGTATGGACAGTTTTTTTAAAGTGTTGGTGATTTTCATGCGAACTTTGAAAATCATCAACCTTTTTTAGGCATATTTTTGACACTTCAAATCTTTTTATGTCTTAAGTATGCAATATTTTATTTAAATGTTTATTATTTAAGCATTTTTCAAATTGTCTTATTCCTCTTCGTGTTTTCCGTCCTAAGATGTTTGTTTTTTAAAGGTTTTCCAAACTTGCGTTTTTTGTTTTTCTTTTCAATATTTTCATAATAAAATTTTAATTTTTTTCCAAAATTAAAACTGATAATAATAAGTAAATAAAAAAATATATTAAAACATAAAAAAGGAAACAAAAAATCAAATTAAAAGAATTTAAAAAAAGGCAAAAAAAATTCAAACATAAAAAATGTAAAAAAAAACAAAATTAACTTATTAAAAATAAAATAAAATAAAATAAAAAATCATTAAAAATAGATAAATAAAACATTAAAATAAAAAAATAAAAATATTTAACACAAATAATTCAAAGAAACTAAAATCATAAAAGAAATCAAAATAAAAAAATCAATAAAAATAAATTTAAAATTAAAAAAGAACATTAAAAAAAACATTTAAAAAAATTAAAAAAACATTAAAAAAAATTAAACGCACCCCGCCTAGGCCCTCAACGGCTCGAGCACTAGCCGATTCTGAGAATCGGCCAGGCCCTGGCTGCTCGAGCGGTCGCGTGCCTAAGAAAAGGTCCATTGCGTTCCAATTCCGAGAATTGGCCAGATCCCCGGCCAATCCATAAGGGACGGCGAGGAGGGGGTGCATTTAATTTTTTTTTAATGTTTTTATTTTTTTATTGATTTTTAATTTTAATTTTTTATTATTTAATTTTTTATTTTGTTTTTATTTTAATTATTTAATTTTAATGTTTGTTTTTTTAATTTTAATGTTTTATTTATTTATTTATTTATACTTTATTTTTCATAAATTATGTTTTTTAAATATTTTCTTGTTTATTTATTTATTTTATTTTATTTTATTTTTTATGTTTGATTTTTTATTTTTTCACCTTTTTATATATTCTTTTATATTTGATTTTATTTTGGTCTTTTTTTATGTTTTAATATATATATGTTTTAAGTTGTTTTGTTTTTTATTTTTCATTTTATTTATTATTATTATTATTATTTCTATAGGGTTCGTGTCGATCCTCGATTAGCAACCAGACTCCATTATGTGTTAATTTTGTAGTTGATTTTAAAGTTTCCGTTATATTATAACTAGTGTGCCCCCACAATGTGTCAATTTCATGGTTAATTTTAAAGTTTCATTTCAGTGGGTTAGGTTTGCTTACAATGTATGTCAATTTGATGGATGATTTTTAAATTTTTGTTGCAGTGCGTCAAGTTGTCTTACCCTAAGATTTTAAAATAAATATACTTGTAGCATTTTAAAAAAGAAATTACTCTTGGTATAATGACTCTTTCATTCAGGTGTTCATTTTTAAAACTTTTTTAGTCATATAATTTTTCCATAATGCCATGGTTGAAATATGTTGAAAACTTAAGATTTTATGTAGTCATGATCTTTGGTTTTAATTCCATGGTTGAAAAATTATCAAAATTTTAAGGTTTTTTCTGAGTCATGATATTTTATCTTTAATGTTATGGTTGAAAACAATTATAAGTATTTTATCTTTAACGCCATGGCTAAAAATTGTTGAAATTTTAAGGCTTTTCAGAGACGTGATATTTTATATTTAATGTCATGCCTGAAAATTGTTGGAATTTTGAGGGTTTTCAAAGTCATGATATTTTATCTTTAACGCCATTGCTAAAAAATGTTGAAATTTTACCCCACCCCATCTCGCCCTCCCCCTCCCCGCAAACATCAACACTTTTTATTTTCAGGGTGTATTTTGCAAACAAAAAATGGTTTTTATTAGCTTTTATTACCATTTTTAAAAAATGTTGGAAATTTACCCTTGGAAAAAACAATTGTTGATGCAACATCATCATGTTTTTTGTGCGCATTTTTTTTTCATTTTTTTTTTGGGTTTTTGGCTAGAGTTCACATTTTGAGTTCACAGTTCTCATTTGATCGGTAACTTTGTTTCTTTCTCCTTTATCGGATAATAATAATAATAATATTTCTATTATTATTATTATTATTATTAAACCTTCTCGCCTCTCTCATAACAATTTTGTTAATTTATTTAGTGTTAATTTGGACCCTCATGTTTTTCGCATCTTGGAAAAAGGGTTAAATTTTTCCCTGGCCCTAAGAAAGGTTCCCATTGAGGACATTATTTGCAACATTGAATATGGGATTAGGGACTTTCCTGACAACATTAAGGAAGTAATTAGGCAAGATTGCACTATTGTCCTTAGGAAAGTTAAGCCTCCTAAAAGCAACACTAACAAAAATGAGTTTCTTGCCCTTAAATCCTTAAAAGATAACCCTGACATTGTTGTTCTTAAGGCTGACAAAGGTAGGGATATTGTAATTTTGGATAAAGATAACTGTGTCAGCAAAAAATGTTAAACCATGTTTATAATAGTGGAAGCTACAATAAACTCAATAAGAATCCTATTGAGAAAGTTTCAAAGGAGGTCATTTATGTCATAAAGTCTAATAATGCTCTTAACCCCCTTAGCAAGAAACATATTGAGAGAAATACTCACCCCCATAAATATTTATGGTCTTCTGAAGATTCATAAATATGGGGACTCCTTGAGACCTATTGTCAACACAATAGGTGGGCCTAGTTATCTTCTTGCTAAATTCTTAGCTTAGAAGCTCAAACCTCTAGTCAGTCACACGAACTCCTTCATTAAGGACTCTGCTTCCTTTGTCAAGGAGTTAAAAGATATTAGGCTAGACCCTGGGGAATTGCTGGTAAACTTTGACATTGTTTCTATTTACACAAAAATCCCTATTAATGAGGTCATCGATGTCATAAATTGGATTACTGATGATGAAATTTCCAAATTAGTTGGTCTTCTCCTAACAGTGACCTTTTTAAGCTTCCAAGGTGAATTTTATGAATAAACATGTGGAGTAGTTATGGGTTCTCCACTCTCCCCTATCATTGCTAACTTGTTCATGGAATATTTTGAGACCAAAGCTTTGGTCTCTGCTCAATTTCACCCCAAACATTGGAAAATGTTTGTTGATGATACCCGTGTCGTCTAGCCCCATGGTCATGAAAAGTTAGATTTGTTCCTTGATCATATTAATTCTTAATTTGACTCCATCAAATCCACTATGGAGGTTTAGGTAGATGGTAGGCTTTTGTTCTTTGATTTTCTTCTCTCTAGAATGGAATATGTTTCCTTGTCACACCAGGTGTTTTGCAAAAAAACTCACACGTAACAATATCTTCATGCCAAATCTCGCCATCTTTTGGTGCAGGGATTCAGAGTTCTTAACATGCTTGCTACCCGTGCTTTAAAGATATCTAATAATAATCACCTAGAAGATGATAAATCCCATCTTATATTTTTTTTTAAATAATGGCTATAGTAAACATCAAGGTCTCAGAGCTTTTTAAAAAGACAGTAAATATCCTAGGATTAAAAAAAATGCAATGAACAAGTTTCCAATGTCCAACTTTTATTCATCCATGGGACCACTGATAAGATTGCTCATATTCTTGAAATGAATAATGTCTATGCTACCTTCAAGCCACTTAATACCATTAGAAGCTCCCTTAGACCTCTTAAGGACCCTGTGAACCCTAGGGACATAAAAGGGGTTTACTCAATCCCTTTCTCTTGTGGGATTCCCTACATTGGGGGAACTAGTTACTCCATTAATCAGAGAATTCAAGAGCATGCAACAGAAATTAAGCACAATAATTCTCACTCCTTAGCTATCGCTGAACATGTAGGGATAACTAAGCACCATGTCTGCATTGAGGATGCTAGGGTCATCGCTAGGATTGATCACTTCCACCATAGAAAGTTAATAGAGGACATTGAAATTGAGAAGCACATGAAAAAACTCAACCGAGACGCTGGTTGGAAATTGAGTAAGAGTTGGATTCCTGCCCTCTCTTCTTGACGTTCTCTGTGTTAGCGCTTGAAATTTCACCTCAGGCTGAGAAAGGTAAACTTCAAGGCAACATCAAACCACTTAGCCTCGTAGCTAGCCCTACGCGGCAGGTGAGGGCTCTCTCCGGTCTATCTCAGTAAAGATCTTCAATGGGCGAGATGACCAATAGGAAAACACTGATTTTAGGCTAGTAAACTGATCAAAAGGGTTGATTTGGGATTTTTAGGGTTTTTGGTGGAAAATTGGGGAAATGGCAATTTTAGGTGCGGGGATTGGACACAGTTTTCGCAGGGGGTTCTTTGGGGCGAGGTAGGAAACAATATTGATGCCTTTAATAGAGATGGATGGATGAGAATGACCAGTGAGGAGTTAAAGAGAGCAAGCAATAACCTTGAATGTTAGGATATTCCGACACATAGGATATAGTTAAGTTCAACTTGGTCTAGTATAGAGTTAGGTTAGAGTTAGGTAAAGTGTGTTTCTTTACCGTTGTACACTTTGTAACTTACAATCCGACGGTCACGATATGTAGTGATCCGACGGTTCACTCTCACCTCGGTATTACCGACACTTGATCCGTGGCTTGACACCCGATTGGTCCATGAGTTCTATTTAAAGCGCATGGAGGGTCATTGTTCGGGTAATCCATGCATGAGAGAAGCTTATGTAAATTTTCATTCTTTGATTAATAAATTGCCTGTAGTACCCACGTTGGGACAGGCCGTGGACTGTTTCCCTCCTTGCACTTTGAGGGTTTTAACCACGTCAAAAATACTGGTGTATTGATTTGAGATCTAGTTGTGAGCGGTGTCCTTTTGGTATTCTTTCTGAGGAACTTACCCTGTAAATTCCTACATGGTATCAGAGCTATTTGAGGGCCGCGTCCGTTGGTGATCCAAATCTGAAGCCGGTAGAACTGCATGCGGCTGTCGTTTCCTAGATCTGCTATTTCTGACTGCTTTCGGGCCGAGAGGACTGCTCTGTTGCGTTCGGAGCATCTGTTCCAGTGAGGAACCCCTTTCGTTTCACGCGAAAAGGTTTCCGGTAGCCCTAGCTGCGTCATTTTTCAGATCGGGAGGTATACAGTGTTTTTTGCAGTTTACTGTTATTTTCTCTCTGCTTATTTCGGTGTCAGTTTATTTAGCCTTTTTTTTTAACCGGATCTATACCTTTCATTTCTGCGTATGCTCTTTGCCCTGCGACTCTGTGCGATCTAGGCAAATCAGAAACAGAAAGGAAGGATTTTTCTCATGCGTATGCTCTTTTCCCTGCACCTTAGTGTGATCTCGGAAAATCAGAAACATTGAGAAAAATATTTAGTTTTTCGGCTAAAGCTAACTTTGAGATTTTTTTTAAATTTCTAGTTTTTTGGCTAAAGCTAACTTCGAGCCGCAAGGTTCGTTTTTCTTTGCATATTCGTGTTGGGTTTTGTGTTTTGTGTTTTGTAGGAAAAAAGAGCTTTCTGAAGGCAAGCACGCAAACCAAGGCCCCCCCCCCCCTCTCTCTCTCTCTCTCTCTCAAATTTTTTGTATAGATCAATTGGTTCAAAGCTATTTTAAGAGAGTAGAGGTCTTGGGTTCAAGTCTCCATTTTGTGGGGGCGGATTTTTTTTTCATTCCCGCACATTCGCGCACTTTGCCGGCAACGTCAACAATTTTTTTTTAAAAAGCCATAACTTCTTCATCCGGAAGCCTTTTTCAGAGCCGTTTTTTTTAAAACCGCCTATTTTTTCGAGATATATCCATTGGAACACTTACTTTCAGCATCTTCAGCTTCAGTTTTTTTAAAATGGAAAGTCCATTCCAAGTCATTCTTGACAGCACTAACTACTTCCAATGGGTAGCCTACATGGAAGATTTACTTAGAAGTAAAGGTCTCTTCAGAATAGCCACAGACCAAGAGAAGAAACCAAAAGATGAAGACAAGGTTGCAAAATGGGAAAATAGACAAGATCAAGCACGTGGTTTGATAGGGATGTCTATTTCTCCTGATCTTAGATTCCACATTGCAGACCTTGAGACTCCTCATGAAGCATTAGAAAAACTCGCTAAAGTTTTTGGGATTAAAAATGAAATCAGAGCCCATCAACTTGAAAATGAGCTGCTTACTTTGGATCCTAATAATTTTTCTTGCATTGAAGATTTCTTGTCCAAATTCAAGACCCTTAGATATCTCTTGGAAGGTGTTAAAGTTAAGAAAGAAGATGGTAAACTTATTTATTCCATCCTTACTAAGTTGGGACCAGCCTACTCTGTATTTGTTTCCACTTTCCATTCTACAAGGGAAGCTTTCATTTGTCAAGGAAAAGACTACAAGGCCCCTTCCTTTGACTCCTTTTGTGATTCCTTAATAAGAGAACAGGAAAAACTCTTACACCTTGGTCTTCTTAATCTTGGAAACTCTTCCACGAAAGCGTTAGCCGCCCAGCAGCAACCAAATTCAAAGAATCCTAAGAAGTCATATCCTCAAAAGAATGGTCCTAAACCATCTCAGCCTCAAAATGAAAGATCATTTCAGCAAAATGATAAGACCAATAAAAACAAATGGAAGAAGACTGATAGACATTGTAACTTTTGTAATCGAGATGGCCACTTAGAATCTAAATGCTTTAAGAAGATGGAAGCCTTGGAAGCCGCAATGAAGAAACATAACATCCATGTGGAGCCTACTTCAACTTCAACTTCCGGAATGGCACTTTCTGCATGTCATTGTCAATCATCTCAGTCTGGTTATGCATTAAATGTATCTTCTTCTTCTTCTCATTCTCATGAGTGGCTCATTGATTCTGGAGCCTCTTGTCACATGGCCAAAAACCAAGCCATGTTTTCTTCTTTAAATGATTGTAACACCAAAAATATATATGTTGGTGATGATAGATCTCTTAATGTTGTAGGGACTGGAACTGTTCATCTAGACAATGGTCAGTTTAATGATGTATTATGTGTTCCAACCTTATCCTGCAACCTTCTATCTGTCTATCAGATAACTCATTCAGGTGAAGGTAAAATTGTTGAATTTTCACCTCATGATGTTGTAATCAAGGATCTAAAAGATCCTAAACAGATTCTAGCTACTGGTCTTGTTGATGATTCCAAAAGGTTGTATAAGTTTCACAACTTTGGGTCATCAAATCTTCCCTCAGTATTTATTGCTCATAATGATGAAGTGAGCAAACTTTGGCATGAGCGATTTGGTCACTTAAACTATCGCTCCCTTCAGCATCTATGTAAAGAAAATATGGTGACAGGTCTTCCTATGGTATCTTGTAGAGATGGTGTTTGTTCCGGATGTGTACTCGGAAAACATCATCGGGACAATTTTGACAAACGTGCCTCTTGGCACGCCTCAGCCCCTTTACAGCTTGTGCACAATGATTTATGTGGTCCTCTTCCTGTTGCTTCATTCTCTGGCTGCAAGTACTTCTTAACTTTCATTGATGATTTCTCCAGACGCACTTGGGTATACTTCTTAAAACTCAAGAGCGAAGTATTTAACACCTTTTTGGCCTTCAAAGCCTTTGTTGAAAAACAATCTGGACATCAAATTCTTAAGCTAAGAACTGATAATGGTGGAGAATATGTTAAAAACACATTCATCAACTTTTGCACCGAAAATGGAATTCAAATGCAACATACTGTTCCATACACTCCACAACAAAATGGTGTAGCTGAAAGGAAAAATCGCACCTTAAAGGAAATGGCTAATTGTATGCTACAATCTAAAGGACTCAGTCTTAGTTTTTGGGCCGAAGCAATTAATTGTGCAAATTATATAATCAATCGCACTCCTACTAAGGTTCTAGAGAATATCACTCCAGAAGAAGCTTGGAGTTCCATTAAACCAGATGTAAGTCACTTTCGTGTGTTTGGAAGTGAAGCATGGGCCCATATTCCAGATGAAAAGCATAAAGCTTTAGAACCTAAGAGTGAGAAATGTACTTTTGTTGGATATTCTGAAGATGTAAAAGGTTATAGACTTATTCCATTTAAGTCCAAAAATGTTATCATTAGAAGAGATGTAAAGTTTGATGAAAATAAATCGGCCTGCGAGCCTAGTCCGGCGGATGTGCCACCTCTTTCTATCTCTTCTACCTTTGAAAACATTTCTTCTTCAGATGATGAAAGCGAGGATGATAATCCTCCCCCACCTTCTCAGGATCCTCAACTTCCATGATGGGTCCGTGCTACTCGGGATGCAGCAGGTGATCATGCCGGTGATCCTACAGATCAGCGACGTACACGTTCTCAGTTTGAAAGAGCCTCTTCTTTACTGGCTCAAGCTCCAGTAAATCATGATCCTGACACTTTTGCAGAAGCTTCAGGCCATCCACATTGGGAAGCAGCTATGAATGAAGAATATCATTCATTGATGACAAATGATACATGGGATCTTGTTCCTCTACCAAAGGGACGCAAACTTGTTAGATGTAAATGGGTTTACAGAACCAAGTATGGACCAGATGGGAAAGTTGATAAACATAAAGCTCGTCTCGTTGCTAAGGGATTTTCACAGGTTGAAGGCATTGACTACACTGAAACCTTCTCCCCTGTTGCCAAAATGAACTCTATCCGCCTTGTTCTTTCCCTTGCTGCCTCTTTAAAATGGGAAGTCCATCAGATGGATGTTAAATCTGCCTTCTTGCATGGGGACTTGCAGGAAGAAATCTATATGGAACAACCCATTGGCTTCATACAAACAGACTCCAGCCTTGTTTGTCGACTTAAGAAATCCCTTTATGGCCTCAAGCAAGCTCCTCGGGCTTGGTATGCCAAAATGGATAGCTTTCTTTTAGAATCTGGCTTTTCTAGGTGTCATTCTGACAATACTGTCTACACCAAGAAAGTGGGCAACTCTCTTATCATCCTTGTTCTTTATGTTGATGATCTTATTCTTACTGGTAGTGATCCCAACCTTATAAACCATGTGAAGTCCAGCCTTAAAAAGAAATTTGAAATGAAAGACTTAGGACACTTACACTATTTTTTCGGTCTTCAAGTCTTGCAATCCCAAGAGGGTATTTTCCTTTCCCAGTCCAAGTATGCTTGTGATATTCTTCGTCATTTTCACATGGAAGACTGTAAGCCAGCCCCTTCTCCCTTTCAGTCTGGAGTCAAACTTTCAGTCTCTTGTACTTCTCCTGAAGTTGATGCTACCTTATACCGTCAACTTGTCGGAAAACTCTTGTATTTAACCCATACTCGTCCTGATCTTTCCTTTACTGTTGGCCTTGTTGCTCGTTTTATGCAAAACCCCCGTGAAAGTCATTGGAAAGCAGCTAAAAGAATACTTCGTTATGTTCGAGGTACAGTACAGTTTGGGATTCATTACAGTGCCAAAGCAGCTCCTCTGTTAGTTGGTTTCACTGATTCTGATTGGGCTGGTGACCCTAATGATCGGAAGTCTACTGCCGGTTATGTCTTCACTCTTGGTTCAGGCCCTATTACATGGGCTTGTAAGAAACAGGCTGCCATTTCTCTTTCGTCAGCAAAAGCAGAGTATCGTGGTGCCGTGGAAGCTAGTAAGGAAGCCTTGTGGCTTCGTCAGATCCTATCAGAGTTTGGCTTTGAGCAGCAACATCCAACCACACTTTGGTGTGATAATCAAAGTGCCATTCAGCTATGCAAAGATCTAGTCCAGCATCAGCGCAACAAACACATTGAACTACACATGCACTTCATCAGAAAGCTCATTCATGACCATGTTCTTGAAGTGCAATATTGTCCAACAGATGATCAGGTTGCAGACATCTTCACAAAGGCTCTCACAGAGGCGAAGTTCACTAAACTTCGATATATTCTTGGAGTTCAGGAAGTTGTCACTAAGGGGGGATAGGCTCTAGTGCCTCCTTCCTTCTCCTATTGTGTCATATTTGTAAATCCTTCAATCCTATCCCAAGTTGTTCTTAAGGGGGGATGTTAGGATATTCCGACACATAGGATATAGTTAAGTTCAACTTGGTCTAGTATAGAGTTAGGTTAGAGTTAGGTAAAGTGTGTTTCTTTACCGTTGTACACTTTGTAACTTACAATCCGACAGTCACGATATGTAGTGATCCGACGGTTCACTCTCACCTCGGTATTACCGACACTTGATCCGTGGCTTGACACCCGATTGGTCCATGAGTTCTATTTAAAGCGCATGGAGGGTCATTGTTCGGTTAATCCGTGCATGAGAGAAGCTTATGTAAATTTTCATTCTTTGATTAATAAATTGCCTGTAGTACCCACGTTGGGACAGGCCGTGGACTGTTTCCCTCCTTGCACTTTGAGGGTTTTAACCACGTCAAAAATACTGGTGTATTGATTTGAGATCTGGTTGTGAGCGGTGTCCTTTTGGTATTCTTTCTGAGGAACTTACCCTGTAAATTCCTACATTGAATTCCCTTTAAACAGTCGAAAACATCGATATTAAGCAAACTTAAAAGCAAAGCATGACAGTCATGAGTTCTACTTTAACACTTCATTTGCCTAATGTGCAGAAGGAAAAGTAAGGAAATGATTCACATAACACACTTACAAGTACAAAGAGAAACACACCATCAATACATGTGACCACAAGAATCCCAAAAAGGACTGCAAAACCCTGGTCTTCCTTTGCCAAAAATTGCAGAGATATAGTGAGTAATACAATAAGAGCTTCTCCCTCAAGAGTCCAACCTTCCAACCCATGAAAATGATTGAGAAAATACATAATATAGGCAATCCAACCTCTTCCCTTGCCTCTAGGGGTCGAGCTCATCCTTCGAGGAGCTGTTTCAACTAATTCTAAACTGAGCACTAAAATCTAGGCAGTCAAATCAACTTGCCTCTATAAGCTAGGAAACCAATTCATTCATTTAATTTTCACCTATCTCATGAATGAATCTTCTAGAAGAGATACATAAGTGTAAAAGTATCAAAAAATTACATTATTTACATCAAGGAGGATAACAATCCACTCCAAAAAGTCAAACATGGTCAAATCTGCGTTTTTTTGAGCTGTACAGTGAAATTTTGAGAAAATTGCCTGATAGGTCGCGCGCCTCTGCCTGACGGGTCGCGCGCCTTTGAGGGCACTTTTGGGGCACTTCCAGGTGTCCAAATGAGGCAAGAGTAGGCTTGTTGGAAAGTTATGTGAGTCTACTTTCCAACCCAACTGAAATTTCTGAATTTGGTTGTCATTTGCCCCTCCAAAATTGCGATCTCCCAAGACTGCTTTCTGTGTGTCAAAAATGTGGCAGAAAGTCATTTTTTGCTTGTTTTTTGACTTTTAGGAGGCCCAAAACTTCATAAAATCTCTTGGAAATGGGTGAGCATGTGTAAATTTTCATGCCAAATCCAGAAATGCTGAGTTTTTTGAAAATAGAGTTGCCAAGTGAAAGGGTCGCGCGGGGGGTGATACCCGTCAAGCGGAAAAACCTGTTTTTTGCTTTAAAAATAAAAAATCACCCAAAATGCTCAAAATTTCTTGGAATTTGTTCTGGAAGTCCCCAATAAAGTACCATGCTCAGTCAAAGAGGCTTTGGCCAAAATTTGGAGTGGATCGGGCGGTTTCTGTCGTTTTAGTGCCTTGGCCAACCTCCTTGGATCTGGCGATTGCAATTTTGACATTTCTCTAAAACCATGACACCTGTGAAAAAAGTGAAGGAGGTTTTTCTTCTTTGGCATGTTATGGACAAAAACCTCTCTCAGTTTTCCAAAATTCATCTTTTATTGCTCTGGAACATCATTTGAGTGCGACTTGTCCCGATGTGTGAAACAAGGAATTCTGTCGAAATGAAGCGAAATGAAGGGGATAGGGGGCTTCTAAATTCTTGAGGAAATTTTTTGGAGTAGGGAGGGATGTTAGGAAGCAGGGGAAAGTGGAATCTCAGAGATTGAGCGAGGGGAAGGAGTCCAAAAGGGCAAAACACAGGCCAAACCTAGAAAATTGCTAGGTTGTAGCTAGAAACTAGGGTTTGTGCGAAAATGAGGAATTTGGGGGATCTCAGTGATGGAAAGTGTTTGATAAGGTACATGAAGGATAGGGGAAGGTGTATTAACATCTGGATACAAGTTTTGCTAATTATTTGACCATTCAAGAGAAATTAGCTTTCAAAACCTTAGGAGAGGGAAATGACCTTGCCTAGGTGCAACTGAAGCATGAACAAGATGTAAAATGACTCATTAGACACTGAGATGATAATGAAAACCCTACTAATGATGATAAAATCAGCTGAATGATGACATGGACCGACATTTGGACAACTTTAGAAGGATTGAAAGCAAACCCTAGACCTAATGCCTAGTGACCAAATTTTGCTTGAAAACTCTTTGAAATGACAAAATTTGACCTTGACACTCTGAGACCACTTTGTAAGAGCATATTTGATCACTGTAGGAAGGCTGGAAAGACTGACACTAACATTGGCTCCAATGGGGATGGTAGCTCCTTGGAGGTGCCAAGAACCGCAGACCTCTGGGAGAGCAGACCAGTGCTTTCATCCATTGGGCAATGGAGTCAAAAACTCAAGCTGCAATGCATGACTGAAAACTGATGACTTGACAACACAAATTGACTCTCACTCAACTAAAAACTGACTCAATACTTAAACACAACCGACAAACTGAAAATGATGCTCAAAGTGGAGCTTATTCATCAAAACCTACTCTAACAGTTTCATTCATCACCTGATCAAGTGAAATGAAACAACCAATGCAACCAAGTAAGTATTCTGTCTGCTGGTTGAATTCTCCACAAGTTCTCGCTTATGAATAACAAGAGAGAACTACTGAAAGGCAACTCCCATGACAACTTAGAAACAGATCCGTTGAAAGATATGAATTCTCTATCCACCTCCAAAAACACTGCATAAGGATCTTGAAATTCAAGCACACTGGAACTTAGCTCATCCAATGGATTACTTCTCTTTCCTTCATACCGTGAATGAAAACTTTGATCTGAGCCTTGTGACGAGACCTCTGCTGAAAATAAGAAAGAAACTGGCTGCCGGATCAAATTCATATCAGCACATGTTTCAAGCTCACATGTAATCAATGGAAATAGACTTTGACTGCAAACCTCATCCAAAACATCAGCTATTGGATCATGAAAAACTTGAAAAGACTGCTGTAATGTATCCTTTGAAAATGTATGACATCCTTCTAGCTGTTCATCTTTTTCTTGAGAGATTTTACGAAGATTAAACTGAAATGCTTCGAAACAAAAGGGCATAGAATCTTCCTGCATCATCAAATCATGTATTTCGGCTGCCATACCTTCATCTGTAATCTACCCTTCAAGTTCATTTGGTGGCTGCAAATCTGATGCTACAGGCTGCTCAAGCATTTTGTTATCTGTCTCATCCTCAACATTAACACTGAGAGATTGCTGATTTGTTATAGGCTGTTCATTTGAAGATTTACTATGCAATCTACCCTTCAAAAACTGAAATGATTCAAAACAGAATGGTACGGAGTCACCTTGAATCATTAAATCATGTGTGTGCACTTCCAAGTCTTCGGCTGCAACTTGACAATCAATGGCATTTGGGGGCTGCAGATCTGAATATGAGAAGTCTTGAACAAAATTTTCATTGCTCGCAAGATGATTCAAATCAAGACTTGTTGACATTTGATTTCTGATAGCATGGTAGTTATCTCTGATGAACTGAAACGAATCAAAACAAAAAGGCAAATATCCTTCACTTACTTCAAACTTTGATGCACTTTCCTCGGCAATGTCATAGCTGATATGTGATGGCTGAACATTGTATTCAAGCTGCTGAAAATGAACTTTTTCCTCCCACAAACTAGCTGCTTGTTTGATTGCAAGATTAGCTTTTGTTTGGAGAACATAATTATCGTCATACTGATCAAACTGAGGCAAATCATCACTATAAAACATATCATCAAGCATGCAGGTCATATCAACAGTGCTTTCTTCGCCAAGGTGATCTACAAAACAATCATTATCAAATCTATGACAACTAGGATAAGAAAGAAAATGTTTTGGATCAGCAACTTGTTCTTCTTCAATCAGTGAGCCATGGGTTTGAACATCATAATCATTCCTTGCGGTGATCTTCTCCATCATCTTTTCCACTGCACTTACCAAAATGTCAAGCTTCACCTCTAGAGATGTTGATTCTTCCGGATCTATGTTTTTCATCTTTTCTTCCTTCAACCTTGCCCGTCGGATCAGCAGATGCGCCTCTACATTTACTGCACTGTTTTGCATCTCGTGAAGTGTTGCAATATCCCTTTCTCTCAACTGAAACTCCATCTCCGGATCAAAGGCACCCGGATAGTGCAAGAGAGTAGATCTAGGAGAAGGTCTAATATCAACTGGCATCGAATAATAAACTTGGTTAAATCTGGCTGAAAACTATTGTATTGTCTCCCCTGGTAGTCTTTTCAGCTGGTTATACTCTTCTATAATCAAGAAAAGGTTCTGCCCGATCATCCACCTGTCGAGAAAAACTTTGACAAACTGCTGGAAATCTGAAATGATTGCATCAGGCAGGGCTTTGAACCAACTCTTCACTTTGGCTTGCAAAGAAAGAGAAAAAAGCCTAATACTAACATCTTCTGCATCAACTTCAAAAAGATCTAGAAAATTCTCAACATTCTGCACATGTTGCTCAGCATTGACATTCTTACTTTCACCATCAAACCTCGGCAAGTATAGATCATAGTTTTTGGGGAAATCATGGAGAACAGAAGGTAAAACAAGAGGTTTATACCGATCTGGAATTTTACAAGGTGTAGGGGTATGTACAGCAGGTATAGAATCAGTCTTGGTCTCTTGAGGTTCATCAATCTGAAGATGGTCGTCACAAAATTTAGAAGAAAGGTCTTGATCAAGCTCAAAGGTATGCAAATCTTTGGTATTCACAATATTCAAAGGGAAAGAATCAACTGCAGGCCGAGGATCTCTTCTCAAATACAATATACTTTGCAAAGCCTTCTTGACATTCTTGGGAAAAGAGAAGAAATAATTTATGACAAAGAGCAAAATGTCTTGGATGAAATTCCAACTTGAATACCTGATCTGTCCATGTTGTCCTTTCATGTTTTCGCTGGTCGGGATCATCCTCCAGTGGAGTCTTTGGATCTGATCTCGAAAATGATTTTAGAGTGGCCAAGTGAATGATTTCAGCCTTTCAAGTGTCTGATCGTTGTCCACCATCAACAATCAGATCTGAACTTGATACATGTACTGGGGTAAAATGCAAATGAAGTGCTGTATTCACAAGCTCACGGAGATTGACTGAAGTAGCGTTTATCTACTTCCGCTAATGCAAAGCAAAAGCGTTTCGAAGGCTACCTGGCATAACTTCGGGCTCCGTCTAAGACTTATGAAACAAACACATCAACCCACAAACAAGTTTGTTCTCCCCAGTATGGTCGCCAGTATGTTAGCGCTTGAAATTTCACCTCAGGCTGAGAAAGGTAAACTTCAAGGCAACATCAAACCACTTAGCCTCGTAGCTAGCCCTACGGGGCAGGAGAGGGCTCTCTTCGGTATATCTAAGTAAAGATCTTTAATGGGCGAGATGACCAATAGGAAAACACTGATTTTAGGCTAGTAAACTGATCAAAAGGGTTGATTTTGGATTTTTAGGGTTTTTGGTGGAAAATTGGGGAAATGGCAATTTTAGGTGCGGGGATTGGACACAGTTTTCGCAGGGGGTTCTTTGGGGCGAGGTAGGAAACAATATTGATGCCTTTAATAGAGATGGATGGATGAGAATGACCGGTGAGGAGTTAAAGAGAGCAAGCAATAACCTTGAATTCCCTTTAAACAGTCGAAAACATTGATATTAAGCAAACTTAAAAGCAGAGCATGACAGTCATGAGTTCTACTTTAACACTTCATTTGCCTAATGTGCAGAAGGAAAAGTAAGGAAATGATTCACATAACACACTTACAAGTACAAAGAGAAACACACCATCAATACATGTGACCACAAGAATCCCAAAAAGGACTGCAAAACCCTGGTCTTCCTTTGCCAAAAATTGCAGAGATACAGTGAGTAATACAATAAGAGCTTCTCCCTCAAGAGTCCAACCTTCCAACCCATGAAAATGATTGAGAAAATACATAATATAGGCAAGCCAACCTCTTCCCTTGCCTCTAGGGGTCGAGCTCATCCTTCTAGGAGCTGTTTCAACTAATTCTAAACTGAGCACTAAAATCTAGGCAGTCAAAACAACTTGCCTCTATAAGCTAGGAAACCAATTCATTCATTTAATTTTCACCTATCTCATGAATGAATCTTCTAGAAGAGATACATAAGTGTAAAAGTATCAAAAAATTACATTATTTACATCAAGGAGGATAACGATCCACTCCAAAAAGTCAAACATGGTCAAATTTGCGTTTTTCTGAGCTGTAAAGTGAAATTTTGAGAAAATTGCCTGATAGGTCGCACGCCTCTGCCTGACGGGTCGCGCGCCTTTGAGGGCACTTTTGGGGCACTTCCAGGTGTCCCAATGAGGCAAAAGTAGGCTTGTTGGAAAGGTCTGTGAGTCTACTTTCCAACCCAACTTGAATTTCTGAATTTGGTTGTCATTTGCCCCTCCAAAATTGCAATCTCCCAAGACTGCTTTCTGTGTGTCAAAAATGTGGCAGAAAGTCATTTTTTGCTTGTTTTTTTACTTTTAGGAGGCCCAAAACTTCATAAAATCTCTTGGAAATGGGTGAGCATGTGTAACTTTTCATGCCAAATCCAGAAATGCTGAGTTTTTTGAAAATAGAGTTGCCAAGTGAAAGGGTCGCGCGGGGGGTGAGACCGGTCAAGCGGAAAAACCTGTTTTTTGCTTTAAAAACCAAAAATCACCCAAAATGCTCAAAATTTCTTGGAATTTGTTCTGGAAGTCCCCAATAAAGTACCATGCTCAGTCAAAGAGGCTTTGGCCAAAATTTGGAGTGGATCGGGCGGTTTCCGTCGTTTTAGTGCCTTGGCCAACCTCCTTGGATCTGGCGATTGCAATTTTGACATTTCTCTAAAACCATGACACCTGTGAAAAAAGTGAAGGAGGTTTTTCTTCTTTGGCATGTTATGGACAAAAACCTCTCTCAAGTTTCCAAAATTCATCTTTTATTGCTCTGGAACATCATTTGAGTGCGACTTGTCCCGATGTGTGAAACAAGGAATTCTGTCGAAATGAAGCGAAATGAAGGGGATAGGGGGATTCTAAATTCTTGAGGAAATTTTTGGGAGTAGGGAGGGATGTTAGGAAGCAGGGGAAAGTGGAATCTCAGAGATTGAGTGAGGGGAAGGAGTCCAAAAGGGCAAAACACAGGCCAAACCTAGAAAATTGCCAGGTTGTAGCTAGAAACTAGGGTTTGTGCGAAAATGAGGAATTTGGGGGATCTCAGTGATGGAAAGTGTTTGATAAGGTACATGAAGGATAGGGGAAGGTGTATGAACATCTGGATACAAGTTTTGCTAATGATTTGACCATTCAAGAGAAATTAGCTTTCAAAACCCTAGGAGAGGGAAATGACCTTGCCTAGGTGCAACTGAAGCATGAACAAGATGTAAAATGACTCATTAGACACTGAGATGATAATGAAAACCCTATGAATGATGATAAACTCAGCTGAATGATGACATGGACCGACATTTGGACAACTTTAGAAGGATTGAAAGCAAACCCTAGACCTAATGCCTAGTGACCAAATTTTGCTTGAAAACTCTTTGAAATGACAAAATTTGACCTTGACACTCTGAGACCACTTTGTAAGAGCATATTTGATCACTGTAGGAAGGCTGGAAAGACTGACACTAACACTTTGTTTCTCCCATTTTTCATTTCTTTTATTCTTTCCTTTTTTCTTTTTTGGTAGTTTTCTTCCTTTGTTCATTAGTAGCTTTGTCTATAGGAAAGTGGCTGATCGAAAACAGACTCGGGCGATGGCTAGGGTTACAGAGGGTAAGTATGGTGCCGCCGCCGGCCAGGAAGCCAGGATTCTGAGCCGTAATAGTTCTGCGCTGCAAGGGATCAGTGTTGCGAAGCATCGATCAGACCTTTCCCTCCCTCGAGCCGCAGTTCATATCGACGCAGGAGGATCAGTCAAACAGGGTAGGGCTGCTCGCGATGGCGAGAAGGCTATGCGGCCAGTCGATCTCCTGGCCCCATTCCGACCTTCCTATGCTGATCGATCTGGTTTTCCCGGGCAAATCTATGAGGAAGAGGGCGAAATCGTGATGGAGCTCTATGCGGATGTGGGGCCGAAGACGGCTGAGAACTTCCGCGCGTTGTGTACCGGCGAGAATGGCCTCGACCGCTCAGGCAAGCCTCTTTATCAGATGATGGGGAAAATGGAGGCAAGAGCAGAGGCACCCAAGCCTGTCATGCAGACCCAAATGCTGAATCAGAAGAATGAAGAGGCAAAGAGGAGGGATCGGCATAAGCAGGAAGTGCTCCCTTCTCCAGCAATAGGTAAGAACCAGATCCTGCCGCACTCTTCTCCTTTTCAAATTTTTATCAGACCTCCTGTGGGTAACTCTCATACAGTCTGGGTAAGCGATGATTCCTCTATCCTTCAACTCAAGCATAAAATATGGGGATTGTTGGGGTATCCTGTACCGGTCCAATATCTGGTCAATGGGCTCCGCTCCCTCCAGGACTGCAGGCTCTTAAAGGACTATTCCATTAAACCAGAGATGACCATTACCCTAAACTTGCGTCTGCGAGGGGGTGCGGCTCAGAGCATCCCAAGATCTGCAGGGGGAGACAAAAGGAATACGCCCAACAGTCATCAGCAATCAAATGGAGGCCCCTCCTACAAAAACATCCTTCAAGGGAAAAAAGCGGCGGGCTCACCTCCAGAACAGGCTGGAAATACACCGAGACCCTACATAGTAGAACTTCAAGAACAAACCCCAGCACTAAAAATCAACAGTACAGCAACAGAGGAGCACACAAAGACATATGAAGCCCAGGCACTAATATGCCGCTTCAATTGCTTCTGGCCTAAACCCATGGACCTCTTTCACTGGATATTTACTCAATGGTCTCTGGAATGTGAAATACACCTCTGTTCCAAGGGGTTTTTTATTGTTAAATTTCAAACCTCGGAGGAAAGAGATATAATAATCAGAGAGGGGCCTTGGTTCTGGGGGTCCACGGGGTTGTTTATCACCCCATGGTTTCCAGATTTTGACCCCAACACCATGACAGTTTCCAGATTACCAGTATGGGTGAGACTTCACAACCTGCCTCTTCACTTCTGGAACGAACAGGTTTTAGAAAGCATCGGAAACAACCTTGGACGGTATATTAAAACAGACATGGAAAGGCTAGAAAATAGAATCTTCACCTTTGCTCGGATCTGTGTAGAAGTGGATCTAAGCAAAGGTTTACCAGAGAACATCATGTTGATCTATAAGCAACAAAACTGGTTGCAATCACTTGATTACGAGAATACTGCGTTCAGATGCAGGAATTGCAGAATGACTGGACATCTTCAAAATACATGCCCAGAGGTTAAGAAAACAAACAGCAAAAAGAAACCGAACAGGAAGCAGAGGAAAGGTTGGCAGTTTCCCCCTCCTGAGTCAGAGGAGGATGAGTCAGAAGAAGAAGAGGAACCAGCTCCATCAGAAAGCAAACAACCTACACAGGAACCTGAGGTGCAAACAGTGGACACGACTGTTCTCATGGATCCACACCGTCCAACGAAACAATCAGACAGGAATGTTGTGGACCCAGGCAGCGGAGGAATTAAAAGACAACACACTTCAGAAACATCAGATTCGGACAAGGACACTGGAACTCTCCATGTCGAAAATCAGATTGTCCTTGCCACTTGTGAGCCATCTCAGGGAGAATGGCGCAAGGTCGAGAAGAAGAAAGGGAGAAAAACGTGATGCTTTTCTCCTCTTTCTCTCTTCCCTTTTCTATTTTTTTTTCTTTCTTTATTTTTGAATGCAAGGTAGCCTCGCTACGTCGCATTGTGTGCAAAAGCACATGAGCCCAATGGGCATCTTCTGATAATGCTTCAATGCATATGCTAAGTGTAACTTTTCATTTTTATAAATAAAAGGTTACCGATTTTTTCTGTGGAAAAAAAAAGTAGCTTTGTCTATAATTTTATATTAATTGTTTACTTATTTATTTATATTCATTATTTATTTATTCCTTACCTTTATTATTGCAGTAACTTTTTCTAATTTATCCTATTTTTTCTTATTCTATTTCTATAAGGTGTTATATTTAATAACCTATCATAATTTTATTTATTATAATTGTTCAAACCATAAGATTAAAACTTGAAGATTTTATATAATGTTTTAATCTCACACACACGTACACATTTCGATTTTTATCTTTGTTTTTTTATTATTGATTCATCTTTTTTTTATTTGTATAATTCATTATTAAGGAAGATAATTTATTTTGTTGAACTTTAAATAGTTCTATTTACTTATTTTAATCATTATTCCATTTTCTATAAAACAACAAAAATATTTTTCTTTTTGACTTCTATTCAAATTAATATTCTTTATTAATATTTTGATTTTAGAATTTAATAATTTATATAATAATAATTTATCCTAATAAATTAAAATTACTTAGTCTTTTTATTCGTTATATAATATAATAAAGTATTATCCATTTAGTCAAAAGTTGTTGTCCTTTCCTTTTTTATCTGATTTCCCTAATATATGGTATTTTCATAATTTTAATAGTTAGTTTCCTTAACCATCTTATTGTTTTTAATATTTTCTTATATATTGACCAAAGAATCTCACATAAGTTTATATTTTGATTAAAATAATTTTTTTTAAAGGCTAATTTTGGAACATGATGCATCTTTGCTATTTAATCCTAAGGTTAAATCAATTCTTTCAACTTTGTCCTAAGGATGAACCACATTAGATGGTTCAAAACATCAACCAACAAATAATGATGTGATTAATTCGAAAGACAATTTCAAAAATCAGTATGGATCACAAAAGTTTGAGATCAAATAAAAAAAGAAAATATAAAGTACAACACATCACAAGGAGACTATATTTTTAGGTGGAAACCCGATTGGGAGAAACCTCCAACTCTTCTACTAAGTATTTAATTCTTTTACATCAATTTGTAGGCCCCAACCTGCAGGAGTCAACTACCCCCAAAATATGTATGATGCCACATGCGGTAGCCTACAACTTTATTAAGGATCCACCCTGATTGAGGCTTCAACCTCCTTCCTCTGCTTCCTTGCGGATTTCTATCTCATCGCATTTTCAAACTGGATCCATGTTCGTAATATATCACTAAATAAGTAACATACTAATACATCCTGCATACTCTTCCATACAACTTGCAACCACTATACTATCATGCAACCTGAAACCACTGTTACACAACCTACAACCATCATCTCAATCGTCATTCAATTCATGTCGATCTCTACTGCTAGTTGTCATATTGTTGTCCCAAACTTTGCTTCAACTAGATGTGAAATCTGGACACTCAAACCCTTCCTTGGATACTGTTCACTTCATGTAACCAAAACACTTGCAACATGTTAACAGACTTCCAAAACAAACAAAATATATTATGGCCATCAAATATGAGTCAAAACAACATCAAACATGTCTAGCTACATCTGAATATAAACCATGATTGCCCAACGTCTTCCGGTTTGCAATTTGGATCAATAATTACTCCAAAAACCCACAAAAACTATAATAAACAATATATTAAATTAACTATTTGACATAATCACAGTTTCTAGGTGTGTTCTACAATTTGACAGAAAATAGTCCACGGGTCTACAAAATAACCACTTAATTTTTGCACAGGTCATCGGAAGTTGCTAACAATGTGTCAAAATGGGGTAGAATATATTAAAATTAACCAACTTTTTTTGTGTTGCGGGTCGAATCCTCAACCACCCACATACTATACTAGTGATTTACCAATTTCACTCTTGGTGTGCCTTGGCACAAAGGGAATCAACATTTTAATATGTTATTGTTGTTGTATTCAATGAACCTCATGACTTTTTGATAGTTTATGTAGCTTAGACATGTGTTCTAGTATTAGAAGTTGTCAATGAGACTAGGAAAATAAGAGGATTAATTATCTCCAAGCCCAGTTTACTTTTTAAGTGAAAATGTCTTGACTAGATAATTGACCAGTTTTTAATTATTTTCCTAAGTCCAACTTAAGGAAAATGGTTAATTAATCAGTATTAACTGAGACAAGTCAATTTCTCTCTAGCTACTTCTAGAAAAGTGATTTGATGGAGTCAAGATGATCTTAGCCATGAATTGGGAATGGATCTTGATCGTTGATTGCTCAACAAGAGATTATAAGAGGACGTCAATGGCAGTCCTAGAAACATACAAAGATATAAAATGAGTAAGGGCACAATGATACTGTGGTTTTACACCAATGGACGTTTTTTATAGTGATTGAGGAGATATTTGTCGGAGAGATTTCTTCATAGTGATTTCCAATTTTTTAGAGATAGAAGGAGGTTGAATTATTTTGTAGAGGGTTGATTTTCTCTAGTGGTGTGAATTTCCAGAAGGAGGCCAATTTTCCAAAGAGAGGATGAATTTTCTAGAGAGGTTGATTTGTTGGAGGAAAGTCGAGTTTGCTAGAGAAGATGGATTTTCTAGTGGAGGCCAAAATATTTCTTTAGGGATGCATGTTGCCAATGGAGGTTGAGTTTTCTCCAAGCCTCACATGTGGGCCGAATCAATGTGGTAGAGGAGGGATGAATTGATTCTAAGGGGTCAAATTGCTTCCAGGTGGTTGAATTGACTTGCAGAAGTGAATAAAATAATTTGCAAGGGAATTTCCATTTTACGACAAGCATTTTATATCATTTTCAATTACATAAAATATTGAAGAATAATAAAACTCTCATCCGTAGAACTAGTTTTCCCCACATTGGGGTTTTTCCAGGGACATTTTTCTAAAAAATATCAGTGTTTATTATATGTGTTATGTTTTCTTAGTTCATGGGAATTTTAATTGATGAATATTTCAATAGTTTTTTTATTCAGTATTTACACTAAATTAGTTTAATGGGAAAAATAACCTATAAAATATAGGAGAATAATAACCATATTAAATGCAATATATTTTTCACATGGTATCAAAGTAGATTTGAGGCACAACAAATCATTTAAGAAGCTTATCACAGGGTGTAGGAAGAGGAAACCGAGGGTTTATAAAACCCAGTTCAATTTGTTCTAGATTTACTTGGGGTTTGCTTATTTTCTGATAGTTTCATAAAAATGGCTTTAGTTGGTTCACATGATCAGGACAAATTATAGGTAGCATTTAACTTTGGCATATGGAAATTCAAAATCTTTTTGATCTTGGAGGAGGATGGTCTCAAGGAATATGCAACTAGTGTTGTAGTTGTGCTGACAGATGCAACACATCTCCTGGCTTACAAGAAGTTGTGGACATTGGATAGACCAGAGCCCCCCATGTGTTTTGTGACATGTGCTTAACCACCTCTCATGGATCTGTTACATATGGCGATGTGTCCGTTCACTAACACCTGCAGGTTTTGGTGTAACAAAAATCATGATTCCAACAAGTGGTATCAGAGACAAAGGTCTCGAGTTCGAATCACACCCAACTCACATTGGGGGGGGTGATTATTGGAAATTGGATAAACCAACACTCCCCATGTGTTTCGTGACATGTTCTTAACCACCTCTCATGGATCCATTAACTCTGGTGATACATTCGTTTACTAACACCTGCAGGTTTTGGTGTAACGACAATTGTGATTCCAACAGAAGGAAGATGCCAAAACAAGAAAGATTATTCTGGATGGTGTCAAAGATCACATTGTACCTCATATAACATAAGAGGATACCAGGAAGAAGGTTTGGAGTGTAGTATGTAAGCTCTATCAATATTATATTGTAAACATGACGTTGATCCTGAGGGAGAAACTTTGAAGCATGAAACAAGACAAGGGTGAAACTGTTATATCTTACCTTACCATGATGAAACATGTTAAGGAAGAATTAGTAGGTGTTGATGAGAAGATTAAGGATAATGAGATCATCAGAAGAACCCTCAATGGGTTTACTAAGGGTTTGGACGTCTCGATAAGGGTTATTACAGGAAGGAAGGATCTCTCAAATTGGGAAAGACTATGGTCAAATCTTACCCAGGAAGAACTTAGGAGGTGTCTCATTAGTGGCACAAGCAGTAGTTACTAGAAGGGTGAGGGAGAATAGGAAAACATGGCTCTTGAAGGGAAGAAAAAAGAAAATAATGGATCCAACAAAGGTTCTAACTCCAAGGATGGAAAGAATAAGGACCTATCAAAGGTCAAGTGTTATCATTTTCACGAGTTTGGAAACTATGTCAGTAGTTGCCCATAGAGGAAGAAAGGTGATAAGAAGGGCATGATGTAGAAAACAAATTCAATGAATGAGATGATCTTTCCAGTTGGATGGAACAAGAGTTCACACTCATATCCTAGCTGACTAGCTCAACCTCATAGAGTGTTTTGTATATAGACAGTGGGGTGTCATTCCTTATGACAAGAATTGGGGAGTACTTCTCCAGTTATAAGGAGGAGGATATAAGGTTCTAGATAGATATGGGGAACAATTCCAAGTGTAATCCAATTGGGAGGGTGACTGTTCTATTGAGAGGGAGTCTAAAAGGCCGATTCCTATCCATGATGTGTTGCATGTGCTAGGAAAGGGGATGAACATGATTTTCACGGAGAGCAATGAAATAGGAGGATGGGTCATAGCCATCATGGGGAACTTAAGTTGCTCTGAGAGACAGTGACATGAGTTCTAGAGGTGAGCACGGAGCATGATGACATGTCCAAGGGATGTGTGTTGGGGAAGTTTGCTAAGGAATATTTTCCAAGGAGCGACATGAGAGCCAAAGGTGTTCATGATTTGATTCATTCTAATATATGTGGTATGATGTCAACTCAGTCTCTCATAGGGTACAAATATTTCATTACCTTTATTGATGATCACTCTAGGAAGACCTAGATTTACTTCTTTAAGACCAAGGATAAGGTATTCAGTCGCTTCC
Source organism: Pinus tabuliformis (assembly GCA_031772625.1). Lineage (NCBI taxonomy): Eukaryota > Viridiplantae > Streptophyta > Pinopsida > Pinales > Pinaceae > Pinus > Pinus tabuliformis. The sequence continues at coordinate 233,991,489 of CM062805.1, forward strand.
AAGAGTTTAAATCTCTTGTGGAAAATTTAATAGGCAAGAAGGTGAAGATTCTTTGGTTATAGAATGGAGCCGAATACACAGGAAAATGCTTCGAGGAGTTCTGCATCAGGAGGGCATCAAGAGGGAGTGGGCAGTTCCTTACAACCCACAGTAGAATGGGGTTGATGAGAGAAAGAATTGTGTCATATCGGAGGTAGTGAGAGCTATGTTTTCATTAGAGAATTTTGAGGTATAAAATGGGCCTCTTAAGGAATATTATAAAATAATAGTGGAAATAATAAAATAAGATTACATTACATCATCAAAATTTAGAGGGAAAAAAAGAAAAAAACTACTTTTTTAACTCGTATTTTCAACTTATCTCCCTATGATTTTACTCAAATTTTGAGCAGGAGTGCTCATTGGATGTTGAATTTAATTACTCATCCAAGGATTACCCATGTTGCATAGTTTCGATGGAACCCACTACATGAAAAATGAGGAATACATGAAAAACGTGATTGCAATCACATTATTCATGTATTTCTCATTTTTCGTGTAGTAGGGTCCATCGTAAGTATGCAACAAGGGTAATCCTGAGATGAAGAATTAAATTTTGCATACAACAAGTTATCTCGCTTGAAATTTGATTAAAATCGTAGGGAGTTCAGATGAAAATACAAGTTGAAAAAATAGGTTTTTCATTTTTATTTTTTTATTTTTTAATCTTTTTATTTTTTTACTCCAAAAATGGTGAATCATCTCTCATGGTTGTCATCATCATCTTGAATTCTATTAGTTCTTAGAAATTTGATTTTGGTTGTACTTTTTTGTTTTGAGGCCCATTTTTTACCTCAAAATTTCTCTAATGATGACCAGGATATGCCGAGATACTTATGGGAAGAGGCATGCAATATTGCGGTATACATATTTAGAATAGGGTCCCACATAAGATATTGGGAAAGATGACACAAGGAAGCATTTACAAGGAAGAAGCTAGATCTAAACCACTTCAGAATATTTGGTAGCTTAGCTTATTGTCATATTCTAGGTGAAACACGTTCCATGTTGGATTAGACTGCAGAGAGGGGGTATTTTTTTGGGTACAATGAGACCTCTAAGGCATACAAGATATTTATTACAAGGATTAGGAGGATAATTTTTAGGAGAGATGTCCAATTCATGGAGGACAAGTCATATTGAAGGTCCAGAGATTTTCTAGTAGTAATTTATCATAATGAGCAACCAACAAAAGCTCCAAGGGTAGAATAAAAAAATCAGGGATGAGATAGTACCAGTATTGCTACTAGTACTAGGAAAAGCTCAAGTATCTGTATTCGAGAGAGTTCACAGAGTGTGGAGTAGTAGATGGAGAAGATTTGAGAGATGCGTCAAAAGGATGTGGAAGTCCAAATTCCACATTCTATAATTAGAAAGAGGAACCGAGAGGCTTAGTAGACACTCAAGGATCCTCAGGAGTTTGTTTGAACTCCTAGGATGGGTAGGAGTGAGTAGAAAAAAATATACAATTACATTGGCTACATGGCATTGGTGAGTCAAATCATGGATAACGAGCCTTCTAGCTATCAGGAGGCTACATAGTAGAAGGTGTGGCATGATGGTATGGTTGAGGAGTACACCTCGATCATGCAAAATGATGTTTTGGAGGTAGTGCCTAGACTGATAGAAAGGGTGGTGGTTGGATCACATTGGATCCACAAGATCAAGCATTGTTCATATGACAACATCGAGAAATACAGAGCGAGGTTTGTGGCTAGGGGGTTCTCTCAGAAGGATGGAATAGTTTTTGAGGATACATTCTCTCCTATGGCAAGGTATACTTCTATCAGGGTCATGATCTTACTTGTACCACATATGGGATGGCAGAGCCATTATATGGATGTCAATATGATGTTACTTTATGGTGAGTTGGATGAAGAAGTGTACATTAAGTAACTAGAAGACTTTGTAGCACACAACAGTGAGACCCATATGTGCTAACTGAAGAGAGCTTTATACTAGCTTAAGCAGGCTCTTAGGGCATGGTATGAGTGCATCGATAGATACTTGAAGGGAATGGGCTTCATGAAGAGTGAGGTTGATGTGAACCTATACTATTTGATGGTTGGGGTGTGGTACTCATTCATGTCCTATATGTGGATGACTTGTTTTTGACAGGTTCATTGGGCCTCGTAGAAAAATGCAAGAGGGACCTTGCAACAAATTTCGAGATGAAATACTTGGGGTTCTGTGTGTTGAGAAATCTAGTGGTATCTATATTAGGTGATTTCTCTTCCTTGATAACTTCTTGTGAATTTTTTTTACTTAATTTTATTAGCTTCTTCTTTCACTTGATTATTATTGTGTTCTTATCATAAAAAACTACCAAACAATAAAGAACAATGAGACAAGAGGACAAAATATATAGGCTATCATCTAGGGCCAAAACCTCTCATGTTTAGAGTAAAACCCACAAAAACTCTTCTCTTCTTATAGAACTTTAATTGAATAATTCCAAGACCTATGACCCTTGACCAAGACCCCTTCAAGGCCAAGTCAATTCACTTCTTTGATCAACTCTTCTTCCACAAAGTCAATGCTGGTAAAACTTGCTACAACACTACAAATTTCAGCTTCTCTTTAAATTTTTGGCCTCTATCGCATGTTTGCAATTCTCAGCCTACCTATAATCTTTGTGGTTCCACACGTGTGGATTTATTAGGGCATATTTGTGAGTCTTCGCTTCTTCGCTTGGGTTAATCCTTCTTCCTTGAAAATTCAGCTTAGTAAATTGATCCTTGGAACCTTGTTTTGGCCTCCTAAAGTGACTGTAACTCTTGATCTCGTTGCAACAGAAAGTAGCCCTATATTAATTTGCACGTGTGAAGGAAAGTAGCCTCAAAAAGATTCAGAATTAGCTTGGTTCTTTCCTTGTGAATTTGAAGACCCAATAGACTTATTTCTCTTCTTTTTCACACTTCTTGAATGATGGATGGATGATCCTCACGTGTGATTGACTTCCTAGTATATATAGGCATCTTTGAGAGCCCTAATAGGTCGAATTTCTCCTCTTGGTAGGAAAACATGTCATCTTTTGAAGGCTGACTTGTTTTAGCATTTATGACAAGGTCTTGGAGGGTCTTTGACTCAAATCTAACTTCTAAAATTTTCTTTTACAATACATAACATGTCCAAAAGGGTCTTCCCTACATGAGAATGACTCTTACGATTTGTTGACTCAAAGACAAGCCCTAGAAGCACTCAATGGGTGCTTGACCTATAAATCAAATAAACTTGAGCATGAAACCCACACCTCAAGAATGACAATAATAATTTTATTTTTATCTTTACATAAATCATGATTACATATGTAATTATGAAGACCGAACCTAGTTACATATTTCAACACTCCCGCTTAACTATGGATATATTCATAATACATACAAGGTAATTTGACATTCTCAAACTGAAAAAATCTCATAAGAAGAGTCAGACCAGTAAGTCATTTCATAAGCTACTACCTTAGCTTATGTCAAATCATCTCATCATACTAACTAGCATTGTCGCGTAACAAAACCTTGACTAACAACTTTATCTCTCCACAAGATCATAGCACAATGTTGGCGATACCAATGACTGATAGACACCATCATCATTGTATCTCAAGGAACATACCCCACATGGGTGTTCACAAGGTATGTACTTTTAGGACAATTCCTATCTTGGAATAACACATCCTCAAGGAATTTCCTCTTCGACTACTCTTACCTATTGGATTCCCTACCATATCCTCAAAGAGTATTGGAATCAATCTCATAGCTTACCCAATCCTCCATTATTTATTCATAACATGAAGACAAGAATGATGTCTCTATCTCTCCCTCTCAACTAGGGAATATATTCTCATTCCTATAAAAGGAATATACGAAGCTCCCTCTTACCCAGGGACTTGTCCAAGCTCCCTCTTAACTAGGGACATGTTACCAACAACAACTATCTACTCTTTGGTGGAGATCATGGTACTATTAGATGCTTCTACGGATCCTCCTTTTGATGTAATGAACTTCATCTTCTTCATTATGAAGCATTCTTCTTCTAGATTTTCTTCATAGAGCATCGACCATCCATCACTTTCCTTTCAACGAACCGCAATCTTGAACCAATAGTCATGTCATCCTTCTTTGTGTCAGAAATTGATATTCCAATCCACATATGGCTTTTATTCACATAGCTACCTCTTAAAGTCAAGTTTCTTTAAGATCTTCCATCCATTCCCATGATTACTAGTTGTAGGTGACATCTACAACTCTCTTTCGGTAGCCCTATTTCAACCCAACTGTATGTTGTTCAAAAATTAAAAATGAACATCAAATCAAGGTTACCTTTTATGATGGCCTTTCATCATGACATCTGCGTCTTGCAATATCAATATCTCGCACATTCATAAACATATCTCCAATACTTTCAATTTCAAGGGTCTCCTTCCTTTACATACTTTATCAAAGTCTTCATATCTTCTCTATGGAGATGTCATAGCTAATATTGATCATTTATCTTATCTTATGCGACTATAGTTGCATTTTTTATGAACTCTTCTTCCTTTCTTCGCATATTTCTCCCCAAGAACTTCTATACATAGTTCCTTCATCTTTTTAAACCACCTCATATTGCATATGATGTCATATTATGTTGATTTCATTTTATCAATATGTGAACTAGTTAAAGGTATATGCCTTCATGCATCTCTCTAAAGGAAGAGATCCTTCTTCTTCGATCATGCTCATGAGATAGAGCATTAAACCATTTTATAACAACTATATGATGGCATACTTATCAAATATATGCATACTCTTTTTTGTCATCTAGACTTCCTTCAACAACTTCCTTTGAAGGTACTTCAACCATCTTGACATGTTGCACTCTTTTGGTCACCTGTTGATGGTGCTAGATCCACCAACATTTAGGGGATCTCCGTGATATGAAGTCCCAACTAGACATCACATTGTTTGGGGTAGGAGTCCCAACAGTGGGTGGTAATGTTATGCCTTAACTACGAAAAGGCGCACGGTGAAGTATGATAACTTTCTGTGAGAGTAAATGTGTGAACCTACGGAGAGTCAAGTACGGTGCATGAAGGTTCTAACACACAAAGGGAAAAGAAAGTGCACCCCTTGGAAGCTTATAATAGTAATAAAATTGAAAGGAACACACGAGGGTAATGACATCACAAACTAAGATTTGGAATAGTCCATAAGTTAAAGTGATGAATTAGTACAACAACATGCATTCAACAAGATTCATACAAATGCAAACAAAATAGTTAATAAGCATAAGTGTATGTTAAATAAAACAAATTGAAAATACATCAAGAATAGTAATACTATATTCACAACATATGCATGAAAACGTGTTGGCTCTGATTTTATTATTATAAGTGAAATTTCCATTCATACATACACCATTGACGGACCACTAGCCCCAATAGTGGAACATTAAAGTCAAGAACATCTTCTCCTTCAAATAAGTATACTCGCTATATGCTACAGAGAGGCCAAGGATCTTCACAATACTCCCAAGCTCCTTCTAAGCCTAAGCCTAGCCAAAAGCTTGCATTCCAAAAATACACTTACATGACTTATGAGGTTCTATTTATAACAATAGAGGGTGACTCTTCAACTCCCCTTTGTGACCTTTGGACTACCCTCATGACTCTTCAACTTCTTTACAGAAATGACTCGCTACATTACATGATGACTCTTCATATTCCAATATTGACACTTGGAATTTCACTTACAAAATAATTACAAATAATATTACATTTTACACTTGTACCCATATAATACAAAATAGGGTAGAGACAATTTGACAACCTAACAAGACTATGATGCTTGATTTTGGGAGAAATCTAGCTCAACAACCTCCACCTGTTGCTTCTCGGTCTGTGATGATGTCCCCAAACTACGTGATGGTGTCTGGATGGAAGTGGACTATATCCTACATGGCATCCGGGTATAACGTCTTGGTACTAGTTTCAAGTTCATTCTGAAGCATGAGAAACATTGTTCTGATTTGGACAGGACCACTGATGTACTTCTACATGTTCTGTTTGTTCAACTCTAAATCCTCCTTGGCGGAAATATGTGTTAGTTTCTCCAAGTACTCATCGATCTCTGGTCAAACTTGGTTCCTAGATTTGGCTTTGGTGAGTGAACCGACTGATGAGATCTAGTGTGTTCTCACCAAGACATCCAAACCACTGAACAACCGTACATATGAGGCCTAAATTCCACCAGTAAATGAGGTGAGTTGCTTGTTGTTTTGAATCAACATCCCAACTTTCGCTTTCTCGAGCTCTACATGTGGCTTCATTTTCTTCACTAACTCAAGTGGTACCCCTTTGTATCACATTGTCCACTCTTGCACATAGGTAATGGCATCTTGTATGTTCTTGATAGTTTTAACAAACTCTTTGCTCTACTTCTGTAACTCGTGCAAACGAAAAACTTCTTTATGTATGGTGACAAACCCCTCATAGAGCTTTCGCATGGCTTCTCCCAGTGATGATACTTTAGCAAGTATCGTTACTCTCATCTCCTACAAGTAAGCCTGTGCAAAAACTGAACTTTGTGTTGTTGCACAATGTTGTTTTGCCACTTTCTTCATAGTCTACAAGTTCTGTGCCAATTTCTCATTCTTGCCTATCAAATATTGAAAGTTTGATTTGGTTTCTCCTGCATAGGCCAAGTTGGCTTCAACAATCAAATTTGGATGCTTCCTAGTATCTGACACCATCACCCTTTCTCTAACGAATGCAGGTGATGCATGATCATCCATAAAAATATTTCTCCGTGCTTGTACAGACCTCTTTCGAAACTCATCTAATGATATATTATACACATCCATTACTGTATCATCATCAAGGGGAATAACACTCCTTCATCACTTGGGGATGGCTCTGCTGCTGGAGGTGGTGGAGACTGAGGGATGACCTGTGGTGAGCTTAGCATCATATCAACATCTTCATTTTGAAGCTCTTGTTCCATCTCCATGTTTGTCACTTCAATCAAGTTCTCAATATGTTGAGCAAGCTCCTGATCTTGCATCTGTTCACCTTCCTCCTCAGCTACTAGTTGGTTCTATCCCAAATCTCCTGTTGAAAATTGGCAACAAGAAATTGCTAAAAATAGAAGTGCTAAAAATAGCAGTTTGGGCATCAGTGCTGGATTGGGCAACAGGGAATGAAAAATGGAAGTGCTAAAAATAGAAGTTCTATTTTTAGCAGTGCAGTGTGGATTCCTATTTTAGTCAGTCCCTGGACTAGAAATAGGAAGTAAGATTCGAATTTCGTCTTACCAACAATTTGGAATATTAATTAATTAATTCTCCATGAGTTAATTAGTTAAGGAAAAGCAAACTTGAAGTCTTTGTGAGAACATGCAATTATTTCTCCACTAATTAGGGAATGTGTCCTCGATTTACTCCACTGATTGAGGAATTAAGGATGAGTTCTATATTGAGAGGATCAGTTGACTTAGTTTAACTTAGTCAAGTCCAGTTAGATTAATTTAACAAGTTGTTAAATTAATGAGATATAGTTTGTTGATGCTTGCATGCATGTGACAACTATTATTTTCAGATAATTGAGTATTCTCTCATGGATAACTGATGCATGGAAATTCAGATAGAGACCAAGTTGAGATTAGATGTGGGACAATGTACTATTAGATGCTAGGATATTTCTAGTAATTATTCCTTGCATGGGGAAGGAAGCTTCTTCCTTCTATGACTACGTAGTTGGACCTGAGGTGACAGCAGGTATGATCAGGCCAATTTACATGTGTTTTGTAATTGGACCCCAATCAAAACTGCGTAAGGAAATAGGAGCTTGGACTTGAGGTGCAACCTTTATATATAGGGCTAGGTAGTCCATGAGCTTTATCATCAGAGTACAGAGAGATCAGGATAGCTTTTGGGCTGATTCTTTTTGTATGTTGTTGAGGATTTCCACTTGATTGATAATACAGAGATGGGGTTTTAGGCTGGTGCTTTTTCCCGGATAAATTCTTCTGTGTTATGTGTGATTGATTCCTTCTTATCAGTTATATGTGTTCATGCTTGATGTTGCTCGTGGTTGATTAGCTTCTGCAAAGTTTATGGTAGATGTAGATATAGTATTATGCTTTAGTACATTGCATATATCAGTTTGATCTGCAGGTGAAATTTCTACATGATATCAGTGAGCTAGCTGATTTGTAGATAAAATTCTACATCTCCATCATATATCAGTGTTGTTTCCATTGTCATTCTTCCTTGTCTTTGTTCTTCTTCCTGCTTCTGCTTCTCTTCTTGTTCTCTCCTCCTCAACTTCTGTTCTTCCTTCAACTTGTACTCTATCTCCTGCAGCTTCAGTTCTGCTTCCTGCAAACTATGATTTTCTCTCTTCCTCTGCTCTGCTCTCCCTATCCCCTTCCTCTTTTCTTTTGCTATAAAATCTACTTTCATGCTAATAGGATATGCTTTTATCATGTAGCTTTGTTCTCTGTCTGGACTGTCAACAATCTTCCTCTTTCCCTTATCCCGCATGGGATTGTTGCCTTATGTTGTTGTTTCTTCCAGAATTGTTTTCATTTGTGGAGCAACTTGTGAAGTCCCTGCTAAACTAAATGACTCATAGAGTCTAGAAGCATTGTAACAATGCCTCCATGGATACTCCTCTAGCTAATGGAATGCCCCGTTGATCCATGAGAGGTAAACTCTCGCACAGTGGTCTTTACAAATACCACGAGGATCATAAAGATTAAAGTCCTGTGTACCAAATCCAAAATTCACTATCTCGTTTCCCTCATCATCCGCAACTTTCAAGTTATTTATCCCGTATAATCCAATTTGTAAAGGAAGAGTGGGCCATGATGCTTTCTTCTTCTTGTGCAACACTGCTGACAACTATGTGGCGAGGTGATACGATACTTCTTGAATGATAAGCTTGTCGGTGGCATACCTTGGTAAAACATGTGGAGGCTTCTCTCAACCAAACACTCCAAGGAAGGTGCTACTTGGTGAGGCATACCAATCTGTGATGTCTGATATCGCCTCCATTTCTCCTTGTGACATGCAAGGTGGATCTTCTTCAAAGATAAGCTTATAAAGAGGGATGATGAAGTAGTCAGTTAGTTGTGCCATTACTCCTCGATAACTACAATCTGAAAATAGTTGCAATAGACATGTATGGCAGGTTATCGTGGTGTCCATGTCTAGTTCATGCTAGGGAACTTATGTTGTGCACAGATCACATCTAGTAAATATGTAGACATATAAAACCTTACTTTCTCACAATCGGGAGGACTCTAAGTCGGTGCTACATGGGCCCTCAACTGTCAAGCCAACAGATCTGACCAGTTGAATGGCTTCCCCTCATTCACCACTTGATCCAATAATACTTTCCACCCTTTAGGAAAGGCTTTCGTGCTCTACTGACCATGGACCCTGCAAGCTAAGTTAACCAAGAGTTGGTAGGCATTACTCGGGGACTTTGTCTTATATACATGGGCGGGTATCTATCAAAACTTTGATGGCTCTTTCACCCACCGTTTGTCAATGTATGTTATGTTCACATAGATGTGGGTGGCATAAAAAAGTGAGTCCATGAGCTTCACTAGCTCTCGGGCAAGTGATACTTGTGCTGATATATTCTTCCTGAAAGGTGGAAAGCTTTTGTTCGCTGGAACTATTCAATGTCATAGTCTTCTCATCAATGTGTGAGACAATCCAGTTTATGACATCTGCACATGGAAAGGTTGGATACATACATGCAACAGTGTATATCCCTGACTGTTGGATGCTAAGATACACCTGTTGATCCTCTAAGTTTGTCTCAACGTCCTTTGGAAAAACATATTTAACCTACTTCCATGTCAGTGATGATCCTTTTTCTATAAATAGTTGAGTGTCATCATACACTAAAAAGTCTATTGGCACTTTCTCAACTACTTCCCCAATATTACTTTTAGTGGTTTCTTTTGAAGCAACTCTCTTAGGTTCCATAGTAACAGTGACTGCTAGAGAGGTGCTCAACAATTGTTGTACCCGTGGGACAGAAAAGACACTCATGGCAAGCAAACATCAGTCTTTAGAAAATTTACTTTCAAGGCACATTCAAGCAACAAACTAGGCATATGATGGGGAGGATTGTGAAATTATTATTGGTAAGAGGGACTGGCTACTTGTGGGAACTTCACAGTTCCAGCAGCCAGTGTTGAAGCTTGTGTCCTAAAACTGTGCAATGTGCAGTTCATCCTAGGCAGTGGTCTGGGAGAGACTACGCATTGTGCAGTCTTAGTGGCCAAGATGACAGGTTGGCTCCTGGAACTGCATAATGCATAGTTGGAGCCATCTTGTACTATGCACTACGCAATTCCAAAGGCCAAGTTTGTGGCTTGAGCCTTAGGATTTCGCAGTGCCCAATTGGGCAAGGTGAAATTGACTAAAAAAAGTGCAGATCTGCCCAAGGGAAGTGTGGAAAATGAACAGATTTATGAGATTGTGTGAGATTGAGTGAAAATATGACTAATTATGAATAAATCCATGTATATCAAGTGCAACAATTAACTCAAACAGAAGTAAAATCAAGTATGTGAGGGGAGTCGCCACAACGGCAACCATCAGTGCAAAAACAAGAATACCAATGTGATACTTAAGAAAGACAATCTAGAACTTAAAACAATGCTTCTACAAGTTTAAACAAGTTTAAAACCCAGAAACTATAAAGATAAATAAGTAAAACAACACTCACACGAGCAAGCCCCAAGGGTTAGCTCAGTTGGTCAAAATCAGTGCCTCGTCGTTCGGGAGGTCACAGGGTCCATTCGACGCGAAGCCCTTGGGGTTAGGCCTTGCTAGTGGGCGGCGGGGCTAGATTCCCTTTGGGATCAATCAGCCCAGATTTTTCCATGGACGTAGCAACCACCCATTGACCAAGGTGTCCATGAACCATAGCCCAAAAAAAAAAAACACTCACACAAGCGAAACGACAAAAAGCGACAAAATATGACAAAAGCGAAACTCACCTAAAAAGCAACGAAGATCACATCGAAGGTTCCTTAATATCCTAAGGAATTCTAGAGCTCAAAGATCGAATGTTCAAATGATCTCTATAGGCATTGATTAAATAGATTTGAGCAAATTAGGGTTTATGACGCGCATGCCTAAAATAAAGGAAATAGTGACACTTGGCGAAAGTTTCTAAAATAGTGAAAGTGTCTCCTTTGGGATACTAAAAATAGATCCCTATTTTTAGGTATGTTTCCACCTTTTTTAGATTTTTTATTTTTTTCTTTTTCTGGATAAACTTGTCATGCACACCATCGAAAAATATTTCACAGTTCTGAGGAACTGGGTAACTTTCCAGCTCAGTGCAGTGCACAGTTTCTGAGCTCAGTGATGGATTGCACTGTTTCTAGGCTTAGTGTTGGGCTGCCTTCCATGACTGTGAAGTTTCTGAGCTCAAGGCTGACTTCCAGTCAAGACTCCGCAATTCCTATCATCAAGGCTAATTGCTCTCAAGGATTGCACAGTTTCTCGAGGCAAGCCTAGAACTGTTGTGAGACCAAGTTGGGAGATTAGCTTGTGACTTAGAAAGGTCAGCTAAGTGTGACAGCAAGCAAGTATAAGCACAAATGAAAATATAAGTCTCAGTAAAATCAAGAATACATGGATTAGTGCAAGATGATCTCTTGTGGATAAGAAGGGAGGCTCCAAAATCGAAGCCTAAAAATTTTGGAGGGTGGTTGTAGACGCTACAACACTAACGACACATTGGTAGAACTCCATCTCTCTGTATGGATCTTGTCTCATGAAAAATAGGTCTAACTCTTCTGGAGGTATTGTTCCATTCATTAATTATCATATCTTCTTCACTTAACTTGAGTTAAAGATATAGTCCCTACCATTCTCTTCATCGGCAGCACACATATCAAGCCAAGTTAGACTGAATTGTTTCGATTAGGGATGAGGAGTATATAAATGCACAAGTACAAGAGATTTTAAAGGTCTTAGTTTTCATCTCTGGTGTTGCTCCGCTGTTAGCAGGCTTAGACAGTACCCCGATGGAGTCACTTTAGGAACACAAGCATTGCTCCGCTACTAGCGAGCCTAGACAGTACCCCGATGGAGTTTCTTGCTTCACCTCTATGTGTATGAAGCCTTTCTCTTCTTTCGCCCTTTATTTCATTTTTCATTTTTTCATTTTATTTTTTCAAAGAACTATGCATAAGCACGTATCTATTTCATGGGGTGGAAGATGGATCCTGACTTATTGAGAGCATAAGAGGTTGTCCATTCAGAGAAGGATATTTATATACACCTCTGACATACTTTTTAAGGTTTACCTACTCTCCTTACTCTACTCGACTTAGTTGAAAAGGGTTAACTGAAAATAGAATGTCGATTAGAGTAGGTGGTACTAGTTAAAAGTGCAAGCATCATGATTTCACTGGGACTCTCCGAAAGGAACGTATTTTCCATCAAAGTGTCACTGACTAAAATAAATGCAAGATTCACATAAAGAGAGGGAATAAATAGATAACCAAGCATTGATAGCATAATAACTTACTCTTAGACTTCACCTTGCTTGTCTAAGAAGCCAAACACGGTCTCATGCGAAAGCTATCCTATGAAAGAAAAGAAAACAAACAAAAGGAAAGAAGTGGAGTGAAAGAAAAATAGAATAAAGCAAATCAAAGGAAACGACAGAGAAAAGAAAAACTACTCCTACTCCTAACCTAAATAAAGGATAGGCCAAACTTACCTGAAGTGATACTTCCAATGCATCCATCACCACATTGGTTGGCCTATGTAAGTGAGGGAATGCATGTCAAGAAATATATACAAGCATAACAACAAATGAGAATTATAATACAATACAAACCAAAAAATTTGAATTTTGAATGAACACACAGAAAAGTAAAAACAAAAAGCGCATGAAAGGCACTCTATGGATGTACCATGGTGTTTAAACACATTGCAAGTCAAAGACATGCAGGCACAAACTTTTGAACTTGAATGACGAGCAAACATGAAGAAAGAAAGAAAAAAATCGCTTTGCGACCGTCCTCGCCACATATGACTTCTCTAATGACTGAGCGATAGGATCGTGTGATACAGATGGAGGATGAGAAAATTGAAAAATATATTGATTTTCAATGTGTGTGAGAGAGTGATGAGGAACCTTGAAAGATTAAATGCATTTCTGATTAGAAATGGAACTGACCACAAGACTACGAGAACCTGACATAACCATCAGCTCAGTCTGAAGTTTCTCAATAGCTTGGGGAATTTCCAATTCATCATAAGATGGATCACCAAAGATCGGTGGCTTAGAAAGATAAACAGTGGAAAAACCATAATCTTGATTGAATGAATCAATGAAAATATCACGACAACCATGATCGGAAAGTTCAAGATTACAAGCAGAGGGGATAATGAAAAATGAGAAATTTCACCCTTCATATTCCCATAAAGATAAGATGAGAGATTGGGAGGATCATGTAGAAAATATTTTTCCTCTTCGCACTCAGATGTAAAACTAGCATTCAACATATTCTGAGAATGATTGAAAGTAGTAACATCAACAGAAACTGAATTTTCACAAGATTCAACAGGAATGACAAGATCGTGGAAAATGTCAGGATAATGCGAAAGAGGTGCGGACAAAAGGAGGTCATCCTCCATCGCAGATTCTTGTTTAGACTCCCACACATACTCATAAAAAATGATACGATAGGTTGGTTGTTCAACACAAACTCCATCCAGAACTTGATCATTGTGAACATCAAAAGGGAGATTCGAAAGTGGTGAATGCAAAACATCAAAATATAGAGGATCGGAGGGGTCAAAGGATGGAGGATGAGGAGATAACACTTCATCACAACCATTGGACTGACAGTCCAAACTTGCCCTGAAATTCTGGGTATGTGAGGTGGGAAAAGATAGTGGTAGATCAACGGATGAATTCTCAACATCTCCCACCTCAACCTGTGGAACTAAAGTTGTTTGATGAGTAAGGGATGAAGGGTCACTTGGAATAGCAACCTTGTCTATCGTGGATTTAGAATCTCTATCACCAAGTATGTTGGGAGTGGTTCAAAAGATTCAAGTTCGCGTGGATTTTCTCAAATGTGAACAAGATATTGAAATATTCCTGTCAAGAACTTCAAATCGACCTCATCTTTTGAAAATTCAAAACACAAATGCATGAAACGATTGTGAGAATGATAGTGATTCATCACGTGATTCTCACAATTCCACAATTTTCTTGCAAAAACGTTTATAGTCATACATATCAAAAGTGTGAAACAGTTCGGTGACAAGATGTTCGAAAGAGTGTATAGAGGCATGAGGCAATGTGTGACACCATTCCCTTATGCACCCTTCGAATGTGAGAATGAAAAATCTACAACCAACATGATCAAAGTGGATGTTGTGCTCTATGCAGAAATCAAGAAAATGAGTTGTATGCTCAAATAAGGTTGTCTCACCCTCGCCATCGAATTTTAGAGTTGACAAGTCATCTATGGTACTCAACGACACTTGCAACCTTTCATTGAATCTTGAAAAACATGTTGTGGTTATGATTGTGGAAGAAGTCATTAAATGAGTGCAGAAATTCAAAATAGACTTCAAGGGCTCAACTTGTCATCTGGCCCTTCTTCTAGTGCCAGAAATTTTGATGGTGTTTGACCTGCTAACATTCATGGGATCTCCTCGATATGAAGTCCAAACTAGACCTCACACCATTTGGAGTAGGAGTCCCAACAATGGGTGGCATTGTTATTCATTGACTGCGAAAATGCACAGAGTGAAGCATGATAACTTTGGGTGAGAGCAATGTGTGAGAGAAATGTGTGACCCTATGGAGAATCAAGAGTGATGCATGAAGGTCCCAACACATGAAAGGAAAAGAAAGTGCACCCCTTGGAAGCCTGTAATAGTATGCAGCTTGAAAGGAACACATGAGGGTAATGACATCACAAGCTAAGATGTGGAATAGTCCACAAGTTAAAGTGATGAAATAATACAACAAAACACATTCAACAAGATTCATACAAATCCAAACGAAATAGTTCATAAGAATAAGCGTAAGTTAAATAACATACATTGAAAATACAACAAGAATAGTCCTACTATATTCACAACATATGCATGAAAGTGTGTCGGCTCTGATTTTTTTATAATAAATGAAAGTTTCATTCATACATTCACCATTGACGGACCACTAACCCCAATAGTGGAACATTTAAGTCTATAAGACCTACTCCTCCAAATAAGTATACTCGCTCTACGCTACGAAGAAGTCAAGGCTCTTCACATTAATCCCAAGCTCTTTCTAAGCCTAATCATAGCCAAAATATTGGCTCCCAGAAAACCACGTACATGAGTTATGAGGTTCTATTTATAACAAGATGGGGTGACTCTTCAATGACTCATTACATTACATGATGACTCTTCATATTCCAATATTGACACTTGGAATTTAAATTACAACATAATTATAAATAATATTACATTTTACACTTGTACTCATATAATATAAAATATGGTAGAGACAACTTGACAACCCAACAAGACACAAGAATATGATGCTTGAGTTCGGGAGAAATCTAGCTCAACAACCTCCACTTGATGCTACTCAATCACATATTGGTGCCAAGCTTGATACTGTGTGATGATGTCCCCAAACTACGTGATGGTGTCTAGCTGGAAGCAGAGTCTAGCCTCCATGGCATCTGGGTACAATGTCTTGGAACCAATTTCAAGTTTGTTCTAAAGCATGAGCAACATTGTTCTAATTTGGACAGGACCAATGTAGTTCTACATGTTCTATTTTTTAGCTCTAAATCCTCCTTGGTGGCAATTTGTCTCAGCTACTCCAATTACTCATCGATGTCCTGTCAGACTTGGTTCCTAGATTTGGATTTGGTGAGTGAACTGACTGATGGGATATCGTGTTTTCTCACTAAGACATCCAAACTATTGAACAACCATACATATGAGTCCTGAATGCCACCAATAAATGAGGTGAGTTTCTTGTTGTTATGAATCAACATTCGAACTTTCTCTTTCTCCATCTCTGCCTGTGCCTTCATTTTCTTCACTAAGTCAAGTGTTTCCCCTTTGTATCACATTATCCACTCCAAATAGGTAATGGTAGATTGTATGTTCTTGAGATTTTTAACAAACTCTTTGTTGTGCTGCTGTAATCTATACAAACTAAAAAATACTTTATGTATGGTGACAAACCCCTCATAGAGCTTCTGCATGGATTCTCCCAGTAAGCCTGTGCAGAAATTGCACTCTGTGCTACTAAGAGGAGTTATTCTGCCTCTTTCCTAGTAGCCTACAAGTTCTATGCCATTTTCTCATTATCGCACGTCAAATACTGAATGTTGGATCTTGTTGCTCCTGCATAGGACAAGTTGGCTTCAGCAATGGAATTTGGATGCTTCTTGGTGTCCAACACTATCATGCTTTCTCTAACGAATGCAAGTGATGCATTATCATTCGGAAAATTCTTTCTTTGTTCTTGTACAATCCTCTTTTGGAACTCATCGAATGATAGATTGTACATATCCCTTACCGGATCATCATCAAGGGGAACAACACCCCCTTCCTCACTCGGGTTTGGCTCTGTTACTGGAGATGGTGGAGATTGAGAGATGACCTATGGTGCGGTTGGAATCATATCAACGTATTCATTTCATGGCTTCTGTTCCATCTCCATGTCTCTCACTTCAATCAAGTATTCGATCTGCTAAGCAATTTCCAAATCTTGCATTTGTTCACCTTCCTTCTTAGTTTTTGGTTAGTTCTGTCCCTACTCTCCAATTTGTATCAACGATGCTTCCTCTATCATTGCACCTTTCTTTTTTATTCTTCTTGCTTTCGCTTCTCTTCTTGTTCTCTCCTCCTCAACTCATGTTCTTCCTTCAGCTTCTGCTCTGTCTCCTAGAGCTTTAGTTCTGATTCCTGCAACCTCTTCTTTTCTCTCTTCCTCAGCTCTACTCTCGGTATCCTCTGCTTCCTGTTTGCTTTTGCTGCCTATTGTGGCCACAAATACCACCCTATTAAAACATGCTCTGATAGAAAATTTTAAATGGGCCCCCTATAAGTCTGATCTATCATCTCTCTGAATGATCCTTTTCATCCCAGTAATTTTAACTCTATGGAGGGCCCAATCTTCCATTCACAAATGGGTAAAGCCCTTTAACAAATCCCTCACTTAAGCCCTTCATTCCTATGTTTATCAGGATTTGTTTAACCCCTAAAAACCCTCATCGCATTATTATTCCCATCACAATGCCTTATAGCGGAAATCCTTCATAAAGCATGCATAAATCCTTTTCTGGGCCTATTGCAATCAACACAATGTATTCATGGTTTCCAGACCTAACAGGATTTATTAACCCAAATGCATATATTTTCGGGTCTGAAGCTATATCGCGCATCGCTATCGGCCTGGTCCCAAAGTTTATATATACAGCGCGCCTCTGTCTGCCGGACCCGCCGATCCTATTACGCATATCTATATATATATATATATATATATATATATATATATATATATATATATATATATATATATATATATATATATATATATATATATATATATATATATATATATATATATATATATATATATATATATATATATATATATATATGGCTGATAGCGATAAGCGATTAACACCGGACTCGATATATATCTATATATATATATATATATATATATATATATATATATATATATATATATATATATATATATATATCGGGTCCGGAAGCCCCATCGCATATCGCATATCGGCAGAGCCCGGGGGTCATGCAGTTAGCAGAGAGGTGAGAGCCAGACCTGACGATGATTATACGCCTGATTATATAAAGTTTGAGGTCTGGCCTAAGTGTTCAGGGCAGAATTTTTAGTGTTTTCCCATGTTTTTCAAAATTTGTGATATAACAAAGGATCAGGTTTTCAGTGTAAAAAGCGGGCCTGTGGAGTCCCGATAGTGCAATTGCGCATCGGGGTGGTGGAAGGCATGGGTCTTGTGACCTGAGAAGGGGTTGATACCCGATTGCGATGAAAGGAAGCCCTCGAAAACTGTGCCAAGCCTATGGGTTGAGCGGGAAATTGTATGTTGACTGTGTATCAGGCATAAATCCTTTTCACACTTGTTCCGTGGTTTTATAAAATGAATGAAGGCAGCGTTTACGTTTGATTGAGAATTTTTGTTCTATTGTTCACAATCATCAAGCTAATGATAGTTATCCTTGCAGGTGAGAAGCAAAGGACGTAGGAGGGGATTCGAAGGGCCATTGTATGCAGAAGCGCTGCGTTTAAGGGTCTGGCCGCAAGCATTTCGGGTCGGAATCCCACGCGTTGCCTATACATTCTGTAAGCAGAGCTGTCCCAGTCTTCATTATGGGAAGGCAACAGACAGTCACCCTTTTCACCAACATTTGTTCTCTTCCTCAGGAAAGGAATCGATCCGGCCGTTATGCTTTCTACGTGCCAACGGTCACGCTAACAATCCTACCTCTGTGTACTCGATTTGCATATCTAAAATAGTGGGAAGATGAAGAGGTAGGGTAGACCTAGAGTCATGGGGCATTTGCATAAGTATTACCTCCGAAGAGGAGAAGGGGCTTTTGATTTTCGTGAAGAATAGTTTTTCTCTATTGTGAATAAGGAGGATTGTTTTGGGGAAGAAGGAGCCTTTAGTTTTAGACTCGTTTAATTGTTCTTTTATATGTTTTGGATCAAAGTGTTGTTGCTGGCATGAATGTAAATATGATTTGTATTATGCATATTGATGACTCACAGTCCACTATTAGTCTTGTTGAATTGAATGTGATTCAGTTTCATGGTTAATTTGTGAATGGTCTCTGATTTGAAACTAAGTTAAACATCAGTTGCAAGTTTAATTTCATAAAAGAATGTGGATTCCTATATGAGTGATTGGATTGCAATTTAGCTTTAATACAGTCTTGTCTAGCTGTGAATTCAGGGATGGATTCATTTGGACTTGAATCTATACATGATGTTTAATCTTCTTTGTCATGCTCTTGCCGAACATATATATGATGTTTAAACCTTTGTATTATGCTTCTGCAGGATAGACTAGGATAGCTAGGACTAGATTAGAGTAGTTAGAAGTAGTATAGATAGGATTTAATACATAGAGGTTATTTGTTTTATTTTTGTTTATTTAATTGAAGTCTTCCTCCCGGAAGCAATCTTTCGACATGTTCAAACAGTTTACGGGGTCCCTTAAAACCCGTCATAGCTAGCCATTCCAAACAAAAGTAGGTCTAATTGGGGCTTGTGATTGGGTTAGTTCCCCTTGTTGGCATTGCACACATTTGCCATGTCAACAAATTGGTGCTAGAAGGAGGGCCTGAACTGCCCTCTCCAACTTTTCAAGATTTCATCTATAAGTGCCACGCATGGATTCAAAATGATTAATGTATGGATCGTAAAGGTCGGAGAGATTTTGCCACACATTTGAAAGAGCCTCATTTTTAAGAAATAGAGACCCCTCTAAGTTCTATTTCCGGGTCACCCAAGGAAGAGAGACTGTGGGAGTATCCTGTCATTCAGGAACAACCAATCAGAACACTTACTCGGGCTTACACTTGTTCCCTCTCTCAGCTTCCCATCTTTCACTCTTTACCTCCGACAACTAAGAGAAAGCCAAGGATATTTACCCTGAGCGAAGATACATCTGCAGCCTCTTCTCTCGAAGATATTGTGCTAGAATCCTTGCAAATTATTAACACCCCTTGGGAAGAAATTCCTGAGGATTCCCCTTCTAAAGGTAACTCCTCTCTTGATTTTGAGAATCCTAACGGAGAAGCCTCCAACCAAAACTTCCATGTCCATAGTATGGCCAACATTCCCCTCCAGGTGGGAATCAACCTCCACCTCCTCCTCTGGGTGGGAATCAACCCCCACCTCCTCCGGGAGCACTCCATCCCTGGCTTGCACAGGATGTTGTAACAATACCCGGGTAGGAGCATCCCTTAACCAAAAATACAGAAAGAGTGTTACCTAATTTCGACCCTGAGCGGGGAGATACCGCTGATAACCATATTCGCTCTTTCTTCCTAGCCTTACGTAGGTTGGGGGTCGTCGATGAAGATGTGGTGTGTTGTTTATTCTCTTTTACTTTGACTGGTGCAGCCTCCACGTGGTATTTCAGCTTGAGAATAGGGTCAATCACCTCTTGGGATGCTTTTCAGCAAGCCTTTTTAGACAAGTTTGGTTATGAAAAAACACCTGCGACCTTAGTTTTAGAACTATCCCATCTGAAAATGGAAACCAAGGAGAAGGTTAAGGATTTTAACATCCAGTTCAACACCTTGTTCAATAGAATCCTAGCCACTACTAGACCTACTGAAGAGGTGCTAATGGAATTCTATATATCTGCTCTCCCTATCCCTACAGTGATGTGGGTTAAAAGGAGTAATGTGCAAACCTTACAAGGTGCTATCGATGAAGCGATGAAAGTTGAAAATGAAATGATCAGCCTTGTAGCATGCCACCCTACAACTAGGGAAAAGAAAGCCTCTCAGACATCCAAGAAGAATAATGGAAATGATAACAAAGGGGCTGAAACTAAAGAAAAGGACACCATGGATGTGGAAGGGTTGCATCGGATCATTAAGAAACTTACAAACATAGTCATAGATATGAAAAGGAATCATGGAGAGAGTACTAGTGGTAATGGAGGAGAATGTAACAACAGAAAGCCCTTCAAACCTTTCTATCATAAGTCTAAAATAGAAGGTGGTCATGGCCACCTTGCATTGCCTACTCCACCTAATGAAGGGGCTTTAAACACAGAATAATTGGCTCTTATTGTATCACTCCTCAACAAAGAAGAACTTATACTGGAGCTCAAACTAGAACAATGAGACGAGGACGAATACCAAGTAGAATAACCCTCGGATGAGGAAACCGAAATTAACGTGTTGTGGGATTTCCATAGTGATGAGAATGACGACGAGGGAGATAACACTGTAGAAATTAACGCTAATGAAATCCACATGCGCAGTAAAGGGCCGCTTCCAGGTGCGACAAAGCCCTTAGACCAAGCAAAGCAAGATGTTCACCATGTGAAAGCATTCGCTCCCAGAGTTCCTATCGAGAAGAGTAAGCTCGGCGATCAATCCAAGAATACCCCTATTGCAAGTCATGCAGAGAAAGAAAATGCATCTCCCGCTACAACGAAGGCTACTCAAGATGGTAAACTCCCACTTAAGAATGGAAAAACATGTATGTTTACTATGCCCTATCCTGTTTATAACATTGATTACAATATTGTGGATGATCTCAAGAAGTCTAGGGCTAATGTCACATATTTTGACTTGCTAAAATTAACGCAGCAAAGAGATTTGCTGCTGAAAGATATGAACAAAACCCCCACCACCTCAAGCACCCAAACCAAGAAGCCCATGTCCAAACATGTTAGTACCACTAGTGCAACCCAAATTCCATCAGCTATGGAGGCCACATTATCTAAAATGAATCGAAAACCCCAAGATGTCAGCGCAGCCATGATAGGGAGGAAATCAAAATCGATGATTCCATCGTTCCTCATCACATTTGAAATTTTCAACATTAACATCCACAATTTCTTGGTATATTTTGGCGCCTCATCCACCATTATGCCTTATGCTGTTGCTAAAATACTTCATGCCATACCCGGAAAAAGTGGAACTTGAATCATGCAATTAGATAGGACAAATGTGAAAGTAATTGGAGAATTGAAGGATGTGTTGATCCGGATGGTTGCCAAACCGCAGTACACACAAGTCATTGATATAGTGGTAGTCAATATACCCAAGGCCTATGGAATGCTACTTAGCAGGGACTGGTTAGTGAAAATGAACGGATACTTCTCGACTGATTGGTCCCATCTCTTGTGCCTCAGAAGGGAAAAGGTGATATGTTGAGAGTTGATAGGGAAAGATACATGAAGTATGTGGTAATGGAACTAAATGGCCCCAATGAACCTGTAATGTTTACTAACTCCATCCTTGGGAACTATAGTTTCAATGTTTATGCTACAGAAACCTATTTTGGAGAGTTTCATGCAGCAATCGTTGAAGAAAATTTGACACACACACAGTTAGAAATTCCCTCCCATAATCCAACTAATGAGCTATCCTATATTATAGTAGTGTTGTGGCCAGCAACACCCCCCCTTCTTATTTAGTTTTATCACTAATACTAAATAAGTGGGGACCCTTATTCAAAAATTTAAAAAATTGATTAGTGCTTGTATTTCCTTTTTCAATATAACTTACTATAATAAACTTAGGAGAATACCCTCAAAAAATCTAAAAAGACTTAAGTTTTATGATAAGTTAGAATAAAATCACTCCTTAAAATGCGTCGCATCGCAAAAAGGGTAATGGATGCCTTCCTACAAGCGGAATTCTAAAAGTGCGAAATTGCGATGCGAAATCACGCATCAAAAGACCTTCATCGCATCGCATGCCTCAAACATCACTTACGCTAAAATGCCTTAAACCATCGATATGCGATGACGCATCTCGCAAATCACATTTCGCAGAAAACACATTGACGGATGATTACCACATGCAACGGAATTGCGATATTGCGATCTGCGATACTGCGATCTGCGATATTGCGAAGCAAATCGCAAAATTGCCTTATCGCAGATCTGCAGGGCCCGTTGTTCGAGAAAGTTTTTTTTCATAAAACCGAGGCCCAGTTATGTGCATTTATGTTAATTAATGAGTTAGTTGGAAATCATTAATAAAATATGGTTTTGATCTTATCAAGGAGCCAGTTCACGTAAGGTGGTATATTTTATATGTTTTCTGCATTTAAAGCTTTCCCGTCACCTTTTTCTTATCATCGTTCTCACCTCATTTGTAAACTGCAGGAGCAAAGAGCAGAGAAGTATACAGAGTAGAGTTCAAGATATTATGGGAAAGAAGGGTAAAGCTCCCAATTCTGAAGATAAAGAGATGACTCCCTTGTACATAGACACTACCTGTAACAAAGATGTCGGTATTACTACTTGGGAAGGCATGTATAGTTTACTTGAGGAAGAAGATCCCAAGGTAATGGAAGTTACGACTACTGCAGGCTCACACGGGTCTTCTGAGAAGTCTATTATAGATCTAGCATGTTCATTCTTGCATAGGATAGCAGCGAGGTCCAAAATTCTCCCGTACACGAACATGGTTAAATGGATACTAGATAGTGTTGATGTCACAAACAGACAATTCAAGACTCAGGGTCAAGGACTCATTGGCTCATTCACTCCACAAGATTTGAGGCTCATGTATCATTTACCAGAGCCACAGGTGACTTATAACAAATAGTTCATGGAAAAGTTTGCTAAAGAAAATGAAGATTTAGCAGAATGCACCAAGGACTGGTCAAGAAGGGATGAACCATTAAAAAAGGATAAGCACAGTATGTATAGTACTGGTTATCTCACCTCCCCATATTTCTTTGCTGTTGCTATGCTCTGTAGACTTTTTGGAAGGCCAGACATTAACAAATTTTCATCTAAATGGCTGCCATTATTGGATGTTGCCATTAATGCTACTATTGTGGATTGGGCTAAGATCTTGTTTGACAATTTAGCCACAACTATTCTGAGTTACCGGTCTAAAAGGACTATTTCTTAGAGAATTTATCCCCCTTTCTACTTATATGCATATGTGATGGATGCAATCTGTTATATTTCCAAGTTTCATCTAATAGGTTCGAAATGGACTACTCAAGATCCCTTACCCATTCATATATATCACAAAGAATTGTGGGATTCCAAGTTCACTCCTTATTTCTACAAAATTTGTCATGGAATCATGCTGCCTCTGTACAAAATGTTGTATGATAAAGACCCTCCAAGATTTTCTCCCGAAGAAGAGGTCGATATGCTCCCTGTCGCGAGATGGTTCGGAGAAGAACTTTTCACATATGTCATGGTATTCGAAAGTCTCGCTTCCCCTGATGTCTTACCTTTATATGTTCCTGATAAACTATTGGCACGAGAGATTGCTTATTAGACCTACATAGAAGGAGGTATGAGTAAAGAATTGAAGGACAAGAAGAAGGCCATTTGGCCACAATTTTTTGTGGCTTGTGGGGCCTTTTCACTATTTGATGTAGGCCATGCATTCAAAGAAGTAAAAAACATGTCATATCTACGATTGTTCAAATTTCCAGGAAGACCGTTCGACCATTCTGATATTGTTAAGAATTTCACTACTGTAGTCAAAATAAAGGTGTTTTCTAAAGAAGATGATCTTTTTGATGATATGTTCCAAAAGAAAAGTACACTTAAAGAATTTCTGCATTCTGCCCAAATTCGATTCCCCCCAGCAGAATTTCAAGAATTCAAAATATACAGAGAGAGGAGGTTAGCTAATATCCCTTTGGATAAATTACGCTTGCAACCCGTGAGGGAACCAACTCCTAGTATTAGTCTCAGTGGAAGTTCAGGAACAAACAGGTCTAAATCTAAGTCCAGGAGAGAAACGTCAGAACACTCCAAGAGATCCGAGAATGACCATAATAAAAGCGAAGGGTCAGTAAGGGATACTGCCCAGTCTAAGGAGCTCCAAGAACAACAGGTTTTAACCTCTCCACAGGTATATCCTCCCCCTCTCATCGTCTAGCCACCATCAGTCAGAACTAAGTTGGATAAAGAATGGGAGACATTCAATGACTTAATCAATATTGAGGGACAGAGCACAAAAACACCTGAGAGTAATGTACAAACGGTGAATGATATAGTCACAGGAACAATCAGCAATGTCCCAGAAATGGAACATATTCCCATTACCCCATCCTTTGAACTTATGCTCAAAATAGAGGAAATTCCCCCTCTTGATGTATTTTACAGCCTGAATAAGGCTGTGGTGAGAAGACAAAGAAAGAAAAGGAAATTGGAAAGCGTGCTTTCTCATGATGCAGAACAATTAGACATCCTTTGGCAAGATCCTACCACTGATCCTACTGAAAATCTCACTAAATTATCTCAGATCACAGGAGCATATGCTTCTGCAACCATTGATAAAGCATTTGAAGTACAACAAATACTGAAAGAAAAAGAAGATCAAATACAAGTTTTGCAGCAATAGCTACAACAAGCCAGTGCGAACAACGAAACACAGAAACAACTTGAAAAACTACAGCAGAACTTTCAACAGATGCAGATAGGATACTCAAACAATTTGGCCGAAAGAGAAAAAAAGTTGTAGGTTATGCGAGAGATGCACAAGGATGATCCTAAGCTTACAAAATTCATTACAGAATCCATTTCCTTAAATGATCAATTGCTACAGCAACAAGAAACATTGTGCCAAAGAATATCACAGTGGAGCTCTTCTTGCGAAACAAGCGACAGAATTACTAATCAAGTCGTCGACTTGCGACATGATTACGATCTAATTGATAGAAGAGTTACTGAATATTTGGCTTGGCAGGAAATAGAGGAAGGGAAAAAGGCAGGTGCACCAATAATCAATGACACCCACAAAGAAATGCTCTTTAATAAATGGGATGCACAGATCAGGAAAGCAGAACAAGTGGCAGAAGAAGTAGCCACAACAGCAAATAATGTCATTGACTACATCAATGAAAATTTACACAGGGAAAATCTGATCTCAGAGACCACTCCAGGATATCTACCAAATGTACAGCATCTACAAACAAGCTGGAGACAGAAGGCTCAAGAAAGGGTAGAGTCAATCCAAAGGTTAACCAAGTTAAATTGGGATTCTTACTTGACGTACTTGGTAAAACCACACAGCCAGTGCATGACTCTCAAATGTATCATCAACTCTGCCGAGAAGATGGCGCCAGCTCTTACCGATTCAGTTTTCGCAGGACAACTAAAGTCAGAAGTCGGCTAGCCAACTCTCCTCAAGAAAATTTTGAACGTTTGTGATTTCAAGGAACAGATACATAGATAGTTAGTTATTAGTTTTAGTTTTAGATTCAGTTTTAGTTTTAATTTTGCTTTATTTTTGCCTAAAATGAAGATGGTCATTTAAACCGCATCCTACATTTTTGTAATAAATTATTTTTAGAATTAGTTAGTAGTATTTAAACCCTTCTCATGCATTTAGAGAAGGGTCCAGAAATTTATCAAAAACTTGTCCTCATAACATGCGCTTTTGCACCCTCCGAGGAGGTTTTGATGAATGAATGGAATGGGATTTATTGATATCTGCGTTTAATATCTACTACTGATGTTGCACTTTTGTACTCTTAGTGGATGTTGGGTTAAGAAGAGATAGATCGTTATCGTTGGAGGTCATGAGTAGAACTAGTTATAAATGGTACTTTTATCTCTTAACTATTTCTACTTATGTGTTATGGTGATATTCATGTTCAGTTATTTATATATGAATGCTTAAATGCTTGAGTTATCATTTGGCACTTTTGTACGGTGATAGCTATTTATTTATGCTTAGTATATGAGTAGCTTATTATGTGATATGTTTTTCACAAATGTTTCGTCTAACTTTTTATATGAAATGGTTTATCTTTATTGAATTCTTTTCTCATAGCAGTTGAATGATCTTTATTACCAACTGTTGTTTGAAATCATTTTAGATCGCATAACGGAAAGATTACATCCCGGGTTAGTTTAGAATTAGATATTTATGTTTATTAGACTACAATTTTATGTTGTTAGATTAAATTTAGAATAAAAATCATTTTACTTAGGAATCATTAGGAAATAAATATCAATTTTCAACACACACACACATATATTGGGAAACTGGTCCCATATCCCCAATCAGACCCACTATACCAAATGTAAAAGGAGCTGCTAACCAAGGTCCGAACTGGGTGGGTATCCCCCTTGTTGTAGACCCGATTTTTGGGGCTTCAACATATTTGGCGCTAGAAGGAGGGCCCGAAACTGTGAATGGCAAGTAAGTCTAAATCTAAATACCATTCCGAGAGTAAATTACCCTCACCATCTCCCCCGACTTCTCCATCACATTTAGAATCTTTAAATCTTGAGCAAGAAGTCGAAAGAACAACAACCACTACCACAAACCCTGACATTTCAGACAAATCTACTATTGAACCTCCTGAAGTTGAATCTTTGATTCATAAACTTCAGCGATTTTCAATATCTCCTCAAAAATCTGATAAATCTCAAGGCAGTGTGACTTCGCAATATAACCCTGCTCATCCTCTCACCAGATTAAAGAGCGAAAAGTTTGGTATTGAGCCAACCGAGTTACCTCTACCTACAAGGAAGAGAGCAAGGAAATCACCTAAAGGGTCTGATAGTGAGACTCTTTCGTCATCATCATCCATCTCAACCTCTCCACTGCGAAGTCAACCATCCACTCCTCCACTTCAAATCATTGTCCACCAAAACACTGGAACTTCAACATATCCTTCTCAAACATCTGGAACTATAATATCCTCATCTTCCCACCCGCGGGGATCATCTTCTACACTTTCTTTTGTTAGTATTTCAACGATGGCCCAAATGCCATGGAATAACCCAGGGGCAGTCTTAATGCCTACGCACTTGAGTCAATTACCGGCCCATCCCGAAAATGGCTGCCTAAGTTTAACCCTGAAACAGGCATGCTAGCAGAAGAACACATAAATAACTTTATGTTATCCATCAATCTCAATGGGGTCACTAATGAAGACACTGTCATTTGGCTTTTCCCTTACACTTTGCAAGGAGCAACCAGATCATGGTATTTCTCATTACCATCCGGGTCTATTACTAGTTGGGATATCTTCCAATAACAATTCTTGACTAAGTTTGGTGATGACAAGTCCACTGCGACATTAATCAATGACCTATCTAACCTTAGGGCTGAGTCAAAGGAACCTATCAAAGATTTTAACTCGCGTTTTAATAAACTGTTGAACAAAATTCCTACTGCTTCTAAACCTAGCGAAGAAGTGCGAAGTGAATGGTACATCTCTGCTTTACCATCAAACATAGAAATCTTCATTGATAGAGCTAACAAAACAACTTTAGCCGACAATATGAAGGAAGCAATAGTGGTAGAGAAACGCATTATAGCTCTAGAAAAGAAAAATGCCATTGAAGAACGTAAATCTAAAAAGGTTTCTTTCAAAGAATATCCAAAGAAAAAACAGCCCAAAGACCCATTTGATTTAGAGGGATTGCAGAAAGTTTTGAAAACCATGTCTAATGAAATGGTTGACATAAAGAAATAAGTAGCAGAGACTTCTTCTAAAGAGCCTTACAAGCCTTATATAAGAAACCCTTCGACTGATTCAAAGTCTCCTAATGCTATTACAAATGTTGAATTAGAGGAAGAAGAAGAGGAAATTTCTACCAATGAACCTACCGATGAAGAAGAAGTTGTAGAGGTACAAGGTATGTGGGATTTCATCCTCCCTGATGAAGAGGATCAAGAGGCATCGCCAGTTAGTACTAGAAGTAGAAATCAACTCGATCCTCCTCAACCTACTCCTAAGCCAAAGAGCACAAGCTCAATGCCTAAGGATAAAGTCGCAGCCAAGAAAACGACATCCAAAGCGACTCAAACAAGCCCAGTCCAAACAGATTCACCAACTCCATCTAAAACATTGATTGTTTCGGATGAAATGGAGTATAATATCATAGAAGACATGAAGAAGACTAGGGCTAACATCACTTTTTATGAATTGAGCAAGTTAAAACATCAACAAAAGCTCCTTTTGAAAGAATTACATGCAGTACCAGTTGCACCTTTTCCTGCCGCTGTAATCTCGCAAGCTTCCCATGAGATGGGAAGACCTCCAAATACTGTGATTAATAAAGTTGATCCAAATGACATCGCTCTAATTGGAGGAAGGTCAAGATCTCATACTCTGTCTTTTCTTCTTACTTATGAAATTTTCAATAAAATTTTGCATAATTGTTTAGTTGATTCAGGAGCTTCATCCAATATCTTACCTAAATCGATATGTGCAAATTTGAACGTTCAACCACAAAAATCTATTGTGCGCATAGTGCATCTGGATCAGTCGCAAGTTGAAGTGATCGGCAAATTAAATCATGTTACCATAAGGCTGTCATCTAATCCAAAGGTATGTCAAGTTATCGATATTTTAGTTGCAAACATTCCAGAATTCTATGGCTTAATTTCTAGCAAGGATTGGTCAGAAAAACTTCATGGATACTTTGCAACCGATTGGTCGCACATGTGGCTCCCTTACAATGGTAAACCAAATCAGATAAAGGTTGAGCGAGAAAGACATCAGAAATACATAGTAACAAAATTGGAAGGAGAAAACAAACCAACAGCATACAACAATATTATAATTGGCAACTATTCTGTTGATTCTTTCCTAGGAAATTTTAATGCTCACACTTCACCTACTTAGAACATTTTGTTTTACCTCAAGTAGAGAAATTTTCTCAGATAGATAGTTCTAAGTGTATTAATTTTATAGATAATCCTGTAAATAAATCTTTATTTTGGAAATTATTTTTTAACGGTTCTAAGTCTAATGAAGGAGCAGGAGCAGGATGCATATTAGTTAGCCCAGAGGGAAACAAAATTATGCTAACTTGTAGACTCGAATTCGATTCAACTAATAATACTGCAGAATATGAGGCTTTAGTCCAAGGATTATACAAAGCAATCAGATTATACATCAAATATCTACAAGTCTTCGGAGATTCTGAAATTGTTATCAGACAGGTATGGAATACCATACATTGTCTATCACGTCATTTAAATCATTAACAAACTTTAGTACAATATCTGACTGAACATTATATAGCATTTAAGATTTCATCAATTCCTAGACTCCAAAATGCTAGTGTTGATCTCTTGGCAAATGTAGCTTCCAAGCTTATTCCCTCAAAAGACTTTACCCCGATAGATTTTCAATCGAATTAATCTTTAGAACCTCGATTCCTGATAACATTACAAATTGGAGAATTTTCAACAATGATCCTGATATTGTAAGCTTCCTCATCTCTGAGGGATCTTATACTAATCAGATAATTGATGAGGACCAACATGACAGAAAATTGCAGCAAGATAACACTAATAATGTTATGCCAAAATCAGTAGTCAAATTAGAAGATCTATATGATTTGAAAGATCGATTCAAAAGATCTACCAATTCAAAGCTTCAAAGTTCAAATCTGAACTATGAATTAGTAAATCTAGGAACCGATACCAAGCCACAGAATATCAACCTAGGCCTTGGCCTAGCTCCTAAAGAAAAATTAGCATATGTCCGTCTCTTGAAACAATACAAAAGTGTCTTTGCTTGGAACTACGATGAACTTAAGACTTACGACACTTCTATCATCCAACATACCATCCCAATTATAAATGATGAAAAACCTATCCAGCAGACGCTGAGAAAGATCCATCCTAATCTAGAAAACCAGATCAAATCTAAGCTTAATAAGTTATTGAAAGCCAAAATCATTTTTCCCGTACGACATTCTCAATGGGTTTCCAATATGGTTCTTGTTAGAAAGAAGAATTGAGACATTAGAATTTTCAAAGACTTTCGAAATCTTAACAAAGCCTACCAAAATGATAATTTTCCTTTGCCCCTTATGGAGCAAATATCGCAGGCAGTTACAGGATCAGAATTAATGTCCTTCTTGGATGGTTTCTCCGGCTATAACCAAGTTTTGGTCCATCCCGATGATCAATTAAAGACTACATTCAGAACCAAATGGGGTACTTATGCCTATCAAATGATGCCTTTTGGTCTGATCAATGTTGGTGCCACATTCCAAAGGGCCATGGACATCGCATTTAAGGGATTAGTAAACAAATCGGTAGTAATCTACCTAGATGATATAACTATGTATTCCAAGAAGCGAGGCAATCATCTTAGAGATTTAAAACAGATCTTCCAACGGTGTCAAAGGTATGGAATTTCACTTAACCCAAAAAAGTCCTTTTTTGCATTAAGTGAAGGAAAACTTCTTGGATTCATAGTGTCAAAATCTGGAATCCATATTGATCCTGATAGAATCAAGGAGATTTCCGAAATACCTTTGCCTCATAACAAGAAAGCTATGCAATCTTTCCTTGGCTAGATTAACTTTGTAAAGAGATTTGTTCCAGATTTTTCAAGAATCGTATCTCCTTTACAAGAAATGATTAAAAAGAACTCAATCTTCAAATGGGGCCAAGACGAATATGAAGCATTCAATTTGATCAAACAAGCGATTGTTAACGCTCCATCTTTAGCAACTCCAAATTTTTCCAATCCTTTTATTTTATATACATTTGCCTCTAATAGATCATATGTTGCGATACTCACTCAAGCAAATCAAGACAAGGCAGAAGCCCCAATTTCTTTTTTCAGTTCAAATCTACAAGGGGCTGAGTTAAATTATTCAAACGTAGAGAAACAAGCATATGCTATTTTCAAAGCGATAAAATATTTCAGACCCTTTCTGCTCAAAACCCATACAAAGATCATAGTACCATTTTCAGTGGTAAGAAATCTTTTAGTACAGAAAGATGTGGGTGAGAAAAGAGCCAATTGGGTTACCGCATTACAAGAATATGACGTTGAAATTAAATCAGCAAATATTTTTAAAGGTCAAGGCTTTTGCAAAATGTTGGCTAGAGCAACGCTTATTTCCGAAATACCATCTACAAAGATAAAAATGTACGAGGTAATCCTAAATGATGTTGAATCATTTTACATTGATATTATATTTTATCTAAAGAATGGATATGCCCCTTCAAACCTCGATTATATAAAGAAAAGAGCTCTAAGGTTGAATGCTAAGCAATATCAACTCGTGAACAATATACTTTTTAGGATGAATTATGATTCTGTTCTCCTTAGATGTCTTGAGAAATATGAAGTTGAAAAGGTGTTGCAGGAACTCCATGATGGACCAGCAGGTGGACATTATGCTAGAGATACTACTGCACATAAAATCCTTCGTGCAGGCTATTACTGGCCCACACTATTCAAAGACGTGCATAGCTACGTAAGAAAATGTCAAGTTTGTCAAACTGTTGTTGGGAGACAAAAGAAGCCATCATTACCTTTGCAACCAGTAAACATTGAACAACGTTTTGATCAATGGGGATTGGATATAGTAGGTAAAAATTTTTCTCACTCTTCTAAACAGCATAGGTATATCCTTACAGCTACAGATTATTTTACTAAATGGGTAGAAGCAGTTCCTCTCAAGATAGCTAATGCCGAACACATCGTTGATTTCATAGATCAGTTCATAATCATTAGGTTTGGTTTACCCTCTGCTTTAATGTTTGATAATGCACCATATTTTTCTGGCAATACTATAACTGAATTTTCACTCAAAAGAGGATTTAAGCTTAAATACTCTGCCAATTATTACCCGTAGGGGAATGGGTTAGCTGAATCTATGAATAAAAACTTAATTAGAATCATTAAGCGAACCATTGACCAAAATCATAAGAATTGGCACAAGTCTTTAATATATGCTTTATGGGCAGACCGAATAATGCACAAAGCCTCTATTGGCACTTATCCCTTTAATTTAGTTTATGGGAAAGAAGTGATTCTTCCAACTCATCTAGCAATTCCCTCTTTGGCCTTAGTTCAATATATTAATGAAACACCAACTTCTTCCTTACAACTAAGGCAACTACAAATCCTTAAGCTAGAAGAGCAAAGAGAACAGGCTAAAATAACTCATTCTCATCATCAAGCATTAGTAAAAGCTTCTTTTGACTCAAACATGATGTCCAGAAAATACTTTCAGATAGGGGATATAGTTTTAAAATGGGACAAGGCTCATGAGGAAAAGGGCAAACATACGAAGTTTCAACGAATGTGGTTTGGCCCTTTCCAAATTGCAGAAATCATAGGCCCATCTACCTTTATGTTACAGGATTTAACAGGAAAAAGAGAATCTTTACCTCTTAACGGGCAGATCCTCAAAAAATATTTTCCATAGGAGATCATTCTTCTATTTTTGTAGATTAGTTTTTCATTTATTTTCATAATAAAACCAGTTGTAAACGGTTACATTTGGAATTCACGAAAAGGACAAGTATTTCTTTTAGATTTTGTTTTTTTTTTGCTTGTATAAATAGAAATAATTAGGAAGTTGGTCATTATTATTGAAAGATATAGTCAAAGAGCTATAAGCCTGAATATGATACTAGTTTCAACCTTGTAAATTTTGATAAAAAGCGACCTTTAGTGGGAATTTGTTTTATATCAGTCAAATGAAAGGTATCAATAACAAAAAAAAAGATTCTCTGTAGAAAAGCTCTTTCCAAAAACTCTACCATTGTCGTCCAGAGCTATTCTTAAGGAAACAATGACTTCCTCCCCATCTAAGGAATCAAAAGCTTTAGGGAATAATCCAATGAAACACTTTAAACTTAAGGAACAAGAGGTCTCATCACGATCCGACTTATCATGATCATAGATATTATAGCTTTCTGACTTTGCCAATACTGCATACCACAACAGGGCAATGACTCAAGATTTTTGCAATCAAAAGACAAGGGGTCTCATCACGAGCCAGCTTGTTTAGCAATGCTATAAATCAAGTGAGTGGAACTGTCATAATTTGGCTACCAAACCAAGGCATTATTCTTTAAGGATTAAAAGAAAATGAAAGCAATAAGTGTAGATATGGATTTCTCTTTGAAAATTGTACATTTCCCCAAGTAGGATACAGGATCATTACTGGGTAACAGGTAACCCTGTCGAGGCTATAAACGCCTGCTAGCAGCAGAGGCTCTACCTATGACAAATGAGCATATTTAAAACTGATTTACGGAGAAGCCTTTGTTTTCATCTTTATAAACTAAGCAGTGACTGATATAGATACAATGACTAGCTCTAGGAAGTAAATAAACAAAGTTGACATTATCATTGACAGTTGAAAAGCATAATGTATTTTATCTTTCTATAACAAAGTTTGATTTTCTAGAAAATTTTCTATTTTGGAAGTTTAGGAAATTCAAAAGAAAAGTAGAGATAACTGGTTCTTCCAAGTGAATCGCCAATTGTTATGGCCAGCAACACCCCCCCTTCTTATTTAGTTTTATCACTAATACTAAATATGTGGGGACCCTTATTCAAAAATTTAAAAAATTGATTAGTGCTTGTATTTCCTTTTTCAATAAAACTTACTATCATAAACATAGGAGAATACCCTCAAAAAATCTAAAATGACTTAAGTTTTATGATAAGTTAGAATAAAATCACTCCTTAAAACGCGTCGCATCGCAAAAAGGGTAATGGATGCCTTCCTACAAGCGTAATTCTAAAAGTGCGAAATTGCTATGCGAAATCACACATCAAAAGACCTTCATCGCATCGCATGCCTCAAACATCACCTACGCTGAAATGCCTAAAACCGCCGATATGCGATGGTGCATCTCACGAATCGCATTTCGCAGAAAACACATTGACGAATGATTACCACACACAAAGGAATTACGATATTGCGATCTATGATATTGTGATCTGTGATACTGCGATCTACGATATTGCGAAGCAAATCACAAAATTGCCTTATCGCAGATCTGCAGGGCCCGTTGTTCGAGAAAGTTTTTTCAAAAAACCGAGGCCCAGTTATGCACATTTACATTAATTCATGAGTTAGTTAGCAATCATTAATAAAATATGGTTTTGATATTATCAAGGAGCCAGTTCACGTAAGGTGGTATATTTTATATGTTTTCCGCATTTAAAGATTTCTTGTCACCTTTTTCTTATCATCGTTCTCACCTCATTTGAAAACTACAGGAGCAAAGAGCAGAGAAGTATACAGAGCAGAGTTCAAGATATTATGGGAAAGAAGGGTAAAGCTCACTGTTCTGAAGATAAAGAGATGACTCCCTTGTACATAGACACTACCTGTAACAAAGATGTCAGTATTACTACTTGGGAAGGCATGTATAGTTTACTTGAGGAAGAAGATCCCAAGGTAATGGGAGTTACGGCTACTGCAGGCTCACACGGGTCTTCTGAGGCATCTATTACAGATCTAGCATGTTCATTCTTGCATAGGATAGCAGCGAGGCCCAAAATTCTCCCGTACACGGACATGGTTAAATGGATACTAGATAGTGCTAATATCACAAACAGAAAATTCAAGACTCAGGGTCAAGGACTCATTGGCTCGTTCACTCCACAAGATTTGAGGCTCATGTATCATTTACCAGAGCCACAAGCGACTTATAACAAACAGTTCATGGAAAAGTTTGCTAAAGAAAATGAAGATTCAGTAGAATGCACCAAGGACTGGTCAAGAAAGGATGAACCATTAAAAAAGGATAAGCATAGTATGTATAGTACTGGTTCTCTCACCTCCCCATATTGCTTTGTTGCTACTATGCTCTGTAGACTTTTTGGAAGGTCAGACATTAACAAATTTTCATCTGAATGGATACCATTATTGGATGCCGCCATTAATGCTACTATTGTGGATTGGGCTAAGATCTTGTCTGAAAATTTAGCCATAGCCATTCTGAGTTACCGGTCTAAAAGGACTATTTCTCAGAGAATTTATCCCCCTTTCTACTTATCTGCATATGTGATGGACGCAATCTGTTATATTTCCAAGTTTCCTCTAATGAGTTGGAAATGGAGTACTCAAGATCCCTTACCCATTCATATCTATCACAAAGAATTGTGGGATCCCAAGTTCACTCCTTATTTCTACAAAATTTGTCATGGAATCATGCTGCCTCTGTACAAAATTTTGTATGATAAAGACCCTCCAAGATTTTCTCCTGAAGCAGAGGTTGATATGCTCCCTGTCACCAGATGGTTCGGAGAATAACTTTTCACACATGTCAGGGTATTCAGAAGTATCACTTCCCCTCATGTCTTACCTTTATATGTTCCTAATAAACTACTGGCATGAGAGATTGCTTATCAGACATGCGAAGAAGGAGGTATGAGTAAAGAGTTGAAGGACAAGAAGAATGCCATTTGGCCACAATTTCCTGTGGCCTGTGGGGCCTTTTCACTATTTGATGTAAGCCATGCATTCAAAGAAGTAAACAACGTCTCATGTCTACGATTGTTCGGATTTCTAGGAATACCATTCTACCATTCTGATATTGTTAATAATTTCACTACTACAGTCAAAATAAAGGTGTTTTCTAAAGAAGATGATCTTTTTGATGATATGTTCCAACAGAAAAGTACACTTAAAGAAGTTCTGCATTCTGCCCAAATGCGATTCCCTCCAGCAAAATTTCAAGAATTCAAAATATACAGAGAGAGGAGGTTAGCTAATATCCATTTGGATAAATTACGCTTGGAACCCATGAGGGAACCAACTCCCAGTATCAGTCTCAGTGGAAGTTCAGGAACAAACAGGTCTAAATCTAAGTCCGGGAGAGAAACGTCAGAACACTCCAAGAGATCCGAGAGTGACCATAATAAAAGAGAAGAGTCAGTAAGGGATACTGCCCAGTCTAAGGAGCTTCCAGAACAACAAGTTTTGACCTCTCTACAGGTATATCCTCCCCCTCTCATCGTCCATCCACCATCAGTCAGAACTGAGTTGGATAAAGAATGGGAGACATTCAATGACTTAATCAATATTGAGGGACGGAGTGTTAGCACCTAAATCTGCCTTAGGATGAAGGAAGGCAAAAATTAGGGTAACCACAAACCACGCTCAGTCTCGTAGCTAGCCCTACGAGAGCAGGAGAGGGCTCTCTCTGAGTCACACTCAGTGAATGGATAAGCAAAATAGTCTGAGATGACTTACAATACAATTTTTATCTTAGGATAGTAAGTGAAAATGAACATAAGGAGGGATTTTATGAATGGCTATGTTTCTGGGATGTTATGGGACCACTGGACCTC
This sequence comes from Pinus tabuliformis, assembly GCA_031772625.1. Classification (NCBI taxonomy): domain Eukaryota; kingdom Viridiplantae; phylum Streptophyta; class Pinopsida; order Pinales; family Pinaceae; genus Pinus; species Pinus tabuliformis. The sequence continues at coordinate 234,028,345 of CM062805.1, forward strand.
AATGAACAGAGAACTTAACGTAAAGGCACATATTATTTCGTGAGGCAAGTGTTGGCATTTTGGCACTGGTGTGGCGCTATGGTACAGGTGTTGTCCTTGATGGAAACTCACTTTGGTGACAGATCTCAGTTCAGGTGCTCAGAATGAAGGAAATCTTGTATACGCAGGTTCACCTTTCCGAAGACGCGTATACACGCGGGTTATATGTTAAAAAGTTGCGTATGCGTATACAAGCACTTTTATGCACAGAAAAGCGCGTACATGGTGGGAAACTTATTTTTGGTCCGTGGTTGTTAGTCCTTGGAATTTGAACCTATGGTTTTGGACCATGGTATCTCGTTAGAAGTGTTGACCCTAGGTTTTGGGCCCTTGGTATTGGTTTATTATGGTTTTGGACCATGGTATTGTGGAAGGACTAAAAATATAGAAGAGGAAGGAGATCATGTGGCAAAGAATCATCTATTTTATTGAATATCTGATATCGTGCTAGATCTGGAATACTGGTGATTGGGTTATGGTGCAGATCTAGATCTGAATGAAGGAGGAACCTGAGCGCGAGAAGGATAAGGACTATTGATGGATCAAAATCTCAAGGCTTTGGTATCTCTGTATGATTTTGATCTGTTATATGTGGCGCACTCTTGATCTATAAATCTGGGTTAACTAATGTCTGAATGTTTAAAAGAATAAATTATCCTTCATAGATCTGTACGTAGGTTTAGTGAAGTGCAGGTGCGTATGCACGCCTTTTCTGTGAATGAAAGAAGCGTATACGTAGGTTGGTTGTGGTACAGAAGCGTATACACGCAGATTGATGAATAGTGAAGTAGCGTAAATATCTTGATTTATGTTCTAGCTGCTTCTGTTTTATTGCTGCAGTATTATGGGTTCAGAATTGGTGTTTGATTACAGTTACTGTGTTCTGGGTACAACTGACAGAGAAGTGTTTATTTGATTCAGTTTTTGATTGGTGAAAGGGGTTTGGTTGATGCAAAAATACTTGATGTTTGATTGATATTACTTGTGGATCCAGTTTGAAAATTAATGAACGAGGTCCCTGAAAGCAGAAAGAAGGTTGCAGCCTTCTGCAGGTAGGAGCTTGCGTACTAGTATCTCAAGCTAGTACAAGAACTAAGGGGGTTGGAGCTCCCTTCCAGGAAAGTTGGAGAACGAGAGAGAGTTGTAGCTCTCTGCAGGTTGCAGCCTGCGTATTGGTAAAGACTGCACCAGTGCAAAACATTGTAAAGAGAAGTTTCTAATTAAAAAGAAGATAGAGACGAATTGTAGCAGGGGGTTTTCACCCACATTGGGTTTCCTCCTTATATCTTGTGTTCATGTGTGTGACTGTCTTCTGCTCTGTTTCACTGGTTCTAGTACTGTTTATTTGCTTCTGATTCACAAATTAATAACTGACATCTGAAAGATAAATCAAATTATAAGTCTGCTTTATATACGCGGTTTTCCTTATCTAAAGTTGCATATACACGCGGTTTTTATTAACTGAAGTAGCGTATATTATGAAAGTAAAAAAAGGAAATATTTGTCTTGATAATACTGATTCACCCCCCCTCTCAGTATTATTTCCAACAATTGGTATCAGAGCATGTCCTTCTGAAGAATCTTGATCGCTTGAAGGAAGATCTTTCATCATGAGCAACTACGAGAGGGAAGCATCAATCAGGCCACCGGTTTTTGATGGGACAAACTTCGTATATTGGAAGGTAAGAGTTACTGCCTATCTTCAATCTCTGGGTATAGAAGTCTAGGTAATCATAGAAACAGGGTATACTTTTCCATCAGCTACCCCTACAGATCCAGCTGAGAAGAAGAAATATGAAACAAATGCAAAGGCAGTCAATACTCTTCTAGGATGTCTATCTCAATCAGAATTCATGAAAGTTATGCAGTTAAAATCAGCAAAAGAAATATGGGACAAAATTGTCCTAAGCTATGAAGGAGATGATTAGGTAAAACGAGCAAAACTTCAAACCCTCAGGATTCAGTATGAAAATCTCAAGATGTATAATGATGAAAGTGTGGCTAACTATTTTCTTCGTGTAGATGAGATTGTTAATTGTATGAAAAACTTGGGAGAAGAAATAAAAGAGGTTGTTGTGGTTGAAAAAGTTCTAAGATCTTTGTCACCTAGGTTTGAATCTAAAGTTTCTGCAATAGAAGAAAAGGAGAATCTACAAAGTCTTAAAATATCACAACTGCACGGAATTCTTACTGCTTATGAAATGAGGAAAGGAGGTCCATCAGACAGGAGAGAAGTTGCCTTCAAGGCTTCAGGCAAAGGAGAATATTATGAATCAGGACACGTGTCAGAAGAAGAAGAAGAATCAAATTTTGTCAAAAATATTCGAAGGGGTGCCGGACGATTCCAAGGTAAGTTACCTTTCAAGTGCTTTGCTTGTGGAAGAGTAGGTCACTATGCTGCCAAATGTCCTCATAAGGATAAGATTGACAAGGGAAAGGAACCTGTTAGATGGAACAAGAAACAGAATGAAAATAAGAAAATCTATTACACTCATGAAGATAGTGATGGTCTTTCAAATAGTGACGAAGATGAACGAGGTAATGAATATAAACTTTTAATGGATTTTGAAGATGATGACTACATGGATGCTATAGATGTAGAAGGTTTTTGTGAAGAGATGACTAATCTCAAAATCTACTTAGAAGAGAAAAATGCAATTTTTGATTCTCTACAATGTCAACTGGCTGAAAGGGAAAAACATCTTGAAAATTTGGAATGTGAAATTGTTTGTCTTAGAAAGGAGATTGAAAAAACAAAAGCTATTAATCTTAAATTTGTTAAAGGATCTGAAACTCTGGATGAGATTATCAATGTGCAGCGTTCTCCACTAATCAAGACAGGTCTGGGATATAATGGAGAAACATCTCAAGCTTCTACCTCCAAAAGTTATCTTGATGCAGCAAGGAGGAGCGAGCAAAGTCCTAATAGAAATCATCAGGTAAATCAGGGACAGTTTACTTCAAGAATGAATAAAGACTATCAAGAAAATCGGGGACAAGCTACCTTAAGGACAAACAGAAGCTACAATCAGCCACAGGTAAAATCTTCCCAATTTGCCTCAAGAATGGATGTCAGTAGAAACTACAATCGGTTGGATGATAGATTTGATAATCGCAGGAGTTTCTTCAATGGCCAATGTTTCTCTTGACATAATTTTGGTCACAAAGCAGCTCAATGTGTTTCCTATAAGACAATCATGACTAGAGAAGCTCAAAAACAAAGGAATATGACTGGAATTACAAAAAGGACTTATAACAACTTTTCGGCCCTTGAATGTTCTATTTGTAATAACTTTGGTCATGAAGATTCTCAATGCAGGAGCACGTTTTGGAAGACAACTCAGAAGGAACATACCTCAAGTGCCAGAACATGGAGAATGAAGGAACCACAACCAGAAAGATGTGGGATAACTTTCTATGCAGAAGGACAGGAAAATCTATGGTATATCGACAGCGAATGTTCGAAGCATATGACAGGGGATAAAGAAAAACTTGAATCATATACTGCATTAGAAAAGGGAAAGAAGGTGTCTTTTAGAAACGATACCCCTGCAACCATAAAAGGAAAAGGCACTGCTCAGTTGAAAGAACAGGTCAAAGCTGGAAATGTTTTGTATGTAGATGGCTTGAAGCATAATCTACTAAGTGTTAGTCAGATGTGCGATCAAGGAACTGAGGTAATATTTCGATCAAATGGATGTAGTGTTCGTGATCTTGATACAGGAAAAACAGTGATCAAAGGCAGAAGAACTCCAAATAATCTATACATATTTGAAGAAGGACACAACAATGCTATTTGAGCAAGGATGATGAAAACTGGTTATGGCACCAGAGGTTGGGGCATCTAAGCTTTTCACAAATAAGGAAAGCATGAAAATACCAGGCAGTTCGTGGTCTTCCAGATATCAAAATACCAGACAACACCATATGCAAATCATGTCAGTTTGGTAAGCAAACCAGAACTAACTTTCCTGAGAAGGAAGGATCAGCTAGCAGGCCTCTTGAGCTAGTCCATACAGATGTATGTGGTCCATTTAGAACAAGGTCACCTCAAGGAGAAGAATACTTGATATTATTCATTGACGACTTCTCCAGGTTTGTTTGGTTAGGACTTATGAAGCACAAAGACGAAGCATTCGAAAAATTCAAATCCTTCAAAGCCTTGGCTGAAAATGAATCAAATTACAAAATTAAGTGCCTCAGGTCCGACAGAGGTGGGGAGTTTACCTCAAATGAATTTTTCGATTTCTGTGAAGAACATGGAATAAGAAGGGAATTCTCTACGGCTAGGACTCCTCAGCAAAATGGAGTGGTGGAAAGGATGAACAGAACAGTCAATCAAATGGATCGTGTTATGCTTGATGAGTCTGGAACTCCCACAACCCTCTGGGGTGAAGCTGCATATGCTGCGGTTGTTATTCTCAACAAAACAAATGTCCGAGTGAACAACACTCAAACTCCTCATGAGCTCTGGTATGGTGAGACTCCTTCGGTAAAGCATTTCAAAATTTTTGGGAGCAAATGCTATATTAGGAATACTGATGAGCAGCTTGGCAAACTTGAACCTAGAGCAGATGAAGGAATTCTCCTTGGTTATTCTCCTCACAGCAAAGCATATAAGTGTAACAATAAAAGACTTGGAAGAATTTTTGACAGCATTGATGTAGTGGTTGATGAAAAAGGATACATCCCTAGGCAAGTAAATCATGAAGATATCGATATGGATGAAGACTACTCTCCAAATCAGACAAATGATGAAGAAGGACCTCAAGAGACACCAGAGGGATAGAAAAGGATAAAAGAGAAGACTCCATCCAGGTACGTTCAGAAGAATCATCCAGAATCTCAAATTTTGGGGTAGAAAGAAGCAGGTGTACAAACTAGAAGAACAATTGCAGAAGCCTCAAGCTATTTGGCATTACTCTCCTCCACTGAACCACAAAATGTAAAAGAGGCATGCAAAGATGAATGCTGGGTCAAGGCAATGGATGAATAAATTGAGCAGATCGAAAAGAACAACACTTGGGAGTTGGTTCCTAGACCAAAAGATAAGAATGTCATAGGAACAAAATGGATCTTCAAGAACGAGTTGAATGAAAATGGGGAAGTTATTAGAAACAAGGCCAGGCTTGTTTGTAAAGGGTATGATCAACAAGAAGGAATAGACTTTGAAGAAACTTTTTCTCCTGTTGCTAGACTTGAAGCCATTCGAATGTTCCTTACTCTCTCAAGCTTTCAGAAGTTCAAAGTATTTCAAATGGATGTGAAGTCAGCCTTTCTGAATGGAGACTTAGAAGAAGAAGTATACATCGAGAAACCAGATGGTTTCATCCTTGGGAATGATCCAAATCTTGTATGCAGACTTAAAAAAGCTCTCTATGGGCTTAAACAAGCTCCAAGGGCTTGGTACTATTATTTGGATAAATACCTTCATCAACAAGGTTTTTCAAAAGGATCGGCAGATAGCAATATCTATATAAAAATTGAAAATAACAAATTGCTAATACTTGTTGTGTATGTAGATGATATTATCTTTGGAAGCAATGAAGAAGCTATGAGTCAAAGCTTTGCCTTGGTGATGCAGAAAGAATTCGAAATGTCCTTGCTTGGAGAACTGACATACTTTCTTGGATTGCAAATCCAACAAAATGAAGGCGGTATCTTCTTGTCTCAAACCAAGTACCTCAAGCAGATTCTGAAGAAGTATGGCATGGAAGATTCAAAACCAGTATGTACCCCCATGGTTACAGGATGCAGCCTCAGTGCAAATGATGAATCGGCAGCAGTGCATCAACCAACCTATAGATCTATGATTGGAAGTCTACTTTATTTGACAGGTACCCGACCAGACATCATGCATGCAGTGGGAATAGTTGGAAGATTTCAGGCAAATCCAAAGGAAACTCATCTTCAGGTAGTCAAGAGAATCTTCAAGTACCTTCAAGGAACTCAAAACTATGGCTTATGGTACCCTAAAGATACAGATCTCACACTTCATGCTTACACAGATGTAGATTGGGCAGGAAGTGTGGATGACAGGAAGAGCACAAGTGGTGGTGCATTCTTTATGGGTTCCAGATTAGTATCTTGGTTCAGCAAGAAACAGAGTTCGATTGCTTTATCTACAGCTGAAGCGAAATATGTGGCTGCTGCATCTTGTTTCACTCAACTTCTTTGGATGATGCAAACCTTGCAGGATTTTCAAATCACTTGTACTCCACCTGTCTCTATCTTATGTGATAATACAAGTGCAATAAGCATTTCAAAGAATCCTGTCATGCATTCAAAGACCAAGCACATACCTATTAAATATCACTTTCTTTGGGAACAAGTGCTTGAGCAAAAAGTCAAGTTGGAGTATGTTCCTTCTAAGGAACAAATTGTTGATATCCTCACCAAACCACTGCCCAGGGAAACTTTTGAATATCTCAGACAGAAGCTGGGAGTAGTTGATGCTTCATCCTGCTGTTGAAGCTTGTCTGTTTCAAAGAAAAGTTGGTGTACGCGAGTTGCATGAGGGGAATCCGTGTACATACGTTGATTTATGCAGGTGCAGTCGCGTATATGGAGTTCTGAAGAAAATTAGCAAGGACAGACTCTGGTTGAAGAGAGTCTGATATGGGTCTGTCAGAGACCATCAGGCACAGGTTCAGGGGGAGCAGATAATCTTCTAATAATGCATTGTTGGCATTACCTTAGAAGCTCTTGGTTCTAGTACTCAAGTTGTTTTTGGTTCAGGTGGATCAGCTGCAGAAAGAAGAACAGAAGGGGAACATGGTTGCTGATATATACAGTGATTGTCAGATGCTGCTGATAGTAGTTATTGGTGATTTGCATAGTCTTGATATTTCGTCTCTATGTCATGTATATCTTTTTCTATCAAGGTCATGTAACGGCCTATTTTGGTTTCCCCACTATGCCTGGGATGATTGATGCAATTGGTTGTCATATGTAAATTTCTAATGTATCCCCACTTGGTTGGGTGATGGTTGTATGTATTGAGTCTTTTGGTGATAGGAAGGTCTTTTATGGTGTATAAGTCATGGTTCTTCTTGAAGGACACCTTTTTGCAGATCTTGCCTACAGTCAGGGGGAGCATGTTCAGCACAGCAGAGTAGAGATATCAGCATGTTCTCAGGGGGAGCACAGCCCTTTGCCCTTGACGACAAAGGGGGAGAATGACTTTGAGGATCTTGGGATTGCCATCAAGTCCAAAGGGGGAGATGTTGGCATTTTGGCATCGGTGTGGCGCTATGGTATAGGTGTTGTCCTTGATGGCAACTCACTTTGGTGACAGATCTCAGTTCAGGCACTCAGAATGAAGGAAATCTTGTATACGCAGGTTCACCTTGCTGAAGACGCGTATACACGCGGGTTATACGTTCAAAAGTCGCGAATGCATATACATGCAATTTTATGCACAGAAAAGCGCGTACATGGTGGGAAACTTATTTTTGGTCCGTGGTTGTTAGTCCTTGGAATTTGAACCTATGGTTTTGGACCATGGTATCTCGTCAGAAGTGTTGACCCCAGGTTTTGGGCCCTTGGTATTGGTTTATTATGGTTTTGGACCATGGTATTGTGGAAGGACTAAAACTATAGAAGAGGAAGGAGATCATGTGGCAAAGAATCATCTATTTTATTGAATATCTGATATCGTGCTAGATCTGGAATACTGGTGATTGGGTTATGATGCAGATCTAGATCTGAATGAAGGAGGAACTTGAGCGCGAGAAGGATAAGGACTATTGATGGATCAAAATCTCAAGGCTTTGGTATCTCTGTATGATTTTGATCTATTATATGTGGCGCACTCTTGATCTATAAATCTGGGTTAACTAATGTCTGAATGTTTAAAAGAATAAATTATCCTTCATAGATCTGTACGCAGGTTCAGTGAAGTGCAGGTGCGTATGCACGCCTTTTCTGTGAATGAAAGAAGCGTATACGCAGGTTGCTTGTGGTACAGAAGCGTATACACGCAGATTGATGAATAGTGAAGTAGCGTACATATCTTGATTTATGTTCTAGCTGCTTCTGTTTTATTGTTGCAGTATTCTGGGTTCAGAATTGGTGTTTGATCACAGTTACTGTGTTCTGGGTACAGCTGACAGAGTCGTGTTTATCTGATTCAGTTTTTGATTGGTGAAAGGGGTTTGGTTGATGCAGAAATACTTGATGTTTGATTGATATTACTTGTGGATCCAGTCTGAAAATTAATGAAACTAGGTCCTTGAAAGCAGAAAGAAGGTTGCAGCCTTCTGCAGGTAGGAGCCTGCGTACTAGTATCTCAAGCTAGTACAAGAACTAAGGGGGTTGGAGCTCCTTTCCAGGAAAGCTAGAGAATGAGAGAGAGTTGTAGCTCTCTGCAGGTTGCAGCCTGCGTATTGGTAAAGACTGTACCAGTGCAAAACATTGTAAAGAGAAGTTTCAAATTAAAAAGAAGATAGAGACGAATTGTAGTAGGGGGTTTTCACCCACATTGGGTTTCCTCCTTATATCTTGTGTTCATGTGTGTGACTGTCTTCTGCTCTGTTTCACTGGTTCTAGTACTATTTATTTGCTTCTGATTCACATATTAATAACTGACATCTGAAAGATAAATCAAATTATAAGTCTGTTTTATATACGCGGTTTTCCTTATCTGAAGTTGCGTATATATGCGGTTTTTATTAACTGAAGTAGCGTATATTATCTGAAATTAAAAAAAGGAAATATTTGTCTTGATAATACTGATTCATCCCCCTCTCAGTATTATTTCCAACAGTAAGGTAGGCGGAAAGCATAGCAATTTTAGTTTTAAGATATGGCGGAATGGAGAGATTGATTAAGAAGGTGAAAAGGGCATGGAATCATGAACCTTTTTCAACAGAAGAATGAACACTGTACATGAAATTTTCCCATGGGTAGAGCAATAAAATTGAATTCTACCTAATCTCATTCGAAAAATTTCACCAGAAATGAATATGAAATGAAATATGGAACATAACAAGACACATATGAAACATAAGAGACACACTTGCTACACTCACAACCACAAGAATCTCATGAAACAGAGCCGTTGCCTTTCATTAATTCTCTGTAAAAATATACAATGCAGAAACAAAGTTTCTTTCCCACAGTCTCCCAGAAGTTACAAGCTAGCCAGTCCTTTGCAAATAAATTGCATTAAATATATAGAATGTGTGAGGAAGAGATAAAACACCCAGGGGTTGTTAAGTTACTCAAATCATTACGAAAAGGAGATGGAGAGCCAACCATCAGCTACAAGTGCAGCGCTCTCAAGCATGACATTTGGCTGGGGTGACCCTTTGCATTCTTTGCCACTTGGATAGATGCCCACCTGGAGAGAAATTTCTTTAAAAGCTGCCTTTGGTGCCAAAAAACCAAAGAATGGATGACTGGGTCCACTTGGAGAAGTCGTGACCCGAAATTTCGCGAAACAGGAGCAAACTGGACAAAATTTCCTCTGTGCGTCGCACGCTTTTCTCTATGCATCGTGCTACTTTGGGGCCTGTTTTGGGGCACTTTTAGGTGTCCAAAATGTGCCCAAGTGGGCTTGTTGGAAAGCTTGGCCTGTCTACTTTCTAACTCCACTGGAATTTCTCAATTTGGTGCTCATTTTCCCCTTCAAATATTCATTCTCCCAAGACTACTTTCTGTGTGTCCAAAAAGTGGCAGAGAGGCCATTTTTGGGTGTTTTTTGACCTTTAGGAGACCCAAAACTTATCAATATTTCTTGCTCGGACACCAGTAGACATATTTTTCAATGCTGAATCCAAATATGCAAACCATTCCTCATTTGGAGCTCTAGAATTTTAGTGTCGCGCACCCAGGGAGAAAAAACCTGTTTGTGCACAAAAATTTGTCAAATGACCAAAAATGCCCCAAAAATGCTCCAAATTTTTTGTCCAAGCACCAGTAGGCATGATTTTTCATGATGAATCCAAAAATGTAGACCTTTCTTCATTTGGAGCTCCCAATTTTTAGCGTCGCGCACGTAGCTGAGGCGCGGCGCATATAGCCTGTGCATAACGGTTTTTTCAGGAGATGTTTGGAGGCCTTACCGGTGTCCAAATTGGGCGCAGGATAGCTCGTTGGAAATTTATTTGAGTCTAATTTCCAAAAAAAGTGGAATTTTTCAATTTGGAGTTCATTTTCCCTGTCAGAAATCAAATCTCCCAAGACTGGTCAAAATGTGCCAAATGAGGCTGCCTAAAGGCAGAGTGCTGTTACAGTCAACTTTTGAATGCCTTCCTCAACTCCAAATTGAGCTCATGATAGCTCATTGGAAATATATTTGTGTCTAGGTATCATTTGACTCATCAAGCAAGTCATTTTTCCAACAAAGATAAGAGAAAATTTGATTTTCCCAAGGTCACTTCAGAGGTGCATCAATTCTCCCGAGGCAACTATAATTTTGGGATTTCTCCAAAACCATGACATCTGTGTAAAAAGTGAAGGAGGTTTTTCTTCCTTGGTCTGTTGTGGAAAAAAGCCTCTCTCAGTTTTCCAAAATGCATTTGTATTGCTCAGAAACATCATTTGAGTAAAACCTGCCCCGTTGTGTGGAACAAGGGATTTGTCGAAATGAAGCGAAATGAAGGGGATAGTGAGCTTCTAAATTCTTGAGGAAATTTTGGGAAGTAGGGAGGGATGATAGGAAGTATGGGAAAGTGGAATATCTGAAATTGAGTGAGGGGAAGGGGTCCAAAAAGGAAAAACACAGGCCCAACCTAGAAAACTGCCAGGTTGTAGCAAGAAACTAGGGTTTGTGCAAAAATGAGGAATTTGGGTAATCTCAATGATGGGAAGTGTTTGATGAGGTATTTAAAGGATAGGGGAAGGTGTATGAACATCAGGATACAAGTTTTGCCGATGATTTGACCGTCCAAGAGAAATTGCCTTCAAAACCTTAGGAGAGGGAAATGACCTCACCTAGGCGCAACTGAAGCATGAACAAGGTGTAAAATGACCCAGTGGGACTTGAAATGATAATGAAAACTCTCTGAATGATGGTACACTCAATTGAACTGTGACATGGACCGACATTTGGACAACTTTGATAAGGGTAAAATCAAACCCTATACCCAATGCCTAGTGACCAAATTTTGCTTGAAGACTCATTGAAATGACAAAATTTGACCTTAACACATTAAAATCACTTTGTAAGAGCATGTTTGATCACTGGAGGAAGGTTGTAAAGACTGACACTAACATTGGCTCCAATAGGGATGGCAGCTCCTTAGAGGTGCCAAGAACTGTAGATCTTTGGGTGAGCAGACAGTGCCTTCGTCCATTGGGCTATGGAGCCCATTATTCCGACAAACCAACATGACTCAATTTATTGACTGAAATTTGACTCAAACTGACTCAATGCGAACTGAAATGCCTGAAAAACTTGACTCTATGCAAAAGGAAATGACTCGTGACTGACTTAACTAAAACAAGTATTTACAAAGCTTGTTCAATGGCAGCAGTCTATCAAGATTTGAGGGTTTCAAATCAAGATGAAAGCCACTTGCGTACTAATGCAATATGTACAATCATGTGTAATGTGTCTTCCAATGTAACCAATCAAGTAGATGCCTCCTTGATTGATTCTTCGAATCAGATCTTCTGATCAACAACAGATATTGGTAACTGGGCCTCCAAAAACACAATTGACCATGATCTCCTTCATCACTGAATACTGCAATAATCACCTTCACTATTGACTGCAACAAATCTGCCATTGGATCCTGAAGAAACAAGGTGTCTATTTCTTTTGATGCTGATCTCTTTTCACAAATAAGAGTATGTTCCTGGTCCTTAAAAAATTCGGAACAAGTAGATGAGCAACTCTCCATTTCAAGGAACATTTCAAAACATGAGACATATGAGGAAGAGTCTGAAAGACAATCCTGAATGTTCTGCTCTTCGGTAGCCTGAATGTATTGTAGGTCATCTTCATATGACATGACAGGCAGATTGTCTTTGCATCCATCAATCATGAGAAAAAAAACTTCGAATGATTCTTGAAACCCAAGCATGACATTTCTATCATCTACCAACGATTCATCAAAGGAACCTTTTTCACTTACTTGAACAAAATTCTCATCTTGTTGTTCATGAGCTGACTGGATTACCTCTTCATGAAGACTGTGTTCTGATGACATGAGAACATTTGGATCCAAAACTCTGTCTTCTTCTATGGACAGATCCGAAACGACACTTTTTCTTTCATCACTTTCAGCCATATGGAATTCTTCAACCTGCTGATCTATAAAGCTGTTCACCAGACTGTCATCCTTTTCAAAAGAGGAAGAAGTTTCACCAACACTTTCTTGACCATGTGTGCACTGCAAATCTGCTTTAGCTTGAGCTGGAACATAACCGTGCAAGAGTTGACCTATCTCATCTTCAGACAAAGGAGATAAGACCTTTTGTTTCCTTTCGCTCAAACAGTGATTGTCTTCATTAATTTCAAGTGAAGGTGTATATAAATATTCCTCATACTGCTGATCCATTTCATGTAATTCCTGTTGACTGTCAAGATGCAAAATTCTTTCCTCTTCCACCGTGCTACAATCTTGATCATGCTGCAAATTTTCCTCTAAGAGTTCTATAGACTGCTGAAACGGATTTTCGTACAATGCTTCCATGATCTCATCATCCATAAAATTATCATCCTCATAGTATTTTTCAAGGCTCTCAATAAAACCATAAGCATGCTTGCAACAATCCTAAACTAAATTTAATGATGGACAAGATTCTTTATATCTTTCAATGAACAGGGCATGAAAATCCTTTAGACAGTAAATACAAGCAGTGGGCAAATTTTCATACCAAGATTGGGCTTCACCTTCTAGAGTGGCCATGAATATCTTCATTAAGCAATCTTCAGGAAAATCAACCTTCAACTTGCGAATATGCATGTGAAATCGAACTAGATGTAAAGCAACGTCCTTCTTACCATCATCTTTAAACGTAGGCAGATTCCTTGACCAATCTACTTTCGAAATCTTATTTGGAAAGCCTGGAATGTAATCTCGGCTCATGGGAGCGTATCTTCTTGCAATCCGTTCCATCTTGAAAATGTCAAAGCTACTGATTCCTCTGTAGTGGAGTCACCATGAAGAATTGATTGCTGAATTCTTCAGCGAATGAAGTCTTCAGGTGAATGATTTCATCCGTCTTCTTATGTCTGATCGTCGTTCACCATCAACAATCAGCTCTGAACTTGAGATATGTACTGGGGAAAAACAATCTACAAGTAAATCATTTCGTCCCCAGTGGAGTTGCCATTATGTTAGCACCTAAATCTGCCTTAGGCTGAAGGAAGGCAAAAATTAGGGTAACCAAAAACCACGCTCAGTCTCGTAGCTAGCCCTACGAGAGCAGGAGAGGGCTCTCTCCGAGTCACACTCAGCGAATGGATAAGAAAAATAGTCTGAGATGACTTACAATACGATTTTTATCTTAGGCTAGTAAGTTAAAATGAACATAAGGAGGGATTTTATGAATGGTTGTGGTTTTGGGATGTTATGGGACCACTGGACCTCAATGAACAGATAACTCAACGTAAAGGCACAGATTATTTCGTGAGGCAAGATAGGTGGAAAGCATAGCAATTTTAGTTTTAAGATATGGCGGAATGGAGAGATTGATTAAGAAGGTGAAAAGGGCATGGAATCATGAATCCTTTTCAACAGAAGAATGAACACTGTACATGAAATTTTCCCACAGGTAGAGTAATAAAATTGAATTCTACCTAATCTCATTCGAAAAATTTCACCAGAAATGAATATGAAATGAAATATGGAATATAACAAGATACATATGAAACATAAGAGACACACTTTCTACACTCACAACCACAGGAATCTCATGAAACAGAGTCACTGCCTTTCATTAATTCTATGTAAAAATATACAATGCAGAAACAAAGTTTCTTTCCCACTGTCTCCCAGAAGTTACAAGCCAGCCAACCCCTTGCAAATAACTTGCATGCAATATATAGAATGTGTGTGGTAGATATATAATTCCCAGGTGTTGGTAAGTTTCTCAAATCATTACGAAAAGGAGATGGGGAGCCAACCATCAGCTACAGGTGCAGCGCTCTCAAGCATGACATTTGGCTGTGGTGACCCTTTGCATTCTTTGCCACTTGGATAGATGCCCACCTGGAGAGAAAACTCTTTAAAAGCTGCCTTTGTTGCCGAAAAACCAAAGAATGGATGACTGGGCCCACTTGGAGAAGTCGCGACCCGAAATTTCGCGAAACGGGAGCAAACTCGGCAAAATTTCCTCTGTGCGCTGCGCGCTTTTCTCTGTGCATCGTGCTACTTTGGGGCCTGTTTTGGGGCACCTTCAGGTGTCCAAAATGTGCCCAAGTAGGCTTGTTGGAAAGCTTGGCCTGTCTACTTTCTAACCTCACTGGCATTTCTCAATTTGGTGCTCATTTGCCCCTTCAAACCTTCATTCTCCCAAGACTGCTTTTTGTGTGTCCAAAAAGTGGCAGAGAGTCCATTTTTGGGTGTTTTTTGACCTTTAGGAGACCCAAAACTTATCAAGATTTCTTTCCCGGACACCAGTAGACGTATTTTTCTATGCTGAATCCAAATATTCAAACCATTCCTCATTTGGAGCTCTAGAATTTTAGCGTCGCGCACCCTGGGAGAAAAAACCTATTTGTGCACAAAAATTTATCAAATGACCAAAAATGCCCCAAAAATGCTCCAATTTTTTTTTCCAAGCACCAGTAGGCATGATTTTTCATGTTGAATCCAAAAATGTAGACCTTTCTTCATTTGGAGTGGCGCGGCGCACTGGGCTAAGGTGCGGCACATATAACCTGTGCATAGTGGTTTTTTAAGGAGATGTTTGGAGGCCTTCCCGGTGTTCAAATTGGGCGCAGTATAGCTCTTTGGAAAGTTATTTGAGTCTAATTTCCAACCCAAGTGGAATTTTTCAATTTGTATTTCATTTGCACTGTCAAAAATCAAATCTCCCAAGACTGGTCAAAATGTGCCAAATGAGGCTTCCTAAAGGAAGAGTGTTGTTACAGTCAACTTTTGAATGCCTTCCTCAACTCAAAATTGAGCTCATGATAGCTCATTGGAAATATATTTTCATAGTTATCATTTGACTCATCAAGCAAGTCATTTGGCCAACTGAGCTAGGAGAAAATTTGATTTTCCTAAGGTCACTTCAGAGGTGCATCAATTCTCCCGAGGCAACTATATTTTTGGAATTTCTCCAAAACCATGACACCTGTGTAAAAGGTGAAGGAGGTTTTTATTCCTTGGTCTGTTTTGGACAAAAACCTCTCTCAGGTTTCCAAAATTCATCTTTTATTGCTCAGAAACATCATTTGAGTAAAACCTGCCCCATTGTGTGGAACAAGGGATTTGTCGAAATGAAGCGAAATGAAGGGGATAGTGAGCTTCTAAATTCTTGAGGAAATTTTTGGAAGTAGGGAGGGATGTTAGGAAGTAGGGGAAATTGGAATCTCTGAAATTGAGTGAGGGGAAGGGGTCCAAAAAGGCAAAACACAGGCCCAACCTAGAAAACTGCCAGGTTGTAGCAAGAAACTAGGGTTTGTGCGAAAATGAGGAATTTTGGTAATCTCAGTGATGGGAAGTGTTTGATAAGGTATTTTAAGGATAGGGGAAGGTGTATGAACATTAGGATACAATTTTTGCCGATGATTTGACCGTCCAAGAGAAATTGCCTTCAAAACCCTAGGAGAGGGAAATGACCTCACCTAGGCGCAACTGAAGCATGAACAAGGTGTGAAATGACCCAGTGGGACTTGAATTGATAATGAAAACTCTTTGAATGATGGTACACTCAGCTGAACTGTGACATGGACCGACATTTGGACAACTTTGATAAGGGTAAAATCAAACCCTAGACCCAATGCCTAGTGACCAAATTTTGCTTGAAGACTCACTGAAATGACAAAATTTGACCTTAACACATTAAAATCACTTGCAAGAGCATGTTTGATCACTGGAGGAAGGCTGTAAAGGCTGACACTAACACAGAGCACAAAAACACCTGAGAGTAATGTACAAGCGGTGAATGATATAGTCACAAGAACAATCAGCAATGTCCCAGAAATGGAACATATTCCCATTACCCCATCCTCTGAACTTATGCTCAAAATAGAGGAAATTCCCCCTCTTGATGTATTTTATAGCCCGCAGCATAAGGCTATGGTGAGAAGACAAAGAAAGAAAAGGAAATTGGAAAGTGTGCTTTCTCATGATGCAGAACAATTAGACATCCTTTGGCAAGATCCTACCACTGATCCTACTGAAGTACAGAAAATACTGAAAGAAAAATAAGATCAAATACAATTTTTGCAGCAATAGCTACAACAAGCCAGTGCAAACAACGAAGCATAGAAACAGCTTGAAAAACTACAGCAGAACTTTCAACAGATGCGGATAGGATACCAAAACAGTTTGGCTGAAAGAGAAAAACAGTTGCAGGTTATGCAAGAGATGCACAAGGATGATCCTAAGCTTACAGAATTCATTACAGAATCCATTTCCTTAAATGATCAACTACTACAACAACAAGAAACATTGTGCCAAAGAATATCACAGTGGAGCTCTTATTGCGAAACAAGTGACAGAATTACTAATCAAGTCGTGGACTTGCGACATGATTACGATCTAATTGATAGAAGAGTTACTGAATATTTGGCTTGGCAGGAAACAAAGGAAGGGAGAAAGGTAGGTGCACCAATAATCAATGACACCCACAAAGAAATTCTCTTTAATAAATGGGATGCACAAATCAGGAAAGCAGAACAAGTGGCAGAAGAAGCAGCCACAGCAACAAATAATGTCATTGATTGCATCAATGAAAATTTACACAGGGAAAATCTGATCTCAGAGACCACTCCAGGATATCTACCAAATGTACAGCATCTACAAACAAGCTAGAGACAGAAGGCTCAAGAAAGGGCAGAGTCAATCCGAAGGTTAACAAAGTTAAATTGGGATTCTTACTGGACGTACTTGGTAAAACCACACAGCCAGTGCATGACTCTCAAATGTATCATCAACTCTGCCGAGAAGATGGCGCCAGCTCTTACCGATTCAGTTTTCGCAAGACAGCTAAATTCGGAAGTCGACCAGCCAACTCTCCTCAAGCAAATGTTGAACGCTTGCGATTTCAAGGAACAGATACATAGATAGTTAGTTATTAGTTTTAGTTTTAGATTCGGTTTTAGTTTTAATTTTGCTTTATTTTTGCCTGAAATGAGGATGGTCATTTAAACTGCATCCTACATTTTTGTAATAAATTATTTTTTGAATTATTTAGTAGTATTTAAACCCTTCTCATGCATTTAGAGAAGGGTCCAGAAATTTACAGAAACTTGTCCTCAAAACATGCACTTTTAAACCCTCCAAGGAGGTTTTGATGAATGAATGGAATAGGATTTATTGATTTCTGCGTTTAATATCTACTACTGATGTTGTACTTTTGTACTCTTAGTGGATGTTGGATTAAGAAGAGATAGATCATTATTGTTGGAGCTCATGAGTAGAACTAGTTATAAATGGTACTTTTATCTCTTAACTATTTCTACTTATGTGTTATGGTGATATTCATGTTCAGTTTTTTATATATGAATGCTTAAATGCTTGAGTTATCATTTGGCACTTTTGTACGGTGATAGCTATTATTTATGCTTAGTATATGAGTAGCTTATTGTGCAATATGTTTTTCACAACTGTTTCGTCTAACTTTTTATATGAAATGGTTTATATTTATTGAATTATTTTCTCATAACAGTTGAATGATCTTTATTACCAACTGTTGTTTGAAATCATTTTAGATTGCATAACGGAAAGATTACATCTTAGGTTAGTTTAGAATTAGATATTTTTGTTTATTAGAATACAATTGCATGTTGTTAGATTAAATTTAGAATAAAAATCATTTTACTTAGGAATCATTAGGAAATAAATATCAATTCTCAACACACACACACATATATTGGGAAACTGGTGCCATATCCCCAGTCGGACCCACTATACCAAACGGAAAAGGAGCTGCTAACCAAGGTCTGGACTGGGTGGGTATCCCCCTTGTTATAGACCCAATTTTTGGGGCTTCAACAAGTAGATAATAGGACTAATTTCTTAGATAGTAGTTCAATTGATGTAACAATAGATGCAACATTCTAGACACTCTACTTTGATGGCTCTAACTGCCTTGAAGGTGTAGGTGTTGGAAGCATTCTCATTGACCAAAATGGAACCAACATCTGATGGCCAGCCGTTTGGAGTTTGCATTCACCAACAACACAGCAGAATATGAAGGCCTGCTACAAGGCCTGAAGAAAGCCATTGGTATGAATGTGAAAAATATTAAAGTTTATGGTGACTACAAATAATCGTAGATCAGGTAAGGAAAAGGATACATTGCAATTCTCCACACCTGGTGAGGTACCAGCATGAGGTATGGGACTTAATCGACATTTTTGATTCCTTTAATATTACATACATACCTCGAGGCCAAAACCAAGATGCTGATCTAATGGCTAATATGGCTGGTAAAATTTTTCTCGATTTTAGATTGAAGAAAAATAAATGTTTTGTTGAATTGATTTTCAGACTGTCCATGCCTGATAACATCTCGAATTGGCAGGTTTTCGAAGATGATGATCAAATCCTTGAGTTCCTGCACTATGAGAAGACATTCAAGAGTGCAGTCATTGATGAAAAGGAGCATGACAAGCTTATGAATGAGAGGGAAGATGAGGAAAAGGATCAGCCCAATGTGATTCCAAAATTAGTGGTCAGGATGGAGCACTTGTATGACTTGCATGATAAATTCAAGAAACCAACTAACAAAAAACACACATCTCGTCTGTTATCACTAAACAAATTTCAAAGGAAAAGGGTAAGGTAAGAAAGATTTGGTCTTGGTTATTGTCATGCTCCTTTCATGCAAACTCAGGGTCAGCATACATAAAAGTTCTTTGAAGGCTCAAGCAAGGCAAGCAAGTTTCAAGGCAGATGAGAAGGAAATTTCAAGATAAAGAAGCTCAAGACAGTCAAATTTGGCATGTAAGCTGTGTTTTTGAAATTACACAGCAGTTTCGTAGCACGCTACGAAGCCGCTGTAAGTGATGCCTAATGATCAGCAGTTTCGTAGAGCGCTACGAAACTGCTGTAGGAGCATATTATGAATTAGTGGACCAATTTTGAGAGACAAAGGGAAATATTTTCAAATGGGAATCTCTGCAAAAGATCAATTACAAAGTGTCAACATTCAGCAAGGGCAAAACAAGTAGGAGGACATTTTTGTTGAATTCTAAGCTACATGTTATAAAAGTGGAAATTGTTTCATAGCTAGATGATGCTTCAGGCAGCATTAAAGGAGCTATTTGTCTTAATTCAAGTGTGGGAGCAGATTTCATGGTAGATTTAATGCATTTCATATGATTAAAGAGACAGCATGGTCAGCAGAAGGATTCGAAGATGAGCATAAGAATGAAACTCTAAAAAGGAGGAGTTTTGTTTCCCTGTTTTTACTAGTCAACTTCTAAAAGCGTTTCTGAGCATTTGAAAGCTTATCTCTAAAACGTGAAAGATTTTTTCATTCATAAGATACTGAAATACAAAAACCTCTTCCACTTTCTTCAAATCCATTATGATTTGAGAGAAATTAATGATCAAACTTGCGCTACGAAACTGCTGTAGGTGCAAGTTTTCCACAGGCATATTTCTTTGTTTGACACCTGTTTTTCAAAGAAATATTCTGGACGGTAGGAAAGGTGTTTCAAAAAAACAAGAGAGGTTTTTGTTAAGCATGGATTGGTTCACAAACGCCTCCTTCAGTTTTTCCAAATACATTTTTTATGAGAAGTTATGAGCTCTGTCCCAAGACCTATTTTTCAGCCAGAACAGAGCAAGGGACAGTTTCCTAGTTTCTAGGAACAACAAAAGGATGAGTCATCAAGGGCAAACTGGAAGGTTATGGGCTTCATCAAATTCGACTTCATGGAGTTTTATGTGTCAAAAGGAGTTTTTAATGCTTAGATAAGGTTGTTGTAATCATGATAAGGAGTCACACTCCTAGTTGTATTAGGTCTCTAGGACTGCTAGTTAGGTGTCATTTGAATTTAATAGTTAGTTTTGAGTGTCATTAGGTGTCAGGTCAGGTAGAATTCAAATTTTCCTCTTCCTAGAAGAGGAATATAAGCATGTAAAGAGCTCTATATATAGGAGAACATCTGATGTACAAAGGGTTGGAAAATTTATGGAAAAGCTTGTATTTGGCCTATGTAAGACTCATTTTCAGTAATACATGCTTGACTTTACTTCTCAGGATTCATGAAGGATTTTTTATGTTCAGAATATGTGATGTTGTCCTTTTCTTAATTATTACAGTGGTATGGATGTATAATCACTCAGAATTCACTGAATGTGCTCCGACTTCCTGTATACATTTATAAACTGTGTGGTCCCATATGAGTTTATGTTCTGAATGTTTAAATGTTGAATGCCCTGACTTCCATGTAGGGTTGAGTTCATTGTTATATTGAGGTGTTGTTGACTCCATAAGCCCAATGGATAGTTTTGTTTAATGTGTTTCCACCATTCATAATTTTCACAGTTGTTCTATAAGAGTTAGCCATCTTATCTTTAATCAAAATCATTAATCCATCAAGAGAGAGCGCTCTCAGGTTGAGGAGGCTAAGCCTCAGCCTAGAGTAGGTTGAAATAGTTACTTAGAGTCAACCTGACCAGCAGCCTATCAGGATCTGATTTTGAGATAACATTTTGGTGCGTCTGCCGGGAGCCTGAAGTATATTCATTCCCGAAATTAAGAGGTTGAACTTCTGAAGGTAGCAGGAGCTCAGACATCTATTTGAGTCTGCAAAACTACCTTGGCGACTCCACACATAGAATAAGAAATTGGAAGGTGACTCAACTGCTAGAAGATCAGTAGCTTGATGAAGTTTCAAGATGAATTCCACTGCAATAATGAATGCCAGGTATGCTCCTATGAATCGGTCTCATATCCCTGGTTTTCCAAATCCTGTGCCAAAGGTTGATTGGTTAGAGGATCTTCCGATATTCAAAGATGAAAAGAAAGACAATGTTGCTCTTCATTTGGTTAGGTTTCATATGCATGTACGCAATCTTAAGATTCACTTTCCTGAGGATTGTCTCATGAGGATGTTTATGACCACTTTAGAAGGAAAAGCATGGTCTTGGTATAAAAGTTTGGAAAATGGTTCATTATATTCTCTTGCTGATTTCCATGATGTGTTCTATGACATGTATAAAGAGTGTCATCCCTCCTTATTGCTGGTCAAAGATTGTTGTAAACATTCTACGAGTTTTATTCAATATTTGGAGGATTGTTATGATGATGATGAATTTATGGATGAAGAAATTTTATAGGCTCTTCATAACAATGCATTTCAACACCAAGAAGAAAGTATAACATCTCATGAAACGCAGCATGAAGATCAGCAGGGGTTTATTTGTGAAAACCATGTTTCATCCTTTGATATGAATGAAAAGATGCAGCAGATTTGTCAGTCTTTTGATCATAAAGAATATGAAATTGATTGCAAACACCAAGAAGAAATACTGGAAGAAATTTTTTATAATCCTCAGGCAGAAGAAAAGTTTGTTCATTTTTGTGATTCCTTGCAGCAACTTACATCAAAGAATGATCACAATAGTGAGGAAAATTACATTGTCTATGGGAATCATGCAGAAAGGAAGTTGGATAGCACATCAAAGGAATTTTGTGTGGCTAAGGATCAGTTGTCTAAAGAGATAGAATGTTATGATGATTATCAAAATAACCATGTTTTCTTTGACCCTATAAATGAATACATGGCAAAGTTTTGCACATCAGTATTTCAATTTCATTTGCATTATGAAGATCATATACATTATAGGTTGATTTGGTCATCTCACTACCATGGTTATTTTGAGGTTGAATGCAGTCAAGAGCCTCCAATATCAGAGAGGACAATTGATTGGCTTTATTGGAAATATCATGTTGCTTGAGCTACAAGTGGAGCTTGAAGCTGATAGGGTAGGTAGGTAGGAAAATGCAAATAAGCTCAAGGTTGACTGAGCATTTTTTTCAGTAGTGGTAGATTTCTTTCTCTCACAATGATCATCAAGTTTAAGCCCGAGGTAAAGGCCCAAGAAGTTGGAAAGGAATGCTCATCAAGCAAATCTATTTTTTCATAAAATGGACAAAGCACTGGACCTACGAGTTCTTAGTGTACTACAAGAGCACACTATCCCAAGTGGAGCCACTGTTATCACTAAACAAATTTCAAAGGAAAAGGGTAAGGTAAGAAAGATTTGGTCTTGGTTATTGTCATGCTCCTTTCATGCAAACTCAGGGTCAGCATACATAAAAGTTCTTTGAAGGCTCAAGTAAGGCAAGCAAGTTTCAAGGCAGATGAGAAGGAAATTTCAAGATAAAGAAGCTCAAGACAGTCAAATTTGGCATGTAATCTGTGTTTTTGAAATTACACAGCAGTTTCGTAGCACGCTACGAAACTGCTGTAAGTGATGCCTAATGATCAGCAGTTTCGTAGAGCGCTACGAAACTGCTGTAGGAGCATATTATGAATTAGTGGACCAATTTTGAGAGACAAAGGGAAATATTTTCAAAGGGGAATCTCTGCAAAAGATCAATTACAAAGTGTCAACATTCAGCAAGGGCAAAACAAGTAGGAGGACATTTTTGTTGAATTCTAAGCTACATGTTATAAAAGTGGAAATTGTTTCATAGCTAGATGATGCTTCAGGCAGCATTAAAGGAGCTATTTGTCTTAATTCAAGTGTGGGATCAGATTTCATGGTAGATTTAATGCATTTCATATGATTAAAGAGACAGCATGGTCAGCAGAAGGATTCGAAGATGAGCATAAGAATGAAACTCTAAAAAGGAGGAGTTTTGTTTCCCTGTTTTTACTAGTCAACTTCTAAAAGCGTTTCTGAGCATTTGAAAGCTTATCTCTAAAACGTGAAAGAGTTTTTCATTCATAAGATACTTAAATACAAAAATCTCTTCCACTTTCTTCAAATCCATTATGATTTGAGAGAAATTAATGATCAAACTTGCGCTACGAAACTGCTGTAGGTGCAAGTTTTCCACAGGCATATTTCTCTGTTTGACACCTGTTTTTCAAAGAAATATTCTGGACGGTAGGAAAGGTTTTTCAAAAAACCAAGAGAGGTTTTTGTTAAGCATGGATTGGTTCACAAAAGCCTCCTTCAGTTTTTCCAAATACATTTTTTATGAGAAGTTATGAGCTCTGTCCCAAGACCTATGTTTCAGCCAGAACAGAGCAAGGGACAGTTTCCTAGTTTCTAGGAACAACAAAAGGATGAGTCATCAACGGCCAGCTGGAAGGTTATGGGATTCATCAAATTCGACTTCATGGAGTTTTATGTGTCAAAAGGAGTGTTTAATGCTTAGATAAGGTTGTTGTAATCATGATAAGGAGTCACACTCCTAGTTGTATTAGGTCTCTAGGACTGCTAGTTAGGTGTCATTTGAATTTAATAGTTAGTTTTGAGTGTCATTAGGTGTCAGGTCGGGTAGAATTCGAATTTTCCTCTTCCTAGAAGAGGAATATAAGCATGTAAAGAGCTCTATATATAGGAGAACATCTAATGTACAAAGGGTTGGAAAATTTATGGAAAATCTTGTATTTGGCCTATGTAAGACTCATTTTCAGTAATACATGCTTGACTTTACTTCTCAGGATTCATGAAGGATTTTTTATGTTCAGAATATGTGATGTTGTCCTTTTCTTAATTCTTACAGTGGTATGGATGTATAATCACTCAGAATTCACTGAATGTGCTCTGACTTCCTGTATACATTTATAAACTGTGTGGTCCCATATGAGTTTATGTTCTGAATGTTTAAATGTTGAATGCCCTGACTTCCATGTAGGGTTGAGTTCATTGTTATATTGAGGTGTTGTTGACTCCATAAGCCCAATGGATAGTTTTGTTTAATGTGTTTCCACCATTCATATTTTTCACAGTTGTTCTATAAGAGTTAGCCATCTTATCTTTAATCAAAATCATTAATCCATCAAGAGAGAGCCCTCTCAGGTTGAGGAGGCTAAGCCTCAGCCTAAAGTAGGTTGAAATAGTTACTTAGAGTCAACCTGACCAGCAGCCTATCAGGATCTGATTTTGAGATAACATTTTGGTGCGTCTGCCGGGAGCCTGAAGTCTATTCATTCCCAAAATTAAGAGGTTAAACTTCTGAAGGTAGCAGGAGCTCAGACATCTATTTGAGGCTGCAAAACTACCTTGGCGACTCCACACATCGAATAAGAAATTGGAAGGTGACTCAACTGCTAGAAGATCAGTAGCTTGATGAAGTTTCAAGATGAATTCCACTGCAATAATGAATGCCAGGTATGCTCCTATGAATCGGTCTCATATCCCTGGTTTTCCAAATCCTATGCCAAAGGTTGATTGGTTAGAGGATCTTCCGATATTCAAAGATGAAAAGAAAGACAATGCTGCTCTTCATTTGGTTAGGTTTCATATGCATGTACGCAATCTTAAGATTCAATTTCCTGAGGATTGTCTCATGAGGATGTTTATGACCACTTTAGAAGGAAAAGCATGGTCTTGGTATAAAAGTTTGGAAAATGGTTCATTATATTCTCTTGCTGATTTCCATGATGTGTTCTATGACATGTATAAAGAGTGTCATCCCTCCTTATTGCTGGTCAAAGATTGTTGTAAACATTCTACAAGTTTTATTCAATATTTGGAGGATTGTTATGATGATGATGAATTTATGGATGAAGAAATTTTAGAGGCTCTTCATAACAATGCATTTCAACACCAAGAAGAAAGTATAACATCTCATGAAACGCAGCATGAAGATCAGCAGGGGTTTATTTGTGAAAACCATGTTTCATCCTTTGATATGAATGAAAAGATGCAGCAAATTTGTCAGTCTTTTGATCATAAAGAATATGAAATTGATTGCAAACACCAAGAAGAAATACTGGAAGAAATTTTTTATAATCCTCAGGCAGAAGAAAAGTTTGTTCATTTTTGTGATTCCTTGCAGCAACTTACATCAAAGAATGATCACAATAGTGAGGAAAATTACATTGTCTATGGGAATCATGCAGAAAGGCAGTTGGATAGCACATCAAAGGAATTTTGTGTGGCTAAGGATCAGTTGTCTAAAGAGATAGAATGTTATGATGATTATCAAAATAACCATGTTTTCTTTGACCCTATAAATGAATACATGGCAAAGTTTTGCACATCAGTATTTCAATTTCATTTGAATTATGAAGATCATATACATTATAGGTTGATTTGGTCATCTCACTACCATGGTTATTTTGAGGTTGAATGCAGTCAAGAGCCTCCAATATCAGAGAGGACAATTGATTGGCTTTATTGGAAATATCATGTTGCTTGAGCTACAAGTGGAGCTTGCAGCTGATAGGGTAGGTAGGTAGGAAAATGCAAATAAGCTCAAGGTTGACTGAGCATTTTTTTCAGTAGTGGTAGATTTCTTTCTCTCACAATGATCATCAAGTTTAAGCCCGAGGTAAAGGCCCAAGAAGTTGGAAAGGAATGCTCATCAAGCAAATCTATGTTTTTCATAAAATGGACAAAGCACTGGACCTACGAGTTCTTAGTGTACTACAGGAGCACACTATCCCAAGTGGAGCCACTGTTATCACTAAACAAATTTCAAAGGAAAAGGGTAAGGTAAGAAAGATTTGGTCTTGGTTATTGTCATGCTCCTTTCATGCAAACTCAGGGTCAGCATACATAAAAGTTCTTTGAAGGCTCAAGCAAGGCAAGCAAGTTTCAAGGCAGATGAGAAGGACATTTCAAGATAAAGAAGCTCAAGACAGTCAAATTTGGCATGTAAGCTGTGTTTTTGAAATTACACAGCAGTTTCGTAGCACGCTACGAAACTGCTGTAAGTGATGCCTAATGATCAGCAGTTTCGTAGAGCGCTACGAAACTGCTGTAGGAGCATATTATGAATTAGTGGACCAATTTTGAGAGACAAAGGGAAATATTTTCAAAGGGGAATCTCTGCAAAAGATCAATTACAAAGTGTCAACATTCAGCAAGGGCAAAACAAGTAGGAGGACATTTTTGTTGAATTCTAAGCTACATGTTATAAAAGTGGAAATTGTTTCATAGCTAGATGATGCTTCAGGCAGCATTAAAGGAGCTATTTGTCTTAATTCAAGTGTGGGATCAGATTTCATGGTAGATTTAATGAATTTCATATGATTAAAGAGACATCATGGTCAGCAGAAGGATTCGAAGATGAGCATAAGAATGAAACTCTAAAAAGGAGGAGTTTTGTTTCCCTGTTTTTACTAGTCAACTTCTAAAAGTGTTTCTGAGCATTTGAAAGCTTATCTCTAAAACGTGAAAGAGGTTTTCATTCATAAGATACTGAAATACAAAAACCTCTTCCAATTTCTTCAAATCCATTATGATTTGAGAGAAATTAATGATCAAACTTGTGCTACGAAACTGTTGTAGGTGCAAGT
The DNA here is from genome assembly GCA_031772625.1 of Pinus tabuliformis. Classification (NCBI taxonomy): domain Eukaryota; kingdom Viridiplantae; phylum Streptophyta; class Pinopsida; order Pinales; family Pinaceae; genus Pinus; species Pinus tabuliformis. The sequence continues at coordinate 234,054,953 of CM062805.1, forward strand.
TTTCCACAGGCATATTTCTCTGTTTGACACCTATTTTTCAAAGAAATATTCTGGACGGTAGGAAAGGTGTTTCAAAAAAAAAAAGAGGTTTTTGTTAAGCATGGATTGGTTCACAAAAGCCTCCTTCAGTTTTTCCAAATACATTTTTTATGAGAAGTTATGAGCTCTGTCCCAAGACCTATTTTTCAGCCAGAACAGAGCAAGGGACAGTTTCCTAGTTTCTAGGAACAACAAAAGGATGAGTCATCAAGGGCCAGCTGGAAGGTTATGGGCTTCATCAAATTCGACTTCATGGAGTTTTATGTGTCAAAAGGAGTGTTTAATGCTTAGATAAGGTTTTTGTAATCATGATAAGGAGTCACACTCCTAGTTGTATTAGGTCTCTAGGACTGCTAGTTAGGTGTCATTTGAATTTAATAGTTAGTTTTGAGTGTCATTAGGTGTCAGGTCAGGTAGAATTCGAATTTTCCTCTTCCTAGAAGAGGAATATAAGCATGTAAAGAGCTCTATATATAGGAGAACATCTGATGTACAAAGGGTTGGAAAATTTATGGAAAAGCTTGTATTTGGCCTATGTAAGACTCATTTTCAGTAATACATGCTTGACTTTACTTCTCAGGATTCATGAAGGATTTTTTATGTTCAGAATATGTGATGTTGTCCTTTTCTTAATTCTTACAGTGGTATGGATGTATAATCACTCAGAATTCACTGAATGTGCTCTGACTTCCTGTATACATTTATAAACTGTGTGGTCCCATATGAGTTTATGTTCTGAATGTTTAAATGCTGAATGCCCTGACTTCCATGTAGGGTTGAGTTCATTGTTATATTGAGGTGTTGTTGACTCCATAAGCCCAATGGATAGTTTTGTTTAATGTGTTTCCACCATTCATATTTTTCACAGTTGTTCTATAAGAGTTAGCCATCTTATCTTTAATCAAAATCATTAATCCATCAAGAGAGAGCCCTCTCAGGTTGAGGAGGCTAAGCCTCAGCCTAAAGTAGGTTGAAATAGTTACTTAGAGTCAACCTGACCAGCAGCCTATCAGGATCTGATTTTGAGATAACATCGTCCATGAAGTATGAAACAATCATCCTTGGGATTGAAAAGGACCCAAAAAATGTCAATCTAGGCTCTGGGTGCTCTCTACAAGACTGCATTTGTCAAACTATTTAAAGAATACAAGGATGTCTTTGCATGGACATATGAAGACCTAAATACCTTGATACTAGTGTTATGCAACATGTGATCCCTTTGGAAAAGGAGGCCAAGCCCTACCAAAAAAATCTGTGTAAGATGCATCCAAGCTTAGAACCGTTGGTGAAGAAAGAACTGAACAAGATGTTGGATGCTAAAATCATCTTCCCGGTCAGACACACCCACTGGGTAGCCAATCTCGTGCTAGTGAGAAAGAAAAATGGAGACACCATGTTGTGTATTGATTTCAGAAACCTGAACAGAGAGTCTCAAAAGGATAACTATCCTATGCCTTCTATGGAACACATCCTTCAGTGTGTTTCTGGGTCTAAAATGTTGTCCCTATTAGATGGGTTTTTAGGATATAATCAGGTACTGGTATCTCATGGGGATCAGCTTAAGACAACCTTCAACACCAAATGGGGCACCTACACATACTGTAAAATGCCTTTTGGGCACATTAACGTGGGTGCCACATTCTAGAGAGCTATGGACATAGTCTTCCGAGGGTTGATGAACAGATCAGTAGTGGTGTACATGGATGACATCATTGTGTATTCATATCGCAGAAGGGATCATATTTATCACCTTAGGCAGATTTGCGAAAGATGCGGAAGGTATGGAATTTCTTTGAATCCCAAGAAGAGCATCTTTGTAGCCACAGATGGGAAACTACTAGGTCATATCCTTTCTAAAGACGGGATTATGATTGATCATGAAAGAATACAAACCATCATGAGAATACAACCCCCTGCCAATAAAAAAGCCATGCAATCTTTCTTCAGGAGGATTAATTTCATTAGAAAATTCGTCTCAGGATTCACAGAAATAGTACGCCCCTTGCAGCTGATGATGAAGAAAGACGTTGTGTATAAATGGAGTGATGAAGCCAAGGAAGTGTTTCGGCGAATCAAGGAAGCCATCGCTGAAGCTCCTGCACTGGTCAACCTAGATTTCGACAAAGGATTCTTCTTATACACCTTTGCTTCTGACCTTTCATATGCTGCAATTCTCACTCAAAAAATTGATGATGGCAATGAATTCCCCATTTCCTACATGAGTTCAAGTCTCCAAGGACAGGAACTGAATTACCCAGACGTGGAGAAACAGGGCTATGCAATTTTCAAGGTCGTTAAACATTTCCGCCCTTACTTACTAAAGGCTAAGACCAAAGTCATCATGACCCATCCTGCTGTAAGAGCCCTCTTTATGCAGAAAGAAATGGGTGAACGAAGAGGGAACTGGATAACCACCCTTCAAGAGTTCAACCTAGAGATAAAGCCGGCACAGATAGTTCAAGGGCAAGGACTTTGTAGGCTAGTGGCAGAAGCCTTAGCGGACCAAAAGGAGGCATCTGAAGAATCAGGAACGTTGAGCGTGCAATATGCACAAAGGGAACTCAGGGAGGAGCTCTTATGGAGTAACGAAGCACTGATGTATGAGCGAGAAGCATCGGAAACCTTTTTGGACCCAGAGTCGTGGTACCAAGACATATGCTTCTATTTAGTGCAGGGTTCGTGTCCTAAACACATGGATCCATCACAGAGGAGAGCTCTGAGATTAAAATCCAATCTGTATCATTTGGCCAACAATGTCTTATACAGAATAAAATCATGATGGAATCTGGCTGAGGTGTTTGGAGAAAGATGATGCGAACCATGTATTGAAAGAAATGCACAATGACCCAGTAGGTGGTCACTACGGCGGAGAGACCACTGCTCACAAAATATCGAGGGTCGGATATTATTGGCCCACAGTGTTCAGAGACTCTCATGCCTATGCTCACAAATGCAAGGCGTGCCAAACCACTGCAGGACGAGAAAGAAAGCTCGTTGTTCCTCTCAGGCCTGTTATGATTTATCAACCATTCTAGCAATGGGGCCTAGACGTCATAGGCGAGATCACTCCAAACTCCTCACAACAGCACAAGTATATACTCATAGTGACTGATTACTTCACCAGATGGATCGAATCCATCCTGCTTTGGAAGGTGAATGAATATGAGGTAATATCATTCATTGAGAAATTCATTATCAACAGGTATGGCATCCTCGACACTCTCATTTTTTATAATGCTTCTTACTTTTCATCTCTGAGACTGACTAAGTTTGCCATTGATAATTCAATCCACATAAAATATGCAGCAAACTATTACCCCCAGGGGAACGAAGTTGCAGATTCTTCCAATAAGAACTTTATCCGCATAATCTGCAAGTTAGTCGCTGATAACCAGAGGAACTAGCACAACGCCTTGACAAATGCCCTTTGGGCCGATAGGGTCACCCCTAAAGTGGCCTTATAAAACTCCCCATACTTCCTCGTCTATGGACGGGAAGCCATCTTGCCCCCAAAAATTGCCCTTCCATCCCTACAACTCTCCCAATCTTCAAGAGGAACCACTTCAGCCCTGCTTCAAGAAAGGATCGACCAACTGATGAAGCTGGAAGAATTAAGGGATAGAGCCAGAATTAAATTCAAAAATCACCAAATGATCGTATAAAAATGGTTTGATCATCATCTGGCAAGAGATAAAGATTTCCAAGTAGGGGAGCTAGTCCTGAAATGGGACAAGCTGAGTGAGCCAAAGGGTAAACACACAAAATTCCAACACCTATGGCTGGTCCCATTCCAAGTTGTTGAAAAAATTGGTCAAGGGACTTACAGGTTAAAAACGTTACAGGGAGAGACTAAAAAACTCCCTATTAATGGCCAACATTTGAAGAGATACTTCCAGTAGCCACCGCACTTGTGGTTGCCTCCTGAGTAGGTTAGAGTTCATTTCATTTTGCTGTTAGTTTAGCTGTATTTTTGTCCTTTCTTTTGTTTTCTGCCAAGTCTATTTTCCTGTTGTTTTGAATTACATTCCTTTTCAGCCAGCTGATTGTAGTCCTCCAGTCTCGTTCTACCTTTTAGATTTGCCCTCATTCACTACTCTCGGCCTTTCCCTTCCTCATTAACTTGTTGATGATTCTGTTGTTCCTGAATCCATCATTTCCCCGCAAATCAAACAAACTTTCTATCAGCCCATGAGCACTTGAGAATCAGCAGTGGAATGCAAACCGAAACCCCTCATTGGCATCTGTTGGGAACTATGTGAGATCTGTTGATAACTTGGATATCTAGAGCATGTAGGGGCATCTTTATAAAACAAAAAATGTGTAACTACAGTTGGACTAGCATGGAGGAACGCTGCATTTAAATAAATCCCACTCAGACCTAGCCTATACCTATTTTTAATTTTTATAATCATTCTCCATTGGTCCCATCCATCACACTAAATGGTCCAATACATGTTACTCACAAGTAAACCTCCTTTCATGGGCTAAGCTCACTGTCTCATACCCTGTGGCAAATCTAATTGTGCTCTAGTCCTTGTGCCTGAAACTGGAACAACTTATCTAAAAAGAAATGAAATGTCAAGTCCTTATGCCAATATGGAAGGACAAGTTGTTTGGGAAGCTGGTTAGAGTAAGGATTGTTGTTGGGCTCAGAGTACCGGCTGACACAACAATCCCAACCTTGCTTAAGCAGTTTAAAAATATGGCATGATCCATGACTGCGCCCCATTCAATCAATGAAAATATAGCACTAAAATTCTCATATAAAGTGCAAGAAAAACATGCCTACATCAAGCTTGATGAGCAATAAAGAGCTGAGGTACACACCTAAATAGGTATGGACAGACCAGTGACGACCCCAAAGGGATTTTTGAAAGTGGGAAATAGGTAAAGGAAGGTCAATAAACCCCATAATACTGCCATTGGAGAATGCCTATCAAAATCATATCAGCAAGTAGAAGCTATTTGTCTCTATCCCTTCTGAAGCAGTTAATGTTTAAGTGGAACCCATGCTTGTCCATCTATATAGTTTGCATTTCAAGTTTATTTTAACATCCTGATGTTCTATTGATCTGAAGGTTATTTGGAAACAGAGATAATTGGTTCGCCCAGCAGTTCGCCATTTGTTGTGGCCACAACTACCACCCTATTAAAACATGCTCTGATAGCAAATTTTAAATGGGCCCCCTATAAGTCTGATCTATCATCTCTTTGAATGATCCTTTTCATCCTAGTAATTTTAACTCTATGGAGGGCCTTGTTACACTAAAATTTGTCACCATGACTATTTGCAGTCAGTATGGCTCTATCAACTGTCATACTATCCTCCTTGGCAAGTCTCATACCTCTGCTCCTCATGTCAAACTCCAAGAAAGAGAGAAAGTCCTTAAAAATTCAAATAACTCTGGTTACGCAGTTTCTCTTAGCCTTACCTGCGTGTACGCACCCCAAGTTCACAATACCTGCGTACTTGTACGCTCTGTCTGTAAAGGGGTGGGTGCGTGCTCCTGTAAAGGTCAAAAGGCGCAAGTTTCACTTCAAAAAGTTACTTGTGGTCATTTCTAGAGCATTCTAGAAGTTTGTTTGACGTGTATTGAGCGCCTCCAGATGGTTCATGTATCCCTATGAAAGAGGAACTTATCCCATCAAGAGGGGAGATATCCCATTCAAATAGGGGCTTATCCCATTGATGGTGGACCTAATTAACTTCCTCTAAAGCACTATAAATACAGGCATTGGGCCAGAGGGAGGGGAGGTTGAAAGCTGAACATTCCTAAGGGTAGATGCTGCTGGAATTAGGACTCCTTTATAGAGCTTGAGAGGAGAGATTCCCATCCTTTCCTAGCCTTATTTGGAAGTGGGTGAGCTGATCAAAGTAAAGGAAAACTCTTGATGGACCCTAGGAGGGACCTGCACAACACCAAGGCTCAGATTGTAATGGTTTCTTTTGTTTCCACTTAATACAAATAAACTCATTTTTCTCAACAGATTTTTATTCATGATTTGTTTCATATACTCCTTGGTCTGTATGATGAATATGTGTTATTTTATAAGTTTATCAGGTGCTATGTAATCTTTTGGCTTGTTAGTGAATGCAGGTTTCGAAGAGAAGGAGGAGCTCATCCGGATCGGCGAGGTTGGACTACTACAAAGCGTTGGACTAAAGGTATGTTATAAACACCTGTTTACTTGTATTCTAAACGCATATTTAGAGAAAGGTAGTGTTTACTTGTCTTGTTTGTCACTAGAAAGCCTTAGCTTCTAGGGAGGTCGGTTTTGTCCGCAAAATTGACTCTTTCCGCATGACAAAATGGCGACTCCGCTGGGGGGCATGCACTCTAGCAGTTACGCTTAGGGGGCATCAAGCACAGTTTTCTCTCTGTTTCAAGCTTGTGTAAAAATGAAACTACTTTGAAGCATAGTTTTTCTCGGTTTCAAGCTTTTGTAAAATGAAACCTATCTCGAGTCAATTTTAGTTATGCTCAAGACTCGTTAAACTCATGAAAATCCCGAGATTATTTTGCTATCTTTCATTCTCGTAAAACAAATGAAAATGCCGAGTTCTTTCCGTCTTTTCCTGCTCGTAAATTAAATTGAAAGTCGGCCATAGGAGTACATTTTTATCATTTTTTCGAACTCATTAAAACTTACGAAAAAATGAAAACCATGAGTACATTTTCATCATTTTTTCGAACTCGTTAAAACTTACGAAAAAGTGAAACCTTGGAGTTCTCTTTTAAGCCCTTTTCTGACTCCTAAAACATGAAAAGATTGCCGAGTGTTTAATTTACACTCATTAAAACGGAATTAAAAGACGGTCCCCTTATAGCTCTTTTCTAATCGTAAAAACAGGAAAAGATTGCCGGATTTTTGTCGTTTCAAATTCGATACTGGAAATAAAACGACGTGTCCTTGATCGCTTTTTACTTTTCAGTTCAAAGACACTAATCATGAAAGTACTCCTTGGTCGCAAGATCAAGCGGTTCTCTCAAGTATTATTTTATACTTTTTCGGGCTTGGGAGACACAAATTTACGAAAAAGTTCAACCCTGGAGTCTTCTTAAGTTTTTTCAGACTCTCTAAAATTGAAAAACGTCGAGTTTCTCCTATACTGGACTCGTTAAAATTTCACAGTAAAGGACCTGTTCGATTATAAACAGGAACGGACCACTCCTTCTTAGGGTTCGAATCTAAACTAAGTTGGACTCATCCGAAGGATGAGCTTATAATCAAGCATATGTTATCCTCCTCAAGCTTGTAAAAAATAAAGAGGTACTTGCCAGAAATGGTGGGGGAAAAGAGAGAAAAATGAGCCTATTTGTTATCCTTTGTCTCAGAAGAAGCCTTATCACCACTCTTGAACACGACACTTTTCATTCACCTGGGTTGGGAAATCCTTTGCCTAACAGTTGATCAAACCACATTGAAAATCTTCAAACCGGTTCTGGGTATTAACTATTGGGTCAATTGTCACCAAGCCATCTGTCGTGTCAATATGTGTTCAAGAGGTCACTGCAAATAAACCATTCATCTGCAAAATACCCGTCATCCATCTCGACCATCCCTGAGTCAGTCCTTACAGCTACATTTCTTCAACTTGATCTATGATTTCGTGTTGTGGGCTTGCCTGCAACGGGTCGCTTTCTATCGACATCAGCACATTATCTAGAAAGATGACCTAGAAATCGTCAGTACCTTGAAATTTGCATGCATCAATGGCAAGTTTCTCACCTTTGACGATGGTTTACATCATTGACTTTCGATCGAAGGATTCCGTGAAATGTTCGACATCAACTCATTCATTCACATCTCATGGATTGTACTGGGTACTTTGAGAACCATTGACATCACTGGTGGTCTCTCTCACACTTGTTAATAGTTTACATCATCGACTGGTAATCAAGTGGTTTCTACCATGTTCGACATCAACTCATTTATTCGCATGGATAGAATCGTACCTTTTCGGGAAGTAGAAATGAAGACCCTGGATCTAGTTTCCACCATCCAGGCTGTGAGGAGTTTTGTATTCATTATACAGTAGACTAATCATAAACAGATGGTTGCGTCCATACTGTGTCTACAAGAGTCTATGATTATGATGTACTGCGAAATCATTCCTATATCAGAGCAGTAGTTAGTTTGTTAGTTAAAGTTTTCAATCTAAGTATGGGAATGCCTACCTCAGCGATGATATGATCTTATATATGTATTTTGTGTTGAATATTTGCAGGTTCTGACTGGGCTCTCCACAAGATAATCCTTGAAATGATAAAGTACTTCACCCTTCCTAGATGATATGAAACCCTAATCTACTACAGGCTTCGCACTTTAGGGGGCAATCTGTTACACTAAAATTTGCCACCATGACTATTTGCAGTCAGTATGGCTCTATCAACTGTCATACTATCCTCCTTGGCAAGTCGCATACCTCTGCTCCTCATGTCAAACTCCAAGAAAGAGAGAAAGTCCTTAAAAAGTCAAATAACTCTGGTTACGCAGTTTCTCTTAGCCTTACCTGCGTGTACACACCCCAAGTTCACAATACCTGCGTACTTGTACGCTCTGTTTGTAAAGGGGTGGGTGCGTACTCCTGTAAAGGTCAAAAGGCGCAAGTTTCACTTCAAAAAGTTACTTGTGGTCATTTCTAGAGCATTCTAGAAGTTTGTTTGACGTGTATTGAGCGCCTCCAGATGGTTCATGTATCCCTATGAAACAGGAACTTATCCCATCAAGAGGGGAGCTATCCCATTCAAAGAGGGGCTTATCCCATTGATGGTGGACCTGATTAACTTCCTCTAAAGCACTATAAATACAGGCATTGGGCCAGAGGGAGGGGAGGTTGAAAGCTAAACATTCCTAAGGGTAGATGTTGTTGGAATTAGGACTCCCTTATAGAGCTTGAGAGGAGAGATTCCCATCCTTTCCTAGCTTTATTTGGAAGTGGGTGAGCTGATCAAAGTAAAGGAAAACTCTTGCTGGACCCTAGGAGGGACATGCACAACACCAAGGCTCAGGTTGTAATGGTTTCTTTTGTTTCCACTTAATACAAATAAACTCATTTTTCTCAACAGATTGTTATTCATGATTTGTTTCATATACTCCTTGGTCTGTATGATGAATATGTGTTATTTTATAAGTTTATCAGGTGTTATGTAATCTTTTGGCTTGTTAGTGAATGCAGGTTTCGAAGAGAAGGAGGAGCTCATCCGGATCGGCGAGGCTGGACTACTACAAAGCGTTGGACTAAAGGTATGTTATAAACACCTGTTTACTTGTATTCTAAACGCATATTTAGAGAAAGGTAGTGTTTACTTGTCTTGTTTGTCACTAGAAAGCCTTAGCTTCTAGGGAGGTCGGTTTTGTCCGCAAAATTGACTCTTTCCGCATGACAGGCCCAATATTCCATTCACAAATGGGTAAAGCCCTTTAACAAATCCCTTGCTGAAGCCCTTCATTCCTATGTTTATGGAGATTTGTTTAACCCCTCAAAACCCTCATCGCAATATTATTCCCATCACAATGCCTTATAGTGGAAATCCTTCACAAAGCATGCATAAATCCTTTTCGAGGCCTATTGCAATCAACACAATATATTCATGGTTTTCGGACCTGACAGGATTTATTAACCCAAATGCATATATTTTCGGGTCTAGAGCTATATCGTGCATCGCTATCGGCTCGGTCCCAAAGCTTATATATATAGCGCGCCTCTGTCTGCCAGACCCGCCGATCCTATTATATATATATATATATATATATATATATATATATATATATATATATCGGGTCTGGAAGCCCCATCGCATATCGCATATTGGCGGAGCCCGGCAGTCATGCAATTAGCAGAGAGGTGAGAGCCAAACCCGACGATGATTATACACTTGATTATATAAAGTTTGAGGTCTGGACTAAGTGATCGGGGTGGAATTTTTAGTGTTTTCCCATGTTTTTCAAAATTTGCGATATAACAAAGGATCGGGTTTTCACTGTAAAAAGCGAGCCTGTGGAGTCCTGATAGTGCAATTGCGCATTGGGGCGGTGGAAGGCATGGGTCTTGTGACCTGAGAAGGGCCGATACCGATTGCGATGAAAGGAAGCCCTTGAAAATTGTGCCAAGCCTATGGGTTGAGCGGGAAATTGTATGTTGATTGTCTATTAGGGATAAATCATTTTCACACTTGTTCCATGGTTTTATAAAATGAATGAAGGCAACGTTTACGTTTGATTGAGAATTTTTGTTCTATTGTTCACAATCATCAAGCTAATGATAGCTATCCTTGTAGGTAAGAAGTAAAGGACGCAGGAGGGGATTCGAAGGGCCATTATATGCAGAAGTGTTGCATTTAAGGGTCTGGTCGCAAGAATTTTGGGTTAGAATCCCACGCGTTGCCTATACATTCTGTAAGCAAAGCTGTCTCGGTCTTCATTATGGGAAGGCAATAGATAGTCACCCTTTTTACCAACATCTGTTCTCTTCCTCAAGAAAGGAATCAACCTAGCCGTTATGCTTTCTACATGCCAGCGGTCACGCTGACAATCCTACCTCTGTGTACTCGATTTTCATATCTGAAACAGTGGGAAGATGAAGAGGCAGGGTAGACCTAGAGTCATGGGGCATTTGTATAAGTATTACCTCCAAAGAGGAGAAGGGGCTTTTGATTTTTGTGAAGAACAGTTTTTCTCTATTGTCAATAAGGAGGATTGTTTTAGGGAAGAAGGAGCCTTTAGTTTCAAACTTGTTTAATTGTTCTTTTATATGTTTTGGATCATAGTGTTGTTGTTGGCATGAATGTAAATATGATTTGTATTTATGCATATTGATGACTTAAAATCCACTATTAGTCTTGTTGAATTGAATGTGATTCATTTTCATGGTTATTTTTTTGAATGGTCTCTGATTTGAAACTAAGTTAAACATCAGTTGCAAGTTTAATTTCATAAAAGAATGTGGATTACTATATGAGTGATTGGATTGCAATTTAGCTTTAATACAATCTTGTCCAGCTGTGAATTCAATGATTGATTCATTTGGACTTGAATCTATAAATGATGTTTAATCTTCTTTGTCATGCTCCTATCGAACATATATATGATGTTTAAACCTCTGTATTATGCTTCTATAGGATAGACTAGGATAGGCAGGACTAGATTAGAGTAGTTAGAAGTAGTATAAATAGGATTTAATACATAGAGGTTAGTTTTTTTATTTTTGTTGATTTAATTGAAGTCTTCCTCCCAAAAGAAATCTTTCAAAATGTTCAAACATTTTACGCGGTCCCTTAAAACTCGTTGAAGCTAGCCATTCCAAATGAAAGCAGGTCTAATTGGGGCTTGTGATTGGGTTATTTCCCCTTGTTGGCATTGCGCACATTTTCCATGTCAACACTGCCAAAGCTACTTTCATGATAATAGGATATGCTTTCATCTTGCAGTGTTATTCTCCCTCTGGATTGTTGATAGTCTTCCTATGTCCCTTATGTAGTTTTTAACCCCGTACAGAAATTACCTGCATATGAATTATAAAACACAGAAAATAAACAATGCGAGAGCATAACACATATACACAGAGCTTTTCCCCTGGATCCCAAAACTAGGACTACCAGCTTGATTTTTCATTATGTTCCTTTCGATGTTACAATACATATTTATACATGCCGAAGCATCCAATACCATGGACCGAAAACCATCGTGTCCAAAACCATGGATCGAAAACCATCGCATCCAAAACCATGTGCGAAAATCATGCACAAAACCATAGGTAGGTCTGCCCAACCTAACATAGGACCCAAAACCAAAATTTTCGGGGGCGCTACCTCAAACCCCATAGAGTTGGGTTACCTGCACCCCTCAAACCCGTTGTGACCCTCCCACTACGCAATCGGTGCAACGAAGGGGGGGCTCCGCCCCCTCTCTAACCCCTCGGTTAACTACGTGGGCTAGTTGTGGAAAGAATATATAACACAACCCAACACCTTGTCTACATGGGATTGTTGCCTTGTGTCGCTGTTTCTTCCGGAATTGTTGTAGTATGTGGAGCAGCCTGTGAATTTCCTACTAAACTATCCAGCTTACAGAGTCTGGAGGTATTGTAGAAATACCTTCATGGATGCTCCTCTGGCCAATGGAATGCCCCGCCAATCCATGGGAAGTAAACTCTCACACAATGGTCTTTACAAATACCATGGGGATCATACGAATTAAAGACTTGTGTATCGAATGCAAACTTCACTATCTCCTTTCCCTCTACATCTATGACTTTCGAGTTCTTTATCTCGTATAATCCAATTTGCAAAGTAAGAGTGGGCCATGGTGCTTTCTTCTTCCTGTGCAACATTTTTGACAACCCTGTTACAAGATGATACTGCACTTCTTGCCTGACAAGCTTTTCGGTGGCATATCTTGGTAAAACATGTAGATTCTTCTCTCCGCCAAACACTCTAACAAAGGTGCACCTGGTGAGGCATACCAATTTGTGATGTCTTCTATCGCCTCCATTTCTCCTTGTGACATACAAGGTGGATCTTCTTCAAAGATAAGCTTATAAAGCAGGATGATGAAATGGTTAGTTAGTTGTGCCATTACTCCTCGATGACTGCAATATGAAAGTAGCTTGCAATAGATATGTATAGTAGGTTCTCGTGGTATCCATTTCCAGTTCATGCCAGGGAACTACTATTGTGCACATATCGCATCCAATATATATGTAGACAATAAAACCTTGCTCGCTCACCATCAGGAGGACTCTGAGCATGTGCTACATGGGCCCTCAATTGTTGAGCCAACGGATCTGACCAGTTGAACAACTTCCCCTCGTTCATCACCTGGTCCAATAATACTTCCCACCCTTCAGGAAAGGTTTTCGTGCTTTGCTAACCATGGACCCTGCAAGCTAAGATAACCAAGAGTTGTTAGGCCTTCCTGAGGGACTTTGTCTTGTATACATGGGTGGGTGTCTGTCAAAACTTCGATGGCTCTTTCACCCAGTGTTTGAAAATGTCTCATGTGTTCTCATAGCTGCGGGTCACATATAAAATTGAGTCCATGAGGCTCACTGGATCCGGCAAGTGATACACGTGTTGATAATATTCTTCCCGAAAGGTGGCAATTGTTTGTCTGTTGGCACTGCTCAATGTCATAGTCTATCGATGTGTGAGATAATCCAGTTGATGACATATACGCATGGGAAGGTTGGATACTTGCATGCAAATTTGTATAGCGATGTGTTCCAGATGCTGAGATACACCTATCGTTCCTCTAAGTCTGCCTCAACGTCCTTTGCAAAAACATATTTAACATGCTACCATGTCAGTGATGATCCCTTTTCTATAAATAACTTTGTCTTAACATGCACTAGAAAGTCTATTGGTGCTTGCTCAATTGCTTCCCCAGTACTTATTTCATTGGTTTCTTTTGAATCATCTCTCTTAGGTGCCATGGTAACAGTGATTGATGGAGAGGTTCTCAATAATTATTGTACCCGTGGGATAGAAAAGGCACTCATGGTAGGAAAACATCAGTCTTTATCAAATCTACTTTCAAGGCATGTTCAAGCAACAAATCGGGCATCTGATGGGGAGGATTGTGTAATTCTTATTGACAAGATGAATTGGTTTCCTGTGGGAATTGCACACTGCGCAGTCCCAACAGCCATAGTTGAAGTTTGTAGCTTGAAATTGTGCAATGTGTAGTTCACCCTGGGCAGTGGTCTGGGACAGGTTGCGCATTGCACAGTCTTAGTGGCCAATATGATAGGTTGGCTCTTGGAATTGCATAGTGCACAGTTGGATCCAGCTTGTACTATGCATTTTCCAATTCTAGAGGCCAAACTTGTGGCTTGAGCCTTAGGATTATGCAGTGCCCAGCTGGGCAAGGTGAAAACTGACCAAGGAAAGTGCAGATCTACCCAAGGGAAGATATGATTAAGTATGAATAAATCCATGTAGATCAAGTGCAGAAATTAATCAAAAAAAAGGAAAATCAAGTATGTGAGGGGAGTCATCGCAACGACGACCATTGGTGCAAAAATAGGAAAACCAATGTGACACTTGTGAAAGGTAATATAAAACTTAAAAAAAAAAATCTACAAGTTAAAACAAATTGAAACGCCATCAACTATGAAGGGAAATAAGTAAAACAACACTCACACAAGCGAAACAACAAAAAGTGACAGAAAAGTGGAAAAAGACAACAAAAGTGAAACTCGACTGGAAATGCGAGGACGATCGCACTGAAGGTTCCTTGATCTCCTTGGGAATGTTAGACATCCAATATAAAATGAAATGAGCTCTAGAGGCATCGATTAAATAAATTTGAGTGAATTAGGGTTTATGACGTGCATGCCTAAAATCAATGAAAAAGCGACACTTGGCAAAAGTTTCTAAAATAGCAAAAGTCTCTCCTTCGGGATACTAAAAATAGATCCCTATTTTTTAGGGATTATTTTTTATTTTTTGTCTTCTTCTTTTTTTCTTTTTCTAGGGAAACTTGTCATGCACACTGTCGGGAAAGAATGCGTATTTCAGGGGAACTAGGCAACTTTCTGACTCAGTGATGAATTGCGCATTTTTTTGGCTTAGTGTTGGGTTTCCTTCCTTGACTGCACAATTTATGAGCTCAAGGCTAACTTCTAGTCAGGACTATGCAATTCCTATCATCAAGGTTACTTTCCCTCAAGGATTGTGCAGTTTCTAGAGGCAAGCCCAGAACTACTATGAGACCAATTTGGGACATCAACTTGTGACTTAGAAAGATAATATAAGTGTGAAAGCAAGCAAGTATAAGCAAAAATTAAAATATAAGTCTCATTCAAAGCATGAACACTTGGATTAGTGCAAGTTGAGCTCCTGTGGATAAGAATGGAGGCTCCAAAATTGAAGCATATGCAAAATTTTAGAGGGTGGTTGTAGCGCTACAACATCACCATACCATCATCCTCCTAAACAATGGGTCCCACACAAGTTGGAATGTTGACCATCAGCAAGACACTTGCTTCTTCCAAGTAGAGGTGAACATTCTAATGAAGATTCCAATGGAGGATCTTGATTATCCTCATCCTGCAAATGCTCCTTTCTAATAATGATGATGTATGATGATCTTTTCCTATCATGCTAGATGACTTTCTTCCAACCATATATATTACTATTTCAGTTTTCTTTTCATGCTTTCAATGAGGATATCATGAGCTACTTTATTTCCATCATAATGACTGTTACAACCATGTAGACTTCTACTTCAGCTATCCTTTCAAGCTTCTATAATGATGTCATGAACTACTTCAATCATATGCTTCTAATATGATGACATATTCCAATATGTTGCATCTTATGTACTTATGATGCTTCTCATCTTGACTATAATCTTTAACCATAGTAGAGGTCTTTTCACCTCCTACTTCTCCTTTATATGTACCCATGAGAGACCTTAATAGTGAATATTTATCTCTTCTTCCTTCCTGGATTTCTTCTCATCATGTTCTTCTACTTCTTCTATGATATGGGATTCATTCTTTTCTTTCCTTTTATTGATGTCCTTCTTGAGCTTAGGACAATCTCTCTTGAAATTCCCATATTATTGACAGCCATAGCATTGGATCTTTGACATATCGATCTTCTTCTTTTTCTGGGGACCAAACTTCCCAAACTTTCCTTTTCTCCTAGCCATGGCAGCAAATGCTTGAACTTGTTCATTTGATCCCACATCACTTTTTTCCTTTAACCTAGTTTCTTCAATCTTACATAATGACCAAAGTTCATTGAATGGGGTGGCTTCCTTCTTTTCATAGATGCTTGATACAAATTTTCCCCATTCATCAGGTAGTGCATTGAGCACAACAATGGTATTTTCTTTATCAGACATTATTTCCCCTAACTCTTGTAGTTGGTCTCTTATTTGTGACACCCTCATAAGACATGAGGCTATCCCCACTTCCTTTGATACCTTCATCTTATATAACTTGGTTATCAAAGATATACCTTCTATTATAGTGCTTACGGAGAACAATTCTACCAACTTCTCATAGATGTTTTTTAAATTCTCCAACTTTGCTACATAAGGGATTAGGGAATCCTTGATTGATTCTATAAGGATTATTTGAGCCCTTATTTCAACCTTAACATGTCCAATTACTTCATTTTCTATGAGGATCAAATTTTACCTCTTCTTCCATGCAAGGAAATTTGATGACCCAACGAGTTTGTTGCTCTCCTTGCATAATGAAGTCATTTTAGTAGTAGATTCACACATAGATATAAAGATACTTACTTTTAAAGTGAAGATGCTTCTTTGATGATGATTTTTTCAAATTTATGACTTTCTTGATTTTGATGATAGTTGATGATGATAGCTTCCTTGAAGATAACAATACTTCTTCTTCTAGAGATGCCTTTCTTCAAATATTCTTGAAATGTGATCATTGATTCAAAGAGAGGGAGAACACCTTAATTCCTTTGATGATGGTGGAAATGCTTCTTATTTCTTTCTTGGATGACAATGTAGAATGTGGAGGCTTCAAGATACTTCAAATGTGTATTCCTTATTTCTTTGAGTGGAGGTAGGGTTCATCTTGAAAGTAGAGTCTTTGAGGTCTTCTTCTTGTTGTTGCTTCTAGATGGTGTGATCCTTGAGATGAGATGGGTAGTCCTTCTTGATTCTCCTTATATCCTTTCTCTAATATGATGTGAAGACTAGTTATTATTGATAGTTTGATGTCTTGATTTTCTTGATGATCCTTATTCAAGATGACTTTCCTTGTCTTGTCAACTTAGCTCTAATACCATCTTGAGAAATCTAGTGGCAACTATATTATGTGATTTCTCTTCCTTGATAACTTCTTGTGAAGTGTTTTTACTTAATTTTATTATCTTCTTCTTGCACTTGATTATTATTATGTTCTTATCATCAAACAACTACTAAACAACAAAGAAAAATGAGACAATATGACACAAAATATAGGTTATCGGCTAGGGCCAAAACCTCTCCTATTGAGCGGAAAACCCACAAGAACTCTTCTCTTCTTACATAACTTTGATCTATGAATTCTAATACCTATGAACCTTGACCAAGACCCCTCCAAGACCAACTCAAGTCAATTCTTTGATCAACTCTTCTTCCACAAATTCAATGTTGGTCAAACTTGTTACAACACGTTGCAACACTACAAATTTCAGTTTCTCTTCAAATTTTTGGCCTTTATCATAGGTCTGCAATTATCGACTTGCCTGTAATCTATGTGGTTCCACATATGTGGAGAAATTAGGGAAAACTTTTTAGTCTTCTCTTCTTCGCTTGGGTTGATCCTTTTTCCTTTAAAATTCGACTTAGAAATTTGATCCTTCACACCTTGTTTTGGCCTCTTGAAGTTACTATAATTCTTGATCTCACTACAACATAAATTAGCCCTAGATTCTTTCGTACGTGTGAAGGAAGGTAGCCTCAAAATAGTTCAAAATCAATTGGGGTTTATTCTTGTGAAGTTGTAGACCCAACAAACTTCTTTCTCCTCTTTTTTGCACTTCTTGCATGATGTATGGATGCTCCCCAAGTGTGATAGACTTCCTAGTATATATAGGCATATTTGAGAGCCATAATAGGCCAAATTTCTCCTCTTGGTAGGCTGAAATGTCATCTTTTGAAGGTTTACTTGTTGTAGCACTTATGACAAGGTCTTGGAGGGTCTTTGACTCAAATTTGACTTCTAAATTTTTCTACAATATGTAACATTCCCAAAAGGGTCTTCCATACATGGCAATGACTCATATGACTTGTTGACTCAAAAACAAGCCATAGAAGCACTCAATGGGTGCTTCAACTATAAATCAAATAACCTTGAGCATGGAACCCATGCCTCAAGAATGAAAATAATAATTTTATTTTTTTCTTTACAAAAAATCATGATTACATATGTCATTATGAAGACCAAACCTAGTTACATATTTCAACATAATGCATTACTTTCTAGGTGCCATGGAGGTGTGACAAACAGATGGGGATATTTTCCTTGGATAAGGGAAATATTGTATCGAGATATTGAGGAGATTTATGATGGAAGATTGCAGAGCCACATCTACACCCATGATAACCAATTGGAGAAAGGTAGATACATTGTGGACCTGCTGACGGTGCTAGTCCCACCAACATGTTAAGGGGATCTCCCCGGTAAGAAGTCCCAATTAGACCTCAGACCGTTTGGTGTAGGAGTCCCAACAGTGGGTCGTAAGGTAATGCCTTGACCGCAATGTCACACAGAGGCAAGTAGGATAACTCTGTCAGTAGCAAGGGTGTGACTGTTGCAGTGAGTCAAGGAAGATGTATGAGAGGTTCTAACACAAAAGGGGGATAAAAGGGTGAAGGTGAGTTCTGGGTTGAAAGGGATCAGTCCCATCTCAGCTAGGAACACACAACATAAAAGGACATACACAGCTTCCGGTGGAGCAGTCCACTCGGATGTGGTAGTTACAACATACAAGGTGAGATAACACGTACAACACTCACGGATCAGTCTGAATGAGTGCAATGGTTATTACAGCAAGGTTCATGTGAAAGGTTTGTCTAGTGTCCCACAAAGCAGTCGACACGGACGGTGACAACAGTAACAGCATATACAACACATTTGCAACAAGATTCATATAATTGCATGTGAATCAGTTCATACACAAATACGTAAGTTAAACAACATATATCATTAAGGAAACTGGAGTAGTCCAACTACAATAACAAAATATGCATGAAAATGTGTTGGCTCTTATTATATAAAGTGTAAGTTCCAATCATTCAATACATCCATGTAAATCTACTAGCCCCATCATGAAACATTACAGCCACATCCGCCTGCTCCTCCAAAGAGATGTACTAGCTCCGTGCAGTGGAGAAGCCAAGGCGTGTTACAATACTGTCCAAGCTTTCTTCAAGATAATCTTAATAGAAGCTTGGTTGACTAAAATCCTATACAATGAGTTACGAGGGACTATTTATAGCAAAGGGTGGGGTGACCCTTGACATCCCCTTTGTGACCATTCAACTACCCTCATGACTCTTCACCTACTCTACGACTGTTACATCCACTATTGAGGCTTGACTTACACTTGACATGACTCAACATTACAATGAACATGTACCCATGTGAACAATGGCTTTAACAAGCCAAACTAGACATGATTCTGACTTAGACAACCATAGAAGTCTAACTTCTCGACATCCTCATGCTGATCAATAGTAACATATTGATGCCAAGATTGGTATTCCTTGATGGTGTCCGTGTGTTCCGCCATGACATCTGTTTGAAACTTGAACCTTGCCTCGATAGCATCTAGGTACACTGCTCGGGCTCCTCTGTCCAACTCATCTGAGAGCATGCGCATCATTGTCTTTAATGTGGCCAGACCAACAACGTACTTGCGCATGATGTCTGCATTGATAGGCAAGTCTGGGTTGGTGGCAGTGCACATCAACTTGTCGAAGTACGAGTCAAGCTCCTGTCAGACCTGCTTCTTTGTCTTCGCCTGGGTGAGAGTCCCAAGTGATGGGATCACATGAGTGTGCACTATAACATCCATGCTCTTGAATACTCATGCATGGGAAGCCTGTATGCTAGTGATGAGTTGCGGTAGGTCTTCATAGTTCCGGATCTGACTCCGGATACATGCTTGTAGCTTGACCACATTGGTCCTCATCATCTTTAGCAAGTGAAGTGAGGCTCCCTTGTACTTCATCGTCCATGCTTGCATGTTATCAACAGCAACATGTATATTCTTCAATATGCATTCTCTTCTCACACATTGCTACTTCCATCCGTGGAGATGGACGACTGCATTATGCACGGTACCAAACTTGGAGTACAATGCTTGCATAACTGTATCAAGGGACAATACTTTATCTAGTATTGCCTTCTTCAGTTCATCTTAGGCAGACATTGTCACCAAGTCTCCTCCTTTCTTGGCCACCTGTAGTTCCTTCGCCATTCGTTCATTCTCATCTATGAATAAATGAACACTTGAGCTAGTGGCTTCAGCGTACACTCTAGTTGCAGTGGCCAAAGCAGCTCGATGCTTGTGTACATCAGTTACGATCACTTGTTCTTCAACTTGCATATGCGATGTTTGGTCCTCCGGAATTGGTATTCTCTGAGACTGCACAACTTTGTGATGAGATTTGTCAAAGGAGATGTTGTGCATCTTTGCTTCCGGCTAACCACCAATGATCTTAGTGCCTCCTTGGTCATTTGAGACTTGCGCATCATCAGGATGCAATGAAGTGGGTGAATTTACCTCTTTGTGGTGAGGCATGAGGTCAGTGTCATGTTCCAACTCCTGTTGCTCCTTGTCTGAATCCAACTGTTCAAGCGCCTATTCTATCTCATGAGAAAAGTCTTGCCCCTGCGATGGTTCACCCTGTTCGCCTGATGCCAGTTGTTCAAAGGAATCAACTAATTGTACGGGAAATTCTCCATTTGTCTACACGTGATGTGCCCCCACTGAATCTGTTGTTTTTGCGCTTCCTTCTCCTGTTTCCATAGCTCTTGTTCTTTCCGGAGTTGCTCCCTCAACTCATGCAACTCCTTCTCTGCTTATTCCATTCTCTTCTTATCCCTATGCCTTCACACGATTCACTTGTCACGTAGCTACCTCTTTTCCTAAATAGCCATAGCTGCTTGCTCTACAAGTGGATCTACTTGAAACTTGTAACTTTGCTCCTCCTCCATGTGGTCAACAATCTTCCTCTTCCCTTTGTCACACAAAGGTATGCTTAGCTCTGCTGCCTCTGCTACTGCTACTACTGGTGCTCTCTGTGATGCTACTTCATGCTTCTTTGCTAACCACTCTACGACAAAACCGGCATGTTCATTGGGTCTAGAAGAATTGTAGCAATACCTCCATGAGTCTTGATCGACCCAATGAAATTCCCCATGGATCCAGTTGAGCTGAACTCTCATGCAGTGATCCTTCATAATGCAATGTGGGTCATATGGGTTTAAGCCTCGGAGGTTGAATGGGTACTTATTCATATGTTCTTCTTTGACATCCACTTGGTTGATACTCTGGATCTCATATAACTGAATACGCAACGGAAGAGTGGGCCAAGGTGCCTTCTTCTGCTACAGTCTAGTTGTCAATCCTACTGTGATGTGATATGCTACTTCCTTCATGAAAAGTACGTCCAAGGAAAACTTTGGCAAAACATGTGGAGGCTTCTCCACACTAAACATTCGGATGAAAGTGCTGGATGGTGAGGCATACCAATCTGTAATTCCTAACAACACCTCCATTGTTCCTTTGACATGTAGGGTGGATCCTGTTCGAATATCAACATGTACACTTGGGTAACAAAATGGTCGGACAGTCGTATGATTACTCCCCTAAAGCTGCATTCAGACAACAACTTGAAATATGTATTCACAACAATCTCCGCCAGTGACCATGCCCACTCCAAGCCCGAGAACTCATGTCGGGCACAGACTGCATCTAGGATGTAGGCAGACATGTAAATATTTGCATGCATACCCTCGGGTGACTATCGAGCCTTCGTGACTTGTTCCTTTAGCTGATGAGCCAGTATGTCAAACTAGTTGCATGGTCTTCCTTCTCTAGCCAGTTGGTCCAATGTGATCACCCAACTCTAAGGAAAGGTTTCAGTGCTCACTTGGCCACTCAATCAACATGTGAATATGTCTAAGTATTGGTACGCCTTCTTCAATATCTTTGTCTTATAGATATGGTTGGGTGTCATCCTGAAACGAGCTAGCTCCTTTAACCAATCCTTCAGAATGTCTCTGGAATTACCTCTGTTGTTGGACAAGCTGACTGGAGGACTCATGACAGTCGCAGGCTCTGACATCTAATACATCTCATCATAATCTTGTGCCCATAAGGTTGCAAGCTTCATCCCATTGAAATTGCTCAAGGCCATTGTCTCAGGTTCAGTGTGAGACTATCTAGTGAATCATGTCTATGCATGGGAACGCAGGGTATCTGCATGCAATCCGGTACAAGCCGGACTTGTGGATGTTCACATACACCTAACGGTCTTTGAGGTTTTCCCCAAAAGTGCCTACGAATGTTTCATTAACCTCTTTCCACTTCATTTTGATGTCCTTGTCTAGATATAGCTTCATATCTTCATAGATCGGTAGACTAGAGGACACCTGCTCAACTGTTGCTCCAACTGCAACTCCATCAGTGTCTTGTGATCTTGTTCTCATGGAATCCATTGGGACAGATGAAAACCTGAAAGATTTGGAAACAAGCAGCGTGCATGGCAATAAATATGTCAGTGGAAACAAAGCAAATCCAGGGAAAGACACAACACATGCATGGGAAAATTACGAGCAAGATTATGCAAATTTTACTGGGAGGTTGGGTGACTAGCTGCGAGAACTACGCAAAAGTCTGCTTGGGCTATCTGGGAGGAAGGACTGGCTGCTGGATCTACGAAATGCGCAATCCAGTCAGCCAGTTGGCTGCTGGGATTGCACCATGCGCACTTCCAACTAGGAAGGACGGCTGGCCCAGGGACAGATTTGCGCAATTTCTTGGGCCAAGCATCAACTGTCCTCCAGAAATGTGAAAAACAATCCTCAAGGCCAGTTTTTGGCAAGAATACACATATCTGGAGAGGAAGGTGATCCTTCCTTCCCCAGATTGCGCAATGCAGTGTTAGTGAACGCATAGCTCGGGCCAAGGTTGGCCCGACTTGCGACAGGCAACTAAAAGCAAATAAGACAGTAAATGCATGGAAACACTAAGTGATAGCAGAATTTATTGACAGTGCATGTAAAACATGAATGAAAGATTCAGCAAACAGATCAACATGCATGTGGGTGAGGCAGTTCGTAAGTTGGACGAACGTTCGTGCAAAATAGTTTCATGCATGCGACACCAGTGAGATAGCAACGAAAACTAAAACAGAGCTAGGATAAGCTAGTATACATGTAAACGACAGCAAGTGTTTAAAGAAATCAAGAAAACAACACTCACACAGAGAATACACAAAAAGTGACAAAAATGTTGAAAACGATAAGTTGAGGCCACTTACCCGTGAATAGTTGATCCAGATGTGTTGAAGAGTCCTGGATGTGCTCTGGGATGTCAAATCTCCAATATTGATGTGAATGAATGAGCTCTGATATGTCATATAAATAAGTTTTGTCTCATGATGCGCATGCCACAAATCTAGGAAAAAACGACACTTGGAGGGAAACTTCTAAAACAACTTTGCATATAACCCCTGGCTGTTAAAAATAGCTCCCTAAATCATGGGATGTCTTTTGAATTTTGCCTCTTGCTATTCTTGGAAGAGAAAGTCATGCATGCATGCAAGTCAAGTTTCCTCAGTCCTTGGTGGAACTGGTCAACCGGATTTTTCGTGCATGCAGTTGATCAACTTCTTGCGAAAAATGTGCGTTCCTGGCTGGGAATTGGGCTAACTACCCAGGTGGATTGTGTAATTTCTGGGTATAGAAGATGAATGCTACCTAGATTTGCACAAATCCTGGGCTGAGCAGCCCTGTTGGGTAAATTTGTGCAAATCTTGTCGAGAGTGTTGGCTGGTAGGATTGCGCAATCTAGGAACCCAGTAGGCTTCCAGAGAGGATTGCGTAATTTCTAGAGGGAAGGATGACTGCCCTCTAGAAATGTACAATTTTCAAGGGGAATCTACTTAGCCTGTAGCTAGACCAATTTTGGGTGAACAGCCTGTGAGGGGAATGGCTCGACTGTGATCGACAGGCTTCCTTTGTGTGAGGAAAAAAATGAAGCTTGAGTACTTGGTGAAGCAAGACAAAGTGTTGTGAAAGGTTGGTAGGGAGGCTCCAAAATAGGCTAAGGAAAAATTTTGGAGGGTCTTGTTGCCACTACAACACTTGGCGACACACTGGTAGAACTCCGGCTCTCTGAATGGACCTTGTTCGTGAAAAGCAAGTCTAACACCTCCAGAAGTATTGTTCAACTCTCAACTCATCTTGGCTTCACACTAGCTTGATTGTAAGATGTAGCATATGCCAAACCCTTTGGTCGATTGACACACATTCCAAGCCAAGGAAACACAGTTGTTTCGATTGGGGTTGAGGGGTATATAAGTACATAAGCAGTATAGTCATCAGAGTCTTAGGTTCATCTCTGGTGTTGCTCCACTACCAATGGGCCTGGACAGTACCCCGGTAGAGTCACATAGGAACACAAGCATGGCTCCGCTACTAGCGAGCCTGGTCAGTACCCTGGCAGAGTTACTTGCATAACCTCCCTGCACAGGAATCCTTTCTCTTCTTTCGTCTTATTCATTTTTCATTTTTGAATTTTTTTGACTTTTCATTTTTTTTCATTTTCATTTTCATTGTGCATAGAACTTATTCATTTCAGAGGCGGAAGAGGGATCCTGACCTATTGAGAGCAAAGGAGGTTGTTCCAACAGGGAAGTAGTTTATTGTATCTCTAACATGCCTGTTAAGGTTTTCCCCCTCACCTTACTCTACTTGATTGAGCTGACAAGGGTTAACCCAAAAACAACTGACTAGAGAAGGTGACACTAGTTAGCACAAAAGCGTTTTGTTTTCACCAAGGTTCACTTTGAACAGTACGTATTTTCCTTCGACGTATCATGGAATAAAAGTAACAAGCTCATTATATAGAGGCACGATGACAGATAACCAAGTAGTGATAGATGTACAAGCCCCCGTGTACTTTACCCAACTTGCTTCAAGAGTCATACATGGCTTCATGCAAAACTATCCTACGAACGAAACAAACGAACTGACAAACAACAAAGCGAAGAAAGAGCAGAAGAAAAATTAAAAGCAAAGCAAGTAAACAAACAAGCAAACGAAGCATGTAAGCAAACAAGCGTGCAAGCAAACACTACTCCTATTCCTACACTAATGGTGCATGGGCCTGATCATGTGAAGTGATACTTCCAATGCAGCGCATTGGTATAAGAACCGTGTTGGTTAAGGCCTGGTCCACGAGCAACGCGGTTATGTGAACCATCAAACAAGAAAGATATAACAATGAAGGCATCCACACTTCGTGTTTCAAAGTGTCCATGGGACACAAGTGAGTGCATGTGCATGACAGGCAGTCCGTGGACTTACCACGTTGTTGTGTGACACTGTGTGCAACTTTGAAGCATAAGCAAACTCTTGACTGTGACATGCAAGCAAACGAAAGAAACAAAGATAACTTGTGTCATGAACGAGTGCTTGTAATGTAAGACTCCTCAAATTCATGAGCAATGGGATCGTGCAGTTTGAGTGGAGGAATTGTGATCTGTGTATGAGATGGATCTTCAATGCATACAAATGAGTGATGAGGAGCCTTGGGTGATTGAACAATTTCATGATCGAAAGTGAGACTAACCCCAAGAGAGCGAGGACCTGACATAACCATCAACTCGGGTTGAAGTGCCTCGACAGTGTTGGGTGTCTCAACTTCATCATCAGGTAGATCATCATAAACCGGTGGCTTCAAAAGATCAACTGCGATAGATTCATGAGCATGATCAAAAATGGAAGTAAACGGATCACGACTGCCATGATTAGAAAAACCAATGAATTCTTCGGCATCCTCATGATCAGATACATCAAACAGAGGGGTAGATGAAAAGCGAACAAACTCATCCTCTATGTTTCTAGAAAAGACAGATGAAGGATCAAGTGGATTTTCAATGAGTAACTTATCCTCTCTATTGTTGAATGATGGACTAACATCCGGTGAGTCCTGCGAGTGATCAAAAATGGGTGCATCCATGGATGAAGACACGCATGAAAAATCATGGATGGTAGACTCACCAAAGAGGTTAGGAAAGAACAGAGGGGGATCAGACGGAAAGGAGTCATCCTTCGCCGAGTGTTGATGCTCCTGTTGGTTTTGCAACACTAAATCCGTCAATGGGTTTCTCCTCGTTCACAACAAGTCAAGAGTCCGGAATAGATGAACACAAGACAAAATCATTCGGAGGAACACCTGAGTGCGAAGACAAAGGTTGTAGACAAGAATTCATATGAGAACTCAAAGGACTCATAACCACATATGCGCAAAAATTGAGTGAAGTGATGTTGGGAGAGTGTGAAGGATGAACAGGTGTGTAAGCATGCTCTTCAGCATCACTTGGCAGTGTGGAGTTGTTGAATGAGAGGAAGGTAGATAGTCAGTTGAGACAATGTCTGCATCCACATGAGATTGCACAGATCCATCAATGAAAAATTTTGAGCAAGGCTTGATCTCAAACTTTCTCTCGAGACAGGAAGATTTCTTAAGGCAATACTCGAACCAGTCCCGGAGATAAGCAAATTTCATCTGGCTCCTCGGAGCTTGAAACTGCAAGTCACGGAAGCGCTGCCAAAAATCAATAACTGATTCATGTGAAGCCTTCCATTGCTATAACAGATTCCGGTCAAGATGGTCTGGATCAAAATGATAGAACGTGTCTTCAACGAGATCACAAAAGTGCTCAAATGAGTGCACGATGTTAGCCAGTAGGTTGAGCACCCAATGAAATGAATATTCGCGAAGTGTGTATGCAAGTAGGAAACCATCTTGTTCATTAGAAAACTCATCTTCCTCATGAATCATGGAAAGAAAGTTATGTAAGTGCTCAGGCCAGGCCACTTCGCCTTCACCATCATACGTGTGAGTGGACAAGAGATTGAAAAGCTTCCCCATGATGGAGACATCTTCACGATTCGAAAAACACCACGGGGGAAGAAGAGTGCAAGACTCCATGAAATATGTGCAAAGGTTCAAAACTGGATGAGAGGACACAGCTTGTCATCAAGCCCTCCTTCTAGCGCCAGAAATGTTGACGGTGTTGGACCCGCCAACATGTCAAGGGGATCTCCCCGGTAAGAAGTCCTAATTAGACCTTAGACCATTTGGTGTAGGAGTCCCAGCAATGGGTCGTAAGGTAATGCCTTGACCGCGATGTCGCACAGAGGCAAGTAGGATAACTCTGTCAGTAGCAAGGGTGTGACTGCTGCAGTGAGTCAAGGAAGATGTATGAGAGGTTCTAACACAAAAGGGGGAGAAAAGGGTGAAGGTGAGTTCCAAGTTGAAAGGGATCAATCCCAACTCGGATAGGAACACATAACACAAAAGGACATATGTATCTTCCATGGATCAGTCCATTCGGATGCAGTAGTCACAACGTACAAGTTGAGATAACGCGTACAACACTCACGGATTAGTCCAAATGAGTGCAACGGTTGTTACAGCAAGTTTCATGTGAAAGGTCTGTCTCGTGTCTGGCAGAGGAGTTGACACAGACGGTGACAGCATTAATAACATATACAACACATTTGCAACAAGATTCATATAATTGCATGTGAATCAGTTCATACACAAATACGTAAGTTAAACAACATATATCATTAAGGCAATCAGAGCAATCCAACTACAATAACAACATATTCATGAAAATGTGTTGGATATTATTATATAAAGTGTAAGTTCTAATCATACAATACATCCATGTAAACTTGCTAGCCCCATCAGTGAAACGTTACATTCACATCTACCTGCTCCTCCAAAGAGATGTACTAGCTTCGTGCAGTGGAGAAACCAAGGCGCATTACAATATTGTCCAAGATTTCTTCAAGATAGTATTAATAGAAGCTTGGCTGACCAAAAGCCTATACAATGAGTTATGAGGGACTATTTATAGCAAATGGTGGGGTGACCCTTGACATCCCCTTTGTGACCATTCAACTAACCTCATGAATCTTCACCTACTCTACGACTGTTACATCCACTATTAAGGCTTGACTTACACTTGAAATGACTCAACATTACAATGCACATGTACCCATGTGAACAATGGCTTTAACAAGCCAAACTAGAAATCATTCTGACTTAGACAACCATAGAAGTCCAATTGTTTGACATCCTCATGTTGATCAATAGTAACATATTGATGCCAAGATTTGTATTCCTTGATGGTGTCCGTGTGTTCTGTCGTGACATCTGTCTGAAACCTGAACCTTGCCTTGATAGCATCTAGGTACACTACTAAGGCTCCTCTGTCCAACTCATCTCAGAGCGTGCGCATCATTGTCTTTAATGTGTCCATACCAACAACGTACTTGCATATGATGTCTGCACTGATAGGCAAGTTTGGGCTAGTGGTGGTGCGCATCAACTCATAAAAGTACGAGTCAAGCTCCTTTTGGACCTGCTTCTTTGTCTTCACCTGGGTGAGAGTCCCAAGTGATGGGATCGCATGAGTGTGCACTATAACATCCATGCTCTTGAATGCTCGTGCATGGGAAGCCTGTATGCTAGTGATGAGTTGCGGTAGGTCTTCATAGTTCAGATCTGACTCCGGATACATGCTTGTAACTCGACCACAGCGGTCCTCATCATCTTTCGCAAGTGAAGCGGGGCTCCCTTGTACTTCATCGTCCATGCTTGCATGTTATCAATAGCAGCATTTATGTTCTTCAAGGTGCATGCTCTTATCACACATCATTGCTACCATCAATGGAAATGGACGACTGCCTGGTGCACGGTACCAAACTTGGAGTACAATGCTCGCATAACTGTATCAAGGGATAATACTTCATCTAGTATTGCCTTCTTCAGTTCAGATCGGGTGGACATTGTCACCAAGTCTCCTCCTTGCTTGGCCACCTGTAGTTCCTTCGCCATTCACTCATTCTCATCTATGAGGAAACGAACAATTGAGCTAGTGTATTCGGCGTACACTCTAGTTGCATCGGCAAAAGTAGTTGGATGCTTGTGCACATCAGTCACGATCACTTGTTCTTCAACTTGCGCAGGGGATGTTTGGTCCTCCAAAGTTGGTACTCTCTGAGACTGCACAACTCTGTGATGAGATTCGTCAAAGGAGATGTTGTGCATATCTGCTTCCGGCTGACCACCAAGGATCTTAGTGCCTCCTTGGTCATTTGATACTTGCTCATCATCAGGATGCAATGAAGCGGGTGAATCGACCTCTTTGTGGTGAGGCATGAGGTCGATGTCCTATTCCAACTCGTGGTGCTCCATGTCTGCATCCAACTGTTCAAGTGCCTATTGTATCTCATGAGAAAATTATTGTCCCTGTGATGTTTCACCCTGTTTGCCTGATGCTAGTTGTTCAAATGAATAAACTACTTGTATGGGCGCTGCTTCGTTTGTCTGCACATGGTGCGCCCCCGTTGAATCTGTTGTTGTTGTGCTTCCTTCTACTGTTGGCACAACTCTTTCTCTTTCTAGAGTTGCTCCCTCAGCTTATGCAACTCCTCTTCTTCTTCCATTATCTTCTTATCCCTCTTCCTTTGCGCGATTCGCTTGTCACGTTGCTGCCTCTTTTCCTAAATATCCATAGTTGCTTGTTCTACAAGTGGATCTACTCGAAACTTGCAACTTTTCTCCTCCTCCATGTGGTCGACAATCTTCCTCTTTCCTTTATCGCACATAGGTATGCTTGACTCTGTTGCCTCTGCTACTGCTACTGCTGGTGCTCTCCGTGATGCTGCTTCATGCTGCTTTGCTAACCACTCTACAGTGAAGCCAGCCTGTTCATTGGGTCCAGAAGAATTGTAGCAATACCTCCATGAGTCTTCCTCAACCCAATGAAATGCCCCATGGATCCAGTTGAAATGAACTCTCATGTAGTGATCCTTCATAATGAAATGTGGGTCATATAGGTTAAAGCCTCAAAGGTCTAACAGGTACTTCTTCATCTGTTCTACTTCGAAATCTACTTGCTTGATACTTCGGATCTCATATAACCCAATCCACAACAAAAGAGTGGGCCAAGGTGCCTTCTTCTTCCACTGCAGTCTAGTTGTCAATCTTACTAAGATGTGATATGCTACTTCTTGCATGACAAGTACATCCAAGGCAAACTTTGGCAGAACATGCAGAGGCTTCTCTGCACTGAACATTCAAATGAAAGTGTCGGACGATGAGGCATACCAATCTGCAATGCCTAACAATGCCTCCATTGCTTCCATTGACATGCAGGGTGGATCCTGTTTGAATATCAACCTGTACATTGGGGTAACAAAATGGTCGAACAAACGTATGATTACTCCCTTGAAGCTGCATCCGGACAATAACTTGAAATATGTATTCACAACAGTCTCCATCGGTGACCATGCCCACTCCAAGCCTGGGAACTCATGTCGGGCACAGACTGCATCTAGGATGTAGGCGGACATGTAAATCTCTGCATGCATACCCTCAGGTGACTGTCGAGCCTTCATGACTTGTTCCTTCAGCTGATGAGCCAGTATGTTGGACCAGTTGCATGGTCTTCCTTCTCTAGCCAGTTGGTCCAATGCGATCACCCAACTCTGAGGAAAGGTTTCAGTGCTCGCTTGGCCACTCAGTCAACATGTGAATATGACCAAGTATTGGTACACCTTCATCAATCACGGGGGCTTCATTGGGGAAAAATATCATACCATGTGGGTTCATATTGGGAGATATATATTGATGAAAAAATGACATAATATATTGAGGATATAATAGGGGGTAAAGGGTTTTTATATTGGCAAGTATAAAAAATGGAGCTAAAAGTTAATGAAAAAAGATAAAGGGGTATAAAAGATGTTAATGAAAAAATGGATACCTACAATATCTACTAAAAGTATGGGTTTTTTAAATTGAGAAGGTGTATTGGGTTTGTATTGGTATGGGGTTAAATAATGTGACTTTTAGAGGTATTTTCCAATATGTAGTCAAATTAAGGGTATTTTTTAGTATGCCACGAACGCATGTGCTATGTCAGAGGTTCATTGAGTGAATCCCCCATGTCCTCAATATCTTTGTCTTGTGGATCTGGTTGGGTGTCATCCTGAAACGAGCTGGATCCTTTACCCAATCCTTTAGAATATCTCTGGAATTACCTCTATTGTTGGATAAGCTGAATGGAGGACTCATGACATCCGTGGGCTCTCACATCTGATACATCTCATCATAATCTCGTGCCCATAAGGTTGCAATCTTCGTCCCACTGACACTGCTCAAGGTCGTTGTCTGGGGGTCAGTGGGAGAGACGATCCAATGAATCATGTCCACACATGGGAATGCGATGTATCTGCATGCAATCCTGTACAAGCTAGACTTGTGAATGTTCACGTACACCTGACGGTCTTCGAGGTTTTCCCCAAAAGTGCCTGTGAATGTTTCATTGACCTCTTTCCACTTCATTTTGATGTCCTTGGCTAGATATAGCTTCGTATCTTCATAGATCGGCAGACTAGAGGACACCTGCTCAGCTGTTGCTCCAACTGCAACTCTATCAGTATCTTGTGATCCTGTTCTCTTGGAAGCCATTGAGACAGATGAAAACCTAAAAGATATGGAAACAAGCAGCATGCATGGCAAGAAATATGTCAGTGGAAACAAAGAAAATCCAAGGAAAGACACAGCACATACCTGGGAAACTGACGAGCAAGATTGCGCAAATTTTACTGGGAGGTTGGGTGACTGGCTGCCAGAACTGTGCAAAAGGTAGTGTGGGATGTCTGGGAGATAGGACTGGCTGCTGGATCTATGAAATTTCCAATCCATTCAGGCAATTGGCTGCTGGTATTGCACAATGCGCAATTCCAACTGGGAAGGACTGCTGGCCCAGGGACAAATTCGCGCAATTTCTTGGGCCAAGCAGCCACTGTCCTCCAGAAATTCGCAAAATAGTCTTGGAGGCTAGTGCTAGGAAATAATGCGCATATCTGGAGAGGAAGGTGAGCCTTCCTTCCCCATATTACGCAATGCAGCCTTGGTGAAGGCAGAGCCTAGGCCAAGGTTGGTCCGACTCGCCAACGGGCAACTGAAAGAAAATAAGGCAGTAAATGCATGGCGACACTAATTGATAGCAGAAGTGATTAACAGTGCATGAAAAACATGAATGAAAGATTCAGCAAATATATCAACATGCATGTGGGTGAGGCAATTCGTTGGTTGGGCGAACGTCCGTGCAAAACAGTTTCATGCATGCGAAAATAGTGAGATAGAAACAAAAACTGAAATAGAACTAGGACAAGCTATTATACATGTAAACGATAGCAAGCGTTCAAAGAAATCAAGCAAACAACACTCACACAAGCAAATACACAAAAAGCGACAGAAATGCTGAAAAAGACAAGTTGAGGCCACTTACCCGTGAATAGTTGAGTCAGATGTGTCAAAGAGTCCTAGATGTGCTGTGGGATGTTAGAGCTCCAAGATTGATGTGAATGAATGAGCTCTGATGCGTCGAATAAATAAGTTTGGTCTCATGACGCGCATGCCACAAATCTAGGAAAAAGTGACACTTGGAGGGAAACTTCTAAAACAACTTTTCATGTAACCCCCGGCTGCTAAAAATAGTTCCCTGAATCATGGGATGCCTTTTGCATGTTGTCTCTTGCTATTCTGGGAAGAGAAAGTCATGCATGCATGCAAGTCAAGTTTCCTCAGTCCCGGGTGGAACTGGTCAACTGGACTGTTCATGCATGCAGTTGCTCAACTGCTTGGGAAAAATGTGCATTCCTGGCTGGGAGCTGGGCTGACTACCCAGGAGGATTGCACAATCTTGTGTAGAGCAGCTGATTGTTGCCCATATTTGCGCAAATCTTGGGCTAAGCAGCCCTGCTGGGGAAATTTGCGCAAATCCTACTACGAGTGTTGGCTGGCAGGATTGTGTAATCTTGGAGCCCAGCAGGCTGCCAGAGAGGATTGCACAATTTCTGGAGGGAAGGCTGACTGCCCTCTAGAAATGCACAATTTTCAAGGGGAATCTGCTTATCCTACAGTTGGACCAAGTCTGGGTGAATAACCTGTGAGGGGAATGGTTCGACTGTGATCGACAGGATGCCTTTGTGCGAGGAAAACACTGAAGCTTGAGTACTTGACGAAGAAAGATAAAGTGTTGTGAAAGGTTGGTAGGGAGGCTCCAAAGTAGGCTAAGGAAAAATTTTGGAGGGTGTTGTAGTCGCTACAATAGGACCCCACATTATACTGGAATTTTATAGGCTCTCTTATGTATTTGCTTAACACCAAGTTCATGGTTGAACCGAAGAGGGTGCACTAGACAACAGTGAAGCATGCGTTGTGTTATTTGCAAGGTACAATTGAGTATGGGATCAAATATACTTGAGGTGATGGTGTCAGGTTGATGGGCTATACTGATGTAGACTGGGAAGGTAGTACAGTGGACAGAAATAACACTTCAAGGTGTTTCTTCAACATGGGATCGATATTTGTATTTTAGTACAGAAGGAAGCAAAAATCTATGGCACTGAGATCTACGGAAGCAGAGTATATAGCAGCTATCATGGTGACATACGAGGCCATTTGGCTTCAAAAGCTATTAGTAGCCTTGTTTTTTCAAAATATTGAGACGATTGTGATACACTGTGACTATCAGAGTTGCATCAAGCTCTATGAGAATATTGGTTTCATGACAAATCAATGCTTATAGACATCAGATATCATTTCATCAGATATTGTGTACAATGTAGGAAAGTTCAACTACGATATGTGCCTACAGATCAGCAGGTAGCAAACATCCTAATGAATTCCTTAGGGAAGGTGAGATTCATCTTCTTAGGAGATAAGTTGGGCGTCGTGCAAAACACCTTCCTCGATAAGAGGGAGTGTTAGTTTATGTATCTCAAACAAGTGTTCTAGTATTAGGAGGTGTTGATGAGGCCGGGAACATAAGAGGATTGATTATCTCCAAACCGAGTTTATTTTCTAAGTGAAAATGTCTTAATTATATTATCAACCAATTTTTAAAATATTCCTAAGTCTAACTTAGGGAAAATGGTTTATTAATCTGTATTAATTGAGACAATTCAATTTCTCTCTAGTGACTTCTAGAAAAGTGATTTGATAGAGTCAAGATAATTTTAGCCATCAATCGGGATTAGATCTTGGTTGTTGATTTCTCAATGAGAGATTATAAGAGGAAGTTGATGGGAATCTTGGAGACAATGATAGATAGAAAATGAGCAAGAGTGCAGTGATAGCATGGGTTGACACCTACAAAGTGTTTCAATGGCAATTGAGGAGAGATTTGCTAGAGATATTTCTCAAAGTGATTTACAGTTTCTAAGAGATAGAACAGGAACTACTTCCACCACATGAACCACTTCTGCAGATCTCCCACTGTAATAGAGTCTACCACAATGATTCGAATTTTTGAATGGAACAGAATGATATATAGATTTATAACCAAAACACAAAGATACAATGAAACTTGAATTCTATTAATAAATGGAAAATGGTGAAATTGTATAAATGCACATTGAAAACAAACTAGCTTGAATGGTGGTAGCCTATCTCCAAGAAGAGATCATTAGGGGACTTTTGAGGTCTAAAATGGGCCTCCTAAGAAAAATGTACAACTAAAATAAACTTTATAAGAACCAATAGGATTCAAGATGATGATGTCAACCATAGGGGATGATTCAACATTTTTAGAGTAAAAAATATTAAAAAATAATAAAACTACTTTTTCAACTCATATTTTCAACTTATCTACCTAAGGTTTTACTCAAATTTTGAACGCGAGTAATCGTTGGATGCAAAATTTAATTCCTCATCCAAAGAGGACCCATGTTGCATACTTTTGATGGACCTTGCTACACAAAAAATGAGAAATACATGAAAAAACGTGATTGCAATCATGTGTTTCATGTATTTCTCAATTTTTGTGTAGCATGGTCCATCGAAAGTATGCGAGATCGGCACTCCTTGGATAAGAAACCAAATTATGCATCCAACGAGTGTTTCCACTCGAAATTTGAGTAAACCCATAGGGAGATAAGTTGAAAATATGAGTTGAAAAAACAGTTTTTCCTTTTTTCCCTCTAAAATTTGATAATGTCATCTAATCTTGTTTTATTGTTTCCACTATTATTTTATAATTTCCTTAGGAGGCGCAGTTTAGACCTCAAAATCCCCATAATGTGTGATGGATACACACCTTCACTGAATTATGAGGCTCGAAGGCCTTTTTATCATAAAGAAGCAATGAGAAACCATAAACATCCCAAAACCTAGTCCTCAAAGATGAAGCACCAAAGGATTTTGGGCCTCAATGGGGTAAGTTGGAAGATCATCTTCCAGAGTTCATAATTTTGGCATACAATATATGTTTTGAATGCATGATAGCTCGTTGGAAAGGTATATCTGAGAAGTACATTTTACAACATCGTCCACTCTTTTGGCCTATTTCCTCAAAAAATGCCATGTAGGGCCTCAAAATGGCCCTGGAAATTGAGGATCTATAAATTGTAGAAAAAAAATTCCAAAATAGAAAATTGTGATGTGAACTAGTGGAATAGGTGGGTGGCCACCATATCCACCTGGATCACATAGGATTGAGCCAACTCCTTAGCCACAAAGGCATCCCCTTGACACCAAAACTACTATGATATCAAATATAAGATTTTACCCTGTACAATTAGTTGTTGCGAATAAATTTATAATAAAATAGAAAAGATACAATGGAAAATACATAATTTTACACATATTTTCTCATGGAAACCCAACCCGAGAAAACTAGCAAAGTTTTTTTCATTGTGTTTTGTGTATAGTGTTACAATATAATATACATATCCCACATGCTACATGAACTGCCCATCCAATTGTAGTTCCATAACTGAAACTAAAAAACCATGGGAAAAAAACACCATGCACCACAAAACCACTTTTAGCAAAACCGTGGGCCAAAAATGCCAAAATTCATATGCAAAAACCACCCAAAATAATTTATTTTGGGGTGTTGCCTCAAACTGCACTTAGGGGTTCCCACCCCCTACATACTCCCTGACAAGGGCAGCCTAAATAGCCTCCCTGGGACCCCCCTTTTTTTGTGGTGCATATAAGTCATGTAAATAATATAACACAGACCCAACATACACAACCATATATAGAAGCAAGTGATGTTGTTCAAACCTATATCGACTGACCAAGCTTGTATGCATGCACTACATAGAGAACATAGGCCAAAAGAAATGAAATCAAGTGGGTTAAAGTAGAAGAAGCTTCGGGATGGTTCTAAGGAGGGGAAGGATAAGTGAAAAGGGGGGAAATATAAAAATACAACAACCACAATATGTTAGTGCAAAGATCCTAACAACAACTATAACAATGACAGTTATACAAAGTTGAAGTGCAGGAAGTTGCATCCAGAGCTTAACCCAAAGAACAGGAAGAAAGATGCAAAGAAGAAGAATATCATGGCCACTAATTCAAGTAAGCAAGTTGATAGTAGCTCAGATTTGGATAAGATGATCATCTATATATTAGTGCAAAAGGATATGAATCTGAGTAGCCTTCAGCAACAGGAAGATCAGAATGAAAATACCATACCCTTCTATATTAAGGCACAAGTCAAGAAGAGAAAGGTTGATGCTCTATTCGACTCAGGATCACAAGCAATCTCATTGCAACAAACCTAGTCAACAAATTGGGATTGGGAGTTCATGATTATCCAAGACCATAGCGATTGGGATGGTTAAATGAGGATGTGGAAATAAAGGTAACAAAACAATGCAAAATTATATTTGCTATTAGTGTTGATTTTATTGATAAGGTAAAAATAGAGGTAATTTCCCTTGATGTATGTGGAGTGGTGTTTGGAAGTCCCTGTATGTACATGCATGATGAAATCTTCATGCGGAAAGCCAATCAGTACCACCTGATCAAGGATGGAAAATCCTTCACCATCAATGCGCATAAGGGTAAGTCCAAAATTTTTCTAGTAAGTGCCAACAAGCTAAGAAAACAATGTAAACTTTGAAACGGGAACTGATACAGTTACCCGTTTCATAGAGAAAGCGAAAAAGTGACCCGATTTTGAAAGGGGCGGTGCAGAACACACATATTTTTTTTAAAGCATAGTTTTTGGCACTTTAATTTTTTTTATGTACATTACATTTTAGAATGTTAGTGATTTGCATACTGATTTAAAAAAGTGATGATTTTGCATCATGTCATTTTTTTAAAAGACCTATTTTTTTACTTTAAATTTATTCTAGTGTCACCCATTATGATTTTCAACCATAGAACAACAAACTTTATTTATTAATTCAAAAAAATATTATTTTCCAACCAGAATCAACTAATCTCAATCCCTAATGTTTTAGGTTAAAT
This sequence comes from Pinus tabuliformis, assembly GCA_031772625.1. NCBI lineage: Eukaryota > Viridiplantae > Streptophyta > Pinopsida > Pinales > Pinaceae > Pinus > Pinus tabuliformis. The sequence continues at coordinate 234,092,068 of CM062805.1, forward strand.
CAAAACCCTTAATGTCCAAACTATTATCATTATATTTTAAGTGATACCAAAGTTGCTAATCCACTTTATTAATTCCTCATTTAAAAATCCAAGAGTTAAAATGATAAAATAGTAACTTCAGTAACATTAACACAGAATCAAATAACATGATACTTTTTTAACATTAATGGGGAATCAAATAAATCTACATGCATCATTTTGGAGTGGTTACAGTTATAATAATTGCAACATAACAAGATCAAAGCTTTTCTTGTTTATGTTGGGCGATTCCCGGAATCGCTTGGCTGCCAATATATTTTAAATTTAGGAATTTTAATTTGAATCTAATTCCTCTAAATTCTGGCAAAGTATCATTTATTCTAGTGTCACCCATTATGATTTTCAACCATAGAACAAAAAACTTTGATCATAGGCCTTTACTTATAAATCTCAATTTTGTCATGCATAGAGTTCCCACAAAGAATAATACTTACAGCCAAAAGAACTTAATATTTGATAGAAATAAAAATGATCTCTTTCTAAATGAATTAAAAACTAATTTGCTTCCTTTATTTAGTATAGAAAACATAGAATACCTCTATCATCATTTTACTACAACCCTCTCATATTCTAATAACAAGTTCTTAATTGAAGTTTCAAATAATAAAAGAAATAGCAAAACCAATCCATGGTATGACAAAGATTGTAAAAGTGCAAGGAGAGAAATTAAGGAAACTGTTCACGAATCTCTTAAAATGGATAAGATAAAAATATACAAAGTCCTAACTAAAAGGAAAAAGAGGTAGTACATTCTTCAAAGACAGGAGAATCTCTTACACCTCTCTAAGGTAGCTCCTAAGAAATTTTGGACGCAGATTCTGACTAGGAAGACTAAAGATAATAATAAAATTGCTCTTCACGATTGGAATTCCTATCTTAAAAAGCTTTATGAATCTCCAAATGTCATGGATAATTTAGAAACCTTGCTCACAACGAAAGAAGTTTTCTCTTTAGAAGACATTAAGTTTGGGGTTAATCGCCTTGCTAATGGGAAAGCTAAGGACATTGAAGGTTACCAGGCGGAAATCTTAAAAATTGGAGGTCTTGTCCTCATTCCCCACATTCACAAGATTTTCAATCAAATAGTCAAGCAAGGGTTCCCTAAACTTGGGACCGAGAGCCTCATTATCTCTATTTTTAAAAGTGGGGATACAAATAACCCCTCTAATTATCGGACAATTATGATCATCCCTCTCTTAGCCAAGTTATATGGTAGTTTTTTGGAAAAGAAGTTAAGCATATGGCTTGAAAGTGAAGGTAAGCGGGCTAAAGGCCAAGCAGGTTTCAGAAGGCATCACTCAACAACAGAACACCTCGTTATGCTTAGGATCATTGCGGAGGAATGTCGTAATGATAAATCCAATTCCTTTTGTTGCTTTGTGGACTTTAGAAAGGCTTTCGATACGGTTCCTATATACAACCTTTGGAATAGATTAGAAGAGCTAAAGGTTCCTCTCGAGTTGAGAGCTACCACTATAAGGTTATGCGAGAATGTAATTGCCAAGCTAAAGAGCATTGAGGGGTGGTTGAAAGATATTAAGTGTAACATCGGAGTTAAACAAGGTTGCCCCCTCTCCCCTACCCTATTTAGCATTTACATTGATAAGCTTGAAGGCTATTTAGAGGAAGCAGGATGTGATGGCATGATCTTAGCTGGGATAGTCGTCATCCTTCTTCTTTATGTTGACAATATTGTTCTTTTGGAAAGGTGCCCATCTGATCTTGATAAGCAACTCAGGCTTCTTAAGGATTTCTGCTTTACCATGGGTATGACTGTTAACACTGACAAAACAAAAGTTATGATTATCAAATCCAAGAAGGACACTTACGCTAATTTTATGTATGACAATAATAACTTGGAGGAAGTGTATTCTTACAAGTACTTAGGAATTGATATTCATCAAAAGCTCAATTGGAACCATAGCATTGAGAAAATGATTAATGGGGGGTGGAAAGCTTATTTTGGTTTTGAAAATAATTGTAAAACAGCAAACCTCGTAATGTGGGATAAAAAGAAGTTCCTCTTTGAAACTTTAGTCACTCCTGTTATCTTATATGGCTGTGAGGTTTGGGGTTGCAGCATCTCCAAAGAATCATGGAGAAAAATTGACCAAATCTAGAAGCATTTTATAACTTATAACCTAAAAATTAAGAGTAATACACCCTATCCTATTCTCCTTATAGAAGCAGGTCTTTCCCCTATTTAGAGCCTAGCTATGATTAGGTTTCTACTGTACAAGCACAAATTCAATAACATAGACGATCATACACTTCCTAAGCTAGCTTTAAATTCCAGCCAAAACCACCTAAGGCTCAATCGGGGGTGACATAAAGACACAAGGGCCTGGTTAAACTATTGGGAGATCAACGAGAATGATGCATTGCAAAACATAAATAACATTAAAGATATTGTTACTTTTAAGTTCAAAGAAAAACTGTGGTGTGAAAAAGATTTAGTGGCTAAAAGAAAATTAAGTTATTATAAGAAGGTCATCAACCCCACCCTAGAAGATCAAAAGTATCTCTCTATTTTAACTAGCTCAAAGAAGAAAATTAATATAGCAAAGATTAGAACGAACTCTCATGAGCTCCATAGTGAAACAGGTCATTGGGAAATTCCTAAAACGCCATGGATGGAAAGGATCTGCCATATATGTGAGAATAGAAACATCAAGGATGAAAACCACTTCCTCTTAGAGTGCCCTGCATACCACCACATTAGATCTCAGTTTCACAATCTTTGTTACAATACTGACCTTCCTAGCCTTTTACAATGTCAAAATTATAGTGAGCTTGGGAGGCTTCTCTCTAAGTTTTTTGAGCATAGGAATAAAATCTTAAATCAAAATAAATAATTTGTTTCTTTAGATCCAATAGACCAATGTTTGCTCTCAGTGGACGTTAACCATCATCATCATCATTAATTCAAAAAAATATTATTTTCCAACCAGAATCAACTAATCTTAATCCCTAATGTTTTAGGTTAAATCAAAACCCTTAATGTCCAAACTATTATCATTATATTTTAAGTGATACCAAAGTTGTTAATCCACTTTATTAATTCCTCTTTTAAAAATCCAAGAGTTAAAATGATAAAATAGTAACTTCAATAACATTAACAAGAATCAAATAACATGATACTTTTTTAACATTAATAGGGAATCAAATAAATCTACATGCATCATTTTTGAGTGGTTACAGTTATAATAATTGCAACATAACAAAATCATAGCTTTTCTCGTTTACCTTGGGCAATTCCGGGAATGGCCCGGCTGCCAATATATTTGAAATTTAGGAATTTTAATTTGAATCTAATTCCTCTAAATTCCAGCGAAGTATCATTTATTCTAGTGTCACCCATTATGATTTTCAACCATAGAACAACAAACTTTATTTATTAATACTTATTTATTAATTCAAAAGTATATTATTTTCCAACGAAAATCAACTAATCTCAATCCCTAATGTTTTAGGTTAAATCAAAACCCTTAATGTCTAAACTATTATCATTATATTTTAAGTGATACCAAAGTTGTTAATTCACTTTATTAATTCCTTATTTAAAAATCAAGGAGTTAAAATGATAAAATAGTAACTTTAGTAACATTAACAAGGAATCAAATAACATGATACTTTTTTAACATTAATATGGAATCAAATAAATCTACATGCATCATTTTGGAGTGGTTACAGTTATAATAATTGCAACATAACAAGATCAAAGATTTTCTCGTTGGGGGATTCCAGAATGGCTGCCAATATATTTTAAATTTAGGAATTTTAATTTGAATCTAATTCCTCTAAATTCCGGCAAAGTATCATTTATTCTAGTGTCACCCATTATGATTTTCAACCATAGAACAACAAACTTTATTTATTAATACTTATTTATTAATTCAAAAAAATATTATTTTCCAATCAGAATCAACTAATTTCGATCCCTAATGTTTTAGGTTAAATCAAAACCCTTAATGTCCAAATTATTATCATTATATTTTAAGTGATACCAACGTTGTTAATCCACTTTATTAATTCCTCATTTAAAAATCCAAGAGTTAAAATGATAAAATAGTAACTTTAGTAACATTAACATGGAATCATTCGGGAACAAATTTTCAAAAATGGAAAGAGGTTATTGTTTATAACATCCTCATGTAAAAAAATGTAAGGGCACATTCGCGCGCGCTCCTCTCTGCGGCTAGGTCAAGCAGCGCTCTGAACCGACGCCGCCATGGGAGCTCCTGGGGGCGGAGAGGCTTCTCCCCCCCCGCCAACCTCTTCAGCAGACGCATTCCGGAAGCTGCTGTCTCAGAAAGGAAGGAAACGAACCCCGCCTGAGGTCCCAACATTTATCAAAAAACTCGAAGAAATACCTGAGATCGATCTGCCAGAAGAACAGCCGATCAAAATTGCTCTCGCCTTGGCTGACAGAGGGCTGGTCGGGCAATTTATGGGTAGATGGCCTACAGCAAAATCAACAGACGAATGGGTCCAACGAAATTGGAGGCCCTTACTTTCAAACAGTGTGATCAGTTACCCTGTCGGTAGAGGTTTCTTCATTTTCGAATTCACTACCAAGGAGGATAGGGATCTGGTGTTCAGAAACGGTCCGTATTTCATGGGGAATCAAGGCCTCTTCCTGAACAAATGGACCCCAGACTTCGACCCCTCAGTCGATGTTCCAAAAGAGGTTCCTGTTTGGGTCCGGCTCCCAAATCTGCCAATACACTGCTGGAGCTATCAATCCCTTCAAAAAATCGGAAACGGGCTGGGTCGATTCATAGACAAAGCTGATAACAGAGGGCAATACACCTGCGCAAGAATCTGCGTGGAAGTCGACTTGGAAGCTGGTCTGCCGGAAGCTGTTAAGCTATCAGTTGGAGATTGGCATCACTACCAGAAACTGGACTATGAGCAACTGCCATTTAAGTGCAGAATCTGTCATGAGCATGGCCACTTCCAACGAAACTGCCCTAAAGCACCACCAAAAGACAAGGTGGAAGAAGAAGGATGGAAAGAGATAAAAAAAAGGCAAAGCAGTCTCAAAGTCTATTGATCATACAAAATCTGGAACAATGAGGGAAACCCAGCCCATCTCTCAGACCAACCCAATCACAAAAGAAGGCACCCCATCAGGTGAAAAGGCGCTTGTAACAGAGAGTCACGAAGAAACGGAAGATCAACCGAGCAATTTGAAAAAAAACGAAGAAAGCCCAACCGCTCCCCCACCTACTGCAGATCAAAGGAGAGACGAAGGAGCCGAGGAACATATTAGCCTAGCTTCTGAATCGGGTGAAGAGTCAGAAGAAAGAGACACCGAATCAGATGGCTCTCAAATCACCCCTATCAAGTCGGCTAGGGGCCGGAAGTCTAAGAAGAAACAGAGAGAGGAGAAAACCTATCTGGACGTCCTGCAAGGATCCCAGAAAACCCTCAAAGGAATGATGAACACAAGATCCGGACGAAAGCAGAGCAAGGCTCCAAAAGGAGCCACCTCCTTCCAAACCAGTAAATAATGAAGTACGTCTCCTGGAACTGCAGAGGGTTAGGCAGCAAACTGAAAGAAGAAGCCCTGAAAGATATTGTCAGGATCCATTCGCCTGAAATCCTTCTTATCCAGGAGACAAAGATGGAGGATAAAATTCTCCTCCAAACTAGTAAGACATTTTGGCGTAAAGGTCCCGGAAGTGCAGTAAGTGCCAAGGGCGCCTCTGGCGGACTTGCCTCCTTTTGGGACAGCTCCAAATATGAGCTGATTCAAGAAGAAAACTGTTCCCACTGGATCTTCACTCAGCTCCTTCACAAAGACTCTGGTCAGCAAGTAAGTATGTTCAATATTTACGCTCCGGTCCTTCCAACGGAAAAAAAACTTTGCTGGAACTCGATTCAGTCCTTTTTATTATTGCATAGTCTAGAAAATATCATTATTGCAGGTGACCTGAATGTCACTCTAGCCACTGACGAGAAAAAGGGAGGTTCTCCAGTAAGGGACCCAGCTAGAGAATGGGTGGAAGACATTATGTTAGACTGGGATCTTGAAGATATCAAGCCCACTACAGGAAAATTCACCTGGTCTAACAAAAGACTAGGGCCTAATCATATAGCCGCTCGTCTGGACAGATTCCTTGTTCAATCCTCTTTTCTTACCTGTGGTCTCTCAGCCTCCTCTAAAATCCTTCCAAATTGCACATCTGATCATAAACCTATTAGCCTCGAGCTCTCCCTTGATGGAAACCTTGGGCCAATACCCTTTAGATTTAGTCCTATGTGGATCCAGCAAGAAGGGTTTCATGAAATGGTTGCAGAAGCTTGGAATAGGCAGATTTTGGGGTCCCCATTCTATGTATGGGAAGAAAAGCTGAGGGGCCTCAAAAGAAGACTCAAGGAGTGGGCCAAAACTCTGAAAACACCCGCTGCCAAGAGAAAAGAATCCTTAGAAAACCTTGCTGCCCACCAAACTGCAATGGAGAATTCTGTTGCTTCTCACAGCCTGATGCAAAGAGAAATCGAACTGCAAAAAATTCTCCACAGAGCCAGCAGAGATGAAGAGGAATATTGGAGGCAAAAATCCAGAAATCTATGGTTACAAGCCGGCGACAAAAATACCAGTTTCTTCCATAAGCAAACCGAAGCCCGCAAGCAATTTAAAACTATTTCAGAAATTCGGTCCCAAGATACCATGATCAAAGATCCTGAAGGCATCAAAAGAGCGGCCTTCATCTACTTCAAAGAGCTGTTCACGGCCCCAGATAATCCTCCTCTAGACCCCCAAGCTCATCCCTTCGATCTAATCCCTCATTGTGTTCAAGACTCTGTTAACTCTATGCTTACCGCTCCGATCAGCATGGAGGAGCTCAAGAAGGCATTGGACTGCATGGAGCCGGATAAAGCTCCTGGGCCAGACGGGTTCAATGCCAGATTTTATCAGACATGTTGGCCTATAATTAACAAAGATCTTCTAAGAATGGTCAGGAAATCACAATCCTGTATCAAAATTGGAGGCAGCACCAACTCGGCCTTCCTAGCCCTGATTCCGAAGGAGAAAGGAGCCACTGACTTTGGCAGATTCCGGCCTATTTCACTATGCAATACAAGCTACAAGCTGATCACCAAATTAATAGCCAATCGTCTCAAGAACGTGCTGCCGGATATCATACCGGAAAATCAAGGTGGCTTCATCAAAGGGAGAAAGATTCTGGACAATATTGTGCTGGTGCAAGAAGCAGTTCATTCAAGTTGCCAGCGAAAAGAGAAAGGAATGGTGATAAAGCTCGATCTGGCTAACGCCTTTGACAGGGTGAGACATGATTTCCTCTATGCTGTTATGGAGAAACTGGGCTTCTCTTCAACCTTCATCAGTTGGGTGAAAGCCTGCATTGCTGTCCCTTGGATAGCGCCGCTAGTTAATGGTCGTTCAACCAAGTTCTTCAATGCCTCAAGGGGTTTAAGACAAGGTTGCCCGCTCTCCCCGCTTCTCTACGCCATTCAAGCCTCGGTGCTCAGTTTTCAACTAAACTACTGTCAACAAATTCAATCTCTGCCTGGACTCAGAATGGTTCCCAACATTAAAGATATAAACCATGCCCAATTCGCCGATGATACCCTTCTGCTAGGAGGAGCGAGCAAAAATTCTGCAAGATCCTTTAAGAAGGAGCTGGATATCTACAAGGAGGTCTCAGGCAGCAAGATAAACTATCTAAAGAGCACCATATACAGCTGGAACTGCTCGGCCAAGGATCTAGCTGATATAGCTAGGCTTCTAGAAATGAAAGGAATTCAGACCTGGGAGTTTTTCAAATACCTAGGGATCCCAATCTTCAAATCCATTCCTAAAGTGGCCCACTGGATGCCAATGCTAGACAAAATAAAACTCAGAATCCAAGCTTGGGGAGCCACCTGGCTGAACAATGCGGGGAAAATTATCCTGATGAAATCAGTGCTCACAAGTATGCCGCTATACCATAACTCCATTCTGCTTGCTCCCAAAACTTTCCTCAGTAAATTGGACAGTCTGCTGAGAAGATTCCTCTGGGAAGGGGGGAAAAACAATGAAAAAAGACTTCATTTAGTCAGATGGGATACTGTCAAAAAGCCAACTCTGGAAGGAGGCCTTCACTTAAGAGATCCGGGAGCCCAGAATCTCTCCCTGGGCTCCAAAATTCTATGGAGCATTGTTGATGGGAAGACTAGCTGGAGCAAGAAAGTGTTGTGGAAAAAATATTTCAAAGGACAGCGGCTGAGATGCTTGGACCAGCCTCCAAAAACCCGGAAAGGCTCTCCGATCTTCAAACTTTGCCTATCAGCTTTGGAGCACTTCAGTCATAATCTTTACTGGATTCCAGGTAATGGGAAAAATATCAGAATTTGGGATGACCCTATCCTTGGTGATCAGTCATTAAACCAGGTTGAAGGTCTGACAAACATTAAAATATGGCTACAATCAAACAATCTGAACACCCTGTGGGACATCTCAACATGGACGGAGGAAGCTGGAAGACGGTGGGCTAGTTGGAATTTGGGAGAGGTCCCCCATCAGCTGCAGGTTGAAGCCAAGATTCTGCTCGACAAGCTTCAAGGGAAATCTCCAATTAAAGCATCAGCCAAAGACAAAAGAGGGTGGGGCTCCCTCTCAGGCAATTATACAGTTGCAGAAGGTTACAAAAGCAGGACTGCGATTCCTAATGTTCCCCCTGATCCAGCTCAATGGAGATTCATCTGGGCCTTTCCCTCGCTGCCCAAAATCGACTTCTTCTTCTGGACGCTAGCTCACAACAGCATTCTAACTAGAGATACTTTGAGAAAACGTGGAATGGAAGGACCTTCCAGATGTCCACTGTGTATGTCCGAGGAAGAATCCGCTAATCACCTGTTATTGCTATGCCCCTTTTCCCGTGAAGTTTGGAGGGGAGTCCTGAGAACAGGGGCTGACAAAGTCGAGATACCTGGTAATATTAACACCCTGCTTCACAACTGGGCCTCTTTAACTCCGTTTGATCTCTCAAAAAAAAGCCTCCTCAAAACAGCCTGGATGTGGACACCTAAATTTACTTGCTGGAAGCTGTGGTTGGAGAGGAACAATAGAACTTTCAGGGATGAGAAATGTACACCGGGCAAAATCATAATTAAAATCCAAGCTTTACTGGGAGAAACTCTGGACACCAAACAGGCAATAAAAAATGAAGCTGATCTGAACAGCGAGGAGGAGCTATGGCTCAAAGAACTGGTTCCACACTATGACACCAAGCCCCTGTCCCTTGCAATCCCCCATGCGAATTGGGAAATCCGCCTGGAAGAACAGATGTTTATTAAATGGCGCTCTGTCCTGGAGGAACATTGCCTCTTCTTCGATGGGGCCTCTAAGGGCAACCCAGGGGCTGCGGGAGGAGGTGGGGTTATTCTGAAACCGGATGGTTCCACTGAGCTCCGATTTCAATGGGGACTGGGCATTGAATCCAATAACAGAGCTGAGGCTTTGGCGCTGTGGCAAGGGCTCAATCTAGCTCTCAAAAGGAACATCTTGAAGCTGTCAGTCTTTGGAGACTCTAGGCTAATCATTCAAGCGCTGAATCTCAACACAATCCCCTCTCAGATCCTCTTAGCCTCCATTTTCAAGAAAATCAGACTTATTCTTCCCCTGTTCCAGAAAATAAATTTCTTCCACATTCTGAGGCATTTGAATGATCAAGCGGACCTGGAAGCCAACTTGGGCTCCACCCGAGACAGAAGATCTTTGTTAATCAATTTCGTCGAGGAAGACTGCATCATTCCTTAACCCACTGTATTCGATTTGCCTCCATTTTTCGCCTAGCTACCTATTTCAGTGGTCTCATTCTATCCAGAAAGCCTGCACCTATCCAGAAAGCAAAGACCGGGTAACAGGGTATTAATTTGACTGAAGTTGGTCTCTCAGATTTCATGTCCTCCACCCAGCAACGAAATTTAGGAAGAAGGCTCCATGTTAGATCATACGGATGGATTTCTGCTAGGATTTGCGCCCTCCTGCCGGGGCCCAGGATCGGTCTTAGAAGAGACATGCCGACTCCATGATTAAGGAACAGGGATGCAGAGGACCGAAAGGAAGAAGGCCCAAGGAAAGGTTAACGCGGACTCTGTAATCATGAAGGACAGCCATCATTTCATGCCTGAGCAAGACCATTTAGAGCTGGGCGCAACGCAACTCAGTCATCTGGCAATCCGAGGATGGATCTCACCTGGATCTGGTTCATTAGAGAAATACGCTCCTGTGCATTAGCATTGTCAATTCAGAATCTGATGTAATGTTCAAGCACGCGGCAGCTGGTTTGCCGCCCTAATTCCAATAACCGTTACAGTCTCAAAAAAAACATTAACATGGAATCAAATAACATGATACTTTTTTAACATTAATAGGGAATCAAATAAATCTACATGCATCATTTTGGAGTGGTTAGAGTTATAATAATTGCAACATAACAAGATCAAAGTTTTTCTCGTTTACGTTGCGCGAATCGCCTGGCTGCCAATATATTTTAAATTTATGAAATTTTAATTTGAATATAATTCCTCTAAATTTCGGCAAAGTATCATTTATTTTAGTTTCACCCGTTATGATTTTCAACCATAGAACAACAAACTTTATTTATTAATACTTATTTATTAATTCAAAAAAATATTATCTTCCAACCAGAATCAATTAATCTCAATCCCTAATATTTTAGGTTAAATCAAAACCCTTAATGTCCAAACTATTATCATTATATTTTAAGTGATACCAAAGTTGTTAATCCACTTTATTAATTTCTCATTTAAAAATCAAAGAGTTAAAATGATAATATGGTAACTTCAGTAACATTATCAGGGAATCAAATAACATGGTAATTTGTTAACATTAGTAGGGAATCAAATAAATCTACCTACATCATTTTGGATTGGTTACAGTTATAATAAATGCAACATAACAAAATGAAAGCTTGTCTAATAATTGCAATATAACAAGATCAAATATTTTCTCGTTTACTTTGAACGATTCCCAGAGTCGCCCAGTTGCCAATATATTTTAAATTTAGGAATTTTAATTTGAATCTAATTCCTCTAAATTCCGGCAAAGTATCATTTATTCTAGTGTCACCCATTATGATTTTCAGCCATAGAACAACAAACTTTATTTATCAATACTTATTTATTAATTCAAAAAAATATTATTTTCCAACTAGAATCAAATAATCTCAATCACTAATGTTTTATGTTAAATCAAAACCCTTAATGTCCAAACTATTATCATTATATTTTAAGTGATATCAAAGTTGTTAATTCACTTTATTAATTCCTCATTTAAAAATCCAAGAGTTAAAATGATAAAGTAGTAACTTCAATAACATTAATAGGGAACCAAATAACATGGTAATTTTTTAACATTAGTAGGGAATCAAATAAATTTACATGCATCATTTTGGAGTGGTTACAGTTATAATAATTGAACATAACAAAATGAAAGCTTTTATCGTTTACGTTGGGCAATTCCTAGAATAGTCGGACTACCAATATATTTTAAATTTAGGAATTTTAATTTGAATCTAATTCCTCTAAATTACGGCAAAGTATCATTTATTCTAGTGTCACCCATTATGATTTTCAGCCATAGAACAACAAACTTTACTTATCAATACTTATTTATTAATTCAAAAAAATATTATTTTCCAACTAGAATCAAATAATCTCAATCACTAATGTTTTATGTTAAATCAAAACCCTTAATGTCCAAACTATTATCATTATATTTTAAGTGATATCAAAGTTGTTAATTCACTTTATTAATTCCTCATTTAAAAATCCAAGAGTTAAAATGATAAAGTAGTAACTTCAATAACATTAACAGGGAATCAAATAACATGGTAATTTTTTAACATTAGTAGGGAATCAAATAAATCTACATGCATGCAAAGTATCATTTATTCTAGTGTCACCCATTATGATTTTCAACCATAAAACAACAAACTTTATTTATTAATTCAAAAAAATATTATTTTCCAACCTTTATCAACTAATCACAATCCCTAATGTTTTAGGTTAAATCAAAACCCTTAATGTTCAAACTATTATCATTATATTTTAAGTGATACCAAAGTTGTTAATTCACTTTATTAATTCTTCATTTAAAAATCCAAGAGTTAAAATGATAAAATAGTAACTTTAGTAACATTAACACGGAATCAAATAACATGATACTTTTTTAACATTAATAGGGAATCAAATAAATCTACATGCATCATTTTGGAGTGGTTATAGTTATAATAATTGCAATATAACAAGATCAAAGATTTTCTCGTTTACCTTGGGCGATTCCCGGAATCGCTCCGCTGCCAATATATTTTAAATTTAGGAAATTTAATTTGAATCTAATTCCTCTAAATTCCGGCAAAGTATCATTTATTCTAGTGTCACCCATTATGATTTTCAACCATAGAACAACAAACTTTATTTATTAATACTTATTTATTAATTCAAAAAAATATTATTTTCCAATCAGAATCAACTAATCTCAATCCCTAATGTTTTATGTTAAATCAAAACCCTTAATGTCCAAACTATTATCATTATATTTTAAGTAATACCAAAGTTGTTAATCCACTTTATTAATTCCTCATTTAAAAATCCAAGAGTTAAAATGATAAAATAGTAACTTCAGTAACATTAACAGGGAATTAAATAACATGATACTTTTTTAACATTAATAGGGAATCAAATAAATCTACATGCATCATTTTGGAGTGGTTACAGTTATAATAATTGCAACATAACAAGATCAAAGTTTTTCTCGTTTACGTTGGGCAATTCCCGGAATCGCCCACTGCCAATATATTTTAAATTTAGGAATTTCAATTGAATCTAATTCCTCTAAATTCTGACAAAGTATCATTTATTCTAGTGTCAACCATTATGATTTTTAATCATAAAACAACAAACTTTATTTATTAATACTTATTTATTAAATCAAAAAAATATTATTTTCTAACAGAATCAACTATTCTCAATCCTTAAAGTTTTAGGTTAAATCAAAACCCTTAATGTCCAAACTATTATCATTATATTTTAAGTGATACCAAAGTTGTTAATCCACTTTATTAATTCCTTATTTAAAAATCCAAGAGTTAAAATGATAAAATAGTAACTTCAGTAACATTAACAAGGAATCAAATTACATGGTACTTTTTAAACATTAATAGGAAATCAAATAAATCTACATGCATCATTTTGGAGTGGTTATAGTTATAATAATTACAACATAACAAGATCAAAGCTTTTCTCATTTACGTTGGGGGATTCTTGGAATCGCCCTGCCAATATATTTTAAATTTAGGAATTTTAATTTGAATCTAACTCATTATGATTTTCAACCATAGAACAATAATTTTTATTTATTAATATTTATTTATACATTCAAAAAAATATTATTTTCCAACCAGAATCAACTAATCTCAATCCCTAATGTCTTAGGTTAAATCAAAACCCTTAATGTCGAAACTATTATCATTATATTTTAAGTAATACCAAAGTTATTAACCCACTTTATTAATTCCTCATCTAAAAATCCACGAGTTAAAATGATAAAATAGTAACTTCAGTAACATTAACAGGGAATCAAATAACATGATACTTTTTTAACATTAATAGGGAATCAAATAAATCTACATGCATCATTTTGGAGTGGTTACAGATATAATAATTGCAACCTAACAAGATCAAAGCTTTTCTCATTTACGTTGGGCAATTCTCGGAATCGTCCGCTGCCAATATATTTTAAATTTAGGAATTTTAATTTGAATCTAATACCTCTAAATTTCTGCAAAGTATCATTTATTCTAGTGTCACCCATTATAATACCTCTAAATTTCGGCAAAGTATCATTTATTCTAGTGTCACCCATTATGATTTTCAACCATAAAACAACAAACTTATTTATTAATTCAAAAAAAATATTATTTTCCAACCAAAATCAACTAATCTCAATCCCTAATGTTTTAAGTTAAATCGAAACCTTTAATGTCGAAACTATTATCATTGTATTTTAAGTGATACCAAAGTTGTTCATCCACTTTATTAATTCCTCGTTTAAAAATCCAAGAGTTAAAATGATAAAATAGTAACTTCACTAATATTAACAAGGAATCAAATAACATGATACTTTTTTAACATTAATAGGGAATCAAATAAATCTACATGCATCATTTTGGAGTGGTTACAATGATAATAATTGCAACATAACAAGATCAAAGCTTTTCTCATTTAAGTTGGGCGATTCCCGGAATCTCTAGGATGCCAATATATTTTAAATTTATGAATTTTAATTTGAATCTAATTCCTCTAAATTTGGCAAATATCATTTATTCTAGTATCACCCATTATGATTTTCAACCATAGAACAACAAACTTTATTTATTAATACTTATTTTTTAATAAAAAAAATTATTATTTTCCAACGAGAATCAACTAATCTCAATCCCTAATGTTTTAAGTTAAATCAAAACTTTTAATGTTCAAACTATTATCATTATATTTTGAGTGATACCAAAGTTGTTAATCCACTTTATTAATTCCTCATTTAAAAATCCAAGCGTTAAAATAATAAAAGAGTAACTTCAGTAACATTAACAGAAATCAAATAAGATGATACTTTTTTAACACTAATAGGGAATCAAATAAATCTACATGCATCATTTTGGAGTGATTACAATTATAATAATTACAACATAACAAGATCAAAACTTTTCTCTTTTACGTTGGGCGATTCCGGAAATCCCCAGCTGCTAATATATTTTAAATTTATGAATTTTAATTTGAACTCCGGCAGAGTATCATTTATGCTAGTGCCACCCATTCTTATTTTCAACCATAGAACAACAAACTTTATTTATTAATACTTATTTTTTAATTAAAAAATATTATTTTCCAACAAGAGCCAACTAATCTCAATCCCTAATGTTTTAGGTTAAATCAAAACCCTTAATGTCCAAAATATTATCATTATATTTTAAGTGATACCAAAGTTGTTAATCCACTTTATTAATTCCTCATTTAAAAATCCAAGAGTTAAAATGATAAAATAGTAACTTCAATAACATTAATAGGGAATCAAATAAGATAATACTTTTTTAACACTAATAGAGAATCAAATAAATCTACATGCATCATTTTGGAAAAATAAATCTACATGCATCATTTTGGAACGGTTACAGTTATAATAATTGCAACATAACAAGATCAAGACTTTTCTCATTTACGTTGGGCGATTCTGGAATCCCCCGGCTACCAATATATTTTAAATTCAAGAATTTTAATTTGAATCTAATTCCTCTAAATTCCGACAAAATATCATTTATTCTAGTGTCACCCATTATGATTTTCAACCATAGAACAACAATTTTATTTATTAATACTTATTTATTAATTCAAAAAAATATTATTTTCCAACCATAATCAACTAATCTCAATCTTTAATGTTTTAGGTTAAATAAAAACCCTTAATGTCCAAACTATTATCATTATATTTTAAGTGATATCAAAGTTGTTAATCCACTTTATTAATTCCTTATTTAAAAATCCAAGAGTTAAAATGATAAAATAGTAACTTCAATAACATTAACAGGAATCAAATAACATGATACTTTTTTAACATTAATAGGGAATCAAATAAATCTACATGCATCATTTTTGAGTGGTTACAGTTATAATAATTGCAACATAACAAAATCAAAGCTTTTCTAGTTTACGTTGGGCGATTCCGGGAATTGCCTAGCTGCCAATATATTTGAAATTTAGGAATTTTAATTTGAATCTAATTCCTCTAAATTCCAGCGAAATATCATTTATTCTAGTGTCACCATTATGATTTTCAACCATAAAACAACAAACTTTATTTATTAATACTTATTTATTAATTCAAAAAAATATTATTTTCCAACCAAAATCAACTAATCTCAATCCCTATTGTTTTAGGTTAAATCAAAACCCTTAATGTCCAAACTATTATCATTATATTTTAAGTGATACCAAAGTTGTTAATCCACTTTATTAATTCCTCATTTAAAAATCCAAGAGTTAAAATGATAAAATAGTAACTTCAGTAACATTAACATTAACAGGGAATCAAATAACATAATACTTTTTTAACATTAAAAGGGAATCAAATAAATATACATGCATCATTTTGGAGTGGTTACAGTTATAATAATTGCAACATAACAAGATCAAAGATTTTCTCGTTTATGTTGGGCGATTCCCTGAATCGCCCCTGCCAATATATTTTAAATTTAGGAATTTTAATTTGAATCTAATTCTACTAAATTCCGACAAAGTATCATTTATTCTAGTGTCACCCATTATGATTTTTAACCATAGAACAACAAACTTTATTTATTAAGACTTATTTATTAATTTAAAAATATTATTTTCCAACCATAATCAACTAATTTTAATCCCTAATGTTTTAGGTTAAATCAAAACCCTTAATGTCCAAACTATTATCATTATATTTTAAGTGATACTAAAGTTGTTAATCCGCTTTATTAATTCCTCATTTAAAAATCCAAGAGTTAAAATGATAAACTAGTAACTTCAGTAACATTAACAAGGAATCGAATAACATGACATTTTTTTAACATTAATAGGGAATCAAATAAATTTACATGCATCATTTTGGAGTGGTTACAGTTATAATAATTGAAACATAACAAGATGGAGTGGTTACAGTTATAATAATTGAAACATAACAAGATCAAAGCTTTTCTCGTTTACATTGCGCGATTCCGAGAATCGCCCTGCTTTATTAATTCCTCATTTAAAAATCCAAGAGTTAAAATGATAAACTAGTAACTTCAGTAACATTAACAAGGAATCGAATAACATGACACTAATTTAACATTAATAGGGAATCAAATAAATCTACATGCATCATTTTGGAGTGGTTACAGTTATAATAATTGAAACATAACAAGATCAAAGCTTTTCTCGTTTACATTGGGCGGTTCCCAGAATCGCCTTGCTACCAATATATTTTAAATTTAGGAATTTTAATTTGAATTTAATTTATTCTGGTGTCATCCATTATGATTTTTAACTATAGAACAACAAACTTTATATATATATATATATATATATATATAGATATATATATATATATATATAGGAGTATGATGCATTGATATAAACTAAGACATTCAATTTAAAGAAATATACACATTCTTAATATTTTTAAGTATTTTTCATGAAATATGTTATGAGCGTTATATAATAATAATAATAATTTTAATTTTAATTTTTAAATTTGAATCAAAATTATATTTTTATATTTATATTTATAGGGTAGTGTGAGTCTTTTTTTTTTTGTTTTAAATATCTATATATATATATATATATATATAACAATCTTGAAAAAAAAAAAAATTGAAATTTTAAATTTTAAATTCCGTTTTAACAATGTAAACTTTGAAATGGGAACTATAAACTCAAAACGGAACTCTAAACAAAAAACCTCGAAAAAACAGCAAAAATAGTGCAAAAAACGAAAAGCGTTGATGCTGAAAGAACACCTTTTTTTTCTCGGAAAAATTTTCAACGTGTTTTAAAAATGGCGGTGAAAACCAATTTTTTGCGCAAAAATTATCCAAAAAACACCCTCAAAACGAAAAGTGTTAAAGGTGGTAGAACACTTTTTTTTTTCAAAAGTAAAATTTCAACATTTCGGCGTAAAATGTTAATGCTGTTAGAACACTTTTTTGTTCAAAAGTAAAGTTTCAACATTTGGAAATAATGGCGTAAAATATTTTATGATGACCCAGAAAAACATTAAGAAAAAAAAAAAAAAATCAATCATAAAAATGTAAAAAAAAAAAAAAAAAACAAACAAACAAAATTAATGGTAAGAATTAAAAAACTAAAAAAAAATATAAAAAATTTAGTATGTAAAAATAGAAAAATTAAGAAAAACGAAAAAATACTACAAACTAGATTAAAAAAAAAAAAAAATACTAAAATTAAGATTAAAATATTGATTATTTAAAAAAACAAATATAAAAATATGTATAAAAGAGAAAAGTAAAAAAATTATCTCACAAAAAAAAATAATAATAATAATTAAAAAAAAAAAACTAGTTTAAAAAAAAAAAAAAAAAATTAACCAAAAAAATTAAAAAAAACTAGTAAAATCAATATTTAAAAAAATAAAAAAAATAAATAAATAAATAAATTCAAATTATAAGAAGGTCATCAACCCCACCCTAGAAGATCAAAAGTATCTCTCTATTTTAACTAGCTCAAAGAAGAAAATTAATATAGCAAAGATTAGAACGAATTCTCATGAGTTCCATAGTGAAACAGGTCGTTGTGCAGTTCCTAAAACGCCATGGATGGAAATGATCTGCCATATATGTGAGAATAGGAACATCGAGGATGAAAACCACTTCCTCTTAGAATGCCCTGCGTATAACCACATTAGATCTCAGTTTCACAATCTTTGTTACAATACTGACCTTCCTAGCCTTTTACAATGTCAAAATTATAGTGAGCTCGGGAGGCTTCTCTCCAAGCTTTTTGAGCATAGGAATAAAATCTTAAATCAAAATAAATAATTTGTTTCTTTAGGTCCGATAGACCATTGTTTGGTCTCAGCGGATGTTAATCATCATCATCATCATCATCATCATCATGATCATCATCATCATCATCATGAAAAACAAAAAAAATGCCTATTTTTTATTATATATATATAGATAATTACTTTTTATAAAACCTACAATTTTCATTTAAAATATATATATATATATATATTATTTTTTAAACAATTTTTTTTCTCGTTTAAAAAAAAAAAAAAAAAAAAAATTATAATTTTTTTTGGCTCTAAACATTTTTTTTTAATTTAAAAATACAAATATTTTTAATTTTTTTTAAAATAAATTTAATTTTTTAATTTTAAATTTTAAAAATTATTAAAAAAAAAATTAAAATATTTCTTTTTATTTTTGGCCCTCCCGCCCACAGGTCGCCCGTGGTGGCGCGGCCGTGGGTGGAGCAGCCTGCACAAGGCTCCTACGCCCATGGCCGCGCCACCACGGGCGGCAGGGGAGCGCAGGGCAAAAAATAAAAAGAAATATTAATTTTTAAAATTTTATTTTTTTAATAATTTTTAAAATTTAAAATTAAAAAATTAAATTTATTTTTAAAAAAATTAAAAATATTTAAAATTATTTGTATTTTTAAATAAATAAATAAATTGTTTTAAAAAATATATATAATTTTTAATAATTTTTTAAATTTTAAATTAAAAAATTAAATTCATTTAAAAAAAATAAAATATTTTTAATTATTTGTATTTTTAAATAAATAAATTGTTTTAAATATATATATATATATATATATGATTGTTTAAAAAAAATATTTAAATTTTAAATTATTTTTTTTAAATAAAAAATTTAGGTTTAATAAAAAAATAATAATTATTTTTTTTAAATAAAAAATACATATATATTTTTTTTTAATTTGAATTTATTTTTTGGTTTTTTTTTTATAATTTGAATTAAATTTTTTTTAAATCAAAAATAGGCATTTCTTTATAAACTGTAAATATTTTTTTATTTATTTTTTTTCATTTGAAAATACATATATTTTATGCCATTTTCATATTTTTTTAGGTTTTTTTTTTATATAATTTGAGTTTATTTTTGTTTTTTAATATTAATTTTACTAGTTTTTTAATTTTTTTCGTTAATTTTCTATTTTTTTTAAACTAGTTTGTTTTTAATTTTATTTTTTTCCTAGCTTTTGCTAAAAAAATAATTAATTTCTCTATTTTTACTTACTTAATTAATATATATATATTTTTAAAATTCCAAATTCTTTTATGGTTTATGAGATAATTTTCTTTTAACATTTTTTATTTTTTATTTTTGTCTTTTCTATATATTTTTTTATATTTGCTTTTTAAAGACAATTATTTCATGTGGATTGAAAATTTAATTAACGATGTATAAATATGTAGAATATCGAAAATGCAAAATATCGAGCTTCTTTTTTAAATATGCAAAACAATAAAAACCTCACTACAAAAAAAATAAAAAAATAAAAATAAAAACATGAAAATATGAGAAAGAATACCACTTCTAAAATTATTAAATTTACAAAATAATTATTTACATTTCATACAATAAAAAAAAATTAAAGTCAAAAAATAAGTCTTTTAAAAAAATGGTCTGATGCAGAATAACCAATTTTTTAAATCAGCATGAAAATCACTACCATTCTAAAAGGCAATGTACATAAAAAAAATTAAAGTGCCAAAAACTATGCTCTAAAAAAAACATGTGTGTTCTTCATCACCCGCAATATACATAAAAAAAAATTAAAGTGCCAAAAACTATGCTCTAAAAAAAAACATGTGTATTCTGCATCACCCTTTTTCAAATTTTACGTTGTTTTTATTGGCATTTTTTAAAAATGTTGAAAATTGACACTAAGAAAAAAGTCATCATTCCACTATCTATACTTTTCATTTTCATGGTGTTTTTTGCACAATTTTTCCACAAAAAAAAATCGTTTTCATTGCCATTTTTAAAACATGTTCAAAATTGACCTTAAAAGAAAAAACCATCATTCCAGTGTACACACTTTTCGTTTTTAGCGCTGTTTTTCATGTTTTTTCGGAGTTTTTGGGCCAGAGTTCCCATTTTGAGTTTATAGTCCCCGTTTCAAAGTTTACTTTGTTAGAAGCTAATTAGTTTTAGCAAGAAGTATGTTTTACTATTTTTTAGAGAAAATTAATATGTAGAAAAATCAATGATATCAAATTCATCCTCGAAGGGTTGTATTAAGAAATAAAAACAATTAGAAGAGTTATTCCAAGCATTAGCAAAATTTTGAGCTCTAAAATAGGACTCCTAAGGAATAATATAAAATAATAGTGGAAATAATAAATTAAGATTAGATTACGTTATCAAATTTTAGAAAGTAAAAAAAAAAAAAACTACTTTGTCAACTCATATTTTCAACTTATCTCCCTACCATTTTACTCAAATTTTGAATGGAAGCACTTATTGGATATAGAATTTAGTTTCTCATCCAAGGAGTACCCATGTTGCATACTTTCAGTGAACCCTGTTTTTTTATGTATTTCTCATTTTTCGTGTGATAGAATCCATCGAAAGTATGAAACATAGGTACTCCTTAGATGAAGAATTAAATTTTGCATCCAACAAGTGCTACCGACTAAATTTGAGTAAAACCGTAGGGATATAAGTTGAAAATACAAATTGAAAATGTAGTTTTTTATTTTATTTTTAATTTTTTAATCTTTTTACTTTTTTATTCCAAAAATGGTGAATCATCACCCATTGTTGACATCATCATCTTGAATCCTAGTGGTTCTTATAAAGTTGATTTTGGTTGTACATTTTTGTTTTGAGGCCCATTTTTTACCTCAATTTTTCTAATGCATACGACAATTTATTATAGTAGCTTCAAGGGCCATTGCCCAAGAGGGAAGTGGAGCATGAGATCTAGCTATTAGAAGACTCCCCATTAAAAAACATTGGGTTATGATAAGTAGTCCATTATAGAAACTAGTGAGGTGAAGAAAAAGTTGCAGCAACTATTGGAACAAGGTTTCATTCGACCAAGCACCTCACCATGTAGGTCACCCATCATCATTGTGTCAAAAAAGGATGGGACTTGGAAGATGTGTGTTGATTATATAACTTTAAACAAAATTACACTCAAGAACAAGTAACCCCTACCAGGATATATGATATACTAGATTAGTTGTAGTAAGCAAAATACTTCAATGAATTAGACAAAAATTCAAGATAACGCAAGTTCAAGTCATAAAAGAAGATACACGAAAGGCTACCTTTAAAGCCAGACAAGGTTTGTATGAGTAGTTAATCGTGTTCTTTGGCCTATGCAATGCACCAACTAAATTTATAAGGTTAATGAATGGTATATTGTGCCTTTTTATATATTCAGTTGTTATTGTTTATTTTGATGATATACCAGTATGTAGTGCTACCTAGGAGGAGCACATCTCACATTTGAAACGAGTGCTAGAGATAGTACAGAAGCACTAGCTGCTAGAAAATCTCAATAAGTGTGAGTGTGCATAGTAGTCTTTGGCATATCTGTGGTATGTGATAGTGGATGAGAGTTTATGTTAAACACACACATGGCAACAACAAATATGAAAGATAAAACATGAGAATTCATTTTTATCAACAAGAGATATACATTTATAGTACATGGTTTGATCGTTGGGTTCCACATCCCAAGGTCTCTTGGACTCCTTTTGTCTATTCAGCTTCCACACTAACCCATTGAGGATTAGGTGTCCAACATTCCCCCCCTTAATCCGAAGGGTTATGTATGAGTCCAAGAAGAGAGTTGTAAACAAAATGTGCAACAATGCATGGCAGCACTAGGCTGAATGTGCTCTCTGAAATGTTGGTATAAAGGGCGGTGGTTTAAGGATGACCACCAACGTTGGAACGCTTAGTGCAGTTCCCGGAACTCTTCCAAAACTGACAAGAAGTTGAAGTCTTCTGCTAAAGGAAGTGTTTCTATTCTTTTGAAAAGGGAAACCTTCAACCATGAAAGGGAGGTCTCACCCCGCATAAAAGGGAGAACTTCAACCTGAAAAGAGAAGTCTCAACCTGTGATGGTTTAAGGATGACCAACAACTCCGGAATGCTTAATGCAATTCCTGGAACTCTTCCAAAACTGGCAAGAAGCTGAAGTCTTCTGCTAGAGGAAGTGTCCCCAATTTTGTTCTTGGAATTCTTCCGAAACTGACAAGAAGCTAAAGTCTTCTGCTAGAGGAAATGTCCCAGATTACCAACTGAAAGCATGTTCAGGGGCATCTTTGTTTCTGGCTACAACTCTGAAACTGGTGTGTCAGGTTGTGGCTCACGCTCGCTTGATGTGGCTTTGAAGTTTGTAGATGACCATCATTTCCCCCCCTGTCAGATACAAGGTGAGATGATGGAGAAAAATCAACTGCAAAACTGTTCAATACTTTAGAACAAGTTTTGACATGTGATTGGAATATCTTCTTGGTTGTTGATGCCCATTGCTAAGAAGCGATCCATCCTAGATGAATCTTTGTTCTTGCAGGAGACTTGTTTCTGAAGCATCTATTTGAAGAATCACTGGTTTTATGACAGTTCTTACATGGATGAAGATCAAAACAGTGATCTTTCAGATGGTCAACTTGGTCACAGTGTTGGCATTTCACAATCTGTTGATGTTGTTGTTGTGGAAGGGGGGCAGACTCTGCAACAGCTAGAGGTGAACTGTCATGAAAGAATCCAGCACTCCGAAACTGAATGGACTTTGAGTAGTCTAGAATATGAAATGACAAGTCCTTGTCATATCCAAGACCAGTTTTGTACTTGTTGTGGACAAGTTGTTCCCAAGGTCTAATGATAGGCTTGGGAAGTGCAAACTAAGTTTCTGCATCTGCATGTACAAATGTTGCTTTATTGGGTACTAAATCTAAACCAACCATAACATTATTGACTTGCTTATGATCGGTTGTAGTCTTAATGTTCTGAATAGAAACATGTTCAGAATGACTCCTCTGTTTTAATTCTTCTTCTTGTAGCTGAGATTCGAGCTGCAAAAAAACAATTTTCTCTTGTGCATTTTGTAGACAGACCTGAATATCTGTGAGAGAAACTTTGCTGATTTTTAATGTATCATGAGTGGTAGACAATATCAGAGTTTTGAGGAACTCTAATACTTCATTGATTCTGGCCATTTTTTCTTCAATGTCATATTTACACCTTAAAAACTGATCATAACTATTACTCAATGCAGAAAAGTAATACCCACTCACAGTACACAGCAATATCCTTTATAAATGTGCAGCAAATGATCAGTGTGCAACCAGCAAGCACCAATTACAATCCATTACATAAAAAATAAGAGTTTACTCATGACCAACATTATGTTCTGACAATACAACCGACTAAACTTTTCTCCACAAAAGATTACTTTTATTTGTCAAAACAATCACAGCCTTTATACAGCCCACCAAACTCTTATGCAGCAGTCGAATCAAGGAATCAATGCATATATATATATATATATATATATATATATATATATATATATATATATTGTGTTTGTATCTCTTCGACCTCCAAATCTACAGGTTGCTTGTATTTTGCATGACACACAAGCGCCACAAAATTATGTTAATTGGAAATACTGCAAGTATACAAACTTTGAGCCTTCTGCAATGTCTTGAAGCATACCAGGAAGCAGCTTAAGTATTCATTCAACACTATAATTCTTTCTTTCCCAAAATTTGCAAGGAGCCAACAAACTAGACAATGCAAATTTATTGAAAACTTTTATATCTCAACACCTGCTGCAAACAAAAATGCCAAAGTACCAGTATGTGTTCCTACTGGAAAATCCTTTTATATGCTGACTTCACTCTTTGAATGGCATAATTTTGTTCAAACTCAAATATCATGTTAGTTAAACAGTGTATCAATGCAGCAATTAATTAAGTCACAGTTTCATTGACCATAGAAACATAATTTTGACCAGTAAAAGAACCAACAAATCAGTCACCTCGATTAGACTGTTCCTCTGGCCTGTGAGGAATTTAGAAAAATGGAATCAGGCTGTAAAGATTGTTGTCCAGGTTCTTCTTGGCAGTGAGAAGCGCCTTTGCGTTCAGATCTTTGAGCAACTAGGTTCTATTCAAGACACTTGCTTTGTTGAGACTGCAAAGGGTGCTATTATGCAGCTTCTAAATTTTGCTGAGGCGATTGCAATAAGTCGCCGGTCTCTGGAAAGGCTCTTTAGGGTTCTGGACATGTATGAGAGCCTCTAAATAGCATTTTCAAATTCAACAGGATCTTCTTCTAGCCATTAAGTCAATTTTTTCGGACGAGTCCTGTGCCTTCTATATAACTAGTGTTTGATCATCCCAGCAATCCAAAAACTCACAAAACCAACGCACGGTGCATACCATGAATCCAGCATACACACTACATCAAATTTCAGTCGCCTGGGCAGCGCCACCAGCAGAGTTTCAAGACATACAACGCACCGTCATTGCAGCATACCATTTAGACGTAGACCTCCGAGCACACGGTCTCACAGTCATTACAATGCAGCCAACACACAATTATTTCAACGCAGCCAACATTCCAAATTCTAGCAGAGGGACAAACCTTCATAGTGTTCAATACATCCCTTGAAACCATCGACTATTCCACTCCTTTCATCATCATTCTGCCTCTTGAATTTAGGCCACCGCTGGTTCAAACTCAGCACTTGCCATTGAAATAGAAGCTCACATGAATTGGATTTATGAAATTAAGAAATCCACTTTATCTTTGAAAACAGAAATAGTGTACTCCTCTGAATTGTGATGCGGGCTTCACACAGCTATTCGATTAAACATTCGTTCTGTCGAAATCAGCAACTCATACAACACGAGTTTTATGCAAGAAATCCATACATTGAAACACGAAGGGAAAACATCATGCCCTCTTCCTCAGTTAAACACCAACTTCACTTGGTAATTAAGGGTTCACTGTGCACCCTACAGTACTTACTTTAACGACTGATTCGACCCCAACTTCGATTACAACCTCGTAAATCTGAAACATTGCTTCAATCTTGAATTTCCGAGTCGCCCACTCAACCTTTCTTTGGAGTGTATTCTCTGCTGGCTTTTGTTTCCCTTGTAACTTTCCGCTGTCACGGAGTTGTCCTCGGTATATCAAGAGCTATAAGCTATAGCTTCTGATGTTACAAATATTCTGAATTCTTGGCTTCCCTATCGCCCTTATGTAATGCTAATCATTCATATCCCTTTAGAGTTCCAAAATTGTCTCCAACTCAGTAACGCAAATCTTCTTTATTTCTCGAATTAGGCAGATGGAATATTTAGTTGCAGAAAAGATAATCTCACAGTGGTGAACTATTGTCCGGCTACAAACTGTATAGCCAAACGCAAACTCCTTCCAAGAGAGAAACGAGATGAAGATGCCAGAAGGTTTGCAGGAAGGATCACCTCACAATGGTGAAATGCTTCTCGGCCACAAACTAGTATAGCCAAACGCAACTCTGGATGGAACCGAGACGAAGATGCAAGGAGGTTTGAGCCAACGCATGCAAAACTCAATGCTCCAAATTTGACAGAGGGATAGAGGATAATGACAGCATATGGCAGAGGTGAGCAGCGACTATGGAGGGGCAGGGCGGAATGCGCAACCTGGGAGGAGAGGCATTCAAGGCAACATTCGAACTGCGTTAACACTTCAATGTTCAAATCAACAGACCAGCATTCAACTCAATCAACGGAGCAGCGTTACAAATTTGGGTGTTTCTCTGTGGGAGCTGGGCGTTCATCATAGAGATTCGACGCCAGGAGCTGGGCAGTCATCATAGAGATTCAACGCTCCAGTTCTGGAAAACCGAGAGACGTTACACTCATGCAAAAAACATGCCAACAATGATAAGTCAGAGGTGCGTTCTTGCTAGGGCAGAGATGGCAGGTCTGAGCAAGGAGCGTTTTTAGAAGGCAGGTTGAGAATGCAACGAATAGCTCTGAGCAGAGAAAACCGTCATGGGAATAATGCTTGGCAAGGAGAGAAATGCCAATGTGGGCCAGCCAGATATCCAATGCAGATAATAACAATGAAAGATAGCACTGATTTGAGCGCACAGTTACTACAGTGAGCGCTGAGTAGTCAGAGAATCAACAAAGGCCTTTTTTTTGTGAGGCCAACAGGAAGCCAACAGGAAAATGATCTGAAAAATCACTTTTCAAAGAAGAATCTAAAGAGAAACGGTCAAAGGTAGTGGAAGCAGAATATGTTATAGCAGATGTGCATGAATTTCGATTAGGCACAACAGAGAGATAATCCAAGGAATCGACAAAGTAAAAGCAACAAATTTCTGACTGTCAGTGAATTAATGGAGTGTTATGGACAGTGAACAGAAATGTCATAATTGATATGCACATAGAGGCCACAAAACAAATGGCTCAAATTTGAGCAGGGCAAGAGATCGCCCGCTCTGATACCATGTTAAACACACACATGGCAGCAACAAATATGAAAGATAAAACATGAGAATTCATTTTTATTAACAAGAGATATACATTTATAGTACATGGTTTAACCGTTGGGTTCCACATCCCAAGGTCTCTTAGACTCCTTTTGTCTATTCGGCTTCCACACTAACCCATTGAGAATTAGGTGTCCCACATATTAAGATAGATCCTGCCAAAATGGAGGCCATCATGAAGTGGTCAGTGCCTATTAATGTTTTTGAGTTCCGAGTTTTGTTGGGGCGGCACAATACCTGAGGAAATTCATAAGCTCATTCTCAGTTGTAGCAGCACCACTCCACACCATAACAACAAGTGGCAAGAGTTCAAGGAGGGAAAAAATCGGTAGAGGGCCTTTGAGGAGTTAAAGAAGAATATCAGCTAAGCACTAGTTCTAGCATTACCAAACTTGCAACAACCCTTCGAAGTGTAGATAGATGCAAGTGGGTATGTTATGGGAGCAGTGTTGATGTAGGGAGGAAGGCATGTATGCTACCATTGTAATGTATTTCATGGGTTGATTCTCAACTACCATGCCTACAACAAGGAGCTTTATGCCCTGGTGCAAGTTGTGAAGAAGTGGAAACATTATCTGATGGGAAGGGAGAGAATAATCCACATATATCAAGAGCCACTATAGTACCCGCAAGCCCAAACTATGCTACAACAAAACACACATTACAATTGGATGGGATTTCTACAGTAGTTTCATTTGGTGATTAAGTACAAGAAGGGAAACACAAACAAGTTGGCCAACATGCTTTCAATGCTACCCACATCAAATATCACAACTTTTGGAACTCTTATGTACATGGATCCATTCACCAATGGTGCATTGATCTGAATGTTGGGAAAACTTGTTAATGCTATGCAAGCTCCCTCATCAGTATTAAAAATGTGTTTAGGATCGTCTCAAATTAACCATAATGTAAGGGATTATGTGTCAAGTATTGAGTGTTTTTTATGAGATTAATTAGTTGTTTAAAACACATACGCAACAAGTAAATTTGCAGAAAAATGAAACACAGCAAACTCATAACACAAAACTGATAAAGGAGTTCACCCCTCCTGGGCTACATCTCCTTGGACCTGCTTCAATGGCTAGGCCCTCTTTGGATTAATGGTCAATTCTCTTATTACATGCACCTGCAGTGCTCCAATGGCTTTGAAACCTACTCCATTGGATTCAAAAGACCCAAAAACCCCAAAAATGACTTTCCAAGCTCTACAATTGGACTTTAGCTGATCTAGGCTTGACCTCCTCCCTTGGTGGCCCTAGGTTTCCTTAAACTTCAACGTAGCAAAATCACATACAGAAATGCATTTCTGCCACTGCAATGTGTTCCATTGTGTTTAGAGCATCCAATTCATCTAGGAATGACTCTTTCTAAACCAAAATTGGTAGAAAACTACTAAAGTTATGGCTTCTTCAGTTTTCCCTAAGAAATCTCCACTAAATCTGGAAAAACTCCAGTTAACTCCGCCAAATTTGGAGTTAGCTCCAGATTTGTCGGTTCCGCCAAAAACTCTACCAAACTAATCCAAAAATAATTAACTAATAAACACAGATTAATTATCACTAATCCTGCTTAACACATTAATCTAGCGGTTAGCATAAAATGCTAGAGGTTAAGGTTTGCAGTGGTCACATGCTGACGATTAGTGTTACCTAGCGGTTACGTAACCGCTAGTTGTTAACATAAAATGTTGGCTGCCGCTTTACAAATGTGGTCACATACAGAGGTTAACCATTAGTGGTTAATGCTAGTGGTTAACTCCAAACTTCAATGTATATCACATTAAAATGAATTTGCGCCCTTTACATGTTAAGTAACATTGTAGTGGTGTAGTGGTAGCGCGTATGGCTTGTGCAGGCGAGGTCATGGGTTCGACTCCCTGGCCTACCACTAAAAGTTTGATTGACCTTTGAGAGGGCACGTGGCGGCCTCCGGGCTTTCCATGTGTTACCCTCTCATTAGTCCTCCCAATGCGCTTTGACCAATAACGTGCTGCCAAGTGTCACGATCCAGTTGGGCCGCATGTGGGATTATTCCCTGGAATATTCTTTTAGCTGACTAGGTTGTACGGATTCCTAGTCATCATCTCAGTCAGCGTGTACGAAAATTCGCCTTTTTGACCAAACGATCAGAATGCTCTAACTTTCGCATACGAACTCTGTTTTGATTGAAACGAGTTGTGTTGGGATTGTATCGCTGAGACAAACGCGATCATTTAGATTTTGATCAATTCTGAGCAATTTGATTTCGAGCAAATTTGTGCCCCTAATCCAGATTCTGATCATGCATGAAGAGAGGCATAGGCATATTCATAGGATCGGGACTTCAAAGAGGCGCATCAAAAATTGTAGATCCATAGTCATGTGCAAGATGGTGGCAATGCAATTGACTACCATCCCTAGGATGGGTTTCTCTACAGGTTGGATAAGTTATGTGTTCTTAAGGGTAAGTGACTGCAACCAATTAGAGAGGTTCACAACTCCAAGTTTGCAAGGCACATTAGTTCAAGGAAGACAATGGCCAACTTGTAGATGTATGTGCATTGGCCCAAGATGAAAAAATGGGTAGCTAGGTTCATAAGAATTTCCATGGAATTTTTGGTAAGTTTATGAACAGCCAGGAAGGGACATGAGTTCATGGTAGTTGACATGTTTAGTGAAATGTGCATTATGATGCCATGTAAAAATACCCTCAGTGGGCAAGAAGCATCAAACTTTTTCTTTGGACAGGTTTGAGTGCACTTCAGGATAACAAGGATGTTAATTTTAGGTATGTTCTATGCTTAGAGCAAATTTACTTCAATTTTCCATATTAGCTAAACATCAATTTTAGATTAGAAATCACATTTAGCATGATAATAAAATGCAGATAGAACATAAACATAAATCGTAGAAAACAAGCCAAGACAAGAGGACAAAAGATATGGCGCCAGCCAGGGACAAACCCCAATGTGGGGAAACCCTTAATCAATTCTTCTTATGTTCTTCAATAGTTCAGCAAAGAGAGAGATAGTACATATACATCAGAAGTCAACATTTTGACTTGTCAAAATAAGAGCAGAGATCTTCTCTAAGAAGATGACACATGAGATAGTAGATCTGAACCATGCTATACCCATCATTGTGTTGCACTCATCATACCATGTCCATCATCATTGTGTTGCACCTCATCACTATGTTTCACTCATCATCATCACGCTGCACCCAACAGTGTGTTGCATCAACCATCATGTTGTATCCAACAGTGCGTTGCATTCATTATCACCATGTTGCACTCAACAATGTGTTGCATTCATTATCACCATGCTGCATCCATCATGTTGCACTTATCATTATACCACACCCAACATACTTATGCTGCACTTCATTACACTATGTTTCACTTATCATTATGCTGCACCTCATTACACTATGTTGCACTTATCATTATGTTGCACTATGTTTCACCTCATTACACTATGCTACACTTATCATTATGCTATGTTATGCATACTGCAATACATCCCATATTCCATCTGGCCTTCATACAGTCCTTCAATGAACGCAACATTATAGGACTGCTTACTACACTAGTTGTCTGACTTGATAATGCAGCCCTTAGACAACCCTTGAAAACCTTTGTTGCTAGCTATGGCCTGTGGCCTAGCTCAGCAGCAAGATAAGCATATGGACAACGAACAACATTATCACTAGCTATCAGTACTTATTGATTTACATATGCTATTCAGCTTTTCAACATATAACAGTGGCTTCATTACTTGACCAAAGCATACAATATAAGACCCCTTCTTGTTGTTGCGTCTAAGGTCTCTTGACTGCAGATTAAGGGCTAGATAAACAACAGCTAGGGAAGCTTTTTAGCTGCGGATTAGGGCCTTCATTTAGGGCCTATATTGGTTGAGTATAAAACTCCTCTTAGTTGCGTATTAGTGCCACCTTAGGACAGCGAATATGGAGCTCCTTCCTTGAAAGTGAAGAGCCCTCATTCTTGTCTACGACTAGGGTATGGGACTGTGTCTAACTGTGTGAGAAGAGGACTACAGCTAGGGATCTTTTGGAGCATTCTATGGCAGCGTATAAAGGGTTCCTTAAAGCTCCTCCTTGATGCATAGAAGGTTCTCCTTTAGGAAAACATAGAGACCTTCCTTAGAATCCTCCATGACCGTGTTAAGGGTTGTCCTCCATGACAACGTTAAGGTTACTTCATTGACTGCGTTAGGACTTTCATATTAGGGCAGCATAGAGCCTATCTTCATAACTGTGTTAGGCCTTCATCTCCATGCTAGTGTTAGGAGCTAGGGCATCTTCTTCTTAGGGCATCACTTTCTCTTAAGATCTCTCCTCCCACCAAAACCCAAAGACAAGTGGAGAGGAAGAGATCACAAATTGTCAAGTAACATAAATAAATTCATATCTCCATGAATCATGTCGGAATCAGATGATCTTTAGATCAATCCTACACCTCTCGATGAGAGGAATCCAAGAAAAATATCAGCTGCCATAAATAAGAAGACCCACATGGAATTTGGCTCTAGTTTCCAATTTTAACACTCCCTCTCAACTAGGGAGAACTCCATCTGCTAATCCATTTGCCAGGCTGTACTATCTTTGCCATCAGTGCCCTGCACTGCTCTGCTCTGCTCTGCTGAACTATGAAGAAGAAGAAGTGATTGAGAACATATCATACCATCCTCTACTAACCCGAATTCAATAACATATAAAATAGAGTGTCTCATACCACTCTTACTAACCTGAAGTCAGTTCCAATAAAGAGAGTGTGTCATACCACTCTTACTAATCCGAAATCAGTTCCAAATAAAGAGAGTGTATCATACCACTCTTACTGATCTGAAATCAGTTCCAAAAGAGAGTGATTTATGTCACTCTTACTGACTCGAAGTCAGATCCAATTGATCCTATATCAATATCATCCTAGCATAGGGAGTACGGTAGTAACACGATGTGTCCATCGGTACTACTATGGTTCCTATCCTCATTTCCCTACTCATTGGCCATATGAGAGGTACTTCCCATGAGTCCTAGAATGCATAGGTAGGATGTCTTAGCAGGAGAAGGATGAACCACTCATCCTGCCTACATGTCGCCAGGGGTATCCCAGGGGAAGGTTGAACCACTCACCCTATACACAACAAATCACTAGGGGAAGGCTGAACCACTCACCCTATGACTATGTCTCAACAGGAGAAGGATGAACCACTCATCCTGCCTACATAACAGACCACTAGGGGAAGGTTGAACCACTCACCCTATGGTTTCTCATCGCTCCAAGATGTACCCTCAAGCCCCCCGAAGCTCCCAGAGCTCAATGTCTATATCATACAGGACCCTTAGGAGAGAGTCTCTCCATGACTCCTAGTCGTTCTCAGAAAGTCAAGAATTTGACCTTTCCCAGGGGCTTTGACAGAATATCGGTGACCTGCACATCAGGCCCAATGCGATAGAGCCTTCTCGCTACTCGATGTACCATATCCCAGATAAAGTGGTACCTGATGCTTATATGCTTGGAGCGATCATAGAACACAGGATTCCTCAACAATCGAATCCCCCTCTGGTTGTCACAGAAGATCACGATGATATCCAACACGTGTCCAAACAGCTCACTGAAGAGCTTCCACAACCAGACAACTTCACATGAGGCCATACTCGCAACTATGTATTCGGCCTCAGCGGTGCTCAAAGCAACCAACTCCTGCTTCCTGCTCATCCAGGATATCAAAGCAGAATCCAAAGAGAACCAGCACCCATAAGTGCTCTTGCGATCCTCCACATTGTTTGCCCAATCAGCATCGGAATAACCATGCAGCTTCACATTTCCGGCAGTGTATCTCAATCCATGAGAGATTGTGCCCTAAAGATATCTCAAATGATTCTTGGCACCAATCCAGTGAGGCTCAACCATATATGAGCTCAACATGCTAACTGCAAAACATATATCCAGACGGGAGTTCACCAAGAACATCAATGCTAGTGTGAGTTTATGAAACTCAGGATCATTTCCCAAATCAGGTCTGGAATAACTACCGCATAACTTCTTAAAGTTGGGCTTCATCGAGGTAGTCACGGGCTTGCAATTCACCATTCCAAATCCAGAATCCAACTCCCTCTTAATTTTGTAAATGAGAGGGTATGTACCTGCCAGAAAGAGATCATCCACATAAGGTACCAGTAAGAGAGGTCTATCATCCACAAGCTTAAAGCAATGGTTTGGATCGGCTTCACTCCTAGAGAATCTCAGCTTCATTAGATAGTTGTCATTCCTCTCATACCAAGGTTGGGGTGCTTGATTTAAATCATAGAGAGCTTTCCTTCACCTGCATACATGAGATTCCCAATCATGAATCTCAAACCCCTCAGGTTGTTCCAAATTTGTGGACTTGCTACATGAGGGTAATGGTCCCCTTGTAAGTTTTCCTTCGGTACATCTCGGACATGTACCTCCATGCTCTTCTTGAATTCAAGCATCCCTGTCACTGTCTAACTCACATTAGGTAGGGCCCCATAATGAGCAGACCTCCAGTGTTATAGAAGAGATGTGTCAACTGACATGATCCCTATTGGACTTCCTGCAACTTGATACAAATTTCCAACCCTGAACTTCAAGATTAAAAGCATCTTTAAAAACTCCTTTTTCAAATACATACCTTTCCATTGATGAATGTCTTCCATTGCCGAAATGGACACCAGGTTCTTCTTGAGATCAGGTACATATACCCTGATCCAATTGAAGAGTAACATTCCCTACACCCTTTCTAAGATAGGTGGCATCGTCTCCAAGAATAATCTCCATGATTGTTTCCTTCTCTATCAGATTAGAGAGCGCTTCCTTGAATCTGGTGAAGTGCCTTGAAGCACCATTATCAATATACCACTTTTCCAAAGTGTCCGAAGGAGAGGTAGTGAAGAGGGTTGATATAAGATGATACTTCTCTTGCTTATCCAAAACAAAATTTGATTCTTCATACCTAGAGATCCTTGCTTTCTTGAAGAGTCGGCCATTTCCCTGATGACCTGCATTCCTTTTTCCTTTGCCATTGTACCTGTTATTCCTTCGATCATTAAAGATACCCTTGGAATGATTGTTATCATCATCAAGTGATGTGTCCCTTCTATTCGGACATTCCTTCGCATAATGGCCAAACTTAAGCAAGGCATCTGCCTTTCCTTCCACCTTTAGTGTACTTGTTCTTTGTAGCCGGTGCATTTTCTGCAGGCTTCGGGATTTTACCCTTTATGTAATCCAGTACTTCTTGCTCTTCCAATGTCAGATTCAGAGACATCTTCCATCCATGACTGGAAATTGTCTTCATTCGGAAAGAAGGATGAGGAACCCATTGATCCTTTGACCTTGTCCAACTGTCTTCGGTGATTGCTCTTTCACTCTTGCTTGGTATTTTTCTTCACCTCAACTTTGATACCATGTTAATTTTAGCTATGTTCTATGCTTAGAGAAAATTTACTTCAATTTTCCATTTTAGCTCAACATCAATTTCAGATTAGCAGTCACATTTAGCATGATAATAAAATGCAGATAGAACATAAACATAAATCGCAGAATACAAGCCAAGACAAGAGGACACAAGATGTGGCGCCAACCAAGGACAAACCCCAATGTGGGGAAACCCTTGATAAATTCTTCTTATGTTCTTCAATAGTTCAGCAGAGAGAGAGAGATAATACATATACATTAGAAGTCAACATTTTGACTTGTCAAAATAAGAGCATAGATCTTCTCTAAGAAGATGACACATGAGGTAACAGATTTGAACCATCCTATACCCATCACTGTGTTGCACCCATCATACCATGTCCATCATGACTGTGTTGCACCTCATCACTATGTTGCATTCATCATCACCATGTTGCACCCAACAGTGTGCTGCATCAACCATGTTGCATCCAACAGTGTGTTGCATTCATTATCACCATGTTGCACTCAACAGTGTGTTGCATTCATTATCACCATGCTGCATCCATCATGCTGCACTTATCATTATGCTCCACCCAACATACTTATGCTGCACTTATCATTATGCTGCACCCAACATACTTATGCTACACTTATCATTATGTTGCACTATGCTGCACCTCATTACACTATGTTGCACTTATCATTATGTTGCACCTCATTACACTATGTTGCACTTATCATTATGCTGCGCTACGTTGCACCTCATTACACTATGTTGCACTTGTCATTATGCTGCACTATGCATACTGCAATACATCCCACAGTCCATCTGGCCTTCATACAGTCCTTCAATGAACACAGCATTATAGGACTGCTTACTACACTAGTTGTTTGACTTGATAATGCAGCCCTTAGACAACCCTTGAAAACCTTTGCTACTAGCTATGGCCTATGGCCTAGCTCAGCAACAAGATAAGCATATGGACAACAAACAACATTATCACTAGTTGTCAGTACTTATTGATTTACATATGCTATTCAGCTTTTCAACATATAACAGCGGCTTCATTACTTGACCAAAGCATACAATATAAGACCCCTTCTTGTTGTTGCGTCTAAGGTCTCTTGACTGCGGATTAAGGGCTAGATAAACAACAGCTAGGGCAGCTCTGTAGCTGCAGATTAGGGCCTTCATTTAGGGCCTATATTGGCTGAGTATAAAACTCCTCTTAGCTGCGTATTAGGGCCACCTTAGGACAGCGAATATGGAGCTCCTTCCTTGACAGCGAAGAGCCCTCATTCTTATCTACGGCTAGGGTATAGGACTGCGTCTAACTGTGTGAGAAGAGGACTACAGCTAGGGCTCTTTTGGAGCATTCTATGGCAGCATATAAAGGCTTCCTTAAAGCTCCTCCTTGCTGCATAGAAGGTTCTCCTTTAGGACAGCGTAGAGACCTTCCTTAGACTCCTCCATGACCGTGTTAAGGGTTGTCCTCCATGACAACATTAAGGTTACTTCATTGACTACATTAGGACTTTCATATTAGGGCAGCATAGAGCCTATCTTCATAACTATGTTAGGCCTTCATCTCCATGCCAACGTTAGGAGTTATGGAATCTTCTTCTTAGGGCAACATATTCTCTTAAGATCTCTCCTCCCACCAAAACCCAAAAACAAGTGGAGAGGAAGAGATCACACGAGGTGTGTGTCTAAATGAATTGAATGCCACCTCTATTTATACTAAAACATTGAGGATAGATGGGGGTAATTTGATTGTTGGCCGACTTGAAAAAATTGTCAAGTAACATAAATAAATTCATCTCTATGAATACATGTCGGAATCAGATGATCTTTAGATCAATCCTACACCTCTTGACGAAAGGAATCCAATAAAAATATCAGCGGTTATAAATAAGAAGACCCACATGGAATTTGGCCCTAGTTTCCAATTTTAACAAAGGAGCATTGTTTGAGAGAGGGACACAATATTTCTTAGTGCATTTTGGACTACATTGTGGGAGAATATGGACACAAAGTTGAAGAGGTCTACAACATTCCATCCACATAAATATGAGAAAACAAAAGTAGTCAACAAGTTGTGTAGCTCTTGAGGGGTTACAATTAGAAGCATTTGAAGACTTGGAATGAAAATATGGTATATACACAACACTCTTATAATATAGCAGTCCACACTTCTACTAGTAAGTCCCCATTTGAAACTTGTTTTGGATATTTATGGCCTTCACCTTTAGATATTGCATATGGACAACAAAGAAGAGCGAGAGAGTCTTATCGGGGTGCCTTACGAGCAACAAAATTGTTGAGAAGATAAGGAAAACTCATATATAGGTACAAGAGACACTGTAGAAGTCACAAGAAAAATATAAGGCTAGACATGATCATATAGAACAAAGAGGTCATTCAAGGTGGGAGACAAAGTATGGTTACAGTTAAACAAGGGGAGGCTTCAAGGTCCTGGTAAAAAAATCAAGGCTCTACGATATGGTCCCTTTGAGATACTAGACAAGATGAGAGATGATGCCTATACACTAAGTATACACCCATACATGTGCATTTACTCATTGATGAATGCACAGAATCTGTAACTTTATGAGCCTTCCATGCTAGACCAAGAAGAGAAACAAGTCCTCCCTTCTGTAGAGGATTTGGCACTGGATGCTCAAGCAGAGTTAACATAACGTATATTTTTGTAGAAGAGGTCCAGAAATACAAGACAAGGGATGCATGACCTTTGATAGATTGGGTTGAAAGGACAATTTGTAGGCAAAGCTAAATGGTACACCTAAGAGAAGGTGGAGGAAATTTTTCCTCACCTCATTCAGTAGCAGCTTTTGGGACCAAAATCCTCCAAAAATAGGGAGTTGTGATCTAGATTGGATCATTATATTATTTTGCATCCATCTTGATGCTTTTAGAGTAGAAAAAATGGACCATTTTACTTATGGGTCCTAGTTTGGCGAGTTGGGGTCTAGAAACTTTCAAGAGAAGTTTGAGGCATCAAATGGCATTTTTTAGCGTTAAATCATTGTTGCTCAAGCGTGCACCTTTTAACACTATTCTACACATAGATACCTTTTCAACAATGTAAGAATTGCCTCAATCAAAGTCCGTATGAAAAATATATGCCACTTATAAGTTGACCTTCCTATTTTGACCACCATGATTCAAGAGGATGCCATGTCAAACCTAATTATTCATGGAAAAGGGGCTAGCTACATGTTCATGGTGAAGAAGATTCTATAAGACTCAATATTGTAATTCTAGTTAAGTGTTGAAGGAGTCTAACTTAGCCACTAGTAGGCTATCGAGTAGTGTTATAACTAGGACACTAGGAGAAAAAGGGGTTCCATTATATTTGAGTGCATTTTGTTCCATAGATGAACATAGTAGCTAAGAGTGGATAGGGAAAGAGAAAACATAGAGAATTTGTTCACTGAGCAGCATCGGGGCCATAGGCCTGACATCTTTATACTTGCACCCATTTTCTATCCAAAGAATGAGAGCAGAGCAACCTGACCTTCCAATTGGGTTTTCTCTCAAAAGAGTTTCTTAGGTTATGTCTTGTGCTAATTTGTGGTTTCTGAGTTTTATTTCATTGTTCTCTATTCTATACATAATTATAATTTACATGCATATGCAATATAAAGTAATTAACAAATCCTTAAATCTAAGGAGAAATAAACCATCACAGTGTAGATTTCAGGATTTTTAATATATTTTAGTAGATTTGTTGTGATGAATTGTCCATTAAAATATCCATGGAAGTTTAAGTTTATGGATCACGAAAAAGAAAAATATTATCATGCATTCTAGAAAATAAAACAGACAATTTTGATAAATAAAATATTTTGAAAAATAAAAATAAATAAAATTGCTAAACTATTAATGAAAGTTACCTCCCATGCAGAAAATAGTGGAGATTCTTGCAAAGGAAGATAACATCCACGTCTTGAACAAATAAAAATCATAGAATCAATGAAAATAGTTGAAAAGGACAAGTGGAAAAGTAAGTCGCAACAAATCAATAAAATTGCATATTCAAGACTAATTTTGGTAAACTAGTTAGAGTAATTCATGAGATCAAGGCAGCCATTCAACATCTAAAGACTATATATGTAGTATCTGACCAATTTAGAATTAAGGAATAATTTTTACAAAGAGAGAGGATTGTGTTTTGTAAATAAAACGCAAGAGGTTTTTTCTGATCAAGGGAACTATCCATTGGATTCGGCTCTCGTTGTAGTAAAGCCTGGTTTAATTTCTATTTTATGTGTTAAACTTCTGTTATTTGTATCTTTGTTCTAAACTTTATTATAATTTGCATGATCAGTCTTTTAATGTCTTGAAGATTATCTATTGTTTATGCTCATTATTTCATATGAAATATTCATCAGAAACAAATAAATTAGATGAAAAGGAATTTGAATCCATGTGAAACTTTTTCATGTTTCTTCAAGTGAAATTTACCAATAATGGTTTATGAGCCCATGGTTTTGACAACCCATGGTATTACAATATTATGTGTGAGGGAAAACTCATGCAACTCTAGCTAAACTCTAAAAATAGAATTTGTCTCCAAAAAATAGACTAAAGTCTTAAGATAAGATTTCCAAAAATGGAACTGGAGTCTCTAAGGGAAATGCACACTAATCTAAGAAGAAAATATAGTCAAGCAAGTGCACACTCTAGATGCCATGTCACTGCCCAGTCATTACCACATGTCATCCTACATGGCAGCACTTGCTAAAGATATACCTACTATAAATAGATGTACTATAAATATACATGCTATAACAGTTCTAAATAGTAGGAAAATATAGGAAAATGTGCATATAGACCAATATCTGTGACTGTGCCCAGTGCCCACTGCCAATCCCCTCATAAAAACTTCCATTTTCTGCCAAGGTCAGATATTTAAGTTTCATATTAAGAATATGTCAAGCTGTGCAAATAAAATGGATTTTTACAATCCATGACTATAGTTTAGTTCAGAAAACTTGTTCCGTTGAACAAAACAACACATTACTCTGAGTATACTCTACCTTTCCTATTAGATAAAAGATAAGATTATTTTATTGTAAAATGCCATTGAAATGACAGCCAACATACAACCCTTCAAAAACCAGCTTTCAACTATTGTTGCAATTCTTATTTAACTCAACAAAATACACTTACAGCAGCATCATTATTGCAACAATAATCCTACCTCATTACTCAGAAAATTACAACCATATGTTAGTCAGAGTTTGTTTACTTCAATCAAGCTCACCCTTCTAGTTGTCTTAATGCTACCATAGTTTCATTTGTAATTTCCACCTTGGAAATTTCCTTTTATCTGGACAATATCCAATCATCTTCAAGGACTCCTGAAGTGATCAACTCTGCTTATTGAAGCATTTCATATTTGCTAGAATTCACAACAGTCAAAATCACTACAAAAACTGTTCAGCCACCGCATTTACACTATTTGTGATTGTTTCATTTCTTCAGATTTTACTACTACAACTTATCCTCGAGAGAAAACCTATGATATGATTAAAGTCCATCTTAGTCAAAGAGTACGAACTGTAAACACGATCTTCAAAATTTCAACCTAAGCACATCAACTAAGTCCACAGTAAAGTCAAACAAAACAGTGAAATCAATTGTATCTCCCAAATATCATTCAACTAAGTCCACAGTAAAGTCAAACAAAACAGTGAAATCAATTAAATCAATTGTATCTCCCAAATATCATTCACATTTTATGTAACTCATAATTTTGTTAATCACCAGTTTAGATCTATTTTAATTTCGGAATTACCAAAGATTAAGAGGGATCAAATCTCTTTTCACTTTAAAAGAAGTTTACACCTCAAAAGATTTGATTCTTCTCAATAATTAGTAGTTCCGGAAATCTAAACTGAATTAATTACTAATTATAATTAGTCAAAATGTTTTAATTAATAATTATAATTATTATTATTATTTTTATTTTATGTAATTTGACCCAGTTACAAGATTTACATAACACAACAAGGCAGGACATTACAACATTTTTTTATATTGAGCTAGAAACACGCTACTGGGCTAGAAAGTGCCTCCGGACACAACTAGTCTCTCTGAATAAAAGAACGACTCGTCTCTCTGAATAAAAGAACGACATTGTTAAATGATCAATAAAGCAAAGCAATGTTTGCTGCAAGATCAGCCAGGCTTATCAAAGCTAGCATATGATCGAATAATTTTAAAGGTAATTCAGTAGGGGATTCAAACAGCAAAAGGAGTTACCAGAACCAAAATGAAATTGAGATTTGAGATGCAATGTTATCACGAAAGTTGATAGGACCGTTACATCTGAGACAATGAAGTTTTCTTGCCGTCGAGCTTATATGTATATTAGTTTTGGGAAAGTAGAAATGGAACCAAATTAATTTTGTCTTACAAAGCTGATACACTAGTTTTGCAAGGTGAAAGGGGAGAGAGGTTGGGCCAGAGCAATCATAGCTTGTTGATGTGAAGACAAGAGCCATTCTAATTAAGGATGAAAACCAACTTCAGATTTGTAAGCTTTGTACTCACAATCTTTGGCATCTGTCATTGTAGAGAAAAAAGCTCGAGCAAGTACAAAAGGGGAATACTCGGAACAGTTACTGTGCTCAAAAATCAAATGCGTAGTGCTTCATACACCCGTTTCTTCAAGGAAACAGGAAGCTGGCATGTAAATATGCAGCATCAACCTTGAGACAATGCGTGAAGCAAGTCAATTCCCAAAATCATTTGCAAGACAAAAGAAATGGCCAGTTTAGATTTAGGTAGAATTTAATAATGATAAATAGACATAACTTGAACCGAAACTTGGATACTGCATCAGATCCTTGCTCTTCAAGTGGATAGACATGGATCATTCCAATTGTAGACAAGGGTGAGACTCTGGGAGTACCCATACTAATATGTGGGTTCCATCTCCAAACACAAAACTCTAAGAATGTAAAATAGAGTTAGGGTGTGACTGGAAGAACCTCGCTCAGAAATATGCAAAATAGGACCAGAAGGGTAGCGTGAAACGTTAAAGGTCAAATACAAGCGGGGGGGTAGATATTTTTTGCTGCTTTGGTAGCCATTACAAATTCTTGAATCTAAAACTATTATGTATAAAGATCAAAACGATAAAAGCTACAAAAGATATTCACAGAGAGGATCCATTCCCGAAAATAGCAGAGGTTTTATTGTTTCCTTATGTCAATTCATGAAAGAGAGCAGCTAAAGCAAAGAAAACATCCCAAGTAAAAAGTTCAACACCGATCGGCACTGCAAACTTCCAATAGATGCCTCTAATCTCTCCATGCCAGCAATTTATTATAATTTATCTCGCTTCAGTAGTTTTGTAAAAGATTTTTAATCCATCCTACTGACGCAATTGTCAAAATCATAAGACAACCTTGCTCAAGTGGAATACTGAGAGGAAAATCATGATGACCTGATCACTTTTTCTCCTTTCGATTTCCATTCACATTTAGTTCATACGGCACATGAGCTAATTAACCCATATTTAAAATACTATACAGAGTAAGCTGCTTAGACTTGAAGCTACTACCAAACGTTGTCAAACCAATTTCCAATTTTGCAATTTGTCTTGTTGATATTTGACAGTCTTATTACGCCTTGTCAAAAGATCATAATGCTATAATGTGCAGAAAGGTCCTTACATTATTGTATATCCTTGAGAACAACCAAACACGCTGGATGCTTGTGGACTTGGATTGAATACTCTTACGTTTACATCAGGTGCAAGGATTACCTTCAGCTTTTGCCATATGACAGTGCTCCAAGCATTTGAAATCAATTCATGAAAGAGAGCAGCTAAAGCAAAGAAAACATCCCAAGTAAAAAGTTCAACACCGATCGGCACTGCAAACTTCCAATAGATGCCTCTGATCTCTCCATGCCAGCAATTTATTATAATTTATCTCGCTTCAGTAGTTTTGTAAAAGATTTTTAATCCATCCTACTGACAGCAATTGTCAAAATCATAAGACAACCTTGCTCAAGTGGAATACTGAGAGGAAAATCATGATGACCTGATCACTTTTTCTCCTTTCGATTTCCATTCACCTTTAGTTTATATGGCACATGAGCTAATTAACCCATATTTAAAATACTATACAGAGTAAGCTGCTTAGACTTGAAGCTACTACCAAACGTTGTCAAACCAATTTGCAATTTTGCAATTTGTCTTGTTGATATTTGACAGTCTTATTACGCCTTGTCAAAAGATCATAATGCTATAATGTGCACAAAGGTCCTTACATTATTGTATATCCTTGAGAACAACCAAACACGCTGGATGCTTGTGGACTTGGATTGAATACTCTTACGTTTACATCAGGTGCAAGGATTACCTTCAGCTTTTGCCATATGACAGTGCTCCAAGCATTTGAAATCAAACAATTTTGGTGTATTCATTGTCAATAATTTTGTTGACATTTGATTAAATGAAGGATCGTCTAAGGGACCATTAACTGATGTCTGACACGACCATAGCACAAAAGCATCAAGCAGAGGCTATAACAAGATTATGTGAAAGTGAGAAAAAACACCCATCATGAAGCATCAAGTAATATCACCCACAACATCAACATCACTAACATCACTGTGTGAGGACATCAACTATGTCATTGGGACTGTCAAACTGCAATTGTATAACTGCCATCATTGCCAGATTGTACATGCCATTTACAAAATGTCAAGGAACTAGGTAGTGGGAGACCCATGGATTAGTGAAGGAGAGCGTGAACTGATGAATGGAGAGAGTCAAGTTCTAACAGTTTGCGTTAAACATGCCAAATTTTTGTAGAGGGCATAATTGTAGAATTAAATGAATGCCAAATTTTTGTAGAGGGCATAATTGTAGAATTAAATGAAACAGATTGCGAA
This sequence comes from Pinus tabuliformis, assembly GCA_031772625.1. Classification (NCBI taxonomy): domain Eukaryota; kingdom Viridiplantae; phylum Streptophyta; class Pinopsida; order Pinales; family Pinaceae; genus Pinus; species Pinus tabuliformis. Next base: position 234,135,584 of record CM062805.1, read on the forward strand.
ACTTGGCAATCAGGGCTGTTGACCATTTTGGAGTTCAACAGAAAGGGGAGGAAATTTATATCAGTAGGAAACTTAAGCTGACTCCCGCACCCAATCCTTTTGCGGAAAGGAATCAATCTCAAAGAGAGAAGTCTCACTAAAATTTTGTAAGCCGTCCTGTCCAGATAAAGCCAATACTTCTTGACCAATACAATGCCCGGTTGGAGAGTTAAAAAATAAATTAAATAATTGAAATAAATAAATAAATAACCATGCCATGCTCTTACAGCGCAAATCATAGAGTAACAGGCCCTGAAGTCAGCATTTGTCATTTTCCAGAGTCCATACGCAGGATAGCCATTGAGCACACATTACATCAAGGTAAGGAGGTCAAACAAAAATAGAAAGTAAATTATATGTGAAAATGGCTGCCCTAACGTGTAACTGACGATTGTGCCTGTTTGAAGACAAAAGACTTCATTGTCTAAGAGGATGACAGGGCTGGGAAATCCCTCAACAAGTACTTGCATCAAACACCAATCTGAGATAATATAGTATATGAACCGTCTGCCCACAGTATGTGAATATCAAGATAGCTACAGAACTAGAGACCAGAGATATAATGGTCAAAATGGTAATGTAGGTAGAGATACATATTAAATCGTCAAAATGGTAGTGTACCTATATTATCATTAATGTCAAAGGATACCGGTATATGCACCAACATGGACATTAATAATTATGGAAATATTACATAACAGTCGACTCAGATAGTTTCGACACGGAGGACTGCCAAATACACTAGATAAACAAATATTAACATACAACCATGTAGTTCACATCTTGCTAAGTTCAGCATCTGCCACATTATATAGAACGTATGTGTCTGTATTATATCAATAATAAATGCAAATGTAATGCCATTTTTAATAAATCTAATATGAATTTATATTCTTTTGTGCTACTTTTATTCAATTTTTTCTTTATTTAATATCATATATTTATAGTATATACACATATTCTCTTTATTATTGCTGTTGTGCTTTGTTGTTTTTATGTTTTTTGTTTTCTTGGCGGGGAACTATAGACCATGTGCTGTATTAACACAAGTACAGTTATCACCTAAACATGGCCTCAATGGGTTCGAACATGGGTCTCCTCCAAAGGATTCCATGATTTTCACAGTTCACCTGACCGATGTCACTGTTGTGCTTTGTAATTCAGAAGTAAAGATTCTGTTCTACTTGGGGGCCACATCTAAAATCAATCAGAACACCAAAAGTTTAGATGATATCGGTTTAAACAATTTACAGCTGTTGGATTACAGTATGATAGGTTTGAAAGACAAGAATGCAGTGGCTACAACCCAACAGAGTCTCAGATGTTGAGGGTGTTGTTAAAAAATTTACTCAGCAACATCAAAATGTATCTCAGAAGATAGGCAGAATTCTGACTAAGAGTTCACAGAAATACCCATGTCTTAAATGCAACCATTAAAACTCTTTCCCATTTTATATATTCAACCTCTCCAACAGTATGTCAAGTAGAATATTATGGAGCATTGCTTCCTGGTAAATTAGAAACACCTAAAGTGCTGAAAATAGTCAATTAGAAGTATGGATGACCCTCATCAAAGATTTTTGTCAGGTGATATCACACCCAAGCAGCACACGGTGAAATCTAACTACCTGCAAAAGCTATCCGAACGCATTGCAAGCTTTACAAACCAGGCTCTAAGAAGCTATTTGCTGTTGATATTAAAAAATTACGAAGTAGCAAACAAAACAGAAAACCAGAAAGCCAAAAAAGTGCAAGAGACACTGCTCACGTACAGATAAAAGCAGCTAGATTTATGGCCATGAGATTTATTATCATCTGCCAACAGCCACAAGAGGTCAACCAAGTCAGTGAAATCAGAGTGCTGCTATAGCTCCCACCAGGATTCAATTTCCTAAAAAAATTGTCGTTGTTAAGTGGTTGAGCTGCCATTGTCGTGGAGCCAAACACTTAATCATAATTTAAGTCAACAGTGATAACCGAAGTTGAAGTCTATGAATCCAGAAGTTTTTGGTTGGGTGAAGGTCTGTAGCATATCTCATCCCATTTGACAAGTGTGCTAAGTTGTACAGTTATGGACTTGCCATAGATAATAAAGGCAGAAACCTGTAAAAAAACGTACTACATATGGCTGCTGTTATATGCACCCACATGACTTAAATAACTATTCTAACAAGATCGATCTGATTGTGTATCCAAGACCAGACTTCCAATTTCAATTTAGCAATTGAACTTTGATTATTATTTTGGCAGCTGGAGAAAGGCTCTCAAACTTTGAAAATTTAGAAAAACAAAATGTAAAAGCAATCTATGGGAATTGCAATGTTGCAAAGTTTTCATGAGTACATTTTAAAAGATGCATTTAACTGTACAAACAAAATGTCTTGTTAGTTTGGTTTCTCAGGATGCAAAGTCCAGACAATATAACACAAAAACAGACATGCAAGGAATCATTTTCAAGTGCCTACATTGGAAGAATATGATACGCATCAAGTTGCTTGGCCTCGAAAACTCCAATTCTATAACTGCTATGTCAAAGGAAGGTTCATATCACGTTTCAGATCAACTTAGTAATGGCTATTGCTGGCACTGCCAATGCCAAAAGCCAAAAAGCAAAACATCTCATACAAGAACTAATCACATCAAACTGAAGTCGCGTATCATGTCATGTGAAATGTATTACAACTCTCAAATGCTGTATAGACATTTTCAGTGCTGCCTGATAAAAGTTGCAACCCATATATTTTTCAAGATGTGTAAAAGATCATTTCAGAGGTTCTGAAGTTTAACTCCAAAATTGACCACATCATACACAATAGACAATCAAACAGCTCTAGAGCGTTGCACAAACTAATGTATATATCAGCCCACCGATCTCCTGTTTTTCTTTTTTTCTTTTTTTTTCTTTTTTTTACATTCCACTCTAATTGATAGTATACTTACGACCTGTCATGCCGTCCAGAATGTGGGGATACAGAATTTTCAACATAAAAGAGACCTCCATAATTAATTGCATTGGTAGTTGAGAATGCTCAACGGCATGTGCAATCTTAATTCAGAGTAAGGCCAGGACTACATTTACAGTACTCATTTAAACCTCTTAATCTTCTATATGGTTGAGAATCAGTATCATGTCATTTGTGTGAGAATGGCATGAGAAAGCAACCATTTTCAGTTGATTTCCACCATGGATTTCCATTATAGGCTGGATGAGTTTGATGCCAAATGAAGAAACAAAGACTACATTTACCTCCCTGGAGGGTTGCATTTCCCTACTACATTTCCATTCAAAGTAGTCATTTCTTTGGCAATCAGATTGATTCCACGTACCCAAAGCTCTACATTTGCAGCACTTCCAGCCTCAAAGTGAACCTCTCTTCCCTTTACAGTGACAACTCTAAATATCGCTGGTTTATCTGCATTACCTTTGCAACGATTCTTGCGGAATGTAACACTCGGTCCCACCCCTGCTTCTTTGCAAATAACATTTCTTCTGCTAGATTTGCCCCATGTTAGCAATCCCGATTTAAGCACTCGAACCATCTTCATATGAGGAGCACCTTTACCCTGCCTAGTGTGCTTGCAGAGTTCTTCACCATCAAAAACCAACTTCCGTGCAAGATGATCCAATATGACACCCTCAGCAACTCTTGACAGGTTATTTCTCCTGGCAAGTGTCAAAGCTGTCTCACCTCTGTGATTTACTAGACAACAGTCAGATCCTTTAAGAAGTAGGATTTTGCAAGCCTCTGCATGGCCTTCTCTTGCAGCAAGCATCAAAGGAGTGTATCCATCCTCATCAAGGGCATTGACTGCACATCCTCTTTTCAGAAGTTGACCTAATGCTTCTACATTGCCTCTCCGAGCTGCATAATGGAGGGCTTTAAACTCCTCTTCCTTCAATACATTTGCTAGAACGGCATCCAGCAGAACCATCTCAATAGCTTCTTTGTTTCCATGGGCTTCTGAAAGGACTATGGCTGTTTCGCCCTTTTTACTGGTCAAGCTCAAATCAGCTCTACGAAAAACTAGAACTTTGAAAACCTCAATATGGCCCTCTATTGCAGCAATCATAGCTGCAGAATATCCATACCTATCCTGCTCATTTAGATATATATCAGACTGCTGTAGAAGTTTCTGAAGAACTACCGCATCGCCAAATCTGGCCACAAAATGAAGAGGAGAGAAGACCTGGAGATCACTTGAATTTATTTTCTGTCCTGCCTTTAGTGTATCCCAAAGAATTTGATGGACAGAGGAAACAAAACCACTTTCTTCTGCTATGCTTATGGCATTCTGTCCTGCCATATTTACTAGCCCAAGATCAGCCCCTGCAACCAGTAGCTCCATGAAACATTCTTGATGATTAGCCCTTGCACATAGCATCAGTGCAGTTTCACCAGTTTCTGTTCTTGCATTCAGATTGCATTTATGTTCTATGAACTGTTTTAAAATTATATGACAGCCCATCCTGGCAGCCATGTGAAGAGGGCGGAATTCATGTCCGTTCTTTGTTTTGATAGAAACCTCAGCATTCGCACCAGCATCTAAAAGTGCACCAACTGCCCCTGAGTTGCGGCAAAGAACTGCATGACAAATAAGAGTTCTCCCTCGATGTTCACTATCTGGGCATATGTATTCAAGCAACATCTTTAGGATTTCTCCCTTTGCTTCATAGTATTCAACAGCACACCATGCTTCATTATATGGCTCTGCTAGACATGCCCCAACACGCAACTCTTCACCAGAGTCTGTATCCCATGACCAAGCTCCAATGCTAACTTTACAATTTGTCTTAGCACCTGCCTGCTTTTTGCATTGAAAAATCTATTAGATAGATAAAAGCAAGAGATATGCACACCCATATCATTCGTTATAGTTCAGATTTGCATGAGGCATCCGATTACTTTGAATCAGTATCAGTTAACAACACAGCATTTTTTATTTCAGGAGAAAAAAGCCATGTAACGTTATTAAGATTGTAAATCCTAAGATCCTTGAATTTCATAATGTCTAAGGTTCTAACGACAATATATTGATGGTAGCATTGCTTTTAAAATTTAACCCTGTAACGACGAAGTAATCACCTCCAGCAAATACTTGACAACAGGAGCCTGCCGGCTCACGATAGCAGCAATCAGGGGTGTGCAGTCTACGTTTGCATGTAAGACTGGCTTGGCAGAACGCAGCAGTGCCCTATCCCATGAATTTACATCCACTCCATTCTGCAAACAGCCAACAACAATAAATTAGGATGTCAAATATCTAAAAGCCGCTTAATAAAAAATGATCTGATCACTGTCATGTTGCTTCGCTAGCCATGTATTTGTCTCAAGTCTAGAACATCTTTTTCCATTACATGAAAGTGATTTGCTTGATTAACTTTCGCATAAAACTTAAACCACATTTCAGAATTACATAGAAATAATGAAAGTCCCCCTATCTAGATTCTGTTTGCTTTGTAAAAGAGCAGAATATTCTTGAAAATTGAACATGCCTTGATTAAAATAGAAACAATCTCCACAAAACCTCGGCAGCTGGCATACACCAACGCATGTGCAGCTGCTTCATGCCTGATCATTTCTGAGCTGATTAATAATTTAGCAGCTTTGGCCTGGCCATAGCGACATGCCTCCAGTAGAGCATCCTCGCAAGCTGGTTGAGATGCCCCTGCTTTCAGAAGGAGACCTAATAAGTGATGATGGCCTTCTCGGGCAGCAGCAGTTGTTGCATAACCTCGAAACAGCTTTTGGTTGACATCTGCACCAGCTGACTGCAAGAAAAGTAAAGTATTCAGGTCCACTTTTTTCCAATTCAAACATTTCCACAATATGCAATGCTCATTTCAAATCCGGTGCTAATGTAATAGACTAACGCCTTCAAACATGTAAAGTGGAATTCGATTTTCAAAGATGGTAAGTGGAGCACTAGACAAAGAGATTCATCTGGAAGAAAGGATTTGTCAGCCCTATAACCTAAATAGGTTGGAAGATGACTTGCTTTTTGAAAGATGGTTTGGAGATCAAGTGTTCAACAACAGTGAAATTTACAAATGGAATATTGTAAAAATTAAATAATATTATGATATATTCTTGAATGCTGTTTGGAAAATAGAAGTTGCATTGTCTTTTATGTTCAGGGTCCCATTGTCAATTACAGAAATAGATAAATCATGAAAGCTACACAGTTAGAAATCTTCATTTCCAAAACAGATAATCAATAAAGCATTTAACTTCTGATTTTAAATAGGAAAGCATCAAATAGATTCTGCACACTGGAAATAGGTAGAATTGTCATAAGGAGCCAACTTGTCATCCACGATTAATATGTGTATCTTTTGACCAGTAGATTTTGTCAAAATGAGACAACTTGTCATTCTGGAACTACTGAGTGTATTTTGTGTAAGTTCACAGCCATATGAATAGAGTTAAAAGTATGTAGCAAGGTTAGCTGGGAGCATGTCCAGATATTTCAATGATAATCACAGTGCCCCAACCTGATGGGCTAGCTTAAGTGGTTGAGTGCTTTGAACTTCATGCAGAAGGTCTCAGGGTTGATTACCCGGGCTAGATGCCTCTGTTGCATGCCTCATTTGATATCCCTGCCAACCTATCAGCATCAAAAACTCTGCACTGGGTACCATCCATGAATTCAGGGAAGTCCCTGGGAGTTTCCCTGCAAGGTGTTCCTTGAAAAAAAAAATCACAGTGCCTTACAATTGGGTAATGGGAGTTTGCAATAGAACATTTGGGCATCTTTAGAGTTTCAATCAAAGTTAAAATAAACGAAAGGATGCCCAAAGTTATCAAATGCAGAGTCAGCATCCTATTTGTGAGAATTTATCCACGATAAAGGAGGAAATTCTAACATATTTATAACGACGGGAGGAAACTCAGGATTCTAACCTTGAATACTGGATCATTATCTATCATCAGGACTTTCATATCCTTTAACACTAGTTATGAATCAGCAGACTCATGGAGGTTCAAACAGAAGTGAAGATCCGAACCATATAGCAATTAGAGAGGGTTTTAGCTTACCAGAAGTCTCCGTGTAATGTCAATATGGCCTGCATGAGCAGCTGCAAACAGAGCCGTGACATCAGTTTTAAACTCTTCATATTCAATTTTTACTTCATCCGGTGCCTCTTCGTGCTGAAAAGTGTCTGTACACTTCACTCGCAAGCTGACAGTCCCATTGTAATTCACATCCACAATAGCTTTACCCAAACAATCTGCGACACTCTCCACATTCCCTGTAAGGGCTGCTTCTATAAGACCCTGAGAGATAACAGCGCATTCGTTCTCAGATTGAACTACCTGCCTCACCATAACCATCTTGCGGAGAAACGACTCTGTGACTGGCAACCCAAAGAAGAAAAGACCCTGTGATTTGCAGCCAAAAGGAGGTAAAGACCCACATCACCTGTGCACTGGTGGGGCTCCTGTGGCATGTCCCAGCATGTCAAAAACAGGGATGGGATTGGGTGCAAGTCTTGGATGATTTTGCCAGAAAAGATATCCCTCAGACTTGGCACCTAAGCCATCAAAAAGGTGAGTGACATGCAGTGCAGCCCTGATCTCAGAGCATGTTTCTATAAGCAACTTCCAAAAACGATGATAACAAAACTTTTCTTACAAGAACACTTCTGTCACATGCAGTAACCCCAACTAAACGATTCTTTTAACTTTCAAGCCATTTCACATCCAGCGTTCAGCATCCCATTTTCAGCAGTCAAATGCAACTATGTACTTAAGCCAAATGTAACTCTGTACTTATTAGGCACCCATATTCTCACCGTAGCTTCAGCACTCTGCCCAGCGAACTTTTCAACTTCAGTCTCTGTACTTATTAGGCACCCATATTCTCACCGTAGCTTCAGCGCTCTGCCCAGCGAACTTTTCAACTTCAGTCTCTTGACAATAGATGCAGATCACAAGGTCAATATGTCGAAAGCACTAAAGAATTGGATCCCATAAACAAAGACTACATTTCCACAACATACACCATTCCGATGCCGAAAAAACTGGTTATACTCTCCGTGGGAACCATCCCTGCCTGGAACCGCAAGCATTTATAATTGTGACAATAACTAGCCCATGAAGTGCTGCTAACAAGCTTAGTTTTCGTTTGAGATTTCAACCAAAGGACTACAGTACCATACTTCTGCACAGAAAATGCAAAAATGAAGTATAAAGACATGATCCCCAAACAGAAAGAGACTACGAACAAGTGGCAATAAACCCGTGGCTCACAGACAAACCCAGAGCTTGCCGTGCCAGTATATGACAAGGGAAAAATCTCAAGTACAAGATTGAACCAGCACCCATCAGGATCTGGTGATTGAGAACCATGGGTCCCAGCAAAGGAGCTCAAGGAACTGCATCCATCATATAATGCACACACTCAACAGGCTTTCAATCACGAAATACTGACCTTCAAAGCTTTCACCCTCTGCTCTGCCAAATGCAACTGCATTCACATAGTATTGAACTGCCTTGTTGGTATTTTGTGTGAGAAACAAGTAGCCATTTGATGCTGATAGCAGTACCAATGGCCCTGTCCGCCAGCTCTGTTCCAGCAATGAAATGCACAGTGGCCTAAGATTTGTCTAAATATAAATTTATTATTGCAGTAAAAAGATAGTGTTTCTTTTTGGAGTACAGAAGGGATAGAGTGATGGAGAACAATGTACCTTCTGGTTCTTGTCTCACTCGGCTCCTTCCAAGCTGAAAAGGAGCATTCCATCCAACAAACAGTGTAATGCGTTCGTTGGATACCCACTGCTGATGTGATGGCATAGAATAGGGTATTTATGCCACATGCAGTTTAGAGATCTAACATACCATTGCTATGTGTACATTGAATCTTCTGCTCCTGCTGCTCCCCGTCGTCTCGTTTGTTTGCATCTTCCTCTTCTTCTGTTTTTCGTTGTGTCTTTCTCTGGATTTGTGCCTTTTGTCTTTCCCACATGCTACCTTAGGGTCTTCTTGCCAACTTTAACTATCATGAAACAAAACAAAACATGCTGGATGAAAATAACAAACCAATTTGCCTCCTTGCTAAGTTTGGCTTGAGTTTTGGTGGAGCCGGCCTTAAGCTTGAAAAACAATGAGGCTTCAGTTTTGGTGGAGCAGGCGTTGAATTTATGGAATAACCAGAGGGGACAAGAGGAAGACCGGAAGACCAGCATAGATTCATCTTTTAACCGTGAATTTATTTAATACAGGGGAAATTAAAATACCAGATGAATGGATAAGGTTATATATAGATATATAATTTAATTTTATATTAAATTATTTAAGATGAGTAGAAATAAAATATTATATAAAAATAAGTAAATAAAATGAATTTATATTATTGAAAAAAATGGTATAAGAGATATTTTAAAGTAAAATTTTTATTATTAAGTTACATATGCTTATAGTTTACGTTACTCACTACTGTGTTATTTGTAAAATTATATTATTTATATGACAAAAGATTATTAGTAAAAAAAATATGGTATTTAAAAGATTGAAAGTATTAAACACTATTTTTAAAGGATTGATAGTGCTTACTGTGTATGCAAAATTACTATTTAAAAACTAGTTAGATATGAAAATTGTGAGTTAGTAGGTCACTTAGATACTAAAAATCAGAGAAAGTAATAGTAAATCAACATGAAATAAGCTAAGAAGAGTTGGAGGCATCCACCTCAATTGGTATGGGACTTGTTGCACTATGGCAACTCAAACCAACACTTGGAGCCACATTGACTTCAACCTTCTTCAACATGTCATTCATTTCTTTCATCTATTGCACTATATCTATCAAGGATCGGAGTATTTCATCCTTGGCAACATTCCTACCTAATAGAACTTGACCCATAAGTGATTACATGCACAAGTAAAGATCAATTGTGTGAAGGTATTGGCTTTGATAGTCGTGAGCATGACCATGTATTTGACACCCATGCTTCCACAATCACCACCACCTCGGCGTTCAACAAACATTGTCATTCCCCCACTATGTCCTCCTCTAATTCCTTTAGTTCTTCCTTGATTTCTTGCGAGGGTCAATCCTAGAATAGTCTAGCTGAATTCTTTGTTCTAATCCATGCATGAGAACCCCCTCAATGAACCTCAATCTCTATTTGCCCCTCTTGCAACTAGCTCATTGTCTTACCATTTATGTAGCTAGAGGAAAGCTCAATAGGACCAACTCAAGGGAGAGAGTATGATGACACTGAAATGGATACAAAGCTAAAATTCACATGCAATCAGAATGCAACCATCGAGACTTGCCAAAGAAACTAGAGAAAAGCTTGTGATGCCACAAACACAAAAATTGCCAAACCACAAAAGGTTGAGCTAGGAGAATCCCATTTAATAACAAGGGGCGAGCAAGGAGTATTGCAGTGAATGTCATCGAACGAACATACCTTGAAAACATTATGATTATAACTCAACTCATGTTTGGACACCAAATGCAACGTGTGGAGATTAGAGTGAGGATATGGCCTAGCTAAAACACTAACAACCAACTCCATGAAACTATTAATTGCTAGGAGCATTCCACTACATCTCACCACATGATCATGAGGTTGGCAGGCATGTTGACCTCATTCATTGAATGAGGTAATGACGTCTTGCCACCTACTTGACGAGATGCATCCTTGACACCCCATATGAAGATCGTGTAAAGGTGTTTATATATAAGAAAAAATTATTATATTTAAGATTTAATCTTTATTAATAACCTTAAGATATTGATAAGTAATGACATCATTATATGTGAGAAAAATTTAGTTATTTAAATTAATTTATTGATGGTTAATAAGGAGGTAGACTTACAATATTTTTTTCTTTGAACTAGGTTGAGCCTAGGTCGGTCCAGCTCATCTATTGGATGAAAGAATGATCAACCCATTGATGGTTCCCCCAATAGTGACTTCCATCCTCAACCCCTTCCATGAGGTTTGAACCTAAGACCTTATAGGGACTAAACATCACTCAAAGCAATTGGTCTACACCTCATAGGTAAGTAAACTTACAAAGTTATTCAATACATATAAGTAGGATTATTGAACTGTTTAAATACATCTAAAACTTAAATTATTAAATTGTTTCCAACAAACTCTTAATTACTCAAAAACAATTTTAAATCATACTTCAAGATAAATAAATAAATAAATTAAAAATAATAATATTAAAGAAAATACTTAACCTTTATTCTAAAAGTTAATTCTAGATAATAAAACATGGTTAAATTTCAACCTCATAAACATTAAAAATATATATATAAATAATTATATTACACATGGCATACTATATTAAAAAATAAATTCATTTTAATTTTTTAATATTATTTATAAAATATATAAGATATATTTTATTTTAACTATAAAATATATTGTAAATCTTTTGTTACATTGATAAGTGTCGCACATTTTTTTCATTGTACTTTTTTACTTAATGTAATAATTTGAATAGCAACTTTTATGGAATGGTAGGGGAGATTCTTTAAATCTTTTTGTATCAAAAGAATAGTAATTTTCATAATGGTTTTGGTTTGAGAATAAATTTCCAAACGGTTGGTATTTGGAAGGCTACTCATGCCCCAATTCAAGAACTATCACAGCCCTATAAAGATCACAAGTTCCTTCGTAAAATTTAGGTATGTGGGATAGCCATAAGCTATAAGTGAAACCTAGATCCTCCAAATAATTTATTTTAGGTTTTGGAGAATTATGCTATAAAAGTTTATTTATTTTCATGAATTATTATAAAAAATAAAAATGATAACTATTTTTAGAAAACATTAAATTACATTAATTATGAATATTTTTAATGAATATTAATTTAATTTTAAATAAATAAAATACATAAAATGTAATAACTAAATTAAAATTTCATAAATTTATACAAATAATCTAAATAATAATATATTTAATAAACACAACTAAAATCCAGATATAATTAATTACATTAAATATATAATCAAAATTAAAATATAAAAAAAAATATAAATATTCATTATTAAATAATTAAATATACAATCATGTGTCTTATTTTTTTTTTAAAACCATAAACCTTACCGGAAAGTAAATTTTGTGCCTCTATTTGGAAGAGTGCATCGCTGAAAAAAGGTCCATCCAAGTTTTTCTAAGAAGTTTCCTTTAATATTGTATTCACATAAGTACATTTACTCCCTTCTAAGAGCACAAAAGAATACTTTGACAAATGGGATTAAATATACTGTGTTGCTGGAGGAGTGGGGAGGCAATATCATGGATGGAGTGCCTTAGTGTTCATCATGATGTTATATTCATTAATATTCATCATGTTATGTTGAAATTTGAATGGTTTAAAAACAAGTTGACAAAGTTTTTAGGTTGTATGTGATAATATTTGTATTTATATTAATGTAATATTATAAAGTATTATATTTCATTAAAATTTCATGGAGGATGTTAATTATGGAATGTATTATAAGTTATTATAATTATTTTAAAGAAAAGTTTTGAGTTTTATAATTTTTTTAATAAAATAAATTAGATTAAATTTATAAAAAATGTGGATAAGGTTTAATTAATTGAGTTTATTTTCCGTGTTTAAGAGATTGAGTATTATTTTTTTACTGAGATTTAATTCGAAGTTGACATGATGTGTATAATGAATTCACGTTGAATATACTATTGTAATGGGTTTGAGTTTTCTTATTGAATATATATACTATTGTAATGGGTTTGAGTTTTCTTATTGAATATATATACTATTGTAATGGGTTTGAGACTTTTCGTTATATTGTTGTGATGGTTTTAGGTTTGATTATTGCACAACCATATAAATTAAATGGTTGATAAACTTGGATAGTCATTAAAACACTTATGTGCTATTTAATTTATGTAAAGTTAGTGGAGGTGAGAAACACATCATGTAACTTTTGAAATAGAAAATTGGTGTTGAAAACTTTTGATTTCATCTATTAAATTGTATATGCGATGAAGAATATTCTCAGATTACTAAATTTAAACCATCTATATATTTTTATTCTTTAAAAAATAGAATTTTTTGAAACTCTATTTTAAAATAGATCACACCTATAGAGTAATTACTATCATTACTATCAAAATAATTACTTCTTAGTTAGAAAGTAAAATAATAAGAATAATAATAATAAAAGTGATTGTGATAAATTTAATATATTCTTCTAATAATTCATCAATTAAAAATTTGATTATTAATTGAAAAATTAAAATAATTATTATTTATAAAAAATATATTATATATCTTAATTTACTAAAAAAATATTTTTACACTTTATTTAAAATAAAAATATAAAAATAAAATATTATTAGTAAAATATATAATTAACTATTTATAAAAATAAATGGGATATCGTCATCAAATCTGTGATGTCAACTAATTTTTAGTTAACTTTTATTTATATAAACAAAAATAACTATCTCATTTGATAAACACCATACTCATAGTCTACATAGAGTTTATTCATATATATGATGGTGCATACATACACATGTCATATCACCCCCACCAACCATGATCATGCCTATCCACTTAAACTCTACAAGGCTTGATCGTCATATGGATGGCATCTCCTTTCATTGGAATTTTTAAGAATTTTGAAATTTTATAATTGCAAAATTATATTTAAATGATTGATTATAAATAATTGTTTAAAAAAAATGAATGAGTTTTGTGATAAATTTTTCAAACACTTTTTTAATTGTAAAGATATTATTAAGAATAAATTTAAAAAAATTTAAATTATAATTATATATAGAGTATCTATATAAGTAACAAAAAAATAATAATTTTTTTTACATTTATCTAAATTTAAGTTAATTGACATTTAGCAAAATATTTTATTATACTTTTATCACTTTGGTTTAAAAATGATAAATTTAAGTTATATTGATCCATACAAATTTTAAAGTTTTCTTAATTTTATTGTCAAAAATATATTTTATATAAAATTTAAATATAAATATAACTTAAAAGCACTTATAATTTTCCATGTCCAACCTCGTTTATGTATGCATGTAAATTTTTAAATTGTAATAAATGTATATATATGTTTTCACTGAGAATAGTGCTCAAAGGTAGAAAGATTTTATTTGATACAGTCATTTTGGGGTTTGATTGTATGTATAAGGTAGGAAGGTTTTACACCAAGTAATTAATTATTTGGGAGTTGATTGACTAATTCAATAGAGGCTAGGTGTAGTCCCTCCCTTAAACGAAGTTGAGGGGGTTGTTATCATGGCTACCATGAAGGTGGAAAAGGATACTAATGGTTTTTTTATTAATTAAATAATATGAATTATTAAATAAAAAATTAAAAGTTTTCTAAATTATTTGATATTAATAGATTTCAATATGAATAGATATTAAATATGTGTGATAAATTATTTGATCTTGTCAAAGAATAATGGGTTGTGTACTGGTATTGTTTTATTGAGAATTAATTCCTTCTAAATATAGTGACATATCTATCCCCTTTGAGAAGGAGATGGTCTTGATTAATATAAACAAATTAAGAGCGTTTGTAGGAAAAAATCTTAAATGTCGTTGAATATTGATTAATTATATTTTGTATTTTATAAATAATAATAATAATTTATTTTAAAATTATGATGTAGTGAAATATTAAATTAATGTATTGATTATTTATATTTTATATTTTATAAATAATAATAATTTATTTTAAAATTATGATATAGTGAAATATTAAATAATATATGAGATTTTTTTTATTTATCAGATAAGGGATTTGTTTTTACACATTGATTTGATTGTTAAAATTTATAAAAGTGTATATATTTTTATTTGAAATTAAAATTTTATTATATTTCATATTATGCATGGTAAGGAGATACAATCTTAGTATTGTAGGGTGATTTGCACTAGGGAAATTATTTACTTTTTAGATGATTATTTTTCAAAATGTATTTAAGGAGGCATTGTCAATCATCACATTTACAAAAAAGATGAGTTTGGGGCTTATACCAAACTACATGACTATAACTATGCACCTTAATGACCATTAAGGAGAATCCACATCAGATGAAAGGTCTATATTTGCTAGGGTTGTCTCCTTTTGTGTTATGCCTTGACCAATTTTGTGGGTTCCTACATTGCTTCTGTTGCGCTTGAATATGATTCCTCCTTGTCCAAGAGAATGGGATTGTGTGGTGAGCCTCCAAACGTTTTTCCTGGGTCCTTGTTTATCGTATACCGCTGGAGAAACCACAAACTGCAATCTAGAGACTCCTTTACATAGGACCTTGAACTTGGATTCAAAGATCTTGAGGGCCTACCTAGTTTCCTCGTAGGCATTCTGAGTTTTTTTTAGATTCAAAGCCACAATCATCTTCACAATCCACATCATTTCCATGGGCTTGTAGAATATTGCAACCCTTGTCCATGAATACATTGAGTCCATGACCGAATAGTACATATCCTTTAAGATAATATTTAGATAGAGTTGTTTGTTTGATTATTGACACCTTCATTTCTAATGTTGCAATGTGTCGTTTTGCTTCCTAAGAGCAAAAATTGTGGTATCACTACTCTACCTCCCATTCCTCTCTAGCTACACATGTCAAATGGGTTGCATGGGAGGATGATAAAGCTCCATCAGTCCCTCCCAACCATTAATTTCTCCCCTCCTTTCCCCCATTTCACTCCTTGTGTCATATTGTCCTAAATCACAACACACTTTGCCACCATGTATCTTGTTGACCCTTTAAAATACACCTTCTCTAAGGGGGTCCTCCTGTCCTATGTGTGCGAGACAAATTATTTTTGGCCCTAAGGCTTACAACAAAGGGAACTGACCAAACAAGCAAAAGACTAGACCATAATTCCAACCAAACCAACCCTTTTTTAAACATAATTTAGGAATCAACATGCCTACATACCACCACTGTCCTTGCCAAGGGCCTCATTTCTAGGTGCATCATGTTCAATCTCTCTTCATGATAACAGCTTGGCCCTTAGCTTGCAACCTTTCCTTAGATGCCAAGTTAGTGTCCCTCCCATAAACTAAAATAATGATGAGAGATTACTCCAGGAGATCATCCAATCAAGCTTCAAGAGCCTTCCATCCTCTATATGGTACCTTTTGTTGTTAGCGTAGTTAGGGTAAACTTTATTGAGACATAAAGTTATTTTATTATTGGTTATTTATGTGATATCCCTTGGCTTGATACTTTATGTAATTAAAGTATGCACATGTGTGTTTTTGGTTAAATGTATTAGTTTAAAAGACATTTAAAAATATTAATTATCAGTAAATTTATTACTAATAATAACTAGTTGTAATTTGTAATTATGATGTTATATTGTAAATAAAGAAAATCTGTAAAACTAGTTTTTTAGTACAAATAGCTGAAAGAGATGAGACTATGAGTTATTATGGAATATTTATTACCCATCAATAAGTCCTAGGCATCTAATCTGGATGATTATATTTAATTGAGGAATTATGATTTTGGCCAATTAATTGTTTCCTAGAAGACATGGAGTTGTCTTCAGGAGTGGGAAACAAAATCTCATTAATGAGTTGATAACTACGTGCCACCTATTGGTGAGGTGGAGGTAGTTATTAACCATCAATAGAGTGGTGGATGGGAATTGGATAAAAATCTTTCGTTTACATACTTTTTCTTGTTCTGAGAGCAAAGGAGACTGAAGAGAAGTAAGAAATAGAAACATAAAGAAATTTGCAGGCCTAGTGTGCTCGGGGGGTCATTGGTTGTTTTGCAGTGTCAATATTGGGAGGAGCCAAGTACTTGAAAAACTAAATAGTTTCAAGTCGGTATCTCTAACTTCTATATTTATTTTCTTCTCAAGAGAAAAGAAATTGGTTATGTGTTATATCTAGATTTTATACAGTGGAAAGAGAAAATAAATGAAAAGCGATTATTATTAGAAGTTTAAAACGTTATGTTTCATTTACTTACTATGTACAATGTAAATTAAATAGTAAGCACAATTTGGGAGAAGGAAAATAGATTATTTATATTTTATTTGAAAGCTTATATAGAAAAATGAAAAAACAAAATAAAATAGTTTGTGCTATGGAGTATTAACTTGTAGAATAGAATTTTATTTATGGTGCTAGCTAGAAGCAAAATTTACCAAACAAAAAGGAAAATATGAAGGCAAGTGCAAGAATAAATTAGGCTAAGTACAAATATTCAGAGAATTATTTCATATGATAAATAAATAACATACATGTGTAAATGTATCTTTTATAAAATATACATAATTGTTTATATATATGTATATGTATTAGACCAATTTTGGTCATCTATAGAGTAATTATCTGTGAAACAATAAGATAAAATTATAATAAGTAATCTCTCTCTCTCTCTCTCTCTCTCTCTCTCTATATATATATATATATATATATAATCAGTATGAAGAGATTCTGGTTCAAACAATAAAAAGAACAGTAAAGGCTGCAATAAGTCCTTTTCTTTAAACGAGCGAAAATAAACTAAAAACTATATAAAAACCTCATTAATATTGTAAGTTTTTGTATAACATTCCAGACAATACAAGATATAAAAAAAAAATATACATGAAAGGAAAATATGAAAGTATTTATGTATAGAACATTATAATATCAATTTTTTTAACCAGAAAGAGTAGTATATTTATATAAAAATCGTGCTCGTTCACATTCAAAATCGATATTTTACATCAAAATTTTGATCTTGCTAAGGGCTTTGGAAAATTGATTTGTTCCCCATCCCTTCCCTGAGAATTTTTCCCCCAAAACTCCAAAAAAAATTCCCATAACTTGTAACAACCTCTAGGGTAAATGTACATATAAAAAACATAATAGGAACAAAAATACAATAAACATATCAGCCATCAAAATCCATATATACATCAGTACATTTTCACATGAAAATCAATGGAATGAATTTTTTTATTAATAAATGCAATGAACCAACCGGAGATGGGACTACCACATTCCACCCAACCATAGATTGGTTGAGCCAAGTCTCTCTTCAGCCAATCACCCCCTGTGCCATATTCCAAGCATGAATGTGGGATCTCAGGGAACACATCAATCAGAACTCATCCAGGGCTTCTAGAGGCCACCTCACGGTCGGACATCACCAAAAACCATCATCAGATTGGTCTCCATCCAAGCCTTCCAGGGCTTCCAAAGTGTTTGTCCAACCAAGGCTTCTAGAACTAGTAACTCAACCCACATCTTATACAGGGCTTCCAGAGGGTTTGTCCAACCAAGGCTTCCAGAACTAGTAACTCAACCCACAACTTATACAGGGCTTCCAGAGCATTTGTCCAACCAAGGCTTCGAGGACTAGTAACTTAACCCACCAAGGGCTTCCAGAGCATTTGTCCAACCAAGGCTTCCAAGACTAGTAACTCAACCCGCACCACATGCACACAATGCCACTTGTACAATGTGTACATAGCACCACGCGTACATGGCACCACTTGTACAATCATGCACACCACACCATATGTACATAGTACCAATGTACCACATGCACGCAACACCACTTGTACATAGCACTGCATATCCAACACATGCATAACATCATCCGTACACAACACTGCATATCCAACATGTACATAGCACCATATGCACACACCGTATATACGTAATGAAGACAGTACAATATGTATACAACACCCCATATGCAATATTCGCAGAACCCTATTTGTACCATCATGTACATAACATTGCATAAATAACATGTACACATGCTATGTATACACAACACCACAAGTGCACACATCATAGATGCAACATGTACAACATATACAACATATGCATAACAATAGTACCACACATCCAGAACTACACTGACTCTACCAAGCAACCCTGCTTTCAGTGTCTTATCCATGCTTGTCTTAGCATGTTGCGAATCACTTGATTCCTCATGAACCAAGAACCTCTTCATGCCATTCAGTTGCGTAAGCAATTATTCCTTCACAAGAATGATCCATGACAATCCCTATTAGACAGTGACATAGATATATACATACATACATATATAATTGTTAGCATAAAACAATCATTACCTTGTCAGAAAATGGCATACATACATTCATGTATACATATATAAACATCAACATAATCATGATCATAACATAATTACCAGATAACATAAGGTCTAGGTTAAGAGAAATTCCTTTATTCATGCAACACATGCGCAACATTGAGAACAATAGTTCCCAACATAGCCAAGGCATATGATGCCTCAAATCCATTTACTTTACCTTTTCTTGTTACCTTTCTCATGACTATACCACTACCACCCATTTACCATAATGGACCCGACCAGTCCAACCGACTGTCATAACCTTACCTTCCGGGTACAACATAGCTCTCCCCGAGCTCCATCAACTTTCATCTTTTCCAACCAATTCCCAAGAGTCAAAACAATAAAATAGAAGACAAGAAAAAACCAAGAAGAAGACCATGAAAACCCATAACGATATGACACTACAAAAAAGTGGCAAGGCCTTACACCAGACATAAACAAAACCACAAATCAAGTTCAAAAGACCAAAAGCTCAAGACTGACACCATGACTCAATCCCCATGGTTCCCAAGGAAAGCTCAACCTGAGCCATCTTCAAAATTTCATGGCAACTTGTCTTGCCATGCAACTCCCTACATCATGTTGCCATAAACACATAACTGATAATGTATAATTAAGCATAATTATACACCAATTACCTCATCTAATTGTGTCAAGCACGCTGCTTGCAGCTGAACACATCCACACCTTGTTGGAATCGAGGCTTACTATGTGTTATCACACCACCCAACTGTTAATTATATAGACACATCAACTATTACCTTGTCATGCTAATACCAAGCATGTTACCCTGCAACTGCTCACACATGTCAACCACATGTTCCAAATACCAAGACAATCATATCTATTAATTTGAAATCAATTGTTACCAAGACTAACAATCATGTCATAATCCACAGTCAACTCATAGACATAATACTACAACTATCACCTACTATACTCAATTACATATCAACTATCTCCACACATATATTTTAGTGCAATCATCTTAAAACAAGACCATTTGAACACATACTCATATTATGCAATTCATAAAACATTCATACCATGTTAAATAAATCAATTAGACGACATAATAGGCACCAAACACTCAAATACCAAATATATGACATAATCAACTATGAAACACCAAGTATAATACATAACCAAACTCATATGTTAGTGTACCTCAAGGGAGGCTATCTTGTCTACATAATCAATATAGTTAGCACAATATAAATTTACAACACATCAGCTCAAGCACTCATAAGATCATGATATCCATAATAATATCTAACTAACATGTTCACATCATAAACTCATATACATATGCAAAGTCAATCTAGATTAGTATGACACCATCTCACAAATATGTCGGTTCATACTTGAATATCGCAACCATAACCATTTATATAGGTCAAACTAGGTTAACACAAAACATATAACATCAAGATCTTCAAGGCAATGAATATAACCATCACGCATATGACCAATCCAAATTATAACATCAATATATCAATGAAATGACCCTAATCATCAAGTTAATAGCATATAACAACAATAAGCTATATATAATACTCATCAACAACATACAACATAATCATTAGGTTATCTAATATAAAACAATAATAGCAATGCATACAACTACATGTTACTATCATTCTTGACTATCTAACACGTGCATATAACCACACTAATAATCTAACATCTGTCATGAATGTAACCATAGCATAAAATACATGTTCATAAACCTAATGTAAATAACCCTAAGGCATATAATAATCCTTAACTTACGTACCTGCATGCCGAACATACAATACCTGTATGATGATATGCTCTTACCCCAAAGTCCAATGTTGCAACCTCATTATGATGATCTGCATCTCTTGCTCTATCTCAACCAACACATTAGCATCATAACAACCAATAGCATCATGATGACCTAAATTGCATACAATGACTTCACAAGGCATGTTTGACCTACTATACATGCATAATCATAGCCATGACCATACATGCATAACAACAACCATTACTCCATTGTACACATTGCCACATGCAACCAACAGTATGCATAAGCAATGCCAAATCAACTACACCTACGCATAAACGCATGTAGTCGAACATAAGCGATCAATTCTTGTAATCAACCTACAAGACTGATACATGTAATCAAAATATTCAAAAATGTAACCTAACATATAAGGATGTAAGTAGATATCATGAAATCAACATGTAAGAGACATATAATTCATACACAGTCAGTCACATGTTCCAAAAATCAAGACATCATGTCTATTAATTTGAAATCGCATTCACCAATACTAACAACTTATAAGCATACCCCCTTACTATCCATGGTCCACACTAAGGTACGAGGAAGTTACTATAATGGCCCAATCTCCAATGTCCAATTATGGAAATGGGACCTCCAAAGATCTACTAAATTTAACCCAATTTGAAAAGAAATCGATTTTTATTTCTCATACATTTATATGAGACTAATTCAAAACATTGTACTTATTCCACTTGTAACATAATCACTAAAAACATGCCACTTTTCCATTTTCTTACAAGAAACTTTTCAAATTCCTTGCATGCAACCTTTCAAATTCCCTACATGCAACTCTTCAAATTATTTTCATGCAAATAGGCATAAATTAGATACATCCATATTATCGTAACACATTATTATCCCATCTAAAAAATAACATTTTCTTCAAACAATTATCATACTTTTACATTTTCTTCAAACTACTATACTATTACGTTTGCATGTAAGCATTTCTTTAAACACTTTACATGCAAACTAATATAGCAAACTATTTACATACAAGTAAGCATATATCAACTACAAGAATATTATTACACATAAATACTATCCCCAACCACAAACAACATACTCATTGGGGCATTTTATCAAACAATTTGTATGCAATTAATCATTGAACCATTTAAGCATTTCATCAAACACTTTGCATGCAAACTAATACAATGAATGTTCAATGCGTATATACTAAACTGTAGTAGTACAAGTTATGGAAACTGAACCATATGATCAGCAGTATTATCCCTCACTATGGTTCAAGTTTCAACTTCTAAGATTTCATAGATGAAAAGTTATAACAAAAATACCAACACAATCCTATTTGGTGCACAATTCTAGGAGTATCCAGAAAGCTCAATTTCTACTGGTCATATCTCCTAAAATATAGCGAATAAATGACTTAAATTCTTATCACGATATCAGTGGGATTTCTCCTCACTGTGGAAAAAATTTCAACTCCTGAGAGTGCCCAAAAGAAAAGTTATAACAAAAATTTCAGCGTGACCTGTTTGAGGCCTGATTTTAGGAGCATTCAGAAGGCTTGACTCCCTCTACTCATATCTCCTAAAATATTGTGACTCAATATCTAAAATTTCTACCACAATAATCACTGGTATGTCCCCTCAATGTGGACAATGTTTCAGCTTCTGAAAGCCTACAGAGGATGAGTTATTTCAGAAATTCCAACATGACATGTTTAAAGGTGCATTTAGGAAGGTCATCTTCCTTAGATCATAATTCCTAAGTATTGTGAACCAATATCTGAAATTTTTACCACATTATCAGTGGGATTTACCTACAATATGGACAAATTTGCAACTTCTAATATGCCACAGAAGAAAATTTATAACAGATATGACAGAAAGGTAAAAAAATTAACCTTTGTTCTTCATTTCACCTATGATAGAGCCCACCCAGTCCAAGTGCTTGAACCATGCTCTAATACCACTCTGTAACAACCTCCGAGGTAAATGTACATATAAAAAACATAATAGGAACCAAAATACAATAAACATATTAGCCATCAAAATCCATATATACATCAATACATTTGCACATGAAAATCAAGGGAATGAATTTTTTTATTAATAAATGCAATGAACCAACCGAAGATGGGACTACCACGTTCCATCCGACCATAGATTGGTTGAGCCAAGTCTTTCTTCAGCTAATCACCCCCGTGCCATATTCCAATCATGAATGTGGGATCTCAGAGAACACATCAATCAAAACTCATCCAGGGCTTCCTGAGGCCACCCACCTCAACCCATCAAACATTGATTCCACCTCATGGTTGGACATCACCAAAAACTGTCATCAGATTGGTCTCCATACAAGCCTTCCAGGGCTTCCAGAGTGTTTTTCCAACCAAGGCTTCTAGAACTAGTAACTCAACCCACAACTTATACAGCGCTTCCAGAGCGTTTGTCCAACCAAGGCTTCTAGAACTAGTAACTCAACCCACAACTTATACAGGGCTTCTAGAGCGTTTGTCCAGCTAAGGATTCTAGGACTAGTAACTCAACCCACCAAGGGATTCCAGAGAGTTTGTCCAACCAGGGTTTCCAAAACTAGTAACTCAACCCACAAATTATACAGGGCTTCCAGAGCGTTTTTCCAACCAAGGCTTCCAGGACTAGTAACTCAACCCACCAAGGGCTTCTAGAGAGTTTTTCCAAGAAGGGCTTTCAGGACTAGTAACTCAACCCAAGTTATTACAGGGATTCCAGAGCGTTTGTTCAACTAGGGCTTCTAGAACTAGTAACTCAACCCACAACTTATACAGGGCTCCCAGAGCGTTTGTCCAACCAAGGCTTCCAGGACTAGTAACTCAACCCACCAAGGGCTTCCAGAGAGTTTGTCCAACCAGGGCTTCCAAGACTAGTAACTCAACCCAAGCTATTACTGGGATTCCAGAGCATTTGTTCAACCAAGGCTTCCAGGACTAGTGACTCAACCCAAGCTGTTACATGGCTTCCAAAGCATTTGTTCAACCAGGGCTTCCAGGACTAATAACTCAACCCAAGCTAAGGAAACATGAGAACCAACAAAAACAAAGCAATGAAAATAAACCCACAATCACCATGGCTATCCAGGAAATGGCAAGGTTAGGCAATCCACTATCGATCTAGACAATCGTCCATGCCAATTATAGATCACAACCAAGAAACCACATGCATGTGCCACGCATGTAAAAACTACTGAATAAATCATACATGCAACTTGATACCTGCAAGCAAATCTGATGTAGCTGTTGATGTCGATGCCTTCTTGCGCTTTCCTGTTCTTTCTTTGCCTTCTTGCTCCAAGAATCCAAGTATGCCACACCCTCCAAGAGTGTTCCAAGAAAACTCTAAGTCTCCAAGAGTATGAGAGAGCTCCAAAGCTAAACTGACCAAGTCTTTCCTAGTGATCCTCATAAGCCTTTTTATTAATGAGACCTCTATTTTCTTCAATTTCCATTATTTTCCTTCAATTTCCTCCTCACATGCAAAATGTGACCTTTCACCTTCCTTTTCTCGTAATTTCCATTATTTTCATAAATAAGTGTGCCAAAATACCTTTTTGCCTCTTTAATGCATTATCCATTGCCTTTCCCAATTTCCTTAGCCATAAACAACCAAATGAACACCCCCTAGGATGCCCTGCCCACCATTCAGCTTGGAATACGTGTCCCATAATCCGTGGTATTTATATATTTTTACATGGAATTTTCATCGGGGTTGTTACATAACTAATAGCTTGTGGCTATACATTCTACATTACTAGTATAATAAATATTTACAAGTATAGTTTGCCATTAAAAAACATCTTTAAACTAAGAGAGAAAACATATTACTCCTCCATCGGTGCTGGACGATTAAGATCAAGTCCAGTATATTCTTCATTATTCCTCGGGATGTTCTTTGCCATTTTGAGCTTCAGATGCTTAATTTGTTGTCTCATCGCATCCACCTCATTCTCCAGTTTCCAAATGCACTCCTTCTTTTCGATCTGCTACTCCTGCATATCCAATGCATCCTTCTACTGTTGATGGATGCACCTCTACAAAACTGCTAGACCCTCCCTGAATTCCATATGCTCTTGCACACAATCCTTACAATTATGCATATTTCTTCCATCTTCCCGAGCTCTGTCCTCCCTTGACCCCCCCGTCTGAGGCCAACGACAACCCCAGGAACTAAACACTGAACCCTCCTTCGTTGAGTTACTTTGCACGCTCATTTTCACCACCGGGGAGCTACCAGAGTGACCAATCTCCAAGGCGTCATAGACCCCCCACTGATTATTTTAGGAAATCAACCCAAAGCCAATGTCTTGCTACACAACGAAAATTTCACCCTTACTAACACTCTGCTTCCCCGCTTGACTGCACACACCACCAGTGACCACCCTTGTTGCCAACACCTTTACCCAAATCCTACTGAAAGTTATCAGTGACCTCAACCTCAATCGTTGGGCCTTCAGAGATACCACCTGAGCAGAAACTAACCAAAAACCATGACAGAAGATAAAACTGTTACCCCATTTATAGAAGGTGCAGGTCTGGATTCTGATGCGGGACTGGAAATTGTTACTCATGATGCTGAGATCCCAATGCTCCACAATAATTTCCCATATTTTCGCTTCGTCCTTCATCCTTACCCACGCCTTCCTCCCACGTGCGGTCTAAGAAATTCAGATCAGAGGGATTAAATGTTTCTCACTCTCTCCCATTTTCTTACATTTTTTAGTGCAGGATCGTCAGCCATTGCAATTGTTTCTATGCCATGAGGTTTGGGTTCTCATGCTATGAGACCTCCCAAAACCATGTGTAGTACATATGTGATGGGAGTAACCACGTTGCGGTAGTGAGGCAATCCGACCTATGCCACTAGGCACGAGGACGAGCTAGGCCGAGTAAAGGCTGATGAGACAAGGACCGAGGAGTGGGGGATGGATCGGATCAAATGGAGGCATCTCAGAATGGAATGGAGAAGGGTGATGAGGGCTAGGGAGGAGAAGTGACATGGGAGAAGAGGGGAGGGGAAGGAAGGGGTGGGGGGGAACATAGAGGATGAAGGGATAGAGGGGGCAAGGGATATATAGGTACGAACCCCAAATTTACCATGTTGCTTTTATTTCCTAATCTCTTGGTCATGCCAAGAGTGTCTTCCCCGGTCCAATGCTTGAAAACCTTGACCATGATTAGGGGATGTATAGTGTTTCCTCTATTTCATTCACTATACTTCTTTATGCATTCAACTGACAGGCCAAATTTGCTTTCTTATATGCTTCCTAGTTATTCCCTCTTAGGATGTGAAAGAATGACACCAGATCAAAGAGAGGAATCATACCTTGGGATATCTGAATGATTTGGTTTAGATTCATGTTGTTTGCTGATGAATTGTATTTCATATGTTTTATTATCAACATTGAGTCTCCTAAGACTTGGATCTTCTTGATGCCCTTTTTTTGAGCTAGAGAAAGTCTGACGAATAAACCATAAGCATCAGCTTGATTGTTTGTCTTCCTACCTAGGCCCCAAGCATATCTGTCTTCGATGTTTCCTTTAGGATTAATGAGAATCCCTCCCCCTCCCGCTACCCCATTATAGTATTAATTACTCAAAATGAAACGTACAAGACTTTCTTGGAATTTTGTAATACTACTATATGAAAATCAAATCTAGAAAGAGGTATTTATGACTTCATGAGAAATTGTATTGAATATATACAAAACAAAACTAGAGGAGTTATGTTCACCATGAAAACAACATTTTAATACAAAATAAGGTCATGAGCTATTTAAATAACTTAGCCTCGAAGGAACTATAATCCATGTAAGACATTAAAGAAAGTATCTATTACACAATTCCAAGAACAAATAGTCTAGAGATTGGTATTAGAATAGAAAAATGGTGTCCATGTAGAAGAAGAGACCAAGATTTGGGGACCTCCAACCTGGTAAATGAGATGAGTAAGTCAAAATAGAACCATGCCCAACTTGAAAACGTTTATATGAATATGCTACGGTTGAATTTTCCCATGTACGTGTAGAACAATTCACAGACATAATTAGTGAAAAATGTTAATAATTGCACAGAGAACACAAGAAGAGTTTATGAGTTGAGAGAATAAATGCATATAGGGTTAGAATAAAACTACCTGAGATGAAGAATACAAAGGTCCATTGTATTCTGAATGAGGAAATGGTTTCTAGCGGTGTTAAATGTATAAAAGAACAAATAAAGATTATATTGTGAAAACTAAGAAATGAACAATTGTGTACACCAATACAGTGTTGAAAATACAACAAGAAAATCCTAATTTAATATTGTCCTTGAATTAAATTAGGAATTAGATTTTAATTCCACATCTCATGACAAATTGTAATAGTTAACTAAGTTAATTTGACTTAGTTGGCTCAGTTAATTCGAGTTGAGGGTCTAACTAGAGTCATGTAGAGTGTCTCCTACTTTTTAGGAGCCCTGGTTGAGTTTATTTTGAGTTGTAATTATTTAATTCAATTTAATTGAGTTAAATTCAATTAAACTAGTTCCAACTGATGGAGGAATTAGTGGGAGATCCAGTAGTGGGGTGTAACCAACACTGATCAACTAGTAAACTGAAGATTCACTCATAATTAACTCATGCATGTCAGATCAGAGAAAGACCTAGTTGAGATTGGAGTTCAAGGACAATGTACTATCAATTGTATAATCATATGAATTGTACAGGTGGTGCATTAAATGAGAGGAAGGCCTATGAGGATTGTGCAATTCATAATTGTGGATTTTCCCAATTAAATATGGGCTAATTCCCAAGGAAACTGCGCAAGGAAATATGAGCTTGGAAGACAACAAAATTGGCTAAGTATTGGCTTGAGCTTGTTTGGGAAGCAGTGAGATAGATAGAGATAGTGCAAAGGTTTCTCAGGCTTGAGCAAAGCATTGTAATCTTCTCATATTTTCTGATTAATGCAATATACAGATAGCAGGGGGTTTTAGTTATGGCTTTCCCTAGAAAATTATTGTGTTATGTGTGATTGAATTCTCTCTTTTATGCTTCATGATTTCGTCGATCGTTTATTGTTTCCGCTGATGAGTAGAGTAGATTTAATTCCATTTTTTTAGCATATTACAATTTGCAGTTTGAATCTACAAGGAATTTCTACATATAGGGCTACACGTAAATGGAAATCGAATCCAACAGTTCGCTCTGAAGAAATAAAATGATAATTTTGATGCAAAAACCCATATATAAACAAAATTATGTAAATGATTGTAGCCACGTACGAGAATAGAATCTTCTAATCAGTAACTAGGGTCAGAGAGATACACCAAATTGAAAACTAAAACCTCGAGTATGTGAAAGAACATTGCCCACATTCAACAAAGAAGTTATAATCAAAATGGGTTACTGAGAAAGTTAAAAAAAAATCAGCAACTTGAGACAAGAGACATAGAGGGTTGAGGGTTATTAAACCCTTCCAAAATTCGAATACAAATTTATAAAAATTCTAATAGAGAAACTGTAAAGTAATTACAAAAAAATGGGAAATAAGGTTTACGAAACCCTTGAGAATTTCTTCTCTTTTAATACTACTAACTGTATTACTATCAATGAAAAAAAAGAAATAGTATCGGTTCATTTCCATTGTTAATTGAATATTAGAATTGAAACCAGAAAAGGAATATAAGA
This sequence comes from Pinus tabuliformis, assembly GCA_031772625.1. NCBI lineage: Eukaryota > Viridiplantae > Streptophyta > Pinopsida > Pinales > Pinaceae > Pinus > Pinus tabuliformis. Next base: position 234,164,211 of record CM062805.1, read on the forward strand.
GAATAAGGGCTTTACCTGAGGGTTAGAAACGTATGAGGCGAAAGAAACCCGCATGGTCGAAGACCATAGTTAACCAGTAAATAAACCTAGGAGAAACCCAATAATGAGCAAAATATTATAGTTTAGTACTAGAATGTTACAAAAAGAACCTTAAAAACAAGCAAGTTATATATACATTAAATTACATTCCAAGATGAGTGCAAAAACTTCGATAGATCTTTATTAAAGAATAGGTTTGGAAAAAAAGAAATTGCCAAAAACAATTGCAGAGTTACCTCTGGAAGGAATTGAGAAGATTTGAAACCGAACTAGTCGTGGACAGTCCATATAAATCAATAATTATGTCACTGGTGGGAAAAACTTACCATAAAACCCTTACATATTGAAATAAACACAATAGTGGCCGAGTTTTGCAGAGCAAGATGCTCTCGGAGTGTCGTAGGGTAACAAATGAACCAAGAAAATGTTAGAATAGAATTTTACTTCCAAGAAAAACCCTAAGACCGATCATATTCATCAATTTAATCAGAGCGGATCTATATTGTCAAAGTGGTGATTAACTAGTTGCTTGACCTTATATTTTGGCTATTAGATCCCTTGATTAGCCAGTCAATTCCATGATTAACTGGTCGCTTGACCTTATATTCCGGCCATTAGATCCCTTGATTAGCCAGTCGATTGACCCTTTAATCTAGCCTTTAGATCCCTTGATTAACCAGTCGCTCAACCATTCTGCTGGTATGGGTTCCTCTCCTTTGGATTCTAATATTTCCTCGTTGGTTAATTGTTGTCAAAATATTGATAATAATAATAATAATACTAATACTCCATGTGTTGCAAAATTATTAGCGTTAATAATATTAATATGAAAAATTATATTAATATTAATATTAATAATAGTTATAATAATAGTAGTAGTAATTATGATAGTAATAATAAGAATATTAGTTATAATTTGAAAAATAATAATATTATTAAAGTTGGCAATTTTTCTTCGAATTCTAATAAAGTCATTGATAATATGAATAATAATATAGTTTCTCTCTCTCCCTGTAGCAGTAGGGTTATTAATATCTCTAGTTATTCTTTTAACCCCCTGTTTTCAGTCTCCTAGGGAAATGATTAAACTTTTCCCTTGCCCCTAGAAAAATCTCGATGGAAGATATCATATGTAATGTTGAATATGGGATTAAGGACTTTCTAGATGTCACTAAAAATATCATTAGGCAAGACTGTGTGGTTGTCTTGAGGAGGGAAAAGCCCCAAAAGTGTAACATTAGTAGGCAAGAGTTCGATGCTCTCAATGCTTTAAATAATAACAAGGACATCATGGTTCTAGAGGCCGACAAAGGGGGAGTTGTTGTTATCCTTGATAGGAAGGATTATACTCGAAAAATGTTGGGTCACTTAAATAACAGTGGGAGCTACAAAAAACTCGAAAAAAAACCCTTAAAGAAGATCTCCAAAAATGTGGCTCTTGCCATAAAATCGAGTAGTTCGGTGAGCTCTTTGAGCCATAAACTTATCGAGAGTAGCCCTCTCACGCCTAGGATTTATGGTCTCCTGAAGGTCCATAAGGAAGGGGCTCCTCTTAGGTCCATTGTTAACACCATAAGGGGGCGACCTATCTTCTTGCTAAATATTTAGCCCTGAAGCTTAAACCCCTTGTTGGTCACACTGATTCCTTTGTCAAAGATTCTGCCTCTTTTGTCAATGAATTAAAGGATATAAGGCTTGATCCTAATGATAAGTTGGTTAGTTTTGATGTGGTCTCACTCTACACTAATATCCCCATTAACGAGGCCATCAAAGTTGTCAACCGCTTTACTAATTCTGATACAACTAGCTTAATCGAAATTTGTCTTACCTCCACGTTCTTTAGCTTCGAAGCGGAATTTTATGAAAAAAATTGTGGTGTTGCCATGAGTTCCCCTCTTTCCCTAGTTGTGGCAAATCTTTTTATGGAAGTTTTTTAATTGAAGGCGTTGTCCTCTGCTCTATTCCAACCAAAACTGTGGAAGAGATTTGTGGATGACACTTGTGTCATTTGGCCCCATGGTCAAGAAAAGTTGGACCTCTTTTTTCAACATCTTAACAACCAATCGAGTTCCATTAAGTTCACTATGGAATGTGAGATCAATGGTTGTCTGCCTTTTCTTGATGTCCTTATTTCTAAAGAAGAGGATGGTTTTTTCTCCCATCAGGTCTTTTGTAAGAAAACTCACATAGAGTAATACCTTAATGCTAAATCCCATCAGTTCCCTACCCAAAAGCTAGGGTTCTCAACACCCTAGCCATTAGGGCATTAAGACTTTCCGATGAAAAACACCTCGAATATGAAAGAACCCACCTCCTGAATTTTTTTATCCGTAATGGTTATAGTAGGGATCAATGTCTTAAAGCATTCCTTAAAGCCGAAAAAAGGTCTGAAGGTTAAGAAAGATCCCAAGGACGGGTCCTTAGGGGTTCATCTTCTGTTTATCCAAGGGACCAATGATAGAATTACTAGAATTATGAGGAAACATAATGTCTCTAAAACCTTTAGACCCATAAATACCATTAAGAGCTCCATGAAGTTGGTGAAGGACCAAGTGGACCCCAAGGATTTGAAAGATGTTTATCTCATCCCCTGTTCATGTGGTAATCCCTACATTGGTGAGACTAGCCGATCCATAAATCAAAGGATTCATGAGCATGTGGCAGACATAAAACATGGGAGGACACATTCTTTGGCTTTGGATGAACATGCGGAAAAGACTAAACATCATATATGCATTGAGGACGCCCGGGTCCTTGCTAAAATTGATCATTTCCATCACCGTAAGTTTAGGGAAGCTATAGAAATTGAGAAGATGCTTGGGAATCTGAATCATGATGATGGTTGGAAGGTTAGTAGGTGTTGGGTCCCTGCCTTTTCCTCCTAGTTTTTATTTTTATTTATTTTTCTAGGTTTTCTTTATCTCCCTTCTTATTTTTATTTACTAGTGTTGTTATTATTTTTCCACTTTAAGGGGTAGATTTTATGTCTCCTTTCTTAAGGTGAATATTAGAGTAGATATTAATTTTTATATATCTTTCTAGCAGGGCTTTTGCTGTTATTCTTAGATATAAATAAATAGATAAACTAAAAAAATTATTGCTCATAAATAATATTTATTTATTTTATTTTTAGTTGGTCCTATCATTTTATTGTTTAGGTTAAATACTTTAGACATTCTTTATTAATCAATAGAGGCATGTTTTAAATATTTATTAGGCATTATTTAGTCTATCTAAATAATTTAACTTTCATATAAAAAAAATATTTGCTAAATTATTCATTTTCGTAGTCGCTTCTAGGATTTAAATATTATTTAGTTAATCCCTTTATTATTTTATTATATGTTAATAAGCAGTTAGTTAATTAGGTAGTCTATTCTAATTTTCATAGGGATTATTTTATAATCTAATATTTTAACATTCATAGTTAATTTATTTTATTATCTGATCAAACTAGCCGTTATCCTACAACGGTTGAAAAATTAGCTCTCCTCATCGCTATTTAATCTGATGCCATGATTTGTCTCAACATCTTGTCGTGATGATGCACCACACTGTATGGTTCGAAATGCATTGACAAAAGGCTCTTATGTGATTATATACCAAAATATGTTCTAACATTTATAAATTTGTTGTTAATGAGGTACATTACAAGTGGTGTCAGAGTTGTAGGTTGCAACATTGGGCCTTTTATGGATCTTGAACCAAAACGATTATATATGTGATGAACATATTGTTTAAAATACTATTCGGAGGTTGAAGTATGGCAGAAGAAATTAATGGTCAAACTTCCATAGGATCACCAAGGGGTGGTGAGGAATCTAATACTGAATTAGGAATGATGGGTGATGGAACCAACAATATAGAAAATTAAGAATCTGAATTACTGCAAGTAATACAAAGCTTAAAGACTAACCTAGATGATATTAAGGAAAATCAAGAAAGGTCATCCAAAGCCAAAGAAGAATTATAATAAATTAATGGTTACTTGTTGAGGAAACTGGAAGAAGATATAATCGTTAAAAAGGTGAAAAAGGAGCATAAGAAGAGAGCTAGAAGTGAATCAATAGATACTAATGAGTCTATAAATTCTAGTAGAGATGAGTCATGAATTTGAATAGGGAGAAGAACAAAAATACGAAAGTATTACCTCCACACCCAAAAAGAAGAGGACCACATCTCAGCTGTAAGGAGAATTTAAGAAAATTTTCCTCCTAATTTTGATGGTGAATTTAGGGAAGGAGCGGAGGCATGGCTCCTAAATATGTCTAAATATTTTGAGGTGTACAATTATCCAAGTAATTTGAAGGAAAGATTGGAAACTTACCATTTGACTTGTTAGGCAACCTTATGATGGGAAGATAACAAAGTTGTCAATAGAATTAGAAATAAAAATTTAACTTGGAAACTATTCAAGAAAGAATTCAAAATGAAATATCTAACTAAGAGGTATTTCCATGAAAAAACTAGGGAATTTCATGAGCTGAGATTAGGACAATTTACTATGGATGAGTTTGTCAATAAATTTATGAGTCTCCTGAGGTATCTATCTCATTTAAAAGAAGGAAAAGCTAAAATACAAAGATTCGTAGCTACCTACCTTTCTCATATAGAGAAAGAATAGAGTTTGATAACCTAAAGACTATGGATGAAACCATAAGAAAGGAAAGACTGTGTTTTGATCAAAATCAGAAGAAAGGTGATAATTCTAAAAATTGAATGACTAAAAAGCATGAAAAATTCAACACCAAGAAGCAAGGGTTCAAGAAACCAACTTTTCTGAATAATTCCAAAAGTAATGAAGGAGGAAATTATAGGCGAAGTGTGAATCAACCAAGAAATTTTGGATAAAAAGTTGGATAAGGAGCTGGATTGGGGAATAAAAATATTACAAAAGTAAAAAAACTACTAATTAAATGTTGGGGATGCATTGAAAATCACTTGTGGAGCGATTGTCCAAAAAATCTAGTAAATAAAAGGGGGATAGTGAATAATCTGCAAGAAGCTTCAACTGTTAATGACATTGCCTACAACATACCAAGGATCAATGTAGCACTAGATGGGAGGCAAGAAGACCACCAATCGATAACAGTGGAAGTCCAAGTTACAACTTATGAACCCTAAAATTTTAGTATTAATAGACCCTAGATCTACTCTAAGTTACATTTCCCTTGCTATAATTGAGAAATGTGAAGTTAGGAAGGAAAAACAAAGCAGACCTTGGTTAGTACAACTTATCGCAGGGATCAAAAGAAAAGTAACTGAAATCAGTAAAAACTATTTATTTAATTTGAATGGATTGAACAATCTTCTAAACTTAAAAGTTTTACCTCTAGGGTCACATGATGTGTTAATTTGGATGGACTGGTTAGAGTTCCATAAAATAATCCTAAATTGCCTATAAAAACCATTTATTTGTGTTTATGATAAGGGAGAAGATTGTATAGTTAGAGGAGTGCCCAAAGTTGTTTCCATTAGGCAAATTTTTGCCTTACAAATGAAGAGATGTGCATGCAAAGGTTGTGAAATGTTTGTTGTTCAGATTGAAGACTTAGCTGAAAACAAGCAAAAAACATCAATAGAAGACTACCCCATGTTACAACAAGTCAAAGAATTTTTTTCCGAAGAGATACCAAGACTGCCCCCAAGAAGAGATATATATGTTACTATTGATCTCATTCTTGGAGTTGTTCCAGTGCCCAAAGCTTCCTATAGAATGAGTATTCCCAAATTAATGGAATTAAAGATTCAGTTACAAGAGCTACATAAAAAAAGGTACATAAAGTCTAGTGTGTCTCCGTGGGGTGCACTAGTGTTGTTTGTTAAAAGGAAGTATATAACAATGAGGCTTTTTATTAATTATAAACAACTAAATAAAATGACAATTAAAAACAAATATCCCCTACCTAGGATTGATGATTTGTTTGATCAAGTTCAAGGAGCATCAATCTTTTCAAAAATTGATTTAAGGTTAGGATATCATCAAATAAGGATCAAGGATGAGGACATACACAAGAAAACATTTAGAAAAAGATATGGACATTATGAATTTGTAGTGCTACCATTTGGACTCACTAATGCACCAACAACTTTCATGTGCTTGATGAATAGTGTGTTGAGTCCTTATCTTGACAAATTTGTCATAGTATTTATAGATGATATTCTAGTTTACTCTAAGAGTAAAGAAGAACATGATCAACATTTGCATATTTTTCTTCAAACACTTAGAGAGAATGAGTTGTATGCTAAGTTTAGAAAATGCTCATTCTATCAAGAACAAATTCAATATTTGGGGCATGTAGTGTCAAAAGAAGGGATTGTTGTGGATCTAGAAAAGATTAAAGCCCTTGTGGAGTGGCCACTGCCTAAAGATGTAGCTGATGTGAGGTTTGTTGAAAAGTGTGCATAATAAATGCTAAATTTAGAATGTGCTAAAAATATAACTCCTAAAAATAGCACTTCTAAAAATAGCAGTTTGGCCAATGAGCATTTTGGCCACCTTGGGTGAGAGGTGAAACTGCTAAAAATAGAATCTTCTAAAAATAGCATTTCTAGGTCCCTTCCTATTTTTAGCAGTCCCTGGTCTAACTATAGGAAGTAAAAACGAATTTGGTCTTAACAGCAGTTTAAAATATTAATTAATTAATCTCCATGAGTTAATTAATTATGGAAAATTAAACTTGAAGTCTTTGTGAGAACATGCAATTAGTTGTCCCACTGATTGAGGAATTTATCCTTGATTTTCTCCACTGATTGAGGAATAAAGTATGAGTTCTATAATGAGAGGATCATTTGACTTAGTTTTACTTAGTCAAGTCTAGTTAGATTAATTTAACAAGTTGTTAAATTAATGAGATATAGTTTGTTAATGCTTGCATGCATGTGACAACTATTATTTCAGATAACTGAGCATTCCCTCATGGATAACTGATGCATGTCAGTTCAGACAGAGACCCAATTGAGTTCAGATGAGGGACATTGTACTATCAGATGCTTGGATATTTCTAGTAAGTATTCCTTGCATGGAGAAGGATCTATTTCCAAGAGAAATACATAATATAGGAGATTGGAGGACTTGTGGCCTATATATTGAGGCCTAGGTAGTCTATGATCTTCATCTTTTGATTGCAGAGAGTACAGGATAGCTCTTGAGCTGATTTTTTTTGTAAATAGAAGAGGATTTCCACTTGATTGATAATACAAATAGGGGTTTTATGCTGGTGCTTTCCCTAGTGATATATCTTGTGTTATGTTTGATTATTTCTCGTGATCAGTTATATGTGTTTATGCTTGATGCAACTCATGAAATCAATTATGCTTCTGCTTAGTGCTTTGTAGAACTAGATCAAGTATTATGCTTTAGTACATTGCATATATCAGTTTGATCTACAGGTGTGAAATTTCTACATGGTATCAGAGCACAGGTGATCAAGGAAGAACAATATACAAGCAAGAGAAATTCGAAGTTTATTATTCGGGATATAGATCTCAAGTTCTTATCACATCTATTTCATCGATGGCTTTCTATGGTTTGAGGCTTGAGTATGCCCTCAATGGCAGCTCAAACTACATAGCTTGGAAGGATCCCATGGAGGCAGTATTGGAAGACAATGGCCTTAAGGGCATCATTGATCAAGAAGTCCCTAAGCCTACTGATGCTTCTCAATTGGTGGAATGGAAGAAGTGTGTGGCTAGAGCTAGGAGAATCATCCTGGAGGGAGTTCGAGATCACATAATTTCGAGCCTCCATGGGAAGGAGACTCCGCATGCAATGTGGAAAACATTGAAAGATTTATATCAGAATAGCAGTGATTAGAGGAAGTTGGCACTGAAGGACAAACTTCGTAAGATCAAGTGTGAAAAGGGTGACACTATCTCTATGTTCCTGAACAAGCTCACCACCTGTAGGGATGAGCTTGCAAGTGTAGGGGTCGTGACTGCTGATGATGATGTGGTGAGTATAGCACTCCTTAGCCTTCCTAAGAGCTGGCATAGCTACCAGGACTTAGTGAATGGAAGGGATAAACTGCCAGATTGGGAACGACTTTGGTCGGATTTGATGCAGGAGGAGATCAGATGGAGCACTAGGGATGGAGTTTCTTCATCAAAACATGATGATGAAGAGAACTTGGCTTTAGCATCTAAAGCTAAGAAAGGGAAAGGGAAGGCATCCTAATCCAAGTCTTCTCAAGGAGGGAAGAAGTTTGACAAGTCGAAGGTAAGATGCTTTCATTGTCATGAGTTGGGCCATTATGCTACTAATTTCCTAAAGAAGAAGTCCAAGAAAGGTTCCTTCAAGGAATCTGATGGTGATGCACTAGCTTCATAGTTTGAGATGGATTTTTCACTTATTGCATGCATGGTTTCATCCAGCATGGGATGTGTTTGGTACTTGGATAGTGGAGCCTCTTTCCACATGTCAGGTGACAAGAATATTTTCAGCACTTTGGAGGAGAAGGATCTTGAGATACGGATCGAGATGGGCAATGATGGAAAGTACCGTGTCTCAGGTGAAGGTACGGTTGTGCTTTAGAGGGAGCATGGTTCTCCCCTCACTCTTTCTAATGTTATGTATGTCCCAGGGCTGAAAAAAGAATCTTGTGTCTATTGCTATGCTTGAGGATAATGGCTATGATGTAGTCTTTAGTTTGGGAAAGGTTTTCCTAAGGCATATCGGCACTGGACAGACCAAATAGATAGGGATTCGAATTAAGAATATCTATAAGTTATAGGTAGAAGACTGTGCTGCATTGAGTTCCAAAGCAGAGGTGGTGCATGGCCAAGATATTGGCGAGTTATGGCATAGGAGACTGGGCCACTTGCATCATGGGGCCTTGAAGATCATGCAACAAATTTCTACTGGATTACCCAAGTGCAAGTTGGAGCAAACGAGCACATGCAAAGGTTGCACTTTGGGTAAGTATGCAAAAGCTTCCTTTCATGATTGGGATAGTAGAGCAGGAGTAGTTCTGGAGCGAGTTCATTCAGATGTATGCGGGTCCTTCTCTACAACCTCCATGACAAAGCATAGGTACTATGTTATTTTTGTTGATGATTTTTCTCGTAGATGTTGGATCTACTTCATGCAAAAGAAGGATCAAACCTTCTTGAAGTTTTGTGCGTTCAAAGCTTTGGTAGATAAAGAATTAGGGATGAAAATAAAGGCCTTACAGATTAATAATGGTGGAGAGTATGTTTCCCAGCAGTTTAAAGACTTCTGTGCTTCAGAAGGAATTAAACGGGAACTTACGGCACCTCATAACCCACAACAGAATGGGGTGGCCGAAAGGAAGCACAGGTCTATTGTGGGAGCAGCTCAAGCGATGTTGCATGACCAAGGCCTACCACTTCATCTATGGGCTAAGGCATGCAATAGAGCAGTATATCTTCAAAATAGAAGTCCTCATCGCATGTTGGGGATGAAGACACCTATAGAGGCTTTTTCGAGGAAGCGACCAGATGTGAGTCACTTCCACATCTTTGGATCACCAGTCTTCTGTCATGTGACCAAAGATGCTCGAAAGAAGCTAGACCCAACAACTGAGTTGGGAATACTTGTGGCGTACACGGATACACCTCACAACTATTTTGTGTTTTTGCCTGCCAATCAGAGGACTGTAGTGCGCATGGATCTGAAGTTTGATGAGCAGCGAGCCATGCCAGTGTCACTTGAGAGGGAGCTCAAGTTGCATGGTGATGATGAGGAACTATTAGTTCCTAAGGAGGAGGAGCCTCCTGATGATGTGGATTAGCCACATGCAGAGATTCCAGTAGTGGAGATCACCACTGCTGGAGAGTCTTCCAGAGATGGGTGGAAACGCTCATGGGAAGCTGACAGATTGATGCATGATGTGAGAGAGAATGTGGGGCAACCATCCTCTCATCGCAAACAGAGGAGATCTTCCGATAGATACACTGGCTACATGGCCTTGGTTGGGGAGTGTGTAGCGACTGAACCTTCTTCTTTTGAGGAGGCAGTGCAGCAGCCAATTTGGGTGGATGCGATGGTAGAGGAGTATGATTCTATCATGCGGAACAATGTATGGGATGTTGTTCCTAGACCGGGGGACAAGTTAGTGGTTACTTCCTGATGGCTTTACAAGGTAAAGCAGGTAGCTGATGGCAGTATTGAGAAACACAAGGCAAGGTTTGTTGCCTGTGGTTTCTCACAGGTAGAGGGGATTGACTATGATGAGGCCTTTGCTCTTGTTGCAAGGTACTCATCAATCAGATCGATTCTAGCACTATCATCACAGATGGGTTGGAAGATCCATCAGATGGATGTGAAGACAACTTTCCTCAATTGGGAGATTGAGGAAGAGGTATACATAGAGCAGCCCGAGGGATTTGATACCTTCGATCATGAGTCACATGTATGCCGGCTCAAGAGAGCATTGTATGGGCTGAAGCAAGCACCCCGTGCTTGGTATACCAGGATCGACAACTATTTCACCAAGTTGGGCTGCACCAAGAGTGAAGCAAATGTGAACCTCTACCACATCATGGTAGAAGGTAAGCTGTTGATTATTGTACTTTATGTCGATGATCTGATTTTGACAAGTGATGATCAGTTGATCAAGTCTTGCAAGGAGGACCTTGCAAGAGAGTTTGAGATGAAGGACATGGTCCTCATGCACTCTTTCTAGGCATGGAGGTGTGGCAGAGAGATGGGCAAGTATTTATGTCTCAAGGCAAGTATGCCAATGAGATACTCAGGCGCTGCCACATGGAGATGTGCAAGCCCATGGAGACTCCTCTAGCAGGGAACTGGAGGAAGGAGGATGCTACTTCAGGTGAGGTAGTAGCTGCTACTGTTTATCGGCAGCGTGTGGGTTCACTTATGTATCTAGTGAACACACGACCAAATTTATGGTTTGCGGTGAACCAGCTGAGTCAAGCTATGGTTTAGCTAACCAAGTTGTTTTGGAAGGCGGCAAAGCATGTGCTAAGATATCTCAGGGGCACTACATAGTATGGATTATGGTACAGGCGGACAGAGGGAGTGAAGCTCCAAGGCTTCACGGATGCAGATTGGGCAGGTAGTCCATCAAACAGGAAGAGCACTTTTGGAGGAATCTTCAACCTTGGTTCAGCTGCGGTTTCTTGGTATAGAAGGAAACAAAGATCAGTTGCACTTAGCTCAGTAGAGGCTAAATACATGGCTGCTAGTCAGGTTGTATGTGAGGCCATCTGGATGCAGAAGATTCTAGTGGGATTGTTTGGTTAGAGGATGGATCCTACCATGATATATTGTGATAATCAGAGTTGCATTAAACTCTCTGAGAATCCATTGTTTCATGACAGGTCCAAGCATATAGATATCCGCTATCATCATCTACAGGTTTGTGGGGTCAAAAGGATCATGATGTTGTTATACATTTCGACCGAGGAACAGGATGCAGATATTTTGACAAAGGCATTGTCAAAGGGCAAGTTTGAGTTCCACAGAGACAGGATCGGGTTGCTGATAATCCCTTTCTTGTTGAGAGGAAGTGTTGAAAAGTGTGCAACAAGAAATGCTAAAGTTAGAATGTGCTAAAAATAGAACTCCTAAAAATAGTACTTCTAAAAATAGTAGTTTGGCCAATGAGCATTTTGGCCACCTTGGGTGAAAGGAGAAACTGCTAAAAATAAAATCTTCTAAAAATAACATTTCTGGGTCCCTTCTTATTTTTAGCAGACCCTGGTCTAACTATAGGAAGTAAAAACGAATTTGGTCTTAACAGCAGTTTAAAATATTAATTAATTAATCTCCATGTGTTAATTAATTATGGAAAATTAAAATTGAAGTCTTTGTGAGAACATGCAATTAATTGTCCCACTAATTGAGGAATTTATCCTTCATTTTCTCCACTAATTGAGGAATCAAGTATGAGTTCTATAATGAGAGGAGCAGTTGACTTAGTTTTACTTAGTTAAGTCTAGTTAGATTAATTTAACAAGTTGTTAAATTAATGAGATATAGTTTTTTAATTCTTGCATGCATGTGGCAATTATTATTTCAGATAACTGGGCATTCCCTCATGGATAACTGATGCATGTCAGTTCAGACAGAGACCCAGTTGAGTTCAGATGAGGGACAATATACTGTCAGATGCTTGGATATTTCTAGTAAGTATTCCTTGCATGGAGAAGGATCTATTTCCAAGAGAAATGCGTAATATAGGAGATTGGAGGACTTGTGGCTTATATATTGAGGCCTAGGTAGTCTATGATCTTCATCTTTTGATTGCAGAGAGTACATGATAGCTCTTGAGCTGATTCTTTTTATAAATAGAAGAGGATTTCCACTTGATTGATAATACAGATAGGGGTTTTATGTTGGTGCTTTCCCCAGTGATATATCTTGTGTTATGGTTGATTATTTCTCTCGATCAGTTATATGTGTTTATGTTTGATGTTGCTCATGAAATCAATTATGCTTCCACTTAGTGTTTTGTAGAACTAGATCAAGTATTATGCTTTAGTACATTGCATATATCATTTTGATCTACAGGTGTGAAATTTCTACAAGGTCATTTATGGGGATTCCATGGTACTATAGAAGATTTATAGAAGGTTTTTCTAAGATGGCATATCCTATTACTTATTTTACAAAAGAAGGGAATAAAATTTGAATGGAATCAAGAGTGTCAGGAGAACTTTGAGAAGATGAAGCTACTACTAGTTACAGTTCCTATCCTAAAACAAGTTGATCCAAATAAAGAGTTTGTCATTTGTACAAATGCTTGAAAAAATGGTTTGGAAGGTGTTTTGATGCAATATGGACATGTAATCAGTTATGAGTCCATAAAGCTTAAGGATCATGAGAAGAATTATGCTACACATGATTTAGTATTGGCAACCATGATACATGCTTTAAAAATGTGGAGGCATTAATTGATTGGGAGGAAGTTTCAACTAAGGATAAACAATGTAAGTCTTAAATACATTTCTTATCAAGCTAATCTAAATGCAAGACAAGCTAGATGGTTAGCCTTTATTAGTGAGTATTATTTTGAAATTGTGCACATTAAAGGAAAGGGAAATAAAATTGTTGTAACAACCTTGGTTAAAAATTCATGTAAAAAAATATAAGGCCAAGGTCATGGGACACATATTCCAAGATGAATGTTGGGTAAATCATCCAAGTTAGTGTTCATTTCGGTTATAATGGCTAAAGGAAATTGGCAAAGGCAATGACAAGGGATTTGAAAAGGTAAAGTGGCATTAATTGGCATTTTATTTATGAAAATAAGGGAAATTAGGAGAAAAGGAATGTGAAAAGTCATAGGTTGCATGTGAGGAGGAAATTGAAGAAAAATAATGGAAAATGAAAAAAATAGAGGCCTCATTAATAAAAAGGCTTCTGAGGATCGGTTTACAAGCTTTTGTCAGTTTAGTTTTGGGAGTTCTCTCTCTCTCTCACTATTAGAAACTGAGAGCATTCTTGGAGCATTATAGCATTAGATCAAGAAAGCAAAGGAAGGACCAAGAAGGTAAATATCAAGCAAGGAAGAGCAATGTCAAGTAGCGACAATGAGATTATTTACAGGTATCAATTTGCATGTGTGGTTTCCTTGCTAGATTTGGCATGCATGGTACATGCATGTGTGTATTTGGTTCTCTTGTTATCATTGGCGTGGGTTTTTCCAAGTGTGACAATGGTCTTCAGAATTACCTTGCCATTTTCGGATAGCCATGGTGTGATGGGTTCTTTTGTATTTGGTTAAGCTGGACTGTCGGATGGTTTCGAAACTGAGTGAGGTGGTATCTGAAAGAAAGAACACAAGGCCTAGGAATCCATGAACTAAACTAGTATTGCGATAAAGCTGAATTTTGTGCCTCGGTGGGTCTATGAATCCTTGACTAGTGAATGGCAGGATATACAATAAAGCCTAGATGTGTGTGCCCTCGATTAGGCCTAGGAATCCTTGACTGGTGAATGGCGGGATACGATAAAGCCTGAAGGGTGGAGTCTTGATTAGGCATAGGAATCCTTGACCATTGTGTGGCGGGATATATGATAGAGCCTAGAGACATGTAAATTCCTCACTGTTTAGGTGGAGAAATACGGTGGCATCCATGCATGTTTAGGGCCTAGTGATCCAGTGGGGATTGTGGTAAATCTTGAGAAAACCTAGTTTGGTTTGGTTTTAAGTCCCATATTCATGCTTGGAATATGATACGAGGGTGATTAGCTGAAAGAAAGATTTGGTTCAACCAATCTATGGTCGGATGGTTCGTGGAAGTCCCATACCTAGTTGGATTTTGCATTCCTTAATAATATCTCTTTCTCCTTGGTATTTCATGTGTAAATGTACTGGCTTATATGTGGATTTTATGGTTCTTTTATCCTTGTTATTTTTGTTGGTTATATGTTGGTTACGAGTATGTTTTATGACAAACTTGATGTATGGCTCTCATCATGTTTTGATTTGTAAATGAATGTAAAGTGATTACATGACCTAATAGATGATAATGCAACTATTGTGATATCTCAATAATGATTCTTTACGAATATCAGATAAGTATGAGACCCCTATGTATAGATCTATTATTATGACCTGTAGATTGCAAATTTGTGACATGTTTGACGAAATGCCTGTCATGGCTAGTAGGGGTCCAATCAAGTAATTGATCAAAGTGTTTGCATTAGTACCTTTGTTCCAATATCATTTATCATTTCTGGAAGTTTCATGAAGTTCTGGGCAGTGGCCTGAGACCTGGCCCTGAAGAAGTGGCACAAAATCTAGGGAATCTGGCTCAGAACTAGCTGAAAATGTCCATAGTTGCTGGCATGCCCTTGCTATGGGAGCGAATGGAAGGCCTCAGTCACATGCATGGCTTATCATGGGAGCGACTGGGGTCCAAATCAGTGAAATGTCAAGTTGCCTCAGGGGTTGGTCACTTGGTATGGTTGGTTTACTCCTGAAGGTTCTGTAGCATATGTGAAAGGTAAGATTAGTTTGGATTTGTCAGTTCCACTTCCTTAAATGTACATGGGGAGTTGAATCACATCAAAATAGCCTCACGTCACATGTTTACCCCAAATAATAAGTTAAATTAGGTAAATGTGGGAGGAGGGTGTCACAATTGCTGATGCCTTGAGCATAAAACTACATTAGATTCACATACTTTAAACAACTAATTGGCAAACAAAATTTATTAAAATGATAAAAACAATAGTAGAATTAGAAGAGAAGTATCTACAGATCAAAATGAAGTTGCAGAAAACTAAAGAATTAGGTGAAAGTGAAACTGATTTTTCACTAATAATGTCGATTTGTTGTTGTTTAAAGGCATAATTTACTTGCCAAATGACCCAGGACTGAAAATTTTTGTGTTAGATGAATTACATAAAAGTCCCATAGCTGGTCACCCTGGGTATCAAAGGCTGATAAGTGTGTTAATGAGAGATTATTTTTGGCTAAACATGAATTCTAAAGCAACATAATGTGTGGATAGATGTTTGGAATGCCAACAAGTAAAGGCATCCCACCAAACATCCAACAGATTTACTACAACAATTTCCTATTCCAGAATGTAAATGGGAAACCATATCGATGGATTTCATTACTTTGTTTGCCAAAAACCATAAAACGACATGATTCAATAATGGTAGTGGTAGATAAACCTAGTAAAGTTGCACACTTTATTGCTATTAAGTCTACTTTCAAAGCTATCATCATAGCATAAATCTTTTTGAAAGAAACATTTAGGCTTCATGGTATGCCCAAAACCATAATTTCAGATCGTGACACCAAATTTACTTCCAAATTGTGGAACGAATTGTTTGAAGGAATGGGAACAAAATTGAATTTTAGTACAACTTATCACCTTCAAACTGATGGATAAATAGAAATATTAACTAGATCTTAGAAGACATGTTGATAATGTACGTTATGGACAAGCCAACCAAATGGGAAGATTACCTTCACCTGGTTGAGTTTTCTCATAACAATGGGTACCAAACTGCTTTAAAGACGAGTCTTTGAAGTATTCTATCGCATAAAATGAAAGGTACCTTTGAGTTGGGACCATTCTAAAGATCAGTTGGTGTTGGGGCCATATATGTTAAAGTAGATGGAAGAGGTGGTTAAACATGTTAGAAAAAACTTGAAAACAACACAAGATAATCAAAAGAGCTATGCAAATTTGAAAAGAATACCAAAAGAGTTTAGTGTGGGAGATCATGTATATTTGAAATTGAAACTCAAGAAAACACACTTAGAGTTGGAAGTTGTGCTAAGTTATCACCTAGATATTGTGGACCTTTTGAAGTCCTAGCCAGAATTGGACTTGTTGCTTATCAACTTGCCCTTCCAACAAACATAAAAGTTCACAATGTTTTTCATGTGTCTTTATTAAAGAAGTATGTGCATGATCCAACTCACATCATTGATTGGAATGTTGCATAGGCAAAACAATAGGGAGAGTTCCTTGCAGAACCATAGTGTATTCTAGACTGGAGGGTGGGCATGCTCCATAATAGAGATAGATTTCATCTGAAGGTTCAATGGGAACAATTCAGTCTAGAAGAGGTAACTTGAGAGTTGGAGGATGTTGTCAAAGAAGCATATCCTTCTCCGCCTTCATGAAAACTGGAGTGTATTTCTAGAAGAACATTGATTAGACACCGAGACAGTGTCAAATTTAAGCAGGGGAGGATGTAATATCCCTTGGCTTGATACTTTATGTAATTAAAGTACGCATATATGTGTTTCTGTTTAAATGTATTAGTTCAAAAGACATTTAAAAACTTTGACTATTAGTAAATTTATTGCAAATAATAACTGGTTGTAATTTTTAATTATGATATTTTATTTTGTAAATAAAGAAAATTTGTAAAATTTGTTTTTGAGTACAAATGGATGGAAGATATGAGGCTACAAATTATTATGGAATATTTATTACCCATCAATAAGTCCTAGACATCTAATCTAAATGGTTAGATTTAATTGAGGAATTATGATATTGACCAATTAATTGTTTCCTAGAAGACAAGGAGTTATCTTCATGAGTGGGAAACAAAAGCTCATTAATAAGCTGATAACTACCTGCCACATGTTGGTGAGGTGGAGGCAATTCTTAACCACCAAAAAAGTGGTAGATGGAAATTGGATAAAATTCTTATGTTTACTTACTTTTGTCTCAGTATGAGAGTAGAGGAAACTGAAGAGAAGAAGAGAAGTAAGAAATAGAAACTGAAAGAAATTTGCAAGCCTAGTATTCTCAAGGGGACATTGGTTGTTTTGCAATGTCAAGGTTGGGAGGAGCCAAATACTTGACTATTAATTTTCTAGGAAAATTGTTTCAAGTCGGTATCTCTAAATTTTGTATTTATTTTCTTTTCAAGAGAAAAGAGACTAGCTATGTGTTATATCTAGATTTTATACAGTGGAAAGATAAAAGAAAAGAAAAATGATTATTATTTGAAGTATACAGTGGAATGATACTGTTTATATTTTATTTGAAAGCTTATGCAGAAAAATGAAAGAACAAAAGAAAATAGTATGTGATATAGAGTATTAACTCATAGAGTAGAATTTTATTTATAGTGCTAGCTAGAAGAAAAATTTACCGAATAGAAAGGAAAATATGAAGGCGAGTGCAAGTGTGGGTATATATTTATATATATTGGAGTAAGAACATATATTCAAAGAATTATTTCCTATGATAAATAAATTACATACATGTGTAAATGTATCTTTTATAAAATATACATAATTGTTTATATGCGTGTATATGTATTAGACCAAGTTTGGTCATCTAAAGAGTAATTTTATGTGAAACAATAAGAGAGTCTATATATATATATATATATATTCAGTGTGAAGAGATTCAAATTCATATAAATCTCTTCCTCAAACAATAAAAGGAATAGTAAAGGCTTCAGTAAGTCCTTTTCTTTGAAAAAGCGAAAATAAACCAAAAAGAATATAAAAGCATCATTAGTATTGTAACTTTTAGTTCAACATTGCAGAGAATACAAGATATAAAAAAATATATAGGAAAGGAAAATACAAGAGTATTTATGTACATAACATTATAGTATATTTTACCCAAAACAAAATGTACAAGAGTTTCTTGGAATTTTGTAATACTACTCTATGAAAATGAAATCTAGAAAGAGGTATTTATGGCCTCAAGAGAATTTGTATGGAATATATACAAAACATAACCAAAGAAGTTATGTTCACCATGAAAACAACATTTTAATACAAAATAAGGTCATGGCCTATTTAAATAACTTAGTCACGAAGGAACTATAAGCCATGTAAGGCATTAAAGAAAGTATCTAATACATAATTGAAACAAACACAATGGTGGTAGAGTTTTGCAGAGCAAGCTGCTCTCGGAGCACCGTAGGGTAACAAGTGAACCATAACAATTTCATAATAGACTTTTACCTTCAAGAAAAATCCTAAGACTGATCATATCTGTGGATTTAATCAAAATGGATCTATATCATTGAGGTGTTAAGTAAAAGGTACTAGACGTGGAGTCCCTGAAGGATGACACGTATAAGTCAAAGGTAACAATCGTGGAGACCTTGGAGGATCACATGTATACACCTCTATATGGCTACAAGGACTCGACGAGATAATCCATGTGCAAAGTGTTATAAGGATGGTTCCAAGCTATGGTACTATTATATATGTATATACAATTTGTGCAACAAAAACCTTGGAAGGGTAGTTAATTACTTTTGTAGTTGGAGGATGGTAATATCATCCAATATATATATATATATGATTGAAATTTAATTACAATTTATAGTTGTAAAGTGGAAATTACCCTCTTAAATACATGTAAAGGAAGTGATGGTATCTTGATGAGAAATAAAAAGATGGATAAGGAAACCATTATTATTATTAGAAGCAACTTCATTTTATTTAATATGACAAAACTAATACATATTACATAAATTTAAACATAAAGAAAATAACACTATGACCAATAAAATTAGGTAATTAATGGATGACATAGGTAGAAGGCACTTCTACTCAGTGGGGGTAAACAAATATAAACAGAGAATACAAATTACATTTTAGAGAACATGTTGCAAAAAGGAAATTTAAAGAAAGTATAAGTTCCCTAAATCGACACAAAAAGAATACAACAATTGTATATGAACACACACACACACATATGCACACACACAAATTTGTTGTTAATTAGGACACTACAATTTTATGGGCTTGAGGTTTTTTGTAACCCATGGTTTTTCTCATGATATTCTCATGTAATATAGCCTATTTAAGGGCATAATGACTCCATTGTAATTTTCCTTTGGACCATGGAATAATAGATCTATTATTTGGAGCTTATTTTCAGCAAGGGTTTCGAAGATATTTTATGGTTTCCATGTATTATTGTTGTTATGTCTTTATTATATATTTATTTCTCTCTCCCTTTTTATAACAATACTATCAAATTTATTTCAACAAAGTGCAGATTTTCTTAATCTTGTGGTAATAACATATCATGGCAAGTTAAAGTCAACTTGTTCTTGACAACTTCATATTTTCCATCAGAGAAGTGCAACAAAAACATGGTGGATTCATAACTCATTGAGGATAAGAGAGGTTTTCTAACAACTATGGTCATATTTTCTGTAAACAAAAGATAACCAAGATTCATGCCCTAAGGATGTTGCTTCTAAGAAATTGAGAATTGAAGAAAGTTGTTTCATGACTGTTGGGGTGGATCATTTTAAGATCATTTTTGAGAGCTCGGTTAATGAGAGACCAAATGGATCTGGTGAGTCTAAATGATGTTGGAAGGCTAGGTCATGGTGAGAAGATCCTAACGGAGGCACAAAAAAAAGGTACTCAAAACCATGGGTAGTGAGAGAAATGTTAGGAAGTTGGATAGGTGTGAGAACGTAGATGGAGTTGATGGTGTCAAGGCCTGATGAAGGAGCCAACATGTTATGAAGAGTCATGGTGGTCCACGAACACCCTAGAGTGTTTGGTTCAAGTTGTAATTCTTGGGCATAGGTAGGATGTATTCCCGAAGGTTGTTATAAGATCTATTATATAGGTATACATGTTGTAGTGTGGTAGCACATGAATTCATCCCTCTCATGGTTAGAAAAGATGGAGGATTAAGTTGTGGAATGAACCACTTGATAGGTATGACGGTGGTAGGTAAAGGTTAGTTTATTGTAAGACTTGTTATTCAAGTGTAAACATTATAGTGTAGTGGCGCATGAATTTATGTATGGTCATGTTGTGGAATTAATGGTTAACTTAATAGGTACAAGGGTGGAAAGTGTAACCTTATGCTAATTTGAGGGTTGAGTGTGAAATCTCAGATGTGAGATGCTTTATGAACCATGTAAAAGAAAAAGTGTCCTAAAAAACTGACAGATACAATGGTTTGTTACCCATGTATTCTAGTGGATGATAACTTTTTTATTTGGACTTCAAGAAAGATACTTGAATCAAGTTAATCTCCCCAAGTCAAATTTAAGCGAGCAATTGTTAGGAAAATTAGGATAAACTTGTAGAAATTTTGAATAATTTAACACATATTCAATGGAGATTATCCTGATCATGTACTATTGCGGAAAACATACACAATACATAAGCTCCTCTACGTTGATCAACAATATAGCAGCATCAATAACAATAAAACATCAAGAGCATTCACACATTAACACAGTATGTATCCTGGGGAAAGCATCTCGCTAAAAACCCCAACTATCTGTATATTAATGATTGAGTCATGTAACATTACACAACATAATACTTCTCACAAGTATCTCCACCTCTGTTACACACAATACAGCTCAGATCTGATCTCCAAATCTCTTCCACTGCTTGCCTGCCTCCACTGCTCAATACCTGCTCAAGAACTGATGAGAATGGCTTACCAAACTCGTTTTTCACCTGCAAAATAGTCACTCACACTTTGTTGGACGTGAGCACAAGCTATAATGTGGGAAAATACGTGGGCAAACTCATTGGCATACTCAATCCCTTGATTGTGCAAGATCTGGTGCACAACTATAGTCACAACTGAT
Source organism: Pinus tabuliformis (assembly GCA_031772625.1). Lineage (NCBI taxonomy): Eukaryota > Viridiplantae > Streptophyta > Pinopsida > Pinales > Pinaceae > Pinus > Pinus tabuliformis. The sequence continues at coordinate 234,185,263 of CM062805.1, forward strand.
AGCAATCTAATTCTCTACCACTTGTCCCTGTTGAACTGAACATGCACTGACATGCAACTGAGTTAACTGATGTATTCATTAGTTGTATTATGAGTTAATAACTTGTGAATTAATTAATAACTAATTCACCCAACTCATCTCTAGTCTATTTTCCAGTTAGACTAAATACAACTAGTTTAACAAAGCTAAACTGAACACAACTCCATCAACTCCACAATCAACTCCACCAAACTCAATTGATTGAGTTCTAACTGAAGTCATGCATGCAACAACTCAACTGACTCATAAGAAAAGCGTATTTCCTTCTGACAGCTGCATGTGCCACCTCTGTAGCTCAAACTGAAGTGCTCCAAGAGAATAAGATTAAGTTTATAGTCCAAATATTATTGTGAGATACTAATATTTGACTTTTCTATTTTTGACTTTGATCACTCACACTGTGATCACTCACACTTTCATCAAAAATAGAAGTCCATCTATTTTTTCCCAACTTGATCAATCATCCATAAACAGCAACCTGCAATCCATAGACATGATCGATATGTCTAAAAATAGACATAGTCTAAAAATAGACTTGCGCCAAAAATAGCCTGCGGGCCCACTTAGTGAAGGCGACTCTTTTCACTAAGCTCCATCATCTTGTTGCAATCTCAACAAAACTTGACTGGGTCATAAAGTTAATTTACCGTTGGTTATTCATGGGCTTGAGGTTTTTGTAACCCATGGTTTTCCCCATGGTATTCTCATGTAATGTAACCTATTTAAGGGCATGATGTCTCCATTGTAATTTGCCTTTGGGTCTCGGAATAATAGATGTATTATTCGGATCTAGTTTTCACACAAGGGTTTCCAAGATACTTTATGGTGTGCATGTATTATTGTTGTTATGTCTTTATTATATATGTATTTCTCTATCTCTTTTTATACCATATTTTTCCAAAAGGGAGTTCCCACTCCTTGCCATAACTCCCACAATTCGCTTGAGAATGGAGCATAACCCTTAATTGTCCTCCTAATAATTCCATTGCAATGTTGTCCTGCGAAATGGGTAAACAACATGCATGAGCAGTCACTTCCTTACCTATATCAACATCCTCATGTGACATCATCATATAAATATGAATTTAAATAAAAATAAACTTAAACTTTAAGTAACTTGTAATTTACATTGTTATAATCTTTGTATATAAGAGTTTTATGGAAATTTGTAATTTATTTGTTCTATGTTTTGGAGTTTTTCTAGGCATATTTTCCAACAAAATTTGTCCAAAATTCGATGGGAATTTATTGGAATCACAAGTTTGAGTTGCGAACTCTCCACAATCCAAGTGTCCCAGGGGTTTTTCAAGATGCTGAATCCATTTATGCATTCAAAAAGCACAATTTAAATGATAGAAAATCACGATCTGACAAAAAAATGTTTCTTTGAATTGCGACTAGAAATTGTTTCATTGGATTCTAAAACATATAATTATTAAACAACCCATTATAAAAATCCCATAATACTAACCATAGTTAAAATAAAAAATCATATTATTATTATGCTTTTAATTAAATTTCCTTATGTTCTCTTAATTATAATAAGTGTGTGCATTTATACTCAAGTATGATTAAAAATTGTTTATTCATGGACATTTTTGGACATCTTCTCGATCACTTTCTCTCACATGCTTGGGTAAAAGTTGGTTGATTCACCAAAATTGTTAGATAATGTGTAGAATTTGATTTACGTTACAAAAACTTAAAACTTGCAAATTATTACTTATGATGTGAGTGTTTAACTAATAAAGAGATGTTCCACGATGGGGGTGATCCAACTAAGCCCCATACTAACAACATGAATGATTAACATGTCGAAGAGGAGAATAGAGCAAGGCTTGGCAACATTTAATATCCCTGCTACTCTTGCCACGTGTTAATTGAAAATCACCACGTGGCTCCCTCCAGAATCCACCCCTCCGGGTTACCTCATCCAGTCCCATTTCTATAAATGCAATAGTCGGGTAGGCGTTACGAGGTAGTACACGGGTATTTTGATATACAGTCTCTCTCAAGGAGGAGTAATGGAAACCTTAATGCAGGATCAATTGGAGCAATCTACCGATATTTTTAACATCACAGTGTTCACGATTATCCACGAGAGCATGTTGTTTGAATGGTTGGAAGGTGTCGAAGAGTGTGTCAGGCATGCTAAATGTCTATTCGGTGACCCAACATTCACCTCATACAATCCTCTCATGCTAGTAACTTTATTCTCATCTGACCTTTATAACTGCATGGACATCTCTCCTCGATGGAAAATTGTTTATGACAATTGGGGTGGCGAAGCTCGGCTTGCAAGCTCATGCAAGCTTTGGTATTTCTGGTATACTTAATCTTTTTCAATCTCTAATCACCTTTCTTATGATTACTCTCTGGTTACATTATATAATGTTTCAATTATATTAATCGTTGTCTAGAATGCTCTTGTTAGTTATTTCATATTGTTAGTAGGTCAATGTTCTTCGTTTGTTTCCTCCATAACACAGGCTCGAGGCCATCCTTCCAATTAGTGGTAGTATTGTCACCTATGTTGCTCCAAAGCTCTGAACCCACTGGTATATCCTTTAATTTCCATGTCTTGGTAAGCAAGGTTTGGTATCCAAGATCCTTCTCCATCTGGTTCTAAAAGGGTGAGTTGGGTGTGGTATCATGTTGTGTCTCCATTCCTGGGTGTTTTCCCTATAGTTAAGTGTCCAATTTTCACAACGCTTTCTTCCCAGGTCTTATGGTTTGGGGTTCTCCTGGTTATTCACTTGATTTATATAGATGTGCCACCAATTACACTCATAATTTCCTCTACTATTTGGGGCGATACATTTTTTCTTTTTGCTCGAATTCTATCACCTTTTCTCAAAAGTATCCGTAGTCAATGCTCATTTTCTACCTTGGGTCACTCAACTAGTGTGGTTCCAGGGGGCACCTCTATTTTCATGGATCCATGACAACACCAACTTATTTAGAGGGGTGGATGGTCAAATTCCTCCTCAGCCACTCAAGCTCTTTGGATGGGATTCAATGGTGAACTTCTTTGATTCTATCCCTCTGAAAGTCAGAAGAGAGATCCTACTATTAGAGTCAAAAGAGTTTGGAGGGAGATCTTATTTCTCTAATTTTGAAGTCTCTGGACATAGATGCAATTAGGTTCCGAACCCGAGGCAATTCAAGAAACACTGCCTACACTTTCTTCACTCTATCAGTCTGCACCAACAACTTGACATCCTCCTACACATAGTTACAAGGGACAAACAAGTTGATTTTTTAAATTTATTATTTGCAGAACACGAAGACATCAAAAGGATACTAAGGAATCTTCGCTTCAACCTCGATGACATTGACACCAGACTGGCTAGAGTGGAGAAATATGTAGTCTCTACTTCAGATACTGAATCAATGGAGGATCATGAGGCTCCCGCGGTTATAAATGAGGTTCCTTTGGCTGTGGCACCCCTGATCGCCACCTCTCCTCAACAAAGTCCAACGCCTCCTTCATCGGTTCTCATCTCTGACTAATCTCCTTTGATCAGTCTCATCTTGCAAATGATGTGGTGACGCTTGTATGATTGGTTACTTCTTGTTGCACTATTGGCTTCCATTTTCCTTGTTCATAATGGAATTCCTTGCTCTCATTCTAGTTTCACTCATGGTATAGTTTTCTAGTGGTTCCTTAGCAACATCAATTTTGGAGTTCTTTGTCTCTTTTTTGGAGTATAGTCATCTGGCATGTAACTCTTTATGGTATATATGGTGACTCCAATATTTTTGAATAATGTTAGGAAATGTTTACATGATTTTTTTGGCTGTCAAGTAAGGATATTTTAACTCTATTTTGTCTATATCTACTTCAACTGAATAACACACCTATGTCTATGTGAAGGAAGCAAATGAATGTAGTCTAGTTTTTGTCTTGACTCTTGCACTAGTGTCATTTTGGCAAGCTAGACCTTCCCTAGAATAGATCTCAATGTAATCTCTTTTCATTATAATAGAAATCATTTGAAGGAATTCACAAAAAGAAATAAAAGTAAAGAGATGTTAAGCTAGGAAGATAGTATAAATGCTTAATAAATATTTAGTTATATTTAAGTGAAGGATTATAAAAAATTAGATGAAAGAAGTAATTAAATATTTGTAATGGGTTTGTGACATTTTAAATTTAAAAGATAATATTAATAGTTAATAAACATATATTTATGTTAAGTAAAGTATTATGCAACTAGTCTGGATCCATCTTCACTCCAGATTTATCAAGCGCCGAGAGGGATCAAATCTCTTAAGGCACAAACATTTTTTTTTAGTGGAAAACTTGAGGAAAGGTTTGCACCTTGAGAGATTTGATCCCTCTTGGCACTTGATAGATCTAGAGTTAAGATGGATATAGGTTGATTATCTATGTTGGTTATATATATATATATATATATATATGAAATTACTCTTTTTCAAACACTTTTTCTGGTCAATTTTGTCCAAAATTCAGTAAATATTTTTTAAAATCATAAGTTTAAGTTATTTGACCTGCAAAGTTCAAGTGCCCCAAGAGTTTTTTAGGGTGTTGAATATCTTCATGCATTCAAAAGTGCATTTTAAACAATAAAAAATCAGAATGTTGCTCGAAATTACAGTATTAGATTCCAACCAAAAAATCCATTTCATCTATTAGTTAGACTACACCTATATAAATACATATATATAATCTATATTATGTAAGAACATTATTGGAAAGATCATGAGTTGTCAAAACCTTGAGCCCAAAAATGGCCAACGCTAAATTGACTCTATGACCTCAATTTGACTTGAACTACCATAACAATATTTATAAGCATTAGTATATATATATATATATATATATATATATATTTGTTAAATTTAATTTAGTTTGAAATAGTTTGAATAATTTATTTTTTTTACTTTTATTTGACTAAGTCAAAATGTTTACATAACATAACATTACAACATCTCTATAAATATGTGTAGTCTAACAAATAGATGAAATGACTATTTTCCAAACACTTTTCCTGGTCAATTTTTGTAACAACCCCTCCTCCCAGGTCCACCCAAGAAACCAGCCAACCGGGAAAGATGTGATGAGAGGGGTTATTAGGGTATTCAATCTAGGTGACCTTAAGGAAATGGAATCAACGAAACATATCAAACAAACCCATCCACATTAGCAAAACACGCTCAGGAGACATGTCAACCACTCAGACAGCCTGTCCCTGAGTCTCAATGATTATTTAAGCCTTTTAACCCAGATCCGCTCTCATGCTATAGGAAATACAATGACCAACAACTCAAAGTCACTCTCATAGGCCTCTGTGCTAGCGACTAAGAACTTTTATCAGTAGACCTGTGCCAGTGACCCTGAGATTTGAGCCACTTTTCTAGCCCAGAATCCCGTCCTTTGCACAGAACTTGTTACAACCTTCAAAATCATTCAAAGACATGATAAAAATATTGAATGCTCAAAATCAACCACAAGATTAGGCTTGAGCATCCCTAATCGGGACTGACATTTTGTCAAACACTTGGCATCAATGCAACCTACAGGTCTAGGATACAAGACAAAGCATAAATGATTGTAAGAACTTATGAAACTTGACAAGAAGGATAACCTCCTTCTCCATTGGACTATTATATCATCAATTAGGTCTTTTATCCATCCATTTAACAATTACAATTAAATACATGAAATAACCATGACATGAACCAATCACATAACCACACTTATAACCAGCATTAAACCATATAAATATTAGAGATATGACAACCATTAAATCCACACATAAACAAGTACAAATTTAAGAGAAGTTAGCTTTTATTAATCATCAGAAAATCCGACCAGGTTCAAGACTTCCACGTACCACCCGACCATAGACATGGCTGAACCAAATCTCCCTTTCAGCTAGTCACCCCTGTGCCATATTCCAAGCATGAATGTGGGACCTCATAGAATAAATAATCCAAGAAAAACCAAGGGAATTTAGAAGTTAAAACACCTCAACCCTCACTAAACCGTGATCACACCAAAACCGGTGCTTCGATTAACCGAACTTGGAATGCCATCAGAAATCCATCACTATCCTTGAGGAATTTTCCATCTCCTTGTCTCTCAAGCTTTACCGCAATCCAATCATGGATCACAAGGCCCTAAACCGAGACCAGTCTCTCAAGCTTTACCACAATCTAAACCCCGTTCACTAGGCCCTAAACCAAGACTTATCCCTCAGGCTTTACCGTGTATCCCACCAAAACTGGTCAAGGGATTCCTAGGCCTTTGGGAATGAACCTTGAGACCACCTTTTCCCTGAATACTAAAATCCATCCGGCAAACCAAAGCTCAAAACCAAAATAAACATCCCAACATTATGGCATCCGAAAAAAGGCAAGGCTAGGCTAAAGACCACTGTCATAACCTGGCAAAACCATGCCACCGATAGCAAGAGAACCATACACCAACATGCAAAGCCATGCATGTCCAAACCAGCTAGGAAATCACACATGCAAAAGGTTACCTGCAAGTATTCTTGCTAAAGTTGCTTGATCCTACTCTTCTTCCTTGATCCTTGCTTTCCTTCCTTTCCCTTTGCTTGATTTTCCTTCCTTGATCCAAAGCTAGAGTGCTCTAAGAAAACTCTAAGTGACGAAGAGTGAGAAAGTGAGAGAGAATAATGAGAGAGCTCCAAACTTGAACTGAAAAAAGGTTACCAACTGATCCTCAAAAGCCTTTTTATTAATGAGGCCTCTATTTTCTTCATTTTCCATTATTTTCCTTCAATTTCCTCCTCACATGGAACCCGTGACCTTTAACCTTACTCTTCTCCTAATTTCCTTTATTTTCATAAATAAATGTGCCAAAAATGTCTTTTTGCCTTTTAATGCCTTTGCCTTAGCCTTTGCTAATTTTCCTTAGCCAAAACACACATCTAGTGATGCCCACTAGGATATCTTTGTCCAACATTCAACTTGGAACAAGTGTCCCTTAACCGTGGTTTTATTTTGCCTTTATTAACTTTTATTACATGAAATTTTCACTGGGGATGTTATAGAACCCTCCCCCTTGGGGAACACCATCCTCGGTGTTAAACCACATCAAGACCTCAGCAAAACTGCTGAAAATCAAACATATTGACCATGGAACTTTATAACTTATCTTGTTGCAGTATTTACAATGAAAGACCTGCTCAAAAGCAAAACATCATGACAACATGAAAACATAAGAACCATAATAATATGACACCCATAACGCTTATTGGAGATTTTAACATAGCTTGTTGCGGTATTTACATCCATATACATATACATACATATACCAAAACATTAGCAAGACATATGCCAAACATATACCAACATCAAACCAAAACTACTTTGCCTCAACCGCAAACAATGAAGGATACAAGGCCTACATCTGATCCGCCATCTCCAATGTAGCTTCTTCAGGCCCAAAGTGCTTCCACTGCACTTTAAATTTCTCTATGGCTCTGTTCTTGAGCATGAGATGTTTCCGCTGCAATATGCACCGAGGCTCCGACTGGAACTCTCCTTCTTTCTCCACCTATAATATAGAAAAATCAATAACATGATAAACATCCTTTATATACTTCTTGAGCAATGAAATATGGAAAACATCATGGAATTTCACTGTTAGAGGTAGTGCAAGTTGATATGCCACTGGTCCAATCCTCTTAAGGATCTCGAAAGGCCCACAATACCGTGGTGCCAACTTGGCACATGAACCAATCCTCAAAGAGATTTTCTTGGGCTTGATGTGCAAATACACATGCTCCCCAACTTGAAACTCCTTGAACACCCTGTGTTGATTCGCATAACTTTTATGTCTATCCTATGTTGCCTTTAGATTTTTCTTTATAACTTGCATTTCCTACTCCATGTCTGCCAACATGTCTGGTCCAATAAGTACCCTGTTAATTGGATCACTCCAGCTGATGGGAGTGTTACAACTCCATCCATATAATGCCTCAAAATGACTCATCTTCAATGCTTCTTGATACCCATTATTGTATGCAAACTCAACCAATGGAAGATACTCCTCCCATTTCCTCTACTAGTGCATCACGTACATCCTCAACATATCCTCCAACATCTTATTGACCCTCTCTGTTTTTCCATTTGTCTACGATTAATAAGTTGTAATGAAGGCCAACTCTATGTCCAATCACATGTGTTCACTATCTATCTGATGAACACTTGTGCTACCTCACTAGCTGAAATATATGTAGTCTTTACTGGAATGAAGTAAGCTACCTTGCTCAATCTGTCAACCACAACCATAATAGAGTCATGCTACTTTACTGTCCTCAGAAGCCCTGTGATGAAATCCATGGAAATGACCTCCCATTTCCATTACGGAATCGCTATAGGCTGTAGTAAACCACCTGGATGCTTACATTTTGCCTTGACCCGCTGACAATCTAAACATCTGGCCATGAATTCTGACACTTCCTTCTTTAGATTCGGCCAATAGTATAACTTCTTCATCGTTGTCAACGTCTTCTAATATCCTGGATGACCATATTATGGCTTGGCGTGAAATTCCCTCAAGATAAGCTTCTTGAGCTCACTGTAATTTAGTACATAGATCTTGTCTCTAAATCTCACCAAACCATATGCCGTGAGATGATAGTTTGCATCCTGGTCACCTGTACCGATACCTGTGCTTTATTGTAACCTGTGCTTGATTTCCATGTATTTTTCATCATGCTATCCTACCTGCAAGATCCTATCTTGTAAATCTGTCCCATAAGAGCTCATAGCTGCTATATGATTTACCTGTACCTTCCTACTAAGAGCATTTGCAACCCGGTTCTCCTTCCCTTTGATGTATCTAATCTCGAAGTTGAACTCACTAAGGGTAGCCAACCATCTAGCTTGCCTGACATTCAAATTCAACTGATCAAACAAATATCTCAACACATTGTGGTCGCCCATCAATGTAAACCTCTTGCCAAGAAGATAGTGCGTCCACATCTTCAATGCTTGTATAATTGTTGTTGACTCAAGATTGTGCGTTGGATAGTTTTGCTTGTGCTCATTCAATTTTTGTGACTCATAGCACACCATATGTCCTTATTGCATGAGAACTCCTCCAAGTCCTCTCTTGCAAGCATATGTACACACTACAAACTCCTTGTCTAGATCCACAATCTTTAACACTGGTGCATGTGTCAATAACTGCTTAAGCTGCTCAAAACTAACCTCACATTCTTTTGTCCATTCAAACTTCTTACCTTTCCACTACAATGATGTGATAGGATATGTAATGCGTGAGAAGTTCCTGATGAACCTCCTTTAGTAACCTACCAATCCCATAAATGATCTCACCTCATCCACATTCTTAGGAGCTACCCACTCCATGATAACCCTAATATTTTCTGGATCCACTGCTATGCCATCCTTGGAGATAACATGCCCCAAATAATGTACCTCGGTCTGAAAGAAGATTCACTTGCTAAGTTTAGCATACAATTGATGCTCTCTAAGAAACCTCAACAGTGCTGCTAAATTATCGGCATGTTCTGCCTCATTATTAGAATATACCAGTGTGTCATCAATGAATACAATAACAAACTTGTCCAGATAAGGATGCAACACACTATTCATCAAACACATAAATGTAGTTGGAGCATTAGTCAAATCGAATGGAACAACAACAAATTATAATTCTCATACCTGGTCCTAAATGGAGTCTTGAAGATATCCTCGTCCTTGATGCGTACCCGATGGTATCCTGATCTTAAGTTGATCTTAGAGAACACTACTTCTCCCTTCAACTGATCAAACAAATCATAAATCCTCAGCAAAGGGTACCTATTTTTGATTGTTACTTTGTTCAGCTACCTGTAGTCAATGCACAATCTAAGGGTACCATCTTTCTTCTTCACGAATAATATTGGTACACCCCAAGGTGATACACTTGACCTAATGTACCCCTTGTCCAACATTTCCTTTAGCTACAACTTTAAATCAACCAATTAAGGTGTGCTCATCCTGTAAGGTGCTTTTGATGCTGGGGCTTCCCCTGGCACCAACTTGATATAAAAGTCTACCTCCCTGTGAGGTGGCAACTCTGTAATGCCCCCAGGAAATACATCTTGAAACTGCTGCAAAACTGGTTATCTGCTTAACACATCTGCATCATCAACCTCCTTACCCTTGTCACTATAAATGTGTACTGCAAACATCACACAACCTTTTTTGCAACTACACTTAGCCTGCATAGCGATAACCATCCTTACTAATGTGGGATTCTTCTTCCCTTGCGAAGTCCTATTTTCCCCACTATCATCCACACACTCAATGGCCTTGTCGAAGCAATCCACTTCTGTTCTATGAAGATATAGCCAATCCATACCCAAAAGCATATTATACGAACCCAATGGAAATACATTCAAATGTGTTGCTTTAGGCATACCATTTAACTCAAATGCACAAGCTCTCACCCAATGATGAACTCTCTTCTTTGTACTTGTAGCCAACAACACCAACCAAGATTCTGCATGCACTTCGTTTCTCAAACCACACTTATCCACCAGGTTAGGATTAATATAACTATAGCTAGATCCAGGATCGATCAAAATAGAAACAACTTGATCACAAATCTTACCGTCCATCTCAATGATCTGCCTGCCTGTTGTCCACAGCTACATAGATCCAAGGAATGCTATGACCAACATCACCAACTGTATGTTCCTCCTAAGCATTGTAGATTTGGGGCTACCACCACTCTGATACTGCAGACAATCTCTTTTACGATGATCCTTACCACATATCCAACACTACAATGGTTCCCTACCACTGCCTCTATCTTGCTTCTCTCCACGTCCTTTCTAAGTTGTACTGAATCTCTTGTAAGGAACTGCATTTTATTTCTCACTTGCATCTTGAGGTCTTCCTCTCTTTTTTGGCCATTTTCTTTTAGCTTTCTCATTTCTTTTCAAGTCATGCATGGGCTCAAATTTGTGCTTCGACTGCTCATAACAATGCTTCAACTATCCGATGGCCTCCTCCAACGATCTAGGCTCATCGAACTCAATCTGATCTCTGTATGCAATTGACAATAAAATTATTAATATATGAACCTTGGCCTTCTCCTCGTTGAGGTAAGGCACATATCTCAACAACTCCAAAAATCTGCTAGTATACTCATCACCTGTCATAGAACCCATCCACAACTCATAAAAATCCTTAGCTCTATCATCATAGTACCTCTCTAACAAGTACTTATTCTTGAAGATCCTTTCAAATACATGGAAAGTCAAATCCTCCTCATTTATACCTTTGACATTCTTCACGTCTTCCCACCAAATATCCACTTTAACTTTGAGACTGAAAGTGGCTATCTTTGCTTTCATTTTTTTATGAATAATCATGCCATCGAAATAATTTCTTCATACCAAGCAACCATACTTCTGCATCCTCTGATTTCTTCATCTCTCCATCAAAGGTAGGTGGCTTTTCATTCTTAAACTCATCTGGTAAGTATACCCTATAAATCCTCCTATAAGGGCGATGACGATGACAATCATGATGTCTATCAGAAACAGAACTGGAATAGTACTTGTGTCGATCACCTCTCCTATCCGGAGTTTCCAACAGCGTACCATCTCTGATCATGTCAGATCTATTCAACCTATGTCTACTAGGAGACCTACTGCCATATGCCCCATTAGTTCTGTCCTCATGTCCATGGTTGATTCGAAGTGGTCCCTATCACTGCAAATCTGACAAACTCTGAAGTAGTATCGCATTCACCTCTGTTTCTCTTGTGCCTACATGACTTTTTCATTGTCTGCTTTGAAACTCCTTATCTCTTCCTTGAGGCTTCTCAATGTGTCTGCCAAATAAGAAGAGTGCCCCACACCACGCTTCCCATCGGATGTATAGGGAGATTCTATGTAGTATACCACCTTGCTAGCCGTCTGATCTCTTTCCTGCAAGGCATTCTATGTCAACTAAACCAAATCACAACAAACCAACTTACCTTATCATAATTCAGGGAGGATATCTTGTCTGCAATATCATCAAATCAGCATGGTACATGTATAACATAAACATACTAGCATATAGACATATATTGAATAAGTGTATCAACGCATAAACATCATTCTAGCTAGGGTCCAATCATCAATGCAAGGCCACATCAACAATGCATGCTGTGACCTCATGCATGAAAACAACCATTACTCCATTGCACACATTGCCACATGCAAATATCAACATGCATAAGTAATTCCTAATAAACTACACATATGTATGAATGCATGTAGTCGAGCATAAGTGATTGATTCTTGTTATCAACCTACAATACTGATACATGTAATCAAAACATTCAAGAATGCAACCTAACATACAAGGATATATTCAAGATGCATATAATCATATAACCAGTCATAAACTTATGATGATGCATCCCACAAAATCACATCAAGCTCCTCATAACCAGTCATATAACCAGTGATAAACCTTACTACAATCATGATCAACATGATGCAATGCAACAAGCACATGGAATGCAAGTGTAAGAGACACACATGCAACTGATATGCATGCATGACCAAGCACCTTCACCCAAGGAGAGCGCAACCATGCCCTAATACCAACTTGTAACATCCCTCCTCCCATGTCCACCCAAGCAACCAACCAATCGGGAAAACATGTGATGAGAGAGGTTACTAAGGGATTCAATCTCCTAGGTGACCTTAAGGAAATGCAATCGATAGAACATATCAAACAAACCCATCCACATCAACAAAACAACCTCAAGAGATATGTCAACCACTCAAACAACCTTTCCCTGAGTTCCACTGATGATTTAAGCCTTTTAACCTAGAGTCACTCTCATGCTATAGTCAAGACAACGAACATCAACTGAAAGTCACTCTCATAGGTCTATGTGCCAATGATTGTGGACTTTTCTCAACAAACTTGTGCCAATGACCCTGAGATTTGAGCCACTTTTCTAGCCCAGAATCTTGGCCTTTGCCCAGAACTTGTTGCAGCCTTTAAAATCATTCAAAGGCATGATAACAATACTGAATACTCAAAATCAACCTCAGGATTAGACTTGAACAACCCCAACTGGGACTGACATTCTATGAAATACTTGGCATAAATGCAACCTACAAGTCTAGGGTACAAGACAGAGCATAAATGACTGAAAGAACTTATGAAGCATAACCAGAAGGATCACCTCCTTCTCCATTTTAATATTATATCATCAATTAGGTCTTGCATCCATCCATTTAAAAATTACAAGTAAATACATGAATAACCATGACATGAACCAATCACATAACCATGCTTATAACCAACGTTAAATCATATAAATTTCAGAGATATGATAGCCATTAAATCCACATATAAACAAGTACAAAAGTAAGGGAAATTAGCTTTTATTAATCATTGGAAAATTCGACCAGGTTTGGGACTTCCATGTACCACCTGACCATAGACATGACTAAACCAAATCTTTCTTTCAGCCAATCACCATCGTGCCATATTCCAAGCATGAATGTGGGACCTCATAGAAAAACCAATCCAATAAAAACCAAGGGAATCTAGAGGCTAAACCACCTCGATCCTCACCAAACCGTGATCACACCAAAATCGGTGCTCCAATCACAACCAAACCAAATTTGGAATGCCATCCGGAATCCAACACTACCTTGAGGAATTTTCTGTCTCCTTGTCTCTTAGGCTTTACCGCAATCCAATCCCAGATCACTAAGCCCTAAAACGAACCAGTCTCTCAGCTTTACCACAATCCTAACCCGGATCACTAGGCCCTAAACCGAGACTTCTCCCTCAGGCTTTACCATGTATCCTGCTAAAACTGGTCAAGGGATTCCTAGGCTTTTGGGAATGAACCTTGAGACCACCTCCTCCCCGGATTCTGAAATCCATCTAACAAACCAAATTTCAAAACCGAAATAAACATCCTAGCACCATGACATTTGAAAAAAGGCAAGGCAAGGTTGAAAACCATTATCATAACCCAACAAAACCATGCCACTGACAGCAAGAGAACCATACACCAACATGCAAAGTCATGCATGTCCAAACCAGCTAGGAAATCACACATGCAAAAGGTTACCTGCAAGTATTCCTACTGAAGCTACTTGATCATGCTCTTCTTCCTTGATCCTTGCTTTCCTTCCTTTCCCTTTGCTTGCTTTTCCTTCCTTGATCCAAAGCTAGAGTGCTCCAAGAAAACTCTAAGTGACCAAGAGTGAGAGAGAGAGAGAGAATAATGAGAGAGCTCCAAACTTGAACTGACAAAAGGTTACCAACTGATCCTCAAAAGCCTTTTTATTAATGAGGCCTCTATTTTCTTCATTTTCCATTATTTTCCTTCAATTTCCTCCTCACATGCAACCTGTGACCTTTTACCTTCCTTTTCTCCTAATTTCCTTTATTTTCATAAATAAATGTGCCAAAAATGATTTTTGCCTTTTAATGCCTTTGCCTTAGCCTTTGCCAATTTTCCTTAGCCAAAACACACATCTAGTGATGCCCACTAGGATATCTTTGCCCAACATTCAGCTTGGAATAAGTGTCCCTTAACCATGGTATCATTTTGCCTTTATTAACTTGTATTACATGAAATTTTCACCAGGGCTATTACAATTTTGTCCAAATCCAGTAAATATTTGTATGAATGATAAGTTTAAGATATTTAATTTGCAAAGTTTGAGTGCCTCAAGAGTTTTTTAGGGTGTTGAATCTATTCATGCATTCAAGAGCGCGTTTTAAACAACAAGAAATCACAATCTTGCTTGAAATTGCATTGTTGGATTCCAACCAAAAAATCCATTTTGTCTATTAGTTAGGCTGCACCAATATAAATATATATAGGCTATAATATATGCTATATTACATAAGAATATCATTTGCAAAACCATGGGTTGTCAAAACCTGAAGCACGAAATTCACAAATGACAAATTGACTCTATGAACTACTATTTTTTGTTTGTTTTCTAGGTTGTTAGTCCTGAGATGATTGACATGCCTAAAATGTGGCTTCAGTAGCCATGAACTAATGACATCTAATCTATCAAAATCACTCGGTGATCACAATTGGCCTAGGTCACGCCAATCCTTAACATGATTGGATTTTTGTTCATGGATTTTCGAACTAGTGACCTTTACACCACAAAGTGCCTTAACAGAATGCTCTGTTACCGTCTTCTCTACACCTCGTGGGCAACTCTATGACTTCTTTTACTTGAACTACCATAACAATATTTATAAGCATTAGTTTGTTATATTTTTTAATGTTAATTTTATTTTAAATAATTTTATTTTATTTTTATTTTACCAAGTCAAAATGTTTACATAACACAACATAACATAAAATTTACATAACATAACATAACATGCAATTACAACATCTCTTCCATAAGGGATGGAGAGCACCTCTCAACACAACCAACTTGGATCTACCAAGCTTTGAGAGACATCAAATCTCTTGAGGTGCAAACCTATTTTAGAGTATCCCTCTTAGATGCTTGGTAGATTTGGAGTTAAGATGGATTTAGGCTAGTTTATATATATATACACACCATTGCAAAAACCATAGGTTGTCAAAACTTGGAGCTCAAAAATCGCCAATGGTAAATTGACTATTTTACCTCAATTTTATTTTAGTTATTAATTTAATTTATTTTATTATTTTTTAATTTAATTTAATTTAATTTTTAATTTTAATTTTATTTTGGAGTAATCTTTAAGTGTGACTTTTTGGAGTTTACGATGAATTTCTAGCGGAAATCTGACAAAAAATTCTATGGCCAAATCTTGATTTTTGTTGTTTAAATTAGTTTTTTGACTACATATATAGATTCAACAATGTAAAAAACCCATGGGGCACTTTGATTGTGAAGAGTTCACTTGTCAAACTTGTAATTTCAATAAATCCCTACTTGATTCTAGACAAATTTGATCAGAAAATAAACCGGAAAACTTTCCAAAAAGTCACATTTAAAGACTACTCGTTTTTGTTTTGTTTTGTTTTGTTTTGTTTTTTTGTTTTTTTTTTTTTTATGTAATTCGACTGAGACAAAATGTTGACATAACAAGACATGACAAGACATTACAACATCTTTTTCATATTGGTTTGGAGAGCGCCTCTCAGTGCAATAAATTGTAACCAACCTAGATCCATCTTAACTCTAGATCTACCAAACATGGAGAGTGATCAAATCTCTTTTCTCTAAAAGATGTTTGAGAGATTTGATTCCTCTTAGTGCTAAAGATGGATCTAAGGTGGTTATATATATATATATATATATATATATCTTCTGACATAAGTATACCATTGGCAAAACCATGTGTTGTCAAAACCTGGGGCCCAAAATTTTTATTATTATTTTTATGTTTATGTAATTTAACCAAGTCAAAATATTTACATAAATGCATAAGAGAAGACATGACATTACAACATCTCTTCCATACTAGACTAGAGAGCACCTCTTGATGCAAATAATTAATGAATAATTGTTGAAAACTTTTCAAGTTATGGTGAGAGTGTAGGTGCTCAATGAATACAAATTTATAGTGTAGTTTAATTATTTTATGTTTTTTTATAGATATATATATTTAGTTAATTTTGCTCAAAATCTAGTGGAGATTTGTTGAAATTATAAGTTTGAATTATGTAATTTGCACACTGTAAATGTCCTAAAAATTTCGAGAAATTAATCGATTTTTGAAATAAAAAATGAAATTTAAATAATAAAAACTTACAATCTCATTAATTAATTATCGTATGAAAAATACAGAACATAAAACAATTAAATTAAAACCAAAATTATATTTAAATATAATATTAAAAATAAATAAATAATTACAATAATATAAAATTTATATGCAAATGATAGAACACCTATAATGTCACAATAAAAGTGCAAATCTTTAATAAACGCAAAATTTTATTTAAACAAATGATTATAAATAACATTATAAATCACAACAATTGAAAATTTATAAATGGTTATTACAAAAGTTACAATAAAATATAATTTTTTGAAAATTTATAAATTACTACAAAAGTTACAATAAAAAACATAATTTTTAAATAAATATTACATTAAGTTCCAATGTGCAATCATATCCTTTCAATAAGCGAAATCAAATGATAAATACCTTAGAATATCATGATTAAGATCATATTTAAATTTAAATACTCCATGTATAAATTTCACAACATGTTAAAGTGTTTGAAAATGTAATTTATAATATGTCTTGGGATGTGCAAAAGTTAACCAACCTATGCTCTATGGCTGGCTCAGCCAAATTAAGCATTTTTAGGCCTTTTTTAGAGACTTAACGATTGAGCATATTGGACGAGACTTAAATCAAAATGTTGACCAATTACTAAGAGAGGGCTACATGATGAGTTGGATGGGATGCACATAGAAATCACACTGGTTGAACAAATGGTGGACGTAGGGGTGCTTCCATTACTAGGATAGCTACTATTTCTCTGGGAGATGTCATATGCTGGTGCTGGTGGATTATTCTCTGAGGTTTATTATGTGACATTGATATATCTTTTTTGTGTTTTTGTTTTTTGTACAATAATCTCACACATTTTAGATGCCTAGCCGCTAACTAAATCAGAACATTTCAGTTGTATGATTGCACTGTATCCATATGTTCATAACAGTGTGCACGGTGACACGTATCTTGATGTTGTTTATATATATTATATGTTAGATGAGTCGGGTTGGGCTTGATAATGGGATGTATCTGATGGTTTATGATGATATCTTTTACAATCCATCCATATGAATATGTACTGAGTATATTTTGGATATTAATATACTTCTTTTTTCATACTGAAAAAAAATTTGTCGTTACAAAAGGAAAGTAAAGATGCAATTGATAAATCTACCTGGTAGAAAATGGTATATCTGTGCACATATTTTATTGGAAACAACACAAGATTTCCATTTGCAAATCTTGAGGTAATGTGTTCAACAACTCAACAACTGAAGCTAAGAACTAGCTATCACCCGCCTCTTCAAGCATCCATATAAGTATAATTTTGCTTTCGTACGACTAGTTCGGGATCGGGAGACTTGCAGTAATCCAAAGGCAAGAACACATGTGGGATTACTTGCAAATCGATAATATGTAATAAAGGAAAGGGCAAGCATAGTTGTGGGTCCAACAATCCATCCTAGCTGAGCATAATCGAAAAGTATAATGTTTCGTGATATTAATTGGACTTCTTGTAGTTTTTGCAGATTTCTCCATTAGTGCTAGTGAGAGTTATTCACCATGCAAACTGCAAAGTCCGTAAGGAAAGTGCTCTAATTAGTGCCACAGGCAGTAACCTAAGAATATATAGAACCTCCATTAAATAATTGTTGGTCAGAGTGGAGAAACCCTTTTTGACTTCTCAAATTACTGTAATACTGAGAATTACTGTAATACTCACTGTCAAATATGGTAGAGGTGGCCACATATAATATGGCTCTTCTCTATTGTGAGAAGTCTATTTGGACAATATCAAGGACTTAGAAGAAAAAAAATAAACATTTAAACCACCCCAAGCCACTACAAAGCTCATAGTTGTATTAGGATATGTAGCCCTGATGTAGTGACTGCGCTGAAATCTTTTTATAGAAAATCTATAGATTTTTTTACAATTTTTTTATACCGTCAAAACTAATAAAAACCATGGATTATAGATGTGACTACTATACAGTGACATAATAATACACTATTTGCAAGTGATCACAACTCACATATGCATATATAGAAATACGACATTGATTGAAAATGTTCCTTTAAATTTTCTAGAAAAATATACTTTAATATCATATTGGGATGAAGTAAAACATAAGGAATATTAAAAAAGGTACAGCCTTGAGGTGGTTTGATTGAAAAGATAGGCATCTAATTCATATTTATAGAGACATCTTCATATAATTTGAGTCACAATTTTTTTGATATATGTAACTTCACAATTTTTTTTATATATGTAACTTGTGAATGGTTGCATATATCGTACAATATATATAGTGGGAGCTAGTTGATTAGTCCCAATCTTATCCAAGTCACTCTTTCCATTTACCAATCACTCTAATGTTAAAAAAATCAAAATTATTTTGACAAATAAAGTTAAGTATGTTACTTCTTAAAAACGAGGTAGATTATCTGGTGGATAGAACACACTATTAATAATAATTTTTTGTTGACCTTGAGTTTGGGATAAAATATTTAGGAAATTTTTTATTTGATATGATAATATTTTTTAAGTTATAGTAAGTTTTATCTATATAGACTTTTTCTAGAATATATATATATTGATTGTATTATTCCAATTTATGTAAAATACAAGCGAATATTATTTGACATTTTGTTAGAACATTATTTCAATTTATGTAAAATGCAAGGAAATATTATTTGACATTTTTTGGAATATTATTCCAATTTATGTAAAATATAAGGGAATATTATTTGACATTTTGTTGGAATACAATTTGTCCCATATTTTAGTTTATAAGTAACAATAAGATTGTTAGTACTTATCTATCCCATCAATAATTCACTTATGACAAATTGTTAGTACTTATATATCCCATCATAATTCACTTATGACAAACTCCAATCGAAACAAACATACCATGAATTTCTATTAGTAATTATCAATTCCATCAATAATTTACTTATAAAAAACTCCACCTCATGAAAAGCAAACATATCACTAGTAAAATTTGGACTCAAGTAAAAAGGATAAGATTCCCCCTCAAAGGTAGGCATCAAATTCAATATACATATTTTCTTTTACACTTTATTTTAATTAAATTTATAAGAAGATATACACAATATATATCTATATATATATAATGAATTATAATACAAGTATATATTATATTATTTGAAATTTTATTTTGTTTTAATTGCAAACGTAAATTTTGGAAAACAAATTAATTAGCGATGACCATATTATGAAGTATTATATAAAGTATGTGATCCATGGTTCAATTCTCATTAATTTAGCCCATGAGCCTTGTGTTAGGTTATATGTGATTTCACCTACACATTATAATGGTAACAATGGTTTCACTTAAAAGATATAATGGTAGCGGTCGAAATCAACCTCGTGTTACATGAGTATGAGCCCAATTCCAACCCATATCATGCAAGTACAAGCCTTACCCATTATGAATTTCTCAACTCAAAAAAATTTGTAAGTGTAATCTTTTAACATCAAATTAGAATTCTACTTCTTTAATATTTTATTCCTATGTAAAAGGAAATTTTGCTACAAAATTCTCATAAAAAATGTCGAAATTATGAAAAATGGAACAAGTGAACATTTATTATATGGTCATTTTTTTTTTAATCTAGAGAAATTAACGGCTGGGTTGAGCTAATACGTATCTGTCACAGGTTCGATCATGACTGCTACCACTATAACCTCTATGTGAACCGATATGTGCCCCTATGCATGACCCACACAATAAATCAAGAGATTTGCATCTCGAACCTCAAATTTTCATGATGACTTTATATCATGACCATCGCCAATCAAGTTGCACCCCTAAAAGTCTATTACATGATCATGTTATTAAAGTAATAAACTAATAACATCATATGATTATTATTGATCTATTTTCCTTGGTTGGAAGTGTTAATTTGCTAAATTGTATTGGAACATGACAAAGTCAATACATTATTATCATAATTTTTTCAATTAAATAGTATTTTTCCCATTAATTTTAAAAAAATATTGTAATGATTTGTTATTTTCTTTTCCAAGGAAAAAAAGCACGTATTTTATTTATAGTCAAAATAAAATACATTTGTGTAGATTCTTAAACAATATTCATAAGGCCTTTAACCTAGAGAAGTTTTGCTATATAATCATTTCATATCAATTTATAACATAAAAAATGAGATTGTTTAAGAAAATTTCACGCCCATTGCACTGATCTAATCAATACCCAGCTAGCATCGTTCATACCTCATGTAGGGAAGAAAAAAAAAATGTTCCCTGATAACAAGTGTTGTACCATTGATCCACATATAGAAATCCCTGTACATGCATTTGGTCGTCCATTGATTCCTTGACATTATTTACCCATTGTGTTGTAGGTGACAAAGAAAAATATTATATATATATGATATGCCCCAAAAATTCCACCCATTGATGCATATTATTTGATTTGGATCCATCATTCGATATAAGAAGGACCATGACATATAGTGCTAAAACTATGATTTGCATCTTGGAATGTAGAAATGGTAAGAAATTTGTTACTACTAATGAATTCGAACTAAAATCAAGAGGTACACATTTCTTCTACAATTTGCAGAATAGGAAATCATAAGATAAAAACACATGCAATGACATGCACCCATCAAAATACAAGGAACACAATGATTTTATAGGGGAACCGGACTGGGAAAAATCCCTCCACTACTTTTCATTAATCATATGACAATGAGAAACTATTATAATGTCTTGCTTCAACTCTAACACCCTGCACTATAAACCTGTTCTCCTGCTATTTGTCCTGCTCTGGCCAACAATTATCCAATTCAAGCCTCCAACTTTGTCCTATTTCCTTATGTAATTCAAGATAAATTGAGCTCCTAAATAATAGGGGAATTCCCTATTTCCTTGTGCAAATCCCAAGGAATTGATCACTTGCTTAACTGCTAAGCTTGTACCCTCAACTAATATATAATTGATGACCACAATGTTCCTTTTCCTCCACTCTAGCTAGGTAATTCGAATTCCATGCATGTATGGGTTATTTTTAGCTGATTGACTAGTTTAACTAAGAGATCAATGAGTTAACAACAATTCTACTACTCAACTGACCTTTAACTGACTCAATTAATGACTAGAGCTTAGTTAACTGAGTTCAACTGAAAATAATTGAACTAGATTACTAAATTTTAGCAATCACTGCATGCACAACTCTAGTTCAAGCCTAGAAACTCGAATTTGTTGATATAACCAAGTGACAAGGCCATGTCACTCAAGCTGACTACAATCCAAGTCATCTGGCTGATGTGGAAAACCGAATGATCAATTTGACTAAGGCACAAGTCAAATTGAGCCTTTCTTGCTACAATTTCTAACACTATGTTGATGGTGATGGACCCACCAACATTCAGGGGGTCTCCTCGATATGAAGTCCCAACTATACCTCAAACCGTTTGGAGAAGGAGTCCCGATAGTGGGTGGTAGTGTAATGCCTTGACCGCGGTAACACACAGAGGTAAGTAAGATAACATTGGGTGAGAGCAAGTTTGTGACCTTGCGGAGAGTCAAGTGTGATGCATGAAGGTTCTAACATATGGAGGGGAAAAGGAAATGCGCCCCTCAAAAGCCTGTAATAGTACGCAACTTGAAAGGAACACACGAGCGAAATGACATCACAAGCTAAAATGCAGAATAGTCCACAAATTAAAGTGATGGGTTAATCCAACAATACACATTCAACATGATTTGTACAATTACATACAAAGTAGTTCATAAGAAAATGCGTAAGTTAAAAAACATACATTGCTAAAGCAACCAGAATAGTCCCAACTACGATAACAACATATGCATGAAAGTGTGTTGGATCTAATATTATTATTATAAGTGAAAGTTCCATCCATACATACATCATTTATGACCACTAGCCCCAATAGTGGAACATTACAGTCAAGAACACCTACTCCTCCAAAGGAGTATACTTTCTCTACATTGTGGAGGAGCCAAGGCTCATCACAATACTCCCAAGCCTTTTCTAAGCCTAAGCCTAGCCAAAAGCTTGGCTCCCAAAAGCCCCTTTTATGAGTTATGAGGTTCTATTTATAATAAAGGGTGGGGTGACCCTTAACATTCCCCTTTGTGACTCTTTGACTACTCTCATGACTCTTCAACTTCCTTACAAGTAACTCATTACATAACATGATGACTGTACACATTCTACTAATGACACTTGGAATTTTACTTACAACATATTTACAAATAATATTACAATTTCCACATGTACCCATGTAAGACAAAATAGGCTAGAGATAACCTAACAAGACAAAACACTATGACTTTGAAGTTTGGGAAAAGACCAACTCGACAACCTCCACTTGGTGCTTCTCAGTCACATATTGATGCCAAGCTTAGTATTCTGTGATGATGTCCCCAAACTGCTTGATGGTGTCATTCTGATAGAGGACTCCTGCCTCCATGACATCCACGTATATGGTTTTGGAACCTATATCCAAATCGTTTTGAAGCATGTGCAACATAGTGTTGACCATGACCGAACCACCAATGTACTTTTGCATGTTATGTGTGCTCAACTCCAAGTCTTCCCCGGTGACCTCTCACCTTAGATGCTCCATGTACCCATGGATCTATATCCAGACTTGGTTCTTGGGGTCTAGCCTCGGTGAGGGAACCTATTGATGGGATCCTGTGCATTCTCACCATGACATCCAAGCTATTGTACAACCATGCATATGAGGCCTGTATGCTGCTGACAAATGGGGTGAGTTGCTCATAGTTCTAGATCAACATTTGGACCTTTTCTTTCTGCAGTTATGCCTGCAACCTCATCTTCTTTGCTAAGTGAAGCGAAGCTCCTTTGTACCGCATTGTCCACTCTTGTACATGGGATGAAAACATGTATGTTCTTGAGAGTTTGAACAAACTCTTTGCTCCACTGTTGTAAGCCATGCACACAGAAAACTGCTTTATGCACAGTGACAAATATGTCATAGAGCTTCTGCATGGTACTCTCAAGTGTTGATACTTCATCAAGTATCGCTTTCCTCATCTCTCCCATTGCAAAAACTGAACTCTGCTCTCGAAGTTGTTTTACCTCTTGTGTGACAGCCTGCAAGTGCTTTGCCAGTTTTTCATTCTTGTCCAATAGAAACTTAACATTCGAGCTTGTTTCTCCTACATAGGCCAAGCTGGCATTGACAAGGGCAGTTGGATGCTTCTTGATGTCTAGCACTATCACCCTTTCCTTGATGAATGCAGGTGATGCGTGCTCATCTGGAGAGTGCTTCCTCCGCGCTTGTACAATCCTCTTTTGTAACTCGTCAAATGATAGATTGTACATGTCCATGACTAGATCATCCTCAAGGAGAACAACTTCTCCTTGCTCACTTGGGACTGGTTTTAACATTGGAGGTGGAAGAGACTGAGAGATGACCTCTGGTACTCTCAACACGAGGTTAGTTTCTTCATTATGTGGCTACTACTCCAAATCCATGTCTGCCACTTCCATCAGTTGCTCAATCTATTGAGCAAGCTCCCAATACTGCATTTGTTCACCCTCTTCCTTAGCTACTGGTTGTTCTGACTCATCAACTTGTATGATCATTGTTTGCTTTGTCATCTTTCCTTGCCTTTTCTCTTCTTCCTTCTTCTGCTTCTCTTCTCTTTCTCTTCTCCTCAACTCCTTTTCTTCCTTCAACTTCTTCTCTATCTCCTATAGCTTTAGTTCTGCTTCTTGCAGCCTTTGTTTTTATTTCTTCCTTCGCTCTACTCTCTTTCTCCGCTGCTCCTTCTTTTACTCCACTGCCAAAGTTACTTTCTACAAGAGATGATCTGCCTTCATATTGCATCTTTGCTCTGCCTTTGTATTCTCGAAAATATTCCTCTTTCCCTTGTCCTGCCATGGAATGTTACCTATTTCTGCTATAGTTGTTGCTTCCTGCACTGCTGCTATCTGCAGAGAAGCTTTCCAAGTTGTTGCTATATTGAACGGTTCATTGAGTCTGGAGGCATTATAATAGTACCTCCAAGGGTCCTCCTCTGCCCAATGAAATGTCCTGTGGATCCATGGAAAGTACATTCTTGCACAGTGGTCCGTGCAAATTCCATGAGGATCATACAGATTAAATTCTTTGGTGCCAAACTCGATCCTACTATCTCCTTAGCTTCGACATCTACATCCTTCAAGCTCTTAATATCATACAATCTGATCCAAAAAGGAAGAGCGAGACATGCCGCTTCCTTCTTCCTATGCAGTCCTACTAACAACCCTATAGAGAAGTGATATGAGACCTCTTGCATGACCAACTTGTCAGTGATATACCTTGGTAGAAAATGTAGAGGCTTCTTTATGCCATACACTCTGATGAAGGTGCCACCTAGTGAGGCATACCAATCTACGATGTTCATTATCACCTCCATTGCTTCTTGGGACATGCAACGGGGATCCTTCTCAAAGATAAGATTCTACAAAGGGATGATGAAATGGTCAGTTAGATTTTCCATCACTCCTCGATAGCTGCAGTCGGAAATAAACTTGCAATAAACATTAACGACAATATCCTTTGGTGTCCATGTCCAGCTCATGCCAGGGAACTACTGCTGGGCACAAATTGCATCAAGAAAGTATGCAAACATGCAAAATTTTGCTTACTCATTCTTAGGTGGATTCCGAGTGTTAGTCACATGGATATTCAACTGATGAGGCTACAAGTCTAACCAGTTGAATGACTTCCAATCATTCACCAATTGGTCCAACATGACTACTCAACCTTGAGGAAAGGTTTATGTGTTCTCTTGACCATATATTCTACGGGAAAAGATGATTAAGAATTGATAAGCCTTCTTGAGAGACTTTGTCTTGTAAACATGATTGGGTGTCTGTCTAAAATTTGATGACTCTTTCACCCAATGCTTGACGATGTCTCTGGTGTTCACAAAGCTTTGGGTGGCATAAAAAAATGAGTCCATGCGCTTCACCTGCTGAGGTAAATGATACATCTACTGAAAGTTCTCTTCCCTGAAGGTGGAAATCTCTTTCCCGTTGGCACTGCTCAAAGTCATTGTCTATTCATATGTGTGTGAGACTATCCAGCTGATAATGTCCGCACATGGGAAGATGGGGTACCTACATGCAACCTTGTATAAGCCTAATCGGTGGATGCTAAGGTAAACCTGTTGATCCTCTAAGTCTTCCTTGAAGTCCTCTGCAAAGTATCCTTGATTTGATGTCATGTCAAAGTTGTACCCTTCTTAATGAACATATGAGTGTCTGCATAAAATGGTAGATTAACTTATATATGCTTGTTATGAAACCAGCTCGCAAAAAGATAGAAAAGATAGTTGAACGCCTTAGAATTCAGCCTCTTCGAGGGGGAAACCTCCTTTACATTACACAAAAGAACAATTCTTGGATGATTCAAATGACAAAACCTCCTTTCTATATATAGGAGTCTAAGGGGTCACAATATAACCAAGCCGACCTAACAATAATAATATAAAGGCACAAAAATAACAATAGAGGGATTCTATGGGGCACAATAATAACAATATGGGGACAATAGGGGCACAACCATATTAATTAGGGATACAACTACAATATTAATGGGGGAATCACTAGTATTATAGGGACCTAACATGCCCCTCTCCTTCAAAAAAGTGTTGACCTCAATGCTTGAGCAGCTCTGGATGCTTTTGTATAAAATTCTCATCCTCCCATGTGGAATCTTCAGCGGATAAGTTCTTCCACTTGATGAGATACTCTGAAATGGATCGATTTCGTAGTTGTCGAGTTCTTGTTTCTATGACTGCTTCCAGTTCCAATATAATTTTTCCTTCCTCGTTAAGTTCTGGCAATATTTTTTGAACTGGGAGCTTGTTGCCTATAACCTTCTTTAAACATGAAACATGGAAAACTGGGTGCACTTGAGAAGCTGCAGGCAGCTCCAATTTGTATGCCATAGTACCAATCTTTTGCAACACCTTGTACGAACCATAATACTTTGGTGAAAATTTGTTATCCTTCTTAGCTTGCTTGAGGGACATTTGTTTATATGGTTGTAGCCGTAGGAATACCCAATCACCTACATCAAAACTTCTTTCACTGCGATGTTGATCTGCCTGTTGTTTCATTCTATTCTGCGCCAACACGATGTTATCCTTTAAGAGTTGGAGAACTTGTTGTTGATGCTCGATGTGATGTTCCACTGCTTGAACCTTAGAATTTTCTCTTAAATATGATGTGATGGATGGTGGCTGATATCCATAAAGTGCCATAAATGGGGTCATTTTTGTTGCAGTATGGAAGGAAGTGTTATACCACCATTCAGCTAGAGGCAACCATTTGACCCATTGTGTTTGTTTATCAGATACAAAGCAACGAAGATATCCTTCCAAACATTTGTTTACTATCTCTGTTTTCCCATCAAATTGAGGATGATAAGATGAGCTATGAGCTAACTGAGTACCAAGACAAGAAAATAATTCTGTCCAAAAATTTCCTGTAAAAATGGGATCTCTGTCACTTACAATAATCTTTGGGTTTCCATGTAGCTTTTGAATTGTTTCCATAAATGCCGTAGAAACTGTACTGGCTTTAAATGGATGTGATAATGCACAAAAGTGTGCATACTTGGTAAGCCTGTCAACTACCACCATGATGACACTCTTTCCCTTAGACTTGGGTAAACCTGTGATAAAATCCATTGAAACCTCCTCCCAACATTGGCTTGGAATGGATACAGGTTGTAATAGACCTGGTGTCTTAATTATTTCAGCTTTATTTTGTTGGCATACCAAACATTCTGCCACAAACTTTTGAATATTCGATTTAAGGCCATCCCAAAAAAATTCCTTCTTAACCCTGTGGTAAGTTTTTAAAAATCCCGAGTACCCTCCTAAGGGAGAAGCGTGCAATTCTAGAAGAATCTTTTGTTTGAGTTGGGAATTTTTACAGAGGTATAAGCGATCTTTGTACCATAACGAATCATTTTTCCAGCTAAATGTATCAGATGTATTGGAATCTTGTTGTAAATTTCGAATAAGTTCCCACACTTCTTCATCATTCTTCCATTCCTCCCTTGCTTCGTTTATCCAATTTGGTTGGATAATAGAAATGGCGCACAACAATGCTTTCACATCCTCATCCTTTCTTGAGAGTGCATCTGCCACAACATTTTGCTTCCCTTTTTTGTATATGATTTCAAAGTCATAACCCAACATCTTTGTGACCCATTTTTTTTGTTCTTCAGAGGATAATCTTTGTTCTAAAAAGTATTTAAGGCTATCATGATCCGTTTTTACCTTGAAGTGTCTTCCCATTAGGTAGGGTCGCCATTTCTTAAGTGCATGTAGTATTTCCAACATTTCCTTCTCATAAATAGCTTTGTGTAAATACTTTCCTTTGATTGGACGACTTTCGAAAGCAATGGGTCTTTCATCTTGCATTAAAACAACACCAATTCCATTTTTGGAAGCATCACATTCCACAATAAAGGTTTTTGTGAAGTCTAGTGTAGCTAAGACTGGTGCTTGGCACATTACCTCTTTAAGATATTCGAAGGTCTTTGTTGCTTATGGAGTCCATGAAAATGCATCTTTCTTCAACAATGTTGTTAGAGGTGTTGCTATTTTCCCATAATTCTTAACAAACTCGCGATAATACCCTGTCAACCCGAGAAATCCTCACAAATGCTTTATGGATGTGGGGATTTCCCATTCCTTAATGGCTTTAGTTTTGCTAGGGTCTACCTTAACTCCTTCATGAGATACAATATGACCTAGATATTCCACCTCTTGTACTCCAAAGAAACATTTGGATATTTTTGCATATAATTGCTTCTCCTCCAATAGTTGTAGCACCCTGTCAACATGTTCAAAATGATCCTTGCAAGACTTTCTGTAGATTAGTATATCATCAAAAAATACTAACATAAATTTTCTAAGGAAGGGTTTGAAAATGGAATTCATCAAACCTTGAAATTTAGAAGGTGCATTGGTAAGGCCAAAAGGCATGACCAAAAACTCATAGTGACCCTCATGAGTTCTAAATGTTGTTTTCGGAATGTCTTGAGTCTTCATTCTGATTTGATGATATCCTGAACGAAGATCTAACTTGGTGAAGTACATTGATCCATGCAATTCATCCAATAATTCATCAATGAAAGGAATGGGAAACTTATCTTTAATAGTGAGCTTGTTGAGCTCCCTATAATCCAGACACATGTGCAATGATCCATCCTTCTTGTGCACCAATACTACTGGAGCAGAGAAAGAACATTGGCTAGGTTGAATTATACCAGCCTCAAGCATTTCTGCAACCATACATTCAATTTCACTCTTTTGGGCATAGGGATATCTGTACGGCTTGATGTTTGGAGGAACACTTCCTGGAATCAAATGAATAGCATGGTCATGATCACGAATAGGTGGGAGACCTTTGGGAGTCTCAAATACCTTGGAATGATTGTTCAAGACTTTTTGGAGATCTGGAGAAATAGATGATTTCGATGTGGAAACATCTAGCGAACATAATTGTGCAATTACACCTCGTTGTTCCTTTTTTAGAAGCTTTGTCATACCGTTAGAGCTTATTATCTTTCTTGGTTTCCCTGTAATACCTCTTAATTCAACTTCCTTTCCTTCCACATAAAATTTCATGAAAAGTTCTTGAAAGTTAAAAGCTATTGTACCCAAGGATTGTAGCCATTGGACTCCTAGTACAACATCAGCCCCTCCCATTGGAATGGAAAGGATTGGGCTTTTCAATACATATTCTCCCATGGATAGCTTGATATTATGGCACTTTCCAGAGCAATTTATCGTTCCTCCATTTGCAACCATCACTTAACACTCTGGTGCTGGATATAGGAAGCAATTCAATTCTTTTGCTATCTTATAATGAATAAATTGTGGGTACTTCCTGAATCAATCAACACTATTACCTTTTTCTTCTTGATTTGTCCTTCTATCTTGATGGTTTGAGGAGTGGTAATTCCAGCCAATGCATTACAAGATATGGTGAGATTCATTTCTTCTTTATCTAAGCTTTGTTCCTGGAGTATATCCTCTTCTTTTGACCTTTCTTGCTCCTTTTCTTCTTCCTCTTCACAATCTATGTAGAATAAGTTCTTCTCAGCACACTTATGACCTTAGTGTATTTTCTATCACAACTGTAACAAAGCCCTTTTGCTCTTTTTTCTTCCAATTGTTGTGGTGTCAACCTTATAGGTTGTGGAAGGCTAGGGGCAACAACACTTCCATCTTTATAGTTGTGAGTGGTATGCTTCTTGGTTGCCATAATTTTGATTTCCATTTTTCTTGCTAACTTGAATGCCTTCTCTAATGAATCAGGTTCCCAAAGGCAAACATCATGTTGGATATTATCCTTTAAAGTCCCTATGAACACATCAATCCTATGCTCCTCTAGAATATTTTTTACCCTTATGTTCAATTTTTGGAACTCCTCAATGTGCTCCATTATTGAACCCTTTTGTTTGAGACTTATCAATTGGCTAAAAAAAGTTTTGCTTTTTGTATCCTCATAATGTGCTGTCAATTCTTCCGTAAAAATTGCCGAAGTGATAATTTCTTTACGAGAGCAAAGCCATTGATACCATACAAACTGATTTGGTTCCAAATATAAAGTTGCAATATGTACCTTTTGTGTGTTTTGCACATTATTGAGATCGAAAAATTGCTTCATCTGTAATATCCATGTTGCAGGATCCTTGCCATCAAACTTCCTCATATCAATTTTTGGAATATGGTGTGTCTTCGATCCAACATTAGAGTCTATTGAATCATGATTAACATTTCTTTTGTTCTCATCATGATTTTCCTTTACTACCCTTTTACCATTAGTGACCATTTCTTGTAGCAACTTATTCAAATTTATCTACAATTCTTCCATCTTATCATCCATGCCATCCATTTTAGCGTCCATGCCGGTCATCTTAGCATCCATGCCATTCATCTTAGCTTCCATGCCATCCATCTTAGCTTCTACGCCTTTCTTTAGACAATCCATCTTAGCTTCTACACCTTTCTTTAAACCATCCATCTTAGCTTCTACATCTTTCTTTAAACCATCCATCTTAGATTCTGTTACTTTTTGTGCAAGTGACACTTGTTGCACTTGGTCTCGTAATTTTGATATATCCTGTTGCATTTCTTCCTCTTCTTCATGAGTCATGCTAGAGCTTTCAGGTTGCTTACTAGGTGTTTGCATTTTCTTTCCTCGGGGCATCAATTACCGATAATAATGCTTTACTATGCCCTTTGAATTCCTTCAAACTAATTTTTCAAACCAAACTTATGCAAAAATTAAAAAAAAAAACTACACACCTTTTTTCACTTTGTAGGAGCTTAATATTGAATCTGACGTATCTCTGTAATTTCGGATCATCCAATTCTGAAATTGCGACTTGTAGTAGCCCTCTGTGTCCTCTTTCCAATGCCACCAATCTGATCCAAATTGGATTCTCCAAGGAAGAGTTATGCATAATCTCCCAAGATGACCTGATTATAGACCTTTCCAGAAGAGCGAACTTGTATGAAGTGCCACATGTCACTATTTCAACCTTTGGCTCTAAAAAATATATACAAGAAACTACAGTTCGTCCTCTCTTTGTACCTTCTTACAAAATTTCAATCCGATGCTCAGAGAGAAAGTTATGACGATTTTCCCCAAGTCACCTGTTTGGAATGTAATTCAGGAGTCTGCAAAAAGACCAACTTCCTCAGATCATATCTCTGCCAATATATTGTGAAACGCTCTGAAATTCAGACCCAAGGTTCAGTGAGATTTCGTCTCAAATGGGGTTTTTTTTTTGCTTCTGAAATGTTGCAGAAAAAAAGTTATAGAGAAAATTCCATGATGACCTATTTGGAGTAGCGAAACCCTAGAATCCAAAGCTCTGATACCAAATGTTATGAAACCAGCTCACAAAAAGATAGAAAAGATAATTGAACGCCTTAGAATTCAGCCTCTTCGAGGGGGCAACCTCCTTTACATTACACAAAAGAATAATTCTTGGATGATTCAAATGACAAAACCTCCTTTCTATATATAGGAGTCTAAGGGGTCACAATATAACCAAGCCGACCTAACAATAATAATATAAAGGCACAAAAATAACAATAGAGGTATTCTATGGGGCACAGTAATAACAATATGGGGACAATAGGGGCACAACAATATTAATAAGGGATACAACTACAATATTAATGGGAGCATCACTAGTATTATAGGGACCTAACAATGCTCAACTGCTTCCCCAGTATTACTCTTGGCAGTTTCCTTTGATGCAACTCTCTTGGATGCCATGTTTACTGTAACTGCTAGAGATATGTTCAACAACTGCTCTACCTATGGGACAGAGAGGACACTCATGGCAAGAAAATGTGATCTTAAAAATTGAGACAACTTTAAGACAAGACCAAACAACAAACCAGGCTCATGATGCGACAAAATGCACAATTTTGGTTCATGGAGGTCACTGGATGCCTGTTGGAACTGTGCACTGTGTAGTCCTAACAATCAGTGGTAGGCTTGCTGACTGGAACTACGAAATGCGTAGTTCTGTCTGGGCCAAGGCCGGGAGAGACTACACATTGCACAGTCTCAGTGGCCAGGTTGGGAGGCTAGCTCCTAGAACTGCATAGTGTGGAGTTGGATCTAGGCTAGGACAACCTTTGCTCAATTCCTGAAGCCAAGGCAGAGGCCTTGACCTCCCAGATTGCGCAGTGCATATAGTGCAAAGTGAGATCCGGGCAAGGGGAGCCGAGATCTGCCCAAGGGGAGTGTGAAATCAAGTAGATCTAAAGGATAGTGTGATGCTGAGTGCAAATATGACTAAGTGATGATGCATGCAAGTGAAACAAGTGTAGGAATCAATCAAACTGAAGGAAAACAAAACATGTGAAGGGAGTTGCCGCAACGACGACCATTGGTGCAAAAACAGGGTAACACATGCGACACTTGGGAAAGGCAATGTAAAACTTGAAACAACACTTATACAAGATAAAACAAGTTAAAACACCAACATTCATTCAAAGAAACAAGTGAAACAACACTCTCACAAGCTAAATAACAAAAAGTGACAAAAAAGCAGCAAAAGACTAGAAAAGAAAAACTCACCCGAAAAAGCGACGACGATCGCATCGAAGGTTCCTTAATCTCCGAAGGAATGCTAGAGCTCCAAGATGGAATGTGAAAATGATCTCTAGCAACGTCAATTAAATATTTTTGGTCAAATTAGGGTTTATGACACGCATGCCACAAATCAAGGAAAACATGACACTTTGCAGCAATTTCCAAAATAAAGAAAGTGCCTATAGAACCCTATTTTTTAGGGATGATTTTTTTCTTTTTCACTTTTTTATTTTTCAGGAAAAATTGCCATGCATTTCTTGGAAAGGTTGCACAGTTCTGGGAAAAACCGGGTAACTCTTTGGCTCATGCATTGCGTAATTTTTGAGCACAGTTGGTTCTGCGCAATTTCTGGGTTGAGTGGCTCTAGGATGTTGTTGGGCACAGGATCCACCCAAGGCAAGTTTTGGGGCTTAAAGCCTAAGTGTTGACTAAGTCCGATGTAAAGACTCCACGATTTGTGGGCGCGGAGCGCGACGTTGTAATTAAGTCATAGGGTTGTCCGCCCTTACTTTTGTAATGTAATGTCAGCTTGAGAGTTCTACCCATGGTCCACTGACCATGGGATTGTATAAATAGAGCAAGGCTCTAAGTGGAATGGAAGGAAATAATTGATAGAAGATCTAATGAGGAAGCATTAAGTCTAAGTGTAAAGTCGAGTCTTTGGGTCGTAGAGTAGGAGAAGGATCTGCAGCTGAGTGCGCAGAGGATTAGTAGCCCGCAACTGAGTGCATGGACCCCTACAGCTGAGTGCGCAGGGCAGGTTGAGTCTGTAAACGGTTGAAGCATTAATAAAGAGAAGTTTTACAATATTTCTGTCTATCTTTCCTGCTTTATTGTTATAGACATTTTTGGGCACTGCAACCCCAATCATAAATGTCCATAAACCAAGGGCTCTTAAGTCCCTAAAAGGGTTGTTCCAACCTTTAAAAGAACAAGGTCAACTGATTACATCTTCTCCCAGAAGTTCTCCATGAAAAACTACTTAGAACTGGTCAAAACTGGACCATCTCACCTACTCCATGGTCAAAGTGCGCTGCATCCCACCTAAATACACACGGGAGGTGCGATGCATACTGAAAAGCCCTTCTATGGGGTGCGATGGGCGAGAGTGGACAAATGGCAGGGTCAATCTGCAAGGTGGAGGATCATTGAATCTTCCAGAAACTTCTCCTGTGACACTTGCCTCTCTGCATTCGCCCAGGGATGAGTAAGAGATCATCAATCTCCAAGTGGAATCAAGAACTATCAGAGAGAGGACACTAATCTAATCTCAAAAGCTGACTCACCCCCCTTGCAAACATCTATATATGGATCCCTCATCCCAGAGATCCAAAGGCTAGAATTTTGTATCTTATAAGGAAGTGCTGCTGGTTTCTTGGTGTAACATCATAGTGTTGGGTGATCTAAGCTTTTCATGAGGTGAAGAAGGGCTTTCTTGCTGAGAGGATGATGCTGGGTCAGAACAATTGGTTGTAATCCTCTTTTCTATTCTTGATTATTAATAAAGCTATTCAAGTTTTCCTCCACATTCTTATATGATTGATGATATATGCATTTGTGTGGTCAATATATATCTGGTCCTATATTGTTTATGATAGTAGAACTATGTTCTTGGATAGTGTTATTCTGCTTTGATTCTACAGGTGCTCTTTGAAGTTGGGTAGACGAGGAAGCGAGTGGCAAAGATCTATGAGAAGGGAGAGGAATCGAGCAAGGAACCAAGCGCAAGACAGAGGTTGGTCTCCTTTATTCCCCTCTTATCTACTTCTCATAAAGGAAAACAAAAGTGGTTTTAGTTTGTTTGTTTCTAAGGTAGCTACCAGCCTTAGTGGAACTAGCAGCTCTGCATAGGCACTAGATTTCCCGATAACAAAATTGCAACTCCACTGGGGAGCGAATAGATTGTTTGTTTGTCTATATTTTTTTTCTTTATAAACTTACAGACGGAGCCTGAAGTCGAGCCAGCTAGCCTTCGAACTACATTCGCTATGCAAGTGCAAAGTAGATCAATGCTGCTTCAGTCTATCTCCGGGTTTTGTTTATGAACTGAATAATCGATTTCCAAGCTCTCTAATTGCCCTTGTGGTGGCTCTAGTAACCTCCTTAGATCTACCCGTGTGATTTATTTACTGATTACCACTTGCTCGGCCTAAATCCCTGAACTGAGCTACAAACTGTGACCCGGAACCTAGTTGAAGTCTCGTCCTTGGACCATCTCACTGTCTCTTCTTTGGAATTTGGATGCATCACACTTCTCGAGTGTAGTAGGTGCGCTGCATCTCACTTTCCCTGTGTTACAGGTGCGCTGATCAGACTAGACCTCTTCTGCTCCTAGATTTTGGTTTCTGTGTTCACTCTTTTCATCTCTATTCAAGAGTTTTTCTGTCTGTAGTCAGTACACATCTATTGAAACCCCCTTTCTTGCCATTATTCTGCCTCCATTGTGCAAAGAACTGTAAATGTTTTTATGTATTTTGAGTCATTTTCAGTTCTCTTTTACAAAGAAGTAGCGTAATTGAACTGTCGTTTCTTGATTTGAAAGTGTCGCAAGTGTCGTTTTCAGTCATAGAAGAGAATCCGATTGTTATTGATAATCGATTACACTGTTACTCTTGTATTTGATTTGAATTAGTAGTTTTTCAAGTGTCGAAAGCAAGTTTTCAATTCCAAATCGCAAAGTGTCGTCATTGTCTTCATTTTGTCTTGAAAAGAAACTTGTTAGTAATGTCGCTTTGAAAAATAATTCAGATTTGCGCTTAGCTTTCTTTTTTATCATTCACACATTAAGAAGGCTGAAAACAAATACATGCATGTGCGTTTGCATTTAGACTGTTTGTTGGTTTGATTTAGGACAGTGCATATAGTGTGTGCTCTCTGCTCTATGTTGAAAGAATATCATCTCTCTTTCCTTAGTAGCTAGGATTTTCATTGCAAAAAGAAGATTAAACGATTGTTTATCATCTTAGATTGCATTTTAGGAATTGTACATCTACATCACGCGGTGAACCTGAAAGGAAAATTTCTTAAGCAAGATCAACTGTAAAATAAATTTAATGAATCTAAAAATGCTTTGGAACGTAACGCACAACATTTAGAAGTCTAGGCTAGAGACGTATTCCGGTATCGTAAAGCCTGGTAATTGTTGTTTTCATTGCTGGTTGGGTGATTCCTCCACTTTGAGATGATAAGTGCCAGTACGAACTTGTGCTCCCACGTACCGTCGAGTATATATTGGGAGACCACAATAGGCTTTATCCTTTATCCATAGGAAGCCGTGTCTACCGCCCTATTGATTGCAATGCACTGAACACAACATTAGGGAAGATTGACTGCCGTACCATAAAAAGTATTCTGCAGTTTTGCTATTGGTTTGGTAATCCCTCTGTCTATATTTCCAGAGCAGTCTCTTTCGTTCCTTTTCAGACTCCTTAAAGGAAAAGGTCCATCTGAGCACTTGTCACTTCAGGCTCATTAAAAATCGAAGACGACTAGAGTCATCTTTTGTTTTTTCTCGACTCTTAAAAATTGAAAAAACAAGTTGTGTCAAAGCGTCTAAAATATATTTTAATCGGAATAAATATCACCTTTCCTACGTTGGTCTTAGGTTGAGAAAAATGGAGTCCACCAACCAAGGAGTTCCCCTTGGGGGAAATCCTAGTCCTTTCTCCTCTTGGGGAGATGTTGGTGCGCCCCATATGGCCACATTGTCGCTTCCAGGATTGACAATCGGCTTGCCCATATGGCTCTTCTCAACCTCTATCATTCAGAACACCATGATTCCTGAACAATCAAGTCAGCAACTAAACGATACCAAAGTTACCCCCCAACCTTCTACTTCGTCCAGTTCTCCCTCTCCTCCTTCCTCTTCGCTTGATCAAGCTGGTAAAGCCAAAAATCAAGTAATTGAGAAGAAGAAAGAGAAGAAGAAGAAGGAGCCAAAGGCGAAAAGGGGCGACTAGGCATCATCTAGCGAAAATCCACACACTGCACCGTCTAGGCCTAAATTGCCATGTGTCATTTTCAAAGGAGACCACTATCATCGAGATTGTCCTTGCATCCCTCGGATCTTAAGGGACTGGTCTCCTCGTTTGCACAATCCAGTGTTATCAACCTCTGATGATCATGTTGAAAATACACCGTCAACTAGTGAAAGTGAAGCCCCTAGACAAAAAGGAAAATGTAAATTTCCTTGTAAATTGTGTGAAGGCGATCATGCCGTCCATCGTTGTCCCTTCTTAGACGAGGCTAAAAGAGTTTTGGACGACCGTCTGGTTTCACCGTTACAACTTCCTCCTGGATATAAGAAACTCTTGCCGAGTCCGTCACTAGTTGAAAATCTGGTTGACACGCCATTGTGGTTGGCCGAAGCATCTATCATTGAAGATAAACCATCTGAATCCACACCAGATGAAAGTCAAAAGGTCGAGGCGGCAGTTGAACCGGTCTTGCATTTAGAGGATCCATCTTCAGATGATACAGTCACTGGAGAGAACAAAAATGACACCATCCAAATTCTCTTCGTAAGCACAGACTCTGATGAACATGGGGGCAGTCTACCCATTCCTTTACCGCAAGAAGGAAGTTCGTCAGAGTCGTATTCGGTCGTCTATTCGGTCCCACCTCCAAGCAACCTAGTTGTTTCCTTCGATTGGAATCTACTAGGCAGACCCCGCTTACCGGCTAGTGTGCCATTTCGAATCATTGCTCAAATATATAGAATGGTCATGGCCGGTACCATCATAGATGAAGGGGCTTCTGTGAGTATCCTTTCCTCAACTGCTTGGAAAGCGCTTGGTTCGCCATCGCTTTTTCCTGAAATGAGAAATATAATAGGCTTTGGCAAAGGAACCAGTCGACCATTAGGGATCCTTCCCAGTGTGCCGATAACATTGAGAAAGAAAACCGTTCACATGAACGTAATGGTAGTCCAAGGACCCCCGGATTATAATCTACTCCTTGGACGTGACTATATTTATTGCACGGGAGCCATTGTCTCCTCACTATTTAGAGTAATGTGTTTTCCGCATGAAGAAAGAGTGGTCAAGCTCGGAGACCAGCTTTCATTCCCCGGTTCACACATAGAAAATAGTCATATACCATCCCTGAATGGTCTTTTCACGTAAGGAATGTCTCATCAATCCCCAGTTCGTCCTCCTGATGAGCGCGAGTGATTCAGAGGATATGACTGAAACCCAGGGGGCATGCACCTTGGCCTGTTTCGACAGGAAAACCTTGGGTATAGGGTAGGTTTCCACGAAGGATATATGACTGGTTGACACACTCGTCCATTTAGGAAAATGGGGTTAGACTGGAATAAGATACCTCTGTTAAAGGTAGGCCTTTCCCGATAAAACAAATGTTTTGTCTGCAAATTGAGGGGTAACCTGGAAACTCTACTTCACTATACTTGGGGGCATGCAAACCTTTTGGCATGCAAGCGAAGAGCAACCATTTATTTTTTAAATTTGTAGGTCCTCTAACCCTTTAAACTCGTAGGATTGGTCATTTCCTAACTTGCATAAAGAAAGGATGCGGGGCAAAGCTTTGAAAAAATGCCAATTATATGAGACATCCTTATTATACGACTGGATCGAGCAGTTTTAACGCGAAATTCAAGCTCGTTAAAAAATAAACATAAGAAATGAGCAAATGTTCCCCCAGAGTTTAAGCTCATTAAAAAATGAACCAATTTCCGGTAAATAACCATCGTGAATGTATTATCATCAGCCTTTGAAGCCTTGATCGTGTTCTCATCATCACCTCCCCTCCGTATTGGCCGATCATTCACCTCCATTTGATTGTTTACCCTTTTTGAGGAACAACTGCAAAGAGTGATCCTGTTAGCCATCCTTGTGACACTGCCGTGATTAGAAAATTCCAAACCTTACCTGGAATTAGCTGCTACCCAAAATTATCACTCGTTCCTAAAAAAACGAGTCTCCTTTAAGCTCTTTTCATCTGACTCGTAAAATATGAAAATATTGCCGAGCGATTGGCCTCTCCAGCTCGTTAAAGTGACCGGAAGTGCTATCCCTCCTTTAGATTTTAATATTTTTGGACCTGAGGGATTATTACACAAAAAGATCGAGCGCTTGCTTTGTTCAGCTCGTTAAAAGTACCGAAAATTCATCCCTTTTGTATTGTTTTATACTTTTTCGAACTCAAGGGATTATATGACGAAAAAGGATTATTGGAGTTTTCTTTACGTCCCTTTTTCAGACTCTCTAAAATTGAAAAGGACCGAGTTATCTTTGTCGTTAAACTCGTTAAAACCGAATAGCGACAAACTTGTCCATACAGACAAGAACGAGTTTCACTATCGCTAGGCTCGTTAAAACATAGCGATGGGTTTTCCCGAAGGGCAAATTATAGAACAAGCATATGTTATCCTCCTCAAGCTTGACAAAAATAAAGAGGTACTGGTCAGCAATGACTGGGGAAAAATTGGGAAGAAAACTTGAAGAAACTTTATTGGTAGCAAGTCGCTCTTGAACATGACACTTTCACTCCACATCCGAGTCAGGTTGGGTTGTTCCATTCACTGGTCATATCACCATGGGTCCATCACACCATCCATATTTGGGGTTAACGCTACCAATCCATCATGTCAGTGTCGCCGATATGTTCAAGAGAAGTCGCTCAGAGAATTCACCTGTGTCTCATCCACTACAATACATTTACGCTCCATTCTTTCATGACCGCCACCCTGAACCTTATATCACCAGATCGTTTTCACCTCCATTAAAATCATTTGCTCCATTCCGTGTCATTGATGTGGGATTCACTAAGGCCCTCCTATGACAGATTGCTTCTTGTCGACATCAGCTAATTATCTAGGAAGTCGATCTAGGAACGCCCCTTTCAGTACTTTGAAGCTTGCATGCCTCAATGGCAAGTTTCTCACTTCCGGCGACAGGTTTACATCAATGGCCTTCGACCGAAAGATTTTGCGTGGTGTTCGACGCCAAGTCCCTTTATTCACACCATGTGAATTGTACTGTAGTACCTTGAGGGTCATCATCATTATCGGTGATTCCTCTCGCGCCTGTTAACAGCTTACATCATTGGCTGGTAATTAGGTGATGTCTTTCCATGTTCGACTCCAGAACATCTCTCACATGGATTGAATTGTACTTTGAGTGAAGATCGAACGAGATTGAAGACCCCAGATCTAGTTTCATCCATCCGGGCTGCGATATATATTTAGGAAAATAAAGACATCAAATGTACATCATTACTGCACAGATAATCATCCAACCTAAGGGATGATGGCTCTACCAGAATCATCAGTCTACACTCAGACGATTGTCTGTCTTATGTACATGAAAATGAATTTATAAAGCTGAGCATGGGAATGCCCGCCTCAGCTAGATCATGAAAATATTATGAAGATAATGTATTGTATTGTATCTTATTACAGGTCGCCTTCCAGCTCAAAAAAACTTCAGATCCTCATGATAAAGCATTTCACCCGACATCAACAGATTAACGACCTCATGCTTTAGGGGGCAACTGTTATAGACATTTTTGGGCACTACAAACCCAATCATAAATGTCCATAAACCAAGGGCTCTTAAGTCCCTAAAAGGGTTGTTCCAACCTCTAAAAGAACAAGGTCAACTGATTACATCTTCTCCCAGAATTTCTCCATGAAAAACTACTCAGAACTAGTCAAAACTGGACCATCTCACCTGCTCGATGGTCAAAGTGCACTGCATCCCACCTAAATACACACGGGAGGTGTGATGCATACTGAAAATCCCTTCTATGGGGTGCGATGGGTGAGAGTGGACAAATTGGAGGGTCAATCTGCAAGGTGGAGGATCATGGAATCTTCCAGAAACTTCT
The DNA here is from genome assembly GCA_031772625.1 of Pinus tabuliformis. NCBI lineage: Eukaryota > Viridiplantae > Streptophyta > Pinopsida > Pinales > Pinaceae > Pinus > Pinus tabuliformis. The sequence continues at coordinate 234,226,062 of CM062805.1, forward strand.
CCAGTGACACTTGCCTCTCTGCATTCGCCCAGGGATGAGTAAGAGATCATCAATCTCCAAGTGGAATCAAGAACTATCAAAGAGAGGACACTAATCAAATCTCAAAAGCTGACTCACCCCCCTTGCAAACATCTATATATGGATCCCTCATCCCAGATATCTAGAGGCTGGAATTTTGTATCTTGTAAGGAAGTGCTGCTGGTTTCTTGGTGTAACATCACAGTGTTGGGTGATCTAAGCTTTTCATGAGGTGAAGAAGGGCTTTCTTGCTGAGAGGATGATGCTGGGTCAGAACAATTGGTTGTAATCCTCTTTGCTATTCTTGATTATTAATAAAGCTATTCAAGTTTTCCTCCACATTCTTGTATGATTGATGATATATGCATTTGTGTGGTCAATATATATCTGGTCCTATATTGTTTATGATAGTAGATCTATGTTCTTGGATAGTGTTTTGCTGCTTTGATTTTAGAGGTGCTCTTTGAAGCTGGGTAGACGAGGAAGCGAGTGGAAAAGATCTATCAGAAGGGAGAGGAATCGAGCAAGGAACCAAGCGCAAGACAGAGGTTGGTCTCCTTTATTCCCCTCTTATCTACTTCTCATAAAGGAAAACAAAAGTGGTTTTAGTTTGTTTTTTTCTAAGGTAGCTACCAGCCTTAGTGGGACTAGCAGCTCTGCATAGACGCTAGATTTCCCAATAACATTTATGCATTGAAGTATATTGGGTATGAATTGTAAGTTTACTGTTTATTTGCTGCACAAACTTAATAATTTGAATGTGCTGAATGAGTGAATATAATATAAAGTATATGTTTATGTAAAGATAACTAAATGCTATAAGAAGATAAGTAAGATTCGTGGTGTAACTTGGGGAAATACTGCAAATTGCTGCTTTAGTAGCGTGAAAGCTCCTCAGCCCCTGGCTAGGGCTGTGCAAAGCCGAGTATAACAGGGCGCGAAGGCCTCATGGGTCAGGAAATTGCGTGAAGTGACTTGCACGAAGGTATTCACAGTTGGACTAAATCGACCCCTTAGACATCTCAAGGGTGTGGAAACCTGGTTCTAGCATCCCCCCATATCGCTTCGGGTGAGACCTCAGTCCGTGCTCTATGGGCTGTTGCCGAAAGGGCCAGTAGTACAGGGATTTGTTTGGTTAAATAAATATGAACCTAGGTCAGCCCCCCTGAAGCCAACAGATGCCTCTCATGTTCTATGCAATCTCCCATCTCAAGGATGGATTCCATCCCGTGCTACACAATTCTTGAGATCAAGGTTCATTGTCATCTTGGAATGCACAATTCCTGGGAGCAAGGCTAGTTTTCCTCAAGGATTGCACAGTTCTCCAAGGAAAGCCTAGAACTAGATCAAGATCAAGTCAAGAGATCAACTTGTGGGTTAGATAGTAGACAAAGTAAGCAAACACAAGCCAATATGCAAAGGATGAGGCTCAATCAAAGCATAAGTACCTGGATCAGTGTAAGATGAGCTGCTGTGATTTAGAAGGGAGGCTCCAAAACGAAGCATAGGAAAATTTTTGGAGGGTGGTTGTAGCCACTACAAAACACTCCCTTTTAGCAAGAAAGGGATTTTTCACCACCCTTATCATGCACCTGTGGAACTCAAATTTTCCTCTTGACAATGCCTTTGTCAAAATATTTGCATCCTACTCCTTGATGGGAATGTATTGCAACACCATGATTCTCCTCTGCATACAATCTCTCAAGTGATGGTACCTTATATCAATATGCTAGGACCTGTCATGAAATACTAGATTCTTAGACATTTTAATACAACTTTGATTATCACAATAAATCATTGTCGGATCCATCTCCTGACTAAAAATACCCACAAGTATTTTCCTCATCCATATGGCCTCACATGTTGCTTGAATTGCAACCATTTATTTATCCTCTCTTGAGATGAGTGCCATAGACCTCTGCTTCCTTCTATACCAAGAAATAGCTGCAAAACCAACATTAAAGATAACTCCTGAATTAATTTTCATGACTAATGGACTCCCTACCTAATCTACATTAGTGAAGCCTTGGAGCTTTACTTCCTCTGTCCTCTTGTACCATAACCCATACTTGGTTGTGCCTCTAAGGTATCTTAACACATTCTTTGTTGCCTTCCAATACAACTTGGTAGGCTTTACGATGGCTTGACTCAACTGATTAACTGTATAGCATATGTCGGGCCTTATGCTCACTAGATACATCAAGGATACCACAAGGTGTCTACAGATGGTAGCATCTACTACCTCTCTTGAAGAACCATGCTCCTTCCTCTAGTTTGTAGCTAGAGGTGTGCCCATAGGCTTGCAATCCTGCATATCAAAACTCTATAATATTTCAAAGGAAGACTTCCCTTGACTCACAAACAACTCTCCATTTCCTTGCCATACTTCCAACCCAAGGAAGTAATGCATTAAGCCCATGTCCTTCATCTTTAATTCTCTTGCAAGGTTCTCCTTGCAAGAGTGGATCAAATGCTCATCCCCTGTAGGTATTAAGTCATCAACATATAATACCAAGATAAGAAACTTTCCATTTACCACAATGTGATAAAGATTAGCATCTGCTCCACTTTTGGTGAAGCCCAATCCATTGAGATATGTGTCAATCTGAGTGAACCATGGTCGAGGTGCCTGTTTGAGACCATAAAGGGATATCCTGGGTCTGCACACATGTGTCTCCCTATCATATGTCTCAAACCCCTCAGGTTTCTCTATTGAAATCTCTTCCTCAACCACTCAATTGAGGAAGGCAATCTTCACATCCATCTGGTGTATCTTCCACCCCATCTACGTAACTAATGATATAATGGTTATGATTGAGGAATATCTTGCCACTAGGGCAAAATTTTCCTCATAGTCAACTCCCACTACCTGTGAGAAACTTTGGCCACAAATATGGCCTTATACTTCTCAATGCTCTGATCAACTACATACTTCATTTGTAAATCCATCTAGAACCAACCACTGATTCGTTCCCTCATATCAGCACCACCTCCCATACATTTTTCTTCATGATGGAGTCATAATCCTCCACCAAGGAATCAACCCACACTAGTTGAAAAATTTCTTCCTGAAATGAAGAAGGCTTATAATCAATGAGTCTTGTCATGAGTGCCATGTAGCCGATATACCTATCTGGTGACCTCCTCTACCTACGCAAGGATGTAGGAGCTCCCACATGCACCCTTGCATCTTGCACCAACCTGTCATCTTCTTCGGTTTTCTTTCTGCCCTCTTTGGAAGATTATGGTTGAGTGGGTGCCTCCATTCATCCTCCTATCTGCTCCTCCATATGTGGCTTCTCCACTCATCTTGAAGCTCTACATGAGGTGACTTCTTTGGAGCTAGAAGATCCACCTCTGGTGGGATACTCAACTCTCGCTCTAGAGAGCATCTCATAACCTCACCTCATCAAACCTGACATATCTCCTCACCACTATCACCCCGAGTGAGGGAAAATACACTCGGTAATTATGTGGTGTCTCTGTGTATCCTACAAAGACTCCCATCTTAGCTGTAGGATCCAATTTCTTCTTGCTATCCTTGGAGACATGGAAATACACAGTAGCTCCAAAAATTCGAAAATGAGATGCATATTGATTTCTCCTAAAGAAATCTTCTTCAAGTGTGATTATGCCAAGAATTCTACGAGGGATTCTGTTTTGAAAATAAATTGCAATGTTGCATGCTTATTCCCATAGATGTAATGTAGACCCTTAATCATGCAACATGGCTCTTGTTGCTCCCACTATGCTTCTAGTTTTCCTTTCACCCACCCCATTTTGGTCTGGGTTGTGAGGTGCTATCAGTTCTCTTATAATACCCTCTTTGGCACAAAATTCCTTGAAGGTGTTAGATACAAATTCTCCTCCATTATCACTTCTCAAGGATTTTAATTTCTGACCAGTCTCCTTTTCAACCAATGCTTTGAATTCAACAAATTTGGAAAAAAATTCATCCTTTTTCCTCATGAAGAAGATCCAACATTTTCGAGAAAAGTCATCAACAAAAATCACATAATACTTGTGTTTTGTTATAGAGGCTGTAGAAAATGGTCCACATACATTAGAGTGGACTCGCTCCAATATTTCTCCAGCTCTACTATCTCGGCCTTATAAGGTGGATTGGACATATTTTCCCAATATGCATCCCTTGCAGACATCATGATGGTCAAGGGTGCATTTCAAGAGACCGATGGTAATATGCTACATTATTTTTAAGGCCCCATGGTGTAAGTGTCCCATGTGCCTGTTCCAAAGTTCTCCAACATCTCAACTCTACACATTTTATGCCTTTATACTCAGTGCAATGTAATTATCCACCTCAAGTTTGTAGATATTTTTCACTCTAACTCCAATCTGTTTCACCTGCCCTATAGCTACATGCTTCAGGAAAGCTTTACCCTTATTGAACACAATATCATAAACTCTGTCCTCCAATACATCTATAGAAATCAAATTATTCTTCAGTCCAAGTACATAACGTATTTCAGATGAATATGGGAGCCTGAATCCCTCTTAAAGGTGACTGTACCACTTCCTTTGTGTTGGGTCCCTATAATACTAGTGATTACCCCATTACTATTGTAGTTATACCCCTTATTTATATTGATGTACCCATGTAGTGCCCATATTGTCACTATTGTGCCACATAGAAGCCCACTATTGTTATTGTTGTGCCCTACAATATTATTGTTATGTAGGCTTTGATTGTATTGGGACCACTTAGACTCCTATATATAGAAAGGAGGTATTTTCATTTGTATCATCCAAGAATTGTTCATTTATGTAATGTAAAGGAGGTTGCCCCCTCGAAGAGGCTGAATTCTAAGGCGTTGAGCTTTCTTTTCTATCTTTTCTTGAGCTGGTTTCATAACATTTGGTATCAGAGCTTTGGATTCTAGGGTTTCACTGCTCCAAACAGGTCATCGTGGCATTTTCGCTATAACTTTTTTTCTGTGACGTTTCAGAAGTCGCAAAAAAAACCCATTTGAGAAGAATTGGCGCTGAACCTTGGGTCCGAATTTCAGAACTTTTCTCGCGATATTTTCGGAGATATGATCTGAGGAAGTTGGTCTTTTTGCAGACTCCTGAATTACATTCAAAACAGGTGACCTGGGGAAAATCGTCATAACTCTCTCTCTGAGGATCGGATTGAAATTTCGTAAAAAGGTACATAAAGAGGACGGACTGTAATTTCTTGTGGGTGAGTTTCAGATTCAAAGGTTGAAACAGTGACTCGTGGCACGTCGTACAAGTTCGCTCTACTGAACCAGTCTAAAAGCAAGTCACTGTGGGAGATTTCACATAACTCTTCCTTGGAGAATCCAATTTGGCTCAGACTTGTGGCATTGGAAAGAGGACACAGAAGGCTACTACAGATAGCAATTTCAGAACTGGATGATCCGAAATCACAGAGATACATCAGATTCAATATCAGGCTTCTATAAAGTGAAAAAAGGTGTGTAGTTTTTTTTTAAATTTTTGTGTAAGCTTGGTTTAACGGAATTCAAAGGGCATAGTAAAGCATTATTATCGGAAACCGATGCCCCGAGGAAAGAAAATGCAAACACCTAGTAAGGAACCTGAAAGCTCTAGCATGACTCATGAAGAAGAGGAAGAAATGCTACATGATATATCAAAATTACAAGAACAAGTGCAACAAATGTCACGCTCACAAAAGCTAACAGAAGCTAAGATAAGTGGCGTGGAATCTAAGATAAATGGCGTGGAATCTAAGGTAAATGGCGTGGAATCTAAGATAAAGGGCATGGAAGCTAAGATGGATGGCATGGAAGCTAAGATTGACGCTAAATTTGATGGCATGGATGATAAGATGGATGAATTGAAGAAGTTGCTACAAGAAAGGGTCACTAATGGTGAAAAGGTAGTAAAGGAAACTCATGATGAGAATAAAAGAAATGTTAATCATGATTCCATAGACTCTAATGTTGGATCGAAGACTCACCATGTTCCAAAAATCGATGTGAGGAAGTTTGATGGCAAGGATCCCGCCACATGGATATTACAGATGGAGCAATTCTTCGATCTCAATAATGTGCAAAACACACAAAAGGTACGTATGGCAACTTTATATTTGGAACCAAATCAGTTTGTATGGTATCAATGGCTTTGTTCTCGTAAACAATTTATCACTTGGGCAATTTTTACGGAAGAATTGATAGCACATTATGAGGATACAAAAAGCAACACTTTTTTTAGCCAATTGATAATCTCAAACAAAAGGGTTCAATAATGGAGCACATTGAGGAGTTCCAAAAATTGAACATAAGGATAAAAGATATTCCAGAGGAGCATAGGATTGATGTGTTCATAGGGTCTTTAAAGGATAATATCCAACATGATGTGCGCCTTTGGGAACCTGATTCATTAGAGAAGGCATTCAGGTTAGCAAGAAAAATGGAAAGCAAAATTATGGCAACTAGGAAGCATACCATTCACAACTATAAAGATGGAAGTGTTGTTGCCCATAGTCTTCCACAACCTACAAGGTTGACACCACAACAATTGGAAGAAAAAAGAGCAAAAGGGCTTTGTTACAATTGTGATAGCAAATACACAAAAGGTCATAAGTGTGCTGAGAAGAAATTATTCTACATAGATTGTGAAGAGGAAGAAGAAAAGGAGCAAGAAAGGTCAAAAGAAGAGGATATATTCCAGGAACAAAGCCTATATGAAGAACAAATAAATCCGACCATATCTTGTAATGCATTGGCGGGAATTACCACTCCTCAAACCATCAAGATAGAAGGACAAATCAAGAAGAAAAAGGTGATAGTGTTGATTGATTCAGGAAGCACCCACAATTTTATTCATTGTAGGGTAGCAAAAGAATTGAATTGCTTCCTATATCCAGCACCAGAGTGTCAAGTGATGATTGCAAATGGAGGAACAATAAATTGCTCTGGAAAGTGCCATAATATCAAGCTATCCATGGGAGAATATGTATTGACTAGCCCAATGCTTTCCATTCCAATGGGAGGTGCTGATGTTGTACTAGGAGTCCAATGGCTACAATCCTTGGGTACAATAGCTTTTAATTTTCAAGAACTTTTCATGAAATTTTCTGTGGAAGGAAAGGAAGTTGAATTAAGGGGTATTGCAGGGAAACCAGGAAAGATAATCAGCTCTAATGGTATGACAAAGCTTCTAAAAAAGGAGCAAAGGGGTGTAATTGCACAATTATGTTCGCTAGATGTTTCCACATTAGAATCATCTATTTCTCCAGATCTCCAAAAAGTCCTGGACAATCATTCCAAGGTATTTGAGACTCCCAAAGGTCTCCCACCTATGCGTGATCATGATCATGCTATTCATCTGATTCCAGGAAGTGTTCCTCCAAACATCAGGCCGTACAGATATCCCTATGTCCAAAAAAGTGAAATTGAACGTATGGTTGCAGAAATGCTAGAGGCTGGTATAATTCAACCGAGTCAAAGTTCTTTCTCTGCTCCAGTAGTATTGGTGCACAAGAAGGATGGATCATGGCGCATGTGTCCGGATTATAGGGAGCTCAACAAGCTCACTATTAAAGATAAGTTCCCCATTCCTGTCATTGATGAATTACTGGATGAATTGCATGGATCAATTTACTTCACCAAGTTGGATCTTCGTTCAGGATATCATCAAATCAGAATGAAGATTGAAGACATTCCGAAAACGGCATTTAGAACTCATGAGGGTCATTATGAATTTTTGGTCATGCCTTTTGGCCTTACCAATGCACCTTCAACATTTCAAGGTTTGATGAATTCAATTTTCAAACCATTCCTTAGAAAATTTGTGTTAGTATTTTTTGATGATATACTTATCTACAGCAAGTCTTGGAAGGATCATGTTGAACATGTTGACAGGGTGCTACAACTATTGGAAGAGAAACAATTATATGCCAAAAGATCCAAATGTTTCTTTGGAGTCCAGGAGGTGGAATATTTGGGTCATATTGTATCTCATGAAGGAGTTAAGGTAGACCCTAGCAAAATTAAAGCCATTAAGGAATGGAAAATCCCCACATCCATAAAGCATTTGCGCGGATTTCTTGGGTTGACAGGGTATTATCGCAAGTTTGTTAAGAATTATGGGAGAATAGCAGCACCTCTAACAACATTATTGAAGAAAGATGCATTTTCATGGACTCCGGAAGCAACAAAGGCCTTTGAACATCTTAAAGAGGCAATGTGCCAAGCACCGGTCTTAGCTACACCGGACTTCACAAAAACCTTTATTGTGGAATGTGATGCTTCAGGAAATGGAATTGGTGCTGTTCTAATGCAAGATGAAAGACCCATTGCTTTTGAAAGTCGTCCAATCAAGGGAAAGTTTCTAAGAAAAGCTATTTATGAGAAGGAAATGTTGGCAATACTCCATGCACTTAAGAAATGGCGACCCTACCTAATGGGAAGACACTTCAAGGTAAAAACAGATCATGATAGCCTTAAATACTTTTTAGAACAAAGATTATCCTCTGAAGAGCAACAAAAGTGGGTCACAAAGATGTTGGGTTATGACTTTGAAATCATCTACAAAAAGGGGAAGCAAAATGTGGTGGCAGATGCACTCTCAAGGAAGGATGAGGATGTGGAAGCATTGTTGTGCGCTATTTCTATCATCCAACCAGATTGGATAAATGAAGCAAGGGAGGAATGGAAGAATGACGAAGAAGTATGGGCACTTATTCGAAAGCTACAACAAGATTCCAGTACGTCTGATACATTTAGCTGGAAAAATGATTCGTTATGGTACAAAGATCGCTTATACCTCTGTAAGAATTCCCAGCTAAAACAAAAGATTCTTATGGAATTGCACACTTCTCCCTTAGGAGGGCACTCAGGATTTTTAAAAACTTACCACAGGGTTAAGAAGGAATTTTTTTGGGATGGCCTTAAATCAGATATTCAAAAGTTTGTGGCAGAATGTTTGGTTTGCCAGCAAAATAAAGTTGAAACAATTAAGACACCGGGTCTATTACAACCTTTATCCATTCCAAGCCAACGTTGGGAGGAGGTTTCAATGGATTTTATCACAGGTTTACCCAAGTCTGAGGGAAAGAGTGTCATCATGGTGGTAGTTGACAGACTTACCAAGTATGCACACTTTTGTGCATTATCACATCCATTTAAAGCCAGTACAGTTTCTACTGCATTTATGGAAACAATTCAAAAGCTACATGGAAACCCAAAGATTATTGTAAGTGACAGAGATCCCATTTTCACTGGAAATTTTTGGACAGAATTATTTTCTTGTCTTGGTACTCAGTTAGCTCATAGCTCATCTTATCATCCTCAATCTGATGGGCAAACTGAGATAGTAAACAAATGTTTGGAAGGATATCTTCGTTGCTTTGTATCTGATAAACAGACACAATGGGTCAAATGGTTGCCTCTGGCTGAATGGTGGTATAACACTTCCTTTCATACAGCAACAAAAATGACCCCATTTATGGCACTTTATGGGTATCAACCACCATCCATCACATCATATTTAAGAGAAAATTCTAAGGTTCAGGCAGTGGAACATCACATCGAACATCAACAACAAGTCCTCCAACTCTTAAAGGATAACCTTGTGTTGGCACAGAATAGAATGAAACAACAGGCAGATCAACATCGCAGTGAAAGAAGTTTTGATGTAGGTGATTGGGTATTCCTACGGCTACAACCATATAAGCAAATGTCCCTCAAGCAAGCTAAGAAGGATAATAAATTATCACCAAAGTATTATGGTCCGTACAAGGTGTTGCAAAAGATTGGTACTATGGCATACAAATTGGAGCTTCCTGCAGCTTCTCGATTGCACCCAGTTTTCCATGTTTCATGCTTAAAGAAGGTTATAGGCGACAAGATCCCAGTTCAAACAATATTGCCAGAACTTGACGAAGAAGGAAAAATTATATTGAAACCGGAAGCAGTGATAGAAACAAGAACTCGACAGCTACGAAATCGATCAATTTCAGAGTACCTTATCAAGTGGAAGAACTTATCCGCTGAAGATTCCACATGGGAGGATGAGAATTTTATGCAGAAGTATCCTGAACTACTCAAGCGTTGAGGACAACACTTTTTTGAAGGAGAGGGGCATGTTGGGTCCCTATAATACTAGTGATTACCCCATTACTATTGTAGTTATACCCCTTATTTATATTGATGTACCCATGTAGTGCCCATATTGTCACTATTGTGCCACATAGAAGCCCACTATTGTTATTGTTGTGCCCTACAATATTATTGTTATGTAGGCTTTGATTGTATTGGGACCACTTAGACTCCTATATATAGAAAGGAGGTATTTTCATTTGTATCATCCAAGAATTGTTCATTTATGTAATGTAAAGGAGGTTGCCCCCTCGAAGAGGCTGAATTCTAAGGCGTTGAGCTTTCTTTTCTATCTTTTCTTGAGCTGGTTTCATAACACTTTGGTACTGTACCTCCCATCATCTCCTAGTTCGATGTGCATTTGGATATCCTTCTCATATAGGTTACTTAAGAATTCTTTGCATGTTGTCATATGGAATGAGGCACCTAAATCTAGGTACCACACACTCCCCATTACAGTGCTAGTCATGCATGCATTTAGGATGAAGTATAATTCAAATTGTGATGCAAGTGCTTCACCTCCTGCTCCTCCTGAAGGCTTCTTGTTAGAATTCTTGTACAGATACTTGGTTGCATAGTGCCCGTATTTGTGGCAGTGAAAACATTTTATATTGCTGAGGTCCTTCTTCTTGCCATGGGCCTTATTTCCCTTGGCCTTTTCCCCTTTCTTACCAAGGAAAACTTTTCTTCCTCCTTAGCATTGGATGTTACTCCATCTATGGTGTTCCTTCGAATTTCTTCCTGCACCAAATCGTACCAAAGTATCTCCCAATTTGGAAAATTTTCCCTTCCATTTATAGAGTCCTAGTAACTATGTCGATAATTTGGAAGGCCTAAGAGAGCTAGGCTCACTAGCTCAGAAGATGGCACATTTTCTCCTACTCCTCCAAGTTCATCTCGAATCTGAGTGAATGTGGAGAGGTAATGTGGAATGATTTAATTTTTCTGCAATCTTTTTTTTTTTGCTTGTTCCTCAATGCCAATTTCCTAGCAACATTGCTATTTTCGAATAACTCATTGAGCATCTTCACATAGCAAATGGAGTTTCCTTTCCATGTAAATTCAAGACTATGTGGTCTCTCACACCCTCTAGAATGATCCTCCTGGATTTTGAGGTATCCTTCTTTCAATGGGCTAACTAATATGCATCCGATACAACTAGTTTTGGAATGTCAATTTTGGTGTACTCCAACACTTCATTATCATCGAGTACAAGTTGAAAAATGCAACAAGAAATTATCAATTTGATTTTGCCTTAATCAAATTGAGAAATTTCGAATTTCCACATCAACAAACAACTTGGATGATGTTAACTCTTGTGACATGGATTGTGTCACCTAGTTTACTCAGTGAATTCGGGTTGCAGGAGTTATAGTTCAATTCTACACATGTGATTGCTAATTTGCAGCAATCAATATCAATTATCTCAAGTTGTTTTGAGTTAAATTAGTTCCAACTTTTGGAGGAACTAGTGGAAGGTTAGTTAAGTAGTGGGACTTCAATCAAACTGAGTGATCATCCAGTTAACTGATCAATCAACCCAAAATAGCTAGTGCATGTAGATAATTTGAGTTACCCAATTGAGGTGGAGATTCCAAGGCAATGTAACATCAGTTGTAGACTAGTCTTGAGTGTACATGTGTCGCATGTAGTCAGATGATCAACCTAAAGGAATTGCACAATTAAATTGAGGGAATTTACTAAATATTAGGGGATAATTCCTCAAGGAACAATGTAGGGAAATAGGAGCTCAAGCTGAGCCAAAATTTGACTAAGTCTGGGCCAGAGGCCTTTAGTGAGTTGAGAGATAGGCTATGCACTTGTAGGGTGAGCTCAGTTGAGCAAAGAAATTGTAATACATCTCTATTTCATTTGATTAATGCAAGAGGCATTGGGATTTTTAGCAGATTTCTTTCCCCAGATAAAAATACTTGTTGCATGTGTGTTATTTCTTCTTGCATGTCTGAGATTTTGTTCTAAATTGTGAATTAATGCTCGCAAAGCAGTAGTGTAGATCTATGTCTTCTGATTTTGATTAAAACTTCATGAGAAGTTACAAATCTAAAACCTAATTTCTACATGGTATCAGAGCTAGATTCACATTAGAGCAAGAAATTTGAATTTGTATCTTAGAGATTCGAATTTGAAGATCAGTGTAGCAGGATTTCTTTAGAGCTGAGAAGATGGCTTTCAATGGACTAAGGCTAGAGTATGCATTGGAAGGCGCCTCTAATTTTTTTGCATGGAAGGACCACATGGAGGTAGTATTCGATGACAATGAATTGCTAGAATACATCGAGACATATGTTGCAAAACCTCAAACATCTGATTCCCAAAACCTTGCTCAGTGGAAGAATGATGTAGCCAAGGTGAGGAGAATAATCTTGGAGGGAGTGCGGGATCATATTATCTCAAATCTCCATGGAAAATAAATTCCGTTCGCGATGTGCAAAGCATTGAAAAAATTGCTCAATAACAACAGTGACCATAGGAAGTTGGTGCTCAAGGATAAACTTCGAAGTATCAAGATGCAAAAGAATGACGCAATTCCACAATATCTAATCAAGTTTACACAGTGTTGTGATGAACTTTGCACGGTCAGTGTTAATGTCCCTAAAGACTTGGTAGCCCTAGCCCTTCTGGGCTTTCCCAAGAGCTAGCATAGCTATTAAGATTTAGTGAATGGGAGGGAGAAACTACTGAGTTGGGAGCGCCTATGGTCCAATTTGGTACAGGAGGAAATAAGGAAGAATGCCAGAGATGGGACTTCATCCAAGGAAAGGATGAAGAAAAATTTGTTGGAAATAATACTGAGAGGGGGGGTGAATCAGTATTATCAGATCAATCAAACTTTTTCAATGCTCAGAAACATATACGCTACTTCAGTTAGGTGAACCAGCGTGTACACGCTACTGTGACTAAATAAAACAGCGTATAAGAAGAAAACTCATAATTTAGTTAGCTTATTCTTCAGTTAAGTTCATCAGGACATTATTCACCACATTAACAGTAAACAGGTGCAGTATAACAGAACAGATCAAAAGCCACACACATGAACACCAAGATGTAAGGTGGAAACCCAATGTGGGTGAAAACCACCTGCTGCAAGTTGTCTCTATCTTTCTTTAATATGAAACTTCAGTTTACAATCTTTTGTACTGGTGCAGCCTTATACCAGTACGCAGGCTACAACCTGCAGAAGGCTACAACCTTCTCTCGTTCTCCAAACTTCCTTGGAAGGGAGCTCCAACCCCCTTTGCTCTTGTACTAGCCAAGATACTAGTACGTAGGTGCTGACCTACAATCTTCTTTCCTTCAGGTACCACCTTTCATACATTTTCAGACTGGATATTCCTGAAGCACAACATTACAATCTGTAGACCCTAATTCATTCAATTTTCACAACAGATCATTGAAGCATAAAACAACCAAACTTTGAATCACTGAACCCTGTCAATCACCAGTTACCAGAACACAGAGCAGACTACAGAACTCTGCAATAACAGTCAGACCCCACTGTAAACCCAAAATCAAGCTTCAAAAGATATACGCTACTTCAATGAGCAAAACCCGCGTATACACGCGCTTTTACCGAAGCCAACCTGCGTACAGATCTAAAAATAAACTTTCTCAATTTGCAGCTGTACCAGACATCAGTTAGACCCAGAACATAACATTGCGACAATATGCAGATCTAGAAATACGCATAATCAACCATATCATGATAGTGCATTTCAAACCATTAGATCCCGATCTATCCTTAGATCTAGTCTTCCATCAACCGATGTGATCTCTCCTTGGCTTAGATCAAGCAACCCAGAACCTGCATATCAGATCTCTTTCTCTCTTAGATATTCAAGCCTTGTCGAAAGATGTATTTGCCTAATGATCTTCTTCTCCTTATATAGCCTTAGGCCTTGCTCAATACCAAGAGCCAAAACCATAGTAACACAATACCATCAACTTCAAAACTAGGGATCGACACGCCCGTCGAGACACAATGGTCCGAAATCATAGGCACAACTTCCAAGGACTAACCACCATGGACCAAAAGGTACTTTTCCACATACACGCGTTTTTTCTGAATCCAACTAGCGTGTACACGCGACTTGGGCTTAACGAACCTGCGTATATGAACTTCCTTGGCATGCTGTACTAAGATCTGTCTTCTGATTAAGTTGCCATCACCTGTACCAACCTCTGAGCACCTGTACCAACCTCTGAGTGAGTTGCCATCAAGGACAACACTTGAATCATAATGCCAACAATCTCCCCCTTTGGACTTGATGGCAACCACCACACCAAGTCACTCTCCCCCTTTGACATCAAGGGCAAAGGGCTGTGCTCCCCCTGAGGACATGCTGATACCTCTGCTTGGCTGTGCTGCAAAAGATGTTCTTCAACAAGAACCAAGACTTATACACCATAAGGGACCTTCCTATCACCAAAAAAAAAACTCAATACATACATCCATACTCCCTACCAAGAGGGGACATAACAGAAACAACCAATTATATTACAGCATTCATCCCAGGCATAGTGGGGAAACCAACATAGGCCGTTACATGACCTTGACACCATAAAAGAGACATCGCAAGAGAGATACATGACATAGAGACAACAGATCTAGACCAAGACTTATGAAAGTCACCAGCAGCATATGATAAACATCTTTTTAGATCAGCAACCAGGATTTCTTTCTGAGCTCCTTTTCCTGAAATCAACAACCAAAACATCTGAATGCCAACAATGCTTTATGAGACTTTTAAGCTGCTCCCCCTGAACCTGTGCCTGCTGCACCCCCTGAAACCGTGCCTGAAGAATTCTGACATACCCATTGCTGTTCAGAACTCCAGAGTTTGCCCTTGCTGTTCAGAACTTCATATACGCGATTTCTCCTGCATGAAACAGCGTATGTACGCGGATATAATCTCTGCAACAAGCGTACACCGTACACGCGACTTTCTCAGCATAAATCCGCGTGTATACGCATATATACCTTTCGTAACTTGCGTATACCAACTTTTCTGTAGAACAGACAAGCTTCAACAGCAGGATGAAGCATCAACTACTCCCAGCTTTTGTCTGAGATGTTCAAAAGTTTCCCTGGGCAGTGGTTTTGTGAGAATATCAGCAACTTGTTCCTTAGAAGGAACATACTCCAACTTGACCTTCTGCTCAAGCACTTGTTCCCGGAGAAAATGGTACTTGATTGGTATGTGCTTGGTCTTTGAGTGCATGACTGGATTCTTTGAAATGCTGATTGCACTAGTATTATCACATAAGATAGAAACTGGTGGAGTGCAAGTGATTTGAAAGTCCTGCAAGGTCTGCATCATCCAAAGAAGTTGTGTGCAACAAGATGCCGCAGCCACATATTCTGCTTCAGCTGTAGATAAGGCAATCGAACTCTGTTTCTTGCTGAACCAAGATACTAATCTGGAACCCATGAAGAAAGCACCACCACTTGTGCTTTTCCTATCATCCACACTTCCAGCCCAATCTGCATCTGTGTAAGCATGAAGAGTGAGATCTGTATTTCTAGGATACCATAAGCCATAGTTTTGGGTCCCTTGAAGATATTTGAAGATTCTTTTGACTGCCTGAAGATGAGTTTCCTTTGGGTTGGCTTGAAATCTTCCAACCATTCCTACAGCATGTGTAATATCTGGTCGAGTACCTGTCAAATAAAGCAAACTCCCAATCATGGATCTATAAGTGGGTTGGTGAACTGCTGCTGATTCATCATTAGCACTGAGGCTGCATCCTGTAACCATGGGTGTACAAACTGGCTTTGACTCTTCCATGCCATACTTCTTCAAGATCTGTTTGAGGTATTTGGTTTGAGACAAGAAGATACCTCCTTCATTTTGTTGGATTTGCAATCCAAGAAAATATGTCAATTCTCCAAGAAGTGACATTTCGAATTCTTTCTGCATAACCAAGGCAAAGTTTTGACTCATAGTCTCTTCATTGCTGCCAAAAATAATATCATCTACATAAACAACAAGAATTAGCAATTTGTTATTTTCAACTTTGATATAGAGATTGCTATCTGCTGATCCTTTTGAAAAGCCTTGTTGGTGAAGATATTTGTCCAACCGATAATACCAAGCCCTTGGAGCTTGTTTGAGTCCATAGAGTGCCTTTTTCAATCTGCATACAAGGTTTGGATCATTCCCAAGAATGAAGCCATCTGGCTGCTCAATATATACTTCTTCTTCTAAGTCTCCATTCAGGAAGGCTGATTTCACGTCCATTTGAAATACCTTGAAGTTTTGAAAGCTTGAGAGAGCAAGGAACATTCGGATGGCCTCTAGTCTTGCCACAGGAGCAAAGGTCTCTTCAAAATCTATTCCTTCTTGCTGTGCATACCCTTTACAAACAAGTCTGGCCTTGTTTCTAATTACTTCTCCATTTTCATTTAATTTATTCTTGAAGACCCATTTTGTTCCTATTACATTCTTATCTTTTGGTCTAGGAACTAATTCCCAAGTGTTGTTCTTTTCGATTTGCTCAAGTTCTTCATCCATTGCTTTGACCCAACATTCATCTTTGCATGCCTCTTTCACATTTTGTGGTTCAGTGGAGGAGAGTAGTGCCAAGTAGCTTGAAGCTTCTGCAAGTGTCCTTCTTGTTTGTACTCCTGCTTCTTTCTGCCCCACAATCTGAGTTTCTGGATGATTCTTTTGGACATATCTGGATGGAGTCTTCTCTTCTATTCTTGTCTGCTCCTCTGGTTCTTCTTGAGATTCTTCTTCTTCTTGAGGTTCTTCTTCTTCATTATTTCGCCTTTGAGAGTAACCTTCATCTTCTTCAATGTCTTCATGATGAACTTGCCTAGGAATATATCCCTTCTCATCAACCACTATATCAATACTGTCAACAATTCTGCCAAGTCTTTTATTGTAGCACTTGTATGCTTTGCTATGTGGAGAATAACCAAGAAGAATGCCCTCATCTGCTCTAGGTTCAAGTTTGCCAAGTTGCTCATCAGTATTCTTAATATAACATTTGCTCCCAAAGATTTTGAAATGCTTCACGGAAGGAGTTTTACCACTCCAAAGCTCATGAGGTGTTTGAGTGCTGTTTACTCGGACATTTGTTTTGTTAAGAATAATAACAGCAGCATGTGCAGCTTCACCCCAGAAGGTTGCAGGAGTACCTGATTCATCGAGCATAGCACGAGCCATTTGTTGGATAGTTCTGTTCATTCTTTCCACAACCCCATTTTGCTGAGGAGTTCTAGCTGTAGAGAATTCTCTTCTTATCCCATGTTCATCGCAGAAATCGAAAAATTCATTTGATGTGAACTCCCCACCTCTGTCAGATCTGAGGCACTTAATTTTGTGTCCTGATTCATTTTCAGCCAATGCTTTGAAGGATTTGAATTTTTCGAATGCTTCATCTTTGTGCTTCATAAGCCCTAACCAAACAAACCTTGAGAAATCATCAATGAATAATATCAGATATTCCTCTCCTCGAGGTGTCCTTTTCCTAAATGGACCACATACATCTGTATGGACTAGCTCAAGAGGCAAGCTAGCTGATCCTTCCTTCTCTGGAAAGTTAGTTCTGGTTTGCTTTCCAAACTGACAAGATTTGCATATGGTGTTGTCTGGAATTTTGATATCTGGAAGATCGCGAACTGCCTGATATTTGCATGCTTTCCTTATTTGTGAGAAGCTTAGATGTCCCAACCTTCGATGCCATAACCAGTGCTCTTCATCCTTGCTAAGATAGCATTGTTGTTGTCCTTCTTCAAATATGTACAGATTATTTGGAGTTCTTTTGCCTTTGAGAACTGTTTTACCTGTATCAAGATCACGAACAAGACATCCATTCGATCTGAAAATAACCTCGGTTTTTTGATCACACATCTGGCTGACACTTAGTAGATTATGCTTCAATCCATCAACATATAAAACATTTCCAGCCTTGACCTTTTCTTTCAAAGGAGCAATACCTTTTCCTTTTATAGTTGCAGGAGTATCATTTCCAAAAGAAACTTTCTTTCCCTTTTCTAAAGTAGAATAAGATTCAAGTTTTTCTTTATCACCTGTCATATGTTTCGAACATCCACTGTCAATGTACCATAGATTTTCCTGTCCTTCTGCATAAAAAGCTATCCCACATCTTTCTGTCTGAGGTTCCTTTATTCTCCATTTTTTGGTGCTCGTGGCTTGTTCCTTTTTCTCCTGAAACCTGCTCCTGCATTCAGAGTCTTTATGACCAAAATTATTGCAAATAGAACATTCAACTTCATTTTCAAGAACCGAAAAGTTGTTATAGGTCCTCTTTGTAATCCCTGTCATACTTCTTTGTTTTTGAGCTTCCCTAGTCATGATTGTTTTATATGCAACACACTGAGCTGCTTTGTGACCAAAGTTATGGCAAGAAAAGCATTGTCCATTGAAGAAGCTTCTGCGGTTATTGAATCTACCAGCCAACTGATTGTAATTTCTATTTTCATCTATTCTTGAGCCAAACTGAGAAGATTTTACCTGTGGTTGGTTGTAGCTTTTGTTCACCCTTAAGAAGGATTGTCCCTGATAGTTCCTGTTTGTAATTCGTCCCTGCTTTACCTGATTATCTTCATTGTTCTTCTGCTCATTTCTTCTTGCTGCATCAAGATAACTTTTTGAGGTGGATGCTTGAGAGGTTTCTCCATTATAGCCCAAACCTGTCTTGTTTAGAGGAGACCGCTGCACATTGATAATCTCATCCAAAGTTTCAGATCCTTTGACAAACTTAAGATTAATAGCTTTTGTTTTCTCAATTTCTTTTCTGAGACCAACAATTTCACCTTCTAGTTTTTCAAGATGTTTTTCCTTTTCATCAATTTGAAATTGCAAAGTATCAATGATCACACTCTTTTCTTCTATGCATCTCTTGAGTCTAGTAATTTCATTATAGAGATTATCCACATCTACAGCATCCTCATAATCATCATCTTCAAATGCCATTAACAGCTTATATTTATTACCTTGTTCATCTTCATCACTGTTTGATAAGCCATCACTATCTTCATGGGTGTAGTAGCTTTTCTTATTGGCACTTTGTTTCTTGTTCCATCTAGCAGGTTCTTTTCCTTTATCCTTATAGGGACATTTTGCAGCATAATGACCTACTCTTCCACAAGCAAAGCATTTGAAAGGTAGCTTACCTCTGAACCTTCCAGAACCCCTTTGAAGATTTCTGACAAAATTTGATTCTTCTTCCTCTTCTTCTGGAACATGGCTTGCTTCATAGTAATCTTCTTTTCCTGATGCCTTAAAAGCAGCTTCCCTTCTGTCAGATGGACCTCCCTTTCTCATTTCATAAGCAGTTAGAATTCCATGTAGCTGAGACATAGTGAGAACACGGAGATTTTCTTTTTCTTCTATTGCAGATACTTTAGATTCAAACTTGGGGGATAATGATCTTAGAATCTTTTGAACTACTATAGTCTCTTTTATTTCTTCACCCAAATTTTTCATGCAATTAACAATCTCATCTACCCGAAGAAAATAATTAGCCACACTTTCATCATTATACATCTTGAGAGTCTCATATTGAATCCTGAGAGTTTGAAGTTTAGCTTGCTTTACCTGTTCATCTCCTTCATAGCTAGTGATCATTTTGTCCCATATCTCTTTTGCTGATTTGAAGTGCATGACCTTCATGAATTCTGTTTGGGATATACTTCCTAATAGAGTACTGACTGCTTTTGCATTTGTTTCATACTGCTTTTTCTCAGCTGGATCTGTAGGAGTAGCTGAAGGAAAAGCATAGCCTGTTTCTACAATGTTCCAAACTTCTGTACCAAGAGATTGAAGATATGCAGTAACTCTTACCTTCCAATAATTGAAGTTTGTCCCATCAAAAATCGGTGGCCTGATTGATGCTTCTTTCTCGTAGTTGCTCATGATGAATGATCTACCTTCAAGCGATCAAGCTTCTCTGAAGGACCTGGCTCTGATACCAACTGTTGGAAATAATACTGAGAGGGGGGGTGAATCAGTATTATCAGATCAATCAAACTTTTTCAATGCTCAGAAACATATACGCTACTTCAGTTAGGTGAACCAGCGTGTACACGCTACTGTGACTAAATAAAACAGCGTATAAGAAGAAAACTCATAATTTAGTTAGCTTATTCTTCAGTTAAGTTCATCAGGACATTATTCACCACATTAACAGTAAACAGGTGCAGTATAACAGAACAGATCAAAAGCCACACACATGAACACCAAGATGTAAGGTGGAAACCCAATGTGGGTGAAAACCACCTGCTGCAAGTTGTCTCTATCTTTCTTTAATATGAAACTTCAGTTTACAATCTTTTGTACTGGTGCAGCCTTATACCAGTACGCAGGCTACAACCTGCAGAAGGCTACAACCTTCTCTCGTTCTCCAAACTTCCTTGGAAGGGAGCTCCAACCCCCTTTGCTCTTGTACTAGCCAAGATACTAGTACGCAGGTGCTGACCTACAATCTTCTTTCCTTCAGGTACCACCTTTCATACATTTTCAGACTGGATATTCCTGAAGCACAACATTACAATCTGTAGACCCTAATTCATTCAATTTTCACAACAGATCATTGAAGCATAAAACAACCAAACTTTGAATCACTGAACCACTGAACCCTGTCAATCACCAGTTACCAGAACACAGAGCAGACTACAGAACTCTGCAATAACAGTCAGACCCCACTGTAAACCCAAAATCAAGCTTCAAAAGATATACGCTACTTCAATGAGCAAAACCCGCGTATACACGCGCTTTTACCGAAGCCAACCTGCGTACAGATCTAAAAATAAACTTTCTCAATTTGCAGCTGTACCAGACATCAGTTAGACCCAGAACATAACATTGCGACAATATGCAGATCTAGAAATACGCATAATCAACCATATCATGATAGTGCATTTCAAACCATTAGATCCCGATCTATCCTTAGATCTAGTCTTCCATCAACCGATGTGATCTCTCCTTGGCTTAGATCAAGCAACCCAGAACCTGCATATCAGATCTCTTTCTCTCTTAGATATTCAAGCCTTGTCGAAAGATGTATTTGCCTAATGATCTTCTTCTCCTTATATAGCCTTAGGCCTTGCTCAATACCAAGAGCCAAAACCATAGTAACACAATACCATCAACTTCAAAACTAGGGATCGACACGCCCGTCGAGACACAATGGTCCGAAATCATAGGCACAACTTCCAAGGACTAACCACCATGGACCAAAAGGTACTTTTCCACATACACGCGTTTTTTCTGAATCCAACTAGCGTGTACACGCGACTTGGGCTTAACGAACCTGCGTATATGAACTTCCTTGGCATGCTGTACTAAGATCTGTCTTCTGATTAAGTTGCCATCACCTGTACCAACCTCTGAGCACCTGTACCAACCTCTGAGTGAGTTGCCATCAAGGACAACACTTGAATCATAATGCCAACAAAATTTACATTGGATGGAAAGGAAAAGAAGGGAAAAGGGAAGAAATCCCAATCCAAACCAGAATCCAGTCAAGGGAGCAAGAAGAAATATTTGTCAAAAATTAAATGCTTCCATTGTCATGAATTTCTGCACTATGTGACGAATTTTCCACCCAAGAAGGAAAGTAAGAAGACCTCAAGAGGAGCAGTAGGTGAAGCTTTGGCTTCACAGTTCTGTTGATGGTGCTGGACCTGCCAACATGTCAGGGGATATCCCTGGTAAGAAGTCACAAATAGACCTCATACCGTTTGGAGTAGGAGTCCCAACAGTGGGTAGTAAAGCTATGCCTTGGCTATAATAGTGCATAGAGGTAAGCAAGATATCTTTGTCAGAAGCAAGTGTGTGACCTTGCAGCGAGTAAAGAGAGTTGCATGGGGAGGTTCTAACACATGGAGGGGAAAATGAAGTGTGCCCATTAGAAGCTTGTAATAGTACGCAGCCTGAAAGGAACACACGATTTGAATGACATCACAAGATGCAAAGTAGAATAGTTGACAATCCAAAGTGATGGGTTAAACCAAAAACACAGCTTCAACAACATTCATACAATCATATACAAAATAGTTCATACAAAAATGCTTAACTTAAACAACATACATTGCTAAAATAACCAAAATAGTCGAACTACAATAACAACATATGCATGAAGACATGTTGGGTCTATTATATTATATATAAAGTGAAAGTTCCATCCATACATACAACCATGACAACCACTAGCCCCAATAGTGGAACATTACAGTCAACACCACTTGCTCCTCCAAAGAGATGTACTCGCTCTGCATTGTGGAGAAGCCAAGGCTCATCACAATACTCTCCAAGCCCTCTCTAACCAATGCCTAGCAAAAGATTGGTCCCCAAAAGCCTATTCTATGAGTTATGAGGTTTTATTTAGAACAAAGGGTGGGGTGACCCTTGACATTCCCCTTTGTGACTCTTGGACTACCCTCATGACTCTTCAACTTCATTACATAACTCTTACATTACATATGACTGTTTGCATTCCACTAATGACACTTGGAATTTCACTTTACATCATGTTTATAAAAATACATTTTCCACATATACCCATGTGGGACAAAAATAGGCTTGAGTCAGCTAGACAAGACAACACTAAGAATCATACGGTTGTGGAAAGACTAGCTCATCAACATCCTCTCCGTGATCCTCGATGACGAACTAACGCCATGCTTGATAGTGTGCAATGGAGTCCGTTACTCTTTGATGATGTATTCCTGGAAAAAAACTCTTGCCTCTATTTCTTCTAGGTATACTAATTTGGAACCTCTGTCCAATTCATCTTATAACATGCACAACATACTCATGAGCAAGACCGGACCGACTATGTACATTCACATGTTATCTGCACTGACTTGGAAATTTGCGCTGGTGGCCATGAGGTTAAACTAATCAAAGTACGCGTCAAGCTCCAGTTAGACTTGGTTTTTCTCTTTGGTGTAGATGAGTGTTCCACTTGACAGGGTGCCATAATTTCTTACCATAACATCCAAACTCTTGTATAACTGTTCATGTGAAGCCTCAATATTGGTGATGAGTGGCAGGAGTTCCTCATAGTTCTGGATCAATCTTCGGATGGGTGCTTTGTCCAACTCTACCTGGGACTTCATCATCTTGTGAAAGTGAAGTGAGGCTCCCTTGTACCTCATTTTCCATGTCTATACATGATCAACACCGACATGTATATCCGTGACTGTTCGCGTTATCTTGGTGCAGCGCTGCCGATGACCATGTAGATGGAAAACTGCCTTGTGCACAGTGACAAACATGTCATATAGTCTTCGCATGACTGTCTCAAGAGACCATGCTTCAGCCAATATCTTTTTCTTAATCTCTACTCTAATGGATCCTATTGATTGTTCGTCTCTTTGCCTGACTGCTTGCAATTCCTTAGCCATGCGCTCATTTTTTGCTATCAAGAACTTCACACCCGAGCTCATGGATTCAACATAAGCCTTTGTAGCATCATCCAAGGTGGCTGGATGTCTTTGAACATCTGACACAATCACCCATTCTTCAAAGTGCGCAGGTGATGCATGCTCATTCGAGGTGTGTGCTCTACATGCTTGTATAACTTTGTGTTGTGACTCATCGAAGGCTATGTTGTACACATCTCTTCCCAAATTATCCTCAAGGAGAACAACATCCCCTTGCTCACTTTGGAATTGCTCTGCTGATGGAGTTGGTGAAGCCTGTGGGGTGACCTTGGTTGCTTTCGGCATGAGGTCAGTGTCCTAATCCTGTTCCGACTGCTCCATCTCCATGTCCATCTATTCTACTATTGGTTCATCTTGCTAAGCAAGTTCTTATTCCTGCAACTGCTCACTCTGTTCCTCATCTACTACTGGTTTTGAGTCTTCAACTTGTATTGATGCAATTTACACTGCCTGTGCCCCTTGCACTTACTCCTGTTCCTGTTCATGCTACACTTCCTTCTCTCTTTCGCGCAACTCTCGTTCTTCTTTGAGCTTCCACTCTACTTCTTGCAACTTCCTCTCCATCTCTTCCAGCCTTTGCTGATCTCTCTTTGTGCTCCTCTCCTTTCATGTTTTCGCCTCTTTGCTTCTATCTCCAGAGCTACTCTTTCTACAAGTGGGTCTTCCTTAAACTTGTAGCTTTTCTCAGCCTCTGAACTTTTAGAAATCTTCCTCTTGCATTTGTCTTGCATATGTTTTCTTGTTGTTGTTGTTGTTGTTGTTGTTCCCTTTGGTGTTGCCGCCTTGAGTGTTGCTAACCACTCTACTACCATGCTGACTGGTTCATTGAGCCAGGAGCAATTATAGCAATCTCCATGGGTCTTCCTCTGGCTAATGACACGCCCTATGGATCCAATAATAGTACACTCTCACACAGTGGTCCCTATATAATCCATTTGGATCATATGGATTGAAGCTCTTGGTGCCGAACTTAAACTTCTTGAAATCCTCGATCTCAAAATCTGCTTCTTTCAAACTCTGAATCGCGTACAACCAATTCGCAAAGGAAGCATAGGTCATGGTGCCTTCTTCTTCCTATGCAATCCAGCTGATAACCCTATCAAGAAGTGGTATGCAACCTCTTGCATGACTATCTTGTTTGTGTAAAACTTCTGCAACACATGCAGATCTTTCTTCGTGTTGTGCATCCTGATGAAGGTGCCATCGGGTTAGGCATACCAATCTGCAATTTTTAGCAACGCCTCCATTGTTGCCTGGGACATGCAAGGAAGATCTTATTCAAATATCATCGTGTACAGAGGGGCAATGAAGTGGTCAAATAGTCTAGCCATGACTCTTCGATAACTGCACTATGAGAGAAACTTACAATATACGTTCACAACATTCTCTGAAGGTGTCCATTCCCAACCCATGCCAGGAAAATTTTGACGAGCACAGTGTGCATCGAGCAGGTAGGCAGACATAAAAAATATTGCTTATTGATCCTTGGGTGGACTTCAGGCATTGGATACATGAACTTTCAACTGGGAGCCAACATGTCAGACTAGTTGAAAGGTTTTCCTTCACTTGCCAGCTGATCCAACATAACAACCCAACTTTGCGAGAAGGTCACCATTGTAGGAATTTACAGGGTAAGTTCCTCAGACAGAACACCAAAGGACACCGCTCACAACCAGATCGCAGATCAATACACCAGTATTTTTGACGTGGTTAAAACCCTCAAAGAGGGAAACAGTCCACGGCCTGAGCCAACGCGGCCACTTCAGGCAATTTATTAATAAAAGAATGAAAATTTACATATGTTTCTCTCATGCACGGATTACCCTACAAATGACCCTCCATGCGCTTTAAATCTAAATCATGGACCAATCGGGTGTCAAGCCACAGATCAAGTGTCGGTAATACCGAGGAGAGAATGAACCGTCGGATCACTACATATCGTGACCGTCGGATTGTAAGTTACAAAATGTACAACGGTAAAGAAACACACTTTACCTAACTCTATACTAGACCAAGTTGTACTTAACTATTTCCTATGTGTCGAAATATCCTAACATCCCCCCTTAAGAACAACTTGGGATAGGATTGAAGGATTTACAAATATGACACAATAGGAGAAGGAAGGAGGCACTAGAGCCTATCCCCCCTTAGTGACAACTTCCTGAACTCCAACCATAAATCGAAGTTTAGTGAACTTCGCCTTTGTGAGAGCCTTTGTGAAGATGTCTGCAACTTGATCATCTGTTGAACAATATTGCACTTCAAGAACATGGTCGTGAATGAGCTTTCTGATGAAGTGCATGTGCAGTTCAATGTGTTTGCTGCGCTGATGTTGGACTGGATCTTTGCATAGTTGAATGGCACTTTGATTATCACACCAAAGTGTAGTCGGATGCTGCTGCTGAAAGCCAAACTCTGACAGGATCTGACAAAGCCACAAGGCTTCCTTACTAGCTTCTATGGCACCACGATACTCTGCTTCTGCTGATGAAAGAGAAATGGCAGCTTGTTTCTTGCAAGCCCATGTAATAGGTCCTGAACCAAGAGTGAACACATAACCGGCAGTAGACTTCCGATCATCAGGGTCACCAGCCCAATCAGAATCAGTGAAACCAACCAATAGAGGAGCTGCTTCGGCACTGTAATGAATCCCAAACTGAACTGTACCTCGAACATAACGAAGTATTCTTTTAGCTGCTTTCCAATGACTTTCACGTGGGTTTTGCATAAACCGAGCAACAAGGCCAACAACAAAGGAAAGGTCAGGACGAGTATGGGTTAGATACAAAAGTTTTCCTACAAGTTGACAGTATAAGGTAGCATCAACTTCAGGAGAAGTACAAGTGACTGAAAGTTTGACTCCAGACTGAAAGGGAGAAGGGGCTGGCTTACAGTCTTCCATGTGAAAGTGGCGTAGAATATCACAGGCATACTTGGACTGAGAAAGGGAAATACCTTCCTTGGATTGCAAGACTTGAAGACCGAGAAAATAATGTAAGTGCCCTAAGTCTGTCATTTCAAATTTCTTTTTAAGGCTGGACTTCACATGGTTTATAAGGTTGGGATCACTACTGGTAAGGATAAGATCATCAACATAAAGAACAAGAATGATAAGAGACTTGCCCACTTTCTTGGTGTAGATAGTATTGTCAGAATGACACCTAGAAAAGCCAGATTCTAAAAGAAAGCTATCCATTTTGGCATACCAAGCTCGAGGAGCTTGCTTGAGACCATAAAGGGATTTCTTAAGCCGACATACAAGGCTGGAGTCTGTTTTTATGAAGCCAATGGGTTGTTCCATGTAGATTTCTTCATGCAAGTCCCCATGCAAGAAGGCAGATTTAACATCCATCTGATGGACTTCCCATTTGAACGAGGCAGCAAGGGAAAGAACAAGGCGGATAGAGTTCATTTTGGCAACAGGGGAGAAGGTTTCAGTGTAGTCAATGCCTTCAACCTGTGAAAAACCTTTAGCAACAAGACGAGCTTTATGTTTATCAACTTTCCCATCTGGTCCATACTTGGTTCTGTAAACCCATTTGCATCTAATAAGTTTTCGTCCCTTTGGTAGAGGAACAAGATCCCATGTATCATTTGCCAATAATGAATGATATTCTTCATTCATAGCTGCTTCCCAATTTGGATGGCCTGAAGCTTCTGCAAAGGTGTCAGGATCATAATTTACTGGAGC
The DNA here is from genome assembly GCA_031772625.1 of Pinus tabuliformis. Lineage (NCBI taxonomy): Eukaryota > Viridiplantae > Streptophyta > Pinopsida > Pinales > Pinaceae > Pinus > Pinus tabuliformis. Next base: position 234,253,321 of record CM062805.1, read on the forward strand.
TTGAGCCAGTAAAGAAGAGGCTCTCTCGAACTGAGAACGTGTACGTCGCTGTTCTGTAGGAACACCGGCAAGATCACCTGCTGCATCCCGAGTAGCACGAACCCATTTTGGAAGCTGAGGAGCTGAAGGAGGATCCTGAGAAGGTGGGGGAGGATTGTCATCCTCACTTTCATCATCTGAAGAAGAAATGTTTTCAAAAGTAGAAGAGATAGGGAGAGGTGGCACATCCGCCGGACTAGGCTCGCAGGCCGATATATTTTCATCAAATTTTACATCTCTTCTAATGATAACATTTTTGGACTTAAATGGAATAAGTCTATAGCCTTTGACATCTTCAGAATATCCAACAAAAGTACATTTTTCACTCTTAGGTTCTAAAGCTTTATGCTTTTCATCTGGAATATGGGCCCACGCTTCACTTCCAAAAACACGAAAGTGACTTACATCTGGTTTGATTGAGCTCCATGCTTCTTCTGGAGTGATATTCTTTAAAGCCTTAGTAGGAGTGCGATTTATTATGTAATTTGCACAGTTAATTGCTTCTGCCCAAAAACTAAGACCAAGTCATTTAGATTGTAGCATACAATTAGCCATTTCCTTTAAGGTGCGATTCTTCCTTTCAACTACACCATTTTGTTGTGGAGTATATGGAACAGTATGTTGCATTTCAATTCCATTCTCAGTGCAAAAGTTGATGAATGTGTTTTTAACATATTCTCCACCATTATCAGATCTTAGCTTAAGAATTTGATGTCCAGATTGTTTTTCAACAAAGGCTTTGAAGGCCAAAAATGTGTTAAATACTTCACTCTTGAGTTTTAAGAAGTATACCCAAGTGCGTCTGGAGAAATCATCAATGAAAGTTAAGAAATACTTGCAGCCAGAGAATGAGACAACAGGAAGTGGACCACATAAATAACTATGCACAAGCTGTAAAGGGGCTGAGGCGTGCCAAGAGGCACGTTTTTCAAAACTGTCCCGATGATGTTTTCCGAGTACACATCCGGAACAAACACCATCTCTGCAAGATACCATAGGAAGACCTGTCACCATATTTTCTTTACATAGATGCTGAAGGAGCGATAGTTTAAGTGACCAAATCGCTCATGCCAAAGTTTGCTCACTTCATTGTTATGAGCAACAAATACTGAGGGAAGATTTGATGACCCAAAGTTGTGAAACTTATACAACCTTGTAGAATCATCAGCAATGCCAGTAGCCAAAATCTATTTAGGATCTCTTAAGTCCATGATTACAACATCATGAGGTGAAAATTCAACGATTTTACCTTCACCTGAATGAGTTATCTGATATACAGATAGAAGGTTGCAGGATAAGGTTGGAACACATAATACATCATTAAACTGACCATTGTCTAGATGAACAGTTCCAGTCCCTACAACACTAAGAGATCTATCATCACCAACATATATATTTTTGGTGTTACAATCATTTAAAGAAGAAAACATGGCTTTGTTTTTGGCCATGTGATAAGAAGCTCCAGAATCAATGAGCCACTCATGAGAATGAGAAGAAGAAGATACATTTAATGCATAGCCAGACCGAGATGCTTGACAACCACATGCAGAAAGTGCCATTCTTGAAGATGAAGTTGAAGTTGAAGATTGCCCAAATGGATGTTATGCTTCTTCATTGCTGCTTCCAAGGCTTCCATCTTCTTAAAGCATTTTGATTCTAAGTGGCCATCTCGATTACAAAAATTGCAATGTCTATCAGTCTTCTTCCCTTTGTTTTTATTTGTCTTATCATTTTGTTGAAATGATTTTTCATTTTGGAGCTGAAATTGCTTAGGACCCTTGTTTGGTTTAGGACCATTCTTTTTAGGATATGACTTCTTAGGATTCTTTGAATTTGGTTGCTTTTGGGCGGCTAACGCTTTCTTGGAAGAGTTTCCAAGATTAAGAAGACCAAGGTGTAAGAGTTTTTCTTGTTCTCTTATTAAAGAATCACAAAAAGAGTCAAAGGAAGGGGACTTGTAGTCTGTTCCTTGAGAAATGAAGGCTTCTCTTGTAGAATGGAAGGTGGAAACAAACACAGAGTAGGTTGGTCCCAACTTAGTAAGAATGGAATAGATAAGGTTACTATCTTCTTTCTTAACCTTAACACCTTCCAAGAGATATCTAAGGGTCTTGAACTTGGACAAGAAATCTTCAATACAAGAAAAATTATTAGGGTCCAATGTAAGCAACTCATTTTCAAGTTGATGGGCTCTAAGTTCATTTTTAATCCCAAAAAAATTATTGATTTGTTTCATTGCTTCATCAGGAGTATCAAGTTCTGCAATATGGAATCTAAGATCTGGAGAAATAGACATCCCTATCAATCCACGTGCTTGATCTTGCCTATTTTCCCATTTAGCAGCCTTATCTTCATCCTTCGGTTTCTTTTCTTGGCCTGAAGCTATTCTGTAGAGACCTTTACTTCTAAGTAAATCCTCAATGTAGGACAACCATTGGAAGTAGTTGGTGCTATCAAGGGTAACTTGGTATTGACTTTCCATTTCAATGGAAACTGAAGCTAAAGATGCTGAAACTAAGTGTTCCAACTGGTTTAAAAAAAACGGCTCTGAAAACGGCTCTGAAAACGGCTTCCGGATGAAGAAGTTATGGCTTTTTGAAAAAAAGTTGTTGAAGTTGTCGACGAAGTGCGGGAATGAAAAAGTCCGCCCCCACAAAATGGAGACTTGAACCCAAGACCTCTACTCTCTTAAAATAGCTTTGAACCAATTGAGCTATACAAAAAATTTGAGAGAGAGAGAGAGAGAGAGAGAGGGGGGGGGGGGGGGGGTGCTTTGGGTTGCGTGCTTGCTTTGAGAAAGCTCTTTTTCCCTACAAAACAAAAACCACAAAACCCAACACGGACATGCAAAGAAAACGAACCTTACGGCTCGAAGTTAGCTTTAGCCGAAAAACTAAATATTTTCAAAAATGAACCTTGCGGCTCAAAGTTAGCTTTAGCCGGAAACTAAATATTTTCCTCAATGTTTCTGATTTTCCGAGATCACCCTAAGGTGCAGGGAAAAGAGCATACGCATGAGAAAAATCCTTTCTTTCTGTTTCTGATTTGCCCAGATCGCATAGAGTCGCAGGGCAAAGAGCATACGTAGAAATGAAAGGTGTAGATCCGGTAATAAAAAAAGCTAAATAAACCGAAACTGAAATAAACAAAGAGAAAATAACTGTAAACTGCAAATAAACACTGTATACCTCCAAATCTTAAAAATGACGCAGCTAGGGCTACCGGAAACCTTTTCGCGTGAAACGAAAGGGGTTCCTCACTGGAACAGATGCTCCCAACACAACAGAGTAGTCCTCTCGGCCCGAAAGCAGTCAGAAACAACAGATCTAGGAAACGACAGTCGGATGCAGTTCTACCGGCTTCAGATTTGGATCACCAACAGACGCTGCCCTCAAATAGCTCTGATACCATGTAGGAATTTACAGTGTAAGTTCCTCAGACAGAACACCAAAGTACACCGCTCACAACCAGATCGCAGATCAATACACCAGTATTTTTGACGTGGTTAAAACCCTCAAAGAGGCAAACAGTCCACGGCCTGAGCCAACGCGGCCACTTCAGGCAATTTATTAATAAAAGAATGAAAATTTACATATGTTTCTCTCATGCACGGATTACCCTACAAATGACCCTCCATGCGCTTTAAATAGAAATCATGGACCAATCGGGTGTCAAGCCACGGATCAACTGTCGGTAATACCGAGGAGAGAATGAACCGTCGGATCACTACATATCGTGACCGTCGGATTGTAAGTTACAAAATGTACAACGGTAAAGAAACACACTTTACCTAACTCTATACCTAACTCTATACTAGACCAAGTTGTACTTAACTATTTCCTATGTGTCGGAATATCCTAACAACCATACTCTCTTTGTCATACAAATGGCATGCAAAGATGACCAGGAATTAGTAAGCCTTCCTGAGTGTCTTTGTCTTGTATATCTGGTTGGGTGTTGTCCTGAAATTTGTTGGCTCCCTTACCCAACGCTTCAAGATGTCTCTTGTATTCACGCTGCTATTGGGAGTGTAGAACAGTGCATCCATTCTGTTCACCGGCTGTGACAAATGATACATCTGCTGATAATCTTCCATCCTGAGGGTAGCAAGCTATACTCCACTTGCACTACTTAGTATCATCGTCTCAGGATCAGTGTGAGATAAAATCCAATGGATCACATATGAGCATGGGAAGGTGGGATACTTGAATGAAACCTTGTATAATCATGACTTATGAATATTTACAGAGACTTGTTAGTCCTCCAGATTCTCCTCAAATCTACCTGCGAAAATAGTGTTGATGTCTTGCCATGTCTTTCTCAATGAAAAGGTGTATGTTTTTATACACAGGCAAGCTCATAGACATATGCTCAACCACATATCTAGTATTTCTTTCAATTATGTCTTTTGATCTAACTCTGTTGGAGGCTATGATACCTGTACTGCTGAGAAGATGCTCAAAAACCCGTGGTACCTAGAGATATAGAAGACACTCATGGAAAGACAATGTCAGCTAAAAACATAAAGCAACTTGAGAATCAATCGGGCAACAAACTAGTGACTGCTGGGAAAGATTGCGTAGCATTGACTCTGGGAGGCTGGGAGACTGTCAGCTGGAACTACACATTGCATATTCTCAGCTGCCAATGAGTCTCACTGTTGATTGGAACTGCGCAATGCGTAGTCCAGAGAGGCTGATTTCTAACTGAAACTGTGTAATGCATAGATTAGTCAGGCTAGGTTACTGGATGGAATTGCGCAATGCACAGTTCCAGTGGGTAGGATTGGGGCATTGCCTCCCAGGATTGCATAGAGCACAGCTGGGAGCCAGTGTGGGCAGCCTCTGCGCAATTCCTAGAGGCAAGGTAGAGCCTTGACTACCAGGAATGTGCAGTGCATGCGGGAGAAGCAAGATCTAGGCCAAGACAACCTAGATCTTCCCAAGGGCATCCTGAAAACGAGAAGGAGTGAATGTGTGTTTAAAGCTGGTGTAGATCTGAGTGAATAGACATGCATGCAATTCAGGTAAGTGTAGAAATAGTCAAACGACAAAACTATGAAGCTCATGAAGAGAGTCGCCGCAACAATGACTATCAGGGCAGAAACAATGTTCTGCATGCAACATGAAAGAAATGCAATGAAAAAATCGAAACAATTCTACAAGTTAAAACACAATGAAATGCCAATGGTCATTCAATAAAACCAGGAAAACAATAATCATACAAGCCGAGAAATAAAAAGTGACAAAAAAGAGGCAAAAGACATGAAAATCAAAGCTTACCCAGAAAAGTTGCGTCGACTGTGCCGAAGGTTCCCAGATTCCTCAGGAATGCCAAAGCTCCAAGATCGAATGTGTAGAATGAGCTCTGAGGCATCGTTTAAATAGATTTGGTGAACTTAGGGTTTATGACGGGCATGCCACAAATCTAGGAAAAAGCGACACTTGGCAGGGAGTTTCTAAAGTCAACTTTACATGTAACTCCTGTTGCTAAAAATATATCCCTAAAATCTAGGGATGATTTTTTGTTTTTTATTTTATTTTTCGAGAATAGATGCCTGACATGCAAGGAAGGATTGCGTAGTTTTGGAGGGAACTGGGCAACCTATCGGCACATGCAACATACAATCACTAAGGGAAAATATTTTGCGCTGATTCTGGGCTGAGTGGCCCTGGCTGGTTGGCCAACTCCATGCAATTTTCCAGAGCAAGGTTGTTGGCTTGCTCTGCGCATTTCTAGAGAGCAGTGTTGGCTAATCTACTTTGTGAAATTTCCAGAGAAAATCTAGGACGCCTGCTCTGCGTAATTTCTATGTGTAGGGAAGCTGCTGGGTTTCTCTACACAATTTCTGAGGGGAAGACAAAATTTCCTCCAAAATTGTGCAATTTTTCCCGACAACCCAGTGATCGGATGTGAACCAAGTGCTGGGTCAACTTGTGGTTGGTCGATGGGACAAGTGAGTGAATACAAGGTGTTAAGAGACAGATGAAATCAAATCAACATAAGTACCTTCTCAGTGTAGGATAGATGCTATGATTTCGAGGAGGGAGGCTCCAAAATGAAGTGAAGGAAAAACTTTGGAGGGTGGTTGTAGCCACTACAACAAGTTCGAGCTTTATTTACTCTCATTACCTGCATGACTAGCACCGTGATGGGGAGTGTATGGTACTTGGACTCAGGTTCATCATTATAAATGATGGGCAATAGATATTTTTTAGTGTCCTGGAGGAGAAATATTTGCAGATGCACATCAATATGGGGGATGAAGGAAGATATAATGCAACTAATATTGGTACAATCACCTTTTATAGGGAGTCAGGCTTCCCCCTCAGACTCAAGGATGTCATGTTCGTTCTGGACCTAAAGAAAAGTATTGTCTCTATTGCAGTTTTGGAAGACTGTGGTTATGATGTGATCTTCAACAAAGGAAAGACATTCCTTAGACACATAGCCACGGGATAGGTGAAGCAAATAAAGGTTCATGTGAAGAACTTGTATAAGCTAGATGTGGAGGATAGTGTTGCATTGAGAACAAAGGCAGAGAAGGTGCAAAGCCGATATGTTGGTGAAATTTGGCATAGCATACTTGACCATTTGAATCATGGCACTTTGAAGATCATGAAATAGATAAACACACGTGTCCCCAAAGGGGCACTTGAGCAACAATATGTATGGAAAGGATGTAATTTGGGGATGTACACAAAAGACACATTCCATGATCGGGACAAAAAAGCACATGCAGTCCTTGAAAGGATCCACTTTGATATTTGTTGACCTTTCTCGACAGTCTCCACTAGCATGCACAAATATTTTGTCATTTTTATTGATGACTTCTCATGAAAGTGCTGGATCTTCCTCATGCAGAAGAAGATGAGACATTCTCCAAGTTTGTATAATTCAAGGCACTAGTTGAGCAAGAAACGAACAAGAAGGCGAAGGCTCTCAAGAGTGATAATGGAGGTGAGTATGCGTCAAATGAATTTAAAACATTTTGTGTAAAAGAAGGCATTCAACGAGAGTTGACAACACCCCACAACCAACAATAGAATGAGGTCGCTGAGAAAAAGAACCATAGCATTGTGGGAGTAGCAAGGGCGATGCTGCACGATCAAGGCCTACCTCTACATTAGTGGGTTGAGGCATGCAACACAACAGTCTATTTGCAGAACCAGATTTCTCATCTGATTCTTGGCATGATTACATCAAATGAGGCTTTCTTAGGGAGAAATCTAGATTTGTCATACTTCAAGATTTTTGGAGCCTCTATTTACTGCCATGTCTCCAAAGAATCAAGGAATAAGCTAGAGTTGACAACAAAATTGGGGGTATTTGTGGGTTACATAGAAACTCCCCACAACTACCGTGTGTACTTTCCATCCCTCATAATGACAGTTGTGTGAAGGGATGTAAAATTTGATGAGGACAAAGCCATGCGATGCTCTCTTGAGAGGGAGTTTCAAATCCCACAAGAAGAGGAGATTTTAGCTCCAATGGAGGATCCTCAAGAAGTTGTGGAGCAGAGAGTGGAGACAACCACTCAAGTAGAACCATCCATAGAAGGTAGGAAAAGGACCAGGGAAGCTGAAACACTTGTGAAGGATGCGAGGGAGAATGTGGGTGCTCCTTCAAATAAACACAGGCATAGAAGGTCACCAGATTGGTACACTAGCTACATGGGTCTAATGACTAAGCTTGTAGAGTCTTGGCCATCATCTTTCAAGGAAGCAATAGAGAAACATGTATGGGTTGATTCAATTGTGGAGGAATACGAATCCATTTTCAAGAACAATGTTTGGAAAGTGGTCCCAAGACTAACAAACAAATCAGTTGTGGGTTTGAGATGGATCTTCAGGGTAAAGCATGCAATAGACGAAAGCATAGAAAAGTACAAGGCCAATTTTTTTTCCAAGGGGTACTCTCAAGTTGAGGGAATTAAATATGAGGAGACCTTTGAACTTGTAGCAAGGTACTCATCCATTAGATCAATTCTTGCTTTGGCTACATAGATGGGTTGGAAGATCCACCAGATGGATGTAAGAACAACATTCCTCAATGGGGTTATTGAGGATGAGGTGTACATCGAGAAACCAAAAGGCTTTGAGACTTTTGATCGAGAGTCTCATGTGTGCAGACTCAAGCGAGCATTGCATGGTCTTAAGAAAGCACCCCGTGCTTGGTACACTAGGATCGATAAATATCTCACCTGTTTGGGCTTCAACAAAAGTGAAGCACATGCAAACCTCTATCATATCTTGATATAAGGTAAATTGTTGATTATTATCTTATATGTTAATGACTTGATTTTAACTGGTGATGAGAAAATGATTATATCTTACAAGAGAGTTTGAAATGAAGGACATGGGTCTCATGCACTACTTCCTCAGATTGGAAGTATGGGAAGGTGACAGAGAACACTTTGTCTCTCAGGTCAAGTATGCCATCAAAATACTTTAGAGGTTTCACATGGGCACTTTGGAAACCCATGGAGATATCTCTAGTGACCAACTTGAGGAAAGAGGATGCCACTTCAGGTGAGGAAGTGGATCCTACTGATTACCGATAGTTGGTGGGTTCACTAATGTATCTTGCGAAAACACGACCATATATGTGCTATGCAGTCAACCAACTGAGGCAAGCTATGGTTATGCTAACCAAATTATTTTGGAGGGAAGCTAAGCATGTTCTACAGTACCTTAGAGGCACTACCCAATATGGACTATGGTACACATGGACAAAGGGAGTGAAGCTATGTGGCTTCACAAATGTAGATTGGGTGGGGAGTCCATTAGACTGAAAGATTACATCAGGTGGAATTTTCAATGTTGGGTTTGCAACTGTTTCCTGGTACAACATGAATCAAAGATCTCTGGCACTCATCTCGACAGAAGCATAATACACGGCTGTCAGTCACACAACATGTGAGGTGATCTGGATGAGAAATATACTTGTTGGATTGTTTGGTCATATGATGGATCCAACTGTGATCTACTGTCAAAATTGCATCAATGTTAGGTCCCTATAATACTAGTCTAACCCCTTATTGTTATTAGCGAAACCCCCTTATTATATTGCTGTGCCCATGTAGTCCCCATATTGTTATTATTGTGCCCCATAGAATCCCACTATTGTTATTGTTGTGCCCTTACATTATTATTGTTATGTCGGCTCTAATTATATTATGACCCCTTAGACTCCTATATATAGAAAGGAGGTCGTGTCATTTGTAGCATCCAAGAATTTCTTGTTTGTGTAATATAAAGGAGGTTTCCCCCTCGAAGAGGCTTATTTCTAAGTCTTTGAACTATCTTTTCTATATTTTTTGTGAGTTGGTTTCATAACATTTGGTATCAGAGCTTTGGATTCTAGGGTTTCATTGCTTCAAACAGGTCATCGTGGAATTTTCGCTATAAATTTTTCGCTACAAAGTTTCAGAAGCTAAAAAAGAAACACATTTGAGCTGAAATCGTTCTGAACCTCGGGTCAGAATTTAAGATCTTGTCTCCCTCTATTTTTGGAGATATGATATGATGAAGTTAGGGTTTTTGTAAGCTCCAGAATTCCATCTCAAACAGGTCATCGTGGGATTTTCGCTATAACTTTTGTTCTACGATGTTTCAGAACCTAAAAAAAACCCATTTGAGGTGAATCGTTTTGAATCTCAGATCCAAATTTCAAATCTTGTCTCGCTATATTTTCATAGATATGGTCCAAGCGATTTAGGGTTTTTGCAGGCTCCCGAATTACATCCCAAACAGGTGACTTGGGGAAAATCATCATAAATTTCTCTTTGAGAATCAGATTGAAATTTCATAACAAGTTATAGAAAGAGGACAACTGGTAGTTTTCTGTGTATCTATTTTAGGTCCTAAGGTCGAAAAAATGACACGTGGAACTTCGTACAAGTTCTCTCTACAGAACCAGTCTATAATCAGGTCATCGTGGGAAATTTAGTATAACTCTTTCTTGGAGAATCCAATCTTGATTAGACTTGCAGGATTGGAAGGAGGGCTCAGAGGTCTACTACATGAAAAAATTTCAGAACTTGAAGGTCTGAAATACAGAGTTACGGTCATTTAAATATCAAGCTCCTAAACGTAAGAAAAATAATGACTCGAATCAAGAAAATAGAAACACCTAGTAAGCAAAATTGGATGGATGATTTGAAGAATGCGATCGAAGCTAAGATAAATAGTTTTATATATTCCATGGAAGCTAATATCGATGGTATGAAAGCATATTTGAAGAAATACATTGAAGGTTTGAAGGAAGGTGGGACAAAGTTGCTACAAGAAAGGCCTCCTAATGGCGAAAAGGTAGTAGATGAAACTGATGATGAGAAAAAAATAAATGTTAATCATGATTTCATAGAATCTAACATTGGATTGAAGAGCCACCATATTCCAAAGATCGATATGAGGAAGTTTGATGGCAAGGACCCCGTAACATGGATACTACATATGGAGAAATATTTTGATCTATATGATGTGCACCTGTTACAAAAGGTATGTATTGCATCTTTATATTTAGAACCGAATCAATTTTTATGGTATAAAGGGAATTGTTCTCGTAAACCACTTGTTACCTGGTCAATTTTCACAGAGGAAATGATAACACATTATGAGGATACAAAGAGCAACACCTTCTTTAGTCAATTGATAAATCTTAAACGAAACGGTTTAATGGCAGAGCACATTGAGGACTTCCAAAAATTGAATATAAGGGTAAATAATATTCCAGAGAAGCAAAGGATTGATGTCTTCATAGGGACTTTAAAGGATAACATTCCACATGAGGTTCGTCTTTGGGAACCTGATTCGTTGGCGAAGGCATTGAAGTTGGCAAGAAAAAATGAAAGCAAAATTATGGCAACAAGAAATCCTACCACTCACAATTATAAAAATGGAAGTGTTGTTGCTCCTAGCCTTCCACAACCTACAAGGTTGACACCACAACAATTGGAAGAAAAAAGAGAAAACAGGCTTTGTTACAGTTGTGAAAGAAAATACACTAAAAGTCATAAGTGTGCTGAGAAGAAATTATTTTACATTGATTGTGAAAAGGAGGAAGAAAAGGATCAAGAAACGTCAAAAGAAGAGGATATACACCAGGAACCAACCCCAGATAAAGAATAAATGAATCTGACCATATCTTGTAATGCATTGGAAGGAATTATCACTCCTCAAACTCTCAAGATAGAATGACATATCAAGAAGTAAAAGGATAACCTCACTTTTGCGTAGAATCGAATGCAACAATAGGCAGATCAACAAAGCAGCGAAAGAAGTTTTGATATAGGCGACTAGGTATTTTTATGGATACAACCATACAAACAAATGTCCCTCAAGCAAGCTAAGAAGGATAATAGATTATCACCAAAGTACTATGGTCCTTACAAGGTGCTGCAAAAGATTGGTACTACGACATACAAACTAGAGCTTCCTGCATCTTCCTCAGTGCCCCCAGTTTTCCATGTTTCATGCTTAAACAAGGTTATATGTGACAAGCTCCCAGTTCAAACAATATTGTCGAAACTTGACGAGGAAGGAAAAATCGTATTGGAACCTGAAGCAGTCATGGAAATAAGAACCCAAAAACTACGAAATCGATTCATTTCAGAGTATCTCATCAATTGGAAGAACTTACCCACTGAATATTCCACATGGGAGGATGAGAATTTTATACAGAAGCATCCAAAACTACTCAAGTGTTGAGGACAACACTTTTTGAAGGAGAGGGGCATGTTAGGTCCCTATACTACTAGGGTAACCCCTTATTGTTATTAGTGCAACCCCCTTATTATATTGTTGTGTCCATGTAGTCCCCATATAGTTATTATTGTGCACATAGAATCCCACTATTGTTATTGTTGCGCCCTTACATTATTATTGTTATGTCGGCTCTGATTATATTGTGACCCCTTATATAGAAAGGAGGCCTTGTCATTTGTAGCATCTAAGAATTGCTCATTTGTGTAATGTAAAGGAGGTTTCCCCCTCGAAGAGGCTTATTTCTAAGTTGTTGATCTATCTTTTTTATCTTTTTTTGTGCGCTGATTTCATAACAATCAAGCTCTTTGAAAATCTTATTTTTCATGATCAATCCAAGCATATAGATATCTGTTATCACCATTTACGGACAATGTGCAAAGGCAAATAATGTCATCGCAGTACATTTAGACAAAGAAACAAGATGCTGATATTTTGACAAAGGCCTTGTCAAGAGGGAAGTTTGAGTTTCTCAGATGTAGGATAGGGGTGGTTGATAATGCCTTTCTTACTGAGAGGGAGTATTGAAAAATGAAACAATATATTTTCAATTTGATTTTTCCTTGATTAAATTCCTAAAATTCAAATTTCCACATCAACAGACAACTTGGATGATGTTAACTTGTGTGACATGGCCTGTGTCACCCAATTTACTCAGTAAATTTGAGTTGGAAGAGTTAGAGCTCAGTTCTGCACGTGTGATTACTAATTTGTAGCAATCAATGTCAATTATCTCAAGTTATTTTTAGTTAAACTAGTTCAAACTTTTGGAGGTACTAGCGGAAGGTCAGTTAAGTAGTGGGACTTCAATCAAACTCAGTGATAATCCATTTAATTGATCAATCGACCCAAAATAGCTAATGTATGCAGAGAATTCAAGTTACAAAGTTGAGGTGGAGATTCCAAGGCATTGTAACATCAATTGTAGACTAACCTTGAGTGTATAGGTGTTGCATGCAGTCAAATGATCAACCTAAAGTAATTGTGAAATTCAATTGAGGGAATTTCCTAAATAATATAAGCTAATTCCTCAAGGAACAACACAAGGAAATAAGAGCTGAAGCCAAAGAAAAATTTGGCTAAGTTTGGGTCAAGGCCTTCTGTGAGCAAAGAGATAGGTTGTGCACTTGCAAGGTGATCTCAGTTGAGCAAAGAAATTGTGATACATCTCTATTTCATTTGATTAATGCATGAGGCATTAGGGTTTTGAGTATATTTATTTCCCCAAATAAAAATATGTGTTGCATGTTTCTTATTTCTTCTTGCATTTCTGAGATTTTTGTTCTAAATTGTGAATTAATGTTCACATAGCAATGTAGATCCGTGTCTTATGATTTTGATTAAAACTTCATGAGAAATTGCAAATCTACAACCTATTTTCTACAGTAAAAATTCCATCGATCCTTTCAAGCTATGAAATTAGAGGTTCCCTCTAGGGCATACTCCAATCTTAATATGTTGAAAGACATTTTCATGCACGGAAGAAAAACTACTTCACTGAATTTGCAAATCGAAAATTCTGAGGGAGAAAAACTATTGACTCGTTACTATTGTGTTTTCAGGCTATGATACCTTGTATAAATGGAAAGAAATTTTATAAAATCAAAGAGATACAAATTTCTTCTATAATATGTGGAATATAAAATCACAAGATAGAAACACATGCAATGTCATGCAACCATCAGAACACAAGTAACACAATGATTTTATAGGGGAACCCAAATGGGAAAAACCCCTTCACTCCTTTTCATTAATTAGATGAGAATGAGAAACTATTACAATGTCTTGTTTCAACTCTAAAGCACACTTTGCACTGTAAACCTGTTCTCTTGCTGACTATCCTGCTCTAGCCAACACTTAGGCAATTCAAGCCTCCAACTTCCATCTATTTCCTTACACAATTAAGGAGAAATTGAGCTCCTAAATAATAGGGGAATTCCCTATTTCCTTGCGCAAATCCCAAGGAATTGATCACCTGCTAAATTGCCAAGCCTGTACGCTCAACTAGAATACAATTGGTGATTACAATGTGCCTTTTCCTCCACTCCAGCTAGGAAATTCGAATTCCATGCATGTTTGGACTACTTTTAGCTGACCGACTAGTTTAACTGAGAGAACAATGAGTTAACAACAATTCTACTACTCAACTGACCTTCAACTGACTCAATTAATGACTAGAGCTCAATTAATTGAGTTCAACTAAAAATAACTGAACTAGATTACTAAATTTTAGCAATCACTACATTCACAACTCTACTCCAAACCTACAAACTCAGATTTTTTGATCTAACTAAGTGACAAGGCCATGCCACTCAAGCTAACTGCAATCCAAGTCATCCTTCTGATGTGTAAAATCAAATTACTCAATTTGACTAAGGCACAAGTCAAATTGAGCCTTTCTTGCTACAATTTCTAAGAGGGAAGCCAATATCCACAGAAAGAGACACCATTGGAACCATTAACAATACAAGTTCTTACATGCCGCATCTAAGAGTGTGTGTGTGTATATATGAGTAGACAATTGTAAATGCTACAGAAGGATATTTTTTATGCCTAGGGGAATAACTGGAGAGATCCGAGCATGACTTCATTTTCTTCTTGGATTTCCCACTGACCTTTAGCCATTTCCAATCCTCATTTTGAATGTTGATCAACTTCCTGGTTTTTTTCCCTATAAAAGTGTGAGAAATAAATATGAGAGAAGTTCCTTAATCTACAGGAGATATTCAGAAATAGAGGAAGAAGAGTGTGATTCATTAACTTTGTCTTTCAATTCATCCAATTTATCACTATCATTGAGTCCCCACAGGTATTAATGTCAATGATTTGAATAAATTCAACCAATTTTAGGAGAAGTTTTAAAGCAAACAATTCAAAAAATTATTGGATGTCAACCCAATGTTACAGGAAAAAGAGTATAAATGCGTTTAAAAAATGTGAATGTGCCCTCCTGCTTCATAATGGATTAGTTTTGTTGGGATGATACATCAAAGAAGGTCCATGGCTTATCCTTTTGGATGATTTTCACTGAGAGATTTTGATGTCTCATGACAATTATTTTCCTTGGCAAGGAATATTGAAGGGCAAGGTTGTTATAAACACTCTATTATACAATTGACATTGATCTTCAAAAATGGCACCATTCCACTCGAGCCATATTCCCTAACAAACCACCATAGGGAGCGCTTTTAAGTTTACTTTTGGTTTTCTATCTAGCTAGAATTTTAGGCATTCCTCTATAGTTGCCCCTTTCCATTTGAATTTAGCCCCTTTTATTTTCTGGATATCAATCCAAATGCTTATGGGAAAAGGTTAGTGAATTAAAATGTGAGGTATCGATTTGACTTCCTCAAGGAAAAGAGGGCATCGATTGGGACTATAGAAGGATATTTTTGCAAGAACATCCTAGGTAGGAGCTTTGTTTTTTAATAATAACAAGATGAAGAGATTTGATGTTGGGGGATGGTATAGTTTCCAAGTTTCTTTGCCCACCAAGGAAGAGGATGTGCATTTGGATGTTGGGAAATGGTTAGATACCCAAATTTTGGGTTGTATAAAGTCGAGGGAGCCAACCACCAGACCAATAGGTCTTCAGATGGAGATAGGGAGATGAGACTCTACTCTAAAGAATCAATATAGCGTGTTTATTCCACTTCCAACTCTCCATATAAATGTAGAATTTGTGCCCCTTTCCAAGTTTTTTGTCTAATGTAACCAAATCTGCTTGATACTTGATATAGATAGAAGAAACATTGCTCATTTAAGGAATGAATGAGTGGATTAGAAAGGATATGGGAGTCCTAATCCCAATATATGGATCTCCAATTTTCCATCCAAGTCCATTTATAAAGAGATCCACTAAGTTTATGATAGATCTCCATATAATAGACCCATTCAAGCTGATTTCGTGGGCATTCTAAGCCATTCCAAAATAGAGGAGGGAAAGATGCATTTCTTTTCCATGACCTGAAACCAAAGACCATTTTCTTTTATTATTTTCCAAGCTCCTTTAGTTTTCAGAGCCTTTGAAAAGCAAGGTTTTTAAGCCCCATCTTCCTAGTGATTTTGGGAGTGCTATGGAGGACCATGCAATCAAGGAAAAGGGTCTTCTACGTTGTATACCAGCCCAAATATATCTCAAAGTAATTTTCTTTATTTTTTTTAGGATACCCATTGGAATCCAAGATAATGTAGCCCAATATACCAAACTTATTTCCGAAACAACCTTATATAAGGCAAGCTTTCTTTCCCTAGAAATCCATCTATTGCACCAACTTCTTATTCAGAGTTCCACTTTAGTAATTAGCCATGCCCCTTCTTATTTTTTTTAGTTGTATGGTTTTGTAAAAAACCCAAGTATTTCAAGGGTTCTCCTAGGGGCATCAATTTTTTTTATAGCATCCTATATACAAGATGATAATCATTTTGATCAACATCATTCCCAAAGAGAGTTGATTTTTCGCGATTTATCATCATACCTGTGGTCAAAGAGAAAGCATACAGAATGTGGTTTATTGCTTGAAGGCTCCCCAAATCCATCACCAAGAAAATTATGACATCATCCACAAAGGGTAGATGTGTGAGAGAGCATGTATGAGTCATTCCAATTCCTTTTATAAGATGTCTTCTTCTAGCATATAGAATGGTTTTGTTGAGAGCTTCTACAACTAGGAGGAAGAGAAGAGGGGGAAAATGACTTCCCTGTCTTAGACCTCTCTGAGGATTGAAAAATGGGGAAGTCGAGTTGTTGATTAATATTTCTGTGGAAGAGGAGTTGATACAATTGTAGATCTAATCCACAAAGAGACTATTGAATCCCATATGTAGTAGGATCAACCTAATGTAGAGCTAGTCCACCCTGTCAAATGCTTTAGAAAGATCCAGTTTGAGGATAATAACCTTTTGTTTTTGAATGTGGAGGGAGTGTAGCCCTTCTTGGGATAATCCAATAGCCTCATGAAATTGACGATTCTTTAAGAAACAAAATTGATCTAGGGAGATATGATCCCAAGTATGGGATTTAGCTGAAGAAAAATTATTTTCGTAATATTTTTATATATAGAGTTTCATAATGAGATAGATTTGAATTGGTCAAAGGAGTAACGCTTGTCATATTTTGTAATAAGATCCAAGAAATTGGATTTGAAAGGAGCTAATATTATTCCATTCATTTTGGAATACTCTACTACTCCCAATAAATCATCCCTAATAAAATCAAACCATGCTTGATAAAATTATATGGGGAGACCATCAGGGCTTGGAATTTTATCCTTTTGGAGGCTTTGTATCATTAGTTATAGTTCTACCTTTGGGACCTCTCTCATTAGATCCTCATTTTCCTCTTCATCTACAAACCTTGGCAAGTAACTTGTCATCTGAAGGATTTTACCAATATTCGCTTGGTTAACCTTTTTGAAAATGGATTTGAAGTAGAAGAATCCTTCATTTGCAATATCCTTGAAGGCAGAAGCATTTGATCCATAAACTTTAGTGATTTCCCAAATGGTATTTATTGCCTTTATATGGTTGGAAATTTTATTAAAGAATTTTTTGTTTTATCCTTTGCCTGGAGCCACAAAGCTCTACTCTTTAATCTCCATTCCTTTTCCTTATCTAGTAAGATGTTATTTTTTTCTCTTCAAAATATTTGAGTGTTGTTTTATGATTATAAAAGAAAGAGGAGTGATATGAATTGGAAAGGAGATCCTGATGCTTCCTTTCAATCTCGATGATGAGATTTTCATCTTGAAGTTTTTTGTCCTTGTTTAAAAGTGAGATGATTTTCTTTTCCTTCTTTAGATTCTCTTGGAACTGAATTAGAGGGGAGGATCCAAAGGAAGGGTTATAGTTGACTTAGGCATCCTTGATTTTTTCTACGAGGGAGGGATGATACATTCATCCTAGATTTATTTTTAAAAGTCCCATGTTCTTGGTAGGCCCTTATTCGATGTCCAAGATAATAGGCTTATGATTGTAATCAACCTTGAAGCTACCTATTATGGGATTTTTAGATTTTGATCCAAAAAAATTTCCAACATAAGAAACCGATCTAGCCTCTTGGCTATATGTGATTCCAATTCTATTATTGGTCCAAGTGGGAAGTATCTTAAAAGGAATAATTTCCACTAGCCCCAAAAAGTTAATACTTTTCACAAAATAATTTTCTAGTGGGTCTGGGTGGGCTGAGGACCCCCAAATTTCCCATTGTCCTACTAAGAATTCGCGACCTGTAAATTGAAGGTTTTTTCTAGAAGGATTTCCCCTCTATATGTGGACAATATACATTTAATCTAGTGAAAGAGAACCCGATATCCATGTGGACGAAAGATGTTGCCAAACATGACCAGGATGCCCAAGCCTGGGAGCAACACAAAAGGGAGGCCACCATTTATTAAATTTTGTAACTATAGTCAGTCTTTATAACTAATCTTTTTGCCCCTGAAATGCACATAATGAAAAAAATAATACATGTTATTCATGCCATTTCCAAAAGAGAAACTTTGAATTTTAAAATTTATTTTTTGGCTCCAAAAGTTGTAAAGTTGGCCCCAATCAAAGAGACACCCATTCGACTTATATATAAGGCATTGAACCTCCACCTCCAAGCATAATTTTGGATCACACACAAGTAAGTAGTTTTCTATTCATCAAGTGAAGAAGAAGGACAAAAAATAAGGCCAAAGACCTCCAATAGTTGACTGATTTTCTCTCTCTTGTTTGACCTCGTACATGTGGCATCCTTCTACAGTTTCACACATGTGAATTTTATGGGCAGTTCTAGTAGTAGGTCCAAGTTTTTTTGGGTGCATAAGAAGGCCAAAATTTGGCCCTAGTAGATCATATTAGGTAGAGTTTGTTGGGAAACATTATGACTTGACAAGAGGGAAATTTGATCAAGGGAATTTCACTAGAAGAATTAGATGCATCTCTCATTGAACTAAAGAATTTCTCTAAGTGTTATAGACATTTTTGTGCCTTACAGCTTTGGGCATGAAATGTCCATAATCCAAGGGATCCAAAGTCCCTAAAAGTGTTGTTCCTGCCCCTAAAGGAACAAGGTCAACCAATGACAGCTTCTCCCAGAAGTTCTCCACCAAAAACTACTCAGAATCAGTCAAATCAGGATCAATTCAGATGCTCTACTAGCTGCCTGCGTTGCAAAGCACCCCAGTACACTAGCTAGGTGCGTTGCAACGCACCTAAATGCACTACCAGGGTGCGCTGAGCGAGAAATGCCAAATGGCAGTGTCATTCCGCGAGGTGTACAGACAATGGAAGCTTCCAGAATCTTCCTCAATGACACTTGCCTTACTGAATTCGACCAAGGATGAGTAAGAGGCTCTCAGCCTCCAAGTGGAAGCAAGAACTGACAGAGAGAAGCCACAAGTCAAAACATAAGCTGACTCATCCTCTCTGCTTACATCTATATATGGATCCCTCATCCCAGAGATCCGGAGGCTGGAATTTTGTACTTTGCAGAGAATTGCTGTTGGTTTGAGATTGAGATTAGTGCATTGGGTGATTTATGCTTTGTTGGAGGTGAGGAAGGGATTCCTTTGCTGGGAGGTAGATGCTGGATCGGGACTCACTTGGTTGTATCTCCTCTTGGACTTTCTTATCATATCAATAAAATTATTTGAGTTTCTCCTACATGCTGTGTATCAATGATGTTTTGTTATATTTGCATGTTTAGCTTAATCTGATCCTAAGATTTTTATGAATGTAAATCTATATCTTCGTGTAGTTTCTCTCTTCTGTGATCTTGCAGGAATTTGGTGAAGCTGGGCCGGTAAGGGAGCTGGGAGCTGGGAGCTATTGAAGAGAGGAGCGATTGTATCAACAAACTAGCGCAAGACACAGGTTAGTTTATCCTTCCTCTTCGTTTACATTTCATAAAGAAGAATACTCAAGTAGTTTTCCTTGTTTTTTGCTAAGGCACTGTCACACCTTAGAGTGGGATAGGGGCGTTCTGAATAGATACTTTTCCCAACAACAAAATGGCGACTCCGCTGGGGATCGTATCTAGTTAGTTTATTTGTGTTTCTATTGTTGTTCTTCTCATAAACTTAGGAGTGGCGAATCGAACTGCATTTGCCATTTACAAATGCAAAGTAGAGATCTGCTACTCTAGTCCATTCACTGGGCCTGTTTATGATCTGAACAGCTGATCCACAAATGCTCTAATTGCCCTTTTGTGATAGCTCTTAGTCCTCCTTTAAATCATCCCTCTAATTGTACCTTGTTGATAGCTTTTATCCGGCCAAAAACCTTAGATCAAACTGCAAACCGTGACCCAGAACCCGGAGACAATTCTCGTTTCTGCTTCAGCGCAGGCTCTGTGAAGAGACTCTGCATTTCAATGTAGGTCCCGAGAGGGCTACCTGCGCTGCAATTCAGTTTCTCTGTGCAACAGGTGCGCTGATCAGCATTTGTCTTGTGCAGCTGTGGTTCTTTGCTTCTTTTTGTTCAGTTTTATCTCTGATTTTTGCAGCCTGTTATCAGTGAGTGTACCTATCTGAAAACCCCTTTTCTTTGCCTTAATTCCGCCTCAGTTGTATAAAAGAAACTGTATTTGTTTTTGTGTATTTGTTACATCATTTGCAGTTTCCCATTACAAAAGTAAACTAGTCATACTGTCGCCCTTAGATCTAGACCTGTCGTAAGTGTCGTTTTGATCTTAGGAGTGAGTTTGTTTGCTGTTGACAGTTGATTACGCTTTTACTTTTGTCTTTTGGTTTGAATTTATGAATTTCTAGTGTCGAAACAAGTGTTTATTTCAAAATCATAAAGTGTCGTAATCGTCTCTACTTTGTTGATTTCGAAAAAGAAGCTTGTTTGTGTTTTTCACTTGAAATCGAATTCAAATTTGTACAACAACTTTCTTTTTAGGCATCAATATTAAGAAAGTGAAAACAAATACATGCACAAGTGCATTTGCATTTTGACAGTTTGTATGGATTGATTTAGGAAAAGTGCATTTACAGTGTGCTCTATGCTCTTTGAGAAAAGATTGTGTCTTTCTTTTCCCCTTGTAGCTAGGATTTTCATTGTTGAAAAGAGATAAAAGCTTGCTTATCATCTTTAGACTGCATTTAGGAATTGTATCTACATCTCGTGGTGATCCAAAAAGGTAAACTTCTAAGAAAGATCAACCTAAAATAAATTGAATGAACTTAACAACGCATTGGAACTTAACGCACAACATAGAGGTCTAGGCTAGAGACGTGTTCCGGCGTCGTAAAACCTGGTAACTGTTGGCCTCACTGATGGTTGGGTGATTCCTCCTGAGAGACGATAAGTGCCAGTACGGATTGTGCTCCCACGTACCGTCGAGTATATATTGGGAGACCCCTATAGGCTTAAAACCTTTATCCATAGGAAGCCGTGTCGGCCGCCCTACTGATCGCAATGCACTGAACACAACATTCGGGAAGATTGACCGCCCGTACCTTAAAAAGTATTCTGCGGTTTTGCGATTGGTTTGGCACACCCTCTACCTAGAACTTCAGAGCAGTCCCTTTCGTTCCTTTTCAGACTCCTTAACGGAAAAGGTCCATCTGAGCACTTGTCACTTCAGGCTCATTAAAAATCGAAGGAGACTAGAGTCATCTTTTGCTTTTTCTCGACTCTTTAAAATTGAAAAAGCAAGTTGTGTCCAAGCGTCGTTAAAATTTATTTTAAACGGAATATTCATACCCTTTTTCCTGCGTTGATCTTTAGGTTGAGAAAATGGAGCCTACCAACCAAGGAATTCCCCTTGGTGGAAATCCTAGTCCCTTCTCCTCTTGGGGAGATGTTGGTGCGCCCCATATGGCCACATTGTCGCTTCCAGGACTGACAATTGGCTTGCCAGTTTGGCTCTTCTCAACCAATGTCGTTCAGAACACCACTATTCCTGAACAGTCGAATCAGCAGTTAGACGAGTCCAGAATTTCCCACCAACCTTCTACTTCCTCTAATTCTTCCTCTCTTCCTTCCTCTTCGCGTGACGGGACTGGTAAAGCTAAAAACCAAGTTCCTAAAGAGAAAAAGGAAAAGAAGAAGAAAGAGAAAAAGAAGAAGGAGCCAAAGGCAAATAAGGGAAAACAAGTGTCATCTAATGAAAATCCACACACAACACTGACCACGCCTAAATCGCCATGTGTCATTTGCAAGGGAGACCACTTTCACAGAGATTGTCCTTGCATCCCTCGGATACTAAGGGACTGGTCTCCCCGTTTGCACAATCCGGTTTCATCAACCTCTGATAGCCATGTTGAAAGCACACCGTCAACTAGCGAAAGTGAAGTCCCAGGACAAAAAGGGAGAGTTAAACCTCCCTGTAGATTGTGTGAAGGCAACCATGCCCTCCACCATTGTCCCTTCTTAGACGAGGCTAAAAGAGTCTTGGATGATCGTCTGGTTTCACCGTTAAGACTCCCTCCTGGATATAAAAAACTCTTGTCGAGTCCTTCGTTAGTTGAGAATCCAGCTGGCCTGCTCAAGTGGTCGGCTGAAGCGTCTATCATTGAAGATAAACCAACTGAATCCACACCAGACGAAAGTCAAAAGGTCGAGGCGGTAGTTGACCCGGTTTTGCCTTCAGAGGTTTTATCTTCGAATGATACAGTCACTGAAGAGGATAAGGATGACACCGTCCAAATTCTCTTCATCAACACAGACTCCGACGAACACGGGGGAAATCCACCCATTCCTTTATCGCAGGAAGGAAGTTCGTCAGAGCAATACCCGGCCGTCTACTCGGTCCCACCACCAAGCAACCTAGTTGTATCCTTTGACTGGAACCAACTCGGCAGACCCCGTTTGCCAGCAAGCATACCATTCCGAATTATCGTTCAAATATACAGAATGGTCATGGCTGGCACCATCATTGATGAGGGGGCATCTGTGAGTATCCTTTCCTCTATTGCTTGGAAAGCACTTGGTTCGCCATCGCTTTTGCCTGAGATGAGAAATCTGACAAGCTTCGATAAAGGAACGAGTCGACCTTTAGGGATCCTCCCCAATGTGCCCATAACATTGAAAGGGAAGACCGTTCAAATGAACGTGATGGTCGTTCAAGGACCCTTGGATTATAACCTACTCCTTGGATGAGACTATATTTATTGCATGGGAGCCATCGTCTCCTCACTCTTTAGAGTAATGTGTTTTCTGCACGAAGGAAGAGTGGTCAAGCTCGTGGACCAGCTTTCATTTCCCGGATCACGCATCGCAAATAGTCATATACCATCCCTAAATGGTCTCTTCACGCAAGAAATGTCTCAACCCACGGTTCGTCCTCCCAATGAGCGCGAGTGATTCGGAAGGATATGACTGGAACCCAGGGGGCATGCGTCCTGGTCTGCTTCAGGAGGAAAACTTTGGGTATAGGGTAGGTTTCCGCGGGAGAATATGACTAGTCTGTACCCCGCCCATGCTGGAAGAGGGTTATTCTCAAATAAGATTCTCTTGTCAAAGTTATGTAAGCTGGGTCGGCGCCGCTTACCTTTGTTTATCTCGGTAGACATCGTCAAAGAAGTGTTTTGTTTGCACCACAAATAAAACAGACTTTGAATAACCTGAAAGAGGTAGGCCTTTCCTGGTAGAACAAATGTTTTATCTGCAAATTGAAGGGTAACCTTGAAATCGTACTTTATACCTGGGGGCATGCAAAACTTTTGGAGTGCAAGCAAGGGGCGACTATTTATTTTTTAAATTTTTAGGACCTCTAACCCTTTAAACTCGTAGGATTAGTCATTTCCGAACTTGCATAAAGAAAGGATCGGGGAAAAGCTTTGTAAGGTGCAAGCTCCATAAAAAATGGCATCTTCAATGAGACATTCTTATCATATGACTGGATTAATCGAGCAGTTTTAGCACATAGTTCATGCTCGTTAAAAAATAAACATAAGATCGAGCAAGTGTTTCAATCCACGTTTAAGCTCGTTAAAAAATGCACTATCCTCCGGTAAATAACCACCGTGAATGTAACATTATCAGCCATTAAAGCCTTGGTCGTGTTTGCACCGTCACCTCCACTTTTCCATTGGCCGATCATTCACCTCCATTTGATTGTTTACCCATTTTGAGGAACAGCTGTGAAGAGTGATTTCACTAGCCATCCTTGTGACACTGCCGTGATTGGAAAATTCCAACCCTTACCTGGAATCAGCTGCTACCCGTCTTATCACTCGTTCCTCAAAAGACGAGTCTTCTTTAAGCTCTTTTCATCTGACTCATAAAATATGAAAAGATTGCCGAGTTTTGGCCTTCCAGCTCGTTAAAGCGACCGGAAGTGCTATCCCTCCTCTAGCTTTTAATCTTTTTGGACCTGAGGGATTATTGCACAAAAAGATCGAGCGCTTGTTTTGTTCGGCTCATTAAAACTATCGAAAATTCATCCCTTCTGTATTGTTTTATACTTTTTCGGACTTAAGGGATTAGATGACGAAAAAGGACTTCCGGAGTTATCTTTACGTACCTTTTCAGACTCCCTAAAAAGGAAAAGGACCGAGTTATCTTTGTCGTTAAACTCGTTAAAAAACATTAATAGCGACAAACTTGTCTTTAGACGAGAACGAGTTTCACTATCGCTAGGCTCGTTAAAACATAGCGATGGGTTTGCCCGAAGGGCAAATTATAGAACAAGCATATGTTATCCTCCTCAAGCTTGACAAAAATAAAGAGGTACTGGTCAGCAATGACTGGGGAAAAATTGGGAAGAAACTCAAAGAACCTTTATTGGTAGCAAGTCGCTCTTGAACATGACACTTCCACCCCGTGCCTGAGTCGGGTTGAGTTGTTTCATTCACCGGTCACATCACCATGGTTTCGCCATACCATCCACCTTTGGGGTAAATGCTACGAATCCATCGTATAAGTGTCGCCGATATGTTCAAGAGAAGTCATCCAGAGAAGTCACCCATGTCCCATCCACTACCATACATTATACTTCATTCTTTCATGACCGCCACCCTGAACCATATATCACCAGATCGTTTTCACCTCCATCAAAATCATTTGCTCCATTCCGTGTCACTGATGTGGGATACATTACGGCCCTTCTTTGACGGATCGCTTCTTGTCGACATCAGCTCATTATCCAAGAAGTTGATCTAGGAACGCCCCCCTCAGTACTTTGAAGCTTGCATGCCTCAATGGCAAGTTTCTCACTTCCGGTGATAGGTATACATCAATGACCTTCGACCGAAAGATTTTGCGTGGTGTTCGACGCCAAGTCCTTTATTCACACCACGTGAATTGTACTGCAGTACCTTGAGGGTCATTATCATTATCGGTGATTCCTCTCGCGCTTGTTAACAGTTTACATCATTGACCGGTAATCAAGCGATGTCTTTCCATGTTCGACTTCAAAACATTTCTCACATGGATCGACTTGTACTTAGAGTGAAGATTGGACGAGATTGAAGACCCCAGATCTAGTTTCATCCATCTGGGCTGCGATATATATTCAGGAAAAATAAAGACATTGAAATGTACAGCATTGCAGCACAGATAATCATCCTACCAAAAGGATGATGATTTCATCAGAATCATCAGTCTACCATCAGACGATTGTCTGTCCTATGTACATAAAAATGAATTTATAAAGCTGAGCATGGGAATGCCCGCCTCAGCTAGATCATGAAAACAGTATGAAAAATAATGTATTGTATTGTATCTTATTACAGGTCTCCTCCCAGCATTGAAAGAACTTCGGATCCTCCTAATAAAGCATTTCACCCGATAAACGACCTCATACTTTAGGGGGCAACTGTTATAGACATTTTTGTGCCTTATAGCTTTGGGCATGAAATGTCCATAATCCAAGGGATCCAAAATCCCTAAAAGTGTTGTTCCTGCCCCTAAAGGAACAAGGTCAACCAATGACAGCTTCTCCCAGAAGTTCTCCACCAAAAACTACTCAGAATCAGTCAAATCAGGATCAATTCAGATGCTCTACTAGCTGCCTGCATTGCAAAGCACCCCAGTACACTAGCTAGGTGCATTGCAACGCACCTAAATGCACCACCAGGGTGCGCTGAGCGAGAAATTCCAAATGGCAGTGTCATTCCGCGAGGTGTACAGACAATGGAAGCTTCCAGAATCTTCCTCAATGACACTTGCCTTACTGAATTCGACCAAGGATGAGTAAGAGGCTCTCAACCTCCAAGTGGAAGCAAGAACTAACAGAGAGAAGCCACAAGTCAAAACATAAGCTGACTCATCCTCTCTGCTTACATCTATATATGGATCCCTCATCCCAGAGATCCGGAGGTTGGAATTTTGTACTTTGGAGAGAATTGCTGTTGGTTTGAGATTGAGATTAGTGCATTGGGTGATTTATGCTTTGTTGGAGGTGAGGAAGGGATTCCTTTGCTGGGAGGTAGATGCTGGATCGGGACTCACTTGGTTGTATCTCCTCTTGGACTTTCTTATCATATCAATAAAATTATTTGAGTTTCTCCTACATGCTGTGTATCAATGATGTTTTGTTATATTTGCATGTTTAGCTTAATCTGATCCTAAGCTTTTTATGAATGTAAATCTATATCTTCGTGTAGTTTCTCTCTTCTGTGATCTTGCAGGAATTTGGTGAAGCTGGGCCGGTAAGGGAGCAGGGAGCTGGGAGCTATTGAAGAGAGGAGCGATTGGATCAACAAACTAGCGCAAGACACAGGTTAGTTTATCCTTCCTCTTCGTTTACATTTCATAAAGAAGAATACTCAAGTAGTTTTCCTTGTTTGTTGCTAAGGCACTGTCACACCTTAGAGTGGGATAGGGGCGTTCTGAATAGATACTTTTCCCAACAACACTAAGTAAAATGTTGTTGGGTTTTTCCCAAGGTAAATAATGTGTTTCTTGTTTGGCCATCTCTTTATGATCCTACAAGCATTTTGCTTCTATTGTTGAGATGTTTTGTGTAATTGATTTATGATGAATATGAATGAAAGAAAAGATTAACTTAAGAAACCATAAGAAGTAATTATCAGTTTAGAAGATCCTTGAAAAATAAACATGGTTTTAGAGCATGGGAATAGAGTAGCCATTAAGGGAATTTATAGAACTAAGTCTAAACCAAGTTGAAGAAATCCCGACACTACTATGAAATGGAGATAATTTGGTGCCGAGAATAATCAATTTGTAATGAAGTCAAGATTTGTTGGTGGAAGCTTTAATGTCTATAAGAAGAGGGTCGAAGACTAATTTCTAAGCCCTCATATTGATAATACAAAAGTCGAGGATGCCTCAGTTTAGTTGAAAAAGGTTTAAAGGCCTCAGGGCTAATCTCGGGAAGGATGAGAAGGCCTAGAGACTAATGGTAGAGGGCCGAGTGGCTTCATAGATGACCTCAGAGAATTTAAAATGTCACAGTTAATGAAAAAGGAAACCTACAATTTGTTTTTGTTTGTAATCCTTTTGTGGTACATTCAGGTCACAAATTTGACTGATGTTTCATAAGATCATGTCAACAAGAAGGCAAGTTACAATCTGGACTTGGATCATTGGAGCATACCTTGTTTATAGGAGCATGAACTTGTGATGGAAGGTTCCCTATATTATACCAACATGATCGTGATTGTACTAAATATCTACGCCGCTATGAATAAGGTTGAGGAATCTCAGGAAGCAACCAAATGAAGTTTGAAAATATCTTTGTCTGAGATCAAGCTATTAAATTCATGTTTTGTGCATGAAGTCTATTTTTAATCCTTAAAATGTGGAAGGGATTGGACTGATGTTTAATTGGAAGTTTGAAGTGTTCTCCTTGAAGATCTATTCTAGCTACCATGTGTGATAAAATATAAAAATCATATTGTTTAAACGACTTTGTTTCCATATAAAGCACATTACACATTGTTTCCATGCAAGCACATTAAAATGATGATATGTTTAAACACGAGTATGCGGCATGGGAATATAGACCTATAAAGAGACCAAAAAAGTTGTAAGTCTGCAATTTGATGCTTGAATGAAAGACTTCAGCTAGAGGAAATTATCCTAAATAAGATTTGTCAAATGCTTGGTTCAAATTTGTTTCATGAGAAATTAAGTAAGATTGTGATTTTGTTCTTAGTTAGATCATAAGAATTTATCAAAGGTGTTAGCATTCTATATTTATTAAGACTCCAAAAGAAATGCAAAAGTAACCACAAAACCAATTTCAAGTCTAGAAGCTAACCCTCCTAAACTTAGAGAGGGATCTCACTGTTAGATTTAGCTTTGTTTTCTTTTAGAATTTTAGGCTATATGTGAGAGTTCTAGGTTTGGTTTTTGAATTGATTGTTTGGTGATAATGTAAGAAGGGGCCATTAGGCAAAGGAGTCAATTTGCTTTAGGTGGATCCTTTCAGCAATGACAAATGAGTTTAACAGGGAAAGGTAGGAAGATTCGTTGGATATTATATGATTGATGAGATGGGAAAGAAGAAATGACTAAGTATCCATTAAACATAGAGAAATTAAGAATTCTATTGCTTAACTTCGGTTGAAAACATCAAAATTGTTCAAAAGACAGAATTGAGTGTATTTAAACAAATTCAGATTCTTTATTTTCTTTGAACAAAATAGATTTGATGCGCATGTGAAATTACAGAGAAAGTAAAACACAATAACAAGAGAGAATATCACTTCACCAACAAAATCTGACACAAGAATAATGAAAATATTTTGTATTATTGAAAATTTGTCCACTGGAACTTGTGGAGCAACTTTACATCAATAGTCCTTTTCTTGCATACAAAAATAAATCCTTACTACTTCAAAATCTGAAGTAATTATAGAAAAATTACAAAACATCTTGATTTTAGAATATCAAGGAAAAATCCTAACTTATCTAAAACTGCTTACATAAACAGTACAAAAATTTAGGAAACTGAATTTCTACATCTGACTGACACTATTTTTGTGGCTTACTATTGGTGACTAGACTTGTAGAATAATAGCTGGTTGTTGATGTCCTTCTGGAGATTTGATGACTGTTTACTCTAGTAACTCACACAATTTTTCCCACCTCTGTTCATCTGGCAGTTTAAACTTGATTAACTTTCGGTAAACCTCATCTACCTCTGTGAATTTCTCGAAGGTAGGCTTATTGAGAAACAAATGACTGATTTCATGTTTGATCAATAAATCATAGCTTAGGCCTTCCATGAATGCCTTTCTTGTGAGTGTGCCCTTGATTTTAGCAAATTTTGACCTGTCTCTAGCAATGGTGTACAATTTATGCTGGTAATCTTCATGCTTGACCAATTTATCTCCTATCCCTTGTAATCTAGGGAGACCTTTTTGGTGCAGTAGGTTGAATTTCCTATGAAATATCTGAGTGATGTTTTCCAGACTGTTGCATTTAGTCTCCAATTGCAACATCAAATTCTTCTTAGTGAGAACTTTTCTCACTTCCAAAATGGTATCTGTTCTGTCTTCTATGTCTAGTTCTTCCAACTCTTCTCTAGATTTTGAATTTAACAGTCTTATTAGAGCTACAACATCACTTGGTTTGGTGCCAAGGTCTTTCTTCACATCTGCTATAAGTTCTTTTGATTTCTGGACCAACTCATCTTGTTCAAAGATGATTTCAATAGATGGCCATATCCTTGTGATAGCTTCATTGATCTCTATCCAGATGTTTTCTTTGGCTTATGCATGGTATAAGCTATAATGGGTTGATTCTCCAGAAATTTTATCCTCTGTGTGAGCTTGTGTGTTTTCTGAAATTTTGCTAGATATACATTGCGTACTTTGAGCTTTTGTTCCTGCAAATTATTTAATTTATGAGTTAATTTCTCAATTTCTTGGTCTTTAATAGACATATTTTCCATGGCCTTAGCCAAATCTGCTGGTGTACTATTAGACTGTCCTTCTGTTGTGACAATTGTTGTTGAAGTTGTGGTTGATGTTGATGCCTCGGCTGTTGATGTACCTACTACTAGGATTACAACCAAAGGAATTGCCTTCATTGCACTAGCTTGCTGCTCTTTTTCTTTCAGGAGTGTCTCTAGCTCCTTTTCCATTTTTGAAATCTAACTATTCTGTTCAGTGATTATCTTGAACAAATAATCATTTTGCTTCTCCTACTCTCCATATTCCTTGGCCTGTGGATCTTCAGTGGAGGGGAGCTTAAGCTGCTTCTTCAACGCTACTATATCTACATTCTTGCTCTTGATGATTTCTTCAGCTGCCTTTACATCATTGGGATCATATCCTAGTTTAATGACCAAATCCTCCAAAGACTTTATCTTTGTGTCTTTGGCCTAAGAAGAAACTCTTTCTAAATTTAATTGTGCTTGAATATTATTTACTGAAACCTTAAGCTTAGCTTCTACCATAGCTATGTTTGTAATGGTGTTGTAAAGCATTTCTTCAGACTGCTTGTGGAAGTCCATTTGGTTAATGGGATGGATTGTATATGTGTCAAAAGAGAAGATAGATTGCTTGTAATCTTCTGCTGATCTGGGCTGAGAAACTTTAGGCTCCAAGAAGGCAACCTGCATTTTCTTCTTCTTTGCATCAAAATCTGATAGAAGCATGTGTTGGGTGGTGGCTGTCTGTTTCCAAAACTGTGAAAAAGTGGTGGCCTTGAGTGCTTGGTTCTTTTCTTTGATTTCCCTGTAAATGGAAAAAATTCTTTGATCCTTATTTCTTTGGTCTGCCTCTCTTGATGGTGATGAAATTGGTGTATCTGTGGTCATTGGGGTCATTAGAGATGTAGGAATAATATCCTCTCTCCTTGACCCTGAAGGGATACTAGTACGTATTAGAACAATGCGTTGTTGTTTTTGTTATGTGTTCTGCTATTGAGTTTCCCCTGTATATGTAGTCTTTTGTTTCTTGCTGTATACTATAAAATATTTAGCTGAGATCTCTATTACTGAAGGGGAGATCATTTCTCTAGGTCTTTTCTTTGTCTTTTCACGAGGTAATGGACTCTGTGAAGTGGATAGCACTTGCTCTTCGGCCCCCTGCAGAGTATTCTCCTACCACTCCTCCTGGTTCATAAATTGTTCTATTTATGGTCTAGGAGTAGGGTTGTATGGAGCATACTTCTATTCCATTCTTAATTTAGAGATTATCCCAAAAGGGTCATAAGACCAAGTAAAGCTAAGCTTTAAATTCATCTGCTTCAGGATAACCTCTGTCTCCTATCTTGCTGATCTTGCATTGCATATAAATCGCAAAACTTGTTTTTTTTTTTGAATTGTGCCTTCTTCTTGGTTTCCAGGAAGTGAAATCGATCCATGTTGATCATTTGCCTTATAAACTCCAAGGAAAATATTAAAATAGGTAAAAATCTAGGTAGTTTATCAGGAGGCAATTCACAACCACATATTTGGATCTTTGTATAAGATTGGTATAAATACCAGTCCCCTCTCTTTGTCTCATCACTCAAATGCAAAATTCTCTTTATCTCTGGATGTATTATGGGCTCTGCATCATTGTTTAGTAAACTGGATGCCATGTGTACAAATTTATCTACAAAATCACTGAATGTAAATTCAATGTTGTTCTTCCTGACTAAGGAGGTCCAATGACTGACTTAGTGAGGGTTACCTTGACTGTCTGTCTTCTGTAGCTGGAAAGGGAACTTGTCCAATTGAGAACAAATAAATAAATACACCAAAATGGATGCATATCTAAAAAATCCTTCATTTGAGAATTTCATGAATTGCTCATGAATCATCTTTGCCAAAAATTCACTGTAACAGAAAATAGCTGGTGGATTTTCACCACTAGAAAATATAGAGAGAAATGAAAAAATGTTTTCATCTACCCACTGGTCAGAGTAGTATCCTAAGATGCAAGAAACAATGGAGATTGTATGTTTGGAATTCAGGAAAAATAGAAGTAGGTTAGAGAGGGTTTGTTTTGGGCAATTCAAAATTATCAGGCAAAAAAGTTTCAAACACTTTGGCTCTCTGAGGGAAATCCAATTTGTTATATATTTTTGTAAGGAAATATAGGTGAAAAGGTTTCCTCGGGTCAACGTTTGTTATTTGGAGCATCTCTGAAATTGAGTGGCCATTAATGGCAAAGAGGAATTCACCATTCTGGGCCACTACTATTCTTTGGCTCGGCATATAGCAAAATTGGCACCAGGTTACAAATTCAGGGAAATAGTAGGTTTGTGGGAAAATGTATTGGGGTAGGAAAGAGTCCCACAATCCCAATTCATCACTGAGGTCCAGATGGTTCTGTTTGAGCCAATTGTGAAGTTCGTATAAGTTGAATTCACAATTGGTCTCTGTAACCTGATAGAGTTGATCAACTAAAGGCTGGTGGTCCAAATCTATGGCTAGGGGTAACATGGGATTCTGCTGGGGAAAAAATTTCTTCTTGGACGACATAATTGAGCAAACTGAGGCATTGGTTTTCCTGTAAATACCTAATCAGAGAGTTAGATGGTTGAGTGAGGAATTGGAGAGGATTGTGAATGCGTTTGTCAGACCAGGCAATAACTCCTCAACCAAATATTGATTCATGCTTATTCCTTCAAGTAGGTCTTCATTAAATACATGAGGGAGAGACCGTTTAGTTCATCTCCCAATGACTGTTCATATTACTTATTTATCTATTTACATTATATTCACCCAATCATGAAGATTAGGTGTCAACATTGCCCCCCTTAATCTGAAGGGATGTTGGTGAGTCCAAGCATCATTTTGAATCGTTCAAGCTTTTCTCTTCCGAGTGCTTTGGTGAAGATTTATGCAATTTGTTCATTTGTGGAACAATGACAGAGATGGATTGTTTTGGCCTCAACATGATGTCGAATCAGATGATATTTAGTATTGATGTGCTTCGTTCGATCATGGAACTTTGGGTTCTTGGCCAACTTTATTACAGAGGTATTGTCAATCATGAGTGGAGTTGATTGTACTTGTTTTACCTGCAAATCTTCAAGAATTTTCCTGAGCCACACAATTTCTTTTGTTGCTTCAGCTGTTGCCACATATTCTGCTTCTGTTGTGGAATCTGCTGGAACTGATTGTTTGCGTGATCTCCAGGAGACAGCTCCTGATCCAAGACTCATAACATATCCTGAAGTAGATACCCCAGTTTCTTTGTCTCCATCGAAGTTTAAATCAGAGTATCCAATCAAGCTGAAGTCGTCCACCTATGTATACTTGATTCCAAAGTCTTGAGTTTCCTTCAAGTACCTTAGAACTCTTTTTGCAGTAGACCAATGTCCCTCACAAGGCTTTTGCATAAACCTGGAGAGGATTCCAACAACAAATGAAATGTCTAGTCTAGTAGTAGTTAGGTAGTTGAGACTTCCTACAAGCTGTCTATACTTTGTTGCATCCTCAAATTCTTTTCCTTCAATAGATGTGAGCTTTAAGTTTTGTTCCATTGGAGTATTAAGAGGATTGCATTCTGTCATGCCAAACTTGTTCAACAGATCTCCAATGTATTTCTTTTGAGAAAGAAATATGGACTTCGGATGTTGGGTTACTTCAATGCCAAGATAGTAATGAACATAGACCAAATCAGTCATTTCAAAACTTTTCCCCAATTCCTTCTTTATGGATACAATGTAGCTTTCATTGTTCCCTGTCATCAAAAGATCATCTACATATACCACAAGATATACAATTGTTTTGCCAACTTTCTTGACAAATAAAGTTGCATCATGAAGATCATAATGTTTGAAATTGAGTTTCATAAGATGCTCAATTAGTTTTTCATACCAGGCTCGCGGTGCTTGTTTGAGGCC
This sequence comes from Pinus tabuliformis, assembly GCA_031772625.1. Classification (NCBI taxonomy): domain Eukaryota; kingdom Viridiplantae; phylum Streptophyta; class Pinopsida; order Pinales; family Pinaceae; genus Pinus; species Pinus tabuliformis. Next base: position 234,286,818 of record CM062805.1, read on the forward strand.
ATACAAAGATTTCACAAGTTTGCATACTTTATGTTCATGTCCTTTCACAGCAAATCCTTCAGGCTGAGACATAAAAACATTCTCTTTTAGATATCCATTTAAGAAAGCGGTTTTTACATCCATTTGATGGACATTCCAACCTTTCTGAGCTGCTAATGCAAAGAGTGTTCAGATGGTAGCCCATTTTGCTGTGGGGGCAAAAGTATCCTCATAATCAACCCCTTCCTTCTGTGCATAACCTTTTGCCACAAGCCTAGCTTTGTGCTTGTCAAGTGAGCCATCAGCTTTATACTTGCTCTTGTAGACCCACTTGCAGCCAATTGGTTTGGTTCCTAATGGAGGATCAATCAGCTTCCAAGTGCCGTTCTTTATGAGGGAATCATACTCCTTTTTCATTGCTTCTTTCCATTCATCATGAGAAGCAGCTTCTTTGAAGGAAGTTGGTTCAAAATCTGTAGACAAATTCAATTCACAATCATAAGAAACATCCATATCAATAGGTGACTTAGAGTCATCCACATCACCTCCATTTTGCCGGTTTGAATTTCTAGTTCCTGTCTTTCCAACCTCATCAAGATGAACACTTTCAAGTGTCTTTGTCAGCCACTTTGGGGGACCTTTCTCAGATGGTCCAGGCTACTCCGTTGATTGAGTTGGGCCTGAATCAAGATTGAGTCTCCCAATTCTATCAATCACATCACTTAAAGCATCATCTGTTGTTGGAGTTTCATGCAGGGGAGAGTGTTCTTCAGAAGAAGATTCCACATGTTGATCTAGTATAGGAATCCCCCCTTCAAGATGTGGAATCTGATTATCAAATTCTTGAAATGATTTTGCTTTTGCGAATCTATCCAAGCGATCAAGTTGCTGCTCAACAACATTGTCAGTTTTGGATGATTCAAAAAAAATTACATCTCTAGATACAACAAAATTTTTATTTACTTCATCATAGAGACGATATGCTTTGGAGGTGTTTGAATACCCCAGGAAGATACACTTACGACTTCTAGCACCAAGTTTGTTTCTATGTACCTTTGGTATCAAGGCATAACTGGTGGAACCAAAGACCCCGATATGCTTTACCGAAGGAACATGTCCATACCACATTTCATAAGGAGTCTTGTTTCTAATAGCATTAGATGGACATCTATTCTTTATATATGTAGCACATAGAACAACATCAGCTCAAAACATTATCTTTACATTTTTGAAGAAGAGCATGGATCGTACCATATTTAATATTGTCCTATTCATTCTTTCAGCTACACCATTTTGTTGGGGATTATAAAGCACAGTTGTTTGATGTTTGATCCCATGTTGGAGAAGATAGTTTTCAAATTCATTTGATGTGTATTCTTTTCCATTATCAGTGTGAATAGACCCAATATGAGATTGTGCATTATTTTCAATCCATTTATGAAAATTCTTGAATGTTCGAAAAGCATCAGATTTGTTCTTCAATTAATAAACCCAACACATTCTGGTGTAGTCATCAATAAATGTCATCATATATATTTCCATTTGCAGAAGGAACATGCATTGGACCACATAAATCTGAATGAATGAGTTCAAGTTTTCTATGTGCTCTTGAATGTGAATCACAAAAACACTGTTTGTTATGCTTTCCTAGAATACAAGCATCACATTGCTTAAATTTTCTACGAATTGTAGGCAAACCAGCAACACCATTTTTCTTCAACAAGCGGAGACTGTCATAGTTCAAACGTCCAAATCTAGTATGCCATAATAAACTTGATGGAAGTGTACCTTCTTCATGATGAGAATTGTATGAGAAATGTTGTGCATGAGCAAAGGTTCCTTGCAGCTTGAGAAGTGAGGGGGGAATGGCAGAGAGCCCAGTGGGCGTAGAAAGCCCAGAGGGCGTAGAAAGGACACCAAACAATTATGCACAGCGCAGGGAGCCCATACAAGGAGTTACAACTAATTTTAGGAACTTGGCTCCAATACCATGTCAGACCAGGCAGTAACTCCTCAACCAAAAATTGATTCGTGCTTATTCCTTCAGTTAGATCTTCATTAAATACATGAGGGAGAGACTATTCAGTTCATCTCCCGATGACTGTTCATATTACTTATTTATCTATTTACATTATATTCACCCAATCATAAAAATTAGGTGTCAATAGCGTTGAAGGCTTCTAAAAATGGTGGGGCCTTGAGAGGAGACATCACGTTGATCAAAATAGTTTTCAACAGAAAAATAACCATTTCCACGAAATTGGACGTTTATAAGAAACAACAGTTAACGTTCACAAAAAACCATTTATTTTGGTGTGGGAGAATAGAATTAATGAGTAACTAACTTCTATAACAGACAAGTGAAAACGACCATATTGTAACAGGGGGGAATTAGACTCGTGGAATTCGAGGATTGGGTAGATATGGTGACGTGTGAGTGTGGGAGGAAGTCTAAAAATAACTTTATAAACCTTCATGCTGTATCTATTGGGAAACAAAGTTTAACATGGGCGGAAATACCTCATGCCCACGTGATCTTTTCAAACTATGACCTGTTGACTTACGATCCCGGCCTTAAACTGCGTTTTGTATTTTTTTAATACGGACTTCGTCAACGCTGTTTTCGACAGGGTGGAGGAGCGTTGATCCGCCAAAAAATATAAAGGAAGCAGAGATCCGCATAAAAAATGAAACGTTAAGTTTACCCGATTCAACGCAGGGTATGACAGAGGCGAGGGGTGTTGATTAGAAATACTTTAATTATATCTCATGATTTTGAAAGCCATTTTAATTATTTGACAATTTTGCAATTTGAAAAAATTACTGATTTTTTTTACTGATTTTGTTGGTTCTATGGATTTTGTGATTTTTCTTTAATTTTGACATCAGTTTGTTGAAAAGGCAGAGGAGATAAAGCACAAAATAACACAAATAGTTTACACATAATAATCTGAGCTGCAATTCTTCTATTGATCACACAAACTTTATGATTATAGTAAACCCAATAAAGGTATTTAAACTATTTTGGACTAGCAACTCGTCTTAAATAACTTGACATGTAATCACACACTAAATTCAACTTTACTCAAAATACAACTTAAATGGACTTGACTCTCTAATTTTAACTAACTTTGATCACACAAACTTGATGATTACAGTAAATCCAATGAAGATATATAACTTGACATATAATCACACTAAATTCAACTTTACACAAAATACAACTGAAATAAACTTGAATCTTTAATTTTAACTAACTTCTTTTTAATGGAACAATTAACTATTTTAACCAGATATTTGTGACTTCCTCGGATGATTGCAAAACAACGGACCTATATTTTCCTTGTATTTGTGTTTCTTCTCCTCTTTCGATTCTTTCGAGTCTCAGCTCCTGTGATCGCATTGGCTATGGAGTTTGTGAACACTCATCTAAAATTAAATTATTAGAACACAAACATTTGCAAAAACATATTATCAAGCCATCTACATGGTTGTTATGTATTAAATCACTAATAATAACGTACCTTTTTTTTCTTTTTCAGAAAGAAAATCATGATATTATATTGAGGATATATATAAAAGATATTCAGATAGTTTTGTATGAGATTGAAAACTCATGAATACTACCGATAAGCAACATAGCACATCATGTAAAACAGATTACCATCATGCTGTATGTTCATATGATCAAATCCCAAAATCAGAAAGGACAAAAACCATTTCATCATTCAGCTGATTGGAAGATAAAGAGCAGAGATGGAAGAGAGAACATATTTGGCAGAGATAGAAGAATCCTCAAAATTTTTTAGGTTCCTCCACTTCCAAAGAGACCATAAGGTGATGGGAAGAATAGGCCGAAGAGTGTTTTGTCTTCCCCACCAGGCAAACGTTGCATCAATAGAGATGAAGTTAAGACGCTGAAAAGAAAAAAACTGTGCAAGTTCATACCAGATTTGTTGTGAGACAGAGCATTTGAAGAAAAGGTGGAAGTTTGTCTCCTCCTCCATTTTGCAGAGAACACATCTACTGGGACCGTGCCATGATCGCCTCCTCAAGGAATCCCAAGACAAATTTTTGTTGAAAAGCACCAGCCAGGAGAATAAGGTCACTTTGAGGGGACATCCAAGCTTCCACCAGAAGACTGGAAAGCGCTGTCTGTTCGATTTGATTGAATTCGAAATGAGGTCGAAATATATATCTTTTACAATTGCATGAGAGGAAGAGTAGGGAAGGGACCAGATTAGATGATCATCATTTGTAGAGCGCAGGACTCCTCCCAGCTGGAGAGAGGAAATAAGATTGGTCCAAAGTGGGAGCAGGTCCCGTGGAAGACCTATGTCATCAGCATCTCGAAGCATGGGTGAAAGTCCACACCATTCCTTTATGATGCGGTCCCATGTGAAGTAGCCAGATCTGCGAAGGAAAAAAAGAAGAGGAGGAGGAACCTGTAGCATGCCCCTGAATCCAGCAAAGGAGTCCAGGCCAATGAGAATCTTTCTGCCTGTGTAGATTTTCCATTTAAGATTCCTGAGAAAGTATCGTTGGACCCTTCTGAAACTGAGCCATATGGCGGAGCCCTGTTGAATGCCAATAGAATCAAATCTGAACCAGAATTCAATGCCTCTTCCTCTTTGATATTTCTGTCGAATGATGTCGCTCCATGGGTTGGAACCAAAAATACCCCTCCAAAGGGATTTACAGAGAAGAGCAGTCCCAAAAGTCTTAATGTTCAGAAGACCCCAACCATCAAAATTTTTTGGTAATGTGAGAAGGTCCAGCTTTGCAAGATGAATTTTCCTACGATCGGCCTTGGCTCCCCAAATAAAGCTGGATATAATCCTGTTGATAGCTTGGATAATACTTGCCGGGAGGAGGAAGAGGTGACCCCAGAAAACTGAGAGCTGGGATAAAACCGATTTGACGAGCACAATCCTGCCACCTAAAGAGAGGGAGCGGAAACTCCAGAGAGCAATCTTATTGAGAAAACGGTCGACAAGCCAACGCCAGTCCGCCAACTTGTAGGAACGAGCTTTTAATCGAAACCCAAGATACTTGATGCCATCCGATAGAGGTTTGGACTGAATTTCGAAGAGCTGGGATATCCAGAGAATCAGGTCCTCATCAGAGCCATTATGGTAGAGGATTGATTTAGCTTTGTTGATGGCAAGCCCAGAAGCTTTGTGAAAATGGTCAAGGATGGATTTTATGCACAGCCATGTAGCCTTTGAAAGCATAGCAAATAAGAGTACATCGTTGACAAAGAGGTTATGCGATATATTGATATGCTTGCAGATCCTTATCGGAGAGTATTCTTTCAGTGCCACAACACGATTGATATGAAGACTCATGGCATCAATAACAAGGATAAAGAGAAGGGGAGACAGAGGGCATCCTTGCCGAAGGCCCCTTTCAGCCTGGAAGAAAGGGGAAGGGCGACCATTCACCAATATAGCATAGTTAACATTTTCAATGCAGCCCATAATCCAGCGGAAGGCCACTCAATAATGTTAAGTTATGTGCTTTTCTCTCAAATATTTTGGCATTTGAACGGGGATATTCACACAATCATATTTTTTTTAAATTGAAATTGGGTTTAAATATGTGAATATTTTTTTAGAAAAATGGATATACATATTATAAGTTTTGCTTTTTTTGAGATTTATTTTTTTCACCTGTAAATTTCTTTAGAGTGTAAAAAACAATTTTATTTTTCATTGTTTAAATTGTAATTTTGAATGTGAGTGCAAAATACAATTTTATTTTTCATTGTTTAAATTGTATTTTTGAATGGTTAATAGAGTATATATAGCACCAATTAAATGCTTTAACCATAAAACTTATTTTTTTCATGATATATACATATTGTTTTAATGATCTATAATATATACATAATTGACATTAAAATATTTTAAATAACATGTACATAGAAACATTTTATCATGCAAATTAAAATGGTTTTTTTGTTATTAATGTATTTTTAAGCATATGTCAATATTATAATTTATTGATAAGCCACATTGAATATTTTTTATATACAACATTAAAATATTTTATTTTAACAATTTTTTTTCTACATAGATATATATGAAGTTGGTATAAATTAGTTAACATAGATCTTCAAATAATTTAAAGTTGATATGGACATAAATTAGTTAATATAGATCTTCAAATAGTTTATTTAAATCTCTGGTTGAAATATTTTTGAAAAGTAAAAGTTTAAATATAAAATTTTTACTAATAGTTACTTTACAACATTTTCATTTTTTTATTATCGCTGATATAATTTTTCTATTTAGAACATAATTTTTATTTTTTATTTTTATTTTAAAGAAGTATAGACTGACTAACGTAGTCACACATCCCCTCGTACTGAGAATAAACTTCTAAACTCAATAAAACATTACTTAACCAATACAATATATTACCAATATTATTATTACACAACATCAACTTTTATATGACTAGTGTCAACATATCATGCACTCAAATTCTCCAAATATTTTATCTACACTGTGCCGAACTCCGCACCTCTACACAATAGTGGAAATATGACGTATATTACATGTCATATGAATTACTTAACATCCCTCATACTGAATTGTAAAATAAACTTCTAAACTCAATAACACATTACTTAACCAATACAATATATTACCAATATTATTATTACACAACAACAACATCAACCTGACCAATGTCAACATATCATAATATTTTATCTAGGCTGTGCGGAACTCCGCACCTCTGCACAATGGTGGAAATATGACGTATATTACATGTCATATGAGTTAATGGCATTTTGGTCGTTGCCTCCAATAGCAATATTAAACCATTTATCATGTTTATATAATCCCCTCGTTAAGGAATGCATAGCTATCGAATAATATACATTATGGAGATAAAATTTCTCCAGAGACCTCTATTTATACGATGGTTAATCAAAGTGTTAATTGTGTTAATTAACACTTCGTTAAGCAAAGTGTTAATTCAACATTAGATCTCATATATGTTTTACCCTTCAAGTGCGCAAGAGTGTGACTATGGTATAAGCTTTTTTGAAACGTTGGACGTTATCTATGGAGGGGAACAGTTGGTCACGTTTGGGCTCCACCTCTGAACACTGACATCAGAACCTCTGCATTGTTAATCGTCCTATAGATTATTCGAAACAATTTTTTCATCATGGCAAAACCTTGAATTGTTTCCCAATGGGAAACAAGCACGGAGTTGCCCCTAGACTGCAAGAACGATTGAGAAGAGAATTGGGAGCATGGAAGTGACCAACCAGCATTAACGTAGATATTATGTAGATATTTGTACCGCTTGTGTGAGTTCCAAAGAATATTAAGATTTCAAAAGAGTTGTTTTTGGATTTTCCAGGGTTGGTAGAAAAAGTTGAGGTGAAATTTTGATTTGTGTTATTTAAATTGATTTTTTGAGTATATATGGATTTAGCGCCCTGAAAAATCCACACTTAGATTGTGCAGGGGTTATCATTCAAACTTGTGATTTCATTAAATTCCTGCCTTGATTTAGAGAAATTGGACCAGAAAAACTTTCAAAAAGTCACACTAAAATAACTTGGATTTCAAATGCTACGACTATCACATCTCAACATTTCAAACGAATAGGTTGGTTGTTTTTGCTCTGCGTTTTCAGGAAAAGGTGGTTGAGTCTGTGCCAAATTTCTATGGAAATCACTCAAATGAAATGAAATTTTAGTGTCTAGGAAATCATTAGTTTCCCTACTTTTTGCCTTTTGCAATTCAATCTTGTTATTATTCAAATTAATGATGAGTTGACCTAACCTTCTAACCATTCCTACTGAAAAGACAATGCCAAGGAACCAATGTTAATATATTGTTGTAATTATCTCTAATGCCTCTTAAAGCATCACATTCCAAAATGAAATGTTTTTTCGATTCCAAAATAAAATAACTAAAATAAATAACATATTAATAAATAAAGCTAAAATTAATCCGGAACTTAATCAAAGTAAAAGTAAAAACCAAATAAAAGCCCAAAGTTTAACATACAAATCACAGTTGCAAAGCTTGTAGTTAAGTCTAGGAAGCACAATCCCGAGGAATTTCAAAAGGTTGTGGCTAATAAATATGATGGTAATCACAATGCGGTGAAGTTCGTTAGAAAGGCGAGTTGGTAATCACAATGCGGTGAAGTTCGTTAGAAAGGCGGGCTCCATAATAAAGGTCAAGAGTTCAAATCCCCCGGACTAGCCCAAAGCTGTGGAGAGGGGTGGGCGCAGTTTCCTAGGGGTTATAGTGGTAGCGGTCAGAATCGACCCTGTGTAACGCGAGTTGCGAGGCTGCTCCAATTGCCAATTCCTCTGTAATAAAAAAAATATAATGGTACAACAAAGACTTTTGCAAAGGTTACCTATATCTTCCAAAACATTAAATTACCTAGGTGAAAGTTCCCAACATGATGCCAAGCCTATGGAGGATCCAAATGTGGCAGATCCATATGAAGTAGTTGTTCTTTCACTGCATACTTATGTTTCAGATCGCTTGCTTCAGATATTTCCCCAAGGTCTTGCAACTTGATATGATATTGACATTAAATGCCTTTCAAGTCTGCGAGTGCTCCCTGAAAGTAATAGTTATAGCTATATTTGAGCAATTTGCAGCAAACAACTTTGCATATGGGAAAGACAAGGGTGCATACGTATGTTGGTGGACCCAGAAAATCCAGTAAATCATAGAGGTCGCTTCAATGTTGGCATTGGTCATGTCATTCAGTCACAAAGAAAAAAAAAAAAAATTAGTGGATGAATTTTCTGGAAAAAAGTTGCTTCCTCAGCACAGCAACATGTTTATTGTGGGGGAACACATCAACATATTCATTGTGGGGAAGGAAGTCTTTGTGCAGGTACTCCGCACAATAAACTTTCGCGGCTTCGGAATCGCTACACACTAAATACTGTAATTATTAGTGTTGCATATATGCTTTGTGCAGAGTATTATTTAATAATCTTTTCATTAATGTTTAGAATGAAAGCTGTGCATATAGTCTTATAGATGATTTTATTATCAATTTTCTACTAACTTTATAACTTAAATGGCAATCAGATACGTCACTGCCTTTTTGTACAGTAAAGGTTAATAAATTCCATGCCATGATATTATGGATTTCATGCTAATAATACTCTCAAAACTATACTATAATCCGTAACCGTAACGAAACAAAAACTAATAATACTGTCATCAAATAAACTCTCAACTCAACCCTACCTATAAGAAAATCAGGAAATTTAATAAATACCCCAAACACAACATGAAACATTATATTCTTCCTTTCATGAAATGTATATATATGTCCAATAAAGCAACAAAGTAAAAACTTTCTTTAAAAACTTCTCATCAATTATTCGAAGAGAATAATGAAATTGTTACCCTTGTAAAAGTGAAGAAAATCATCAAATATCAACTCAATTGTTATTATTAAAATCATTAAAATAACAAAGAATGCTTTATTAATTTATGTTTTTCGGATATTTTTCATTTAATGTATTAACAACCTTCATTTAACAGCAAAGCAGATCTCCAAGACCAAACTTCTTTTCAACTATCTTCAAAAGGACGAACACAATAGATCGCGAAGTTAAGACACTAATGTCCCAAGAACCAGAAGAGATGAAGGAGATGCAAGATAAAAGAAGTTGGAAGACTGTAGAGAAAAAAAAGAAAACTATCACATCAATCTCGCCAATCTCACCAAGAAAGACAAGGAACCATACAATTAAAAACTAAAAAAATTATAGGTCCGATAGGCCAATTTGGTTTCAATGGACGTTAACCACTATTATCATCATCATCATAAACACTTCCAACCTTGACCAATTGGTGCATTCAATTATGTAAAAGTTTGTCCATTTAATGTTTTTATGAAATGCAATGAGTTCAATAAGCGTCGTGATTTAGGGCGTAGAATAATCAAAATTTTCAATGAGCAAAAATAGTACAAAACTCATATTTTATCGAAAGTAAGAGCTTTGTAAAAACGGAAGCTTCAGTCAGATGGAAAACCATCGACATATATGTAGCCTTATAGATATATTATTTTAAGATGTAGACTTAATTGCATACAAATAAGTCTTAATTAAATTGTTTTAATTTTTCAAAAAATTTAAATTTATGAAAATGCATATTTTTTAAATAAAAGTTTAAGGTTCTTAAAAATGATATTTTTTAAATGGAAGACTATTAGCTTATTACTATATGCATCTCTTCCCGATAAAGATTAATGTCTTTTTAACTTTTAAGATTTAACTTTTAGTTGAATTATTTTAATTTAATAAAATATTTAGTTTATTTATTTACAAGTATAGTCTTAAAATATTAAGATATTTTAATTTTGAGTATAATAGAGGTATTAAAATATATTAGTAAGTTTGGGTGACTATGTAAACAATAAATCAAATAGACTCAAGTGGCATAATCACTATACATACTAGGAAAATGTGATGATCATATAACTAGATTTCATGACGTAACAAACTCATCACCAAGATCATGAGCTGTAATAAAACATTCTTATCTTCATAGAACATGTGTTTAATGAGTTTTTACTCTAATTTGAAGTGCGCATGTAATCACACCAATCACTCTTTTAATTCCAAAATTGTCATAAAAATCTAAGTCAACATCTTGTGGAAGATAAACCAAATGAATTAATCATAAAAGCACATAAAACCAAAGAGAATGAAAGACCCAAAATAAATCAAATGGGAAAATAACCCATTTGATCAAAGAACTATGATTAGATGAATTAAAGACTTCCGGAAGCAGAAATGGCTAGGGTTTCCGGTGCCGCCGTCACGCTGACCTGCGAAGAGGCAGGGTCGACAAGGAACGCATGGAGATCGGACGCCGGATTAACCCATCTGAATGCGCCGCTACGGATCTGGCAATACAGTGGCCGAGATCACAGTCTCCCAGCAACAAATCGAGTCACGGACGATGAAAGCCCTGCTCTCAGGGCAGGGTCGGTCTCCCATTATCTGATTAAAGATTTTCTTCATAACAAACCTTTTTCCCTTACTGCAACAGGTTACGGCCAGGCAGATCTACGCCGTAAATGCTCAGATCTGCAAGCGATAATGCCCTATCTCGATCTGCAGCATCAAATCGCGATAAAGGATAAGAAGGGAGAGGTTTGGCCGGAAACGGTTACGCAAGCAGGAGCCACAAAGAATACCGGCAGGAGAAACAGAAGTGACCCAGATCCGATAATAGAGAGCCCTGGGGAAGTGGCCCGTGGCGACCAACTTACAGCGGCAGATAGGAAATGTTTAGAGAATTTTGGGGCTGAGATTAGGACTTTCTTGAGAACGATGGCGAGGGTTTCCCAGGTGTCGCCAGAACCCATCAAACCTCGATATGGCACAGGGGTCTCAACTCGCCTCCAATTAGAACGACAAACCCATCTTGTTTCGGTCATGCTTCAAGATAAAGACCACAGGAGCGATCCACTGCGTAGGGGTACAGATCTGGCACAACAAAAGCTCTACAGCACCGATCTAACCCAAACAGATGCAGATCTGATTCAGATCTTCATCAAATTGCTTGAGGGAAAACATTACTGCATGCGGCTCAGGAAGACAACAAGCATCCAGGAGTTAAAAAAGGAAATACAAGGCCGTCATGGAATCCCAGAGCGATTACAAAACCTCAATTATTCAGGGTTCAATCTGCAAGATAACAAAACCCTGCAACATTATGGCATAGCTAATGATTCAACCATTAATCTAACCCTCCGACTGCGTGGCGGAAGCTCTGGAACCAGCTCTAAAAATACAGGTTCCTTTCGGGACGCAGTAAAAGGAAAGGAAGAAAAAAGGGGAAGCAAAGCAGCACCAACAACAGAATTGCCAGGACCCTACATCGTCGAGCAAAAGCCAGAATCACCAACTCTTCAGGTATCTATACCAAAGGTAATTAACCTATATACTGATTTATCAAATACTGCAGTCATATGTAGATTCAATGGATTCTGGCCAAAATCAGATGCCCTGCATCAATGGATCTACACAACTTGGACATCTAACTGCGAAATTTACCTCTGTCCTAAAGGGTTTTTCATAGTTAGTTTTGATTCAGAGCAGGAAAGAGACAGTATTATTAAACAGGGGCCATGGTTCTGGGGCAGTGTTGGCCTCTTCACAACCCCCTGGTTCTCGGGATTTGATGCTAATACAATGAAAGTCTCAACCATGCCAGTATGGGTGAGGCTTCACGGGCTCCCCCTGCATTTCTGGCATCATAAAGTGCTCACCGCCATTGGGAATTCTCTAGGGAAATTCCTAAAAATGGATGAAGACAGAGCAGTCAGGGGTATCTTTACATTCGCCAGAATATGCGTAGAAGTGGATCTGAGTCAGGGGCTGCCAGACCACATCACGCTAAACTTCAACAATACCCAATGGATACAACAGCTCGACTACGAAAACACAACATTTCGGTGCAGAAACTGTTTGCAGACAGGGCATCTCCAAAATGAGTGTCCATCAACCCGAAAGGACTCTAGGAAAACTAAGAAACAGGAAAAAAAACCCAAGGGCCGGCAACACACAGAGCCATTGGAAGAAGAGGACATCGAGGACCCTCCAGAGAACCACAAGGAACCAGAACCTCAAATGGGACAGAAACAAACTCAGGAAGCAAAAAACCTTTCTACTCATACGGGGCTGATCATTACAGATCTACATCAAGAGCTGCAAATGGAAGTTAGTGGCATAAAGAGAACCCATAGCTCGGAGGGCTCAGAATCAGACAAAGAACAACAAATGATCACCATGGGAAACCAGCTAGCTACAACTACACCCACAGCTGATTCGGGAGGATGGCGCCGGGTAGAGAAGAAGAAGGGGAGAAAAGAATAGGCTTGCTGGAACATTTTTTATTTTTTCTGTTATTCTGTTGGATCCTGTCCTTACAGGATTTATTCATCTGCTATTCAGTGTTATTTTCTTTGTTATGCTGCCTGTTATTACAGGATCAGCCATCTGCATATGCCTATGGCATCTACAAAATGTAATTTTATCAATTTATGAATAAAATTACGATTTTTTCCTAGGGGAAAAAAAAACCCATTTGATCAAAGAACTATACTTTAAATCAAGAAAAATAGGATTAAGTGATAAAAGTATAACAATTTTAAAAAATTTAATTGGGGTGGGAGGGTGAGAACAACTATTATTTGTGCTAAAAATTAAAGGGAGTGGTTGGGGGCTCAACGCTAGGGTAAATTGGTGTTAGGTTATGGGAAAAAAATAGTTTTTAGCATTAATTACCTTGGACAATATAGTCCTAGGGTTAGAATTTGCATGCACTAAATTGGAAAAGTATAAATATCATTTTTATGCATTTTCAACCATTAATTAACTTTGATGTATAGGGTTTTTCTTGTTGTTCAATGCTTTCATCTATTGAAAATTGATGTAATCATTTTCTAATTTACTCATTATATAGCCTTTTATTTCTCACTTGCTTATTATGAATTTTGGGTTGTTTGTTATTGCCATTATAATATTTGGATGTTGTAATTGTGATAATAAAAAACCCAATATATTACAAAAAATTGTAACTTAAAGATAACATGAAATTGGACACCTATTTGAGCCTCTCTAGTACTTGCTAATCCCTCTAGACTTATTTTCCCTCTAGTTTGATTTTTTCTTGGATCATTGTCACACTCATACTTGAGAGAGTGCACACTAGTTTGTCTTCTTCTATTGGTTGTTATGGAGCATTAAACGAGCTAATTGCTTTGGGGAGGGTAGTGTGATTAGATGGATATTTTTCTTGGGTGATGAATGGTGATTCTATAGTGATTTTGTGAAAATTTATTGTGAGTAGCTTCTTCCACCTTGTATTTGTTATAAAATTAGGGTTTCATTGAAATTTTCACCGAAATGTCGAATCTTTTATGGCTCTAACATCTCAGTAACAAGATTATCATAAAGTTTCTATATTGAGGAAAATAATTAAAGCCTCCTTTCATTTATCTCTAATTAGATTGAAAGTTGTTAGGGTTTGAGGAGTTGACATGCCTCAATGTAGTTTTATTTCCTTTCCTTAAATCACTTAGATCGATCCTCTTCCATAGTTTTTGGCCTCAGATTACATTATTCCTTGATTTAGAAAGGTACTAGTCCACTATTGTGTCAATCCTTATAAAAAAAAAACCCTAAATTTATTTATTTTTATGTTTCCTAAGGTAAATTAGGGTTACGTTATGACAAAATATGCATTTTTGAACATTAATTATCTCAGACATTATAGTTCTAGGGTTAGAATTTGCATGCACTAAATTGGATTGGAACCCTAATTATTGAATATTTATTCTTGGGTGTGGTTTATAGTAGAAACCTTAGGGTGTATTTAGCCTAGGATCATTTGGGTTATCTAATCCCTAAGATGTATTAGGGAATCCTCCCTTGTGGGGATAACATTTAACCACAAAATAGTAGCGGAATAGTTGCGAAGGTGACAATGGTGACTGATCCCATTGTTTCTCTTAATCTAGATTGCTTAATCAGGATTTGCACTAAGGTGCTAGATTTTGTAGTAACAATGCTAAACTATAGTAGCAATAGAGGTGGATCTGATGGAATTTCTATGTGCCTCGATAGCTTTTTGGTTTCTATTTTTCTAGTTCAAAAGATGGATATATATAGGTAATGGATTGAGGTAGTAGTATCTTAGATCATAGTCCATTTTTTTATATTGAGCATAGGGATGAAAATCCATCATCACCTTTAAAATTGAATCTAATTTGGCTAGAACAAGAATAAAATTTTGAATATTTTCATAAGCAATTGGAAATGCTTTGATGGTTCCTCATCAAACTTTGTTGAAGCAAAAGAAAATATGTTAAAGAAAAGGTAGTAGTTTGGGTAAAGGAGAGATATATTATTGAAGAAATTTCAAAAGATGAGCTATTGTCTATATGATATCCATTTCAAAAAGATTAGGGCCTATGTCTAGATGGCTAGACCATTGAGTTCCTTTTAGGTTTTGTTGGTCTGTTGGGGGATGATGTTCTTAAGGTTGTTGAGTAGTTGAGAATTCAATTTTTTTTGGGTCCTTTAACTCGTTCTTTATTTTTTTATGGGGTGAATTTCTATTAACTGAAAAAAACTGAAATTTACATCAAGGATTACAATCATCTAGTCAGTCTCTCGCATGGGAGACTTGAAAATAACTAAAAGTGTACTCTTCTTGAAGAGGACATAAATAATTGAGAATAAATAGAGGCAAAAATATCAAAGATGAAGTTGAGACACATACTTAGTCTTGTTTTGCATTTACTTTCTTGCTGATATTTATTTTTGTTGCTTCTTTTGTTGTTTTTAATTAGCATTGATATAAAACATTTTTTCATTGCTTCATTTCTATTTTTTCAATAAGAACTAATATATATATATATATTTTAACTGCAATGACTTGTATAAATTTTCATGTAATTAATTGTAATTATTGTAAACAAGCTATGATTAGTTTTCTCACTTCTCGAACTAGGAATTGCATAAAGCATGAAAATTCATATATTTTGCTAAGCGTTTTGTGAAGTTTACGACCTCAAATTGATATTAAAGTAAGGAATTTTATGAGAACATTGTAGAATCTATCATAGCCTTCCCTTGGTGGGTCGATGGCCGATGCCCTGATGGCCTATTGACTTAACTAATGGGTATGCTAAATGATGGGACGTGGAGAATATTAGTTGATGACCTACCAATCAAAGGAAACCATGGAAGAAGGAAGTTGTGTTATGTGGCCTACTGCCATGGTGGGATGATTTCCTAGTAACCTAATAGTGACAAGATCCAGTGAGATTGTCAATTTTGAAGAATTGGAGTACTATCAGGAGACAAAGACTTATTGGCCTTCCATCCTATTAGTTTTTTAGTGTTTAACGTTTGGAACATGGATATCAGAATTTTCGCTTGATATCACTAAAGCTTGATAAAGGACCTCTCTCACAAAAGACTTATTGGCCTTCCATCTATTAGTTTTTTAGTGTTTAACGTTTGGAACATGGATATCAGAATTTTCACTTGATATCACTAAAGCTTGTTATGAAACCATCTCACAAAAAGATAGAAAAAAGAGATCAACGCCTTAGAATTCAGCCTCTTCGAGGGGGCAACCTCCTTTACATTACACAAATGAGCAATTCTTGGATGATTCAAATGACAAAACCTCCTTTCTATATATAGGAGTCTAAGGAGTCACAATATAACCCAGCCGACCTAACAATAATAATATAAAGCCAAAAAAATAACAATAGAGGGATTCTTTGGGGCACAGTAATAACAATATGGGGACAATAGGGGCACAACAATATTAATAAGGGATACAACTACAATAGTAATGGGGTAATCACTAGTATTATAGGGACCAAACATGCCCCTCTCCTTCAAAAAAGTGTTGTCCTCAATGCTTGAGTAGTTTTGGATGCTTCTGTATAAAATTCGCATCCTCCCATGTGGAATCTTCAACGGATAAGTTCTTCCACTTGATAAGATACTTCGAAATTGATCGATTTCGTAACTGTCGAGTTCTTGTTTCTGTGACTGCTTCTGGTTCCAATATAATTTTTGCTTCCTCGTCAAGTTCTGGCAATATTGTTTGAATTGGGAGCTTGTCGCCTATAACCTTCTTTAAACATGAAACATGGAAAGCTGGGTGCAATCGAGAAGCTGCAGGAAGCTCCAATTTGTATGCCATAGTACCAATCTTTTGCAACACCTCGTATGGACCATAATACTTTGGTGATAATTTATTATCCTTCTTAGCTTGCTTGAGGGACATTTGCTTATATGGTTGTAGCCATAGGAATACCCAATCACCTACATAAAAAATTCTTTCGCTGCGATGTTGATATGCCTGTTGTTTCATTCTTATCCTTTAAGAGTTGGAGGACTTGTTGTTGATGTTTGATGTGATGTTCCACTGCTTGAACCTTAGAATTTTCTCTTAAATATGATGTGATGGATGGTGGCTGATATCCATAAAGTGCCATAAATGGGGTCATTTTTGTTGCTGTATGGAAGGAAGTGTTATACCACCATTCAGCCAGAGGCAACCATTTGACCCATTGTGTCTGTTTATCAGATACAAAGCAACGAAGATATCCTTCCAAACGTTTGTTTACTATCTCAGTTTGCCCATCAGATTGAGGATGATAAGATGAGCTATGAGCTAACTGAGTACCAAGGCAAGAAAATAATTTTGTCCAAAAATTTCCAGTGAAAATGGGATCTCTGTCACTTACAATAATCTTTGGGTTTCCATGTAGCTTTTGAATTGTTTCCATAAATGAAGTAGAAACTATATTGGCTTTAAATGGATGTGATAATGAAAAAAGTGTGCATACTTGGTAAGTCTGTCAACTACCACCATGATGACAATCTTTCCCTCAGACTTGGGTAAGCCTGTGATAAAATCCATTGAAACCTGCTCCCAACGTTGGCTTGGAATGAATAAAGGTTGTAATAGACCCGTTGTCTTAATTGTTTCAACTTTATTTGTTGGAAAACCAAACATTCCCCCACAAACTTTTGAATATCTGATTTAAGGCCCTCCCAAACAAATTCCTTCTTAACCCTGTGGTAATTTTTTAAAAATCCTGAGTGCCCTCCTAAGGGAGAAGTGTGCAATTCCATAAGAATATTTTGTTTTAGCTGGGAATTCTTACAGAGGTATAAGCGATCTTTGTACCATAACGAATCATTTTTCCAACTAAATGTATCAGACGTACTGGAGTCTTGTTGTAACTTTTGAATAAGTGCCCACACTTCTTCGTCATTCTTCCATTCCTCCCTTGCTTCGTTTATCCAATCTGGTTGGATAATAGAAATGGCGCACAACAATGCTTCCACATCCTCATCCTTTCTTGAGAGTGCATCTGCCACCACATTTTGCTTCCCTTTTTTGTAGATGATTTCAAATTCATAACCCAACATCTTTGTGACCCACTTTTGTTGCTCTTCCGAGGATAGTCTTTGTTCTAAAAAGTATTTAAGGCTATCATGATCCGTTTTTACCTTGAAGTGTCTTCCCATTAGGTAGGGTCGCCATTTCTTAAGTGCATGGAGTATTGCCAACATTTCCTTCTCATAAATAGCTTTGTGTAAAAACCTTCCCTTGATTGGACGACTTTCAAATGCAATGGGTCTTTCATCTTGCATTAAAAAGCACCAATTCCATTTCCTGAAGCATCGCATTCCACAATAAAGGTTTTTGTGAAGTCTGGTGTAGCTAAGACCGGTGCTTGGCACATTGCCTCTTTAAGATGCTCGAAGGCCTTTTTTGCTTCTGGAGTCCATGAAAATGCATCTTTCTTCAATAATGTTGTTAGAGGTGCTGCTATTCTCCCATAATTCTTAAAAAAATTGCGATAATACCCTGTCAACCCGAGAAATCCTCGCAGATGCTTTATGGATGTGGGGATTTTCCATTCCTTAATGGCTTTAGTTTTGCTAGGGTCTACCTTAACTCCTTCATGAGATACAATATGATCCAGATATTCCACCTCTTGTACTCCAAAGAAACATTTGGATTTTTTTGCATATAATTTTTTCTCCTCCAATAGTTGTAGCACCCTGTCAACATGTTCAACATGATCCTTCCAAGACTTGTTGTAGATTAGTATATCATCAAAAAATACTAACACAAATTTTCTAAGGAATGGTTTGAAAATGGAATTCATCAAACCTTGAAAGGTTGAGGGTGCATTGGTAAGGCCAAAAGGCATGAGCAAAAATTCATAATGACCCTCATGAGTTCTAAATGTTGTTTTCGGAATGTCTTCAATCTTCATTCTTATTTGATGATATCCTGAATGAAGATCCAACTTGGTGAAGTAAATTGATCCATGCAATTCATCCAGTAATTCATCAATGACATGAATGGGAAACTTATCTTTAATAGTGAGCTTGTTGAGCTCCCTATAATCCAGACACATGCGCCATGATCCATCCTTCTTGTGCACCAATACTACTGGAGCAGAGAAAGAACTTTGACTCGGTTGAACTATACCAGCCTCTAGCATTTCTGCAACCATACGTTCAATTTCACTCTTTTGGGCATAGAGATATCTGTACAGCCTGATGTTTGGAGGAACACTTCTTGGAATCAGATGAATAACATGATTATGATCACAAATAGGTGGGAGACATTTGGGAGTCTCAAATACCTTGGAATGATTGTCCAAGACTTTTTGGAGATCTGGAGAAATAGATGATTCCAATGTGGAAACATCTAGCGAACATAATTATGCAATTACACCTCTTTGTTCCTTTTTTAGAAGCTTTGTCATACCGTTAGAGCTGATTATCTTTCCTGATTTCCCTGCAGTACCCCTTAATTCAACTTCCTTTCCTTCCACAGAAAATTTCATGAAAAGTTCTTGAAAATTGAAAGCTATTGTACCCAAGGATTGTAGCCATTGGACTCCTAGTACAACACCAGCACCTCCCATTGGAATGGAAAGCATTGGGCTAGTCAATACATATTCTCCCATGGATAGCTTGATATTATGGCACTTTCCAGAGCAATTTATTGTTCCTCCATTTGCAACCATCACATGACACTCTGGTGCTGGATATAAGAAGCAATTCAATTCTTTTGCTACCTTACAATGAATAAAATTGTGGGTACTTCCTGAATCAATCAACACTGTTACCTTTTTCTTCTTGATTTTTCCTTCTATCTTGATGGTTTGAGGAGTGGTAATTCCCGCCAATGCATTACAAGATATGGTCGGATTCATTTCTTATTTATCTAGGCTTTGTTCCTGGAGTATATCGTCTTCTTTTGACATTTCTTGCTCCCTTTCTTCTGCCTCTTCACAATCTATGTAGAATAATTTCTTCTCAGCACACTTATGACATTTAGTGTATTTGTTATCACAACTGTAACAAAGCCCTTTTGCTCTTTTTTCTTCCAATTATTGTGGTGTCAACCTTATAGGTTGTGGAAGAATAGGGGCAACAACACTTCCATCTTTATAGTTGTGAGTGGCATGCTTCCTAGTTGCCATAATTTTGCTTTCCATTTTTCTTGCTAACCTGAATGCCTTCTCTAATGAATCAGGTTCCCAAAGGTGAACATCATGTTGGATATTATCCTTTAAAGTCCCTATGAACACATCAATACTATGTTCCTCTGGAATATTTTTTACCCCTATGTTCAATTTTTGGAACTCCTCAATGTGCTCCATTATTGAACCCTTTTGTTTGAGACTTATCAATTGGCTAAAAAAAGTGTTTCTTTTGTATCCTCATAATGTGCTGTCAATTCTTCCATAAAAATTGCCCAAGTGATAATTTGTTTATGAGAGCAAAGCCATTGATACCATACAAACTGATTTGGTTCCAAATATAAAGTTGCAATACGTACCTTTTGTGTGTTTTGCACATTATTGAGATCGAAAAATTGCTCCATCTATAATATCCATGTTGTGGGATCCTTGCCATCGAACTTCCTCATATCGATTTTTGGAATATGGTGGGTCTTCGATCCAACACTAGAGTCTATGGAATCATGATTAACATTTCTTTTGTTCTCATCATGATTTTCCTTTACTACCCTTTCACCATTATTGACCATTTCTTGTAGCAACTTATTCATATTTATCTTCAATTCTTCCATCTTATCATCCATGCCATCAATTTTAGCGGCCATGCCATTCATCTTAGCTTCCATGCCATCCATCTTAGCTTCTATGCCTTTCTTTAAACAATCCATCTTAGCTTCTACACCTTTCTTTAAACCATCCATCTTAGCTTCTACATCTTTCCTTAAACCATCCATCTTAGATTCTGTTGCTTTTTGTGCAAGCGACACTTGTTGCACTTGGTCCCATAATTTTGATATATCATGTTGCATTTCTTCCTCTTCTTCATGAGTCATGCTAGAGCTTTCAGGTTTCTTACTAGGTGTTTGCATTTTCTTTCCTCAGGGCATCAATTACCGATTCAAACTAATTTTTCAAACCAAGCTTATGCAAGATTTAAAAAAAACTACACAGCTTTTTTCACTTTGTAGAAGCTTGATATTGAATATGATGTATCTCTGCAATTTCGGATCGTCCAGTTCTGAAATTACGACCTGTAGTAGCCCTCTGTGTCCTCTTTCCAATGCCACCAGTCTGATCCAAATTGGATTCTCCAAGGAAGAGTTATGCACAATCTCCCAAGATGACCTGATTATAGACTAGTTCAGTAGAGCGAGCTTGTACGACGTGCCACGAGTCACTGTTTCGACCTTTGGATCTAAAAAATATATACAAGAAACTACAGTTCGTCCTCTTTCTGTACCTTATTACGAAATTTCAATCCGATGCTCAGAGAGAAAGTTATGATGATTTTCCCTAGGTCACTTTTTTGGAATGTAATTCAGGAGTCTGCAAAAAGACGAACTTCCTCAGATCATATCTCCACAAATATAGCACAAAAAGCTCTGAAATTTGGACCCAAGATTCAGCGCGATTTCTTCTCAAATGTTAGCTTTTGAAACATTGCAGAAAAAAATTTATAGTGAAAATGCCACGATGACCTGTTTGGAGCAGCAAAACCCTAGAATCCAAAGCTCTGAAACCAAATGTTATGAAACCATCTCACAAAAAGATAGAAAAGAGAGATCAACGCCTTAGAATTCAGCCTCTTTGAGGGGGAAACCTCCTTTACATTACACAAATGAGAAATTCTTGGATGACTCAAATGACAAAACCTCCTTTCTATATATAAGAGTCTAAGGAGTCACAATATAACCTAGCCGACCTAACAATAATAATATAAAGCCACAAAAATAACAATAGAGGGATTCTTTGGGGCACAATAATAACAATATGGGGACAATAGGGGCACAACAATATTAATAAGGGATACAACTACAATAGTAATGGGGTAATCACTAGTATTATAGGGACCCAACATATTGGCCTTCCATCCTATTAGTTTTTTAGTGTTTAACGTTTGGAACATGGATATCAGAATTTTCGCTTGATATCACTAAAGCTTGATAAAGGACCTATTGTGGTAGGGTGATGATTTTTCACTTGCATGACACTCACTAGAATGACATGGCATATTCACATGATAGACGATGTGTTAATGTGATGGCACAAGGAATAGCCCTTGATGACATGGCATGTTAGCATGGAAATGACGAGGTAGTTGAGGCTATAAGGTGACATGTCATGATGACATGGATTAGAGTGTGCAACAACCCGAGGTGGAAGCTAGATGGTAGTCGAGGTGGTACGTGACGTGGATTTTAGATATCAGGATGCTAGTGGTTAGGCATCATTATTTTAGAGGATCAAAATTCATGCATTGTGTTTAAACCAATAATAACAAGACCCAAAACTCTTTAAACTATCATAGATGCAGTTTTCATCAACTACGATTGTGTATCACGAGATCAGAGGTCTAGTATTGGGAGGCCCTGGCAGTCAATATCAAGCTTTCTACTTGATAGAGACTAGATCTAATAGGGCAATTGGTGTCGATGTGGTAGAATGACATGGATTGGAAAAGTACATGGAGAAATATAGTATTGACACATGGCTAAGGGATTCCATGACTCAACCATGTGGTTTTATGTAGATGTTAACATGTCACATGCTTTGGAACTATCTAGAGAACCTCTTCAAATCAAATCTATATAGTTGAAAATATCTTGTCGCGAAAAATGAGATGGTGATATTAGAAATGAGTTTTAAGGTGATGAAATGAAGAGGAAATCTAATATCCCCATCTTCATAACTAACCTTGAAGGGTAGGTCTAAATGAGCCCAATAGCCTTAATCATGCTTTGGGGAGTTGGGTATCTTATAGACTTGATAGAAACACGCCCTTACCCTTACCCATACAAAGGATGGGGAATGAAGTCTTAAGGTGAATAAAACCTATTGGTGGAGTCTTACTTTGTGGTGATAAGGTTTTGACATGGGAAAGATAGCTTAGAACAAGGTTGATCATGCCTAAACTTACTCAAAGTCAAGGGAATGGAACTCAATAACAACCCAGAAGCAGGAGGAACAACTTCAACAATTGAATCTCCAACCAAAGAAGAATGAATAGAATGTAAAAGGGACTTAATCAAATGAACTCTCAAACAATCAACAGGATAATACCCTATCTCCACCTTTCCCCCAACAAGCCCAATTTATTATTCAATGGAGGAGCCTTCAAGTTATATTTCGCAAGCATCAACTCCACTTTTGGAACCACTAATGAAGCATCCTTTGATTTTTCCATATATTCTTAAATGAAGGCCTCAACCTTGAGTTATTTTAGCAATGATCCTAAGTATTCTCAAATTTGTGTCACCCATTACACCTTAAAGGAATATGTTAGTAACTAATGCACTGCAACCAATTAAATATCCCAATAACTAGTTTTATTTCTTCAAATAGGTCCTCCTTTATAGGCCCTCCTCCTTTTATGTCTCTATATGGATATTGGCCTAAGATTAGGGAAACCAAAATAATAACATAGAAGTATGACCTTATTCCATATAAACTATCTAAATTACTTATTCCATATAGTAAAGTCTTAAAAAACTTAATAGTCTAGTAATTGAGCTTCCTTGTGAGTTTTACCAAAATGAAAAGGAAATGATATTTTTATCTAGTCCCTAGAATGGAGCTTGTTGCTTCCCATTTGGAGTCAACATTGAATCTGAGACCCACATTAGAACACAAACCATTTGAATGAAACTAGGAAAGACAACACTTCCCCAAGGCCAAGCCTCATAACATAGACTCATTGTATGGTATAGATCTTGCATTCAACCAAAAAGATCCCCATGTCATTTAAAAACTGCCAAGAATAAAAAAGATAGGAAAATTGAAAACTCAAAGGGAACTTATTGTTGTGACCAATAATTCACCATTGCTTCACTTAAGATGCGTGGAATCAATATCATCTTAACAACAAGGTGGTATTATAGCAATGGTATTGTTCCAACACTATAACAACAATGGTGTCACAACATTGTAGTAGTTGTGTGGTGTTATAACAATGTAAGAATAATAATGTTGTAGAAATATAACAATAAAGGTGTCACAATAATAGTGTTACAACATTGTAACAATATTTTCAAACATTAGAAGGAGGCCAACCATTTTGCGTCTTTTTTACCATTCATATGATTAATTGTGAGTCCCTTTCTATAATGAGACTTCTATATCTATTTATAGTTGTAACTTGTAGTCCATAATCTAGGAAAAAGAGGTCTACTAAGTTATTTCTATCTATTCCTATCAAACTTGCAATAATATTCATAATGCTTCTTCTATCATTTCTAAAAACTCCTCCATAACTAGTTGCTCCTAGGTTTCATTTCAAGGCTCCATTAAATTTGAGTTTGAAGAGAAATTAAGACGAGGGACTCCATTTGTCTAAACTCGTGCATCTAGGATGACTAGTTATGACTAAAGGCACTTGAGGATAAATTAAAATTCCTAGAGAGTGTAAGATGTCATCTTCTTGAGGGTTATAGACCTAACTGTGCAAAGACCAATTGGAGGCTAGTACTATTTCTTTTATACTTTTTATCACTTTATCCCACTTTGTTTCTTTAGAGACTAAAATGGATTTGAAGATGTACCTATTTTGTTACGAAACTAGCTCACAAAAAGATAGAAAAGAGAGATCCATGCCTTAGAATTCAGCCTCTTCGAGGGGGCAACCTCCTTTACATTACATAAATGAACAATTCTTGGATGATTCAAATGACAAAACCTCCTTTCTATATATAGGAGTCTAAGGAGTCACAATATAATCCAGCCGACCTAACAATAATAATATAAAGCCACAAAAATAACAATAGAGGGATTCTATGGGGCACAGAAATAACAATATGGGGGTAATAGGGGCACAACAATATAAATAGGGGGTATAACTACAATAGTAATGGGGTAATCACTAGTATTATAGGGACCCAACATGCCCCTCTCCTTCAAAAAAGTGTTGTCCTCAACGCTTGAGCAGTTCTGGATACTTCTGCATAAAATTCTCATCCTCCCATGTGGAATCTTCAGCAGATAAGTTCTTCCACTTGATAAGATACTCTGAAATTGATCGATTTCGTAGCTGTCGAGTTCTTGTTTCTGTGATTGCTTTCGGTTCCAATATAATTTTTCCTTCCTCGTCAAGTTCTGGCAATATTGTTTGAATTGGGAGCTTGTCACCTATAACCTTCTTTAAACATGAAACATGGAAAACTGGGTGCAATCGAGAAGCTGCAGGAAGCTCCAATTTGTATGCCATAGTACCAATCTTTTCCAACACCTTGTACGGACCATAATACTTTGGTGATAATTTATTATCCTTCTTAGCTTGCTTTAGGGATATTTGCTTATATGGTTGTAGCCGTAGGAATACCCAATCACCTACATCAAAACTTCTTTCACTGCGATGTTGATCTGCCTGTTGTTTCATTCTATTTTGTGCCAACACGAGGTTATCCTTTAAGAGTTGGAGGACTTGTTGTTGATGTTCGATGTGATGTTCCACTGCCTGAACCTTAGAATTTTCTCTTAAATATGATGTGATGGATGGTGGTTGATACCCATAAAGTGCCATAAATGGGGTCATTTTTGTTGCTGTATGGAAGGAAGTGTTATACCACCATTCAGCCAGAGGCAACCATTTGACCCATTGTGTCTGTTTATCAGATACAAAGCAACGAAGATATCCTTCCAAACATTTGTTTACTATCTCAGTTTGCCCATCAGATTGAGGATGATAAGATGAGCTATGAGCTAACTGAGTACCAAGACAAGAAAATAATTCTGTCCAAAAATTTCCAGTGAAAATGGGATCTCTGTCACTTACAATAATCTTTGGGTTTCCATGTAGCTTTTGAACTGTTTCCATAAATGCAGTAGAAACTGTACTGGCTTTAAATGGATGTGATAATGCACAAAAGTGTGCATACTTGGTAAGTCTGTCAACTACCACCATGATGACACTCTTTCCCTCAGACTTGGGTAAACCTGTGATAAAATCCATTGAAACCTCCTCCCAACGTTGGCTTGGAATGGATAAAGGTTGTAATAGACCTGGTGTCTTAATTGTTTCAACTTTATTTTGCTGGCAAACCAAACATTCCGCCACAAACTTTTGAATATCTGATTTAAGGCCATCCCAAAAAAATTCCTTCTTAACCCTGTGGTAAGTTTTTAAAAATCCTGAGTGCCCTCCTAAGGGAGAAGTGTGCAATTCCATAAGAATCTTTTGTTTTAGCTGGGAATTCTTACAGAGGTATAAGCGATCTTTGTACCATAACGAATCATTTTGCCAGCTAAATGTATCAGAAGTACTGGAATCTTGTTGTAGCTTTTGAATAAGTGCCCACACTTCTTCATCGTTCTTCCATTCCTCCCTTGCTTCGTTTATCCAATCTGGTTGGATAATAGAAATGGCACACAACAATGCTTCCACATCCTCATCCTTTCTTGAGAGTGCATCTGCCACCACATTTTGCTTCCCTTTTTTGTAGATGATTTCAAAGTCATAACCCAACATCTTTGTGACCCACTTTTGTTGCTCTTCAGAGGATAATCTTTGTTCTAAAAAGTATTTAAGGCTATCATGATCCGTTTTTACCTTGAAGTGTCTTCCCATTAGGTAGGGTCGCCATTTCTTAAGTGCATGGAGTATTGCCAACATTTCCTTCTCATAAATAGCTTTGCTTAAAAACTTTCCCTTGATTGGATGACTTTCAAAAGCAATGGGTCTTTCATCTTGCATTAGAACAGCACCAATTCCATTTCCTGAAGCATCACATTCCACAATAAAGGTTTTTGTGAAGTCCGGCGTAGCTAAGACCGGTGCTTGGCACATTGCCTCTTTAAGATGTTCAAAGGCCTTTGTTGCTTCCGAAGTCCATGAAAATGAATCTTTCTTCAATAATGTTGTTAGAGGTGCTGCTATTCTCCCATAATTCTTAACAAACTTGCGATAATACCCTGTCAACCCAAGAAATCCTCGCAGATGCTTTATGGATGTGGGGATTTTCCATTCCTTAATGGCTTTAATTTTGCTAGGGTCTACCTTAACTCCTTCATGAGATACAATATGACCCAAATATTCCACCTCCTGGACTCCAAAGAAACATTTGGATCTTTTTGCATATAATTGTTTCTCCTCCAATAGTTGTAACACCCTGTCAACATGTTCAACATGATCCTTCCAAGACTTGCTGTAGATTAGTATATCATCAAAAAATACTAACACAAATTTTCTAAGGAATGGTTTGAAAATTGAATTCATCAAACCTTGAAATGTTGAAGGTGCATTGGTAAGGCCAAAAGGCATGACCAAAAATTCATAATGACCCTCATGAGTTCTAAATGCCGTTTTCGGAATGTCTTCAATCTTCATTCTAATTTGATGATATCCCGAACGAAGATCCAACTTGGTGAAGTAAATTGATCCATGCAATTCATCCAGTAATTCATCAATAACAGGAATGGGGAACTTATCTTTAATAGTGAGCTTGTTGAGCTCCCTATAATCTGGACACATGCGCCATGATCCATCCTTCTTGTGCACCAATACTACTGGAGCTGAGAAAGAACTTTGACTCGGTTGAATTATACCAGCCTCTAGCATTTCTGCAACCATACGTTCAATTTCACTTTTTTGGACATATGGATATCTGTACGGCCTGATGTTTGGAGGAACACTTCCTGGAATCAGATGAATAGCATGATCATGATCACGCATAGGTGGGAGACCTTTGGGAGTCTCAAATACCTTGGAATGATTGTCCAGGACTTTTTGGAGATCTGGAGAAATAGATGATTCCAATGTGGAAACATCTAGCGAACATAATTGTGCAATTACACCTCTTTGCTCCTTTTTTAGAAGCTTTGTCATGCCATTAGAGCTGATTATCTTTCCTGGTTTCCCTGCAATACCCCTTAATTCAACTTCCTTTCCTTCCACAGAAAATTTCATGAAAAGTTCTTGAAAATTAAAAGCTATTGTACCCAAGGATTGTAGCCATTGGACTCCTAGTACAACATCAACACCTCCCATTGGAATGGAAAGCATTGGGCTAGTCAATACATATTCTCCCATGGATAGCTTGATATTATGGCACTTTCCAGAACAATTTATTGTTCCTCCATTTGCAATCATCACTTGACACTCTGGTGCTGGATATAGGAAGCAATTCAATTCTTTTGCTACCCTACAATGAATAAAATTGTGGGTGCTTCCTGAATCAATCAACACTATTACCTTTTTCTTCTTGATTTGTCCTTCTATCTTGATGGTTTGAGGAGTGGTAATTCCCGCCAATGCATTACAAGATATGGTCGGATTTATTTGTTCTTCATCTAGGCTTTGTTCCTGGAATATATCCTCTTCTTTTGACCTTTCTTGCTCCTTTTCTTCTTCCTCTTCACAATCTATGTAGAATAATTTCTTCTCAGCACACTTATGACCTTTTGTGTATTTGCTATCACAATTGTAACAAAGACCTTTTGCTCTTTTTTCTTCCAATTGTTGTGGTGTCAACCTTGTAGGTTGTGGAAGACTATGGGCAACAACACTTCCGTCTTTATAGTTGTGAATGGTATGCTTCCTAGTTGCCATAATTTTGCTTTCCATTTTTCTTGCTAACCTGAATGCCTTCTCTAATGAATCAGGTTCCCAAAGGCGCACATCATGTTGGATATTATCCTTTAAAGACCCTATGAACACATCAATCCTATGCTCCTCTGGAATATCTTTTACCCTTATGTTCAATTTTTGGAACTCCTCAATGTGCTCCATTATTGAAGCCTTTTGTTTGAGACTTATCAATTGGCTAAAAAAAGTGTTGCTTTTTGTATCCTCATAATGTGCTATCAATTCTTCCGTAAAAATTGCCCAAGTGATAAATTGTTTACGAGAACAAAGCCATTGATACCATACAAACTGATTTGGTTCCAAATATAAAGTTGCCATACGTACCTTTTGTGTGTTTTTCACATTATTGAGATCGAAGAATTGCTCCATCTGTAATATCCATGTGGCGGGATCCTTGCCATCAAACTTCCTCATATCGATTTTTGGAACATGGTGAGTCTTCGATCCAACATTAGAGTCTATGGAATCATGATTAACATTTCTTTTGTTTTCATCATGAGTTTCCTTTACTACCTTTTCACCATTAGTGACCCTTTCTTGTAGCAACTTCTTCAATTCTTCCATGTTTGTCTTCAAATCTATCTTCAAATCATCCATCTTAGCTTCCACGTCAATCATCTTAGCTTCTACGCCTTTCTTTAAACAGTCCATCTTAGCTTCTACACCTTTCTTTAAACCATCCATCTTATATTCTGTTCCTTTTTGTGTAAGGGACAATTGTTGCACTTGGTCTTGTAATTTTGATATATCATGTTGCATTTCTTCCTCTTCTTCATGAGTCATGCCCGAGCTTTCAGGTTCCTTACTAGGTGTTTACATTTTCTTTCCTCGGGGCATCAGTTACCGATAATAATGCTCTACTATGCCCTTTGAATTCCTTCAAAATAAATTTTCAAACCAAGCTTAAGCAAAAATTTAAGAAAATCTACACACCTTTTTTCACTTTGTAGGAGCTCGATATTGCCTCTGATGTATCTCTGT
The DNA here is from genome assembly GCA_031772625.1 of Pinus tabuliformis. Lineage (NCBI taxonomy): Eukaryota > Viridiplantae > Streptophyta > Pinopsida > Pinales > Pinaceae > Pinus > Pinus tabuliformis. The sequence continues at coordinate 234,316,462 of CM062805.1, forward strand.
ACTCTCTGATTATCTAGTCCTGCATTTGTGACCTGTAGTAGCCCTCTGTGTCCTCTTTCCAATGCCACAAGTCTGACCCAAATTGGATTCTCCAAGGAAGAGTTATGCGAAATCTCCCACAGTGACTTGATTATAGACTAGTTCAGTAGAGCGAACTTGTACGGCGTGCCACGAGTCACTGTTTCGACCTTTGGATCTGAAAAACACCCACAAGAAACTACAGTCTGTCCTCTTTCTGTACCTTCTTACGAAACTTCAATCCGATCCCCAGAGAGAAAGTTATGATGATTTTCCCCAGGTCACCTGTTTTGAATGTAATTCAGGAGTCTGCAAAAAGACCAACTTCCTCAGATCATATCTCCGCAAATATCACGCGAAAAGTTCTGAAATTCGGACCCAAGATTCAGCACGATTTCTTCTCAAATGGGTTTTTTTTGCGACTTCTGAAACGTCACAGAAAAAAAAGTTATAGCGAAAATGCCACGATGACCTGTTTGGAGCAGCGAAACCCTAGAATCCAAAGCTCTGATACCAAATGTTATGAAACCGGCTCACAAAAAGATAGAAAAGAGAGATCCACGCCTTAGAATTCAGCCTCTTCGAGGGGGCAACCTCCTTTACATTACATAAATGAACAATTCTTGGATGATTCAAATGACAAAACCTCCTTTCTATATATAGGAGTCTAAGGAGTCACAATATAATCCAGCCGACCTAACAATAATAATATAAAGCCACAAAAATAACAATAGAGGGATTCTATGGGGCACAGAAATAACAATATGGGGGTAATAGGGGCACAACAATATAAATAGGGGGTATAACTACAATAGTAATGGGGTAATCACTAGTATTATAGGGACCCAACATATTTATTTCCTTATATACCTCCCATAGTATAAATCGAATAAGTATCTTCCAAGCCTTGTTGGTGATTGTGTTAGAGAATGTAGAGTTTCTCCAGTTTGAAAGGGAAGATTTGATACTTTGTCTAGATCCATTTGACTATCGAAAAGTGAGGGGAATTTTTTCCCAAAGAAAGGTGGAGAATAGATAGGTATTAAGAATGTGTTGTACATTTTCATATTTCTAGGAACAGAGAAAACAAAGGGATGGACCCTGAAAATACTTACATTGTAGTCAATCCCATGTTATAATTTTACCATGCACTAAGAACCAAAGGAAGGGAGGAAATTTCAGCCATAGGTTCAGTTTCTAGATTTTACCCCAAGTATTATCTTCTAGCATTGTAGCTACCTCTATTGCTAAGTTGTGAGCTTATTTTAAGTTGTTTCTTCTAGTTGGATTTTATCCCTATCTAAGTTTATCTATCCCTTGTTGTATTTTGATTATCCTATTTATAATCTCCTCCAAATTTCTTTTCCCATGTCCCATTGCCATCTTCTTGAGACCATTGCTCTTTATAAATCCATGTTCTCCATTTTTTTCTCCTCCTCCGGAAGTTTCTAGTAGTGTGCTACTTTGAGACATCCTTATTGGATCATATCATTATGTATGGCTCTTATATTTTCTAGTTCATTTAGCTTAGACATTTGATTCCACGAGTCCTCCCAAAATAAAGCATAGTTGCCCTATTTTACTTCAAAGAACATATGATTTTGTACAAGAGATCAATTATACCATGCATATTCCATATATGTGAGCCTTTTATTTCCCCTTCAAATATGTTTAAGCTTCATTCCTCTACGTTTGGGGTGAATTTATTTTCCATAGCTTTCTCCATGGCTCATTTGGAGGGTGAATCCAACACCACTAAGTTTTGGAAGCCAATATTTCACCTAGAATTTTCTAGTCCTGAAGACCTATACCTCACTTCATTTTTAGTTGTCATGTATCTTCCTAGGGAAAAAAGGGCCCACTTCTTCTCCAAATTTGAAACCCCCCTCGAGTCCCCATAGGTTAGACCTTTGAATGTTGCAAATTGTCTTGATGACAACTTTGGTAGTAGCTAATTTAAGTAAAGAAAAAGTAAAGTGGCATGGCAAGTGATTTCAATAGAATTAGTCTTCCAACTATATTTAAGGTTTCAAAGGTCTAAATAGCAAGATTAATCTCAAATATTGGTTCAGAGGTCTTTCAAAGAAGCATGACAAAGAAAATTCTCGATTAAAGGGGCACACAAATATTTTGATGGAAGGGAACTCCTCCGAAAGCCAAGAATATGAGAAATATGGATCTAATTGGCCTCATATGTGTTGAAGAAGAAAATATGTGATTTTCCTAGGTTGATTATATTGTCGGACGTACCTTGGAATTCCTATAATATTTGTTTCATTGTTGAAGCCTATCTAATAGTAGGTGTTCTCATTAAGAGGGTGTCATCAACAATTTTTTTATGAGAGGAGGATATATCTTCTCCATGTAATTTAAGGCCTCTAATTTTAATGATTTCCATTAAAAAAAATAGGCATGACCCAACCATTTAGCCATAATGATATAAAAATGAAACTACTTGTATTTTTTGTTCAAGGTATTCATTTCCATTAAATTATATGTGCAAACTATTACTCATGTCTTTCAATTGAAACAAAGTGTTTTTGGTAAATTTCTAAGTCTTATGTGTGAAGGAGTGTTATTTCATTTTACTGTTTAGCATATTAAATCTGAAAAACAAAGCAAGATAAAATCACATGATATAACACAACAGATGATGAGGTAGTTCACCCCTCATGGGCTACATCTGCCAGGTTCAAGGCCCCCAAATGGGCATGTCCTTATGATGAGCCCCAATTTTTGGTACAATTTGGGCTCATATTGGCCTACTTACCTTGCTCAACCATTCATATTTTACCACTTATGCATTCATTTCTTAGTATATTTGTGTTGTTTGTAGGAAGAAGGGCAGGCATTATATCTATGTGACTAATACATGATGATTTCAGGTTCTTGGCATTAAAGAGAGCAAAAGACCACGCAAAAGGAGACAAGGAGACAACAAAGGTGACAATGCGGGTTCATAGGGAGGTTGTCCATAGTCTTGATGACCCTCCTCGTGATTTTCACCTTCACTCCGAGCTCTAACAGCTCTCCCCATCGAGCTTAAAGGCAGCCAACACGTTCTACAGGATCAACAGTTTTACAGCAGTTTGACTCTCAGTTGGACAGCCAAGCTCCACGAATGAAGGAAGCCAGCTTGATCTTCATTTTGTATAAATATGAAGGCCGTAGCCTTTGTTAGGAGCTTTTTGAACTTTTGGACTGATATTGTAATTTTTGGAGCATAGCTCGGTGTTTGTTTTTGTAAGCGAGTTTTGGCATGATATCAGACTTTTGGTTATGAATAAAGGCAAGCAGATTTGGATCTAATTCTGAGCTTTTAAGGGAGCTATAGCTCTCAGGTTAGGGCCCAACCTGAGAGCAATAGATCTCCTCTTCTTGTAGTGTTATTTGCCTTTCGTTCCAGCACTTTGTTTCTTTACTTTGACATGCAATTTGAAAATACAATCTACTGATTTGGTTTGTTGTGATTAAGTAGGATTAGCTTATGGTTAATTTTGCTTTCAGTTGCTTAGATCAGAATAGGAGGTTTGTAATACACAGGAGCTCCAGAAAAGGTTGAAAGGACCTCACTGCCATCTCTGTTAGGGATTGGGGTGCAGTCTGAACCAACCACCAAAAAAACGCAGTCTTTTCACGTTCATGCAAGCTGCAACACAGTTACCTTAATCGTAGATCCATCCATGCACTCTGATTCCGAGCATTACTCCTTCATTCCACTTCCATGCACGAGTTTCCTTCACAATTTACATTGATGTTCCTTGGTTTAATATCACAGGTAGCACAGGTTAATGAGTTCTCGTTTTTGGTGACAGTCATCAGCAATTTGTTTTATTTACACTGCTCCACATCGTTCCATTCCCTTCCTCTTCTTATCAACCACGCCTAAAGCCACCTACTCGACCTCTGTTCAGCTCGTTTACCTTCCAACTCATCCATTGCCACGTAGCTTCATCTTTTTGACCTTTCGTTGCTGCCATCCTTCTATCCACCAACCAACTCCGTGCACTCTCTCTCCATCTTGTTCCTCTACCCCTGAGCCATCACAAGCTCCATCTCCACCTTACCTATCCACCCAAACCATCCCATCACTTCACCATCACCCAAACTTCCACTTATAGCGCATCCTGTAGAAGTTAGCAGACTTCCTGTAGAATTCCTTAGTTTCCTGTAGGATCCCCTGCAGACATCCTGTAGAAGCCTGCAAACTTGGTTGCCGAGCATCCGAATGTTGTAGACCTCTGTGGACGAATGCTAGGGACCCTATGGGACCTCTCCTAGCCATCCTGACCTTTCCCAAGCTTTCTCTCCCTTCGCACCACCTCTGCACAGCCAAACCCTAATAAGAAGCAAAATCACAATCACTCCATCCACTTAAGCAAAAGTACAAAAACAATGTTCTTTTTCATAGAAGTAGTTTGAGTTCATGCATTTCACATCATTAGAGGTAATGGCATCCTTTTTAGACATTTGCACTTTCACTATTGCATCATAGAGGTCAAACTAGTCAAATTAGGGTTTACTAGGGTTTCATGTTTTGGTTGGCTTTCAGTTCACTTTTGCAAAGTAGATCAATTTCCCTCAAGATAGCCTTCGTCCATCATCTAGAAAGCTTCTTCTGAAGAGAATATAGAAGTTGGCTTGAGCCCTAGCGGACTTGTGCCAGCTGACCAAGTGATAGCTGCGACAAGAGCTAGTACTTGTGCATACAGCACCGTCGCTTCCAAGTTTGTACGAACTACCGGGTTGATAAAATTAGAGATAGGGAGCCCCAGGAGTTGTAGCATTATTGCTACAATACTGGAGCCCACCATCTTTTTGGCGCCGTTGCCGGGGAAGCGTCAGAGTATTAGTAATTGTTGCTTTTCTTCTATTTTTTTACTCTTGCCTTCTGCTAAGTAGTTTATTTCATTTCCATTCTGCAAAAGTAGCATATACATTTCCTGCTTTCATAGATTAGCATTTCCTGCTTTCATAGATTAGCATTTCCTGCTTTCATAAGATTAGCATTTCCTGCTTTCATAGATTAGCCTTTCATTTCTGCAAGCGTAGACTAGTGTTTCATTTCTGCAATTTCATTTGAGAAAAGTAGATTAGTTCTTTCCTGCTTTCAGTTTAATTCTGCATCTTTATAGTAGCTGTAGATCAATCTGTTTCAGTTTTGCAGGTACAAAAGAAAAAGCAAAAACAATCAAAAAAGAAAGTCTTTCCCATTTCATGCCTCGTAGGAACCGAGATAAATCAGGCAAATTCCTACCCAACACCCCCACCACATCACTGAGTCACCCTTCTCTCTTCTTTGGTGACGGTGACCCAGAAGAACCTATAGGTGAACATCCAGAGATATACAAAGATCCTATAGTAGAAGAAGAGTTAGAGACCACTCCATCTGAAGCTATGGCTGACAATAGAAGAGAAGATGAGAGAATAGAAGGTGCCTTCCCCATCCGAGAGACCAATGGAGAGATGAAAATGAAGAACATTAGCCCCTCCGCCTTACCTCACTTCCATGGTCTGACTACTGAAGATCCTGATACCTTCCTGTTTGAGTTTGCTGTCCTTTGTAGAACCTATGACTATACTGAAGATGATCAAAAGCTGAAACTCTTCCCTTCAACTCTTAAGGATGCAGCATTACGCTGGTTCATGGGCTTACCTGGGAATAGTATCACCACTTGGGCTCAGATGCAGCAAGCTTTCAATACCAAGTACAGGGATTATTGTAGGTCTAAGGAAACCAAGGGAGAAATCTTTCGGATGACGATGGGAAATGATGAGTCCTTAGAGGATTATGAGGAGAGGTTCCAACTAAGCTATAAGCGGGCCAGGTGCACACTTGACCCTGAATCCCTCAAGTTGGTCCTACTCCGAGGAGTCCCTGAAGACCTCTTAGATACCCTTCACATGTTAGCTGGGGGAGACATTTACCAACTGCCTTATGAGGACATCAAGACTGTGTTTAGAAACCACTCCAGGGCAGCTAGGAAACGAGGTAGGGGAAACCTCCTCTCAACTAGTGTCCCTTTCTCCAAACGTGAGCTTGCAAATCAATTAGAAGACCTCAAGAGTGAGGTGAGACAGACCATTGCCATGCAGCTGGACACATTCAGGATCCAGCAGAAGAAAGAAGAAGATGAGAGAGCCTTGGCTGTCTTCTGCCCTAGGTGCACCAGGAGACACCCTAAGAACGAATTCCCAGTGCATTCGGTTGAAGTATGTTTCGTTTGTGAGGAGGACCATCCCATAAATCAGTGTCCAACCTTACCTGGGTTTAAAGCCATGTACCAAGGGACAGAAGCTCCCACTGAACCTCTCTATTACCTCAACCAAAGGAGGCCACAAGGATCTAGACCTTATCAGCAGGGAATGCAAGGGGCACCCCAAGCTTATTACAGCCCCAACCAATCGACTCCTATGCCTTCCTGGGGTCCCCCTGCTCATCCTTCCTGGTCCATGCCTCCTCCATAGTCTTATCCACCTCAGTACCCTACTCAACCTACTTCTCATTCATATCATTCACATGCCCAGCCACAGCCTCAGTGGAATGCACCTCAGTCGGGGTGGAGGCCCCAGTACAACACTCCTCCTACCATTTTGCCTCCACCACCGGTTCAACCTCAGCCATTACCTCCTGCTCCTCCAAGGCAACCTCAAATGCCTGCTCAACCGAACCCGAACCCCAACAATAGACAGGCCCAGCAGGTATACACTGGGGAAACCTCATGCCCTACCTATGTTGTGGAGATCCAGGAGATCAACCTTCGATCTGGAAAGATTCTACCAGATCGCCAACCTCCTCCCCCAGAGGATGAGGAAGATAAACAGGAAAGTGAACCAAAGGCTATTCCACCCTTTCCTGAGAGACTAACAGTCACCACACAACCCAACCCAGAGGAGGATGAGCTTATGGGTGAGCTCAAGCAGTTGTGTGTAAAAATACCACTTCTCCAAGCCATCAAGGATGTGCCAATATACAACAAACTGGTTAAGGAAAAGTGCTTCAAACACCCAGGCAGGCAGAAGAAATATGCTTCAACCATCAATGTCATAGGACAACTGTCTGACCTTATGTTAGGACAAGTCATCTGCCCAAAGTACCTAGATCCTGGAAGTCCTGTAGTAGATGTCCACATCAATGGCACCATCATACCTCACACCTTGATTGATCTGGGGGCTGCCATTAATGTGATGACCAGGGACACCATGCTCAAACTCAATCTTCAGGGTTCCTTGAGGAAGACCTCGACAGTACTGCAATTAGCAGATCGCTCCACTGTGACTCCCGAAGGGATTGTGGAGGATGTCTTGGTCTCTATCGACTCTTGGGAATATCCTGCAGATTTCTTGGTTCTGCAACCCAAGGCAAAGCTTACTGGATATCCTCTCATTTTGGGAAGGCCTTGGTTAGCCACTGCAGATGCTTACATAAGTTGTCGTGCAGGAAATATGACCATAAAAAATGGTCCTATGTCCAAACAGCTAGTCCTATACCCTCCTGCCCAACCCTCCTTAGAGCATGACTTACCACTCTGGTTAGAAGAAGGAGAGGAAGACGAGGTGTACTCAGCACCTCTGTGCACCTTAGAGACCACTAGAAGAGACCCCCCAACCGAGGATGACTTGATTGAGACCTTGATCCAGAATCCACCTTCCAGTGCACTATCCTTAGAGAAATTGGTGGAGGATGCCGAAGCTAGCACTCTAGTGGATCTTTGCACAACCAACCCTGTCACTCCCAGAGTCAAGAATGTGGAGTTCGGCCCTGAGAGAACGTTGAAGATCAGCTCCTCCCTATCTCCTTCCCAGGAAAAGGAGCTGTGTAGCCTGTTGGCCAGTCACCTAGATGCTTTTGCTTGGAGCTATAAGGAGATGAAAGGAGTCCATCCTTCAGTTTGTACCCATCACATATACATCAAAGAGGATTGTAAACCGGTTAGGCAACCCCAGAGGAGAATGAATCCAGCCCTTAAGGACATTGTCAAGGAAGAATTGCAAAAACTGTTGGATGCCGGATTCATCTACCCCATCTCAGATAGTGAATGGGTGTCCCCTCTGGTGTTGGTTCCCAAGAAAAATGGGAAGTGGAGAATTTGTGTGGACTACCGAGAACTAAACAAAGCTACCAAGAAAGACCATTTCCCTCTACCTTTCATAGATCAAGTGTTGGATGGACTGGCAGGAAAGAAGTTCTTCTCTTTCCTGGATGGGTTTAGCGGGTACAACCAAATCCAAATCAGCCCGGAAGACCAAGACAAGACCACCTTCACTTACCCTTGGGGTACCTTTGCCTACCGAGTCCTTCCCTTTGGGCTATGCAATGCTCCTGCTACCTTCCAGAGAGCTGTTTTGAGCATCTTCTCGGAGCTGGTCCATGATGCAGTGGAAATCTATATGGATGACTTTACTCCTTATGGGGCCAACTTCCAGGAAGCATTGTCCAATCTGGGAAAAGTCCTAACCAAATGCATCGAGATGAACTTGTCCCTTAGTCCTGAAAAATGTGAATTCCTAATGACTGAAGGGACCGTGCTAGGCCATACCATTTCTTGCCAAGGGTTGCAGGTGGATCCTAACAAAATTGCTCTCATCAAGAAGGTTCCACCTCCTCAAAAGGTAAGGGATGTTCGGAGTTTCTTGGGATTAGCAGGATACTACCGGAGATTCATTAAAGATTTCAGCAAGCTAGCCTCGCCGTTGTTTGGCCTGTTGGCAAAAGATGTGGAGTTTAAATGGACTAACGATTGTCAGAGGGCTTTAAATGAACTGAAGGACAAGTTGGTGTCAGCCCCAATCCTGAGAGGTCCAAACTGGGCCCTACCTTTCCACATCCACACTGATGCCTCGAACAAAGCCATAGGTGCAGCTTTAGGACAGGTAGAGCAAAAACTTCCATATGCCATTTACTTTGTTAGCAAAAACTTGTCCAAAGCTGAGCTGAATTACACTGTAACCGAGAAAGAATTCTTGGCTGTGGTCCATGCACTGAACAAGTTCCGACATTATATTACTGGTTATCAAACCTTTGTACATACAGACCATGCTGCAATTAGATATTTAATGAATAAACCAGATGTGAATGCTCGTATTATTAGATGGTTACTTTTATTGCAGCAGTTTGATTTGACCATTGTTGACAAACCAGGTAGAGAAAATGTTGTTGCTGATTTTTTATCTAGATTGGATTTGTCTGCAGATGAGGATGGAACGGTGGATGACTAGATGCCCGATGAACATCTGTTTGCTATTTCAGTACTCTCTCCATGGTTTTCTGATATAGCAAACTACCTTGTTTCAGCACAGTTCCCTCCGCACCTATCTTCCAGAGAGAAGAGCAAAATCATCAGAAAAAGTGCCTCATTTACTTGGATCGGGGGCAATCTGTTCAAGCTTGGCCCCGATCAGATCTTAAGGCGTTGTGTAAGGGAGGAGGAAGTCTTTGATATCCTCCTCGCTTGTCATGATGGGCCTTGTGGAGGACATTTTGCAGCAAAGAGAACTGCCTTCAAGATCCTGCAGGCAGGTTACTATTGGCCCACACTTCATCAAGATGTCAGAAGATATGTCAGCCAGTGTGACCAATGCCAAAGAATGGGGAAACCGACCCAAAGGGATGAGATGCCTCTCCAACCTCAGGTGACTCTTGAGCCATTTGAGAAGTGGGGTATGGACTTTGTGGACCCAATCAACCCTCCTTCGAGGCAAAGGTCTTACATCATTGTGTGCACTGACTACCTGACAAAGTGGGCAGAGACCAAAGCAATCAAAGCAGCAACAGAAGAAAAGGTGGCTGAGTTCCTAAGAGAAAACATCTTCTATAAGTTTGGCTATCCAAGAGAGCTGGTCACTGATCAAGGGAGCCAGTTCACCTCCAACCTGGTTGAAGATCTATTGGCTCATCACAAGATCAAGCATAGGACTTCCACCCCCTATCACCCTCAAGCAAATGGGCAGGTGGAAGTCACCAATAGAGCATTAGAAGGGATCTTGACTAAGGTGGTGAGCAGCAGCAGAAAGGACTAGGAAGATCGCCTGGTTGAAGCCACATGGGCTTACAACACCACTTGGAAGACCACCACCGGCTTCACACCTTATGAGCTGGTCTATGGGAAGAAAGCTTTGCTATCCATTGAGTTTGAATACAACACTTTGAGGATGGCAGCTCAGCTGGACCTAGATCTCAGCCATGCACAACAAGAAAGGCTATTGCAGCTGAATGGCCTAGATGAGCACCGAATGCAGGCCCTCCTTCACTCAGAAGTGGTTCAACTTCAGAGAAAGGTGTGGCATGACCAACATCTCCATGACAAGCAATTTCAGCCGGGAGATTGGGCTTTGTTGTATGACTCCAGATACAAAGATTTCAAGTGGAAGCTGAGAACCAGATGGCTAGGGCCATATTCAATGGAAAAATGTCATGACAATGGATCTGTGCTTATTAGGACCATTGATGAGGAAGCCATCCCCATGCTTGTCAATGGGCATCGATTGAAGATCTACAGGAAGCCTCCCTCAAGACAAGAGTTCATCAAAACTATGGAGAAGGCAGTGTTGGTCATAGAGAAGGGTTCTGCCTCTGCTTTGGGCATACCCTGAAGAATCTAAAAAAAAAGAAAAAGAAAAATATAATAATAAAGATCCTTGGGTGAAAACCTTTCTGAGGCGCCCAAGGCAGGTGGTAGGGGTGAAAACCTCATTGAGGCGCCCCTATTGTCCTTTCAAAAAAAAAAAAAAAGAAAAAAAAAAAAAAAACGAGATTGGAAAAAGATCCTTGAGTGAAAACCTCTTTGAGGCGCTCAAGGCAGATGGCAAGGGTGAAAACCTCAATGAGGCGCCCCTGTTATCTTTCAAAAAAAAAGAGAGAAAAAAGAAAAAAAACAAAAGAAAAACAAGGTCAGCAGATTCATTATGTAAAATTGCATGCAGGTGCTCTATGGAGGAGAGGAAGCCTCTCAACTCAAAGCCAAGGGTCCTCATCATGCAGCAAGGACACCTCACCAGCACCTCCTCCAAGAATCCTCATTTTCTCCAAGGTATGTGCAATTTTATTCCAGCTTGAGTCTTCTACAGGAAGACGTAGATTTTCTACAGGAAAATGCAGAGTTTCTACAGGAAGATGCAGATCTTCTACAGGAAGGTGCAGACTCTCTACAGGAACGCATCCTTTCTACAGGAAACGCTGTATTTCTACAGGAAGCTTCCTGTAGAAGCTCAGAACGGGCCAGAATTCATTTCATGAGGAGATCTAACGGCTAAGGATCGGTTTGGACGCATGCATGCCACGGTTGTCAACCATGCACATTGCTGTTATCTTGCTCCACCGTCCTTGTCAACATGCAACCAAGTACCTGCACCAGCAAAGCAGATCGATGAGTCTCGAGAAAAAGGCAACCTGTAAATGGAAAAAAGCGCTAGAGATCTCGCACCATATTCATCACATCAGCCCGAGGCTCGGAGAGCATGATCATGAGGCCATCCATTGTCGTGCAGCATGCACCCAAGGAGGAAGAACTGTTCCAAGACATCTCGCGGGAGTCCTGTAACAGTTAAACCTGCTAGAGTGGATACCATTCACCGCGCAGGCCATCTGAAGGAAAACGTGGGCGCATGCAACTGAAGCATCCCATCCATCGACGACAGCTCATGAACATGGACCTCCGGGCCTGTGTAAGTCCGCCAGCAGCAGGTAAATCGACTCATCAGCGTCCAAAGAGCCGAAACATCGTGTACAACCACGCAGGTAAGTGTCTCGACCCTTCCTTCCATCAGACTGCATGAATGTTACTTTGATTGATTGCTTAGGTGTAAAGGTGAATGGGTTGAGCGACAATAGGGTCAGTTGGCCGGCCATGTCGGCCAGTTAATGGTCTAGTTGGATGAGAGGGTGGCGGCCATGACAAAAAGAATAGCAGCATGCACGTGAGAGCAATCCCGTCGACAAATCGAGTTTAACCGAAGAGGCGGCGACAGATCTGCGGGAATTGATGCAGCAGCAAGTGAACGCGCAGTTGAATGATGGGATGACGTCACCCAACGGTTCGGCGGGGACAGCTCATCCCCGCGCCACGGATTCCGCCGAATTTGAAATCTAATCGGCTAGATTGCATGCATGCATTTATCAACCACCGGTTTGAACTCGAGCGGCTATCCTGATCCTTCTGCAGTGTGATACGCCGAGCCTTTGGCTATCAGAGCGATTGAGAAGCACACCTAAGGCGCAGACCGACTGCAGTCTCTCCCCAAAATCGCGCGCTGCATTCTACAGGAACGCTGCATTCTACAGGAACGCTGTCATCCTACAGGAAAGCGGGTGCCTCACGTAAAAAGGTGGCCAATTAAAGAGGTAACCCTGAACTCTTCATGCAACTGGTTATTAAAGGTGGCAAGATTGTCGTCCACAGTCCGGTCATAGAAAAACGGTGAAATTGTTGTCTGCTGTGCCTATACTGTCGTTCTACAGGATGTCGAGTAATTAAACTGTGTTAAAGTTCCTCAGGGATAAGTTTGTGGGTTATGTGCATGACATTCTACGCTCTGTCTCAGTAAACTAAAATCTCTTCCACAATCACCACCTCTGGTTAAGAAACTTGTTTCATCATGCCGGGTGGTTTTATAAGACGAGAACCCACTGATTCAGCGAAATTAAGGGAAAACCAGGAAGTGGTAGAGCTCTTCACACGGGTTCAATGGATATCTTTTTGTGACAAGTTGCAGGGTTACGATGATGAAGTGGTAGAAGAATTTTTGCAGGCTCTGAAGCCGAAGTCCAAGACACTGGCCACAGTGAACTTCAGAGGATTAACTGGAGTTAGGCCTGCCAATTTGGCCAACTCCACCCAGAATAGCATGCTCTGCCTAAATTTTCGGAACCGTTGGAGATAACATTTATTGTTAGGTTTAATGGTCACATGGACCATCTAAACCCCCGCCGGCGGAACCGTTTGAACCAACGGTTTGAGAACCGTGGCATAAAAACTATGCATAACCTCCGCCGGAGAACATGTGACCCTATCCACTTTGACCGCAAGTTTAATGTAACCACCGGTGCTAGGTTTGTGGTCATCGAGTTCTGGTCATATTATTCGGGGGCTGGCCCCCTTTGCCGCCGCCCATACGTTTGCCAAAACTTAAATATGAGTAATGACCCATAGTGGTTAAGAACCACTCGTAGCCTGCCCGGTCAGGCCGCCCGGCTGGCAGCGCGGAGATCTGCAGTCGAATCCTATGGAAAGCCATAAAATTTTACATAACCACCGTTTCTCCAACCAAGGGCCACGTGGCGGCCTCCTGGTAGGCCACGTGGCACCCATTGATTGGTCTTCAATATACACAGTCAATCTCATATCCAACCACAAAATGCCAAGTGTCAAAACATGATTGGCCAGTAGGGAATATTTCATGGAATATTCCAAGGAATATTTTGTGGAATATTCCAAGGAATATTCTTTTTTAATATTTTCCAAAGTCAAAAGTCAACCCTGGTCAAACTGATTTTTGAAGGAAATTGTAAACTTCAAACCTGCATAACTTCCACATACAATGTCGGATTTGAGTGTCATTCATGGCTACAGGATCGTATCGACAAGGCCTATCCTATTGTTCTGGTTTCAACCAATTATGAGCAGTTCTAATTTTGAGCATTTTCTTCACTTAGAACATGATCACCTGATCACATAAGAAGAAACATGAAAGGGGAGAGGGGGTCATATTGTCTAATATGTTTAGAGGGGGTGAAAGTAGTAGAGGGTGATCCATTAATGAGAATTGAAAATAAATCTTTTTAAATGAGTATAAAAACCTAGTGGATCCATTTATCATCAAGCCCAAAGATTGAAAGAAGGTGATACATATATTGCTAGATTAAACGATCAAAATCATTCAATAAGTCTAGATTTATAAGAATGCTAGGTTTCTTAGTGGTATTAAAAGGAATGGATTGATTCATGCACTAATAGAATATTATCAAGGATTTTCCTAACTTCTACATAACCAAATTGTTATGAAGAGATAAGCTTGGGATGTAGGGGCTTGAGTTTATTTGCAATTACTTTGAAAATGATTTTGTAAATGACATTGCATGGAGCTATGGGCTTGAAAGAAGAGGTATTCTTAGCTTTAGATTGAGAAAGAGAAGGTGGCATATAGAGTAGAATGAATTGATGTTTTTCTCCTCAAGTTTTGTATTTATTCCCAAAGATCCATGTCAATGATCAACCAATAGGTTTGGAAAAATATGAAGTGAACCCTTTAGGTCCTAGAGTTTTTCTTTTTGGCATCTCCGTTACCACTTTTTCAACTTACATTGGGGTAATTTCACTGAGAAAAGAAACATTTTGTTCCAATGTGACAAGAGAAGGGATATTCTAGGTTATTCTTCTTATAATAGGTTTATGATCTAAATCGGGTTCAATGAACAAATGCTTGTAGAAGGAAATAAGTTCTTTTTCAATACCTTGATTATTTTATAATTCGTTACCTTGTATATCTTTGATACAAGACATTTTGTTGTGTTGTCGATGCTATATCATAAATCAATGGAAAATTTTGTATTTATTTCCCCTTCTTTGAGCCATTGTATCTTCGATTTTTATCTCTACAAGATTTCTTCTTGATTATAGTGCTCTAACTATGATTAGATGTCTATTTCCTTCTTCATTAGATCCTAAAGTTTTCCTTCCAATATAATCCTTTGTTATGTCTCCTCAATCTCTTCAGTTAAACTTTATTTTGCTTCTTGTATATTGCCATATTCTCATTTATTCCAGATTTTCAACCTATTTTTGATGTGTTCTAAATGCTAGTGAAATTTTTGCATTATTGAACCAATGTTTGCAGGAACCTCCTTCCATCATTTTTCCCCATTTCCTTGAAACTTGGATGCCTTATCCAATATTATTTGGACATGAAAGGTATATTTTTCGGGCTGCTATTCTAGTCTATATTTAAGCATATAGGCCAGTGTTTGAACTCATAACTTGGCAAGATATATGCTTTGACTACTAGTCCAATAAGGGTCAAGGTTTATGAGAGTAAGTATCGATCTAGGAGAGTGGCTACCTAGGCCTCTCCTCCCATCCTATTATTCCACTTGTAGACCTCATTTTCTATTACCATATCTACCAATTTTAGGGATTCTAACATGTCTTTGAAGCAAACAGAGCTTTCATAAGGTTTGTGCACACCTCCTTTCTTTTCACTCAAATACCTTATAATTTTAAATTCCCCACCTATGATCTAGTATGGATCCTTTATCAGACTATAAATATTTTTCATGCTTCGTAAGAAATTAATTCAACCCACCCCCCTCTGTGTTGGGCCATAAACATTAATTAGATAGCCATAATTTTTTGATCCCCACTGTTGAAATTTGGTAGTGAGATTTCTTTGTGTTGCTAAAAAATCTAATAACATAATTTCTTTAGAATTCAACAAGAGAGTTATTCCTCCTAAAGCTCCTTGTGCATCCACTACAATGAGTGACAACCTCTCCAAATTACATTTGCAATTACATAAATTTGTTCACTCACATAATTTGTTTCTTGAACCCTTATTATTACTAGCTTTTCATGTATAATTTTATTCTTGAGGAGTATCAACTTTGATTTTCCACTTAGTCCCCTCGAATTCCATGAGTAAGGAAAATTTTAGGGGCTAAATTTAACAGATAGGCTAATTTTCCATGTTTTTTCCCCAAAAAAGTTTCACTGATTTCCATTTTTTATAAAAATCATTCGCCAAATTTATAAAATTATTTTACCTCAAAATTCACCAAAATTTTATAGAAATGATATAAAATCATTAAAAAATTTAAATATTTCTACAAATATATCACTAAACATTTTATAGATTGCATATTTGGGACTATTAAGATTTGCCAAGGTTTCTACACTTTAAGCCTTAATTTTCCATCCCAAAAATTTTACGTGTCCATGAGATCACTTTCATTATTAATTAGGGGGTTAGGGTGGTTGGAAGGATTCCATCATTAAGGTGATCCTTCTAAAATTTACCAACAATTCTCCTATTTCTTGAATCGATTGCTTGCTACTCTTTCTTCCTTGTTTTTTTTTGTTCCTTTCATATTCCAGGGTTTATTTATTGTTTATCTTTTTAACCCCCAAAGAAGATAAGGTTGGGTTTGATTTACCTGTTTGGTTTTGGTGTTGATTTTTTTGTGATTTGATATATGCTTCAGAGATGAGTTCTTCTTTGTTTGAGATTGATGATGGATCCTTATTTCTCCATGCTTCCACAATTGACTACATGCCAAGCTCTTAGAAGTCCATCTCCTTTGCTTCCACTTCTTCCACTAGTTCCTCCTACTTGTGGACAATATCCACATATACAATACTTTGTTTATGTTTTGATTGTTCATCCTCGCCTTTTGGTTAGGGCCTCTTGATTTATATTTGGATCTTGGGCTAGGGTACTCAGATCTTCCTCCTTTTCTTCATTGTTGTTGGCTAGATTTGGGTATGTGTTTGAAAGAAAAGAGTATTTGTTATTGCCACTTGTATTTTCCCTAGATGTTATTCCTGCTCATTTTCTATTGGTTATTCATGTTCTAGTTACATGATCAGGATACATTCTCAATTTAAATGCTCCCATCAACCAAAAGGAGATGTGGGTGATCAGGATGGGGTCAATCATGTAACTAGATGCTCATAGTATATGAGGTGAAAGTCAATTAAACATCAATTTTGAGAGTGTTATTCATGACAAATTTAATATGGTCTGACAATATTTCATGTATTGTAGGGTTGACCTTAAAAAATTATAGAGCATTAGTTTTGAACAATTGCAATGGTTGTGACGATAGTTGTTTCTAACAATTTAGAAACACAATTTTTGCTTTTGCTACATTTGTAGAAAATGTGTCTTCAAGAGTGTGAGTAAAGCTCTTAGTTTATTTAAGAAGAATGTATTTTACAATACATTTGGCAAGTAATTTATTTTCTTAAAATATATTTACAGAGTAGTAAATAAATTTATTTATTAAAAAATATGTTAAAAAATTATTATTTGGAGATGTATTTAGTATGAAGAGAAGTTGTAATGTTTATGTTAGGTAAATATTTTAACTTCATCAAAATTAAAATAAAATAAAATAATAAGAGTCGTAAATATCTCTATAATGAAAATTATGATAGTAACAATAAAATAAAATGAATAATTATAATTTTAACTATAAATTTACTTGGTTTACAAACCCATGGTATTGCACAACCATGATATTTATTATGATGAAACCTATTTAAAGACTCAAAAAATCCATTATGAAATGCAAGAGTACCAACTTAGATCTATCTTAACTACGTAAATACAACCTATCAAAAAATTGGTTTCACCTAATTTTTATTCTCATCTATATATTATATTTTTTTTATTTTAAAAAACACCATAATATAAAATTAATTCATATACCTTTATCAATACTATAATTCATCTATATACCTTTACCAAGGCTAGAGTACATCTATGTACATATCATATCTCCCCCACCAACTATAACTATACCTATTCACTTAAACTCAATGTACATATCATATCACCCCCACCCACCATGACTATACCTATCCACTTAAACTCCATGTACATATCATATCACCACATCAACCATCTCTATACCTATCCACTTAAACTCCATGTACATATCATATCACCCCATCAACCATCTCTATACCTATTCTATACCTATTCAGTAAAACTCCATGTACATATAATATCACCCCATCAACCATCTCTATACCTATTCAGTAAAACTCCATGTACATATCATATCACCTCACCAACCACGACTATACCTAATGAAACTCCATAGTACCAACCACTACTATACCTATCCAATGAAACTCCATAGTGCTTAACAAACTTGCGGGTGATATTTCCTCTCATGCCTAGCTTAATAATAGTAAGGGGAGGGAATTCCTATTTATATCTTTATTTTTGATAAAATTATGAATGTTGGAGTTTCTATATAACAATGAAACAACACTTCAATGGTTCATATAAATATCATATCACCCGCACCAACCATGAGTAAACTCCATACCGCTCAATAACCTTGTGGATGATATTTCCTTAATAAAAGAGAGGTGAGAGAATTTCTATTTTTATATTTATTTTTCATTTAAGATAATCAATGTTGGAGTTTCTACGTAACACTATGGTTGGTTATAAATGATTGTTACTCTGGTTGATTTAAATGATTGTTAGAAAACTTTGGACAACTTTTTTTAAGTTAAATTATAGTTGATTATAAATTATTAATAAAATTATTTATATACATTAAAAAAACACATCTGTATATATACCATCTAAAACTAAAGTTATCAATAACTAAGGTGAATAAATTTTAAAGTTACTTAAAAATTAAATAAATACAATACTCAAAATTATATAAAAATAAATAAATAAAATAGAGAATTATCCTTATTTTGTTATTAATAATTTATTATCCACATTTTTAAGTAAAGTTATATACATAATCAACTAAGTATGTGCATTTAGATTTAATGATATTGAAAATGTTATATTCATAATAATTTTTGGTAATATTTTTTATTATAAAAGTTAGTTAATTCATTTAAGTTTTCACTTTCTCATATATGTTTAAGTAAAAGTTAGTTAATTCATTTAAGTTGCCACTTTTTCTATATATTTTAGAAAAAGTTAGTTAATTTACCTAAGTTGTCACTCTCTTTTAAATGCTTGAGTAAAAGTTTGTTAATTCATTTAAGTTGTTAATTTATATATGGGATATGACTTACATTATAAAGGTGTATAAATTGTAAATAATTGATGAATATAATTTAAATTAGAAAGTTTATGTAAATATTTGATCAATGATGAAAGACTAAATTAGGAAGATGGTATGTGTCTCTAATTAATGAAGAGAAGAGATGTTAGGGAGATGTTAAGTTAGGAAGATGATGTAGGTTTAATAAATATTGACTTATAGTTGAGGATTATAAACAATATCAATGAAAGAAGTGATTGAAAATTTGTACTAAGTTCATATAGATTTTTTAAAATCACAATGATAACATGAAGAGTTAATATGCACATACTTATGTTAAGTAAAGTATCATATGAGAAATCATACACAAGTGAATCAACCTAATCATAATTTATTAAATAGTTGTTCCAAACCTTTAATTCATTGTGAGAGCATAAGTGCTTAATAAGCAAGAAGTTATGTTTGAAAATATAGACAATTGCAACAACTTAAAATTTACATGAAAATGATGAAGACCTATGGTGCCACAATGAGAGTGCAAGTCCTTAATAAGCATATAACTATAATTAAATAAATCATGCTAAATAACATCTTTAACATGAGAATCACAATAACTAAAAATTCATAAATGTTTATCACAAAATTTATAATAAAAACATAAACCTTTAACAAAGAGACAACTATATTCAAATTTATATTTGAACCTTAAACTTTATTAATGTACAATCAAAATCCTCTAAATAAGTAAGAGTAAATGGTAAATGCCTTAGGAATGTCATTATTGAAATCCGTGTTTAAATCTTATAAATAACGTTGTATGTTAAAGTGTTGAAAATGTAAATTGTAGCATGTTAATGCAATATGAGAGTAGGTTGATAACTACCAACAAATTTAACAAAAACATTCACTATTCTTAATGAAAAGTATCAAATAAACACCATTTATTTTCTTTAATCCAAAAAAATATAAAGAGACCATTTAAAGGAACACATTTTTTTTTCATAAAGAGTTATCAACATAGTAAATAGTTTATTTTTTAGTTTATCTATATTTTTCTTGTTAATAGACCTACATAGTTATTTTGGATTATATCCCTTTTGTTTATCATAAATAACTCATCAACATGCACATAAGACATTGAATGACCATAAAGAAAATATAGTCCCATCACCAATCACTTATTCAACACACATCATCCTACATGACGTTGAGTTGGAATGACCTTAAGACCTCATAGAGTCCAAATATTGGAGGATGCTTTACAAGTCAATTCCCCTAATCTACCATGCCTTATTTTCTTTTAATCATCTAAATATATCCTTCACACATGCACACACATACTTCTAAGGGAAACCTCATAGAAAAACCAAGTGATTCCCCATGGTCCATAAACGGTAAGTGTGATAAATCATTGGCCCTAATTACAGAGCATAACCCCAAGGAGATCAAGAGTTTGATACTTGCAAGCTCTCCAACCTCAAGGGAGAGAACTTATATTTGGATAATGATTGCACGAGTTAATGCATATGGATAAATACATCCTTAATATATATGTATGAAAATAATCTATAACTATTACCAAATTACCTTATGTAAGTGAACATTAAAAACACAAACTCACCAACTTATGGAAGTGACTTAATTTCATATGTGTGTATTTGTGTGTACACCATAATGCTTGAAAGGTTCATTTTAAGTCTCTAGAAAAATATTCTTTGATATTAGATTAACATGAAGTAAAATGTAAAGAATATTAAAAGGGATATAGGTCTCAAGTGCTTTGTCTTAAAAACATAAGCATCCCATTCATATTTTAGGAACATCTCACTATAGGTAGAGTTACAAGTTTTTGATATATGTGATTTGTGAATTATTGCATATATCCTAAAAGATATAATGGTAGTTAGTTGATTTAATCTCAAGCCTATCCTAGATCACTCTTTCTAGTTATTGACCACCCTAATAAAAAATAAAAAAACTTTGACAAATAAAATTAAATATATTGCTTCTAAAGAAGTGGGAGGCACTATGATGGATAAAACACATTATTTGACATTTGAGAATAGGTTATGTTGAACTTGAGTTTTGGAGAATGTTTTAGATGACATGATAATATCTTTAAAGTTATTGAGTGTTAGAGTTGGTAAACCCTTTTAACGAATATAGTTGTTATTTATAAGATACTTTGTAAGTTATCATTCTAGTCTATATTTATATCTGGATATTTTGTTTCACAATTTTTTCTTGAAATACAATTTGTCTTATTTTCAAGTTTGTAAGTAAGAATGAGATGGCTAATATTTTTCCAATTTCATCAACAATTAATTTATGAAAAACTTCAATCAACAATTAATTGCGGAAAGCTTTTTATTTCAACTTAAGGTGGATGAGGATCTGTTGACCTTTTATTTTTATTTTTTAATTGACGACCTAGATTGATTCTCAAGGGAATATGCTAGCATATGCTTAGTCTTAATGCTTATCAGCAACCGTAGTGTGTTACAGAGTTTGTTAGGTTGCATTAACTTTTAATAAATTTAAAATACTAGATTTGTGTTAGGTGGCTAGGATTTGAGATTATTCCAATTCTAATTAGATGGGGAAATTAATATATAAGCAATTTTTATTTAGCAAAATCGTCCATTTTACAATAAGATGTGTAATTCCTTTTTTTTTTTCCTCAAATTAAATTAGATTGGTGCCACATGGCTCCCCACCCTCCAATTTCCTAGGGATTTGAGATTATTCCAATTCTAATAATTTCATATTCTAATTCGATGGAGAAATTAATATATAAACAAATTTTATTTAGCAAAATGGTCTATTTCACAATAAGATGTGTAATTCATTTTTTTTCTCTAGTGAAAGTTGACCCATAACCTTTTTATACATTGTTAATCAGGTAAATATGTACACTACCAAGACATTCTTCCTGTCGCAATAATTTTTTTGTTGCAATAGTTTTTTTTGTTATATTTATAAAGTCTTCCGCTATATCAATCACATTAATATTTTTAATGTGGTTGTACTAATTTATGAAAAATGAATATAACTAAAATAAAATTTAAACTCCAAAAAAACAATATTTCTCCTTTCAAATATTTGACTTAAAATCAATTGACATATTTTGTTTTATATGATTAATGTAATATTATTTTTACCTTTTTACATTATATTTTAGTACATTTATAGAAAATACATTGTACAGCATTCATTTCAATAAATTTATGTATTAATATTTACTTTATTATTATTTTATATATTTTTTGATTTGTTGGAGTAAATTGAACCATTAAAATGTTAATTAAAAAATATTTTATCAAAATTATGTTAGTGAGTGCAGGTTTAATGCTGTCTTAATATTTTTTCACATTTTGTAATAGGTATTGAAACCACTAGAAATAGAAAACACCATTAAACTTCCACATAACATATATCCAAAAATTTACATCAACAAAATTATGTTAATTTATTATTTTCTTAATTCATTTATATAATTAAATATAATTTAATCTAAAATTTAATATAAATAAAATAAATTTATCCTTATTTCTGACAAATATCTTATTACAAAGTAAGAAGGTTTACCAGGCAATGTGTAAGAAGGTTTACAAATGACCATGCAACCTTGCCAGGCATAAAAAATAGTATTACTTCACACATATAATGATTGCCTACAGTCTAAATGTGTAATAACTAAAACATGTCACAATCCTAAAATATAACCATCAATGTACAGATTTTACATTTATAAAGTATTACATTATTTATCATATATATCACATAGAGTCAACTCAAAGATAGGACATAGAACTGCCATCTTGCGAGGTACAAATATCAATTAATTTTTAAATTTAAAAGTCAACTCAAAGATTGGACATAGAAGTGCGATCTTGCGGGGTACAAATATCAACTAATTTTAAAATATAATGATTACATGCAATAAGTATTCTAAATTATAACTTTAGCATATCGAAATCTACAATAAATACTATAAATTATAAACTGCCCATAAATTATGAATTGTCCGTTATAACTTAAGCACATGCATATCACTCAATTATATTATTTATGACATAAAAATCAACTCAGATATGGACCTTAAAAGGCGAGGATATTATTCAAATAATTATCATGGTATTTTAAACTTTGATTGGTGGGTTAAATAAAGGTTGAGATGACATGTTTAGTTCTCCTTTAAAATGACTGTTCTAACTTCATAACTTTAGCATATCGAAATCCACAACATCACAATAAATACCATAAATTTTGAATTTATGAATGGTTCATTTATGGATGGCTTAGTAAATACACATATTTATATGATATAAAAATTTAAATATGGATATTGGAATTATCGTTATTATTTAATTTTAAGGTTACAGTTAAGTCAGACACTATATTGGTGTATGGGATTTTTTTGTTTGTGGGATCATATTAGTGTATAAGATCTTTTTGTTTGTGAGATAAAGGACCAGACATCATATTGGTGTATGAGACCTCTTGTTTGTGGGACAAGGGACTGAGATCCCTTGTTTGTGGGACAAGGGACACCACATTGGTGTATGAGACCCCTTGTTTGTGGGACTACCTCCTCTAATTTTAAACGTATGACTTCTTAGGAAGAAACACATGCTCTTAACCATTAGGCCCACTCAAGTTGTATTATTCAAATCACTTATCATAATATTTTATACTTTGATTGATGGATTAAATAAAAATTGAGATGGCATGTTTAGTTCCTCTTTAGAAAAACTATTACGTACAGCGATAGACAAATATTTGAATTTTTAATATTATTTAGCTTGTATATATTTAATAATATTAAAATTTTATAAATAATAGTTTTTTTTTTAATTATTTATATTTATGAATATATTATAATTGTTTGATATAACTATAAATTAATTAAATTAATCCCATTATTTTTATAAAAAAAATTATAATAATATGTTTAATTTATTTTTAATAGAATCTCATTTTCTTTAATGAAAATATCAATTAAATAACATTAAATTAAATACAAATTGTAAAAAATAAGTTAATATATTTTAATACTTTACATTTGTTCTATAAAAATGTACTAATGTATATTGGGTGAATATTAAATTAATAAAAAATATAATTTATATTAATAAAATTATAATATAAAATTATTATATTATATATAGTATATTATATTAATATAAAATTTATATTGATATTTTTATAAAATAATTAAAATTATATATATAAATAATTTTAATAATTTTATAAAAATATCAATATAAATTTTATATTAATATAATATACTATTTATTCTAATTAAAAAAAAAGTTTAACCAAAAAAATCCCCATAAAAGTTAAATAACATACCTTTACCATAATTTTATTATTTTTTCAACAAATTGCCAGTATTTTATAATATCAAACTAAAAAATAGTTTGATAAAGACAGTCCAAATAAAAGAATCTCAAAATGCTAAAAAAAAAAAAAATAATAAATAAATAAGTACAATTATACAGTTGCCATTATTTTATTGTTACATCAACTTAGATATATTTTCACCATAGCAACTTAGGAAAGCATGTCAGGAAAATGACACATGAAGCACAATCAAGGAAGCATCTATATTTGTACCCCACGCTTAGCATATTCATTAAGTAATTTTGAAGACATTTCAATCATTTTGTCTACATCGTTCATGATGAATGTGAAAGTTCGTTAGTAAATACTGCGGAATCCCATTTGTTAGAAAAATTTGAGTGGATATATTTTGAGAGATCGAAAAAATGGATGGAGATATACATAGTTACGAAGATTATATATATATATTACTTAATTAGTATGAATCCTCAGGCTACAGAAAAAATGTTGTTTCTAAACTGTAAGCTAAATACTAATAATAAATTCGACATTACTATATAATTTTAAAGATTTTAGATATATAAATTTCAAAGGTTTTAGATATTTTAATGAAGGATAGATTCGATTTTATTCTTTTCTTTCTTTCTTTCTTTCTTTTCTTTTTTTTCTTTCTTTTTCTTCTTTTTCTTTTTTTTTTCCCGAAGAAAAAGCGAACTTTTTATTGAAGTGATAAAAAGTTACATTGCATATGCATAGCATTCCTTTTGCTGTTATGGGGCAGTCCATACAGCTGCTGCGATCAAAAAATTGTCCTTCCTTTAAGAAGCACCACCTGTCCATGAGAAAAAAGCTGAAAACCATTCAAGCCTTAAGCTTTAGAACTTTCCCAGCCATAGTCCATAAGAAGTCTTCCCAGAAAAGGCATAAAAACAGTCAAAAAGCGGGTCTCCTCAAGAGAGGAAAACAACCCTTACATATAAAAAGTTTTGCTGAAATGTTTTGTAGTTTTTTGTTTTCATTTTTCAAAATTCAAAAAAAGAGGCTTTGATGAAAAAACAGAACAACTGCATCCAGGTATCTAAATATGAGGAGGGAGATCCGACACACGGATCTGTCCGTGTTCTTCTTCTGCAATTTTCCAGCTACCCAGATTCTGCTGCAGACCTTCCTTCGAAAGTTTGTCTGCTGAATCGTTTCGATCCCTATATATATGACATAAGGAGAAACTGTTAAAAGAAAATTTTAGATCCTGAATTTCTTCAAGTAAAGATTTTAATATATAATTTCTGCAAGTACTTTGACCATTAACCCAGTTAATAACATTTAGAGAGTCTCCAAAGATCTAAATCGTGAAAATGTTCCTTTGGATGAGCCAACAGAGAAGGAGTTTTAAGGCAGACAACTCTGCAAAGTTGTTGGATCCTGTTCCTAGTCCAACTGAAGCTTTGTAAGACTGATAAGCGTTTACATGTATGATCATTCCTGCACCTGCCCTATTGTTCTGTGAGGCCCCGTCAAAATATGCCCAGGGGATTCCTTCTTTTATTTGTTCTGCCCTTATCTGTCTTGGTGTTTTGTTCTCCTCTGGTTCTGGGATATTTGAGTAGATGGAAACGCTTTGGATTGCTATGGATGATGCCTGAGATTCCTTGTCCTGAAAAATGCTCCGGTTCCGGGCGATCCATACCCCCCAGCAGATGATAAGAGGTAAGTTCCGCATGTTGCCTTCTGGGTATTGATGCCACCATTTGTCCCAGGCTTCGTGCAGATTCCATCCAACCCAATCCATCTTTTTGTTCATCAATTTTTCTACCTCCACCCATACATTTTTAGCTGCTGGACAAGTTAAAAACAAATGGTTGATGGTTTCAGCTTCAGATTTGCATAAAGTACAACGCCCTGGTCCTTGCAAATATCTGGATTGTAGGGTATCCCATGTAGGAATTTTCCTTTTTAGGATGCACCAAAAGAAGAGCCTGGCTTTTGCTGGACATTTGAGTTTCCATAAATTCCTAGCCCACCATTTCGGGTCTCCCCATCCTTTCCTTGACATGATGAATTTATATCCATTTCGTGGGGAGTACTCTCCAGTGTCTGCATGGGCCCAGACCAGCTGATCCGGTCTGTCTTTTAACCTGACATTTGATCTGGTGAGTTCTTGGATATAAACATTCCATTCATTCCACCAAGGGGCCTCTAAGTCCAATTCTTCACCGGATTTCCAAGCTTGTCCCCATATTGTAGAGTAACCAACTTTCTCCACCTGACTTAGGGAGAGGATGTCTTTAGATTCTAAGTGTCTGATTAGACCAGCGGAGAGTGCATAATTTTCATTACAGCCAACCCATGGATCCTTCCCTATCTTTAGATTCCTTCCATTCCCAATCTTCCATGCCAACCCTTGTTCGACCACTTTGAAAGACTCCACTGTTGCTTTCCATACCACCGAGACATTCTTCTTTATCTTATTTGGGCTTCTGATCCAATCTTCTAAAGGGACTGGGTCTATATATTTTCTCTTTACCACTCTCCTCCATAGATTTTCCATCTTGATGAGTCTCCAGCTTGATTTGGCTGCCAGCGAGAGACTGAAATCAGGGAGGTTTTTTATTCCCCATCCTCCCCATTCTTTTGGCCTTGCCACTTTTTCCCAGGCAACCCATGGGAGAATAGAATCCTCCTTTGAGCCATCCCAAAGGAATCTACAACATATTCTTCTTATTTTCTCCAGTATCCCTTTAGGTACCCATGTTAATGCTACCCAGTAAACCGGCATGGCTAGTAGCACAGATTTGATTAAAGTCAATCTCCCAGCTCTGGACAGCCATTTGTAGCTCCAATGCGTAATTCTGGCTTCAATTTTAGCAATCAACCAGTTCCAGTCTTCTTTCTTATAGGCATTGGGCTTCAGCCAAAAACCTAAGTACTTGAAAGGAGAATCCATGTTACACATATCAAAAGGAAAGATTGAAAGGATTTGTGTTGTTTCTTGTCTGTTTAAACCCTCCAGAATTAGCTGAGATTTCCTATTATTTATTCGCATTCCTGTTGCTTTCAAGAAAAGGTCAAAAATAATTTTTAATTCCTTTATTTCATTTGAGTTTCCACTTGAGAACACCAATATATCGTCAACAAAAAGGAGATGGGATATGAACATGTTGACCGCCACTTCTAGTCCATTTACCTTGCCTTCCCTTTTGGCCTTTTGAATCAGTTGGCTTAATCCTTCTGCAACTAAAAGAAAAAGCAAAGGTGACAAGGGGCATCCTTGCCTCAAGCCCCTCTGTCCTTTGAAAAAGGAAGTGGCTGCCCCGTTGATGAGAACTGCATAGCTGACATTTGAGATACAACCCATGATCCAGCTAATAAAGTCCGTTTTGAAGCCTAAATGTGTTAAAAGCATCCGGAGATAAATCCAGTTAATTTTGTCATAGGCTTTTGATAAGTCAATTTTTATTACAGCTCCCTTCTTATTCATCTGCTTTACACTGTGCAGGGTCTCCTGCGCCACACCTATAGCTTCATGTATCTGGCGCCCATTCAGGAACCCAAATTGTTCGTTAGATATGCATCTTGACAGGATTGGCTTTATGTGGATCGCAATCACTTTGGCAATAATCTTGTATATACTATTGCACAGCGAAATAGGTCTGAAGTCTTCAAAAGTTTTAGGTGTCTCCTTCTTAGGGATGAGGGCTATAAAAGTTGCATTAAACGGACTGTAAACCTCTCCCTTCCTTTTGGACTCTTCGACCACTTCAGTTATCTCTGCTCCTATCAGATCGAAGAAGTGATGGAATAGTTCTATGGTCCACCCATCCGGACCAGGGCTTTTGTCTCTTGCCATAGTTTTGATGACATTCCCTACTTCCTCCAAAGTGACTTCACTCATCAGGTCCTCGGCTTCTTCCTCCTCCACATACCGAGAGAAACATTGGGCAGTCTTGATTACTTCTGCAATAGTGATCTCACCTTGGTCGGCATACAAGTTCTGAAAGTGGCTTTGCCCGAGTGCTGATAGAGACTCGAAAGTCTTTGCCTCCCTGCCCTCCTCATTCTTGAGGTTCCAGATTGTATTCACAGATTTCCTCCCTTTTGCATAGTTATGGAAAAATCTCGTATTTTCATCCCCTGCCTTGATCCAAGTCGCTCTGCTCTTTAGCCTCCATTCCTCCTCTCTTGCCAGAAGTATTTGATTTTGGAGTTTTTCGAGGGAGAGGATCTTCTCTTCTGATTCCTGTGAGGCATAGCCATCCTCCTCTGTGCTATCCAGCCTTTGCAATTCCTCACTGATCCTGATTAATTCCTCATTCTGTTTTTGCTTCCTGCCCTTTGCCCATTCAACAGTAACTTTCTTTAATTTCTTTAGGTTTTCCATAAACAAAAACCCCTTATCCTCAGTTGCATTCCTGACTGGATGTTTCCATGTTTCTTTGAACAGTTTATTGAAGGATTCCTCTTGCAGCCATGACGCATTAAACTTGAAAGGAGCTGCCGGCTTGTGAGGAGGCTTGGATAATTCTAGAAATATTGGAAAGTGATCCGAGGATCCTCCCTCTTCGACCCATTGTCTAAACATGGAAACTCTGGTGGTTAGCTCTTCGTTTATGGGGAAGCGATCCAGTCTTTTTGCAACTCTTGCTTCTCCTACTCTTCTATTCCTCCATGTCGGCTTAAACTTTAGTGGAGTTACATCTATCAAGTTATTGGAGATTAAAAGGTTTTGGAAAATTCTGAGAGTGAGTCCTCTCTGGCCGAAGGTCCCCATGCCTCCGCACTTCCAATTGAATAGATTCTTTTTAAACAAAATATTGTGAATATATAAATTATATGCATTAAATTTTTAAAAATAATTTAAAGTTTATTAATAATAATTATTAAAATTATTATGAAAATATGAAGTACATTGGCTACCATGTAGTAGCACAAAAAGAATACTTTGACAGATGGGCTTAAATATAGAGCTTCTACAGGAGTGGGGAGGGGATATCATGAATGGAGTGCAATCTAGCCATTATCTTGAATTTTTGGTCAAGTTATTGATAATGAATGAATGTAGGTTTGGGGTGTGATAATATTTATTTTATTTATTAGTATTTGTTTTTGTTAGGGATTATAAGATTTGTTTTAGGGTTAAAGTATATTGATTTTGTATTTTTTTATTGTGTGTTTGTAATTTTAACCAAAGTTTAATGAGAATGTAGAATATTTCTATTTTTTGTAAATTTAAAAATATTTTTCTAATTTTCTAAAAATCTTATTTTTAATTTTCGATTTGATGAGCGAGTTTTAATGGGACATAATTCCCCTAGTGGAGGATATTTTGTTTACAATATTTGTCAGCGCTTGACAAAAAAAACTATTTTTCTTAAGGGTCATTCTATCGGTTAGTGCTCTGACACTAACACTGTTATGCCTGACACTGCTAATACTCTGCCCAATGTTGCAGGTCCCTTACATGAGTCGGGGGGGACCAAAACGTTGATACATTGTGTGCTAAAAATTATGTCGCATTTGTACAGAAAAAGTAAGTTGATTTCAATTTATTTGAAAATAGTTTGCTTCATTATGTATGCTTTATGCAATTGAGTTATGGGTATGGTGGTGTTAGGTTAATTATATCACTATAAATCAAGATAATAAATTAGTAAATAAAAAGAAATTATGTAAATAATGTGCAGAGGAAGCTCACTGGGCAAGAGTGCACAAGCTTCACACAATGAGCTTCCTCCACACTATATTGATATTGTTGTGTCTATACCATCTATATCATTTTATTCCTTGAATAAAGGACCAACAACCAACTCCATATCAAATAATTTATTAAAAAAAGAAACATACAATAACTTTTTATTACACACACGAGCTAAATGCTTAGGTGCAACATACCCTACCAAATGAACAAACCCACAAAATTTATTATATCACAAAAGAGAAATGGAATAATTTCTGTTGCCAGATTAGTTAGGGTCAAATATCTGCAATGTTTAGCAGGGTGGGTTTAAATTAAGAAAAACGATATTCCTCCACACAACTCATTTAAATCTATCTTCTTGTTACTGTTGGAAAATCAGAAAGGCAGAAAGATTTTCTTCTGTTGATAATTACTTGTGATATTCTTATGATCTTATTAACTTTGTTATATTCTTCTTTTATCTTTGTTTCATCAAGCAATTATCAAAGAAAAAAACATGAATATTAGGGACACCAGTTGTAGGTAGACAGCTAGGGAAAAACCCCTACATAGGGGAAAACACATTCAAGAACTCTTCCTTTAGTAGATTCATATGGCAGTGAGACAACCAAGACCCTAGACCAACAAACCTTCCTCCTACACTAGCTCAGCCTTTTGATATGATGCAACAACCTTCATTCTTCTCTTCTTGTTCAACAACTTCAACCCAACAACATCCCAGAAACTTCAATCCCAACTACTACAACTACTGTAGAAATTTCAAACTCTTAGCTTACTGCAGATTTTCGACCCCCAGCTTCATAACTTAGATCTTGCAATAGAGACATAATTTCGATCCTAGCTTCAGCTCAATATCTTCGCACATGTGAGAGAAAGGTAGCCCAAAAATTCAATCTTCTTCTTCCAGCTTCTCTCCTTCTCATGCAACTTCACACTCTTTTCTGCAACCAGTTTACTGCAATTTACTTCAAATCGAACTTGCTTGAGAATGTTTGAAAATGAGGTCGAGTTTCTCCAATATATAGGCTTCTTATGAGGTTGAATTACACTGTTTGAGGCTAACTTGATCTTATTTGAGGCTGACTTCGTGGAGGAGGCTTAATTGACCTAATTTACATTAAAATAAGGAGCCACATAAGCGAGACCTTTGCCACTATATTTTCCACAAATATTGTTGCTTATTACAGGTTGTTAGAGAGGGAAGAAACCCTCAATACCAAGTGGATGTCAGAATTTTGAGTAGTAACTAAGGAAATTCTAAGATCCTGGTGGCAAGACCCCTCTAAATTTTGGGTAAACGCTGACCAAGTTTACATGACAGAAGGACTGAGAAAGGTCGACCAACTCATGGTCGTGATGATGAACATGTTATAAACTTATATTGGAGGCCTAATATTTATACCTCTCTTGGAACATGGGTACCTATTATGAACATTGTTGCCACCAAGGGCACAATCTTCAACTAGGCAAGCATCCTTGCTTCATCATTAAAAACCAACATACAAGCAACAAATAATCTGGAGGCAGACCAACCATTGAGATTCTATATAACATCATACTCATTGGACACAGTATGTACAAGCTTTAATTTTTACGGTTGGAGTCACAACTAGATATTGGATGTGTCAGACCCCGTGCATGTGCATTATAAGGTCTTTTGGGACCCTGACCATAAAAGAATGCATGAGTCCACTTCAGAATCATTCATCGACCATTATATCAGTTTCTCTTTAGAGAAGAAATCCCTTGTATGTCCAAGAGGTCCAGTGAGACAATCACAAGAGTGGTAGACTGGTTTCCTATCCAGGAGGGCACTTTCATCAGAGTCTTCGGCTCATACAAACCTCCTCATGCACACCCCGGGTTTGCGACAAACAAGTTGTTACTGCAAGAAGCATGTTATGAGATGACCACAGGGTTCTCTAAGGCATTGAACAAGCACAAGAAAAATCCTTGGCCCTCCTTCCATTTCACTATTTGAGCCTATACTATTGAGAGCTTTAAGGAAGTAGAAGAAAAAGATGAGCAGATGAAAGGATTTTATTTTTTCAATATAAGTCATCGTAGGTATGATCCAAAACGAGTGGTGCTCACACACTACAAGAAGAAAGGATTCAACTGGTCATACCCACACAACAAACATTGTCACGAGGACAAGGTAAAGAATTGGTACAACGCTACCTAGGAAGTTGGGCTAAGCGAGCAAGAGGATAAGGAGGACGAATAGACGAGCAATCATAAGAGATCATGAGCCTGCAAGCTAGGTCAGTCTCAATCAAAAGAAAAAATGAGCCAAAAGACACGAGGGGAAAAAAAGCACAAAGGTAATGAACCAGAAGACCCTTCAAATGAGCAAGAGGAAGATGAAGACAATGAAACTCTGGAAGAGAGAAATGCCACCCTGTCTAGGTAGAAGAAAAAAATAAGGAGGAATAGGGAATAAGAGCTCAAGCAATCGCAGAAGTCGGAGGACCAGAAACCTGAGGATCTCCAACAACACCAATAGGAAGAGGAAAGGAAAAGAAA
This sequence comes from Pinus tabuliformis, assembly GCA_031772625.1. Taxonomy (NCBI): domain Eukaryota; kingdom Viridiplantae; phylum Streptophyta; class Pinopsida; order Pinales; family Pinaceae; genus Pinus; species Pinus tabuliformis. The sequence goes on from CM062805.1 coordinate 234,348,783, forward strand.
GTAGTAAGAGGAAGAACAATTGAAAATGAAAGAAGAGGAATGAAGGACCCAAGAGGTGGAAAATAAGAAGCGACAAGAAGAAGAAGAAAACAAAATGCAAGAAAAGGAAGAATGTGAGAGGAAACACAAGCAGGAGGAAGAACTCCATAGGAAGCTGGAGAAGGCAGAGAGAGAGAAGCAAAGAATAAAATAAGAAAAAAGGAGGAAAATTGAAGAAGAAAAGAGAAAGTAGGACGAAGAGGAGATAAAGAGACACCAAGAAGAGATCAATAAGAAAGTTGAGCTTGATCTCCAACATCAGCAACAACACCAATATTTTGATGTGTGGGCTAAGATTCCTCCATTTGATGTTCCTCCATCCATCCCGATCACTGGAGTACATCTTCCCCTCAAATAATTGGGCATTTCCAATGAGGCAGAGGAAGAGGTGGTGGACCTCACTAAGCTTATTTTTGACCAGGTTAATTGTAATATTATGCAGGAAAGAAGGAAGTATTATGCCAGGAACCCTGCAGAGCCACTGTTTGTAACCACAGAGAAGGAGATCATCCTAGATACCACAATAAATCCTGAGATGATCACTTCGTCTGAAACTACCTTCGTGGCTTCAACTGAGTTGAATGTGGCAAGGATGAGTAAGAAAATTGTAGAGCTCTAGGGAAAACTCTACGCCTCTGAAAAAATAGTTTCCAAAGCAGAAGAAGACATGAGGAGGCTAAAAGAGGAGAATAAAGCCCTACCCCCAGCTCACTCAAGCATGAAGGAGTTACAAGTGTCAATTAAGGAGGAAGTAGAGACTCTGGAGGAAGCCATGGTTGTGGTCTATGAGGAGATGTTGAAGCTACATCATACCATGTCTCCTTTCCATGCAATATATACTAATACATAGGAGAAGATAGGCATGTTAAGAAAAGCTACCATGACCATTAACAACATTCATGAGTGGACTAAAAAAATATCCAGAGGCAACGACAACTCTTCCCACAAAAGATTGGATAATGTTATGAGGACAAATTGCAAGTGCAGACACAAGTAATATCCCTAGGTTTCAAAGAACCCTAGTAACAAACAAACAATCAAGCTAATTCCTTCCCTGAATCTATCTTTTCTTGAATCATAAGCTAACAAGGTGAGAAAATAAAATTCATACCTTGTTACGACATGCTTGATGAAGATGCCCCTTTTTTGCTTCAGTGTAGCTCCTCCATGCTTGAATCCAGACCTGCACACATGGAAACAACAAAGGATCAAAGGCATATGCAGCATAAATGATTTAATAATTCAAACTAGTGATCAAGAAGACTAGTAATAAACATGATTCCAATGGACAAATAGAAATAACATAAACCATCCATTAAATTCATCAATTAATCCATTAAACAATGTAGTGAGAAGAAACACTTGTTTGTATTAATTTCATAAACATAAAAGAGATACAAAACTTGTGCCTTGATGTTGTGAAGCTCCTTCCATTGATCTCAATCCTCTCCAAGAGTGATAAGCTCTCTAACCTAATTTCTTCAGCATAAACTTATTCTCAGCAACCTCCCCTAACTCCCCCACCTATGGCTGGATTAATAGGCCAAAAGGAAGTAGTTTGAGATCCTTAGTCCAAGGATGATATCCACCAAAGGAGGTATGAGGGCTCCTTGAAGAACGAGCATTAGTTCCATAAAAAATGAGCTTAGGCTTGAGTAAACATGAGTTCGAGGATTTTTGTCGGGAATGATTGGCCCAACAATGCTTCTAGATCTCACTTTTTATTTTTACTTTTTATTGACTCATGTGTGCACTTCATAATGGAAGAAAATGCACAGATATGCATAGTTTATAGTGGAAGAAACTACATATGCTTAGAAAAACTGTGCAAATTCTAAAAAGCAGGGTTTTGTACCATGAGATCCAGAATTTTCGCTTTATTCAAGGTATATAAGTTGTTGACTTTCAAGGGAGTGCTTCATGAAACTTGGATGGATGGCGAGAGATCCAATTTGATGATCATTTGTCATGGTGAGAAAATGAAGTGTAACAGATTGCCCCCTAAAGTGCGAAGTCAGAAAAGTTGAGGACTGAAGTACTTTATCATATCAAGGATTGGATCGGAGATCATGGTTAGAAACCTGCAACAATCAATCAACGATTACAATGCAATATAATAATCATAACTGAGGTAGGAATTACCATACTCAGAACATAAAAGTCTCAAAGCAAAGTACGTATATACATCATGTCAAAGTAGATATAGGATGGACACAACCGTCAAACATAAAACTCTATGTATAATCAAGAATACAAAACTCCTCGTGACCTGGATGGATGAAACTAGATCTAGGATCTTGATCTCCATCTCTTGATCCATAGAAGGAATTTAACCATGCGAGTAAATGTCTTGAAGTCAAACATGGAAAAAACCACTTGATTATCGATCAATGATGTGAACCGTTAACAAGTGCGAGAGAAACCACCATTAATGACAATGGTCCTCAAGGTACTCTCAGTACAATCTATAGAGTGTGAGAAGACGATTTGAAGTCGAATACATAGAATCGTTCGATCAAAGGCCAATGATGAGAACCTGTCATCGAAGGCGAGAAACCTGCCATTAAGGCATGTAGGATTCAAGGTACTGGAGGTTTCTAGATCAACTTCCTAGATAATGAGTTGAATTCAATAGAAGAGATCCATCACAAGAGGGCCTACCACAAGAAATTCATGTCAAGTTTTGACTAATATTTTGCAAGGAATGACTCAGGGATGGACGACAAAATTGAAGGCTACGAATTGCAAGGTAATTTGAACTTAGATTTAGACTTCTCTTGAACATATTGGTGACACGACAAAATGACTTGGAAGCATTTGACTCAATGATAATACCCAAAACCAACTGAAGACTTTCAGTGAGAATCGATTAACTATGAGATAAATGGATTCCCCAACCCAAACAGATCTTTGACAAAGTGTCATGTTAAAGAATGACATACTACCTGAAATAAAAGAAACAAACTTTTCTTCTCAATTTCCCCCCACCTTTACTAGAAAGTACCTCATTATTTTTTACAAGCTTGAGGAGGATAACATATGTGTAGGAATTTACAGGGTAAGTTCCTCAGATAGAACACCAAAGGACACTGCTCATAAACAGATCACAGATCAATACACCAGTATTGTTGACATGGTTAAAACCCTCAAAGAGGGAAATAGTCCACGGCTTGAACCAATGCAGCCACTTCAGGCAATTTATTAATAAAAGAATGAAAATTTACATAAGCTTCTCTCATGAACGGTTACTCTACAAATGACCCTCCATTATCTTTAAGTAGAGATCATGGACCAATCAGGTTTTAAGCCATGGATCAAGTGTCGGTAATACCGAAGAGAGAATGAACTGTCAGATCACTACATATCGTGACTGTCAGATTGTAAGTTACAAAAGTACATAGTAAAGAAACACACTTTACCTAACTCGACACTAGACCAAGTTATACTTAACTATTTCCTATGTGTCAGAATATCCTAACAATATGATTTTTCTATAAGCTCATCCTGCGGATGACTCCTTCGAAGTATTTTTAACGAACCTTAAGAAGGAGTGGTTCGATCTCATCATGCTTAACGAGTCATGTATTTTTTATTTTTTAATGAGTCCAGTAAAGGGGTAACTCGATGTTGTTTTCATTTTTAAAGAGTTTGGAATAAACACAAAAAGAAAAATCATTCAATTCTTTTACCGTAAAATTTTAACGAGCCCGAAGAAGGTAAAGCTCGATATTTTTCAGTTTTAGGGAGTCAGGAGAAAAACATAAGTAAACTCCATAGTGTTATTTTTCATAAATTTAGTCCCTCAAGCTCGAAAAAGGATAAAATAGTGCAAGAGAGAACTCTATTGACCATAATTAGTTAATGTATACATTTTTCGTAAATAGTCTGGTTCCGTCGGTAAAATGGGTAAACTTATACTAAAACAACAGTTGTTCATTTACTTTTATGAGTTCGAACAATCAAGTGCTCGGAAATCTTTTCATGCTTGAGATTCTACAAAGGGGTTAAAAGAGGATTCTATTTTTCTCTTTTCCATAAGCTTTAACGAGTTCGAAAAAGTGATAAAAATATACTTAAATCACTGACTTTTAGTTTTAATTAACGAGCAGGAAAATACGGAAAGAACTCAACATTTTCATGTACGTTTTATGAGCAAGAAAATATAGCAAAAGAAGCTCGGTATTTTCATGATTTTAACAAATCTTGAAAATAATAACCAAAATAGACTCGAGGTAGGTTTCAATTTAACACAAGCTTGAAACAAAGCAAAACTATGCTTGAGGGTGGTTTCGTTTTTACACAAGCTTGATACAAAGAAAGCTATTCTTGAAAGTGGTTTTCATGCCCCCAGCATAATGACTGCAAGGGAAAATGCCCCCTAAACTTCGTTTCATTCACCTGAGTAGACTACTGGTTACTAATAGGCAGATGAAATGAAGGTTCATTTACAAGATCAGATGAAAAACTCGACTCAATTGGGAGAGGGTTTGTTTCATTTTTTAACAATATTGACACATGAAAAAAACTATGCTCATAAAGAGTTGTTTTATTTTTTAACGAGGTTGACACAATAAAAGAACTATCCTCAAAAATAGTTGTTTCATTTTTAACGAGGTTGACACAGTAAAAGAACTATCCTCAACGGTTGTTTCATGTTTATGCGAGCTTGAAACAAAAATAACTATGCTATTGAAAAACCTATTTCATTTTTTAATGAGGTTGACATAGTAACAGACACATCCTCACATAACTTGTTCATGACTTCCATATGGAAGAAACACATGTCAAGGGGATCAATAGGGATAATAAAATCATATTCAAACATCCCCATTGAAGTTTTGACCATGTTAGTTACCAGGTCTAAGTCGAAAGAAGTCGAGCAGATAGTGAGAGGCTCGCTTGCATTGATAACTGAAAAAATGGGACAGGTTGCCACATAATTAACCCATGATGGGGTAGGCACCACTTCCATATAAGGAAAATTTAGGGATGTCAGATGGCTAGTAGTCGAAGAAAGATCAATGTATGAAAGCTGATCAACCATCACAATGTTTCCATTGTGAGGGAAGGACATTACGTGAAAGAGTGTGGATACGACAAATTTCATGGCATAGGCATAGTCTCGCCCAAGGAGAAAATTGAAATCTAAGGGACCTTGGACTACCATAAGATCAATACAGACAATTTTACCTTCCAAGGTAATAGGTAACTTAGGAAGGATCCCTAAAGGTTCACTAACGGTTCTGTTAAAATCTAACAGATTCTATGTAAGAAGCACGAGCTCAGGGGAACCCAAATCTTGCCAAGTAGTCGAGGATAAAATACTGACAGAAGCACCTTCATCTACATTTGCACAACGCACATTCTTACCATAAGAATTCATAAGTATTTAGAAAGGGGTGGAAGAAGGAGACGATGTTATGTCATTTTACTCCAATCAAAACAAATAGCCTCATTACTTCGATGGGGTTCAAAATCAATAGATGAAATGCTTCCATGTGTAGAAGAATCTGAGGTAACATGAAGAACCTGAGAGATATGTATTTCACTCTCTAAAAGGAGAGTGGGATCGACCAAAGATGAAATTGATTTGACCACTTGATCAGCAAATGGTCCATCAACTTGAGTGACAGGTGTTTCACCCCCCAATGGAAGAGTGAGATTGATTGTACTTGGATTTAGATCAATCACTTCGTCAAATGATGGTAGGTGGGAGAAATTTTGTGATAATTAGTTGGAAGTTGTTGCTGCGAAACAATAAGTTTTCCCTACAATTTTTAGGATTCATCCATGTGAGGGAAAAGATGACTATGATGAGTCCCTTTGCATAACCTACAAGGAAACATAACTTTAAGCTTTTTCCTTGGAATCTGAGAATCACGGGTTGATGGATCAATAGTAATTTGATGAGAATTATTTAACCATACTTCCAAAACCTTAGGAATACCAGAACAATTAATAAGGAAGTGGTCACCCTTACAAAGATTGCAAGGGTATTTGGGCTTACGATGCATTTTATAAGTTTCCTCAACATTACCAATACTGAAAACCATGGGTGGTTGATTGACTATTTCCTTATCTTGCTTCTTCTTCTTCTTCTTAGTCACTTGGTTACTAGCATCAAGGCTTTTACCAAGCAAATAATAAGAAAGGGAGGAGGACATGTTGGATGAAGAAGCTAAAGGGTCAACAGTAGGTTAGTGATGTTGAGATGGAGAACTCGGTTGAGGTGAAAAACTCATTTGAACTAGTAAAATTGGAGTACTTGGAATTAAAGAAGTTGAGAACAACCATACAGGTAAATCTATTATGAATTTGGGAAGTGACAATGTAGCCATATAAGGAGGACCAACATTTGCAAAATCAGGAAAAGGATTAGGATTCCTGTTAAAAGGGAGAAATTTATTGGTAACTTCCGACATTGTTTCCATTATATTCAATCCAATTAAGTTTTTATTATTAAAATTAAATAATATTCACAATCCACACCTAAGGTCTTGTAAAAAGTAAAAAAAAAGAAGGTAACACACGCTAAAAAATCTAGGGATTCAAACCATACAAACTGACTTGTCACAGAGATCAATAATTACTAGTTGGGTGATGAAATCCAATGTCACAAATATCAAAGTGAATTTTCTTATAGATATGAGTGTTTGGAGCCAGTTACCTTGACAACCTGCTTAATGAAATAGTTTGCGGCAAGTAACTTAGCTTATGCCATCTCGAGCAAAGATTTCCCTCCAAAAAGTCCAAGTGAGTCTAGAAAACTTCTGTTCTAGGTACAACAGGACCTTCCCTCTGCCGTCACCTCGGGTAATAGCCCTAGTATTATGGTCACTATGGTTACCAACTACAAAAATTCTACCTAGGGTAACAGTCGCAGATCGGACGTACATGCAAGGGCAGAGTAACAAAGCTCAATCCCCTTGAAATCTCCTTAACATGGTTAATTGGAGGTTTACTTTCAACTGACCCCAAGTACCTTTCGAAATTGGGTAATACGTGAAAATTGCTCTATCATAGCCAATGGAGTGGGTACAATCACTTCACCAGGTCTGAGATGATCTCGTGCTTAACTCATGTGTTAGAAGAGCTTCCAAAGCAAAACTGAAATAATTGGATTTATCTCCCTATCGCAAGATTCTATTGTTTGTCTGTAGCTTTGGAAAGTTTACTCACTTTCCTATTCCAAAGCCCTACAACCTAATCTATTGTAGGTGGAAAGAGCCCTAAAAATAATAAAAATTCTAAATGAATTTTATTAACGTTGTGTTATTAAGCTTTTATTTACTCAAAGGGTAAATGGACGTGAAAATGATGGTATTATGACTTGACTCAAAACTATGATGCATCAAGTATGAAATTTGCAATCTCTTCATTTCGATGAATTCTAGCTAGAGTAAGTGAAGAGGTTCTTCTTTAAAATATTAACTCCAAAATGTACCACTTCTAATTTTTCAATGCAATTCAAAGCTCTAAGTTTCAAACCACATAATGTAATCTATGCACAGTTTGCTTGAAAAATATTCAAATGTAATCTATGCACAATTTCCGTGAAAATTATGCAAATGTAATCTATGCACAATTTCCATTCATGAAATGAGAATTCTAACCATGCAAATGTAATCTATGTAAGAGAATTCTTCAAAACAAACACAAGATGATTCCAAAGCAGCAAAAGAACAACAAGACTATTTCCCTTCACTAATCCAACTAAAGAACCAACCAGTGTAAGTGAAGGAAATCCAGTGAAAATTCCAAAGATAAAAAACAATGACACTGAAAGGTGATTAACACTTAGACACAATTTAGCCAAAAACATGAAAGCAAAAAGCATGCAAAAATTGTTTAAAAACTGAGACAGATCATTGAAAAATAACCAAAGGAAATCAAATTCAAAACACCCAAAGAGATCCTTAAAATGAAAATCCTTGAATGAATATTATGAAATTAGTGCTTAAAGTGTAATTATGATTAAAGCCCAGTACTAGAATAAAATTGACTCTTGTTTTCAGTGAAACACAAGAAGCACATCTTATCAAAACTCTAATTCTTGAGAAACCCTACCTTTGAATCCTTGAAAACAAAAAAATCTCAAGAAAACTCTTTCACAACACCCGATCAAACACAGAGACTGACTGGAGGCATAGAAAAATGTAAACAAACCTTAAAAAACAAAAATTCAAACTTTAATGAGAGGAAAAGCTATTTTTTTAAAAATTATTAGAGTATGGGGAGGTAGACAATATAGTACAATTTTCATACACATTTTTGCTAAAGGTAATCTTTGCAGATTTGCGCTCTGTTTCTGAACAGAAATCGCGTAGGTAGAGAAACTTAAAAAATAAATAAAAAATTATCCAAACAAATCACAAAATCTGAAAGATCATTAACTTGTTAATACTCAGATAAAGCTAGGAAAAGGGTTCGAGAATTAAAAATAAGGAGATGGAATAGAACATGACATTCCCTAGTATGGTCGCCAATTTGTTATGAGGATGGATTGCAAGTGCGGACACAAGTAATATCCCTAGGTTTCAAAGAACTCTAGTAACAACCAAACAATCAAGTTAATTCCTTCCCAGAATATATCTTTTCTTGAATCATAAGCTAATAAGGTGAGAAAAGAAAATTCATACCTTATTACGACATGTTTGATGAAGATCCCCCTTTGTGCTTCAGTGCAGCTCCTTCATGCTTGAATCCATACCTGCACACATGGAAACAACAAAGGATCAATGACATATGCAACATAAATGATTCAATATTTCAAACTATTGATCAAGGAGACTAGTAACAAACATCATTCCAATGGAAAAATAGAAATAACATAAACCATCCATGAAATCCATCAATTAATCCATTAAACAATGCAGTGAGAAAAAACACTTGTTTGTATTAATTTCAGAAACACAAAATAACTACAAAACTTGTGATTTGGTATTGTGAAGCTCCTTCTATTAGTCTCAATCCACTCCAAGAATGATAAGCTCTCCAACCTAATTTCTCTAGCATAAACTTATTCTCAACAGTGTCCCCTAACTCCCCACTTATGGCTTGATTAATAGGCCAAAAGGAAGTAGTTTGATATCCTTAGTCCAAGGATGAGATCCACTAAAAGAGGGATTAGGGCTCCTTGAAGAATGGAGATTAGTTCCATAAAAAATGAGGTTAGGCTCGAATAAACATGAGTTCAAGGCTTTCTGTTGGGAATGATTCGCCCAACAATGCTTCTAGATCTCACTTTTTATCTTTACTTTTTATTGAGTCATGTGTGCACTTCATAGTGGAAGACAGTGCATGAATCTGCACAGTTTATAGTGAAAGAAATTGCACATGTGCGGATAATGCTTAGAAAAACTACGAAGATGCTCAAAAATAGGGTTTTGTACCATGAGATCCAGAAATTCTGCTTTATTCAAGGTACATAAGATGTTGACTTTCAAGGGAGTGCTTCATGACACTTAGATGGATGGCGAGAGATCCAATTTGATGATCATTTGTCATAGTGACAAAATGAAGTGTAACAAATAACCGCCCAAAATGACAAAGTTCATGTTCGCATCACGATCCAATCACAAAATAAACTTTCAAGGGACGTGGATAAGGTTCTTGCCTCATACAAACATTTACTGAGTGGGTTGGAATCTGTAATAGAAGTGCATAGAGTTCCCTCTATTTGGGCAGACAAAGAAATAAGGAAGAAGGAAGAAATACTACAAGAAATTCAGGAATTCTTCAGTCCTTTCAGGCAGGATTCCACCATGGAGGACTTACAGGTGACAAAGGAGAACATCACCCAGTATGTGATAGAACTAGTAAGGATGTATACCAAGCTGGTAACTCTGTCGAATCATATCAAGGTCAAGAAAAGAACTCTAATACTAGATGATCTTGAGTGCCTTCACAGACATGATGAATAACAACAAAAGGTAGTCACAGTGGTTGTTGAGTACAAGCTTTGGCACACATACCTCGTGGAGTAGTTACATGTGGATGTTCTAGAATTGTCTATTAATAAATTGTTAGAATAATACTAATTTTGTTGTGCATAGCAAGATAGAGTAGAGTAGAATCTAGTAGGAATATGAAAGGTCATGAGGTAGTCAAAGAGTCATGGGTAGATGAAGAGTCACCCTCTTTTCTATAAATATACCCTCATGACACATTGTAAAGGAATTTTAGCTTCGAACTCAATTTTGAAGTATATGTTTTGATAATTTGAGATCTTCTAGTGCATACAAGGAGTAATTGTCTATTTCCACTTTTGGATTTGATGGAGGTCTTGTATGATGATGCCATGGATATTATCAACTTAATGAATTGGAATTTCCTATGAGCTTTGGCATGTTATCTCTTCATGTGTCTTCCTACGTTATGGGGTTTCTTTTGCAACTCATGGATGGTATATGTTATGTGTCCATTATGCTCATGTCGATAAACTACTTTATTGGTGTTAGCATTATATCATTATAGACTGTGTTTATTTATGATTTATATGGTTATCAATTGTGTACTTATTCATTATTGGTAATTTATTACTTATATGTGTGTGAATTTCATTTAATGTTTTGCTAACAATAATTTTATTGAGGTTTATGCTTAGTAATTTCGTTGTTGCTATTTATGGCATCTGTTCTACTGGATAATCATAAGTTATTGACTTGCGTTTGTTGAAGTTCCATTCATTCTCCTCTAAGTGATAATCTCTTCTTTTTCCAAGTCAAACCTCAACCCATGAGATGGAGTCGAGCCTACATACCAGATGGGACTCCTAGACCAAATGGTGTAGAGTTTGATTGGGATTCTCCACTGGGGAGATCTACTAGCTATTGGCAATACATTCCATCCCGCCAATAGATTTTGGTGCTAGAAGGAGGGCACAAGATGGTTGGCACTAACACACATCCTTGCCCTGAAACCTCTGAAGCAGCTAGCAACCAACCTTGTCCCACTTCCCCCGAGACACCTCTTCATCCCGCTTTTGGCCTTCCTTTTGGCAACCTCCACTTAGGTGATTCTCAATGCCCTCCACTCAAAGATACCCCCATTGAAGAGGAAGATCCTCTCTATAAAGTCATATATGAATAGATAAGAGCTTTATTCCCTATTACTCAACAATTTGTTAAGGGTATTAAGTGCATTCCTACTACAAGCTCCCTTCCTAACTCGCACACTTCTAAACCTATCGATACCCTTAAAGGCATCTTGGTAACCTTAGTACTACATCTAATCATAATGATTTTGGTTGATTATGTGGATGTTGTTGAAATACATTCAATTGAAGGGTTAGAAAGTCCCCTGAGATTCGAGAGAGAATGACCTAGAAGTACAGTTACATGAGGTGACAACCAACTGCGGTAGGAGAATACATGAGGTGACAACCAACCGCGATAAGAGAATCCAGTAGGAAAAAATCAACATCCACAAGGGAATGCCAAGATGGTTCAAATACCAAGGGGTGAAGGGAATGTTAGAAATTAAGATAATTTGCACAACGTCGATTCCATTCATAATGAAAGGAACTGTAGATTCCCGAGGAACTAGGGAAACTTTAGAAACATCAGGAATTTTAGGGATCTTGGACATCTGGGAGTCCCTAGGGGTAATGGCAGAGAACTGCCTCATATCGATGATGGATCCAGATATGCCACTGAAAGTGATACAGAAGGTAATTATAATAGGATAATAGTCCCACCAAGGAGAGATAATCGTCGAAAACCTTCAGCCTGGATGACCCAGTTTACTTTGGATATTTGAGGCCCACTCGATGACATGCCTCAACAACGTGAGAAACAACTCTTGAAGTTTGATCCCAATAAAGGCATCGTGGTTGAAGATCATATCAATAATTTTCACTTAGCCTTGCAAATGATGAGGGTGCACCATAATGATGTTTCTTGCAGGATTTTCCCTTACACCCTCGAGAATAAAGAAGCTACATGGTGTCACTCCTTGCTGGTGGCTTTGATATGGAACTAGGAAGATTTTTGAAAGACATTCCTCAAGAATTTTTCCAAAGATAAGACACCATCCATGCTCCTTACTAAATTAAGCATGTTGAAGTGCCATAAGAAGGAAAAGATTAAATATTTTAACCAACCATCACTATAATTTTGAACAAGTTCCCATTGGACGTAGTTCTTGATGATTCAATCATTGTCATTTATTACGCCAAGGCACTATCGTCTAACATCCTTGTGTTTGTGAAGCGACAAGTGAAGGAAACCCTAGTTGAAAAATTTACATAATCTCACCATAGAAATGGACCTACTTTCCATAGGAGCACTTGAGCATGACACTGAGGAGGAGCCCAAACTAGCTGGAAAGAAAATCCAAGCCTCAACTAGCAAGTTTGGCGATAAAGATAAGGATTCTTTTGATTCCAAGGGTTTAGCTAAACCGCTGAAGAAATTAACCAATTAAGTGTCTAAATTGAAGAGGAAAACTAGCGAGACTTCATTAGGCAGTAAGTCAAATAAGCCTTTCTTTAGAAGGAACAAAAGTCTCCCCCACCCCCACCACCGCCGCCTCCCCGCCCCACACCCCCCCCCCCCCCCCCTTGAAAAGTCGACTCATAGATCTAATGCAAATTTCAACATAGAGGAGATAGGTATGGAGAATTACTACTCCTTTCACTAAGTTGCTCATTTAGAAAATACATGTCCAAAATGAATAAATAACATGGTTGGAATGGTTACCAAGGTGCTTGAGGATCAGATGATTGGAGATGAGGAGGAGTCCAAGGATGTTGAAGAAGAAACTGCTCCTCTCGATGATAATGTCGGTTATGTTGTACTAGATTTTGAGTTCATCCGAGGAGGAGAAGTTTAATCCATTCAAGAAGCCAACATAGGAGACATCCCGCCCCCCTAAGCCATCGAAGACCTACAACCTAAGGAGTAAGGGGCCAATAGCAGATCCTACATTAGAGGAAAAGAAGAAGGCATTGTTGAGAAGAATATTACTCCTGAACAACTCAAACCAACCTTCAAACTCTACCCCCAAGAATCCATCCAACCAAACTCCAAAAGGTACTTCAGTGGTGGCAAGGTAAAATCCCAGACTCCCAGAACCTTGGCTAAGTCTACACAATCCCCTTCCACTCCTCAGGCATCCAAAGAAGAAACTCTGATATTAGATTTGCGATACAACATCGTAGAGGACATGAAGAAGGTGCAATCCAATATTTCACTTTATGATCTGCCAAGATAGCTAGCCAGTGGGAATTAATTGTAAAATCCTTTGCTACCTCATCTTCTACCAGTAGGTTTGCCTCATCCTCGAAGGTTAACTCACCTGACCAGTCCAAAACTTCGATTAATCTCCAATCCATTGTCAATGCTGCCAAAGAAAATTCAAGAGGCTCAACCTTCCCATTCCTTCTAAGTTTTGAGATCTTCAACTACAACAGGCACAATTTCCTGGTTGATTCAAGCGCGTAAACTAATGCCATGCCTTTGTCAGTTTACAAAAAATTGAACATCAAACCTGAGAAGACAGATGCAAAAATCATTCAATTGGACAGGTCTCAAGTTCCCGCGGTGGGAGAACTAAACAATGTGATAATTAGATTGTCTTATGATTCCAGGGTACACCAATGCATTGACATAGTGGTTGTTGACATATCAAAAGCATATGGGCTATTTCGTAGTAGAGACTGGTTGAGAAAGTTGCAGGGATAATTTGCAACTAATTGGTCCCATCTATGGCTTCCCTACAAGGGTAAGAACAACCAGATAAAAGTCAACAATGAACCCTATATGAAGCATACGATTATTGGTTTGGAAGCTCCAAACGAACCAATTAGTTTTTCTCAAGAAGAGTTGGGAATGTGTTTTATAGAGACAGGCATTGGATGCTATGAAGCTATGCCATCACCTATCCCACGTGACACGCAATTGGAACTCCTTCCTTGCCCTGCAACTGATGCTAATGAAACCTGTACCATAGGTGTAAATACTTTTAACATATATGTAAGTAGTTATGAAATTTGGACTTTATACTATGATAGGTCTAAAACTCAGGATGGAGTCGATGTTGGTTGTATTCTGATGGATCCAAAAAAAAAAAAATTTCTTGTAGTTTAGAATTTCAGTGCACTAACAACATTGTAGAGTATGAGGTGCATCCTTGGACTCAAATATCTATTGATCTCAAAGTTGAATGTTTGAAGGAGATTGGTGATTATGAAATCATCACAAGGTAGGTGCAAAATATTATTCGTTGTCTATCACCATATTTAAAGAACTATCAACAAGAGGTATGGAGCCTAATTTATTCTTTTAAGGATTTTGGTATTAAATCTATCCTTAGAATCAATAGTGTTTTCACTAACACTTTAGCTAATGTTGTAGCTAGGTTTTCACCTTTGAGATTTGGTTATTCTGTTGAGATTATTTATAAACCTGTTGTTCTAGATAATGCAACTAATCTGCGTGTTTTCAATGATGATCAATAGATACTCAATTTCATGGCTAACACAGATGTGTTCAGAGATGTGACAATATATGAGGAAGAGAATGACATAACCTTACAAGAAGAAGTTGATAAATGCAAGGGAAACCCCATGCCCAAAGGTGTTGCTACACTAGAAAAATTATTCGATTTGTAGAACCATTTTCGGCCCCCCCCAAATACTAATACTCATAGTTCCACGCTCTCACATGAACAAATTAATCTTGGGATAGAAGTTGAACCCAAGTTCATTAATTTTGGTGTTGGGTATTGTTGGATGAAATCAGCTTGTTCAGGATATATCATGATGTGTTTGCATAGACGTATGATGACCTAAAAACCTATGCTTCTTGAATCATCCAACATTTTATACCTATAAAGGATGTGGTCAAACCATTCCAGTAGAAGCTAAGGAAAGTACACCCAACATAGGAACCCCTTATTCAAAAGGAATTGAAGAATTTTTTGGATGCACACATTATCTTTAAAGTTAGGCACTCCACGTGAGTCTCAAATTGGGTTCCCGTACAGAAGAAGTCTGGTGAAATATGATTATGCATCGATTTTGATAATCTAAACCGGGCTTTCGATAAAGATAACTATTTGGTTCCCTCTATGGAGTAGATTCTTCAAACAGTATCCAAAACTAAAATGTTCTCCTTGCTTGATGGTTTCTTCGGGTACAACTAGGTTTGGTAGCTAAATTAGATTGTTTGAAGATGGATTTCAAAATAAAGTGGGGAATGTTCACCTTTCAACACATGGAATTTGGTCTTATTAGTGTTGGCGCTATATTTTAAATGGAAATGGACATTTATTTCAGAGGGCCTATTGGTGAAAGCATAGTAGTGTTTTTGGATGATGTCACGGTGTTTTCAAACAAGAGATCAGATCAGATCCATCATTTGAAATAAATATTTGAACATTGCAGGAAGTATGGGATATCACTGAACCCCAACAAAAGTGTATTCGCAGTATCCAAAGGAAACCTTCTCGGGCATATTATAACCAAAAGAAATATCATTGTTGATCCTGAACACATGAAAGCTATTGCACAGATCCCGCTCCCAAGCAGTAAGAAGGGTATGTAGTCTTTCCTGGGTAAAATCAACTTCCTTTGCAAGTTTATTTCTGATTTTTCCCAGATTGTTAAGCCCTTACAAAATATGATAAAGAAGGATGCGACGTTCAAATGAAACCAAGAGTAAAAGGAAGTAGTTGACCATATCAAGAAGGCCATCGTTGAAGCTCCTTCTCTTTATAGCCCAGACTTCAGCAAAGATTTCATTCTGTATAATTTCGCTTCAGATTCATCTCTAGCTATTGTGTTGATGCAAAAGGATAATAATGGTGATGAGAAACCTATATCTGTCATGTGTGCCAATCTAAAAGGTTCAAAACACAACTACCCGTAGATGGAAAAACATGCATACGTTGTCTACAATGTGGTTAAACATTTCTAACCCTACACCTTGAAGAATCATGTGATAGTGCCTGTCCCTCATCTAGCCGTTAGATCATTGTTTGTCCAATAGAATTTGGGTTAGCGAAGGGCTAATTGAATGACCTGCTTCCGAGAATACGACTTTGATTTCAATCTTTTTCACACATTCAAAGGGAACAAGTTATGTAAACTGGCTGCTGAAGTCGTTGACCAGTAGAATGAAGAATTAGAAGGATGTGATCATGAGATTGAAATGTACCAAAACGACCTCACATCAACACATGATTATTCATCTTGGTATACTGATCTAAAGCAATATTTAGGACAAGGGACTTTCCTCCTACCTTGTCTGTGAGGCAAAAAAGGGATGTGAAGTTGCATCGTATTAGTTGGTATAAGGGAATCTATTTCCTAAACACCACAATGAAATATTACTCAAATGCTTAGAATCCAATGAAGCCCAGAAGTTGTTAAAGGAGTTATATGATGGACCGGTGGGTGGCCATTACATCCGCGATACCACATTGCATAAAATCATGAGAGTTGGTTTCTACTGGCCCACCCTATTCAAGGATGCCCATGCATATGCTTGAAAAAGCTCAATCTACCAAAAATGTGCTGGCAGAGAATCACAGTCAATCACACCACTCCAATCTATAGTAGTGGAAGAGCTTTTCTAGCAGTGGGTGTTGGATGTCATTGGAAAGATTGTGCCACACTCTTCAAAACAACACATATACATTCTCACGGCCATATATTACTTCACAAGGTGGGTGGAAGCCATCCCATTATGAAAAATCAATGATCAAGAGGTAATATCTTTTATTAATCAGCACATCATAACCAGGTTCATTGTTCGAACCTCCCTCGTTTTTTATAATGCTACTTATTTATCGTCTTTTAATTTATATAGTTTTGCTTTGGAAAACGATATTATTTTGAAACATTCGGCTAATTACTACCCCAAAGGAAATGGCTTAGCATAGTCCATCAACAAAAACCTAATCCGCATTATCAAGAAAATCATGTTGTCACACCAAAGAAATTGGCATAATGCCTTGACCAATGCCATGTGGGCTGATCGTGTTACCGCTAAACCATCTCTTGGGACCTCCCCTTATTTCCTAGTCTATGGGAATGAAGTCATCTTACCACCAAACTTATACCTATCCGCTCTCTAGTTGTCGCAAGAATCACAGGGCACACCCTGTCCTACCATGGAAAACCGAATTGACACCTTACTCGAACTGGAAGCAGAGAGACAAAAGGCTAAGGAGAATTTTGTTATATGCCAGAACCAAATCAAGAGGTGTTTCGATAATAAATCCGTAGGAAATAATGAGTTTAATGTAGGTGACTTGGTCCTTAAATGGGATAAAGCGCATGAGGACAAAGGAAAGCACACAAAATTCCAAGCCTTGTGGATTGGACCCTTTCAAGTTAAGGAGAAAATTTGCCAACATACCTTTCACTTACAAACCTTGGAGGGGAGGGTCGAGACCCTCCCAGTTAATGGCCAAGACCTTAAATTATATTTTACCTAGCAGCTCTCGTAGCTTCTCTCCTATCCCTGTACTATAGTTTTCCTTTTGTTTTGTATTTTTCGCACTCATCTCTTAGTTGTATTTTCGCTTTTGTGTCTTTTGGGTCATCATAGTTCAGTTCATTAATAAAGATCCTACTAAGGAAAATTTTAAGGATGGAAGTTTATCTTAAAGTTTAGAAACCTTGACGAATCTTACTAGTCCCTAATATGCAAATCGTAAAATGTTTGGCAATATTTTTTGTAAAAATATTTATATTTCTAATTATTTTATATTAGTCTATATAAAATTTTGGTGATTTTTAAGATAAATAAATTTATTCTATAAAATGTGGGGGAATCATTTTAGAAAAAATGAAAATTGGTGAATCTTTTTTTGGAAAAAACATGGAAAATTAGCCCACCTATGAATATTAGCCCCTAAAATTTTCCATGGGTCCTACCCTGAATAAGGAATTTTGGGACATCACCCAAGTCAAATGCCTCAAAGTTGTGGTAGCTCCTATGAAAATGGTTGCACTGTATGCTTGTCCATGCCTGCTCTTGACTATCTCTAAAGTCATGGTCAAGGTGAGATGTGAAGATATATTTCGGTGGGGAACCCTGATTATCCATGGAACCCTGATTATCCACGGAACCCTATCTTCAATAGTAAGACCATTGCTTTTAGATTGACTGTATAGTTTAAATGAATAAGTTCACCCTGTTGACTCAAAAAAGGGAAAGGAAAACCTTAATGAGCAACACATATTTCGGGAAAACAATAAAGTCTTAGAAAAAACAAAAACAACCTTTGTTGCACGTAAAAAATTCGAGATCCCTCATCTACCCTAGAAAATAAATGCCTAATAAACAAGTTACAATTACCACATAAACTAAATTAAATAAAGGGTAAAGGATTGAGAAAGGCTTCTTACACATAGAGGTAATGCAACGACTCTGTCAAGGTACTATCCAGGCTAGCTGACAGTAGAGCAACACTTTTGATTTCTAGGTAGTGACTACACCAGGGTAATTTCCAAGATTGTTGACAGCGTAGCAACACCATATACCTATAACTACAATACCAAGAACCTTTATAGCTTATATTATTTTTTGGACCCCTATTTCGAGTCGTTGAGAACATCCTTGGTTTTTGTGATTAAAAATTCAAGTCAAAGTAGTGGGGATCTTTTAATCAATACTAAGGGTAATGTGGAGACATCAGTGGGACCTATGAATTTGGAATAACACCCTCACAAGGATCGGTTGCATCCCAAATCAAGGGAAAGCAGAGATACCGAGGTTCTACCAGTGAATCACCAATTGTTGTAGCCGTTGCAACAACCCCCAAATATTTATACCATTTCAAAAATTTTGGACCCCCCTTGAATAAGTTTGTAGCCTTTGCCTGCATCTCAATTTCATTTCTGCATCCTGGCAATAGGACAAGTTCCCTTTAGGCTTCTTAGAATATCTAAGTTTGCAAGCCTTAGATTTTATCTTTCCCCTAAGTCACAGATCACATAAAATGGACTTTAATTAAGTTGAAAAATAGCAACATGCGACCTCTGTTTTCCAAAGTTACACTCTGATTGAGTGGAGTTGTAAGGTCGCACTATAGTTAAGCATATGACTCAAAAAATTGTGACCCATATTGGCTTGTGCTCTGCGACCTTTAGCATTGAGATCGCCATGTCGCAACATAGTCTCGTGCCTGACATTAGGTTTTGTGACCCCTCATGTCGTGCGACTCTATGACCTATACCTTAGAGGTTGCTTGGTCATAGGTGACTTGGATGCCGACTTCATGACCTGGACTGACCTACAAATTGGTGACCTCTCCAAGGCCCTCACATGTGACCATTTTCTATTTAAATGACTCGCCCTTTTTCTCATTTGTCCAATTGACTAGAGAACTTGAGTGGCAGAGAGACTGGGTAACTGGGAAAGGCACGTGACTCCCTCTAGATGGGTGTCTCTTCTTCTTCCTTGGTAATCATTTTTTCTTTCCATTTGTTCTTCTCTGCATACCAACCCTATGCCTTCCCTACTGGTGGGGGGTTTTATCTGCCCTTTGGTAATTCTCAAACCCATTTCACCCTTTAATCCTCTAGCCTTTTGTTTTCCTCATTTTTCTGTCCATTTCCAAGCAACAATCCTAACCTGAGGCCCATTCCCCTTTGATCCCAGTTACTTAAGTTTTCCAAGGTCCAGTAAAGCCCAAATTCCAATTTCAAGCCTCGTATTTTCTGCCAAGTCGACCAGAGGTATAGGTCGCACCATTAAAAAACATGATAGCCTCAACCTTGTGACCCCACGAGCTCTTCAAATGTGCGACCTCGTGACCTTTTCAAACCTATGACCTTGAGACCTCCTCAACCCAATGACCTTGTATCCTGCCTAGTATGTGACCCAGTAAGCCCAAGTCACCAAGTCACTTCTTTGGTAGTCTATTTCTTTTTGACCTCCTATGTGGTGTGATCTAACGACCTCCCTCTAAGTTAAACCATGGTCTGAGACTAATCATCTCATTCTTCGTGATTTGAAGCTCGACTTGTGATCTGTATTTTTGATTTATATAATTCATGTCATCACTCTCATCTCAAAATAGTTTGTTTGAAATTCTAGGTGATGACAATCTAGATTTCATATCAATCTCTCCTTTTTTTGAAGAGATTTCACCTCCAGTGGCTAATTCCTCTTGTAAGAGTGCTGAGAGTAGTTCCCAGGAAGTCCCTGAAGGACCACCAACACTCATCTACCAAGATACAACATGCAATATCAATAAGGTCGCCAAACTCTCATGGTTCAATATGTATTCTAAATTCTCTAAGAAGAATATCCCTCGGGATCAGGAAGACTTCAGAGTGTACATCAACATCAAGAGGTCCTGGTTTCACAAAGTGGTCACACATATTCCTGTATTCTCTTGTACACAGACCATTGATTGGATACTGCAAAATACTGATATAGATCAGTGGGTGATAAGTAGCCACACAAGCGAGGACTTTGCGGCTATCTCTACCATATATATTGTTACTTATTATAGGTTTTCAGAGAGGGAAGAAACCCTCAAT
The DNA here is from genome assembly GCA_031772625.1 of Pinus tabuliformis. Classification (NCBI taxonomy): domain Eukaryota; kingdom Viridiplantae; phylum Streptophyta; class Pinopsida; order Pinales; family Pinaceae; genus Pinus; species Pinus tabuliformis. The sequence continues at coordinate 234,369,325 of CM062805.1, forward strand.
ACCAAGTGGATGTCATAATTTCCAATAGAAACTAAGGACATTCTAAGATCCTGGTGGTAGGACCCCTCTAAATTACGGGTAAAGGCCAACCAAGTTTATAGGATAGAAGGAATCAGAAAGGTCTACCAACTCATGGTCGTGATGATGAACATGTTATTATATGGGAGGATTGATATTTATACCTTTCTTGGAACATGGGTACCTATTATGCACATTGTTGCCACCAAGGGCACAATATTCAACTGGGCAAGTATCCTTGCTTCATCATTAAAAACCAATATATAGGTAGCAAATAATTCAGAGGCAGACCAAGCATGGAAATTCTATATGGAATCATACTTATTGGATGCAGTATGTGCAAGATGCCATTTTGACGGTTGAAGTCACAAATGGACATTGGATGCGTCAGACTTCGTGCGCTTGCATTATAAGGTCTTTTGGGACCCTAGGTATAAAATTATGCATGAGTCCACTTCATAATCATTCATTGACTATTATATCAATTTTTCTTTGAGAAAGAAGCCCCTTGTATGTCCAAGAGGGCCATTGAGACAATCACCAGAGTGGTAGACCGGTTTCCTATTTAGGAGGGCACTTTCATTAGAGTCTTTGGCTCGTACAAACCTCCCCATGCTCTCCCTAGGTTTGTGACCAAAAAAATGCTGCTACAAGAATAATTTTACCAGATGACAATAGGGTTCTCTAATACATTAACCAAGGAAAAGAAAAATATGTGGCCTACCTTCCCTTTCAATATTGGGGCCTATACTATTGAGATATTTAAGTAAGTAGAAGCAGAAGCTGAGCATATGTAAGGATTTTATTTTTTCAATCTGAGTCATCATAGGTATGATCCACAAAGGAGTGGTTCCAACACAATGCAAGAAGGCAAGATTCAACTGGTCATACCTGCATAATAAATATTTTGACGAGGAGAAGGTCAAGAATTAGTACAATGCTACCAGGGAACTCGGGCCAAGTGAGTAGTAGGAGAAGGAGGATGAGTAAGTCGAGAAATTGCAAGAGAACATGAACCTACAATCTAGGTCATCCTCGCTCAAAAGAAAGAAGGAACAACAAAATATAGGAGGGAAATAGAAAAAGCTCAAAGGTGATGAACCAGAAGACCCTTCAGATGATCAAGAGGAAGATGAAGATAATGAAACTCTGGAAGAGAGAAATGCCACCCTGGCTAGGTAGAAGTAAGAAATTAGGAGGAAGAGGGAAGAAGAGTTGAAGCAATCATAGAAGTCAAGGGACCAACAACCTGAGGATATCCAACAACAACAACAACAAGAGGAAAGGAAAAGAAAGAAAGAAGAGGAAGAAAAATTGAAAAGGGAAGAAGAGGAATGAAGGACCCGAGAGGCAGAAAAGAAGAAGTGGTAAGAAGAAGAAGAAAAGAAAAGGAAAGAGAAGGAAGAACGTAAGAGGAAGCATAAGCAGGAGGAAGAACTCCAGAGGAAGTGAGAGAAGGAAGAGAGAGAGAAAAAAAGAATAGAAGCATAACAAAGAAGGAATGTCGAAGAAGAAAAGAGAAAGCAAGAAGAAAAGAGGAGATGAAGAGACAACAAGAAGAGTCCAACAAGAAATTTGAGCTCAATCTCCAACAGTAACAACAACACCAAGAGTTTGATGTGCAGGTTGAGATTTCTCCATTAGATGTTCCTCCATCCATCCCCATCACTAGAGGACATCTTCCCTAAAGAATTGGGTATTCCTCATGAGGGAGAGGAAGAGGTGTTGGACCTCACTAGGCTTACCTTTGACAAGGTCAATTGTAAGATTATGTAGGAAAGAAGGAAGTATTATCTCAGGAACCATGTAGAGCCATTGTACATGACCAAAAAGAAGGAAATAATCCTGGATACCACAATAAATCCCAATATTATCACTTCTGTCGGAACTACCTTCGTGATTGCAACTGAGTTGAATGTGGGAAGGATGAGTAAGAAAATTGCAGAGCTCCAGGGAAAACTCTACACCTATGAACACAGAGTTGCCAATGAAGAAGAAGGAAATAAGAGGCTAGAAGAGAAGAATAAATCCCTATGCCTAGCTCATGCAAGCACAAAGTAGTTACAAGCATAAATTAAGGAGTTAGGAGAGACTTTGGAGGAAGCCATGGTCATGGTCTATGAGGAGATGTTGAAGCTGCATCAGACCGTGTCTCCTTTCCTAGCCATACAGACCGATGCAAAGGAGAAGACAACCATGCTAAAACAAGCTACCATAACCATTAACAACATTCATATGTGGACTAACAAATATCTAGAGGCACTGGTAACTCTTCTCACAAAAGATTGGATAACCACAAAAAATGACAAAGTTCATATTCGCATCAAGATCGAATCACAGGATAAACTTGCAAGGGATGTGGATAGGATTCTTGTCTCATAGAGATATTTATTGAGTGGGTTGGAATTTGTAACATAAGTACATAGAGTTCCTTCCATCGAGGTAGTCAGAGAAATAAGGAAGTAGGAATAAATCCTATAGGAAATTTATGCATTTCTCAATCCTTTCAGGCATCCTTCCACCTTGAAGGACTTACATGTGACAAAGGATAGCATCACCTGGTATGTGATAAAACTAGTGAGGATGCATACCAAGATGGTAACTCTGTCGAATTAGATCAAGGTCAAGAAGAGCACTCTAATATTAGATTCCCTTGAGTGCCTTCACATACATGATGAAAAACAACAAATGTAGTCGCAGTGGTTGCTGAGTAAATTATTTGGCACACATACCTCATGGAGCAATTACATGTGGATGTTCTATAATTGTCTATTAATAAATTGTTAGAATATGACCAATTTTGTTGTGCATAGCAAGATAGATTAGAGTAGAATCTAGTAGGAATATGAAATGCCATGAGGTAGTCCAAGAGTCATGGGAAGACCAAGAGTCACCCTGTTTTTTATAAATATACCCTCACGACACATTGTAAAGGACTTTTAGCTTTAGACTTAATTTTGGTGTATATGTTTTGAGAACTTGAGATCTTCTAGTGAATGCAAGAAGTAATTATTTATTTCTACTTTTGGATTTGATGGAGGTCTTGTATGATGATGCCATGGATATTATCAACTTAATGAATTGGAAGTTCTTATGAGCTTTGGCATGTTGCCTCTTCATGTTTCTTCTTGCAGTGTGGGATTTCTCTTGCAACACATGGATGTTATATGTTATGTGTTCATTATGATCATGTCAGTAAACTACTTTATTGGTGTCAACATTATAATCATTATAGAATGTGTATTTACTTATGGTTTATATGGTTATTGATTGTGAACTTATTCATGATTGTTAATTTATTTCTTATATGTGTGTGAATATCATTTAAGGTTTTGCTAACAATAGTTTTCATGAGGTTTCTTCTTAGTAATTCCGTTGTTGTTATTCATGGCATCTATTCTACTAGATATTCATAAGTTATTGACTTGCATTTGTTGAAGTTCCATTCTTTCTCCTCTAAGTGATACTCTCTTCTTGTCCAAGCCAAACCTCAAATCATGAGAAGGTAGTCATGCCTACATATTATATGGGACTCCTAGAACAAATGGTGTAGAGTCTAATTGGGATTCTACAACAAGGAGATCCCTTAGTTGTTGGCAGTACATTCTAGCCCATCAACAATCTAGTACTTGCTCCTCAATTTCCTATATAGATTATTGATCTTGCTTTTGTCGATTCTCTTCTTCTTCTAGTTGTTTCTTCCTTTCCTACTTGACTTGCTTCAATATTTCTTCTTCTTACTTTCTCTTCAATTCTTCCTATGCCTTCATTTCCTACGGTTCTTTCCTTTCTTTCTCTTTTGGTTATTGTGCTTCTTGGGTAACACTTTGTTCTAGAATTTCACTGGAAGGGCCTACCTCGACAAGAGATGAGACAGTTTTTGATAACGAAACACTCTGGTGTATGTACCATTTGGTGAGGAAAAATAATATACTAATTTCTTCACTGAGTTCATTGCCTCATGACACATGCAAGGGGACTCTCCTTAAAATATCATCTAATATAAGACCTTGAAGAATTGGTCAACAAGTTTATCAAAGACTCCTCAGTAATTGCATTCTACTAGTAACTTACGATAAATGTGGATAAGTGGATATTTTGGTGTCCATTTCCATTCCAAACCAAGTAACTCATTACGAGCACAAAATTTGTATAGTAAGTAAGCAGACATGTAGAATTGTTATTTATTTCCATGTGTTGTGTTCTTCACCTTATTCACATTAACATGTAACTATTGAGCCACTAGATGAAACGAGTTGAATATCTTCCCTTTTAAGGCAATTTGATATAGCATGTAGACTCGTCCTTCTGGGAAGGATTCAACATTCTTGTATCCATAGACTCAGAAGCACAAAACTATTAAGTAGTAAAAAAACTATTGTTAGGTGTCTAGAGAAATTTTGTTGGTTCTTTCCACCATGACTGAACAACTAACTTCCTTCGTGTTTAGATAGTTTGAGGCTCCATAAAATGTGAATGAAAATGTTGTTCAGGCTTCAAAAACTTATATATCAAGTGGATGTCATGTGGTTGGTAAGAGGCAAGTTGTTGCCCACTATAAATATTCAATGGCATGCTCTTGGTATCCAAACCTTGCAAAATCCATCTAATAATATTTGCACATGGAAAAATTAGGAATTTGCAAGTGACCATGTGAAACCCCGATTGTTGAATGTCGATGTAAACTTGCTTATCCTCCATATCTTCTTTGAACTCTATCGCAGTGAATGCATCCTTAATGGCATGCCAAGTGTTAGTGGAATCCTTCTTAATATACAATTATGTATGTGACAGAACAGGAACTGATATCGAGGGACTATCAATGACTTCCTCGATACTTCTTTCGGTGACCTCCTTTGATGCTTTCTTCTTGGGAGGCATGGTGTTATCTAATGATGAAAGAGTAATGGGTTCAACACCTGCAATACATGTTGCAAGAGATGCACTCATGGCAATAACAAGTTAGCTTAAAATATTAGTTCAACAATTAACTTTAAAGAAACAACATAGTCACTGAGAGAAAATATTGCGCAATATTGAGTAGCAAAGTGGTAGAATAGGATTTATAATTACATAATGCACAACAAGAGAGAGAGATTGCACAATTCTAGTTGACGTGAGACTAGCTTGTGGACTAGAACTACACAATGCATAGTATTAACTGGCATAGAGAGAGAAGGATTGCACAATGCACAATTTCAGTGGCCAAGCAGGGTCACTACTGAATGGGATTGTGCAATGCATAGTTGGAGGCCATTAATTATGCACAATGTAGTTTCAATTGGAAGGGGAGAGGATTGTTGCTAAGGAATGCACCATGCATAGTAGGGAAGGCCAACAAGCCCTAATGATGGTGCAATTCAAGTCGGGCGGGAGGCAAACTTTTAATATTGGATTGAGGAAGGAACGTGTAGATTGGTCCTAAATTAAGTTAAATCAATCATTAACATCACCTAGATAAGATAATACAAAAGGAAGAGCATGCATGCATAAATAGATCTAGCAGCAGTAATTGCTGGTAGGTGAAAATACAAGAAATCAATGTGACACTTGTAAAAATAATTCAAAAGATTGAAATGAAACTTGTACAAGCTAATAATAACAAAAATATTATCAAATTCAAGAAAAAATGAGAAAAACGACACTTGTAAACACAAAAGTGACAAAAGCGACAGAAAAAGCAACAAAAAGAAACACTTGAAAAACTTACCCAAAGAAGCACTGTAAATTGAATCCAAAGCTACTTGAGCTCATGAGAATGGATAGAGCTCCAATGTCAAATGTGAAAATGAGCTCTACGAACCTATATTATATAGATTTACTCTCACGGGGTTAGGGTTAGGGTTTCTGATTCACATAACTAAAATCAAGGAGAAAGTGATACTTGTCCTTCGATATAAAATAGAAACTTGTGCCACACCATTAGAAAGGAATGAAAAACCCCTATTTTCTAGGGACGCATAATAGGATATTCCAGGGGCCTGCGTAGTTCACTTGCAGAAAAGATTGTGCATTTTCCAGTGAAAAGGGATTTCGCCTTGCACTGGAATAGTGGATTGCGTAATTTTTCTCCACATTAACTGATTGTGCAACTTGCTTGCTCAATGACTGGCTATCTCATGAGATTGCACAGTTCAATTCCTCAAGGAGTTGCATAGTTTCCAGTGACAAAAGATTGTGTAGTTGTTGGGAACAAGACAAGCAACCATTGCTAGATCAAAACAAGACTTAATTTTTTTTCGAAAGGGGTTTTTTCTATCATAAATAACCTATCAACATGCACTTAGGGATTTGGAAAACCATAGAGAAAATCTAGTCCCATCACCAAATACTTATTCAATATATCATCCAACATGATTTCGAGTAGGATAGGCCTTGAGACCTCATAGGGTCCAAATATTATAAGATGTTTCACAAGTCAACTTCCCTAAGGGACCATGCTCTATTTTAGTTTGATCACACGCACACATACACGTTTTGAGGAAAAATACATAGAATTTTGAGTGCTTCCCCACCATCCATGGATGGTCCATGGGGTAAACCATCAACTCTAATTACATAGCACAACCCAATGAGATCAATAGAGTCAAACCCATGACATCCTCAACTTCAAGAGAGAGATATTTGGTCTCACCTTTAATTGAGTTAACCCTTGGAGATAAACATATCCTTCATATATGTGTGGAAAGAATTTATAACTTCTACTAATTCACCTTTTGTAAGTGACCATTAAAAACACAACCACATTAACTTATGGAAGAGACTAAATTTCTTGCGTGTGTGTATATAAACACACCACAATGCTTTAAAAGGTTCCTTCTAAGTTTTTAGAAAATGATTTTTTAATAGTGTTTTTACATAAAGTAAACTTAAAGAATATTGAAAGGGATATATGCCTAAAATGGTTTGGTTGAAAAGGTAGGCACCCATTTGTATTTATAGGGACATATAGTTTTAGCTTGGGTTACAATTTTATGATATATGTGATTTGTGAGTTGTTGCATATATCTTATGGAATATAATGACAACTAGTTGATTAGTCCCAAGCCTAGCTCAAGTCACTCTTTCTAGTTACAAATTACCCTAGTCTAAAAAAATTATAAAGATTAATGTGATAAAATAAAGTAATTATATTGAATTTTAAAGGAATGAGTAGGCAATAAGATAGATAGAAGGAAGTGTTTGACAATAACTTATATACAACTTGAATTTGGAAGAAAAGGTTGACAAATTATCTTAGTTGACATGATAACATCATTGATGTTCTTCAATGTTATACTTGGTGGACCTTTTCTAGAATGTAGTTGTTATCTCTATAACATATTGTAAGTTATGGTTTCATTGTCACACTTCCCTTAGAGGTACTTTACAACCTAGTATAGGGAAGATGTTGTAATGGTTGTAAATGATTGTAAACATTTAAATCCGGGCTCAATTTGGGAGAGGTTTTGTAGTATCCATAAAATTTGGGAGAGATGTTGTAATATCCATAAAATGAAGCAATAAATCGAAGATAATAACAATAAAACATAATATAAGTTTAATTTAAAAAGTGAAAAGTAATCAAAATAATAAATCGATTCAATTCAATTTGTTATATTGTAACTTTTTTATTGTTAATAAAATTACAAACAATTTTTCCCAATTAAAAAACATAATGTGCATATCATATTAAAAATAAATTTATATACAAAAAGATCATATTCATAACCATGATATTTTAAAACACATAATTAATAAACACACACACACAAACACACACACATATATATACCGTATAAATTAAAATAATGATTCATTTTTGTAATTAATATATTTCAAAACTCTATATTTAAATTTAATTAATAAGCACATAAAAATTCAATAGTTACAATAACCTATTTTTTCCCTAAATTATCTATCTATATATTTATCTATGTCATTAATACTATGTAACATACACACATGAAAAATGTCCAATATATAAAATATATATTATCAGATTTTTAATAAAATTATGAATAATAATATTTCTATATGTAAAGATGTGAAATTTATATAAATATAAATATTATTATTAAGAACCATCATAGATCCATCTTAACTATTTATCTACTAAAGGTAGAGAGGAATCAAATCTCTCTAGGTGCAATTTTTTTCTCAAATTTTGCTTTGTATTTTGAGATATTTGATCCCTCTTTGTTGTTAGTAGATCCAAAGTTAAGATGGATCTATTTTGATTTAAGAAAACTTTGTTCCACATTTTTTCCTCAAATTACAATTTGTCCCATCCTCAATATCATAATTGAAAATTAGATTGCTAATACTTTGTCAATACTATCAAGATTTAACTCATAAAGATCCCTAGTGAACAATAAACCCCCACACCCATATAAATAAAATGGATAAAATTTAAACTCAAATAAAAAGGGATAACCTTTTTCTTCCCAAATATTTGAATTTAAATCCAAACCATATATTTTATTTTACATCATAATTTATAAAAATATGAACAAAGTACTTACAAAATATAAATATTTTTATTAATTATATTTTTATTTTATTTTTACACAGTGGGAAAACCATCGTAACTCACTTGTCAAAATAGTGGGGGACAACCATCATTAGCTTCTATCTCCTAATATAGACTACTAGTCAATGTTATTGAAGGAAAACCATGTCACCTGAAACTACCCAATAGTAATTTGTAAAAAAAAAACTTTCACTCCTACTATACCTCTAGGTCTTAGACTATTACTCTATTTCCTTATATCTAAAAAACGAACTCATAACCAAATAAAAACACTTTTATAAATTTCAATACAAAATTCCAATGTTTTTTTTATTATAATTTATATTTAAACTTTGTCCTAATTATAAATACGAATTTTTAACTACATGAGAGGATCACAAAAGTATCCAATTCCTTATTGTTTTGTTTCTATTTAAAGAGAATATCACCACTAAAAATAATACATCAAAATTTCAAAATCACGACAAGTGGAACCAAATTACCATTTATTAGATGTTCATGTTGCTGCACTAATAAAGTAATATTATCATGACTATGGTCAATCTATCATCTTTTGTTGGAAGTGCTAATTTGCGAAGTTGTAGTGGAAGAATGCTGTTAACGAATTTAATATATTGTTACAATGATTAATCAATTGAAGAGTTTTTCTATTAATTTTAAATTATTAACTAAATTATTCTAATGATACTTAAAAATATGATATTATATTTTCTCCCTCACATAATAAAAGTATATTTATACATAATTCATTTTTATTTGATTTATATATCAAAATATACTTAACTAAAGTTTTTGATTCATTTTAAAAATATATATTTTTCATCTGATTTATATATCAAAATATACTTAACTAAAGTTTTCAAGTCATTTTAAAAATATATATTTTATGGTTTGTTTAAATAAATCAAAACATTAAATTATTAATTTAAAAATATTTTATTAAAAGTATGTTAAATTTTCATTCCCATTAGATATAGTTAGTATATGGATTTGCTTTATTTTAAATATATAATATTTTTTATTTTATTAAAAGTATGTTAAATTTTCATTCCCATTAGATATAGTTAGTATATGGATTTGCTTTATTTTAAATATATAATATTTTTTTCTCTGTGTTTTGGAAAAATACTTTTGGCTAAGAATTTGTGACGAAATATTTAGGTTTTCAAAATCATACCATTTTTAATGTATTGAATTTTTTGTTCCAATAAAAGTTTAAAGTGATGATTTTTACATTAAGGGTGTCTTAACAAAATAATTATTATAAGTTTCTTACATTTTAAATATATTTATTTGAAAATAATAAAAGTTTGTTTAAAGTGATGATTTTTACAGCAAAGGTGTGTTAACAAAATAATTATTATAAGTTTCTTACATTTTAAATATATTTATTTGAAAATAATAAAAGTTTAATACAAATATTTGTATATTTTGAATGAGTTTATTAATAAAAAACATATATATGTTTTTAAAGTTTATGCGTTCAAATTCATAAAAAGTGTAATACTTACACCTTAAAAGATAGAAGAACGCACACTTCTATAAGCCTCAATAGTTACATTGTCTTACACGTAAAGAGATCTTATATATGAATTTGTGTCATACTCTTTATCCCATAGACAAAAGTATTCCTTAATTTAATATATAGTTTGATCATGCAAACAAAAAATACTATACTTTAATTTGATGTCCCCATCTCTTATCTCTCACACAAAACAAAAATATATATAGTAAAGTAACATAATCTTATACATCAATTTAATATTTAATTTAATTATAATTTAAATTATTTTTATTAATTTAATATAATTATTAAAAAATTATTAATTATTTCTTCATTGAAAATCAACTCACATGAATTGCAATTTTCACTACGTAGAATAGTTATAACTAACCTAAAGAGATGGTAATAAAGAAATATCTTAATTTTAATGTCATCTCAGTTTATCTAATTAAAATGTTGAATAAATGACATTAAATTAAAAAATAATATATTTGAAAAAAACCTTACATGAAGAAAGAATTAATACATGTATTAAATTTATAAATCCTTACAAATCGTTACATGGAAAAGGAAGAATTAATACATGTATTAAATTTCATTTCATAAATAAAAATGAGTTAATTTGTCATTCTTAAAAAGCAAGCAAATATGGTATATAATTTATATTAATAAAATTATAAATACAATATTATTATTTTATAAAATATTTTAATTTTAAAATATAAAATAATACAGGAAATTAATATATAATTTTTAAAAATAATTTTAAAAAATTATATATATATATATAAAATAAATAATTATTTAAATTTATATAAACTTTATGCAAAGTTTAAAAAAAATTGCTAACTTAACCCCGAAGGAATTTCAAAATCTCATAAAAATTTAAATAAGCATAATTGTAATCTTACCATTGTTTTGTTATTAATAATTTAGAAAATTATCCTCATTAGCATGATGAGGCACAAAACATAATTAGGGAAACATGTGTTTACGTCCAAGGCTTAGGCTCAACGTAAATATAATCATTAAATAATGGTTTTATATTTTTAGTTTTATATAATTATATTTAGAAATAATATTATTATTGAAAATTTTATAGTGATCAAAATTTAAAAATAAGTGATGCAAATATCTCAACTTAACAAATAATGATAATTTGGATATTTAGTAATCACATAATTATGCTTAATTATTACAATAAATATGAAATTTTGAGGAAGACCAAAATTCTGGTAAATATTGAATATTTGTAACATTTAAATGAGAATATAGATACTGCATAAGCATAAAGTTATAATTTATCTAAGTAAAATACAGTAATAAAATTAATAAATATGTTAATTTTAGTATTCAAAAATTTATAAATAATTATAAATTATAATAAAAATATTAATTTTTAACACATATAAAATTATATTCAAAATTATATTTTTGAAAGAGTAAACAGTTTGTCATTTTTTTCCTTCAATTTACTATCACCTTAATATCTTATCAGTGTTGCAATTATATTTTACAATGTTAATAGTAAATATTTACAGTTTCATTAATTCAAACTACCTAATTTTAAATAAAAAATATTAATTTTTTAATTATAATAATATATCAAAATTAAAATAATAATGACTCAATATTTGCAATTTCATTAATTCAAATGTCTAAATTTTAAATTAAAAATATTAATTTTTTAATTAATTTTTTTATAATAATGTATTAAAATTAAAATAATAATTAAGAGGATATTAGAGATGTTATAATATAATGTTTAACATTTTGACTAAGTCAAATTACATAAAATTAATTAATTAATTAAAAAATAATGTAATGTAAAATTTTTAAATAGGACAAAATAAAATAAAATAAAAATAAAAATAACCTTATAAAAATAAAATAATAATAATAAAAAATGGCTCATATTCTTAATGTGGAATATAACCTATTTAAAAGAAGAAATTAAACTAGCTTAAATCCATCTTAACTCAAAATCTACAAAAAATTTAGACAAATCAAATCTCTTGAAATACAAACTTCATTAAAATAAAATCAAATTTAATTGCTCTCAAAATCTAATAAATCCATAATAAAAATAAATTTAAACTAACTACGATAAAATATTATATCATTAAAATTCATATTCAAAATCCATAAACATATTATACACTAAAATATTGAAAATATAACATGTTATAAACTTAAATATGGAAAGTATAATCTCATTCCTGCAAAATAAACTCGATCTCATAACTCTTAAGCAAAAAAAAAGGATTTACAACAATTAAAATACTAACCAAAACCAAATAAAATAAAATATCCATTCTACAAACAAAGCCACCCCTAATTGTTAAATAAAAGTACTAGAAAGTTTAAAAAGGTTCCTTTCAAAGTTTCCAGAAATGTTTCCTTTAATATTTTATTTTATTCACATCAAGTACATTCCCTTTCATATTTAATTAATATCAAGTACATTCCCACCATGCAGGAGCAGAAAAATACTACTTTGACCAATGTATTAAAAAACAATGTTTCTAGAGGAGGGGGACGGGACGCATTATTTCACAATCTCTTATCCATTTTGAATATGTGGATAATTGATTGAAAAAGTTGGGTGGATGTGATAACGATCCCTTCCCCTCTGTTTTTTCTTTCATATTTGGTAGTCACTTTTAACACGATGTTAGTTCTTTTATTTGCTAATTATTCTTTAACCTGTGATTAGTGTAAGTTAGTTAATTTTTTTTTTTCCTTTCTAGTTTGTTATTTTGGTCTTTTTTTTCCTTTCCTCTCAGTGTATGTCAGGGTTAGTTTTCATATTAGATGTGATTAAGATTATATAAGTTTTTAATTGAATTTGAATATTTTGTTAGTTGAATTTGAATATTTTGTTATATGATTTTTATTTTTCAGAAATGATTTTCATCTTTAATCTATTTCCATGAAATTTAAATTAGTAATTTTGATAGAGATTAAACTCCATATAAACTAACTAAATGGTATTTTATTTTGTTTTTTTCCTTTCTTCGGAGTTTATGTTAGGGTTAGTTTTTATATTAGATGTGATTAAGATTATATAGGTTTTTAGTTAAATTTGAATATTTTGTTAGTTGAATTTGAATATTTTGTAGATGATTTTTATTTTTCAGAAATGATTTTCATCTTTAATGTATCTCCATAAAATTTAAATTAGTAATTTTATAGAGATTAAACTCTGTATAAACTAACTAAATTGCATCTTATGAGTAAGTTAAATTATTACTACATATTTGTATGTGTATACAAAAAATTGATTTTATAATTTCTTTTTTGTTTTTTTTTATTAATGAGTGTATTTGTATGTGTATATAAAAAATTGATTTCATAATTTTTTTTTGTTTTTTGTGTTTTTTTTTTTTTTTCTATTAACTAGTGTAGATGTATCTTAACTAAGCATCTATTAGAGGGATCAAATCTCTCAAGGTGCAAACTTTGTTTAAGATTGAGAATTAAGATGGATCTAAGCTAGTTTAATTATTAATCGTTATTAATAACTAATAATTCATTTTATTTTTATTTTTATTTTTATATAATTTGACCAAGTCAAAATGTTTACATAACATTACAACATCTCTTCCATGTTGGGCTTGAGAGCGTTCATTAAATTTATAATTAAGAATGTGAACCAGCATATATCCATCTTAATTTTGAATCTACAAGCATCGAGAGGGATCAAATCTCTCAAGATGCAAAATTCTTTTTGAGTGCAAAACTTGAGGAAATGTCTGCACATCTAGAAATTGATACCTCTCATCATTGGGTAGATCCTTTGTTAAGATAAATCTATGTTAGTTCTTAATAATATTATTTATAACACATCTCTTGATATAAAAGTATTCTCATTTTTATTAATTTGATTAAAACTTTGACTTAATCTCTATGGAATTTTTTTAGTAGTAAGGATAGAGGGTTTAGATATATCTCAAAAGTAATTATCACCTTTTTAATTTTAGATTTAATTAAAATAAGGATATGAAATTAAATTAAAATAAAATATTTATGAAATATTTTGATTGTGAAATGACTTATGGTTTTTGGGTATGTGGTATTGATTGGCCATCGTATTCTACTAACAAGTTAAAAATATCCATGATAAAGTGGGTCTGAATATCCATGATTAAGAATCTTGTTATATTGTAAGTATTAAATTTTTATGTGCTTATTAATTAAATTTAAATATGGTTACATAATCATTGTTTTAATTTATATGGTAAAATGGATCTTAATTTATAGCTATTATTTATATGTTATATATTTTAATATGATATGTATATTATAGTTTTCTTTTATCTAAAAAGATGTTCATAATTTTATTAATAAAAATAAAATTACAATATAGCAAATTGAATATTATTATTTTTATTATTTATTATTTATTATTATTATGTGAGCCAACATTTAAACTTTTACACACATTTCCGAACATTATAACATCTTTCTCATTTTAGGCTCTATATTACTTTTGACCTTTTATTATTTTTGAATTGAGGCAACAATTAAATGTTTACAAACAAACATTTACACCACAACAACATTGCCCCTATATTGATTGTAGAGTGCCTCTTGGTGCCATAAAGTGTCTTAAAATATATACATGTAATTCTTATATATAAACGAGTATGAGAATTTTATTAAAAAAGAGAGTTGGGATCCAACCCAAAACCGTTACATTTATTCAATAATACCAATATTCCTTTCTGGTTTGAGATTGAGCACAAAGGCTCAATCCAAACCCTCAAATGATTACTCCATAAAGCAAAGAAATTTAACGCTTTCCAACTTAAAATTTTCCAAAAATCTCCTAAAATCAATATGCATTTACACTCCATTTTCTGCTGCTTTAATTCAGATTGACCTTTGGTTTTTCTTGGTGAAATATTTTTCTTTTTCTTCCCCACTTTAATCCAATCTGCAGTTTCTACTGCGTCTAGTGAATCCTTTGATTCATGAACCTTGTTATTTTCCATATCTTCCTTATTTACTTAAGAAATGGATTTTCCAACAATTTTGCTTGGGGATTTAGGGGGGGAGTTCATCTTTCACTAGAATTTATTGTTCTTGCAATGTTGTTGAATCCGATGGGTCCCTGTACACTTCTTCCCCACTGATTGATGATTTCTCCGAAGAATCCTCTTTATCAATATTTTCTTCCTGAGTTTCCTTTGTTTCTCCCTCATCCTAAGATTCTTTTGACTTATTTAGTGCTGAGCTCCTCCCACCATGTAGATCTCCAGTTATTTTTCTAGGCATTGTTGTTCTGGAAACACTTTGGGTAGTTTTTGAGTATGTGCCCAGTTTCATAGCACACTCTGCAATGAAAAGATACATTTTTGTAATTGATCTTTTGAGTCCACATACAGTCTAGAGCCAAGAGATTAAATTCAACAAGAAAGCCCTTGTTGAATCCATCTCCACACAAATTTGTTCATAAGTAGTTTTATAATACATTTTTCTTGCTAGACTGTAGCAATAATAATTCCTAAACACATTTCCAATAGAGGATAGCATTGAGAGATTCCAAAAATGCAGGGGAAGATATGGAATCCTAACCCAAGCAGGAGCTGAGGAAATAACTGTTGATACTAGATCAAAAGTGGAAGTCTAAGGCTACAAAAAAAGGCTAGTGCTGCCCCAAAACTAGGGCCTAGAATCACAATTTTTTTTGTTGTCCTTGGAATTATCAAAAGCAACAACAAAGAAACCCTGAGCCAAAGGATAGGTTTTCAGATTATTTGACAATAAGGGTTTCCATAATTTAAAGATCCACTTGTGTAGATCAGACAAAGACGGTCAAAACCCATTAAATATGCATATGGACCCTTTATATGGAAAAAAAAAAAAAAAAAAAACAAAAATCAAAAAGAAAAAAGCAAAAAGCAAAAAATAAAAAACAGAAAACAAACAAACTTCTTAATCCACAACAATATTAAGGGTCGAAGCTTCTTGAACAACCGATAGAACAGATTTGACTTTCAGTATGGCACTCGGTACAAAGCAAAGGCCTGAGTTGCCATTCCTTCAATAGATTTCTTCTCAAAATCTTTGGAATTCGACATAGATCAAGAAACTACAAAAACCCTGGCCATCGCTCATCTCATAGCTTATTTTGAGAATTCCATTCTTGTGCATATTGTGATTTTAAAATACTATATAATTATTAAAATATGGTTTTATTTTAATTTATTTGTTACATTTTAATATTAATTATGGACATAAAATATCTCTTTTTTTTTTTTTTTTTTTTAAACCAGAACAATAATTTGTACTAATCAAATTTGTGTTTGGGGCGCAAAAATTACATCATAAAGCATCATGATAATGAATGGCCACCTAGTTAGTTGATACAAAAAGTGACTTCTATCAAAGCTATAATGTCAAAATGATAGCTATACTTGTCACCTATAATAGACCACTATAAAGTATACATTTTCCAAAACATTGACATACTTTATATTCCATATGGATTATTTATTATGGGGAAACAAAACATCTTAGCCTAAACCAAATTCTATGTCCTATACTAGAAGATTCAAATTCGGGACATATGGTGGAGGAGAGTTCATTAAAGTATTGTCCAAAGAAGATGTTGAGCTTTGATGTCAAATAAATGCCTAAAGATATTCCACTTTCTAGCAGATGGAACTAAGCTCATCATTCAATTTTTGAAGCATGATACGATGTTCAATAAGTATCTCGATTGTTGTTGTCATACTAGACATAAGTTGGTTATGATTCAATTGCAAAGCAATAATTTCTTCTTGTAGTTTCTGCAACCAGACCTAAAGATGATTATCCATGACTATAGAGATGTTGTAGATTCCTAAAACCACTTCATTAAAACTCCAATTTAAGACAATAATAATAGTAACAAGGGAAAAACCCACCCTGCCTGTTAAAATTTTATTTTACCAATTGAAATGATTGAAAGAGAACAAATCACTAATGACGTAATTATCAGATAGTCTTAATAAATAAGAGGTGAAGGGATCCCACTCCACAATTATTTGAGAAGACAATTGGCAGTTATCACAAATATTGAAATCAACCACACTATCATTGGAATACTTGAGGAACCAATATGAAGAACATGAGTTAACTCAGAACAACAATAAATTCAACATTTCTTATCCACCCAACTAACTCAAACAATCATGTGCTTATCACATATAAGCCTAGAACATCCAACCATTGAAATTTTCATCTCAGACAGAAAGGTGCATGAGCTAGGAGACCTGGGAGATATTTCACTTACTCCCTTGCAAAACTTGAAAGTTGAATAACTCAAGTACCATATCTCAGAATCGTAATTTTCTACAATTGCCAAGTTGCAAGATTGCAAAGACCAAAATAGATCATAAGAGGAATCATACATAATAATGAGAAAAGAATCAAACCTTATATTTCTGCTACGGGCAAAACATTTGGTATCTCCTTTCAATTTCCATTGTGAGATAAAACAAGTGTTGCTGTTACATCCTAGAATAGAGCTCTATGTGTTTCCTTGCAATATCCACAATTTAAAACTCAGTGTTGAACTTGAGTAGAAGAGAAAACCCAATAGTGTAGTAAATAAGGAAAAATTCATAGATCACCCACACTGAAATTAGGAAATGTTTTCAACATCCCATGTTGAACTAATTCAAGAACTGAGTGGGAGTACAATCCACAAGCCCCAAATAACTTCTCTAGTAGAGAAATTTCCATTCTCGAGCTGACACTTTTGCACTTCACAAGTGGTTGGTGAATTCACCCTAATAAAGAGAGTTGTCATACAAAGGCCAAATAATTTTACCCCTTTTATAATCCACTCCTTATGATGTAGAGCCATTGAACCAAGGCTATGCTAAGATTTAGAGTGGTCTTACCACTTTCGTTCATAATGCAACATGATCCTAATTAAATTCTCTTCTTGATTTGATATAGTAAAGTACAAATCCTCATTAAACAAAGTTACCAACTTAACAGGAACTGTAACCTCAAAACCAGAACTCTAGCCTAAAAAGCCCCCAATTTTGTGCAAAAAACATGAAAATGTTGCATCAACCCCAAAAAAGTGTTGATGTTGCATCAACCCCTTTTTTTGGGGATTAATATTAAAAACAAAAAAATAGTAACAACATTAAAAACCATTTGTTTTGTGCATTAAACATGAAAAAACACCCTGATATGAAAAGTGTTAATGCAACTTGATGTTGCATCAACAATATTTTTTTAGTTAAAATTTCAATTTTTTTTAACAGAGAAAATAAAAACTAAAAATTTGTACAATAAACATGAAAAACCACCCTTAAATAAAAGAATGTTGATGTTGCATCAATTTTTTTTGACTAAAATTCCTAATTTTGTAGCAATGACATTAAAAATAAAATATCATGACTACAAAAATCATTAAAATTCCAATAGTTTCCAACAATACATCAAAGATAAAAAATCATGACTCGAGAAAACCTAAAAATTCCAACAATTTTCAACCATGGTGTTAAAGATAAATATCATGACTCTGAAAAACCTTAAAATTTTGGCATTTGTTAACCACAACGTTAAAGATAAATTATCACGACTCCAAAAAACTTTAAAATTTCAACATTTTCCAACCATGGAATTAAAAATAAATATCATGACTATGACAAACCTTAGATTTTCAACATATTTCAAGATCAAATACCATGAAGCTAAAAAAAACCTTAAAAATAAATACATAAATCAAATAGTCATTACGAAATGTTGAAAATATAGTTCTTTCAAAATCTTAGCCTAAGATAATTTGGAACAAAAACTTAAAAATCAGCCATAAAATTGACACTAAATTGGGGCATGCTTAACCCATTGCAGTGAAAACTTAAAATCAACTATCAAATTGATACATATTGGGGTCGGGTTGTTACTTGAACTTCAACACAATCCCCACAACAAAAAATAAATAATTAAATACATAAAAAAACAAACAAAACAAAAATTAAGAAAAAAATAAAATTAAATCATAAAAAATTAAATATAACAATAAATAAAAGATAAAATACAATTAAAACATTGAAAAAGATAAATTTAAAATTAAAAATGAAAAAAAAACAAATATAAAAAAATTGTATAAAAAACAAAGGAAAAACAAAAAATACAAAAACAAAAAAATATATTGAAAAGACACACACACACACACACACACACACACACACACACACACATATATATATATATAAAAGAAACATTAAAAACAACAAACAAAGCATAAAATAAGATAAAAATAAAAAAGAGGGTCTTTGCCCGGACCACACCACTTCTTCTATCATTATAGTGGTTCCGCCAGGGCAGGAACCAAATCACCCTAATAAACAGTTTCCATACAAATGCCAAATAATTTTATACCTTCTGTAATCCACTCCGAACCATTG
This sequence comes from Pinus tabuliformis, assembly GCA_031772625.1. Taxonomy (NCBI): domain Eukaryota; kingdom Viridiplantae; phylum Streptophyta; class Pinopsida; order Pinales; family Pinaceae; genus Pinus; species Pinus tabuliformis. Next base: position 234,388,778 of record CM062805.1, read on the forward strand.
AACCAAGGCCATATTAATATTTAGAACTATCATACCATTTTTGTTCATAATGCAACATGATCCCAATTAAAATCCCTTATTGATTTGAGAAAGTAAAGTACAAATCCTTATCAAACAAAGTTACCAACTTAACGAGAGTTATAACCTCAAAACTAGCACTCTAACCCAAAATGCCCCTATTTTTGCTTAAAAAACATGAAAAATCACCATAAAAATGAAAAGTCTTGATGCTGCATAATTTTTTTTGGGTTAAAATTCCAAAAATAGAAAATAGCAATAACATTAAAAACCGATTTCTTTGTGCAATAAACATGAAAAAACACCATGATATGAAAACTGTTGATGCAACTTGATGTCGCATCAACACTTATTTTGGTTAAAATTTCATTTTGTTTTAAACAATGGCATTAAAAATTAAAATCTTTGTGCAAGAAGTAGTTGTTGCATCAACTTTTATTTTGGCTAAAATTCCAACATTTTTTATCAATGACATTAAAAATAAAATATCATGACTATGAAATCATTAAAATTCCAATAGTTTTCAACAATATATTAAAGGTAAAATATCATGACTCTAGAAAACCTAACAATTCGAACAATTTTCAACCATGGTGTCAAAGATAAATATCATAACTCTGAAAAAACTTAAAATTTTGGCATTTTTCAACCATGCCGTTAAAGATAAATTTTCAAAACTCCAAAAAACTTAAAATTTCAACATTTTTCAGTGATAGAATTAAAAAGAAAATATCATAATAATAACAAACCTTAGGTTCTCAACATATTTCGAGATCAAATATCGTGACTAAAATAAACCTTAAAAATAAATACATATATCAAACAATCATTATACCAATTGTTAAAAATATAGTTCTTTTAAAATCTTAGCCTAATAACTTGACACATTGCAATGAAAACTTAAAAATCAACTATCAAATTGACACCAAGTGGGGACATGCTTAACCCATTGCAATGAAAACTTAGAAATCAACCAAGAAATTAACACATATGGAGGCAAACATGATTTATCGTAACTGAAAAATCAACTATCAAATTTACACATATTGAGCTCATGTTGTTAGTCAACACAACCCCTACAACAAAAAGTAAATAACTCCAAATAAAAATAAAAAACAAAACAAAATTAAAATTAAGAAAAAATAAAATTAAAGCATAATTTTTTTAAAATTATAGTTAGTAAAAAATAAAAATAAAATTAAAACATTGAAAAAAGATAAATTAAAAATTAAAAATGACCAAAAAAAATATAAAAAAATGTATAAAAAACAAAAAAAACCAAATATAAAAAAGTAAAAAAAAAATAAAAAATAAAAAATAACAAAAACAATCCATAAAAATTGAAAATTCAAACATAAAAAAAAGAAAAAAGAAAAAATATTAAAAATATATATATATATATATATATATATATATATATATATAATAAAAATAAATTAAAAATATACATTAAAAGTAAATTTAAAAAAAAATAAAATTAAAAATATACATTAAAAGTAAATTTAAAAAAAGGGTCCCTGTCCCAATTGTGTCGCCGCTCCTATTGTCCTAGTGGTGCAGTCGGGGCAGGAATAGAAACCGCCCTTTGCTCCCTCAACGTGTTGAGGGGAGGGAAGTGGGTTAGTGGAGACAAAGGGTCATTGTTAAGGCAAATGGAGCAGCCCTAGCAACAACCCTTTGGCAAGGAGACCGGGGCAAGGAACCCCATTTTATTTTTATTAGTGTTAATTTTTTTTTAATAGTTTTATTTTATTATTTTATTTTTCTAAATTTATATTTTGATTAATTATTTTAATATTTTTTAGATGGTTTTTAATCTATTTATATTTTATTATTTTTATTTTTTTAAATATATATTTTCATATATTTTTATTATTTTTTAAATAATTTGTATAATATGCTTTTTCTTTTCATTTTTAAAATTAAATTATGCTTTTTCCTAAATTTGTATAGTATTTTTTTTAATTTGTTTCGTTTTTTGGAATTTTCCTTTATTAGTTTAGTTTTTTAATTATTTTTTAATCATGTATTATTTTTCTTAAACAATTTATATATATTTTTAATATTTTTATAATTGTTTATTTATTCTTGTTTTTTTAATAATTTATCTAAATATTAGTTTTAGGTAAATTATATTGTTTTCTTTTTTTTTTCAAAAAGTTTTAAAAGTTTTTTTAATTATTTCTTTTAATTTTTGTTTCTTAAATTTATTTTCAGTTTATTTTTATGTTAAACAATTTATTTTTATTTTGACATTTTTTGTTAAAGTTGTTTTTAATTTATTTTAAACATTTTTTTTTACTTAAAATTTTATGTGAGTCATTATTTTTGGGAAAAAGACATCAAATATTATCAGTTTTGGACTTAAAATTCAAAAAAATTGTTATTTTTCATTTTTTTTTTCATTTTTTCCATAAAAATATTTTATCTGCCATATCATTTTTTGCCAAAAAAATATTCTAAAATATGTATTTTTTTACTTGTATCTATATGCAAAATGTGTATTTGTTTTGCCATCTATTCAAAATTATTAATTTTTTAGTGACAATTATTTTATGTGTATTAAAGTATTAATTAATGATACATATATCTATAAAAAAACCCTAACTTCAAAATATTAATATTATTATTTTTTTTTAACTTTGCAAAAAAATTGAAAATTGCATTACAGAAAACATTGCAAAGAGAAACAAAATACACAAATTTGAAAACACTTTAAAAACAAACATCTGAGAAAGAAAACAAATAAGAAGGAGACAACTTGAAAAATGGTTAAATAACCAACATTTTGAAAAAATGTGCATACTTAAGACATAAGAAAATTTGAAGAGTAAAAAATATGTCAAACGAAAGGTTGATGTTACATCATTGCTTTTCAAAATCAACATGAAAATCACCAACATTTAAAAAAAAATATTCATACTTACGACAAGAAAATTTGAAATGTCAGAAATATGTTCTCCATAAAAAAAGGTCCATATTGCATCAAATTTTTTTAAAATTGGTATGAAAATTACAAATATTTGAAAAAAAATGTTCATACTTAATATATAAGAAAATTTAAAGTGTCAAAAATATGTTTCTCGAAAAAAAAGTTGATGTTGCATCAATACTTTTCAAAATCAGCATGAAAATCATGGTTTTATATGACCTCTAAAAAACAAGAACTCGATACAGTTCTCGTTAAGTTGGTAACTTTGTTATCAAGTCACCTCGAAGGGAGAAGAATTTAGAGATGTGGAAAGGACAAATTCTTGTCCTTCCACCTTTCATGTTTGCACATCACAATCACCTCCATAACAAAATTGGATTCAACAAGAGTGAGATAGATTCACACATGGCCTCATTAACCATCCATTTTGCTGCTACTCCTTGTATTCGTAGGGGCGACAAATGGAAGAGGGGATCCTAGTACAAAATGCAAATAAAACCACACCCTTGCATGCATAAAAGCCTCCGCTCTTGCCACATTTTTCTTTCCATACAACAAAATTTGGCCTTAAAAGACCTTGTGATAAAGACCTTCATTTTTTTTAGTTAAGGAGGGTAGAATGAGCATTTCTCATTGACAAATAATTCATTGAATTTCAAATTAACCTCATGCTTAGTCATAACATTGACATCAATATTATTGGCCCTTAGAATATGGAAATTTTTGCAAACTATGAAATATGAGGTAACACTGTGTATCTTCTTTAAAACATTCACAAAATATTATCATGAGGGAGGATATTGGAAATAATATATTGGAGGATAAGCATTGAGTCTGCAAGCACAAGGGAAGATATATTTCTATCATGTGCTAGCAATAGACCTTGATACGATGCATATGCTTCTACTAGATTATTTGACAAGGAACTCATACCCCAAGCAAAGTCCAATTCTCTATTTCCTCCAAGGAAAAGAATAACCATGCCCCCTTTGGATCCTGTCACCCCTAGATTATTCTTTGAGGCACTATCAAAACAAATAATATGAAAAGGTTATGCTTTGATCCATATAACCTCTTGAGGAAATCACATCTTCTAATCCTCCTTATGAAAAGGAGGAGAGGAGATATGAGGAGTCAAAGGATGAAGAACAATTTTCTTAACACATGTCGATCCCAAGTCAACCAACATTTCGTAAGATCTATTGCTATAAGATTTATGAGACCAAAATTCTGAGAATAGGGAAATTGCATTGGCAGTCACACTTTGTGGGAGGGATGTTGGGTTTTGGAGGATACTTTTATTGTGAGCTAACCACACCTTCCAACAAATATATTTAGGTAAGTCAACCCAAATGTGTTTAAAGGTATACTCTCCTTTACAAGTTATTGAATAATCAACTTATAAGACACATTACAAAGAGAGATCAACCTAAAACAAGAGAAAGAATAAATATTGACTTCCTTTGGAACTTATGCTAGAAATGATGATTCGATTCCCTCACTAACATAAGAATGTGTGAAAGCATAGTATATCATTCAACATAAATCAAATTTGATAATCTCCTAGTAGCTTTTATAAAAATGAGAAAAAAAGTTCATTACAACCCAAAGCTTTGTCTGGGCTAAAGGTACTTAATATGTGCCAAATCTTCGTTTATGTGATGGGAGGAGTCAGTGCATCATTATCCTGTTGAGAGACTACATGGGGAATATGAACCAACATAACACACTCAATAATATTGTCTTGAGAGCCTAATTCTTCATATAAATTAATGAAATGTTGAATTTCCTTTTCTTTAATCTCGGAGAAATCTAATATATTTTATCCATCCACCGATATTAATTTGGTATTATTTTTCTAGGTTATCATCTTGGCATGATTATGATAGAATTTTAGTTTTGTCTCCTATCTATAATCATAGACTATGGGATTTTAATCTCCAAGTCACCTCCTCTTCTTGCAACACTTCATGGTATTTTCCAAAAGTTATATTTTCCCCAACCAAAATATTCTCAGAGTTAGGAGCCTCCTCCATTTGTTGATGAATAGCCTCTAATTTATTTTTAGAAGTGATGACTATATTTTTTGGATCCGAGTAACTTTTCTTTACCCATTTCTTCAAAGCCAACTTAATCCCTTTTATTTTATGTTATTTTATGTTCCCATATATAAATTGGATAACAATAAATACACTTCTCCCTAGCATGAAGAACAAATTTATAAATCTAGATTAGAGAGAAAATCTGGATTAAATAAAAATGGAAAAGGGTCGTAATCCTCATAAAAAAAAATCCCAAGGATGATTATTTAGTGGTTTGAGACAATCCAAGACAAAATTTGAGAAGCCATAATATTCTAATTTTAAAAAGAGTTTTATAATAAAAACCTATCCAAATGGGAAGAAATATAACCAAGGCCCACACATCAACTATTCTAGGTAAATTTATTTGTCCTTGGTTTGATGTCCATCAATGCTAATTTACCAATGAGATATTTCATTTTCTCTTGAAAGGGATCCCAAACTGGAGAACCACCTTTTTCTCCCATGGATGGAGAATTATATTAAAATCTCCTCCCAAAATACAATGTTGGCTCAACTCTAATTCCTCTAGAGAGTTTAAAGAGGACCAGCATTCTATTTTTTCTTGGTAATTGATAGGCGTATAAACATTGATGAGACTACATCCCTTTTGACTTGGAAGGTGAAGGAGGTGAAAAACCAACCAATGTACCTTGGTATAGAAAGAAAGAAGGAAAAAAATGAAAGGAAGACCATGTGAGGCACAATCTACGTGAAGCTCCATGTGAACTGACTACCCAAACTTCCTAACCTTTCCATAAATTTGAACATTTCGTGAGGGTTTCTTGATCCCCCAATTTTGTCTCCTAGAGAAAGAGGATTAGGGGTATTTCTTTCCTAACCAAACTTATAACTTCTAATATTATTTCTTTTCTCTTAATCCATTGTAGTTCAAAGAGATACTTTTCATTATTACTAGTGGATTTAGAAACCCCTTGTCTAAGGGAAAAACCACTTCCCTTTTTAGTTTTCTTATGGACCTTCTGAAATGCAACCTCTAATGATGTTTGAGTGATCCGAATTTAAAAAGGAACGTAACAAATTATAGACATAACCATAAAAAAAAAGATGCAACATAAATAACACTTCATTTCATTAATATCAAATACTGAAATATCCTTACAAGCAGAATGGAAATAAGACTAGCTCGGGCGATGGTAGCTTATCTCTAGGAAGAGATGTGGTAGCTACATGCCTCTGAACTATGTTAGAATCAGGCTCAAGGGTCTATTTATTATTGGAAAACATGAGAAAACCCTAAGCAACTAAAACCCTAACCCCAGGAGATGTAACACCAAGAGTTTGTGGGCCCCGTTGGGGTTAGTTGGGCAACTAACTTCCCGTGGTCATAACTTGGTCATATTATCTTTGTTTGGTGCATATGATACCTTATTGGAAAGGTCTCTCCAAGTACTATAGGTTTTATCATAGGCAGCTATGAGGATACTGCGAACTTAAAAAAAACGCCGTTTAGGGGGTCAAAACTACTTTAGAAGTTCAAGACCCAAAAACTGCTAAAAATAGTAAGTGTTCAAATAAACAAGGAAAAAAATGAGATTAATTGGAGGTCTAGGTGGGATAGGTGGGTGGCCACCAATATCCACCTGGAGCATTCCTGCCCCCTTAGGAAGAAATTGTCCCCATTGCGTGCAGAGCCTCCATGAGGTGAGGAAATTTTTGTTGAACCTGGTCCCTGGTGAGCCACTTGCCTTAGTGCAGGAGTTGGCCAGCTTTGACAACCTGATATAGTTGGATCTTTTGCTAGCGAGTGTTCTTGACTTGTGTGTCCATAATCTAATTAGTTGTGGCCTATTCCATCCAGTCTAGATTTAAATCTGTCGGTCTGAGTTGTTCTGCAATGTCTAATGTGTCCAATAATGATGGGAAGTATGGTCGAAGGCGGTCCACATTGAACACTCAGTGAAGACCAAGGAATGGAGGAATGCTGAGCTCAAAATCATTGTCTCCCATATTCTTGGTAACAGTGTAAGGACCATATCAGAGTGGTCTGAGCTTCTGATGGGCTCCAGTAAAGCGTTCTTTCTACAAATGCAACTAGACTTTGTCACCAACCTGAAACTTGTGTGGCACCTGATGTTGATCATGTCGCTGCTTGTACTTGGCATTTGACTTCTCTAGGATGTCATGAACCTTCTAGGATATGCGTTGGATGCATTCAATAAATTTGGTCGCTTTATCTGCCTGAGATGATACATGTGTGGATTATGTCTGTATAGTCACCTGAGGCATGGAAACATCAATCAGACACAACGGTTGAAATCCTAGACCCACTTGAAAGGGATTACAACCGATCAAGCCATGGAGAGATTTATTATAATTGTGTTGCACATAGGTAAGACTCTCATCCCAGGTTTGAGGATGCTTGGAGTTGTACATGCAAAGTATGTGAACTATCATCCTATTGACGACCTACGTCTAGCCATCAGTCTGGGGATGGAAGGCAGTCGACTTGGTGAGCTTGGTGTAATAGTCTCTGAGGCTGACCAGAATGTGCTCAGGAACCCGCTATCCCAATATGATATAATGGTCTGCGGGATCCCAAAATGTACCCATACTTGTTACAGATCCATGTGGGCACGTTAGTCCCATCATTCAGATCAGTATCATTAGGGCTCATCAAACCCCAATTCAGTTGCTACAAGCCCTAGACAAGTCATCATTTTGAATGCATCCTTCCCTGAGAGTTCTTTGGCCTAAACCCTCCAGAATTTCCTCCTTGAGGGACCAATGCAACTTTGGACAGGGGTAAGTGTGCTTTAGTGCAGGTAGGCCCATGTTAGGGTGCTCCGCAGAGCACCTAGGCCCACTTTGACCTACGTTGGGCGAGATTGAGCGAAATTCACATAGGGTTCTGGGAATATTCTTATCTTGTGGAGCCATCTAGAAGATTCCCACACTTATCATCTCCTATGAGCTCGAAATTGGATAGGGAATGAGTTAAGTAACCTCCTATCCTCTCATCCATTCCTCCATGGAAACTAAATCTAAGTTTGGAAGGCCATTCAATGCCCTCATTTATGAACAAACCTCCTCCATTTTCCCATAAATTGAGCACTCATCTAAGTGATCAGGGGCTGGACTTTGAGAATTTGTAAGGAGATACTATTGGTGTGAGAATTGAGAGTATAAGAAAGTGTTGTTATGCTGTCGAAGTGCTGTGTTATTGATGTGATGTTGGTTGGAACCAAAGCTGGAAGAGTGAAAATGGATCAGACTTCATGGTTGTAATTCTTCCTTCTAGTTAATAAAGTTGTTTATACCTTTTTCCATATGCTTATCTTGATATATGATGTTTATATGTGTGAATGTATCTGATTCCATTTACTTGTATTCGATAAATCTCTTGCTTTGATTGGTTCTCTGTCTTCTGTTTATGCTTGCAGGTACTTTTTGAGCGAGTTAAGTTCGAGAAGGAGCGACGAGAGTCAAACAAAGGAGAAAAAAGGAAAGCAAAAGAACAAGTAGGTCCTTTGAATCCCTTTGTCTTATTTATAGTTTATAGGAAAAGGATAAGTGCTTTAAATCTCTTGTTCTAGGTATAGCTACCTACCTAGGGAATTAGTATTTATCCGTAGATACCCAATTCCTCATAACAATACTCGTTCAAAGAAGAGTTTAGTAGTGTCCTCTATTGTGATACTCTTCTTGCAGGCTACCAATATAGCCATCTTAGAAAATATGTGTGAAAATTTCTGAATCTACACATCAGAGATCCTACTGCAATCACTAGTTTATCATCTCCTACTTGTTTTTACATTCAACAAGTTATTAAAAGACAATGAAAACACTATTGCAGACTATACATACATATAGATCATGTACTAAAAATAGAACGAGACAAATACACAAGGGGCATCATTATTTTTGGACAAACGTCCCTAGAAAAACCCATTACGGGAAAATCGGTGCAGCAGCACTGAGGGATTTCTATTATTAAGCAGTAGTTCTGAATACAACTTTGGATGACCTCTCAGTTATCCAATTACAGAGATAAAAATATACTAGCAGAAACCTAAGTGAGATTACCTCACTTCTCCCGGCAAAATCTCTTCGTTCAGGCAACTGGACTGACTGTCCCCGTCTACAACTGTGTTGCCCCTCTGCAGTAGCTGTGTGGGCTTGTTTGGAGCACACTAGGACACTTCAGTAGCACTACACTACCTCCTGGAGCTCTGATGTCAACCTTCTCAGCTGATCCTGTTGCTCCCCAGCTGAATTCATATTTCTGTGGGAGGGTGGCTCTACGCTAGCACTGGAAATGTGTGGGCCCTTCCTAGCCCAACATTAGTCTCCATAGGCCTGTGCTACCTCCTATGGCATCTCTATTCCTCTCTCTGTTGTGTGTTCGAGGTCCTGGAGAATATCCTCCAACCTCAACTATCCCTGCCCCTCTGCTGCAACTGATCACTTGTTTGATTTTCTCATCAAACCTCGCCCCAGAAAAATTGAACTGACTTATCTCTCAAGTGTATCTCCAACTGACCCTCAAGCCTCCTCTTATACTTTTCCTTTTGATGAATCAATAAACGAGATTAAGTCCCTAATCAATGGCTAAGACTAAAACAGACTTGATCCTCGTCTCTTAGAATTTTCTCACCCATATTCTTATTAATACCCATTAATATTTTTATTTTCCTAAGTTTAGACTTAGGAACCCATTAAAAATATTAATTATTTTAATAACTCCTCATCCATGTGGAATTTCTCCAAACAATTATGGGTTCTAGAGATCTCATGTATTCTAGCCCCTCCATAAAATTTCGGAGCTAGAGTACATTTGATGCTACCCAAAATGAACCCTCCATCTTAGCGAGGAATGTGGTCTAGAAATACTTCTCAATAGAAGTATTACACTGATCCACTGCATCGGTCCTCTGTGTTGTTGATGCTTGGCATGCTGCCCTTCATCCACTGCATTGCTACTTTTTGTACTACTTCCCATGACTCTACCACTGCCACTGCTACATCTATACTATAGCTCCCTCATGTTTCCCATAGCATTGCCACTGCTAACTGCTAGATTGCAACTCAGTTACTGAGAAGTAAGTAACTGAAACTTCACCCAAGCACTGACATGTTGTTCAGTTTGGATGCCTTGTGATGCTGAATCTACCTCTGCTGCTATTGGGTTGTGTTATATTCTTTCCACGACTAACCCACATAGTGAACTGGGGGGTTAGAGGGGGGACGGAGCCCCCCCTTTGTTGTGTCGATTATGCAGTGGGGGGCGGGTAGCCCCCCCGGGAAATTTTTTTTGGACCCTATATTAGGTTGGGCGAACCTACCTATGGTTTTTTGGTCCATGGTATTGGATGCTTCGGCATGTATAAATATGTATTGTAACATTGAAAGGAATATAATGAAAAATCAAGCTGGTAGTCCCAGTTTTGGGATCCAGCGGAAAATATCTGTGTATATGTGTTTTATGTGTTATGCTCTTGCATTGTTTATTTTCTATGTTTTAGAATTCGTATGCAGGTAATTTCTGTACGGGTTTAAAACCTACATTTGGTATCAGAGTTGTTTTGGCTTCAAGGGGACGCCTTTGTTGCTGAGGGGTTTCGCTCGGGCCTGTGGTAGACCCTGTTCAGTGGGAGATTTGTGAGATCGATTTTGGTGGTGAAAGAAGATGGCGAGCAGCGGAAAGATAGAGATCGAGAAGTTTAATGGTTAGAGTTTTGAGTTGTGGAAACTCAAGATGGAGGATCTGTTGGTGGATAAAGATCAGTGGATCACAGTAGATCCGGGTACTAAACCAACGGGAGTGACCGATGAAGAATGGAAGAAGTTGGATCGGAAGGCAAAGAGCACAATATGATTGTGTGTCTCAGATTCAGTATTGTTGAATGTATCAGGGGAAGCTACGGTGAAGGCTTTGTGGGAAAAGTTAGGGACTTTGTACCAATCTAAGTCTCTGGTGAATAAACTATTCCTGCGGAAAAAGCTATATAACCTGAGGATGAAAGATGGAGACTCAGTGATAGAGCATTTGAATGCGTTTAATACTATGATAAGTCAGTTAATATCTATTGATATCAAAATTTCAGATGAAGATAAGTGCATTAGTTTGTTGTGTTCTCTACTAGATTCATGGGATAGTCTAGTTATTGCAATAGGTAGCAATGCAACTGGCTTGCATTTTGATGAAATAGTCTCATCCTTGCTGATAGAGGAGATGAGACGGAAAAATATGGAGAGCCAAAATGGTGATGCCTTGTCTGTACGAGGATGGTCCCAAAAAAGAAACAAAAATAAGTCATCGAGTGGGAGATCTAAATCTAGAGGGAGATCTAAATCTCGAGGAAAACCTGTAAAGGTGGTGTGCTGGAAATGCAGAAAGAAAGGGCACTTCAAAAGAGATTGTAAATCTAAAGCTCTTGATAAAGGAAAGAGATCTGATGATGCTCCTTCTGCAGAGGTGAAAACCACCTCAGATGAAGGTGGGGATGTGTACTTGGCTTCTTCAAGTACACATGTAGATCATGAGGCATGGTTGATTGACTCAAGTGCATCTTTTCACTTCACTCCCCATAGAGAGTGGTTCTGCGAGTATGAGAAATATGATGGTGGTGATGTCTTCTTGGGGGATGACAGGAAGGCTAGAATCATTGGTTGCGGAAAAGTAAAGTTGAAGTTGCAAGGTGGAAGGGTTAGAACACTTCCGGGTGTTCTACATATTCTTTCATTGGCCAGAAATTTGATTTCTGTAAGCAAGCTGGATGATGTAGGAGTAAAAACAGTGTTCGAGAAGGATACCTGCAAGATGGTTCGGTGAGCACTGGTATTGATGCGGGGAGTTTGGACTGGAACTCTGTACAAGCTGCAAGGTAGCACGATTGTTGATGGGTGTAACAATTTTGCGGTTCCTGAAAGTGGAGCAGAAAATCTAGTGGTCTCTGGAGAGAAGACCATGTTGTGGCATCAAAGGCTTGGACATATTGGAGAGAAGGGCCTTCGAATACTTCATGGTAAAGGTATGGTAGAAGGTATGAGTAATAGCTCTCTGGATTTTGATTTCTGTGAAAATTGTGTATATGGGAAGCAGAATCGAGTGAGTTTCCCCTCTGGTAGTAAGAGGGCAAAACAAATATTAGAGCTTCTGCACAGTGATGTGTTTGGACCTATGAAGGTTCCATCACTGGGTAAGTCTGTGTACTATTTATCATTTATATATGACTTCTCAAGGAATACATGGATATATTTCCTTAAGAAGAAATCTGGAGTCTTTGACAGGTTTAAAGAATTTAAGGCTTTGGTGGAAAACCAGATAGAGAAAAATATAAAGGTTCTCAGGACAGATAACGGTGGAAAGTTTTGCAGTAAGGAATTTGAAGAATTCTGTAAGAAGTGTGGTATAACACGACAAAAGACTACTCCATATACACCTCAGCAAAATGGAGTTGCAGAAAGAATGAACAAGACGTTGATGGAAAGGGTAAGAAGCATGCTCAGTGGTGCCGGGTTAGGATAGGAATTCTGGGCAGAGGCAGTGGAGACAGCATGTTACCTGGTCAATAGATCACCTTCATCAACGTTGGAGGATAAGACTCCACAAGAGGTATGGACTGGTAAGAAACCCTCTCTTTCACATCTGAGGGTATTTGGATGTGATGCATATGTACATGTTCCAAAGGAGAAACGAACCAAGTTGGATAGTAAATCTAAAAGGCGCATCTTTATTGGGTATAAGGATGGTTTAAAGGGTTATAAGCTTTGGAACCAAGCAACAAGGAAGGTTGTGTACAACCAAGATGTGGTTTTCAGAGAGGTGAAATATGTTATTAAACATGAAGTCCAATGAAAGGAACCTGAGAAGATAGAGTTTGAGCTAAAGGAGGAAGAATCAGACTCTACAACAGAGGAGGAATCAGAAGATGAAGAGCCACAAACTCTGGGTGTAAGAAGATCAGTTCGAGAAAGAAGGCAGCTAGAAAGGTATAGTCCATCTGCTTTTTGTTCAAATTTTTCTTTATCTATTACTAATTATGATCCCAGAACCGTGAAGGAAGCAGTAGATTCAAAGGATGGAAAACTCTGGAAAGAAGCCATGGTTGATGAAATGGCATCTTTGCACAAAAATGAGGCTTGGGATCTGGTGGAGTTGTCGGCTGGAAGGAAACCCATTGGAAACAAATGGGTGTTCAAGAAGAAGACAAATGCAGAAGGAAAGGTGGAGAAATACAAAGCTCAGTTGGTAGCAAAAGGTTATTCCCAGGTGTCAGGAATTGATTTTGGTGATATTTTTTCTCTTGTTGCCAAGGTAACTTCTATTAGGTTACATTTATCTATTTCTGCTGCTTTTGATTTTGAGGTAGAATAGATGGATGTGAAGAGAGCATTTCTTCACGAGGATTTGGAAGGGGAGATCTACATGAAGCAACTTGAAGGCTTTGCAGTGAAGGGTAAGAAAGAAATGGTATGCAAGTTAAAGAAGTCTCTGTATGGGTTAAAACAATCACCAAGGATGTGGTATCAGAAATTTGATACATTTATACGGGGACTTGGCTTCACCAGAAGCAAAGCAGATCACTGTGTGTATTTTAAATTAATTGGTGACCATGTTATTTATCTAGTCTTGTATGTGGATGATATGATGCTGGTTGGAAATGATAAAGAAATTATCCAGGATTTGAAGACCCAATTGTCCTCCAAATTTGACATGAAAGATCTTGGTGCCGCAAACTATATTTTGGGCATGGAAATTAAAAGAGATTGGGCAAAGGGGAAGCTCTAGTTAAATTAGAGGAAGTATGTCGAGACAATATTGCAGAGGTTTAATATGCAGGATAGTAAACCGGTGAAGGTTCCTATTTCTATAGGTGTAAAGTTATCTGCTGAACAGTGTCCCAAGACACAAGAAGAGGAAGAGGATATGTCCCATGTTCCATATGCAAGTGTAGTCAGTAGCCTGATGTATGCAATGGTCTGTACTAGACCATACATTGCACATGCAGTGGGAGTATTGAGCAGGTTTATGTCAAAACGAGGAAAGGAGCACTGGATAGTAGTGAAGTGGGTTTTCAGGTATTTGCGTGGCACTAGTGATTATGGTTTGTGCTACCAAGGAAGACCACGATTGGACAGAGTGTTGGATATTCGTGGTTTTGTTGATGCAGACTGGGTTGGAGATCTGGATCAGAGAAGATCTACAGGTGGGTATGTGTTTAACCTATTTGGAGGTGCAGTCAGTTGGATGAGTAAGAAACAATATGTAGTGGCACTATCAACTACAGAGGTAGAATACATGGCAGCCACTCATGCAAGCAAGGAAGCAGTTTGGTTGCATAGATTGTTTTCAAGTATGGGGTTAGTAAAGGGAGCTATAAGGATAGACTGTGATAGCCAAAGTGTAATTTTATTAGTAAAGAACCCTGCTTATCATTCAAAGACAAAGCACATTGATGTTCAGTATCACTTTGTGAGGGATATGATAGAAGACAAAAAGGTGTTGCTGGTAAAGGTGGACACTTTGAAGAATACTGCAGATGCATTGACAAAATATATGAGCTCTGAGAAGTTCTCTTGGTGTAGAGAAACAATGGGTGTTTTAGGGCTGGAAAAATGACTAAGCTCTCCTGTGGCCCCTTGTGGAAAGAAAACAACAAGTGGGAGAATGTTGGGTTGTGTTATATTTTTTCCACGACTAACCCACGTAGTGAACTGGGGGGTTAGAGCCCCCCCTTCGTTGTGCCGATTGCACAGCGGGGGGGTCACAGGGGGGTGGGTAGCCCCCCTCTACAGGGCAACGCCCCGGGAATTTTTTTTTGGACCCTATATTAGGTTGGGCGAAAGTACCTATGGTTTTTCGGTCCATGGTTTTGGATGTGATAGTTTTCGGTCCATGGTATTGGATGCTTCAGCATGTATAAATATGTATTGTAACATTGAAAGGAATATAATGAAAAATCAAGCTGGTAGTCCCGGTTTTGTGATCTAGGGGAAAATCTTTGTGTATATGTGTTTTATGTGTTATGCTCTCGCATTGTTTATTTTCTATGTTTTAGAATTCATATGCAGGTAATTTCTGTATGGGGTTAAAACCTACAGCTGCAAATTTCTCTGTGCCTCTCGGACTGCTACAACATCCACTACGCTGCCTCAGAATTTAGCACTCTAGCTCTACCACTATCGCTCCATCACACCTCACTCCAACAGATACTTTTTATTTTTCTACTGTCCTTAAGGGCTCCTGTAGCCGTAGGAAATCCAAGAGTTTGGGCACCTCAAAGATCCTGCCCTTACATGTAGTCTTATCGACTACAAATCCATGTTGCCCCACCTCTTCTCCAGAGGCACATGAGTACTCATGGCACAATCATCATCCCTGCCTTCCTTGTCAGCTTTCGTTGGAGAAACCTTTGATTGAAAAGCTTCCTCCTTGCCCTTCTTCCGGGGGCACTGAGTGGCATAATGTCCAAGTTCCGCACACTTGAAGCATCTGACCTTGGAAATATCCTTCTTCTTCTTCTGCTTTTGTTGCCCTTGCTGTCATGATCATGCGAGAGTTGCATCCTCCTCCTCCTCCCTCTTGACCTGGGCTCCTTTTTCGTTACCCCCCGCCTTGGTCAACCTCTTGATCTCTTCTTGTCGAAGAGTTTCCCACATCTCCTCCCAATTGGGGAGAGTCGCTCTACCCAAGATACTTTGGAAAAATGTCTCCCAGTCCTCAGTGACTGCATTCAGGGTAGTCCTGACCATGAATTCAGGATCTAGTGTAGACCCCACATAATTCAACTTGTATCTAATCCCTTGCAACCCGAGGAGGAAGGGATTGATCTCTTCTCCTTATACATCTACTATTGTCTCAGTTGATTTTCTAATAGCATCTTCCATTGGATGGAAGTGCCCTGGGACAAGGTGGTCAGTGTTTCCCACATCTCTCTTGTTGTGTCCTTCTTAGAAATGTGTGGGACCACATGATATTTGACCCCGTCTAGAATCATGAATTTGGCCTTCGCCTGGGCCTCCTCTTACTTCTTTAATGGATCAACATCAATTGGAACAACAACTACTTTCAAGGCATATTCCTTGATGCGATTTTTATTTAGGACTGCTAGGATCCTGGCCTTCTAGATGAAAGAATTGGAAGCTCCATCCAGTCTGTCCTGATTGCTCAATCCATTGACTACGATCTCTGCTCAACAAATATAGGACAGGTTCTCTTCTCCCTCTCCTACTGCTAATCTAGCAAGACTTGGATCTGGATTTCTTTGGTGAAAGAACCCCTCTAAAGAACATGATCCTCTAGACTCCCTCTAAGTCCTGATTTCCTTCACAGAAATCCTCTGGCCAAATCTAGATTTCTTTAGCTAGAAATCTGTTAAGGCAGTGACTCCCTCTACGTCAGCTCTGTCTCCATAGACACTATTATGCACCAACATCAACAATGTACCACCATCTCCTTAGATCGAATCTTCTCTACTCCCCCAGCCCCGACAACTGAAGAATCTGAGCTCCTCTAGCTCTGCGCAATCACTGCGTCAGCTAGATTAGCTCCTCCTAGCCACTGCCTCACTCCTTCTTGGTCCAGAAAGATGACGTGGATTTGCATGAGCCTGATTTTCCCCTCTTTGCTTTTGGGCTGACCTAGACAACTGATGCAGTTACTACGTGGGCTCCTCCTAGCTACTACGTCATCGTCACCTCGCTCAGAATGTTGACATAGGCACTGTGTGAGCCTCTGCATCACCTCTTCTGCACTGTGTCTCTAGCTCAGGAACAACGTTGTCACTCAAGACAAGTGCCTCTCTGTAGAAAATTCTCTGGATCTCCCAACTGGTGCCTTCAGTCTCCTATGATCTGCAATGTTCTGATACCATGTGAAAATTTATGAATCTACACATCAGATATCCTATTGCAATCACTGGTTTATCATCTCCTACTTTTTTTTACATTCAAAAAGTTATTTAATTACTAAACAATGATGAAAACGCTATTGTAGACTACACATACATACAGATCATGAACTAAAAATAGAACAAGACAAATACACAAGGGACATCGTTATTTTTGGACAAACTTCCCCAAAAAAACCCAATACGGGAAAACCAGTGCAGCAGTTCTAAGGGTTTTCTATTATTAAGCAGTAGTTTTGAATACAACTTTAGATGCCATCTCAGCTATCCAGTTACAGAGATAAAAATATAATGGTAGAAACCTAAGTGATATTTCCTCACTTCACCCAGCAAAATATCTCTGTTTTGGTAACTGGACTGACTGTCCCCAGCTACAACTGCGCCGCCCCTTCGCAGTAGCTGCATGGGCTTGCGTGGAGCACACTGGGACAATGCGTCAGCACTGCGCTGCCTCCTATGCCTCCTGGAGCTCCAACGTCAGCCTTCTCAGCTGATCCTGCTACTCCTCGACCAAATTCAGATTTCTACTGAAGGGTGGCTCTACCCTAGTGCTGGAAATGCGTGGGCCCTTCCTGGCCCAGCATCAGTCTCCCTGGGTTTGCAATACCTCCTCTAGTGTCTGTTATAGCTCCAAATCTCACTCTTATGGTTTGTGATGCTGTACTCATGGCCTAGGGCAACCCCTCCTTCCAGACCTGGTCCTAAAATTTAAAAAATAGTGTTTTATCCCTTATACGCAACATTGCCCTGAGTTAAACGCGTGTATACGCGGGTCTGTGTATATCCAACCCGCGTATATGTATTAAAACACTTAAAAAAATATAAAATTCCTTCTTTTCGGGCGGAGATCGCGGGTTTTACCTGCTGATCACCTGTTAGTGCCCGTGGCCCAACTGTTCCCAACCAACTCCTAACTAAAAAAATACTTTGGAGATGGTATAAAAAGACCTCAAAGGGAAGGCCTAAGAGGAGGAGAGAATAGAGAGAAAGGTTATTATGCTGAGATTTTTCCCTTGACCAGGTCTGAAGTCCCTTGTGCCTTCTGCACTTCCCCCATTTTGTACAGGAAACCTTTGTTTCCTTGTGTGTTGATGTTCATCTACCATTTATGACATCATGGAGAGAGTCATGGAAGGAGTTTTGTTAGAGGCTTGAGGCTGGAACGGATCCGGAAGGAAGCTTCGCTTGGAGCCTGCTGAAGGTGACTCAGGTGAACATATTCCTTTTTATGTACTTTATTTGTCTATAATAAAAGAAACACATGTCTTGGTTCCCGAAATGAATCTTCTTTATGTTAATGATATTCATGTTTTGAATTCATGTGTAAATGGTTGTTTAGACTTCATAACTAACTACCTTTCTTTATAACATGAAGATGGTTTCTTTATAAGTTTTTGTCCATGTACTGCTGTGTTCTTTGAATTGTTTGTTTTGCAGGACAAAAGAGAAGAAGGGAACTCCAAGAAGGGTTTGGACCCTAAAGGCCTTCTCAAACGTAGGACTGAAGGTACGTACCCTTATCATAGAATTTGCTTATAATAGCATAATGGCTGTATGAATGCATGTTTCTTTGAATAGACAACTTTCAGTCTGCTAGGGTTTCACCCAAAAAGCCCTAGGGGAGTAATTCCCTCTACCAGAATTGGCGACTCCACTGGGGACAACACTCTTGTTGTTCCTAGTTTGGGTGTTTTTCAAGCCAATCAAGGCTCAACTGCCTTGTCTGCTTGCTGTTACTGTCTGGTCTGTTCTTGAACTTTAAGCTTTGCCAGTTTCTTCAGTTTGTCTTTTTTATTTTTCTTGAAGCTTTTCATATACGCTGTTTTTCTTAGATACAGAGGCGTATATACGCTTGTTTCTTTGAGTGAACCCGCGTATACGCAGGTTTCCTCAAACACAGTCGTGTATACACGCAATCTGTACTACAGTACAGTTGCGTATATATTCCAATTTTCAAGATTTGTAAATCTTTTTGGCCTCTGAAGGTTTGTCTGGTGGTTTGAGTCAGTTTGAAACAATCATTTTCCAGTATCAGTTATTTGTTTTACAGCGAGCATCTCGTTCTGAATTCTCTCTGATTATAAGGAGTATTGGTCTTGTTTTGTTGATTGCAAGCGTCATCGTTTTTGGCTAAAGCACGCAAGATTTCTTGCTAGGAATCTTGGCTGCTCTGTTTCATCAAGGTAGGGAGATTGAATTCAATCTTTGTGTTAATCTTGCTTTTGGTGACTTTTTGTTTGCTTCACAAAATCGCTTTTTGTGACCATCTACTTCTTTTTTTCACGAAAGTTGTTGTTTGACACTTTCTTGGAATTTGTCTTTTTGATCTTTTTGGTTTTCATTGCCAAGGCTTTCATTGCTGCTTTTGATTGTTAAGAGCGATTTCAAACACATTTATTTTTGTTGGGTTTTCACCCATTAAGTGGTGTTGATTCGCAAAAGTGTTTAATTGCCTATTCTTCAATCACAAGTTTCAGTGTTGTTGAGAGCATCTTTTGAAAAGACTCTTTTGTTTGTTGCTTTGAAGAAAATCTTTTGAAAATCTTAGTTTTGCTTTCTTGAACTTGCTTTTCATTTGGTTTCCTTTTAGTGAAGTGAAAGTGCTTTATGTTTGTCTTAGTACTTATTTTTAGTGTTTAGACGAAATGGATGGTAACATCTCATATTCCATCTAGGCATTTTAAGTGGCAAGATAAAGATTGATAAGCAAGCAACTTTCATTTTTTGTTGCATCAACATATATTTGTTGCATTAGGATAGATTTGCATACCCTTTTAGGCATACATAGCTTTGTTAGCTTTTGTGAGTGTGAAGTGTGCATTAACGAAAAGAAAAGAAAAATTTGTTTTATTAGAAGTACCTCTGAACCCTATAGAAATTGCTATTCATCGAAAAACGAAAAAGTGCATGTGCATGTAGTTAAGTTTTTATTAATTTCTTTTGCGTCAAAAAACACCACTGGTTTCACTTCCGTTACCTTGTGACTTAAAGAACAGCCTAATAAAATCAAGCGCTAACTAAAATTCACTAGAACTTTTTGTTTTAGTCAGTTACACCAACAAGATTAGGATTTTAGGGCCTTGGATTAGGCGAGTGGAGAGTTAACTATCCAAGGCCATATAAAGGTAAAACGTAGGAGTCTGAATAACGAGAGAAAATCCAATAGCGTTAGGAAGACCAGGAAAGCTCCGGATCTGGGAGTTAAGCACGAGGGTCTGTAAAGACAGGGAAGAGAGATACCCCCTCTCCTACTTGTCCGAACTTACCTCACGACTGTTCCGCCTGGCTTCTGCGACGAGTTGGTATCCATAGTTGCTTCTCCTAGGGAACTACACAGGTGGCTGCAGAGGGGAATCCCGTGGCACCTGAGGTTGATGTTGCATCACTCTCGACAATACTACTGGAGGGCACCCTTGCGAAGCTTGGGGGCTTGCACCGACGCAGGCTGTTGTTAGAAGGTCAGCGTAACTTCCTCTGTTACCTTCGCTGATAGGACTGGGCCATCATTATCCCAGACTATCTTCGGAAGGCCCCCGACTCCACTTTCTTGTATTTTGGTGTCCGGTCCTTATCACCTGGAGTGGAAATACTTGGAAGTTGTTTGACTCGCTGATATCTTTAGGGACTTTATTGTGTGTGCTCTTTGTTCCTTGTATATAGTTGGCTTTAGGTATTTTTGTCTAGTCACGTTTGGACTTTGTGTTCTGAGTGACCGGCTTACCACTCTAACGATCTTGAAAGGCTTTTGTTCGTTCTTTAAAAAGTTGTGGAGTTGCCTCCTCAAGGGCAAAGGTTTTGATTGCTTATCCATATTCCTTGAAAAGTTATTTCTATATTCCCATAGAGGAATGGTCTTTGGAATAGTTAGATATGGCCAATATTCCTGTGGAAACCAACCAAGGTCCCCTCCCAAAAGGGGATCCTTGTGATTTTCCTTTCTTTGGAAACGTTGGTACTCCCTTGATGGCCACTTTGAATATTCCTGGGTTGAATGTTGGACTACCCATTTGGCTGTGGTCCACTCTGAATATTCCAAATGCTCTTGAAGCCTCTCAGTTGAATGCTTTATTTCAAGGGCATCACATGGGTGCTAATTGTTCATCTTCTTTCAAAGAGAAATCTGGGATTCCTTCTTCGCCTCCTTCTTGTAACAAGAAAACTAAAAAGAGGAGAAAGAGGAAGTTAAAGAAGAAGAATAATTCTAGCATTTCATCTTCAACCTCTGCGAGTCATGTTGGAGATGAGCCTTCAGCCACCGCTAGTCATGCTGGGGGCACAAGTCTAGTCACTGCGAGTCACACTAGCATTTCATCTTCAACCTCTGCGAGTCATGTTGGAGATGAGCCTTCAGCCACTGCTAGTCATGCTAGGGGCACAAGTCTAGTCACTGCGAGTCACACTAACACTTCATCATCAACCTCTGCGAGTCATGTTGAAGATGAGTCTTCAGCCGCTGCAAGTCATGCTGGGGGCATGAGTCTAGTCACTGCAAGTCATACTAGCAAAGAGTCACCAACCTCTGCAAGTCATGTTCAGGACTCTCCGCAAACCACTGCTAGTCATGTTGGCGGAATGGAGGTTGGTAAGAAACCTGGACGTAGAATTTTTAAGCCTAAGTTCCCTTGTAAGATATGCAAGGGAGACCATCTTACTCATTTATGCCCTGGTATTCCAGAGGTTCAAAGGATATGGTCTGAGTCTGAAAGTACTTCTACTCCTAAATCTGATATGGTTTCTCATCAATCTCACCAACCATTGGTTGATAATGTGGTAGACCCAGTGCAATCGTTGGCCGATTACACTCCTCTTTTGGGGGGTGAAGTGCCTAACAAAAGAGTCTGTTTGATCTCTAGTACAGAGTCTTCTGGTATAGGGGGCATTCTGGTTCCTTCGAATGTTCCCCCTCCAAGTTCTAAGAGTGTTTCCTTTGATTGGGATCGTCTTGTTGAGCCTCGTCTTCCTTCCGCTGCACCTTTCCAAATAAAGGTCAGAGATAGTTCCACAAATGTCTATCGATGTATGGTGGATGAAGGATCCTCTGCAAGTATTATATCCTCTTTGACTTGGAAAGCTTTGGGTTCTCCAAAGTTGTTGACAACTTAGAGTCAGTTGTTAGCCTATGATAGAAGACCTGGTAAATCTATGGGTGTTCTTCCTCAATTGCCTATCACTTTAGGTGGGAAGACTGTCTTAATCAATATGATGGTGGTTGATAGCCCTTTAGACTTTAATATGCTACTTGGGCGTGATTATGTCTATGCTATGAATGCTGTGGTGTCTTCACTATTTTGAGTAATGTGCTTTCCTCATAACGGGAATATTGTCACTATTGATCAGCTTGCATCTGATAATCACCACCCTAATTCGACTTTACTGCAGAATGCCCCTTGGTTTGTTCCAAGTGTTCAAGTAGACTCTACCCCGCCACGGGTCAATTATGTGGCATTGAATCCTCAATGTTCAATCGCTTCTAAGAAGGATCCTTTGACCTATTATTCTCCTTCTTGGGACTTGGTCCCAGCAGTTGACCGAGAGATTCTTCCTATAGGGACATGGGACCCTTTAATTCCCTCTTTTAATCCTTGTAGTTCTCATGATTTCTCAGATCTTGCTTTGCCTTCACAGGAGGAACTCTTTGAAGCCATGAGTTATGACTACCAAAGGAGTCCTTGGCCTGAGCCCTGCAAGGGGTTTGTTCAGCAGAACTATTATGCGTAAGCTGCAAGGCTGCGTGGTCCCCTGTACCATATTGTACATATGAGGTACGCATTTTCAAGTTTTGTATTCTATAACACAAAGATTTTATATGAAGTTTATATGTGGGATGCTTTAACTTCTCGTCTAGTGTTCCTATTTATGTTTACAGAACTTGGAAGATTTCTCCATTAGAAGTTTATTGTTGGTCCGTTCTGACAGGTATTGGTTCTCGAAACTGGCATATAGGTTAGGTTTTTCCGCCTGCATTGTGCACTTATCAGTTTCCTTTCCCATTTTGCCTTAGGATCGACCCCACCAAGTTATGGTGCGGAACCTTCTCATTGCTTAGAAGTATCATGACTTGTGTGGTAGAGCCTACCTTATCATGGGTGCCCTAGTTAGTACCTTTTTTGTCGCTTGGCACTCATGCTGATTTTTTATCCCTAGGCTCGGGAGTCCTCTGTAGTCCCGCCATGACTTATGCATTGAAGACTCATTCCTCTTAGCTTCTCCGCTTTGTTCTGGCCTTTTACCCTAAAGTCTCCTTTGTGTTGAGTTATACTACTGCATTGCATGTTGACCACTTGCACCTTCGGAGCCGGCTTCACTTGGACTCGTGTTTAAGCCAACTTTTGACCATGACATCTGCAAAATCAACCTTGCATACCTTTGACTTCTGCAGCTTGACACACCTTGACCCGTGGAAGGAACATACCTTTGAGTGTCACTGACCAGTTTTCACCTCCCTGCATTGAGCATAGGAACGTTCCTTTCCCGGGAACTAGATCATCTGTTTCACCGACACTCGTTCTTTCCACTGTACCATAGCATTCTTTTATTCTTTTTCCGGCTTAACAGAAAAATACAAAAAAATTAAATATTCCAAAAAGAGCGGGAACGGGACATTATTTCCATTTATTGTTGGCAGCTAGAGTCAGTCGTGTCGCCCTTGAACAAAGCACTCAAAAAAAAGTCTCCTCTGCATGGGTGGGATTTAGTTTGACTTAGGTACGCCATAACCTTGTTATTGAGTCAGTTCTCCCCCGATTGGTTATCTCTTCCAATCATATGGAGGGTTCGTTCGTGCCTCCTGCATGGCGAACTTATACAGAGTCATCATATCCTGCCACACAGTCACATTGAGTCGTGCTTTTGTTCAAGGGAAGTTAGCCGAGTCGGCCTCTCTGCAGTGTCTCTTGAATCATTTTTTAGTCGTCCATCCCTGGTTGTCAGTGTCATGTCTATCATCATATCAGTTATATTGGTCCTTTACTCGTGCTGGTTTGAGAAGGTCCCCATTGACTTCTTGCTAGCGGGTCTTGTCCTTATCGACGATGACACCTTGCTCTGAGGACAGGCCTAGAGCCACACCCTGGCCTTATTTTCATTATTGATAGGTCACCTTGTGCTCAGCATCGATCAGTATCATGGGTCTTTGACTGAGTGGTTTCCCTTGTGTTCGACATCAGCTTACATTATCACACATTGGGATTCGTGCAGTACCTTGGTTTCCATTTGACCCTATTGGTGGATACCTCGCCTCTGTGTCAGCTTTCATTATTGGTTGGTTCAGAGGGTTTCTGCTGTGCGCTAGCCACATCTTGCGTACGCCGGAAACGTACTTCGGTTGGGTTACTACATCTTTTTCGTCCGATTCCTTCCACATTATTGGCCTACGGGTTACACTCGCACTAGATTGATGGAGGATGCCTTAATGCCTTCCTTCTAGCGGATCTTTCCCTATCGACTTCGACTCATTGCTCTGGGGCAAAGATCTAGAGTCCATTTGGCAGTACCTTGGGGTTTGCAGTCATTAGTGGCAGATCCTTCGCTATCGACAGTGGGAAACCATCATTGTCTCCTGATCGATAGATTCTTACAGGTGTTCGACTCCAGCTCATCTATTCACACTTGTTAGATTGTATGGGTACCTTGACGCTCATTATCATTATCGGTGAGTAGTCTCGCGTTTATTAACGGTATACATCAATGACCGGTAATCAAACGATTTCTCACATGGTCGACTTCAGATCATTTATTCCCATGGTGTAGAAATGTACCACGGCGGTCGGTGAAGACCTCAGGTTGTATCAGCATTCATTGGTTCACTTGACAGTTGCTCCTGTTGTTGCTAGTTGATACCACTCCACTTTATATGTTGCAGTCAGTCATGGCGACATTCTATATGCTGGCACCTAAGTTTGCAGTGTAGTACCATCCTATTCCATCATGTTCAGTTGGTACCTTTTGGGATCAGTCTTTGATATCAGTGATCCGTTGCATCTTTCAGCATCATTGACAATCTTATATGTGATATTCAGACATGTACTTGTTCACTATGATCATATGATCCATTATGTATCTTTCAGTCATTTATACTTGTATACTTAGTGGATCCGCTTGTACTTGATATGCGGACATGCTTTACATTTTCTGAGCATGGGTATGCCCGCCTCAGACAGTGTTTCTTTCTAATCTCCTTTGGTGGCTTGGCAGGCTGAATTCTGGTGAAGTCCTCCTCGGTTTTTGACAGACTTCCTTTCCATGTACTCGCATAATATATTTCGGCCATCATGTACCCCTTCTGACCTCATATATTAGGGGGCATCTGTTATAGCTCCAAATCTCACTCTTATGGTTTCTGATGCTGTACTCATGGCCTAGGGCAACCCCTCCTTCCAGACCTGGTCCTAAAATTTTAAAAATAGTGTTTTATCCCTTATACGCGACATTGCACTGAGTTAAACACGTGTATACGCGGGTCTGTGTATATCCAACCCACGTATATGTATTAAAACACTTAAAAAAATATAAAATTCCTTCTTTTTGGGCGGAGATTGCAGGTTTTACCTGCTGATCACCTGTTAGTGCCCGTGGCCCAACTGTTCCCAACCAACTCCTAACTAAAAAACTACTTTGGAGATGGTATAAAAAGACCTCAAAGGGAAGGCCTAAGAGGAGGAGAGAATAGAGAGAAAGGTTATTATGCTGAGATTTTTCCCTTGACCAGGTCTGAAGTCCCTTGTGCCTTCTACACTTCCCCCATTTTGTACAGGAAACCTTTGTTTCCTTGTGTGTTGATGTTCATCCACCATTTATGACATCATGGAGAGAGTCATGGAAGGAGTTTTGTTAGAGGCTTGAGGCTGGAACGGATCCGGAAGGAAGCTTCGCTTGGAGCCTGCTGAAGGTGACTCAGGTGAACATATTCCTTTT
Source organism: Pinus tabuliformis (assembly GCA_031772625.1). NCBI lineage: Eukaryota > Viridiplantae > Streptophyta > Pinopsida > Pinales > Pinaceae > Pinus > Pinus tabuliformis. The sequence continues at coordinate 234,414,598 of CM062805.1, forward strand.
TATGTACTTTATTTGTCTATAATAAAAGAAACACATGTCTTGGTTCCCGAAATGAATCTTCTTTATGTTAATGATATTCATGTTTTGAATTCATGTGTAAATGGTTGTTTAGATTTCATAACTAACTACCTTTCTTTATAACATGAAGATGGTTTCTTTATAAGTTTTTGTCCATGTACTGCTGTGTTCTTTGAATTGTTTGTTTTGCAGGACAAAAGAGAAGAAGGGAACTCCAAGAAGGGTTTGGACCCTAAAGGCCTTCTCAAACGTAGGACTGAAGGTACGTACCCTTATCATAGAATTTGCTTATAATAGCATAATGGCTGTATGAATGCATGTTTCTTTGAATAGACAACTTTCAGTCTGCTAGGGTTTCACCCAAAAAGCCCTAGGGGAGTAATTCCCTCTACCAGTGTCTCTTTGTCTCTCTATGTAGTTTATTCAAGGTTTTGGAGAAGATCCTCCAACCTCAACTATCCCTACCCCTCTACTGCAATAGATTACTTGTTCGATTTTCTTAGCAAACCTTGCCCCCAAAAATCAAACTCATTGATCTCTCAAGTGTATCTCCAACTGACCCTCAAGCCTCCTCTTATAATTTTCCTGTTGATGAATCAATGCCTGATATTAAGTCCCTAATCAACGACTAAGATTAAAACAGACTTGATCCTCGTCTCTTAGAAGTTTCTCACCCATATTATTATTAATACCCATTAATACTTTTATTTTCCTAAGTTTAGACTTAGGAACCCATTAAAAATATTAATTATTTTAATAACTCCTCATCCGGGTGGAATTTCTCCAAACAATTTCTGGGTTTTGGAGATCTCATGTATTCTAGCTCCTCCACAAAATTTCGGAGCTAGAGCACATTCGATGCTACCCAAAATCAACAATATTTCCATGACCACAAATACACAGTGATTACCATGTTTGGTAGAAGGGAGGCAAGACATATAGTCCATGGAGATGGATTCCTACTGCTGGATGGGAGTAGGAAGAGGAGTGTACAGGCCTTGCTTCTTGATGGATGGCTTGGCGATGGCGCAGGAAGTGTAGGATCTAATATATTTCCCAACATCTAGTTAGAGTTTGGGCCAATAGAAGTATTTTTGTAGTACAACCACAATTTTCTCCACCCTAAAGTGTCTTGCGATCCGACTGCAGTGCGCCTCCCAAATTAGTTTGGAATGCTTGCTTGAAGGAACAAAAATGTGTCCTAGGTAGCATAATAATGTGTCTTGGAGGTGGAAATCATGAACTTGCTTGCCATCTACTAGAATATGGTATGTGGAGGCAAACTCTGGATCATTTTTGAATAGTTGTGGCCATCCAGAGGTCTTGTGACCACAAGAGTTGAGAAAAGTAGTCAGTGCTACAGCTGGGGGTCAGTTGAGGCAGTCTACAACATGATTGGTGTTACCCTTTTTGTATTTGATGTTCAAGTGGAATCTTTGTAGATATGTATACCACTTCTGATGATGATCTTTCTGCAACTTCCCCTATGTCTGTATAAATTGAAGAGGTCGGTGATCGGTGTGGATGACCGTCTCCTTCCCCAGAATGTAGTGCTTCCACTGTCGGCAAGCCTACACGATGGAATACATTTCTTTATCATAGGTGGGGTACTTCTGAATTGTATAGTAAAGTGTCTCACTATGATATACCATTGGATGCCCGTGTTGGGTGAGGACTACACCAATAGCATTGTCTGAGGCGTCTGTCTCGATTTCAAATGGATGTTGCAAGTATGGAAGTGTGAGTACTGGTGCAGAGCAGAGGCAGCGCTTCAACTCAATGAATGCCTTCTGTTGGGACCTAGACCAGCAAAACTTTGCTCTCTCCCCACCCTTAGTAATCTAACTCAAATGCAAAGTGATATGGGAGAATCCCAACACAAAACTCTGATAAAAATTTACAAGGCTTAAAAAGCTGTGAAGCTCTGTTAGAGTGATTAGGGCTGGCCAATCCCGAATGACTTGGATCTTGGTCAGGTCCACATGCATGCCATACTCATCTATGATGTACCCCAAGTATTGGACCTGGCTCATGCCAAAGGTGCATTTCTCCAAGTTGGCACACAGTTTGTGTTGCCGAAGGGTTTGAAGGACCTGCCAAATGTGTTGCAAGTGTTCTTCCCAACTCTTATTGAAGATGAGGATGTCGTCAAGATAAACCACCATGAACGATTTGGTGAAGGGTCACAAGATGTCATCCATTAGCCTCATAAAAGTAGTGGGGGCATTTTTCAACCTGAAGGGCATAACCAACCATTCAAAAAGGCCTTCCTTGGATTTAAAGGCAGTCTTCCATACATCTGTGGGCTCTATTAGAACCTAGTGATAACTAGATTTTAGATCGATATTGTTGAAATACTTGGCCCCCTTGAGTTGGTCCAGCAGGTCATCAATCCATGGGATTGGATACCTGTTCTTGACAGTGATTTTTTTTTTTGCCCGATAATCAATGCAAAGTCTCCAGGTTATGTCCTTCTTCTATACTAGTACAATCGGGATCCCACAAGGTGAGGAACTTGGTCGGATGTGGCCTTTTTGCAACAACTCCTAGATTTTCCACTTGGTCTCTTCATTTTCCAGAATGGAGCGACGATATATCGGCCTGTTGTGTAGAGGTGCTCCAGGAGTCAGATCGGCCCGTTGTGTAGAGGTGCTATGGGAGGAGAAGATATCCCTGTATTCTTCCACGACTGCATCCACCTACTTCTGCTGCTTGGAGGAAACCTTCCGAGGGGCCATGGACGTGGCTATGACCTTCGCGTTACTTTGAGAATGAATCATAAAGAAAAAAAAATAGTAGTCTGGTAGATGACCTTATTGCATTTCATAACAGAGATCAAAGAGATGGTAGTAGGTGGGGCTACTTCTGGTATCCTGTATAACTTAGTACCCAAATAAATAATGACAGAGTGAGGTGTAGACTCATATACAGCATGTCGCTTCCATAAGTATGGTTTTCCTAATAATACATCACAAACTTCATTAGGAGCAACATCACACAGTACCTCATCTGTGAAGAGCTTGATGTTGTAGGGACGGTGGCACTACTGGTTGACGCGCAGATCTCATTCTTAGTGAGGCCACTCGATGGTGTATGACTATGGATGTGTTGTAGTCAGTAGGTCCAACTGCTTCATGAAATCTACTAAAATGAGGTTCTTTTGGCTCCTGTTGTTGAAAATGAACTGCAGTGGAGAACCCTTCACCCATATCTGTGAGTGGAATGGGTGCTCCTCCTCTTCTGGACCTTGGTGGTGGCCATAGTGGACTGGACTCTGTCAATGATCTGCTTCCCTTTGTCATTCCACTTGTCAGGTGCTGACTCAGAGTCAAAACATGTGCCAGACTCAAAAGACTTCAACTCGGCCACCAGTGAATGCCTGCCCCAACACTCACTTGTGTTATGAGTGGAGCTTTTATGGAACTCACACCACTTTCTCGTGTTCTTCCTTGTCTCCGTGGTGTTGTTCTTTGCTTGCGGCTTCAGTGGGTTATCCTGAGTTTCCCGCCTTGGCTTTGCCCTTTCCTCTATGGTTTGGGAGCGCCTTTCAGTTGCTTCAAATTCGTAGATCCAAAGTCTTTCTTTTTTTTTAAGCTTCTACTCAATCTTGACAGCATATCAGTACATCGTGCCAAGCGAGGAGATGTATAGGAATTCCATATCATCCTAGATGTACCTCTGTAGGAAGCCGTAGTACTTGAGTACCAAATGTTTCTCAAAATCTTTGATACCCAAATTTGTGCGAATGGTATGAAAAAAATTGGTAAAGTCCGACTTGTCTTGGTCCCTTGTCGCAATTTGGTCCACTTTATGTATTTATCGTCATAGCTCTCGACAGGGTAGTACTACTCCTTGATGGCATCCCAGAACAAATACCAAGTGGGTGTGCCCAAAATTAGTGAGGGCGTACTTTCATCCTTCTGCTAGCAGTAGGTTTCCCACCAGTCCTTGACGTGGGGGGTGACTTTGAGAAGAGAAAAGGTAATATTTCCTGGCTGGAAAAATTAAAAACAGAAAAGTATCCTTCTAGAATATTTAACCATTTATCTACGACGTCCACAACTATCTGATCCTCAAATATGGGAATGTCAAATTTAACTTGTACCTTAAAGGGTGTGGTGCTTCCAGAGTATCTACTAGAAGTAGATGTGTCGCCCTTGGGTAGATGTTGAAGGATCTGGGCAAAGTTGTCCATCATTGCGTTCCATTGTCGCTCGAGGGCTTCTTCGTGCAAGATTTTGATAGGATCTCCTGTCCCCTCATCTTTCTTTTCTTCTGCCATGGGAGGCTGTCAGGATTTGCGAGGTTGGTCTTACCAAGGTTCGACTAGTTGAAGCCCTAACTCATATCTCGACCTCGTTGGGGACATGTAAAGAAAGACATAGAATGAGCAGACCTATCTGATACCACTGATCCAAATTTAAACAAGAACGCAACAAATTATAGATATAACCATAAACACAAAGATGCAGCATAAATAACACCTCATTTCATTAATATCAAATACTGAAATATGCTTACAAACAGAATGGAAATAAGACTAGCTTGGGTGATGGTAGCTTATCTCTGAGAAGAGATGTGGCGGCTACATGACTCTGAAATGTGTTACAATGAGGCTCAAGGGCCTATTTATTATTGGAAAACATGAGAAAACCCTAAACAACCAAAACCCTAACCCCAGGAGATGTAACGCCAAGAGTTTGTGGGCCCCGTTGGGGTTAGTTGGGCAGCCAACTTTTCAGGGTCATAACTTGGTCATATTATCTCTATTTGGCACGTATGATACATTGTTGGAAAAGTATCTCCGAGTAATACAGGTTTTTCCATAGGCCATGGGCTTGCTGTGGACCTCAAAAAAACGCTGTTTAGGGGGTCAAAACTGCTCTGGAAGTTCAGGACCCAAAAAACTACTAAAAATAGTAAACGCTAAAATAAATAAGGAAAAAAATAAAACTCATTGGAGGTCTAGGTGGGATAGGTGGGTGGCCAAAAATATCCACTTGGATCATTGAGATACTATTTCTTTGTATTTCTCTACATGTACGCTTCTTATGTCCCTATTAGTATGTCTTCATACTTTCCTATGTTGTTTCCCAATATTTTCCTTTTCTCCTTATTATTTGTCATATGCTAAACCAAATACAATAGATCCATGAGGGTTTTGTGGATTTTTAGATGAATGAAATACCTATTCATCCTTTGATTCTATTTCATCTTCTATTTCAATTGGATCCAACATGGGGATGTCCTCTAAGGGTGACATATCAGCGTTTTGTCCCTCCGAGCTTGTTTGCGTGGTATCTTTATGGGGATTTTGATGGTGCTTTGGATCCATAATTTACCATTATTTCATCACTTGATTCATGGTTTCATATTTATTTCCATGGACTATTGAAGCTTTAATATTAATGGTAAGTTTTCACCCATATTGACACCTTCCTTGTGTGAAGCAGGGACTTTGGGCCATGATCCATTACCTTTAGGGGGATTTGAAATTGTGTTTTATCGAAGTGTACCCTTCCTTACTTTTTCTCAGTGCCACTTTTATCATTCTTCATTATTTTTATGGACTTATTCTCCTTTTGGGCATATTCAAGGAATACTCCGATACTCATAAAAAAATTTGCATTTAAATGGAGGTGGTCATAATCCATCTCCTAGTAATTTGACCAATTGTCAATTTGAAGATTTATTGATGATGATGATGATGTTTAACGTCCTCTGAGACCAAACAATGGTCTATCGGACCTAAAGAAACAAATTATTTATTTTGATTTAAGATTTTATTCCTATGCTCAAAAAGCTTGGAGAGAAGCTTCCTGAGCTCACTATAATTTTGACATTGTAAAAAGCTAGGAAGGTCAATATTGTAACAAAGATTGTGAAACTGAGATCTAATGTGGTTATACGCGGGGCATTCTAAGAAGAAGTGGTTTTCATCCTCGATGTTCCTATTCTCACATATATGGCAGATCCTTTCCATCCATGGCATTTTAGGAACTACCCAACGACCTGTTTCACTATGGAGCTCATGAGAATTCATTCTAATCTTTGCTATATTAATTTTCTTTTTTGAGCTAGTTAAAATAGAGAGATACTTTTGATCTTCTAGGGTGGGGTTGATGACCTTCTTATAATAACTTAATTTTCTTTTAGCCGCTAAATCTTTCTCACACCACATTTTTTCTTTGAACTTAGAGGTAACAATATCTTTAATGTTATTTATGTTTTGCAATGCATCATTTTCGTTGATCTTCCAATAGTTTAACCAGGCCCTTGTGTCTTTAAGCCACCCTCGATTGAGCCTTAGGTGGTTTTGGCTAGAATTTAAAGCTAGCTTAGGAAGTCTATTATTGTCTATGTTACTGATTTTGTGCTTGTACAATAGAAACCTAAGCATAGCTAGGCTCTTAATAGGGGAAAGACCTGCTTCTATAAGGAGAATAGGATAGTGTGTATTACTTTTAATTTTCAGGTTATAAGTTATAAAACGCTTCTGGATTTGCTCAATCTTTCTCCATGATTCTCTGGAGATGCTGCAACCCCAAACCTCACAGCCATATAAGATAACAGGAGTGACTAAAGTTTCAAAGAGGAACTTCTTTTTATCCCACATTACGAGGTTTGCTATTTTACAATTATTTTCAAGACCAAAATAAGCTTTCCACCCCCCATTAATCCTTTTCTCAATGCTATGGTTCCAGTTGAGCTTGTGATGAATATCAATTCCTAGGTACTTGTAAGAATATACTTCCTCCAAGTTATTATTGTCATACATAAAATTAGCGTAAGTGTCCTTCTTGGATTTCATAATCATAACTTTTGTTTTGTCAGTGTTAACAGTCATACCCATGGTAGAGCAGAAATCCTTAAGAAGCTTGAGTTGCTTATTAAGATTAGATGGGCACCTTGCCAAAAGAACAATATCGTCAACAAAACCTTATCTAAATCCACTTCTACATAAGTTGAAGCACATTGTATTCCTTCTTGTGGCTCCTCCCAATCAATTTAACAACCTAAAATATTACCAACATTCCTATAGGTCTCTTCATTCTTATAGTGGAGGGGGAAGTACAACAATTTTACCCATACTAGTAATACTGTGGGAACATCATTTCTCAAATTGAAATCAAGGAAATAACAATATAAATAGTGACCCTAACCCCCTATAAAGTAAGCCCCCTATGAAAAATAACATCATGATCAACTTTGTTTCAAATAGGAAAGTAAAACAACCCCTTCCACAAAATACATTAATATATTCCCTTTTATGTGGGGTTTCCATTTTTTTCTCCACCCAGTGATTCAAAGAAAAAGGCGGGGCCAATGACCTTAAATTTTGCCTAATGAGACTACACTCAGAAATTCGAAGATCCATCGCATGAAATTGATTAACATGGACAACAATTTTCGGCACATCATCCATGAACCATTTTGTGAAGAAAATAGTCTTATAGAAGCATGTATGTCACGCCCCCAAAGTGTACACTCGAGTTAAGGTATGTTAATTCCTCTAGATGAATATCACTAGAAAGGTTTATTACAATGGTTTTGACCAACTTACTACTACTACTTTTGAACTACACCTCTAGTACTTATACTTCCTGATGTGTGAGAGATATTATATTAACAAAAATAACATTCAATATTCATAACAAGTACAATGCCCAAATGAAGCTTACGCATCAACATTAATCATAAATTTCACATCAATATAAGAAAAACATAAATGAGAAAATATCTTTATAATATAATTGAAAAATTGAACAGAAAATTGACCATGAGAAACTTGTCTCTATTCCAAGTCCTAGCTCACACAATGTGATCATTTCAAGTCGTTCAACTTGGTAGAGTTATTCCATAAGACATTCGCATAGTCATCTGACAAGACCTTTGCACATTCATTCCTCAAGACCTTCATATGGTCATTCCACAAAATATCTCACACAACCCTACATGATTCACATGACTTTGCACAGTTCCGCACGATCACACCGCACAACTCTGCATGGTTCTACATGACCTTGCTTGACTTTGACATTCACTCCAAAACAAATTTGTTTATTTTCACCTTCTCCTTATTTTCATATTGATTTTTTTTGTGCTTCACCACTCAATCCTTCACCTAATATAAGTATGGAAATATCGTGCAAAATGGGTGGTCATGTAGTCGTTCAGGCTGACACATAGTTTTGTTTCATTGTGCACGAGACCTAAAATTTGAGGTCGAGCAACTTTGTTCAATTGGGCCAACTCTTCTAAGGTGGGAATGTTTGTTCTATCTAGGCAGATTGAGTATGCTCATATTTTCCAAGCACATTAGGCACACTAGTTCCCTTGGGCATATCATTCTACCTAGGTGTGTTGGGTGTGTTGTTCCATGTCGAGTGCCTTCATTCCAACTTGGGAAATTTGGGAGTGACATGGGTGTGTCGTGCCAAATTGGGAGCCAAATTTTGGGTGTGTTCTTGGGTTGAATTGGGTGCCACTCATGCCATCACTTGAGTGATCTCACCAAATGTCACCTCAGTGAGGATGGAATGATGCCTTGGGTGCTTAGGAAATTTTGGAAACATGCATGGGTGCTTGAGGGAATTACATCCTCCCCCACCATGAGTCATTTCCATACTTGGATATCCCATCACCTGTTGATGTATCTTCTCCTCAAACTCACATATATATTTTTTCCATCTCCAGAGTGACTCTCTCATCTCCCATCCATCCTCCTCAAGTGTATCCTTCAAACACATAAGATACTCACTCATGTTATTATTGCCGACATTCGTAGTCCTATAGGAAACTATCTCATCAAGCTCTAAATTAGGGCGATCAAGAATCAATGTTATTCCACATGGTGTCTCTACTCTATTAGAGTCATTTGTGTCCAACCGACATGGTTTCAACTAACTCACATGAAACACTAGATGGCAAGATCTCATGTGAGATGAAAAATATAACTTACAGGTTACTTCTCTAATCCTCTCAATCACTTCAAATGGACCCTCCAACCTCCTGATTAAGGACTTCAACATCCCTTTTGGTTGTTGAAACTGCTCCTTTATCATTATGATGAAAACTCTATTGCCTACATTGAACTATGCATCCTATCTATCCTTATCTACTCAATTCTTCATCCTTTTTTCCGCTCTTGTCAGGTTAACCCAAGCTAAGTCTATGTTCTCCTTCCAACCTGCCAAGAATATAAGGGCTAAAGGAATTCTCCCATTGAATCCATGTGTCATTGTGTGCAGTGCAATAGACATCTTCCCATTGAATAGATTGAATGGACTATAACCTGTTGTTGAACTCTTGGGAGCCAAAATTTAGGTTTGTTCTTGGGTTGACTTGGGTGCCACTCATGCCACTACTTAAGTGATGTCACCAAATGTCACCTCGGTGAGAATGAAATGATGTCTTGGGTGCTTAGCTGAGATGGGAACATGCATGGGTGCCTGAGGAAATGACATCCTCCCCCACCATGAGTCATTTCCATCCTTGGAAATCCCATCACCTCTTGATGTATCTTCTCCTCAAATGCACAAATATCTTTTTCCCATCTCCAGAGTGACTCTCTCGTCTCCCATCCATACTCCTCAAGTCCATCCTTCAAACACATAAGACACTTTCTCCTCCTATTATTGTCAACACTCATTGTCTTGTAGGAAAATATCTCCTCAAGCTCTAAATTAGGGCAATCAAGAATCAATGTTATTCCACATGGTGGCTCTACTCTATCAGAGTCATTTGTGTCTAACTGACTTGGTTTCAACTAACACACTTGAAACAATGGATGGAAAGATCTCAAGTGAGATGAAAAATATAACTTACGGAATACTTCTTCAATCCTCTCAATCACTTCAAATGGACCCTCCAATATTCTTATTAAGGTCTTCAACATCCCTTTTGGTGGTTGAAACTGCTCCTTTGTCATTTTGACAAAAATGCTATTGCCTACTGTCAGGTCAGGAGGTAACTCCTCAAATGAGATTCTATTTATTCATTTAGGCTGATCATAGATATCTATGAGGGAGTGACTGTTTAGTTTCATCTCTCGATGACTCTCCAGTTTCTCTTATTATTTATTTACACTATTTACAACTATTCACCCAATCCCTATGATTAGGTGTCAACATTCCCCCCCTTAATCTGAAGGGATGTTGGTGAGTCCAAGCATCGTTCTGAATCTTTCAAGCTTTTCTCTTCCAAGCGCTTTGGTGAAGATGTCTGCAATCTACTCATTAGTGGAACAATGGTGAAGATGGATTGTTTTGGCCTCAACATGATGTTGAATCAGATGATATTTTGTATTGATCTGCTTCGTTCAATCATGGAACTTTGGGTTCTTGGCCAACTTTATTATAGAGGTATTGTCAATCATGAGTGGATTCAAATGTACTTGATTTGCCTGCAAATCCTTTAGAATTTTCCTGAGCCACACAATTTTTTTTGTTGCCTCAGTTGTTGCCACATATTTTTCCTCTATTGTGGAATCTGTTGGAACTAATTGTTTGCTTGATCTCTAGGAGATGGCTCTCGATCCAAGACTCATAGCATAACCAGAAGTAGATACCCTAGTTTCTTTGTCTCCATCCAAGTCTGAATCAGAGTATCCAATCAAGATGAAGTCGCCCACCTGTGTATACTTGAGTCCAAAGTCTTGAGTTCCCTTCAAGTACTTTAGAACTCTTTTTGCAGTAGACCAATTTCCATCACAAGGCTTTTGCATAAACATGGAGAGGATCCCAACAACAAACGAAATGTCTAGCTTGGTAGTAGTAAGGTAGTTGAGACTTCCTACAAGCTATCTATACTTTGTTGCATCCTCAAATTATTTTCCTTCAATGGATGTGAGCTTTAAGTTTTGTTCCATTAGAGTAGTCATAGGATTTCATTTAGCCATGCCAAACCTGTTCAATAGATCTCCAATGTACTTCTTTTAAGAAAGGAATATGGACTTTGGATGTTGAGTTACTTCAATACCAAGATAGTGATGAACATAGCCCAAATCAGTCATTTCAAAACCTTTCCTCAATTCCTTCTTTATGGATGCAATGTAGCTCTCATTGTTCTCTGTCATCAAAAGATCATCTACATATACTACAAGATATACAACTATTTTGCCAACTTTCTTGAAAAAAAAGTTGCATCATCAAGATCATAATGTTTTAAATTGAGTTTCACAAGATGCTCAATTAGTTTTTCATACCAGGCTCGCGGTGCTTGTTTGAGGCCATACAAGGATTTCAAAATTTTGCATACTTTATGTTCATGTTCTTTCACAACAAATCCTTCAGGTTGGGACATAAAAACATTCTATTTTAGATCTACATTCAAGAAAGCAGTTTTTACATCCATTTGATGGACTTTCCAACCGTTTTGAGCTGCTAGGGAAAAGAGTGTTCGGATGGTAGCCCATTTTCCTGTGGGGGAAAAAGTCTCTTGATAATCAACCCCTTCCTTCTATGCAAAACCTTTTTCCACAAGCCTGTCTTTGTGCTTGTCAAGTGGTCCATCAGCTTTATACTAGTTCTTGTAGACCCACTTGCAGCCAATTGGTTTGGTTCCCAATGAAGGATCGACCAGCTTCCAAGTGCCATTCTTTATCAAGGCAACATACTCTTTTTGTATCACTTCTTTCCATTCATCATGAGAAGTGGCTTCTTTGAAGAAAGTTGGTTCAAAATCTGTAGACAAATTCAATTCACAATCATAAGAAACATCCATATAAACAGGTGAATCAAAGTCATCTACATCACCTCCATTTTGCCGAGTTGAATTTCTAGTTCCTATCTTTCCAACCTCATTAGGATGAACACTTTCAAGTGTCTTTGTCAGCCACTTTGGAGGACCTTTCTGAGATGGTCCAAGCTGTTCAATTGATTGAGTTGGGACTGAATCAAGATTGAGTCTTCCAATTCTGTTAATCACATCACTCAAAGTATCATCAATGGTTGGAGTTTCATGTGGGGGAGAGAGTGCTTCAGAAGAAGATTCCACAGGTTGATCTAGTATAGGAACCCCCCCTTCAAGATGTGGAATCTGATTATCAAATTATTAAAATGATTTTGCATTTGCGAATCTATCCAAGCGATCAAGTTTCCGCTCAACAACATTGTCAGCTTTGGATGATTCAAGAAAGATTACATCTCTAGATACAACAAACTTTTTATTAGCTTCATCATAGAGACGGTATGATTTGGGGGTGTTTGAATACCACAAGAATATACACTTACGAATTCTTGCACCAAGTTTTTTTCTATGTACCTTTGGTATCAAGGCATAACATGTGGAACCAAAGACCCTGAGATGCTTTATTGAAGGAATGTAACCATACCACATTTCATAAGGAGTCTTGTTTCTAATAGAATTAGATGGACATCTATTCTTTACATATACAACACATAGAACTGCATCAGCCCAAAACATCAATTTTACATTATTGAAAAAACATCATGGAGCACACCATATTTAAGATTGTCCTATTCATTCTTTCAGCTACTCCATTCTGTTGGGGATTATAAGGCACAATTTTTTTATGTTTGATCCCATGTTGGCGAAGATGGTTTTCAAATTCATTTGAAGTGTATTCTTTTCCATTATCAGTGTGAATAGATCCAATATGAGATTGTGCATCATTTTCAATCCATGTATGAAAGTTCTTGAATGTTTGAAAAGCATCAGATTTGTTCTTCAATAAATAAACCCAACACATTCTGGTGTAGTCATCAATAAATGTCATCATATATTTATTTCCATTTGTAGAAGGAACATGCATTGGACCACATAAATCTGAATGAATGAGTTCAAGTTTTCTATGTGCTCTAGAATGTGAATCATGAAAAGACTGTTTGCTATGCTTTCCTAGAATGCAAGCATTACATTGCTTAAGTTTCCTAGGAATTGTAGGCAAACCAGTAACACCATATTTCTTCAGCAAGCGGAAGCTATCATACTTCAAGTGTCCACATCTAGCATGACATAATAAACTTGATGGAAATATACGTTCTTCATAATGAGAATTGTATGAGAAATTGTGTGCATGAGTAGAGGTACCTTGCAGCTTGAGAAGCCTTTCTTCTTCTATCCCTGTCATGATGAGTGAGTGATCTGATGATTTTCTCACCTCAACCTTGCCATCAAACATATGAATGGAGTGTCCTTTCTAGCGGATGTGGACTAAAGACAACAAGTTTCTCCTTAGCTGTGGGAGATATAAAACATGATGCAGAAGAAAGTCTGGAAGACCAGACAATTTAAGCTTGATTATGCCAAGCCATGATGGCTTGAGTTTTGAATTGTATGCGAAGTATACTTCTCCATCAACATTGTCAGAAAATTCTTCAAAAGAATATTTTATAAAAGTCATGTGGCAAGTTTCTCCTGAATCAAGAAACCAATCATTTTTCCAAGAAGCAAGTGAAGCATTAAATAAGTCTACATTTAATCCAATATTAAAGTGTGCCACAACATAGTGAGCGGATTCAGGTGATTTACCTTTCTCTTTGTCATTAGTTTTATCTTTGGGTTGGTTTCTTTCCTGCTCAATTTTGTCCCAAGGAAACTTGCATGTGGATGCATCATGTGATCCATCCCTATTGCAACATATGCAAAGAAAATCTGAATTTTCTCCTTGAGAGTGTCTGCTCTCCCTGCCTCTGAAATTTATTCTTCCTCTTCCTCTTTGACCACCTCTTCCTCTGGAAGAATCTTGAGCAAGATTCTTCTCTCTATGTGCAAGACACAAAACCTCTTTAGAAGACCGAGGAGCTGTCTTCTTCCTAAAATCTTTCTCTCTTTCAACAATTTTTTTCACAAGGGAGTCAAAGGTAATTTCTTTGAGGTTTCCATTTGCTTGCAATGACTCAAGATAATTCTAGTAAGTGGGATAAGGTGCCTTGAAAAAATCTGTCAGAGGAATGTCCAGTTCAACATTAGTGACTTTTCTATCATGCATAATAGATTTACTTCTGATGCAAGAGCAAGAGGATCATCATTTTGTAATTCAACGCTGAACAATTTAATCATGAGTTGAACAACTTCAAGTGCAGAATGTGAGTCATAGAGTTCCTTCAGTTTTTGTAAGGCCTCGAAAGCATTTGAAAATGGAAAAATATGGCGATTGACCTCTTCATTTACTAATGCTGCAATCAAGGCATAAGCCTTGCTATTATTATTTTCCCAAATGGAAAATTCCTTGTCTGAGATAGGCTGTTTTGGTTCTTTGTCTCCATCTCCAACACACACTCCTTTCCACATCTCATTAAAAATGAGAGTGTGTTTGATTTTCCGTGACCATTCTGGATAGTTCTCCTTTCTGGTGAGAACCACTCCCACAATAGATATCAATGAATGCATTTTAAAAAAATCTGTGTACTATAAAAAAATGTACTTCTGCTGCCAAGAAATAGCACTTCCAGTGGTAGTTTTGTAAAAAAAAAATACAATTATGATATAAATATGTATCAGAGGTTTTATATAAGGGAGGGAGTTAAATGGAAACTCAAGGCAATGCTCACAAAATATTGCGCAGTTGAAGGCAAAGCTCTCTGAGGCTATGGCAGCAATATCAAACTTAACAGAAGAGAGGCTATGGAAGCAATATCAAACTTAACAGAACACTATTGATATGTCTTCACAATTTTACGACTCCAATGCTATCACGTTAAATTCATTAGCAATTTAAATGCAGAAGCTAAGACGACTTCTTTAGAAAGAAAAGCGAAATTCAAATGGAGTGATGGTACTCACATTTTATTCAAGGCTTAACAACAAGATTGTTGGCCACGCTATTCATTAGCAATTTAAATGCAGAAGTTCAGCCGCTGCTTTAAAACAAAGCAAACCTCAAATGGAGTGATGACAGTCACGTTTTATTCAGGCCGAGAGTTGACGCTGCGAGGTATGGGAGGTGTATGGGAGGGAGCAGCTGGTAATTGGGCGTGCCAGCGTATTGGAGCTGCCAACGTTTATAGGCAGCGTGGAGAGGTATGGGAGCAGCGACAACGTGGGAGGAGCAACACAGCGTGGGAGGTATGGAACTGCTGCAAGAATGCTTCTTACTCTTGATGAGAAGAATCCACGAAGGATTTTGAGGGTGAGGCCTTGTTGCATTGGATGAATAGGTATGGGCAGCATTTATGGGCCGGATATATGTGTAGAGGCCGAGCCAAGCAGCGTTGCAGCCATGGTCCACGTTAACTTCTATTGCAACTATGGCAAGACTTCTATCGTGTGAGATATACAGTGAAGAAATTAGGTATGGAGACGTTGGCTGGGAGCAGGTCGCAAGTTGAGGAAGAGTTTTGGGACCTGTGTAGGTATTCGATGGGTATACCAAGCGTTACACCAGATTATCATGCAGAGGGTAAAGGGTAGAGAGCATAGGACTGAAGAATATGACAGACTACAAGACAAATTTCTGAAAAATAGCAGAAGGGAGTTACAATGGCAGACTATACTGCCAAAAAATGGAGATGTCTCTGATACCATGTCAGGCCAGGAGGTAACTCCTCAAATGAGATTCTGTTTATTCATTTAGGCTGATCATAGTTATATACATGAGGGAGTGACTATTGAGTTTCATCTCCTGATGCCTCTCCATTTTCTCTTATTATTTATTTACACTATTTACAATTGTTCACCCAATCCCTATGATTAGGTGTCAACACCTACATTGAACTGTGCATCTTATCTATCCTTATCTACCCACTTCTTCATCCTTTTTGTTGCTCTTGTTAGGTTAACCCAAGCCTATTCTATGTTCTCCTTCCATCTTGCCAAGAATATATGGGCTAAAGGAATTATCCCATAGAATCCATGTGTCATTGTGGCAGTGCAATAGATATCTTCCCATTGAATAGATTGAATGGACTATAACCTGTTGTTGAATCTTACAAAATGTCTCAAATAATCCTTCAATAATGAGTTTATGTTATTTTTCTTTCCATCTGTCTATGGATGGAAACTTCAATTGAACAACAACTTGGTCCCCACAAGATTAAATAGAAAGGTCTAAAAATTTCCTTTGAATATCATATCTTTGTATAACACATTGCTCAAAGGAGAACGTCAATACTTCACCACATACTTGAAGAACTTCTTTTATACCTCCTTAGATCCCCATGGTAGCTTCTTCGGAGTAAAGACATTGTACTTGGAGAAATGATCAACAACAACCATCACTCCATTAATCCCACAAACCATTGGTAACTGAGATATGAAGTCCATCAAAACACTTTCCCACGGTCTGTTGAGAATCATTAAAGGTTTTAATAGTAGTCCCTACAATATGGTACTGATTTTTTATTATTGACAAACGATGCAAGTCTATACATACTCCTGCACATCACGCCTCATATACTCCCATAAGTATCCTCTCTCCAGAAATGATAGTGTTCTATGTAGTCCTGGGTGGCCAACCCAAGGTGAGTCATGCCACTCATTCATGAGCACCTTACAAATCCCACTCAACTTAGGTGTTGATAGAGTTGGAAGTCCACCAACACAAGTGGTCTCGCCAGTATTAAGTCCCAACTAGACTTCACATCGTTTGGATTAGAAGCCCCATCTGAATAATAGGCTCGAATGCCATAACTTAAAGGTTTTCCTTGGTTGCAATAAAAAACATAAGAGAGTATGAACATAACCTTTGAAACAAGTAAGTAAATTGACATTGTGAGGCATACAATTGCAATGTATATTAGGTACTTTCACAAAAGGGAAAAGAAAGAGTGAGCCTTTAGAATAAAATTAATAGTACTATCCTAAAAGAGACACACAAGAGCATAAAGAGGATCATTAATTAACTTGTAAAATAGTTCAAAAAATAATAACGATCATAAGAGAAAGTAACAACACACATTCGAGAAGATACATACCAAATACAACGAAATAGTTCATTTTCATTAGTATGTATAAACATATACACTGCAAATAATGGACGAATAGTCTTACAATCATTCATGACATATGCATGAAAGTGCACTGACTCCAAGAGTTTCATATATTAAGTGAAAGTTCCTGTTATCACCCCAAGAAACTCTCCTAGGTTGTAGCTTGGAGATGCTCGGGACATCACAAACTCAACTTAATGTTTGCAATGGATGAATGGAAGGAATGATGCATATTCAAGCCAGATAACCACTCCTACTTTGCTTGACTCTAGACATGCGTGAACAGCCCCAGATTAGAAGGCTTTAGACCACCAATTACTCACAATTTAAGGATTGGGTGAATATGGAGAATACTGACCACACCAGCAAATGCACAGGACCTTGTGATGGCCGGCTGCAACTAGTAAAAAGGTCTGCAAATCTAATTCCCTAGTGCACAGACAGGATGACAGCTCTCTGTCACTAAGTGAAAAGAAACCTGATCAATACATTCACTGATACATGCAAGATTATAACACAGAGGTAGGATGATAGCTCCTCTAATGCTACACATCAAGAGTTCAAGAGAAAATGAAAATCAAGCACAGCCTAGAACAGAAAAGAGGTGGAAAGTGAGAAATTAATAGCAAAAGAAGCTTGTATTAGCTGAAAATGCTGACGAGACATTGCAAGTATCAAAGTAGTTACAGTCTCCAGAAGTTGATCCTTACATCAAAACAACAACCATCAACCCTGATTACATCTGTTTTTTGGGTATATATAGAGTTTGATTACAAAAACGTTCTGCTATTCTATGCGTGGAGGGGTCATAATAGACCACCAAACGCTTTAACTGCCTAGCAGAACTTCTGAGTGCAATTGCTTGCTGTGGTGAACAAAATTGATCTTCTTGGATGCTCTGTTGTACTTCTCGAGCAGGTGGAGTGTTATATAGGATGAAGTCCCATAGCCATTGAATGTGTTTACCTGCTCAGCTCTGTACCTTTCTTTCTCGGCCATGTCGTCTCTTGAATGTAGTTGTTGAGGAGGAAATGCACCTGGTATTGAAAATTGGTCACCTTCGTCCTTTCAGAAGTATGGAACGGTTAAGGTACGTGGTCTATGCAGTGGGTGGAATAGTCAGATGGAGGAGTGAGACTGGTCGTCGGGCTAAGGGGTAGACGACGGAGATGCCTTGGCGAAGGATATCAGAAGAAGCGAGAGTGGAATGAGTGTGGGCCATTGGATCCTGGCAGAGCTAATTGGACGGTGGAAGGATGATCGGGCGAATCGCTTTATCAGGCGTGACAGGAGTCGTTGAATCGGGTTTTGGATCTCAGGCCTTTACGTATGGCGACGTGCGATTGTGATTAGATTGCATCGCAATATCGCATCAGCGGAAGCAGAGGGTCACAACCTTTATACACTCACGGATGCGATTTGTGATTAGATCGCATCGCAGTATCGCATCGGTGGAAGCCGAGAAGCATGGTCTTTGATACACACATGGATGCAATTGCGATAGGACCGATGAAAGGAAAAATTAATGAGCGGTGTGAGGGAAGGAGAAAGTAACAGTTATGAGTCTCTCTTAGGTGAGACCATGGACCAAGCTCACTTGTGGCCCTTAGAAATCAGAGATATGTAGCAGTGCTAACACTGGCTCCTTCTGGGGATGAGATCCTCCCTGTGAGGTATCAAGAACTACAGATCATTGCCTTTCCTGTAAAAACCAATTAGCAAAATTTCCTAGTGTTCCATTGGGCATGGAGTCTAACTAATCTTACACTAAAACTGATAAAACAACATATTTACAACTTTAAGGGCAAAGACTTTAAATCACATAAATTTTCAGAAACCGCCCATTGACTGGGCCATCAAAAACCACTTCCCCTCCCATACTTTGCAGTAGGAAGGTATTGTTCCCTTGAATATAAGAAATCATAAAAGGCCCTATCCAGAACGCATCAAACTTCCCATGGTTGCCTCTTTTCTCTTTCAGTGCATCCCACTTCAGAACCAAGTCTCCAACCTGAAAATTATCTGTTTTTGTCCTTCTATCAAAGGCTTCCTTGATCTTCTTCTAATGTGCTGCAGACCTTTCAACCAGCTATTCTCTAATTTGGTGTACCTCTGCTAAATCGGTGATTCTTTTTGCCATGTCTTCTTCCTCATTCTATTCTCCTTGCAGGAATTTTGCCACAGGGAGGGTTAACTGAATTGGAAACACAGCCTCAGTGCCATATACCAGCTTGAATGGAGAATTGCCTGTGGATTTCTTAACGGTCACTCTGTCAGCCCACAATGCATATTTTAGCTTAGAATCCTAGTTCTTTTTATTGTCTTCCAACAACTTTTTAATTATCCTTATGAGGCTTTTGTTGGAATATTTTGCTAGATCATTGCCTTGTGGGTAATATGAGGTGGAGTGAACCAGCTTGATGCCCATTGAGCCACACATATCCACTAACTCTTTTGCCCTGAAGGCTGCTACATTGTCTGTGACTAATTTATGTGGACAGCCAAATCTAGTGAAGATATGCTTTACTAGAAACTTCATGACCACATTATGATCAACCTTTCTGGTAGGGATGGCCTCAATCCATTTGGTGAAGTAATCTGTGGCCACTAATATCCATCTGTGTTGGCCACTGGAATGAGGATTAATTTCTCCAATGAAATCCAAGCCCCACTGCTAAAAAGGACCACTAGCATGTATGGGCTTTAAGGGCAAGGACTTCAATTGCTGCTTCCCTTCAAATATTTAGCACTTGTCACAAGATTTAACGAATGAAAAAAACATTAGAAAACAAGGTGGGCCAATAGTACCCAGCTCTGAGAATTTTGTGGGATGTAGTTTTCCAATAATGGTGCCCTCCAGACATGCTGGAATGAAACTGCTGCATGAATTCAATTTATTGGTCTTTGTCCAGACACCTTAAAAACATTCCAGATGGGTCCCTCCAGTAAAGCAGATTTTCATGAATGCAATATTTTGCTGCCCTGAGCTTAACAGTTCTGGCTTGACTTTGAGTAAGGCCTGGAGGGATTTCTAGATTCAACAAGAATTTGGCTATTGCAAAGTACCAATCACAAGAAGCTAGATTTTTTGCCAATGACTATTATTTCCCTGGTTCAGCTGCTTCCTCTTCTTCTGTTTGACCATTTTCTGCAGCTGTGCTCATGAGATTTATGTCCAATGTTATACAATTTTCTTCAGCCAATAACTTGGCAAGGCCCTGACCCTTGACAAGCTTGGTGGGCTTCAACTCTATATTAAATTCAATTAACTTTGCAATCCATTTAGCCCTTCTTCCATCAGCATCAGGTTGTGTTAAGACATATTTTATTGAAGCAGAGGGTACATATGCAATTATCTTGGAATGTAGAATATAAACTCTGAAAGCTTTCAAATACTTGATAAGAGCATATGCCTGTTTTTCAATAATATCATACCTCAGCTCAGCATCCCTTAAGGTTTTGCTGGAAAAAATCCACTCGATGGTCTGAGCCTTCTTCATCTGCTTGCAATAAGACTACTGCAAGGGTGTCATTTGAGGCAAATGAAAATATGTGGAACTCCTTGCTGTAATCTGGACTTCTTAAAGTGGGAGCTTCCATAATAGCTTTCTTAATGGACTCAAAGGATCTTCTTGCTACATCAATCCACTTAATCTCTGACCCCTTTTTCAACAAGGAGGTAATATGCTTTACAAGTTCTGCAAAATTTGGGATAAACCTCCTCACAAAGTTTATTTTGCCCAAAAAGGACTGGATGTCTTTCTTTGATCTCGGGACAGACAAGGTGTAAATTTCTCTTACTCTTTCTAGGTCAATTTCAACACCTGTAGCAGAAACAATATGTCCTAAAAGCTTGGCCTCTTCCAAAGCAAACTGTGACTTTTTAGGATTGACTAAAATCCCAAACCTTCTGCACTTCAAGAGAACTTTCTTCAAATGTTGTAAATAGTCATGATGGCTGTTGGAGTATACTATTATATCATCAAGGTAAATAAGGACAAACTTATCCTTTTCTCCCACAAATGCTATATCCATAGCTCTCTGAAAGGTGGCTCCAGAATTCATCAACCCAAAAGGCATCTTGGAATACATAAAAGTGCCCCAAGGAGTGGTGAATGCAGTCTTCTCTTTGTCATCTAGATGTATAGCAATCTGGTTATAGCCTGAAAATCCATCCAGGAAAGACATCACTTTGGCTCCTGAGACCTTCTGTAGCAAATGCTCCATCTTGGGTAGAGGATAGTTGTCTTTTTTAGAGCACTTTTTCAAGTTTCTGAAATCAACATAGAGTCTGATTTCTCCACTTTTCTTCCTCACTACCACTAAGTTGGATACCCATTTGGAATATCTGAGAGGGACTATGATTTTGGCAGCCAATAACTTTTTTATTTCTTTTTCAATCAAAGGAAGGAGCAAAGGATTTATTGGTCTCAGCTTTTGCTTGAAAGGGATGGTGTCTTTCTCTAAAGGGATTTTATGTTGTATAATATTCTTGTCATACGTTTTCAGGTCACTATATTCCCAGGCAAAGACATCAGAAAATTTCTTCATTAAATTGTAGTATTCAGCACTTTGGGCAGCAGACAGATGCATAGATATATTTATGTATCTTGGCTGACCTGGACTCCCTATATTGTGCTTACAAACTGCAGATTGGTCTTATTTTTGGGCAGCCTTATAAGGCACATCATTTTGGTTAAATATCTTTTCTAATGGGACCTTACCCTTGGGTATATGATTGCTAGGTAGTTGGACAATGTTATCTTTACCAATTCTGTTTCTAAGCTAGGATTGGGGACTTTCTTCCAAGGCTTCATTTTCTTGGTCAATTTGCATTTTAGAAAATTCTTCAATGACTTGTAGAAACCTATTCACTTCATCATCAT
Organism: Pinus tabuliformis; assembly: GCA_031772625.1. Lineage (NCBI taxonomy): Eukaryota > Viridiplantae > Streptophyta > Pinopsida > Pinales > Pinaceae > Pinus > Pinus tabuliformis. The sequence goes on from CM062805.1 coordinate 234,436,394, forward strand.
CTTCAAAAACCTTCCAATGCTGGACATTGTCAGGCAAGGATGGTTTGTATTTTATTTGAACTTCATATACTAGTTTGGGAGGCATGGGAGGGATAAACATGCTAGCAGACACAACAAGGGAATTAGCAAGCCGATTTTTGGCTCTAGGGACATATGAGATGCAAAAATTATCAAAAGAGTCTTTAAGTCTCCATACCTCATCTCTGTATGCTTTTAGCCTTGGATGCTTTGCTTGAAATGTTCTGTTTACTTGTTGAATGATAAGGTCAGCATCTCCAAACAAATTTATATTTCTGATCCCTCTGTCTTTAGCTACGTTAAGGCCCAATAGTAGAGCCTCATACTCTGCTATATTGTTTGTGACTTGGAAAGCTAGCTTAAAGGATAGATGTGTACTTTCTTGTTCTGGAGATATCAACACCACCCCTGCTCCTGTGGTTTCCCTATAACATGCTCCATCAAAGAACATTTCCCAAACTTGACTTCCTTGCTCTCCCTCGGCCTGATTTGTTGGTTTCTTGAGCTGCATTGAGGCCTTCTGGGATTCTTCAATTTGGAGGATACAAGCTCCAAAATCAGTGTCTAAGGCATATATGGGATGATTAGAAGGATTCTTCTCATCACTGATGATGTATGCCAGTTGTGCTTCTCTGTACAATCTCCTTATTTCTCCTCCAAAAAATGGGACAGTGGCATAAGCTAAGTCATTCTATAATGTCCCACCTAGTCTCTTCATCCACCCTCTAGACAACAACATGCCAAACTTAGGAGGGACATCTTCTACCACAATATCCATCATCATGCTCTTCATGGGCAACTGAGTTAGGATAATGGCTAGATCTTTAATCAACCCCAGACATTTCACCTTTCTTGAATCAAATGAGAATAAATCATGATATGGTCTAGTGATATCAAGGCCTAACTCTTCCATGATGGCTTTAGGCATCAAATTGTGACTGGCTCCTGTGTCTAGCAGGCAATTGTGGAGGATTTTGTCATGAATGGTCAAGGAGACATAAAATGATGGAGAATTATTGTCAGCAGGTTCGATCATAGGGCTAAGCACAACTTCAGGCTTGTCATCTTGCGAATTGACATAGTCAGTAGGGGTATGTGTGGCTTTTAGCTCAAGAGCCTCAAGGATAGGCTGTCTAAAAACTTCACACTTTGCAAGTTCTATCAGAGGCACATATATTTTTATATTTTGGACTGCTAACTAAAAACTGAAAGGGGAAGGGGACTTATCAGGACCTCTTACCTCTTGAGCTGGTGCTTTGAGGATGACTGGATCAGCTGCTGGCTTCTTCTGTCTGATATTCTGTGACTCTGTCTGGACAGCAGATTTTTGGGTAGGAACCTCCTTGACATTGTTTACTTTTGACCTCAAATTATATCTTTGTTGTTCACCAGTCTACAGAACAACCTCTCTGTCCCACTCCCGACTGGTTTGGTCTTGCTGTAATAATTCTTCATACGCAGCTAATGTCAAAAAGGTGGCACTACCTTTATCTTCCATGCCACGGATTTTGTCCTCCTCTTCAAACTGCTCCTCCTCCATGACTACATTCTAGAAAGGAGCCTTAACTTTCTGTTCTTCATTTGCTTCTTTACCCCTTTGAATGATTTGCAACTACTCATTTTCTCTTCTGAATGGATTTGGATTTCGTGGAGCAAATGTGTTTTGAAACCTTGTTTTCCAAAAACTCTACTCAACTTTCAGCGTAGATATCTCAGCAGCTAATGATTCTATCATTTTAGTCATTTTATCTAATTTGGGTTCTGAAGATGAAGCAGAGGAAGAAGAAGGCTCACCTCTCTACCTTCTTCTATCTAGTGCTACATCTTGCATATCAACCAAAGTGGCACATCTTCTTTCTCTCAAAAGCAGGCTGAAATCTGAATCAAAAGCATTGGCATAAGTGAGTTTGGCAGAGGTGGGGGTAGGCTTTACTTCAGCTGGTATCTTACTATACATATGGTTAAATCTTTTATTAAAATTAGGCAAAGATTCCACATTCTCCCTCTTTAGGTTTCCAAACTCTGTATGGTAGTAGAGCAGGTCCTTTCTATCTCCCCATTGTTTCAAGAATGCATCATCCAATGCTTCAATGTCTATTATGGACCTATGGGGCAATTCTCTAAACCACTTTCTAGCCTCTCCATCAAGGCTCTGAACAAACACTCTCATCCACACATCATCTTCACTGATGTCAAGGTTATTAGCATAACTATAGAAGGACTCAAGGTGTTCTTCAACTGTCACTCCCTCTGTACTAGTGAATTTGGGTATCTATTTATGATATTCTCCTGCAGGCATGGGATTCAAAGGAATAGGCAAGACTAGGGGTCCATAACTAGCAGGTATGATTCTTTCCATCTTCGTGGGAGCTTGCTGGCCTACCATAACTGGGATATGTGGAAGGATACTGGCAAATCGAATTGTAGGAAGTAATGAAATAGATGACAGGACTGAGGGAAAATGATGGACTATATGGGAGGCTTTCTTTGGACTGAGATCCAAAGGGGAACTGACTGAACAAGGAGCTGTATGAATCTTTGAAGGTATTTCTTGACTAACAGTGCTAGGCTCTAAATATTCAAACTGTACATCCTCAGCAGCAATATTTCCTTTCAGAGATGCATAAGTTTTCTTAGGCTTACCTGATCCTGATGCTCCTTTCTGAGATGTTTTCTTCTGCTTAGCAATCTTCTCAGGGTCAGACACTGGGTTAGCTGGTGATTCCTGAGGATTTCTCTGGGTATGCCTCACAAACTGAGCCAAAACTAAAATGTGGAGTCACCAGCAAGTAGGTTCTCCAGTAGAGTCGCCAGATAGATGATTACAACCAGAAATGTGTCCAGACTTTGTCTATCATCAAAGCATGGAACTGTGTCGTTCTCCCAGCGAAGCTAAGCTTCAATCTCCTCTCCCTGGCAACAGGGCCAATTGATGTTATCACCCCAAGAAACTCTCTTAGGTTGTAGCTCGGAGATGCTCGGGACATCACAAACTCAACTTAATGTTGGCGATGGATGAATGGAAGGAATGATGCATATTCAAGCCAGATAACCACTCCTACTTTGCTTGACTCCAGACATGCATGAACACCCCCAGACTACAAGGCTTTAGACCACCAATTACTCACAATTTAAGGATTGGGTGAATATGGAGAATACTGACCACACCAGTAGATGCATAGGACCTTGTGATGGCCGACTGCAACTAGTGAAAAGGTCTGCAAATCTAATTCCCTAGTGCACAGACAAGATGACAGCTCTCTGTCACTAAGTGAAAAGAAACTTGATCAATACATTCACTGATACATGCAAAATTATAACACAGAGGTAGGATGACAGCTCCTCTAATGCTACACATCAAGAGTTCAAGAGAAAATGCAAATCAAGCACAGCCTAGAACAGAAAAGAGGTGGAAAGTGAGAAATTAATAGCAAAATAAGCTTATATTAGTTGAAAATTCCGACGAGACACTGCAAGTATCAAAGCAGTTAGAGTCTCCAGAAGTTGATCCTTACATCAAAACAACAACCATCAACCCTGATTACATCTATTTTTTGGGTATATATAGAGTTTGATTACAAAAACATTCTACTATTCTATGCGTGGAGGGGTCATAATAGACCACCAACCGTTTTAACTGCCTGTTAGAACTTCTGAGTGCAATTTCTTGCTGTGGTGAACAAAATTGATCTTCTTGGATGCTCTGTTGTACTTCTCGAGCAGGTGGAGTGTTATATAGGATGAAGTCCCATAGCCATTGAATGTGTTTACCTGCTCGGCTTTGTACCTTTCTTTCTCAGCCATGCTGTCTCTTGAATGCAGTTACTGAGGAGGAAATGCACCTGGTACTGAAAATTGGTCACCTTCGTCCTTTTGGGAGTATGGAATGGTTAAGGTACGTGGTCTGTGCAGTGGGTCGAATAGTCAGATGGAGGAGCGAGACTGGCCATCAGGCTAAGGGGATAGATGGCGGAGATGCCTTGGCAAAGGATATTGGAAGAAGCGAGAGCGGAATGAGTGTGGGCCATTGGATCTTGGTGGAGCTGATCGGATGCTGGAAGGATGATTAGGCGAATCGCTTTATCGAGCGCGATGGGAGTCGTTGAATCGGGTTTTGGATCTCGAGCCTTTACGTATGGCGATGTGCGATTGTGATTAGATCACATCGTAATATCGCATCAGTAGAAGCAGAGGGGCGTGACTTTTATACACTCGCGGATGCGATTTGCGATCAGATCGCATCGCAGTATCACATCGGCGGAAGCCGAGAAGCACGGTCTTTGATACACACATGGATGCAATTGCGATAGGACCGATGAAAGGAAAATGAGCGGTGCAAGGGAAGGAGAAAGTAACCGTTATGAGTCTCTCTTGGGTGAGACCATGGACCAAGCTCACTTCCGGCCCTTAGAAATCAGAGATATGTAGCAGTGCTAATAGTTCCAAGATACACAATCACAATGTTGCAACACTAACCCCAATAATGGAACATTAAGTCACTATTTCCTCCCCCAAAGAATGATCTTCTCTCATATGCCAATCTAGAGAATCCAAGATGACAAGTCTCAAAAGCCATTTACTTGAGTTATAAGGGTATATTTTTTTTTTCCAAGGAAAAAATCGTAATTTCCATTATATAATATATTGAAAATTATGTAGAAATTTTGAATAATATGACACTTATTCACAGAGATTATCTTGATTATACACTATTGTAGAATACATGCATAATACATAACCTCCTCTACGTTGATCATCAATTTTGCGGAATTAAAAATAATGAAACATCAATCGCATGCGCACATTAACACAGTATGTAACCCGGGAAAGCATACAGCTGAAAACCCCACACTATCTGTATGTTATATTGATTAAGAACATGTAAAAATACATAGTACAATACTCCTCACAAGTACTCAGTATTATCTCCACCTCTTACACACAAACTAGCTCAGATCTGAATCAATCACAGGTTCAAATCTCCTCCATGCTTGCCTGCCTCCACTGCACAATCCTGCATGAGAATAGATGAGTATGGCTAATCCAACCTCGTATTTCCTTTGGCTGAACCATGCAATCCTCATTGGCAATACTCAATCAATTGATTGTGCAAATCTCATGCACAACTATAGTCACAACTGATAGCAATCTCCACCTCTAACACCTGTCTCCACTGAACTGTCCATGCACTGAGTTAACTGATGTATTCTTTAGTTTCTTTATGAGTTAATAATTAGGGAATTAATTAACAATTAATTCACATCACTCATCACTAGTGTATTCTGCAGTTAGACTAAATACAACTAGTTTAACCAAGTCAAACTGAACACAACTCCATCAACTCCTCAATCAACTCCACCAAACTCAACCACATGAGTTCTAACTGAAGTCCATCATGCAATAGCTCAACTAACCCATAAGAAAAGCATATTTCCTTCTGACAACTGCATGTGCCACATCTATCCTGATTACACACTATTTGCGGAATGCATGCAGAATACATAACCTCCTCTACCATTGATCATCAATTTGCAGTATTCAGAAACAATCGCATGCGCACATTGAAGCATCAATCACACATATCAACACAGTATATCACGAGGAAAGCATACAGCTGAAAACCCCCAACTATCTGTATATTATATTGATTGAGAACATGTAACAATACATAGTACAATATTCCTCACAAGTACTCAATACTATCTCCACCTGCTACACACAAACTAGCTCAGATCTGAATCAATCATAGATTCAAATCTCCTCCACTGCTTGCCTGCCTCCACTGCACAATCCTGCATGAGAATGGATGAGAATGGCTGATCCAAACTCATATTTCCTTTGGTTGAACCACGCAATCCTCATTGGCAATACTCAATCCATTGATTGTGAAAATCTCATGCACAACTATAGTCACAACTGATAGCAATCTCTACCTCTAACACCTGTCTCCACTGAACTGTCCATGCACTGAGTTAACTGATGTATTCTTTAGTTGCTTTATGAGTTAATAATTAGTGAATTAATTAACAATTAATTCACATCACTCATCACTATTGTATTCTGCAGTTAGACTAAATACAACTAGTTTAACCAAGTCAAACTGAACACAACTCCATCAACTCCTCAATCAACTCCACCAAACTCAACCACATGAGTTCTAACTGAAGTCCATCATGCAATAGCTCAACTGACCCATAAGAAAAGTGTATTTCCTTTTGACAGCTGCATGTGCCACATCTGTAGCTCGAACTGAAGTGCTCCAAGAGGATAAGATAATATTTATAGTCCAAATATTATTATGAGCTAATAATATTTGATTGTTCTATTTTTAGCCTGGTAGTCTAAAAATAGACTCCGCCCATATGTCTAAAAATAGAAGTCCATCTATTTTTACCAACATGACCAATCATCCACAAATAGCATCCTGCAACTCATAGACCATGATCCATATGTCTAAAAATAGACTTTGCGCCAAAAATAGCCTGCGAGCCCACTTAGTGAAGGCGACTCCTTTCCACTAAGCTCCATCATCTTGTTGCATTTTCAACAAATTACATGTTGTAGCTATTGCATATAAATCATATGCCTGAAAAAAGGTGGTTCTATCCACCAGCTAGTATAATGTCATAACAAAGCCAGATGTTCATAACTATAACAAAAAACTAAACAATATATAGATCTAATAAGAAAAAATATACAACAATAGTGTCAGTCAATAGTTGTTGAGGATCATGTTGCCTCATCTATTGTCTAGTGCTGATTTATGAAAGACCTATGATAAAACCGATAGAACTCTTGTCCCTATTGTTCCTGAATCATCCATTGGCCTATTGGTTGTTGTGTGGCTTCCTTGGAAAGGTTGTCAAAAATTTGATTCCTTTCCCTGAAAATACGATGACATACAATAAAATCAAAATGAGATTTTAAGTTTGTAATTTGATCTAGTAAGCCTCTGAGTGTGTGCACATGATAATGAAACTGTGCATTGAACCAATTGATGACAATTTTGGAATCCCCAAATATCTGTAGTCGACTGCAGTACTTTTCAAGAGCAAAAATAAGGAGAAGTCTAAGACTGTTGAGTTCAGCATAATTATTGGTGCCCCTATTGAAACCCATATTTAGTTTATAAAAATGGTCCTCTGATAAGTATAGAATAACACCACCACTGCAACCAATTTCTTGTGTAGATCCATCGAAAAAATCCCAAGGGAAATATTTTTCAATGACTTCAGGGGCTATATGTCAGATGCGATGTGGCAGACCAATAATGAAAGGTTACAGAGTTTATGAGTTTTGACATTATGCCACCAGGAATTCCAAACGGCTTGAATATTAGCCCCCGACCATCTATAATTAATCGCAAGAGTTTGATATAATTGATTCCATACATGATGCAGAACGAGACATAATAAAAATAGATGATCAATGGTTTCAACACTATTCTTACATAGACAACAACGTGAGGGTCCACGAATGGATCTGCATTGTTATTTGTCATTGGTAGGAGCCTTGTTGTTTAACATGCACAACATGAAAATTTTCGCTTTTGTATGTGACTTGAGCCTCCAAAGAATGCGCCACCGCGATTATTTTATCTCTAGTTCATGGTTCAAATATATGAAGAGATAACCATCCTTGGGAGTGTATCTACCATGCGTAGAAATAGCCCATATTAGTTCATCTTCCCGCTCGGTGATCCTAATGTGGGATTCAGCAAGGGCATTGATATATCTATTCCAATATTGTCCCCACTGATTGGGGATCATGAGGTCCTGTGCCAATTTCCAAGCTTGACTGAGCATCATTGAATTATTTGGGTCTGCAATCTGGGATATGTATTTAATACCAGCAGAATCCAAGAATCGTGAAAGTCCAAGTGGGAGGAGGTGTGCATTTCCACAACCCGACCAGACATCTCTACCCAGACATCTCTACCAATACGGGCATTTCCACCTGTCCAATATTCCATGCCAATCCTTGTTTGATGACTGATATGGAATGAGTAACCGCCCTCAAAATCATAGATATGTATTTTCTATTCCTTATGGGTCTGTGAAGCCAATCCAACGTCGAGAGGGGGTATATATATTTGTAGTATACCACCTCTTTCCAGAGACTAGTAGAAGTAAGTAATTGCAACCCCAATTTAACTGTGAGAGCCTTAGAAAAATAGTTGAGGTCTTTCATACCCCAACCCCACCATTTCTTGGGTCTACCAATTCATTCCCATCTAACTCATGCAAAAGTCCTACCCTCATTGCTTCCTCTCCATAAAAACCTACAACAAATCTGTTGTATTATGTTAATGATGCCTTTAGGTATCCAAGCTAGAGCCATCCAATAAACTGGTATGGCTTCTAATACTGATTTGATGAGCACCAATCTTCCTACCCTTGATAGCCAATGTTGTTGCCAAATATTAATTTTGGCTTCAATCTTTGCTACCAACCATGTCCAATCAGCTATATGATAATTATTGGGCCTAAGCTTGTAACCCAAGTATTTAAGACCATCTTCAAGAGCCAGGTGCATGTATGGAAATTGCTGATGTGCATATAATCGATCATTTTGAGAGCAATTCACAATCATAATGGTGGATTTGATATGATTGGGAACCATACCTATGGCTTTGCAAAAAGTGGATAAGATATGCATAAATTTTGAGGAGTCTCTTATGGAACCGTCAAGAAATATAAGTATATCATTAACAAATAAAATATGAGTGAGAGTAGTAACTTCTATCAATTTAACCCTAAGGATGTCCCCAGAAGATATGGTTTCTGATATTAGTCTACTTAAAGCTTCCATAATTAGGAGGAAGAGTAGAGGCAAAAGAGGGCATCCCTCCCTAAGGCCTCTCTCATCATGAAAGAAGTGTTGAAATGTGGCAACAAGAATATTCCAATTTGAATTTGTCCTTGAATTAAAATTCAAATTTAGTCTCACCAGCTGCTTGAAAAATAATTAATTAATTAATCTTGAGTTAATTAGTTGGATAAATTCAAGCTAGAAGTCTTTCTGAAGTCATGCAATGGTTATCCCTTAAATTAAGGAGACTATCCCTTAATTAAGGAGATAAGGATGAGTTATAATTGAGTTGTAATTAGCTAGCTTAGTTTATTGAGTTAAGTCCAGTTAAATTAGTTCCAAACTGTTTGAGGTACTAATTGTGAGTTCAGTCAATTAATGCATGCATGCATGCAACTAGTGTACTCTAGATAACTGAAGATTATCTCATTAGTAACTCATGCATGTCTATTCAGAGAAAGAACCAGTTGAGATTAAAGACAGGGACAGTGTACTATCAGTTGCATGAGTTTTCCTATAAACAAAACTCATGCATGTAGAAGGAATTCATTCCTTGAGTATTGTGCAGTTTTACAGGGTGTGAGATCAATGTGAGTGATCATCGTTACACTTGGTAACAGTTGGATCACCCAAGAGAAACAACGCAAGGAAATAGGAGCTTGGAGGGTAGAGGAGAAGGCATATGAGCAATCTATTTTGTCTGTGAGCATCTGTGAGGGATTGTACTAAGAGCTGGCTAGCTATGAGAGCTAAGGATTTGTGTAATCCTGATATATTTCCACTTGTATGATAATACAGATAGTGGGGTTTTTAGCTGAGGCTTTCCCCTGAGTATTCTTCTGTGTTACATGTGCATTGATTCTTCTTTTGGTTATATGTGTTCCGCTTGATCTTGCTCAAATCTATTAAGCTTCCAGAAGTTTGATTGTAGAAGTAGATTAAAGTATTTTACTTTAGTTATATTGCATTATCATGTTAATCTACAGTCAGAATTTCTACATGGTATCGAAGCAAAGGTTATCGGAGCTATGAATAGCATACTGAGAAGAGAATTCGAAGTTTGAAGTTCGGGGTTGTAGGTACAAATCAAATTCATCTCATACTTCAAGTTGGTCAATGGCGTTCTATGGCTTGAGACTTGAGTATGCCTTGGAAGGAAGCTTGAATTACATAGCATGGAAAGATAGAATGGAAGCTGTATTAGAAGATAATGGCTTGAAAAATTTCATTGATCAATAAATCCCAAAGCTAGGTGCAGCTAATGCACAAGAGTTGGCTGAGTGGAAGAAGTGTGTGGCGAAGGCGAGATGGATCATCCTAGACGAAGTTAGAGACCATATTGTCTCGAGTCTCCATGGGAAGGATACTCTGTTTTCAATGTGGAAGACATTGAAGGACCTCTACCAGAACAGTAGCGACCAGAGGAAATTGGCGCTCAAGGATAAGCTTTGGAAAATCAAGATGGAGAAGGGTGATACTATTTCCACATATCTGAACAAGCTCACCACCTGCAGAGATGAGCTTGGTAGTGTGGGAATAACTACTTCCGATGATGATATTGTGAGCCTCATTCTCCTTGGCCTTCCAAAGAGCTGGAATATCTACCAGGAATTTGTTAATGGAAGGGAGAAACTACCAAATTAGGAATGACTGTGGTTGGATCTCATGCAGGAGGATATCAGGAGGACCACACGAGATGGTTCTTCATCAAAGAATGATGATGAAGAAAATCTGGCCTTAGCAAGTAAGGCAAGGAAATGGAAGGGGAAGGCTTCCCATTCCAAATCAAATTCTTCTCATGGAGGGAAGAAGGTTGACAAGTCTAAGTGAGATTCTTTAATTGTCACAAGATGGGACATTGTGAAACTAATTGCCCATTGAAGAAGTCCAAGAAGGGATCCTCAAAGCATCGGAAGGTGAGGCATTAGCCTCTCAGTTCGAAATGGACTTTATCCTCATCGCATGCATGGTGTCATAGATGGTGGGTTGTGTTTAGTATCTGGACAAGGGAGCCTCATTCCACATGACTGGCGATAAAATTTTATTTAGTACCTTGGAGGAGAAATACCTCAAGATGCGCATAGAGATGGGTGATGATGGAAAGTAAAATGTTTCAAGAGTGGGCACAGTTGCTTTTCAGAGGGAGCATGGAGCTCCTCTCACCTTGACAGATGTGAAGTGTTTGCCTGGACTGAAGAAGAACTTGGTATCAGTTGCGATGTTGGAGGACAAAGGCTACGATGTTGTCTTCAGTAAAGGAAAGGCATTCCTAAGACACATAGCCACGGGTCAGACGAAGAGGATTTGGATTCGGGTGAAGAATATATATAAACTAGAGGTAGATGATTGTGCAACATTGAGTTCAAAAGAAAAATTGGTGCAAAGCCAAGACATTGGTGAGTTGTGGCATAGGTGGTTGGGCCATTTGCATCATGGGGCCTTGAAGATAATGTAGCAGATATCTACAGGACATCCCAAAGGTAAAATTGAGCAATTTGACACATGCAAAGGTTGTACCTTGGGAAAGTACGCCAATTCTTCCTTTCATGATCGAGACAGTCGAGCAGAAGCGATCTTAGAGTGAGTTCATACTAATTTGTGTGGACCATTCTCGATGGCATCCACAACGAAGCAAAGGTACTATGCGATTTTCATTGATGATTATTCTCGTGAATTCTAGATTTATTTCATGCAGAAGAAGGACCAAACCTTCTCAAAGTTTTGTGAATTCAAAGCTTTGGTCGAGAAAGAATCAGGGAAGAAGATCAAGGCCTTGAGAAGCAACAATGGTGGAGAATATGTCTCTCAAGAGTTTAAGGACTTCTGTAAAGTGGAAGGAATTAAACGAGAGTTGACAACACCTCATAACCCATAGCAGAATGGGGTGGTTGAAAGGAAGAACAGAACGATTTTAGGGGCAGCTCGAGCAATGTTGCATGACCAAGGCCTACCACTTCATTTGTGGGCTGAGGCATGCAACACAACGGTCTATTTGCAGATTCATAGAAGCCCACATCGCATACTTGGGATGAAGACACCAGAGGAGGATTTCTCTGCTAAGAGACTAGATTTGGGTCACTTCAGGATCTTTGGCTCATCGGTATATTGCCATGTGACAAAGGATGCATGGAAGAAGCTTGAGCCGACACCCAAGTTGGGGATACTAGTGGGGTACACTGATACACCCCACAACTATCGGGTGTACTTGCCTACCAGTTGGAGGACAGTGGTTTGCAGAGATCTCAAGTTTGATGAGAAGAAGGCCATGCGAGTTTCCCTTGAGAGGGAGCTCCAACTAGAGGCTGTGGAGAAACTGTTGGTTCCTAAGGAGGAGGAGACTCAAACTGATGTAGAGTAGCCACATGCAGAGGATCCAAGAGTGGAGACATCCACTCAAGCAGAGTAGACTTGCATATATGGACGAAAGCGCACAAGAGAAGCTGACAGATTGTTGTCACATGCAAGAGAGAATGTGGGAGAACCATCTTCTCAGCGCAGACAGAGGAGGTCACCTAAGAGGTACACTGGATAAATGGCCCTTGTTGGGGAATGTGTTGAGACCGAGCCATATTCCTTTGAGGAAGTAGCGTAGCAGCCGATTTGGGTTGATGCTATGGTGGAGGAGTATGACTCCATAGTTTGTAATAGTGTTTGGGAAGTGGTTCCAATACTGGAGAACAAGTTAGTTGTGAATTCCCGTTGGATTTACAAGGTAAAGCAAGCTGCTGATGGTAGTTTGGAGAAGCCTAAGGCAAGATTTGTTGCTCGTGATTTCTCACAGGTTGAGGGGATTGACTATGATGAGACTTTTTCTCCTGTCACAAGGTACTCATTTATCAGATCGATGTTGGCACTATCAGCATAGATGGGTTGGAAGATCCATCAGATGGATGTGAAGACTGCATTCCTCAATGGCAAGATTGAGGAAGAGGTGTACATAGAGTAGCCAAAATGTTTTGAGATCTTCGATTGTGAGTCACATGTGTGCCGACTCAAGAGAGATTTGTATGGGGTGAAGCAAGCACCTCATGCTTGGTACACTAGGATAGACAACTACTTCACCAGGTTGGGCTTCACAAAGAGTGAAGTGGATGCAAACCTGTACCACATCATGGTGAAAGGTAAGCAGTTGATCATTGTACTTTATGTTGATGATCTCATATTGACAGGTGATGATCAGTTGATCATGTCTTGCAAGGAGGAACTTGCAAGATAATTCGAGATGAAAGACATGGGTCTCATGCATTACTTCCTTGGCATGGAAGTGTGGTAGAAGGATGGGGAGTTGCTTGTGTCTAAGGGAAAGTATGCCAACGAGATACTCAGGAGATTCCACATGGAGAAGTGCAAGCCCATGCAAAATCCTCTAGTAGGTAACTAGAGGAAGGAGGATTCTACTTCAGGAGAAGCAGTAGAGGCTATTGTGTACAGGTAGCTTGTGGGTTCACAGATGTACTTAGTGAACACACGACCAGATTTGTGCTATTCTGTGAACTAGGTGAGTCAAGCTATGGTTTAGCCTACCAATATGTTTTGGAAGGCAGCAAAGCATGTATTGAGATACCTCAGAGGCACATCTTAGTATGGATTATGGTACAGACGGACAGAGGGAGTGAAGCTATAGGGCTTCACTGATGCAGATTGGGCAGGGAGTCCATCAGATTGGAAGATCACATTAGGAGGACTTTTCAACCTTGGGTCAGTGGCAGTTTCTTGGTACAGTAGGAAACAGAGGTCGGTTGCACTCAGCTTGACAGAGGCTGAATACATGGTTGCTAGTTAGGTAGCATGTGAGGCCATCTAGATGCAGAAAATTCTAGTTGGTTTGCTTGATCAGAGGATGGATCCACGTGTGATCTATTGTGATAATCAGAGTTGTATCAAACTCTCTGAGAATCTAGTATCTCATGATAGGTCCAAGCACATCGACATCCAGTATTATCATCTTAGAGACTGTGTAGCAAAGAGGATCATGTTGTTGAAGTATATTTCGACCAAGGAGTAAGATGCTGACATTTTGACAAAGGCATTGTCAAAGTGTAAATTCGAGTTCCATAGAGAGAGGATCGTGGTGGTAGATAATCCCTTTCTTGTTGAGAGGGAGTGTTGAAATGCGGCAACAAAAATATTCCAATTTTAATTTGTCCTTGAATTAAAATTCGAATTTAGTCTCACCAGCTACTTGAAAAATAATTAATTAATTCATTTTGAGTTAATTATTTGGAGAAATTCAAGCTAGAAGTCTTTATGAAGTCATGCAACATTTATCCCTTAAATTAAGGAGATTATCCCTTAATTAATGAGATAAGGATGAGTTATAATTGAGTTGTAATTAGTTATCTTAGTTTACTGAGTTAAGTCCAGTTAAATTAGTTCCAAACTGTTTGAGGAACTAATTGTGAGTTCAGTCAGTTAATGCATGCATGCATCCAACTAGTGTACTCCAGATAACTGAATATTCTACCATCAGTAACTCATGCATGTCTATTTAGAGAACGACCCAGTTGAGATTAAAGACAGGGACAATGTACTATCAGTTACATGAGTTTTCCTATAAATAAAACTCATGCATGCAGAAGGAATTCATTCCTTGAGTATTGCGCAGTTTTACAGGGTGTGAGTGATCAATGTTACACTTGGTAATAGCTGGATCATCCAGGAGAAACAACAGAAGGAAATAGGAGCTTGGAGGGCAGAGGAGAAGGAATATGAGAAGTCTATTTTGTCTGTGAGAATCTGTGAGGGATTGTACTGAGAGCTAGCTAGTTGTGAGAGCTAAGGCTTTATGTAATCCTGATATATTTCCACTTGTATGATAATACAGATAGTGGGGATTTTAGCTGAGGCTTTCCCATGAGTATTCTTTTGTGTTCATGTGCATTGATTCTTCTTTTGGTTATATGTGTTCCGCTTGATCTTGCTCAAATCTATTAAGCTTCCGCAAGTTTGATTGTAGAAGTAGATTAAAGTATTTTTATTTAGTTATATTGCATTATCAGGTTAATCTATAGTAAGAATTTCTACAAGAAGTTTGATGCAGTTCCATTAATACAAATTCTATAAGAGATCGAGGAAATAAAACACATGACCCAATTGATAAAGGTATGAGGGAAACTAATATGTGTTAGAATGAGGTGAAGATAAATCTAGTTGGCTCTATTGAAATCTTTGGAGAGATCGATCTTGAGAATGATACTTTATGGATTCCTAATTTTTATGGAGTGTAGTCCCTCCTGGGTTGTACCAATGGCTTCATGGATCTATCGATGATTTAGGAAAGCAAATTGCTCCTTTGAGATGTGATGGGTTTAATGTGATTGGCAATGATTTTGGAGATAATCTTGTAGATACAATTGCATAAGGACATGGGCCTGAAATCATCAAATGAGAGGGGCATATCAGATTTGGGGATTAGAGCAATGAAGGTGGCATTGAAAGCTTCGTACATTCTGCCATTCAGTCTGCAATCTTCAATAGCTAATAGGAGATCATGTCCAATTAAAGAAATTTAGGTAGAATTCAACAGGCCATCCATTAGGACCCGGACTCTTATCCTTCTTAAACCATTTCAATACTGCTTCTATCTCCCCCAAGGTGACTGGTTTATTTATATTTTCAATCTCATATTCATCCATAAATTGAGGAAATTGTCTGACCACCCTAGATATATCTTCTATTGTTTCTTCAAGAGGGGTTCTAAAGAGATGACCAAAGTGTATGATACCCATGTTAGCTAGTTGGTTGAAATAATGAGCCTCTCTACCCTCATCATCTTTTAGTGACCAAATGGTATTAGTGATCTTCCTACCTCTGGCGCATTGCTGGAAGAATTTTGTGTTGTCATCACCATCTTGGAGCCATATGGCTCTACTCTTAAGTCTTTAGTCTTTTTCCTTTTGTCTTAAGATTCTAAGCTTTTCTCCTTCTAGTCTTGATAGATACATTTTTTCTCCACGGATAGAAATCCATTATTTGAAGAGTCCACCAGTTTGGCATTTTCAGCTTCAATTTGTTGAATCTTTGCCTCATCCCTTTTCTTCTTCTCCTTGGCCCATTCAATCGTTCTATGCTTGAGTCTAGTCATATTACTAACTATGACTTCCGCAAGAGACCTATCATTTTCCTGGCTGCAAGTAATCCATGTATCTTTTACTATTTGGTGGAATTCCTCCTCTCTTAACCATGAATAATTGAATTTGAATGGTGACTTTGGCTTGGGAGGTTCCCACAATTTCTAGGAAAATTGGTGAGTGATCTGAAATACCTCCGGAGCCAACCCATTACCTGATCCTGTTGAAATTATCCACTAATGGTGCCTTAATGAGAAAATGATCCAACCATCTTATGATAATAACATCACCTATCCTCTGATTTCGCCAGGTAGGCTGGATCTGACACATATCAATTTTGAGAAAATTGTATCTATCCAAGAGTTTCTCAAAAAAGTCAGTGAGGGAGTCAATCTAAGCATGGTTTCCCCATGACTCTGCATGGCCTAATGAGAAGTTTAAATCTCCACCTATAATAATATTATCTTTCGCTATGAATGGTGCGCTCATTAAGTCCTCCCAAAATAATTCTCTATTATGACAAGGGCCATATATATTAATCAATCTCAAGGGAATTCCTAATTCTTTTGAGAGCACATCTGCTGCTAAAACCCCTTCCCTACCCCATACATTGTCTATCTTCATAGTTCTATTATTTATGCTCGTGGCACATCCACTAGACCTTCCTCGCACATTTAGAGCATAGAAGATCCATCTGGGAAGAAAGGATTTTAAAATGTTAATAATAATTTCACCATCACCAAGGGTCTGCTGTAGGAAAATTACATCCAACTTTTCAATCTCAAATAGCCTCCTAAGAGGTTCCTAAGAGCCAATTTTTTGTCAGGGCTAGCCAAGCCCCTGCAATTGAATGATAACAACTTCATTTCGGAACTAGATTTGGGTTGCCTTTTGTTGTAAGAACATGATCAATAGAAATTTGTTTACCAGATGCCACCTCAATCTCTGCTTTGTGAATGGCCTTAGATATGTTGGAGTGTTTGCCTCTCAATGGATTTGGTCCCTTGGGAGGGGAGGCATCACCGATGCCATAGCCAGTTGTCAGGGAGGGTTTGGCATGTGCGAGGGATCATAAGTTATACCTATGTAAGTGTTGTTATTCGATGAGGCCTTGCAATCGTCCAGAGTTAGAATTGTAGGCCCTTCAAGGGTGGATGGGGACGGGGGCGGGCAGCTAGGGGGGGTCGATGCCAGGGGATAGGAGATGGGATTCAAATTACAAGAAGAAAGAGCAACCCCAGACAAAGAAAAATATGTAGAGGCTTGATCAGAAAGTAATTGAAAAGATGTTTCCAGGGAGGAGTGAGAGAGAATAGTACCTGAAAGAAAACCAGATCTAGAAGAGTGTGTTTGAGTGATCCTTGCTAAAGGTGGTCAAGCTGTCAGTTGCTGAGTGATTTTTCCAATGTCCTTTTGACGCGTCTGTGGTCTATTTTGTGCTTTCTGTGTGGGTTCCTCTGATCCTCTTTCCTGTGTCTGTATCCCTGCCGAATCCTCCACTGGGCTCACCTCGTTTCTTTCATTTGTAATAAGTGGGAATTACTTATAAAGATGGCCAACCTCATGGAACCTTCTTCATCTAAATGTGACCCCTTCATAGTCCAATATCTGCAGCCTGGTGAGCCCTCAATACAATAATCTCAAGCTTTCGACTAGTCCATCCCTAGTATCCAAATGCACAAGGATTCTAGTGATAGCCATGTTCCCTGTCTCTATAAATGATTTTCCATGGTCTAGATAAACACCTAGATCATCGCCAATGCAATGAAATATGTCCTTAGACAAAAAATGAAGCAGTAAATCGGGGATCTACACCCATATAGGTCCATCAACCATCTTCTCCTTGTCATGATCAAATAGTGGTGTCCACTGCTTCTGTAGCACTGGTGCCATCTCTATGTAACAGAATTTTGACATAACCCAATTCGCATGATTAGGGTGTGCAAAAATTAGAGCAAACCAGCCCCTTGTCATGGTCAAAACAGAAGGTAGTTGTTCGAGGATTTGTCCCCAAATCTCGACAACCCATCGATTGAGCCGCAATGTGGTATAGTTTTTCCCCCGCACTCTTCCATCCAAAATTGTGTTTGCTGTATCTAGAACCTGTGCCATTTTAACTACTTCCCCAAAGACTAGCAAATGTCCACACTCCCTAACCTTAGTGAATTTGGACTGTTTGCTTGTTTTTTTCTATGAGCCCTCCGTTGATTTCCCTACATCATGGGGTGGGCTATCCTCTGCTTTTGAAACCCTAGCTTCATCCTGCTTAGGTATAATATGAGGCACTCCTTCAAATCATCCGAAACTCTTCACCGACTGGGGTAGCCAGATTACCTGAGCAGCCGAGTTCATCTATGTAGGTCTCCTTTGCCCTAATATCTCTATGGTATAGTCTTCTGCCTAAGCACTAAAAACCCCATCCATTTCTGCGGAGGTCTACCTAAAACCTATTACGAAGTTGGATAATTGTTCTTGCTCCCATAATTGTATCTCTAAAGGTTACAAAATAGTAAGAATAGGGTGCGGGTGCTAGTTTGTCAAGAAGGGCTCTAATGGGTCTAGTGATGCAGTGGTTCCAAGAACCGATATGGAGGGTTCAGACCCTAGGGTAGAAAATGAGGCCCCCACTTGCCTAGAGCAGATATATAGGCATCTACCTGATCAACTAGTTCCTGGGCAGTAGCTAGTGAGTACATATTGGCTTGCTGAGGTGGATCCTCAGTCCAGATCGATATAAAATCTATGGAATCAGTCAAGTATTCCACTAACTCCTCTTCCATCTAAGCTAAAAGTCCTAAATGGGATCAGACTCCAAAAAACTTCCACAGATAAGGGCATATGGAAGTGTTAAACCTTTCTACCTTCAAACAATAGCAGCAGTTGTTTGCAATTTGTCTGTCATGTCCTCCTCCACCGCTAGCGACAAACTCTTCAGACCTCCCGTGAGATGTTATCCCAGCCCTAGTATTTCGCTAACCTTAGCAAAGATGTGAGATTTCAGAGCCATTTTCTCCCTCGATAAGGGTTTATTTATAACAAATATGGCCACTTTTCACTTCTCAAGTGACTCTTAACCTCCCTCATGACTCTTGAACTCCCATGTGACTTTTCGAATTCTTATGTGATCTTTGAGATTCTACATGAATCTATAACTTTCTTCTGAGTTTTCACATTCCATGTGGGACCTTGGGATTCCACACATTTTAAATTTTCTCATTTTTGAAAATACAAAATTACATTCCACAAATTGTGGCAAATTACATGGACACGTAAGACATCGTGATGACACTTTGAGAGGCCATAATTTGGTGACTATGACATAAGATTTCATTGTAATGTATCAACGCCAAGTACCTCTCTTTGCTGCTATGTCTTTAGTTCATGATGGATCTGAATTTTAGTTCATCCTCACCCTTCAAAGGGTATGGATAAGCATTGAAACCTTCTGAGTCAACATGAATTGTCATCTCTTTGTTGCAGTTAAGGATTCCTTTACTCCTGCATGATAACATCTTTGTGACTTGTCTCCACAAATGTTCTTCTTGTAACCTCCCTTGCTAACCTCCTTGATAATCATCTTTCCATGATAGGATGATGACACCTAAAAATGTAGTTTACTCATGACATGAAATCATTAGTCCCAAAATAACTTATTCTGTCTTTGTTTACTCAAGTGAGGCTGACTGTGATGAGGTAGTGGACAAGAAATGAGGGAGAAGCCTGGGATTATGTAGTGTAGAGAGTTAGGAGGAAAGGAGTGAGGGTCTATAAATTGTGATTGCACAATGTGTAGTGGTAAGGGAGAGGCAAGGCATGGATTACACATTGAGCAATTCTAGAGAGTAAGGAGAGAAAGCTTAGGCACTATGTTTATGCAATGTGTAATGATTGAGGGAGAGGATCCATGCATTGCACAGTTGAGCACTATAGGCCTGAAGAATGGCCCCATTGTCCACGAAGACTGCACAGTGCATAATGGAGGAAAGATTAAGCCAAGGCATTACACAGTTGAGCTCTACAGTAGACAATAATGACAGGCCTAGGCACTGTGACTACTCAATGCGTAGTGGCTGAGGAGGAGGATCAAGGGACTATGTAGTTGGGCACAACAAGGGTCCAAGGATGGCCTCACTAGCCACTAAGAACGTGCAGTGTAAAATTCATGGTAGGGTTGATTAGGATTTGGTAGTTGAGAATGTGTAACCAGGAACAAGGAGTGACTATGCTATGAGGTTGCTTAATGCATAGTTGTAGGAGGTTGCCACCTATGATTGCACGGAGTGTAGTTCTAGGAGGTAGGAATTTCACCACTCTGACTTAGGAATGAATGATGCATAGTTCTAGGGGCTAGAGGACTGATCATTGATTGAGTAGTTGTGAGGATAGTGAAAACTCAAGAAAATGATTATGTGTGGGATAAGTGAGACTAGAAGGTGAGAGTAAAAGAGTATAACAAGTATTGAACCTGATCACACACACATACACACCCAAGTACATTACAAGAAGACACACAATACCCAAAACCAACAAGTATACAGTGAAATGAAACTTGTCTCCAATTGCGACACTTAAGATGTATCTTTATGACACAAGTGTTGACTACAACCAAAAGGTGCACTATGCCATGAGAATGTGTCCATCACATGTTCTAATGATAAATAGCATCAACTAGTGTAAGAGAGTGTGTTGGAGCTACCTCTAGAAGGTGTATCATGGTTCTATTGAGATGTGTGAAAACAAGCGAAAGCAACAGATGCAAACATAAAGAAAGCACAAGCGACACATGCAAGAATGAAAGTAGGAAAAAGTGACACTTGTAAAAAGATAAATCAAGAAAAAAGGACACATGTAAGAGAAAAAGAAAGAAAAAGTTACACTTGCAAAAGTGAAAGAGACAATTGAGAAACTCATAGAGAAGATGAGGCATTTGCAACCACAAGTGAGAAAATGCTCCTTATAATTTTAAAGTGCACAGATCTCAAAAGCGAAAGATGAATATGAAGGTGAGCTATGTATTAGACTCTTTACATAGGGAGAGTAGATATGAACTAGGGTTAAGATTGGTGAGTGTGCTTAGTGCATGTCGAGAAACTAGGAGCCAAGAGTGAATTGAATGACTTGAAGAAGTACACTCTTATTGTCAACAAAGATGGAAAAATCACTATCTACAGGATTCCCTTACATTTTCCTTGTCCATTAGGATGGCACAGTCTTTTTCTTTAGGAACTACGCAAGCATTGTCACCAATGACTGCGTAAGAACTATCATCAAAGGTTGTGCAGTCACCATCTCTAGAAGTTGTACAATCACTGTCATTAGGCATTGCACTGTCACTACCACCAAGAACTACACAATGACTATCATCAAGGGTTGCATAGTGCTTGACTTCCAAGGGACATTGATTACTAGGCTTGCTTAGAGGAAGTGTGTTATGAGGGAATTACGAGATAAGCGTGTGCAAGCACATCACCTTGACACTTAAAATATTTGAAGGAAGACTTAAGAAATTAGAAAAGCATTAACCAATCATTTAGCAACTATGAAACAACATATCACAAGATCATAAGGAGGCTCCAAAATTCAGATGTAGGAAAAAAATTGGAGGGTGTGTGGTGAAGTAAAATTATAACTGCGGACACAAACGAATTCCTCTAGCCTGATGATGGGTCTAGCCACAACATATACATTCTATGGAATATTTCCTTAGGTTAGAACCAATTAAGAGGGCCTATCTCTTAGTCTGCTTATTTTTTTTGATGATGTCCTCTCTTGCTTCCTTCTTCAAGCACCTGAAACAAGTAAACAACAACAAACAACAAACTTGATAATAGACAAATTGTAATTCAATTACTTAACAAGTCAAGAAACATTAAGCCATGAATATGTAAGATGACAAATCATGTAGGAAATCAATTGATAATTGCATATATTAATATAAAAAAGAGATTACAACCATTTGTCTTGACGTTGCAGTCCTCCTCTGACAAGACCAGGTTCCCACACACTCCTACTAGCATTCCATGATGGCCTCAATCAACAATAGTTTTAAGGCTCTTCCCTTTAGGCTTCACTCCAAACCAAATCACACTTCTCCCTCACACAACTAGATAGCTACAACTAGTAATAGCTTGATGTCTACTCCAAACCAAAATAACATCAGCACACCAATATCAACACCAGCTTGTGCTTGGGAAGAAGGGAGGTTTATATAGGAAAAATGGATGGGAGATGGATCCTATTCTCATGGGAGAGGGGCTTATCCCTTGAGATGGTTCCATCATTATAGGGGAAAGGAGCCCAAATTGCCATCCTCGACCCCATCTGTCCAAACCATTTACCAGACTTACGTTACGAAGCTTCTAGAGCTGGAAGCTTCGGCTCCTAATTTAAAAAATTTTCCATAATAGGACCGACGCGACTGGAGCACAGCTTAGTCACTCCGGTCAATGCTAGGGATAGTGCTAATCTCTACACATCGGCACGGGGGAGACAATGGTCATTAGCGCCAGCCTTGTAAACTAGGCAAAACAGAAGTTTCAGGGGAAATGGTGCAAAAGGGAATTGATCTCTTCATGAAGAGGGACATGATGGAAGTTTCTTCATGAAGGCAAAGCATGTGGGGTTCACTGTAGAGGTCCTCCAGGATCAAGGAACGAGGATTACAGGGACAGTGACAAAATGCTGTGTAACAAATTCCCGTTAAAGCATGAAGGCCGAGATGGAGTGAGGGATGAAATTCTTTATGAACCAGTGCGGGGAACTGGTCTACCGTCAGAAAACCTGCAAGAAAGTACAGATACATATACATAAACTAAGATCTCTGTCAAATGTTACATGAATCATGGCATGGATGCATCCATCTAGAGAATGATCTTATAAATAGATCTAGGTATGGGCGCAACCATATGTCACATAGGATCATAACGAAACCAAGGTATGGTCACAGCCATCCAATAATGAGAAGGATCACATATGATAATTTATGGTATGGTCACCACCAACCATTTGAAAGAGACATGCATATCATCATAACCATGTCACACCACTTCACAACCTGGAATTTTGTGATCCGAGTCTATTGTATTGCGCTCCAACACGACCTGATCAAAGTACAAATTATAACATGCGAATGGATGTGTTGATGTCGAACATGCTATAAAGTCGCTTGATTACGAGTCAATGATGTAAATTTTTAACAAGTGTGAGAGAAACCACCAATAATGACAATGGTCCTCAAGATACCATCAACACAATCCATGGAATGTGGATAGAGTAATTGAAGTCGAACACCCGTGAAATCACTTGATTGAAAGCCAATGATGTGAGATTGTCATCGAGTGCGAAGAACTTGCCATTAGGCATGCAAGCTCTAAGGTAGTGGGAGGGAGTCTCTCAGTCAACTTCTCAGATAATGAGTTGAAGTTGACAGGAAACAACCAAGTCGAAGGAGGGCCATAATGTTTCCCACATCATCGACATGAGACGAAAGGACGCAAAATGATTTTGGATGATACAAAGAATCAGAGGTAAGTGTAACTGTAGAAGGACAACTCTTGAACATATCGGCGACACAATTAGAAGTTTGGCAGCTTTTGGATCCATGGGATCGATGGTCATGATGATGTGGTAGAGATAAAATGGAAGGAAAAAAAAATGGCCTAAACCCAGGAAGGTCAACGATATAAAGGAGGATGTCCCAACTTGACATGAAGTAAAGAGTGTCATGTTCAAGAGTGAGCTGCCGACACAACTGATAGATTTCCAAATTTTCCCCCACCATTCTGGTAGGTACCCCAATTAATTTTAATCGCAAGCTTGAAGGGGATAGCATATGCTTGCACTCTAAGTTCATCCTTCGAACGAATCTGACCAAGTAAGTTTAACAAGCCCTAGGAAGGAGAAGCTCATGTTCGTCATGGTGATGAATCTAATGTTGTTTAATAGTTTAACAAGTCCGACAAAGGTGTAACTCGGTATCTTTTTCATGTTTAAAGAGTTTGAAAAAGATATGTAAAATAAAAATCCACATGGTCTCTTTTCATACGTTTGTGTCTCTTGAGCCCGAAAAGGTAGAAAATGATACTCAAGAGAACCGCTTGACCATTTCAGTCAGGGAGTACCTTTTTTGTAAATAGTGCATCCCAGCCCGAAAAAGGGGTAAACTTATATTGGGCACACGAAGTTTCACATCTGTTAAAGAGTTCGAAACGACAATGGCTCGACTATCTTTTCACTTTTAAAGGGTAAAAAAAAAGCTTGAAAGTGGACCCCCCATTTTATTCTCTTTTACGAGTCAAAAGGAAAAAATACTCGGCGATCTTTTCATATTAGTGTTACGAGTCGATAAAAGAGCTGAAACGTGACTCGGCCCAGAGGAATGAGTGGTATAAAGGCTAGAAACTGGTTCTGGCAATGGTGGAACTGCTCAAAACATGTAATGGTCAAGAGGATGGCTAACAAAACCACTCATCATTGCGGTTCCTCAAGAAAGGGTAAAACAACCAAGTGAAAGCATATGATCGGCCAAAGAGATGTTGGTGATGGAATGAAACAACCAAGGCTCATCTAGTAGAAATTAGCTGATAAAAACAACAATCACGAGATGTAAATTGGGCATGGGTTCATTTTTACACAAGCTTGAAACATGGAGGACTCTGTTAGGATTCAGTTTCATGTTTACACAAGCTTGAAACGAAAAACTATGCTTGCTATAAGTTTGCATGCCCCCCGCATAATGACTCAATTAAGGTATAGGCCCCCCAAGCTTCATTTCAATCAACTAGATGGATGGAATGAAGGTTCACTTTCGAGATCTAGAAAAGACTCAATTGGGATTTTACGAGATCTTAATCAAAGACTCGATTTGGAAAAGGGAGGTGTTTCATTTTTTAACGAGGTTGACACAGTAAAAGAACTGTCCTCAAAATCGGTTTCATTTTTTAATAAGGTTGATACAGAAAAGAACTATCCTCGAACACCTTGATTCATTTTTTAACAAGCTTGACACAAGACAAGGAATGATGCTCATACCCTTTGTTTCATGTTTTAATGAGGTTCACACAAGACCAGGAACTATCCTCACACCCTTTGTTTCATTTTTTAACGAGGTTGACACAAGACTAGGAACTATCCTCGTACATTTGATCATGGACCATATGATAACATGGCTCCCATGAGGTCCTCAGTAGATGGAAGAACCATGCTCTGGGAGGAACACATGTCAACTCGTACAAATGACATATTGTGTTCCAATGTCCCCAGTACATATTGTACTATACCATTTGTGTGATCATCACTAGATGTGGAGATGGAATGGGTAGCCACATAATTGAATTGTGGCGGGGAAGGTACTACTTGCAAACAAGAGATGATAGGGGACGATGGTTGCAAAGGAGGCACCTGGTGACTAATGAACGATAATTGATCAAGAGTCACAATTCTCCCTTCACGCAGAAAACAAATCACATGGAAAAGTGAAGAAACAAGAGATCCCATGACATAAACATAGTCGCGTCCAAGGAGAAGATTGAAATCTAAAGGACCTTTGACTACCATCACATTTATATAGACGGTCTTTCCTTCCAAAGTAATAGGGAACTTCGGAAGGACCCCTAAGGGTTGAATAGTTCCTCTATTGAAAGCCAACAAATTCTGAGTGACAGGCACAAGATGTGGGGAGCCCAAATCTTGCTAAGTAGTAGAAGACATGATGCTAATAGATGAGCCTTCATCTAATATAGTGCCATGTACTACCATATTATAGGCTTGTACTGTAATTTGGAAAGGCACATAAGATGGAAGGCGGAAAGTAGTCAATGGATTCCAATCGAAAGAAACGACAAAAATACTTGGTGGGTGTATCATATGATTGCCCCCATGCCCTATAGGAATAAGAGAAGGACTCTCTTGAACAATTGGGATGGGAGGGTCACTCTTCGATTCATGAGAATTTGAGGAGACATGAAGAACATGAGCAGTATGATCACCACTCGCTTCCAGAACAGAGTGAGAAACTGGTGGCGGAACCAAGTCGACACTCTTTTTGACCAATGGTTGGTCGGGAACAGACATAAGAGAGTCTTTCTCAGGAAGAGCAGGATAGGCAAGAGATGAATCCAAGTTAATATCTTTACCAACTAGGAGTTGAGGAGCTGCAAGGTTTTCCAAAACTTTGGAAGCTTTATCCATAAGAGGACAAAGGTGAAGAATATGCTCTCCTTCACATAACCTACAGGGGAATCTAATCTTTCCCTTCTTCTTACCATCATTAGCTGAAGGTGTAGCATCGACATGATCTCCAGAGGTCGACAAGGATGGTCGATTCAGGTCTTGAGACCATACCTCTAAGACTATGGGAATACCAGGACAGTCCCGGAGGGGATGCTCACCCTTACACAACCTGCAAGGGAATCTGACCTTTCGTGGACGATCATAAGTTTTTTCTACAGGAGGTTCATTTGGAGTAATAGCCACATGGTTGGCCTCTCACTTATCTGTCTTCTTCTTCTTCTTAGCCTCCTGGTTACTGGATGTCAAACTTTCACCAGGTGAAGTAGAAGAGGAGGGTGAAGAAACGGGGGAAGAAGGTGAGGGGTCAACCTTAGAATCATCATGACGTGATTCGAATGAAGGAGACATTTGGACAGGAGTCAGAACGCTTAGGACCACCGAGATCGAAAACAACTAGACAGGTAATCCAATGGTTAACCCAGGGAGGGACAACGTTGCCATATAAGGAGCAATAGTGTTTCCAAAAGAAGGAAAAGGACCAGGATTCCCATCCGAGGGGAACCCTTGACTAGTAGACTCTGGAAATGTTGCCATTGGAATTGACCCTAAAGAATCACTAAGAAAGATAACTTTAACCAGAAATATTTTGTGGGCAGGTAGTTTTAAGACATTGAAACAAAACTTTGCCTTTTCATATTTTAAGAGTTAAAGGATGAAAGGTGACTCTAGTCGCTTTCAGAATTAGCGAGCTCGAAAGGACAATTGCTTGAATGATCTTTTAAGTTTAATGAGTCAAAAAGATCAAATGACTGCTCTAGATGATCTAGGTAAACAGGGCTACCAGGCAATCGTGAACTACAGAATACCTCCCGGCGAACAGAGAAGTACGAGCAGGCAATCTCCCCGAATGTTGTGTTTGGTGTATCACATTTGCAAGGCGGTCGACTCGGCTTCCTATGGATAAAGGATTGTAGCCTAGTGGGGTCTCCCTTTATATACTCGATGGTACGGGGAGCACAGGTTCGTATTAGCACTGTCTAGTGCCGAAGCTAATGACAACTGCTAGGTTTAAAGACGTCGGAACACGTCTCTAGCTTAGACCACTAAATTTGAGCATTAAGTTTCAATGCTTCCTTAGGTTAATTCAATAAATATTAATGGTTGATCTTGAATTAGGTTTCAATTACAAGGCCCTACCACTGTCATCTGAAAACTCGTATATGCAGCTATATGAGAAAATAGATCTTTGTCTTCGATGAAAGTTATCACTAATTGAGTGATAGAGAACACAAAATTAATGCAACAATCAAAGAATGAAATATTTTACTAATAAACTCCTAAATGCACTGAATCTTCCTATAACAACAAAAGGAGTTTCATTTCATTTCTAATGCTTACGATGATGCAATTCTAGCTTCTTAATGATGCTACTAATGCAGTATTTTCGCTTAAGTAAACTAGAATGATGTTCTTCTTTTCATAAAATGAAAAAAATGAATCTTTCACATAAAGTACTTTAATGAAAACTTTCACAATCCTGAATAAACAAGCATCGATCAAATCCAAAGCATAATAAATGAAACTAAAAGAAACTTCTTTCATGAATCGAACAACCCAAACACATAAATGCTTCAATCAACAAACCAAGCAATGTAATCTATGCTCGGAATGAGAAAAGAGGCACTCGAAATAAGAGAACAAACAAGACTCTTTCACTCATTCAATTGAAAATGAAGCATCCTAGTCACTTTTGGGCGGAAGAAGAGAGTTTAAGGGTCAAGACACACTGGCACTAGAATGGGAGAAATTCTTTTCTTTCTTAACTCAGAGACTGGAGCAAATTTTGGGCCTAAAGTAGCTCCGATCGGCATGACTGGCACAGATTTCAAGCTAAAACTAGCACTGATGGGTTTGATCGGTGTGATTGTTTGGCCAAAAATATCACTGATCGAGGGATTCAAAGAAAAATAAAAAGGAACTTCACATAGGGCCAAACTTAACACATCAGAGGGTGGGCTAAACCAAGCAAGTACACAAACCAAGCTAAATGAAGCTCTCTGGTTAGGGAGAAAATGGTCTAAAAGCTTACAAGGTTTAAATCATGAGAGCAAAACACACTAGCCAAGATTGGGGACAAACCCTAGTATTCACTTACAAGCATCGGTGCGACTGCCTAACTGAAAACCAGTGCCAAAGGCTGGTCAGCACAATTGTTTCTCAGCAAATCATGCTGATCAGTGTGACTGTCAGCAGATTAAGTGCGCTGATCGAGGGAAATAAGAAAAAAATAAAAAAATTGAAACAGGGACTAGATCTGCGACTATGAATTTCAAACTTAGACCAGTAAGCAGGATAAAAGAAACATAACCAAAGGAAAAAAGTGGAACTAGAAAAGTTCACATGAAATCATGAAATCCAAGACAAACAAATGGATTAGACTCCCCAGTATGGTCGCCAATTTGTGGTGAAGTAAAATTATAAGTGCGGACACAAACGAATTCCTCTAGCCCAATGATGGGTCTAGCCACAACAGATACATTCTATGAAATATTTCCTTAGGTTAGAACCAATTAAGAGGGACTACCTCTTAGTCTGCTTATCCTGTTTGATGATGTCCTTGCTTGCTTGCTCCAACTATCTCTCGCTTCCTTCTTTAAGCACCTAAAACAAGTAAACAACAACAAACAACAAACGTGATAATAGACAAATTGTAATTCAGCCTACTTAACAAGTCAAGAAACATTAAGCCATGAATATATAAGATGACAAATCATGTAGGAAACCAATCAATAGTTGCATATATTAATATCAAAGAGAGATTACAACCATTTGTCTTGATGTTGCAGTCCTCCTCTGACAAGACCAGGTTCCCACACACTTCTGCTAGCATTCCATGATGGCCTCAATCAACAATAGTTTTAAAGCTCTTCCCTTTAGGCTTCACTCCAAACCAAATCACACTTCTCCCTCACACAACTAGATAGCTACAACTAGTAATAGCTCGTTGTCTACTCCAAACCAAAATAACATCAACACACCAATATCAACTCCAACTTATGCTTGGGAAGAAGGGAGGTTTGTATAGGAAAAATGGATGGGAGATGGATCCTCTTCTCATGGGAGAATGGCTTATCCCTTGAGGTAGTTCTATCATTATAGGGGAAAGGATCCCAAACTGACATCCTTGACCCCATCTGGCTAAACCATTTACCAGACTTTTCTTACGAAGCTTCTAGGGCTGGAAGCTTCAACTCCTAATTTAAAAAACTTTCTATAATAGGACTGGTGCAAATGGAACACAACTCAGTCGCTATGGTTGACACTATGGATAGTGCTAATCTCTACACATTGGCATGGGGGAGATAAAGGTCATTAGTGTCGGTCTTGTAAAATGGGAAAAACAAAAGTTTTAGGGGAAATGGTGCAAAAAGGAATTGATCTGCTCATGAAGAGGGACATGATGGAAGTTTCTTCATGAAGGAAAAGCATGTGGGGTTCACTGTATAGGTCCTCCAGGAGCAAGGAACATGGGAGTACAGGGACAGTGACAAAATGTTTTGTAACAGGGTGTTTTCCATAGCAACAACACTTGGTGACACACTGGAAGAACTCCAACTTCTATGTTTAGGTCCAACATTAAATATGAAGTTTAGACTTCTGGAAGTATTGTCTCATCCTATTTATCACCTTAGCTTCCTTACTTAGCTCGGTTAAAGATGTAGTCCCTTCTATTCCTCTTGATGGCTCAACATATTTCATATGACTATACAAACTTCAGTGGTTTTGATTAGGGAGTAGGAGTATGTAAATTATATGAGTACAAGATGTTCATTGTTTTATTATCATATATGGTGTTGCTTCTCTACCAACAGGCTAGTTCAGTACCCCAACAAAGTCACTTCAAAAAATCACAAGCATTTCTTTGTTTCGAGTGAGTCTATTTAGTACCCCAACAATGTTGTTTTCTTCACCTTTTTGCGCAGGAATCCTCTCTATTCTTTCACCCTTTTTTATTTTATTACTTTATACTCATTATAATTTTATCGATGTTTATTTCGCCAGGGTGGAAGAGGGATCTCGAACTATTTTATGGGAAAGAGAGGTTGTTCCTTATTTTTGCAGAGGCTCTTACATATATACCTCTAAAATTTGTTTACTCACTTAAGTTTTCTCCTTTCCCTTCTCTACTTGACTAACTCGACATGTTAAAACCAATTAATATAAATGGTCAATTCAAGGAATGAAGATCCTATGATGGATACAAGAATCATAATTCTAGTTGAGCTTTCGTTTAAGACTAAACGTATTTCTCATATATGAATCATTGGCCTTAAGAGACATTTTAGCCCAAACAAAGAAGAGGATAAAAAATTAGCCAAGAGTTTCTCATTATCATAATTTCCCTTTCCAAGCTTTGCCGCATGGTTCTCCTTGAGCCAAACAAAGAAGTTTTCATTCATAGTCTTATTAAATAAAGAAAAGGAAAAGAAGTACGACATAAAAACTAAGACATGAAGCAAGAAAATAAAGAAAATGTAAAGAATAAAATGAAAGAGAATGTAAGGATGGTGCAATGCAAAAGGAAAACCAAAATGCACCTATGTATAAACCTAACCTCATTGGCTAGAAGGCCAGGGATAAGTGAAGTGAAATTTCCAATGCAACCACATAAGTTGTTCCCAACCATTAATCTAAAAGATATGAATGATTGATAGACAAATAAAACAATGTGTAGAAATAAATATATTTACCTGACTTACCTGCACATGAGGGCGAAGGTTAAGGTTGCAAGCATCAAGGTGTGCTTTGAAAGTTCGCTCTATCCAACTTGCAAACTTACGACAATATATATGATGATAAACATGAATACCTTTAAGACATTTCTCAATCATACATCAATACATGATAAGCTCAAGATAGCGCTGGAAATTATTAACTACCAAACTCGTTAGGTATGATTCCTCTAACCAATCAACAATTGAATCATGAAAACAACAAGTCTTCAATTATCAAATTCATACTATGAGAAAGATCAGGCAAAGAAAACACAAACCTATCTTGCGTAGACACTTTATCAAGACTATGGGGACTTGACATAACTATCATAAAATGATGAAGTGCCCTAACTCCTTGGCAAGTATCTGAGCAATAAAGAGATGAATCAAATATAAACCAACAACTATCATTGAATACGTTAATGGGAAAAGAATTAAATGGATGACATTTGTTAAGGCTGGTGTATTGATAAAATTTGATGGCTAACACATGAGGCTTTCCATTATTCAAAGATAAGGATGTATTAATTTGAGAGACTCTACAAGCACTTTGAACTAGACAATCTTCCTTATCACATGATAATGCTTGGAAATGATTGGTTTCTCATTTCCAGTATAGGAAATCATTACTTTGTATTCGGTTGAAGACTAGACCAACAACATGAAAGTCAAAATAATTAACATTGATTGTTGGTATAGCAAAGCTTGAAAACAAAGAATAGTAAGACCAGGCTAGCAAAAGATTATAAGTATCAATCAAATCAAATCCAACATTGATATCAACTTGAGTAATTATATTTTCCAAATGACTCAAGCACTAAATGAGGCTCAAGGGGATTGATTGTGCCAGAAAAATGATTAACTTCATAACATACACAATAGATATAAGAATATGATCATTCACAGAAGGATTCAACATGGGAAAGTATTTCGAACGGTAATGATATCTGTCTTGATAATCGGAATGACATGTTTTAAATTTGTGTACATCCGCGAAAGATATTTTCCGCAACCTTGGGGGATAACACAAGATATTCACATGAAGGAGAATTAACCAAATGAGAATAATTTTTTCTGATCAGAACCTCTATCTTGAGGATTAAGAAAATTAACTTGAAAACATTGAAAATCGTTCAAGAGTGAGCTCACATCTAATGAAACAATGTTAAGGAAAGAATTTAGCAAGAAAATATGCATCCAATCTAGTTCATGGATCTCATCATGATCACGAGAACCTGACATAACCATCAGCAGGAGTTGAAGTGCCTCGACCCCTTGAAAAGTCCCTGAACTTTCATATGATAGATAATCAAATTTGGGTGAATTAGAAATATCTATAGATAGTATGCACCACAATGATAAAATGTATGACTGAAAATATTCTTACTGTCATTGACTTTATCATATTTAATGTTAAGCATATGGAACTCTTCATGGGTAAATAATCCAAATGAATTAGTTGAAGGGCTCCCTTGAACATATGTAACATCTTCCTCCTGACCTATGAAAAATTTACAAATGAATAAATCATGAACAATAGATTCAATCTTTTAATCTTCTAATTTTGAAACCACATCATCCTATACCTAGTTGTGATCAAAACAAAAAGTGTAAATATCTAAAGAATTGAAAGAAATCGTTGGTGTAGAAATCTCATCAAACACATATGGGTACAATGAATATTGTGCTAAAGGTGAGAAACGATGAAAATAATCAAGAGGAGGGACCTCAGTTGCAATTGAATATGATTCAAAATCCACAACCTGGGTACACATATCATCTTGCAAAAACAACGAATCAATATGCACGTTATGCTCCATGGGATCATTTAAACATCCATTATCACCTAGGACACTACCTTGGTGATGGAGGGAAAGTAAATGCAAGAGCATATCATGAGGAGGCTTAAGATTAATTGAATCAACAAAACTTTTATCAGCATAATGGTTAAATAATGACATACAATGTGATTTTCGGATTTGTATTTCTCTTCTTCCGTAGGGTATATTAAATATTCAAACATATGGAAATTAGATTCTTTTGGTTTGGTATTTGGAAATGTATGGATTAGAAGAATTTCAAGGGCATACTGAACTAAAATATTATCCCAATAAAAAACTGGAGTTTTCAAACTACGAGAAGGGTTCTCAATAATTTGATTGAATCCTTACAAATCTAGGTCTTCTTGAGGAAAGAGAATATCAACTAATACACTTGGGAACTCATCACTTCTTATATCAACAGAAACATGAATTTCAAGGTGATGGTTTTCCAAGGTTTCAACTTGAGTAATGGTTTGTATATCATTTAACTGGTTATCAAGATCACAAGATGATTGATCATCCAAACATGTAGAATCTTCATTTTTACATGGCGGAATTTAAAAGAGGGAATAAATATGGAAAGTATCTTCATTCTTTTTCTCCTATACCTATGAGATATATCCACCTTGAACTTGACCACCATGTGAACTAGCAAATTGAGAATCAAAAGTATCTGGAACAATTATTGGAAAAGTGGATTGATTAAGCAAATCAAGGCACAAAGGGTCATGAGGTGTAAATGATAGAGGATGATAGGTATCCCTTGAAGAAACACTACTTTCAATGGAATCAGATTCAAGATTAAGATTATGCATGTTAGTATTATCTTGAAGAATCAATGGATCAACCTCCACATTAGATTTGATGGAATCATGAGAACCATGAATGCTTCTTTGAATGAAAACTAGTTCATGAGAAGAAGATGAATGTGAGAGAAACGAATCAAAAATTATTTGGTTTTCAATTTTCAAAACTCCAAGCTCGACATAGGGGGCACCTTTGTTTGGTAATGAGAAAGGAGGATGGAAAGAAATAAAAGGACTAATATATTCTTGATCCAACAATGGAGGTGCCTCATGATCAAGAAAAGTTGGAAGAAAAAAATCATCATGAGCAAGGAGATCCCAATCCACATCTTATTCAGAGAATTTTAGCAAAGGTGAAGAAACCGATCAATAAAATCCTGTACTGATTCACCAAGTTTCATTCTAAGCTAATTGATCCTTTTATACACATATTTATAATCATACATGTCAAAAGCTTCACGAAGCTCCTTAACAAGTTTCTCAAATGAATGAATATAAGGAGTTGGTAATGCATGACACCAACACTTAACACAACCTTCAAGTGTGAGGGTAAATAATTTAACATGAGAATCATTACAATGTATTCCAATGGAAAGGAAAAATCAAATGAATAAAATCATATGCCCAAGCATGATTGTATGACCATTCCCATCAAACTTTAGATGTGACAAGTTATGAATGATTTCCATGGGGATTATAAGATTTGATCTATTAAAAAAAATCCAA
The DNA here is from genome assembly GCA_031772625.1 of Pinus tabuliformis. NCBI lineage: Eukaryota > Viridiplantae > Streptophyta > Pinopsida > Pinales > Pinaceae > Pinus > Pinus tabuliformis. The sequence continues at coordinate 234,470,653 of CM062805.1, forward strand.
AGATTATGACTTGGGAAGAAGCCATTCAAGATAAGAGATTCAAAATAATCTAAACAATCTCAATTTTTCATCTAGCACTCCTTCTAGCACCACTTATTGATGGTTTTGGAAGTCTTCCAACATAGGGGGTATCCCTGGTATGAAGTCCCAACTCGACCTCATGTCATTTGGAGTAGGAGTCCCACTCGGATAATAGGCCTGACTGCCATAACTTAAAGGTTTTCCTTGGATGAAATAAACAACAAAAGAGAGTGTTATAGGGAAAAGTGTCTATTTAGAACTGCTCTATCCCACTAAGGTGTGACAGTTGCCTTAGAAACAAACAGAGAAAAACTACTTTTGTTTTTCCTTTATGAATTATAGATAGAGAGGAATAGAAAGACCAACCTCTGTCTTGAGCTAATCCTTCGATTCGATCCCTCTCTTCTTTGATAGTCCTTAGCTACCTGCTCCCTTGCACGCCCAGCTTCACAAAGCACCTGCAAGATCACAGAAGCATAGCACTATACAAAGACATGGATCTATAATCATAAACAATCTAGGATCAGATGTAAATTGACCATACAAATGTAACAAGCATCAATGATACAAAAGCATGGAGGAAAACTCAAATAGTTTTTATTGATAAACAAGAAAAGATCCAGGAGGAGTTACAACCAGTTGTTCCGACCCAGCATCAACCTCCCAGCAAAGAAGCCCCTCTTCACCTCAAACAAAGCTTAGATCACCCAACAATCTGATGTTTGTCTCTAGAAACCAACAACAATTCCTTACAATATGCAAAATTCCAGCCTCCGGATCTCTGGGATGAGGGATCCATATATAGATATCTGTAAGGGGGATGAGTCAGCTTGTGATTTGATTAGTGTCTTCTCTTTGATAGTTCTTGCTTCCACTTGGAGACTGAAGGCTTCTTACTCATCCTTGGTCGAATTCAGTGAGGCAAGTGTCACAGGAGAAGATTCTGGAAGCTTCCATTGTCTCTCCACCTCGCAGAATGACACTGCCATTTGTCATTTCTCACCCATCGCACCCCACATAAGGGACTTTTGAAATGCAACGCACCCTCACAGTGTATTTAGGTGAGATGCAACGCACTTAGCCAGTGGAGCAGCTGCAATGATCCTGTTTTGACCAATTCTGAGCAATTTCTCATGGAGAACTTCTGGGAGAAGCTGTAATCTGTTGACCTTGTTACTTTAGGGGTTAAAACAACACTTTTAGGGACTTAGGAGCCCTTGATTTATGGATATTTCATGCTTGGGGTTGGAGGGTCCAAAAATGTCTATAACAGTTGCCCCCTAAAGTATGAGGCCGTTAACCTTTTGGTGTCGGGTGAAATGCTTTATTATGAGGATCCGAAGTTCTTTCAATGCTGGGAGGAGACCTGTAATAAGATACAATACAATACATTATCTTCATACTATTTTCATGATCTAGCTGAGGCGGGCATTCCCATGCTCAGCTTTATAAATTCATTTTCATGTACATAGGACAGACAATCGTCTAGTGTAGACTGATGATTCTGGTAGAGCCATCATCCTTTTGAGTGGATGATTATCTGTGTAGCAATGATGTACATTTAATGTCTTTATTTTCCCTGAATATATATCGCAACCCGGATGGTTGAAACTAGATCTGGGGTCTTCAATCTCATTCGATCTTTACTCGAAGTACAAGTCGATCCATGTGAGAAATGTTCTGAAGTCGAACATGGAAGGACATCGCTTGATTACCAGTCAATGATGTAAACTGTTAAGAAGCGCGAGAGGAATCATCGATAATGATAATGACCCTCAAGGCACTGCAGTACAATTCACGTGGTGTGAATAAAGGACTTGGCATCGAACACCACGCAAAATCTTTCGGTCGAAGGCCATTGATGTAAACCTGTCGCCGGAAGTGAGAAACTTGCCATTGAGGCATGCAAGCTTCAAAGTACTAAATGGGGTGTTCCTAGATCAGCTTCTTGGATAATGAGCTGATGTCGACAAGAAGTGATCTGTCACAGGAGGCCCTTAATGAATCCCACATCAATGACACGGAATGGAGCAAATGATTTTAATGGAGGTGAAAAAGATCTGGTGATATAAGGTTCAGGGTGGCGGTCATGAAAGAATGGAGTATAATGTATGGTAGTGGGTGAGACACATGTGAATTCACTGAATGACTTCTCTTGAACATATCGGCGACACTGATGTGATGGATTGGTAGCATTAACCCCAAATGTGGATGGTATGGCGTGACCATGGTGATGTGACCGGTGAATGAAACAACCCAACCCGACTCAGACACGGAGTGGAAGTGTTATGTTCAAGCGCAACTTGCTACCAACAAAGTTTCTTTGAGTTTTCTTCCCAATTTTCCCCAGTCATTGCTGACCAGTACCTCTCTATTTTTGTCAAGCTTGAGGAGGATAACATATGCTTGTTCTATAATTTGCCCTTCGGGCAAACCCATCGCTATGTTTTAACGAGCCTAGCGATAGTGAAACTCGTTCTCATCTATAGACAAGTTTGTCGCTATTAATCTTTTTAACGAGTTTAACGACAAAGATAACTCGGTCCTTTTCAATTTTAGAGAGTCCGAAAAGGAACGTAAAGGTAACTCCAAAATTCCTTTTTCGTCATCTAATCCCTTAAGTCCGAAAAAGTATAAAACAATACAGAAGGGATGAATTTTTGATACTTTTAACGAGCCGAACAAAACAAGCGCTCGATCTTTTTGTGTAATAATCCCTCAGGATAAAAAAGATTAAAATCTAGAGGAGGGATAGCACTTCTTGTCCCTTTAACGAGCTGGAGAGGCCAATGGCTTGGCAATCTTTTCATATTTTATGAGTCAGCTGAAAAGAGCTTAAAGGAGACTCGTCTTTTGAGGAACGAGTGATAAAATGGGTAGCAGCTGATTCCAGGTAAGGTTTTGAATTTTCCAATCACGACAGTGTCACAAGGATGGCTAGTGAAATCACTCTTCGCAGCTATTCCTCAAAATGGGTAAACAATCAAATGGAGGTGAATGATCGGCCAATGAAAAAGTGGAGGTGACGGTGCAAACACGACCAAGGATTTAATGGCTGAAGTACTACATTCACTATGGTTATTTACCGAGGAATAGTTCATTTTTTAACGAGCTTAAACGCGGGGGGAAACATTTGCTCATGTCTTATGTTTATTTTTTAACGAACTTGAACTATGTGCTAAAACTGCTCGATTAATCCAGTCGTGTGATAAGAATGTCTCATATAAAACGGCAATTTTTAGATTTTTGCCCCACGTCCTTTCTTTATGCAAGTTAGGAAACGACCAATCCTACGAGTTTAAAGGGTTAGAGGACCTACAAATTTTAAAAAAATAAATAGTCGCTCTTCGCTTGCACTCCAAAAGGTTTGCATGCCCCCAGGTATAAAACGGAATTTCAAGGTTACCCCTTCTTTAGTCCGTTAAAACATTTGTTTTACCGAGAGAGGCCTACCTCTTACGGGTTATCCAAAGATTGTTCTATTCACAGCGCAAACAAAACACTTCTTCGGCGATGTCTACCGAGATAAACAAAGGTGAGTGAAGGAGGCTACTCCACTCACATAACTTTGACAAGAGAATCTTGTTCTAGAATAACCCCCTCTTCCAATCATGGATGGGAGTACAGACTAGTCATATTCCCTCGCGGAAACCTACCCTATACCCGGAGTTTTCCTGCCGAAGCAGACCAGGGTGAATGCCCCCTGGGTTTCAGTCATGTCCCCCCGAATCACTCGCGCTCATCGGGTGGACGGACTGGGGATTGAGACATTTCTTGCGTGAAAAGACCATTCAGGGATGGTATATGACTATTTGCTCTGTATGATCCGAGAAATGAAAGCTGGTCCACGAGCTTGACCACTCTTCCTTCGTGCGGAAAACACATTACTCTAAAGAGTGAGGAGACAATTGCTCCCATGCAATAAATATAGTCTCGTCCAAGGAGTAGATTGTAATCCAGGGGTCCTTGAACTGCCATTACGTTCATGTGAACGGTTTTCCCTCTCAATGTTATGGGCACATCGGGAAGGATCCCTAACGGTCAACTGGTTCCTTTATCAAAGCCTGTCAGATTTCTCATCTCAGGCAAAAACGATGGCGAACCAAGCGCTTTCCAAGCAGTTGAGGAAAGGATACTCGCAGAAGCCCCCTCATCTATGATGGTACCAGCCATAACCATTCTATATATTTGAACAATAATTCGGAATGGTATACTAGCTGGTAAACGAGGTCTGCCTAGTTGATTCGAGTCGAAGGAGACAACTAGGTTGCTTGGAGGTGGGACCGAATAGACGGCCGGGTACAACTCTGACGAACTTCCTTCCTTCGGTAAAGGAACGGGTAAATTGCCCCCATGTTCGTTGGAGTCTGTGCTTATGAAAAGAATTTGGATGGTGTCATCCTTGTTCTCTTCAGTGACTGTATCATCTGAAGATGGAACCTCTGAAGGTAAGACCGGGTCAACTGTCGCCTCGACCTTTTGACTTTCGTCTGGTATGGATTCAGATGGTTTATCTTCAATGATAGATGCTTCAGCCAACCACTTGAGTGGGATGGCTAGATTTTCAACTGGTGACGAACTCGGCAAGAGTTTTTTATATCCAGGAGGAAGTCGTAACGGTGAAACCGGACGATCATCCAAAACTCTTTTAGCTTCGTCTAAGAAGGGACAACGGTGGACGGTGTGATCGCCTTCGCACAGTTTACAAGGAAATCTATATTTTCCTTTTTGTCTTGGGGCTTCACTTTCACTAGTTGACGGTGTGTTTTCAACATGATCATCAGAGGTTGATGACACCAGGTTGTGCAAACGGGGAGACTAGTCCCTTAAGATCCAAGGGATGCAAGGACAATCTCTGTGATAGTAGTCTCCCTTGCAAATGACACATGGCGATTTAGGCTTGGTTGGTGCAGTGTGTGGATTTTCGTTAGACGACACTCGTTTGCCCCCATTCGCTTTTGGTTCCTTCTTCTTCTTCTCTTTCTTCTTCTTTTCCTTCTTCTCCTTAGGTACTTGACTTTTGGCTTTACCAGCCCCATCAAGCGAAGAGGAAGGAGGAGAGGAAGAATTAGAGGAAGTAGAAGGTTGGTGGGTAACTCTGGACTCGTCTAATTGCTGATTCGATTGTTCAGGAATAGTGGTGTTCTGAACGATAGAGGTTGAGAAGAGCCATACAGGCAAACCAATTGTCAGTCCTGGAAGCGAAAATGTGGCCATATGGGGTGCACCAACATCTCCCCAAGAGGAGAAGGGACTAGGATTTCCTCCAAGAGGAATTCCTTGGTTTGTGGACTCCATTTTCTCAACCCAAGATCAATGTAGGAAAGGGGTAATGAATATTTCGTTTAAAATAAATTTTAGACGCTTTGACACAACTTGTTTTTTCAGTTTTTAAGAGTCGAGAAAAAACAAAAGATGACTCTAGTCTCCTTCGATTTTTAATGAGCCTGAAGTGACAAGTGCTCAGATGGACCTTTTCCGTGAAGGAGTCTGAAAAGGAATGAAAGGGACTGCTCTGGAAATCTAGGTAGAGGGAGTACCAAACCAATCGCAAAACTGCAGAATACTTTTTATGGTACGGTCGTCAATCTTCCCGAATGCTGTGTTCAGTGCATTGCGATTGATAGGGTGGTAGACACGGCTTCCTATGGATAAAGGATTAAGCCTATTGGGGTCTCCCAAAATATACTCGACGATACGTGGGAGCACAAGTTCGTACTGGCACTTATCGTCTCAAAGTGGAGGAATCACCCAACCATCAGTGAGAACAACAGTTACCAGGCTTTACGACGTCGGAATATGTCTCTAGCCTAGACTTCTAAATGTTGTGCGTTAAGTTCCAAAGCGTTGTTAGATTCATTGAATTTATTTTAAGTTGATCTTGTTTATGAAGTTTGCCTTTCGGGTTCACCACGAGATGTAGATGTAATTCATAGAATGCAATCTAAGATGATAAACAAACTTTTTATCTCTTTTATGCAATGAAAATCCTAGGTATTAGGGAAAAGAAAGACAAAATCTTTTCACAAAGAGCAAAGAGCACACTCTAAATGCACTTTCCTAAATCAAGCCAATCAGACTGTCTATATGCAAATGCACATGCATGTATTTTTTTTTCGACTTTCTTAGTATATGGATGCTAAAAAGAAAGTTGATGCACAAATCTGAACTTCTTTTCAAGCGACAAATATCAACAAGCTTCTTTTCGAAATCAAAAAATGGAGACGATCACAACACTTCACAATTTTGAACTGAATATTTGTTCTTGACACTAGAAAATTACAAATTCAAACCAAAAGCAATAGTAACAGGATAATCGACCATCAACATCAATCAAATTTTTCCTACGATCGAAATCGACACTTGCGACAGATTCAAATCAAAGGACGACAGTACGACTATGCTACTTTTGTAAAGGAGAACTGTAAATGACTCAACAAACACACAAAAACATCTACAGTTCTTTTGTACGAAGGAGGTGGAATAACAGCAAGGAAAAGGGGTTTCAAACAGACATATACTGATCATAGGCAACAAAATTCAGGAATAGAACTGGAAAGAATGAACCACAGAAGCCACAACTGCACAGAGCTAGTCTGATCAGCGCACCTGTAACACGGAGAATATGAAATGCAGCGCAGGTTGTCCACTCGAGAAGTGCGCTGAAATTCAGAATCTCTGAACAGTACCTGCGCTGGGCCAGAAACGAAACTCTGTTCGGGTTTTAGGTCACAGTTTGCAGTTCAGTTCTTGGGTTTTGGCCGAGCAAAAAGCAATCAGTAATGCAACAATCAGGGGTAGATCTAAGGAGGATCTAAGAGCTATCACAAGGGCAATCAGATTGTTTGTGAATCAGTTGTTTAAATCATAAACAGATCTAGTAGATGGATTGAAGTAGCAGTTGTCTACTTTGCATTTGTTATGGCAAATGCAGCTCGAATGCTACTTATAAGTTTATGAAATAGACAACAAGGAATGATAAACAAACAAACTAATTAGTTCCCCAGCGGAGTCACCATTTTGTTACAGGGAAAAGTGTCTATTTAGAACTGCTCTATCCCACTAAGGTGTGACAACTGCCTTAGAAACAAACAGAGAAAAACTACTTTTGTTTTTCCTTTATGAATTATAGATAGAGAGGAACAGAAAGACCAACCTCTGTCTTGCGCTAATCCTTCGATTCGATCCCTCTCTTCTTTGATAGTCCTCAGCTACCTGCTCCCTTGCACGCCCAGCTTCACAAAGTACCTGTAAGGTCACAGAAGCATAGCACTATACAAAGACATGGATCTATAATCATAAACAATCTAGGATCAGATGTAAATTGACCATACAAATGTAACAAGCATCAATGATACAAAAGCATGGAGGAAAAATCAAATAGTTTTTATTGATAAACAAGAAAAGATCCAGGAGGAGTTACAACCAGTTGTTCCGACCCAGCATCAACCTCCCAGCAAATAAGCCCCTCTTCACCTCAAACAAAGCTTAGATCACCCAACAATCTGATGTTTGTCTCTAGAAACCAACAACAATTCCTTACAATATGCAAAATTCCAGCCTTCGAACCTCTGGGATGAGGGATCCATATATAGATATATGTAAGGGGGATGAGTCAGCTTGTGATTTGATTAGTGTCTTCTCTCTGATAGTTCTTGCTTCCACTTGGAGACTGAAGACCTCTTACTCATCCTTGGTCGAATTCAGTGAGGCAAGTGTCACAGGAGAAGATTCTGGAAGCTTCCATTGTCTCTCCACCTCGCGGAATGACACTGCCATTTGTCATTTCTCGCCCATCGCACCCCACAGAAGGGACTTTTGAAATGCAACGCACCCTCACAGTGTATTTAGGTGAGATGCAACACACTTAGCCAGTGGAGCAGCTGCAATGATCCTGTTTTGACCAATTCTGAGCAGTTTCTCATGGAGAACTTCTGGGAGAAGCTGTAATCTGTTGACCTTGTTCCTTTAGGGGTTAAAACAACACTTTTAGGGACTTAGGAGCCCTTTATTTATGGACATTTCATGCTTGGGGTTGCAGGGTCCAAAAATGTCTATAACAGAGAGTATGCACATAACCTTTGAAACATGCAAGTTGACATTGTGAGGCACATAATTGCAATCCATATAAGGTACTTTCACAGAATGGGAAAAAAGAGTGAGCCTATAGAAGAAAAGTAATAGTACTATCCGAAAAGAGACACACAAGAGAATAAAGAGGATTGTTGATTAAATTTCAAAATAGTTCAAAAAAATTATAACGATCATAAAAGCAAGTAATAATGCACATTTGACAATATGCATACCGAAGACAACAAAGTAGTTCATTTTCATTAGTATGTATAGAAACATATACCATAAGCAATGAAAGAATAGTCTTACAATCACTCACAACATATGCATGAAAGTGCACCAAGTCTAAGAGCTTCATATATTAAGTGAAAGTTCCAACATACATAATTACAATGCTGCAAGATTAGCCCCAATAATGGAATATTAAGTCACTACTTTCTCCTCCAAAGAATGATCTTCTCTCATATGCCAAGCTATTGAAGCCAAGGTGAAAAGTCTCAAAAGCCATTTTCTTCAGTTATGAACATCTATTTATCACAAATAAGGTGACATTTCGCCTCCCATGTGACTTTTCGAATTCCTATGTGACCTTTGAGCTTATACATGACTTTAGAAATTTCTAGTGACTTTTGACATTCCATGTGGGACCCTTGGGCTTCCACACGTTTTACATTTTCTCATTTTTGAAAATACAAAATTACATTCCAAAAATTCTGGCAAAATACATGAACACATAAGACTTTTTGATGACACTTTGATAGGCCATAATTTAGCAACTATGACATAAGACTTCACTATAGTGTATCAATGCCAAGTACCTCTCTTTACTGCTAAGTCTTTAGTTCTTCACAATAGATCTGGCTTGTACTTCATCCTCACCCTCCAAAGGGTCTAGATAAGCATTGGAACCTTCTAAGTCAACATGAATTGCCATCTCTCTGTCGTGGTTCAAGATTCTTTTACTCCTACATGATAACATCTTTGAGACTTGTATCCATAAATGTTCTTCTTGTAACCTCCCTTGCTAACCTCCTTGATCATTATCTTGCCATGATAGGATTATGACACTTGCAAATTTAGTTCACTCATGAAAAGAAAAAATCAGTCCCCAAAATCACCTATTCTATCTTTTTTTGCTCATGTGAGATTAACTATGTGAGGTAGTACACAAGAACTGAGGGAGAATCTTTGGATTGCACAGTGCAGAGATTTAAGAGGAAAGGCGTGAGGGTCAAGACACTATGATTGTGCAATGCATAGTGTCAAGGGAGAGGCAAGGCATGGATTACACATTGGGAAAGTCCAGAGAGAAAGGAGAGTAGGCTCAGGCACTGTGACTTCACAATACACAATGCTTGAGGGGGAGGATCCATGCATTGTGTAGTTAAGCACTTCAAGACTGAAGGATGGACCTGTTGTCCATTGAGATTGTGTAGTGCGCAATGGAGGCATTATTGGGTCAAGGAATTGCACAATTTAGTTCTACAAGTGACAAGATGACGTGCTTGGGCGCTGAATGTGTAGTGCATAGTGGCTGAGGAGGAGACTCAAGGGTCTGCACAGTTAAGCACTACAAGGGTCCAAGGATGGCCTCACTAGCCACTAAGAATGCTCAGTGCACAATTCAAGGTAGGGTTTATCAGGATTAGGCAATGTATACAATTTAACCAATAGAAAGGAGTGATTGTGCTATGAGGTTTCTTAATGTACAGTTGTAGGAGGTTTTCCTCTATGATTGTGTAGTGTGAAACTCAAGGAGGTAGGAACTTCACCACTATGGCTTAGGAACTCATAGTGTGCAGTGCACAATGTTAGGGTTTGGAGAATTGGTCATTTATTGAGTAAGTTGTGAGGATAATGAAAACTTAATAAAATGACTATGTGTGGGATCAGTGAGACTAGAAGGTGAGATTAAAAGCATATAATAAGTCTTGAACCTAATCACACACACATATACACCTAGGCACATGACAAGAAGACACACAATAACCAAAAACAACAAGCATACAATGAAACAACTGACCTGTCTGTTATCGGGAAATCCAGTGTCTATGTAGAGCTGCTAGTCCCACTAAGGCTGGTAGCTACCTTAGAAACAAACAAACTAAAACTACTTTTGTTTTCCTTTATGAGAAATAGATAAGAGGGGAATAAAGGAGACCAACCTCTGTCTTGCGCTTGGTTCCTTGCTTGATTCCTCTCCCTTCTGATAGATCTTTGCCACTCGCTTCCTCGTCTACCCAGCTTCAAAGAGCACCTGCAGAATCAAAGCAGCATAACACTATCCAAGAACATAAATCTATTATCATAAGCAATATAGGACCAGATATATATTGACCACACAAATTCATATATCATCAATCATACAAGAATGTGGAGGAAAACTTGAATAGCTTTATTAATAATCAAGAATAGAAAAGAGGATTACAACCAATTGTTCTAACCCAGCATCATCCTCTTAGCAAGAAAGCTATTCTTCACCTCATGAAAAGCTTAGATCACCCAACACTATGATGTTGCACCAAGAAACCAGTAGCACTTCCTTACAAGATACAAAATTCCAGCCTCTGGATCTCTGGGATGAGGGATCCATATATAGATGTTTGCAAGGGGGGTGAGTCAGCTTTTGAGATTTGATTAGTGTCCTCTCTCTGATAGTTCTTGATTCCACTTGGAGATTGATGATCTCTTACTCATCCCTGGGTGAATGCAGAGAGGCAATTGTCACAGGAGAAGTTTCTGGAAGATTCCATGATCCTCCACCTTGCAGATTGACCCTGCCATTTGTCCACTCTCACCCATCGCACCCCATAGAAGGGATTTTCAAGATGCATCACACCTCCTGTGTGTATTTAGGTGGGATGCAACACACTTTGACCATGGAGCAGGTGAGATGGTTCAGTTTTGACTAGTTCTGAGCAGTTTTTCATGGAGAGCTTCTGGGAGAAGATGTAATCAGTTTTTCATGATCTAGCTGAGGTGGGCATTCCCATGCTTAGCTTTATAAATTCATTTTCATGTACATAAGACAGACAATCGTCTGAGTGTAGACTGATGATTCTGGTAGAGCCATCATCCCTTAGGTTGGATGATTATCTATGCAGTAATGATGTAAATTTGATGTCTTTATTTTCCTGAACATATATAGCAGCCCAGATGGATGAAACTAGATCTAGGGTCTTCAATCTCATTCGATCTTCACTCAAAGTACAAGTCAATCCATGTGAGAGATGTTTTGGAGTCTAACATGGAAAGACATCGCCTGATTACCAGCCAATGATGTAAGCTGTTAACAGGCACGAGAGGAATCACCGATAATGATGATGACCCTCAAGGTACTATAGTACAATTCACGTGGTGTGAATAAGGGACTTGGTGTCGAACACCACGCAAAATTTTTCGGTCGAAGGCCATTGATGTAAACCTGTCGTCGGAAGTGAGAAACTTGCCATTGAGGCATGCAAGTTTCAAAGTACTGAAAGGGTTGTTCCTAGATCGACTTCTTGGATAATGAGATGATGTCGAAAAGAAGTGATCCATCATAGGAGGGCCTTAGTGAATCCCACATCAATGACACGGAATGGAGCAAATGATTTTAATGGAGGTGAAAACGATCTGGTGATATAAGGTTCAGGGTGGCGGTCATGAAAGAATGGAGCATAAATGTATTGCAGTGGGTGAGACACAGGTGAATTCTCTGAGTGACTTATCTTGAACATATTGGTGACACTGACATGATGGATCAGTTTCATTAACCCCAAATATGGATGGTGTGATGGAACCATGGTGATGTGAGCAGTGAATGGAACAACCCAACCTGACTCAGATGCGGAGTGAAAGTGTCATGTTCAAGAGCAATTTGCTACCAATAAAGTTTCTTCAAGTTTTCTTCCCAATTTTTCCCCAGTCATTGCTGACCAGTACCTCTTTATTTTTGTCAATTTTGAGGAGGATAACATATGCTTGTTGTATAATTTGCCCTTCGGGCAAACCCATCGCTATGTTTTAATGAGCCTAGTGATAGTGAAACTTGTTCTTGTTTGTATGGACAAGTTTGTCGCTATTCGGTTTTAACGAGTTCAACGACAAGGATAACTCGGTCCTTTTCAATTTTAGAGAGTCTGAAAAAGGGACGTAAAGAAAACTCCAATAATCCTTTTTCGTCATATAATCCCTTGAGTCCGAAAAAGTATAAAACAATACAAAAGGGATGAATTTTCGGTACTTTTAACAAGCCGAACAAAACAAGCACTCAATCTTTTTGTGTAATAATCCCTCAAGTCCAAAAAGATTAAAATCTAAAGGAGGGATAGCACTTCCAATCACTTTAACGAGCTGGAGAGGCCAACCGCTCGGCAATCTTTTCATATTTTACGAGTCAGTTGAAAAGAGCTTAAAGAAGACTCGTTTTTTGAGGAACGAGTGATAAATTTGGGTAGCAGCTAATTCCAGGTAAGGTTTGGAATCTTCCAATCACGACAGTGTCACAAGGATGGCTAACAAGATCACTCTTCGCAGTTGTTCCTCAAAAGGGGTAAACAATCAAATGGAGGTGAATGATTGGTCAAAACAAAGTGGAGGTGATGATGAGAACACGACCAAGGCTTCAAAGGCCGATGATAATACATTCACGATGGTTATTTACTGGAAAATGGTTCATTTTTTAATGAGCTTAAACTCTGGGGGAACATTTGCTCATTGCTTATGTTTATTTTTTAACGAGCTTGAATTCCGCGTTAAAACTGCTCGATCCAGTCGTATAATAAGGATGTATCATTAAAAATGGCATTTTTTCAAAGCTTTGCCCCGCATCCTTTCTTTATGCAAGTTAGGAAACGACCAATCCTACGATTTTAGAGGGTTAGAGGACCTATAAATTTAAAAAAATAAATGGTCGCTCTTCGCTTGTATGCCAAAAGGTTTCCATGCCCCCAGGTATAGTGAAGCAGAGTTTCCAGGTTACCCCTCAATTTGCAGACAAAACATTTGTTTTATCGGGAAAGGCCTACCTTTTCCAGGTTACCCTTCAATTTGCAGACAAAACATTTGTTCTATCGGGAAAGGCCTACCTTCTAACGGAGGTATCTTATTCCGGTTTAACCCCATTTTCCTAAATGGACAGGCATGTCAACCAGTCATATATCCTTCACGGAAACCTACCATATACCTAAGGTTTTCCTGTCGAAACAGGCCAGGGTGCATGCCCCTTGGGTTTCAGTCATATCCTTAGAACCACTCGCGCTCATCAGGAGGATGGACTGGGGATTGATGAGACATTCCTTGCGTGAAAAGACCATTCAGGGATGCTATATGACTATTTGCTATGTGTGAACCGGGGAATGAAAGCTGGTCTACGAGCTTGACCACTCTTCCTTCATGCGGAAAACACATTACTCTAAAGAGTGAGGAGACAATGGATCCCATGCAATAAATATAGTCACCTCCAAGGAGTAGATTATAATCCAGGGGTCCTTGGACTACCATTACGTTCATGTGAATGGTTTTCCTTCTCAATGTTATCGGCACATTGGGAAGGATCCCTAACGGTCGACTGGTTCCTTTGTTAAAGCCTGTTATATTTCTTATTTCAGGCAAAAGCGGTGGCGAACCAAGCGCTTTCCAAGTAGTTGAGGAAAGGATACTCACAGAAGCCCCTTCATCTATGATGGTACCAGCCATGACCATTCTGTATATTTGAGCAATGATTCGAAATGGTATGCTAGCCGGTAAGTGGGGTCTTCCTAGTAGATTCCAATCGAAGGAAACAACTAGGTTGCTTGGAGGTGGGACCGAATAGACGACCGGATATGACTCTGACGAACTTCCTTCCTGTGGTAAAGGAATGGGTAGACTGCCCCCATGTTCATCGGAGTCTGTGCTTACGAAGAGAATTTGGACGGTGTCGTTCTTGTTCTCTTCGGTGACTGTATCATCTGAAAATGGATCCTCTTAAGGCAAGACTGGGTCAACTGCCGCCTGGACCTTTTGACTTTCGTCTGGTGTGGATTCAGATAGTTTATCTTCAATGATAGACGCTTCAACCGACCACAATGGCGTGTCAGCCGGATTCTCAACTAGTGACGGACTCGGCAAGAGTTTCTTATATCCAGGAGGAAGTCGTAATGGTGAAACCAACGATTGTCCAAAACTCTTTTAGCCTCATCTAAGAAGGGACAACAGTGAACGACATGATCGCCTTCACACAGTTTACAAGGAAATTTACATTTTCCTTTTTGTCCAGGGGCTTCACTTTCACTTGTCGATGGTGTATTTTCAACATGATCATCAGAGGTTGATGACACCGGATTGTGCAAACGAGGAGACCAGTCCCTTAAGATCCGAGGGATGCAAGGAAAATCTCGATGATAGTGGTCTCCTTTGCAAATGACACATGGCGATTTAGGCCTGGACGGTGCAGTGTGTGGATTTTCGCTAGATGATGCTTGGTTGCCCCTTTTCGCCTTTGGATCCTTCTTCTTCTTCTCTTTCTTATTATTCTCCTTCTTATTCTCAGTTACTTGATTTTTGGCTTTACCAGCTTCATTAATCGAAGAGGAAGAAGGAGAGGAATAATTAGACGAAGTAGAAGGTTCGGGGGTAACTCTGGTATCATTTAGTTGCTGACTTGATTGTTTAGGAATCATGGTCTTCTGAACGACAGAGGTTGAGAAGAGCCATATGGGCAAGCCGATTGTTAATCCTGGAAGCGACAATGTGGCCATATGGGGCGCACCAACATCTCCCCAAGAGGAGAACGGACTAGGATTTCCACAAAGGGGAACTCCTTGGTTGGTGGACTCCATTTTTCTCAACCTAAGACCAATGTAGGAAAGGTGATATTTATTCTGATTAAAATAAATTTTAGACGCTTTGACACAACTTGTCTTTTCAATTTTTAAGAGTCAAGAAAAAACAAAAGATGACTCTAGTTGCCTTCGATTTTTAATGAGCCTGAAGTGACAAGTGCTCAGATGGACCTTTTCCTTTAAGGAGTCTGAAAAGGAACGAAAGAGACTGCTCTGGAAATCTAGACAGAGGTATTACCAAACCAATCGCAAAACTGCAGAATACTTTTTACAGTATGGCAATCAATCTTCCCGAATGTTGTGTTTAGTGCATTGCGATCGATAGGGCAACAGACACGGCTTCCTATGGATAAAGGATAAAGCCTATTGTGGTCTCCCAATATATACTCGACGGTACATGGGAGCACAAGTCCGTACTGGCACTTATCATCTCAAAGTGGAGGAATCACCCAACCATCAATGAAAACAACAGTTACCAGGCTTTACGACGCCGGAATACGTCTCTAGCCTAGACTTCTAAATGTTGTGTGTTAGGTTCCAAAGCATTTTTAGATTCATTAAATTTATTTTACAGTTGATCTTGCTTAAGAAATTTGCCTTTCAGGTTCACCGCGTGATGTAGATGTACAATTCCTAAAATGCAATCTAAGATGATAAACAATCGTTTAATCTTCTTTTTGCAATGAAAATCCTAGCTACTAAGGAAAGAGAGATGGTATTATTTCAACATAGAGCAGAGAGCACACACTATATGCACTGTCCTAAATCAAACCAACAAACAGTCTAAATGCAAATGCACATGCATGTATTTGTTTTCAGCCTTCTTAATGTGTGAATGACAAAAAGAAAGCTAAGCGTAAATTTGAATTATTTTTCAAAGCGACATTACTAGCAAGTTTCTTTTCAAGACAAAATGAGGACAATGACGACACTTTGCGATTTGGAATTGAAAACTTGCTTTCGACACTTGAAAAACTACTAATTCAAATCAAATACAAGAGTAATAGTGTAATCAACTATCAAGAACAATCAGATTCTCTTCTATGACTGAAAACGACACTTGCGACACTTTCAAATCAAGAAAAGACAGTTCAATTACGCTACTTCTTTGTAAAAGAGAACTGAAAATGGCTTAAAATACATAAAAAAATTTACAGTTCTTTGCAAAATGGAGGTGGAATAATGGCAAGGAAGGGGGTTTCAACAGAGGTGTACTGACTACAGGCAGCAAAACTCCTGAATAGAGTTGAAAAGAGTGAACACAGAAACCCAAATATAAGAGCAGAAGAGGCCTTGTCTGATCAACGCACCTGTAACACAGGGAAAAAGAGATCCAGTGCACCTACTACACTCGGGAAGTGAAATGCATCCAGAATCCAAAGAAGAGACAGTGCGATGGTCCAGGGACGAGACTTCAACTGGGTTTCGGGTCACAGTTTGCAGCTCAGTTTAGGGATTTAGGCCGAGCAAGTGGTAATCAATTAATCAATCACAGGGGTAGATCTAAGGAGGCTACTAGAGCCACCACAAGGGAAATTAGAGAGCTTGTAAATCTATTGTTCGGTTCATAAACAAAACCTGGAGATAGACTGAAGCAACATTGATCTACTTTGCACTTGCATAGCAAATGCAGTTCGAAGGCTAGCTAGCTTGACTTCAGGCTCCGTCTGTAAGTTTATAAAGCAAAAAAATGTAGACAAACAAACAATCTATTCGCTCCCCAGTGGAGTCGCCATTTTTTTATCGGGAAATCTAGTGTCTATGCAGAGCTGCTAGTCCCACTAAGGATGGTAGCTACCTTAGAAACAAACAAACTAAAACTACTTTCGTTTTCCTTTATGAGAAATAGATAAGAGGGAAATAAAGGAGACCAACCTCTGTCTTGCGCTTGGTTCCTTGCTTGATTCCTCTCCCTTCTGATAGATCTTTGCCACTCACTTCCTCGTCTACCTAGCTTCAAAGAGCACCTGTAGAATCAAAGCAGCATAACACTATCCAAGAACATAGATCTATTATCATAAGCAATATAGGACTAGATATATATTGACCACACAAATGCATATATCATCAATCATACAAGAATGTGGAGGAAAACTTGAATAGCTTTATTAACAATCAAGAATAACAAAGAGGATTACAACCAATTGTTCTGACCCAGCACCATCCTCTCAGCAAGAAAGCCCTTCTTCACCTCATGAAAAGCTTAGATCACCCAACACTATGATGTTGCACCAAGAAACCAACAACACTTCCTTACAAGATACAAAATTCCAGCCTCTGGATCTCTGGGATGAGGGATCCATATATAGATGTTTGCAAGGGGGGTGAGTCATCTTTTGAGATTTGATTAGTGTCCTGTCTCTGATAGTTCTTGATTCCACTTGGAGATTGATGATCTCTTACTCATCCCTGGGCGAATGCAGAGAGGCAAGTGTCACAGGAGAAGTTTCTGGAAGATTCCATGATCCTCCACCTTGCAGATTGACCCTGCCATTTGTCCACTCTCACCCATCGCACCCCATAGAAGGGATTTTCAAGATGCATCACACCTCCTGTGTGTATTTAGGTGGGATGCAGTGCACTTTGACCATGGAGCAAGTGAGATTGTCCAGCTTTGACTAGTTCTGAGCAATTTTTCATGGAGAACTTCTGGGAGAAGATGTAATCAGTTGACCTTGTTCTTTTAGAGGTTGGAACAATACTTTTAGGGACTTAAGAGCCCTTGGTTTATGGACATTTATGATTGGCGTTGCAGTGCCCAAAAATGTCTATAACAATATCTCCACAAGTGTTCTTCTTGTAACCTCCATTGCTAACTTCCTTGATCATCAACTTGCCATGATAGGTTTATGATAATTGAAAGTGCAGTTCACTCGTGACAAGAAAATTAGTCCCAAAATCACTTATTATATATTCATTTGCTCAGGTGAGATTAACTGTGATGAGGCAGCGCAAAAGAACTAAGGGAGAAGCTTAGGATTGCACAGTGTAGAGATTTAGGAGGCAAGAAGCAAGGGTATAGAAAATGTGATTATGCAATGAATAGTGGTAATGGAGAGGCAAGGCATGGATTGAGCAATGGGAAAGTCCAAACAGGAGGTAGAGCAGGCTTAGGCACTGTGACTACGCAATACACAGTGCTTGAGGGAGAGGATCCATGCATTGTGCAGTTAATCATTTTAGGACTGAAGGATGGCCTTACTATCCACTAAGACTGCATAGTGTGTAATGGAGGCAATATTAGGTCAAGTAATTACACAATTGAGCTATATAGGAGACACGATGATGTGCTTGGGCGTTGTTACTGCACAGTGCATAGTGGCTCAAGAGGAGGCTCAAGGGACTGCACAATTGAGCATTGCAAGGGTCTAAGGATGACCTCACTAGCCATTGATAATTTTCAGTGTGAAATTCATGGTAGGGTTGATCAAGATTAGGTATTGTAGCAAGTATAACCAACAACGAGGAGTGAATGTGCTCTGAGTTTTCTCAATGCATAGTTGTAGGAGGTTGTCCTCTATGATTGCGCAATGCACAACTCTAGGAGGTAGGAACTTCACCAATGTGGCTTAGGAATATGCAGTGCACAATGCAAAGTGTCAGGGTTTGGAGGATTGGACATTTATTGAGCAAGTTGTGAGGGCAATGAAAACTCAAGGAAATGATTATGTGTGGGATTAGTGAGACTAGAAGGTGAGAGTAAAAGCATATAACAAGTCTTGAACCTAATCACACACACTTAAACCCCCAAGCATATGACAAGAAGACATACAATACCAAAAAATGACAGGCGTATGATGAAACAATAGTAAAACAAAAAATTGTCTCCAAGTGTGACACTTAAGATGTATGTTTATGACACAAGTGTCGATTACAACCAAAAGGCGCACTATTCCATGAAAATGTGTCTAGCACATGTTTTAATGATAAATAAAATCAACTAGTGCAAGAGAGTGTGTTGGAGATGCCTCTAGAAGGTGTTCCATGGTGCTATTAAGATGTGTGAAAGCAAGCGAAAGAGACACGTGCAAGAGTGAAAGAAACACATGCAAACATAAAGAAGGCACAAGTGATGCATGCAAGAATGAAAGCATGAAAAAGTGACACTTGCAAAAGAAAAAGTGACAATTGAGAAAATCAGTAATAATATGAGGCATTTACAACCACATGCAATAGAATTCTCTTTATACTCTGATAGTGCACAAAGCTCAAAAGCGAAATGTGAATGTGAACATGAGCTCTAGATTAGAATCTTTACAAAGGGAGAGCGTACATGCACTAGGGTTAAGATTAGTGAGTGTGCTTGGTGCATGTATGGAAACTAGGAGCCAAGAGTGAATTGACTAAGTTGAATAAGCACACTCTTATTATCAACAAAGAGGGCGTAATCACTATCTGCAGGATGCCCTTACATTGTCACTGTCCATCAGGATTACGCAGTCTACGTCTTTAGGAACTGCGAAAGAACTGTCACCAATGACTACATAAGCACTATCATCAAAGAATGTGAAATAACCATCTCTAGAAGCTACACAATTACTGTCATTAGGCACTGCATAGTCACTGTCGAGCCACGAATTGTGTAACGACTATCATCAAGGGTTGCACAGTGTTTGACTTCCAAGGGACAGTGATTGCTACATTTTCTTAGAGGAAGTGTTCTATGAGGGCATTACAAGCTAATCATGTGTAAGAAAGTCTCTTTGACAGTTAAAATCTTTTAAATAAGACTTAAGAACTTAGAAAAGCACTAACCAATCATGAAGCGACTATGAAACAACAAATCGCAAGATCATAAGGAGGCTCCAAAATTTAGATGTAGGAAAAATTTCGGAGGGTGTTTGTTGTAGGAAAAACATTAGGAAAATAGATACAATCACCAAATAATAAGAGCCCATCATGAATGTAGAATTTTTAGTCTTCCCTTCCTTCACCTACTTCATAATGTTCTTCACCTGAGTGTCTACCTCCAAACCTGCATGAATGTTCCTTTGTAACTTATGTCATCTATATATGAATATCTCCTATCATAGGTAGGTCTTCCGCTTCCTCAATCATATCTAACTATGGCGCCTTTCTACTCAAGTAAATTGTAACATCATTGAGCTGACCCAACCTATACTCAATTTTCATGTGGAGCTCTACTAAAAAGTCCTCCCAACGTTTCTACTTCATTGATAATCAAGGTTGAGATGCAATGTAACTCATTGCAATGTTATTTTCCTTGACCAAAAAAGGTCTTCCCATCAAATAATATCTTCATACCTGAAGAAAATGGATGAATTTAATAATCTCTTTCTTATAAATGGGATATCTCTACTTTCTAACCTGCAACTTCATACTCTCATATGTTATCGAGTGTCCATCCTACATCAAAACACCTCTAATGGTGAAATTTGAAGCATCTATATGTACCTCAAAAGATCAATCAAAATATGAAAACTTGAATGTTATAGTTGTAACCATATTCTTATTCAATTTATCAAATGATTTATGATATTTCTCTATCCATTTCCATGGTATGTCCTTCTTCAAAAATTCAGTCAGTGGTGCGGTGATTTTGGAATATCCCTCCACAAATATCTTATGGTAGTTTTCCATCCCCAAGAAATCTCCCACATCATTCACATTCTTTGGCTCCTCCTAATAATCAATAGCATGAACTTTCCCAAGTTCCATCTAGATATATCCTTGTCCAATCTAATGTTCCGAAAATGGTACTCAGTCTGAGCGAACATACACTTTGACTTCTTCAAGAACAAATGTTGCTTCCTTAGTGCCTCAAATATTAGTGCCAAGTGTAGGCTTATGTTCCTCCATATTATTTCTATATACCACAATATGATCAAAATAAACCACTACAAACGAATCCAAAAATGGACAAAGTACATCATTCATCAAGGTACAAACTGTAGCAAGGGAATTACACAGCCCAAATGGCATCACCAAAAACTAAAAACTCCCATACCTGGTCACCATATTTGCCTTATGCTCATCACCCTATGTAATGCATACCTAATAATAAGTTTCATGTCAAGATTTCAAAACACCCTGGCCTTTGCCAACTTATTTAAGCAATACGTTGAAATCAAGAGTGGATATCAATTCTTGATCATCTACTTGTTCAAAGCCATGTAATTGAGACAGATCCTCAACTCATCGATATCCTTCTTCTTTTGAAAGAGCACCAAAGCATCAAAAGGATACCTCGAAGGTCATATGAAACCTTCTTGAACTAAATCATTTAGTTATCACTTCAATTCTTTCAATTTTGGTTTGGACAATCTATAAGGATCTTATGCTAGTGGCTACCTTCCTTGATCAAGCTCAATATGGTGGTTAACTACTCACCTAGGTGGGAGTACTTTTGGAAACTCATATGACATCTAATATTCATATGCATCTAGTACATTATAAATATCAAGGGAAATAGGCTTCCACATCCCCTCATAATCCCCAATCTACCTAATTATTGTTTCATAGTACTTAGTGTTGAAACCAACTGGATCTTCACATCTTTCCTCCTCGAGAAAGTATGTAAAGACCACACTTTTTATCTTCGACCACAAGTATCTCATCTATCAGAGGTTTAATCACAACCCTTTATCCTCAAAGAAATTCTTGTCCTAATATCACATCATATTCATCCATCTCCATTACTGTAAAATCAAGAACATCACTCCAATATTCTATATGAACTAGCACTTCCATAGCTAATCCTTCAACTATACCCTGGAATTCATTTCTTTCATTTATGCTTCACTAGAAGATACCTGCATACCAAGTTTCTTCACTAAACTCACCTTAATGAAATTATGTGTGGCCCCTGAGTTCACAAGTGCTTGGATAGTCCTACCCTAGGTTTCCAAATCCAAAAAACATAACTTGTGCAATTATCTATCATGTTTCCCAAAAACACCAATTCTCATAAGAAAGTAAAAAAATGTAGACATACCTCTTGGCTCACATACCTCCTTCTTGCTTCTTCAAATTAAGCTTTGATACCACTAGTCACACTCACATAACGTACACTCGAGTTAAGGCATGTCAAGTCCTTTGGACGTGCGACACTAACAAGGTTTATCGCAATTGTTGTGACCAACTTATGACTACTACTTTCAGACTATGCCTCTAGCACTTATACTTATTAATATGTGAGATATATTATGTTAGTGGAATTAAAATTCAACCTTCATCACAAGTACAATTCCAAAATAAAACTTCCACATCAACATTCATCATAAATGCCACATCAATATTAGAGACACATATAGTTCTTTCCCATGGTATAACTTTAATTTAAAACTAAAATCCAAGCCCTTGGTTCTCCCAACCAAGTTCCCCATAAAAAACTGACCACAAGAAACCCATCTTTGTTTCAAGTCCTAGCTCGCATGATCTAGTCATTCCAGTCATTCGGCTCGGTTTGGTTGATCCACAAGACCTTTGTATAGTCATTCTACAATATGGCTCACACTGCCCTACATGAATTTGCACGGTTCTTAATGACCCCACACAACTCCACATGATTCTACACTACCCCTCACAACTTTGACGATCATTCTAAAACAACTTTGGTTTTGTTCATCTTCTCCCTGTGTTCATGTTGAGTATGTTTGTGCTCCATCATTCAATTGTTCACCTCATATAAATATGGCACCATAATTCCAAATGGGTGGTCATGTGGTTGTTCAGGCTGACACATTGTTTTGTCTCATTGTGCTTGGAACCTAAAATTTGAGGTTAGGTGACTTCATTTAATTGAGCTGACTCATCTCGTCTAGGTGCGATCATTCCATATAGGCATTTCAATTTCACTTGTTCCATATAGACATGCTAGGCATGTTTGGCGTGCCATTCCAAGCCAGGAACCTCTATTCCAAGTCAAGTGTCATGGAGGTGAATGAATCATTTTAATGACATTGATGAGGCTGAGCCGCCTAAGGGACACAGAGAATAAAAACCTTAACTCGTCTTCATATTCCTTTCGGTGTCAGATATTTTGCTATGAGTCTTGACTAGGAGACTAACAATCTGATTGATCTTATCTTTGTCAAATAGATGGTGCATGTTTTCAACATTTAGATTCTTTTCATATTGAATGTGGATATCCTTATATGTTGCACACTCTATGACAAAGTTCCATTCCATCTCCACCACACCCTTATCACAGAAAATGCAAGTTCTCTCTTCCCAAACTTCCTTGGGGATCTTCCACTTTCTAATCTCACATCTCAGGTGATGTGACCCTGTCCTCAACTGTGCCACTAGCACCCTTGATTTTCATATTGAATGTGCATATCCTTATATGTTGCACACTTTATGACAAAGTTCCATTCCATCTCCACCACACCCTTATCGCAGAAAATGCAAGTTCTCTCTTCCTAAACTTCCTTGGGGATCTTCCACCTTCCTACAATCTAATCCTTCTTCCATAGCTATCTTGGGCCAATGTTGGCTATCCATGCTTCTAGTCTTATTTAAATAGCTTATAAACCTGGTTATCATTGTTCCCTCCAATGGAAAAGTACCTTCTTAAGCCAAAAGGATTTCATACGGAACTATGGCTTTAACTTTGAGATTGCTAGTAATTATATGTTTATGTATTATTTCTAACTACTCCAGCTACATGTTGACATGCTACTTCCCCATACTTCACAATCGTAGAGAAAAACCGACATAACAAACAAACCAAAAAGGGTTTTCTTAGTTTTCCAATCCTAAAGTTCAGCTTTTCTACATCTATTTTGGAGTAAGTATGAGGCTCTCCATCCTCACTAAATTCGTTTTGTCCTACAAGTCTACCAAAGGATATTCTAGTGGAATTCAATCCCAAGATATTTGTATTCTTTCACTATCTCTAGAGGATTGCCTTCGAAAAGAAAGTGTTTTGTCTGTATTTTCTACTTAAAGAGAAAATCATGATTTTGGTCTTGTTAATGTTCACTTTCATCCCAACATCTTAACAAAAGTGTTCTACGACCTTTAAGTGTTCTCTTAATCCATGCATTTTTTTTTGAGATTAGGATAAGATCATCTGCGTATAGAAGCAACTTTACCACATAGCTTGCTAGATGAACCCCTTCTCCATCTGCTTTTTTTAACCAAGCTTCCAGGTTAACAATATATAAAATGAACAAAGTGGGGGATAGTGGACATGCTTATTTAACACCAATATTGCTACCAAAACATTTAGACATTCCTTCACTTGTTTTGATTTTAGATCTGACCTTCTCATA
Organism: Pinus tabuliformis; assembly: GCA_031772625.1. Lineage (NCBI taxonomy): Eukaryota > Viridiplantae > Streptophyta > Pinopsida > Pinales > Pinaceae > Pinus > Pinus tabuliformis. Next base: position 234,494,792 of record CM062805.1, read on the forward strand.
AATTCTATGAACTGCTGCTCTATACTCATCTGGGATGCCCAACTCTTCCATCCTATTCCATAGTTTGTCTCTAGGAACTATGTCAAAGGCTTTCTTGAAGTCCACAAAACAACAATAGTTTATTTCACCTTGCTTGTCCCAAAATTTCTCTATCAAATGTCTAAGGGTGATATAGTGGTCAATGGTAGAGTGTCTAGGTCTAAAGCCTGCTTGTCCTTTTGCCTCTTTTACCTTACTTTCTAACCAACTGTTGATTCTTACTCTATCATGCTCCCAAAAAGCTTTCTGATGAGGGGGATGACAATAATAGTGTGGTAGTTAGAGGGGTTATTGGTATATCCACTCTTAAAGAGAGGAATGGCCATACTAATAGTCCACTCTCCCAAAAATTCGTCTTGGATGATCCTATTGAAAATTCCTTTTAAATGAGGAGCAAGGAGCCGAACTCCCCTTTTAGGAATTTAGCTTTAAGCCCATCTATGTCCTATGCTTTACTGCTTGCTAAATTATTTATTCCCTGCTTGATATCGTCCTCTGTGAATAGCTCCACTAGAGTGTTCACTGTGGGGGGAGTATCTTTCTTGTGCACCTGCTCATAGAGGAGCCTCGCATACTCCAACCATTGGCCACCTGTAATATTATTTTCAGTCTGATTTCTCCTTTGTTGTATATCTTTCCAAAATCCCTTCGGGTTTTGCTTTCCGAGAGAGATTAGCACCTGTCTTCTTCCATTTGCATATTCTTCATTTTTTATTGTGTTAATTTTTCATATTTCTTCTTGTTTTCTTTGCTCCACTTTCTCTCTTTTACAGATCTCTTGGATGTCTTGAATTCTTCATCATACCATGGATTTACTGGAAAACTACTTGCATCTCCCTTCTTTGGGTAAGATCTTTTGCATGCATTTAAGGCCCTATGAATTGTTGGGATAAAAAAACTGCTATGAACATGACAACCCACTTCATTTGTTATCTTATCTGCCACGCCATGCTTTATAGTCTGAAATTGTTGCTTAAGAGCATCACTGGACCTTTCCTTGTTTTCCTGATTTATGAGGATTTTCCCTTTGTAGAGAGCTTTCTTTTGTATTCCAATAGTTTTCATATTATGCGGACTACTATGGGAAAAATACAGCTTAACAAATATAGGGGCATGGTCAAATTTCATTTTGATAAGAAAATCCCTAATATCGAACTTCAATGGTGTAGAGGTGAAACTTTGAGACCAAATTACATAATCTACCAGACTTTGACCATTTTAAGTTTTGCATATGATACCTCCTAAAGTTGGCCACCTTCTCATTCCATTGCAAATAACCATGCCAAAGAAACTAAATAGCCCCAGTAATTTTTCCCCAAAGTGTGTCACACACCCATTTTCATCTTGTGAATCCCTTTCCCAAGGTTTACCACCCCCCTCCTCTAATCATAGGGGATTGTTTTCTCCTCTTTCTTCATTGCTCAACTGTAGGGATTGGTTGTTCTCTTTCCTTGCATTAAATTCACCTATTAACTATATTTCCCCAAGAGGCCTGAATAAAGATATATCTCTCTTCAATGAGGCATATGGGTCTTCGTTGTCTAGATTTATTCTTTTATAGATCTTTGAGTTTTTTGGGGAAAAGTAACAAGCTGCCAATATGAAAGTAATATCCTTCTTTGTTATTTGCAGCCAAATGTATTGTTTATTCATATCCTCTTTTTCTACTTTTATAATTCCACCCCATTTTTCACTTATTAGCACCGTGACTCCCCCGTGTCCTTTACCTGTCTCATTTCCTTTGTTCCAAACTTAAAATCTTCTTGTAACCCTTGAAATATGGAACCTTGCATCCATTGTGCTCATGTGTTTCCACAAGAATGATAATATCCTTCTCCTCTTCTATGGGCCCCAACCCCAAACCTATTCTCCATGGATAACCTTTGCAATTCCAACTTACTACCTATAAGCAGTCCAGTGGGGCCCCATTTCCTATTTCTTATTTGAGAAAAAATCATTGATTTGAGCTTTCCCTTTCTTCAAGCATGCCCATTTTCCCTCAATTCTTGATGCTTTCACTTTTTCCCACTCCTTTATTTGCTGATATTGCTGAGGAAGAGTCAAGTCCTCAACTAGGTAGATGTGTGTGCCTCTAAGAAATCCTCTATTTCTAAAGATAATATTTGTATCCTCTATACTCCTCAAGATAACTCTTACATGCCTATCTCTTCCTCCTCCTACCTTCTTTCCGATCATGCTTGCTTGATGAATACAACATGTCCACTTCAATTGATCTTTAAGGAAGTCCCTTGCTAAGATGTCAATCCTTTCATTTTCCCCATAGTCAATCAACCCTTTGATAATGATAATTGTAGCCTTGCCTTTCTTTTCTTGTTCTTCTTTTATTTTAATTTTGATTTGCTTCTCAAAGATTCCTTTTTTATTGTTTCATTACCCACTTACAACTTGCCATCATGAATTAGCCTCTTCTATTTGATCTTTTAGTTGATTTTATTTAGTTTCCAATTCGTCCAATGTTAATTGAATCTCCTTTATTTGTGTTGTGTCTTCTTATTTTACCAATTCTGATTTCTCAAGGTCAGTTACCCTTAACTGCTCTAATTCTTGTTTCAAGGCAGCCACTTCTTGCTGCCCTTTTTCAATTTTACCTTGCATGTTTGTGATTTGTTCCTTAAGAGATTTAATTTCCCTCTCTAATATGCCCTTGAACTTCACAATTTCATTTACGTTTTTGCCTTCATACCATTTTTTTTCTTCTAAAATTCCGAGTCTCCTTTTCTTGCTCATGATCTCTTCCACATATAGTCCTGATGACCAATTTAATGGTGTTTACTTGGGACTATATAGGCCTTTGTTGTCATGCTTATCTTCTTTTTTATCTTCTCTGTTTGCTACAAAACCCTATGTTGTAATCAGACTTGATTTGAGACCCTTAATAGCTTCTCTTTTCCCAACATTGTTTTGAGAGGTCTTGTTAGATATGCTATTTACTTTTGGAGGGATCATTTGAAATTTTTTCTTAGGTGTTTACCTTAGATTTCAGATCTACCTATGTCTTAAAATCCCCTTATACTTTTTTTCATTTACAAAAAGCAATCTCTCGTCTGTGTTGTAAGTGCCCTTTTAAAGAAAATCTTCCATAGAAGAACCCATCATCCTCCTGGATCCTCCATTGGTATGGTGAGATAAGGAAATGAAGTTCCATTAATGAGCTGAAGGTTGTGTTTCCAATAAGATCTCCCACCTACTTGATGGAAAAGGTTTAGCAATGGCAGTGAACCCTTCAATTGAGATTACAAACCACCATTGTATCCTACCCCCTCCACATTGATCAAATAGTTTACAAATTTGTTTCTTGTTGTATTAACAAGTGGTATTTGTGTCTCCTCTATGTTATACTCCTCTCTCAATAGTGGCAACCTTTCCTTTGGGTCCTCAAGATTAACCATCATATTTATTTTTTGTGTTTTGCTTTAGTTTTATATTAATCAATTTAAATGAGATAAACATAACTTAAAACATAAGAGACATAAAAGAAAAAGGAGAAAACCTCACTTGCCAAGACTAGGTCCCTCTAAGCATTTTTTGGTGCCACTCGATGTCTGTTTTGTTTCCCCTGTTGCATGTTGTCTTGCCCATCTTTTCCTCCATCAGTGAAATAGTTGGTGTAGTTCATGGTCGACACTGCTCTTGGTCAATACAGTTCTCACTGTCTGTTGGTATCTTCACTGCTCGGTATCTTATGCTCGGTCGTTATCTTCACTGTTCACTGTCGGTACTATTCTCTACCATATGACTTTGTGTTAGCTTTAACTCATTGATACATTGATAGTAATGGGGGGGAGGAAGGGGAAGGGGGATATCTTTGTGACTAGGCTTAGTTTGCAGCCTTTTGGATTCCTTAAAGGGATTAGGGTTTCTGATTTACTCGAGTAGCTGAGGCCATAGGGCTACAGGAAAATAAAATTCTTGACCAGTGTGGGAACAACACCATATTTTTGTAAAGTGTTTTGGTGATAGGACATTTTGGTTGCCGCATAAGACTTTCCTAGACCCTAGATGTTAGTTCAACTTGAAATGGTGCCAATAAAACTATGGGATATGTTGGTTAAAAAGTTTAATTAGAAAGCGATTTTTTCATGGAAAATGTAGAATGGGTGGATTTTGAACTAGAGGCTAAAGGTGAAACCAAAATCTAGGTATCCACTCCAGAGTTCAGGGAAAAAATGGAAGCAGATCAATTGGATGCACAACTAAGAACCGTCACCAAAACTGGTCCCGACCTAGCTCTAGATTCCTAAAAGAAGCTAGCTATTGGTTCAAAGGACGTTCGATATGGAGCGCTTCTAGAGGAAAACATGTGTAAGGAGCAGGTCATGGATAAGGAGGGTCAAAGCCAAATATTTACTAAGGTGTTATGGGGGCTTCCACAAGAACTCATTTTTGTGGAAAAAATCCCCTCCAGGCATCTATAATCCAGGTACAATATACGAGGCTCCATCATATTTAATTTTAGAACCAAGTTTTGGTGATGGGTTCATTACAACTGGAGTCTTGACAATTTGTGCATTCTTAAATGAGCCCTCACTATAGTTGTCGACTATCAATTTCTTGCATGAGGTACTAGAATCTGATGGGGAAATATGTCAACCTATAGAAGCCAAGGGGATAATTGAATCATAGAGAAACATCAATTCAGTATTATCTAGAAAATAGAGCTCTGTAGATAGCCATAAAAAGGGGACCAAGAGGAAGAAAAAATCACTTCATATAAAAATCAAGTGAGATTAAACTATCGGTAGTGTTGGGTAAGGACATCCCTATGTAAAATGCCATAAACATGGTAGAAAAATCATTGGTTGGATGACCTAGAGGAAGACACTTCAATTTCGAATCTATGAAATGTTAGGTTGAAAAGGAGGATTTTCCTATTATTCAACACCCCCTAGAAGTGTTGTTGTTAGATTGGGGTTGGATTCATATGAAATTTGAGGATGCATAGGAGGCTAAGTGAATTATGTAGAATGTAACACACCCCCTCCCACATTTACCCACTTTTACAAGCCCTCCGGGTAAATGTGAAACATACTGCCACTATGACATGATTTGACCTCCTAGTTATAGTTAAGAAAGTGGGGCCTACAACTGAGACTTACTGACCAAAAATTGACATCCTACAGGGGTTATAGATCACCTAACAGATGAAGAAACACCCCATGTGGTCAATCCTTGAGCTGGACCTTTGTTTCACTAACCTAGAGCCCTAGCTTCATGCATGACAAGGCATGGGTGCAGTTATAGGCCTCCAACCGCATGCACAACACTGCATGAGTGTGGTTATAGCCCAAAATCTCTAGTTCAAAGGGTGCGGTCCAGAGAATTGAGCCACCTTTCCAGGTCAACCTCCAAATCACTGCGAATAACTGCTTGTAACTTCTCAAGATGATAAATGACATAATTACAAGGCTAAACATACAAACTTGAGTCATAAACTTGACCTAGACTGACCAGAAAATACTAGGCATTTCGTCAAACACATGGTAAACATGTAAGCTAGAGGTCATGAAAGCATATATGAGTGTAAATATTTTTTATATAGCTGTGAATCATCGAGAAGGTCTAACACCTTCTCAAGTATCTACAACAACACTTGTTAGCCCATGCATTCATCAACCATTCATCAACTAATCAAAGCATAACAAGAACCATAGCTAGAACATGTTATAGAACCATGATTATAACCGACATATAATCAAAATATTACCATGATAGAACAACCATCCAAAAAAAATAATAAAAAGTTTAAATTCTCATAGATCACAATAGAAAAAATAACTCTTATTAACTTATGCAAAATCAAACCAAGTCAGGGACTTACACGTACCACTTGTCCATAGATTGAGCTGAACCAAATATTTATTTCAGTCAAACAACCTCGTGCCATATTCCAATCATGAATGCGGGATCTCATGGGATAAATCAAGACATAAACAACCAAGTGAATCCAAAGGTTAAACCACCTCCACCCTCAAACCACTGCGACCTCGCCAAAACTGGTCAAGAGATAAAAAAAACCAAAACAAGCTTGGATTCCTCAGAATTCCTCTACCATACCTTGAGGAATTTTCCTATCTCCACCCACCTGTCAAGGGTTTCCTGGAGAAAACCATATCCAACCCCAACTCTTGGGAAGTTTCCTGAGACCACCTCACCATGTTCCAAAATCTTCTGGTAATTCAAAGCTTAACCAAGAAATGAATCACATCACACCATGGCTATCTAGGAATGGAAGGCAAGGTTGAAACCATTGTTGGACCTGATAAAACACATGTCAATGACAAGAAATGAACCAAATAAAAAAATGCATGTACCATGAATTCACACCTCAGCTAGGAAATCACACATGCAACATGTTACCTACAAAATCCACCTGTTGATGTTGATGATCCAACCTTATCTTTGCTTTCCTTGCTTTCCTTTATTTCTTGATTTATCTTCTTGATGCTATCTCTCTCTTTTGCTAATTCCTAAAATAAAACTGGAAAAAGGTTGTGAAATTAACCTCAAAATCCTTTTTATCATTGAGGCCTCTATTTTCTTCCTTTTCCTTCATTTTTCCTATAATTTCCCTCTCAGGAAAATTTGTGTCTCTTCACCTTCCTTTCATCCTATTTTCCTTTATTTCATAATAAAATTCAATTAATGATTCTTTTCCTTACCAATTCCTTTTTCAATTTCCTTAGCTATAAATAAACCGAAAGTGATGCCCCCTATAATGTATTCCTACCATTCAGCTTGGAATACATGTCCCATGTTCTTGGACTTTTTTTTTACATGGAAAATCAACCAGGGGATGTTATAAACCCCTTCCCCTTGAGGGAACATTGTCCTTAGTGTTCTATGACACCTATGTCTAGTGAACCACTAAAAACAAAACATACTGCCCATGGAGCTTTACAACATAGCTCAATGCAGTATTTACAAGGACATCCTGTTGAAAAAATGAAAATCATACCATTTACTAGTGATTTATAACACAGATCATTGCAATATTTACAATAACAACCATATATATACTCATCTACATTTTCTTCAACCAGCAAATAATTATACTGTATATGGAGATTTATAACAAAACTCGTTACAATATTTAAAATAATATGCACATTCTTTCTAACCAACAAATAAAAGGATACAATGCTCGCATTAGTGAACAAGGGAATCCAAAGGCTCACGTCTCCAACCTCAAAATTAGTACTAGGATTCACCTCCTTCCCAACAAGTCTAGAATCCACTATCAAAGTCAAAGCTACATCTAATGTCTAGTGCTATGATCCTTACGCTACATTTTCCTTCAGTGAACAATTATTGGCTCATTGTTCTAGGGCACACTCCCAATGTGCTTTTGATTCCATCTGGCTATGTTAATGACCAAAACAATTGTACTCCCTGACCTTCCCTTATTTGCTACACAGTCCCTTGGGAAATCCGATCGCCCCCTTCCATGAAGTCACTCACCTTCCAAATTCCTTGGCATCTCCTTCTCTGCTACACAATCCCTCAGGCAATCCATCCCTTGGCAAGGTTTCCTTGCATCAAAAGGTCCAAAAACCAAGGCATATCCCTACATCAAAACCATGATATCAGTCATAACATGCTCATGGAAATCAATGGACACTATTTGTTGAAAATGGCAACAAGAAATGCTAAAAATAGAAGTGCTAAAAATAACACTGCTATAAATAGCAATTCAGGTACCAGTGCTAGACTAAGCAATAAGGAATGAAAAATTGAAGTGCTAAAAATAACATTGCTATTTTTAGTAGTTTGGGATAGATTCCTATTTTAGTTAGTCCCTGAACTAAAATAGTGAAGTAAAATTCGAATTTGATCTTAGCAACTTGTAAAATAATTGATTAATTCATCTTGAGTTAATTAGTTAAGGAAAATAAAACATGAAGTCTATGTGGGGACATGCAACAGTTTCTCCATTAATTGAGGAATTTATCCATCAGTTAAAGAGATAAGGATGAGTTGTAATATTGAGTTGTAATTTTAGCTCAGTTAACTGAGTCAAGTCCAGTTAGATTAATTCAAACAGTGTGTTGAATTAATTGTGAGTTTAGTTAGTTAATGCTTGCATGCATATAACTACTGCACTTCAGATAACTGAATATTCTCTCATAAATAACTCATGCATGTCAGTTTAGACAGAGACCCAGTTGAGATCAGAGGAGGGAAAGTGTACTATCAATTGGATGGATTTTTCCTATAAAGGAAACTCATCTATGTAGAAGGATTCATCTCCTTCAGGATTGCGTAGTTACTACTGGGCCAAGTGAGCAGTGTGAAGTGGGAATTTACATGTGTGGAAGCATTGGACCCCAAGAAAAATTGCGCAAGGAAATAGGAGGTTTGGAGGGTAGAGGAGAAGGTTTGTGAGAGGCCTTTGACTGTCTATGAGCAACAGAGGAATTATAATGAGAGCTGGTTGGCTTCCAAGCTAAGGCTTTGTGTAATTCTGTGACTATTTTCCACTTGTATGATAATACAGAGATTGGGGTTTTAGGCTGAGGCTTTCCCCGAGTTATTTCTTCTGTGTTATGTGTGATTGATTTCTCGTTATCAGTTATATGTGTTCTCTTGATCTTTCTCAATTCGCTTAAGCTTCCGCAAAGTGTTGTAGAAGTAGCTCTTGTATTGTGTTTTAGTATATTGCATAATATGTTGATCTACAGTGGGAATTTCTACATGGTATCAGAGCAAAGGTGATCAAGGCGAAGAACAACATATAAGAAGGAGAAGTTCGAATTTTGTGGTTCCTGAATATAGAAATCAAGTTCTTATCACATCTCAATTTCACCAATGGCATTCAATGGTTTAAGACTCGAGTATGCCCTTGATGGTAGCTCGAATTATATAGCCTAGAAGGATCACATGGAAGTATTATTAGAGGACAACGGTCTAAAGGAATTCATTGATCAAGAAGTCCCCAAGCTAGCAGCGGCTAATGCTACAGAATTGTTGGAATGGAAGAAATGTGTGGCTAGAGCAAGGAGAATCCGCATGGAGGGAGTTCGAGGCCACATTGTCTCAAGCCTCCATGGGAAGGAGACACCATTTTTGATGTGGAAAACATTGAAAGATCTATATCAGAATAGCAGTGATCAGAGGAAGCTGCCGCTGAAGGAAAAGCTTCGTAAGATCAAGTGTGAAAAGGGTGACACGATCTCTACATATTTGAACAAGCTCACCACCTACAGGGATGAGCTTGGAAGTGTAGGGATCACGACCGTTGATGATGACATGGTGAGTCTTGCACTCCTCGGTCTTCCTAAGAGATAGCATAGCTACCAAGTCTCGGTTAATTGCAGAGAGAAACTACCAGATTAGGAATGACTTTGGTCGGATCTGATGCAGGAGGAGATAAGAAGAAGCACCAGAGATGGATCTTCATCATCCAAGGAGGATGAAGAAAATTGTGCCTTAGTGAGTAAGGCAAAGAAAGGGAAGGAGAAGGATTCTCATCCCAAATCAAGTTCTTCCCATGGTGGGAAGAAGTTTGACAAATAAAAAGTGTGATGCTTTCGTTGTCATGAAGTGGGCCATTTTACTACAAATTGTCCACTGAGGAAATCTAAGAATAGATCCGTGGAAGGATCAGGAGGTGAGGCACTGGCCTCATAGTTCAAGTTGGATTTCACACTTTTTGCATGCATGGTTTCATCCATGGTGGGAAGTGGTTGGTTTCTTGATAGTGGAGCTTCTTTCCACATGACCGGCGACAAGAATTTGTTCAGTGCCTTAGAGGAGAAGGATCTCTAGATGCGGATCACAATGGGTAATGATGAAAAGTATAGTGTCTCAGGTGTAGGCACAGTTATTTTTCAGAGGGAGCATGGAGCTTGCATTACCTTGACCGATGTCAAGTATGTACCAGGATTGAAGAAAAATTTGGTGTCGATCACAATGCTGGAAGACAGAGGCTATGAATTAGTCTTCAGTAAGGGAAATGTTTTCCTTCGACACATCACCACGAGACAGGTGAAGCAAATCGGTTCAAGAGTCAAGAACCTGTATGCTCTTGAGGTTCAAGATGCATGAAGAGCCTTGAGGAGCAAGGAAACTGATGGAGACTTGGTGGTTGAGAGGGAGAGTACATTACCTCTCAACATGCAGCCACAGGAGAAGTCTCAGACGATTGTGGAGGAGCCATGATTGGTGAAGCAACTACAGGAGGTTGTGGAGAAGCCACAATTGGGAAAGCTGAGAGGAGATAGAGTGGAGGCATCCACTCATGCAGAGACCTCCAGTAGGAGGAAATTTTGAGCCAAGTGGGTAGAGGGATCACATGCATCCATACCTCCAGGTCGGAGGTGGGGTGATGTGGAGTGACAGTGCCAAGAAGGCTAGAATAGGGGTAGGATCCTTGAGGTACCCAACCTCTTTAATTCAACTTTGCTACAAGAGCCCCGATGAGGAGTAGCAGACTGGTTGAGTGGGTAGAGACAGATGCAGATGGAGCGGTAGAGAGAGTTACAGTGCAGGAGTCCCAAGTGTTGTGTGTGGAGCATGGTTGTTCAGAGGTCTTTGTTTCAGCCGGATGTATACCCCAGGAAGTTTGTACACCCCTCCACGCGGGGGGGACTTGTCCCCCCCACGGGGGTCCGAGGGGGCCGATTCACCCCGGCTGGGGGGTCCGGGGGCTAGCGGTCCCCCGATGGGGGCTTGGGGGCAGTGCCCCCGAAGCTAAAAACAGATGTAAAATTGCCTTGTAAAAGTATAGTAATTTCTAGTCAATCTGGGCCGTTCATTAGGCGGATGATCTGATGGTAGAACTTATGTTTAGTTTAGGGTTTTTTTCCCTAGAAGGCAACCCCTCTCTTTGTATGAGGGCATTGTATTTGAGGCTGAGATATAGATGTGTATTCTGTGAGCGAGAAACAGAGAGGTGAGACTGTGAGAGAAAACAAAGGATATTACAACGGATCTGCTGTAGGTTGTGTCTCTTCATTTTGCTGGATAATAGAAAGGAAGGACTAGCTTTTCGAGGTGGATGTAGCCCAAACTGGGTGAACCACGTATATCTGTGTCTCTCTTGTTTTATGCATTTTCTGTGTTTATATTTCTGCAATATTTTATGTGTTCTATTGCTCCGTAATATATAATTTTATAACAATTGGTATCAGAGCAGAATAGGGAAAATTTTAAGAACCCCCCCTAAATTTATAAATATAATAAATGGGCGAATCTCCATGGTATATAGGAAAAATGGAAGGCGATTTTATCAATAATATAATATGTATATATAATTTTTTGGCGAATCTCTCACCAGGCATGGCGAATATTTTACTCAATTATAAAATCTTGTAAGATCTTGGCGAGTCTTTCACTAAATAATAAAACTTTGTAAAGTCCTAGTGAATCTTAGCATAGGCTACATGATGGTTTAATTCCCCCATTTAAATAGGCTACATTCCAGGTGAATACCATGGGTCAATCCCATGTGCCATTTTGGTGAATACCATGGGTCAATACCATGTGCCATTTTTATTTTTATTAATTCTAATATTAGGGTTAATAATGGTTTTTTGCATGGTATTAATAACAATCTAGTCCATGGTATTTGTCCCATAGTATTTTGGCCATAGGTTTCACCTAAATATAACCCATTTTTTTAGTGTTTGTAAATATAAGGTGACTTATGGAGTAAATATAAAAAAATGTTTTATTTGTTTACCATACCTCTCGTTTATTTATATTTTTATTAATTTACCATACCTCTTTTACAAATATGGTATTTGGCCCATAGGATTCACTTAAATAAAACCCTTTCTTGAGCCTTCATAAATAGAATGAGGGTTATGGACTAAATATAAAAAGAGGTTTTATTTATTTACGATACGTCTAGTTTATTTATATTTTTATTTATTTACCATAACTTTTGAGTAAGTATAAAAAGACGTTTTATTTATTTACCATACCTCCACTTTACTTATATTTTTATTTGTTTACACCCTTACATGTATATAAGGTGACTTATGGAGTAAATATAAAAAATGTCTTATTTATTTACAATACCTCTCATTTATTTATATTTTTATTAATTTACCATACCTCTTTTATAAATATGGTATTTGGCCCATAGGATTCACTTAAATAAAACCTATTCTTGAAAATGGGCGAATGGATTCACTTAAATAAAACCTATTCTTGAAAATGGGCGAATGGAAGGTTGTAAGTCCTAATTTCAAGGGCTAAATTTACCTTTTTTACCCTCTCCCTTAAAATAAGGTGGGCTATTTGAGGTGATTTGTAAAAATGTACTATGATACAAAATATTCGCCCACTAAAAATTTAAAACCCCTTAATTTCGCCAAAGGGCGAACATTCGCCCCTAAAATTATCCTTGGAGTAGAAGGTCTATTTGGCTGATAAACTCGCAAGGAAGAAGGGTTCCTTGTTCCACGAAAAATTAGAGCTTGTGCATACAGATGTATGGGGACCTGCTCAGGTATCATCTCTTGGTGGCTCTCATTATTATGTTACTTTTATTGATGATGCAACTAGAAAAACTTGGATTTATTGTATTAAGAATAAATCTAATGTATTTGACACTTTCAAGAAATGGAAAGGTTTGGTTGAATCAATCAGAACTATTTAAGTCTAGTAGCAGCTGAAGATTTTCATCTTGAGTAGTTAGATGTAAAGACAACCTTTCTCCATGGGGATTTGGAGGAAGAGATATATATGCAGCAACCACAAGGATATGAGGTGAAAGGGAAGGAGAAACTAGTGTGCAAGTTGAAGAAGAGCTTGTATGGCTTAAAACAAGCTTCAAGGCAGTGGTATATAAAATTTGACAAGTTTATGTCTGAACAAGGTTATACTAGATGCCACTCTGATCATTGTGTTTATTTGAAAAAGAAAAATGATGGCAGCTATATTATATTGTTATTGTATGTAGATGACATGCTTGTTGCAGGGTCTAACATGCAGGAAATAAATGTGCTCAAAAGAAAATTGGCAAATTCATTTGCAATGAAGGATTTGGGAGCTGCAAAACAAATCCTTGGTATGAGAATCACTAGAGACAACAAAAATCGCAAATTAACATTGTCTCAGAATGAGTACATACAAAAGGTGTTGAAAAGATTTAATATGCACAATGCAAAACCAATTAGTACACCTTTTGCTAGCCATTTCAAACTTAGTAAGGAAATGTGCCCAAAGACCCAAGAAGACATGGATTATATGTCTAAAGTTCCATATGCATTAGCAGTTGGAAGCTTAATGTATGCAATGGTCTGCACAAGCCCTGATATTGCAAATGCAGTGGGAGTTGTAAGCAGGTACATGAACAATCCAGGAAAGGAACATTGGATGGCAGTGAAATGGATTCTCAGGTATTTGAAAGGTACCACAAATCAAGCATTATGCTTTGGTGGTGCAAACATTTCTCTATAGGGATATGTTGATGCAGATATGGCAGGTGACAGAGATAACAGGAGGAGCACTACAGGATATGTATTTATTGTTGGTGGAACAGCTATCAGTTGGGTTTCAAAAATCCAAAGTGTTGTTGCACTTTCAACAACAGAAGCAGAGTATGTTGTTGCTACAGAGGCTAGTAAAGAAATGATTTGGTTACAAAGGTTTATGGGTGAATTGGGTAAGGAGCATGATATGGGCACGTTATACAGTGATAGCCAAAGTGCCATTCATCTTGCAAATAACTCAACATTTCATTCTAGGACTAAACACATACATCTCAAGTACCATTTCATATGATCAGTGTTGGAAGATGGAGAGTTGAAGCTGGAAAAGATACACAGTAGCCAGAATCCTGCAGATATGCTAACAAAAGTTGTAACCAGGGAGAAAATGAGAATATGCTCAGTTTCAATTGGTCTTCAAGGATGATGATGAAGATGAGAAACAGCCAGGTCCAAAGAGGAGCCATTGTCCAGCAAATGAAGCAGCGGTGGAGTTGCTACAATCATTCTCCAAGTGGGAGATTGTTGTCTGTGGAGCATGATTGTTCAGAGGTCTTTGTTTCAGCTAGATGTATACCCCAGGAAGTTTGTACACCCCTCCACGCGGGGGGGTGCGGGGGGGACTTGTCCCCACCGTGGGGGTCGGGGGGGGGGGGGCGATCCACCCCGGCTGGGGGTCTGAGGGCCAGTGGTCCCCCAGCGGGGGCTCGGGGGCAGTGCCCCCGAAGCTAAAAATAGATGTAAAATTGCCTTGTAAAAGTATAGTAATTTCTAGTCAATCTAGGCTGTTCATTAGGCGGATGATCTGATCGTAGAACTTATGTTTAGTTTAGGGTTTTTTTCCCTAGAAGGCAACCCCTCTCTTTGTATGATGGCATTGAATTTGAGGCTGAGATATAGATGTGTATTCTATGAGCGAGAAACAGAGAGGTGAGACCGTGAAAGAAAATAGAGGATATTACAGCGGATCTGCTATAGGTTGTGTCTCTTTATTTTGCTGGATAATAGAAAGGAAGCACTCACTGTTCAGGGTGGACGTAGCCCAAACTGGGTGAACCACGTATATCTGTGTCTCTCTTGTTTTATGTGTTTTATGTGTTTATATTTCTGCAATATTTTATGTGTTCCATTGCTCCGTAATATATAATTTTATAACACCAAGACTATGTAGAGCTAGCAGGCTGCAGCAATGCGAGAGGCACAGGAGTCTTGCACCAGTGCAGGATGGCACAGAGGGGTGTTCAATAGTGCGATATGTATGGAGATGTTGCAGCAGCTTAGAGGTTAGAGAGGGAGCACTTGTCAGCGGCAGAGGGAGCTTCAACATCAAAGTATGTTTCTAGCCCAAGAGAGAGGTCAGTTGGGAGTTTTTTGTTTCTAGAGTTGCTGGAGCAACCACACTTGGGAGAAGTGTTGCATGCAGAACATTCCAAAGGTTCAAGATCGGGTTTGAGTTGAATGCCTTTCTTGTTGAGGGGGAGTGTTGAAAATGGAAACAAGGAATGCTAAAAATATAAGTGCTAAAAATAGCACTACTATAAATAGCAGTTCAGGTACTAGTGCTGAACTAAGAAACAAGGAATGAAAAATGGAAGTGCTAAAAATAGTATTGCTATTTTTAGCAGTTCAGGATAGATTCCTATTTTAGTTAGTCCCTGAACTAAAATTGTGAAGTAAAATTTGAATTTGATCTTAGCAGCTGTTTGTAAAATAATTAATTAATTTATCTTGAGTTAAGTAGTTAAGGAAAATCAAACATGAAGTCTATGTGGAGACATGCAACAGTTTCTCCATTAATTGAGGAATTTATCCACCAGTTAAAGAGATAAGGATGAGTTGTAATATTGAGTTGTAATTAGTTGGCTCAGTTAACTGAGTCATGTCCAGTTAGATTAATTAAAACAATTTGTTGAATTAATTGTGAGTTCAGTTAGTTAATGCTTGCATGCATGTAACTGCTGCACTTTAGATAACTGAATATTCTCTCATAAATAACTCATGCATGTTAGTTTAGACAGAGACCTAGTTGAGATCAAAGGAGGGACAATGTACTATCAATTGGATGGATTTTCCCTATAAAGGAAACTCATCTATGCAGAAGGATTCATCTCCTTTAGGATTGCGCAGTTACCACTGGGCCAAGTGAGTAGTGAGGTGGGAATTCACATGTGTGGAAGCACTGGACCCCAAGAAAAAATGTGCAAGGAAATAGGAGGCTTGGAGGGCAGAGGAGAAGGTTTGTGAGAGGCCTTTGACTGTCTATGAGCAGTAGAGGGATTATACTGAGAGCTGGCTGGCTTCCAAGCTAAGGCTTTGTGTAATTCTATGACTATTTTCCACTTGTATGATAATATAGAGATTGGGGTTTTATGTTGAGGCTTTCCCCAGGTTATTTCTTCTGTGTTATGTGTGATTGATTTCTCATTCTCAGTTATATGTGTTCTATTGATCTTGCTCAATTCGATTAAGCTTCCGCAAAGTGTTGTAGAAGTATATCTTGTATTGTGTTTTAGTATATTGCATAATCTGTTGATCTACAGTGGGAATTTCTACGCTATTGGGTACCAGTGTCCCACAATGGACCTGCTCCTGAATTCTTTTTATCAACATATTTTTGTCTGTTCCAATTCCTTTTGTTGCTGCTGCTAATTCTTGCAGTCAGTGTCAACCACCCAAATAGGGCATTTCCTTGATTTTTGGTACCAAGAACATAATTTCCATTAGAATAAAAAGGAATTGAAATAAATCTAAATCATAGCTTATTGGTAGCTCGTCAATAAGGTACACTTGCAATTTTGTTTACTTCCTGGCATAACGAGTCAACTAGTTGTTTGACCAAATCATCATGTATAAAGATATCACATCTGGTTAGCTCAAAACACAACCATCATAAATCAAAATAATAAATCACATGCAACCATCATAAATCACAATCATAGATCACATGCATAATTAAAATCTGAAATAAAATATTGATACTTATCTTTTGAATGGTTCTTTTTATTTTTCCTTTTTTCTTTTTCCTTTCCTACACGCATTGAATCAGCTTCCAAACCCAAGAATAACCTAGTGCCTGAATCAGTTTCCAAACCCAACAATAACCTAGTGCCTTCTCTTCTCTTCAATATCATACACATAGTGGATTGGTTTCCAAAACCAAAAAGCACCTAGTTCCTTATCTTCTCTTCAATCTCATACACACAATGGATCAGTTTCCAAACCCGACAAACACCTAGTGCCTTCTCTTCAAAGCAACTAGGGAATCAAAAGACTATAATGCCTCCTCCCTCAACAAGAGAATTCAAAGACTAAACCACCTCAACCCTCAGTATCATAAACAAAGGCATCCATAGACAAAACTACCTCAAACCTCAATATCAACAACAAGGGCATCCAAAGACTAAACCACCTCAACCTTTAATATTAACAACAAGGGCTTCCAAAGGCTAAACCACATCAGCCCTCAATATAAAAAGCAAGGGCTCAGACAGTCCCATACCTTCGCATCCCATCACATTGTACAACACATACACCTACACAATGTACAACACAACACATACACCTACACTCGATGTACAACACAACACATACACCTACACCTGGTGTACAATACCACACATATATACGTACACACAGTAAAATACAAAAAATACACATGTCATGACACAATGAATACATAATACATATAACATAGTACCACATGTACACAAAACAACATTTACGACATGTACACAATACCACAGGTACAACATGTACACAACACCACAAGTACAACATGTACATAACACCATATGTATGACATGTACACAACACCACATGTACATGGCACCATATGTAAAACATGTACACAACACCACATGTACATGGTGACAATACTACACATCTGAAGACCACACTGTATCTACCAAGAAACCTTGCTTCTAGTGTCTTTCCACTATCCATGCTAGTCCCAACATGCCACAAATCACATTGCTTTCATTTTTCTGATGTATCTTTTAGTGTTTCCTTTCATAGCATAAACATAGGCATAGTTATAATCATATAATATAAAACCATATTCACATGATGCTAACCTTATAGATCTATCGGGGCTACTATGCCCACTTGATTCCTCATAGTACTTGGAACCTCTTCATGCCATTCACCTTCATAAGCAATCATTCCTCCACAAGAATGATCCCTGGCAACCTTGTCAAACAACAACATACATACACACATGTATACATATATAGACATCAACAAAATCATGATCACAAAACAATTACCATATATCATAAGATCAAGGTTAAGAGAGCTCCCTTTATTCATGCACAACACGCACAATCTTGAGAATAACAATTCCCAACATAGCAAAGGCATTTGATGCCTCAAATCCATTCACTTTACCTTTCATGTTACCTTTCTCATGATTTTCCTGCCATCATCCATTTACCCTCAATGGACCCAACCAATCCAATTGGTTGGCATATTCTTTCCTTCAGCTACACTTATACATGCACTAGGTTTCATCTAGGTCTTACATTATGTGTTGGCTTCATTCATCTCCTCCCGAGCTCCATTAACGTTTCTCTTTTCCTAACCAATCCCCAAGACCCTCAAATCACAAAACGTAATAACAAATAGAAAACAAGAAGAAAAACTATGAAAAACCAATAACAACATGAAACCACAAACAAAGTGGCATGGGCATGCACTAGACACAAACACAACTACAAATCAAGTGCAAAAAAATCACAAAATACTAAAAGCACAAAACTAGCAACAAACACAATGACTAAACCCCATGGTTCCCAGTGCTTCCAAAGGAAATCTCAACCAGAGCCTTCTTTAATATTTATGGAAATCTCTTTTGTCATGCAATACCCTGCATTGTACTGCCATAAACACATAATTGTCAGTGCATAAATAAATATAACAACACTCTAGCTACCTTACCTTGTTGTGCTAGGCACCTTCCTTATAACTGAGCACGTACATATATCATCTCTCAAGGGACTCCAATTCCTTGACAAATCCAGCCATAACTCGAAACCATCTATTATACCTATCATATACATGTTCATGAATATAGTGCATATCCACATAATGTCAGACAAAATCAAGGTTAAGAAGACTTCTTGTATTCATGCAAATCACTCATTCATTTGGAATCGTGGTTTCCAAACATAGCCAAAGGAATTCTCACCCGATTCCTTTCTTTTACCTTTTTCCTTACTGCAATTGAGTCTTATTATGTGATATCATATAACTGAGTGGTTAGTTATATAAATATATCAATTGTTACCTTTTCATGCTAATACCAAGCATGTTTCCCTGCAATTGTTCACACATGTTAGTCACATGTTCCAAAGATCAAGACATCATGTCTATTAATTTGAAATCATCATTTACCAAGACTAACAACCATGTCATAATCAACTCACAATCATTAGTCATAATACTACAACTAGAACCCACTTTCACTCAAGTGCATATCAGTTGTCTCAGCACATATTATGTTAGTACAACCATCTTAAAATAAGATCATTCCTTCATGCAATCTTATAGACACATACTCATATCATGCAATTAATCAAACATTCAAACAACCTATAAACATAACCCTTTACTATCCATGGTCCACACTAAGGTAGAAGGAGACAACTACTATAATGGCCCAATCTCCAAAGATCTTAATAAAATTAACCAAATGTTCCAAAAATCTATTTTCATTTCTCATACATTTTGTACTTGAAAACATACCACATAATCATGCCACTTTTCCATTCCATAGATTTCACGTTAGGCCTGTAAGGGGATTCATGTGAATCATAGTCCACTACTCTTCTCTTCATCCCTAATCTTCTATTTCCTACAAACATACCATGTTATATAAACCAAATAGATGACATAATCAAACTCATACCTCAATGTATCTCAAGGGAGGCTATCACATCTGCAAAAGTCAGTTCAAATTAGTACAACAAAATATCACAAGTATATCAACTCATACCTGAATATCATAACCATAAGAACCTACACAAGCCAATCTAGATTAGCACGATACATATAAGATCAAGATCTTAACCACAATCACCATAATCATCATGTGTATGACCACAATGCATATAATAATAAGTTACTTCCATGCATGACTATCCGGTGCATGTGCATATGACCACATTGATCAATTAGCATCTATCATGCATGTAACCACAACAACATTAAAATGAATAGCATGTATATAACCATCATGCATATAAAAACCCTTAACCATCATACCTTCATGCCCAACATACAAACTTGTATGATGATCTTCTCTTACCTAGAGGTCCAGTGCTGCAACCTTGCTTTGATAATTTGCATCTCCTGCTCCATCTCAGCCAACATATCAACATCATAACATACCAACAACATCATGATGACACAAATTTCATAATGACCACCACGATGCATGCCTAAGCTATTATGTATGCATAACCATATACATTTAGCCCATTCATTCCATGTGTTTGAACCTGGAAGCTCTGATACCAATCAATAACACACCCCCTCCCACATTTACCTACTTTTACAAGACCTCCAAGTAAATGTGAATCAAAGTTCCACTATGACATGAACCAACCTCCTAATTCTAGTTAAGGAAGTGGGGCCTACAACTGAGATTTACTGACCACAAAATGACATACTACAGGGACTAAAGATCACCCAAGAGCTAAAGAAACACCCTAGGTGGTCAATCTCTAAGTTGTAACCTTGTTTCACTGACCTAGAGCCCCAACCACATGCATGAAATTGCCTTGGTGCAGTTGTAGGCCTCCAATTGCATGCATAACACTGCCTGAGTTTGGTTATAGCCAAAATATCCAATTCAGATGGTGTGGTCCTGAGATCTAAGCCACCTTTCCAGGTCAACCTCTAGACCACTTCCCGAAACTACCTTTAACTTCTTAGAATGATAAATGACGTAATGACAAGGCTAAACATACAAGCTTGAGTCAAAAACTTGACCTAGACTCACTATAACATACTAGGCATATCATCAAACACATGGTAAAAATGTAAGCTATAGGTCATGAATGCATATCTAAGTGTAAATATTTTTTCTTTAGTTGTGAATCACCGAGGAGGTCTAATGCCCTCAAGTAGTTGCAACAACACTTTTTAGCTCGTGCATTCATCAACCATTCATCAACTAATCAAAGCATAACAAGAGCCATAGCTAGAACATGTTATAGAACAATGTTTATAATCAACATATAATTAGAATATTAGCCATGAAAAAAAAAACCATCAAAGCCACATAATAGCAAGTATAAATTCTCATAGAGTATAATATAAAAATATATCTTATTAACTTATGCAAAATTCAACCAAGTTAGGGACTTCCATGTACCATCCGACCATAGATTGAGCTGAACCAAATATTTCTTTCAGCCAATCACCCCCGTACCATATTCCAAGAATGAATGTGGGATCCCATGGGATAAACCAAGACATAAATAACCAAGGGAATTCAGAGGTTAAACCACCTCCACCCTCAAACTATTGTGACCTTGCAAAAAATGGTCAAGAGATCACAGAACCAAAACAAGATTGGATACCTCATAATTCCTTCATGATACCTTGAGGAATTTTGCTGTTGCCACCCAGCTGTCAAGGGATTCCTAGAGAAAACCATCTCCACCCCAACAGTTGGGAATTTTCCTGATACCACCACACCCTATTCCAAAATTTTCCGGCAATCCAAAGCTCAACCAAGAAATGAATCCCATCACACCATGGCTATCCAAGAAATAGAAAGGCAAGGATGAAACCACTGTCGAACCTGGAAAAACCCATTCCAATGACAAAAAATGAACCAAATAAACAAATTCACATACCATGCATTCACACCTTATCTAGGAAATAACACATGCAACCAATTACGTGCAAAATCCTCTTGCTGAAGTTGTTGATCCAACCTTCTCCTTGATTTCCTTGCTTGTTTTCTCCTCTTGGTGCTCTCTTTCGCTTTTTGACTAATTCCTAAAAACAAAATGACAAAAGGTTGTGAACTGAACCTCAGAAGCCCTTTTATCATTGAGGCCTCCATTTTCTTCATTTTCCTTCATTTTTCCTCTAATTTCCCTCTCATGCAAATTTGTGTCTCTTCACCTTCATTTTCTCCTATTTTCCTTTATTTCATAAATAAACTGCCAATTAATGCCTCTTTTCCTTTTCAATGAATTTTTTTTATTTCCTTAGCCATAAATAAACTCAAAGTGATGCCCACTATAATGTCTTCCCACCATTCAACTTGGAATACGTATCCCATGACCTTGGTATTTCATTTTTTTACATGGAAAATCTACCAGGGGTTGTTACACAGAAGGTTTGGAGGATAGATAACACCCATTTTTTGCTTAAGTTATAGACCCCTTTATTTAATGTTGAGAAGGAAAGACTAGATGAAGCCCTCATATGGGTTAGATTAATCAGGTTACCATCAAACTACTAGGATCCTCATGTTCTTCAGGAGTTGGCAAATTCTCTAGGGAAATATCTTGATCACAACTCTTCCTACCTAGCATATGGAATTAGAACTTGTTGATAGACCTTTTGGACCATATGTTAATAAGTGGATGTGATCCGGACTGAAGTTATTCACATGACCTAAGCCATTTTAATGTTCACTCCCAACGAGTTTAAAGGCTTCGTCAGCTTGGGATTCTCTTCCTCTTGCGAAGGAAAGAGAATGGGTAGTATCCTATTGTTATCCTAAAGTTATATATACATGAAATTAAAGCTAATGTTTTGTGTTAATATTCCTAATCTATAGGCTAGATAATTAATATGATACAATATAGTAATATAGTTAGTAATTAATATACAACACTAAAATACAATGAATGATATACAATTTATACAAGAAATATAATATAATAGAAAAGAAACTAGAAACTAGCGTGTTGGGATGGGGTCCCCAGGGGCATAATGGAATTATTTAGTCATTTTTTGTAACAAATTTTATAAAATATGTAAAGTCTCCACGATATATGGAAATGGAGCACGTAGATGAATAAGAGTCAAAGGGGCTTAACCCCTTGTTTTAAGTAAAGTTTTGAGTTGGTTTTGAGATTCATCCATGGTTCACGGACCATGGCATTGTATGGAAAATTCTATAAATAGTTGAGTCTTAGCGGGCCTAAGGGCAAGTTAAGTTAAGTTTGGATAGAGAATTGGGTTCATTGAAGAGTTTGGATAAGGAGCTAAGGCAAGAAGTGTTGGCTTGTTGGGCCTGACCCAGGTTCGAAGATGATTTAGCCAAACAAATCCTGGTACTACTGGCCCTTTTGACAACAGTCTGCAGAGCGCGGACTGAGGTCTCACCCGAAGTAGTATGGGAGGGTGCTAGAACCAGGTTTCCGCACCTTGGGGATGTCTGATGGGTTCCAAGTGGTCTGCGGTTTGGCCCTGCGTACACGTCGCTACGCACACTTATCAGTACCTCGTAGTCAGTGATGTTGCCTTCACGCAACCCTACTCGGGGACTGAACAGTGTTATTATCCAAATCCTTACTAGGAACCCTATATTAGCTGATTAGCTTAGCTTATCTTTATGCTTTCATTTATACATAACAATATTCACAATTCATACAAAAGCATGCAGTAAATAAACAATATAATTTCACTTGATATCAAACATGTAATAACTTAAGAACGGATACATAGAATTCAGATAAAACTTCTCTTTATGATTCTTCTTCCTTGGTTACAGACTTGACTCCACCCTGTGCACTCAGCTGCAGGGGTCCACACAAACAGCTGCATACTCTACCAGGCCTCTACGCACTCAGTTGCAGGGCCTCTTCCTACTACTATGACCAAAGATACTAGACTCTTGCTCTATGCTTCGCTATTTTCCAAACTCCATCCGTTGGTTAAATAACTACTTTACAACTTAGAGACTCGCTCTATTTATACAATCCCATGGTCTATGGACCATGGGTAAGCCGACACTACATTCAAAACTTAGGGCGGACAGCCCTATGACTCTAAAATACAATTCACATTCCGCGATCGCAATTCGCAGAGTTTTTACAACAATATTACTCAAAACTTGGACTTTGAGCCCCAAACCATGCTGTGGGGGGATTCCATGCCCAACAGGCCCCCAACAAAAACATCGTGACTCGCCCTCGAGTCACTTTGTCGGTGCGACGATCTTGGTGCGGAGTCCCTCCAGCTGGCCTCGAATGGTCTTGATGTCACAACACACTAAATTGTTGCTTGCCGTACCTCCTGCATTCTCTCTTCTGAGCCCTCAGTTTCTAGCATGCTACATTGAATCTATGCATGCATCCCTTGAATCTGCGCGAGCTTTCCTTCAATATCTACTGTGATTGTCAAGGCTTCATCAATCCATGGCTGAACATGCGCTTTGAGAACTGCTTCCTTAAGGCACATCGTGTCCACCTGCTCCTTTAGTGCCTTGGCTTGCTGCATTCTTGTAAGCCGCTACGTAAGGACTACTGTCTGTGCAGTCCCCCTGATGCTATCATACTGTTGCTGGAGTTCGCATGCCTCTGTCTCCAGCCGCTAGATGTTAGGTTCCTCCTGCAACGTTGTGAGGACCTCAAGTGCCTGTTCAAACATGTTGGTACAATCGTGCACTGCACATCCAATCTCTTCCAACCCTGCTGTAATAGTGCTAGCGCGTTTTTATTTGATTTCCAGGGGAGTGGAAGGCTGCGGCTTCAACCGTAACTCGATGATCTAGAGATTCAACTCCAGCTGCACCGTTGTTGTCTCTTATCTCACATCGCGGACTCCACTGGCCAAACTATGGATTCGTACTTCCACCGGTAGATCTGCTGTGATAGCTAGCTCTAAGACGCATCAGCAAGTGTCATCTACCATCTGCACCAACCCTTGGTTCTACGACACCAACTCGTCACGCTGTAAGCTGAGCTGCTCCATATTGATCTTCTGTTCACTAAGAACTTGGATCGTGCGGTTCTCCCTAGCGCGCAGCTCTGCTGTTATTCCATCCTATAGCTGATAGAGTGTTTCCCAGGGAAGGGCAGCTAGATTAAGGCCAAGGCCTTTCATCATGCTAACCGTCATTCGGTCCATCGCATCTAATGATACTAATGCTCCCTCTGGAAACACTATTGTGTTAGCCATCCTTGCATGCAACATCTACTCTGTTGCTGAAGTACCTGCTACAACGTGGGTAGACAGGGTACCTTCTTGAGGGGCCCGCACTTGTAACTCTTGCAGCTGCACCCTGAGGGCCCCCAACACATTGTGGTGCTCCGTCATAAACTCTTGGAGTGCTTCGGTGGTGACATTGCAGACTATCTCACCGATGTCATGGAGATCACCTTTAGTTAAGGTGATTGGGTCAATGGCCAGCTTCGAGGCCTTGACCATCTTCCTTGCACTTGATCTCTCTGTGATGCATGGCCATTTGAGCTGTGTGGATGCGGTCCCTGGGTTCATGCTCCTTTTTGCTATTTCTATGTTCTCTACCTCCTTCCCTGAGAACTGTTAGCTCTGCTACAGATTCAGTGTTTCTGGGTTAAAATCAGGTTGGAAAATGCTGGTTGGTTGCTAAGGAGCTCATGGCAATTCATTTTACCCTTCCCCTTTTTATTTTTTCCCTACTCTCCCTTAACCTCGTTGTTTCCATTTTCCTCTATTATCCTTATAAACCGTTATAATTCTATTTCCGGGGCTCCTAGGCTTCTTTTTAATCAAAACCCATTTAAACCCCTTTAAACCCTTTTCCCAAAGTGCTCGCGCATTTTTTTTTAAACATTACAAAAGCCCTGCATTAATTTATTTCTTAAGGCTTTTGGGAATTTTTGTTTTATTTCTATTAAAACCCATATAAAAACTTATTATTTGTTTACCCCGGAATTATAGTTTTAACCCTTATAACACCGCGCATATAATATAATCCATAGCCTGGGCTCACCTGTACCTGTCACATCACCCAAAATATGTGCATTAACATTTTACCTTTTGTCTGCCATCCGATCATCTGTCGCCATAATCCAACATTGTTCGCAAGCTCTCACCCTGCAAGCTGCGCGTCCGTTAGGCAGCGGGGAAAGCGGTTTCCCGCCGGGCCTACTTGCCATGTGGCGTAGTATAACCGGATTGCTCCCGCCTGTACGTAAACCACCCTCTGCCCAAAGGAGGTGCGGGAAAACCACTTCCCACCACCGTACCCGGCTCCCTGCCCGTTAACCGATTGCCAACTCTATCTCCTGTCAGCCGTCATATCTCCCCGATCATGATCCGATGGTCCAGGATCCTCCATTCTTAATTTCTTTCGATGGCTTCCGTAATCTCATCTCCATCGTTAATTCTCTTGATCCATTATCCCAAACTCTTTCATCCGCATATGTCTTCCGATGGCTTGTGCATCCCGATCTCGGCCGTCCATCTGAATCGTCCAACGATCGGCATTCATTCAGAGGCCATCATCCATTTTCATTGGATTCTTCAGTGTTTTTAGCCTGTTCTGCATGTGAAGGAGAAAGCAAGCCATCAGCTCTCTGTATACTGTGCAGTTAAATCTCAGCTACTACATTTAAAGGCAGAATGACCGAAGGACAAGTAGTATAGGTCTCGAGAAGATAACCGTATAAATCAGTCATGGAGCTTTGTACACATTACATTCCATTTTCTCAGAAAGGACATCAAAGTACAAAAAGAGCCATTTTGTTCATTAAAACATTCAGATCTTATCAGAAGCCCATATCTAATTATAAATGCGGTTGGTGGTCCATTAAGGCACCTCCACGCATAGGCCAGCTGAGAAATTTTGTGTAACAGATTCTATATATACCCAGAAAAACAATGTAATGAGGTTGATGAGTGTCATTCTGCTGTGAGCTTCAACTTCTGGAGACTGTAACTGCTATGTAACCTGCAACTTCTGGTTTTCATTTCCAACTAATACAAGCTTCTTTTGCTGTTAATTGCTCACTTTCCACTTCTTCTGCTTGTTCCAGGCTGTGCCTGCTTTGTAGATATTCATGTGCTGTTAATGTTTAGCATTAGAGGGGTTGTCATCCCACCTCTGTGTTAGGATTTATCATGTATCATTGAATCTGTGTGTAGGTTTTTGTTGTTTTAATGCCATAGAGCTGTCATCCTGTCTGTGTATTAGAAAATAGATTTACAAACCTTTTAATTGGTTGCAGCCGGCCATCACAGGGTCCTGTGCATCTGCTGGTGTAGTCAGTCTTCTCCATTATGACCTTTACCTTAAATTGTGAGTAATTGGTGGTTAAAAGCCTTGTAGTCTGGGGGTGTTCACCCATGTCTGGGGTCAATCATAGTAGAAGTGGTTATCTGGCTTGAATATGTAGCATTTCTTTCATTCATCCACCATTTACCCAACATTTTTGTTGAGTTTGTAATGTTGGTGAGTTTGTTGGGGTGATAACATTAATTGGCGTCGTTGCCGGGGATAGGAGAATTGAAGCTCAGCTTCCCTGGGAGAACGACACAGCTTCAAACTTTGATGACAAACAAGGTTTGAACATAGTTTCTAGTTGTAATCATCTGTTTGGAGACTCCATTGGAGGAAGACCAACTTTTGGCAACTCCACATTGAAGTTCTGGCTCAGTTTGTGAGACATACTCGAAGAAATCCTCAGAAATTACCAGTTGAACCAGTGCTTGAACCTGAGAGGGCTGTTAAATCGAAGAGATCTTCACAGAAAGGGGCATCAGGATCAGGCAAGCCTAAGAAATCTAATTCATCTCTGAAAGATAAAGTTGTAGCTGAAGATTTACAGTTTGAAGATTTAGAGATCAACATTGTTAATAAGAAAAACCTTCAGAGATCAGTTCAGCCCCTTGTACAGTCAGTTCCCCTTTGAATCTCAGTCCAAAGAAAGCATCCCATTCAGCCCAAAACATCCCTTTATCTCTACTATCTATCACATTACTTCCTACTGCCCCATCTGCTACCATTCTTCCAAATATTCCAATCATGGCAGGACAACAAGCACCTACTAGGATAAAGAGAATTGTAGCTGCCAGATATGGACCTTTAGTCTTGCCTATGCCTTTAAATCCTATGCCTGTGGGAGAATATAAAAAATATATGCCTAAATTCACTGGCACAGAGGGAGTAACAACAGAAGAATACCTTGAAGATTTTTACAGTTATGTTGATAATTTAGATATAAGTGAGAATGATGTGTGGATGAGAGTTTTTGTCCAGAGCCTTGATGGAGAGGCTAGGAAGTGGTTTAGAGAATTTCCCCAGAGATATATAAATGATATTGAAGCATTAGATGATGCATTTTTGAAGCAATGGGGAGATAAAAAAGACTTGCTGTATTATCATACAGAGTTTGGTAATCTGAAGAGGGAAAATGGTGAATCAATACCTGATTTCAATAAAAGATTCAATAGAATGTATAGTAAGATACCAGCTGAGGTAAATCCTACTCCCACCTCTGCCAAACTCACTTATGCCAATGCTTTTGACTCTGATTTCTGCCTATTATTGAGAGAAAGTAGATGTGCTACGCTGGTAGACATGCAGGATGCAGCCCTAGAAGTAGAGTCCAATATTATGGCTGCAGAGAAACTAAAGAGTCAAGCTGACAGAAGAATACAGAGAAAGCATGCTTCTACTTCTTTTGCATCATCTTCAGAGCCTAAATTAGATAAAATGACTAAGATGATAGAGTCATTGGCTGCTGAAATTTCTAAGCTAAAGGTTGAGCAGAATTTAGGAAAAATAAGGCAGCAGAACACATTTGCTCCAAGAAACTAGAATACTAATCCATTCAGAAGAACAAATGAGTAGTTGCAAATTATGCAGAGGGGTGAATATTCAAAAGAGGATTAGAAAGTTAAAGCTCCTTTCCAAAATGTAGTCATGGAGGAGGAACAATTTGAAGAAGATGAGGATGAAATTCACTGCATGGAAGATAAAGGCAGCGCTGCATTTTTGACATTGGCTGAGTATGAAGAATCATTGCTGCAAGAACAAAACAGTCAGGAGTGGGACAAAGGAGCTGTTCTACAAACCGGTGACCAGCAGAGATATAATCTGAGATCCAATGCAAAGAATGTCAAAGAAAATCCTGCACAAAGAGCTGCTGTCCAAATAGAACCTCAAAATGGCAAGCAGAGAAGACCAGCAGCTGATCCAGTCATCCTCAAAGCTCTAGTTCAAGAGGTAAAAAGTTCTGATAAGTCACCTTCTTCTTTCAGCTTTGAGTCAGAGGTCCAAAAATTGAAAATATCTGTGCCTTTGGTTGAGTTGGTGAAGAGTGAATTATTTAGGAAGCCTATCCTTGAGGCCCTTGAGCTAGAAACCAAACAAACCTCCACTGACTCTGTTAATTTGCAAGATGACAAACCTGCCATTGTGCTCAGCCCCATGATTGAACCTGCTGATAATAATTCTCCATATTTTTATGTCTCATTGACCATTCATGATAAAATCCTCCACAACTACCTGTTAGACACAGGGGCCAACCACAAATTGATGCCTAAAGATGTCAATGGAAGAGTTGGGCCTTGATATCACTAGACCCTATCATGATTTATTTTCTTTTGATTCAAGGAAGGTGAAATGTCTTGGATTGATTAAAGATCTGGCCATTACCTTAACCCAGCTGCCCATGAAGAGTATGATGATGGATATTGTGGTTGTTGATGTTCCTACTAAGTTTGGCATGCTGCTATCCAGAGGGTGGATTAAGAGACTAGGTGGGACATTACAGAAAGATCTATCTTATGCCACTATCCTAGTTTTTGGAGGAGAAAGTAGGAGGTTATATAGAGAAGCACAGTTGGCATATATCATTAGTGATGAGAAGAATCCTACAAATCATCCTATATATGTAGTGGACACTGATTTTGGAGCATGTATTCTCCAAATAGAAGAATCTCAGAAGGCCACAATGCAGATCAAGAAACCAACAGTTCAAGCTGAAGAAGAGCAAGGAAGTCAGGTGTGGGAGATGTACTTTGATGGAGCATGTTCTAGGGAGATTGCAGGAGCAGGGGTGGTGCTAGTGTCTCCAGAGAAAGAAAGCATTCAGTTGTCTTTTAAGTTGGTATTTCAAGTGACAAATAACATAGCAGAATATAAGGCTTTGTTGTTAGGCCTTAACGCAGCAAAAGATAGAGGAATCAAGAGTATAAAGGTATTTCAAGATGCTAATCTGATTATCCAGCAAGTGAATAAAACATTTCAAACAAAGCACCCAAGGCTTAAAGCATACAAAGATGAGGTATGGAGAATCAGAGACTCTTTTGATTTTTTCTATATCTCATATATTCCTAGAGCCCAAAATCAGCTCGCTGATTCCCTTGCTGTTTCTGCTAGTTTGTTTATACCTCCCATGCCTCCTAGATTAGTTTATGAGGTACAAATGATGTATAGACCTTCCTTTCCTGACAATATCCACCATTGGAAAGTTTTTGATGATGATGATGAGTTGAATAGATTCCTTCAAGTCATTGATGAATTTTATGAAATGAAAATTGACCAAGAGAATGATGCCTTGTTAGAAAAACCCCAGTCCTAGCTTAGAAACAAGATTGGTAAAGACATCATAGTTCAGCTTCCTAGTAACCATATTCCTAAGGGCCTAATTCCTCTTGAAAGACTATTTGACCAGAATGATGTGCCTTACAAAGCTGCCCAAAAAGAAGACCAATCTGCAGTCTATAAGCATGATATAGGAAGTCCAGGTCAGCTTAGGTATGTGAATTTGTCTACTAATTTGTCTGCTAATCAAAGTGCTGAATACTGTAATTTAATGAGGCAATCTGCTGATGTGTTTGCCTGGGAGTATAGTGATCTGAAAACATATGACAAGAACATAATTCAGCATAAAATCCCTCTAGAGAAAGGCATTGTTCCTTTTAAACAAAAGCTGAGACCACTAAACCCTATGGTTCTTCCATTGATTGAAAAAGAAATTAAGAAGTTGTTGGCTACCAAGATCATAGTGCCTCTTAGATATTCTAAATGGGTAGCTAATTTGGTGGTCGTGAGGAAGAAGAGTGGAGAAATCAAACTTTGTGTAGATTTCAGAAATCTAAACAAATGCTCCAAGAAATACAACTATCCTCTGCCAAAGATGGAGCATTTGTTGCAAAAGGTCTCAAGAGCTAAAGTGATGTCATTTTTGGATGGATTTTAGGCTTTAATCAGATTGTTGTGCACCCAGATGATCAAGAAAAGACAACTTTGATCACTCCTTGGGGAACTTTTATGTATGCTAAAATGCCATTTGGATTGGTGAATGTTGGAGCCACCTTTCAGAGAGCTATGGACATAGCGTTTGTGGGAGAGAAAGACAAATTTGTCCTTATCTACCTTGATGATATAACTGTTTATTCCAGCAGCCATCAAAATCATTTACAACATTTGAAAAAAGTGTTTTTGAAGTGCAGGAGGTTTGGAATTTCAGTCAATCCAAAAAAATCACAATTTGCTTTACATGAAGGCAAGCTGTTAGGACATGTTGTGTCTGCTGCAGGTGTTCAGATTGACCCAAAAAGAGTCAAAGCAATTCAGGCTTTGACTGTCCCCAGATCAAAGAAAGATATACAGTCTTTTCTAGGAAAAATTAACTTTGTAAGGAGGTTTATTCCTAATTTTGCAGAACTAGTGAAGCATGTTACCTCCATGTTGAAGAAAGGAGCAGAGGTAAGATGGACCAAAACAGCAAGAAAATCATTTGATTCCATCAAGAAGGCTATAATGGAAGCTCCCACATTAATAAGTCTTGACTACAGTAAGGAGTTTCATGTGTTTTCATTTGCCTCTGAAGACACCATTGCAGTTGTTTTATTGCAGCGAGATGAGGAAGGTTCAGAACATCCAGTAGCATTTTTCAGCAAGAATTTGAGGGATGTTGAACTGAGGTATGATATTATAGAAAAGCAGGCATATGCTCTTATTAAATCCTTAAAGGATTTTAGAGTTTATATCTTGCATTCAAAAATAATTGCATATGTGCCCTCTGCTCCAATAAAAGATGTCTTGACACAACTTGATGCTGATGGAAGAAGGGCAAAATGGATTGAAAAAATGATAGAGTTTAATATAGAGCTGAAGCCCACCAAGCTGGTCAGAGGTCAGGGGCTTGCCAAGTTATTGGCTGAAGAAAATTTCAGGTCTTTAGATGTTGATTTCCTATATGCAAATGCATAAAATGGTCACGCATAAGAAGACGAAAAAGCTGAAACAGTGAAAGAATAGTCAGTGGCCGAAAATCTAGCTTCATGTAGCTAGTATGCAGAAATAACTAATTTCTTGTTGAAGCTAGAGATCCCTTTAGGATTTACTCATAGTCAGGCTAGAACTTTAAAACTTAGAGCAGCAAAGTATTGCACTATGGACAATCTGCTCTACTGGAGGGATCCATCTGGAATATTTTTAAGGTGCCTGGACAAAGAACAATCAAAAGAAGTTATGCAACAGTTTCATTCCAACATGTGTAGAGGGCACCATTATTGGAAAACCACATCCCATAAAATTCTCAGAGATGGGTACTATTGGCCCACTTTATTTTCTGATGTATTTGCTTTTGTTAAATCTTGTGACAGGTGCCAAAGATTTGAAGGAAAACAGCAGTTGAAATCCCTGCCCCTAAAACCAATAATTGCAAAAGGACCTTTTCAGCAGTGGGGTTTGGATTTCATTGGAGAAATCAATCTGCATTCCAGTGGCTAGCACAGGTGGATATTAGTTGCTACTGATTATTTCAAAAAGTGGATTGAAGCAGTCACTACAAGGAAGGCTGATCATAATTTGGTCATAAAGTTTTTGACAAAGAATATCTTCAGCAAATTTTGTTTTCCACATAAATTAATAACAGATAATGCAGTAGCCTTCAAGGCCAAAGATCTGGTGGAAATGTGTGATTCAATGGGCATTAAACTTGTTCATTCCACCTCATATTACCCATAGGGAAATGGTCTAGCAGAATCCTCTAATAAAAGTCTGATTAGGATAATTAAAAAATTGTTAGAGGACAATAAAAAGAATTGGGATTCAAAGCTCAAATATGCACTATGGGCTGACAGAGTGACCATTAAAAAATGCACAGGGAATTCTCCTTTCAAGCTGGTATATGGCACTGAGGCTGTATTTCCAATTCAGCTAACTTTCCCTGTGGAAAAATTCCTTCAAGAAGAGCAGAATGAAGAAGAAGACATGGCAAGAAGAATCACTAATTTGACATAGTTACATCAAATTAGAGAACAGCTGGTTGAAAAAGCTGCAGCACATCAGAGAAAGGTCAAGGAAGCCTTTGACAAGAGGGCAAAAAGAAATAATTTTCAGATTGGTGATTTGGTGTTAAAATGGGATGCACTGAAAGAAAAGAAAGGCAACCATGGGAAATTTGATGCTTTCTGGACAGGGCCTTTCATCATTTCACAGATTCAAGTGAACAACACTTTCATACTGAAAAGTATGGGAGGAGAGAGTTTTTCACGGCCCAGTTAATGGGCATTTTTTGAAAATTTATGTTGTTTAACATCTTTGGTCTTAAAGGCTGTAAATATATTGTTTTTATCAGTTTTTTGCAGGCAAAGTAGACTCCATGCCCAATGGAACACTAGGAATTTTGATTATATTGCTTTCAGTTGGAAAGACAATGATCTGTAGGTTCTTGAGACCTCATAGGGAGGATCCCATCCCCAGAAGGAGCCAGTGTTAGCTCTACTACAGATTCAATGTTTCTGGGTTAAAATCAGGTTGGAAAATGCTAGTTTAGTTGCTAAGGGGCTCATGGCAATTCATTTTAGCCTTCCCATTTTTATTTTTTCCCTACTCTCCCTTAACCCCGTTATTGCCATTTTCCTCTATTATCCTTATAAACCGTTATAATTCTATTTCCGGGGCTCCTAGGCTTCTTTTTATTCAAAACCCATTTAAACCCCTTTAAACCCTTTTCCCAAAGTGTCCGTGCATTTTGTTTTAAACATTACAAAAGCCCCGCATTAATTTATTTCTTACGGCTTTTGGGTGTTTTTGTTTTATTTCTATTAAAACCCATATAAAAACTTATTATTTGTTTACCCCGACATTATAGTTTTAACCCTTATAACACCGTGCATATAATATAATCCATAGCCCGAGCCTGCCCATACCTGTCACATCACCCAAAATATGTGCATTAACATTTTACCTTTTGTCTATCGTCCGATCATCCGTAGCCATAATCAAACATTGTTCGCAAGCTCTCACCCTATAAGTTGCGCATCCGTTAGGCAGCAAGGAAGGCGATTTCCCGCCGGACCTACTTGCCACGTGGTGTAGTATAACCGGATCGCTCCTGCCTGTACGTAAACTACCCTCTTCCCAAAGGCGGTGCGGGGAAACCACTTCCCGCCACCGTACCTAGCTCCCCGCCCGTTAACCGGTTGCCAACTCTGTCTCCCGTCAACTGTCAGATCTCCCTGATCATGATCCGATGGTTCAGGATCCTCCGTTCTTAATTTCTTCCAATGGCTTCTGTAATCTCATCTCCACCATTAATTCTCTTGATCTGTCGGCCCAAACTCTTTCATCCGCATATGTCTTTCGATGGCCTGTGCAGCTCGATCTCGGCCGTCCATCTGAATCATCCAATGGTCGGCATTCATTCAGAGGCCATCGTCCATTTTTAGTGGATTCTTCAGTGTTTTCGGCCTGTTCCGCGTGTGAAGGAGAAAGCAAGCCATCAACTCTCTGTATACTGCGCAGTTAAATCTCATCTACTGCATTTAAAGGTAGAATGACCGAAGGACAAGTAGTACAGGTCTCGAGAAGATAACCGTATAAATCAGTCATGGAGCTTTGTACACATTACATTCCATTTGCTCAGAAAGGACATCAAAGTATAGAAAGAGCCATTTTGTTCATTAAAACATTCAGATCTTATCAGAAGCCCATATCTAATTGTAAATGTGGTTGGTGGTCCATTAAGGCACCTCCATGCATAGGCCAACTGAGAAATTTTGTGTAACAGATTCTATATATACCTAGAAAAACAATGTAATGAGGTTGACGAGTGTTAGATGAGTGTCATTCTACTGTGAGCTTCAACTTCTGGAGACTGTAACTACTATGTAACCTGCAACTTCTAGTTTTCATTTCCAACTAATACAAGCTTCTTTTACCATTAATTTCTCACTTTACACTTCTTCTGTTTGTTCTAGGCTGTGCCTGCTTTGCAGATATTCATGTGCTATTAATGTTTAGCATTAGAGGGGTTGTCATCCCACCTCTGTGTTAGGATTTAACATGTATAATTGAATCTATGTGCAGGTTTTTGTTGTTTTAATGCCAGAGAGCTGTCATCCTATCTGTGTATTAGAAAACAAATTTACAGACCTTTTAACTGGTTGCAGCCGGCCATCACAGGGTCCTGTGCATCTACTGGTGTGGTCAGTCTTCTCCATTATCACCTTTACCCTAAACAATGAGTAATTGGTGGTTAAAAGCCTTGTAGTCTGGGGATGTTCACCCATGTCTGGGGTCAATCATAGTAGAAGTGGTTATCTGGCTTGAATATCCAACATTTCTTTCATTCATCCACCATTTATCCAACATTTTTGTTGAGTTTGTAATGTTCCTGAGCATCACTGATATACAACCTAGGTGAGTTTCTTGGGGTGATAACAAGGATGTTTCTTGGCCCTCCTCTGCTTGTACCATTGCGGCCTCTGTTGTTTGCGCTGCTGCTGCTACTTCTATGACCTTCTTCTGCTCTGCAGCTTCCTGTGCCACTTCACGGGCTACTCTTACCTCAGCTACCACTTTTTCATTCCGCCTTCTTGCGGCCAGTTGGGTGACGCGCAACTTGGCATCATCCTTCTCTTTCTGTGTTGTCGCTTTCTCTAGTTCTGCCAAATCTTAGGCGCACCACTCGGGAGGCCATGTCTCCAATACTATAAAGATAGCGTCGTGAGTGGCTACAAATGCTAGCTTCGTCCACTGCTTCGCCGGATCCTTCCATGCCCTGATGTATATGTTGGGAATATCTACCTTGAAGTCTGCAAAACTCTGCAGACTATTGTGCATCGTAGGTTATAGGCACGGCCTCCTGTTGGTACATAATCGGATGCTTGCCTCCATGAGCACCCAAATTTTTTTTATGTCACGAATCCATTTCGCGTCCTTGGTGGCCCAAAGTGAAGCGTACTTTGCGGCCTTTAGTATGTCTTGGTCAATGTTCGGGAACTGACTATCCTCCAGCAGTTCTACCGCTACCAACAAGATGGATAAGAGCAACCACACATAGTGGAAGGTCTTACCCTGCTCCTGAGCTTCACGACAGTTTAACAAAAACTCCTCGCAGAGGAACTCGGCCCAGTTGAACTGGACCCCCTCTGTGCATTGTTCAGCCAACATGACCACTAGCGCTGGTACCTCATCAGCGCAATGTTTTCTCATTACTTTACCTGCCAAGATTTCAGTGGCCACACACACCCCCTGATCCCTGATGCTGGAAATGGCGTAGCCCCTCTTCTTTTTCTCCAGCTTATACTTTGCCTTCATGGCATTTGCGAGAGCCAAATCGCTACTTTTCCTAGCTATCGTTGTGGGGTCCTTTCCTTTATAGGGAAGGTGAGAAATCCGGTGGATGAGGTCTGCCATGATGGGAATAGGCTCCTCTAGCCATAGATACCCATCATGCACCAGGTAGAGCAGCTGCCTGATGACGAAAATGGTGATGGGCACGCGGTGGAAATGTGGAACCCATAACAAGTGGAGCAATATGGCCTTCTCCACACTGCGCAGCCATTTTCGTGGCTCTAATGTTGTCACCGCCCCTCCGTATTTTGCTTAATCAGATATGTCGTCTCTAAGTACGAGAGCTTATCGCTGTCCACGAGGTCCCAATCTTCAAATTTCATGGTGGGCACGTGGCCTAGGTGCGAGCCCTCAAATAAAATACCATCGGGGGGGAGTGAGGTCTAGAGTGAACTCTTCATTGCATCCAAATCCTTCGGTACTTTGGATTTTCCTTTTCGCAGAGGGACATATGTAGGTAGTTTCACGGAAAAGTGCAACAGTTGGATGTCCTCCTCCACATCCTCTTCTTCTTCTGCGGTGGAAATCAGGGCCTGCAAATCTTCTTCCTCCTCATCTATTTCAATCATGACTACCTTCCCTTTTTCTTCCATTGATAACTTGCTGTTGTGCAAATTCCTCGGGGACATGCATACTGGCCCCATTGCCTACTTATTCTTCTTCAGCCTCAGCATCCGCAGTGATTTGCGGATTTCTATCACAACCCCAGCACCTTCGGGAACATCCTATACCATGGGGGTCTATGTGGCCTCGCTGGCAGTTCCTTCCTCACTTCCCAACCCATCATTAGCGACCGTCATCATCTCTACACAATATTTTGTCTTTCGTGAACTCAGGGGCTCTATCATCGCTTGGCTTGCAACACTCTGTGCTTTTTTCAACCGCTCAATGCTCAAATGACCAAGTGTTATTCGCTAGCTAGCCTTTCGAGTTCTATAGCACCTTTTGAATTCAAATTCGACCTTCCCCCCCATTTTGGGCCATCAATGGTTCCTTGGTGGCAGATTTTCCTAAATATTGCCCATAACTTTCACCCTAAATGTCCACTGGCCGCTCCATTTGCCCTCAAATTGGACATCTCGTCATGAACAATGACACCAACAGTCACTTCCCAGCTGAACCACATGGCAGCGCAGCCCTCCGTGCACGGTCGCGAACCCTGTGACATCCTGCTCCTGTGCACATCTCTCCTATCGCGCAGCCCCCAGGAAGAATGTTTTATAGTCCCGCACACCCTCTCAACTACATGGAGTGCTAAGACTGTCTTCCCTATGGCTAGTTAGGTGGGCGTACCACCCATGCGGGGCTTCATCTCGTCCTCCACTATGGTTGGTAGAGAATCCCCATCTTCCCTTGTAGTGATCAGCATCACGCACTCTACTATTTGCGTTGCGTTGCCTTGGTCACTACTTTTGGCGAGATGTGGTCTCAGCCATGGCAGCAGACTAACCAATTCATGATGAAAGCTTTCCAATTTGTAAGTATGATTGTACGCACCTTGCCTTGCCATCCTCGGTTTCTTGACGAGAAATGCTTCCTTTATTTCATTTTCCAGTGCCTTGATAAAACGCTTTTCTCCCTTAGCTATACTCGGCCTTTTTCAAGTTCACGAAGTCTAAAGTTTCCTCATCAGATTTCTTCCTTAAGTCTTATATGTTTTGTTTCGTTCAACTGTGTGATTTCTTCGTTCTGGTCAGTGCAGACCATCGTATCTATGGGTGCTATTATGTGCGGACTTGTCTTCGCATGCTCCACAGGGACTACAGCCCCTGCTTCATACTTCAGCTTCGGAAGTGCTTGCGCGGTTAGAGTTTTGCACATGGTCCTATAAGCTCATACAACCGTTGGTAGGCACAAGTCCCAGTCGATGCGTCTCACATGGTGGACCCTGTTTAGCACTTTGCAGACCTTGTCAAAGGCTTCCCCGTGTATGATGTTTGGTGCGCCTGGTTTTATCATGCTTCATTGTTCGCGCACTTGTCTTCCTTTCTTCTTCTTGTTGTTCATGTTTCCTATCGTGATAGCCATGTGCGTTCGTGCGGGCTACATACCATATGCCTGTACCCATCTAGAAAGGTGGGCACGCAAGCTGTTTTACCTCTCATAACTGTCTCTCATCCGTAGTTGAGGTTTTCCAAATTGTATAAGCATCCCCCTTCTACATTTGCGCCAACTCTCAATAATTCTCTGATGTGTACCTGTTGTGGCCACCAACAACCCCCCTCTTTGTTTGGTATTAGCAATAACACCAAGCAAATGGGGACCCTTAACAAAAAATCCAAAAAACCTTTTATCAAATTTTTTGTATTTTAACTCCCTAAAGCTATATCGCATCGCGAGAAGCGAGTGAGATGTTTTCCTATGCGCATAATAAGTTGAGAAGAAGCGACGCGAAATTCATCACATCGCTTATATTATGAAGCGCTCCTAAATGAAAAAATTAAGGAATCGCCGACGGCCGATATGCGACGTCGCATATCGCAACATCGCATAAGCAACACACAATGATTGGATGACTAAGCGCGATCTGCAATATTGCGATCTGCGATTTGCGATCTGCGATGAATGCGACCATCAATTCCTACGATGACACATCTTGACATCGCGATCCTCGACACTGCGATGCGAGTCGCAGAAATCACTCATCGCAAAATTTCCTCGACACAGTGTTCAAGGAAAGCTGTCTCTATACCAAAATTGGGCGCGCGCCTCAAAAGAAATTAATGATTGTACGCCAAAGTATCCGAGAAGGATTGTGTTGTGTTTTTTGAAGAGTCAGTTCATTATGAGTGTCATGATTATGCATTCATTAGAGCTTAAAGCTTTCATGTCAATCTTTTCGTCATTACTCGTTTCCTTTGCGTAAACTGTAAGACAACAACTAACATAAAGCAATGTGCAGGAAACATCTAAGGAAAAGGGGAAAGCGTCAATACTCGGAGAACAGAGAAGAGATGCCTTCGCAAACGGATGCCGCATGTAGCAGGACTGCGGATTCCAGAGTATCACTCAACAGATACTGATGGCAATAGACTATCCAAGATTCAGAGTCAAAGGCGCACAAAAGCAACATGTTTACAAAAGATCCTGAAGCTTAGACTGGGTAAAGCAAAAAGAAAAACACTAAAGAGGGAAAACGCACCAGAAAAGCTTGGAACAAAGAACGGAAGCAGTTTTCAATACAAAAAATTGTTCAGAGAGAAAAGTCCTTAACTTATTCAGTCATTCGCAAGACCGGAAACCGAAATAGCAACAACACAATCAGTTTGAAAGAAATTTGGGTTATACCAAGTATACACACAGTGAATACACCAAGCCAGAGGAAGATTTTCGAAAATATCTTCTAGTTTGTCAGAAAGCGGTGCCAGCTCTTGTTATTTCTATTTTCGTAGCTCAAACGAAAGGAGAAGACAACCAGCCGACTCTTCCCAGGCGAATGTTGCATTGCTTACAGCACTAAGGAGCAAATACAGAAACGGTTAGAAATTAGATTCAATTTTTAGAAATAAATTTGCTTTAGTGGAAGGGCGGTCATTTGAAACCGTGTCCTAAATTTATGTAATTAAGATTAATTAGTTAGCAGTATTTAAACCCTTCTCAGGCATTTGGAGAAGGGTCCGGAAATTTGTCAAAAAACTTGTCCTCAGAACATGCACTTTTGCACCCTCGGAGGTGGTTTTTGATGAATGGATGGATCAAGATTTATCAATGTTTTCATTTAATGTCTGCTACTGATGTTGCACTTTTGTACTCTTAGTAGATGTTAGAACAAGTAGAGATAAATCATTATTGCTTGAAGCTTATGAGTGGAACCAGTCATAAATGGTACTTTTATCTCTTGACCAATTTCTTCTTATATTCTTAAAGTGATATGCAGTTTTTCAGTTGTTTATATGTTAATGCATGAATGTGTGGGTTACCATTTGGCACTTCTGTATGGTGGAGTCATTTATTTGTGCTTGATATATGAATAACTTATTATGCGATATGCTGTTCACAACTGTTTTGCTTAAATTTTTATGCAGAACAGTTTATCTTAATTCATTTCTATTCTTATGATAGCTGAATGATCTTTATTACCGGTTATTGTTCGAAATCTTTTTAGATCGCATAATAGAAGAAATACACCCCGGGTTAGCGTAGATTAGATGTGTTGTTTCTCATTAGATTACAATAGCATAGAGTTAGTTTAGAAGTTTGAATTAAATTAGCTTAAAATACTCCTAGATTAGCATCATCCAACTCTACACACACACACACCCCTTAGATTGGGAAACTAGTCCCATTATCCCCAGTCGGATCCGCTATACCAAACGGATAAGGAGCTGCCAACCAAGGTCCGGACCGGGTGGGTATCCCCCTTGTTGTCGACCCGATTTTTGGGGCTTCAACATATTTGGCGCTAGAAGGAGGGCTCGAACTATGAATGGCACCTAAATCAAAATCTAAATACCATTCTGAGAGTAAATCGCCCTCATCAACTCCCCTGACTTCCCTAGTACGTTTAAATCCAGAGTCAGAAGTCGCTCGAGTATCAACCGCTGCTACATACCCTAATATTTCAAACCAATTTACCATTGAACCCCCTGAAGTTCAAACTCTGATTAGCAAACTCCAGAGATTTTATATTTTTACTCAGAGGTCTGATAAATCTCAAAGCAGCGTGACTTCGCAGTACAATCCTGCTCATCCCCTGACCAGATTAAAGAGTGAAAAATTTGGCATCCAGCCAACTGAATTCCCTCTCGCCACCAGGAAAAGAGCAAGGAAAACACCACCAGAGTCTGACAATGAGACTCTTTCATCTACGTCGTCCATTTCAACTCGCTCACCGCAAAGTCAGCCACCCACATCTTCATTCCAAACCACTCATCCATCTTCCACAACCCCTCCTCTTCAATCATCAAAGATCATAATATCTTCATCTTCCCAGCATCAAGGATCATCCTCTGCACTTTCATTTACTAGCAGCTCAACGATGGCTCAGTCTCCATGGAACAATCTTGGGGCAGTTTTAATGCCTCCACCCCTGAGCCAAATACCGGCCCATCCTGAGAAATGGCTACCCAAGTTCAATCCAGAAGCAGGCATGTTAGCTGAAGAGCATATTAATAATTTCATGCTTTATGTTAATCTCAACGGAGTTACCAACGAGGATGCTGTCGTCCGGCTTTTTCCCTATACAATGCAAGGAACAACCGGGTCATGGTACTTTTCATTACCTTCCGGGTCTATCACAAGTTGGGACATTTTTCAAAGTCAATTCCTTACCAAGTTTGGTGATGACAGATCAACGGCGACGTTGATCAATGACCTATCCAATCTTAAAGCCGAGGGTAGAGAACCCATCAAAGATTTCAATTTACGGTTCAATAAAATCCTCAACAAAATTCCCGCTGTTTCCCAGCCCAGCGAAGAAGTGAGATGTGAATGGTATATTACGGCCTTACCATCAAACTTGGCAATCTTTACGGATAGGGCAAATAAGACAACCTTAGTTGAAAATTTGACAGAGGCGATAGCAGTAGAGAAACGCGTAGTAGCCCTGGAAAAAAGATCTGCGATAGAGGAACGCAAATCTAAGAAAGTCTCCTACAAGGAAGACCCCAAGAAGAAACAAATGAAAGATCCTTTCGATTTGGAAGGATTACAAAAAGTGTTAAAAACCATGTCCAATGAGATGATTGACATAAAAAAACAAGTAGCAGAAACTTCTTCAAAAAAGCCCTACAGAGCTTTTAAAAGAAGCCCTTCAATGGATGTGAAACCACCCAACGCTATCTCAAATGTCGAATCCGAAGAAGAGGAAGAAGAAGAGAATACCACTGAAGGGCAGACCGATGACGAAGAAGTTGTGGAACTACAAGGAATGTGGGATTTCATCCTCCCGCAAGAAGAAGATCAAGAAGTATTTCCGGTTAGCACACGAAGCAAAAATCAACTTGATCCTCCCCAAACTACCCCTAAGCAGAAGGGCGCAAGCCCTGCAACAAAAGATAAAGTCGCAACAAAGAAAACGACCGCTAAAGCGACTCAATCTAGCCCAGTCCAATCAGATCAAACACCTCCATCAAGAACACTGATTGTGTCGGATGAAATGGAGTACAACATTATTGATGACATGAAAAAGACTAGGGCTAATATCACTCTTTATGAGTTGAGCAAATTGAAACATCAACAGAAGATAATGATGAAAGAATTACATGCCGTGCCTACTACATCTTTACCTGCAGCTGTAGCTTCCCACAACTTGGGACGACCTCCAACCAACACGATCAATAAGGTTGACCCAAATGACATTGCCTTGATTGGAGGAAGATCAAGGTCTCACACTCCCCCTTTTCTTCTCACTTATGAAATTTTCAACAAAAACGTGCACAATTGTTTGGTAGATTCTCGTGCTTCAAAGAATATTTTACCCAGATCAATATGTGCCAAGTTGAATGTTCAACCTCAAAAATCCGCAGTGCGCATAGTTCAGCTTGATCGATCTCAAGTCAAAGTGATTGGTGAACTTAATCAAGTGACCATAAGATTGTCGTCTAACCCGAAGGTATGTCAGGTTATTGACATTCTAGTAGCTGATATCCCTGAATTCTATGGCTTAATTCTTAGCAGGGATTGGTCCAAAAAACTCCATGGATACTTCTCAACTGACTGGTCGCACATGTGGTTACCCTACAATGGTAAACCAAATCAAATAAAGGTTGAACGAGAGTTACACCAGAAGTACATAGTGACGGAATTGGAGGGAGAAAATGAAGCAATAGCATACAACAGCAGTATCATAGGCAATTACTCGGTAGATTCTTTCCTCGACAATTTCAATGCTCATACCTCACCTTACTTAGAAAATTCAGTTTTGTCCCAAGTCGAAATTTTTCCCAAACTGATAATTCAAAATGTGTTAATTTTTTAGATAACCCTGTAAATACATATTTGTTTTGGAAATTATATTTTGATGGCTCTAAATCTAACGAGGGAGCAGGAGCAGGATGCGTTTTGATTAGCCCAGACGGAAATAAGACCATGCTTACGTGCAGACTTGAATTTGATTGCACAAACAATACAGCGGAATACGAGGCCTTGGTGCAAGGCCTATACAAAGCAATCGGGTTGAACGTTAAGTACCTTCAAGTCTTCGGAGACTCTGAGATTGTCGTCAAACAGGTACGTAACACCATACATTGCCTATTAGGTCATTTGAAGCACTATCAATCTTTAGTACAAGATTTGACTGCACATTTCATAGCATTCAATATTTCGTCAATCCCAAGACTCCAAAATGCGAGCGCAGAATTGTTAGCTAATGTAGCCTCTAGACTTATTCCCTCCGAAGATTTTAGTCCAGATAGATTCTCAATATAATTAATCTTTAGACCGTCCATCCCTGACAACATTACAAACTGGAGAGTATTCAATGACGATCCTGAAATTGCAAATTTCCTCACTTCTGAAGGATCCTACTCCAATCAAATAATTGACGAAGACCATCATGATCACCAAATACAACAAAATAGCACTGATAATGCTATACCTAAATCAGTGGTTAAGTTAGAAGACTTATATGATTTGAAAAGTCGGTTTAAAAGGTCTACCAATTCTAAGCTCTACAGTTCGACTCTGAACTACGAATTAGTAAACCTAGGAACCGATGATAAACCACAAAACGTTAATCTAGGCCACGGCCTAGCCCCTGAAGAAAAATTAGCGTATATCCTTCTTTTAAGACAATACAAAAATGTTTTTTCCTGGAATTACGATGAGCTGAAGACATACAACACTTCTATCATTCAACATACTATCCCTATGATTGGCAATGAAAAACCTGTCCAACAGAAACTCAGAAAAATCCACTCCAATCTAGAAAATCAGATAAAATCTGAGCTAAATAAGTTGTTGAGAGCCAGAATAATTTTCCCTGTCAGACATTCCAAATGGGTCTCCAATATGGTACCCGTTAGAAAGAAAAACGGAGATATTAGAATTTGTATCGATTTCCGGAATCTCAACAAAGCCTGTCAAAAAGACAATTTTCCCCTCCCACCTATGGAGCAGATATTACAGGCAGTAGCAGGCTCAGAATTAATGTCTTTTTTGGATGGATTTTCAGGATACAATCAAGTGCTGGTACATCCCGATGATCAGTTAAAAACCACATTCCGAACTAAATGGGGCACATACGCATATCGGAAGATTCCATTTGGTTTGATCAATGTCGGCGCTACATTTCAGAGAGCCATGGACATCACATTCAAAGGTTTAGTCAATAAATCTATAGTGATTTGCCTGGATGATATAACAGTGTACTCCAAGAAGCGAAGCGACCATCTCAAAGACTTGAAACAAATCTTTCAACGATGTTTAAGGTATGGGATTTCACTTAACCCACAGAAATCTTTTTTCGCATTAAGTGAGGGAAAACTTCTAGGATTCATAGTGTCAAAATCTAGTATTCACATTGAACCTGACG
The DNA here is from genome assembly GCA_031772625.1 of Pinus tabuliformis. NCBI lineage: Eukaryota > Viridiplantae > Streptophyta > Pinopsida > Pinales > Pinaceae > Pinus > Pinus tabuliformis. The sequence continues at coordinate 234,539,313 of CM062805.1, forward strand.
GAATCAAAGAAATTTATGAAATATCCATGCCTCATAACAAAAAAGCCATGCAATCTTTACTTGGTCAAATCAATTTTGTGAAGAGATTTGTCCCAGATTTTTCACGTATTGTTTCTCCTTTGCAAAATATGATTAAAAAGAATTCAAATTTTAAATGGGGTCAAGATGAGCATGAAGCATTCAACTTGATCAAACAAGTTATCATTAATGCTCCATCTTTAGCGACCCCGAATTTTTTAGAATCTTTTATCTTATACACATTTTCCTCAGAGAAATCTTATGCCGTGATTCTAACTCAAGCAAATCAAGAGAAAGCGGAAGCTCCAATCGCATTTTTTAGCTCGAATTTACAAGGTGCTGAACTCAACTATTTAGACGTAGAAAAACAGGCATATGTTGTTTTCAAAGCGATCAAATATTTTAGACCTTTCTTACTTAAAGCCCATACTAGGGTCATAGTACCATTTCCAGCGGTAAGAAACCTTCTGATACAGAAGGATGTGGGCGAAAAAAGAGCAAATTGGATCACCGCTTTACAAGAATACAATCTTGAGATCAAACCAGCAAACATTGTAAGAGGTCAAGGCTTCTGCAAAATGTTGGCTGGAGCATCGCAAATTCCTGAGAACTCATCTGAAGAGGTACATACGTATGAGGTAAGCCTAAACGATACAGAATCATTATATGCTGACACCATTTATTATCTTAAGAACGGGTATGCTCCATCACACCTGGATCACACCAAGAAAAGAGCTCTGAGATTGAAAGCTAAACAATACCAGCTCATAAATGATGTTCTGTTTAAAAGGAATTACGATTCTGTGCTTCTTAGGTGTCTTGAGAAAACTGAAGCCGAAAAGGTTTTGCAGGAACTCCACGATGGACCAGCAGGCGGACACTATGCTGGAGATGCTACTGCACATAAAATATTACGTGCAGGATATTACTGGCCCACGCTGTTCAAAGACTCACACAGTTACGTGAGGAAATTCCAAGTCTGCCAGACTTCTGCAGGGAAACAAAAGAAACCGTCCATGCCACTACAGTCGGTTAACATCGAGCAACCATTTAGTCAGTGGGGCTTGGACATAATAGGTGAGATCGTTCCTCACTCTTCTAAGCAGCATAGGTACATCCTCACGGCAACAGATTATTTTACTAAATGGGTAGAAGCAGTTCCTCTCAAGACAGCTAATTCTGAAAACATTATTGAATTCATAGATCAATTTATAATCACTAGGTTTGGATTGCCAACAACCTTAATGTTTGATAATGCTTCATACTTTTTTGGAAATACAATGACTGAGTTTTCACTTAAAAGAGGGTTCAAACTGAAATATTCGGCCAACTACTATCCGCAAGGTAATGGATTGGCTGAATCAACAAACAAAAACCTGATCAGGACTATTAAAAGAACAGTCGACCAAAACCAAAAGAATTGGCACAAAGCGTTGGTAAATGCTTTATGGGCAGATAGAATAACGAAGAAAGCTTCAATCGACACTTCTCCCTTTAATTTAGTTTATGGGAAAGAAATGGTTCTTCCAACTCACTTAGTCATCCCCTCTTTGTCTTTAGTATAACACATCGATGAGGTATCTACCTCCTCCATACAACTAAGACAAATGGAAATAATAAAATTAGAAGAACAACGAGAACAAGCTAAGAAAACCCATGCCCATCACCAAGCACTGATAAAATCCTCTTTTGACTCAAGCATAATGACCAGAAAGAATTTTCAGATGGGAGATTTAATTTTGAAATGGGATAAGGCTCATGAAGAAAAGGGCAAACATACGAAATTTCAGAAACTGTGGCTTGGTCCTTTTCAGATTGTAGAAGTCATAGGCCCATCGACGTTTGTGTTGTAGGATTTAGCAGGTAGAAGAGATTCTTTGCCTATTAATGGACAGATTCTTAAAATATATTTTCCATAGAAGATCACTCTTCTATTTTTGTAGGATAGTTTTAGTTTTTATTTGTTTTTCTATTTCTTATAAATAAAACCAGTTGTAGATGGATACTAAAGGGTTCATGAAAAAGACACCAATTCTCTATCATATTTTGAGCTTTTCGCTTGTACAAGTAGCAAAAATTTTCGAAAAATCTGACCTTTATTATTGACAAGTAGAGTTAACTTTAGCCTAGACATGATACTAGTTTCAACTTCAAAAATTTGATGAAAGCAACCTTTGGTAAGAAATTGTTTTATATCAGCACAATGAAAGGTATCAATAATAAAATAAATATTCTCTGTAAAGCTGATATTTTCAAACTCTATTATTGTCGTCCAGAGATTTCTTAAGGAAAAACAATGACTTCCTCCCTGCTAAAGGAAATCGTAGCATTCAGAGGAACAATCCAAGAAAACACTGTATCTCAAAGAATAAGAGGTCTCATCACGAGCCGGCTTATCATGATCACAGATATTATAACTTGCTGACTTTGCCAATACTGTCTACCAAAACAGGGCAACGACTCAAGATTGTTGCAATCAAAAGACAAGGGGTCTCATCACGAGCCAGCTTGTTCAGCAAAAGTGTAAATCAAGTGAATGACTGTGTCATAATTTGGCCACCAAACCAAGACATTGTTCTTTAGAGAATAAAAAAGGAAAAAGTGTCAAAAAGGGTTTTCCTCTGAAGAGTTGTAAATAACCTTAAGCAGGATAAAGGATCATTGCTGGGTAACAGGTAACCCTGTCGAGGCTATGGACGCTTGCGGGCAGCAGAGGCTCTACCTACGACAAATGAGCATATTTTAAAAGCCAGCAAGCAGAGAAGACCTTATTTTATCTTTAAAAGACCAAGTAATGTCTGGTGTGAATACAAGAACTAAGCCTGAGGAAACAAACAATTGGAATATGAAAAGGTTGAGACAAAGTATCATTGATAGGATAAGGCGTAATGTACTCTATCTGTCCATAACAAAATTTAGATGTATGAAATTTTTTCTGCTTCGGAAGTTGAAATTCAATAGAAAAGCAGAGATAACTGGTTCTTCACAGTGAATCACCATTGTTGTGGCCACCAACAACCCCCCTCTTTGTTTGGTATTAGCAATAACACCAAGAAAATGGGGATCCTTAACAAAAAATCCAAAAAACATTTTATCAAAATTTTTGTATTTTAACTCCCTAAAGCTATATCGCATCGCGAGAAGAGAGTGAGACATTTTCCTATGCGCATAATAAGCTGCGAAGAAGCGACGCGAAATTCATCACATCGCTTATATTATGAAGCGCTCCTAAATGAAAAAATTAAGGAATCGCCGACGGCCGATATGCGACGTCGCATATCGCAACATCGCATAAGCAACACAAAATGATTGGATGACTAAGCGCGATCTGCGATATTGCGATTTGTGATATTGTGATCTGCGGTGTGCAATCTGCGATGAATGCGACCATCAATTCCTGCGATGACACATCTTGACGTCGCGATCCTCGATACTGTGATGCGAGTCGCAGAAATCACTCATCGCAAAATTTCCTCGACACAGTGTTCAAGGAAAGTTGTCTGTATACCAAAATTGGGGGGCGCCTTAAAAGAAATTAATGATTGTACACCAAAGTATCCGAGAAGGATTGTGTTGTGTTTTTCGAAGAGTCAGTTTATTATGAGTGTCATGATTATGCATTCATTACAGCTTAAAGCTTTCATGTCAATCTTTTCGTCATTACTCTTTTCCTTTGCGTAAACTGTAAGACAACAACTAACATAAAGCAATGTGCAGGAAACATCTAAGGAAAAGGGGAAAGCGTCAATACTCGGAGAACAGAGAAGAGATGCCTTCACAAACGGATGCCGCATGCAGCAGGACGGCGGATTCCAGAGTATCACTCAACAGATACTTATGGCAATAGACTATCCAAGATTCAGAGTCAAAGGCGCACAAAAGCAACATGTTTACAAAAGATCCTAAAGCTTAGACTGGGTAAAGCAAAAAGAAAAACGCTAAAGAGGGAAAACGCACCAGAAAAGCCTGGAACAAAGAACGGAAGCAGTTTTCAATACAGAAAATTGTTCAAAGGGCAAAGTCCTTAACTTATTCAGTCATTCGCAAGACCGGAAACCGAAATAGCAACAACACAATCAGTTTGAAAGAAATTTGGGTTATACCAAGTATACACACAGTGAATACACCAAGCCAGAGGAAGATTTTCGAAAATATCTTCTAGTTTGTCAGAAAGCGGTGCCAGCTCTTGTTATTTCTATTTTCGTAGCTCAAACGAAAGGAGAAGACAACCAGCCGACTCTTCCCAGGCGAATGTTGCATTTCTTACAGCACTAAGGAGCAAATACAGAAATGGTTAGAAATTAGATTCAATTTTTAGAAATAAATTTTCTTTAGTGGAAGGGCGGTCATTTGAAACCGTGTCCTAAATTTATGTAATTAAGATTAATTAGTTAGCAGTATTTAAACCCTTCTCAGGCATTTGGAGAAGGGTCTGGAAATTTGTCAAAAAACTTGTCCTCAGAACATGCACTTTTGCACCCTCGGAGGGGGTTTTTGATGAATGGATGGATTGAGATTTATCAATGTTTGCATTTAATGTCTGCTACTGATGTTGCACTTTTGTACTCTTAGTAGATGTTAGAACAAGTAGAGATAAATCGTTATTGCTTGAAGCTTATGAGTGGAACCAGTCATAAATGGTACTTTTATCTCTTAACCAATTTCTGCTTATATTCTTAAAGTGATATGTAGTTTTTCATTTGTTTATATGTTAATGCATGAACGTGTGGGTTACCATTTGGCACTTTTGTACGGTGGAGTCATTTATTTATGCTTGATATATGAATAACTTATTATGCGATATGCTGTTCACAACTGTTTTACTTAACTTTTTATGCAGAACGATTTATCTTAATTGATTTCTATTCTTATGATAGCTGAATGATCTTTATTACCAGTTATTGTTCGAAATCTTTTTAGATCGCATAATAGAAGAAATACACCCCAGGTTAGCGTAGATTAGATGTGTTGTTTCTCATTAGATTACAATAGCATAGAGTTAGTTTACAAGTTTGAATTAAATTAGCTTAAAATACTCCTAGATCAGCATCATCAAACTCTACACACACACACACCCCTTAGATTGGGAAACTGGTCCCATTATCCCCAGTCGGACCCGCTATACCAAACAGATAAGGAGCTGCCAACCAAGGTCCGGACCGGGTGGGTATCCCCCTTGTTGTCGACCCGATTTTCGGGGCTTCAACAGTACCCCACCCCCTTGCGGGTGTCACGCGCAGTGCCCATTTCAGAGCATCAAACTGCTCACACTTTCAATATCCACCGTCACTCCTTGCAATCTTCCCATGGGTAAGATCTTTTGTTGGTTCGCCATTCACAATTGAATAGGAGACCATTGTAGCATGGGTCTGCCCATGTGTTCCCATGTTTGTTTTGGCAGTACATTCACATTTGATCCTAGATCTAGAATTACTTGATCCATTTCATACTTCTCGTTTTGCGCAGTCAATCTCATTTCCCTTCCTATTCACGATGTGTGCTTTCTGATCTTCCGGACTACGTGCAATTCTCCTGACCCAGCGCACCTAGTGATAAGTTCCTGCAGCCCTTTCACAACCTTGCTATCATGCAACAGTTTCATATATGTCTCCAGAAAGGTAGTGATCATTGAAGGATCCATCTCCAAATCTAGGTGATCCTTACTACCTGAAGTGGAGGCCTTCGTGAAGCTCTTCTTAGCTTCCATTAATGTCTCCTTCGTGCGCTCCAGATCAAATTCAGGTTCCTTTGTAGGATCCTTGTGAACCCATGCACTTTCTTCAGGTTGCTTACCTTTGTCCTCTCCTGTTGTGATATCACTTATGAGCACTATGTTTACATTTGGGTCCTCTTCGTGTGGCTCAGACCTCATCATTTTCAAATTCTGAGTCGGGGGAGGTTGGAGTACCCCTTTCTCACGCAGCCTCACTATCAGTGTAGGGTAGTCCTCTGCCTCATGATCAAACTGAGTACAGTATAAACATGATGTTCTCATCAGATTCATACAATCGCAGGCATAGTGCCTTTGCCCTCTGCAATTGTAACAAATTAGTTGTCCACGACCCCTTCTTGGTCCCATTCCACCTCGACCTCGTCCGCGCCCCTGAAATTCAGCATGCGCCATTCCTGCATTTAGGTCGAGGGCTCGTGTTTCAGATTGCACCCTATAGGCAAGAGTTTGATCCATCATTAGCTCGTAACTTCTGCAGGTGTGCTCATCATGGCCTATCGACCTGCAGAAATTACAGAATAATTGTTGGGACGTCTGCGTATACTTCTGCAATAGATGAAAATTATCTATAGCGTGTTTTCCTCCTATCTGACAGATCGTGCACCATAATGTAGGTGCCACGCTTGGTCCTGCTTGTGCCTCTAGTCTTAATGGCATCAACCCTCCTCCCGCCAAGTAATTCGTGAAGACTGGACAATGGTCCTTGTCATGCCCTTGGCCTTTGCATTTTATGCACCATACCTCCTCGCGTGCTTCTGGGTGAGTTGTCCTATCCTGTTTCAAAATCTGCATTTCCAAACATAAATTTTGCAGTTGCGCATGGATTTCTTGGACTCCCAGGCCAAGATCTTGTATTGGGGTCTCGTGCAGTCTCATTGCAATCTCCAAAGTTTTGGCCTAGGTGGATAACTCCTGTTGTGACAGCGTCGTTCTCAGATGCGGTGTTAGTGACGCTACAAACCATGTGAGGTCTTGCCCATCTGTCAAGGTCATGTTGGCTTCGTGAATCATACTCTTTAGTCTCTAATCTAGATCCCATGGGGTCTCACCTGGATGATCCAGGTGGATCTTCAAGTACAATGGCATGGAAAAACTTAGAAAATCAAAGTGATCAGAATGAAGTCAAATTAGGATCAGAGCATAGGTCTTTTCATCCTAATTCTAATGGCACAAACGACCCTTCAATCTGAGTTCAGATGATGAAGTTATTGCTAAAAGATGGATTCCTTGATCCTTAAGAAAATGAGGATTTTCCTTTGAAAATGGGTCTTAAGCCTTTAAGGCCAAAAACATATATTTCATTAAATTTGGAATTAAATCATGGATCTAGAATTTCAAAATAAGTAAAAAAACTTAATTCTAGTGATGTCCCTCTAATAGAAAATTTCCAATTTTAATGAAATATGTGCTCAAATCACAATCGGAGGTTCCATAGAGGTAGAATTAATGGAACCCTTGATTGTTGATCTCTGATCAAATTGGATCGGTGGACCAGAGGCAACCGGATCAGAGGTCTTACATATATGTGTATCAGCAAATGGGCAAAGCGATCAGCGATAAATCGGATCGACATTGGGACATCGGAGCAATATATATAAGTGGGACCGATGTGATCGGCCGAGACTGATATCGGTGATCGACGATCGGTGGTTGGCACTTCCCCGTGAACAGGACCTTGGCAATAGTGATACGCCGATTGCGACCTCAGGCTAGACCTGATAGATAATATACGCTCGATTTAATGTTTTTGAAGTCCGGGTGACTGGTTTTGGGCGGATTTTTTAGTGTTTTTCAGGCTTTTGAAGCCTTATCGCCTCAACGATAAAAGGGCAATTTAAAGAGGCGATTACACCCATCGATCATGCCATGTCACGGGCCTCTATTATGAACCAGGAAAGCCCCGATTCAAAGGGTATTCTGTCCAAAACCCATTCATAAAATCAGATCGATGGAAAGAGTTGAGGAGGGCATTTTTTTTTTGGAGCATCATGCTGTTTCGTTGGCAGGAGGCCGAGAGCGCTATTTTCATGTGTCTAGACAGTTTTTATATGATTCCAACCCCTTTCATTGCTGCAGACGCATTGGCGCTACATACCTCTCCATCTTAGGCATCCTTTTCACATCCATTAGGCAGATTGGAGGTATATGCCTCTTGTGGACAGTTGATGATTGTAAATTCCCTTTTCTTTCATGTCGTTTAATAAGAAAGGCCTCCCCATTGTTGAGCTGGGCCCAAAGACGTAGTCCGAATTGGACGAACTTTGTTATCAAGCCTTGGTGTCTTCTTTTGTGTCGTTTTTATGTGTTTACTTCTTCTTTTCTTATGTGAACATTTTTGTGTTAAGATGCAATTTTACATGTGATTCTTTTCTATACATATATAAGCAAAAACATCCTGGATAAAGTGGTATCAGAGCAGGGCTTTTTAGATGTGAATTGCATGTTTGCATGCTAACAAGAGGCAGGCTTTAAAGAGGCGAAGGGAATCTAGAACCTTTCAATCCAGAGGCATGGCGTGCACCTTGAAGGAGAAACATGGCAGAAGATGAAGCTCATATTGAAGAGGAGCGTAATTTCAGGAAGACTTTATATTCAATGGTATAGAACATCAGTCAGCTGGTTTTAATACTAGCGAAAGTAGAGGAGAGAAATCCAGAAGGACAAGGTTCAATACATGGAATGGTGGAGAAGAACCCCCTCCTTCTCCTTCTGGTAGTGAAGGCTCTCCTTCCTCTCACCACCATAATCATAGAAATCCAAAGGGTGCATCTAAGAAACCTTTTTTAAAATTAGATGTTAAATTTGATCTTCCTATGTTTAATGGTGAAAGTAACCTAGAGAAGCTTAATAATTGGATCAAGCAGATTGAGGTTTATTGTAGGATTCAACAAATTGTAGAGGATGAGGCAAAAATCCAGTTGGCCTCTCTACGGCTGGGCAATACAACTCTCGTTTGGTGGGAGAGAAAATTGCAGAGCAGTAAAAATGAGGGTAAGCTCTTTTCCTCATGGTCTGATTTTACTTCTACGTTAAAGGAACAATTTTATCCTTTGGGATACAAACATAAAGCTTTGATGAATTGGAAATATATAAGGCAAGGAAAAGGGCAGGATGTTTAGAGTTTTACAGAAGAGTTTAGGAAGCAAGCACTGAATTTGGGTATTGCACTTGATGCACCTGAAGTTGTAACTAAGTATATTAGCTCACTGCATAGTTATATTAGGCATTCATTGCTATTATTTGAACCAACAACTATTGATTCAACCAGCATAAAGGCAATTCATATTGAGAATAGGAGCAAGAATGAAAGAGAGGATTAGTCCAGAAAGCCACCATTCAAACCTCCCAATGGCAAATCCAAAGTGAAATGGAAAGGGAAGGAGAAGAAAATAGCAGCAACCAAAGAGGGAGAGCAGCCTTATTGCAATCATTGCAAGAAGGAAGGCCATGATGATGATCACTGTTGGAAGTAGCACTCAGAAAACCATCCAAAGAAGTATGGAGGAAAAGGGAAGTAGAAAATAGTGGCAGCAGCACAGCAAGACCTTGGATCAGATTCAGGAGATGAAGGGCTGATCACAATAGCGGGAAAAAAAGGTACCCTTACACCTCCTGTTGATTCTAAATCGCATGAAAGCACCAGTTCTGTAGATGAGTCCCTTTCGAATGATAGAAAAAGAATTGAATTATTCCATATCAGGGTTGTAGTAAATCACACCAAAGTAGAAACTCTATTTGATACTGGGTCCCAAGCAAACTTAATTGCAGAATCTCTCGTAAAGAAGCTTGGCTTAGAGATAAAACCACACCCAAAACCTTACCCGCTAGAATGGATACATGATAAAGAAAAATTGAATGTAACCCAGTAGTGCAAGGTCAAATTTGTGATTGCATCTAAGCTGGTAGACAAAGTAGAGATGGATGTAATACCTCTGGATATCTATGGCATGGTATTAGGGAGCCCATACTTGTATGATAGAAAAGTAGTTTTTTTCTGCCATGAGAATAAATATCACATCACCAAGGATGGGGTAGAATACATCGTGCGGGCTCATCAAAATAAGATTAATGCTAGCCTCGTAAGCGCTGGGTAGATGAATGACTAGTGAATTCCAGTAAAACATGCATGCTTATGGTCGTAAGGGAGAAAGATGCCGAATTTGCCAATGCATTCCAGGGCGGCAATGGGAAGCATAAGCAGGAATTAATTGAATTAATTTCTAACTATACTGAATTGTTTCAGGAGCTGAAGGGACTACCTCCAAAGATGGAAATCCAACATGAAGTCCATCTATTGCATGATGCCCCTCTGCTAAATATCAGCATGTATAGGATGTCGGTGATTGAAATGGAGGAGATCAAGCGGCAAGTGCAGGAATTGTTGGACCAAGGCGTAATCAGGCCAAGCTCCGCTCCATGCGGTTTGCTAATTGTTCTAGTGCCAAAGAAAGATGGAAGCTGGAGGATGTGCGTGGACTACCGCACGCTCAACAAGATAACTGTGAAAAATCGCTATCCCCTCCCATGCATAGATTACTTATTATACCAATGAAAAAGTGATGTCTATTTCACAAAGTTGGATTTGCGCAGTGGCTATCACCATGTTAGAATTGCGGAGCAGGACGTGTGGAAAACCGCTTTCAAAACAAAGCAGGGGCTATTCGAATGGATGGTGATGCCATTCAAGCTTTGCAATGCTCTAGCCACCTTTATGTGGGTTATGAATGATAGATATATTTCAGCCTTTCATTGATGAGTTTGTTCTCGTGTATTTAGATGATATATTAGTTTTTAGCAAAAGTTGGTTTGAACATGTGAGTCATGTAAAGAAAGTGCTTGATGTGCTGAAAAAGGAAAAACTCTTTGTAAAATTGCCAAAGAGTGACTTCGGGAAAACCTCTTTGGGTTACCTAGGTCATATTGTTGGTCATGGTTAGTTAAAAATTGATCCCTCTAAAGTTGAAGCAATTGTAAATTGGCCTAATCCTACTAGTGTAACCGAGGTCTGTAGCTTTTTAGGTGCAGTGAAGTATTGGAGGAGATTTATTGCTAATTTCTTTGTTATTGCAGCACCTTTGCACACATTGACAAGTGTGAAATAGGCCTTCCAATGGGGAGGAAGACGACAGAAGTCCTTCGAGACATTGAAGATCAACACCGCGCTAGTCTTAGCCTTACCCGATCTCCAACGGCCATTTGAGATCGAAACTGATGCCAGCGGTTATGCCATGGGAACTATACTGATGCAGCAAAAGAATCCAATTTGTTACCATTCTGAGAAGTTTTCTCAAGCTGTGATAAACTATCCCACCTATGACAAGGAGCTTTATGCCTTGGTGTAGAGTGTGAAAAAGTCGAAACACTACCTGATCTGGAAGGAGACCATCATCCATAGAGATCATCAGCCCTTGCAGTACCTTCAGTCACAAACCAAGTAGCAGCAATCTCATCATTTCAGGTGGATGGGCTTTCTTCGACAGTTTCATTTGGTAATAAAGTATAAGAAGGGAACTAGCAATAAAGTGGTCGATATGCTATCTTGCCCTCCTATTTCTGCTTTTGTTATTTTGCATAACTTTTTGTTATCTTTTGAAAGTTATGTTGAACAGTATGCTAACGATGATGACTTTAAAGAGGTTTATGCAAATCTAACCCATGGTTCACAGGTGGACAACTATCACTTGCAGGGGAAATTGTTGTATCACCTTGGTAAATTGTGTATTCCCACAGGAGAAAGAGTACATGTAATCCGAGAGGCCCACACCTCTCTTGTGTCTGGAAACTTTGGTGTTGAAAAGAATTTATGTCATGTACAAAGATTTGGCCTCATATGAAAAACATTGTGACTCGCTATGTAAAGGGTTGTGTGATGTGTTCTGTTTCAAAACCCTCTAATGGAAAACTTGGGCTCTACACACCACTCCCTATTCCAAGTCATCCATGGGAAAGTGTGTCAATGGACTTTGTAGGAGGTTTACCTTTGTCTAGGAAGAGTCATGACTATTTGTATGTCATCGTTGACCGTTTCAGCAAGATGCGTATTCTTATGCCTTGTAAAAAGCAGATTACCATAGAACAAACTGCTTCTCTTTTCTTTTAGCATGTTTGGGTCCACTTTGGATCACCCACATCAATTGTGTCAGATTGGGACTCTTGCTTCCTTAGAGAGTTTTGGACCAGCTTGTGGAGGATGATGGACACCAAATTGACAAGAAGCACAACATTTCACCTGCAGACCGACAGAGGTTTTTAACCGTACTGTGGTACACTTATTACGAGGCTATTGTGGGAAACATCCCAAGTTGTGGGATGAACATCTCCCCAATATACAACATTCCTACAACTGAGCAGTGCATTCATCTACACAACGTTCACCATTCGAGACATGTTTTGGTTACCTGCCAAAGGACCCTTTTGATATGGTCTTGGAAAGGGAAGATGGCTCCAGTGGACGTAATGATAAGGAAAAAGCTCAACAGTTCATTCATCGAATCCAATTGACTCACTAAGCAGTGCAAGAGCAGTTGGAGAAAAGTCAAGCCCATTATAAGGCTCAACATGATAAACACCTGGTCAACCATCAATTCCAAGTGGGCGACAAGGTGTGGTTCCACATCAGCAAAGACAAGATGAAGGGAGAAGGAAAGAATTTGCGGCCAATCCGGTATGTACCATTCACCATATTGGAGAAGATTGGGAACAATGCCTTTCGTCTTGACTTGCCGGTATATATGCAGATGTATTTAGTAGTGAATGTGGAGAACCTAAAGCTATATGAACCACCTTTGATCATGGACACTGACAAGGTGGGCACAATTCCTACAATCAATGATTTTGCACCAGAATATCAGGATGAGTTGCCTGAAGACATCATCCTCGACAGAAGAACCAGGACTTCACGGCGAGGAGATGTAGACTACCTTCGAGTTGGATTCAAGGGAATGCACCCGAGCAAGGCCTGATGGCTGGAGAAAGAGAAAGTGAGGGAACAGTTCCCTCACTTGCCAATTGACTAATGAAAATCTTTTGGCGGTCCAAAATCTCCTCAATGGGGAGGATTGATCTAGGTGGATCTTTAGGTACAATGGCATGGAAAACTTAGAAAATCAAAGTGATCAGAATGAATTCAACTTAGGATCAAAGCATAGGTCTCATCATCCTGATTCCAATGGCACAAATGGCCCTTCAATCCGAGTTCAGATGATGAAGTTATTGCTAAAATAAGGATTCCTTGATCCTTAAGAAAATGAGGATTTTCCTTTGAAAATGGGTCTTAAGCCTTTAAGGCCAAATCGCAATCGGAGGTTGCATAGAGGTGGGCTTAAGCGAGAAGTAGTGGAACCCCCAATCACTGATCTCTGATCAAATCGGATCGGTGCACCGGAGGCATCTGGATCGGAGCTCTTACATATATGTACATCGGCAAACAGGCCAAACGATTGGCGATAAATCGGATCACCATCAGGACATCGATGCAATATATATAAGCGGGACCGACGCGATCGGCCGATGGTGATATCAGAATCGGTGATCGGCGGTCGGCACTTCCTCGTGAATAGGACCTTGGCAACAGCGATACGCCGATTGCGACCTCAGCCGAACCCAATAGATAATATACGCCCGATTTAATGTTTTTGAAGTTCGGGTGACTGGTTTTGGGCAGATTTTTGTGTTTTTTGGGATTTTGAAGCCTTATCGCCTCAACGATAAAAAGGCCATTTAAAGAGGCGGTTGCACCCGCCAATCATTCCATGACACCGACCTCTATTATGAACCAGGCAAGCCCCAATTCAAAGGGGATTCTGTCCAAAACCCATTCATAAAACTAGATCGATGAAAAGAGTTTAGGAGGGCATTTTTTTTTGGAGAAACACATTGTTTCACTGGCAAGAGGCCGAGAGCACTATTTGTCTGTGTCTAGATAGTTTTTATATGACTCCAGCCCCTTTCATTGCTACGGATGCATTGGTGTTGCATACCTCTCCATGTCAGGCATCCTTTTCACAGCCATAAGGCAGATTAGAGGTATATGCCTCTTGTGGATAGTTGATGATTGTAAATTCTCTTTTCTTTCATGTCGTTTAATAAGAAAGGCCTCCCCATTGTTGAGTTGGGCCGGAGACGTAGTCCAAATTGGACGAACTCTGTTATCAAGCCTTGGTGTCTTCTTTTGTGCCATTTTTATGTGTTTAGTTCTTCTTTTCTTATGTGCACATTTTTGTGTTAAGTTGCAATTTTACATGTGATTCTTTTCTATACATCTATAAGCAAAAACATCCTAGATCACTGGAAGCATTGCGATCTCCTTAAACCTGATAATTGATTGTGTCTCTGACTTTGGCCTGCTAAATTCCCTATTCAGGGTGGCCCGGATATCTATGATCCACGTGTTCGGATGGTCATTAGAATGCTTAATGTACCATGTCAATGTGCGATCCTGCAACGCGCTCACAAATGTTTCCTTCTTTATATTGTCATCCATGACTCCTTGTGCTTGCCATACGACCCTTACCACAAACCAAAATTGGTCAGGATCTTCATTCCCTACTCCTCTGAATACCAACAATTTTATCGCGCTCGCCATATTGAGCTGTGGTGGTGGCAGAGTTGGTGTGGGTGGAGATGGAAGTGAAGATGGTGAGACTGGTGGTGGTGTAGGTGGAGGTGGTAGGCATGGAATTTGTTGGCTTATCAGACTGACTGCGCTTCTCGGAGAAACTTTCGCGAGCTCTTCCTCGCTTTCTCGTCAAGGTGAAATCAAGGGGCTATTCTCTATCTTTGCGCTACCTTCGTTTCTATAGATCCTCCCACTTCGAATAGCCCCAAACATCAATTTATTCGCATAACCCGCTTTTCACACAATAAAATCTTAATCCAATTGTTCAAAGATTTAATATACTTACCTTGATGTCCTTTGAGGAAGCATCATTCTGCCTCACTGTAGCTGACTATTGTGTCTACTGCGAACTTGGTGATAAACCCTCCTATAATTCGATCGAGCCAATGGTCCACAATGTGTGCGATCTTATCTTTTGATGCTTCTAGTCTGCACACTAATTCTGGAGTCCACACAACTGGTTTGTCGAGCCTACACCTTCCCTGACTGTCTGCTAGCTTTGTGATCCACTCATACAACTCAGAGGGAAAGGATTCAAAGAAAATTTTGTGGATTTCTGTATATAAGTAGTGCTCCAACCACTATTCCTTTGATACTCACGGATTCTTGTTTTCCTGTGTCGCGAACTTGTGAATCTTTCTGTCTAACCACCCTTCAATTTCTTTCTTCATTAGATTCCAGTGACATGACATTAGAAATCCCTTATGCAGATCCCGGTCCCAGCAACAGAACCATTTGTTGGCTTGTTGGGGCCTGACCCAGGTTCAGAGATGATTTAGCTAAACAAATCTCGGTACTACTGGCCCTTTCGGAAATAGTCCGCGGAGCGCAGACTGAGGTCTCACCCAAAGTAGTATGGGAGGGTGTTAGAACCAAGTTTCTGCACCCTGGGGATGTCTGATGGGTTCCAAGTGGTCTACAGTTTGACCCTGCGCGCACATTACTACGCGCACTTATTAATACCTCGCAGCCAGTGATGTTGCCTTAGCGCAACCCTACTCAGGGGCCGAACAATGTTATTATCCAAATCCTTACTAGGAACCCGATATTTGTTGATTAACTTAGTTTATCTATATGCTTTCATTTATACATAACAATATTCACCATTCGTACAAAAGTGCGCAGTAAATAAACAGTATAATTGCACTTGATATCAAACATGTAATAACTTAAGAACGGATACACAGAATTCAGATAAAACTTCTCTTTATTATTCTTCTTCCTTGGTTACAGACTCGACTCCGCCCGACGCACTTAGCTGCAGGGGTCTGCACACTCAGCTACAGACTCTACTAGGCCTCTGTGCACTTAGCTATAGGGCCTCTTCCTACTACTATAACCCAAGATACTAGACTCTTTCTCTATGCTTCACTATTTTCCAGATTCCATCCATTGATTAACTAACTACTTTACAACTTAGAGCCTCACACTATTTATATAATCCCATGGTCTGCAGACCATGGGTAGGCTGACACTACATTCAAAACTTAGGGCGGAGAACCCTATGACTCTAACATACAATTCGCGCTCCGCGACTGCAATTCGCGGAGTTTTTACAAGAATATTACTCAAAACTTGGGCTTTGAGCCCCAAAACATGTTGTGGGGAGATTCCATGCCCAAGAGGAAGGATCTGTTTCCTGCACTTAGGTAGAAAAGGGAAGGCTCCGCAGCTGAGTGTGTGGAGGCCTGGGTAAAGTTCGCAGACCCCTGCAGCTGTGTGTGCAGGATAGTTCGAGTCTACAATCAGTGGATTGAAGATCAATAAAGACAGCTTTCCAAAGAATTATTGAGTGTTTTAATTTGTATATGTTTATGTTATATACTGTCGATGAATGACATGTTTTATGAAATAATGATGAAATGCTACACAAATTTATTGAATTTATCTTAATAATGTATGAAATGAATGCTTAGCCACTTCCACAAATATTCAGATCGTTTCTCTTATGTTTTATGATGAATAAAGTAGATCTACGCGAACTCCAATCTAGGGTTACATTTTGATGCACGTAAGTAGGTAAATCAACGGTTAAGGGTCTGAAAGGATTGATCATGGAGCTTTATGAGGGTCTGAAAGCTGCTTTAATTGAGTTGTAGTGACATTCCCTAGAAGTGTATTGATTTGCGTGGAGGTAGATCCAAGGTGCTGGAAGACATCACACTAGTCTCTGGATGTAGAAACTTGGTTCTTGCATCCCCCCATACTACTTCAGGTGAGACTGCAGCTTGCACTACACGGGTTGTTGCCCAAAGGGATAGTAGTGTAGGGTTTTGTTGGTTGGCACAACTAACTTTGAACCTAGGTTAGGACACCCTAAAGCCAACAAATGGTTTCGTTGTCGGGACCGGGATCTGCATAAAAGAGACGTGTGATGTCGCATCGTTGGTACTCGACCAAGAAATAAATTGAAAAGTGGTTGGATCGGAAGATTCACAAGTTCATGGTGCAAGAAAACAGGAATCCGCACCTGTCAAAGGAAGATTGGTTGAATAGATATCTGCATACAAAGATACAGGAAATCTTCTTCTGCACCTTCCCAATTGAACTGTAAGAGTGGTTAGCTAAATTGACAGACAATCAAGGTATGTGGAAGCTTGATAGTCCCATAGTGTGGACTCCAAAATTAGTGTGATGGCTAGGAGCCTCTAAAAAAAAGATTGCGCAGGCTATGAATCATTGGCTTGATCAAATTATGGGAGGATTTGTTACAAAATTTGAAGTTGATAGCTCAGTCAGCTATAGCGAAGATTCTTGAAAGGACCGTGAGGTAAGTAATCAAGATCATTGAATACTTGGATTAAAATGCTATTATGTGAAAAACGGGTAATGCCATTACCTTAATGTTTGGAGCTACGCAAAGTGCAAGATTCTTTAGAAATCACGCAAGATCAGGACCAGAGTATAGCCCATTGGTTTGACCTCCCTCGAGCGACGATGAAGGGGTGGTGTAGACTACGTCAAGAAGTGTTGTTTAGCTAATAACTCAGGGTATTCGTAGGACAAATCATTCATCCACTCCACGTCCACCTCCAACACATACACCTTCACTCACACCTCCACCTCCACCACCACCATTCAACATGGCAAACACAATGAAGATATCGATCTTCAAGGGAATAGGAAGTGAAGATCCAAAGCAGTTCTAGTTTGTTGTGATCGTTGTATGGACAATGCACAAATCACTAATGATAATATAAATAAGGCTCAGTTGGTACCACCTTGCAAGATCACGTGCTAATTGGGTACATTAATTATGGTATTGACAATCTTCATGCATCGCTAGCAGAAACTCATACGACTTTGAACAAAGAGTTTAGTAAACCCAAATATGACTCATAGTCAGTGATTGAATTTAAAGAGATCATGATGAAGGTTGGGGAGATTCCTTGGGACTTCGATTAGAGGTTGAAGTGCCAGATCAGATAGGCTAACATGTAGATCTCAGATAGCTAGCATCATGACTAGTTTATAGCGTCGATTTTGCCCCATTTAAGGATTTCCCTGTCACAACAAAAGATAGATACACAGGAAAAAGCCTTGGAGATTGCGATGAGGCTACATGAATCACCTATTCGGGACACCAACCTAGGGGTGCAACAGATCCACTCACAATTAACAAGCATACACCTAGAATTACAGAGTTTGAAGAAAGACAAGGAGACTAATCCTGACATGTGTGCAGAATTTTGGTGTTTGAAGTGCAAGGGCCATGGGCATGATAAGGATAATTATCCTGTGTTCGCAAATTATATTACAGGGGGGGCCAATTCCCCTGAAGCCAGAAGCCCCAGTAAGGCCAAGCATGGGGGCCATGCTATGGTGTGCCATTTGTCAAGTTACTGGGCAATATGTGACAGACAACTACCTCTTGCTTCAGAAGTTTGTTCAAATACCTCAGTAGTTGTTCTGTAATTTCTGCAAATCTGTGGGCCATGATGAGTGCCATTGTCGAAGCTATGAGTTGATTATGGAAAGAACCCCTACTTATCATATGCAAGCAGAGACTCAGCCTCCATATCAAGGCACTGGAGGAGCACGTGGAGGTTTTCAGGGCTGAGGACGGGGTCGAGGAGGAGGAACTGGTAGAGGTCGCGGTCATATTATCTGCTACAACTGCAGACAGCCACGTAAGATTGCTATAATCCTACACACCCATCATGTAAATACTGCAGAAAGTTCGACCATACCATAGAAGAATGCCCGATGTTAATAGCTAAGATGCAAGAGAAAAAAATGTAGCCTCAGCAGCCTACGCAAAATTTACAAATGATGAGAGCTGAGCCCCACGAGGAAGATCAAAGTGTTAATATTGTGCTGAGAATTGGAATGATGACTGGTGCTGATAAAGGTAAACAACCTGCATAAGAGGGATGGGTCTGCAAAACTCCAGAGAAAAACGCTGGCTTTGATCTGAATCATGCTAAGGAAACATCTATGGAATCCAAGAAGAGCTTCGTTGAGACCTCCACCTCAAGAAGCCATGACAAGATGCAAGAAATCAATGTGCCAGCAATGGTTGATCCTTCTGTAGTATCTATGTTTTTGGAGACCTACATGAAGTTGTTGCATGATAGCAAGGATGTGGAAGGACTGCAGGAATTAATAAATAAATGTGCGAGCAAATAAAAGGACCCTAATGAAAACTGTACGGTTAGAAAGATCGGTAAGCATATGGCATGAACAAGGCAATAGATGCGACTAACAATGCAGATAGGTGATTATGAAATGAACCAGGTCATCTTGGATCTGGGGTCTGACGGAAAAGTTCTACCAAAATAGACAGGGGAAAGGATGGGGAGACCAGTGCTACAGTGGCCTCTGATTCAGCTCAGGATGGAAAATCAGCAGAAAAGCATCCCCCATGGGACGGTTATATGGAGTAACAGTTGATATCGAAGGTGTGAGTGCAGTAGTAGACTTTGAAGTTATAGAAATTGTCGATGACAGTAATCCTTACCCCACACTCTTGGGAATCAATTGGGCTATGGATATGAATAGGGTCATTAATTTGAAGAAAAGGACAATGTCGTTTGAAAGAAAATCGCTTTGGGTTATAGTGCCGCTGGATCCTGCAGAAGGAGCACACTATACTCAACTGGTCCACGGCTATGAAGAAAGTGACAACGAGCTAGATCAAATCTACAAGATAACAGTGTGAGATCAAGAATGGATCAATCCAATGGTAGATGGACAGATTGCATGGGACCGGGAGAGTTCTTGCACCTATGAATCAGACAAAGAATTAGAGCAGTGGCAGAATTGCTTACATGAATTTTCTACAATGCAATGCAATATGATGACAAAGTCGTTGCGCTATGTTTCATCGAAGGTAATAAAATTACCTTATTATGATGGTTTAACTGACGTAGATTTGTTTTTATATGACTTTGAGCGCAAAGTCCCTAAGGACCACCGCTTTCAAGAATTAGAGTTGGCGTTGCATGCTACGCCTCCACGACGATGGGGTACGCATCATGATAGTTTTGCTGGATGGTGAGATTACAGAAGAATGATGAAGCTACGGTTTGGGCGTGCTAATACCAAAATTACTGAGAAATATAATGGAAAAGATGATCTGCATGATGACCTGGCAAAATGTAGTAAAGCATGGTGGATAGAACCACAGCCAAAATGGGTACACATATTTTTTCATACCTTGGATACAATCCCCATGAACTGGTATCTTGAAACAAAGCTTGCTATGGCACTACGGAATGGGATGTATTGAAGGAAGGTTTCTTATTTACTTTCAGCTTTGAAGATGGATTTGCAAGCATCGATGAAGCACTGCAAGAGATTAAAGCGATCATCTTCAGAACATCGAAGGAACCTATGGAATGGACCCAACTAGACTGGAGCACCCAGCTACACCACACATTCAAATGCTATAATGTGACTGCTGAAGAGGGGAAGAAGACCTGAGGAATATCAATATTCTGGAGGTAGAAGGGCATCGCGAAGTCGAAGGCCCACAAATAGAGAACCCGAACATCTCCACACCTTTGAAAATGAAGCAAGTAAACATTGGCACTGAGGAAGAACCGAAGTTCACGAAAATTAGAGATTATTGGGATGACGCTATAGTAGATAAAGTTGTTGAATTACTTCGCGAATATCAGGGTCTCTTCCCTACTAATTTTTCAGATTTAAAGGGCATAATCAGTGATTTGGGTATTATGAAGATCATCTTGAAGCTAGACGTGAAGCCTGTTAAACAAAGGCCTTATCGCCTTAACCCTAAGTATAAGGAAAAGGTTTGCCAAGAGCTAGATAAAATGATGGAGGAGGGCATCATAAAAATTGTTGAAGAATCTGATTGGGTGAGCCTGATGGTGGTCTAAGAGAAGAAACAAAAGGGTGAAATAAGGATTTACGTAGATCTACGGAAGCTTAATGATTCATGTGTTCACGATCCATTTCCAATGTCATTTACAGATGAAGTGTTAGACAATGTTGGAGGGAAGGAGGCCTATTCCTTTACTGACAAGTTTTTCGGGTATCATCAGATCAAGATTTCCTCGGAAGATAGAAGCAAGACCACCTTTGCAACAGAGTGGGGTTGCTTTCAGTACACTGTTATGCCATTTGGATTAAAGAACGCGCTTGCGATATTTTTCTGTGTAGTCATAGTAGTGTTCAAGGAATTCATTCATAAGTTCCTGGAAATGTACTTTGATGATTGTGTGGTGTTTGGTTTCGTAAAGTGCCATGTAACAAGTCTGCGCCTTATGTTGGATACATGTCGCAGATACCAGATAGTGTTGAATTTGAAAAAAAACATATTTTGTGTTCCTTTTGGGATCTTGTTGGGTCATGTTGTATGCAAGTAAGGATTGATGGTGGACCCTGCAAAGATTGGGGTAATTGTGAACTTGGAGGCCCCTAGGAATGTCAAGCAAATGCACGCGACGCTGGGACATACGAGATACTATAGAAAATTGATCAAAGCTTATGCTCAAATTACTATGCCCATGGAAAAATTGCTAAAGAAGGATGCATGATTCTATTGGGATGAAGAATGTCAGCATAGTTTAGATGTGTTAAAAGAAAAGATGGTAACTGCACCAATATTGGTATTTCCTAATTGGAAAAAGGAGTTTCATGTACATGTGGATGCTTCTTGCATTGCGCTCGGTACAGTGCTAACGTAGGCCGGCGTAGGAGAAATGGACCATCTTATAGCCATAGCAAGTAGGAAGGTATCAAAGGCCGAGAAATATTATTCAATGACTGAGCGCGAAGGGTTGGCCATGGTCTACACATGGCAAAAATTAAGGCATTATCTGTTAGGAGGACATTTCAAAATGTATACAAATCATTCTGCCTTAAAATACCTGGTCAACAAGCCTGTGTTGGGGGGAAAATTTTGCATATGGTTGTTATTATTTTAGGAATATGACTTTGAGGTCATTATGAAGCCGGGGAGGTTGAATGCTGGACCTAGCCATCTGTCGTGAATTGAAACAGGCAAAGAACCCAATAATTTGGAGGAAGGGTTGCCAGATGTGTAGCACTTTGTAGTGCACGTAGAGGATGGCCATTTTGTAGACATTATTCACTTCTTAACTACAAGGATGGTGCCAGAAGGATATACAAGTCAACAGAAGAAGGAATTAGTAGTGCGCGCAACCAACTTTTGAGTCCTTGCGGGACATTTGTACAAAATGGGTGCCGATGAAATATTGCAAAGATATGTGCCATACTTTGAGCGTGATAGCATTTTCGTCGAAGCCCATGGGGGAGCTACAAGAGGCCATTATGTAGGCAAAGCAACTGCGCAAAAGATTTTACGTGCCGGCCTATGGGGGCTAACATTGCACAAGGATTCCAAGGCATACTGTAAGGTGTGTGATGCATGTCAAAGAACTAGCAGACCGTCGTGAATGGATAAGCTACCACTACATCCTCAGGTATCTTTGTAGGCATTCGAGAAGTGGGCGATTGATTTTATTGGGCAAATTCAACCCCCTATAAAGAAAACGGGTGTGTGCTACATTATCACCACGATGAAATATCTAACCAGATGGGTGGAAACACAACCTGTAAAGGATTGTACAGGGGATACAATAGCAAAATTATTGTTTGAATATGTCTTGTCAAGGTTTGGATGCCCGAAAGTATTGGTGAGTGATAGGGGTATGCACTTTCTAAATGAAACGATCAACGCGTTGACTGATGAATTCCAAGTCTACCATCAGAAGAGTACACCATATCACCCGTAGGAAAACATAACTGTCGAAGGTTTTAACAAAATATTGGAGAACGCGCTAACAAAGATCTGTAACACGCAGCGCAATGATTGGGATGTATGTGTACCTACAGTGCTCTGGGCCTATACGACTACTTGTAAGAAGTTGATAGGAAAAAAAACATTCATATTAGTATATGGGGTCAAAGCCGTAATGCCGATGGAATTCATTGTGCCTAGTTTGCGCATGGCAGCTTTAATGGATATGGAGGATCACAATGCCCTGGAAGAAAAAATTGTGTAGCTCATGGAGATCGAAGACCGATTTTTGGTAGTATTCCATCAACAAGTACAGAAGGAATGTGAAAAATCATGGCATGATAACCATATCAAGCTTCGTACATTCAAGGTAAACGATCTTGTACTGTTAGATGATAGTAAGTTCACTACATTTCCGCGTAAATTCCAGATGCATCGGTTAGGGCCATATATTGTCAAGGAAATTACAGATGGTGGCATAGTTCAGCTTGCGAAGCTAAATGGGGAACCCTTCCGAGGAAAAGTGAATGGGAGTAGGTTGAAGTTGTATACATGTGATCTTGCGCAATGACTATATGGCAGCAGGACAGTCTTAGTGCTCCAGGCAGTTGCAAGGGAGCACAAGACTATAAACTACACTGCCCAGTTTGGAGGACAAAGCAGCGAGCAGGCTGCATGAAAATTGATGAGGGTGCACCAGTTGAAGTTTCACTATGAAGAAGGGTGCCGCCTAGCCCAGCAAGAAAATGACCATTGAAGTTACTATTCATGATTTGATGGCCAAAAAGCAGTTAAGAGGAGCGGGGAGGCGGTAATTAAGGAAAAAAATCTTTGAAGATCTGCTGGCTGCCAAAACAACATTTATTATCAGAATCTGAGGGGAACAGTTGGATTTGAATTCAAATCCCCCTATAAATATGCATGCCTGTCCAACATAGAACACTTTGCATTCTAAGTGCTAGAGGATTTTGCTATCTGATGCATATGAGCCGAGCATTTTGGGAATAATTTCTGTTGTTCATGAATTGTTCTTTAGTAGCCCAAGAATTATTTATGGAAAGAATGATTGCCACTAACCCCATCAAAGCCCTGAGTTCAGAAGCAGTTATGTCTGACGCGCAAGGGCCAGAAGTGTCTAGTATGGAGGCTATGCTTGTTATGCCCACGACGTTGAGGTTGCCTAGGCCAAAACAAATTGTTGCTAAAAAAAGCAGCCTGCTATGAAAGAAAAGGAACCAGACGTGAAGGAAAAACTCAAAAAGCTGGTGCTAGTGTGCGTGTCACCGAGGAAGCATATCAAGACACAGGCGAAGAAAAAAAAGGATAAGCAGCCAGAAAAAGTAGTGGACCTAGAAGAGGAAGAATTCTAGGGTATCGAGGATGTTGATGCTGAAGGGGTGGAGCCTATGATGAGGCTGCCTGAGTATATCCCTCCGCAGAAGGGAAAAACTAAAGTCACAAAGGATCTCAATACAGGGAAATTTTCAGTTTCGACACCTTTGTTGCCTGAGTAGGTTGTGTTCGAGGGTCCTAGGATGGCGCACATTTTGTTGCTTAAAATGGAAGATTAGGACCTCGCGGACCATACAAATTTTCCACACTTGCTGACTCACAAGTATATGCAGAAGATATACTATGATGATATGGGGCTTACAATTTTGGAACCTATGAAGTGGGCCCGCAGTGTTGAGTAGTCAGGGTTGCTCAATCTATTAGTGTTGCATTATAATCACTCCCCCATTAAAACGATATGTGTGCACCAAATCCTCATACTGGTACATGATGGATGCCTATGGCTAGGAGAGCTTATCCCTATCATCAACATGTTGATCCACAGGATCACTAAGTTACCTTACAAAGGGGCAAACCCTGCAAAAGAGTTTGGAGGAAAAATCGGAGAGAAAGAGTTGGCCGATAAGATGAAGAAGGAGTTTGGTCTGCTAAAAAAGTCACGAGGGTACTCTATCATGTCCATATCAGACCTGATAGTACAATGGGATGCCCAAATTCTAGTAAGCAAAGTAATGAGAAATGTCGCGTGAATGAAGTTCCAGTGCTGGTCATATCGCTCGCATCTTAGTGCACGAAGGGGGTTTAGTACAACTGGGCCAATTATCTATGTCAGGAGTTCCTCGTGAACTGCTAAGAGGCCTAGAAGGAGAGCAAGGAATTTCATTATGCCTGGCTGTTATTGTCGATTGTTTTGGTTGCTTAGAGGTTACTGGAGGATATCCAGTTTCCTCCGCACAAAGAAGAATTGCCCGAGGCATCTCAGTTTTCCTTGTTATGGGCCTCAAAAGATCAAGAACATGTTAAGGAGACAAATATATTTTGGGTTTTGATGGATATGGACATGCACATGGTGGTTAAACTGCGGCCAAGGTTGTCTCCCACCTTATACGTGCAGTTATCAGCCTATGCAAGATTCAAAGCTGATTTTCATAGGGCCTCGATCAAAGTGCACAAAGACCCTAAGCATAAATGGCACTTGTTGCCTTATATGGTGATAGATACAGATATCCAGGAAGTTGTGTGGCTTTGGCCATAAGAATGGTGCACGCCTATGGAGTTAGATTCCATAACAAGCACAAATATAGAAATCTTTACTGCATAGAAGTGGAAGGACACCACTCAGAAAGTTGCACGCACATTGGCTGCACAAAAGAAGAGGGAGGCTGCTACGATAGATGTAGAGAAGGCTCGTATGGAGGAGGAGCACACTACCAAAGTGTACGTAGAGTGAGAACAGAAGGATACAGAGTACAGCGCGATGTTTGCTTCCCACCACACTAATGAGAAAGAGTTGTCAGAGCAAGGAGGAGGTGGCGGTGAGGAGAAAACCACTCCTTTCATCCTGAAGAAGTGCGCACAAGAGCAGCAAGGTGGGCAGCGAAAGAAACAGAAGTCTGATAAGCATACACATGTTGATCCCATGATGCTGACAGAGAGCAATCCTGATGAGATCGGTGACAAAATTTAGGACACGACGACAGAGGTGTTGCAACAATTCGAGTAGAAATACATGCAGATGCTCAGGACTGTCCAGAAGGATTTGCGCGAGCTGTAGATCCTGGTGAACAGAACTCAGGCAGATGTCGGGAGGCAAGTGGCGTGTAGTATCAAATATTGATTGGCCTCAGGATATCAAGGTCTTTCCTTTACCTGAAGGGTCAGTCCGTGTGGAGTCGGATGAGCATCGTGCGGTGCTTCACACAGTAAAATACATGGGGCTAAACCTTCTCGCACTATTTCTTGAGTCCCTTCATGCACTACATCAAGGGGTTGTTGATGAGCTAAAGATCAGAGAACAACGTGCACTCACTGCTATCAGTGAGTTCAAAGTCAATAACTAGCAACCTTTCATAAAAAAGACTCATGCCCTGAAGGAGCAGGAGGAATTGCGGACACAACGTTTGAACCTGGTCAGAGTGATTGAGCAGGCCTGCCACTCCATACCTGAGTTGGGTATACTTGATGATGTAGAGGATTCAACCAAGGTAAGGAAATTGGTTGCTATAGTGCACACTTCAAAGGAGAAGATGGATAAGGAGACTTTCGACTTACTGATGCAGATAGTTGAGCTACAGTTGAAGTTGCAACCGACCACACCGCTGGAGGTTCAGGAACAAAGAGGTGTGGTGATTAAAGCATCCATGGATCAGCTAGATGTCATCATTCAAGGGTGCGACTGATCCAGACTTAAATAGGAACGCAACAAATTACCGAGATAACCATATACACAAAGATGCAGCAGAAATAATACTTCATTTCATTAATGGAAAATACTGAAATATGCTTACAACCAGAAATGGAAATAAACCAGCTAGGGCGATGGTAGCTTATCTCTGAGAAGAGATGTGTGGCTACATGCCTCTGAACTGTGTTACAATGAGGCTCAAAGGCCTATTTATTGTTGAGAAACAATGGAAAACCCTTCACATTCCAAAACCTAACCCTAGAAGATGAAACGCCAAATTGTGGGCCCCGTTTTTGGGTAAGTTGGTACCTCAACTTCCCGGGGTCGCGAATTGGTCGTACTATCTCCGTTTGACGCGCATGATAGCCCGTTGGAAATATCTCTCCGAGGACTACGATGGAAAGGACGATTTTTACACAAAAAAATCGTTGGCGGTAGATTTCCCAAAAAACGTCATTTAGGGCCTCAAAACGGCTCTGGAAGTTTAGGACCCGAAAAACTACTAAAAATAGTAAACTATGCTATAATTAAGGAAACTGAAAAAACTGAAAGAAGCACTAGAGGGGATCCAAGTGGAATTAGTGGGTGGCCACCAATATCCACCTGGATCATTCCTCTCCCCTTAGGAAGCAATGGTCCCCATTGTGTTGAGTTCCTCCATGAGATGAGGGAACTTCTGTTGCACTTGGTCCCTGGTGAGCCACTTGCCCTGGTGAAGGAGTTGTCCTGCTTTGACAACTCGATACAGTTGGATATTCTGCTGGCAAGTGTGCTTGATCTGTGTGTCCATGATCCGATCAGTTGCAGCTTGTTCCATGCAAGCTGGATTTAACTCTGTGGGTGTGAGTTGTTCTGCAATGTCGGACGTGTCTAGTAATGGTGGAAAGTATGGCCGAAGGCGGCCGACATTGAACACCGGGTGCAGGCCAAGGAATGGGGGAATGTTGAGCTCAAATGCATTGTCTCCCACAGCCTTGGTAATGGTGTAAGGGCCATATCGGAGTGGTCTGAGTTTCCGATAGGCTCAGGTATGGCGTTCCTTTTGCAAATGCAACCAGACTTTGTCACCCACCTGAAACTTGTGTGGCACCCGATGTTGATCATGTCGTTGCTTGTACTTAGCATTTGATTTCTCTAGAATGTCATGGACCTACTGGCAAATATGTTGGATGTGCTCAATGAAGTTGTTTTCCTTATCTGTTTCGGACTGGACATGAGTAGAATCTACATGAGTAGCTGCAAATGGCATGGCCACATCGATGGGACATAGTGGCTAGAATCCCAAGTCCACTTGAAAAGGGCTATGGCCAGTCGAGCTGTGGAGAGCCCGGTTGTAGCTATGCTGAATATAGGGGAGGCTCTCGTCCCATGTGCGTGGATGCTTTGAGTTGTACATGCGCAGAATGTGTATGATCGTCTTGTTGACAACCTCTATCTGGCCATCAGTTTGAGGATGGAAGGTTGTGGACTTAGTGTGTTTGGTGTCCAGCATTGACCAGAGACTGGACCAAAATGTACCGAGGAACCTGTTGTCCCAATCTGAGATGATAGACTGTGGGATCCCAAAGTGCACCCACACTCGTTCAAAGAAGAGTTTAGCAGTGGCTTCTGCTGTGATATTCTTCTTGCAGGCCACCATAATGGCCATCTTTAAGAACCTGTTGACGACCACAAAAATATAGTCATTTCCATGCTTAGTGGAAGGAAGGTCTGACATGTAATCCATGGAGATGGATTCCCAAGGCCGACTAGGGGTAGGCAGTGGGGTATAAAGGCCTTGCTTCTTGATGGTTGGTTTAGCAATGGCGCAGGCAGTGCATGACCTGATGTACTTCCCGACATCCTGTCGAAGATTCGGCCAATAGAAATACTTCTGCAGTACTACCACCGTTTTTTCGACCCCAAAATTTCCAACAGCCCGACTGTAGTGTGCTTCCCAAATCATCTTAGCACGCTCGCTTGAAGGAACACAAAGGTGACCCAGGTGGCATAACAGGCCGTCCTGGAGGTGAAAATATGGAACATGCTGACCCTCCAAGAGGTTCTGGTATGTGTGGCCAAATTCTGGGTCGCTTTTGTAGAGCAGTGGCCAATCAGAAGTCTCGTGCCCACAAGAGTTGAGGATGGTGGTTAACGCCACGATTGGTGGTCGACTAAGGCAATCTGCAACATTATTAGTGCTGCCCTTCTTATACTTGATATTCAAATGGAACTGTTGCAGGTATGTGGACCACTTCTGATGGCGATAATTCTGCAATTTCCCTTGGGTCTGTATGAACTGCAGGGGTCGGTGGTCTGTGTGGATGATCGTTTCCTTCCCCAAAATGTAATGCTTCCATTGTCGACAGGCCTGCATAATGGAATACATCTCTTTATCATAAGTGGGATACTTCCGGACTGTGTCTGAAAGTGTTTCACTGTGATATGCCACTGGATGCCCGTGTTGAGTAAGGACTGCCCCAATAGCATAGTCAGAGGCATCTGTCTCGACCTCAAATGGTTGTTGTAAATCTGGTAAAGCGAGCACTGGTGTTGTGCAGAGGTGATCTTTCAACTCTATGAATGCCTTCTATTGAGATTCAGACCAAAAGAATTTTTCCTTCGCCCCTCCCTTGGTGACTTGACTCAAAGGCCAAGTGATATGAGAAAACCCCAACACGAACCTGCGGTAGAAGTTGGCAAGACCTAGAAAGCTACGGAGCTCTGTCAGAGTGGTTGGAGATGGCCAATCCCGAATGACTTTGATCTTGGCTGGATCCACATGCACCCCCTGTTCATCAATAATGTATCCCAAATACTGAACCTGGGTCATGCCAAAAGTGCATTTCTCCAAATTGGCACATAGCTTGTGTTGCCGCAGTGTTTGGAGAACCTGTCGGATGTGGTGGAGGTGCTCTTCCCAACTTTGGCTGAAGATCAAAATGTCATCCAAGTATACCACTACAAATGAGTTGGTGAATGGCCGCAAGATGTCATCCATTAGCCTCATGAAGGTTGCAGGAGCATTCATCAACCCGAAAGGCATAACCAACCATTCGAAAAGGCCCTCTTTGGCTTTGAAGGCAGTCTTCCACACATCAGAGGGTTCGATTGGTACCTGGTGATATCCTGACTTCAGATCAATCTTGCTGAAATATTTTTCCCCCTTTAGTTGGTCCAGGAGGTCATCAATTCGCGGGATCAGGTACCTATTACGGACAGTGATCTTGTTCAGCGCTCGATAGTCAAACAGAGTCTCCAAGTCCCATCCTTCTTTTGTACCAACACAATTGGGCTCCTGCAAGGTGATGAACTCGAACGGATGTGGACTTTCTGCAGAAGCTCCTGAATCTGCCTCTTGATTTCATCGTTCTCCAGAACGGAGCGCCGATAAATTGGTTCGTTGGGTAGCGGCGCACCTGGGGTCAGATCGATGGAGTTTTTGACCTGACAGTGCAGAGGAAACTCTACGGGGGAGGTGAAGATGTCCTCGTACTCCTCCACAACCTTGTCCATTTGTAGTTGTCATGCAAAGGGGCCCTGTCTGGAGGTTGTGGCCACCGTCTTCTTCTTTCCTTGAGGGCGTATCATCAGGAAAACAAATTTTCTAGTTTTGGAAATGAGCTTACTACATTGTTTTGCAATAATCAAAGAGATGGCAGCAGGCGGTGCTACCTCTGGTATCCTTTACAATTGATTTCCCAATGTAATAATAACAACACAGGGCCTTGATTCATACACATCATGTCGCTTCCACAAGTATGGTTGTCCTAATAATACATCACAAACTTCAAGCGAAGCAATGTCACACAATACCTCATCTGTGAAGGGCTTGATGTTGTATGGAAGGCGACACTATTGGCTCACCGAAGATCCCGTCCTTGGTGCAGCCACCCAATGGTGTACGGTTGTGGATGTGCTGTGGTCGGTAAGCCCAACCGCTTCACGACCTCTGCTGAAATGAGGTTCTTTTGGCTCCCGCTATTGACAATGAACTGTAGCGGGGAGCCCCTTACCCACATCTGGGAGTGGAAGAGATGCTCCTCCTCCTCTAGATCTTCGGGTTCATTTTTTTGGATCTTGGCAGTAGTAATAGTGGCATTGGGATCCGCATGAACGATCTGCTTCCCTTTGTCATTCCCCTTGTCGGGTTCTGACTCAGAGTCGGAACATGCATATGATTCTGAAACCTTTAATTCAACCACCAGTGACTGCTTGGTCTGACACTCACTTGTGTTGTGAGTGGAGCTCTTATGGAACTCACACCATTTTCCTGCGTCCTTTTTCGGCTTTGCGACACTGTTCTTTGCTTGTAGCTTTGGCGGGTTTTCTTGGGCTGCCCCGCCTTGGATTTGTCCCTTGTTTTGTAGTTTAGGGGCACCTTTCCCTTGCTTTGGATTCGCAGATCCAAAGTCTCGTTTCTTTTGTTTAAACTTCTACTCGATCTTGACGGCATATCGGTATGATATGCCGAGCGATGAGATGTTCAGGAATTCCATTTCTTCCTAGATGTACTTGTGTAGGAAGCTGCGGTATTTGAGTATCAAATGCTGCTCCGAATCCTTGATACCCAACTTCGTGCGAAGGGTATGGAAAAGATTGGTGAATTCTAGCACATCTTGATCCCTTCCCTGCCGTAGCGTGGTCCACTTTATGTATTCGTCCTCATAGCTTCCAACATGGTAGTATTGCTCCTTAATGGCATCCCGGAATGAATTCCAGGTGGGTGCGGCTGAAAATAGCGAGCCTGTAGTTTCATCCTTCTGCTCGCAGTAGGTTTCCCACCAGTCCTTGATGTGGGGGGTGACTTTGAGAAGAGCGAAAACAATCTTTTCCCGGCTCGAAAATTCATGAATAGAAAAATAACCCTCTAGCAGATTTAACCATTTATCTACGGAATCTGCGTCTATCTGACCCTCGAATATGGGGATTTCAAAATTAACTTGTACCTTAAAGGGTGTGGCGTTTCTAGAGTAGCTGCTGGAAGCCGATGCGTCACTTTTGGGTAGTCGCTGAACGATTTGGGCAAAGTTGTCCATCATCGCGTTCCGTTGTCGCTCGAGGGCTTCTTCGAGCAAGATTTTGATAGGATCTCCTGCTCCCTCGTCTTTCTTCTCATCCGCCATGGGAGGCCGTCGGGATTTGCGAGGCTGGTCTTGCAAAGGTTTGACCAACTCAAGCCCTAACTCCTTATATCCCGACCTCGTTGGGGACATGCAAAGAAAAAATAGAGAAAAAAGCAGACCGCTCTGATACCACTGATCCAGACTTAAATAGGAATGCAACAAATTACCGAGATAACCATATACACAAAGATGCAGCAGAAATAATACTTCATTTCATTAATGGAAAATACTGAAATATGCTTACAACCAGAAATGGAAATAAACCAGCTAGGGCGGTGGTAGCTTATCTCTGAGAAGAGATGTGTCGCTACATGCCTCTAAACTGTGTTACAATGAGGCTCGAAGGCCTATTTATTGTTGAGAAACAATGGAAAACCCTTCACATTCCAAAACCTAACCCTAGAAGATGAAACGCCAAATTGTGGGCCCCGTTTTTGGGTAAGTTGGTACCTCAACTTCCCGGGGTCGCGAATTGGTCGCACTATCTCCGTTTGACATGCATGATAGCCCGTTGGAAAGATCTCTCCGAGGACTACGATGGAAAAGATGATTTTTGGGCAAAAAAATCGCTGGCGGTAGATTTCCCAAAAAACGTCATTTAGGGCCTCAAAACGGCTCCAGAAGTTTAGGACCCGAAAAACTACTAAAAATAGTAAATTGTGCTATAATTAAGGAAACTGAAAAAACTGAAAGAAGCACTAGAGGGGATCCAAGTGGAATTAGCAGGTGGCCACCAATATCCACCTGGATCAGCGACAAGCTCTTCACTGAAGCACTGGGCCTCTAGGATACACTGCAGGAGGATAGTACGCTACAACAGTTGAGCGTAGAACTCAGGGAAGCGCAACAATAGTACGATGAGATCATCATGACAACACGAACATTGGCACCAGTTCAACGTTTCACATGATTACAAGAGGGAAAAGAGAAATTGCTGTAGATACAAGAATTATAGAAGAAGAAGTCTGTGCTTGCACAGCTCGATCCTTGGAGAGAGGAAGCTAGCCAGTTTTCACAGACCATTATTGAGAAGTTGAAGCCTATGCAGTAGACACAGAGGACTATGCAACTGGTAGTAGAGGGGCCAACCATAGAGAAATTGGTCCAGGAGGTGCAACAAGCAACAAAACAGAGTACCACAGAGCTACAAGCAATGACCAAGGCATTCAGTGAGCTCCACCATAAAGTAGAACAACTAGTTGAGTGACTCGAGGGCGTGTCATGATCTTTGTGTTGGGGGCTTGTTGGGATGGGGTCCCTAGGGGCAGAATGGAATTAATTAGTCATTTTTTGTAAAATATGTAAATTCTCCATGATTTATGGAAGCGGAGTGCGTAGATGAATAAGAGTCAAAGGGTCTTAGTCCCTTGTTTTAAGTAAAGTTTTTAGTCGGTTTTGAAATTCACCCATGGTTCGTGGACCATGGCATTATATGGAAAAGTCTATAAATAGTTGAGTCTTAGCGATTCTAAGGAAAAGTTAAGTTAAGTTTGGATAGAGAATTGGGTCCATTTAAGAGTTTGGCGAAAGAGCTAAGGCAGGAAGGCTCTACTTCATGTTCTTAGGTAGAAAAGGGAAGGCTCTGCAGCTGAGTGTGCAGAGACATGGGTAGAGTCTGCATCTGAGTGCGCGTACACCTTCTGTTGTGTGTGCAGGATAGTTCGAGTCTATAATTAGTGGATTGAAGATCAATAAAGACAGTTTTCCAAACAATTACTGAGTATTTTTGTTTGTATCTGTTTATGTTATATGCTGTCGATGAATGACATGTTTTATGAAATAATAATTAAATGTGCAAATTTATTGAATTTTCCTTAATAATATATGAAATGAATGCTTAGCCACTTTCACGAAGATTTAGATCATTTCTCTTATGTTTTCTGATGAATAAAGTAGATATATGTGAACTCCAATCTAGGGTTACGTTTTGATGCTCGTAATTAGGTAAATTGATGGTTAAGGGCCCACAAGGACTGATCATGGACCTTCACGAAGGTATGAAGGCCGCTTTAATTGAGTTGCAGTGACGTGCCCTATAAGTTTATTGATTTGTGTGGAGGCAAATCCAAGGCAATGGAAGACATCACACTAGTCTTTGGATACAGAGACTTGGTTCTTGCATCCCCCCATACTGCTTTGGGTGAGATTGCAGCTTTTGCTACGTGGGTTGTTGCCGAAAGGGCCAGTAGTGTAGGGTTTTGTTGGTTGGCACAACTAACTCTGAACCTAGGTCAAGACCCCCAAAAGACAACATAACATGACTGGTGTTAATAAAGAATGAATTATATTCTATTTATTCAATATTTTATATTCAAAAACCAAATTAAATAACAAAATTTAAATTATAAATGAAGTTATAATTTAAATACCGATAAATTCTTAATGTGATATTTTATAAAAGACAAAAAACCTAAAATTGTTGCAACCCTCTTATCCTTTAAGAAAATAGGGAATAGTCTGAACTTGCTTTCATATTTCATATCAAGAATTAATATGCAATGCAAATGTATATAATTGCTTAATACCATCTCACTCGAGGAAAAATTAAATAACCATAACGATTTCTATGAAACAATAAATATTTT
Source organism: Pinus tabuliformis (assembly GCA_031772625.1). Lineage (NCBI taxonomy): Eukaryota > Viridiplantae > Streptophyta > Pinopsida > Pinales > Pinaceae > Pinus > Pinus tabuliformis. Next base: position 234,573,296 of record CM062805.1, read on the forward strand.
AGCACTTAAACCCCCAAATCATTCAACAAACATGTGATAAAATACTATGTAAATTAAATGGATTATTACAATATGTGTATTAGTTCCATTCATAAGCAAATAACATATTTCAATGACCTAAATTCCCAAAAATTGTTTTGAGAATTCAAGGTTTGAGTAATGCATAGATAAAAGTTATCCTTTCAAACTTTGGACATAAAATGGTAACAAAATTGAACAAATATATCAAATAGAACTAACACAATAAGGAAATATGTAATTAAACCATTGATAATTCACAGATCACAGTCATGCAAATAACAAGATTAATTCTTCAGAATTTCCCAAAATACATTTATAAGAAATTCAAAAGACACATTCCTCAGTAACTATGGATTTCAAACATCATATATCATTGATTATTGGTCTGTTGAAGTCGTTCAAACATTAACAATACTTATAGTAATAAAAATGTACCAAAGGTTCCACAGTCACCAAAAATTTATTAACATCCTTCCTCCCGTTTTCTCATCAAAAATTGAGGGTTTATATACATCAATGAGCCTTTGATACTCTAAACTAATTTAAAAATAAAAATAGTATCTCCAAAAATAATATTCACAGTTTAATTTTCATGAGGTCGAATCATAATTGTCTCAAAGGAAAGTGACACAATTAACAACATGGTATCCATAATCGATTTGAAAACGTTAATCCATATCAACAATAACCGACCTCGGGAGAAATAATTCCAACGCTCGGAATATAAGGAGTGCCTGTTACAAACTAAAAACATGAAATCAGTGATTGATAATATAATTAACATAAAGTGGCTACAAAATCTCAGATTTTGTAGTTGGTCTCAAAACTAACAAACTAGATAAAAACAACTAAGCATACCTTGCCAAACTTGGAACCTATAAATAGACAATTGATATCTTATTATTTAGTAGAGGTTTGATTACAAGGATCTAAAGTTATTATAACTTTGACATTAGCAGACTTAATGATAATGTGAGTATCAGATGACTATGAATTTTCCTCCAATCTAGAAGCCTTGTTATCCTTTTGATTTTCCCTAAGTTGATTCATCATTCTTAATTGGTCATTTTCCTGTTGAAGCTTTTGGATTCTATGCTCCAAACAAGGAGCTATAACATAATAGTGTTGCTGCCAATAAGTTATTTGTGTGAATCTATCTTAATTAAATTTGTATTGGCAGTGGCTATCACAATTATCACCATCCTGAGCATAAGCATTGTCATCAACAAATTTAGAACTGTGATCTAGTTGGGACTTGTTCTTTTTTTTACACTGGATCATCGAGACACTTGACATCAACATGGACCTTATTTCATGTTTTTTATTGTTCTTGAGATATTCTTCAGGCTACCTGTTTACTATGAATTCGATATTGAAGGTATGGACATCACTAACTATTTTCTTCCTTTTTTGCAGGTTTAGGAAGGTCATTATGGTTTGAAGAAGTTGGCTCGACATCATCCCTAAATTCGAGTTCCAATTCAATGTGTTGAAAATCTATTTTCCTTTCCATGTTGCATGTTATTTGAGCTAGCATCCAATCAAGGCTTTTAACCCTAGTATCATCACATAGAGACTCATTTGACTGACACAACTTATCAGGGTTGAAATTATCAACACCGTGAGACTTACAAAGTGTCAAATTGGCCGCTTGAAAAGTGGGTGAAACCCTAGGGGTGTTTTCTTATCTATCATTATCTTAGGGTTTTTTGAAACCATTCCGGTGAAGGAACAATTCTCATGAATCCCCACACTTAACCAAATGGTTTTTAACCAACATAAAAATTAACCCATGATGAAGCAAGGATCATTCAAGGTTATTGCAATCACCTTGGTATAAATTAGCCATTTTACAAAGGCACTTATGTAAATAAAATGGGATATTGATATTAAATATGAGAAACACCATTAATAGGTGTATATGGTACAAAAATACTAGCACATGTCTACCCTCCCACGTGATAAAGTTCCTATTAAAATAAAGCAAGTCTTGCAATTTTGTTTTAAAGGAGTGGATAGGCATACCTTTCACATTGTAGGTGCAATTATTTCAGACCAAAAAGTCTTGCCAAGTAATGTCATGTACAAATCAATTTTTGGACCAATTCTCACCATCAGTACGAAGAAATCTCAGTTCAACAATGAAGCTTACATCCACCCACATCTGAATATCACCAACCCTAGATTTTCGACCATTGTAAGTGGAAGAAAAAGCTTTAACCACATCGTCATTGTAACCACATAAAAATTGAATTAAATCCCACCATCTAGCTTCATGGAATAGAGAGAGGTATTCCTCATAATACTAAATAATCTCACCTCCAATAACCTCTGTTAAAAATACAGGTTCCATGAGACAATTTGGTAGCAGTTTCATTTGTAAGGGAGATGATACAACTAGAAAGGTTTCAAGGGACAAACCCTAAACTTATAGAGAAACATGTAATGGAAAAAAAAAGAAACTGGAATGTAGAGCACGTAGGAATAGAACCATAGGTTACAAAATGACTAACTGACATGCAATACTAACAGTACTGAGTGGTAATGATAGTGCTTCAGAGTAGTAATAGAAAAATAGAGTTTGAGATATGACAATTATGCAAAGAGTGTCTAGGTTTTAATACCTACGTTTTCCAACTCAGACAAGTAATCTATGTCATCACATTAACATATAATTTATTGAACACCAAATCCCATCACTTGTACATACATAACGTACAATTTTTCAGTGTTAAATCTAGGGATTGTAACCTATCCATGGCACATATATATTGATATTTTCTCCATCATGAATTTAATTATGAAAAGAATGAATTTACATGGTGTTATGTTGTGCCACCTTGGAAATAATGACCACCACCAAAACATAGATGTAAAGATCAAAAGTGCTTGGTGATTTTAAACAATTTAAGATCTAACTCCTTAGATACAATATGGAATATGAAAAACATGAATACATATTATAATATAGTGCAAAATATAATCAAATCATTCTCATTTCCAAACCATATTGTAAATAAGAACACCATGCCAAAAGTAAATTTGAATCCATAGCTAAGGTAAAGTAACTAGCGAGAATAAAAATTACAACACCAAGTTTATATCCACAGTTGATCCAAGAGAACTAAAATGTTATCAAGTTTTCTCATAATAACAAAAATAATATGATGTGAATAATTGTATGAAAATGATATTGGATTTTCCAAACAACAAGGGCATATATCAACCAATAGTGGTGAGGATTTTGGATCTTCCCTTAAGTCTTTTGAGATCATCATCAAATTATGTATCAATTAAAATAAAACCATGTTAAAGTATAAAAGAAATCAACACACTTATCATGCAAGAATAAAGTCTCTGCCTGGAAAACTTAATCATTGTTCTAGGTTACAAAAGCAAAGAAGCAAAACCCAAAACAAACAAAAAGATAATAGGGGCCCATTTCATCTGAAAAACGTAAGGGGACTCTATTGGGTGGCCAACAGAATTGTCGACTGAATATTGGTACCCTTGGACCTCAGGAAGGGGCTACCAAAAACGATTGACATTAGGCGAGGGCTATAAAATTTGCAAAGGTTGGATTATGAAGGGGTGCCATTGTGGTGTAGGAGATGCCACTGATATGGGAATCTGGTTAAATATTGTGAGATTCCTTTCTAGGGAAGAGTCTCGTCAATGTCATCAAAGAGGAAGAGTCTTGCTTTAAAGGGTAAGGAGATGATGGTTTCTACAAAGGACCTAGCCATGCCACCAACATCTAAATCCCCTAGGATGAGTAATACAAGAAAGGGAGGCTCTGAGACCGAATAACAACAAATGCAGATAGATACATCTATGGGAGGTATCTCCTCTTTCTATTTTCCTGATTCCTTCTCCCATAATTTAACTGTTTTATCAGTTACATGCATTTCTCAGGATGGTTGTGTCTCTTTCCATCCCTCCTCACCTCCTCAAACTGGGCCTCTCCCTATCCCATTTCCCCTCCTCTATTATCAATACTTTGTCCTATTTAGTTTGCATCGGAATGATTCTCATCCACGGTGACTATGTCTCCCCTCTCCCCCTCTGATAATTCAAAGGTGTGCAACATAATCTATAACCTACAATCCCATTCCATCATGCCTCCTCTGAAAGGTTTGAATATGGGTTTAGGAAAACTCCCTATATCCTCTAGGATTTCTGTAAGGAGGGGAAGAAAATCCATTCTGATTATAGCTAAGGAACAATCCTATGAGAACCTAGCTATGGGAAAACAAAAAAATATTCAAGGGGCGCTTAGATTTGTGAAAACCCTTGCAGGGGTTTCTAAATGAAATTTCTATCTTTTAGTTATAGAGGATTAACATGCCCATCCAAATTGCATGCTCTGAAGAGGCTTTTATATACAAAATATCCTAATATGATAGCTCTACAATAAACATTATGATATGGGGATGTCATTGTTTGTTGTCTCAAATCTCTTTTGGGAGGTTGTTCCTTCATCAAATTAGATGGAAGAGGAAGGTTGGGAGGGCTGGCTACATGATGGAATAGAAAAATTCTCTAAGTAAAAAAAGTATATGGCATTGACATGAGATTGGGGTTGGAAGGTTTTCCTAAGGAGTTGGGAACATTTGTCTCCATCTTAAACATATATGCGCCCCCATAAAATTGTAAGGAGTTCTGGGACCGTATTTTCGACACTTCCTTTGTACAATCAAATTTCCTTATTCTAGGAGGGGACCTAAAATTTTCTATAGGAAAAGAAGAATCTCGGGGTCCCAAAGTGAGGCTAGACCCCCTCACCATTTACTTCTAGAATAAAATTGAAAGGAGTCGATTGGTTGAAGTGATCCCTGTAAAAAGGTTTCCCACATGGCAGAACCATCATACAGGGGAAGACAAAGTCGTGAAGAGACTGGATCAATTCCTTACTTTTGAAGCCCTTCTTGATAACTTTCATATGTTAAAATAGTGGGTGGGATAGTTGGTTGTTTCATATCACTCATCAATAATCATCGATATCAAGGGAGCTCTCTCTAAACCAACCAACCCTTTAAAAACAAAATCAAATTGGTTTAAAGAAGAAGAATTTATCAACCTCATCAAATATCATTGGAAAACCTTCAGTCCTCAAGAATGAACTTCTACAATATGTCAATTCAAAACCAATTTAAAGCCCATCAAACATAAATCAAAGTAATGGACCAAAAAAATAAGATGGAAACTGATGCGGAGCTAGAAGCCATAGAGAGTCAGTTACAACTACTCTCTGGTAGAGAAGGGGAAGGTTTTGAATTGGATGAGGCTAGGGAAGAGTTAATAAGAATTGAAACAAGGATATATGAGATACTAAAGGAAAAATAGGTTGAATGGAGGCTCAAAATTAGGGCTATATAGATGAAATGTTGGGATGAGAACACAAACCTTTTTCAAGCATATTCCAAAGGAAGGAAAATGAGAAATGTAGTTTGGAACCTCGAGGACGAGGATGGTAGAGAAGTCTCAAGCTTCAGTAGGATAGTGCATCTAAGAGTGCCCTAATTATAGAACCTCTTATGAGAACTTGAAGAAACCTTGATTGTTCAAGTTATCAGAATTGTAGTGTTATTTCCTAGATTTGTAGAGGGATGGGAAAATAGAGCCCTTATGGATGAGGTAACCGAGGAGCTCAAAACCATTTTATACAATTTTCAAAAGGATAAAAGTCCAAGCCCATATGGTTGGACCATTGAATTTTTTCTAGGAGTGTATGATATCCTTGGGAATGACTTACTATCAGTGAGTGAAGAAACCCGAAAGGAACAAAAAATACTAGCAACCTTTAATTCTAATTTATTGCACTCGTCCCCAAAACTAACTCCTCTAAATATTGTGAAGACTTTAGGCCCATTTCACTATGTAATGTGATATAGAAGGTGAATTCAAAGGTGATTTCTCTCAAATTTAAGTCCATTCTATCTAGGGCTATTTGCATGGAACAATTTTCCCTTTGGAAGATAGGAAAATCCTCAAGGCAATTGGAGTATCATAGGAAGGCATTGATAGTATAAAGGTTCAAAATATCAAAGGTGTTGTCCTCAAAATTGATATTTAAAAATACTATGATATGGTTAACTATATTTATGTTCGCTTCCTTCTTACTCATGTTGGTTTCATACCTAATTTCATCACCTAGGTAATGAGTTGTATTTAGATAGTCTCCTTCATGGTGCTAATCAATGGCTCGACCTCAAATTTATTCCATGCACAACGAGGGCTTAGGAAGAGATGTACCCTTTGTCCCTTATTGTTTTTTTTTTGTGGTAGAGGGTTTGAGTTGTCTTATAATAGAATCCAAAAGGAGGGATGAGTTTCAAGGAATTCACACCACTAGAACTTTAAATATAACTCACTTGTTGTTCATAGGTGGCATTCTATTTTTTTGCAATGGATCCAAAAGAGAGGTTTGGAAGCTTGTAGAGATTCATTCACTCTATGGTTGAGCAACTAGAATGTATATCAATAACCAGAAATCCACTCTCTCCTTCCACAACATGGATGAAGAGAAAATGAGATTTCTTAATCAACACATCCTTTCAATACTAAGCCCTTGGAAGGAGGAGTAAAATATCTAGGATTCTATCTGAAACCAAACTGCTATAGAAAAGATGATATCTCATGGATCATAGAAAAGATAGAGAAAAGTTTGAAAATCTGGAGACTAAAATGGTTGTCACGATTCAGACACCTAGTACTGATAAAATATGTTAAAGAAGCAATCTTGGTCTACTTGATATCTCTAGCTTGGGTTATGAAATTGATACTAGAAAGGATCATAAGGGTATGATTTAAATTCCTATGGTTAGGGAATCAAGAAAATAGTGTCCTCCCCTAGGTCAAATGGAGAAAAGTAGTAATTCCTAAACTCTTTGGTGGATGGGGGCTTAAAAAAATTTTCATGTTTTCTACAACATTGGTAGCCAAATGTAGTTGGATACTGATCACAACGTAGAACCTATGGAAATCAATCGTCATTCAGAAATACTGCACCAACCCTACGGAGGAATGGATTAGGATGGTGTATAAACAGAGGTTAAGCATCTCACCCATCTGGAGGGAAGTTCTAAACTCATTTGATCTTATTGGCAATGGACTAGCATGAAAAGTTGGGAATGGTGAGAGGGTGAGAATTGGTTTGAACCTGTGGCTTGGAAGTGGAAATGCACACATCCTCCCCCAACCCCTAACTATTTTATTAAGAGACAAAGGCATATCAAGGTTATCTCACATAGCCAACCCATAAAATACCACAATCTAGAGGCAAGGTTGGAAATATATTAAGGAGCTTGGACTAGAGTAGCATTTTACAGAGGCTTGGAATGGCTACATGTCTGCTCTGAGTAATAGTCACATCAGGATCATTGATCGTGAGGATGGACTAGTTTGGAGTGTTTCCTCTATAGGATTATATATCCCTAAAATAAGGTATATGGCCCTAAATGCAGATAGAAATCCTAACAAGCTAAAGTGGTGGTGGAGAGATCTATGTAAATATAAATGCCCTTCCAAATCTAGAATATTCATGTAGTTTTTAATGGAAAAGAAGGTACCCACATGGGATACTCTTCGAAATCACTTCACCATTGGTCTAGGTTGGTTCTCCCTCTATAAGGGATATGAAGAAAGCATCAAGCACTTGCTCATGTTATGTCCTTTCTTCAAGAAAGTTTGGGATGTGTGTAAAATAATGGAAAGGTCCAACCATAGAGGGGAAGGGGATGATTTGGAAATGGTTTAGAAATGTTAACACTCTGACCCTTCAACATGTTCGTACAAATCCCATTTGATCATCATCCTGGGGAGTCTAGCTGGCCCATAATAAAATTAGCTTCTAGGATAAATTGATAGTGCTTGAGCAAATAACATCTAAAGATTTGGCAATTTTGGCTCATTTTCCCCAAGAAAAAGGCATTCCTCCTCCCAAATTAATATTGCATGAATTCTCAGATAGTTTGAAGCCATGGGGTTATTTCAATGGCACCTCTAGTGACTCATCCAATAAGAGTAATGAGGGTTATGTTCTCTATCTATCGCCTACCCATTCCTTTCATGACAAAATGGATTTTGGTCTAGGAACCAATAATAAAGATGAACTACTCAAATGTCAAAATATTTTGGTCTTTGTGAAGCAAAATGGTTACACTCACCTTCAAGTTTATGATGACTCTATGCTAGTGGTTAACTAGTTAAATAGAGAACAAGTTTTCACAAACCTTCATTTAAGTGCAATCTTAGAATATTTATGGTAGCTCAAAGACTCATCACTTTCTTTATATGTTCTCATACTTACAAGAAGCGGATTGTTGAGGCCGATTGACTTTCAAAAGTAGGATGAAATATGGACTAGGACCTTCGGCATATCCGATAGCAGTGTGAAGATTCTACATATGAATTCTACCATTAGTCATCCATAGAACAACCCAACCATCATTGAATCCGTTATTTTTTCTAGTACATCCAACAATCGATTACGAATATATAGAGGTTAATGTTTTCTTATGACATTCTTGTTTTGTTGAACAATCACAATCCTTATGTCATCACCCACTAGGAGTGGAACCTGTACCTTTTTTGTAGGTGTTTTCTACTGATGATATTATCTGATGGCTAAAATTGATAAACTGAAAGAGGCCAAATCCATTTTTTTCTTAGACAACACTCATATTTTGTCAACTTAAGGTGTTGGTTTTTTGGTTGAAGTCAAAGGAAATTATCAGTTTTGTCTCATTATTTAATACGAAACTATTTTTTGATGTAATTATATCCTGACAATTATCAAATATAGGTATCAAATCTTGGTATATGTAGCAATTCACACATATGCATCTACAAAATGTAATTTAAATATTTATGAAAGAGTTAAAATTACAGTTTTTTTCCTAAGGAAACAACATCTATACCATATTGAGCTGGAGAGTTTTATGTTTTTTTTATTTTGTTTTTTAAATTCAAATTTTATTTTATTTTGTTTTATTTTGATAGAGTTAAAATGTTTAATAGGACATAGCAACATCTCTTGCACACTTAGCTAGAGAGTGCCTCTAGACACAATCATTAATTTAACATAATTATTAATTCTTTTACAAATTTATTTTAAATTGCATAAAATAAGTTTATGAAATGAAATATAATTGTTATTTATATTGTTTATTATAGGTTAATACTACAATATTATTAGAATTTTTGGGCATGGAATCCCCCCACAATAGGTTTTGGGGCTCAAAGCCCAAGTTTTGGTCAAAGGTTTTGAAAGACTCCGAAAATTGCGAGCACGGAGCATGAAGTAGAGGTTAAGTCATAGGGCTGTCCACCCTAAAGTAATGTAATGTGTAAAGTCATGTCGACCTACCCATGGTCCACAAACCATGAGATTGTATAAATAGAGTGAGGCTCTAAGTTTCCTATTTTGGTGTATCTATTGTGTATTGTCTCCTTTACATTTATATTGGTTTATTTTATCGTGCGCTCTGATATGATTGATGAATATGTTGTAATAATCATTAATCCTATACACACAAGTTAAGTAATCAGGTAATAACAGATTAATAGTGAGAAACTTGGGTATTATATAGGTTGCGCCCTCGGTAGGGCTGTGCGGAAGCCGCATCACAGGTTGTACAGGCATAGCAACGGGTCGGACCATGAACCTCCGGAAGTTCATCAGACATCCCCAGGGTGCAGAAACCTGGTTCTAGCACCCTCCCATACTACTTCGGGTGAGACCTCAGTCTGCGCTCCGCCGACTATTGCCAAAAGGGCCAGTAGTACTGGGATTTGCTTGGCTAAATCTCCTCTGAACCTGGGTCAGGCCCATACAAGCCAACAAATGGTTCCATTTCTGAGACCGGGATCTACATAAAGGATGTTTGATGTCATGCCACTGGAATCCTACAAAGAAAGAAATTGAAGAGTGGCCGGACAAGAAGATTTGCCAATTTGTGGTGCAGGAAAATAGAAATCCGCAAGTATCTAAGGAACAGTGGTTGGATCGCTACTTGTACACTGAAAGCCATGAATTTCATTTGCATATTTTCCATCTGAGCTGTATGAGTGGATCACAAAGTTAGCAAACAGCCAGGGAATGTGTAGGCTCGAAAAACCAATAGTGTGGACTCTGGAACTAGTGTTCAGACAAGAAGCCTTAGAAGAGAAGATAGCATAAGCTGTGGACCACTGGCTTGACTGAATAATATAGGAGGATTTATCACTGAGTTCGCGGTAGACATGACCATAAGCTACAGTGAGGCAGAGCGATGCTTCCTCAAGTGACCACGAGGTAAGTATATTAAATCTTTGAACACTTGGATTAAAATGCTATTGTGTGAAAAGCGGGTTATGCGAATAAATTAATGTTTGGGACTACGCGAAGTGGAAGATCTACAGAAGTGGAAGTAGTGAGGAGTTGGAAAACAGTCCCATAATTTCACCCTCGTGGGAATGGGAGGAGGATCTTCCAAAAGTCTCTCTGAGAAGTGTGGTCATTTTGATAAGACAGAGAATTCCACATTTACCACCCCCACCCACACTGCCACCTATTTCACCCTCCTCACCTCCATCTCCACCCACCCCACCTCCGCCACCATTGCAGTTCAGTATGGTGAGTGCAATCAAATTGCCGGTGTTCAGAGGAGTAGGAAATGAAGAGCCGGACCAATTCTGGTTCGTGGCAAGACTAGTATAGGAAGCACAGGGTGTCGTGGATGATAATATTAAAAAGGCTACGTTGGTGAGCACACTGCAGGATCGCGCATTAACATGGTATATCAAGCATTATAATGACCACCCGAACGTAGGAATTGCAAAGATACAAACCGTGCTGAACTGGGAATTTAGCAGGACAAAATCCGAGACAAAATCAATCATAGAGTTTAAGAAGATCGCGATGCTCCCAGGTGAGACCCCCTGGGATCTAGACCAAAGGCTGAAGAGCATGATCCATGAAGCCAATATGACATTAACAGATGCACAGCATTGTGCATAGTTTGTGGCCTCACTTATGCCACACTTAAGGACGACACTGTCATAGCAAAAACTTTCCACCTAGGCCGAAGTGTTGGAGATGGCAATGAGATTGCATGAGACCCCTATACAAGACCCTGGGTTGGGAGTCCAGCAAATCCACATGCAACTGCAGAATATGTGTCTGGAGATGCAAAGTTTGAAACATGACAAGACAGCTTGGCCGGAGATGCGCGAGGAACTATGGTGCATAAAATGCAAAGGCCAAGGCCACAACAAGGACCATTGTCCAGTGTTCGTGAAATACTTGGCAGGGGGAGGGCCAATGCCATTAAGACTGGAGGCATAGGTGGGGCCGAGCATGGCATCTACATTATGGTGTGTGATCTGCCAGATAGGAGGAAAACATACCATGGATAATTTTCATCTGTTGCGGAAGTATACGCAGACGTCCCAACAATTGTTTTGTAATTTTTGTAGGTCGGTAGGCCCTGACGAACGCACCTGCCAACGCTATGAACTAATGATGGATCAGACTCCTACCTACAGGGTACAGACTGAAACATGAGACCTCGACCCAAATGCAGGGATGGCGCACGCTGGGTTTCAGGGGCATGGTCGGGGTCAAGGTGCGATGGGACCAGGAAGGGGTCGCAGACAGATAATTTGTTACAATTGCGGAGGGCCAAGGAATTCTGCCCGCGATTGTACGAACTCAACTAGGATATCATGTTGGTATTGTAACCAGTTTGATCATGAGGCAGAAGATTGCCCTTCGCTGATAGCAAAGATGCGTGAGAAGGGGGTTCTCCAACTCCTTCCAACCCATAATTTATAAATGATGAGGTTTGAACCACGTGAAGAAGACCCAAATGTAAACATGATGCTCAGGAGTGGTATGGCCATGGGAGATGATAAAGGGAAGAAGCCAAAAGTCAGCACGTGGATTCACAAGGCTTCTATAAAGGAACCCGAGTTTGACTTAGAACACGTGAAGTAGACATTCCTAGAAGCTAAGAAGAGCTTCACGGAGGCCTCCACTTCAGGTAGTAAGGATCAACCAGAACCAGGGATGGATCCTTCAATGCTCACTACCTTTCTGGAGACATGCATGAAACTACTGCGTGACAGTAAAGCAGTTAAGGGACTACAGGAACTGATCACCAGGTGTGCGGGGTCAGGAGAACTACGTGTGGTCTGAAAACTTGGAAAGCATGCATTGCACACAGGAAGGGAGATGAGGTTGAATACACAAATAGGCGAGTATGAAATGGATCACGTCATCCTGGATCTGGGTTCGGACACAAATGTACTACCAAAGAAAACATGGGAACGCATGGGCAAACCTATGTTACAATGGTCCCCTATTTAGTTATGAATGGCAAACCAACAGAATATTTTTCCCATGGGAAGATTGCAAGGGGTGAAAGTCGATATTGAAGGCGCAAGCACGCAAGCGGATTTTGAAGTGATAGAGATTTTTGATGACAACCATCCCTATCCCGTGCTACTAGGAATAGACTAGGCTACCGATATGAACGGGGTCATAAATCTGAAGAAGCACAAAATGATCTTTGAGAAAAAGTCATTACGCGTAGTAGTACTGCTAGATCTAGCTGAAGGAGCGCGATACACTAAATTGGTGCGCGACGATAATAGTGATGACGATCTCAACTGTATTTATAGGATAACTGTGCAAGGAGAGGATTGGGTGAATCCAACTACAGATGGAAGGATTTCATGGGAGCGTGGAAGCTCCTACACTTTCGATTCAGACGAAGAATTAGAGCAATGGCAGAATCAGCTACATGAAGTAACAACGTTGAACTGCAACATGATGGTCAGGTCATTGCGTTGCATGACAACAAAGGCAAGGGAGTGGCCGACATATGATGGATTGTCAGCGGTGGATGCATTTCTGAGCAAATTTGAAAGTGCAGTACCAGAATAGAAGCGGTTCGATGCGCTGAAATGGGCACTGTGCACAACACCCGCATGATGGTGGGGTACGCATCAAGGAAATTTTGAGGACTGGCGCAGATGCAGAAGGATGATGCACCCGCTTTTTGGAAAACCACAATTACGACTAGTAGAAAAATATAACGGACGAGATGATCCACACACGCACCTCACGAAATGGACCAAGGTCTATAGGGAATAGCCATAGCCTGAATGGGTGCATTTATTCTACCATACCCTGGACGTCATACCCATGAATTTGTATACTGAGACAGAACTACGCCATGGTACAGGCGAATGGGATGTCTTGCAAGAGGGATTTTTGCTAACATTCATAGTTGAAGATCGTTGGTCAGATACTGTTGATTATGTGCTACAAGCAGTAAAAGCTGATATCTTCAAAATATCACCAGAGCCAATGGGAGTACATCAGCTAGACTAGGCGACATAGTTAAGCGGCACACTAGAGTGTTATAACATAAATGTCGAAGAGGATGATCAGGACCCACGAAACATTAACATTTTAGAAACGGAAGGTTCTCACGAGATTCATAGACCATCACCTGAAGACCCCGACATCACTATTCCTCTAAAGACAAAGCAGGTCAACATTGGAATGGAGGCAGAGGCGAAGTGCACAACGCTTGGGGACTATTGGGATGATGCCATGGTCGATAAAGTCGATGAGTTACTCTGCGAATACCAGGACATATTCCCAACAAAAATTACGGACTTAAAAGGGATCATGGGTGATTTAGGGATGATGAAGATCACCTTGAAACCTGATGCGAAGCCAGTTAAGTAGTGGCCATACCGCTTGAACCCAAAGTACAAAGAAAAGGTCTGCGACGAATTAGAAAAAATGCTCACAGCGGGAATTATTGAACCAGTGGAAGAATCCGACTAGGTGAGTCCTATGGTAGTACAAGAGAAAAAACAAAAGGGTGAAATAAGAATATGCATGGACCTCAGGAAGCTAAACGACGCCTGTGTACATGATCCATTTCCAACACCATTTATAGATGAATTACTGAAGAATTTTGGTGGTCAGGAAGCATACTTGTTCACGGATGGGTTCTCAGGGTACCACCAGATCAAGATCATGCCGGAAGATAGGACCAAGACAACCTTCACAAAAGAATGGGGCTACTTTCAATACACTGTGATGTCGTTTGGACTGAAGAACATGCCAGCTATATTTTCACGCATCATGGTAGTCGCGTTCAAAGAATACATCCACAAGTTTTTGGAGATCTATCTGGATGATGTGTTGACATGATTTGGCTATCCAAAACTATTAATGAGCGATCTCAGAACACATTTCTTGAATGCAACCATCAACACGCTCACAGAAGAGTTCTAGGTGTATCATTAGAAAAGTACACTGTACCACCCACAGGCTAATGGAATAGTATAAGCATTCAATAAAATACTGGAGACTGCGCTAACCAAAGTATGTAATGCGTAGCGGAATGACTGGGACTTGTACGTACCCGCTGTGTTATGGGCGTATAGGACAACGTGCAAGAAATTGATGGGACAAACACCATTCCAGTTGGTCTATGGTACAGAAGTAGTCGTGCCGATGAAAAACATCGTACCTAGTCTGCGAATAGCAACGCTCATAGGCATGACAGACCACGAAGCTCTGGAAGGAAGGCTCGCGCAATTAGAAGAACTCAAGGAAGAATGATTTCTGGTCGGATTTCACCAGCAGGTACAAAAGCAGCATGAAAAATCCTGGTACGACCATCATATCAAGTTGTGCACCTTCAAGATAAATGATTTAGTGCTACTGCATGACAGCAAGATCGAAAAATTTCTGGGAAAATTAAGAATGCACTAGTTGGGACCATATGTGGTAAAACAGGTCACAGACGGAAGCATGACCCAGCTAGTCAAACTCAATGGAGAACCCTTCCTAGGTAAATTCAACGGTAGCTTCTTGAAACCCTACACGGGTGGGCCAACTCTCTGACTAACCGGTCGAAGCACAGTCTTTGTGGCCCAAGGAGCCGGACAAGGGCGCGAGACTATAAACTGTTGGAAATAATACTGAGAGGGGGGGGGGGTGAATCAGTATTATCAGATCAGATAAAACTTTTTCAATTTCATACTCAGATTCATACACGCAGCTTCAGTTAAGGATATCAGCGTATATACGCGACGTCGTTAAGGGCAACTAGCGTACATGCAGTAATCTTATGATTCAGTTAGCTTATCTTCAGTAAATGCATTAGAACATTATTAACCATATTAACAGTAAACAAGTGCAGTATAACAGAACAGATCATCACACATAAGGCACACACATGAACACCATGATATAAGGTGGAAACCCAATGTGGGTGAAAACCACCTGCTGCAATTTGTTTCTATCTTCTTTTAATAAGAAACTTCTTTTACAATGTACTGGTGCAGTCCTTTACCAGCACGCAGGCTACAACCTGCAGAGGGCTACAACCCTCTTAGCTCTTGTACTAGCCGATTCATTTACTAGTACGTAGGTGCCTGTCTACAGAATGCTCCAACCTTTACTCGTTCTCCAGCTGCTCCTGGAAGGGAGCTACAACCCCCTGGCTCTTGTATTGGCTGATATGTTTACCAGTAGGTGCCAGCCTACTGAACTCTACGATCTTCCTAGGACCACGTTTCATACATTTTCATACTGGATCCATAAAACAACCTGCATCATCAATCTCTGAATCACCCAATACTGAATCACTGAAACCCTGTCAACAGCATAGACAACATAACAATAACCAGATCCAACTTCATCTTCAAATATCATACTTGACATTGAATACGCTACTTGGACAAACCCAACCTGCGTGTATACGCTCTTTTGCCAAAGACAACCTGCGTACAGATCTGCAAATCCTAACTTATAATTCCATAGCTATATCAGACATCAAAACATACCCAGATCATAACAATAAACATGTGTCAATAGATCTAGTCTGTCCACAGTCAAACCATATGAAGAATAATCATTTCAAGCCTTGAGATCCCGTTCCATAGTTCATCATCCTCCACATGGGTGAAACCATGGTTCAAATCACCAACCCATAACCAGCATTTGGATCTCACACTTCATCAAATATTCATTACTCACTCACACCCTTTGGCCTAATGATCTTCTCCTTATATAGGTTTAGGCCTTTCATAATACCACGGTCCAAAACCATAGTAAAACAATACCATCAACTCAATACTAGGGATCAACACGTCTGTCGAGATACTTTGGTCCAAAAACATAGGCTCAAGTACCGAGGACTAACTACCACGGACCAAAAGTAAGCTTTCCGACACGTACGCTCTTTTCATTCATGAACCTGCGTGTATACCCTACTTGGTATATAGCGAACCTGCGTATACGCGACTTGGTATATAGCGAACCTGCGTGTATACGCGACTTGGGCTTAATGAACCTGCGTATATGAATTTTCTCTTCTTCTTATAGTCTGATCATCAATTCCTTGCTGCTATCTTTCTGCACTATGATTTGTCATCAGTGTGGTTTGCCATCAAGGACAACACTTATCTCATAATGCCAACAATCTCCCCCTTTGGACTTGATGGCAAAGCTAACTTGTCACACTTAGATCTATCATTTGAGCTGTCCTGCATCCCATGCATTCAGTCACATCTGATATCCCTTCTGTAGATTCATCTAGTTATATGTAAGAGAGATGATCTTTTGTGAGAGGGTTGCCATCAAGTACAACACATGCACCATAATGCCAACAATCTCCCCCTTTGGACTTGATGGCAACAACACCAAATCACTCTCCCCCTTTGACATCAAGGGCAAAGGGTGGACCAAGATATTCTCTTTCCTTGATAAACATTCTGCTGTCCATACTCCCCCTGAGTACCTACTGAAATCTCCAAATGTTCTCCCCCTTTGTATATGCCAAAGTGTACCAATCTATCCATGCTCCCTCTGAGTACATGCCAAGTCTCTTTACTGCTGAAGTTAGCTGTTCATGCTCCCCCTGACTATAAGCAAGGTCTGCAAATAGATGTTCTACAAGAAATAACACGACTCTATACATCATAAGTGACCTTCCTAGCACCAAAGACTCATACATACATCCTTCACCCAACCAAGTGGGGATCAACCTCCCAACTAAGTGGGGATACATCAGAAGTTTACATATGACAACCAATTACATTACATCTTCATCCCAGGCATAGTGGGGAAACCAATATAGGTCGTTACATGACCTTGACACCATGAAAGAGATACCACATAAAAGAGATATATGACATAGAGATGAAATATCAAGACTATGCAAATCATCAATAACTACTATCAGCAGCATCTGTCAATCACTGTATATATCAGCAATCATGTTCTCCTTCTGTTTTCCATCTACCTCTGTTCCACCTGAAACCAGCACCAGCTGTGAACAAGAATCAAAAGCCAACAATGCATTATTAGATGTTAATCTGCTCCCCCTGAACCTGTGCCAGATGGTCTCTGTTAGACCCATATCAGAATCTTCTCATTCTGAGTTTGACCCATTGATTTCCTTCAAATTATCATATACGCGACTGTATCTACATAAACGAGCGTATATACGCGGATAGTCCTTATCCAACTCACGTACACAAATTTCCATATCAGCAACCTGTAAATGTCTAGTAGAGAATAAGTCATCAACCTATAACAAGGTATGTCTGCATCAATTCATCCCTTTGACCAAAATTCAGATTCATTCACATTATATCATGTGTGAAACCACCATAGCCATTTCATCAAGATCTACATGATCCAAGTATCATTACTTGGGAACATCTGCATCAACCAACATATGTAAGTATCAACCTATCATCATATAGATATGAACTCATCATTATGTCTCCAACAAAGTGACTTTGAGGAGTCATCCATGTATCAACACTATGTATCTTGAGCTCAAACTCTTTTGACAAAACTTCTTGATATCATCAACAACAACAATCCTTATCCCCATGAGTGCCTGCATCATAACTGTATGATCTTTATGCATATGACGACAGCAGCATATGAGTGACTCATCATCAAGTAAGGAAGATGTGTATTCAAGCTTTGTACTTCTCCTTATCCTTACGAAGATCACCATGTAAGCACCATATATGCATCATCAATGAGTCAACCATAAATCTGATCTGAACATCAAATATGAAACCCCAAGAATCATATGAGATTTTATCATGGACTACTCACAACCACATCATAGCAAGATATATCATTTAGCCATATAAGTAACATCACCAAGGAATATTAATCCATAATGCCAACAATGCAATATTAAAGGCATATTCTCCCCCTCAACCTGTGCCATCTGTTTGCTGTTAGATCTGAACATGCATACATCAGTAGTAAGCATCAAGACATCATCATCATCAAGTTAGGATTAAAACACTTCTAGCATCTTACAAGTATCAAGTCATTTCTAGACATTTTCAACAGACTGTAACTGTTAACCAATAGAGCAGATACTGGATTGAATCATATCAGACCCCTTTTCTGAGCCTGTCCCCACTGCTTTTCCACAGACTGACATATACGTGACTTTGCAGTGTATAAATCACGTATATACGCGACTTCAATTTATGAAACTTGTGTATGAGTTTCAGGACACTGAAGTTTTACACCTTCAGCTCCCTCTGAGTTTATTATGTCTGTGTTGTGTTGAACCTGAGTATTTTGTGTTGTGCCACATCTTTCTGGCTGAACTTCCTTCTTCTTCCATATCTTCAAGTGTGATGATGTTTTCTCCTTTTGGTGTGATGTCCGTCCTTTGTTCCTGCATTCCTTTGCTATATGTCCAAGTTTCTAACATGCATAACATCTTACATGTTTCATATTCCTCCTGTAGCAATCAGCAGCTTTGTGACCAAACTTATTGCAAGCAAAGCAATATCCATTAAAGTACCTTGAATGTGATGATCTTTCTGCATGATGGTCTTGAACTCTTCTTCTTCCACATCTGGCTGCAACATGTCCAAGATTATGACATACATAACATTCAACATTATTCATAGGAGAAGTAAAAGGTTTTCTTTGAAGAATCTCTTTCCTTGGTTGATGATGAGATGGATCTTTCATTTCTTCATTGATCACTTTAGATTTCTCTTTAGAGTTCCTTGCCTCACCTTGTGAACTAGATTCACCTTCAATAGATTCATGGAAAGCAAGACCAGTCTTTATAGCAGGAGATCTTTGACTACTAAGAATATCATCCAAGACTTTAGAGTTATCTTGAAATCATAAAAGCTTATCCTTTTCTTCTATTTTACCTTTCAAGATATTTACCTCATCCTGAAGTTGTTCTTCCTTTTCAAGAGATTGCTTTTTCAAATCTTCTTCAGCTTTTCTTCCTTCTTCCATTTGTTCCCTTAGTTTGAGAATCTCCTTTTCTTGTTCTTCATTCAGATCCTGCTGCATTTGACGAACTTGGAAGGCACATTCCAGCTGGGATTTTAAGTTGATGACTTCATTGTCTTGTTTTTCGATTGCTTGATGTAGATCTTCATTCTGCTTCCTTGATTCTTCAAGATCTCCCTTTAGTGAGAGGATTGTAGCTTCATGATTTTCATAGTAGCTGGATCTATCTTTGAGTTTCTTGATGGTTGTGCTTCTTTCATTGACTTCTTTTCTTAATGATGTCACTTCATGCTGCAATTTTTGACATTGGGCTTCCTTGTCCTTGAGTAGTTTTCTTACCTTGTTTCCTTCTTCAAGTTGGGCCTTTAGTTTGGTAGCTTCTTCTTTGAAGTCACATTCCCTTTTGTTCAATAGATCTTGTTGATCTCTAATTTTGTCTGTCAGCCTTTTAAATTCTGCCTCTATTTGATATCTTTCTTGTTCACCCATAAGAGCAAGTTCAGTAGTTTCACTATCACTTCCATCTCTTTCACAAGGAAATATAGCTGGAACATCAGAGGATAACACATTCATACCTGATAATGATTCTGAATCTGATTCTGAATCTGAAGAGCTTCTTATACCTAATCCCCAATCGATTCTCCCACTGTCATAGTCCTTCTGAGATGTTTTCTTCTTCTTATGAGCTTTCTTCTTAAGCTTCTTTCCCATTGTTCCACGGATCTCCTTCAAGCGATCAAGCTTCTATCAAAGGACCTGCTCTGATACCAATTGTTGGAAATAATACTGAGAGGGGGGGGTGAATCAGTATTATCAGATCAGATAAAACTTTTTCAATTTCATACTCAGATTCATACACGCAGCTTCAGTTAAGGATATCAGCGTATATACGCGACTTCGTTAAGGGCAACTAGCGTACATGCAGTAATCTTATGATTCAGTTAGCTTATCTTCAGTAAATGCATCAGAACATTATTAACCATATTAACAGTAAACAGGTGCAGTATAACAGAACAGATCATCACACATAAGGCACACACATGAACACCATGATATAAGGTGGAAACCCAATGTGGGTGAAAACCACCTGCTGCAATTTGTTTCTATCTTCTTTTAATAAGGAACTTCTTTTACAATGTACTGGTGCAGTCCTTTACCATCACGCAGGCTACAACCTGCAGAGGGCTACAACCCTCTTAGCTCTTGTACTAGTCGATTCATTTACTAGTACGTAGGTGCCTGTCTATAGAATGCTCCAACCTTTACTCGTTCTCCAGCTGCTCCTGGAAGGGAGCTACAACCCCCTGGCTCTTGTACTGGCTGATATGTTTACCAGTAGGTGCCAGCTTACTGAACTCTACGATCTTCCTGGGACCACGTTTCATACATTTTCATACTGGATCCATAAAACAACCTGCATCATCAATCTATGAATCACCCAATACTGAATCACTGAAACCCTGTCAACAACATAGACAACATAACAATAACCAGATCCAACTTCATCTTCAAATATCATACTTCACATTGTATACGCTACTTGGACAAACCCAACCTGCGTGTATACGCTCTTTTGCCAAAGACAACCTGCGTACAGATCTGCAAATCCTAACTTATAATTCCGCAGCTATATTAGACATCAAAACATACCCAGATCATAACAATAAACATGTGTCAATAGATCTAGTCTGTCCACAGTCAAACCATATGAAGAATAATCATTCCAAGCCTTGAGATCCCGTTCCATAGTTCATCATCCTCCACATGGGTGAAACCATGGTTCAGATCACCAACCCATAACCAGCATTTGGATCTCACACTTCATCAGATATTCATTACTCACTCACACCCTTTGGCCTAATGATCTTCTCCTTGTATAGGTTTAGGCCTTTCATAATACCACGGTCCAAAACCATAGTAAAACAATACCATCAACTCAATACTAGGGATCAACACGTCTGTCGAGATACTTTGGTCCAAAAACATAGGCTCAAGTACCGAGGACTAACTACCACGGACCAAAAGTAAGCTTTCCGACACGTACGCTCTTTTCATTCATGAACCTGCGTGTATACCCTACTTGGTATATAGCGAACCTGCGTATACGTGACTTGGTATATAGCGAACCTGCGTGTATATGCGACTTGGGCTTAATGAACCTACGTATATGAATTTTCTTTTCTTCTTATAGTCTGATCATCAATTCCTTGCTGCTATCCTTCTGCACTATGATTTTTCATCAGTGTGGTTTGCCATCAAGGACAACACTTATCTCATAATGCCAACAATCTCCCCCTTTGGACTTGATGGCAAAGCTAACTTGTCACACTTAGATCTATCATTTGAGCTGTCCTGCATCCCATGCATTCAGTCACATCTGATATCCCTTCTGTAGATTCATCTAGTTATATGTAAGAGAGATGATCTTTTGTGAGAGGGTTGCCATCAAGTACAACACATGCACCATAATGCCAACATAAACACAAGCACCAGAAGCTGGTACCAACGAAAGGACATGAGTTAGACGGGGATGATTCTGAAGCAGGAATGTAACAGGTCCAGCAAACAATAGAACAGCGCGCTGCAGACCTCCAGGCAGTATGGGAACAGTTGGAAGGGCTCCGTGCCAAGATCACCGCACCAGCAGAGTGACTCGAGACGAGTCACGATGATTGTGTTGGGGTTCTGTTGGCATGGAATCCCCCCCGCAACAGGTTTTGGGGCTCAAAGCCCAAGTTTTGGTCAAAGGTTTTGAAAGACTCCGTGAATTGCAGGTGAAGAGTGCGAAGTAGAGGTTAAGTCATAGGGTTGTCCGCCCTAAAGTAATGTAATGTAATGTAAAGTCATGTCCGCCTACCCATGGTTCGCAGACCATGAGATTGTATAAATAGAGCGAGGCTCTAAGTTGTAAAGATAGTAGATGATAAAGAACGTAGCGAAGGAATGATTAAAGCTTAGACAAAGAGTCTAAGAGTACTAGGTCATAGTGGTAGGAAGTGGCTCTGCAGCTGAGTGCACAGAGGCCTAGTAGAGTCTGTAGCTGAGTGCGTAGGATGGTGTCAAGTCTGTAATCTAGATCGAATATTAATAAAGAGAATTTGATTCCTATTTTGGTGTATCTATTGTGTATTGTCTCCTTTAATTTTATATTGGTTTATTTTATCGTGCGATCTGATATGATTGCTGAATATGTTGTAATAATCATTAATCCTATACAAACAAGTTAAGTAATCAGGTAATAATAGATTAACAGTGAGAAACTTGGGTATTATATGGGTTGTGCCCCGGGTAGGGCTGCACAAAAGCCACATCACAGGCTGCAAAGACATAGCAAGTGCACGTAGTGACGGGTCGAACCGTGAACCTCTAGAAGCCCATCAGACATCCCCAGGGTGCAGAAACCTGGTTCTAGCACCCTCCCATACTACTTTGGGTGAGACCTCAGTCCGCGCTCCGCGGACTGTTACCGAAAGGGCCAGTAGTACCGGGATTTTCTTGGCTAAATCACCTCTGAACCTAGGTCAGGTCCATACAAGCCAACAAGAATGTTGTGTTTGTATATTGAAATTTATTTCACACTTATTTAATCTTATATTTTTATTTTATAAATTAAGCCCAACCAAAAAAATTAAGTGTTCTAATAAATCTTAAAATTTAAAATATGAGTTATTTCCATTTTATCTAAGAAGACCATAAAAACAAATATGTCACTAGCCTAGTTAAGCCACGTAAAAGGTCGAAATTATGACAACTTGGAACTAGGTTAAAATCTATCATATGTTGATGTTGTTGAAGTAAAAAAAATATTATATAGTCATGTTAACAATTTTTATATTTATGGGGAGGTAGGAGTGGGAGGGGTTATTTATTTCTCTGAGGAAAAAATAAAGATTCAATATTCTTGAGGATTAGGAAGTGCTACAAACAACCAAGTGGAATTTTTTGGCATTGTGGTAGGGGCTAAAACCGTCCATATGAAGAAAAAATTGACATTTGATGGTATTTGGGGACTCCTTGATCTTCATTCAACAAGTGATCAAGTTCAAATAAAACCTCACTAATACACAACCTCCAATTTTATAGATGATACAAATTCAGTAGAGTTTTATCATGTCAAGAGGCATCTAAACCCCATATAAACCCGGTGGCAAATGTGTTGGAAAATAGAGGAGTAGTTATGTAACAAAGGATGTTGGAAAAACATCAAAGTGACGCTATATTCAAACCTTTACCATTAGATTAGACCCAAAATACTATCCAAATGGTGCTACAAATGGAATCAAAGTAATTTGTAGTCGAATTAGAGTGATGGAGGCCTACTCACTTCTTGTAAGTCCTTGACATCGACCAACGTTCCCACTAGTGAAATTAATTGAAGAATGAAGGCTTCACTGTAATTAATGGGCTCATACCTCCTTAAACACCTGACCAAGGATTATTTTGGTATAGGAAGCCTGAGAAAGATGGAGGTATGGCATCAATCCTTATGAAGGAAAGTGGGGGCCACTTTATAATTCTTGTTTTTCCTTGGCAAAGATTTAATGTCCTTGGTAAGGAATGTACAGGGAATGTATGTACATGCCCAGTGCAATGAATACTTCACGACACCAAACTAATGAACATGAATGGCCACGCTCATTAATGAGTATGGAAAAGTTCAGAGGGAGAATTTATAAGATCGATAAGGTTGTAATCTTAATCACAGAGGTTAGTGAATGGAAGTGGGACCCCATTGCAAAGAAAGTTGATTAAGGCATTTATAAAAGTATGGAGGGGGAAGCTCATACTTCGACATGTAGAGAATATGAGACACATTTCAGTTGGATTAATTTCAGTGAAAATGGAGCACATATTCACTCTGACCAATCAACTAGGGGAAATTGTGGCAACATAACAATAGGCTCAGATGCAACTCCTCGGTCAAAAGACATATTTGGTTCAGAGTAAAATTGAGTGACTTCAGGAAAAATTATACTGGATGGAGACTCAAATGCATAGAATGGAAATTGTCAATTATAAGGGCATGGAAGGAAACAATTATGGCTCGAAGGAAAGGGAGGAAGTGGGACCAGTGCAAGGTTATTTTGAATAAAAATTGATGCAGCTAGGAGTAGAGGCTATGACTGGATCGAATTTTGATAATGAAGGATAGTTTCAATGTATTTTTGAATTATGTATTACAGATATATTTTAGCATTAGGAGTATTTTGGAAGGTTATGAGACAATATCAATAAAGTTATCTAGTAAGTAGAAAGTGTTGTAGAAATCAAAGCCATTTTTGGACTTGTGTGAACTCAGATGCAAATATATCTATTGAAAATGTAAAAGGACTTGGTCTTGAAACCAATTTGATGATAATATGAAAACCTAATAGTTTCTTTGAAAAGACAACAATGTTTATCTTTATAATTGGTGTTGGTAATCATATTATAGTGTTCAAATTTATGGATGGTATGTGTTTAGTCCCAAGATGTATTGATTTAGGACTTATTTTACTACATCATGTTGGAAAAGTGTGATGACTCTTTTTAATTGTTTTTCTAAGTGAGGTAATCAATGATTTTGTACATTAGCTTTCTTAATTGGAGGTTTTATTATGACTAGCGAATTACTATGCACTATATTTGCAGGCTTTGCTTTCTATTTTCACTAGTTTGTCTAACATGCAATTGTAATTCCAACAACCACACTTACAAGGAATAGAATGGACAATCACACAAGTATTAATAATGAGATAATAAATCATACCAACATTTTAAGTAAGGTGTATGGAAATAAATTTCACACCATATTAGAAAGTAAAGTGTTGGAAAATAAATTGTGAGGAAGTAAATCACACCACACATTGGCAAGAAAGTAAATTACAGGAAAGTAAATCACACTACACATTGGTAAAAAAGTGAATTACAGAACAATAAATCACACAACATGAAAGTGAATTACCGAAAATAAATCATATAACCAATAGAAAAAATTGTAGTTTTTGAGATAAGTTCAATCCTTAAAAATAACTTATTGAAAAAAATGCAATCTCATTGAAATAAATATAACTTGAAAATCTAATTTATAAACAAGATACAATTCCACTTAAATAAATATAATCAATCTAAAATAAAATTCTAATAAAACTTATAAATGAGATATAGTTTTATTGAGATAAATTAAATTACTAAGTACCACAATTACAAAAATAAAACAAAAATAAATCAAATATAATCTCACAGAAATATAATAAATAACTTGCCTAGATCCATCTTAAACCCATATCTACTAAATGTCAAGAGGGGTCAAGTTAGAGTTAAGATGGATTGGTACTCATGCATTCTATAATATATTTCCTTGAGCTTTTAAATAGGCATCATCATATCAAATAAAATGGGAAAATACCATTGGCTATGTAATATCACGAGCTTGTAAACCACCATCGATAAAGCCATCAAATGACTAATTGAAACTTATCTTAATAATATATATTTTTTTAAATTTAAATTTTATTTTAAATAATTAGAGTGATTCAACATAACATTTGACAACATCGCTACCATATTCGGTTGTAGAGCACCTCTAAATGCAACAATAAATATAATCTAACAAATATATGCAATTTTGTATAAATGAAAAAATTGTATAGATACATGAAATCACACATAAAAAAAAATATACGTAAATCGCAAAACATTTTTTCTCTTTAAATAGAACCTTCTTACATAGAATAGAGTGTTGATATTAAGTTATATCATCATTCACTACTTCTAGAACATATAAAATAAAATAAGAATTAGTCTAATAATCATATTAAAGAATATTTATTACATTCTATGCTTAATCTTCCTCACTTTTTAAGAAAAACTCCTTTTATAAACGGTTCGTCTTTAAAAATGAAATAATAAATATATGAATATAAATCCACTTGAGAATCAATGAATCTCAAGTGGTTACAATTAATTTCCAATTTTATAAAATATAGAAAATTATTTCCAATATTCATACTAATTCCTAGCTTGCTTTGGAATATCTTTTATTGACAAATTCATAATAAACTATGTTGACTATAACAACTTGCTCAAAATAATTATTAATGGTATTGGGATCCCTAGATACATGACATATTCATAGGAAATCTTTAAGTCCATAATAAAAATGAATATGCAGATATAGGCATATAAAAATCTGCTTGCCAATAATTAAACTCCAGGTCAATTTTGTCCAAAATTTGGTAGATATTTTTAAGAATCATAAATCTAACTATTTAATTTTTAAAGTTCGAGGGCCTAAAGGGTTTTTCAAGGTGTTGAATCCATTTATCCATTCAAAATTGCATTTAAAAAAAGAAGAAATCACAATCTTGCTTGAAACTGTATTACTTGCGAAAAAGACCATTTCATCTAGTATTCATTAGACTTGTCCCTTATTAAAACTATAAAATGTGTTTTACTCACTTTCCAAAATCGATACATGATTGGTGGTGGTTAATTTCCTATTCTCTTTATGAAATGGCTACATCATTGGTGCTAAATATTTAATACATGAATCTTCAAATGGTTTGTACTATTAATTTGAATTTCTTCCAAATTGTATATGGACCCTTAGAATAAAGTCTTGAATTAACATTCTATCACAACTTGTCCACAAATAATTCATTATTCATAAATACAAAACATGAATTTATCTAATATTATGTTGAAGCCTCAGATTTCTGCTGCTCCAACATGGGGGATAACCACCCGGTCCGGACCTTAGAAAGCAACTCCTTTTCCGTTTGGTATGGTGGCTCCGACTGGGGATGATGGGACCAGTTTCCCAATGTGGGTTTGAAAATGATGATGGGTGGTTTTCAAGTGATTGCAATAAGAATAATGATAACTAAATGATCTATTCTGACATGAAAATCTCTAATTAACTTAATCTAATATAAACCCGGGGTATTCTGTGTGATATGCGATCTAGAAAGATATATGTTTGGTACATGCTGATAAAGATCATTCACGTGTTAAACAGAGATGATAAAATGTAAAGATAATTTCTTTGACTAAATAGTTAGTTAAAGAAATGTGGAAATTATATCGTAAATATTTAATGATCATATATGAAATTAAAAGCTTTCAGCTAAGTATTATACAATAGTGAAATTAACACATAACAGAAATAACATACTCCATATATAATTCATGAAACGAAATGTTATCACTAATTTAGTAAAACAGAACTAATCATACAAGATAAAAGTACCATATGTGTGAGGTTCTCCTCATTTGACTAGTGACATAGATCAACTCCTTTCTTCAATCAAATTATTCTCCAAGCATACAGTAGTGTATCAACAATAGATAGTAGTTTGATATTCAAAAGTAATGACCATGTTCCATAATTTTATCAAGGCATCTACAAACTTACAAAAGCGAATTCTTTGTAAATGTTTTTTGATAAAATCGTAGACCCTTCTCTAAATGCATGAGAATGGGATAAATACTATCTAACTAAAGTTTAAAAATATATTATACAAAATATCTTAGGAGGTTTCCAACAACCTTCCTCTTAGCTAGTAACTAACTCTAAAAATAAAATTGGTTTGATTACTCGAGGTTATGAAAATTTCTTATTGTCTACCAGCTTTTCCTTGAGGTTGCATATGTCGGACATTGGTTTTACTTGAGGAGGTGCTCTGAATTGCATTCTGACCTGTCCTGCAAAGATGGCATATGTAAGAGGTGGCAACATTCTTTGCATTGAATTGAGTGAACAATTCAGTGTCATAATTTGGCTGTGAGGTTTGACAAGAAATTGCTAATATGCCTCCGAGTCGGTCTTTGATAATTTCATGATTGCCTCTCTTTGGATTTTCATCTTTGCTTTCCAGTTTTTATCCAAGTCTTTCATATTTGGTAGTGACTTTGAATCACCTTATTTTATCAAGTTTTTGGTATGAAAAGTATGATTGACTGCCTTTATTATATTCTTTTACACTCCTACTGCTCTTGATATTGCCAATTCTGCCTGCTTAATCCGTGCATCCCAATCTGTGAATAATATGTCTTTGTGTGTTTCTTCAATCTCTGGCATATTAACGCTTCTTCCTTCTTCAGATTATTGCCATTCAATATAGTCAGAGATCTTAGTATTTAAGTCATTAAACTTGGTTCTCTGATCAATTGCCTTATCTGTAAATTGTTCACTCGTATTCAAATAAAGGGTGATATTGGACATTTTTTGGTAGAATAGATCTTGTTGTTTTGACATAATGGAGTTTAGCTCCAATGCCTCTTTGATGAACTCATCAATAGTGGGGACATATTTATATTTCACCATAGTCTCTCGCAACTCTTGGATTTGCATATTCTTTGTTGAGATATCTTCTTCGTGGCTTATCCTAAGTACTTCCATACTTTGCTTCAATTGGAGTATTTGTTTTGTGGCTTGGTTGTTCACATTTGTTTTCTTGATTTCTAGTTGTTGTTAAAGTTGTGCTATCCTTTCTTCTCTTTCTCTTAACAAAATAGATACTTTAGTGGCCTTATCAATGGTGGAAGTAGCATATGCCCTTGCAAATTGTGATAGCCTAGTTAAATTTTCAGTTCGATTTGAAGGAATATCTTTCTAGACTATATCCATTGGTTCATTCCCTGGTGGATTTTAGGTGTTTCCACTCTCCTTCTCTTCCTCTATCTTCTTACTACATCCTTATGCAGTGGGCTGTAGAATACATCTGAAGGAGGTAATTCTGTAACCTTTAGGATAATCTCAAATGTTAGAAATGTAGGTATGCTTTTTTCATTCTAAGTTTGTTTTGGAGTATGATATCCTGTAGTTTCTTGGACATCTGTTTCTTTGGTAGTATCTTGGAGTTTTTTTATTAAATTGGTCCCATTCCTTCTCCATATCACTGCTTTTGCCTTTGGGAACCGTATCTTGAGTTAGGTCACTTTTGACCTGTTTCTCGGTTGATTTTTTGCTAGATTCTATTGTAGCCTCTGTTTCATGTGTCTTCCCTGTGCCCTGGGCTGCATTCACCTAAGATTCTATTTGAGAATTTTGTTCCTCATTCTTAATGGTCACATTGGGTGTAGGTTTGTTATAAGTTCTTAACAAATCCAAAGGGATTGTTTCAAGCCTCTAATTTCTAAATTCTTGAAACCTTTTGAAGTAGTTAAGATTCAAATTCACCTTTACCTAATTGAATGCTTGTTCAAATGACTCAACTGATTGTAATAAATCTTCAAATTCATGAAATTCATGGATAAAGGGTTTGACCTTTACTGACATTGTAAACCTGTACGCTACTTTTTCTGGGTCAAATTGTGTGGTTTGTAGAGTAGTCAGCCCGAGCCTCTCTAAGTTTTGTAATTCTTTGCTTGCATGGTTGAAGTTTTGCAATGAAAAAGAACCACACTGGATGGGAAAGGGTGCCCATAGCGATTTTTTCATATCTTTCAAAGTCTTGGTTAGGCCTTTTCCAACAGTTTGGTGAGCTATTTCTATGGCTAAAAGCTTGTTGGGGATATACAGAGGAAGTACATGTGGTTCTGTTGTACTGTTGTAAACTCTGATATATGTGAACCATTATTCAACAAAGTTCTTGCCTACTACAAGAAGGTTTGTGGCGGCTTCCTTAGAAAATCTTGGCGCCTTTTTGTCAAAAATCATTTGATGTAATGGTAGCATAACACCATTGCATATATTGTAAAAATGGGGTATAAAATGGGATTCCCACAATTTTTTGTGACTGTGATGGATGGGGTATGGGTCTTGCAAGGTCCACTTCCAACCCATAATTGGAAACTTAATACAGAAACAGATAGAGTCCATGACATAAGCACTCAAAAAAAATGGAGGAAAGATTTATGTGGAGGTGGATCTCTTTTGACGATATTCAGAAATAGCCGTAGCTAAGTTGTCAGATAGGATAGTAGGCCAATTAATTATATGAGAATTGATACATGCATCGATTAAAGGGATCCATTCTATAGAGAACTTGGTATTATCATGCATTTCGTACAATCTACATAACATGGAGGTTGCATAGTTATGGGGATTTTATAAAGAAGCTATGGGTTACATACCCATCTTGTCATATTTGAATTTGTTCTTTTTGACTCTCCACCCCTGAATCATCTTAAAGGGTTCTTCATTCTCTTTCGCGAACTTGGCCAGGAATGATCTATCATATATATCTTGAGGGTCAGGAAGATGATACATTTATTTAAAATCTTTGGTTTTAAATGATCCCATCAGCTCCATCTTTGACTTCTTGAATTGTTTGTCTTCAATATTGAAATTCTCCACTACCCATATAAGCATATCTGTGTATGGTAGTATCTTGGCTCTTGTTCCTATTCTGTGAAGAAAAGTGCAAGCAACGTCTCTGAATTGAGCTGTCGAGGGTAGTATTGTATATGTTGTTGCCTTGGTAACAGTAAATTCAGGTTTCTCATCTTCAAGTCTATTATAGATAACTTCCCATGTCATTTCTCCTCCATCAATATTGCAAACCGTATTAGAAAAAATGGGCGGCATATCTCTAACCTCAGATTCTAAAACACTCTATTGCTTCTGTTTTTGCATTACTTTCCGTAAGGACATCTCTTTTGAAGCTTTCCTGAAATGAAAGAGAGATATATATCAAAGTAAACAATAGAGGGAAATTAAGGCTGAAGAGATCTTTGAAATGACTTGAATCATGGGAATATTTGAACACAATCTCTATATTAACTAGCCATAACTTGAAAATATTAACTTCTCTCCTCGAGCTGCTAAATAATAATTGCTCTATCAACCCACTTGATATTTCATTAACAACTCAATAACTTCCCACAGTTTACGTCTAATTTGCTGCATCACTATTTTTAAACGTTGCAACATAGTGTTGTTCGTAGATAATTCGAAATGTGATTGCGAAACATCGCAATATCGCATTTTGCAATTTTTAAAGGATAACACAGTGGCATGCCTTGTTAAATTGTGATCTGCGAAATGCGATCACATATCCTTAGAGTGTCGCAATCAAAAAATTGCAGTGGAGACTTTGTCGCATATCACATCTCATGATTTTATTTAGCATGTTAATAATTGTCACATGGAAAACTGTGAGATGCGATTTGCGATGATAAAAGTTTTAAGTATAGGTTCTATTCTAAAGGTTTAAGGAAAATTTTAGAGTTAGCGCTTATTTTCAAAAGCTAAAAATTTGAAAGGGTCCCCATTTATATGTCAAATACTAACTATTAATCCCTATAAATGGGGGTGTTGTTACATAGTACAACAATTGGTGATTCACTTAGGAGAACCAACTATCTCTGATTGGTATTTTGAAATCTATAAAACTTTCAAAATTAAAAGAGTTATAGGAATAATAATTACATGAGTTACAAACTAAACAACATTTCTCTGAAATCATAATCACTCACTTAATTTAATTATTCAACTACTCTACTCTTGTAATGATAAAAATATAAATGTTTGCATTAGGCTATACTAAGATTTAAAGAGATATAGTAGGTGTCTTCTACAGATTAGTTTTTATTGTTTACTCATTTATCATAGCTAGAGCCTCTGCTACCAGTAGGCATTCATAGCCTCGACAGGGTTATCTTTTAACCAACAATGATTCAATGTCCCATTTGAAGAAATTTTCATAATTCAAAATGATATTCATTTGCTTTCTTTCTCATTTGGATCTTGTTTCTTTCCTTTTATGTAATTTTTCTTTTTAAGTTTCTTAAAATACATTGTCTAGGCTTGGTAACCCAATAATGACAATGCCATTAACTAGTTGTAATTAAACTGAACAAGCTGGCTCTTAATGAGACCCCTTGTCCTTTTATTGATTAGATCATTGGTTATTACCCTGTTTTGATATGCAGTATTGGTAATATCAGTTTAATTATTCCCCTATGATCATGGTAAACAAGCTTGTAATGAGACTTATAAGAAAACATATATACTTTATAAAGATAAGAGCTTTTTCATAGAATAAGTGTTTTTAGCAAGGTCAAGTTTTTCCAAAGAAATAGGGTTCATTTTGATACTCAAATGCTCTAATTATTTCTTTAACGTTTCCTATTTATAGAAGCAAAAAATCGAAATATTCTTAGAGACTTTATTTTGAGAAGCCAAAAGTAAATACTATTTAAGTTTTATTTTCCCTAAGAATCTTAAAGACAATATGATAAAAAATTTAGAAGAGGTTGTTTTCTAGGAAAATTATTTTTTCAAAATTTGCCCGTTAACGGGCAAACAATATATTTTACCTGGCAAGTCTTGTAAAATAAATGTTGATGGACCAATTTTCTCAATGATCTGGAATGGTCCAAGCCACAGTCTTTGGAATTTCATGTGTTTTCCCCTTTCCTCGTGTGCTTTGTCCCATTTCAAAACCAGATCACCTACTTCAAAGGTTTTATGACTGGCATAGGTTGTATCAAAAGAGGCTTTGACTAACTATTGATGATGGGAATGGGTGGCTTTAGCTTTTTCTCTTTCTTCTTCAAGCTTAAGGATCTGAAATTGTCTTGCTTGAAGAGAAGAGGAAGGATTTTCATTAATAAATTGCACTAGGGCGAGAGATGGGATTGCTATGTTTGTGGGGAGAACTGCTTCTTTTCCATAAACTAAAGCAAAAGGAGAAGAACCGATTGAGGCCTTCTATGTTATTCTATTTGCCCAAAGAGAAAATGTCAATGCCTTGTGCCAATTCCTATGATTTTGGTCTATAGTCCGCTTGATGATTCTGATAAGGTTTTTTTTTGTTGATTCGACTAATCCATTACCTTATGGATAATAGTTGGCTGAATACTTCAATTTGAAACCTCTTTTTAAGGAAAATTCTACCATAGTATTTCCAGAAAAATAAGATGCATTATCAAACATTAAAGCTATAGGTAAGCCAAACCTAGTGATTATGTACTGATCAATAAAGTCTGTAATACTTTATATGTTAGCTACCTTTAGTGGGATAGCTTCTACCCATTTTGTGAAATAATCAGTAGCTGTAAGAATGTACTTGTGCTACTTGGAAGAGTTAGGAACAATCTCATGAATTATATCTAATCTCCATTGTTCAAATGGTTGTTGGATATTCACTGGCTGTAATGGGAATGTTGGTTTCTTTTCTCGTCCAGCTGGAATTTGAAAAATTTTTCATTTTCTTGCATAGTCATGTGCATCCTTGAATAGTGTTGGCCAATAATAACCTACATGAAAGATTTTGTAAGCTTTTGTATTTCCTCTGAAATGACCTGCAGCTGGTTCATCATGTAACTCCTGCATAACCTTTTCAACTTCAGGTTTTTCTAGGCATCTTAATAAAACTGAATCATAATTTTTTCTAAATAATACATCATCAATTAATTCATACTGATTTTATTTCAACCTTAAAGCACGCTTTGTTTTGTAATTGAGATGCATAAGAGCATATCCATTCTTTAAATAAAACTTCAAATCAGCATACTGTGATTGTGCATCGTTGAGGCTTATCTCTAATATTTGCACTTCATTACCTTGGTCTTCTTCTATTGATAAATGGGAATCTCCAGTTAGCATTCTGCAAAAATCTTGGCCCCTAACAATTTTAGATCACCGGATTTCTACATCGTACCCTTGAAGTGCAGTGACCCAATTTGCTCTTTTTCCCCCACTTCTCTTTGATTCAATAATTGCCTTACTACAGGGTAAGGTACTACTATTTTTGTATGAGTTTTGAGGAGAAAAGGTCTGAAATGTTTTAAGGCTTTAACGATAACAAAATCTTGTTTCTCAATAGTTGAGTAGTTTAGCTCGGCACCCTGTAAATTTGAACTGAAAAAAGAGATAGGTACCTCGACGTTTTGATCATTTAACTGTGTTAAAATTGCTGCATATGATGTATCAGATGAAAATGTGTATAATACAAAAGGTTTAGGAAAGTTTGGATTTGTTAAAGAAGGGGCATTGATAATATCCTTTTTTATTAACTCAAATGACTCTCTTTCATTTTTACCCCATTTGAAGACTGCATTCTTTCTTATCATTGATTGAAGGGGTAAAACAATCTATGAAAAATCGGGAACAAATATTTTTACAAAATTAATCTGGCCTAGGAATGATTGCATGGTCTTTTTGTTATGTGGGAGAGGAATCTTTTCAATTTCTTGGATTCTATCAAGATCAATATAAATTCCTTTCTTGGACACTATGAATCCGAGAAATTTTCCTTCTGCTAATGCAAAGTATGACTTTTTGGGATTTATAGAAATGTCGTATTTCTTGCATCTTTCAAAAATATGCTTTAGGTCATTCAAATGATTGTTTCTATTCCTAGAGTAGACTGTAATGTCATTTAGGTAAATAACAACTGATTTATTAATCAAACCTTTAAAAGCAATATCCATGGCACATTGAAATGTAGCGCCTGCATTGATAAATCCAAAAGGCATCTTCTGATAAGCGTATGTCCCCCACTTGGTCCTGAATTTTGTCTTTAGTCTATCATCTAGATGTACAAGAATATGATTGTATCCTAAAAATCCATCTAGAAAAGACATTAACTCAGAGCCTACAACTGATTGCAATATTTTCTCCATGGTAGGCAAAGGAAAGTTATCATTTTTCCAAGCTCTATTTAAGTTCCTAAAGTCAATACAAATCCTAATATCTCCATTTCTTTTTCTGACAGGAACCATATTTGATACCCATTTTGAGTGTCTAACAGGAAAGATTATCTTTTCTTTCAAAAGTTTGTTTAATTCAGATTTGATTTGGCTTTCAAGGTTTGGATGAATCTTTCTAAGATTCTGTTGAATTGGTTTCTCATTAGAGGTCATCGGTATAGTGTGTTGAATTACAGAGGTATCATAGGTCTTGAGATATGAATAATCCCATGCAAAGTAACATTTATATGTTTTCAACAATTTGATGAATGATATCCTTTCTTCAGATGTTAAACCAAGACCTAGGTTGACATTTTGAGGTTTTTCAAATCTGCCTAGGTTTACCACTTCAAATCTCAAAGTAGAACTCTGATTCTTGGTGATCTGAATTAGGTCCATGAAGAAGAGTTATCAGAGAACCATGACCGTATCAGGTCAGGACAGACCTCAAAGAATTAAGGGCAGTGATCAAAAACACCTTTAAACAGTGGCAATTAGCAGCCAGCATGGAATGATGAGGACCTCGGTCAAAGCGTGCTGACCAAGGCCCATGGAGACTGCACAGGAGGCGAAACTAGCCCCTGGGAAGCCTGGATCGAGAAAAGGAGGCAGTTTTTCACTAGGAAAAACCCCTTGAGAAGGAGAGGCCTCAAGCGTTCAGTCGCATGGGAGTTGGGAAAACCATGGGGAAAAGGCTAAAGGCTAAGGCAAGACCTGCGCTCCAAAAACCGTCGGTATTTATCGGGGGCACCTTTGGGTGGTAAGCAGATTTGGCAAAAATGGAGCAATTCCACTCAACACCCAATGCGTGGCAAGCAGAGGAGAGAGAAAACCGCTGCTCATCGCGTGCTAACAGTTAAGAAAGTCAATCGCGTGAAATGTGGGAATGGCGTCGACTCTAGGGGATCCAGATCTGAAGGCTAAGATCACACCCGATGGGAAACTGTAATTGATAGGGGATTAAGATGCGATCTATAAGAGTTTGAGGTCCGATTTGACCACCAAGGTGGCAGATGACTCATTCCACAACGTAACTGAAAAAACCGAATCGATGAAGCAAGCTGGCACATTTGTAGGGGGGACAAGTGGCCACTCCCTGTGAGCCTGATAATGATGCCAAGATAGGGAACTCCAAGTGAAGCTGTAGTAGGCGATCCGACAAAGTTGGAAGGGGAATCGAATAGCCATGAGCTCGAATGGCTTTAAAGCCATGCATAGACAAAGTATAAGACACCAAACACCAAGAGGGATACGGATAAGAAAAGGAAGAGGACAGAGAAAACGAAGGAAAGACAGTGAAGCAAAAAAAAGGAGAAAGAAGATAGAGGGCCAAGCTGACCAAAGGCAGCATCGAGCGCCAAAGAGCTTGAGAGATTCAAGCCATCCCTAAGAGGATCTGTCAAGACTGAGCACCACATTGGGCTCCTTCCATTAAAGACCATAGAGGTCAAAGAGCTGGTAAGGAAAAGAGTTTGTGCACTCTAGTGGCTTGGGGCATCCAAGAACCACCCTGCCAAGCAATTCCATTTCAGGAGACTCATATTGAGCTCCTTCATTGTAATTCGCTGTTTTAAGACACAATAAAAGAAGGCCACCACTAAGAGCTGGACAGGAGATGTAGCCCTGGAGGATAGGGTGAGCTCCTTATTAAATTCTTGTGTTCTTATATTTGCTTACTGTATTTCTCCGTTGTTTTCCATTTCAAGTGTCTGTGTATTTGCAATCTAATCGATCCGTTGCCTAAATAACATAGACACACACCAGCACATGAGTCTATAATACCTTCATTTAAATAAATATTTAACTAAGGTTGCTCCTAGGGTGACTTTTAGATCAAGTGGTATCAGAGCTCTATGTTGTAAGGTTAGACAAGCTTGTGTTGGTTTAGTTTTGAATGCTCACTAGATCAAAGCTCAAATTAGGAGGAGAGTTGGTCAAAACTAATCCTGAAATTGGGAGAGTCTATCCTCGGAAGACAATGTTAGAGGAAGGTTTTGTGGGCCCAGACCCTCAATTCATAGAATGTTTCCTAGCTATAAATTCCATGGTAGAAGAAATGTATAGGGAATTTAGAAAGCATAAGGATGAAGATTCATCAGGTTCTAAACAAGACAAAGAAGAAGATGAGTCTCACTTCCATGACCACTCCAAAGGAAAAGGGAAAGAGGAAAACTTCCTCACACCTCCTAATAGCCCTATTCATAATAAGAAAGCATCTTTGATTAAGCTAGATGTTAAATTTGATTTTCCTGTATACGATGGAGAATTAAATTCTGAAAAGTTGGACAATTGGATTAGATAAATTGAGGTTTATTGCAGAGTACAGAAGCCTACGCCTAGGAGGCACTGCCTTGGTTTGGTGGGAAGGCAGAACCCAAGCTGATAGGAAAAGACATGGTAATACCATCTCTTTCTGGGGTGAATTTGTTTCTGCAATCAAAAAGTGGTTCTACCCATTGGCCTACATGCAACAAGCCATGATGAGTTGGAAAAATCTTCAGCAGTTGAAAGGGAAAAGTGTACAAGGGTACACTCAAGAATTTAGAAAGAGAGCATTGATTCTAGGAATCTCATTAGACTCACCAGAAACTCTGTTGAAGTACATTGGTGGTCTACACAGGTACATGAGGCATACCATCCTCATGTTTAATCCCACTAGTATAGATGAGGTATCTGTACAAGCTACGCATCCAGATGTTAGAGGAAAGAATGGAAATCCAGAAGTTGGGGGACCATGCCAACCCACTGCAAGCAAGAGCAAGGAGAAAAGAAAGCAAAAGTGGAAAGCAAGGAAGGCTAATACTGCAAAGAAGAGCAAAGATTCATGCACTCACTGTACAAAGGATGGGCATGATGATGAGCATTGTTGGATTCTGCATCCAGAGCTGAGACCTAAGAAGTTCGAGGGCAAGAAGAAGAAGACTGCTGCAGCTATTTAGAAAGATTTGGGGTTAGACTCAGGAGATGAAACAACCATTGCAGCCACATGTATAAAAGGTTTTCTGCTTTAGAGAATGCTGAAATCAAGAAGAAGGTGCAGGAGTTGCTCGAGAAGGGGTTCATCAGGCCTAGAACATCACCATGTGGGTCACCAATTGTTTTGGTGAGAAAGAAAGATGGCTCGTGGAGAATGTGCAATGACTATCGAGCACTGAATAAGATAACAATAAAAAATCGTTATCCCCTTCCTCGTATAGATGATCTTTTAGATCAATTGAAGGAAGTTGTTTATTTCACCAAGCTAGACTTGCACAGTGGATACCATCAGGTTAGAGTTGCAGAACAAGATGCATGGAAGACTGCTTTCAAAACAAAGCAGGGATTGTATGAGTGGTTGGTTATGCCTTTTGGCTTAACTAATGCTCCTACTACTTTCATGAGATTAATGAATGATGTACTCAGACCTTTTATTGATGATTTTGTTATTGTGTATCTGGATGACATTCTAATTTTTAGTAAAACGTGGGAAGAACACTTAAAGCATGTTAAGGAGACATTAGATGTTTTTTAAAAGGGAAAAACTTCATGTTAAACTTTCAAAATGTGAATTTGGCAAAACATATCTAAATTATTTGGGTCATATAATAGGGGGTGGTGAATTGAAGATAGATCCTTCTAAATTGGCAGTCATTGTAAACTGGCCTAAACCCAAGTCTGCTACAGAAGTGAGAAGCTTCGTAGGAGTAGCACAATATTGGAGGAAGTTCATTTCTAATTTTTCCTCAATTGTAGCTCCCTTACATGCTTTAACATGATTGAACAAGGTGTTTCAGTGGGGAGGCAAACATCAGAAAGCCTTTGACACCTTGAAAGAAAAGATTAGTACAACACCTGTACTAGCATTGCATGATCTGCAAAGACCATTTGAGATCCAAACAGATGCCAATGACTATGCCATGGGAGCAGTGTTGGAACAGCACGGTAAACCCATATGTTATCATTCTAAGACTTTTAATCCTGCAGTAGTTAACTATCCTACATATGATAAAGAATTGTATGCATTAGTTCAGAGTGTGAAAAAGTGGAAACATTACTTAATGGGCAAAGAGACAGTAATACATATTGATCATCAACCACTTCAATATCTACACTCCCAAACTAAGTTGCAACAATCAAGACCTTATAGATGGATGGGTTTTCTACGACAGTTTCATTTAGTCATAAGATATAAAAAGGGCATACATAACAAAGTTGCAAACATGTTATCTAGACCCATTATAAATGCATCTACTATACTTGAGCATAATTTTGTGCTACATGAAAGCTACATTGAACAATATGCTCAAGATATAGACTTTAAAGATGTATATGCAACTTTGAGTCAAGGTAGAAGAGTAGAAGAATTGGATTATCATGTAAAGGACCGACTCTTATACCATTGTGGGAAACTATGCATTCCACAAACTGAGAGAATAAAGATAATTAGGGAAGCACACACTTCTCTGATATCAGGTCACTTTGGGGTAAGTAAAATAGTTGCACAGTTGCAAATATTTTGTTATTGGCCAAAAATGAATGAGAAAGTTTCTAGATATGTAAGAGGGTGTACTATGTGTGCTAAAAGCAAGCCAAGCAATAGAAAACTAGGCTTGTACACTCCATTACCAATACCTTCTCACCCTTGGGAAAGTGTTTCCATGGATTTAGTTGGGGGACTGCCTAAATCTAGAAAAGGTCATGATTATCTATATGTTGTTGTGGATAGGTTCAGAAAAATGTGTATTTTGATACCTTGTAATAAACAGATTATAGCTGAACAAACTGCAAAACTGTTCTTTGAACATGTATGGGTTCATTTTGGAGTACCCATTTCCATTGTATCTGATCGAGACACCCTATTTGTGGGAAAGTTTACTGATGGACACCAAACTAAAGAAAAGCATAGATTTTTATCCACAAACTGATGGCCAGACAGAAGTAGTTAATAGGATAGTGATCCAGTTACTCAGAGGATATTGCAGCAAACATCCTAAGCTTTAGGATGAACACCTATGTTATGTGCAGCATGCTTACAATAGAGCAAAACATTCTTCTACATAGAGATTTCCTTTTGAGACCTGTTTTGGTTTCACACCAAGGTCTCCTTTGGATTTTGTCTTTGGTAAAGATACCACAGTTGAGGGACATAGTGATGTGGATAGGGCAACTAGGTTCATTGAACAAATCCAGGAGATCCACCAGGCAATACAGGAACAGCTGGAAAAGAGCCAAGCCAAATACAAGGCTAGGCATGACAAGCATCGGATAGAGCATAGTTTTCAAGTTGGTGACCAGGTCTAGTTGTATATCAACAATGACAAGATGCAAGGTGAAGGTAAGAAGCTAAAGCCTATTAGGTATGGACCCTTCAAGATACTTGAGAAGTGGTGAAAATGCTTTTTGCCTTGATCTACCAGCTTACATGCACATCTACTCAGTCGTAAATGCAGATTGCTTGAGATTGTTTGAACCTTCAATGATTGAGGATCCTAAAGAGCAAAGTCAGTTGCTTTCTATTGATGACCTGCTATCTGAATATCTTAATGAATTGCAGGAAGACACAGTGCTGGACACGAAGGTGAGGATGACGCGCAAGGGAAATGTT
The DNA here is from genome assembly GCA_031772625.1 of Pinus tabuliformis. Classification (NCBI taxonomy): domain Eukaryota; kingdom Viridiplantae; phylum Streptophyta; class Pinopsida; order Pinales; family Pinaceae; genus Pinus; species Pinus tabuliformis. The sequence goes on from CM062805.1 coordinate 234,613,840, forward strand.
GAGTACCTCAGGATTATACTCAAGGGTTCAAAGTTGAGTAGTGCAAAGTCGATTGAGATTGGACAAGTGAGACAACAGTACCCTCACTTAGTCGATGCTTGAAAACCAAATTTTGGTGGTCCAAAAGTTTTTTCAGTGGGAAGGTCATGATCCGAATTGGATCCATGAAGAAGAGTTATCAGAGAACCATGACCATATCAGGTCGGGATAGACTTCAAAGAATTAAGAGCAGCGATCAGAAACACCTCTAAACAGTGGCAGTTAGTAGCCAGCATGGAACAATGAGGACCTTGGTCAAAGCGCGCTGACCGAGGCCCATGGAGATTACGCAAGAGGAGAAACTAGCCCCTGGGAAGCCCGGATCGAGAAAAGGAGGCAGTTTTTTGCTGGGAGAAACCCCTCGAGAAGGAGAGGCCCCAAGCACTCAGTCGCATGGGAGTCGGGAAAACTGTGGGGAAAAGGCTAAAGGCTAAGGCGAGACCCGTGCTCCAAAAATTGGTGGTATTTATTGGGGAACCTTTGGGCGGTAAGTAGATTTGGAAAACACGAAGTGATTCCACGAAGCGCCCGACGTGTGGCAAGAGGTGGAGAGAGAAAACTGCCACTCATCGTGCGCTAACAGTCAAGCAAGTCAACTGCACGAAATGTGTGAATGGTGTCAGATCTAGGGGATCTAGATCTAACATCTGAGATCGCGCCCGATGGGAAACCAGAATTAACAGGGGATTAAGCCGTGATCTATAAGAATTTGAGGTCCGATTTGACCGCCAAGGTGGCAGATGACTCATTCCACGACGTAACTGAAAAAATCGAACCGACGAAGCAAGCTGGTGCAGTTGCAGGGGGGACAAGTGGTCACTCCCTGTGAGCCTGATAATGATGCCGAGATAGGGAACTCCAAGCGAAGCTATAGCAGGCGATCCAACGGAGTTGGAAGGGGAATTGAACAACCATGAGCTCCAATGGCTTTAAATCCATGCACAGACAAAGCAGAAGACATCGAACACCGAGAGGGAGATGGAGAAGAAAAGGAAGAAGACAGATAAAATGAAGGAAAGACAGTGAAGCAAAAAAAAGCAGAAAGAAGACAGAGGGCTGAGCTAAGCAAAGGTAGCGTCGAGCACTAGAGAGCTTGAGAGATTCAAGCCATCTCTGAGAGGATCTGTCAGGACTGAGCACCACATTTAGCTCCTTCCATTAAAGACCAGAGAGGTCAAAGAGGTGGTAAGGAAAACAGTCTGTGCACTCTAGTGGCTTGGGGCATCCAAGAACCATCCTACCAAGAAATTCCGTTTCAGGAGACTCATATTGAGCTCCTTCATTGTAATTCTCTACTTTAAGACACAATAAAAGAAGGCTACCACTGAGAGCTGGACGAGAGATGTAGCCCTGGAGGATAGGGTGAACTCCTTATTAAATTCTTGTGTTCTTATATTTGCTTACTGTATTTCTCTGCTGTTTTCCATTTCAAGTGTCTGTGTATTTGCAATTTGATCAATCCGTTGCCTAAATAACATAGACACACACCAGTACATGAGCCTGTAATACCTTCATTTAAATAAATCTTTAACTGAGGTGACTCCTAGGGTGACTTTCAAATCACTTGGAGTTGGTAATCTTTTTAAATATGTCTTTCAAATCATAGAGATCTTCCATTTTGACTACAGACTTTGGAATTGAATTTTGATCTTGTTTATGGTTGATTTGCATGTCATGTTCATGTTCATCTATGATTTGTGCCTCATAAGATCCTTCTGATGTAAGGAAATCAATTATATCAGCATCATTATTAAACACTGTTCAATTTGTTACATTATCTGGGATGGATGGTCTAAAAATTAACTCTATAGAAAATCTATTTTGACTAAATTCCTCTGAAGATATAATCTTAGATGCTACATTGGAAAGTAAATCAGCACTTGCATTTAGTAATTTGGGGACTGAAGAAATGTTAAAAGCAGTGAAGTAAGAAGTAAGATTCTAGGCTAGGGATTGATAATGTTTGAGATGCCCAGGCACACAACGGATTGTGTTTCTTACCTGTTTAATAACTATTTCAGAGTCTCCATATACTTTCAAATACTTGACATCAAGGCCAATGACTTTGTATAGCCCTTTGATTAATGCTTCATATTCTGCATTATTGTTAGTGCATTGAAATTCAAGCCTGCAGGCTAACATGGTTTTCTCTCCTTGCAGGATGATTAAGATACATACAACACCTGCACCATCTTCAAACTTGGAACCATCAAAATAAAGAGTCTAGAATAATGAATTATCTACAATTTTATCGACTACATATATACATTTGGAAGCATCTATTTGTGAAATTTTTTCTATCTGAGATACTATATCATTATCTGGAAAGGGAGATATTTATGCATTAAAGGATCCCAAGAATGACTCAGCTGAGTAGTTTCTGATGATATTATTGGTGAAAGCTACTGGTTCATTGCTCCCCTCGAGATCAGTGGTTGTGTACTTCATGAATTTCTCACAGTCTACTCTGATTTGGTTAGGTTTACCATTGTATGGCAACCACATATGAGACCAATCAATTGCAAAGTATCCATGTAACTTTTTAGACCAATCCCTACTTAAAATTAAACCATATAATTCAGGGATATCAACCACTAGAATATCGATTACCTATGAAACTTTTGGGTTGGAGGAAATCCTGATTGAAACTGATATCATTTCTCCGAGTACTTCTACTTTTGTCCTGTCAAGTTGAACTATGTGTACAACATATTTTTAAGGTGTGATATTTAATTTAGTGCACATAGTTGCTTGCATAATGTTTGAAGAGGCTCTTGAATCAATAAGGCAATTATGGATGTTTTTGTTAAAAATCTCATAAGTAAGAAGAAATGAAGGAGTATGATAGATAGATCTGTCACCTATTAGAACTAGATCTGTGGGATTTACTTTGTTTGAAGATGAAGGAGGATTTCACATATCTTTAGCAGCTTGATTAACTACAACAGCTGGTAAAGGAGCTACAGGAACTACTTTTGACTCTCTAAGTAAGATTTTTTGTTGTTGTTTGAGTTTAGTCAATCCATGTAATGAAATATTTGCTCTCATATTTTTCATATCTTCGACTATATTGTTCCACTGTATCCGAGATTACTAAAGTTTTAGAAGAAGTTGGAGGATCTAATGGAATAGAATTGGTTTGAGTAGTCTTCGATTTCTTGCTTACTATTTTCTCCTTTATAGGAGTAGAAACTTTTTGTTTCTGATTTGATGTTCACATATCAGTAGAGCTTTTACTTCTTGTAGTTACTGGCATAACTTCTGGTTCGTCTTCAGTTGGCAGAATAAAATCCTAGATTCCATTTAACTCAACTTCTTCCTCAATTTCTGCTTCTTCTTCGGCTGATGAAGCTTCTTCTGGTTCTTGATTGGATTCAGTGTATGAAATAGTATTTGGTGGTTGGGATGTAGAAGAAGGATTTATTTTAAATGAGCGAAAATCTTGCTTGGGAGCAGATGATTCTGCAACATGTTTCTTGATTTCGACCATTTCATTTGACATGGTATTTAGCATCTTTTGAAGGCCTTCAAGGTTGAAATGGTCCTTTGGAGCTTTCTTTTTTGAATCTTCCTTGAATGTCACTTTCTTTTATTTCCTTTCTTCTATTTGTGATCTCTTTTCTAAGGAAATAATTCTCATTTCTATGGACTACGCTTCTTTCATGTTTTCTGCAAGTGTAGCCTTATTGGCTCAATATACAAAAATTTTGATATTAGAGGGAAGGGAGGATATGTACCACTCTATTTGTACATCTACTGCAGGTCTAGAGGCAGCTGGGGTTTTGTTCAGTAACTTATTGAATCTAGAGTTGAAGTCTTTCATCCTTTCATCTAAACTTGCTTTTAGGTTGGAAAGATCATTGATTAAAGATTCCACAGTCCTATCATCACCAAATTTTGCAAGAAATATTTCTTCAAAAGCGTCCTAGGTTCTTATTGAGCCTAATGGAAGGGAAAAGTACCAGGATCTTGCAGATCCTTGAAGAGTATAAGGAAAAAATATGATAACAACATCTTCATGCATAACTCCATTAAGGTTCATGGCTAACATAAAGTTATTTAGATGTTCTTCAGTAGGAAGACCATCATCAGGATTATACTTAGGTAACCATTTTTCTAGGTTTACTGGAAGAACATTTGGATTAGCAACTAGTACAACACCAGTGTTTGTCCAAGGTTGAGTAGGTTGATTGGCCATAACTTGTGTTGAGGGTTGCGAAGATGAGGAGGCAAGTACAAAAGTAGATAGGGATGGTGAAGAACTTATTACTGGACTAGTACTACTAGTAGCAGCACTAATTGTTTGAGTCAAAAAATGGATAGTTGAGAATAGGCTGATTGAGTAGAAGTGAATGGGGAAGTATATGGAGGGAAAGATCATGTGATATTGCTGGTATTTGATTCCGATTTTGATGTGGTAGCTTTCTTATATTGTGAATGAATAGGAAACTCAAAAGGGGTTACTCCAAGCTTTTCACTTTGTAATCGAGTTAATACACTAGTATATCATAATAGGGAAGTGACACTTTCTTCAAAAGCTATAGGTTTTTCAGGTTTCTCAGTAGAAATGGATATATGTTCCAATTTATGTATAAGGAGTGAACTTCGAGAGACTTAGGAGTGTAATCTAAATAAGGTACTTGTCTTAATACTTCAGGAGACAAGGGAGAAGTTTCTACAACTTTAGATTTCTAATTTGGAGATTTTGAACAAGATCTAGAAGATGTAGAAGTTATGGAGGGGGTTTGACTCTTATGAATTATTTTCAATTGATATTTAGATTTATATGCCATTCATAGTCATATGGCCCTCCTTCTAGCGCTAAAATGTTGAAGCCTCAGATTTCTGCTGCTCCAACATGGGGGATAACCACTCAGTCCGGACCTTAGAAAGCAGCTCCTTTTCCATTTGGTATGGTGGCTCTGACTGGGGATGATGGGACCAGTTTCCCAATGTTGGTTTGAAAATGATGATGGGTGGTTTTCAAGTGATTGCAATAATAATAATGATAACTAAATGAACTATTTTGAAGTGAAAATCTCTAATTAACTTAATCTAATATAAAACCATGGTATTCTGTGTGATATGCGATCTCAAAAGATATATGTTTGGTATGTGGTGATAAACATCATTCATGTGTTAAACAAAGATGGTAACATATAAAGATAATTTCTTTGACTAAATAGTTAATAAAATAAATGTGGAAATTATATCGCATATATTTTTAATGATCATATATGAAATTAAACGCTTTCAGCTAAGTATTATACAATAGTGCAATTAACACGTAACAGAAAGAACATAATCCATATATAATTCATGAAATGAAATGTTATCACTAATTTAGTAAAACAAAACTAATCATACAAGATAAAAATACCATATGTGTGAGGTTCTACTCATTTGACTAGTGACATAGATCAACTCCTTTCTTTAATCAAATTATTCTCCAAGCATACCGTAGTGCATCAACAATAGATAGTAGTTTGATAGTCAATAGTAATGACCATGTTCCATAATTTCATCAAGGCATCTACAAACTTACAAAAGTCCATTCTTTGTAAATGTCTTTTGATAAAATCATGGACTCTTCTCTAAATGCATGAGAAGGGTATAAATACTATCTAACTAAAGTTTAAAAATAGATTATACAAAATATCTGAGGAGGTTTCAAACAACCTTCCTCTTAACTAGTAACTAACTCTAAAAATAAAATCGGTTTGATGACTCGAGGTTATGAAAATGTCTTGCTGTTTGCCAGCTTTTCCTTGAGGTCGCATATGTCAGAAATTAGTTTTACTTCGGGAGGTGCTTTGAATTTCGTTCTGACCTATCCTATAAACATGGAATCTATAAGAGGTGGCAACATTCTTTGCATTGAATTGAGTGAACAATTCAGTGTCATAATTTGGCTATGAGGTTTGACAAGAAATTGCTAATATGACTCCCAGTTGGTCTTTGATGATTTCGTGATTGCCTCTCTTTGGATTTTCATCTTTTCTTTCCAATTTTTATCCAAGTCTTTCATATCTTGCAGTGACTTTGGATCACCTTATTTTATCAAGTTGGTGGTGTACAAAGTATGATTGGCTTCCTTTGTTATATTCTTTTCCACTCCTGCTGCTCTTGCTACTACCAATTCTTCCTGCTTAATCTGTGCATCCCAATTTGTGAATAATATGTCTTTGTGTGTTTCTTCAATCTTTGGCATATTAACGCTTCTTCCTTCTTCAGATTCTTTCCATTCAATATAGTCAGAGATCTTAGTATTTAAGTCATTAAACTCAATTCTTTGATCAATTTCCTTATTTGTTAATTGGTCACTGGTATTCAAATAAGGGGTGATATTGGACATTTTCTGGCAGAATAGATCTTGTTGTTTTGACATAATGGAGTTTAGCTCCAATGCCTCTTTGATGAACTCATCAATAGTGGGGACATCTTTTTATTTCACCATAGCCTTTTGCAACCTTGGATTTGCATATTCTTTGCTAAGATATCTTCTTCGTGGCTTATCCTAAGTACTTCCACACTTTGCTGCAATTGGAGTATTTGTCCCGTGGCTTGGTTGTTTGTGCTATCCTTTATTCTCTTTCTCTTAACAAAACAGATAATTTAGTGGCCTTATCAATGGTGGCAGTAGCATATGCCCCTGCAAATTGTGACAGCCTGGTTAAAATTTCAGTTGGATTTGAAGGAATATCCTTCTAGACTATATCCATTGGTTCATTCCCTGGTGGGATTCTAGGCATTTCCACTCTCCTTCTCTTCCTTTGTCTTCTTACTACAGCCTTATGCAGTGGGCTGTAGAATACATCTAAAGGAAGTAATTCTGTAACCTTTAGGATAATCTCGGATGTCGGAAATGTAGGTATGATTTCTGTATTCTGTGAATTTGTCCCTTGTTCGTTCATTAGCTCGGACTCTGAAAATTTTTGAGTTTGTTGTGGAGTATGATATCTTGTAGTTTCTTTGACATCTATTGCTTTTGTAGTATCTTGGAGTTTTTTATTAAACTGGTCCCATTTCTACTCCATATCACTGCTTTTTCCTTTGGGACCGATATCTTGAGTTAGGTCACTTTTGACCTATTTCTCGGCTAATTTTTTGCTAGATTCTGTTGTAGCCTCTATTTCCTATGTCTTCCCTGTGTTTTGGGTTGCATTCACCCGATGTTTTTTTCAAGAATTTGGTTCCTCATTGTTAATGGTCACATTGGGTTTAGGTTTGTTATCAGTTCTTAAAAAGTCCAAAGGGATTGTTTCAAGCCTCTGATTTCTAAATTCCTGAAACCTTTCGAAGTCGTTAGGATTCAAATTCACCTTTGCCCAATTGAATTATTGTTCAAATGACCTAGTTGATTGTAATAAATCTTCAAATTATGAACTTCATGGGTAAAGGGTTTGACCTTTACTGACATAGTAAACATGTACGTTACTTTCTTTGGGTCAAATTTCCTGGTTGGCAGAGTAGCCAGCCTAAGCCTCTCTAAGTTCTATAATTATTTGTTTGCAGGGTTGAAATTTTCCAATAAAAAGCACCACATTGGATGGGAAAGGGTGCCCATAGTGATTTTTTCATATCTTTCAAAGTCTTGGTTAGGCCTTTTCCAACAGTTTGGTGAACTATTTCTATGGCTAATAGCTTGTCAGGGATATACAAAGGAAGTACATGTGGTTCTATCGTACTGTCGTAAACTCAGATATATGTGAACCATTACTCAACAAAGTGCTTGCTTGCTACAAGAAGTTTTGTGGAGGCTTCTTTAGAAAATCTTGGGCCCTTTTTTATCAAAAATCACTTGATGTAATGGTAGCATAACACCATTGCATATCTTGTAAAAATGGGGTATAAAATGGGATTCCCGCAATTGTTTATGACTGAGATGGATGGGGTATGGGTCTTGTAAGGTCCATTTCCAACCCATAATTGAAAACATGGTATAGAAACAGATAGAGTCCATGATATAAGCACTCACAAAAAATGGAGGAAAGATTTCTATGGAGGTGGATCTCTTTTGACGATATTCAAAAATAGTCGTAGCTAAGTTGTCAGATACGATAGTATCCCAATTCATTATATGAGAATTGATACATGCATCGATTAAAGGGACCCATTCTATAGAGAACTTGGTATTATCAGGCATTCCATACAATCTACATAACATGGAGGCTCAATAGTTATGGGGATTTGCTAAAGAAGCTATGGGGTACATAGCCGTCTTTTCATATTTGAATTTTTTCTCTTTGACTCTCCACCCCTGAATCATCTTAAATGGTTCTTCATTCTCTTTCGCGAAATTGGAGAGGAATGATCTATCATATATATCTTGAGGGTTGGAAAGATGATACATTTTTTTCAAATCTTCAGTTTTAAATGATGTCATTAGCTCCATATTTGAATTCTTGAATTGTTTGTCTTCAATATTGACATTCTGCACTACCCATCTAACCATATATGTGTGTGGTAGTATCATGACTCTTGCTCCGATTCCGTGAAGAAAAGAGAAAGCAATGTCTCTGAATTGAGCTGTCGAGGGTAGTATTGAATCTGTTGTTGCCTTAGTAACAATAACTTCAGGCTGCTCATTTTCAAGTCTATTATAGATAACTTCCCAAGCTATCGCTCCTCCATCAACATTGCAAACTGTATCAGAAAATATGGGCAGCCTCTTTATAACCTTGGATTCTGAAACACTCTTTTGCTTCTATTTTTGCATTAGTTTCTGTAAGGGCATCTCTTTTGGAGCTTTCCTAACATGAAAGAGAGATATATGAGAGTAAACAATAGAGGGAAATTAAGGCTGAAGAGCTCTTTGAAATGACTTGAACCATGGGAAGATTTGAACACAATCTCTATATTAACTAGCCATAACTTGAAAATATTAACTTCTCTACTCGAGTTGCTAAATAATAATTGATATGTCAACCCATGTGATATTTCATTAAAAACTCAATAACTTCCCATACTTTATGTCTAATTTTCCGCATCGCTACTTTCAAATGCTGCAACATAGCGTTGTTCATAGATAATGCGAAATGCAATTGCGAAACATCACAATATCGCATTTCACAATTTTTAAGGGATAGCACAGTGGCATGCCTTGTTAAATTACAATCTGCGAAATGAGATTGCATATTCTTAGAGTGTTGTGATCGAAAAATCGCAGTGGAGACTTTATCGCATATTGCATTTCGGGATTTTTTTTAGGATGTTAATAATTGTCACATGGAAAGCTACGAGATGCGATGATAAAAGTTTTAAGTCTGGGTTCTATTCTAAAGGTTTAAGGAAAATTTTAGAGTTAGCGCTTATTTTCAAAAGCTAAAAATTTGAAAGGGTCCCCATTTATATGTCAAATACTAACTATTAATCCCTATAAATGGGGGTTTTGTTACATAGTACAACATATTAATAATATTTTCAAATGAGATTCTAAAGAAATGAAATGGAAAATAATTTACACCAAAATTATGGTTTTAAACATTAAAAAGGATAAATACAGTGTTATGGGTAAGGAAAAAGATATGTAAAGAATAACAAAAAGATAAAAATTCTAAGGCCCTTTATCTCTCCTTGATTGAATATGTTTCATTCCCTCATGTAACCATGTACCTTTATATCTTTCCTCCAAGGTGTAAGAATCCATGTTGAATAGTGCTTCCATTTTTTCAATGCATATAACAGTATGCATAGAACCTTGTATGCTCTTAATATTTTCATTATGCCTTGACTATCTCATGTTGGGAAAAAAGGTCAGGGGCAGGGTGGAGGGTCAGGGCAGGGTGTTAATCAGTATTTTAAACTCACTTCAACTTTTTATTTCTTATTATGATTTCCATATGCTATTGTTGTTTATGCAACTCGCATATGTAGGTGACTTTAGTAAAGGAAAACAATGTATATCCAGTTAACTAAATTTCCATATATTTCATCATATGTTCAATTTTAACCAGTGTATCATTACTTCATTAGCCTTTAATTAAACAATAACCATGAGTGGTAATAACAGAATAAATGATCACATATAATCAACACAACAATACATGAGGACACCAAGATTTTTAGGTGGAAACCCAATGTGGGAGAAAACCACCACTGTCGTCGTCTTTGTCTTCTTCTTTTATTATAAAAGAAAACATCTTACAATCTTGTACTAACATAAACTCATACCAGTACGTAGACACCCACATGCAAAAGGCTACAACCTTCTCTCGTTCTTCAGTACCCACTAGAAGGGAGATTCAACTCCCTGATCTCATTTACGGGACCCACCGAAAGGGAGCTCCAACCCCCTGAAAAAATTTACCAGCTACTACTGGAGGGAAGCTTCGACTCCCTCACTGAAGGCTCCAACCCTCAGCACCTTTGTGAACCATGTTTCATAATATTTCATACTGGATCCACCTGACTCAAAACATCATACCTATAGGCCACTTTTCATCATATTTTCAAACTAGACCCACTTCCATCATTAAGCCCAAACTAAGTAACAATTATAAAACCAATCGCTAATTTAATTGAATCAACAAATCTATTAGATCATATCAATGCACAACCATTCATAGGTATACCATACCATATACTTTTTATCACATAAACCAAATGTTTTCACTGCAAACCATGTTCAAACATGTGTTAGAATGTATACACTATTGTTATGAATCATACCTGCGTATGTATGCACTTCCCTTGAAGACGACTCACGTACAGACCACAAATCACTGACACCTGAATTTGAATCACTGTCACACAAAACCAATGACTGAATCACATATTGAATCCATCACAGATTACTAAACCAAATAGAAATTACCACATAGTAGCATCGTCACTAATCAAAATTCCATTCCATTCCATAACCAAACCAACCCAACTAATATTTTCAAACATAGATTATTATGAGAGATACACCATTGACAGACAACAAAAAACATAACAGAACTGATCAAACATCATCAACAACCCATACTACAAAACCCTATCATGTATAAGTGACTTTTGCAAAGGAAATCCACGTATGTACACACTTCCCATTCTTAACACTTGCGTAGAGATTATGAAATTTCACAGAATATATATGCGACTACCCAGAAGCAGATCCATGTATGTACATGACCTCTCCCAGAAAAAGTAGCGTACACATCTGAAATTACTGAATCATGCCTTCACTGTAACCTTAATACATGCTTCTCATAATTTATGATCACACATTCATGTCAAAGTATCATTATCACCACAAATCTATCTTTGTTAGTCATAAACATAAAAGATCAAGCAAGCATATTCAATAGCCTTTACTATACATTCAGATCTATTATATATTAGCCTCCTCCATGCTCCTTGGTGCACACATGTTGGATATCAAATGAGACATTAATAACCCATAACTTGCACACATAACAATTTGAACTCCATATCCTTATATAGTATTAACCTTAGCCAATACCTTAGGACAATCCCTTAGTAATGTCACTAGTATTCTTTGACGCGATAAAATATATGTTGTTGCATTAATTACTATGTGCCAATACCATGGTAAAGACTCTTGATATTCATAATACCATGATGTGGATTTTGTAAATGACTTCTCTTCATCATACCTATGTATGTACATGACCTTGCTTCATAAGACCCGTGCATACTTTTTCACACTTTATATTTACCATCCATTTGTCCCTGAAATGATATTCCTTTGTCCATCATCTTTGTTACATTTGTACCAGCCCATAGAATCATCCCATTACTATAATTTTGACATATTTATCAAGTAGGTTTCCATCAAGGACAATAAATTAACCATAATGCCAACAATCTCTGCCTTGGGCCTTGAGGGAAACCACTTTGGTGTTTGGGCACCACCACCTGTCAATACTTGTAAACACATCAAACTAAATACCATGCTTCTCTCCCCCTTTGACATCAAGGGAAAAGGGCTAACCAATGATAAATGAAGACTTATCTCTCCCTTTTGTAGAGAGGATCACTTTAGGTATGATCTATTGAATATGAAAATGGTATACTGACCATGGCCCCCGTGAGCATAAGTTGAATCTTCTGGAAGATATTCAATGAAGTACATGAATCTATGACTCAACCAAATATGACCTTTCTTATCACCAATGACTCAAGCTTACATCAATAACTCAATAGTGTGGGTTTACGTATTTGACTTACCATTACATCAATTGCACAAAATAATGGGATTACATACATAAATTACTTGACCCCAATAGTCCATACTTGAGTGGAATTTTACAATGATTTACAATATGGGTCTTTACATGACCTCTACATCAAGAGATGGATATGAAATTTATACCCAAAATCAGAGACCTCAATAGTGAGTTATAATGATAATCATCAACAAACATCATACACCATATCATAAACTTTTGATGGCATCAATATGGACAACAACATGAACATCCTCATCATCAATATATATGACAATGTAGTATCAAATTATCTAATATCATGGACAAGTGACCAAGTATGCAAAGCCTCCAAGCATTTTCAATTTATTGCATAAGATAGCACAATCTGTTAACAGCTCATCCTTTTGACCTCATCTCATCAAGATCAACACACTCACTTCACAAGTATGAAGAGTCACAATCCTTACGCAATAGTATTAGACACCATAGGCAGCATGACCATGTAACAATAACATATAAAAAAAGTATTTTGAGAATTACAAACCATATAATATATGAGTAGCATCACATCTTCAGTATACATAACAACAATATTTAACCACATCTTTACCATATGGAATCCATGCATCAACGATGACATAATGACATTATCATATCAATGTCAACAAGCAACGATTGAATCATATCATCAGCTAGTGCCAACAACGACCATAGCATACACATCCTCTTCATAAAGTATATAAAATAGAATAAAAAACTTCAGGTAATCATCAATAAGGTTATTTTATGAAATTCACCCATCATTGATAACCCATGACATAGTGATAGCAATATGTATGAACTCATCATCATCAACCAATCATAACATAATATTATGCAATCAAGTTTTGTTAGTAACCCATCCCCTTTATCTCATATCATGGATATCAACATGATCATCATACGAATAGCCACAATCCTCAAGAAACATACCATATGTAGCATATGGATAACATATACATGCATCATCACTAGGTGTGCAAACAAAGAGAATCTTTTGTCATCACAAATCTGATCAGTAGCATCATAACAAATTTTCACATGTAGCTCAAGAAACATGTAGGCATCATCCATAACTTTATCATATGAAACTTGTGCATCATATAAGACATAATGACAACAACATATAAATATCAACAAGTAGTGAGTGAATCATTAACCATAGCATGCACCTCTTCTTCATTTGGTGTATTATGTAGGATCAAATTCACTAAGTGAAACTTAAGAAATATATATTTAACATACAAAACTTCAACAACATCACTAATGATATATTATTTTCATGAGCACTATTATGCAACAATGAATTATCAAGAAATGATAATGCCAAAAATGCACTATTAGAAGCATATAAAATGCTCCCCCTAAATCTGTGCCAACTATTCACTGTCAGGTTTTATCATATCCAGCTCATCAATCAACAAATCTATCAAAGGAAACAAAGAAGCCATGACATATTGCAACAACTCATGAACCATCATAAGCAAATATAATTTCTAGGTAGCATCTAAGCATCATCAACAGATTGTAACCAATCAATGTCAGAACGAGAAGGTCAAATAATAATTGATTGAGGCATATGAGAAACTCTCCCTGTATTTTTCCCACTTTTTCTTCATCTTATAGGAACATATGTGGATGTCTAGATCAAAACTCGCATATATGCATGATTGTACTTCATTAGATTTGCATACATAAAGTAAAATTTTGAAATTTCATTACCACAACTCCCCCTAAGTCTATAATGTATGTTCATGTTTACATTTACTAAATCATATGTAATGTTAGTAATGCCAAATATTCAAAAACAATATCAAACCAAAATATAGAACCATCACCAAGATACTCATGCATAACTCCCCCTAAGATAATATATCATTGATCTTGTGGATCTCATAGTCATCATTTGTTCTTCATGAGGTCATGCACCTCACATCACTTCTGCAGTCACTGTGAGAAGTATTATTTTAGGAACAATGGAATGTAATGGGAACCATCTTCTTTTACTTTGAATCTGAAGAAGAAGAACTATCCTCCTCATTTCCATGTGAATTCTTCTCTACTAACACATATAGTTATCTAGATTTATGTATCCCCTCGCTATAAACTTTCTAGTTTCTTCATATATAAACTTGAATTTTGTTTATGTAAACACAATTATACGCCCTTTGTCATCTAATTGTCCTACACTTAGAATATTTTTCTTTAGCCCTTGAACTAGAAATTCATCAACTTATTTTCTATACTTATCAAGTTTGGCTTTACCTTTTCCTAGAACTTTTGTTGGAGCATTATTTCCGAGAATAACTTTACCATCTTTGTTTTTCTTGATAGTTTGAAACTTGTTCTTATCTCCAGTCATGCGATGGGAGCATCCGTTGTCTATGTACCATTCATATTCATCTTCAAATGAGAAAAGATAAACACCACCCCTTATTAAATCTTCTTCTTTCTATCTATTATGAGAAGTGTTGGTGGATCCATCTTTCTCAGGTCTTTTGACAACAATATTCTTATATGATTTCTTGTCGTGTTGTCTTTGGAGATTCATTGATTTGTTCCTTCATTCTTTTTCTACATTCCAAAACTTATTACAAGCATAACATCTTATATGACCATAAAATAGAGTAGAGGAATCATAATATTTTTGTTTCATATTCCTTCTACTGCAATCAATAGCTTTATGGCCAAATATGTTCCAAGTAAAACAATATCCCTTAAAGAAACCTGAGTACATGGGAACTGATGATCTTCTTGTGAAGTTACTACTTGCTTGATATTGAAACAATCTGCTTTTGCAATTGACTGCAACATGTCCATAATTATGACATATAAAATATTCAACATTATTGATCAGAGGAGAGAATCGACTAATTTTTCTATGATTGGGAGCAAATGATTTATTTTAAAAATTCATCTTTCTTGGATATAGATCTGGTTGACTTCTTATCTCTTCATATTTTGTATCCTTCAAGATCCTTACACAAGTCTATGAAATAGATTCTCCTTTTATAGTTTCAGGAAAACCAAGACCAAATTTAATGGAAGGAGACCTTTGACTACTAAGAATGATATCCCAAATAATAGAACTATCTTGGAATCTTAAGTGTTTATTTTGTTCTTCTAATTTACCTTTTAAAATGTTTACCTCAAATTCCATTTTATGGTACTTTTTCCTTTTTCAAATATTGCTTCCTCATTCCTTATTAAACCTTTCTTCCTTGTTAAAATTTCTCCTTTAATTTGATAATCTCTTCCTTTGGCCCATTCTCTTGTTCTTCAAATGCTTGAAGTAGCTCTTCATTTTGCTTGTTTGACTTTTCAAGATCTGCTCTTGGATAGAAATCTCAGCTTGAATAGTTTCACAATATTGTTTAGATACTACTACAACATTTACCAATTTTATATGATCCCTATTATCACATGCCTGCAACTTATCCTTAATATTCATAATCCTTTTCGAAGCAAAATCGAGTTTTCTTCTAAGATTAAGAACTTATTAAAACTTATCTCCTTCTTAATTAGTAACTCCATCTGACATAACATACTCATCTTTTCATACATTTTTTTTCTTTAGAAACATGATTACTTTTTGTTTCTAATGAACAATATTCCTTTGTTTTTCCTTCATGAACGACTTGCAATTTATCCATACTTCTTTTGTAGTTTCATAGTGCATAACCTTTTCTAAGGTTGAATCGAGTATGTTCCCAAAGATTTCATTTAAAGATGCATTATTCTTTTGTAATTATTCACTTGATGGAGGAGTTTTAGTGCAACCATTACATACTAAATTCCAAACATTAGATCCTAGATTCATTAACTTATACTTCTTCTTTTCTTTCCATTCGTGATAGTTATCATCACTTAGCATAAACACACCTTTATTGTTCATTATTTCTCACTTGCCTTGTTCTTCTGTAGCAGATTGTTCCTGATATATAAATGCAAATATTACCACAACAATAGATGCATCACTGTCACTGCTCTCCTGAATGGATTTCTTTCTTTGAGTTTCTTTATTCTTTTTCTTCCTTCCCATCGTCCCTGATCCACTCCAAGAGGTTAATATCCAACTAAAGTGATCTTCTCTAAAACCAATTGTTGGGAAAAATACTGAGGGGGTGATCCGGATTTAAACAGGAACGCAACAAATTACAGAGATAACCATAAATACATAAATACAATAGAAATAATAATTCATTTCACTAATGTAAAATACTAATATATTCTTACAAACAAAAATGGAAATAAACTAGCTTGGGCGATGGTAGCTTATCTTTGAGGAGAGATGTGGTGGCTACATCCCTTTGAACTATGTTACAATGAGGCTCAAAGTCCTACTTATTGTTGAGAAACAATGGAAAACACTAAACATCCAAAAACCTAACCCTAGGAGATGAAACGCCAAACTATGGGCCCCGTTTGGGTAAATTGGTACATCAACTTCTCGAGGTCATAACTTTGGCATACGATCTCTGTTTGACACGCACAATACCTCGTTAGAAATATCTATCCGAGGACTAAAATTTTGGGATGAGAAACATCATGGATGCATGTTTCTCCTAGTTTTCCAAAAAATAATGTCGTTTAGGGCCTCAAAACGGCTTCGGAATTTCAAGACCTGAAAAACTGCTAAAAATAGTAAACTATGCTACGATTAAGGAAACTGAAAATTTGAAAGAGATAGTTGTGGGGGTCCAAGTGGGATAGGTGGGTGGCCACCAACATCCACCTGGATCATTCCTCCCTCCTTAGGAAGCAATGGTCCCCATTGCGTTGAGTTCCTCCATGAGATGAGGAAATTTCTACTGAACTTGGTCCCTGGTGAGTTGTTTTGTAACCTCTGATGTGTCCAGTAATGGTGGGAAGCATGGTCAAAGGTAGTCCACATTGAACACTCAGTACAAGAGAAGGAATGGGGGAATGTTGCGCTCCAAATAATTATTTCCCACAACCTTGGTAATGGTGTAAGGACCATATCGAAGTGGTCTGAGCTTCTGATGGGCTCTTGTAAGGCATTCTTTCTGCAGATGCAACTAGACTTTGTCGCCCACTTGAAACTTTTGTGGTACCTGATGTTGATCACGTTGCTGCTTGTACTTGGCATTTTCTAGAATGGAGTAGCGATATATGGGCCTGTTGGGTAGAGGTGCTCCAGAAGTCAGATCAGATGAATGCTTGACCTGACAGTGCAATGTTACCCTTGTGGGTGAGGAGAAGATGTACCTGTATTCTTTCATGATCATATCCGTCTACTATTGCTGCTGTGTGGAGGAACCCTTCACAAGGGTCATGGATGTGGTGACGATCTTACCCTTACTTTGGGAGTGAACCAGATAGAAAATGAATTTCCTAGTCTGGGAGATGAGCTTGCTACATTTCTTAGCAGTGATCAAAGAGGTGGCGGTAGGTGGGGCTACCTTCAGTATCTTGTATAATGAATTACCCAAAGAAATAATAACAGCGCAAGGCCTTGAATCATACACAACATGTCACCTCCATAAGTATGGTTGGCCTAATAATACATCACAAACATCAAGTGGTACAACATCACACAATACCTCATTTGTGAAGGGTTTGATGTTATAGGGAAGGTAGCACTGCTGGTGGACTCAGATATCTCGTCCTTGGTGAAGCCACCTGATGCTGTACAGTTGTGGGTGTGGTATGGCTGGTAGTCCCAGCTGCTTCACAACCTCTACTGAAATGAGGTTCTTTTGGTTCCCAGTGTCAAAAATGAATTGTAGCGGCGAACCCTTCACCCACATCTGTGAGTGGAAAATACATTCCCCCTCTTCTGGATCTTTTGGCTCAATCTTTTGGACCTTGGTGGTGGCAACAGTGGCGTTGGCCTCCACTTTAATGATTTTCTTCCCTTTGTCATTCCCCTTGTTGGGTTCTAACTTAGGGTCGGAACATGCATCTGATTCTGAAGCCTTCAACTCGACCACTAGCAACTGCTTGGTCCAACACTCACTTGTGTTATGAGTGGGGATGTTATGGAACTCACACCACTTTCTTGTGTCCTTCTTTGACTTTCTGGTGTTTTCATTTTCTTACAGCTTCGACAGGTTGTCTTGGCTCACCCCAGCTTGGCTTTGTACTTTGTTCTTTAGATTCACAGATCCAAAGTCTTTCTTCTTTTGTTTAAACTTTTGCTCGATCTTGACAGCGTATCGGTATGTCGTGCCAAGTGAGGAGATGTTAAGGATCTCCATCTCATCTTGGATGTACCCCTGTAGGCAGACACGATATTTGAGTACCAAATGCAGCTCAGCATCCTTGATACCCAACTTTGTGTGAAGGGTATGAAAAATATTGGTGAACTCTAGCACGTCTTGGTCCCTTCTCTGCTGTAGCGTGGTCCACTTTATTTATTTATCCTCATAGATTTTGAAAGGGTAGTACTGCTACTTAAAGGAATCCCAGAATGAATTCCAAGTGGGTGTGGCTGAAAATAGTGAGTTCGTACTTTCATCCTTCTAATCGCAGTAATTTTCCCACTAGTCCTTGATTTGGGGGGCTGCTTCAAGAAGTGAAAAAGTGATCTTTTCCCGGCTAGAAAAATCATGAACAGAAAAATAACCTTCTATCAGGTTTAACCATTTATCTACGACATATGTGTCTATTTTACCCTCAAATATGGGGATTTCAAAGTTAACTTGTACCTTAAAGGGTGTGGAATTTCCAGCATAGCTATTGGAAGTAGATTCATCACCCCTCGGTAGCCGCTGAAGGATCTGGGCAAAGTTGTCCATCATCGCGTTCCTCTATTGCTCGAGGGCTTCTTCGAGCAAGATTTTGATAGGATCTCCTACCCCCTCATCTTTCTTTTCATCCTCCATGGGAGGCTGTCGGTGTTTGCGAGGCTAGTCTTGCAAGGGTTTGACCAATTCATGCCCTAACTCCTTATATTTCGACCTCGTTGGGGACATGCAAAGAAAAACAGAGAAAGAGCAGACCGCTCTGATACCACTAATACAGATTTAAGTAGGATCGCAACAAATTATAGAGATAACCTTAAATATAGATATATAGCATAAATATTACTTCATTTCATTAATGTAAAATATTGAAATATGCTTACAAACAAAAATGGAAACAAACTAGCTCGGGTGATGGTAGGTTATCTCTGAGGAGAGATGTGGTGGCTACATGCCTTTGAACTATGTTACAATGAGGCTCGAAGGCCTATTTATTGTTGAGAAACAATGGAAAACCCTAAACATCCAAAAACCTAACCCTGGGAGATGAAAGGCCAAACTGTCGGCCCCGTTTGGGTAAATTGGTACGTCAACTTCCCGGGGTCGTAGCTTTGGCATATGATCTCCATTTGATGCGCAAAATTCCTCAATAGAAAGATCTATCTGAGGACTACAACTTTGGGATGAGCAACATGGGTCCATGGACCCATGGACCCATGTTTCTCCCAGTTTTCGCAAAAAAACATTGTTTAGGGCCTCAAAACGACACCAGAAGTTCACAACCCGAAAAATTGCTAAAAATAGTAAACTGTGCTACACTTAAGGAAACTGAAAAACTGAAAGAGATAGTTGTGGGGGTCCAAGTGGGATAGGTGGGTGGCCACCAATATCCACCTAGATCAGGGGGGAGGGGGGGTGAAAAGCAATATTTTAAGCTCAGATAAACTTTTCATTTCTTATTCTGATTTCCATACACTACTATTATTTATGCAACCTGCGTATGTATGTGACTCTAGTAAAGGCAAACATCGTATATGAAGTTAAATAAATTTTCATATATTTCATCATTTTTTCAACTATAACCATTGTATCATTACTTCATTAGCCTTTAATTAAACAGTAACCATGAGTAGTAATAATAGAATAAACCATAACACATAAGAAACAAAATAACACATGAGGACACTAGGATTTTTAGATGGAAACCCAATGTGGGAGAAAACCACCATTGTCTTCATCTCTGTCTTCTTCTTTTATGATAAAGTGTTGTGTGGAGTGTTGATAAAGTAAGAAAGAAATGAAAAAATGAATGGAAACCAACAATCAATTTCACAAGTAAAACATAACATTTACGTGGTAAAACCTTGACAGGGTGTCAAGGAGACATCCACAGGGCAAGGGATTGGATTTTCTATCAAATCAACAATGATTATCCTTAATTACAATAGTTCAGGAATTCATCATTTTATAAGAGCCTCCTCTGTTACACAATTGTTGTTTCAGTATAAAACCAACTTGGCAGAAAATACAAATTTTTACACATATTTACACAATTAGTTGTCAAATTCCAACAAGCTCCACCTTGATAACAATTTTCCTAGTCCCTTGCCCATGCCCATTCATCATCTCTTCTACAAGACAAGAGAAGCTAAACACCATCAAAACTTCTCTACTGTAACTGGCTTCGTGAATATGTCTGCACAATTCTCCCATGTATGGACCTTCTTGAGAGCTACTTTTCTGCCATCGATCACATGTCTCAGAAAATGATACCTTACATCAATGTACTTGGTCTTGCTATGATAAGATGGATTTGTAGCCAAGTGAGTAGCACTCTTACTGTCACAAAGTACATTCACTCTCTCCTGCGTCCTTCCAATCTCATAAAGTAGACCCTTTAACTAGATTGCTTCTTTATTGGCATCTAAAGCAGCTATATATTCTACTTCGGTAGTGGATAATGCTACTGTTTCTTAAAGCTTTGACAACCAACTAATTGCTCCACCTGCAAGAGTAAATACATAACCTGTGGTAGATATCCTTTTGTCCAAATCACCTGTATAATCAGCATCTACATATCCGCAGATTGATCCTTCACTACCATTAAAGATTATGCAATGGTCGCTTGTGCCTCTTAGATATCGAAGCACCCATTTCACTACTCGCCAATGTTCTTCACCTGGATTTTCCATGAACCTACTGAAAACTCCAACTACATGTGAAATGTCAGGTCTTGTAGATACCATCGCATACATTAAGTTGCCTACAACATTTTCATATGGTACATGAGACATATAGTTTTTTTCTTCATCAGTTCTAGGAGTCAAAACCGAAGAAAGCTTCAAATGGGAAGCTAATGGAACATTAACAAGTTTCACATTGTTCATACAAAACTTTTCAAGTACTCTTTCCACATACTTCTTTTGAGATAACCAAAGCTTACCATTTTTCTTGTCTCTATGTATCTCCATGCCCAAGATATGTTTTGCTGCTCCAAGATCATTCATATCAAATGTCCCAGAGAGCTGAGCTTTTAACCTGTTGATCTCTTCCATGCTTTTGCTTGCAATAAGCATACCGTCAACATAAAAAACTAAGATAATGAATATGCCACTGAAACTCGTGAAGTATACACAATGATCATACTCACTTCTAATAAAGTTCTGGCTCACCATGAAGGAGTCAAACTTCTTGTACCATTGCCTGGGAGACTGCCTCAGGCTATACAATGATTTCCTGAGCTTGCAAACTAATCTTCTATTGCGACCTTGTACAAAACCTCGAGGTTGTTCCATATATATATCTTCATCCAAATCGCCATGTAGAAAAGTTGTTTTAACATCTAACTATTCTAACTCAAGGTTAAGTAACGCAGTTAGTGCCAACATAGTACGAATAGAAACAAGTTTTACAACTGGTGAAATAATCTCATGAAAGTCAATACCTTGAACCTAAGAATACCCTTTTGCTACCAGTCTCGCCTTATACCTTTCGATATTTCCATCAACTTTCCGTTTCAATTTGAAGACCCATTTGTATCCAACAACACTTCTCCCTTCAAGAAGATCTACAAGATACCAGGTATTGTTCTTGGCTAAGGAATCCATTTCTTCTTCCATAGCCATTTTCCATTTTTCGCTATTCATATCATCTACTGCTTACTGATAACCAGAAGGTTCCCCATCTTCAATAATCAAAGCAAAAGATGAAGCAGAATCTTCATACCTTTTTTGGATTTTTTCTTTCCCTTGTAGACCTTCTTAGAGTGACTGGTTACTGAACTGGTTCAGAAAATTCAACAACTTCCTTTATATCTTCAACACCTTTTCCTCAAGAAGTCTCTCTTTCCTTTCGAATTTCAAGAAAAGGTCTAGCCTCTAACTGAATTTTTTGATTTGGTGATACCTGCTCCTGTTCAATTCTTTCAACATTTGATTTTAAAAGAGAAGATTCATCAAATGTTACATCTCTACTAATGAATATCTTCCGCGATGTAGGATCCCACAACCTGTATCCTTTCACCGCATAGTCATACCCAACAAAGACATAACATTTCGATTTTTTATCTACGTTTGAACGCTGATTTTTAGCAATAAGAGAATAGGCATCACAACCAAATATCCTTAAATGTGAATAATAACAAGACTGACCTGACCAAACTTCTTCTAGAATTTTACAATTAATTGCTACTGAAGGTGATCTGTTAACTAAATAACAAGTAGTGGATACTGCTTCTACCCACAACTCCTTTTGCACGTTAGCATTGCTGATCATGCTTCTGGCTCTTTCCATAAGACTCTGATTCATACGTTCAACAACACCATTTTGCTGAGGAGTATAAACAACAGTTTTGTGTCTAACAATTCCTTCATCCTTACAGTATTGTTCATATTCTAGAGAAGTAAATTCACCCCCATTGTCAGTTCTTAAACATTTAATTAATTTTCCTGTTATTTTTTCGACCATTTTTTTAAATTTTTTAAATATATTGAATACATCATCTTTCTTTTTCAGCATAAAGACCCAAAATTTCCGGGATAAATCATCAATAAACGTTAAAAAATATAAAGCACCTCCATATGATACAACAAGAGATGGTCCCCACAGATCAGAATGAATATAGTCCAAAATTTCCTTACTATTATGTCTTCCAGTTTTAAACCTCTATTTACACTATTTTCCATACACACAATGTTTATAGAAATCCAACTTCAAGTATTTGAAAGCAGGAAGTAATTTACGTTTCATCAGTACCTAATACCTTTCTCGCTCATGTGACCCAATCGCTGATGCCATAGTGTTATAGACATTTTTGTGCCTTGCAGCTCCAAGCATGAAATGTCCATAAACCAAGGGCTCCTAAGTCCCTAAAAGTGTTGTTCCAACCCCTAAAGGAACAAGGTTAACAAATTACAGCTTCTCCCAGAAGTTCTCCATGAAAAACTACTCAAAATTGGTCAAAACTGGATCAGTGCACTTGCTCCATGGCCAAGGTGCACTGCAGCGCACCTTGTACACACGGGAAGTGCGTTGCAGTGCACCTAAATACACTGTGAGGGTACGATGGACGGGAAAAGACAAGTGGCGGAGACAGTTTGCGAGGTGGATGATCATGGAATCTTCCAGAAACTTCTCTTAGGACACTTGCCTCTCAAAATCGCCCAAGGATGAGTAAGAGATCAATGAGATCTCCAAGTGGCATCAAGAACTATCAGAGAGAAGACACTAATCAAAAACCCAGAGCTGACTCACACCTCTGCAAATATCTATATATAGATCTCTCATCCCAGAGATCCAGGGGTTGGAGGCTAGAATTTTGTACATTGCAGAGAATTGCGGTTGGTTTTAAGATAGATATCAGATTATTGGGTGATTTATGCTTTGTTGGAGGTGAAGAGGGGATTCCTTTGCTGGGAGGTTGATGCTGGATCAGGAATCATCGGTTGTAACTCCTCCTGGACCTTCTTGTTATATCAATAAAACTATTTGAGTTTCTCCTACATGCTTGTGTATCATTGATGTTTGTTATATTTGCATGTTTAGCTTAAATCTGATCCTAAGCTATTTATGAATATAAATCCATGTCTTTGTGTAGTTTTCTTCTTCTGTGATCTTACAGGAACTTGGTGAAGCTGGGAAAGTAAGGGAGTAGGTAGTTGGAAGCTGTCAAAGAGGAGAGAGATTGGATCAAAGGACTAGCGCAAGACACAGGTTGGTTCATCCTATTCCTCTTCATTTATAGTTCATAAAGAAGAAAACGAAAGTAGTTTTCCTTGTTTGTTTCTAAGGTCATTGTCACACCTTAGTGGGATAGGGTCGTTCTGAGTAGACACTTTTCCCGTTAACAAAATGGCGACTCCGCTGGGGAGCGTGTCTAGTTAGTTTGTTTATGTTTCTCTTGTTGTTTGTTTCATAAACTGAGAAGTAGCAATCGAACTGCATTTGCCATCATCAAATGCAAAGTAGACATCTGCTACTTCAATCCATTCACTGGATTTGTTTATGATTTGAACAGCTGATTCACAAATGATCTGATTACCCTTTGCGATAGCTCTTAGACCTCCTTTAAATCCACCCTCTGATTGTGCATTACTGATTGCTTTTACTCGGCCAAAAACCATAGATTAAACTGCAAACCGTGACCCAGAACCCGGATAGAATTCTCGTTTCTGCCCCAGCACAGGCTCTGTGAAGAGATTCTGCATTTCAACATAGTTCCCGAGAGGGCTACCTGCGCTACAATCTAGTTTCTCTGTGTAACAGGTGCGCTGATCAGCCTAGCCCTGTGCAGCTGAGGTTCTTTGCTTCATTTTTTCAGTTTTGTCTCTGATTTTTGCAGCCTGTGATCAGTGTGTGTCTGTTTAAAAACCCCTTTTCTTTGCCTTAATTCCACCTCCTTTGTACAAAAAGGCTGTAGATGTTCTTTGTGTGTTTGTTACATCATTTACAGTTTTCCATTGAAAAATTAGAATAGTCATACTGTCGTCCTTTGATTTAGATCTGTCGTAAGTGTCGATTTTGATCTTAGGAGAAAGTTTATTTACTATTGATAGTCGATTATGCTTTTACTTTTGCCTTTGGTTTGAATTTATGACTTTCTAGTGTCGAAACGAGTATTTATTTCAAAATCATAAAGTGTCATAATCATCTCTACCTTTTGATTTCGAAAAGAAGCTTGTTTGTGTTTGTCACTTGAAAGCAAATTCACATTTGTACATCAACTTTCTTTTTAGGCATCAATATTAAGAAAGTGAAAACAAATACATGCATATGTGCATTTGCATATTGATAGTTTGTTTGGCGTGATTTAGGAAAAGTGCATTTACAGTGTGCTCTTTGCTCTTTGAGAAAAGATTGTGTCTTGCTTTTCCCTTTGTAGCTAGGATTTTCATTGCTGAAAAGAGATAAAAGTTTGCTTATCATCTTTAGATTGCATTTTAGGAATTATATCTACATCTCGTGGTGATCCCAAAAGGAAAACTTCTAAGAAAGGTCAGCTTAAAATAAATTGAATGAATCTAACAATGCTTTGGAACTTAACGCACAACATTTAGAGGTCTAGGCTAGAGACGTATTCCAGCGTCGTAAAGCCTGGTAACTGTTGTCCTCACTGATGGTTGGGTGATTCCTCCACTTTGAGACGATAAGTGCCAGTACGGACTTGTGCTCCCACGTACCGTCGAGTATATATTGGGAGACCCCTATAGGCTTAAAACCTTTTATCCATAGGAAGCCGTGTCGGCCGCCCTATTGATCGCAATGCACCAAACACAGCATTCGGGAAGATTGACTGCCGTACCATAAAAAGTATTCTGTAGTTTTGCGATTGGTTTGGTACTCCCTCTACCTAGATCTCTAGAGTAGTCCCTTTCGTTCCTTTTCAGACTCCTTAACGGAAAAGGTCCATCTGAGCACTTGTCACTTCAGGCTCATTAAAAATCGAAGGAGACTAGAGTCATCTTTTGTTTTTTCTCGACTCTTAAAAACTGAAAAACAAGTTGTGTCAAAGCGTCTAAAATTTATTTTAATCGAAATAACATCATT
Source organism: Pinus tabuliformis (assembly GCA_031772625.1). Taxonomy (NCBI): domain Eukaryota; kingdom Viridiplantae; phylum Streptophyta; class Pinopsida; order Pinales; family Pinaceae; genus Pinus; species Pinus tabuliformis. The sequence goes on from CM062805.1 coordinate 234,639,827, forward strand.
TTTCCCTTGTTGGTCTTCGAAGTTAGTCTCCCTTCATCGCAAGTTCTTGTAGAATCGCTAGAAAATATTTTGGATAGACTAGATATGTTTGAACAACCGTCGACATCCAGGACTGTGTCGTCCGACACAGCAGTGGCACAACCTCCTACTGCTACTCCAACGATGTTCAATGGTATACCATCTGTCCCGGAAAGTTATCAACAACAAGCCGGAGTCCAATCAGGGACTGTTTCGACGACATGGTCAGTTCCTATTTCTTCATCCGGATTATCATCTGGTATTTCTTATGTTGAAACTCAACAAATTGATCCAATGTGTCTTCAAAGGCCAATCTACCCTTTATATACTGGATTTCCACCATATGGAGGGCAGTATGCCTTTTCATTGTTCCCTCCTAGAGAACAACCATATGCGAGTTTACAACAAACTTCAGGTCAAACTGGAATTACATCCAGCGGTTGGGTACCAATACTGCCTCAGCAACCAAGGGTTGTATATTCAATGCAACCAGTCCATCCTGTGTCGAATATTCCCACTATACCTGCTACGGTGACTGCATCGAAAGTACAAGCGCTACCTGTTGTATGTCAACCCCAAGTTTCTCAGGTTGTAATGCAACAACCTCTTGTCTCGACGACTCAATCACAAACTCAGGTTAGTGCCTCCTTATCTGGAGCGACTCAGGCTCAAACAAGTACTATGACTCCTCATCTTGGTCAATCATCCAGTATTGGGCAACAACAAATGGTCCAACAACCATGGCTGGTTCAATCTCAACAACCGCAATTCCAGCAATCATATCAAGGACCCGAGCAACAAGTCTTTGTAAGTAATGGGCAATCGCATTTCCAAAGCGGTTATCAACATGGTTATGCCTATCAACCTTGTCAAAGTTGCCAGCATCAAATACATTATGCTGGTATACAAAGACCCATTGCTCAGGCGATTCCATCTTATCCTGGGTATGCTTCGCCTAACCTGAATCAACAGTTTCCCTTTGTAGCAACTCTAGAATTACCAGATCTAAACCGGCTGACGAATGATCCAATTGCTTATGCCCCTTGGTGGCCAGCGATTCCGCATAAACTTCTGCCAGATATTCCTAAATTTAATGGAAATCCGGGTGAAGACCCGTCCAATCATGTAATGACATTTCATCTGTGGTGTTCATCAAACACCCTAAACGATGATTCGATTAGGCTTCGCCTTTTCCAGAGGACGTTAACTGGTCCAATAGAAAAATGGTATATTGAATTACCTAGAGCTTCGTTTGACAACTTCAGTACCCTAGCCACAACCTTTTTAACCCGTTTTCAATTACCGATAAGGTACGAAACGGGAACGGAACTCCTTACCAACTTCAAACAGATGACGGCCACTCACATATCTGATCATATACATGAGTGGTGACATCGTCGTAGAATGGTGAAAACGTATGTTCACGATCAGCTGTTAGCTGAATGGTTTATTAATTCATTACTTCCTTCCATCACGGAAGATGTGGCAAAAGGGGGAGTCATCACCGAAGAGCAGGTTATTGCTCGTGCGCAATACTTGGACTTGATTTACACTCAGTCTGGCATGCTCTACGATAAAATACCTGACGCTCCTAGACTGGAATTCTCAGTTCCTCCACCTCCTATATCAAACAATGACTCTCATGCCGGTGATGGCGTGATTGGCGCAACAGACATGAAATCGACAAAGGCTACATCTAAAAAAGGCCCGTAAGATTTCCGGTCAAAATGCAAATGAGGAACTTCTTGCCTCGGAAGTAAATGCCATGTCAACCGACAAGGGCAAACAACTAAAGCAACCAGGGGGCAAGAATAAAAAGAAAGGGAGAAAAAAGAAGCACGATAAAGCTTCTACAAACCCTTCTGGGCAAAGGAAACCCCCTGCGGGGTGTCATATATGCGATGAGGATCATTGGACGAGAGAATGTCCACATAAAGCTGAAGTTAAGAAACTCTTTAAGAGTTCAAAAACCTCAGCAGTATTGACTGATCCGTTTCCAAACCCAGGAACCAACTGGTTGCTAATCAAAATGCTTCCTGCTCCCAAGTGCTTATGTTGTCTATATCAAAGGAGAAAAACGATGCTTTGACGAGGAATAAATATTACAGGAATCCAAAGCTGTCGAATAACAAGGCTAATGAACAACCTAGTAGTTCCACAACAACTTTGACCGAAGTTGTACCACCCATCATTCCTGAACAAATGATAAAGTCGCCAAAGGGAGTAGTACACAAATCGACATTTAATCCTCGTGCAAAATAGCACAGAATGATAATATAATGGAGGACCTGGCCCAATCGTCGTCCGCTATGTCGACACTTGAGGTACCAGAAAATTGCCTCTCCCAAGAACAAGCTTTATTATCAGCAATAGGTGGGATTGACCCAATGGATTCCAATCTTGTGGCCTTTGATCATAAAGGATATGACCCTCAGTTACCAGTTCAACTAGCTTTCCTTATTCAAGTGAAAGCCCTCAACAAAACTGTTCATCGAACAATTATTGATGAGGGGGCATCTACATGTATTATGTCGATGAGTTGCTGGAAAAATTTAGGCTCACCACCCTTGTCACGATCGTCAACAATGTTAAAAGCATTTGATGGACAATCATACACTCCATACGGGATTTTAAGTAACTTGCAAGTTGAACTGGGGGGCAAAACAGTAGAAATTGATGTTGAAGTAATCGACGGAAACCTTGATCACAACATCCTACTGGGAAGGCCCTGGATATATGCCATGGCCGCAGTTGTGTTGACCTACTTCAGAAAGATTGCATTTCCCTTCCAAGGAGGAATTACGATCGTCGACCAACAAACATTTCTCCCCAACAGTTCACAAGTTACAGGAAGCATTCCAATGATCCATGGAAGCAATCATTCGCTCCAAAATATCGGAGTAGGTCTCCTAAAATACCCTGCCTTAATGGGTACTTTTGCCCTACCGCCTCAGAGTAATCTGGCGGAAGTGGCCACAGTGGAATATGAAACCTTCTATATCTAATGGATTTGGATTCCGAGGACGGTTCTTATCTCGTGTCGACCTCGTTAAAAAATGAAACAAGGAGTCATGAGGATAGTTCTTTTACTGTGTCAACCTCATTAAAAAATGAAACAAATCCCCTTTCCAAATATCAAAGGTAAACCTTCATTCCAACCACCGAGTTGAATGCAATGAAGCTTGGGGGGCATGCACCTCGATTTGCGTTATTATGCTGGGGGCATGCAAACTCGCCACGAGCAGTGTTACTGCAGGGTTCAAGTTCGTTAAAAAATAAACCCGCCACGAGAAGTGTTACTGCAGGGTTCAAGCTCGTTAAAAAATAAACCCGCCACGAGCAGTGTTACTACAGGGTTCAAGCTCGTTAAAAAATAAACCCGCATCGAGCAGTTTTAGCACATAGTTCAAGCTCGTTAAAAAATAAACATAAGACATGAGCAAATGTTTCCACCCGTGTTTAAGCTCGTTAAAAAATGAACTATTCCTCGGTAAATAACCACCGTGAATGTAGTACTTCAGCCATTAAAGCCTTGGTCGTGTTTGCACCGTCACCTCCACTTTTCCATTGGCCGATCATTCACCTCCATTTGATTGTTTACCCATTTTGAGGAACAGCTGCGAAGAGTGATTTCACTAGCCATCCTTGTGACACTGCTGTGATTGGAAAATTCCAAACCTTACCCGGAATCAGCTGCTACCCATTTTATCACTCGTTCCTCAAAAGACGAGTCTTCTTTAAGCTCTTTTCAACTGACTCGTAAAATATGAAAAGATTGCCGAGTTTTGGCCTTCCAGCTCGTTAAAGCAACCGGAAGTGCTATCCCTCCTCTAGATTTTAATCTTTTTGGACTTGAGGGATTATTGCACAAAAAGATCGAGCGCTTGTTTTGTTCGGCTCGTTAAAACTATCGAAAATTCATCCCTTCTGTATTGTTTTATACTTCTTCGGACTTAAGGGATTAGATGACGAAAAATGAATTTTGGAGTTACCTTTACGTACCTTTTCAGACTCTCTAAAAATGAAAAGGACCGAGTTATCTTTGTCGTTAAAGTCGTTAAAAATATTAATAGCGACAAACTTGTCTTTAGACGAGAACGAGTTTCACTATCGCTAGGCTCGTTAAAACATAGCGATGGGTTTGCACGAAGGGCAAATTATAGAACAAGCATATGTTATCCTCCTCAAGCTTGACAAAAATAAAGAGGTACTGGTCAGCAATGACTGGGGAAAAATTGGGAAGAAAACTCAAAGAATCTTTATTGGTAGCAAGTCGCTCTTGAACATGACACTTCCACTCCGTATCCGAGTCGGGTTGGGTTGTTTCATTCACCGGTCACATCACCATGGTCACGCCATACCATCCACATTTGGGGTAAATGCTACCAATCCATCACATAAGTGTCGCCGACATGTTCAAGAGAAGTCATCCAGAGAAGTCACCTGTGTCCCATCCACTACCATACATTATACTTCATTCTTTCATGATCGCCATCCTGAACCGTATATCATCAGATTGTTTTCACCTCCATCAAAATCATTTGCTCCGTTCCGTGTCATTGATGTGGGATTCATTAAGGCCCTCCTTTGACGGATCGCTTCTTGTCGACATCAGCTCATTATCCAAGAAGTTGATCTAGGAACACCCCATTCAGTACTTTGAAGCTTGCATGCCTCAATGGCAAGTTTCTCACTTCCGGCGACAGGTATACATCAATGACCTTCGACCGAAAGATTTTGCATGGTATTCGACGCCAAGTCCTTTATTCACACCACGTGAATTGTACTGCAGTACCTTGAGGGTCATTATCATTATTGGTGATTCCTCTCACGCTTGTTAACAATTTACGTCATTGACTGGTAATCAAGCGATGTCTTTCCATGTTCGACTTCAAAACATTTCTCACATGGATCGACTTGTACTTCAAGTGAAGATCGGACGAGATTGAAGACCCCAGATCTAGTTTCATCCATCCAGGTTGCGATATATATTCAGGAAAATAAAGACATTAAATGTACAGCATTGCAGCACAGATAATCATCCTACCAAAAGGATGATGGCTCTATCAGAATCATCAGTCTACCATCAGACGATTGTCTGTCCTATGTACATGAAAATGAATTTATAAAGCTGAGCATGGGAATCCCCGCCTCAGCTAGATCATGAAAACAGTATGAAGATAATGTATTGTATTGTATCTTATTACAGGTCTCCTCCCAGCATTGAAAGAACTTCGGATCCTCCTAATAAAGCATTTCACCCGATAAACAGCCTCATACTTTAGGGGGCAACTGTTATAGAAATTTTTGTGCCTTGCAGCTCCAAGCATGAAATGTCCATAAACCAAGGGCTCCTAAGTCCCTAAAAGTGTTGTTCCAACCCCTAAAGGAACAAGGTCAACAAATTACAGCTTCTCCCAGAAGTTCTCCATGAAAAACTACTCAAAATTGGTCAAAACTGGATCAGTGCACTTGCTCCATGGCCAGGGTGCGCTGCAGCGCACCTTGTACACACGGGAAGTGCGTTGCAGTGCACCTAAATACACTGTGAGGGTGCGATGGACGGGAAAAGATAAGTGGCGGAGACAGTTTGCGAGGTGGATGATCATGGAATCTTCCAGAAACTTCTCCTGGGACACTTGCCTCTCAAAATCGCCCAAGGATGAGTAAGAGATCAATGAGATCTCCAAGTGGCATCAAGAACTATCAGAGAGAAGACACTAATCAAAAACCCAGAGCTGACTCACACCTCTGCAAATATCTATATATAGATCTCTCATCCCAGAGATCCAGGGGTTGGAGGCTGGAATTTTGTACATTGCAGAGAATTGTTGTTGGTTTTAAGATAGATATCAGAGTATTGGGTGATTTATGCTTTGTTGGAGGTGAAGAGGGGATTCCTTTGCTGGGAGGTTGATGCTGGATCAGGAATCATCGGTTGTAACTCCTCTTGGACCTTCTTGTTATATCAATAAAACTATTTGAGTTTCTCCTACATGCTTGTGTATCATTGATGTTTGTTATATTTGCATGTTTAGCTTAAATCTGATCCTTAGCTATTTATGAATATAAATCCATGTCTTTGTGTAGTTTTCTTCTTCTGTGATCTTATAGGAACTTGGTGAAGCTGGGAAAGTAAGGGAGCAAGTAGTTGGAAGCTGTCAAAGAGGAGAGAGATTGGATCAAAGGACTAGCGCAAGACACAGGTTGGTTCATCCTATTCCTCTTCGTTTATAGTTCATAAAGAAGAATACGAAAGTAGTTTTCCTTGTTTGTTTCTAAGGTCACTGTCACACCTTAGTGGGATAGGGTCATTCTGGGTAGACACTTTTCCCGTTAACACATAGGCAAGTACCTTCTTCTTCTTTCTTTGACAAAATCACTGCTTCACTGACCTCAGTACTTCCTTTGAGTCTGTAAAGATTTCCGAACTTTTCTACTTTCATAACAACTAGGATTCCTTTAGAGACTTTCATCACTCCATTTTGACCTGTAAACTTATAACCATCTGAATCCAACACTCCCAAAGAAATCAAATTTTTCTTCAATTCAGGTACATGTCTAACACTAGTTAATGTTCTAATTGTGTTATCATACATTTTAATCTTGATATTTCCCATCCCAACAGTCTGACATGATACATTATTACCCATAAACACAGAACTACCATTTACATCTTCATATGAAGTAAACCAATTTCTGTGTGGACACATGTGATGAGAAGCACCAGAGTCTAACAACCAACTTTCAAAATACTGAGAGACATTACATACAGGTAAATTTTCATCTATCATACATAATTCTTCAGCAAATAAAACTTCGTCTATCATACCTGAATCAACCTGATTTGCTTCCTTCTTCAGGTTATCAGACTCTTTTCATTTCCAATAGTCTTTCTTAAGGTGTCCAATTTTATTGCAGTGCCAACATTTTTCCTTACACTTATTTCCCTTTGATTTTGATCTGGAAGATCCCCTTATTTTTTCTCCTCTTTCCTTTAACCGTCCTTTGGCTATCACCTTCGTACTTCTTCAAACAAGAGATCTCCCACAACTGATTCGAATTTCAAAGAATTGGCAGTGCTCAAATTGATTGAAGTTACGAAGTGGTCTCATGACTCGGGAAGAGAACACAACAAGGTTATAGCTTTGTCCTCTTCCTGAATTTCAACTTCCATATCTAATAATTGGCATATAAGTGTATTAAAAATATTTAAATGTTTTGCAACTTTTGTACCCTCCTTCATCCGTAGACTATACAATTGTCTTTTCAAATAAATTCTATTGGTTAATGATTTTGTCATATATAGTTTTTCAAGTTTTCCGATAAACCTGTCATTGTACTCTCTTCAACAATGTTGAAGAGAAATTCATACGCCAGGCATAACCTGATGGTACTGAGAGCTCGAGCATCCAAGTCCTCCGAGTCTGAATCTGTCATGCTAGAAGGTTTCTTATTTGCCCCATCTAATGCTTTGTGCAACCCTTGTTGCACCAGCAAATCCATAACTTTCAGTTTCCATAGAGCGAAGTTGTTATTGCAGGTGAATTTCTCCACCTCAAACTTTGCATTCGTCATCTTGGTCATTTCTTTCAACAAAAAAATTCTGATTTTCCTTCTTCCAGCCAGGGTTTTCAAAATTTCTTTCTGATTTTGATTTTCTACACAAATCAAAATTTCTTTCTGGTTTGATTTTCGACACAAAATCTAATTCTGTTGCCCCTTTTTTTAACTCTTAATAAATTTCCAAAATTCTCTTAATTAATTTCCAGAATTTCTTTTCAAGCTTCCTCCATAGATTCTTTAAGAAATTTCTTGAAATTGCCCCAAAAAACAAAGGAAAAATTTTCTAGAAACTTTAAAACCTATTTCCAGAATTTCTTTTCAAGCTTCCTCCATAGATTCTTTAAAAAATTTCTTGAAATTGCCCCAGAAAACTTTAAACCCTATTTCTTTTTTTCTCTCAAATTCACTAGCGCTAAAAAATGCTCAATGGAAATCATATTTCTGGTGTAACAAAAATTACCTGGATTTTTTATTTTATTTATTTATTTATTTCGTTGATCGAAGGCCTCTTTATGAACCAACAACGCTTTCTGCCTTCATTAAACACAGCAGGTTTGCTTCCTCTAACAGCAGTGTCAGACTTTTCTTTGGCTATAGGTTTCTCTTTCTCTAGAAGTGGCGCTTTCTCTGCTTTCTCTCTTGGCCAAGCTGTTCACAACGGAAATTTTCCTCCATTACAAACTTCAAACAAAGAAAGCATCAACCTTTCAACTCACCTCCAGCAGTCAGAAAATGACAGTTCTACTGCCTTTCAAACTCACCTCCAGCAGTCATAAAATGACAGTTTTGTTGCCTTTCAACTCACCTCCAGTAGTCAGAAAATGACGGTTCTGCTGCTTTTCCTCCCGTAATCTTCTGTTGCTCCCTTGATTTGAACTGACGTCTCCTTTTCCCCTTCACAACTGTGGACAGGGTAATATGATGGGCTCTGATACCAATTGTTGGTTCGAGTAGTTGATAAACCAAGAAAGAAATGAAAAACTGAATTGAAACCAACAATCAATTTCACAATTAAAACATAATGTTTACATGGTAAAACCTTGATAGGGTGTCAAGGAAACATCCACGGGGCAAGGGATTGGATTTCTATTAAATCAACAATGATTCACCTTAATTACAATAGTTCAGGCATTCATCATTTTATAAGAGCCTCCTCCGTTACATAACTGTTGTTTCAGTATAAAACCAACTTGGCAGTAAATACAAATTTTTACACATATTTACACAATTAGTTGTCAAATTCGAACATAAAGGAAAAGATCTTACAATCTTATACTGGCGCAGACTCTTACCAATATGCAGGAAACCACCTGTAAAAAGATACAACCTTCTCTCATTCTCCAGCATCCACTGGAAGGGAGGTCCAACCCCGTGATCTCTTTTAGTGGCACCCACTGGAATGGAGCTCTAACCCCCTGAACAAATTTACCAACTACTAATGGAAGAAAGTGTCGACTCCCTCACTGAAGGCTCCAACCCTCAGTACCCCTATGGACCATGTTTCATAATATTTAATACTAGATCCACTTGACTAAAAACATCAAACATGTAGGCCACTTTTCATCATATTTTTAGACTAGACCCACTTCCATCATTAAGCCCAAACCAAGTAACAATCTTGAAACAATCACTGAATCAAATTGCCCAATCACTTAACTACTTGAATCAACAAATCTATCACTAAAGATTTAATCAACCAATGAAACTAGATTAAAACAATTCATATTAGATCATATCAATGCACAACCATTCATAAGTATACCATACCATATATTATTTTATCACAGAAACCAAATTTTGTCACTGCAAACCCTTATTAAACATATGTCAGAATGTATATGCTACTGTTATGAATCATACTCGCTTATGTATGTGCTTCCCTTGAAGAAGACTCGTGTACAGATCTCAAATCACTAACACCTGAATTTGAATCACTGCACTGAACCAATCATCGAATCACATATAAATCCGTCATAGATTACTGAACCAAATACAGATCAACACACACCAGCATCATGACTAATCAACATTCCATTCCATGACCAAATCAACCCAACCAGTACTGTCAAATACATATTATTATGAGAGAGACATCATCGACAGACAACAATAAACATAACATAATTGATCAAACATCATCAAAATCCCATACTACAAAACCCTATCATGTATACACGACTTTTACAAAGTACATTCATGTATGTACGCACTTCCCATTCTTAACACCTATGTAAAAATTATGAAATTTCACAGAATATATACATGACTACCCAGAAGTTGATCTGTGTATGTACACAACCTCTCAAAGACAAAACCAATGTACAAATATGAATTTACTGAATCATGCGTTCACTGCAACCATAATACATACTTCACAGACTTTACTATCACATATTCATGTTAGATTATCATTATCACCACATATCTATCATTGTTAGCCATTATCATAAAAGATCAAGCAAGCATATTCATTAGTATTTACTATACTTTCAGATCTATCATATCTAAACCTCCTCCATGCTCCTTGGTGCACACATGTGTTTGATCAAATGACACATTAATAACCCAAAACTTGCACACATAACAATTTGATGTCCATCTCCTTATATAGTATTATCCTTAACCAATAACTTAGGCCAATCCTTTAGTAATTTCATTGGTATTTTTTGAAGGGATCAAATATCTGTTGTTGCATTCATTACTATGGGCCAATACTATGATAAAGAAACCTAGTATTCATAATACCGTTGTGTGTATTTTGTATGAAACTTCTATTCCTCATACCTACATATGTACATGACCTTGCTTCACAGGACCCGGTTATACTTTCTCACACTTTATCTTTACCATCCATCTATCTCTGAACTGATATTCCTTTGTCCATCATCTCTATCACATTTGTACCAGCCTACATAATCATCATGTTACTATAATGTTGACATCGTTGTCAAGTAGGTTTCCATAAAGGACAACAAATTAACCATAATGCCAACATCTATTGGGCATGGAATCTCCCCAAGTCATGTTTTGGGGCTTAAAGCCCAAGTTTTGACTGAATCTTGTTGTAAAATCTCCACGAATTGCAGGCGCAGGGTGCGAAAGTATGATAGAGTCACAGGGTTGTCCACCCTAGTTTTTGTAATGTAATGTCGGTTGGATAGACCTACCCATGGTCCGCAGAACATGGGATTGTATAAATAGAGCGAGGGTATAAGTATAGAAGATAACTAATAAGGAAGGAACTAATAGAAGGATGAGAAGTCTAAGTGATTGAGTCAAAGTGTAAAGTGTTTCTGTGGGTCGTAGAGTAAGAAAAGGCTCTGCAGCTGAGCGCGCAGAGGCCTAGTAGTCCGCAGCTAAGAGTGTAAACCCCTGCAGCTGAGTGCACAGGGCAAGTCGAGTCTGTAACCATTGGAAGAATCAATAAAGAGAAGTTTTGCTATAATTCTGTGTATCTTTTCATGGTTTAATGCATGATTGGATATAATTTGCAATTATATTGTTTATTTACTGCGCGAACCTGTATGAATGTTTTGTATTGTTAAGTATAACTTAAGGCACTTAAGTAGGTGAAGGTGCTTAATTAATACTGGAAGATAAATAAGATCTCAGGTAATAGCATAGTGCACGGAACATCCCCTGGTTAGGGCTGCGCGAAGGTAGGGTATCAGGCCACGAGGAATGAAAGGTGCGCGAAGCCACCAGTGCGAAGGAATAAACAAAGGACCAGTCAAACCTCTCAAACATCTCAAGGGTGGGGAAACCTGGTTCTAGCACCCTGCCATACTACTTCAGGTGAGACCTCAGTTCATGCTCCGTGGACTGTTGCCAAAAGTGCCAGTAGTACAGGGATTTGTTTGGCTAATTAACTCTGAACCTAGGTCAGGCCCCAACAAACCAACAAATGGTTCCATTGCCAAGACCGGGATCTGCATAGAGATGTCTAATGTCATATCGCTAGAATTTGACAAAGAAAGGAATTGAATATTGGTTGGACAGAAAGATTCACGAGTTCACGGCGCATGAAAACATGAATCTGCGACTATTAAAGGAAGAGTGGTTAGATTGCTATGTGTATATGGAGATCCATGAAATTTTATTTGCATCCTTCCCTATTGAGTTGTACAAGTGGATCACGAAGCTAGCAGATAGCCAAGGAAGGTGTAAACTCGACAAGCCTATTATGTGGACTCCATAATTGGTGCACAGATTGGAAGCATCATAACATAATATTGCACGATGTCGATCACTGGCTTGATCGAATCATAGGGGGATTCATTACCAAATTTTCAGTAGATACTTCAGTCAGCTATAGCGAGGCAGAAAAATGCTTCCTCAAGGGACTGCGAGATAAGTACATTAAATCTTTGAACACTTAGATTAAAATGCTACTGTGTGAAAAGCGGGTTATGCGAATAAATTAATGTTTGGGGCTATGCAGAGTGGGAGAACCTACAGAAATGAAGGTAGCACCAAACTAGAAACTAGCCCCTTGATTTCACCTCCACGAGGAGGTGAAGAAGAGCTCATGAATGTTTTGCTAAGAAGTGTGATCAATCTGATAAGGCAGAGAATTCTGCGCATACCACCCCCACCCACACCACCAGTAGTTTCACCATCTTCACCCCCGACTTCGCCCATACCAGCTCTGCCACCACCGCGATAAAGCTACTAGTGTTCAAGGGAGTAGGGAATGAAGATTCAGACCAATTTTGGTTCGTGGTAAAACCTATACGGGAATCACAGGGTGTCACGGACAACAATATAAAGAAGGCAACATTGGTCAGCGCTCTGCAGGATCGCGCGCTGACCTAGTACATTAAGCATTCTAATGACAATTCGAATGCGGGGATACCAAATATCCAAGCTACACTAAACAAGGAATTTAGCCAGCCAAAATTGGAGGCACAGTCGATCATTGGATTCAAGGAAATCACAATGCTACCAAGTGAAACCCCGTGGGAGTTGGATCAAGTGCACAATTCGCGAAGCGAACATGACCTTAATAGATGGGCAACATTGTGAATAGTTTGTAGCCTCATTAACACCACATATACGGAACGTGCTGTCACAACAAAGGCTAACCACTCAGGTTGAGGCTTTGGAGGTTGCGATGAGATTACATGAGACTTTGATACAAGATCCTAACCTGGGAGTCTAGCAGATTCACACGCAGTTGAAACACTTGTGCCTTGAGATGTAGAGTTTGAAACAAAACAGGACGACCCATCCAGAAGTGCGTGATGAGGTATGGTGTGTAAAGTGCAAGGGCTAGGGGCATGACAAGGACCACTGCCCAGTGTTCGCGAATTACCTCACGGGAGGAGGACCAATGCCATTGAGACTAGAGGCACAAGTAGGACCAAGCACAATGCCTGCATTATGGTGTGCAATTTGTCAGATAGGAGGAAATCATGCTACAGATAACTACCATCTATTACAGAAGTATACGCAGAATTCACAGCAGTTGTTCTGTAATTTCTGTAGATCAATAGGCCATGATGAGCGCACCTCTAGAAGTTATGTGCTGATGATGGATCAGATTCCTACCTACAGAGTTCAGGTTGAAACATGGCCCCTTGACAAGAACGCAGGGATGGCGCGAACCAGATTTCAGGGGCGTGAACGAGGCCGACATGGAATGGGATGAGGAAGAGGTCGCGGACAGCTGATATGTTACAATTGCGGAGGGCCAGGACATTATGACTGTGATTGTATGAATCCAACATGGCCATCATGCTTGTATTGTACATTGTTTGATCATGAGACAAAGAACTGTCCAACACTGATAGTGAGGTTGTGCGATAAAGGAGCACTCCAACCTCCCCTGACTCAGAACCTACAAATGATGAGGTATGAGCTGTGCGAGGAAGACTCTAATGTAAATATCGTGCTCCAGAATGGTATTACAACAGGGGATGACAAAGGAAAGCGACTTGAAGAAAGTACTTGGGTTCACAAGGCTCCAACGAAGGAACCAAAATTTGATTTGGAGCGCGTTAAGGAGACCTTCATGGAAGCTAAGAGGAGCTTTGATGATGCCTCCACTTTAGGAATTAAAGATAGACTGGAGCTAGAAATGGACCCATCGATGCTCACTACATTCTTGGAGACATGCATGAAGCTGTTGCGCGATAGCAAGGTTGTAAAGGGGCTGCAAGAACTCATAAGTAGATGTGTTGGGACCGCGCGTAGTCCGGAAGCTCAGGAAACACACAATGCAAATAGGAAAGGAGATGAGATTGACCACACAGATCAGGGAATATGACCAAGTGATTATGGACCTAGGATCAGACGCGAACGTCCTGCCAAAACAAACATGGGAGCGCATGGGCAGGTTGGCGCTGCAATGGTATCCTATCCAACTATGAATGGCGAACCAGCAAAAGATCCTACCTATGGGGAGATTGTAGGGAATCACAGTAGACATCGAAGGAGAAAGTGTGCTAAAAAATTTCAAAGTGATAGAGATTATTGATGAAAACAATCCCTACCTTGTGCTATTGGGAATAGATTGGGCCACTAACATGAATGGAGTGATAAATCTAAAGAATCACAAGATGGTTTTTGAGAAAAATTCTCTGCGCATAGTGGTACCTTTAGACCCTGCAGAAGGATTGCGCTACACAGAGCCAGTGCATGACTACGACAGTGATGACGATCTGGACTGCATCTACAAGATAACCGTGCGAGAGCAAGATTAGGTAAATCCAACCGCGGATGGCCGAATCTCATAGGAGTGTGAAAGCTCCCGCACCTTAGATTCTAACGAGGAGATAGAGCGATGGCAGAATCAGTTACACAAGGTAACCACACTCAACTGTAACATGATGACAAGTTCGCTGCACTGTGTAGCAACAGAGGTAAGAGATCTACCTACATATGACGAGTTGAGCGAGGTGGATGACTCCCTGAACAAATTTGAAAGAGAAGTACTGGAATAGCAGTGTTTCGACGCTCTAAAATGGGTACAAAGAGCTACTCCCACAAGATGGTGGGGTACGCACCAAAGAAGTTTTGAGAACTGGAACAAATGTAGAATGATGATGCGCATGTGGCTTGGGAAGCCTCAAATCTGATTGAAAGACAAGTATGACAGACAAACCAGCTCGTGCACTCACCTATCCAGGTGGATACAGGCATATGGTGCGAAACCTACACGAATGCACACCATCCTCATGGTAGGAGACACGATCAATAAGTAGGTGCGGATAAGGCAATGGCACGAACAACCCCTCCGGTTGGGAGCATGAAGTATGGAAAGAAAAAGTGCGTAGAAGAATATCCACGTAGAAGCTGTTAACAAAGTACGTGAAGCGCTGGACAAGGTCCACAATGTGAAGCGGACTGACTGGGACCTGCACGTACCAATGGTTCTCTAGGCTTATAGGACCGCGTGCAAAAACCTGACCGCATAGGCACCACCAAGGCTAGAGTATGAAGCAACCACAGTAAGCCCTATAGTACGTGGAGAAATTAGAACACGCATGATAGCACCGATAGATATGATGGTTTGTGGAACCTTGGAAGTAGAAATCCAACAAGGAAATTTTAGACTCCAAGAACTTGAAGAAGAAAGAGTACGATTAAGGAAGAAAAGCGCTCGGGTGGACGCGGAAGTTAAGAAGTTGGAGGAGGAGATAAAGGAAGATTTTCATGGAAAAAAAACCAGGGTGATAAGGCAGGATGCGTACGATCATGAGGACAGGTTTAAGACCTATCGCCGTGAATTGATCGGTCTAATGCCTTGACTTGGACCATATGTTACTAAGCGAATTGACCAGGGTAGTGCATTGCAGATGGTAAAGCATGCGATGCCGACCATAACAATAAAAGTTGGGTATTCTCCAGGAAACATGATGGATGACAGGATGAAACTTTCCATGGGTGGTGTGACCACCTGACTAGCTAAAGGAAGAACAGTCTTAGTGCTCTAGGTAGTTGAAAGGGAGTGCGGGACTATAAACTATTCTACCCAAGATTTGCGCGATGTTGGAGTTGCGCATAGAAGCAAAGAGTCACAAGATCTGCGACCGCGCATGAGGGGTTGCGCTGCCACGTGGGTTGGCCAGAAAGTGACCTTTGAAGTCACTATTCACGATGGGATGCTCAACTTGAGGCCAAATGGAGCGGGCGGCAGGCATTTAAGATGCGATTTATGGGCAAGATTTGGAAAAATCTATCGCCAAGGGAGCATTAATGAATTGGATTTGGGGGGAACGGTCTAATTCAAATTCAAAAAGTGTTATAAAATACAAAGGGATGCTCAACAAACAACACTTGGTCATTTGCGAATTGAGATATTGAGCAAAGCCCTGATTGTTGTGTGCCGAGTGTTGATTGAGCCCCTGAGTTCGTGAGTGCTAGATTTCTGGAAAGATACAATGGCAACAACTGAGGATATTATGGATATAACCGAAATGACCATCGAGGAGGCCATGTAGGCCCTGGCTATGGGCGATGCTCCAGAAGGTGCCGGGATTGTCGCAGAAATCTCGAAATCATCGTGTACGCCAAGACCCAAGAAGGACAAACAAGTAATGATCCCCATACGTGTGTCCCTGCGGAACCCGCTGCACACCAAGCTGACAATGGAGGACAAGGGGAAAGCCATCACCATTGAAACTGATGAAGAAGAAGAAAACCTAGAGGACCTTCTCATCGCAGAAGACAAGGACGAAGGCATGGAGGCGGAAGTTGAGCTTGCGCACCCGCCCTCCCCCCTTGACAAAGCTACCCACCTATGTCCCCTCGCGGAATGGAAAAGCTAGAGTGCCCAAGGACTTTGACGAGACCAAGAGCTTGCTCCAGAACCCACTCCTCCCAGACAACATTATCTTCGAGGGCACACACCTAGGAAGGGTGCCGAGCTTAAAATTCGAAGATTCGGATCTCAGTGACCACGCAAAGTTCCCTCACTTTGAGACCATGCACCTCATGAAGCCCAAGCAAAACACCACGGTGGGGGTGATAGAATTAGAGTCGCATAAGTGGTTGCACAGAGTGAAAAAGGCTGGGCTACTAAATTTGCTCAGGGTGTCGCACTTCCACCGTGCACCAATAACAATTTTCATCATCAAGCAGCTGCTCTACCTGATGCATGATGAGTGTTTGTGGATGGAGGATCCCATCCCCATCATGGTAGACTTGATTCACCACATCTCCCAGTTTCCATGCAAAGGAGAGGACCCCACGGACATCTCAAAGGGGAAGAGCAGTGATTTGGCCATCGCGAAGGCCATGAAGAAAAAGTACAAGCTAGAAAAGAAGAAGAGCAGCTATGCCATCTCCAACATCAAGGACAAAGCAGTACGCATGGTGACCCAAATCCTGGCAAGAAAGGTTATGCACAAGTGCCACGCGGATGAAGTACCCGTGCCGGTGGTAGCACTGGCTGAGCAGTGTTCAAAGGGGGTCTAGTTTAACTAGTCTCAATTCCTTTGCAAGGAGTTTTTAGAGAATTTCCGTGAAGCTCAAGAACATGGCAAAACGTTCCACTATGCATGGCTTCTGCTATCCATAGTACTCGTGGCAGGGGAATTACCATAAGATAGTCAATTCCCCATAATTGACAGGGACCTACCAGAGGCTGCGAAGTACGCTTCACTCTGGGCAACAAAGGATGGCTCTAGGATCCGCGTGATCCAGATCTTGGGGGGAGGCCCCCAAGATCTAAAAGATTGAAATAGATCTTGGGGGGGAAGTGCCCAAGATTTGAAAATTTGAAATGCCGAAAGAAAAAGAGGAGAATGCCCAATAAACAACCACAAATATTTTTCTTTTATTAAAACAGAGAATAACTGTAAAGGCTACATTGTGGCAGAAAATATGTCCTTTTACAAAATTCAACTTGTTACTTATAGTATTTGTCAGTTACAATACTGCAGGTCAATTCCATGAATGAATGAATACCATGGGTGGATGTCACAATACCATGGGTCAATTCCATGGGTGGATGTCACAATACCACGGGTCAATTCCATGGGTGAATGAATATCATGGGTGGATGTCACAATACCATGGGCAAATACCATGGGTGAATGAATACCATGGGTGGATTTTACTTACAATACCATGGGTGGCTACCACTTACAATACCATGGGTAAATTCAATGGGTGGATGAATAATATGGGTGGATGAATACCGTGGGTTGATGCCATTTTCCATTCAGATCATTCCTCTCTCCTTAAGAAGAAATGGTCCCCATTGCGTAAAGTTCCCTCCTGTGAAGCCTTTGTTGAATATGAAGAGCCACTGAAGATAAGGGTTTTATGTGGTTAACCCATAACCATGATGAACGAAGATCTGAGGATAGAGATACCCTGTAATGCTTGTGACCAACTGTGATTCTGGTAGTGTGTGGCCTAGCAAATGGACTTAGATGAAGTGTGGGTTTGTGGATGATCCAGAACCATGACAAATGAAGATCCGATGATAGAGATACCCTGTAATGGTTGTGACCAATTGTGATACTAACAGTGTGCAACCTAGCAAATGGACTTCAATGACAAGGATTTTGTGCGGTTGACCCATAACCATGATGTTGGTTGTTGATGAACTAGCAGGTGCCTACATAGCCTGGGGTGGGAGGGCATGTCTCCAAATAACCAAAGTCAAATTCCGCTATGCTGAAACTGATGAATGTGAAGCAGGTGCCTACTAAAGTGGGGTGGGAGGGCACGTCTCCAACAGGAACCCGCTCTGAATGTTGCTCCAGAATTAAAATGGACATAACTCAGTCAATATAACTCAGAATGTATTATAACCTATTTTTGGAAGCAAAAGGACCATTTTGTATCTTCCAATGTGATGGAAAACCTTATCTAGACACTCTAGAATCTCAGATTCGCCCTGCAATTTTTCTACCGTCACAAAAGTTCTGAAAAAATAGTTGATTTTAAATCAGCGATATCTCCCACATCCGAACTCCGATTCGACCCTTTTTTTTTTTAAATTGGGTGATTTTTCAAGAGGATCTCAGATATATAATCCTTTTTCTGAAATTTTTCACAAAAACTTCAAAAAGAATAGGAGAATCGTCATCCACCAGTTGTCATCAAAAACAATTTCTTGAACATAGCTGATTTTAAATCAGCGATATCTCCCTCATCCCGACTTCGATTCAGTCGAATTTTTTTTTAAATTTTGGTATTTTTTCGCAAGGAATCCAGATATGTTATTTTTTTTTTGTAAATATTGCACCAAATACTTCAGATCTAATTTTAAAACTCGTTGCCAAAAAAAAAATCTTGCATAAAAATGAAAAAAAAATATTCCTTCTTGGCCCAAGAAAGTGCTATGTGGAGGACTTAGCACATGCCTGCAGTTTGTTGAATATTGCTGAAAAATTTAGAACTAAAATATGTATCAAACCCTCATCCCCATGGAATCATAACCTCCTTTGATACCACTGATCCGAATCTTGGGGGGAGGCCCCTAAGATCTAAAAGATTGAAATGGATATTGGGCGGGAGGCGCCCAAGATCTGAAAAATTGAAATGCCAGAAGAAAAAGAGGAGAATGCCCAATAAACAACCACAAATATTTTTTTTTATTAAAACAGAGAATAACTGTAAAGGCTACATTGTGGCGGACAATCTATCCTTTTACAAAATGTGACTTGTTACTTATAGTATTTTTTAGTTACAATACCATGAGTCAATTCCATGGGTGAATGAATACCATGGGTGGATGTCACAATACCAGTCAATTCCATGGGTGAATGAATACCATGGGTGGATGTCACAATACCATGGGAAAATACCATGGGTGAATGAATACCATGGGTGGATGTCACTTACAACACCATGGGTGGATAAATACCATGGGTGGATGCCACTTACAATACCATGGGTAAATTCCATTGGTGGATGAATACCATGGGTTGATTCCATTTTCCATTCGGATCACCATGACAACAAAATATTTTGGGTGTTCATGGAGATGAACCTCAGAATGGGGATCAAACGTAAGCTGTGGTTGTCACCCACTGTCTACAACATTCTGTAGAGTTTTGCAGAATTCAAAGTGGACATGCATAACATTTATATGAGAGCATGCAAGGACCCGACTAAATAATGGAGGAAGCTACTATTTGTAGCCACAGACGATGTCATCTTTAATGTCCTGGAGACATGGGCACCGGAGTGGTGCACCCCAGACATCGTGGAGATTGAGAAGTCGGTGACACAAAGAAAGAAAGACGAGGTGAAGCTGCATATCGCACAGTTGGCCGAAAATCGAAGGAAGGAAGCAGTGACAGCAGAAGTGTGGGCGGTGTAGGACACTGCACAAAAAGCAACTGAGCAAGAAAAGGCCGCAGTGGCAACAGCAACACAGGAGGCAGCCACGAAGGCGGGTGAGGGCCAAACGATGCCTTCGCAGGGTCAGGAAGCAGAGGAAGCAGAGATAGAAGAGGGAGGCGCAGACCCACAAATTACGTCAAGCAGTTGAAGCCCCAGCACCCAACAGAGCGAGCAGGGTCACATAAGAAGGTCAAGGCATCGAAGTTGTCTATTGACTCGACCACCCTAATTGAGGGTGATCTGCATGACATCAACGAGATAATGTGCGATTTCACCTCTAAGGCTCTCCAAAATTTCATGTAGGAGAACCAGATTGTGTTGGGGGCCCTCAGAAAGCAGTTGCAGGAATTACAGGTCTTGCCCTCCTCAGGCTGGTACCCTTTTGACCAGCCTCACAATCAGCTCAACAACAACAGAACAACTATTGCGCGCACGGATGATGAATACCATAGTGTTGTCGGAAGGGGCACTAGTGACATCAAATGCTGCCGACAATCCTATGGTTAGCGTGCTAAAAGGTCTCGGTCTCAATATGGGTGCACTCCCGCAAGAGACCTTATATGTTTTGGAGGATGGGATAACTGCAGAGTTGCGAGCTAGGGAGAGATGCACATTACAAGTCCTCAGTGAGCATAAAATCAATATGGAACAATTGAGCTTGCAGCGCGACGAAGTGGTGTCACAGAATCAACAACTGGTATAGGTAATAGATGACACTTGACAAAGCATCCCAGAGTTGGCCATCCTAGTGGACATAATGACAGAGGCATGCATCCACAGGTTAGCAACAGTGGTGCGTGAGACGCGAGATGAAATGACAAAGGTTAAGCTAGAGCTGAACCTTCAGATCACTAATCTGTGGTTAAAGGCAAAGTTGTCCACCCCTCCGGAATTTAGAGAACAACCCGCTAGCGCTATCACAGCAGGACTGGACGAGATTGGTGGTGCAGTGCGTGATTGTACTAATATGTTGGAAGAATCACTTGAGGTCCTCACAAATCTGCAAGAGGACCCCAACGTCCAACGTTTAGAGACAGAGGTGCGAGAGCTCCAACAACAGTATGACAACATCCGAGGAACTCTGCAGATGGTGGTTCTCACTTAGAGGCTCGCGCGGATGAAACAGGCTAAAACGCTAAAAGAGCAGGTGGATGCGACATGACACAAGGAAGCAATCCTGGAGGCGCGCGTTCAGCCTTGGATCGACGATGCCTTCACCATCATAGTAGAAATTGAAGGCAAGCTCGCACCCATGCATGGGATGCATGCATTGATGTAGAGAAGCACTCCCGACATAGAGGTCTCGGAACAACATATGTAGTAGATGCAGCAAGAAGCAGCTCAGTGTGCTACTGACCTTGCCAAAGTTCGAGAACAATTGGAGGGACTTCGTGCAAAGATCTCCGTGTCGACAGAGTGACTCGAGGGTGAGTCATGATGTTTGCGTTGGGGGCTTGTTGAGCATGGAATCCCCCCAAGGCATGTTTTGGGGCTTAAATTCCAAGTTTTAACCGAATATTGTTGTAAAAGCTCCACGAATTATGGGTGCAGGGCGCGAAAGTATGATAGTCACAGGGTTGTCCACCCTAGTTTTTGTAATGTAATATTGGCTGGATAGACCTACCCATGGTCCCCTAACCATGGGATTGTATAAATAGAGTGAGGCTCAAAGTATAGAAGATAACTAATAAGGAAGGAACTAATAGAAGGATGAGAAGTCTAAGTGATTGAGTCAAAGTGTAAAGTGTGTTTGTGGGTCGTAGAGTAGTAGAAGGCTCTGCAGCTAAGTGCACAGAGGCCTAGTAGTCCACAGCTAAGTGCATAGGGGAGGCCGAGTCTATAATTGTTGGAAGAATCAATAAAGAGAATTTTTTCTATAATTCAGTGTATTCTTTCCTAGTTTAATGCATGATTGGATATAATTTGCAATTATATTGTTCATTTACTGCATGAACCTATATGAATGTTTTGTATTGTTAAGTATAACTTAAGACATTTAAGTAGGCGAAGGTGCTTAATTAATACTGGAAGATAAATAAGATCTCGGGTAATAGCGTAGAGTGCGGCACAACCCCTGGTTAGGGCTGCGCAAAGGTAGGGTATCAAGCCGCGAGGAACAGAAGATGCGCGAAGCCACCTGCACGAAGGAACAAACAAAGGACTAGTCAAACCTCTCAGACATCTCAAGGGTGGGGAAACCTGGTTCTAGCACCCTCCCATACTACTTCAGGTGAGACGTTAGTCCGCGCTCCACGGACTGTTACCGAAAGGGCCGGTAGTACAAGGATTTGTTTGGCTAATTAACTCCAAACCTGGTTCAGGCCCCAACAAGCCAACAACATCCCATAGAACAATTTGTTAATCAAGTATAGTAATCTCCTACCCCATAATTTCTTGAAGTCACATCAAATAATGGTTGACTTGTTTTTAAAGTATTCATTTCACATTTATGGATCATTTGGAAGACATATAATCTCTAAGTAATTGATCAATCTAATGTTCTCTTATCCATGGACATCTTGAGTAATTTTGGAGCTCATGTTTATTACTTATGGTAGTTTACAACTTCCAAACATCTCATACAATAGATCTACAAAGATCTGGTGGATTTGTAGAAAAACTTATATATCTAATAAATATATTATTTCTCTCAAAGCATGATATGGGAAGTTGAGAATTTTTTATGAGAATGGCTCTCCTAATGCAATGCCTCTCTCCACCAAAAATATTAGATACTTATATCATAGATCATATAATACGAACAAAAGAATTTTTTGTGGAAAATATCACAAACAATCTATAACACTTCTACATATCTGATAATCTATAGATTCCTCTTGATTTGCATTTTTGTGATTTTTTTACTACATTTCCAACAATATAATCCTTCTCTATGTACCAAATAATGAATACCCAATTTTCTAATATTGATATATAAATAAATCATGCGGTTTGCAACAAAGTCATAATCTAAAATGATACCTTGAATGGTCTCCAAAACCATCTCTGTTATTTTATTTCTTGTGATTTATTCTTGTGTGACAATAACATGGCTTCTCTCTCTCTCTCTCTCTCTCTCTCTCTCTCTCTCTACTAGTCCTTGTGCCGAGCACCATCATAAATTTTTACTTATTTTTTAAATGTTGGATCTTGAGTAACAACATTAGTATATTTCCTTTCTTAATAGCTTTTGTAACATTGATAAATCTAATCATTCTCTTTCTTGGATATTCAGGAGGTATTCTACAAATTATGTAAATTGTGGAAAAAAAAGTTGTGGTGAAAGTTATAGATTAAATAATGGTGGCAATATCTTGTTGATGATAAGGAGATCCTTGGTCAATTCTCCCATTACCCACCAGCTAAATTATTTTTTGTATCCTTGAAAAACTTACAAATGGCATGGAAGTAGAGAAAAATAGAGTAGAATAGGGTATCTTTACAAATACATACATATAGCATTCAATGAAATTAAAAAAAAAAATAGAAATAAAAAGTGTACCTACGCCTACCTAAGAAGCCCATGACATTGGCAACAGATGTATGATGTTCACAAGCTCCCATGGCAAGAGTGACTATAGAAAATTCCTTGGGGTTCTATAGCAAGCTAAGGATTTACAACAAAAAGGTTTGTAACCTAGTAATAGAAGGATCCATAGTAGTAAAAGTATTTACAATCTAAGTTTTGGGATCTAAATATGCCATATTATTCATTATATAAAGTCTCCATTCATAAGTTGTATTCCCACATTTATGACGCTTTCCATAGAAATTATACCACCAACTTCCACTAAATGTACCTCTTTTACTTTGATATTAATTATGATGTTTTTCTTATCTTTTTAATGGTTAATTTTTTTTTTACATGGTTTTATCAATGGCAGTTTACGGATGTGTTTATGTGGCCAAGAAGCATGTTCATGTATGAAATCTTTTGTCTATGTACTAGTTCAATACCAATTTGAAAATTTGGTACCAATCTATGCACCTGCACCTGATTATGCACCTACACTTAACAGTTATAGACAGTTATGTCCATATTTGTAGTTACATCCATATTTGGAAAAAAATTCAAACCAATGCCAAGTGGCCATCGCTCCCATCTCCAACTAAAGATTTAGTTTAAATATGATCCTAAATCATAAAAAAATTGTTTAAAATATTATCTTTCATTTTGATTATAGTATGCAAGCTATATTTCTATGGAAGTCGATGTTATCCTTTTGCCCATCACTTGATCTACTCTATGATGTTATAAAAGAAACAAATTTATGCAGCGGAAAAGAAAGAAGGGAAAATGACACAAAGAGGAATTGTATTAATATTTTGAGTTGGTTTTTGTAATAGATTTCAAGTTTCGTATGTAAGTAGAAGTTTAGGTTTTTGCAATGGAGATTTAACCATTAAATTTTTTAGCATCATTTTGATTTGATTTAGTTTATATGCATGTTTATAGGTTGGGAAGGGCCCCTCAACTCAGGTAACATCCTGGATTTTATTCGTAGAGTAGAATGTTAGTCAGATTCAGTTCCATTCCATGCAACTATATTGATTTTCAGATTTTGTTTGATATTTCACTCATAAATCTCGCTCTATATTAGACTTACGTTTCAGATCTATTAGTATAGTAATTTCAACACATTGTGATCAAGTTTGAATTTATTTTCTTAGGCTTAAGATTTAAACACATTTTGTATTTGGTTTCCTTTTTCGATACCCAAGTTTTGAACCAAAATTGGTACCAAATTCCAGTACCGAAAATTTGTAACTTGTAGTTTAGGATTCTGTAGTTGATAAAAGATTTGAAGTTACAATATTGTGTTAGTGAATGAGTCCTATAGAAAATAAGTGCATCTAGTACATCATTATATGAGACATTGTAACTCTAAACCTTCTTATCAATTATTTTTGATGTTCTAGTGATACATTTCATGTTATTATTTTTCCGAAGTTTATTACTTTATTTTCTTTAATTTCCTTGTAGTTGTCGGGATTTACTTTTCTACAATTTGATTTTATACATTATGTTTAATGAGTTTTTATAGCATCACTATAGTATAGGAACAGTTGAAGTCTCTAGACCTAATAAGCTACATAAGTAAAGCCACATGAACATTGTCTGTCGGTAATGAAAGATTGTGCTTCAAAACCCGATAAGCATTAGAGTGCCATAGTCTAGTGGCAAGTTATAATCATTAGTGATTAGTTATTTGTAGTATTAGTTGTTAGTGTAAACTAGAATACGATCTAATCTTGCATTCTTGTGCTTGCATCCCTAAGTCTGCGGACCCCTGGTCAATATTAAAATGGTAGGGAAATAGTCACATATACTTAGCCCTACATTTTTTGTGTCATTTTTGGGGAGATGCTAAAGGTATTAGTGCATAGTTGATTTCCCAAGTTTTATGTGTGATCTTAGTTATAGGGACAACTTGGGGGTGCAGATAAAATGATAAGATGAGAGGTAAGAACTTATGCATCCACTTTGGCGGGGTTGCTCCAAAGTATCATGGTCTCCTTATTTTTATTTGCAAGTGAGTTTTCCTTTAGATTGATTCATGAAAAGAAGAGAATCCTAACTTGTGTGAACAAATAAATTGGTGACAACAGGGTCTTAGTAGCACAGTGTCACTTCAAGTACATGATTCATTTTCTTGTATTTGTTTTAAGTGTGTTTGATTTTTAATACTTTAGTACTTTTTATGTTTTTGGTACTGTAAGAACTACATACACTAATCCATGTGAAAGATAGGGATTAGAAACCAAAAAATTAGTATTCAAGGATGATCAAGAGTTTGAAAGAACTCTCTCAAATCCTACTGGCAATTGGGATCTTTGCTTCTCAGGAAGAACAAATCTTGACAACGGTCAAGAACTTATCTTCTTCCACATAAGTGCTAGAATAATAAAAACTACAGAATTACATCCACAAGAATATCTAGAAACATCCTGTAATCATCCTTGCAAACTTGTCATGGAAACTAAAGAATCATGCATCACATACAAGGGAGAGAAAACATTAGAACTTGGGATTGAAGAATTTTTTACAAACCTATCTATGAATCCTCTAAGCACAGAAGAGGATAATCATCTAATAATAGAAGATCTACATGGCATGGTAAAGGAGGATATGCTAAGTGAGCCAAATAAAGAGGTAAACCGAGAGCATTTTCATTTTATTGAAAGTTGGTTTCAAGAAACTATAAGACCATACTGCTCCTTAATTCTTCATTACTTCTTAACATAATCATCAAAACAATTGGTTCTTCACACTCAGGTATACATTAAAGACTATATTCTAAACTTGAGTAAGAATGTTTTTTTGTACCTATTACACACATGGTTACATTGGAAATACTCCTATAATTGAGGAGAGGAATTTTTTTTTTCGAGTAGAGTAGGATAGTAAACAAATAAATAAATAAATGTTGCATATAATAGGTAGTTAGCTGTAAAATATAGTGCAACATATTTCTCATATTTTTTTTGTATAAGTGGGAATGTTAACAATTAAAAAGAAACCAGTAGAAAATGGGAGATCTATGTTCCCATAGCAGATTTGTGTTGATGTTTCTTTCAGCTGCGTATTGTTTTAATGAAGATTGTCACTCAATCGTATTTCAAACAGTAGCATGGTTCAAATACTACAATTATTTCCCACTTATTATTTCTTTATGATAGTTAGAATCGTTTCTATTTTTTCTTTTCAATAAAGTAAGCTGTGAACATTATGTCTTGAATTTTATGCGAAGGTAATCTTCTTAATTTGAGGATATTTTTAGTTTGGATGCCTAAAATCAATGGAAATGTAACATCCCTGGTTAAAAATCCATGTAAATTTATATAAGGCCATGTTGATGGCACACATATTCCAAGCTGAATGGTGGGGGAAACATCCTAATGGGTGTTGATTCAGTTTATTATGGCTTAGGAAATTGGCAAAGGCAATGGCTAAGGCTTTGGAAAGGAAAAATGGAATTTTTGGCATATCTATTTATGAAAATAATGGAAATTAGGAGAAAAGGAAGGTGAAAGTTCACAGGTTACATGTGAGGAGGAAAATGAAGGAAAATAATGGAAAATGAAGAAAATAGAGGCCTCATTAATAAAAGGCTTATAAGGATTATTTGGCAAGCTCTTGGCTCAGGTTTGGTCAGTGTAAGCTTTTGACAAGTTTTGGTGGAGCTCTCTTCTATTCTCTCTCTCTCATATTCTTGGAGACTGGTGTGCCCTACAACAACCCCCCATTTCATATCATTCTTATTTTTCAAAAAATTAACATGTGGAATGGGTCCCTTTTAAAATTTTGGCATCAATGCTTGCATGTTCAAAAAAGGCCGCATAATCAAATGAGCTTTCATGTACTTAAGCCTTTTTCGGACATTAATGTTTCAAATAACAAACAATCTTTTATTATTGCGATAAAGCGATCGCAAGATCGCATATCGCAACAACATGAGAGATGCATTCAAATGGAATTTTGGTTTCCGCCGATGCGATATCGCTATCGGCGATTGGCAATGTTACATACACACCAAATAAAGGCACATAACTCATGTCCCGATGCGACACGATATCGGCGATCAGTTATCGGCGATACCTCATGTGAAACCGCCTTGTGATTTAAATCCCGACCCGAAGCGATATCGCTATCGGCCGTCGCGCACTTCGGTAAGGCATTCGATTCCTACCCCCGATGCGATGCGATATCGCAATCGGTAACCCCAAACCATTGTATATGCGCCTACTTCTGTTCCCATGCGCTAGCCCGATGCGATATCGCTTATCGGCTATCGGCACGATCTTTTGGTAATAATTGTGCAGCACCTAATCCCCGAAGCGATGTGGTATCGCTCATCGGTGGTCGGCAGTCTTAAAAGCCATCACTTAAAAGCTTTAATTTTATATTCATATCCGGTTGACAAAGCGCGAATCCCAAAATGCCGTTAATACAAGGGATAAGGTAATGCGTGGGTATTTAAAAGATTTTGCCCCTTCGATTAATGAGCACCTGCGTTTAATCGCCAGAATATCTGTTACACGCTTAAGTGAGTCATTCACCCAGATAACGGTATAATTATCACATTTAATGAGTAGTAGGCCTCAAATCACCATTAATGCATCTGCAATATACTCTTAGCGATTGGATCCGCAGCCACTTTTGAAAATTAATCTTGGCACGCTTCAAATGATATATCTATCTCACTGTGTAGCGTCATTGTTATTATGTTGTTACGATTTCTCTTGCAATTGTGTAGAATTCATCTTTTGAGAGAAGCTTAAGCATGATGGGGAAAAGATCCAAGAGGGCTACGGGCTCTACTGTTACACCTGTAGTAGGTCAAGCTGCTGCAATTAGCAAGAAAGGCCTCGTTTCAGACACTACATGCACTGGTCTTAACAAGGCTACATGGCAGGGCACATATAATCTATTAGAGGCCGAATGACCACAAGTTTCAGTGACAGTAGCTACTGCGGACCCACTCAAAAAGTCCGACGCAACTCTCAAGGAGTTGGCCGATTCCTTTCTTCACAGAATAGCTGCAAGAGAGCAAGTCCTTCCCTACACTGATGTAGTGCGATGGGCAATTGAGGAAATTCCAATCACTGACAGAACGTTCCACACAAGAGACGGACGGATTTTCGGGTCGTTCAAGCCAGAGCACCTGAGGGAAATGTATCATTTGCCTGAGCCAGAGAAAATCTACAACAAAGACTTCGTGGAGAAGTTTGCAGCTGAAAACGATGTACCATCTGAGCCCATTCGAGATTGGAGGCAGAACCCGGCCAAACACAAGCACGAGAGCTCGGGTAAATATTCTGTCGATTCCTTGGCTTCTCCCTATTGCTATGCGGGAATTATGATGTGTAGGCTATGGGGATTACATGATTCTGCCAATTTCGATATAGAAATGGTTCCCCTAATGGAAGCAGCTGTTAATAGTTTTATCATGGATTGGGCCACCATTCTTTCTGATAAATTGACTGTAGCTATTCGGGATTTTAGAGCTAAATATGTAGTCACCAAAAGGAAAATCCCCCCATTTTATTATAGCGCCTACATTATCGACACATTGTGTTTTAACTCTGAGTTTCCCATCCTCGGTTGGAGATGGACCACCCAAGACCCTTCGCCCATTCATTTGTATCATCGGAAATTATGGAAGTCCTCTTACAAGGACCATTTGTATCAAATTTGCAATGGTTTTATGGTTCCCATTCATTATTCCATTTTTGATCGGCCTATTCCCAAAATCTCCTATCTCGCTTCCTTCGACTTACCAGCTATCGCAGGATGGTTTGGAGAAGAGCACTTTACCTATATTAGGGTTTATCGAAGCCAAGCCAAACCGCATGTTCTCCCTCTATATGTTCCAGATAAACTGTTAGCCCGAGAGATATCCTACCAAATTATGGCTGAGAGTGTAACCCAAACACTCAAGAAAGAGAAGAAGAGGGGCTGGCCCTCTTTTCCCTTAAGGATGGGTGTTTTTACTCTGCATAATCTCCAACATGCAGAAAAGGAGGCTATAAAGATGCAAGCTTTATCCCTGCCCACTATGCCAGCCAGACTCTATGATCCACATAAAACTGCTTACAATGCCCTAGAACAGGCCAAACTGACTAAGATTGACCATCAAGAGGATGAGTTTGATGACCTGTTCAGAGCTGCCGATTCAATAGGCCAAACCAAGCAGCTTGCCAAGATGAGATATAATGATGAGAGTTTAACTGAGTTCAATAAACTTAGAGAGCAGAGGTTGCAAACTCTGCCTCTAGATTTATTTTCATTAACCTCAGCGTCCTCCTCAAGCGAGCCTGGTCAGAAGCATACAACCCAATCTCCTGTTGTAAATAAAGAACAAAATAAACAACAGGAGGAAAGACAAGAGAAGCAGCAGGCAGAGAAGCAGAAAAAGGAGCAAATGGCTAAGCAGCAGAAAGAGCAGAAGGAACAAGAGCAGAGAAAGCAGAAGCAGATAGAGGAACAGCGGAAGAAGGAAGAGGCAGATAGACAGAAAAAGGAATTAGCAGATAAGCAGAGAAAGGAGTTAGAAGAACAGCAGCAGAAAGAGTTGGAGGAGAAAAAGAGGTTGGAACAAGAAAAGGAGAAGAGTAAATCACAGACCTCCATAGATCCTGAATTGCTGAAACAATGGAATCAATTCGATTCCATTATCAGTGGAAAGGAAGACTCCAAAGATGCACCACACACCACTTCTTCTCAGGTTCTATGCGGAACCAGCGGCCCACCCATCTCAAAGGATCTCGAGGTAATCACCAAAGACCCTTCTGATCAGATTGTGCTCCAGGTGGAAGATATTCCTCCCCTGGACGTTTTCTATAGCCCAAGGCTCAAAGCAGTTGTTAAGCGCTCAAGGAAGAGACGAAGGCTTGATCAACCTTCCATCTTTCCTGAACAGACAGTCACAGGGAATGTAGTCTGGAAAGAAGAATTGGACCCCTCTGATGATCTTACCAAGCTATCGTAGTATGCGGGAGCTTATTCTGCAGCAACTATAGATAAAGCATCAGAGGTAAGTCTTTTGTTAAAGACTAAGGACCAAGAGATTTGTACATTGCAAGCAGAAGTAGCCGAAGCACGAAACAAGACAGCACAGGTAGAAGAGCAGTTGCTGGCGCAACAGCAAGCAAACAATGTATTAACCCAGCAACTGCAGACTGAAAAACAGAGGATTGATCAGAGTGCAATCCAGAAGCAGAAAGAATTAACGGAGGCATTGGCACAATTGAGAGAGGCAAACGAGCTAATGACGAAGTCAAAGGATGAGCAAATCGCTCAATTATTAGCACAGCTCGAAGATATCAAGGGCACTAAGAAAGTCGAGAATTTCAGAGCAGAGGCAGCTCAAATAAATAATGCATTAATCTCTCAGGTTAGACTCTTGTGCCAACAATTTAATGAGGCTGAGCCATTATGTGAAGTATCTACAGCAGTATGTCAGCAGATTGAAAAAGCCAGAAATGAGCTAGATCAGACCGAAGAAACCATAACTTCATATCTTGATTGGCAAGATACTGATATGGGGAAAGAAGCAAAATTCCTAGGATCTATGAGCCATTCAAAGACATACTCTTCACGGAATGGAACACTCAGATGATGAAAGCGGAAAGGGCAGCTTCAAGGTGTAAAATGATTGCCAACAATATGATTGATTTGGTCAACAATACACTCTATTGGGCCAACATGATCTCTCAGTGTACACCTGGAAGCATAACCACAGCGAACATAATTGAACAAACAAATTATCATGGACTGGAAGAAAGGAGAAAGTTAATCGCTGGAGTAAATACTTTAACCTCCGACGCATATTGGCACTTTCTAATCAAGCCGCACACTCAAAGGTCGGCTCTTAAGTGTTTAACAGATGCTCTCAAGTGCCTAATCCCCGACTTTCAAGATGCCACATATGATGCCCAGCTCACGTCGCGTCTCAACACTCCACCGGAAGTACAACCAATGCTTACGATATGTCAGTTGAGGTTTAAAGGCAAAGAGCCCACCGAATGAAGCATTGCTGCCGACTGCCAGATCACCAAGAAAAATGGAAAAACATTTATTGATGCCAATTTCATAGTTGTTCAGTTTTTCTTAGATATTTAGATTAGATTAGTATTTATAGACCCTTTCATTGTTTTGGAAAGGGTCGTAAAATTTTGTAATAGACTTAAAGGCTGAAGTTTGCACTACTGTGCTTCAGCCTATATTCTTTTGTGAAACTCGACCAATAGTCCTTTATTTGACGAGAAGGCTGTTTTATGCATTTGTGCACTATTGTCTCTTGTCTGGAATGCTTTCTAGTTTGAAGAAAGGACTGCGACATAGCGATTTATATAATGGATTGTTGAGCAGCTTACATGGTACTTTTATCTGCATCTGTCCTCTTTCTTTTCATATGAATTGCTGTGTTATTATCTTTTGCTATTGTTGAATACGTGTATGCGCTGTAACAGCAAATCTTCATTTCATTCCACTATTGGATGTTTTGTGATATGCCTTTCTTTTAATCATGCATGTAGCAATGATATGAATGACAATGTGTAGTAATTCGCTATTATCGCTTTGCATAACTAATTATGCAGAGCAATCTTAAATGGTTTAAACATCTATGCTTTAGTGTTAGAGTCATCTATATGCCTGCCTTAAAGCACAGATTATCAAACGCTACGCTTTGAAAGATTGATAAGTCCCGGGATTAGATTATAGTTAATATATATTTCGCTGATAGTTTTAGTTGTTTATTCATCACTATCATACCTCACAAGTTATTCACCCATCCCACTTTTATCTATTATTGGGAAACTGGTCCCATTATCCCTAGTCGGAGCCACTATCCCAAACGGAAAAGGAGCTGCTTTCAAGGTCCGGACCGGGTGGTTTCCCCTTTGTTGTGGCAGCGATTTTCGAGGCCTCAACAAAATTGGCGCTAGAAGGAGGGCCTCAGCTGTGAATGGAACATAAATCCAAACCTATAAGCCATTCTAAGAGTACTTCGCCCTCCGAATCTCCTCGATCTTCCCATTTGTATACTGGTTCGCCGGTACCCAAACAAGAAGAAGAGGAATCAACTGCCACTGCTCAAACCCATCATACCACAGAACAATTAAGTCTTGAATCACCTGAAGTTCAGTCTCTAATCCATAAACTTCAGAGCTTCTCGATTTCACCACAGAAATCTGAGGTATCAGAAAGCAGTGCGACTTCGCAGTTCAACCTTACTCACCCTCTCACCAGACTTCAGAGCGAAAAACTCGGTATTGAACCCACTGAGTTTCCTTTACCTAAAAGGAAAAGGGCAAAGAAAATTACTGAAGGGTCTGCTAGTGAAGGGCTTTCATCCACGTCCTCCATTTCATTTTCTCCACTGCAAGGTCGACCATCCACTCCCCCATTACAAATTGTCGTTCACCAGGGATCAGAAGCCTCGATATCCAACCTATTCACTCCTCATCTTTAATTCCTTCCCATACATCCGGAATCCCAGCAGTAGTCTCAACCACTGTTGCTATCATAATGGCAGATCCATGGACTAGGCCAGGAGCAGTCAATATGCCTGCACCCTTGCATGATCTACCCGATTATCCCGAAAAATGGCTGCCTAAATTCAATCCAGATGATGGGACTCAGGCTGAAGAACACATCAACAACTTTATGTTAGCAGTTAACCTAAAAGGAGTGACAGAGCAAGATGTTGTTGTAAGACTTTTCCCTTACACTTTACAAGGATCAGCAGGATCCTGGTATTTTTCCTTACCTTCTGGTTCAATTACCAGTTGGAACACATGCCAAGAGCAGTTTCTCACCAAATATGGAGATGATAGGTCCCTAGCAACTTTAATAAACGACCTCTCCAATTTGAGAATAGAGCACAGGGAACCAATAAAAGAGTTTAATGCCAGATTTAATAAACTACTGAATAAAATCCCTACTGCTTCTAAACCAAGTGAACAAATCCGAAGCGAATGGTATATCACTGCCCTACCTGCCAACATAGCCATTTTTGTAGACAGGGCTGGCAAACCTACCTTAGCTGAAAACATGAGAGAAGCACTTGCTGTTGAAAAGCGCATAAACGCTCTAGAAAAGAAAGCTGCTCTAGAGGATAGAAAAGCTAAAAAAGTCTCGTTTAAAGAAGATTCCAAGAAGAAAACCCCGAAGGACCCGTATGACATGGAAGGTTTACAAAAGGTCCTTAAAACAATGTCTAACGAAATGGTTGAGATAAAGAAGCAGGTGGCCGAAACTTCAAGCAAAAGACCATTTAGAACTTTTAAGAAAACCGAATCAAAGCCGCCCAATGTAATATCTAACGCCGATTCAGACCAAGAAGAAGAGGAAGAGGAAACATCTTCACAGACCGATGATGAAGAAGAAGTAGCTGAATGCCACGGAATGTGGGATTTTATACTCCCCAACTCTGATATGGAGAATGAAGAAGAAGCCTTCCCGGTTACTACAAGAAGTAAAAGCACTCTTGAACCCGCCCAGGCAATTTCAAAGAAGAGGAGCGCGGGCGCTACTACAGCAAAGGAAAAAGTTCCCCCAAAGAAGTCACCTGTAGTAGTTCCTCAAAACCAGCCTTCAACTTCTAGTTCTCCTTCAACATCCAAGACTCTGGTGGTATCGGATTCAATGGAATATAACATTGTTGATGACATGAAGAAGACTAAGGCAAATATAACCATGTTTGAACTCAGTAAACTAAAACATCAACAAAAGCTACTTCTCAAAGAATTAAATGCTGTCCCCTCTACTCCCCTTCCCAGTGCAAGAGCTGCCAACGATTCAGGCCAGCCTCCTGCAGGTATGGTTGAAATTACCGATTCAGTTTTAATCGGAGATAAATCTAATTCTCACACTCCACCCTTCCTGCTCACTTATGAGATTTATAATAGAAACTTGCACAACTGTTTAATTGATTCAGGGGCCTCATCTAATATAATGCCAGCTTCAGTTTGCTCTAAACTGAACATTGAACCCCAGAAGTCTGCCATTCATATAGTGCAGTTGGATAGGACTAAGGTGCAGGTTGTGGGAGAAATTAA
The DNA here is from genome assembly GCA_031772625.1 of Pinus tabuliformis. Taxonomy (NCBI): domain Eukaryota; kingdom Viridiplantae; phylum Streptophyta; class Pinopsida; order Pinales; family Pinaceae; genus Pinus; species Pinus tabuliformis. The sequence continues at coordinate 234,674,285 of CM062805.1, forward strand.
TTCTGTAACCATCAGGTTGTCAGCCGACCCCAGAATAGTTCAGAGGATTGACATCTTAATTGCCGACATACCTGAATTTTATGGTTTGATTTTAAGCAGAGATTGGTCCGAAAAACTACATGGGTATATTTCCACAGATTGGTCACATATGTGGCTTCCCTACAAGGGAAAGCCGAATCAAATAAGGATCGATCGGGAGAAGCATATGACCCACACAGTTACTGAATTTGAGCAAGAAAACCAACCTGTGGCATTCAACAACAATATTTTGGGGAACTATTCGTCCGAATCATTCTTTGGCAACTTTGTTGCCCAACCATCTCCTTTTTCAGTTAATCATTTTACATCTCAGATTGAAAATTTTTCACAAACAGATAAGTCCAGATGTTTTAATGATGCTGAGAAAATTGTAGATATTTTTGTTAATACTCCTTTATTTTGGTCTTTATATTTTGATGGCTCTAAGTCCAGTGAAGGCTCAGGAGCAGGTTGCATTTTGGTTAGCCCGCAAGGAGAAAAGACAATGCTGTCTTGTAGGTTAGAATTTGAGTGTACTAATAACACAGCCGAATATGAAGCTTTGGTCCAGGGTTTATATAAAGCGATCGGCCTTGAAGTGCGATATCTAAAAGTGTTCGGCGATTCGGAAATCATTGTTAAACAAGTTAGAAATGCAATTCATTGCCTTTCGACTCACCTTAAGCATTATCAATCGCTAGTGCAGGATCTTACCTCACACTTTTCAGCCTTCAACATTTCTTCTATTCCTAGGTCACAAAATTCAGCAGCCGACCTACTAGCCAATGTAGCCTCCAAACTGCTACCTTCCGAAGACTACAGCCTTGATAGATTTTCTGTAGAATTACTTTTTAGACCTTCAATTCCTGACAATGTCACTAATTGGAGAGTATTTAACCATGATAAAGATATCTTGCAGTTTCTAACTTCGGAACAATCCTATGACAATCAAGTCATTGAGGAAGATGATCACGATCTACAGATGAAACAAGCGCCTCAAGAAAATTCGATTCCTAAACCCGTGGTGAAGCTTGAAGACCTTTATGATATCAAAGACAGGTTTAAACCTGTAATTAATGCAAAGCTTCAAAGTTCCACCCTTAGGTTTGAATTAATAAATCTAGGCACAGAAGATGCTCCTCAAAACATCAACTTAGGAATAGGACTTTCCCAAGAAGAAAAGGAAGCATTTATTAAACTATTGAGAAAAAACAAACAGGTCTTCGCTTGGAAATATGATGACCTAAAGACATATGATACATCTATTATCCAGCATACCATCCCTATGCTTCCTGATCAGAAACCAATTCAGCAAAAATTAAGAAAAATACATCCAAATTTGGAGACCCAAATAAAGTCGGAGCTTAATAAGCTTTTGAAAGCCAAAATTATCTTTCCGGTCCGACATTCAAGTTGGGTCTCTAATATGGTGCCAGTCAGGAAGAAGAATGGCGACATTCGAATCTGTATTGATTTCAGGAACCTCAATAAAGCGAGCTTGAAAGATAATTTCCCGTTACCTACTATGGAGCAAATTCTTCAATCAGTAGCAGGTTCTGAATTGATGTCCTTTCTTGATGGATTCTCCGGATACAACCAAGTTTTGGTTCATCCTGATGACCAACTCAAAACCACATTCAGAACAAAATGGGGAACTTATGCATATCAGAAAATGCCTTTTGGACTCATAAACGCAGGAGCGACATTCCAGAGAGCCATGGATATAGCCTTCAAAGGGTTGATTAATCGATCAGTAGTCGTCTACTTAGACGATATTACTGTATATTCTAAAAAGAGATATAATCATTTGCATGACTTAAATCAAATCTTTCAGCGATGCAAAAGGTATGGTATTTCTCTAAACCCAAAGAAGTCTTTCTTTGCTCTTGATCAAGGAAAGCTCTTAGGCTTTATAGTATCCAAGGATGGCATTTATATTGATCCTGATCGGATTAAGGAAATTTCTGAAATCCCTTTCCCACACAATAAAAAATCGATGCAGTCATTCTTGGGTCAGATTAATTTTGTCAAACGATTTGTTCCAGATTTCTCTCAAATTGTATTACCACTTCAGACAATGATCAAGAAGAATTCAGTCTTCAAGTGGGGAGCAGAAGAAAAGCAAGCTTTTGATGTTATCAAGCAATCAATAATCAATGCCCCAGCCTTGAATACTCCCAATTTTTCTAATCATTTTACATTGTATACCGTTGCGTCCGATGTATCCTATGCTGCAGTTCTCACGCAGCCAAATGCTCATAACTTGGAAGCACCCATTTCATTTTTTAGCTCAAATCTTCAGGGTGCCGAATTAAATTATTCCGATGTGGAGAAACAAGCCTTTGCTGTGTTCAAAGCAGTTAAACATTACAGGCCCTTTCTTTTGAAAACTCACACGAAAGTTATAGTCCCTTTCCCGGCGGTAAGGCAACTTTTAATTCAAAAAGAACTAGGTGAAAGAAGGGCCAATTGGGTCACAACACTTCAAGAATATGACCTAGAAATAAAGCCAGCAAAGATTGTTAGGGGCCAAGGTTTTTGCAGGATATTGGCAGGAGCATCAAACATTCCTGAATCAAGCGACATGGATCAGACTCAAACAATCAATCAGATAAGTGTCACTGATTCCGAATCTCAATATGCAGATTTGATATTTTATTTGAAGAATGGTTATGCTCCTCCAAATTTATCTTACAAAAATAAAAGGGCCATTAGGTTAAAAGCAAAGAATTTCACTCTCATTAATGATGTGCTCTTTAGACAAAATTATGATTCTATCCTGTTAAGATGTCTTGAGAGACCTGAAGCTCAAAAAGTTTTACAGGAACTACATGATGGGCCAGCGGGAGGACATTTTGGGGCAGACACGACAGCCCACAAAGTTATTCATGCTGGATATTATTGGCCTACACTGTTTAGAGATGCTCATGAATACGTAAGAAAATGCTTCAATTGCCAAACTGCTAGTGGAAGACAACGGAAATCAGCTTTCCCCCTGCAACCTGTCAACATTGAACAGCCATTTGAACAATGGGGATTAGATATCATTGGAGAGATTACTCCACCATCTTCCAAACAACACAGGTATATCCTCACTGCTACCGATTATTTTACCAAATGGGTAGAGGCTATTCCTTTGAAGGCAGCAAATTCAGAGGCAATCATCGAGTTCATAGACCAGTTCATCATTACCAGGTTTGGTGTTCCAAACGCTCTCGTTTTTGATAATGCTTCCTATTTCTCAGGAAATGCTATATATGATTTTGCTATTAAGAGGGGGTTTAAATTGAAATATTCTGCTAATTATTATCCCCAGGGAAATGGTTTAGCAGAATCTACTAATAAAAATCTCATCAAAATCATTAAGCGAACTGTTGAACAGAATCATAGAAACTGGCACAAATCTCTAGTATTTGCATTATGGGCTGATAGGATTACACAAAAGGCTTCTATAGGTTCCTCCCCATTTAATCTAGTTTACGGAAAAGAAGCAGTATTGCCTACCAATCTTGTTCTACCCTCTTTAGCCCTAGTACAGTACATCGAAGAGACTCCTTCTTCCTCTATCCAACTTAGACATGACCAAATTCTCAAATTAGAAGAAGAAAGGGAGAAAGCCAGAATCACTCACGCCAAACATCAACAAATGATCAAAGCATCCTTTGACTTAACCTCATCCGATTCCAAACACTTCCAAGTTGGTGACTTAGTTCTCAAATGGGACAAGGCCCATGAAGATAAAGGTAAGCATACCAAATTTCAGAAAATGTGGCTTGGACCATTTCAGATCTGTGACAAGATAGGCCATTCAACCTTTATATTGCAAGACTTATCAGGGGTGAGAGATTCTCTCCCTGTTAATGGCCTGGTCTTGAAGAAATTCTTTAATTGAGAAGGTGATCCCTTCTCCTCTTTGTAGATTTGTGTAGTTTGTAGGATCGATAGGAAATAAAACTGTAGAGTATCTCCATTGACCTTTAGCTTGGTTCGAAAAAGCTGTCTCACAAAATAATCCAAATATTTGCTTTTAGATAGTAGAACCCTCAACCAAAAGGAATAATTTCTAGGGAACTAGATATCTGTTTGTTCTGAAATCACCACTTAACGTTTTGAAGACTCTTCTCGAAAGGTTAAAGTTCTGTAAATCATTCTCGGTTTTTAAATACTGGTCTCCAAAGGTTATTCATTTTAAGATAAAAACTAACCCATTTTCAGCATCTTCAACTCTTCACCTGTCATCCATTTGCTCTTAAGGAGAAAATTGTTCACCCCATTCACTAAAGTTTATGGTTACTCAGAGTGTAATTCTAAAATATAGAAGATTAAAGATAAGAGGTCTTATTACAAGCCTGCTTACCATGTTCATAGGAAAGTAGTTTGACTGACATTACCAATACTGCCTATCATAACAGGGTAATGGCTTGAAATTTCAAGACAAAGAGGTCTCATCACGAGCCGGCTTGTTCAGTTAAATTATTACCAGTGAATGGCATTGTCAATAGCTGGCCACCAAACCAGGACAATGGCTTTTTATCTTATCAATGACAAAGAATGAAAAAACGGATAAAAAATAAAATATGGCAACATATTTTAGTTTCATTCTGTTAACTACAATCTTATGTGAATGGAAAAGTGAATAATACTATGGTTAAAAGGTATCCCTGTCGAGACTATAAACGTTTGCTGGCAACAGAGGCTCTACCTATGACAGAGGGGTTAATTATAAAAGCTGATTTGGGAAAGTTTTTTGTTTTATCATTATAAACCAATAAAGGCCTATTTTCAGACTAAGAATGTATTTATTTTTCTCGAAACCAAAAGGATAGAAGTTAACAGAATTCACTTGGTTCAGAACGCGCGAATATCCAGTTAAATTAGAAGTTTTTCCCTTCTGATTGAGTTTCTAATTTTGAAAAGCTTAAGTGTTTGGATTACTTTCAGAGATAACTGGTTCTTCCAGCGAATCGCCAATTGTTGTGCCCTACAACAACCCCCCATTTCATATCATTCTTATTTTTCAAAAAATTAACATGTGGAATGGGTCCCTTTTAAAATTTTGGCATCAATGCTTGCATGTTCAAAAAAGGCCGCATAATCAAATGAGCTTTCATGTACTTAAGCCTTTTTCGGACATTAATGTTTCAAATAACAAACAATCTTTTATTATTGCGATAAAGCGATCGCAAGATCGCATATCGCAACAACATGAGAGATGCATTCAAATGGAATTTTGGTTTCCGCCGATGCGATATCGCTATCGGCGATCGGCAATGTTACATACACACCAAGTAAAGGCACATAACTCATGTCCCGATGCGACGCGATATCGGCGATCGGTTATCGGCGATACCTCATGTGAAACCGCCTTGTGATTTAAATCCCGACCCGAAGCGATATCGCTATCGGCCGTCGCGCACTTCGGTAAGGCATTCGGTTCCTACCCCCGATGCGATGCGATATCGCAATCGGTAACCCCAAACCATTGTATATGCGCCTACTTCTGTTCCCATGCGCTAGCCCGATGCGATATCGCTTATCGGCTATCGGCACGATCTTTTGGTAATAATTGTGCAGCACCTAATCCCCGAAGCGATGTGGTATCGCTCATCGGTGGTCGGCAGTCTTAAAAGCCATCACTTAAAAGCTTTAATTTTATATTCATATCCGGTTGACAAAGCGCGAATCCCAAAATGCCGTTAATACAAGGGATAAGGTAATGCGTGGGTATTTAAAAGATTTTGCCCCTTCGATTAATGAGCACCTGCGTTTAACCGCCAGAATATCTGTTACACGCTTAAGTGAGTCATTCACCCGGATAACGGTATAATTATCACATTTAATGAGTAGTAGGCCTCAAATCACCATTAATGCATCTGCAATATACTCTTAGCGATTGGATCCGCAGCCACTTTTGAAAATTAATCTTGGCACGCTTCAAATGATATATCTATCTCACTGTGTAGCGTCATTGTTATTATGTTGTTACGATTTCTCTTGCAATTGTGTAGAATTCGTCTTTTGAGAGAAGCTTAAGCATGATGGGGAAAAGATCCAAGAGGGCTACGGGCTCTACTGTTACACCTGTAGTAGGTCAAGCTGCTGCAATTAGCAAGAAAGGCCTCGTTTCAGACACTACATGCACTGGTCTTAACAAGGCTACATGGCAGGGCACATATAATCTATTAGAGGCCGAACAACCACAAGTTTCAGTGACAGTAGCTACTGCGGACCCACTCAAAAAGTCCGACGCAACTCTCAAGGAGTTGGCCGATTCCTTTCTTCACAGAATAGCTGCTAGAGAGCAAGTCCTTCCCTACACTGATGTAGTGCGATGGGCAATTGAGGAAATTCCAATCACTGACAGAACGTTCCACACAAGAGACGGACGGATTTTCGGGTCGTTCAAGCCAGAGCACCTGAGGGAAATGTATCATTTGCCTGAGCCAGAGAAAATCTACAACAAAGACTTCGTGGAGAAGTTTGCAGCTGAAAACGATGTACCATCTGAGCCCATTCGAGATTGGAGGCAGAACCCGGCCAAACACAAGCACGAGAGCTCGGGTAAGTATTCTGTCGATTCCTTGGCTTCTCCCTATTGCTATGCGGGAATTATGATGTGTAGGCTATGGGGATTACATGATTCTGCCAATTTCGATATAGAAATGGTTCCCCTAATGGAAGCAGCTGTTAATAGTTTTATCATGGATTGGGCCACCATTCTTTCTGATAAATTGACTGTAGCTATTCGGGATTTTAGAGCTAAATCTGTAGTCACCGAAAGGAAAATCCCCCCATTTTATTATAGCGCCTACATTATCGACACATTGTGTTTTAACTCTGAGTTTCCCATCCTCGGTTGGAGATGGACCACCCAAGACCCTTCGCCCATTCATTTGTATCATCGGAAATTATGGAAGTCCTCTTACAAGGACCATTTGTATCAAATTTGCAATGGTTTTATGGTTCCCATTCATTATTCCATTTTTGATCGGCCTATTCCCAAAATCTCCTATCTCGCTTCCTTCGACTTACCAGCTATCGCAGGATGGTTTGGAGAAGAGCACTTTACCTATATTAGGGTTTATGGAAGCCAAGCCAAACCGCATGTTCTCCCTCTATATGTTCCAGATAAACTGTTAGCCCGAGAGATATCCTACCAAATTATGGCTGAGAGTGTAACCCAAACACTCAAGAAAGAGAAGAAGAGGGGCTGGCCCTCTTTTCCCTTAAGGATGGGTGTTTTTACTCTGCATAATCTCCAACATGCAGAAAAGGAGGCTATAAAGATGCAAGCTTTATCCCTGCCCACTATGCCAGCCAGACTCTATGATCCACATAAAACTGCTTACAATGCCCTAGAACAGGCCAAACTGACTAAGATTGACCATCAAGAGGATGAGTTTGATGACCTGTTCAGAGCTGCCGATTCAATAGGCCAAACCAAGCAGCTTGCCAAGATGAGATATAATGATGAGAGTTTAACTGAGTTCAATAAACTTAGAGAGCAGAGGTTGCAAACTCTGCCTCTAGATTTATTTTCATTAACCTCAGCGTCCTCCTCAAGCGAGCCTGGTCAGAAGCATACAACCCAATCTCCTGTTGTAAATAAAGAACAAAATAAACAACAGGAGGAAAGACAAGAGAAGCAGCAGGCAGAGAAGCAGAAAAAGGAGCAAATGGCTAAGCAGCAGAAAGAGCAGAAGGAACAAGAGCAGAGAAAGCAGAAGCAGATAGAGGAACAACGGAAGAAGGAAGAGGCAGATAGACAGAAAAAGGAATTAGCAGATAAGCAAAGAAGAGAGCAAGAAGAGAAATAGAGAAAGGAGTTAGAAGAACAGCAGCAGAAAGAGTTGGAGGAGAAAAAGAGGTTGGAACAAGAAAAGGAGAAGAGTAAATCACAGACCTCCATAGATCCTGAATTGCTGAAACAATGGAATCAATTCGATTCCATTATCAGTGGAAAGGAAGGCTCCAAAGACGCACCAGACACCACTTCTTCTCAGGTTCTATGCGGAACCAGCGGCCCACCCATTTCAAAGGATCTCGAGGTAATCACCAAAGACCCTTCCGATCAGATTGTGCTCCAGGTGGAAGATATTCCTCCCCTGGACGTTTTCTACAGCCCAAGGCTCAAAGCAGTTGTTAAGCGCTCAAGGAAGAGACGAAGGCTTGATCAACCTTCCATCTTTCCTGAACAGACAGTCACAGGGAATGTAGTCTGGAAAGAAGAATTGGACCCCTCTGATGATCTTACCAAGCTATCGCAGTATGCGGGAGCTTATTCTGCAGCAACTATAGATAAAGCATCAGAGGTAAGTCTTTTGTTAAAGACTAAGGACCAAGAGATTTGTACATTGCAAGCAGAAGTAGCCGAAGCACGAAACAAGACAGCACAGGTAGAAGAGCAGTTGCTGGCGCAACAGCAAGCAAACAATGTATTAACCCAGCAACTGCAGACTGAAAAACAGAGGATTGATCAGAGTGCAATCCAGAAGCAGAAAGAATTAACGGAGGCATTGGCACAATTGAGAGAGGCAAACGAGCTAATGACGAAGTCAAAGGATGAGCAAATCGCTCAATTATTAGCACAGCTCGAAGATATCAAGGGCACTAAGAAAGTCGAGAATTTCAGAGCAGAGGCAGCTCAAATAAATAATGCATTAATCTCTCAGGTTAGACTCTTGTGCCAACAATTAACTGAGGCTGAGCCATTATGTGAAGTATCTACAGCAGTATGTCAGCAGATTGAAAAAGCCAGAAATGAGCTAGATCAGACCGAAGAAACCATAACTTCATATCTTGATTGGCAAGATACTGATATGGGGAAAGAAGCAAAATTGCCTAGGATCTATGAGCCATTCAAAGACATACTCTTCACGGAATGGAACACTCAGATGATGAAAGCGGAAAGGGCAGCTTCAAGGTGTAAAATGATTGCCAACAATATGATTGATTTGGTCAACAATACACTCTATTGGGCCAACATGATCTCTCAGTGTACACCTGGAAGCATAACCACAGCGAACATAATTGAACAAACAAATTATCATGGACTGGAAGAAAGGAGAAAGTTAATCGCTGGAGTAAATACTTTAACCTCCGACGCATATTGGCACTTTCTAATCAAGCCGCACACTCAAAGGTCGGCTCTTAAGTGTTTAACAGATGCTCTCAAGTGCCTAATCCCCGACTTTCAAGATGCCACATATGATGCCCAGCTCACGTCGCGTCTCAACACTCCACCGGAAGTACAGCCAATGCTTACGATATGTCAGTTGAGGTTTAAAGGCAAAGAGCCCACCGAATGAAGCATTGCTGCCGACTGCCAGATCACCAAGAAAAATGGAAAAACATTTATTGATGCCAATTTCATAGTTGTTCAGTTTTTCTTAGATATTTAGATTAGATTAGTATTTATAGACCCTTTCATTGTTTTGGAAAGGGTCGTAAAATTTTGTAATAGACTTAAAGGCTGAAGTTTGCACTACTGTGCTTCAGCCTATATTCTTTTGTGAAACTCGACCAATAGTCCTTTATTTGACGAGAAGGCTGTTTTATGCATTTGTGCACTATTGTCTCTTGTCTGGAATGCTTTCTAGTTTGAAGAAAGGACTGCGACATAGCGATTTATATAATGGATTGTTGAGCAGCTTACATGGTACTTTTATCTGCATCTGTCCTCTTTCTTTTCATATGAATTGCTGTGTTATTATCTTTTGCTATTGTTGAATACGTGTATGCGCTGTAACAGCAAATCTTCATTTCATTCCACTATTGGATGTTTTGTGATATGCCTTTCTTTTAATCATGCATGTAGCAATGATATGAATGACAATGTGTAGTAATTCGCTATTATCGCTCTGCATAACTAATTATGCAGAGCAATCTTAAATGGTTTAAACATCTATGCTTTAGTGTTAGAGTCATCTATATGCCTGCCTTAAAGCACAGATTATCAAACGCTACGCTTTGAAAGATTGATAAGTCCCGGGATTAGATTATAGTTAATATATATTTCGCTGATAGTTTTAGTTGTTTATTCATCACTATCATACCTCACAAGTTATTCATCCATCCCACTTTTATCTATTATTGGGAAACTGGTCCCATTATCCCCAGTCGGAGCCACTATCCCAAACGGAAAAGGAGCTGCTTTCAAGGTCCGGACCGGGTGGTTTCCCCTTTGTTGTGGCAGCGATTTTCGAGGCCTCAACAAAATTGGCGCTAGAAGGAGGGCCTCAGCTGTGAATGGAACATAAATCCAAACCTATAAGCCATTCTAAGAGTACTTCGCCCTCCGAATCTCCTCGATCTTCCCATTTGTATACTGGTTCGCCGGTACCCAAACAAGAAGAAGAGGAATCAACTGCCACTGCTCAAACCCATCATACCACAGAACAATTAAGTCTTGAATCACCTGAAGTTCAGTCTCTAATCCATAAACTTCAGAGCTTCTCGATTTCACCACAGAAATCTGAGGTATCAGAAAGCAGTGCGACTTCGCAGTTCAACCTTACTCACCCTCTCACCAGACTTCAGAGCGAAAAACTCGGTATTGAACCCACTGAGTTTCCTTTACCTAAAAGGAAAAGGGCAAAGAAAATTACTGAAGGGTCTGCTAGTGAAGGGCTTTCATCCACGTCCTCCATTTCATTTTCTCCACTGCAAGGTCGACCATCCACTCCCCCATTACAAATTGTCGTTCACCAGGGATCAGAAGCCTCGATATCCCAACCTATTCACTCCTCATCTTTAATTCCTTCCCATACATCCGGAATCCCAGCAGTAGTCTCAACCACTGTTGCTATCATAATGGCAGATCCATGGACTAGGCCAGGAGCAGTCAATATGCCTGCACCCTTGCATGATCTACCCGATTATCCCGAAAAATGGCTGCCTAAATTCAATCCAGATGATGGGACTCAGGCTGAAGAACACATCAACAACTTTATGTTAGCAGTTAACCTAAAAGGAGTGACAGAGCAAGATGTTGTTGTAAGACTTTTCCCTTACACTTTACAAGGATCAGCAGGATCCTGGTATTTTTCCTTACCTTCTGGTTCAATTACCAGTTGGAACACATGCCAAGAGCAGTTTCTCACCAAATATGGAGATGATAGGTCCCTAGCAACTTTAATAAACGACCTCTCCAATTTGAGAATAGAGCACAGGGAACCAATAAAAGAGTTTAATGCCAGATTTAATAAACTACTGAATAAAATCCCTACTGCTTCTAAACCAAGTGAACAAATCCGAAGCGAATGGTATATCACTGCCCTACCTGCCAACATAGCCATTTTTGTAGACAGGGCTGGAAAACCTACCTTAGCTGAAAACATGAGAGAAGCACTTGCTATTGAAAAGCGCATAAACGCTCTAGAAAAGAAAGCTGCTCTAGAGAATAGAAAAGCTAAAAAAGTCTCGTTTAAAGAAGATTCCAAGAAGAAAACCCCGAAGGACCCGTATGACATGGAAGGTTTACAAAAGGTCCTTAAAACAATGTCTAACGAAATGGTTGAGATAAAGAAGCAGGTGGCCGAAACTTCAAGCAAAAGACCATTTAGAACTTTTAAGAAAACCGAATCAAAGCCGCCCAATGTAATATCTAACGCCGATTCAGACCAAGAAGAAGAGGAAGAGGAAACATCTTCACAGACCGATGATGAAGAAGAAGTAGCTGAATGCCACGGAATGTGGGATTTTATACTCCCCAACTCTGATACGGAGAATGAAGAAGAAGCCTTCCCGGTTACTACAAGAAGTAAAAGCACTCTTGAACCCGCCCAGGCAATTTCAAAGAAGAGGAGCGCGGGCGCTACTACAGCAAAGGAAAAAGTTCCCCCAAAGAAGTCACCTGTAGTAGTTCCTCAAAACCAGCCTTCAACTTCTAGTTCTCCTTCAACATCCAAGACTCTGGTGGTATCGGATTCAATGGAATATAACATTGTTGATGACATGAAGAAGACTAAGGCAAATATAACCATGTTTGAACTCAGTAAACTAAAACATCAACAAAAGCTACTTCTCAAAGAATTAAATGCTGTCCCCTCTACTCCCCTTCCCAGTGCAAGAGCTGCCAACGATTCAGGCCAGCCTCCTGCAGGTATGGTTGAAATTACCGATTCAGTTTTAATCGGAGATAAATCTAATTCTCACACTCCACCCTTCCTGCTCACTTATGAGATTTATAATAGAAACTTGCACAACTGTTTAATTGATTCAGGGGCCTCATCTAATATAATGCCAGCTTCAGTTTGCTCTAAACTGAACATTGAACCCCAGAAGTCTGCCATTCATATAGTGCAGTTGGATAGGACTAAGGTGCAGGTTGTGGGAGAAATTAATTCTGTAACCATCAGGTTGTCAGCCGACCCCAGAATAGTTCAGAGGATTGACATCTTAATTGCCGACATACCTGAATTTTATGGTTTGATTTTAAGCAGAGATTGGTCCGAAAAACTACATGGGTATATTTCCACAGATTGGTCACATATGTGGCTTCCCTACAAGGGAAAGCCGAATCAAATAAGGATCGATCGGGAGAAGCATATGACCCACACAGTTACTGAATTTGAGCAAGAAAACCAACCTGTGGCATTCAACAACAATATTTTGGGGAACTATTCGTCCGAATCATTCTTTGGCAACTTTGTTGCCCAACCATCTCCTTTTTCAGTTAATCATTTTACATCTCAGATTGAAAATTTTTCACAAACAGATAAGTCCAGATGTTTTAATGATGCTGAGAAAATTGTAGATATGTTTGTTAATACTCCTTTATTTTGGTCTTTATATTTTGATGGCTCTAAGTCCAGTGAAGGCTCAGGAGCAGGTTGCATTTTGGTTAGCCCGCAAGGAGAAAAGACAATGCTGTCTTGTAGGTTAGAATTTGAGTGTACTAATAACACAGCCGAATATGAAGCTTTGGTCCAGGGTTTATATAAAGCGATCGGCCTTGAAGTGCGATATCTAAAAGTGTTCGGCGATTCGGAAATCATTGTTAAACAAGTTAGAAATGCAATTCATTGCCTTTCGACTCACCTTAAGCATTATCAATCGCTAGTGCAGGATCTTACCTCACACTTTTCAGCCTTCAACATTTCTTCTATTCCTAGGTCACAAAATTCAGCAGCCGACCTACTAGCCAATGTAGCCTCCAAACTGCTACCTTCCGAAGACTACAGCCTTGATAGATTTTCTGTAGAATTACTTTTTAGACCTTCAATTCCTGACAATGTCACTAATTGGAGAGTATTTAACCATGATAAAGATATCTTGCAGTTTCTAACTTCGGAACAATCCTATGACAATCAAGTCATTGAGGAAGATGATCACGATCTACAGATGAAACAAGCGCCTCAAGAAAATTCGATTCCTAAACCCGTGGTGAAGCTTGAAGACCTTTATGATATCAAAGACAGGTTTAAACCTGTAATTAATGCAAAGCTTCAAAGTTCCACCCTTAGGTTTGAATTAATAAATCTAGGCACAGAAGATGCTCCTCAAAACATCAACTTAGGAATAGGACTTTCCCAAGAAGAAAAGGAAGCATTTATTAAACTATTGAGAAAAAACAAACAGGTCTTCGCTTGGAAATATGATGACCTAAAGACATATGATACATCTATTATCCAGCATACCATCCCTATGCTTCCTGATCAGAAACCAATTCAGCAAAAATTAAGAAAAATACATCCAAATTTGGAGACCCAAATAAAGTCGGAGCTTAATAAGCTTTTGAAAGCCAAAATTATCTTTCCGGTCCGACATTCAAGTTGGGTCTCTAATATGGTGCCAGTCAGGAAGAAGAATGGCGACATTCGAATCTGTATTGATTTCAGGAACCTCAATAAAGCGAGCTTGAAAGATAATTTCCCGTTACCTACTATGGAGCAAATTCTTCAATCAGTAGCAGGTTCTGAATTGATGTCCTTTCTTGATGGATTCTCCGGATACAACCAAGTTTTGGTTCATCCTGATGACCAACTCAAAACCACATTCAGAACAAAATGGGGAACTTATGCATATCAGAAAATGCCTTTTGGACTCATAAACGCAGGAGCGACATTCCAGAGAGCCATGGATATAGCCTTCAAAGGGTTGATTAATCGATCAGTAGTCGTCTACTTAGACGATATTACTGTATATTCTAAAAAGAGATATAATCATTTGCATGACTTAAATCAAATCTTTCAGCGATGCAAAAGGTATGGTATTTCTCTAAACCCAAAGAAGTCTTTCTTTGCTCTTGATCAAGGAAAGCTCTTAGGCTTTATAGTATCCAAGGATGGCATTTATATTGATCCTGATCGGATTAAGGAAATTTCTGAAATCCCTTTCCCACACAATAAAAAATCGATGCAGTCATTCTTGGGTCAGATTAATTTTGTCAAACGATTTGTTCCAGATTTCTCTCAAATTGTATTACCACTTCAGACAATGATCAAGAAGAATTCAGTCTTCAAGTGGGGAGCAGAAGAAAAGCAAGCTTTTGATGTTATCAAGCAATCAATAATCAATGCCCCAGCCTTGAATACTCCCAATTTTTCTAATCATTTTACATTGTATACCGTTGCGTCCGATGTATCCTATGCTGCAGTTCTCACGCAGCCAAATGCTCATAACTTGGAAGCACCCATTTCATTTTTTAGCTCAAATCTTCAGGGTGCCGAATTAAATTATTCCGATGTGGAGAAACAAGCCTTTGCTGTGTTCAAAGCAGTTAAACATTACAGGCCCTTTCTTTTGAAAACTCACACGAAAGTTATAGTCCCTTTCCCGGCGGTAAGGCAACTTTTAATTCAAAAAGAACTAGGTGAAAGAAGGGCCAATTGGGTCACAGCACTTCAAGAATATGACCTAGAAATAAAGCCAGCAAAGATTGTTAGGGGCCAAGGTTTTTGCAGGATATTGGCAGGAGCATCAAACATTCCTGAATCAAGCGACATGGATCAGACTCAAACAATCAATCAGATAAGTGTCACTGATTCTGAATCTCAATATGCAGATTTGATATTTTATTTGAAGAATGGTTATGCTCCTCCAAATTTATCTTACAAAAATAAAAGGGCCATTAGGTTAAAAGCAAAGAATTTCACTCTCATTAATGATGTGCTCTTTAGACAAAATTATGATTCTATCCTGTTAAGATGTCTTGAGAGACCTGAAGCTCAAAAAGTTTTACAGGAACTACATGATGGGCTAGCGGGAGGACATTTTGGGGTAGACACGACAGCCCACAAAGTTATTCATGCTGGATATTATTGGCCTACACTGTTTAGAGATGCTCATGAATACGTAAGAAAATGCTTCAATTGCCAAACTGCTAGTGGAAGACAACGGAAATCAGCTTTCCCCCTGCAACCTGTCAACATTGAACATCCATTTGAACAATGGGGATTAGATATCATTGGAGAGATTACTCCACCATCTTCCAAACAACACAGGTATATCCTCACTGCTACCGATTATTTTACCAAATGGGTAGAGGCTATTCCTTTGAAGGCAGCAAATTCAGAGGCAATCATCGAGTTCATAGACCAGTTCATCATTACCAGGTTTGGTGTTCCAAACGCTCTCGTTTTTTATAATGCTTCCTATTTCTCAGGAAATGCTATATATGATTTTGCTATTAAGAGGGGGTTTAAATTGAAATATTCTGCTAATTATTATCCCCAGGGAAATGGTTTAGCAGAATCTACTAATAAAAATCTCATCAAAATCATTAAGCGAACTGTTGAACAGAATCATAGAAACTGGCACAAATCTCTAGTATTTGCATTATGGGCTGATAGGATTACACAAAAGGCTTCTATAGGTTCCTCCCCATTTAATCTAGTTTACGGAAAAGAAGCAGTATTGCCTACCAATCTTGTTCTACCCTCTTTAGCCCTAGTACAGTACATCGAAGAGACTCCTTCTTCCTCTATCCAACTTAGACATGACCAAATTCTCAAATTAGAAGAAGAAAGGGAGAAAGCCAGAATCACTCACGCCAAACATCAACAAATGATCAAAGCATCCTTTGACTTAACCTCATCCGATTCCAAACACTTCCAAGTTGGTGACTTAGTTCTCAAATGGGACAAGGCCCATGAAGATAAAGGTAAGCATACCAAATTTCAGAAAATGTGGCTTGGACCATTTCAGATCTGTGACAAGATAGGCCATTCAACCTTTATATTGCAAGACTTATCAGGGGTGAGAGATTCTCTCCCTGTTAATGGCCTGGTCTTGAAGAAATTCTTTAATTGAGAAGGTGATCCCTTCTCCTCTTTGTAGATTTGTGTAGTTTGTAGGATCGATAGGAAATAAAACTGTAGAGTATCTCCATTGACCTTTAGCTTGGTTCGAAAAAGCTGTCTCACAAAATAATCCAAATATTTGCTTTTAGATAGTAGAACCCTCAACCAAAAGGAATAATTTCTAGGGAACTAGATATCTGTTTGTTCTGAAATCACCACTTAACGTTTTGAAGACTCTTCTCGAAAGGTTAAAGTTCTGTAAATCATTCTCGGTTTTTAAATACTGGTCTCCAAAGGTTATTCATTTTAAGATAAAAACTAACCCATTTTCAGCATCTTCAACTCTTCACCTGTCATCCATTTGCTCTTAAGGAGAAAATTGTTCACCCCATTCACTAAAGTTTATGGTTACTCAGAGTGTAATTCTAAAATATAGAAGATTAAAGATAAGAGGTCTTATTACAAGCCTGCTTACCATGTTCATAGGAAAGTAGTTTGACTGACATTACCAATACTGCCTATCATAACAGGGTAATGGCTTGAAATTTCAAGACAAAGAGGTCTCATCACGAGCCGGCTTGTTCAGTTAAATTATTACCAGTGAATGGCATTGTCAATAGCTGGCCACCAAACCAGGACAATGGCTTTTTATCTTATCAATGACAAAGAATGAAAAAACGGATAAAAAATAAAATATGGCAACATATTTTAGTTTCATTCTGTTAACTACAATCTTATGTGAATGGAAAAGTGAATAATACTATGGTTAAAAGGTATCCCTGTCGAGACTATAAACGTTTGCTGGCAACAGAGGCTCTACCTATGACAGAGGGGTTAATTATAAAAGCTGATTTGAGAAAGTTTTTTGTTTTATCATTATAAACCAATAAAGGCCTATTTTCAGACTAAGAATGTATTTATTTTTCTCGAAACCAAAAGGATAGAAGTTAACAGAATTCACTTGGTTCAGAACGCGCGAATATCCAGTTAAATTAGAAGTTTTTCCCTTCTGATTGAGTTTCTAATTTTGAAAAGCTTAAGTGTTTGGATTACTTTCAGAGATAACTGGTTCTTCCAGCGAATCGCCAATTGTTGTGCCCTACAACAACCCCCCATTTCATATCATTCTTATTTTTCAAAAAATTAACATGTGGAATGGATCCCTTTTAAAATTTTGGCATCAATGCTTGCATGTTCAAAAAAGGCTGCATAATCAAATGAGCTTTCATGTACTTAAGCCTTTTTCGGACATTAATGTTTCAAATAACAAACAATCTTTTATTATTGCGATAAAGCGATCGCAAGATCGCATATCGCAACAACATGAGAGATGCATTCAAATGGAATTTTGGTTTCCGCCGATGCGATATCGTTATCAGCGATCTTCAATGTTACATACACACCAAATAAAGGCACATAACTCATGTCCCGATGCGACGCGATATCGGCGATCGGTTATCGTCGATACCTCATGTGAAACCGCCTTGTGATTTAAATCCCGACCCGAAGCGATATCGCTATCGGCCGTCGCGCACTTCGGTAAGGCATTCGGTTCCTACCCCCGATGCGATGCGATATCGCAATCGGTAACCCCAAACCATTGTATATGCGCCTACTTCTGTCCCCATGCGCTAGCCCGATGCGATATCGCTTATCGGCTATCGGCATGATCTTTTGGTAATAATTGTGCAGCACCTAATCCCCGAAGCGATGTGTTATCGCTCATCGGTGGTCGGCAGTCTTAAAAGCCATCACTTAAAAGCTTTAATTTTATATTCATATCCGGTTGACAAAGCGCGAATCCCAAAATGCCGTTAATACAAGGGATAAGGTAATGCGTGGGTATTTAAAAGATTTTTCCCCTTCGATTAATGAGCACCTGCGTTTAACCGCCAGAATATCTGTTACACGCTTAAGTGAGTCATTCACCCGGATAACGGTATAATTATCACATTTAATGAGTAGTAGGCCTCAAATCACCATTAATGCATCTGCAATATACTCTTAGCGATTGGATCCGCAGCCACTTTTGAAAATTAATCTTGGCACGCTTCAAATGATATATCTATCTCACTGTGTAGCGTCATTGTTATTATGTTGTTACGATTTCTCTTGCAATTGTGTAGAATTCGTCTTTTGAGAGAAGCTTAAGCATGATGGGGAAAAGATCCAAGAGGGCTACGGGCTCTACTGTTACACCTGTAGTAGGTCAAGCTGCTGCAATTAGCAAGAAAGGCCTCGTTTCAGACACTACATGCACTAGTCTTAACAAGGCTACATGGCAGGGCACATATAATCTATTAGAGGCCGAACGACCACAAGTTTCAGTGACAGTAGCTACTGCGGACCCACTCAAAAAGTCCGACGCAACTCTCAAGGAGTTGGCCGATTCCTTTCTTCACAGAATAGCTGCAAGAGAGCAAGTCCTTCCCTACACTGATGTAGTGCGATGGGCAATTGAGGAAATTCCAATCACTGACAGAACGTTCCACACAAGAGACGGACGGATTTTCGGGTCGTTCAAGCCAGAGCATCTGAGGGAAATGTATCATTTGCCTGAGCCAAAGAAAATCTACAACAAAGACTTCGTGGAGAAGTTTGCAGCTGAAAACGATGTACCATCTGAGCCCATTCGAGATTGGAGGCAGAACCCGGCCAAACACAAGCACGAGAGCTCGGGTAAATATTCTGTCGATTCCTTGGCTTCTCCCTATTGCTATGCGGGAATTATGATGTGCAGGCTATGGGGATTACATGATTCTGCCAATTTCGATATAGAAATGGTTCCCCTAATGGAAGCAGCTGTTAATAGTTTTATCATGGATTGGGCCACCATTCTTTCTGATAAATTGACTGTAGCTATTCGGGATTTTAGAGCTAAATCTGTAGTCACCGAAAGGAAAATCCCCCCATTTTATTATAGCGCCTACATTATCGACACATTGTGTTTTAACTCTGAGTTTCCCATCCTCGGTTGGAGATGGACCACCCAAGACCCTTCGCCCATTCATTTGTATCATCGGAAATTATGGAAGTCCTCTTACAAGGACCATTTGTATCAAATTTGCAATGGTTTTATGGTTCCCATTCATTATTCCATTTTTGATCGGCCTATTCCCAAAATCTCCCATCTCGCTTCCTTCGACTTACCAGCTATCGCAGGATGGTTTGGAGAAGAGCACTTTACCTATATTAGGGTTTATGGAAGCCAAGCCAAACCGCATGTTCTCCCTCTATATGTTCCAGATAAACTGTTAGCCCGAGAGATATCCTACCAAATTATGGCTGAGAGTGTAACCCAAACACTCAAGAAAGAGAAGAAGAGGGGTTGGCCCTCTTTTCCCTTAAGGATGGGTGTTTTTACTCTGCATAATCTCCAACATGCAGAAAATGAGGCTATAAAGATGCAAGCTTTATCCCTGCCCACTATGCCAGCCAGACTCTATGATCCACATAAAACTGCTTACAATGCCCTAGAACAGGCCAAACTGACTAAGATTGACCATCAAGAGGATGAGTTTGATGACCTGTTCAGAGCTGCCGATTCAATAGGCCAAACCAAGAAGCTTTCCAAGATGAGATATAATGATGAGAATTTAACTGAGTTCAATAAACTTAGAGAGCAGAGGTTGCAAACTCTGCCTCTAGATTTATTTTCATTAACCTCAGCGTCCTCCTCAAGCGAGCCTAGTCAGAAGCATACAACCCAATCTCCTGTTGTAAATAAAGAACAAAATAAACAACAGGAGGAAAGACAAGAGAAGCAGCAGGCAGAGAAGCAGAAAAAGGAGCAAATGGCTAAGCAGCAGAAAGAGCAGAAGGAACAAGAGCAGAGAAAGCAAAAGCAGATAGAGGAACAGCGGAAGAAGGAAGAGGCAGATAGACAGAAAACGGAATTAGCAGATAAGGAAAGAAGAGAGCAAGAAGAGAAACAGAGAAAGGAGTTAGAAGAACAGCAGTAGAAAGAGTTGGAGGAGAAAAAGAGGTTGGAACAAGAAAAGGAGAAGAGTAAATCACAGACCTCCATAGATCCTGAATTGCTGAAACAATGGAATCAATTCGATTCCATTATCAGTGGAAAGGAAGACTCCAAAGACGCACCAGACACCACTTCTTCTCAGGTTCTATGCGGAACCAGCGGCCCACCCATCTCAAAGGATCTCGAGGTAATCACCAAAGACCCTTCCGATCAGATTGTGCTCCAGGTGGAAGATATTCCTCCCCTGGACGTTTTCTACAGCCCAAGGCTCAAAGCAGTTGTTAAGCGCTCAAGGAAGAGACGAAGGCTTGATCAACCTTCCATCTTTCCTGAACAGACAGTCACAGGGAATGTAGTCTGGAAAGAAGAATTGGACCCCTCTGATGATCTTACCAAGCTATCGCAGTATGTGGGAGCTTATTCTGCAGCAACTATAGATAAAGCATCAGAGGTAAGTCTTTTGTTAAAGACTAAGGACCAAGAGATTTGTACATTGCAAGCAGAAGTAGCCGAAGCACGAAACAAGACAGCACAGGTAGAAGAGCAGTTGTTGGCGCAACAGCAAGCAAACAATGTATTAACCTAGCAACTGCAGACTGAAAAACAGAGGATTGATCAGAGTGCAATCCAGAAGCAGAAAGAATTAACGGAGGCATTGGCACAATTGAGAGAGGCAAACGAGCTAATGACGAAGTCAAAGGATGAGAAAGTCGCTCAATTATTAGCACAGCTCGAAGATATCAAGGGCACTAAGAAAGTCGAGAATTTCAGAGCAGAGGCAGCTCAAATAAATAATGCATTAATCTCTCAGGTTAGACTCTTGTGCCAACAATTAACTGAGGCTGAGCCATTATGTGAAGTATCTACAGCAGTATGTCAGCAGATTGAAAAAGCCAGAAATGAGCTAGATCAGACCGAA
Source organism: Pinus tabuliformis (assembly GCA_031772625.1). Classification (NCBI taxonomy): domain Eukaryota; kingdom Viridiplantae; phylum Streptophyta; class Pinopsida; order Pinales; family Pinaceae; genus Pinus; species Pinus tabuliformis. Next base: position 234,695,445 of record CM062805.1, read on the forward strand.
GAAACCATAACTTCATATCTTGATTGGCAAGATACTGATATGGGGAAAGAAGCAAAATTGCCTAGGATCTATGAGCCATTCAAAGACATACTCTTCACGGAATGGAACACTCAGATGATGAAAGCGGAAAGGGCAGCTTCAAGGTGTAAAATTATTGCCAACAATATGATTGATTTGGTCAACAATACACTCTATTGGGCCAACATGATCTCTCAGTGTACACCTGGAAGCATAACCACAACGAACATAATTGAACAAACAAATTATCATGGACTGGAAGAAAGGAGAAAGTTAATCGCTGGAGTAAATACTTTAACCTCCGACACATATTGGCACTTTCTAATCAAGCCGCACACTCAAAGGTCGGCTCTTAAGTGTTTAACAGATGCTCTCAAGTGCCTAATCCCCGACTTTCAAGATGCCACATATGATGCCCAGCTCACATCGCGTCTCAACACTCCACCGGAAGTACAACCAATGCTTACGATATGTCAGTTGAGGTTTAAAGGCAAAGAGCCCACCGAATGAAGCATTGCTGCCGACTGCCAGATCACCAAGAAAAATGGAAAAACATTTATTGATGCCAATTTCATAGTTGTTCAGTTTTTCTTAGATATTTAGATTAGATTAGTATTTATAGACCCTTTCATTGTTTTGGAAAGGGTCGTAAAATTTTGTAATAGACTTAAAGGCTGAAGTTTGCACTACTGTGCTTCAGCCTATATTCTTTTGTGAAACTCGACCAATAGTCCTTTATTTGACGAGAAGGCTGTTTTATGCATTTGTGCACTATTGTCTCTTGTCTGGAATGCTTTCTAGTTTGAAGAAAGGACTGCGACATAGCGATTTATATAATGGATTGTTGAGCAGCTTACATGGTACTTTTATCTGCATCTGTCCTCTTTCTTTTCATATGAATTACTGTGTTATTATCTTTTGCTATTGTTGAATACGTGTATGCGCTGTAACAGCAAATCTTCATTTCATTCCACTATTGGATGTTTTGTGATATGCCTTTCTTTTAATCATGCATGTAGCAATGATATGAATGACAATGTGTAGTAATTCGCTATTATCGCTCTGCATAACTAATTATGCAGAGCAATCTTAAATGGCTTAAACATCTATGCTTTAGTGTTAGAGTCATCTATATGCCTGCCTTAAAGCACAGATTATCAAACGCTACGCTTTGAAAGATTGATAAGTCCCGGGATTAGATTATAGTTAATATATATTTCGCTGATAGTTTTAGTTTTTTATTCATCACTATCATACCTCACAAGTTATTCATCCATCCCACTTTTATCTATTATTGGGAAACTGGTCCCATTATCCCCAGTCGGAGCCACTATCCCAAACGGAAAAGGAGTTGCTTTCAAGGTCCGGACCGGGTGGTTTCCCCTTTGTTGTGGCAGCGATTTTCGAGGCCTCAACAGAGACTTAGAGTTTTCTTGGAGCACTCTTGGTGGTCGTGGCATACTTGGATTCTTGGAGCAAGAAGGCAAAGGAAGAGAAGGAAAGCGCAACAAGGAATCGGGATCAATAGCTACATCATATTTTCTTGCAGGTACCGAGTTGCATGTATGATTTCTTCACTAGTTTTGGCATGCATGGCATATGCATCTAGATTCTTGGTCAAGATCTATCATTGTCATGGAGGATTTCCTAGATTGACAATGGATTTTCCTAGCCTTTCCATATCTGGGATAACCATGGATATTGTGGGTTTATTTTCTTGTTTTGTTTTGGTTGGTTCTCATGTTTCCTTAGCTTGGGTTGAGTTATTAGTTTCTCAAGGCTTTTTTTGGAAAAATGATCTGGAAGCCCTATAATGGCTTGGGTTGAGTTACTAGTCCCATAGCCTTGGTTGTAAAAATACTCTGGAGCCTTTTAACAACTTGGGTTGAGTTACTAGTCTTGTAGCCTTGGTTGGACAAATGCTTTGGAGCCCTTGGTGGGTTGAGTTATTAGTCTCGGAGCCTTGGTTGGACAAATTCTCTGGAGCTCGGTGACAACTGTGGGTCGAGTTACTAGTCCTGGAGCCTTGGTTGGAAAAAATACTCTGGAGCCTTGGATGGCTAGGATAGAGACTGATTTGATGATGGTTTTGTGATGTCTGACCATGAGGTGGAATCACTGTTTGATGGGTTGAGGTGGATGGCCTCTGGAAGCCCTGGATGAGTTTTGACTGATGTGTTCTATGAGATCCCACATTCACGCTTGGAATATGGCATGGGGATGAATGGATGAAGAGATATTTGGCTTAGCCATTCTACGGTCGGGTGGAACATGGAAGTCCCATCCCAGGTTTGGATTTTGCATCATTAATGAAAGGTTATTTCTCCTTGTATTCCTATGATAATTTTTATGGATTAGATGTGGTCTACATGGTTTTCGTTTCATGAGTATTTTTGTTGCTATTATGCTGGTTATGTACATGTTTTATGAAAACAGCTATGTATGGCTCTCATCATGTTTTTACTTGTATATGAATTAATGATCTATTATGGTCTAATTGATGGAATGAAAGTTAATGTGTTGAGGCATAAATGCTTCATGACGAATCTTAGATAAGTATGAGACCCCTATACTTAGATCTACTATTTACACCTACATATTACATATTCGTGATATGTTTGATGAAATCCTTGTCATCGCTAGTAGGGGTCCAGTCAAGGTCTTAAACAAGTATTTTCTTTAGTATTTCCATTTCCATGTTATTTTACTATTCTAAAGAGATGGTTCAATTATGGGAAGTGACCTAGGCTTTGGGCCTAAAAAAGTGGCTCAAATCCTAGGGACGCTGGCATGGCACTGGCTAAATGAGTCTCTAGACACTAGAAGGAAAGCATGTTAGAGAAAATTTGGATTTCTGGACACTGGCATGCTTATACCATGAGAGCGACTGAGGCTTAAGTTGTCAAAAAGTTCAGTGGGACCCAAGGGAATGATGTCTGAAGTGTTGGATTGGTCCCTAAGGGTCCTGAAGCTTATATTGAATGTTTGTATGGTGTGTTTCCATTGGTTCCACTTCCCTAAAATGACTTAGGAGGTCCAATCATATCATAGTGGCCTCTTGTCGCATGTTTAACCCGGCTGGCTGATTGCTTAGGTAGATGTGGGAGGAGGGTGTTATAGGAAATGATTGGATTGCAACATTGTTTGATACTACATACCAACTATTTGGTACCATATTTCAGCTAACCATTACTCAGAATTTCAATTTCTATAATTTCAGTACTCAATTTGGTACCAACACTTAGAATTTCAGTTTCTAGAATTTTGGTACTCAATTTGGTACCAGTACCCAAAATTATCGTACCAATTTTCTATTTTTCAAGATAAATTTAGATTCAAGGATCTTGTTCATTGGAGATGCTTAAATACTGGAATAATATCTTCAAAATTAGAAAAGACATCTTCGTCAACGAAATGGAACACTTAGGGGAGTATTTTTTGATATCTTTTGTTTTTCCTTAGGTTGTTAAAAATGATGCATTCATGCTTTATCATTACTTATATGTTTTAAGACTGCTATTTCACAAAGATGATTGAATAGGAAATACTTTTCATAAATGTTGAATGAATGATAATTCCAAACTAGTCATAGTTGATATCCCTTTTCTATTTTGGAATTTAATTTTTCTTATACATATATTTTTTTTATTATCAATACAAAACCGTTTCTCAAAATATAGTTACCAAAGCATACTAAGGGGATTAAAACATAATTAAAAGGTCCATGCAAAGATACCATTGAGAAAAAAACATGAATGCTATAACTAGAAAACCAAAGCATGATATATGAGCATCTTTATTAAGACTTGCAGAAGAGTTAATAAAGTATATTCTCATAGTGGAACAGTACTTTAAAAATCAAAAGCATACATAAAAAAGATAGGTTGGTAGGAATTTAGGTGTCTTTTAGTTATTCTATGGTTAGCCTCATCCATCTCACATTAAAATGGCTCATTCATGCTATGTCATTCGAGTACCTATAAGTACCTTATGCATCCAAGACATTATGTGGGTAATCAAAGTCACTGTGAAAGGTATCATCCTATGCCTTTAAGGGGATTTCTAAAGCTTCTCCCTCATCTATCAATTGCAATAGTTCCTATAATATAAACCTAAAATGGTAGCAAAACATGGGACTAAAGCCTTCAGTGTAAAATAGGTTTAAGAGCATAACTTATTGAGGCTATAGATGCCTACTGGAAATGGGTATTAACGTATGATACCACTAGGAAAACCCATCAGGGCTATGGATGCTCATGGGAAATGGGGAATTATGCCTAAAAAATTGTCAAACAAACCAAGGCTTTGTATACATGTATCATGGTTACTCTATAGTGTTACAATGAAAAGGAAGCATGTGTGGATTGAAGCCAAGGGAAAAACAAAATCCATAAATTTGATGCTAAATAATGGAATTAAGGTAACCTTGAGACCTTTGTCATTGTTTTTTCATACTATATATAAGATTTAAATATCATAGAAGTGGGACCTATGATGACATAGGATTAATAACACTCAACTGCAAAGCTTATCTATAATACTTGAATAACCATAAGACTTTGGGATTTGGTTAGTAATAACTAATTTTTCATCAATTCATCATTTGTTGTGATCATAATAATCCTCCTACTTTTCTTTCTACAAAGAAGATCCCCTTAAATTTATAGAAGGTTTATTTTTCTTAAGCACAAAATTGTTAAGGATTGATGAAATTATATGAAATAAGTGATTTGGAATTTCTTCTATGCTTGGTGCTAGTTTTTCATAATTTTAATAAATCAAGGATGATTTATTTATGTTCAGTATTCATCTCATTAGTTCCCATGTTTTGTTTTTGATGTTCCTTTTTGTAATAGAGTCACTCAACAACCCTCCTCACTTCTTCAATACCTCACCTTGTTTTCATGAGGACATGCAAAACCTTAGGCATGGGGGAGTGGTTGTTGAGACCTTTGGATTATTTTCAGCATCTTTAGTTCATTCTCTTTAGCTTCCTTTAGCAGATCATATTGGAACTGATTAACTCCTTCCAGACTCCCAACCTTACTCTGCCTCATCTTCAGCTCCATACAACTTCCATTGCAACCTATAATACAAATCAAAATTCAAAAGGTACACTTGAGGTAAAACACGTTTAAGACTCTAACTCATTAAAATTTAAGGAAGCTTGATGATTAACTACTTACTATTCCATAAATTTTTAAATTTCTCAAACCACCATTAAATCTCCAATTTCTAAATCGATTAATGCATATTATGGTAAGACCATAAGAATGAAAAGAAAAGTACATGAATACAAAGAAAAATCTATTGTGTCTTCTCCTTATACATCATACAACATTTGTAGAATTATCATCTGAATGCTCTCAATAAGAGGATGAAGGGAATATTTATTATCTAAGAAAATAACCTCAAAGTGAATAATGGTCTTACAAAGTTTCCAAGTCCATATTTATACAACCATTATCTTCATCATCACCTTATATCATCCACCATCCCTTCCTAGTCCATATTTTTCTTTTCCTTAATTTGTATTACTCTATTTTAAAACATATCAAGTCTATGATGGTATGACAGTTCGCCTTTAACCACCTACACCAAGAAACAATGTCATAGAAGTATGTAATAAGCAAGGATTTTCTTTTCTCGAGGGAGTGAAAAATCGTAGGCATGGGGGAATGTTGGGCTTTGAATATGTCATAGTATTCATTATATAAAGTCTCCATTCATAAGTTGTATTCCTGCATTTATGAAACTTTTCATAGAAATTACCACCAACTTTCGCTAAATGTACCTCTTTTACCTTGTGGTTAATTATGATGAATTTTGATCCGAGAGGATCTAGAAATACAAGTGGCCTTGAAAATAGCTCAAAAATAAAAGTCCTCATATTGAAGTGAAACCAGAACCATATCGTAGTTGTAGTCGCCCTGATCCCAATGGTGTGAACAATACTCAAATTTGAGTTCGTATGCTCAAGTTATAGTTGGTCAAAGTTCTAGTCAAACTTGGTGAAGTGGTAGCCTTAATAAGGAAAAAATTTGGCAATGACCCGGTCCATGGAATCCCTCCACCAAAATGGGTGAATTTGTCACCTACTTAATTTTCCCAGTGACCCTTATTTTTTAGCGAGAGATTTTGAACCACTGTTTTATAAAAAATAAATATATATATATTAAATGAGGTGGCAGGCTTCCACCCCTGCCACCCCCATCAACGACATGATATATATATATATATATATATATAAGTTAAAATGGGTGGGAGGGTCCCCTAGTGTACCTGCCTAACCTAAACCATATAATACATAATTTGTATGTATATGCAGCAAACACGCTCCCACGTGACAGATGTCAACACCAGAAGGGAGACAACAGGGGTTGAACCCACCTAGACCCCAACGGGCGACCCCAAACACCATATATCTCAACCACATTAGAATACATACCGTTCAAACACCAATCGCATCCAAACCTTTGATGGTTAAAGACTCGCAAAAAATGTTAAGTGTCAGCCATATGTTGTATTAAACACAAAAACTATATGCTAATATGGTCAGGCGGGGTTTGGAACCTCCAACCTCCCCCACCGACTTAAGTGCTCTTTGCCAATGGGCCAAACGACCCATGTTGTTAACTCTGCCCACCATATTATATATGAGCCACTCAATCCATTCGACCGGGAGGCGGAGTGGCGAAGGAAGGAGAAACCCTAATTGGAGGAGACTGCAGAACCCTGAGTGAGGGTATCAATCAAATGTTGAAAATATTCCCCTAGAGGGCCAGAGGTTCTAGTGACAAAATTGGACAATTTTATAGTCAATTTGGCATGTTTTCACGCCAAGAATCCATTTGTTCTCTCCGTTTCTCTAGCCGAGATCTCCATTTTCAAGCCATCATCCAGATTGGAGGTATAAGGGTCATTTTTTGTAAAAGTTTCTTGTTATTGGTTTCGTTGATGCAACTTAATGAAATAAGGCCTCCCCATTGTTTAAAAAGGCCCAAAGACATAGCCCACATTGGGTGAACTCCAAAATCAAATCGTTGCATCTTTGATCTTGTGTTTTCTTATGTTTTCGCTTCTTTTCATGTGGTTTAAGTTACGTGGTTAATATGTTGTGTTATATGCAATTTTGAATACATCCTTGAAGTTAAAATATCTGGATCAATTTTGGTATTAGATCAGGCCTCTTGATGTGAGTTGCATGAGTGAATTCTAACCAGGAATAAGCTCCAAAGAGGTGAAGGAAAAATTAAATCCTTTGATCCCGAAGCGGGGCATGCACCACGAAGACAAAACATGGTAGATGAAGAAGCTTGAATTGAGGAAGAGCGAAATTATCGCAAGGCTTTCTTCACCATGGTAGAGAAATTTGACAAGCTATTTGTAGAGCAAGAGAAGACAATCAAGCCTAAGATGAAAGATCCAGATGACCATGCATTGGTAAATCATGGAGGCAGAGGAGAAGAGCCTCCTCCCTCTCCATCCTATAGTGATAATTCTTCTTCTTCTTCTTCTCCTCATCACTCTAATAGGCATCAGAGGAATGCATATAAAAATCCACTTTTTAAGCTAGATGTCAAATTTTATTTACCTGTATTTAGTGGAGAATCTAATGCAAAAAATATAGATAATTAGATAAGACAGGTTGAAGTGCATTGCTGCATACAACAAATCAAAGAGGATGAAGCCAAGATCTAGCTAACATCCCTTCAATTAAGTGGCACTGCTCTCGTCTGGTGGGAAGGAAAACTGCAACAAGTTGGTAAGAGTAGTTGTAAACTTCTTTCATCTTGGTCTGAGTTCATTTCTTCTTTAAGAGGGAAATTTCACCCATGGGGTTACAGACAAAAGGCCATGATGGAATGGCATCATTTGAAACAAGGAAAAGGTCAAACTATTTATAATTTTACAGAGGAGTTTAGAAAACAAGAATTAGCATTGAATGTTCCAATAGACACTTCTGATACATTAATGAAGTATATTGGCTATTTGCATTATTCATTGTTATTATTTGAACCTAAGTATCTTGATGAATCTAGTGTGAAGGATGTATGTCTTGAAAGTAGGGAGAAGCATGCGCAAGATGACCAAACTCGAAGAGGAAAACAACAACCAAGAGAAGAGAAGCAAGGCCCTCTTGTACTCATTGTCATAAAGAATGGAATGATGAGGATAATTGATGGAAATTGCATCCGGAATTGGGACCTAAGAGGAATGACTAAAAACAGAAGCAAAATGAAGTTGAAACCGTGCAACAAGACCAAGAATCTAAATCCCAAGATGATGAGAATATCACAACTGCGGAATTTGCAGGCAGTGGACCAATTGACTTGGGATAAGAATCAGGTGATGAAATGAAGATCACATCTCTTAGTATTGCAACAAATGTACCCATTGACTTGGGTTCTGATTCGGGCTATGAGACAAAGATTCAAAGCAGATGTTGTACCAAAGATGAAAAGGGCACCAAATGTAGAATGGCTCCAAGAACTCAAAGAAATCAACCAAAGCATTTAGGTAAAGAACTCTGAACTAAGGAGACTCCTCAAGAAGCAGAGAAAGAGAAACAAGGGTTGAAACATCAAATACAAGTCAAGGAGGAGGCCTTGTAAAGGTTGCAGCAAAACAAGGCTGAGGTAAAAAGTGATTCTTCAATTTCATGTACTTTTTATGATGATGATTTCGCTTCTTTTGAAAGACATACTACAGGAATTGGATCAAAATTATTGAAGAAAATGGGGTTTCAAGGGAAGGGCCTCTCTATTAATTCCCAAGGCATTGTGAATCCCATCAAATTGGAGGAATTTCCTTGTTATGTAGTACTTGGATATGTCAGAAAAGAGGTTGGGGAATGCTCTAAGGCAACTAATGACCAACCAACGACGAATGGTGAAAGCACCTCATCTCATTCCAGTGAAAGTGAGGATTCCATGGGCACTTATCAAAGGTGCACTCAAAGAAAGCATTCCAATATGATTCAGAAGGTTTAGAGGAGAAAGAATCATTGTAGTTACTGCAATGAGGATGGACACCAGAAAACTGTGTCAGACACTCCAGGCCCAGAAAGAACCTATGAGGAAACCATATGGTGAAGATATTCAACAAGAGAATCCACCATAGGGAGATGACCCATTCACTTTGTTAAGTAAGAGATGGTTTTACTAGGTATAGTTGCTTGTCATGGCCACAATTTGTAAATCATGTGTTGCGAATAATTGTAAAAGTGATGATGTGTTTTCCATCACTTACTAAAGCAACGATGATGTTTTTGGCCTTTTGTGAGTAGCTGGGGTATTGGTTTCTATTATGTAAAACTTGACCAAAGAGTGTGTGTTATAAACTCTTGGAAAGTATGGGGTTGTTTGAGTCATGTGTGGTTTTGTATGTGATTGCAAAGAATGTACCAGATTTGCATGCAATGCAGATGTTGAAAGTGTGGTTTGACGAGGACGCAAGCAGTGTGTAGGATGTGGTCATGCTTTTGGAGGACCAAAATCTCCTTAGTGGGGAGGAATGATCCGGGAGGATCCAAAAATACAAGTGGCCTTGAAAATATCTCAAAAATAGAAGTCCTCATATTGAAGTGAAACTAGGACCAAATTGTAGTGCTCATCGCCCCATCCCAATAGTGTGAATGACACTCAATTCTGAGTTTTTATGCTCAAGTTATAGCTGGTAAAAGTTTTGGTCAAACTTGCCCAAGTGGCAGCCTTAACGAGGCAATAATTTGGTAGTGACCCAACCAATGAAATCCGACCACTGGAATGGGAGAATTTATCAGCTACTTAATTTTCCCAATGACCCTTATTTTTCGGCTAGATATTTTGACCCAATGTGTTATAAAAAATCAAAAAAATATATTAAATGGGTGGCAAGGTGTCACCCCTGCCAACAACATGATATATATATTAACATTAAAATGGGTGGGTGGGCCACCCCTAGCGGACCCTCCTGACCCAAACCATATAAAACATGTGTTGTATGTATATGTAGTGAACCCACTCACACATGATAGATATCAACACCGAAAGGGAACTGGTGGGGGTTGAACCCGATTGACCCCCAATAGTTAGCCCCAAATACCATATAACTCCAACACATTACAATACATACTATTCAAATGCTAACCGCATCCAAACCATCGATGGGTAAGGACGTGCAAAAAATGTTAAGTCTCTGCCATATTATATATTAAATGCCAAAACTATATGCTAAGATGGTCGGGCATGGGGTTGGAACCTCTCACCTCCCCCACCGACTTAAGTGCTCTTTTCCAATGGGCCAAACATCCAATGTTTTTAACTCCACCCTCCATATTATATATGAACCACTCAATCCATTTGACCAGGAGGCAGAGCCATGGAGGACAATAGCACCATGAGTGGAGGAGACTATGGAACCCTAAGTGAGGGTATCAATCAGATGTTGAAAAGATTCCCTTAGAGGGTTAGAGGTTCCAATGATAGAATTGGACAAGTTTATAGTTGATTTTGCATGTTTTCATGCCAGGAATCCATCTGTGCTTTCTGTTTCTCTAGTTGAGCTCTCCATTTTCAAGCTATCATCTGAATTGGAGGTATAAGGGTCACTTTTTGTAAAATTTGCTTGTAACTGATTTCTTTGATGTCACTTAATGAAAGAAGGCCTCCCCACTATTGATAAGGGCCAAAATATGTAGCTCACATTGGGTGAACTATGTAGTCAAATTGTTATGTCTTTGATCTTATGTTTGCTTATGTTTTCCTGCTTCTTTTCATGTGGTTTATGTTACGTGGTTAATATGCTCTGTTATATGCAATTCTGGACACATCCTTCAAGTTAAAAGATATGGATCAATTTTGGTATCAAAGCAAGTCTTCTTGATTCTAATGTATGAGTGAATACTAACTAGGAACAAGCTCCAAAAAGGTGAAGGAAAACTTAAATCCTTTGATCCTGAAGTGGGGCATGGACCACAAAGAAGGAATATATGGCAGATGAGGAAGCTCGAATCGAGGAAAAGAAAAATTATTGCAAGGCTTTCTTCACCATGGCAGAGAAAGTTGACAAGCTATTTGCAGAGTATGAGAAGAAAATCAATCCTGAGAAGAAAGAGCCAGATGACCATGCATCTGTAAATCAGGGAGGCGGAGGAGAAGAGCCTCCTCCCTCTCCATCCTCTAGTCGCAACTCTTCTTCTTCAGCTTCTCATCACTCCAATAGACATTATAGGAATGAATCTAAAAAGTTGTTTTCTAAGTTGGATGTCAAATTTGATTTACCTATATTTAGTGGAGAATCTAATGCAGAAGATCTACATAACTAAATAATATAGGTTGAAGTGTATTGCTGCATACAATAAATAAAAGAGGATGAATCCAAGATCTAGCTAGAATCCCTTCAATTGAGTGGAACCACTCTTGTCTAGTGGGAAGGAAAATTGCAGCAAGGTGGTAAGAGTAGTCATAAACTTCTTTCATCTTGGTCTGAGTTCATTTCTTCTTTAAGAGGACAATTTTACCCATTGGGTTACAGATAGAAGGCCATGATGGAATGGCAACATTTGAAACAAAGACAAGGTCAAACTGTTCATAATTTTATAGAGGATTTTAGAAAACAAGAATTAGCATTGAATGTTCCACTAGACACTTCCGAGACATTGATGAAGTATATTGGCTCTTTGCATAGTTATTTGCATCATTCATTATTATTATTTGAACCTAAGTCTCTTGATGAAGCTAGTGTGAAGGTTGTACATCTTGAAAACAGGGAGATGCATGCACAAGATGACCACCCAAAGAGGGAAACAACAACAAAGAGAAGAGAAGAAAGGCCCTCTTGTACTCATTATGAGAAAGAAGGGCATGATGAGGATAATTACTGGAAGCTGCATCCAGAGTTGAGACCTTAGAGGAACGATAAAAAAGGGAAGCAAAAGATAGTTTCAACCGTATAACAAGACCAAGAATCTGAATTCGAGGATGACGAGAAAATCACAACTGTGGGATTTGCAAGAAGTGGACTAACTGACTTGGGATCAGACTCAGGTGATGAATGAAGATCGCAGCGCTTGGGATTCCAATAGATTGACCCATCAACTTGGGTTTTGATTTGGACGATCATACAAAGATTTCAGCAGATGTTGTACCAAATATGAAAAGTGTACCAAATGCGATATGGCTCCAAGAACTCGAAAAAATCAGCCAAAGAATTTAGGTGGAGAATGTTGAACTAACGAGACTCCTGCAAGAAGCAGAGAAGGAGAAACATAGGTTGCAACATTAGTTACAAGCCAAGGAGGAGGCCTTGGAAAGGTTGCAACATGACAAGCTTGAGATAAGAAGTGATTCTTCAATTTCATGTACTTTTTATGATGACGATTTCGCTGCTTTTGAAAGACATACTACATGAATTGGATCAAAATTATTGAATAAAATGGGGTATCAAGGGGAGGGTCTCGACATTAATGACTAAGGCATTGTGAATCCCATCAAAGTAGAGGAATTTCCTCATTATGTAGGACTTGGGTATGTCAGAAAAGAGGTTGGGGAATGCTCCAAGATGACCAGTTACCAATGAATGAAAAATGGTGAAAGAACCTCATCACATTCCAGTGATAGTGAGGATTCCATAGGCACTTATCAGAGGTGCACCTGGAGAAAGCATTCCAAGATGATTCAGAAAGTTTGGAGGAGAAAGAATCATTTTAGTTATTGCAACAAGGATGGACACTAGAAAACCGCGTGTCAGAAACTTGAGGCCTAGAAAGCACCTATGAGGAAACTAGCTAGTGAATATATTCAACAATCAAATCTTCCACAGGGCAATGACCCATCCGCTTTGTTAAGTAAGAGGTCGTTTTGCTAGGTATAGTCGCTTGTCATGGCCATAGTTTGTAAATCATGCATTGTGACTAATTGTAACAGTGATGATGCGTTTTCCATCGCTTACTAAAGCAACAATGATGGTTTTTTCCTTTTATGAGTAGCTGGGGTATAGGTTTCTATTATGTAGAACTTGACCAAAGAGGGTGTGTTAGAAACTCTCAACAAGTATGGGGTTGTTTGAGTCATGTGTGGCTTTGTATGTGATTGCAAAGAATGTACCAGATTTGCATGCAACTAAGATGTTGAAAGTGTGGTTTGATGAGGACGTGGGTAGTGTGCAGGATGGGTCATGCTTTTGGAGGACCAAAATCTCCTCACTGGGGAGGAATGAACCGGGAGGATCCAAAAATACAAGTGGCCTTGAAAATATCTCAAAAATAAAATTCTTCATATTGAAGTGAAACCATGACCAGATCCTAGTGCTCATCACCTTGATCCCAACGGTGCGAGAAACACTCAATTCCAAGTTCGTATGCTCAAGTTATAGTTGGTAAAAGTTTACGAGGAAACAATTTAGTAGCAACCTAGTGCACAGAATCTGGCCACTAGAATGGATGAATGTTTCGCCTACTTAATTTTCCTAGTAACCTTATTTTTCGGTGGGAGATTTTGAACCATTGTGTTATAAAAAATTAAAAAAATATATTAAATGTTGTGGTGAGATGCCCCCGCCAACGACATGATATATATATATATATATATATATATATATATATAGATATATATATATATATATATATATATATATATATATATATAGATGTTAAAATGGGTGGGCGGGCCACCCCTGATGGATCCACCTTACCCAAACCATATAAAACATATGTTGTATGTATATGGGTGGACCCACTCCCACATGAGAGGTGTCAACATGGGAAGGGAGCCGACAAGGGTTGAACCTGTCTGGCCCACATGGGCTAGCCCCAAATACCATATAACTCCAACACATTACAATACATACTGTTCAAATGCCAACCACATCCAAACCGATGATGGTTAAGGATGCCCCAAAAATGTTAAGTCTCTGCCATATGTTATATTAAACGCCAAAACTATATGCTAAGATGGTCGGGTAGGGGTTGGAACCTCCGACCTCCCCCATCGACTTAAGCGCTCTTTACCAATGGGCCAAATGACCCAGGTTGTTAACTCTTTCTACCATACTATATATGAGCCACTCAATCCATTCGACTGGGAGGCAAAGTGGCAGAGGATGGTGGAACCTTGAGCGGAGGAGACTACGAAACCCTAGGCGAGGGTATTAATCAAATGTTGAAAAGATTCCGTTAGAGGGTCAGAGATGCCAGCGATAGAATTTGACAAGTTTATAGTCGATTTTTCATGTTTTCACGCCAGGAATCCATCTGTGTTGTCTGTTTCTCCATCTAAGATCTCCATTTTTATGCCATCATCCGAATTGGAAGTATAAGGGCCATTTTTTGTAAAATTTTCTTGTAATTGATTTCTTTGATGCCACCTAATGAAAGAAGGCCCCCCTATTGCTGAGTAGGGCTCAGAGACATAACCCACATTGGGTGAACTCTGTAATAAAATTGTTGTGTCTTTGATCCTACGTTTGCTTATGTTTTCTACTTCTTTTCATGTGGTTAATATGCTCTATTATATGCCATTTTGAATACATCATTAAAGTTAAAAGATATGGATCAAATCTATTATCGTTTTAATGGTTAAATGTGTTTTTAACATGATTTTATCAATGAAGGTTTAATAATGTGTCTATGTGTCCAAGAAACATGTTCAGGTATGAAAGATTTTGTTTATGTACTAGTTCAATACCAGTTTGACAATTTGATACCAATTTCTACACCTGCACCCAATTTCGTAGTTGCCCCCAATTTTTCACCTACACTCAACAAATACAAGCATTTATGTCCAAATTTGAAATTATGTCTAGATTTGGAAAAAATGTCAAACCCATGCCAAGTGGCCATCGCTCCTATCTTGTTGGCGCAAAAATGACAATAGGGTTGAGACCCTAGGTTCGGGCAGAGGGGCCAACAAAGCTCTATTGTAGTCTAGTCATGAGAGAGATGAGACAGAGGCCACAGTCACAGACTTTTTGAGGAACTATATTATACTAATATGCAACAATTAATCAAACATTCTAAGATAAAAGAAATATCAATACATAAGAGGGACCAAAGATACTGGGGTTGGGCCCAAACCCAAGAACTTTAGCCTTCTATACTAACTCAGTGATGGATCAACAAGAAACTTCTCATTATTATTGTAGAAATGTCAAATACATCACATAATAATAAAAAATATCAGTCACAAGTGCTTGAGATAAATAACCTCTTATCTACAACCACAATTTGAATCCTAGTGAGTTCCTTAGCATGTTTATTTATACAAAAGGGTAGCTAACAACAACTCCCTAGAAAATAGAGATGTTTGTCTCCCAAACTCGACAAATGTGGATTTAGATCTTCCTTGAAATGCAGTCCAAGGAAAATTTTAAGGATGGAAAATTCTCTTGAAGTTTAAAAACATTGGCAAATCTCACTAGCCCCTAATAAGAAAACTATAAAATGTTTATTGATGTATTTGTAAAATTATTCAAATTTATAATGATTTATATATACTCTCTATATAATGTTGGCAACTTTTAAGGTAAAATAATTTTATATTTTAAAATTTGGGTGAATAATTTTTATAAAAAATGGAAATTGGCGATTTTTATTTTTTGAAAAATCATGGAAAATTAGACCACCTATGAATATTAGCCCCTAAAATTTTCCATGAAATGCACTGGCTTGGCTGCCAATGACCTCATCCTGCTTGGCTATGAATCACTTTGAGTTGATTAGAGATAAATTGGTGATCTTTGACTGATTGAAGGAGTTAAGGAGGTGGACACTCTCCTAGAATCTCTCCCTACTATCTACTCTAAGCTCCTACATTCAAATTATCTCAAAATTGCTCAAATTCTTGCATTTAAAACATAGTAGGCCACATGACATAGAAACGCATATTTTACCGCTCACAATAAGCATAATATAACAAAATTTGTAAATAAATGCGAAAAAGAGATAATTTTAAAACTGGAGCATGGCACTGTGACCCTTATGATATACCTATTAATGAGCCTGATCATAAGTCACCAAGGGAGGAGTGAAAGCAAAGTTCTTATGGTCTGAATCCCAAAATAATTTGTCAAGTTGAAGCATCACCTCTTCTTTGCACCAATGCTCACATTATTAGACCTACAACAACCATTTGAGATCGAGACAGATGCCTCTGACTATGGTATTGGTGCAGTTCTTATTTAGCAGGGGCATCCAGTGGCATATCATAGTGAGATGTATCCCACCGATGAAAAAGAGATGTATTCTATTGTGTAGGCCTACCAATAATGGAAGCATTACATTTTGCAGAAGGAGACAGTCATCCACACAGGCCACTGACCCCTACAGTTCATACATACACAAGGGAAGTTAGAGAACGACCACCATCAAAAATGGTCCACATACCTGCAACTGTTCCATTTGAACATTAATTACAAGAAGACCAACACCAACAATGTTACAGACTGCCTTAGCGAATCGTCGGGCATGGCGCTGACCATTGTGCTCAACTCTTATGGGAACGAGACTGCGAAGTGGTTGCATATTTACAAGAGCTATCCAGAATTTAGTAACACATACCAGACGCTCCTGAAAAGCATGCAAGTTCCAAATTTTCACCTCCATAATGCATTGTTATGCCACCCAGGACACCTCTATGTTCCTTCAAGCAAGTGTGCCAAGATGATTTGTGAGGCGCACTGTAGTCAGGTCGTTGGACATTTTGGGGTAGACAAAATAGTGGCAGTGTTGTAGAAGTATTTTTATTGGCTGAACCTTTGACAAGATATTGGGAAGTACATCAGATCCTACACTTCCTGTGTCATTGTCAAACCAACCATCAAGAAGCAAGGCCTATATACTCCTCCACCTACTCCTAGTCGACCTTGGGAATCTGTTGTAGTGGCTATAACCACCCTCCAAAATTTTCCCTTCGCTTCGTTTTTTAGCCTCCCTCCTCGAAATCATTGTAGCTATCCTGCACTGATCAGGTACTTGTGTTTATTTGAGTTCATTTGTTGTTAAAGTCTTATGTTCAACTCACTTGTCCTTTCGGTCAACCACAAGCACACTCAGCACTTGGTTCACATTCGGTCAATCAGCTGTCAGGAAAAATTGCACAAACTTGGAGGACAACTTGTCTTTCCCTCAGGAATTGCGCAATGAATCCAAACAGCTTCCCTGCACTCAGAAATTTCATAGAGTAGGCCAGGCATTCTTTCTCTGGAAATTGCGTAGAGTAGGCCAAGCATCCTTGCTATGTAAATTGCATAGAGCAGGCTAACCAACATTGCTCTGGAAAATTGCGCAGTTTCAGCTAGTTGTACTTCCATCCAGAATTGTGCAAAAATTGGTCCAGTTGCACTGCAATCTCAAAATGTGTAGAGCAACCCAAGCTAGCTACATTATTATCCAAAATTGCGCAAAACTGGCCAGCTGCACTGCTCTCCATAAATGCGCAAAGTAGCCCAGGCCAACTGCACTATTCTTTAGAATTACGCAGAACTGGCTAGCTGCACTACTCTCTAGAAATGCGCAGAGCATCCCAGCATCACTGCTCTAGAAAATTGCGCAGAGATGGCCATCCAGCCAAGGTCTCCTAGTCTAGAAACAACACATAAGTTTTCCCTCAATGACTGTCCATCGCATGTGCCCACTGGATTGTCTAGTTCCCTCCAGAACTGCACAATCCTTCCTTAAATGTCAGGCATCTTTTCCTTAAAAAAAAAAAAAACATCCCTATATTTTAGTGATCTATTTTCAGTAGTGAGAGTTACATGCAAAGCTATTTTTAAAAACTCCCCGCCAAGTGTCACTTTTTCCTAGATTTGTGGCATGCGCATCATAAACCCTAATTTCACTAGATCTATTTAAACGGAATCTCAGATATCATTCTTCACATTAGATATTGGATCTTTGGCATTCCCAGGGCATCTAGGAACCTTCGACACAGTTGACGCAACTTTTCTAGGTAAGTTTTCCTTTTCATGCCTTTTTCCGCTTTTTTTGTTGATTTTTAGTTTTTGACTTCTATAAGTGTTGTTTCCTTACGGTTATTAAAAAACCACTGGAGGTTCAATTTATTTTATCTTGTAGAAGTGTTGTTTCAATTTTTTCATTACCTTTCCTTAGTTTCACATGCATAACACTATTTTTGCACTCACAGTCATCATTTTAGTGACTTTCTTCTTGAGCTTCTTCGTTTTGTCGATTGACTAATTTTTGCACTTGCTTGAATCGCATGGATGTTATCTCACTTAGATCTACACCAGTTGCGCACACACATTCACTCCTTCGTGTTTTCAGGTTGCCATTGGGAAAATCCAGGCTGTCTTGTCCCCGATCCTGTGTCTTCCAGAAAGCTCTGCACATTCCTAGAAGTCAAGGCTCTGCCTTACCTCCAGGAATTGCACAGAGGCTACCCACACTGTCCCCAGGTTGTGCTCTACGCAATCATGGGAGGCATTTCCCTATCATGCCCACTAGAAATGTGCAATGCCCAGTTCCGACAAGCAACAAGGCCTGACTGTTTTGCGCATTGATGAGCCTCATCGTTGGGTAACTATATGGACCTTAATACACCTCCTAATTATTCAAATCAAATCTTCTCATAATTTCTTACATATTTTGAATATATTTTGCTTAATGAGATGAGTCAAAGTGAAATATTATGCCTAGTGCACTAATGTGCATTGATTGTAGGTTTTTGAGAGAAAAACATGGAAATTTTGGCTAATTAAGGGCTGAAACTTGAATGAGACAAGGAGGAGAGATTCTAGGAGATAGATCCTCCTCATTTACTCCTCACTCATTCGAATATTCCTCCATCAAATCACACTAGCTTGGAGTCACAAGCGGCCAAGTCATGAAGATCTAAAGGTATCCAAGCTAGTGACAATTAAAGAGCCAATTCATCTTGAGTTTGGGAGTTGAGCCTCCCTAGATTTAAGGAAGTCGTTGGAGACTTTAGTTGTATAAATAAGGAGGCCTAGAGCCTCATTCAGATTCTAATTTTTGATATAAAAACACTAGGAATTTTTGAGTTCAAGACAGGTGGAAGACACTGTTACGTAATTTTCTGATTTGATAATGAGAATGAGCATTTCCTTGATCCAACACTGACTTGACTTAGAGGGCTGAAGCTCTTGGGTTAGGGCCCAACCCTAGTAGAAAAAGATCCTCTTCATTTATTTTTATGCTTAGTTGGTTTCGTAGATTAATGGTTGAATTGTCTTTAGCATTATTTCATTACAAGTAGTTATGGATTTGATTAGTTTGCTTCCACTTGTGCATTGCTTCAGCATTAGCTTAGGAATATAAAGGAATGTCAAAAAGATGTTAGTAGGTGGATTTGGCCTTGCTCCTCCCTTTAGGGACCATGGTTTGAGGAAAGAACTCCTATGCAGCCCCAAAAAGACAGAATTATGATTTCTCATGGAATTTAGGGTTTTATGTTACTTAGGTCAGCATTTTACTAGTTTTCAAGAACAAGATTTAATTGTCATTTCTATTGCCTTTAGTCTTACATTAGATTTCGTCAAGGTTTCATATTACCCTGCAAGTTTCCCCATGCATGAAATAGGTCGCTAGTGTTGAAAATAGGAACAAGAAATTCTAAAAACAGAAATGCTAAAAATAGCACTGCTATAAATAGAAATTCAGCCAGTGTTGAACATAGAAACAAGGAACGAAAAATGGAAGTGCTAAAATAGCATTCTATAAATAGCATTATGGGATACCTTCATATTTTAGTCAGTCCCTAAACTAAAATAGTGAAGTAAAATTCGAATTTGATCTTAGTAGTTGTTTGTAAAATAATTAATTAATTCATCTTGAGTTAATTAATTAAGGAAAATCAATCATGAAGTCTATGTTGGGACATGCAACAGTTTCTCCATTAATTGAGGAATTTATCCATTAGTTAAAGAGATAAGGATGAGTTGTAATATTGAGTTGTAATTAGTTGGCTCAATTAACTGAGTCAAGTCCAGTTAGATTAATTCAAACAGTTTGTTGAATTAATGTAAGTTTAGTTAGTTAATGCTTGCATGCATGTAATTGTTGACTTAACATAACTGAATATTATCTCATAAATAACTCATGCATGTCAGTTTAGACAGAGACCCAGTTGAGATTAGATGGAGGGGTAGTGTACTATCAGTTTCTAGAATATTCCATTGTGAATATTCCTTGCATGCAGAAGGAATTCTTTCCTTGAGGATTGCGCAGTTACTTCTTCAGGTTTTGTGAGTGTGATGAGGCCAATTCACACATGTGGCTTCACTGGACCCCAAGAAAAACTATGCAAGGAAATAGGAGGCTTGGAGGGCTTGAGGAGGACATATACTATGTCTATTCAATCTGTGAGTTGTATTGTTTGATTGTAGAGAGAGAAGGATAGCTTGAGAGTTTATTCTTTTTGTAACTTGAACAAGATTTCCACTTGTATGATAATACAGAGATTGGGGTTTTAGGATGAGGCTTTTCCCGGGTTATTTCTTCTGTGTTATGTGTGATTGATTTCTCATTCTCAATTATATGTGTTCTCTTGATCTTTCTCAATTCGATTAAGCTTCTACAAAGTGTTGTAGAAGTAGATCTTGTATTGTGTTTTAGTATATTGCATAATATATTGATCTACAGTGGGAATTTCTACATGGTATCAGAGAAAAGGTGATCAAGGCGAAGAACAATATACAAGAAGGTGGAGTTCAAAGTTTGTGGTTCCTAAATATATAAATCGAGTTCTTATCACATCTCAATTTCACTGATGGAGTTCAGTTGTTTAAGACTCGAGTATGCCCTTGATGGCAACTCGAATTATATATCCTGGAAGGATTGCATGGAGGCAGTATTAGAGGATAACGGTCTAAAGGACTTCATTGATCAAGAAGTCCCCAAGCTGACTGATGCTACTCAACTGGCGAAATGGAAGAAATGTGTGGCTAGAGTAAGGAGAATCCTCTTGGAGGGAGTTTGAGACCACATTGTCTCGAGCCTCCATGGGAAGGAGACACTTTTTTAGATGTGGAAAAAATTGAAAGATCTATATCAGAAAAACAATGATCAGAGGAAGCTAGCACTGAAAGACAACCTTCATAAGATCAAGTGTGAAAAGGGCGACATGATCTCTACATATCTGAACAAGCTCACCACCTGCAGGGATGAGCTTGGAAGTGTAGGGATCACAATTGTTGATTATGACATGGTGAGTCTTGCACTCCTTGGTCTTCCTAAGAGCTGGCATAGCTACCAAGACTCGGTTAATGGAAGAGAAAAACTTCCAGATTGGGAACGACTTTGGTCGGATCTGATGCAGGAGGAAATAAGAAGCACTAGAGATGGATCCTCATCAAAGCAAGACGATGAGGAAAATCTAGCCTTAGTGAGTAAGGTGAGGAAAGGGAAAGGGAAGGCATCCCATCCCAAATCCAGTTCTTCCCATGGTGGGAAGAAGATTGACAAATCGAAAGTGCGATGCTTTCATTGTCATGAAGTGGGCCATTATGCTACGAATTGTCCACAGAAGAAATCCAAGAAGGGTTCCTCAAAGGGATCTGATGGTGAGGCACTGGCCTCATAATTTAAGCTGGATTTCTCACTTATCGCATGCATGGTTTCATCCATGGTGGGATGTGTGTGGTACCTGGACAGTGGAGCTTCATTCCACATGTCAGGTGACAAGAATCTTTTCAGTACCTTGGAGGAGAAGGATCTCCAAATGTGGATCAAGATGGGCAACGATGGAAAGTACCATGTTTCAGGTGAAGGTACAGTTGTGTTTCAGAGGGAGCATGGAGCTCCCCTCACCCTGACTAATGTAAAGTATGTACCAAGTCTAAAGAAGAATCTTGTGTCTATCGCTATGCTAGAAGATAAAGGCTATGATGTAGTCTTTAGTAAAGGAAAGGTATTCCTGAGGCATATCGGTACTGGACAGACAAAGTGAAAAGGGATTCGAGTTAAGAATCTCTACAAGCTAGAGGTAGATGACTGTGCTGCATTGAGTTCCAAAGCTGAGATGGTGCAAAGACAAGATATTGGCGAGCTATAGAATAGAAGACTGGGCCACTTGCACCATGGAGCCCTGAAGATCATGCATCAGATTTCTACTAGATTACCTAAGGGAAAACTTGAGCAGACGACTACATGCAAAGGTTGTACCTTGGGTAAGTATGTATAATATTACTTTCCGGATCGAGACAGTAGAGCTAGAGCAATCCTAGAGCGAGTTCACTTAGATGTTTGTGGACCCTTCTCTACAGCCTCTACTGCTAAACAAAGGTACTATCCTATTTTTATTGATGATTTTTCTCGTAGATGCTGGATCTACTTTATGCAAAAGAAGGATCAGACCTTCTTGAGGTTTTGTGAGTTTAAAGCCTTGGCAGAGAAAGAATTTGGAAAGAAAATAAAAGCCTTGCGTATCGACAATGGTGGAGAGTATGTCTCCCAACAGTTTAAAGATTTCTGTGCTGCGGAAGGTATTAAACGGGAATTGACAACACCCCATAACCCAAAGCAGAATGGGGTGGCTGAAAGGAAGGACAGATCGATTGTGGGAGCAGCTCAAGCGATGTTTCATGACCAAAGCCTACCACTGCATTTGTGGGTTGAGGCATGCAATACAACACTATACTTGTAGAACAGAAGCCCGCACCGTATACTGGAAATGAAGACACCTTTGGAGGCCTATTCCAGGAAGCAACGTGATGTAAGTCACTTCCAAATCTTTGGATCATCAGTTTACTATCATGTGACCAAAGACGCTAGGAAGAAGCTAGACCCAACAACTAAGTTGGGAATACTTGTGGGGTACACGGATACACCCCACAACTATCGAGTGTACCTGCCTTCCACTCAGAGGACTGTGGTACGCAAGGAAATGAAGTTTGATGAGCAGAAAGCCATACAGGTGTCACTTGAGAGGGAGCTCAAGTTGCATGTAGAGGAGGAACCTTCAGTTCCTAAGGAGGAGGAGCCTCAGATTGATGTGGAGTAGTTGTGTGCAGAGGATCCAGGAGTGGAGACATCCACTCATGCTGATACTTCCAGAGATGGGCAGAAATGCTCAAGGGAAGCTGACAGGTTGACGCTGGATGAGCGAGAGAATGTGGGACAACCATCTTCTCAGAGCAAAAAGAGGAGATCACCTAAGCGGTACACTGGGTACATGGCCCTGGTTGGGGAGTGTGTAGATACTGAACCTTCTTCATTCAAGGAGGCAGTGCAGCAACCAGCCTGGGTTGATGCAATGGTAGAGGATTATGACTTTATCATTCAGAACAATGTGTGGGATGTTGTCCCAAGGCTTCAGGGAAAGTTAGTGGTGAGTTCCAGATGACTTTACAAGGTAAAGCAAGCAGCTGATGGCAGTGTTGAGAAACATAAGGCAAGGTTTGTTGCCCAGGGTTTCTCACAGGTTGAGGGGATCGACTACGATGAGACTTTTTCTCCCGTAGCAAGGTACTCATCAATTAGATCGATATTGGCACTATCAGCTCAAATCGGGTGCAAGATCCACCAGATGGATGTGAAGACAACATTCCTTAATGGGAAGATTGAGGAGGAGGTGTACATTGAGCAACCAAAGGGGTTCGAGACCTTTAATCGTGAGTCGCATGTGTGTCGAATCAAGAGGGCTTTGTATGGGTTGAAGCAAGCACCCCATGTTTGGTACACTAGGATCGACAGTTATTTCATCAGTTTCGACTTCACCAAGAGTGAAGCAGATGCGAACCTTTACCACATAATGGTAAAAGGTAAACCATTGATCATTGTTCTTTATGTCGATGATCTGATTTTGACAGGTGATGAACAGTTGATACAGTCTTGCAAGGAGGACCTTGCAAGAGAGTTCGAGATGAAGAACATGGGCCTTAT
The DNA here is from genome assembly GCA_031772625.1 of Pinus tabuliformis. Taxonomy (NCBI): domain Eukaryota; kingdom Viridiplantae; phylum Streptophyta; class Pinopsida; order Pinales; family Pinaceae; genus Pinus; species Pinus tabuliformis. Next base: position 234,719,302 of record CM062805.1, read on the forward strand.
GCAGTACTTTCTAGGCATAGAGGTGTGGCAGAAAGATAGTGAAGTATTTGTGTCTCAAGGCAAGTATGCCAATGAGATACTCAAGCGCTTTCACATGGAGAAGTGCAAGCCCATGCAGACTCCTCTAGCTGGGAACTAGAGGAAGGAGGATGCTACTTCAGGTGAGGTAGTAGCTACTACTGTTTATCGGTAGCTGGTGGGTTCACATATGTATCTGGTGAACACACGACCTGACTTATGCTTTGCGGTGAACCAGTTGAGTCAACCTATGGTTTAGCCTACCAAGATGTTTTGGAAGGAAGCGAGGCATGTGTTGAGATACCTCAGAGGCACATCTCAGTTCAGATTTTGGTACAAATGGACAGAGGGAGTGAAGCTTCAGGGCTTCACAAATGCGGATTGGGTAGGGATTCCATCAGACCAGAAGAGCACTTCTAGAGAAATATTCAACCTTGGTTCAACTATAGTTTCCTGGTACAACAGGAAACAGAGATCAGTTGCACTTAGCTCAGCAGAGGCTGTATACATGGCTGCTAGTTAGGCTGCATGTGAGGCCATTTGGATGTGGAAGATTCTAGTGGGATTGTTTGGTCAGAGGATGGATCCTACAGTGATATACTACGATAACCAGAGTTGCATCAAACTCTCTAAGAATCTAGTTTTTCATGACAGGTCCAAGCACATTGATATCCAGTATCACCATCTTCGAGACTGTGTGGTCAAGAGGATCATGTTGTTACTGTATGTTTTGACCGAGGAACAGGATGCAGATATTTTGACTAAGGCATTGTCAAAGTGCAAGTTCAAGTTCCACAGAGACATGATTGGGGTTACTGATAATCCCTTTCTTGTTGAGAGGGAGTGTTGAAAATAGCAACAAGAAATGCTAAAAATAGAAATACTAAAAATAACACTGCTATAAATAGTAGTTCAGACAGTGTTGAACATAGCAACAAGGAATGAAAAATGGAAGTGCTAAAAATAACATTCTATAAATAGCATTTCGGGATACCTTCCTATTTTAGTCAGTCCCTAAACTAAAGTGGTGAAGTAAAATTCGAATTTGATCTTAGCAGTTGTTTGTAAAATAATTAATTAATTCATCTTGAGTTAATTAGTTAAGGAAAATAAAAAATGAAGTCTATGTTGGGACATGCAATAGTTTCTCCATTAATTGAGGAATTTATCCATCAGTTAAAGGGATAAGGATGAGTTGTAATATTGAGTTGTAATTAGTTGGCTCAGTTAACTGAGTCAAGTCCAGTTAGATTAATTTAGATAGTTTGTTGAATTAATGTAAGTTTAGTTAGTTAATGCTTGCATGCATGTAACTGTTGCACTTCAGATAACTTAATATTCTCTCGTAAATAACTCATGCATGTCAATTCAAATAGAGACCCAGTTGAGATCAGATGGAGGGGCAGTGTATTATCAGTTGCTAGAATATTCCATTGTGAATATTCCTTGCATGTAGAAGGAATTCTTTCCTTGAGGATTTCTCAGTTACTTCTTCAGGTTTTGTGAGTGTGATGAGGCCAATTCACACATGTGGCTTCACTGGACCCCAAGAAAAGCTGCGTAAGGAGATAGGAGGCTTGGAGGGCTTGAGGAGGACATATACTATGTCTATTCAGTTTTCAAATTGTATTGTTTGATTGCAGAGAGAGCAGGATAGCTTGAGAGCTGATTCTTTTTGTAACTTGAACAAGATTTCCACTTGTATGATAATATATAGATTGGGGTTTTAGGCTGAGGCTTTCCCCGAGTTATTTCTTCTGTGTTATGTGTGATTGGTTTCTCATTCTCAGTTATATGTGTTCTCTTGATCTTGCTCAATTCCATTAAGCTTCCGCAAAGTGTTGTAGAATTATATCTTGTATTGTGTTTTAGTATATTGCATAATTTGTTGATCTACAGTGGGAATTTCTCTAGCTAGTTCATGAAATTATGTTTTCCTTAGTTAATTGAAATCCTTCTTGTTTACATGATTTATGGATAAATGTTAATGATTGATGCAGTGCAGGAGTTTCAGCAGTATAGAGAGATTTCATGATCAACAACCCCATCCTAACCTCATCCATCCATGGTTATCACTTTCCTTCACTAAATCCCTCACTAAATTCATCATTCTACAAGAATACTTCTCCAAGCTTGTTTAGCAAAGCCAACCATCTCACAACTTTGTTTGTGAGTTCTGAAGGAGTCCTAAGAACTCCCTTGCCTCATTTCATCCACTATACACCTTCCATAAGCCTTACATCACCTTCCAAATCCTTCCTCTTGCTCTCGGCTGTATCCTGTAGGAATACAGGGGATCTGTAGGAATATAAGACATCATGTAGGATGCAATAGGACATCATGTAGGTTGACCTGTAGTGGCCTATGTTAAGGATGGATTGTGGAAGAATCCCCTAGGAAGCTAGAAAAGGAACCCTACTTGCCTCCCAAGCCATCTGACCATCCACCATCATCCCTTATCCACCTATATCACCAAAAGAAGTTAGCTTTCACACTTTCACACAAAAAAGACAAAAAGAAAAAAAGAGTTATTTTGTTCATTTACATGCACATTAATAGAATTTTTGATGTTCCAAATTGCATGCCTAGGACAGTAGGATTACACATCTGATAATTTAGCATTCTCTTGAAGAAAAGCCTCTTAGCAGTTAGATTAGATGAATGATGTGTTTAAGCATTTGATTTCAGTCTTTTCCTTATTGCAGTAGACAAGATTTCTTATAGTGTAGATTTCCCTTTTTCCTCATTGGTAATCAAGCTTCTTATAAATCAATAGAAGTTTCGTTTGAAAAACCTTAGTGGTCTATCGCCATCTTAGCAGTGACAAAGAACATACCCATCACATTTACTTGTGTATACATCACTGTCACCTCCAAGTTTGTACAAACCCCGGGTTGATAAAGTAAAGTTGGTAGCCCCAGGAGTTGTAGCATTCTTGCTGCAACACTGGTGCTCATTACGTTTTGGCGCCATTTCTGGGGAGGTTTCTAAGTATTATGTGATTTCTACTTTCTTTCTTCCATTCCTTATCTCTAACATTCTGCTATTAGCTTCATTTCTGCAAAAGTAATTTAGTTTGCTTTCTTTTCCATTCTGCAAGTGAGATTTCATTCATTTAGTTAGTTTCCATTTAGTTTGTGATTTCAATTCTGCAATTATTCTCAAAGCTTGCAAAAAAAAAGAGAAAAGAAAAAAACTCCTTTCATGCCTCATAGGAATAGGGACAAATTAGGAAAATTTCTACCAAATACCCCCACCACTTCATACAACCAAGCCTCACTCTTCTTCGGTGGCTATGAATTGGAGGACCCCTTAGGTGAACAACCATAGATATTTGAAGAGCCTATAGGGGGAGAAGAAGAAGGAGAAACCATTCCAACTGACCTAATGGCTGAAAATAGAAATGACAGAGGAGATAGAGAAATAATTGAGGGTTCCTTTCCCATCAGGGAAACTAATGGGGATACCAAGATGAAAAACATAAGCCCCTCTGCTCTTCCTCATTTCCATGGCCTGACCTCAGAAGATCCATACACTTTCTTGTTTGAGTTTGATGTCATATGCAGAACTTATGATTACACTAGTGATGAGAAGAAGTTGAAACTATTCCCATCCACTCTCAAGGATGCATCTTTGCGCTGGTTCATGGGTTTACCTAGGGACAACATCACAACATGGGCTTAGATGCAGCAAGCTTTCAACAACAAGTATTGAGACTATTGTAGGTCCAAAGAAACTAAAGAGGAAATTTTTAGGATGACCTTAGGGCATGATGAATCCTTAGAGGATTATGAAGAAATATTTCATCTTAGCTACAAAAGGGCTAGGTGCACACTTGATCCTAAGTCACTGAAGCTAGTCCTGCTCATAGGAGTAAGGGAAGATCTTCTGGATACCCTAAACCTGCTAGCAGAAGGGGACATCTACCAACTACCCTATGAAGATATCAAGACTATATTTATTAACATTCTAGGGCATCTAGGAAAAAGGGTAGGGATAGTCAACCAATGGCCAGTACATCCTCTTCCAATACATCCATCAAAGGTGAAATTGGAAATATGCTGGAAGATTTCAAGAGTGAAATGCTACAAACCCTTGCCCTACAGATGGACACTATGCACATCAAGAGAAAGCAGGAGGAAGCAAAGAGAGCCTTAGCCATTTGTTGCCCTAGATGCATAGGGAGGCACCCTAGGAATGAATGTCCATTGAATCTGATTGAATTCTACTCAGACTGTGAATAAACCCACTCCACAAACAAGTGTCCTTCTCTACCTGGCCTAAAATTTGTGCATCAAGGAATTGAAGGGGTGATTGAACAACTCTGCTACATAAATCAAAGGAGGCCTCATGGGCCTCAACCATACCAAAAGGGAATGCAAGGGTCATCCCATGCATATTACAACCCTAACCAAACCACATCCATTGCCTCTTTGGGGCCCCCTTCTCATCTCTCCTAGTCTACACCTCCTCCTTGGTATTTTTCACCTCAGTACCATTCCTAGTCGACCAGCCAATCATTTAAGCCATATGCTCTGCCACAGCCGCAGTGGAATGCACCGCCCTAGGGGTGGAGGTCCCCATACAACAATGCTCCAGCTTTATTTCCTTCACCACCTATTCAACCACAACTTTTATACCCTGCTCCACCTAAACAACCTCAGATGCCTGTCCAGCCAAATCTAAACCCAAACAACATACACGCACAACAAGTGTACAATGGAGAGACATCCTATCCTGCTTATGTTGTGGAGATTCAGGAAATCAACCTAAGATCTGGGAGAGTACTTCTAGACAACCAACCTTCACCCCGACCTAGGGAGAGTGAGGAAAGAGAGGAAAGCATGCCCAGAATAAATCCTCCACCCTTTCCTGAGAGTTTAACTCAACCAATCCAGCCTACCCCAGAAGAGAATGAACTTCTGGGTAAATTGAAAAATCTATGTGTCAAAATTACACTTCTCCAAGCCATAATGGATGTACCTATTTACGAAAAGTTGATTAAGGATAAGTGCTTCAAACATTCAGGGAGGTGAAAAAGAGACACCCCTACCATTAATGTCATTGGACAGTTGTTCGACTTAATTCTAGGGCAGGTAATTTGCCCAAAGTATTTGGACACTGGAAGCCTGACAGTAGATGTGCACATCAATGGCACCATTGTCCCACACACTTTGATTAATCTTGGGGCTGCCATTAATGTAATGACTAAGGACACCATGCTCAAGCTCAATCTCCAAGGTTCATTGAGCAAGACTGTTATAGACATTTTTGGGCACTGCAACCCCAAGCATAAAATGTCCATAAACCAAGGGCTCCTAAGTCCCTAAAAGTGTTGTTCTAACCCCTAAAGGAACAAGGTCAACTGATTACAACTTCTCCCAGAAGTTCTCCATGAAAAATTGCTCAAAACTGGTCAAAACAAGATCATTTCAGCTGCTCCATAGGCAAAGTGCGTTGCATCTCACCTAAGTACACTCTGTGGGTGCATTGCATTTCAAACAGCCCTTCTATGGGGTGCGATGGGCGAGAAGTGACAAATGGCAGTGTCAATCCGCGAGGTGGAGAGGCATGGAATCTTCAAGAAACTTCTCCTGTGACACTTGCCTCTCTGAATTCAACCAAGGTTGAGTAAGAGATCATCAATCTCCAAGTGGAAGCAAGAACTATCAGAGGGAAGACACTAATCAAATCACAAGCTGACTCATCTCCCTTACAAATATCTATATATGGATCCCTCATCCCAGAGATCCAGAGGCTGGAATTTTGCATCTTGTAAGGAATTGCTATTGGTTTCTTGAGACAACATCATAGTGTTGGGTGATCTAAGCTTTGTATGAGGTGAAGAAGGGCTTACTTGCTGAGAGGATGATGCTGGGTCAGAACAACTGGTTGTAACTCCCTTGGCTCTTTCTTTATTATCAATAAAACCTATTCAAGTTTTCCTCCATACTCTTGTGTCATTTATGTTTTATGCATTTGTATGGTCAATTTACATCTGATCCTAGATTGTTTATGATTATAGCTCCATGTTCTTGTATAATGTTATGCTACTTTGATCCCACAGGTACTCTGTGAAGCTGGGCGTACAAGGAAGCAAGTAGCGAAGGATTATCAGGAGAGAGAGGAATCGAACTAGGAGATAAGCGCAAGACAGAGGTTGGTCTCCTTTGTTCTTCTCTCATCTATATTTCATAAAGGAAAAATGAAAGTAGCTTTACTTTGTTTGTTTCTAAGGTAGCTACCACACCTTAGTGGGATAAGCAGTTCTGTGTAGACACTTTTCCCTGTAACAAAATGGCGACTCTGCTGGGGAGCGACTAGGTTGTTTGTTTATCTTCCTTGTTGTTTATTTTATAAACTTACAGATGGAGCCTGAAGTCGAGCCAGGTAGCTTTCAAACTGCATTTGCTATGCAAATGCAAAGTAGATAAATGTCGCTTCATTCAATCTCTGGGATTTGTTTATGAATTAAACAACTGATTTACAAACTCTCTAATTGCCCCTGTGGTAGCTCTAGTAACCTCCTTAGATCTACCCCTGATTGTTGATTTACTAATTACCATTTGCTCGGCCAAAACCCCTGAACTGAACTGCAAACTGTGACCTGGAACCCAAGCAAAGTCTCATCTCTGGCCCAGCGCAGGCTCTGTTCTGTGAATCTGAAAATCAGCGCACTTCTCGAGTGTAGTAGGTGCGCTGCATTTTAAGTTCACTGTGTTACAGGTGCGCTGATCAGACTAGGCATTGTTCCTCAGTTTTAGTTTCTGTGATTCATTCTTTTCAGTTCTATTCATGAGTTTTGTTGCCTGTAATTAGTATAACTCTGTTTGAAACCCCTTTTCCTTGCTGTTATTCCGCCTCCATTGTGCAAAGAACTGTAAATGTTTTTGTGTATTTGTTGAGTCATTTTCAGTTCTCCTTTGCAAAAAGTAACGTAGTCGTACTGTCGTTTCTTGATTTGAAAGTGTCGCAAGTGTCGTTTTCAGTCGTAGAAGAGAGTTTGATTGCTCTTGATAGTCGATTACCCTGTTACTATTGTATTTGATCTGGATTTGTAGTTTTTCTAGTGTCGAAAGCAAGTATTTATTTCCAAATCGTAAAGTGTTGTGATTGTCTTCATTTTTTATTTTGAAAAGAAACTTGTTAGTAATTGTCGCTTGAAAAGTAATTCAGATTTGCGCATTAGCTTTCTTTTTATCATTCACATACTAAGAAAGCAAAAAACAAATACATGCATGTGCATTTGCATTTAGACTATTTGATTGGTTTGATTTAGGACAGTGCATATAGTATGTGCTCTTTGCTCTTTGTGAAAGAAAACTGTCTCTCTTTCCTTAGTAGCTAGGATTTTTATTGCACAAAGAAGATAAAAGGCTGTTTATCATCTTAGATTGCATTTTAGGAATTGTACATCGACATCACGCGGTGAACCTGAAAGGCAAATTTCTTAAGCAAGATCAACTATAAAATAAATTTAATGAATCTAACAACGCTTTGGAACCTAACGCACAACATCTAGAAGTCTAGGCTAGAGACGTATTCCGGCGTCGTAAAGCCTGGTAACTATTGTTCTCACTGATGGTTGGGTGATTCCTCCACTTTGAGACGATAAGTGCCAGTACGGACTTGTGCTCCCACGTACCGTCAAGTATATTTTGGGAGACCACAATAGGTTTAATCCTTTATCCATAGGAAGCCGTGTCTGCCGCCCTATTGATCGCAATGCACTGAACACATCATTCGGGAAGATTGACTGTCGTACCGTAAAAAGTATTCTGCAGTTTTGCGATTGGTTTGGTAATCCCTCTACGTAGATTTCCAGAGCAGTCCCTTTCGTTCCTTTTCAGACTCCTTAACGAAAAAGGTCCATCTGAGCACTTGTCACTTCAGGCTCATTAAAAATCGAAGGAGATTAGAGTCATCTTTTGTTTTTTCTCGACTCTTTAAAATTGAAAAAAAAAGTTGTGTCAAAGCGTCTAAAATTTATTTTAAACGGAATAATCATCACCCTTTCCTACGTTGATCTTAGGTTGAGAAAATGGAATCCACCAACCAAGGAATTCCCCTTGGAGGAAATCCTAGTCCCTTCTCCTCTTGGGGAGATGTTGGTGCACCCCATATGGCCACATTGTCGCTTCCAGGATTGACAATCGGCTTGCCCGTATGGCTCTTCTCAACCTCTGTCGTTCAGAACACTGCAATTCCTAAACAATCGAGTCAGCAACTAGACGAATCCAGAGTTACCCACCAACCTTCTACTTCCTCCAATTCTTCCTCTCCTCCTTCCTCTTCGCTTGATGGGGCTGGTAAAGCCAAAAATCAAGTACCTAAGAAGAAGAAGGAAAAGAAGAAGAAGGAGCCAAAAGCGAAAGGGGGCAACCAAGCATCGTCTAGTGAAAATCCACACACTGCACCGACCAGGCCTAAATCGCCATGTGTCATTTGCAAATGAGACCACTATCATAGAGATTGTCCCTACATCCCTCGGATCTTAAGGGACTGGTCTCCTCATTTGTACAACCCGATGTCGTCAACCTCTGATGATCATGTTGAAAACACACCGTCGACTAGTGAAAGTGGAGCCCCAGGACAAAAAGGAAAATATAGATTTCCTTGTAAATTGTGCGAAGGCGATCATGCCGTCCACCATTGTCCCTTCTTAGACGAGGCTAAAAGAGTTTTGGACGATCGTCCGGTTTCACCGTTACGACTTCCTCCTGGATATAAAAAACTCTTGCCGAGTCCGTCACTAGTTGAAAATCCGGCTAACCCACCCAAGTGGTCGGCCGAAGCATCTATCTTGAAGACGAACCATCTGAACCCATACCAGATGAAAGTCAAAAGGTCGAGGCGGCAGTTGACCTGGTCTTGCCTTCAGAGGTTCCATCTTCAGATGATACAGTCACCGAAGAGAACAAGGATGACACCGTCCAAATTCTTTTCATAAGCACAGACTCCGATGAACATGGGGGCAATTTACCCATTCCTTTACTGTAAGAAGGAAGTTCTTCAGAGTCGTACCCGGTCGTCTATTCGGTCCCACCTCCAAGCAACCTAGTTGTCTCCTTTGACTGGAATCAACTAGGCAGACCCCGTTTACCAGCTAGTGTACCATTCCGAATCATTGCTCAAATATATAGAATGGTTATGGCTGGTACCATCATAGATGAAGGGGCTTCTGTGAGTATCCTTTCCTTGACTGCTTGGAAAGCACTTGGTTCGCCTTCGCTTTTGCCTGAGATGAGAAATCTAACAGGCTTTGACAAAGGAACCAGTCGACCGTTAGGGATCCTTCCCAATGTGCCCATAACATTGAGAGGGAAAACCGTTCATATGAACATAATGGTGGTCCAAGGACCCTTGGATTATAATCTACTCCTTGGATGAGACTATATTTATTGCATGGGAGCCATTGTCTCATCACTCTTTAGAGTAATGTGTTTTCCGCACGAAGGAAGAGTGGTCAAGCTCGTAGACTAGCTTTCATTTCCTGGATCACACATAGAAAATAGTCATATACCATCCCTGAATGGTCTTTTCACACAAGGAATGTCTCATCAATCCCCAGTCCGTCCACCTGATGAGCGCGGGTGATTCGGGGGACATGACTGAAACCAAGGGGGCATGCACCTTGGTCTGCTTCGGCAGGAAAACTTCGGGTATAGGGTAGGTTTCTGCTAGAGATATATGACTAGTCTACACTCCTGTCCGTGATTGGAAAAAAGGGTTAGACTGGAACAAGATTCCCTCGTCAAAGTTATGTGAGTGGATTGTCTCACCTTTGTCTACTTCGGTAGACATCGCCGAAGAAATGTTTTGTTTGCGCTGTGAATAGAACAATCTTTGGTAACCTAAAAGAGGTATACCTTTCCTGATAAAAAAAATGTTTTGTCGGTAGAACAAAAGGTGACCTTGAAGCCTTATTTTATACCTGGGGGCATGCAAACCTTTTGGCGTGCAAGCGAAGAGCAACTATTTATTTTTTAAATTTGTAGGTCCTCTAACCGTTTAAACTCGTAGGATTGGTCGTTTCCTAACTTGCATAAAGAAAGGATGTGGGGAAAAACTCTAAAAATTGTCGTTTTCATATATGAGACATTCTTATTATACGACTGGATTAATCGAGTAGTTTTAGCACATAGTTCAAGCTCGTTAAAAAATAAACGTAAGTCATGAGCAAATGTTTCTCCCCGCATTTAAGCTCATTAAAAAATGAACTATTTCCCGGTAAATAACCATCGTGAATGTAGTACTTCAGCCTTTAAAGCCTTGGTCGTGTTCTCATCATCACCTCCACTCTGTATTGGCTGATCATTCACATCCATTTGATTGTTTACCCTTTTGAGGAACAGCTGCGAAGAGTGATCCCACTAGCCATCCTTGTAACACTACCGTGATTGGAAAATTCCAAACCTTACCTGGAATCAGCTGCTACCCAATTTTATCACTCGTTCCTCAAAAGACGATTCTCCTTTAAGCTCTTTTCAACTGACTCATAAAATATGAAAAGATTACCGAGCCATTGGCCTCTCCAACTCGTTAATAGGGACCAGAAGTGCTATCCCTCCTTTAGATTTTAATCTTTTTGGACCTGAGGGATTATTACACAAAAAGATCGAGCGCTTGTTTTGTTCGGCTCGTTAAAAGTATCGAAAATTCATCCCTTCTGTATTGTTTTATACTTTTTCGGACTTAAGGGATTAGATGACGAAAAAGGAATTTTGGAGTTTCCTTTACGTCCCTTTTCAGACTCTCTAAAATTGAAAAGGACCAAGTTATCTTTGTCGTTAAACTCGTTAAAACTTAATAGCGACAAACTTGTCCATAGCAGACAAGAACGAGTTTCACTATCGCTAGGCTCGTTAAAACATAGCGATGGGTTTGCCCGAAGGGCAAATTATAGAATAAGCATATGTTATCCTCCTCAAGCTTGACAAAAATAAAGAGGTACTGGTCAGCAATGACTGGGGAAAATTGGGAAGAAAACTTGAAGAAACTTTGTTGGTAGCAAGTCGCTCTTGAACATGACACTTTCACTCCACATCCAAGTCGGGTTGGGTTGTCTCATTCACCGGTCACATCACCATGGTCCCATCACACCATCCACATTTGGGGTTAATGCTACCAATCCATCACGTCAGTGTCACCGATATGTTCAAGAGAAGTCATTCAGAGAATTCACCTGTGTCTCACCCGTTGCAATACATTTACACTCCATTCTTTCATGACCGCCACCCTGAACCTTATATCACCAGATCGTTTTCACCTCCATTAAAATCATTTGCTCCGTTCTGTGTCATTGATGTGGGATTCATTAAGGCCCTCCTATGACGGATCGCTTCTTGTCGACATTAGCTCATTATCCAAGAAGTCGATCTAGGAACACCCCGTTCAGTACTTTGAAGCTTGCATGCCTCAATGGCAAGTTTCTCACTTCCGGCGACAGGTTTACATCAATGACCTTCGACTGAAATATTTTGCATGGTGTTCGACGCCAAGTCCTTTATTCACACCACATGAATTGTACTGTAGTACCTTGAGGGTCATTATCATTATTGGTGATTCCTCTCGCGCCTGTTAACAGCTTACATCATTGGCTGGTAATCAGGCGATGTCTTTCCATGTTCGACCCTAGAACATCTCTCACATGGATAGAATTGTACTTCGAGTGAAGATCGAACGAGATTTGAAGACCCCGGATCTAGTTTCATCCATCCAGGCTGCGATATATATTCAGGGAAATAAAGACATCAAATGTACATCATTGCTACACAGATAATCATCCAATCAAAGGGATGATGTCTCTACCAGAATCATCAGTCTACACTCAGACGATTGTCTGTCCTATGTACATGAAAATGAATTTATAAAGCTGAGCATGGGAATTCCCGCCTCAGCTAGATCATGAAAATATTATGAAGATAATGTATTGTATTGTATCTTATTACAGGTCTCCTCCCAGCTTGAAAGAACTTCGGATCCTCATAATAAAGCATTTCACCCGACATCAAAAGATTAACGACCTCATGCTTTAGGGGGCAACTGTTATAGACATTTTTGGGCACTGCAACCCCAAGCATAAAATGTCCATAAACCAAGGGCTCCTAAGTCCCTAAAAGTGTTGTTCTAACCCCTAAAGGAACAAGGTCAACTGATTACAGCTTCTCCCAGAAGTTATCCATGAAAAACTGCTCAGAACTGGTCAAAACAGGATCATTTTAGCTGCTCCATAAGCAAAGTGCATTGCATCTCACCTAAGTACACTCAGTGGGTGCGTTGCATTTCAAAAAGCACTTCTATGGGGTGCGATGGGCGAGAAGTGACAAATGGTAGTGTCAATCCGCGAGGTGGAGAGGCATGGAATCTTCCATAAACTTCTCCTGTGACACTTGCCTCTCTGAATTCGACCAAGGATGAGTAAGAGATCATAAATCTCCAAGTGGAAGCAAGAACTATCAGAAGGAAGACACTAATCAAATCACAAGCTGACTCATCTCCCTTACAGATATCTATATATGGATCCCTCATCCTAGAGATCCAGAGGCTGGAATTTTGCATCTTGTAAGGAATTGCTGTTGGTTTCTTGAGACAACATCATAGTGTTGGGTGATCTAAGCTTTGTATGAGGTGAAGAAGGGCTTACTTGCTGAGAGGATGATGCTGGGTCAGAACAACTGGTTGTAACTCCCTTGGCTCTTTCTTGATTATCAATAAAAGCTATTCAAGTTTTCCTCCATACTCTTGTGTCATTTATGTTTTATGCATTTGTATGGTCAATTTACATCGGATCCTAGATTGTTTATGATTATAGATCCATGTTCTTGTATAGTGTTATGCTACTCTGATCCTACAGGTACTCTATGAAGTTGGGCGTACAAGGAAGCAAGTAGCGAAGGATTATCAGGAGAGAGAGGAATCAAACTAGGAGATAAGTGCAAGACAGAGGTTGGTCTCCTTTGTTCTTCTCTCATCTATATTTCATAAAGGAAAAACGAAAGTAGCTTTACTTTGATTGTTTCTAAGGTAGCTACCACACCTTAGTGGGATAAGCAGTTCTGTGTAGACACTTTTCCCTCTAACAAAAGACCTCAACAGTCTTACAACTTGCAGATCATTCCACAGTGGCCCCTGAGGGGATTGTGGAGGATGTGATGGTCTCCATTAACTCTTGTGAGTACCCTGCAAACTTCCTAGTTCTTTAGCCTAAGGCCAAGTTTACTGGTTATCCTCCCATCCTTGGGAGGCACTGGTTAGCCACTGTCAATGCCTACATCAGCTGTAGGGCTGGAAATATGACTATAAAAAATGGGCATATGTCAAAGCAGTTAGTCTTGTACCTTCCTGCTCAGCCATCTCTATAACATGACTTACCTTTATGGCTGGAAGAGGAGGAAGAAGATGAAGTCTACTTAGCCCAACTCTATACCTTAGAAACAGCCATGGGAGGAGGACAACTGGATGAAGATGATTTGATTGAAGACATACCCCAAAGTCCAACTCGTAGCACCTTGTCCTTAGAGGAAGTAGTAAAGGAAACCCATAACAACCATCAGATTGATCTATTCTTAGCTGATTCAAACCTTACCAGTGTCAAAACTGTAGAATTTGTCCCAAAGAGAACTTTGAAAATCAACCCATCTCTTCTTGTACACCAAGAAGAAAAGTTGTGCAACATGCTAAAGGAACATCTAGATGCCTTTACTTGGAGTTACAAAGAAATGAAGGGACTGAAACCCTCAGTGTGCACTCACCACATTTATATCAAGGAAGGTTGCAAATGAGTCCGACAACCCCAAAGGACAATGAATCCAACTCTCAAGGATATAGTCAAAGAAGAAATGCAAAAGCTGCTAGATGCAGGATTCATTTACCCTATCACGGACAATGAGTGGGTCTCTCATTTGGTTTTGGTTCCAAAGAAAAATAGGAAGTGCAGGATTTGTGTCGATTACAGAGAGCTAAACAAAGAAACAAAGAAGGACCATTTCCCTCTACCTTTCATTGACATAGTGCTAGATGCCCTGGCAAGGAAAAAGTTTTTTTCTTTCCTAGATGGTATTAGCGGGTACAAGCAAATCTAGATTGGCCCTAAAGACTAGGATAAAACCACCTTCACTTGTCCTTGGGGTACTTTTGCCTATGGCGTCCTTTGTTTTGGCCTATGCAATGCCCTTGCCACTTTCCAGAGAGCAGTCTTGAGTATCTTTGTCGAGCTAGTCCATGATGTAGTAGAAATTTATATGGATGATTTTACACCCTATGGGTATGATTTCTAGGAGGCTTTGTCCAACTTAGGTAAGGTGCTGAACAAATGCATTGAAATGAACCTGTCCCTTTGTCCCAAAAAATGTGATTTCTTAATGACCGCAGGGACTGTTCTAGGTCATTCAATATCCCAGAAAGGAATACAAGTGGACCCAAATAAAATAGGCATCATCCAAAGGGTCCCACCTCCGCAAAAACAAAGAGATGTCAGAATTTTTCTCAATTTAGCTAGATACTATCAGAGGTTTATAAAAGACTTCAACAAGTTAGCTTCTCCTTTATTTTGGTTATTGACCAAAGACTCTAAATTTTTATGGTCAAAAAGATGTCAAGAGGCCTTGGACACCATGAAGGACAAGTTGACAACTGCACCTATTCTTCGAGGCCCAAATTGGGCCCTTCCTTTCCATATACATGTTGATGCCTCTCACAAAGACATAGGAGTAGCTCTAGGATAGATAGATGACAAGTTACCTTATGCCATTTACTTCATCAATAAGAATCTGTCAAAGGCTGAACTGAACTATACAATAACTGAGAAGGAGCTCCTAGCTATTGTGCATTCATTGAACAAATTTAGGCATTACATTACAAGTTACCAAACATTTGTACATATTGACCATGATGCAATTAAATATTTGATGAATAAACTTGATGTGAATGCTCGAATTATTAGATGGTTACTTTTATTACAACGGTTTGATCTAACTATTATTGATAAGCCTAGCAACGAGAATGTTGTTGTAGATATTTTTATCCATATTAACTTTGCCTATAGGGGAGGAAGAAATGGTTGATGATCTATTACCGGATGAACACTTATTCGCCATTTCAGTTCTCTCTCCATGGTTTGCTGACATAGAAAACTACTTGGTGTCCACACAATTCCCACTGAATTTTTCCTCCAAAGAGAAAAGCAAGATTGTGAGGAAGAGCACCCCATTCACTTGGATTGGGGGAAACCTCTTCAAACTAGGCCCAGATCAAATTCTGAGAAGATGTGTCAGGGAGGAGGAATTCTTTGACATCCTTCTAACCTGTCATGATGGGCCTTATGGAGGTCACTTTGCAGCCAAGAGGACAACATTCAAGGTGCTACAAATTGGGTATTATTGGCCCACTCTTCATTAGGATGTGAGAAGGTATACTAGTTAGTGTGAACGGTGCCAAAGGATGGGAGAGCCTACTCTAATGGAAGAAATTCCTCTGCAACCTCAAGTGACTTTTGAGCCATTTGACAAGTGGGGCATGGATTTCATTGGACCTATTGACCCTCCATCCAGGAAAAAGCAGTACATCATTGTGTGCACTGACTATTTGACCAAGTGGGTTGAAACCAAGGAAATCAAGGCAACAACAAAGGAGAAAGTGGTTGAGTTCTTAAGGGAAAATGTATTTTATAAGTTTGGGTACCCTAGAGAACTGGTCACTGATCAAGGTAGCCAGTTTACATCTCACATGATTGAAAATTTGTTAAGCCAGCACAAGATCAAGCATAGAACATCCACTCCTTATCACCCACAAGCTAATGGGCAAGTGGAGGTGACCAACAAAGCATTAAAGGGCATTCTGACCAAACTAATTAGCAGCAGTAGAAAATATTGGGTAGATAGATTAGTTGAGGCCACTTGGGCCTACAATACCACCTAGAAGACCACCACTGGATTCACTCCCTATGAGTTGGTCTATGGGAAAAAGGCCATGTTTTCCATTGAATTTGAATACAACACATTAAGAATGGCATCACAAATAGATCTAGATCTCACCACTGCACAACAAGAGAGATTGCTCCAGCTAAATGGGTTAGATGAGTTTAGAATGCAGGCCCTCCTACACACAGAGGTGACTCAAGTTCAAAGGAAGATCTGGCATGACAAGAACATAAAGGAAAAATAATTTCAAGAAGGTGATTGGGATTTGTAGTATGATTCCATATACAAAGATTTTAAAGACAAGCTATGGACTAGATGGTTAGGGCCTTATGTCATAGAGAAATGTCATGATAATGGTTCACTGAAGATAACAACCATTGATGCAGAGGCTATTCCTTTACTTGTCAATGGGCACAGATTGAAGGTATACAAGAAGCCCTTGTTAAAGTAATAATTCATTAATGGCATTAGCAAGAAAGTAATTATGGTGGAGAAAATCTCAGCTTCTACCCCATCAAGTCACTGAAAGAATAAAAAGTAAGGAGACTCAGGTGAAAACCTCCATGAGGCACCTAAGTCCCACTGTTGGGTTGAAAACCTCTTGAGGCGGCCCAATGGTGTCAAAACAAAAAAAAGAAAGAGATAAAAAAAATGGGTGAAAACCTCTTTTGAGGCACCCAGGGCAAGCAGCTAGGATGAAAACCTCTTGGAGTCAGACTAGTTGCTTTCAAAAAAAACAAAAAAACAAAAACAAAAAAGAGATAAAAAAAAAGAGAGAAAAGAAAACTTTCAAAATGTTGTTTGCAAGTCAGCAAGAGGAGGATCAAAGCAATAAGAGAGGATCAAAAGGACCTATACAGTTCATGTTTTCATTCCTCCATTCCATATCCTTCATCATTCCACCATTCCCTCCATTTTTGAACTCATCTAGCTCAGTTTGCAAGGGTTCTGTGTTTTCTACAAGATTACCTGAAAACTTACAGGATGATCTTGTAGGAATTACAGTGGCTTGGGAATCTCGAGGAAAGTAACCCTAGAGCAAGGGGATGACCTTCTTATGTCAAAAAAATAAGTGTCTACTTCACCATCTCATCACCATGTCTCTCTCCACCATGATCACCCCTGCATTAATCCAATAAAGTCAGTTTCAAAGAAAAAAAAATTACATTTTTCAAAAAATATATGAAAGAGGATAAATATAGAGAACAAGGACACAACACCTAAAAGATATACCTCTCATTCACCAATCACTAGACCCCTTATATACCCATGCCAACCATCCTCATGTTCCAGAAGTGAAGGGTTGATACAAAAAAAATTGAGGGAGAGGCAGTTATAGGACATCCTATAGGAAATCCTGTAGCAGCCCGTCCCATAAAAAAAAAATCATAGGTTGTAGTCAGCTTTAACATGGAGATCCAAAGGTCAAACAATCTCCTCCAAAGCTTAGCAGTAGCAGCAGGATCATCATCATGACCATCTAGTACCTACACATCAAAGGAAAACATCAAAGGAGGACAATAAAAAAAGAAAGAGAAAAACCCATGCAGGAAATACACAACGAGGACTTCACTCTCCAACAAAGCAGCATCAAGGCATCTCACCACAGGTATGTATCTGGCTTCCACTCTCTCGTTAGCATAATATGATCAAACATGTAAAGCTGTGAAAGAGTTGGTTTTATAAGCAAAAGGTGGACAGTTAACTTGGCCACCTTCGGTCAGTCAACGAGGAGAATACAATTAGTTCATTACACATGTGGCAGCATTCAAGTCAGGAGAAAGGAGAGATGAGGTCGAAAGTGGTTAAGTTACAGATGCCCAAAGTGCGAAATTATTACGAGAAGGGAAGAAATGATTATGTGGTATTGGGACCAATGATCCAAAAATGGGTACTCGTACTTCGGGTTCCAGCACACCATCCCACTCAAATCACCCATATGAGGAAATAAAATGTTGATTCCCATGCATAGAGGCATTCACAATCTCGAGGCTACACCAAAGCAAAGTTTCTCTCGGCCCCTAAAGCAATCTACAAGAAAGAAGTGAGAGGTTTTTTCCAACACAGGAGTACCTACAAGATCCTATAGGAAAACCTATGAGATCCTACAAGAGACCCTACAGGATATAGAACAGTCACCTACAGGATTGGCACTGAGCATTTTTAAAGGGAAAAACCAAAGGTTGGCTTCATCAAGAAGTGACAAGGAGGTAGGGGCTATACCTTCCCACCTTTTCCAAGAAAAAATATATAGAAAAGCCTTCTATTTTTTTGAAAAGATTGCAGTCTAGGGGAATTATACATAGAATTTTCATTTAAAATTCCTCATCCATTAGAATTTGGTATCAGACATATACAACCCTCCACATCCATTACAAAAATGACAGGGGGATTTAACAAGAGGGAACCCACAAACATAGTGAGAATTCATTAGCACCCTCTTGTACTAGAGATATTCACAAGGCATAATTGGATGGGTTTCTTTAAAAAATTGATGGGATATGATGATGAAGTGGCCAAAAACTTTTCTCTCTCCCTCATACCACTGACTAGGACCCATGCCATTATTGTGGTGAAATGCATCTTTGTAGAACTCACCCCTGAAATCATAGGCAGAATCACCATGATTCCTTTAGGGTTTCCTTGGAGAAAGGAAGATAAGGGTAACAACCAAATTGCAAAGAAGAAATTATTTTTGGAAGGAGAGGAGGCAATGGAAGACAAAAATGGGGTCAGAAGAGAAAGCCTGCTATATCCTTGGAATTAAATTAGCTACCACCTCATTAAGTATATATCATGTGAAGGTAGGTATAGTGTGGTATATGGTTACCATTTTAGGCTTCTCCAAGGGCTAAGGTTTGGAGTAGAGACACCTCCTCAAAATAGAACAATCATACCCTACTTTCTTATTCAATTAGTGATAGATATGAGCATTAAGGTGTAGAGAGGAAACCATCAAAAACTAGCCCATCATGGCTTAATTAGACTTATCATAGAAGATATCCTCCAAAACCTAAGACTCCCTATCACATGAGAAACTTTCAGAGACATGCAGACAGAAGAAGACATAAAATCCCTTGAATATGACAAAAGCCCCACTGCCAATGAAAGGGATGAAGAAGAAACAGAGAGGGATGAGGAAGAAACAAAGGAGGAAGAAGAGGAAGAAAATGAGAAGGAAAGTGGTGAAGAGACAAAAGAAGATGCAAAGGAAGAAACTGATGAAGAGAGTGAGGAACTAGAGGGACAAGAAGAGGAGAAAGACGAGAGTGAGAAGGAGAATGGAAAAGGGAAGACAAAAGACAAGAAAGAATAGAGGTCTACTATACAAGGCAAAGAATTGGGGGACTCACCTAGTGTATCTCCAGAACCCACTGAGAAAGAGGCAGCAACTTCCCTCATTGCCCTAAGTACCCCTATCAAGCAAAAAGGGAAGATATAGAGACAAACTCCATTGTACTTTAGGACAAGAAATAGTACAAGGATCAGGCAAGGAAAACCTTAAACACCAACCAAAGTTCCTATTTTCATTGAAGACTCACCAAAATAGGAAGAAAAGATAGCTCCTCTTGTGAAAAATCAAGGTGAAGGATCATCAGGACAAGCCGCTCCCAAGTCTCCTATCACTTATGTTAGGAGGCCTATCACTAGATCTGCCTCATCCAAAGAAAAAGGTCTCCTATAGGAACACAAAAGGACCTATAGGAAGAAGAGGCCATCCTACAGGAAAATCTGCAAAACCTATAGGAAACTCAGAAATTGGACAAAGAAGGGATCATGTAGCAAGAAACAAAGGAGGATCTAGAACTGAGGGAACCTTGTCCTCAACCCAACCTTGACTCCTACTACAGGTTCATTGAAGGGGGTAGGGTCATTCCACATAAATTTTCCATCCCCTTATTCTTTTAGCTTGAGAAAGAAAGGGCAAGAACACATAGGTGGATGAAAATTGCCAAATCTAAAGGAGTGTAGGACATAGGTCACATGGGGGAGAAAGTAAAGGAGTTGGGTAGAGAACTGATCAACCTGAGGGACAGAGAGGAAATGATGAAAGCTCAGCTGGAGGTAGAGAATTCATGGTTAAGGGGACAACTACAAGAGAGAGAGAACTAATTGGCATCCATGGCAAATCTATCCTTAGAGGCAATCTAGTGCAGGATGCCAACAAAGTCCTATGCATTGTATCTTAAGGAACAATGGCTACAGTTCCAAATCAAAAATTTAGCACAGAGAGGCATTGTTCCCTTCCAAGATTATATACAATTCATTGATCTCTGTGATCAAATAACCTTGGAGGATATAGCTAAAATGTCTGAGTTTTACCTCCACAACTTGGCCTTGACTGATTTGAATGTGTGGGATCCAAATTCAAAACTAGGGGACTTACAGTTGATGGATTTGGCATCTTGGATGAATCATGAGGAAGAAATGGTTGTAGAAATGAAGAAAGTAATGGCAAGAGAAGAAACAAAACCCCTCATGATAAGAGCTAAGAAATCAAATCCAATGGTTTTCATCAGCACCCATAACTTGATTGCAAATGACCCTCAACTTGCACCTAGGTACCTTGCTACCCAAGAGCAAGAAATCACACACTTTGAGGACATGTTCAGGTTGTTAGGGGATGAAAGCATGCAAGCTTGCCAAAGGAGATGGAACACTTTTCCCTACAGCTTGAAAATCAGAGAGGACCATTTTCCTTAGAGAATGAGAGAGGCATTTAACATAACACCCATGTACAAGAAAGCTCTCCAAAGACTCAAAGTCAATTGGATTGGCTTGAGACTCAGTCCACCACTTCTCTTAGGAATGTTGGAAGGAAGGAAGTAAGAGGAAGAAAGAAAGTAGTGGGAGGAGATAGAGAGGAAGGCAGGATTCTATCCACAGGAAGAAGAAACTATAGTAGAAGCATGGGATGTCAGGGAGGCCACTAGAGCAATGAAAGACATGGATATAGATTGAGTTTCTCAGAGGACAACAACACATTTAGTATGAGGGTGATGATGAGCCTGATCATTGGGTAACTATATGGACCTTAATACACCTCCTAGCTTATTCAAATCAAATCTTCTCATAATGTCTTACATATTTTGATTATATTTTGCTTAATGAGATGAGTCAAAGTGAGGTATTATGCCTAGTGGACTAATGTGCATTGATTGCAAGTTTTTGAGAGAAAATCATGGAAATTTTGGCTAATTAAGGGCTGAAACTCGAATGAGACACGGAGGAAAGATTGTAGGAGATAGATCCTCCTCATTTACTCCTTACCCATTCAAATATTCCTCCATCAAATCACACTAGCTCGGAGTCACAAGCAGCCAAGTCATGAATATCAAAAGGTAGTCGAGCCAGTGACAGTTAAAGAGCCAGTTCATCTAGACTTTTTGAACCAAGCCTCCCTATATTTAAGGAAGTCATTGGAGACTTTATTCTATAAATAAGGAGGCCTAGAGCCTCATTAGGATTTGAATTTTTGATATAAAAACACTAGGCATTTTTGAGTTCAAGACTAGTTGAAGACATTGCTATGTAAATTTATGAGTTGATAATGAGAATAAACATTTCCTTGATCCAGCACTAAGTTGACTCAGAGGGCTGAAGCTCTTAGCTTAGGGCCCAACCCTAGCAGGAAAGGTTCCTCTTCTTGTATTTTTATGTTTAGTTGGTTTCATAGATTAATGGTTGAATTGTCTTTAGCATTATTTCATTACAAGTAGTTGTGGATTTGATTAGTTTGCTTCCATTTGTGCATTGCTTCAGCGTTAGCTTAGGAATATAAAGGAATGTCAAAGAACCATTAGTAGGTGGATTTGGCCTCACTCCTCCCTTCAAGGACCATGGTTTGAGGAAATAACTCCTATGCAATCCCAAAAAGACAGAATTCTGATTTCTCATGGAATTTAGGGTTTTCTATTACTTAGGTAAGCATTTTACTAGTTTTCAAGAATAAGATTTAATTGTCATTTCTAGTATATTTAATATTACATTATATTTCATCAAGGTTTCATATTACCCTGCAAGTTTTCCCATGCATGAAATAGGCAGCTAGCTCATGAAATTATGCTTTCCTTAGTTAATTGAAATCCTTCTTGTTTACATGATTTATGAATAAATGTCAATGATTGATGCAGTGCAAAAGTTTCAGTAGTACAGAGAGATTTCATGATCAAAAAACCCATCCTAACCTCATCCATCCATGGTTATCACTTTCCTTCTCTAAATCCCTCACTAAATTCACCATTCCATGAGAATACTTCTCCAATCTTGTTGAAAAAATTCAACCATCTCACAACTCTATTTGTGATAATTGAAGGAGTCCTAGGCACTCCCTTGCCTCATTTCATCCACCATCCACCTTCCTAAGCCTTACATCACCTTCCAAATCCATCCTCTTTCTCTTGGCTGTATCCGATAGGAATACAGGGGATCCTATAGGAATACAAGACATCCTATAGGACACATTAGGACATCCAGGTTGACCTGTAGTGGCCTATTTTGAAGCTGAATTGAGGAAAAATCCCCTAGGAAGCTAGAAAGGGACCCCTACTTGCCTCCTATTAGTTTCAATCTTGTTAGCCTGTCACCTGGATCAAAAATGCTTTTACCATGCTTTTTAGGCTTTCACCATCAAATTTTTTTGTTCTAGGTCTACAAAACAAATTTGGTCATTGTATGTGTTATGCCCCTATACTAATAGGTGTCATATATCATGATTGACTTGGCTTAGCTTTGAAATATGTTCATACATTTACTTGTTGTAAAGTTTTTCCACATTTGAAAAAAATAAAAACAAATTGAAAAATTTAAAGAGGGTATACCCTAGAAAAAGAATAAAAGGGTAAAAAGAATAAAGAAGAGGTCAAAAAATGAAAGAAAATGAATTCCAACAAAAATAAAAGACCATGAAAGTGTGCAGGTCTAAATGCCACTACCATTTACTTTTATGTATAATAAAGGTTGTGTGCAACTTGTCACCTATGCCACAATCTGTGGTAACCAAACAGTTTAAACTTGGTTATTCCATGTTTTCAATTTCATGTTTTAGATATAGAGAATAAAGATTGGACAAAACAGTTTAATCTTGGTAGATAAGTAGATAGGTAGAGTGAATAAAAGGAGCTCAACAGTTTAATCTGAGCCCTTGGATGTAATAAGTGTAGACTTAGATAGGCATCACTATGTAAAAGAAAAGAAAGTTTGAAAAGGGTTTGCTAGTCTAAGTGCACCCTAATAAAGAAGTGAAAATGCTAGGGTAAAGTAGGTAGGGTAAGTAGCTAATGGTTGCAGAATAAATGTGTGGTGAATGTTAAGTTTAAATGTTTAAATATTTTACTTTCATCACTAGGCAAAGGCATGTATCACATGGAAGGCACATCAACATTCAAAGTCACAATAATTAACCTCCCCATTCATTTCCCCTAAAATTTTCACTAATTCCCTAAGTGCTAAAGGTAATTGCCATAGTTAGAGGGGCTCAGAGAATTTCTCTAACTTTTGGAGGGACCGGACCCTCGGCCCAATAATTGGAAATGCCTAAAGTACTTAAGTCCCTTTCATCAACATTACCCCCCCATAAGATCACTCATTCCTTTGATAAAAAAATTCCTAAGTAAAATCCTATTTTACTTAGGGAAATAAATCCTAATAAAAACCCTTTTATACATTTTAGCTTAAGTCAACATGTTATATGATGAAATACTTTCAGAAAACATTGGACTTAGCACTTTCCCATTCATTTGGTCATATTAACCATTAATTTTTTATTATATAATTCCCAAATAAAAGAAAATTACCCACGCCTGTATTGTTATATTATGAAAAACCCCAATTTATTACATATCCCACCCCAATGGTTAAGTATAACCATAAAACAAATAATAAATGGGATTAATTAACTAATCTATAGTTGATTAAGAACCCATCCCCACCACCATTTAACGAGGATTAATTTAGTCATCCGGACTAATTAATAACTCTCCCAACCAATCAAATAGCCCCCGATAGGATTAACTCCTTTAATTAATATTGGGCTCGCCCCTGTTATCCATCAGTCACGTCATTACCCCAACCACCGTCTGATCGGATCCTTCAGACCTGATGGCCTTCGCTCATATTGCGCGGGCCTTTTGGTCAACCTTTAGCGCACGATGTGAGTGGTTTCATGAACAGTGCCAATGCTACGTGTCGAAAGATGTATGGAATCACATTGTTCCCCCCAAATACCACTTACCCTCCAAAAGCGGTGCGATGAAACCTACTTACCGCCTCTCGCTAACGACAAAACGTCAACTCGCCTCCCCGCTAACACCACCTATCCGTATCACGAAACTCGCCAAAAACTTTGACTTTACATAAAAAACAAAGTTAATCTATTTTTCGTCCTTATTCTAAAAACTCATGCATGCAACCAGAACATGAATTCAACCAGCTCATACTCCAACCATCAACTACCCCGAAAATTGCAGTCCGACGTCGCTCCAGTCCACCATTTGCACCCAGTGAACCAGTATTCCATTGCCAATCACTCCATAAACAGGTATTTACCAGTTTCCTTCCAGAAACCCTGTAAATACTTAATTTCCTCTGTGATTACGTTGAAAACCCCAAAATTCAGTGTAATTCAGTTGCGAACATAAAATTAAAGACTCCCAGGACCCTCTGTTTTCACCAACTTTACTAAAAACCCCATTTCCATCTCTGAATCCACAAGAACCATAAATGGAAACCCCTATGGCCCTCAATGTACCTCCTATCACTGCTCCTCATAGAGATTTGGATTATCTTCCCTTAGTAGATAAAGATTTCCAAATCAAAGACCTCACATTTGATGACTCCCCTTTGAAACTGCATTGTAAATACCGGAACCTTTACCTCAATAATGTTGACAATATTGGTATGTGGGAATCAAATCTCCCAAAGTACCAATTCCCTTCTGTGCACATTTTCCCAGACATTGTCCACCAATGCCATGCCAATTATGACCCTAATCTTAGACCTGTAATGTCGCCCGACTAGCAAATCCTTTTTACCATTACAATAGACTCATCAATGAAATATTGTAGTTACAACCTAGTGAGAACCTTACCCCTCTATCTATTGCTGAATTACTTGAAAAATCTTTCAAACTATCCAGCTCAGAGATCGCCAGAGTTTGCAAAATGTTCATGTTAGAACAATACATTTCAGAAAACCCTCCACCCTACATGACAGGTGCTTTTACAAGCTTAGGGAGGGATATTATTACCATGCTTGCCTGTATTCTTGGTTTCACAAGAAATGAATATGTGGTTGAAATGACTTTTGCTTACTCTGACTATCTTCACCCCTAGCCAGCGCCTGCTACCAAGTATGACTATGTTGCATTCATAGCTGACAAAATCCATGATCAGCTCATAAGATTGGAAAATGAGAGAGTGTTCAAGTATTCCATAGTCTTGTATCACCTCTTCCTGTATTACCAAATTGAAAAATTCCCATTCTCTGTGAATAAGCTCAATACCAGAGGTAATCCTAGATCAGTCATTTTCTGGACTTCCATCTTCGATTACTCATACACTTCTCCCTATTCATATAATGAATTCATAGATCAATTTGTCTATCTTGTAACCACTATGCTAACAAGACATCCTCCCCCAAGAATCAGTGACGATATCAAAAGAATCCTTCAAATTTCAAAGCAGTACAAGATAGGTGACTGGTACTTGTACCAGAATCACACTGAGATCTGAATCTGTGGTTGTGAACTCCCTCCTTTCAAGCTACCTAAGTATGTTCCTATGAGATTGTTTTCCCTGGAATATTACAGGCAAATGTTAAAATCTGACTAAATTCATTTCACCAAGGCAAAAAAGAAAGCCCAATTGAGGATCAAAGACCACTTAGGCCCATTTGTGTGAAACAATAAAGAAGCAGGGAAAAGAGAAGAAGAAATCATAGAAACAACAATGAGACTAAAGAAAATCTTTGCTTGGATTTATGACCCTCATGGTTTCATCAGTGACAGGAGGGTAAAACATAAGCTGTCACCCTACATCCATCACAGAATCCCTGAGATAGAGCCATATGCCAGTTTAAATGAATGGAGCGAAGGGACTTTGATAGAATAGGATAGTGATCAGGCTGAGGTTGACAATGTGATGAAAGATTTGGAGAAGAGACTTGACCTAGAATCTTTTGAACAGGTGGTAGCAGAATCTTACCAAAGGCCAGATCAGGAAACCAGTGCTCCCACAACAGAGCTTTCGCAGAAGGAAACTCAGGAACCAAGTTCCTCAACAGCAGAACAACGAGAAACAACAGAACAACCAGAGAAATCAGAGCAGCCTGAAATATCTGTAGAGTTAGATCCACCATAGCCACATCTATTTCAGACTAACGTGGGAAATCCCCCAGTAGTGAAAACTCCTCTGAATGAGGAAAAGAATTTGAAAAGAGATAGGGAAGTAGCTACCCCTTCTAGCAGACCCACATATCAAACCTTTGCTAAGAGGAAAAGGTTGAATCATTATTCAGAGGACGAGTTCATAGATGAAACCATAGAGAGCATAAGGAAGGAAGGAGAAAACAGTCTGCACACATTCCCAACAGGTGGGACACCCTCAAGTTCATAGAGGCAAGAACTGGAAAGGCAAAAGAGCATAGAAGTTTCATCCCTCAGATCTTCTTCTGAAAAGATTATAGACATAAAGGGGAAATTCAAGGAAATCTAGAAAAAGAATGAGCAACTGAAGGCCCAAGCCTATGCTCAGTACCTAAAGATGGCCCCTTCAAACCAAACCAGATTGATGTCAGCCTTTGACATCAAAGAAGGCAAAATGCAAATGAGCTTTCTAAAACCGACAATGCTGCAGCCAAAATCTTTGGCAGATTATCTCAAAATTGACTTTGAAGTCATGGCTAAATACATCCACCCCATATACCAGATAGAACTGCACAAACAAATAGGGGAGATGGTCTATTCTACACTAACTAGCAAGGGAATGATGGCACATAGGTTGCAAAATTCACTGAGCAACACTACTACCCAATTGCAACTAGAAAAGGCCTCCTCACAAGCAAAAGACAACATAATCAAATCATTGGAGGAGTTGATTATTGAGTTGGGCCATGACCCAAAGCATGTCAAGGCAGCAGAAATCCTAATAAAGAAGAAAAATGAAGATATAGCTGCACTTAGGAAATAATTGAAATTACCACCACTCATTCACCCTCAAACTGCTGAAGTGATTGAGAAGAAAAATGAAGAAGAGCTTATGGACTTGGTCCTTAATCTAAATGAGCAATTAAAAGAAACAGAGCAGGAATTAGAGAAGGCAATATAGTCAAGGCAGAGTGAGTCGACCATAAAGCCCCAGACTGTAGTACCTATAGTTTCAACAGTAGTCCCTTCTACATTGGCATTAGCTTTAGCACCAAACATTCCTTTAGCAACAAATACAACCATAGAAGCAATAGGTACATCACAAGTAGGAACATCAACACAGATAGTAGAGGACTTGATTAAGTCCATGGAAGAAATGAAACTCCAAGTCACAGAACTGCAGAAAGTGAAAGAGAAATTCACTACTTTGGAGCAGAAATATGATATATCAAAAATCAATTATGTAGAAGAGACAAGGAAAAACAAAGGCTTAACCCAAAAGATTAAAGCACTAGAGAAAGACCTTACATTTCAAAATCCCTTGACAGAAATCAAGAGTATATTGTGGACCAATATCATTGATTCCATCAATGATATTTGATCATCAATTCAAATTATTTTTGAACAAATTGATTTGGTTAAGCCTGCTCTTGAAGAAGTTCGAAAGACCAAAGAGGAATTGGGTAGAAAGCCTGAAGAGGCAATCCAGTTAATCAATTTTCTAAACAGTAGAAATAGGCAACAATTGGAACAATTAAACATTGAGGGCAAGACTACTACCATCCTCGAAATAAAGAAAGTATTGACCAAATAGAATCTAATGCAAGGCCTGGAACGCAGATGTCTAAGCATGCAGGAAGATATCGACGAGTTCATGAGGAAATTTGGCATCTTACAAAATAAAGGACTCGCATGTCCTTTAGTCATCAATGACAAGCTAATGGTTCAGATAGACTACATCAACAAGTTGCATCAACAAGCTAACAGTCAAGCCAGTTCTTCTGCAGTCAAGGCATCGCCCACGGGGAAAGTTCTCTATGATAGTTTGGAGAACCCTTTTTACATTGAACATGAAGTGAAACACCTATTCCCAGTGCAACCCAATTTTGTGAAATATACAGGAACTGACAGGGACAAGAATACCAAAAGTTGATTGGTGGTCCAGCATGACTGACATCCTGTAAATTACCATGACCTAAGTGAGGTAAGGAGAAATAATTACCACAGTAAATTTTGGTAAAAAGGGTGAAAAATGGTGAACAAGTAATGAGTATCAGATACATGTGAAAGAGTATCAGTGAAAAGATAAAATCAGATGTCCAGCATAGAGTTACTAGCATGACAACAAGATGCATATTCATAGGACCTACCTCCAGCTCCTTCAACAAAAACAGGGACGACAACAATCAGTTCACATTCTGTTTCTACATTTGAGACCATCTGTCTCTATATTCATGTAAAAGATATTTATTTTTCCTAGAATATATCTCTCTTAGTTAGGAGATATTTTGATGTAAACATTTGTATAAATACTTCCTCATTCAAAGTATTGAGGGGGTGGATTCTTAGACAAATCTGTAGACAATTTAATTTTGGAATTAAAGTGCTGTTGAACAAATTTTGTATGGTTGGCTGGAACAAAGTAATAAAGAAAAGGACTTTTACAGGATACCTGTGTCAAACGAGAAAAAAATAAGTATTCTATATCTTGTGTTTTTACAGTTTTTCTAGTTTAATCAATACTCATATGTGTTTCATATTTGAATGATAAACGAAAAGTTGTATTTCAGAAAGAGCTTTACTACATTCTGTCTTCAAATCGTTTATTTTTCTTAATGTTTTCTTCTAGACTATTATATGTAGGGAATTCTTAAGTGCTCCCTGCTTTCATAGTTTATCACTGTGACCATTTAACAAAGAATACTTAATTTCTTTTTGTTAATGAGCACCCACTTTCCCTCATCTTGGACCCTGTTGAAGGATTCTCAGTTGCCCTTCCTCCCTATTCAAGACCACTTCACCCATTTTAAGCTATCATTTGTCTTTTCTTTAGTTATCTTGCCTTGTGAAACTCTCCTTTGTTAAATCAACCTGATCCAGTTAAGCCATCATCCAGTTGACTCCATAGCCCAATGGCCTGAAATACCTTGTTCTATCCATCTGCTCCTAAACTCCACCACCAAACAAAATCACAACCCCCCAAGCTGTCATAACTAGCCTAAAACCTCAAAAACAAGGCTAAAACTTAAAGAGAGAGCCCTCTCCGAGTATAGTTTGGATAGAACCTGTACTTAAAATATTGGTTTGTGGTTACCTCAAACCCCTTTCCTTCTTCTAACAACTTCAAGGAAAAGATGAGTGGTAACATAGTGGCGACCATACTGGGGAATGAAAAATTCCTTAGTTAAAACAATTCTTTAAGAAATCTAAACTTTAAATCTAAAGCATCTTAAATCATTCACAGAAGTTGTTTTGATATCTGTTAAGAAAACAAAAACAAAACCTGAAATCTAGCTTCAGAAAGGACTCATTACACTAGAGCTAATCTTGATCCCAATCCACCCCAAGTTTTTGAGAACCCCAATCTGATCCCAAGAATTCTTAGAAGACAAGAAAGTTCTGTTAGCCCTCGACCCATATTTAGATCTCAATCTTATCCTGCTACGTGACTTTACCTAGAAGACCTACCCTTTGATGAGTACTTTGAAACCTCTCTGTTTCGGACTTCATCCGACTCTGAATTAATAGACCTAGTCCAAGACCAAGAGTTCATCAGAGAACTCAATATCCAAAGAGCTAATTTTTTAATTGACCAACATTTATAGAACTCTCCTCAATCTGGTCTCACCACTAAAGGAACTCCTAACCCTTCCATAGTTACTTCTCCCTCTGCTAGCTCATCATCTTTCACTCATATCTCTCAACCTCAAACCACTCCACATTTGATCATTACTCCGAGCTCCCCATCCACAACTCAAACATCCACTGTTACCCAACTCCAGCCTTTGTTTCACCATTACCAACAGCAATGGCCAATAGATATGCTCCCCTGGTACTACCAGCCAATTTAGGTGCCATGCCCCAGGACTACCAAAGTAAGATTACTACTTTTGATGGCACTGGAACCTATACAGCCCAGCAACACACCAAGAAGATGACTGATTATTTTGAAATTTATGAAATAGATACTGCTGATGTGCAAATGAGAATATTTGTTCAAAGTTTATCTGGGGAAGTTAGAACTTGGTTCAGAGCCTTAACACCCAATAGTATAGATAGCCTAAGAACTCTCTATCAGCAATTCTTGAACAGATGGGAGAAAAGGAAAGACCCCCTTTAGATTTTATCCGAATAAGAAAACCTAAGAAGATGACCCCATGCAATTGTCCAGGACTATTGCACTAGATTCAACAGTGTGTATAGTGCCATTCCACTAGATCATAGGCCCCCACCTGGTTTAGCCTTAATCAAATTCCCAGATGGATTTGACTCTAATATGGCTTTCCAGCTGAGAGAATGAAACCCCCCTACTTTGGAAGATATGCAAAGCATAGAAGTCAGTGTTGAAGCCAACCTACTATCCAAAAGATCCAAGGCCAAGAGTGAAAGGAAGATACCATTAAAAGAAGAAAGCTCACCCTTTGAACAAAATGTAGATGCCATAATTAAAGGAATGGATAGACTAGGAGATAGAGTGGAGATAATTGAAAGGAAATCTCTCTGGGATAACCAGCAAGCTAATCCAAGGAGAAATCCTAATTTCAGGAAAAATCAAAGTCAAAACACTGGAAAGAATGGTCCTGACCAAAACATTAGACCCCCTTTCCAGGAGAACTATGCAGAAGCTTCTCACTCTGAAGGCCCAGAAGAAGATACTCAAATCAATTTGATGGGGCTTGATGATGAAGGATAAGTTTTCTTATCCAAAGATGATCAAGAGGCCCATATACTTAAACAGTTCCAAACTGAATCAAGAGAATCATTCGACTTTAGGCAGGGATATGACTCAACCATCTTTTAGGTGCACAATCAATACAATCTAAGAAGTAGGAGAATTGATGTCCCTGAAACAAACAAGAAAACGGTCTCCAATCAACCCAAAAAAGGTAAGACAGTAACCAAAACTTTGCAAATTCTTTCTAGACCAAACACTAATCCTTCTAACCCCATAATTGAAGATATCTCTGATAATCAACCAAGCAATGAACAGACTTCCACTTCCCTTCCTTTCACGGAAACTATGGAAGAACCTCCAAAGGTTGACCTAGGAGAATCAACAAATCATGATCCTAATCCTGAAAAGGAGAAAGACATAGAAAAAACAGAAAACAAAGAAAATGCTGCTGCTCGAAACCCAAAAGCCCAAATAGAAAAACCCTTTAATCTAGAAGTAGAAGTTGGCAAGCTGAAAATTTCTGTTCCATTATCTGAATTAGCTAAACATGATGCTTACCAAA
Organism: Pinus tabuliformis; assembly: GCA_031772625.1. NCBI lineage: Eukaryota > Viridiplantae > Streptophyta > Pinopsida > Pinales > Pinaceae > Pinus > Pinus tabuliformis. Next base: position 234,750,840 of record CM062805.1, read on the forward strand.
CTCAAATCAATAGATCACTGAAAATTACTAAAACTAAAGACTCAGTTAATCTTTATGATGATCAACCTGAGTTAGTATTTGGCCCAGAAGTGAATTGGAAACCATTGGAAGGAGGAATTCCTCCCTTCTATGTTAGCCTAAACATACATGATAAGATTCTTCACAATGCCATGTTTGACTCTGGTGCATCTCATAATCTCATGCCTAAGTCTGTCATGGAAAAGCTAGACCTAGACATCACTAGACCATACAAAGATTTGTTTTCTTTTGACTCCAGTCAAGTGAGATGTTTAGGATTGATAAAAGACTTGTGTGTTTCATTGGTTCAATACCCTACAAAAACAATTTTAATGGACATAGTGGTAGTAGATATACCACCCAAATATGGCATGCTATTGTCCAGATCCTGGGGTGCTAAGCTTCAAGGGTCTCTTCAACTGATATGTCATATGCCACTATATCAGTTTTCAGACAACCCAAGAAACTATATAGAGAAACATTGATGAAATATGTAGTAAGTAGTCAGGAAAGACCCCAAAATTTCCCCATCTACTTAGTACACTCTGATATGGATTCTTTTATTCTTTACAATGTAGAAGCCAGTCCTTCAAATTTTTTAGATGTTTTAGCAACAGAACCAAAAGAAATTGAAAAAGAAAAATCAACTGTTCATATTTAGGAAATATCAAATAACAAAGAAAAATAAGATGACAATGAAAATCCAAATTCCATGGTTAAACAAGTTCCTTCTACCCCAGACACAAATTATGAACATGAAATCCTTTGGCATTTAGAGTTTGATGGCTCAGTGAATAAACTAGGAGCAGGAGTTTGGGTGTACAATTTAGAAAATGATCATGCTGAAGGCCATGCCTATAGATTAAATTTTAGATGCACCAATAATATGGCAGAAAAATCAACTGTTCATATTTAGGAAATATCAAATAACAAAGAAATATCAGATGACAATGAAAATCCAAATTCCATGGTTAAACAAGTTCCTTCTACCCCCGCCACAAATTATGAACAGGAAATCCTTTGGCATTTAGAGTTTGATGGCTCAGTGAATAAACTAGGAGCAGGAGTTTGGGTGTACAATTTAGAAAATGATCATGTTGAAGGCCATGCCTACAGATTAAATTTTAGATGCACCAATAATATGGCAAAATATGAGGCTCTTTTGTTAGGTCTTAAACTTGTTAAAAGATTAGGAGCTATCAGGGTGTCCATCATGGGCAATTCAGAATTAATAATTAAATATATTAAAGGGACTTACTCAACCAGGTATTCTAGACTAGGATATATAGAGGAACAATCATAGAAATTCTCAACACTTTTTTGGAAACCTAGCTTGCTACTATTCCTAGAAAACACAACATGCAAGACCATAGTTTGGCCATGTTTTCCAACACCTGCAAATTACCTTTTCAACCTAATCATCAGTATACTGCTGAGATTAGGCACAGACTAGCCATCCCTGATAATCTTAAGAACTAGCAGGTTTTTGTTAGTGATAAGCAGATCAATAATTTTTTAACTTTAGATGAAGAGTTTTCTAACATTAACATAGATATTGATACAGTTACTAGTTCTAATCAAATAAATGAGGTAGAAATTAACATTTCAGAAGACGATTCAATAAATCTGCTTCATCCTACCAAATTCACACAAGAAGAAATTCAAAACTTGAAAGAAATGGACCTAGATGAAATAATTGAAGAAGAAAAAAAAGTTATCAACATAAAGGACAATCATTTACCCAAAGGATTGACTCCTCTAGAAGATTTTTTTGACTCTAATGACATTCCAAAGAGACCTAAGATGGAGCCTTTAAAAGCAGACATTGAAGAGTATAACCTAGGGACTCAGGATAATAACAAATTGGTAAAATTATCAAAATCCTTACCTCTTGATCAAAAGCTAAAGTATGTTGACTTATGAGGGAATTCCAGAATGTCTTTGCCTGGAGTTACGAAGATTTGAAGTCCTATGACACCTCTATCATTTAGCATACCATCCCTTTGAAAGGAAATCAAAAGCCCTTTAAAAAAAAACTCAGAAGAATCAACCCTGTGTTATTACCATCAATTGAAAAAGAAATCAAATGCATGTATGAACTAGGGATTATTGCCCCTATTAGATTTTCTAAATGGGTGTCTAACTTGGTACCTACTAGGAAGAAAATAGGGTAAATAATGTTATGTGTCAAATTGAGAAATGTAAATAAGGTCTCTCTTAAAGATAACTATCCTTTACCCAAAATGGATCATATTTTGCAACGGGTAGTGGGTTCTTCTAGAATTTCACTCTTAGATGGGTTTTCAAGTTATAACCAAATCTTGGTTCATCCTAATGACTAAGAGAAAACTGCATTTACAACACCATGGGGTAATTTCATGCACATTAAATTCCATTTGGACTAAAAAATGCAGGAGCAACCTTCCAAAGAGCAATGGACATTGCCTTTGCCAAACAAATTCATGATTTTCTTGTTATATATCTTGATGATCTCACTATTTTTTCTAAATCAGATCAACAACACTTGGAGCATCTCAGGCAAGTCTTTTTAAAGTGCAGAAAGTATGGCATTTCCTTGAACCCAAAGAAGTCCTTGTTCGGTCTGGAGGAAGGGAAGCTGTTAGGTCACATCATTTCCAAGGATGGCATTCGAATTGACCCTTCCAGGATTGAAGCTATTTTACAGATACCCCATCCAAGAAGTGTTAAAGAGCTTCAGGTTTTCCTAGGGAAGATAAATTTTTTAAGGAGATTCATTTCTAACTTAGCTGAACTCATTAGATCATTAAATAACATGCTAAAAAAGATTCAAGTATCAAATGGACAGTAGAGGCCAGGCAATCATTTGAAGAAATAAAAATGGCCTTAACCAGAACACCAGTCCTCACAGGCCCACAGTTTGATAGAGACTTCGTCATTTTTTCTTTTGCATCAGAACACACTATAGCTGCAGTTTTACTACAAAAGGATGATTAGGGATGTGAAAAACCTATAGCCTTTTTTAGTAAAGCACTTAGAGATGCATCATTAAAATAAAAAATAATGGAGAAACAAGCTTTTGCACTGGTAAAAGCTATCAAAGATTTTAGAGTCTATATATTATACTCTCATGTAATAGCTTATGTTCCTAATGCAGTAGTCAAAGACATCCTAACTCAGGATGGAGTTGATGGTAAAAGAGGAAAATGGATAGCTACTATCTTAGAGTATGATATAGAGATAAAACCTACCAAGCTAATTAGAGGTCAAGGATTGGCTAAACTCATGGCAGAAACTAATTGCCAAGCCCTAGACATAAATGTTGTTGCAGAGCTGGATAACGAAGAGAAGATGGCAACTCCACAAATCAGCCAGGCCTTCTCAAATTCACCCTGGTATGCTGATATAATTTATGTGTTACAAAACCTGCAGGCTCCTCCAGGGTTATCTAGAACCAAGCATAGGTTTTTGAAAATGAAAGCTTCAAAGTTTTGCATTTTAGATAATACTCCTTTTTAGAAAAATCATGAAGGAATTTTGTTAAATTGTTTGTTAAAATATGGAGCTAACAAGGCTCTACAAGAATTTCATGCAGGGGATTATGGTGGACATCTATATTGGAAGTCAACTACTGATAAAATCCTAAGGGCTAGATTCTATTGGCCAACCTTATTTGCAGATGTGAAGAAAATTGTAACTTCTTGCCATAAATGCCAAATCTTTGAAGGCAAAGAAAATTGTTACCTTTACCCTTGAAACCTATTTCCACCGAGAAGCCTTTTCAACAATGGGGTCTTGACTTCAGTGGAGAAATTCATCCACCCTCTTCTGGTCAACACAAATGGATACTCACTACAACTGATTACTTTACTAAATGGATAGAAGCCATTCCCTCTAGAAAAGCCACAGACACTGTCATTATAGGATTTCTAGAGGCCAATACTTTGTCTAGATTTGGTTGTCCCACTAAAATCATTATTAATAATGTTGCAGCCTTCAAGTCGAAGAAAATTATTAATTCTGTAACAAGTATCACATTACACGAGGTCATTCCATAGCCTACTACCCCCAAGGGAATGGACTTGTAGAATCTTCCAACAAGAGTCTAATTAATATCATCAAAAAGCTATTGGAGGAAAATAAGAAAACCTGGAATAAAAATTTGATCAATTCTTTGTGGGCAGACAGGCTTACAACCAAGAAATCCATTGGAACCAGTCCCTATGAACTTTTTTATGGGATGGAGGCAGTTTTTCCCTCATCTTTAGGAATTCCGGTTATGAAACTACTTCAAGAAGCTCAAGTGGAACCTAATGATATAAAAATAAGGATAAACTAGACCATAAATTTACAGCAGACAAGGGAGGAGGTGTACCAGAGATCTCAAGTACTACAAGAAAAACTCAAGAAGCTTTTTGACAGAAGGACCAAGGCAGAAGATTTCTACCTTGGAGACAAAGTGTTAAGATGGGATTCAAGAAGAGAGGACAAAGAAAAAAATGGGAAGCTTGACTTCCTGTGGAAAGGACCATATGTCATATATGCTTTTAGAGGAAACAATGCATATTTTCTTAAAGAGTTAGATGGTACAGAAGTGGAAGGAGGACTAGTCAATGGTCAGATGTTAAAGCATTACTTTGATCCTAGTTACTAACTTTACCATGTTCCTGACTGTACATACTATATCCTTTGTAATGTTCAGTGTTAATTCGATGGTAAGATTTTGATGTTGAAGCCCGAAGAGAAGGCCCTAAGCTTCAGAAACATTACTGTCATATATACAAATAAAGCAGCAAGGAAAAGAAGATTGCAGAGCACAGTCAAATTCATTCAAAGGCCACTGATCTACTATTCTTGAATTTCCACCAGGGAAATCCATCCCCAAGTGGAGCCACTATTATGCCTCTATACCAATAGGTGTCATATATCATGATTGACTTGGTTTAGCTTTGAAATATGTTCATACCTTTACTTGTTGCAAAGGTTTTCCACATTTGAAAAAAAATTAAAAAATTGAAAAATGTAAAGAGGGTATACCCTAGAAAAAGAATAAAAGGGTAAAAAGAATAAATAAGAGGTCAAAAAATGAAAGAAAATGAACCCCAACAAAAATAAAAGACCATGAAAGTGTGCAGGTCTAAATGCCACTACCATTTACTTTTATGTATAATAAATATTGTGTGCAACTTGTCACCTATGCTACAATCTGTGGTAACCAAATAGTTTAAACTAGGTTATTCAATGTTTTCAATTTCATGTTTTAGATATAGAGAATAAAGATCTGACCAAACAGTTTAATCTTGGCAGATAAGTAGATAGGCAGAGTGAATAAAAGGAGCTCAACAGTTTAATCTGAGCCCTTGGATGTAATAAGTGTAGACTTAGATAGGCATCACTATGTAAAAGAAAAGAAAGTTTGAAAAGGGTTTTCCAGTCCAAGTGCACCCTAATAAAGAAGTGAAAATGCTAGGGTAAAGTAGGTAGGGTAAGTAGATGATGGTTAAGTATAACCGTAAAACAAATAATAAATGGGATTAATTAACTAATCTGTAGTTGATTAAGAACCAGACCCCGCCACCATTTAACAAGGATTAATTTAGTCATCTGGACTAATTAATAACTCTCCCAACCAATCAAATCACCTTCGATACGATTAACTCCTTTAATTAATATTGGGCCCACCCTTATTATCCATCAGTCACGTCATTACCCCGACCACCGTCCGATCAGATCCTTCAGATTCGGTGGCCTTCTCTCATATCACGCGGGCCTTTTGGTCGACCTTTAGCGCATGATGTGAGCGGTTTCATGAACAGTGCCGATGCTACGTGTCGAAATATGTATGGAATCGCACTGCTCCCCCCAAATACCACTTACCCTCCAAAAGCGGTGCGATGAAACCCACTTACCGCCTCCCTCTAACGATAAAACGTCAAGTCGCCTCCCTGCTGACGCCACCTATCCGTATCACAAAACCCGCCAAAAACTTTGACTTTGCATAAAAAAAAAAGTTAATCTATTTTCCATCCTTATTCTAAAAACTCATGCATGCAACCAAAACGTGAATTCGACCAGCTCGTACTCCAACCATCAACTACCCTAAAAATCGCAATTCGACGCCGCTCCAGTCCACCATTTGCATCCAGTGAACCAGTATTCCATTGACAATCACTCCATAAATAGGTATTTACCAGTTTCCTTCTAGAAACCCTATAAATACTTAATTTCCTCTGTGATTATGTTGAAAACCCCAAAATTCAGTGTAATTCAGCTGCGGAACTTAAAATTAAAGACTCCCAGGACCCTCTGTTTTCACCAACTTTACTAAAAAACCCTATTTCCATCTTTGAATCCACAAGAACCATAAATGGAAACCCCTGTGGCCCTCAATGTACCTCCTATCACTACTCCTCATAGAGATTTGGATTATCTGCCCTTAGTAGATAAAGATTTCCAAATCAAAGACCTCACATTTGATGACTCCCCTTTGAAACTGCATTGTAAATACTGGAACCTTTACCTCAATAATGTTGACAATATTGGTCTGTGGGAAAAAAATCTCCCAAAGTACCAATTCCCTTCTATGCACATTTTCCCAGACATTATTCACCAGTGCCATGCCAATTATGACCCTAATCTTAGAGTTGTAATGTCCCCTGACCAACAAATCCTTTTTACCATTACAGCAGACTCCATCAATGACACATTGTAGTTACAACCTAGTGAGAACCTTACCCCTCTGTCTATTATTGATTTACTTGACAAATCTTCCAAACTGTCCAGCTCAGAGATCGCCATAGTTTGCAAAAGGTTCATGTTAGAACAATACATTTTAGAAAACCCTCCACCCTACACGACAGGTGCTTTTACAAGCTTAGGGAGGGATATTATTACCATGATTTCCTGTACTCTTGGTTTCACAAGAAATGAATATGTGGATGAAATGACTTTTTCTTATTTGACTATCTTCACCCCTGGCCAGCCCCCTGCTACCAGGTATGACTATGTTGCATTCATACCTAACAAAATCCTTGATCAGTTCATAAGATTGGAAAATGAGAGAGTGTTCAAGTATTCCACGATCTTGTATCATCTCTTCCTATATTACCAAACTGACAAATTCCCATTCTCCGTGAATAAGGTCGATACTAGAGGTAATCCTAGATCAGTCATTTTCTGGACTTCCATCTTCGATTACTCATACACTTCTCCCTATTCATATAATGAATTCATAGATCAATTTGTCTATCATGTAACCACTATGTTGACAGGACATCCTCCCCCAAGAATCAGTGACGATATCAATAGAATCCTTCAACTGTCAAAGCAGTACAAGATAGGTGACTAGTACTTGTACCAGAATCACACTGAGATCTGAATCTATGGTTGTGAACTCCCTCCTTTCAAACTGCCTAAGTATGTTCCTATGAGATTGTTTTCCCTGGAATATTACAGGAAAATGTTAAACTCTAACCAAATTCATTTCACCAAGGCAAAGAAGAAAGCCCAATTGAGGATCAAAGACCACTTAGGCCCATTTGTGTGCAACAATAGAGAAGCAGGGAAAAGAGAAGAAGAAATCATAGAAACAACAATGAGACTAAAGAAAATCTTTGCTTGGATTTATGACCCTCATGGTTTCATCAGTGATAGGAGGGTAAAACATAAGTTGTCACCCTACATCCATCATAGAATCCCTGATATAGAACAATATGACAATTTAATGAATGGAGGGAAGGGACTTTGATAGAACAGGATAGTGATCAGATTGAGGTTGACAATGTGATGAAATATTTGGAGAAGAGACTTGACTTGGACTCTTTTGAATAGGTGGAAGCAGAATCTTCCCAAAGGCCAACCCAGGAAACCAGTGCTCCCACAACAGAGCTTTCGTAGAAGGAAACTCGGGAACCAAGTTCCTCAACAATAGAACAACCTAAAACAATATAACAACCAGAGAAATCAGAGCAGCCTGAAATATCTATAGAGTTAGATCCACCATAGCCACATATTGTTCAGACTAACATGGGAAATCCCCTAGTAGTGCGGACTCCTCTGAATGAGGAAAAGAATTTGAAAAGAGATACGGAAGTAGCTACCCCTTCTAGCAGACCCACAGATCAAACCTTTGCTAAGAGGCAAAGGTTGAATCCTTATTCAGAGGAGGAGTTCATAGACGAAACCACAGAGAGCATAAGGAAGGAAGGAGTAGACATTTTGCACACATTCCCAACAGGTGGGACACCCTTAAGTTCATAGAGGCAAGAACTGGAAAGGCAAAAGAGCATAGAAGTTTCATCCCTCAGATCTTCTTCTGAAAATATTATAGACATAAAGGGAAAATTCAAGGAAATCAAGACAAAGAATGAGTAGCTGAAGTCCCAAGCCTATGCTCAGTACCTAAAGATGGCCCCTTCAAACCAAACCATATTGATGTCAACCTTTGACATCAAAGAAGGAAAAATGCAAATGAGCTTTCTAAAGCCCACAGTGCTGCAGCCAAAATATTTAGCAGATTATCTCAAAACTGACTTTGAAGTCATGGCTAAAGACATCCACCCTATAGACTAGATAGAATTGAACAAACAAATAGGGGAGATGGTCTATTCTACACTGACTAGCAAGGAAATGATGATACATAGGTTGCAAAATTCACTGAGCAACACTACTGCCCAATTGCAACTAGAAAAGGCCTCCTCACAGGAAAAAGACAACATAATCAAATCATTGGAGGAGTTGATTATTGAGTTGGGCCATGACCCAAAGGATGCCAAGGCAGTAGAAAGCCTAATAAAGAAGAAAAATGAAGATATAGCTGCACTTAGGAAACAATTGAAATTGCCACCACTCATTCACCCTCAGACTACAAAAGTGATTGAGAAGAAAAATAAAGAAGAGCTTATGGACTTGGTCCTTAAGCTAAATGAGCAATTAAAAGAAACAGAGCAGGAATTAGAGAAAGCAGTACAGTCAAGGTAGAGTGAGTCGACTACACAGCCCCAGACTATAGTACCTATAGTTTCAACAATATTCCCTTCTACATTGGCATTAGCTTTAGCACCAAACATTCCTTTAGCAACATCTGCACCCATAGAAGCAATAGGTACATCACAAGTAGGAACATCAACATAGACAGCAAAGGACTTGATTAAGTCGATGGAAGAAATGAAACTCCAAGTCATAGAACTGCAGAAAGTGAACGAGAAATTCACTACTTTGGAGTAGAAATATGATATATCAAAAATAAATTATGCAGAAGAGACAAGGAAAAACAAAGGCTTAACCCAACAGATTAAAGCACTAGAGAAAGACCTTACATTTGAAAATCCCTTGACAAAAATCAGGAGGATATTGTGGACCAATATCATTGATTCCATCAATGATATTTGGTCATTAATTCAAATTATTTTTGAACAAATTGATTTGGTTAAGCCTGCTCTTGAAGAATTTCAAAAGACCAAAGAGGAATTGGGTAGAAAGCCTAAAGAGGTAATCCAGTTAATCAATTTTCTAAACAGTAGAAACATGCAACCGTTGGAACAATTAAACATTGAGGACATGATTGCTACCATCCTCGAAATAAAGAAAGTATTGACCAAAAAGAATCTAATGCAAGGCCTAGAATGCAGATGTCTAAGCATGCAAGAAGATATCGATGAGTTCATGAGGAAATTTGGCATCTTACAAAGTAAAGGACTCCCAAGTCTTTTAGTCATCAATGACAAGCTAATGGTTCAGATAGACTACATCAACAAGTTGCATCAGCAAGCTATCAATCACGCCAGTTCATCTGCAATCAAGGGATTGCCCATAGAAAGTTCTCTATGATGGTTTGGAGAACCTTTTTTACATTAAACATGAAGTGAAACACCTATTCCCAGTGCAACCCAATTTTGTGAAATATATTGAAGCAAATGAAATCTACAGGAAGCTGACAAGGACAAGAATACCAAAAGATGATTGGTGGTCCAGAATCACTAACATCCTGTAAATTACCATGACTTAAGTGAGGTAAAGAGAAATAATTACCATAGTAAATTTTGGTAAAAAGGGTGAAAAATGGTGAACAGGTAAAGAGAATCAGTGAAAAGATAAAATCATATATCCAACATAGAGTTACTAGCATGACAACAAGATGTGTATTCATAGGACCTGCCTCCAGCTCCTTCAACAAAAATAGGGACAGGAACAATCAGTTCACATTCTATTTCTACATTCAAGACCATCTGTCTCTATATTCATGTAAAAGATATTTAGTTTTCCTAGAATATATCTCTCTCTTAGTTAGGAGATATTTTGATGTAAACATTTGTATAAATACTTCCTCATTCGAAGTATTGAGGGTGGATTCTTAGACATTTTTGTAGACAATTTACTTTTGGAATTGAAGTGTTGTTGAACAACTTTTGTATGGCTGGCTGGAACAAAGTAATAAAGCAAAGGACTTTTACAGGATACCTATGTTAAACGAGAAAGAAATAAGTATTCTATATCTTGTGTTTTTACAGTTTTTCTAGTTTAATCAATATTCATATGTGTTTCATATCTGAATGATAAACGAAAAGTTATATTTCAGAAAGAGCTTTACTGCATTCTGTCTTCAAATCATTTATTTTTCTTAATGTTTTCTTTTAGACTATTATAGGTATGGAATTCTTAAGTGGTCCCTCCTTTCATAGTTTATCATTGTGACCATTTAACAAAGAATACTTAATTTCTTTTTGTTAATGATCACCCACTTTCCCTCATCTTGGACCCTATTGAAGGATTCTCAGTTGCCCTTCCTCCCTGTTCAAGACCACATCACCCATTTTAAGCTATCATTTGTCTTTTGTTTAGCTATCTTGCCCTGTGAAACTCTCCTTTGTTAAATCAACCTGATCCAGTTAAGCCATCATCCAGTTGAATCCATATCCCAATGGCATGAAATACCTTGTTCTATCCATCTGCTCTTGAACTCCACCACCAAACAAAATCACAACCCCCCAAGCTGTCATAACTAGCCTAAAACCTCAAAAACAAAGCTAAAACTTAAAGAGAGAGCCCTCTCTGAGTATAGGTTGGTTAGAACCTGTACTTAAAAGATTGGTTTGTGGTTACCTCGGACCCCTTTCCTTCTTCTAACAACTTCAAGGAAAATCTGAGTGGTAACAGTATGGTCAGTCCAAAGATGGAGTTATTGTTTGAAATTTCGCTCATGTTGGTTTCCTATCATACTTTATGAAGGTTTCACCATGAAAATGGGTTAAGCCATCATCATCATTCTATTAGGTCTTAGGTCATTCATTAGGTCACAAGGGTCCCCGAGGTCCACCATTTCCATAAAAAAAATAAAAAAACCAAAAATAAGTCAAACATGACAAAGCAACTGTTGAAGAATTGATCATGATTTATTCACACACTTATCATGTTTTCATGACATCAAATGTTTTAGAAGAAGGAAGCTCCAGCACTCAAGAAAGCAAAAGCACATTGGAAATGGTAAAGGTAAAATCTATCTTCACAAAGTGAAATTAGTTCACAAAGGAGGGTTGGTCTCTTTTCTTTTTTTGAAAAAGTGAGGAAATTATCCCTATTTAAACTCAAAAAGACTCATAACCTTTTCATTCATATCCCATTCACTCCTCATCATCGAGCTCACTCGCCCAAAAAAGAAAAAAACTTGTTTCCCTAGGAGAAAATGGCAAAAAATTGGAGGTGTTGCGCATAGATACATTGCGTTGCACTTAGGAGGTAGGCGCTGCGCTTCTGTGAACTGCGCTGCACTTTGGCACTGCGCATAGGAGAACTACGTTGCACGCAGGACAGAGTACTCGAAACTCACCCAAATTTTCCCAAATTCCAAATTTTTGCTTACAAGCTCGGTCAAATTGCTTTCTAAAGCTAAGGAACAAGTAAGTAAATCATCTCCCTCTATATTTGCTTTCCCAATTTCATTCCATGTCAATAATTTCTCAAGCTAGGGTTTGTAGCAAAATTTCCATGGGAAATGCTAGGGTAGAAATGGTCATCATAACTTTTCATCTCCAAAACATGTAAATTGATATTCTACACCTGCACACATGTCTGATGAGTCATTTTGACCAGTTCATCCACCTCCAAACAAAGTTTAAACACTAAAAAAACAAAACCCTAGCTCATTCCTAGAGTTATTTTGGGAAAATCTCATCATAAACCTTCTTGGTCTCACCTGCAAGCAGCCACATCTTTTTTACTATTTTCCTCACTCATTTCCATCAGTTTTCAAATTCATCTCATATTTCATAAAACCCATCCCATCATTTTGTCAAAATCGCTCACATATCACTTCATTTCCATTCTCACCTCACATCTATTTTCACTTCCTGCTGTTAGGACTTTGTGTCATCATGGAGTTTGAATCTTCACCAGAAAGAAAGAGACAACACAAAGGAGGGAGGATTCTCAGATATGAACCATCAGATTGCAACCAAATCAACTCCTATCCTTTCATCAAACAATGCTTTGAAGATGTTCACTGCTGGGAATTTTGTAAAAGGGTAAGTGAAGCAGGGTTTTATAAGTAGCTGAGAGATTGGGTAGCTACACAACTGAAAGGAGAGACTGTTTTCATTGCTGGTATTGAGTTTAGCTTTTCAGTGGCCTCCATCTCACTAGCAACTGGTTTACCAGACAATGGTGAATATTGGTTTAAGGGAATGAGTCTAGATCTTGAAAACTACAAGCCCTTCTTAAAGACTCCATATAGAGATACACATACTCACCTCATGCCTTTCAGATATTTGCTTGAGAAGTATGCCCCTTTAATGAAAACTATCATGAGGTTCTTTACCTATGAAGGTAGATTCTCCAGGTTGTATGCCTATCATATTTGCCTCTTGATGCACTTCACATCTCAAAATCCACTCAACATGTGCAATTACCTATTCAGGAGCATTTCAAAAATGTCTAAAAAGATACAATTAAAGGACAAAGAGCACTCTCCAAGACTTTCATCACAATCTCATCAAAACGATTGTCCTTCATCAGCTGGCAAAGAGAGGTATGGCTTGGGAAGCCTTTTTAGAAGCAGCGTTAAAATGGCATGAGTAAAATGAAACATCTCAGTCCCCAAGTGCACCAAAACAACAAACAGAGATGGGGTCATCTAGAAAAATAGCATAGAAGATTAAACTACCTAGGCAAGAGGTGACCAAAGTGTATAAGAGAGGGCAGACGCTTGTGTTTTCTTCTCACAAAGAGAAAGGGGCCAAGCCTTCTTCATTGAAAAAACAAGGATCGACAGCAAAGGATTAAGAGACAGTTGAGCACGAGTTGGAGCTTATTGATTTAGAGGCGAAATATTAGACTTCAATCATGAGACAGACTATCTGGGACAAAGACTACCAAATCAAGGAGTTGGCAATAAATTTGGAAAGGGAAAAGTATGTTATATCATTCCTTGAATAGGAAAACAGTCAACTCAAAGCAAAGGAGTTGATCCTAGAAAAGGAAAAAACTAAGTTAATGCAGCAAATTGGCAAAGGTAAGGAGATCGTGACATCAAGAAAGCCTGAAGCATCACATGTGAAAGGGAAAAGGAAAAGTCCAAGAACCATAGGTCTCAAGGAAGCTTTGCAAGAGGAACAAAAACAAATATTGCTTAATGAAGACCTTGACCTAGAAGAAAGGATTGCCCTAGAGGTACATCAAGATAAAGAATATTGGCTTAACAGGGTGAATGAACACTTAGAGAAGCTCATGGAGAAGGAAAACAGATACAATCAAATGCTTAGACACATGGCGCATCACTATCAAGCTCAAAACATGATCGCCAATGTCAAAGTAAAACAACTTAAAAACAAGCTCAAGGAGGCCAAAAAAGATCAAAAGGATGAGGGAAACTTGGAGATGCTTGCTGAAGCATCCATGAAGCTATAACAAACTCATTTTTACACCTTCCCTCCAATTTTGAGCCAATTCTGAGCATTTTGAGTTTTTTGGCAAATTTTGGTCTAAATTCAGAAATTTAGCCTTTCCAAAAGTGCAACGCCTTGGCGCTGCGATTTTTCCTCAGGCCTCCATTTGAGGAAAGGTCTACATTTTTGGAAAGGTATTGACATCCTCTAAAAACCCATTTTCCCAGATTTTGCATAGGTAGCCTAGTTTTGGAGAAAAGTGCAAAAAAGTGGCAAAAAACTAGCTTTGTGGACCATTTTTTGACAGGCGCTGCGCTTATGGAGTGACCTTGGGAGAATGGATTTTTGAAGGTCTTCCCATGCTCCAAATTCATAAATTCAAACTGTTATGGAAACTTGACTTGAAGGGCTAGATGAACGTTCTCTCATATTTGTATTTTGACCCTTGTAAGGCACCTCAAAATCAGCGCAAAGTCGGCGTTGTGCTTCTGCACTTTCTGTGTTTTCATTTGAAAATTTTCACTGTGTAAAATTTCTAGTGTCTAGTTTGACTTGGTCAAAGTCAAGATTCTCTATGTAATGGCACAAGTTATGAGGCTAGGTGATGTAGGCATGAATAAATTTATATCATAGGTTGTTTTTTATGTTTATTAGGCCTCATAAAAGAAGCAAACTCCTAAACAAACTCTTCATGAGGTGTTTGAGTTGCACCTTCTCACTCTCACCTGTTGGTTGAGAGAATCTCGAAGTCAGTTCCTCCACCAAGGAATTCGAATCCTAAAGGTGGTAAAGTGGTCTAGGATAGTCTATAAGTACTATCTCACCTCAGGAGAAGAGGGTTGAACTTTTTGTGAAGGAGGCTTGCATTGTAATCATCTTTCAGCTAATACAGATACAGATTGCAGCTATTTTCAAGGAAATCTAGCCCAATGAGTTCATGGTGCTTGTACTTCATTCTTTTGTTTTCTCATGGTCTAAACATATTTATCTACATTATATCTCTTCTTTCTATGAATTCCTTGTGATAAAATACTCAGAATTCTTGTTTTTCAAGCTCTATTATCTGGGTTTCATGGTTATGTGTTTTGTCTTCCTAAGCTAATGAAATCATGTTTATTTATGTTCATTAGTTTCCTCCACACTATATCCTCCATACTACACTGACAAATACTCAAATTACACCATGTATTCTGACATCTAGCTCCTTCTTATGTTTGCTCCTGTATTCCCACAGCCTAGACCTACTTGTGGCTCCAAACCCTAAGTTCAGAAAATCCTTAAAAACCATTTTTTCACAAACAAATACACATATCTAGCCTAAAATTCATTTTCTTTAAAGTCATATCATTGATAATAGACTTAGAGAGATCCCTCTCATGCTCAGTAGGGCTAGCTACTGAGCTGAAGTGGTTTGATGTTACCCTTGTCGATTTCCTTTTCAGCCTAGGAGATTGTAAGGACTAACACCTCCCAAGCCATCTAACCATCCACCATCATCCCTAATTCACCTGCCACATCATCAAAAGAAGTTAGCTTTTACACTTTCACACAAAAAAGACGAAAAGAAAAAAAGAATTATTTTGTTCATTTACATGCACAGCAATAGAATATTTGATGTTCCAAATTTCATGCCTAGGACAATAGGATTGCACATATGATAATTTACCATTCTCTTGAAGTAAAGAATCTTAGTAGTTAGATTAGATGAATGATGTGTTTAAGAAATTGATTTCAGTATTTTTCCTTATTGCAGTAGACAAGATTTCTTATAGTATAGATTTCCCTTTTTCCTCATTATTAATCAAGCTTCTTATGAATCAATAGAAGTCTGGTTTGAAAAACCTTAGTGTTCTATCACCAGCTTAGCTGTGACAAAGAGCGGACCCATCACATTTACTTGTGTATACAACATTGTCACCTCCAAGTTTGTACGAACCCCGGGTTGATAAAGTAAAGTTAGTTGCCCCAGGATTTGCAGCATTCTTGCTGCAATACTGGTGCTCATCACGCATTGCACAGTTTCAGTCTAAAGTATGCCTCTCTAGACTACATGTTACATAGATCCATCCTACATTCATCCTCACTAGTAGTTGGGATTGCACAATGCACAATTCCAAATAATAGTCTCCCATCTTCCCGAAGTCAGTGTTACGTAATCTTGCCCAGCATTCACCATTTTTTTGCCCAAATGTTTGTCAAATTTGTTTGATGATTTTAGCTAACATCGTATCGCCATGAGTGTCTTCTCTGTCTCTAGGTACTATAGTTTTTTCAGCAGCTTCTCAACAGTACAGGTATCACAGCCTCCAAGAGAGTTGGATCAAAATACAATCGAAAGCAGTACTGGGGACGTGGTTGAACAAGGATCAATGAGATTGCCTATGTACACAGACACACACCTATTCATCGAGAAGGACATGAATATCACATGGCAAGACATCAACACCCTATTCTCAAGAAGCTTTGATGAAAATATGGAGGATCGACAAGTCTATGTGAACATCCATAAGTCAGGACTATACAAGGTTGCATGATGGTTTCTCATGTTCCCTTGCACAGATATGATCCATTGGATTGTCTTACACACTGATCTAGATACAATGATACTAAGGAGTGTCAGTGGATCCATTCTTGCTTCTTTTAGGAAGGAGGATTATCAGGAGATATATCATTTTCCATTCCCAGTGAGCATGATGGATGCACCGTTCTACACTCCCAATGACAAAACCAAAATAAGAGACATCTTGAAGCATTG
Source organism: Pinus tabuliformis (assembly GCA_031772625.1). Classification (NCBI taxonomy): domain Eukaryota; kingdom Viridiplantae; phylum Streptophyta; class Pinopsida; order Pinales; family Pinaceae; genus Pinus; species Pinus tabuliformis. The sequence goes on from CM062805.1 coordinate 234,767,469, forward strand.
GGTAGAGTCAGAAAAGTTCAAGATGACACCCAACTAGATATACAGGATGAAGACACTCAGGAAGGCATACCAATTCTTGTTCATCTTCGCATGCCGCTTGTATGGCCAAGGGAGTACAGAGACCTTCCCGCAAATTTTGGTTGCTATGTTGGATCAACTGGAAAGTGAAGGAAAACCATTCAACTAGCCTGACATGTTGGCTCTCCAGTTGAAAGTGCATCTATCCAATGCTCAGAGTCCACCCAAGGATCAACAAGCAAAGTTCTTCATGTCTGCATACTTGCTCGATGCAATCTATGCCCGTCAATAGTTTCCTGGCATGGGTTGGGCATGGACACCTTCAGAAAGTGTTGTGAACATATATTGCAAGTTTCTCTCAGATTGTAGCTACGGAGGTGTCATGGCTAGAATATGTGACCATTTGATCGCCCCTCTGTATACGATTATCTTTGAATAAAATCTATCCTGCATGTCCCAAGTAGCAATGGAGGAATTTTTTAACATTACAGATTCGTACGCCTCACCCGAGGGAACCTTCATCAGGATGTACAAAACAGAGAAAGCTCTGCATGCATTGTCGAGGTTTTCTATGGACAAGTTGTTAATGAAAGAGGTTGCATACCACATCTCGATAGGGTTTTCAATTGGATTGCACAGAAAGAAGAAGGAACCATGACCCACGCTTCCTGTGCAAATTAGGTTGTACACAATCGGGAGTTTGAAAGAAGCAGATGTCAAAGTAGAGGACTTCAAGAAGTTTAAGTTTGACACCAAGAGTTTCAACCTGTATGACCCACATGGTTTATGTAGGGACCACTGTGCGAGAGTCTACTATCCTTGGATCCACGGGGTGTGTCATTGGCTAAAAGAAGACCTGTGTAGATATTGTTACAACTCCTCTAGGCTCGATGAACTGTTCATCATTGCAGTGGAGTAGCTAGCAGCACTCAAAGCAGAAATATCATGAGGATCAACAACAACAGTAGCAGCAAGCAACAAATTTATGAAAAACAAAGGCAAGAGGAAGATTTTTTACTGCACAGAGACAAAGCAAAGCTACAAGCTTAAGGAAGACCCACTTGTGGAAAAGGTAGCTTTGGAGGTAGATGTGAAGAGGCGTTAGCGCGATGGGAGGATAGCGCAAAGAAAGAGAGAGAAGAAAACGCTGGAAGATACTAAGAGGATGTTTCATGAAGTCTAGCAAAATCTCAGGGAAGAACAAGAGTTGCGTAGGAGAGAGGAGGAAGCGCAGCATGACTGGTGAGTGCCAGTATTGCAGCAAGAATGCTGCAACTCCTGGGCTGCCAACTTTACTTTTATCAACCCGGTAGTTCGTAGCAAACTTGGAAGTGTTGGTGTTGCATTCACAAGTCCTAGTTCTCATTGCAGGTTGTCACTTGGTCAGCCGACACAAGATCACTAGGAGCTCAATACAACTTCTATAGATTTCAGAAGAAGCTCTATGTGTGATGAAAGGAAAGAACTATTACTCTACAGATGCTATCCTAACTACAGAAAGGAGAAAGACTGGAATGTAAAGCAAAACCTAGTAAACCCTAATAACAAGCTAATTCTAATTTTTCCAAAAACACTATGAAAACCATGAAATAAATGCCATTACCTACTCAAGTAAGTAAACAACATCTAACCATGCTATTTCTGGAAGTAAATAAGCAAAAAACATATTTTTGGATTTTTATGTGTTTTTATGTGAATTCAACATGCATCTAATTTATTGTGTGTAAGTGTGGCGGCGAACAGGTGACGTTAGAGGGTGGTTTTGGAGCTTGGGAGGATGTAGGATGGTGTGGATGGGTCCTAGGAGTTCTTAGGTGGCCTTCTGGAGGCTATTCCCACACTCGGACTTCAAAAGAAATCCTACAGGAGGACACAGGAAAACTACAGAAGGAGGCTGAGAGCAATTTTCACTGTTTTGAGGGTGTGAGAGTGGGTGGAAAAGGTGTATGAAGGTTGGAATGAGGTGTTAGGGTGCATAAGGTCTACCGTGGATCACCAGGAGAGAGAAAGATGATTGGGTTTGCTCAAGGAGAGAGGAAGAAGTTCAATAAAAATGCAGGAAACTAGGGTAGAATTGAGGTGAGGTTTGGGAGACCTGTAGGGCATGGATTAGATGGAGGGTGTGATTGATGCTAAGTTGGCCTACTGCTGGAAGAGATCTGTTGCATAGAAACTAACAGTCAACCAAGGAAATCAAGCAACCAACGAAATGAGTGCATCTAGGAAAAACATAGTCTTGCATTAAAATGGCCTAACCTATGATGTGTGAAAGGAAATGCTGAGAAATTTTGTAGGAAAGGAAATCATGAAAAAGGACTATTGCAAATCAGGAAGTGGACATGATAAATAAGATCTAAAGTAAAGAAAAACTGGACTATCAACCTACTAAAGAGCTGCAAACACTAGAAGTCCTAGGAATGAGGAAAATCTATGTTTTTAGGGCAACAAGAGGGTCTTTGCCTCAAATCATGGTCCTAGAGGGAGGAAGAGAGGCCAAGGAATAGTTGCTAGCCTTTTTGAATCTTTTCTAATCACTGCTTAACTTGCTACAGAAAGCATAAATGGAAGAAAGCTACTAAATCATCAAAAGCATCCTATTTTTAACCATAAGCAAAATAGATCTAACAACAAATTAATCTACAAGCTGAAGTAAAGCATAAAAATATAAGTAAAGAGAAGCTTGGCTGCTTGGATTGGACCCTAACCCAAGCACTTCAGCCCTCTAAGGTAACTTATTGCTAGCTCAAAAAGGATTCCATCTTCATTATCAAAAATAGCAAGATTACATAAAACTGTCACAAAATAGTAAGCTCAAAATTTGAGCAGAGTTTACACAAGCAAAAAAATTCTAACCCTAGTGAGGCCCTAGGCCTCTCTACTTATACATTGGAAACTACCAACAGCTTCCTTGTTATGAAACCAGCTCAAGAAAAGATAGAAAAGATAGATCAACGCCTTAGAATTTAGCCTCTTCGAGGGGGCAACCTCCTTTACATTACATAAATGAACAATTCTTGGATGATACAAATGAAAAGACCTCCTTTCTATATATAGGAGTCTAAGGGGTCATAACATAATCAGAGCCGACATAACAATAATAATGTAAGGGCACAATAATAACAATAGTGGGCTTCTATGGGGCACAATAGTAACAATATGGGCACTACATGGGTACATCAATATAATAAGTGGGTTGTACTAATAACAATAAGGGGTTACACTAGTAGTATAGGGGCCTAACATGCCCCTCTCCTTAAAAAAGCGTTGTCCTCAACGCTTGAGTAGTTCTTGATGCTTCTGTATAAAATTCTTGTCCTCCCATGTGGAATCTTCAGCGGGTAAGTTCTTCCACTTGATGAGATACTCTGAAATTGATCGATTTCGTAGCTGTCTGGTTCTTGTTTCTGTGAATGCTCTAGGTTCCAATATGACTTTTCCTTCCTTTTCAATATCTGGCAATATTGTTTGAATTGGGATCTTTTGCAAGTTTTGAATAAGTGGCCATACTTCTTTGTCCTTCTTCCATTCATCTCTTGCTTCGTTTATCCAATCTAGTTGGATAATAGAAATAGCACAAAACAATGCTTCCACATCCTCATCCTTGAAGAGTCTTCCCATTCGGTAAGGTCGCCATTTTTTAAGTGCATGTAGTATTGCCAACGTTTCCTTCTCATAAATAACTTGCTTTAGATGTAGCAGTAAAAATACCCAATCGCCTACATCAAAACATTTTTCACTATGATGTTGATCTACCTGTTGTTTCATTTGATTTTGCACCGAAGTGGCGCTATCCTTTAAAAGTTGGAGAACTTGTTGTTGATGCTCGATGTGATATTTCACTGCTTGAACCTTTTTCTTCTTGATATGTCCTTCTATCTTTAGATTTTGAGGAGTGGTAATTTCTTCCAATCCTTTACAAGATATGGTCGGATTCATTTCTTGACGCTCGATGTGATCTTTCACTTCTTGAACATTTTTCTTCTTGATATGTCTTTATGTCTCGCTAGTTTGAGGAGTGGTAATTCCGACCAGTGAATTACAAGATATGGTTGGATTCATTTCTTCTTTCTTGATGTGATATTTCACTTCTTGCACCTTTTTCTTCTTGATATTTCCTTCTATCTTGAGAGTTTGAGGAGTGGTCATTCTTGCCAATAGTTTACAAGATATGTTCTGATTCATTTCTTCTTTCTCTAAGGTCGGGTCCTGGCATATATCCTCTTCTTTTGATGTTTCTTGATCCTTTTCTTCCTCCTCTTCATACTCTATGTAAAATAATTTCTTCTCAGCACACTTATGACCTTTAGTGCATTTGCTATCACAATTGTAACAAAGCCCTTTTTCTCTTTTTTCTTCCAATTGTTGTGGTGTAACCCTTGTAGGTTGTGGAAGGCTAGGAGGAACAACACGTCCATCTTTATAGTTGTGAGGGGTAGACTTCCTTGTTGCCATAATTTTACTTTCAAATATGTCACAAATCCCTTTTACTCTTTCCAATTGTTGTGGTGTTGCTCTAAAGAAGGTGTTTCTCTTTGTATCCTCATAATGTGCTATCATTTCCTCCGTGAGAATTGACCACGTAACAAGTTTTTTACGAGAACAAAGCCATTTATACCATAAAAATTGATCCGGTTCTAAATATGAAGATGCAATACATACCTTTTGTAACAGTGGTACACCATGTAGATCAAAATATTGCTCCATCTGAAGTATCCAATTTACCGGATCCTTGCCATCAAACTTCCTCATCTTGCTTTTTCTTAATTTTAGGACCTCAAACTTGAAACCACTGTAACTATGTACTTGTGGATATTTAAGTTCTGAAATTGCTACCTGTAGTAGCCCTCTCTGTCCTCTTTCCAATGCCACCAGTCTGATTCAAATTGGATTCCCCAAAAAATAGTTATGCACAATCTCCCAAGATGACCTAATTATAGAACTTTCCAAAAGAGCGAACTTGTATGACGTGCCACGTGTCAATTTGTCAACCTATGGATCTGAAAAATGCATAGAAGAAACTACAGTCTGTCCTCTTTTTGTACCTTCTTACGAAATTTCAATCCAATGCTCAGAGAGAAAGTTATGACTATTTTCCCCAGGTCACCTGTTTTGAATGCAATTCAGGAGTCTGCAAAAAGACCAACTTCCTCAGATCCTATCTCCAAAAATATCGCGCGAAAAGCTCTGAAATTCGGACCCAAGGTTCAGCGCAATTTCTTCTCAAATGGGTTTTTTTTTGCGACTTCTGAAATGTCACAGAAATAAAGTTATAGCGAAAATTCCACGATGACCTGTTTGGAGCAGCGAAACCCTAGAATCCAAAGCTCTGATACCAAATGTTATGAAACCAGCTCAAGAAAAGATAGAAAAGATAGATCAACGCCTTAGAATTCAGCCTCTTCGAGGGGGAAACCTCCTTTACATTACATAAATGAACAATTCTTGGATGATACAAATGAAAAGACCTCCTTTCTATATATAGGAGTCTAAGGGGTCATAACATAATCAGAGCCGACATAACAATAATAATGTAAGGGCACAATAATAAAAATAGTGGGCTTCTATGGGGCACAATAGTAACAATATGGGCACTACATGTGTACATCAATATAATAAGTGGGTTGTACTAATAACAATAAGGGGTTACACTAGTAGTATAGGGACCTAACATTCCTTGAAATCAGGGAGGCTTGGCTCCCAAAACTCAAGATAACTATCAATCATCTTCCACTTGCTCGGCTGCCTTCTTAGTGCATGATTTGGCTACTTGTACTCCGAGATGAATGAAGGGGAATTCGAAGTGAGGAGTAATAAATGAGGGGGATTCCCTCATATAAGTCCTCTCCTCTGTCTACTTCGAGTTATTGCTGCAGTTTGACCATTAAATCCTTGACTTTGACCTCGAAATCCATCAATAATTTGCATTAAATACATGTTAGACCACATGGCATAATAACTAACTCAACTCACCCTATAAGCATAAATATAATCATAAAATCATACAATAAGATAAGAGAATGGTTGATTTGACTAGATTAGGAGGTAAAATGAGCCCATATAATTACCCATTTATGAGGCTCATCATCACCCCCTACTAAAGGTTTTGCTCATCCTTTGAGCAACCTAGTCAATCTCTTCATCTTTTATGGCCCTGGTGGCCTCCCTATCATCCCAGGCTTCTGATGTGGTCTGCTCATGTTCTCCATAAAATCCTGCATTCCTATCTATGTCCTTCCACTGCTCCTCCTCTTCTTCTTCTCTTCTACCTTATAGCATGCCTAATATGAGTGGAGGACTCAGTTTGAGGCCCATCCAGTTGACCTTCAACCTGTCCATGGAGCGCTTGTACATTGGCACTCTTTTTAATGCCTCCTTCAGCCTCATGGGGGAATGGTATTCCCTGATCCGCAAATTGTGGGGTAGGGTGTTCCATATTCTCATGCATGCATGCATGCATGCATACAGTCCTCCCCAAGTAGCCTAAACATATCTTCAAAGTGTGAAATGGCTTGTTCTTGATTGGCCAGAGATTTAGGGGCAATCTGAGGGTCATTGACAAGTAGGTTGTGTGTGTTGATGAGTGCCATAGGATCTGATGGCTCAGCTCTTATCATCAATGGTTCATTCTACTATTTTATTAACAATCTTTTCATCTCTGCTGCCCGCAACTCTTCATGGTTCATCCATGAGTCCATGGCCATTAATTGCAGATCCCTTAGCTTGGCATTGGGGTCCCACACATTCATGTCTGTGAGGGCCACGTTGTGTAGGTAGAACTCGACCATCTTTGCTTTATCCTCTGAGGTGCTTTGGTCACACAAATCCATGAACTGCCTGTAATCTTGGAAAGGAATTGTGCCTCTTTGTTCCAAAGTTTTTATTTTGAATTGAAGCCATTGATCCTTCAGATGGAAGCCATAAGATTTGGCCGGTGTTTTGCATTGTAATTCTTCCATGGATAAGCTGGCCATGTATGCCAAATGAGTCTCTTTCTCCTGCAGCTGCCTCCTTAGTAGTTCATTCTCTTTTTCAAGGTGGCTTCTTGTAATGGCTTCTCTATCTCTGAGAGCACTCAATTCTCTACCCATTTCCCTAAGTCTGTTTTCCATGTGGCCAATATCCTCAACTTCTTTGGACTTGGCTATCTGCATCCACCTATGTGTTCTCACTCTCTCTTTCTCCAATTCGAAAAACAGTGGAATTGCAAATTTCTGTGGGATTATCCTACCTCCCTCAAGTAGATTGTAATAGGAGGCAAGATTAGGTTGGGGGCCAGGTTCTTGTAGCTCTTGTGCTTCCTCCTTCACCTCTGGCTATCCTCCTATATTTTTCGCAAGCTTATGTGTCTCCTATAGTTTGGACAGTGTCTCTTGTAGGATTGTTTCAGCCTCTTGTAGGTCTGGTTTGGGGTCTTGGAGAACTACCTTTCCCTTCCGTGTAGAATATACTGGAGTCCCCCTTTCATAGGTTATAGGTGTCTTGGAAGGATATTCTTGCACCTTGGCAGATGGTGAATCTTCAATGGTAATGGGAATCTTTGAGGAGGGCTGAGGTTTACCTGTTTTAATTCTTTTGCTCTTCCTTGCCCTGAAATACATGGAGGTTTTTCTTTTTCTCTTCTGCTTTGGCTTGACTGTTGTACTGAGGGCAGTGAGAGTAGCTGCTACTTCTCTTTCTAAAGTTTCAGGGGACTCTTCTCCTTGCTCTTCCCTCTCTGCCTCCTTTTCTCCCTCTTCTGTCTCTTTTTCTTCCTCCTACTCTGTCCCTTTAACTCTCTCCTCCTCTATTCCTTCTCTTTCCTCCTCCCTCTCTTGCTTTGCTATGCTACCACTAGCTTCACCTTCTACTCCTTTTTGTTCTCTCTCCTCACTGACAGCAGGACTAACATCATAAGTTAATGCCTTGATGTCATCCTCAGCTGTCATATTTTTGAAAACTTCCCATGCTATAGGGAGTGTAAGGGTATGGAGGGCTTCTTTTACTAGGATCTTGATTAGGCCATGGTGAGCTAGTTGCTGTGAATTTCCTGCTTGTACCTTGATGCTAGAGTCAATGAGGGACTGAATGAGAAAGTAAGGGATACCGAGCTTTTGATGTGTTGGGGTATTCATGCCATATCTCAAGTCATGGAGGATTCTGAAATGATATCCATAGACAATGTTGTGCCTCCCCTCACAAGAAATGTATTTGATCACTTGGTAGCTAACCTCATCCCAGGGATATGGTATACTAGCCCTCCTAATTCCATTTGTGTCTTCAACACGGGTTTCATTATCTTGGAAATTTTTTTTCTTGGCAGCCTAGCCAATTGGTTTCTCATCTTTACTCCAAGGCAGCCTAAGAGGAAGGATAGTGACCCTACTAATGAATTCAGGGTTTATTTCAATGGAGAGGCCTCTAATGGTTACAGTAGCATGAGTTCTTATGTGAGGGACTAGAGAGAGAGCAACTTCATGGGCAATTTCCTCATCAAGCCCTCTAAATTTCTCAAAGAAATTCATCCAGTTTGCCCTTGTAAATATTTCCACCACTTGAGGATGTGCATGGAGCTAGTGGAGTTAGTGGGCTCTTTTCTCATAAACCCCCCTTTCATACTACCTATACTTCTTTTAAAAAACCAAATATGGAGGTGGAGACAAAGAATTTTGAGAAAAACAGAGAAACAGAGGAGACTGTGTTTTTTTTAAACAAACAGAATTTTTTTATGTATCTCCTACCCTCTTAAAGACTCGTTTTATCTTCAATTTGAGACCACTGTTTCACATTTTTATATATAATTTTTGAATTCATGAACCCTACCTCTTCAAACTGGAATTCATGCCAAAAATCATATTTTATCCCTTCAAAATGACTCACTGCCCCTCTTGTAGAAGCTCATTGTCCCTCCTGTAGATTTCCTATAGGTGATCTTGTAGAAAATGTCGAGAGCAAGAATATGGAGGAAATTGATGGAGGATGGTGGTTACGAGGCTATGGGGGCACAAGAAGACTGTTGTGTGGCTGAGTTACAAGGAGAAATTGAAGAAAGGGTGGTGAGAATGTGCGGGGAGGAGTGCTCATTACCCTTTATGGATATTTTCGGTTATGAGTGCTGAGCTGGCCAGGTGTACGTTCCCTGGATTAGGACCATTGGTCCCCACCTGCTTGGTCATCATGGCCCCTCCTCGTAATCATCCCTCATTATTGCATCGGAGTTAACTCTTCCTCCTATTATCACTCAGGTTGTCCCTTGGCTCCTTAAGGGATACGGCCGAGGTAACCACAAAACAATCTTTGGGCTGCAGGTCCTAGCCTATCTGCAGTCAGAGAGGGCTCTCTCTTTAAAATTTAACTTTGTTTTGGGTTGATTTTAGCCTAGTTATGGTGTACATGGGTTTTGTTTTTGATTTTGGTGGGAAGGATGATGTTTTCAAGTAGAGTTGGGATGCATAGTGTGAGAAGTTCAAACCATTGGGCATGGAGTCATGGATTAAGGCTTGCTGTTGGGTTTTCTTGGTCACAAGAGGAATATAGAGTAGGATAGCTACACATAGAACAATATTAGGCTAGAATAAATATGAAATGAAGGTCAGAGATGAAAGGCCACGAAGAATCTTTCATTAGCTAACAGAGCGGGAAGGTGGATGAAAGTTTGTCTAGGAGCAGTCAAGAATTCCTAAAAAACAGTCATATGTGAAAGAAACAGGGTAAACATGATCATTTAAGTATGCATATTCATAACCATTTCTGAAGAAAACATATAGAAATAACAAGAACTGAGCATAGGGTGCAATGAAGCAAAACCTAAGCTATTCTTTTTTCTTGATATTTAGATGGTAACACAATGGTGCATAAACATATGTAAACTGTAAATAGAGATAGGAAAACACTTATTGAGCCATGTAGTAGCACCGGAATTCCACAGTCACTCTTTGGCCATTAAATAACACAACAGTCAATTCTTCATCCAAAACATTCTAGCATTCTTTGATTACAGAGCTTCTCAAAAATACAACGCAAGTCCAGAATGAGGATTATCAACCAACCAACCCTTTAAATAATGAATTAGGGTGGTTTATATAGAGAAAATATCTAAAAATATCTATTACAGCAGACCTTAAACAGGTCTGAGGGAAATGAGTTCTTTAACCTAATCTTGTCCTGAAATTAATGCAAGAAGATATTTATTTGAGCTGCGCTAGAGGCAGCTGCATCAAAATGACTTAATATCTGTCCTTATGGCTCTGTGCTGTTCATTTAGCCATAACTGTGCTTTGGGCTTTGATCCCTGCTCTTGAGTGTTTTTGATGTGCATTAACTGTGATCTGAGAGCCTTCAATGGCTTCACCGCTTTCTTTGACTTTGCTTGGGGGCCTTTAATGTTCATCTGCTTTGATATTGCCAATCTGATACTCTTTGCCGCTTCACTGATACCCTTTAATTTAATATGGGCTTTATCTTTCCTCTGATACTCTTTTACAGTTGAATCGGGCCACTTTCTCTCCCTTGATGTGCTTGAAACTGTCAAATCGTCCCTTTTCTGCCCTTTCAGGGCAAAGATAGCTGTTGCAAATGATTTTTGTGGCCTCTAGAATATTGTCGATGCTAGCCGATTGAATATGAACCTTCATGAAGAAATCCTGTTGCTTCCCGCGAATTCTTGGGTTTTTCAGGTAGCCGAGCCATGAGAAGCCCTCCATTTTGATCAATTTTTCTTAGCGATGCGCGCATCAAAAACTGCCTCAGTTTTTCGTTCCGGGCATCCTTTGCTGTGATTTTCACCCTTCGTGCCTTTTTCGGTGATGACATCAGCATGACATCAGCGGTGGGTCCTGGTACGGCAATGACGTGGCACAGGACACGGTAGCGGGATAGGGATGGAGGCAGATGCGGTGGCAGTGACACGTAGCAGTGGGGAGTCGACGTAGAGGTGACGTAGCGCTGATGTGGAGCTGACGTCAGGGGCGGAGAGACAGAAGGCGGTTTGTGGTTTAACCACCTTCTGTACGAGAGCGGTATTTGTCAGAGGAGCTCCGATGCAATCAAGGACGGACACGCGTCCATTGTACGGTGGGGAAACCGCTAGCCTATCGGAGGCTAACCGTCGGACGTCGGGGCGGCTCCGAAATCACCGAGAGTCGTCGGATCTGGGCAGGTGGCTCGGAGGGTTGACGGAGTGCGGAGCTGGTAGCAGGTTTATGTGTGGGGGCCCGCCCGAATATTAAATTAATATTTATGTGCGGGGGGTCAAAACTTTGGGTAATACGGGTTTTTGAGGCCTCGGAAGGGGTCTGATAACCTTAAAAAAAGGAATTTCATGCTTTCGAGGAGTTCAAAGGCACTTGAGAGGGGTTTTATGTGCTTTGAGAAGGGTTTATGGCCAAAAAAAAGGGGTTTATGCCTTGGGAAAGGTAAAACACAGCCAAAGATGGATTTTATACATTTGGAGGGGAATTTTATGCATAGGAATGAGTCCTAATGCATTTAGAAGATAGTTTGAGAGGCAACTGAGGGTTCTTGTTAAGTTTCAGGAAAACTTAGCAATTCCCAAGCATAGTCAAGGTTATCTTTCAACCAGAGGGAGGGGATATGTACATAGGGGAGCTATTTACTGCTTTTTAGTAAGGGGAAGGGGAAATAGATAGGGATTTACATAATAATGTTAGAAGTTAATTATGAAAATGACAAGAAAGCACTAAGTTTAGAGATCTTAGGCTACTTAAAAGGGAAAAATGACTTATAGAGTGAATAATAGTATTCCTAAGCAAAGAAAACCTTTACTTAGGCCAATGATATGACAAATGATGATTCTTAAAGATATCAAACAGATCTTAACATCTTATAGGGGAAATTAGTGAATGATTTGGGGAATAAGAAGAAGGGGGAGTTAGACATGCCTCGCTTGATCTCCTCCAAATGAAAAATTGCCTCATAATTGTGATCTGAATAGATATAACACTTGAAAATATGAAATGGATCACATAGCTTGCATCTGCAACCACAAAACTACTTACCCAGCCTACTTACCTAGCATGTTTTCTTCTTTTTGCATGGGTGCACTTGGACTTGCAGACCCTGATTATCTTCTTTTCTTTTAACTGCCCTCCTATCTAAATGTACCCTTATTTCTTCCAAGGGCCCAGATTACGCAGTTGGGCTCCTTCATTTCTCTACCTAGCTATTGATCTGCCAAGCTTAAGCTGTTTGGATAGATATTCATTCTCTATCTTCTAAAACAAGCAATTTAAACCTAGGGAAGCCAAGATTAAGCTGTTTGGCTTTCCCTTATCTGTAAAACTCTTCAAAAATGGTATGATTCTTCAAAGTGGAACTTCTAGGAAATGTGGAACCTTGCAGCATGACAAGATGACATATTTGGCATGTAAAACAGTCAATCATGAAATATGAAACCTATTGCAATAGGAGGCTAGCAGTGGCTCCTCTTGGGGATGGTTTTTCAAGATGAAAAGCCAAGAACAGTAGGTCAGAATGCCTTGATCTTCAATTGTTGTTGTAAACTGTAATTCTCCTTCTTCTCAATGTCTTTGACTGAATTAAGCTGATATGCAATATCCTTTTGAGCTGAATTGCAGAAACATTACAGCTCTGCTTCTTGCCTTTGGGTGCTTGTAAACATATTGAAATCTGCTTGAGCACTTCTTTCTAATTATTTCAAAAACAGGGATCTGAAATAGAACTTTCTTTGATCTTTCCTTCAAAATTTGCTGCGTTGTTCCCTCTTATTGGCCTGCTATAAGAAAAAGTGCTGAAAATACAAATATTAATGTACAGATAGTATACAGAGCTGTGTTGCGTTCAATAAAAGGGATCATGATAGTGCTTTAGCATTCGGCCATTGATAGGGCCTTCTTCTGCTGTGTTGCCATCCAAACTTTTCAGAAAATATGTGTTGTTACCTTGTACAACATGAATGACATAAGGTCCTTTCCACAAGAAATCAAACTTGCCATGCTTTCCTTTGTCCTCTCTTCTTGAATCCCATCTTAAGACTTTGTTGCCTATGCAAAAATCTTCAACCTTGGTTCTTTTGTCAAACATTTTCTTGAGCTTCTCTTGTAAAATCTGAGCTCTGTCGTACACTTGCTCTCTTGTTTGCTGCAAATGGATGGTTTGGTTTATTCTTCTTTGGATATCATTTGGCTCTACCTGGATCTCTTGCAGCAATTTGATAACAGGGATTCCCAAAGAAGAGGGGAACTTGGCCTCCATGCCATAGACTAACTCATATGGGCTCATCCCAATGGATCTCTTAGTTGACAATCTGTCTGCCCATAGGGCATTTACAAGCTTTTTGTGCCATTTCTTCTTGTTCTCCTCCAAGACTTTCTTAATGATGTTAATCAGACTCTTGTTGGATGATTCGGCCAAGCCATTACCTTGAGGGTAATAGGCTGTGGAGTGACCTAAGGTAATGTGGAATTTGTGGCAGAAACTGATCATTTTCTTGGATTTGAAGGCAACAGCGTTATTTGTAATGATCTTCTCAGGACAGCCAAATCTGGAAAAAATGTTGGTTTCAAGGAACTGGATGATGGTGGAGTCATTGGCTTGCCTACATGGGATGGCTTCAATCCACTTGGTAAAATAATCTGTGGCTATTAGAATCCACTTATGCTGGCCAGAAGAGGATGGATGGATTTCTCCAATGAAGTCAAGACCCCATTGTTGAAAAAGCTTCTCGGTTGAAATGGGTTTAAGGGGCAAGGGCAGAAGCTTTCTTTTGCCTTCAAAGATTTGGCATTTGTGGCATGAAACAACAAACCTTTTCACATCAGTAAACAAAGAGGGCCAATAGAAACCAGCCCTTAGTATCTTATTAGCAGTGGACTTCCAATATAAGTGCCCTCCACAGTCCCCTGCATGGAATTCTTTCATGACACTGTCAGTTTCATTCATAGTTAGGCAATTCAGCAATATTCCTTCATGATTTTTCCAAAACAGGGCACTATCTAAGACACAAAACTTTGATGCTTTCATCTTTAAAAATCTCTTTTTGGTTCTAGACAACCCTGGAGGAGCACATAGGTTTAACAATATAAAACATATATCAGCATACCATGGGGATTGCAAAAAAGCTTGACTGATCTGTGGAGTCGCCAGCTCCTGTTCATTGTCCAATTGATTAATGTCTAAGGCTTGAAAATTTGTTTCGGACATCAGTTTGGCTAAACCTTGTCCCTTTATTAGCTTGGTGGGTTTTATCTCAATGTCATATTCAAGGATATTGGCAATACATTTGCCTCTTTTGCCTTCTATGCCCTCTTGAGTTAATATGTCTTTTACAATAGCATTTGGTACATAAGCAATCACATGTGAATATAAAATGTAAATTCTGAAATCTTTGATTGCTTTAACAAGGGCATATGCTTGCTTCTCCATGATTTGGTACTTCAAGGGTGCATCTCTAAGGGCTCGGCTGAAAAATGCAATTGGCTTTTCATTTCCCTGATCATCTTTCGGTAAAAGGACAACAACAATGGTGTGTTCAGATGCAAATGAAAAAATGATGAAATCCTTATCAAATTGAGGACTTGTGAGGACTGGGGCTTGGGTTAAGGCAGATTTTATGCCCTCAAAGGCTTGCTTGGCCTCTAAAGTCCATTTTACCTTGGAATCCTTCTTTAACATTTTATTTAGCATTCTTATCAGCTCGGCCAAGTTTGGGATAAATCTCCTTAGGAAATTGATCTTTCCTAGGAATGCTTGCAACTCTTTGATGTTTCTTGAATAAGGGATTTAAAGGATGGCTTGAATTCTTTCAGGATCAATTCTAATCCCATCTTTTGAAATGATATGGCCTAGCAATTTGCCTTCTTCAAGGCCAAATAAAGACTTCTTGGGGTTCAAGGAAATGCCATATTTCCTACATGTTAGGAACACTTGTCTCAAATGTTTTAGGTGCTCTTGATCAGATTTTGAGAAAGGAGTTAGGTCATCAAGGTAAACCACTAGGAAATCATGGATTTCCTTGGCAAATGCAATGTCCATGGCCCTTTGAAAGGTGGCACCTACATTCTTTAGTCCGAAAGGCATCTTCACATACTTAAATGTTCCCCACGGTGTTGTAAAGGTTGTCTTGTCTTGTTCATTAGGGTGAACAAGTATTTGATTAAAACCTGAAAAGCCATCTAGCAAAGAAATTCTTGAAGACCCCACTACTCTTTGTAGAATGTGGTCCATTTTTGGCAGAGGGTAGTGATATTTAAGGGAGACTTGGTTCAGATTTCTTAAGTCTACACATAGTCTAATCTCCCCTGTTTTCTTCCTTGTGGGAACAAGATTGGATACCCATTCTGAAAATCTAATGGGTGCTATGATACCAGCTTCAAACATTCTTTTCACTTCTTTCTCAATCAAAGGGAGAAGCACAGGATTGATTCTCCTCAGTTTCTGTTTGAAGGGCTTTTGATTTGGCTTTAAGGGAATGGTATGTTGAATAACAGAGGGGTCATAGGACTTAAGGTCCTCATAACTCCAGGCAAATACATCTTGAAACTCTTTAAACAAATCAACATATTTTGGTTTTTGATCGGGAGGCAAATACTTGGACAGTTTAATCATTTTGGGCTTCTCTGCTATCCCAATATTACAGTCTTCCACAGCAGCGTTTAAGGGCTGCATCTTTGGCTTTTTGGGGACATCGTTTGAATCAAATATGTCTTCTAATGGAGTGAGGCCAGCAGGTAGAAAATTGTCTTTTAAATCAATGACTTCAGCCTTTGCTTCAGCTATTTCATCTAAATGCATTTGCTTCAGCTCTTGCATGTTTTTCTCATAAAAAATGGTTGGGTGCAGCATTTGATTTGCTACTTCAGCTGTTATAGTTTGCTCATTTTGGCTCATTTGCTGTTGTGGGTCATTCATGGCATCTTCATCAATGTTTAAGCTTGAGAATTCTTGTTGTAAGGTAAGAAAATTGTTGATTTGAGCATCATCCTCAAACACTTGCCAATCTTTAATATTGTTAGGGACAGCAAGCATGTGCTTTATCTCAGCAGTAAAGTGGTAATTGGACTCAAAGGCCAGCTTGCAAGTGCTGGCAAAATTAGCTAGACTATGAGCATGCATGTTATGGTTTCTAGAAATCTTAGCAAGCTTGGATTCGGTGAAGGAATTGAGTATTTCTGTGGCAGCAGACCTATAAGCTCTTAGCCTATTGTCATTAGTAACAAAGTTACCTTTCATTTGTTGAATGATCAAATCGGAGTCACCTAGAATGGACACTTTTGCAGCTCCTACAGCTTTGAGCAGTTTAAGGCCTAAAAAGAGGGCCTCATACTCTGCCATGATGTTGGTGCATTTGAAGTTTAGTCTGTAAGCATGACCCTCTGCATGGCTGTTATGTGTATTGTGAATCCATATTCCTGCCCCTGCTCCTAGCTTATTAACAGAACCATCAAACTCTAAATACCATGTGATTTCTTGCTTGTGGTTAGTATTAAGAGTTTCAGTCATTTTAGGATTGGGTGGACCTAGGTTTTGTGCTTCATGTGGTTCTTCTTGTATGCTGGTTTCCCTAATTGTTTTAACAGTTTCACAGGTATGGGAAACCGACTCTTGATTGATGCATGTTTCTTGTTCTAAAGGAAAAGGCTTCTCATCAGTGGGAAGGCAGCTATCATCATTGAACAATATAAAGGAATCCATATCAGAATGGATTGAGTAAATGGGAAAGTTTTGGGGTTTTTCCTCACTACTTACCACATACTTCATCAGTGTTTCTCTATACAGTCTCTTTGGTTGTCCAAAGACTGAAATAGTGGCATAGGAGAGGTCTAGCTGGAGAGATCCTTGGAGTTTTGCTCCCCAAGATCTTGATAAGAGCATGCCATACTTTAGTGGAATGTCAACAACCACCACGTCCATTAGGATCGTTTTGTTGGGAAATTGGACTGAAGACACACAAAGGTCTTTGATTAAGCCTAAACACTTGACCTGACTAGAATCAAATGAGAATAAGTCTTTGTAGGGTCTAGTGACATCAAGGTTTAGCTTCTCCATTACAGCTTTGGGCATTAGATTATGTGAAGCACCTGAATCAAACATAGCATTGTGCAACACTTTATCATGAATGTGCAAACTGACATAAAAGGGTAGAAAAACTCCATGTCCTGATTTACCATTGACTTCAGGACCGAAAAGTAATTCAGGTTGATTATCTAAGACATTAACATCATCCCTGTTCTCTGGCATTTGCAGTGATCTTTTGATTTGTTGTCTGTACAGATCATGTTTTGCAAGCTCAGAGAGAGGAATAGATATCTTTAATTTACCAATTTCTGCTTCTAAGTCAAAAGGTTTTTCTGACTGTGTTTTAGTATGGTGACTGACAGATTTTCCCTTTTCAATTGTATCTTCAATGATCTTCTCTTGGTTATCAGTGATTTCTTGAGATTGTTCTGTTTTGGGAAGGCTTTGAGGAGTGCTATTTACATTGTCTTTTGAGGGAAAGGATACAAAAGGCTGGTTATTAGAGGGTTGTATGTCAAATACATCCTCTATGGTCACTTCCTTTAATTTTGGATCTGTTTTATCAGCAGGTTCTGTGATAGTAGCCTTGTCCTTTACTTTCTTAGCTTGCTTGGCATCCTTTGGATTGATGGGATCAGACACATCAATGGTTCTTGTTCTCAATTTATATTGTTTATGGACTTCATAGACAGCTGAATCATAGCCTTGTTTGAAGTCAAATGACTCTCCAGACTTGGTCTGGAATTGCTTTATGTCATGGTCATCTTGGTCTTCTTGGGTTAGGAATACTTGTTGTTCACTTTTCAAACCCATCAAGTTTATGTGAGTGTCCTCTATCTACTCACTAGATGTGGATGCTTCAGCATAGTTTTCATGAAAAGGAGGTCTTATGTCATGGTCAGGACTTGCCCTTCTAACGTTTGGGTTCTGATTTTTTCTAAAGTTTGGATTTCTGATACGATTGTTTTGCTATCCTTCCCATGAGGGTTTTCTTTCAATAGTTCCCATTCTATTTTCAAAGCTGTCCATACCTTTGATGATTGTGTCCAATTTTTGCTCAAAGGCTGAAGGTTCATCTTTGAAAGTGGTTCTTCTCTCAGCTCTTGCTCTATTTCGCTTGGCAATCAGATTTGCCTCCACACTAACAGCTACAGTCTGCATGTCTGCTAAGGTTTGAGGGGCTCTTTTCCTTAATTGATAAGCCACATCTGAATCAAATCCATCAGGGAATTTATATAAAGCAAGATCAGGTGGAGGTCTAAGGTTTTGTGGAATAGCGTTGTAAACATTGTTAAACCTGGCACAATAGTCTAAGATAGCTTCTTAAGGGCCTCCTTTGATGGTGTCATACTCAAATAATATGTGCAGAGGGTCCTTCTTCTTTTCCCATCTGTTGAGAAATGCTTGGTAAAGAGCATCTGGGTCAGCTATGGAATTTGCAGCAAGTACTCTAAACCACGGCCTTACATCTCCTGTTAAACTTTGGACAAAATCTTCATTCTTACACTATCATCATCTATTTCATAACTCTCAAAATAGTCCTGCATTTTCTTGGTATGTTGCAGGGTTGTGCCAGAACCAGTAGCATCAAAGTATGTGATTTTAGTTTGATAATCCTGAGGCATAGCCCCTGGATTTGCAGGTAACTGTAAAGGTGCATATCTGTTAGCCATATTTACAGGGATAAGTGGAAGGGCTGGAACAGCTGGGACAATTGTAATAACAGTGGTGGTAGTGGTAGTATGCACAGTGAATGGAGGTGTGGAAAAGGTGCTCGGAGGGGTGGATGATGAACAAGGGGAAGTAGGGGTTAAACGAAACAAAACTTTAACAGAGGTTGGAAAACAGCTTGGCTGAACTGTTTCAGGACTAGAATCATCAAACTCTTCTTGTTTTTGTTTGCTAAGGTTTCTAGAGATTAAATTGGGACTTTCAAAAACAGCTGGTGGATTTGGGTCTGGATTTGACTTAGTATTATGTGTTTTCCTCTTGGGAGCCAGCTTCTAACTTGTTTTTTGGAATTTTATGAATAAGGTCCCCAACGGAGTCGCCAATGATGTTATCACTCAGGTTGTCCCTTGGCTCCTTAAGGGATACGGCCGAGGTAACCACAAACCAATCTCTGGGCTGCAGGTCCTAGCCTACCTGCAGTCAGAGAGGGCTCTCTCTTTAAAATTTAACTTTATTTTGGGTTGATTTTAGGCTAGTTATGGTGTACATGGGTTTTGTTTTTTATTTTGGTGGGAAGGATGATGTTTTCAAGTAGAGTTGGGATGCATAGTGTGAGAAGGTCAAACCATTGGGCATGGAGTCATGGATTAGGGCTTACTGTTGCGTTTTCTTGGTTATAAGAGGAATATAGAGAAGGATAGCTACACATAGAACAATATCAGGCTGGAATAAAGATGGAATGAAGGTTAGAGATGAAAGGCAACTAAAAATCTTTCATTAGCTAACAGAGAGGGAAGGTGGATGAAAGTTTGTCTAGGAGCAGTCAAGAATTCCTAAAAAACAATCATATGTGAAAGAAACAGGGTAAACATGATCATTTAAGTATGCATATTCATAACCATTTCTGAAGAAAACATATAGAAATAACAAGAACTGAGCATAGGGTGCAGTCAAGCAAAACCTAAGCTATTATTTTTTCTTTTTATTTAGATGGTAACACAATGGTGCATAAACATATGTAAACTGTAAACAGAGATAGGAAAACACTTATTGAGCCATGTAGTAGCACAAGAAATCCACAGTCACTCTTTGGCCATTAAATAACACAACAGTCAATTCTTCATCCAAAACATTCCAGCAGTCTTTGATTACAGAGCTTCTCAAAAATACAACGCAAGTCCAGAATGAGGATTATCAACCAACCAACCCTTTAAACAATGAATTAGGGTGGTTTATATAGAGAAAATATCTAAAAATATCTATTACAGTAGACCTTAAACAGGCCTGAGGGAAATGAGTTCTTTAACCTAATCTTGTCCTGAAATTAATGCAAGAAGATATTTATTTGAGCTGCGCTAGAGGAAGCTACATCAAAATGAGTTAATATATGTCCTTATGGCTCTGTGTTGTTCATTTAGCCATAACTGTGCTTTGGGCTTTGATCCCCTGCTCTTGAGTGTTTTTGATGTGCATTAACTGTGATTTGAGAGCCTTAAATGGCTTCACCGCTTTCTTTGACTTTGCTTGGGAGCCTTTAATGTTCACCTGCTTTGATATTGCCGATCTGATACTCTTTGCCGCTTCACTGATACCCTTTAATTTAATCTGGGCTTTATCTTTCCTCTGATACTCTTTTACAGTTGAATCGGGCCACTTTCTCTCCCTTGATGTGCTTGAAATTGTCAAATCGTCCCTTTTCTGCCCTTTCAGGGCAAAGATAGCTGTTGCAAATGATTTTCGTGGCCTCTAGAATGTTGTCGACGCTGGCCGATTGAATATGAACCTTCATGAAGAAATCCTGTTGCTTCCCACGAATTTTTGGGTTTTGCAGGTAGCCGAGCCATGAGAAGCCCTCCATTTTGATCAATTTTTCTTAGCGATGCACGCATCAAAAACTGCCTCAGTTTTTCTTTCCGGGCATCCTTTCTTGCGATTTTCACCCTTCGCGCCTTTTTTGGTGATGACGTCAGCGGTGGGTCCCGGTACGGTAGTGACGTGGCATAGGACACGGTAGCGGGATAGGGATGGAGGCAGATGCGGTGGCAGTGACACGTAGCAGTGGGGGGTCAACGTAGAGGTGATGTAGCACTGACGTGGCGCTGACGTCAGGGGCGGAGAGACAGAAGGCGAGTTGTGGTTCCATCAAACCGCCTTCTGTACGAGAGCGGTATTTGTCAGAGGAGCTCCGATGCAATCAAGGACGGACACGTGTCCATTGTACGGTGGGGAAACCGCTAGCCTATCGGAGGCTAACCGTCGGACGTCGAGGCGGCTCCGAAATCATCGAGAGCCATTGGATCTGGGCGGGCGGATCAGAGGGCTGACAGAGTGCAGAGCTGGTGGCAGGTTTATGTGCGGGGGCCCGCCCGAATATTAAATTAATATTTATGTGCGGGGGGGTTAAAACTTTGGGTAATACGGATTTTTGAGGCATCGGAAGGGGTACGATAACCTAAAAAAAAGGAAGTTCACACTTTGGAGGAGTTCAAAGGCACTTGAGAGGGGTTTTATGTGCTTTGAGAAGGGTTTATGGCCAAAAAAAAGGGGTTTATGCCTTGGGAAAGGTAAAGCACGGCCAAAGATGGATTTCATACATTTGGAGGGGAATGTTATGCATAGGAGTGAGTCCTAATGCATTTAGAAGATGGTTTGAGAGGCAACTGAGGATTCTTGCTAAGTTTCTGGCAAACTTAGCAATTCCCAAGCATAGTCAAGGTTATCTTTCAACCAGAGGGAGGGGATATGTACATAGGGGAGCTATTTAGTGCTTTTTAGTAAGGGGAAGGGGAAATAGATAGGGATTTACATAATAATGTTAGAAGTTAATTATGAAAATGACAAGAAAGCGCTAAGTTTAGAGATCTTAAGCTACTTAAAAGGGAAAAATGACTTATAGAGTGAATAAGAGTATTCCTAAGCAAAGCAAACCTTTACTTAGGCCAATGATATGACAAATGATGATTCTTAAAGATATCAAGCAGATCTTAACATCTTATAGGGGAAATTAGTGAATGATTTGGGGAATAAGAAGAAGGGGGAGTTAGACATGCCTCGCTTGAGCTCCTAGAAATGAAAAATTGCCTCATAATTGTGATCTGAATAGATATAACACTTGAAAATATGAAATGGATCACAGAACTTGATTCTGCAACCACAAAACTACTTACCCAGCCTACTTACCTAGCATTTTTTCTTCTTTTTGCATGGGTTCACTTGGACTTGCAGACCCTGATTGTCTTCTTTTGTTTTAACTGCCCTCCTATCTAAATGTACCCTTATTTCTTCCAAGGGCCTAGATTAAGCAGTTGGGCTCCTTCATTTCTCTACCTAGCTACTGATCTGCCAAGCTTAAGCTGTTTGGACAGATATTCATTCTCTATCTTCTAAAACAAACAATTTAAACCTAGGGAAGCCAAGATTAAGCTGTTTGGCTTTCCCTTATCTGTAAAACTCTTCAAAAATGGTATGATTCTTCAAAGTGGAACTTCTAGGAAATATGGAACCTTGCAGCATGACAAGATGACATATTTGGCATGTAAAACAGTCAATCATGAAATATGAAACCTATTGCAATAGGAGGCTAACACCTCCCACTACCTGTCCTTAGCATCTTTTGCTAGAGTTGACTGTGCGCACGTGTGGATGACATCTCGGTTAAGTGGAATCAACTAAATGAAGGTGGCCAAGTTAACTGGCAACCTTTTCCTCTTTCGATTGCAACCATCTCATTGCCTTCGTATGATTTCTAATTACATAGATGCAAATAGAGGAGTGACTTAGTTACTTACTTGTGATCCGAGTGTATTTGCTGCCATCGACTGTGAGGTGCTACTGCATGCCTTCATTTTCCTTCATGCATGTTGTCTTTACTTGCTGAGGTGTTGTTGTGTGGTCTTGTAGGTTCTTCCTTTGCTAGAACTGAGCTGCATGTGCCTTTTCAACTTGCAGATGTGCACTCTTTTGCTGTTGGTGTTGGACTTCAATGGGATCAGCTGCTACAGGAATTACTACAGGAGCTCCTGTAGCTGCTTCTCCCCTGGAAACTTTAGTTTTTCCCTATGCTTGGAGCTCGATAATGATGCTAGAGGTGGAGATGAATGATGGAGGGATAGTAGGTAAGCTTTAGGTAAGGTTAATGGTGCCTTTTCCTCTTTTTATTTTTGTTTTTTTTCAAAACTGAAAAAATGTTTTTCTGTGTTTTTTTTTTTTGGACAGGGAAAAAAATAATGATGCTTGGAGTGTGATGCAGGCTTGGAAATGATGGAAAGGAGGCTTGAAGATGGTAAGAGGGATCATAAGTTCCTCATGAAATTGTTCTTGTCCCTCAAACTACCTCCTGGAGACACTTTTGGCTCTCTGTAATTCCTACAGGAGCCTCCTGTAGAAAACACAGTTTTGAAAGAAAAAGGTACAGTGGGGTGAAAGAGATGCCAAAAATGATGGAGGAAGGTGTGGAGAAGATGATATGGATGCTGGTGTGAATGTCAGGGTTCCCTTGGCACCTTCTTCTGCTCCTTGTAGTCCTCCTGCAAACCTGTAATGCAATAAAAATTCATTTTTCTTTCTCTTTTTTCTCTCCCTTTTTTTTTTGAAAACAACGAGGGTGCCTTAGAGAGGTTTTCACCTTAATTGCCTGCCCTGGGCGCCTCCAAGGGAGGCTTTCACCCAGGGATATTATTCTTTCTTTCTTTTTTATTTTTTTTTGACATCACTAGGCCGCCTCAGAAGAGGTTTTCAACACAATGATGGGACTCAAGCGCCTCATGGAGGTTTTCACTTGAGTCCTTATTTTTTTGTTTTCTTCAGTGAGTGGGTGAAGTGGAAGCTAAGACATGCTCCACTACCATCACTGGTTTATTCAAATCTTCAATAAACTCTCACTTGGAGAGGGGTTTCTTGTAGACTTTGAACTGATGTCCATTGACAAGTATGGGAATGGCTTCATCATCAATGGTTCTAATCAGAACTGAACCATTGTCATTGCATTTCTCCACAGTGTAGGGTCCCAGCCATCTTGTCCTCAGCTTGCTTTTGAAATCCTTGTATCTTGAATCATAGAGTAGTGCGCCATCTCCCTCTTGGAATTTCTTCTCCCTGATATTTCTCTCATGCGATATCTTTCTCTAAAGTTGAAATACTTCTGTATGGAGAAGGGCTTGCAATCTATATTCATCCAATCCATTGAGCTGAAGTAATCTCTCCTTCTGTGCATGGCTGAGGTCTAGGTCCCGCTAAGCTGCCATCCTTAGGGTATTGAATTCAAACTCTATTGACAGCAAAGCCTTCTTCCCATAGACTAGTTCATAGGGTGTGAACCCGGTGGTGGTCTTCTATGTTGTGTTGTAGGTCCAAGTGGCCTCAACTAATCTATTCGCCCGGTATTTTCTATTGCTGCTCACTACCTTGGTTAGGGTCCCTTCCAATGCTCTGTTAGTGACCTTCACTTTCCCATTGGCTTGTGGATGGTGAGGGGTGGAAGTCTTGTGCTTGATCTTATGATGTGTGAGTAGGTCTTCAATTAGGCTGGAAGTGAACTGACTACCTTGGTCTGTGACCAACTCTCTTGGATACCCGAACTTGTACAATATGTTTTCTCTCAAAAACTCAGCTACTTTTTCGTTTGTCACTGCTTTGATTGCTTTTGTCTTTGCCCACTTTGTCAGGTATTCGGTGCACACAATGATGTACTGCTTCTGGTTTGAAGGGGGGTTGATAGGCCCCACAATGTCCATGCCCCACTTCTCAAATGGCTCAAAGGTCACTTGAGGTTGCATGGGCATTTCATCTTTTGGGGTTGGTTTCCCCATCCTCTAACACCGATTACACTGGCTCATGTATCTCCTCACATCCTAATGAAGAGTGGGCCAGTAGTATCCTGCTTGCAAGACCTTGAAGGTGGTTCTTTTTGTTGCAAAATGACCTCCACAAGGCCCGTCATGACAGGTCAGGAGGATGTCAAAGACTTCCTCCTCCCTGACACATCTTCTCAAGATTTGATCTGGGCCAAGTTTGAAGATATTGCCTCCAATCCAGGTGAAAGGGGTGCTTTTCCTTACTATCTTGCTCTTCTCTTTTGTGGATATGTGTGGTGGGAACTATACTGAAACCAAGTAGTTTTGTATATCAGTCAACCATGGAGAGAGTACTGATATAGCAAATAAGTGTTCATCTGGCATTTGGTCATCGACCATTCCTTCTTCACCTGCAGGAAAATTTAATCTAGACAAAAAGTCAGCAACAACATTCTCTTTACTAATATTATCAATAACTATCAAATCAAACTGCTGCAGTAAAAGCAACCATCTAATAATGCGAGCATTTACATCTGGTTTGTTCATTAGATATCTAATTGCAGCATGATCAGTGTGCACAAAGGTTTGATAGCTTGTGATATAATGTCTGAATTTGTTTAAGGAATGCACGACAACTAGGAGTTCCTTATCGGTCATGGTATAGTTTAACTCTGCCTTTGACAAGTTTTTGCTTATAAAGTATATGGCATAAGGTAACTTTCCATCAATTTGTCCTAAGGCTGCTCCTATCACTTTGTTCGAGGCATATGTATGAATGTGAAAGGGTAGGGCCCAGTTTGGGCCTCTGAGAATTGGGGCAGTCACTAACTTGCTTTTCAAGGTATCTAGGGCTTCTTGATAGTTTTCCGACCATATGAACTCAACATCTTTTCCTAGGAGGCCAAACAAAGGAGAGGCTATCTTGCTAAAGTCTTTAATGAATCTCCTATAATATACAGCTATGCCTAGGAAACTTTTGACATCTCTCACCTTTTGAGGAGGTGGGACCCTTTGGATGATGACAATTTTGTTGGGGTCTACCTGCAGTCCTTG
The DNA here is from genome assembly GCA_031772625.1 of Pinus tabuliformis. Classification (NCBI taxonomy): domain Eukaryota; kingdom Viridiplantae; phylum Streptophyta; class Pinopsida; order Pinales; family Pinaceae; genus Pinus; species Pinus tabuliformis. The sequence continues at coordinate 234,792,974 of CM062805.1, forward strand.
TTGAGATATTGCATGAACTAGCACGATCCCTTTAGTCATCAAAGATTCACATTTTTCCGGATTGAGGGATAAGTTCATCTCAATACACTTATCTAGAACTTTTCCTAGGTTAGATAAAGCTTCCTTAAAGTCAGAGCCATAAGGAGTAAAATCATCCATGTATATTTCTACTGCATCATGAATCGGTTCAGAAAATATACTCAATACCGCTCTTTGGAAAGTGGCTGGAGCATTTCAAAAACCAAAAGGAAGGACTTGGTATGAGAAGGCACCCTAAGGACAAGTGAAAGTGGTCTTATCTTGGTCTTCCGGGCTGATTTGAATTTGATTGTACCCTCTAAACCCATCTAGGAAGGAGAAAAACTTTTTCCCTGCCAGACCATCTAACACTTGATCTATGAAAGGTAAAGAAAAATAGTCCTTTTTAGTGGCTTTGTTCAATTCCCGATAGTCGACACAGATTCTCCACTTACCATTTTTCTTCGGCACTAGCACCAAAGGAGAGACCCATTCACTATCAGAGATGGGATAGATGAATCCTGCATCAAGCAGTTTCTGCAGTTCTTCCTTAACAATATCTTTAAGTGTTAGTTTCATCCTCCTTTGAGGCTGCCTGACTGGCTTTCAATCCTTCTTGATGTATATATGATGAGTACATACTAAAGGGTGCACTCCCTTCATCTCCTTGTAACTCCAGGCGAAGGAATCTAGATGTTTTCTCAGTATGTTGCATAGCTCCTTCTCCTCGGAAGTAGATAGGGATGGATTGATTTTCAATCTTATTTCTAGGCCGAACTCTATATTTTAACATGGAGAGAAGTAGGGTCGGCCACACAGAGATCAGCTGAGGGGTTGTTTTGGGTTTCTCTTACTATGTCTTCTAATAGTGATACACTGGGAGGTGGATTCTAAATAAAATTTTCAGTCATATCATCCTCATCTTGTGGTTTTCCCCCCATAGCGATTTCTATTGTACAAAGTGGTGCAGAATAAATTTCATCCTCATCCTCCTCCTCCAACCGAAGAGGTAGATCATGTTCCAGCAAGGGTTGGGCAGGAGGATACAAGGTTAACTGCTTGGACATGTGCTCGTTCTTTATGGTCATGTTCCCAGCTCGACAGTTGATGTAGGCATCGACTGTAGCCAACCAGGGTCTTCCCAGAATGAGAGGATACCCAATGAGCTTTGCCTTTGGTTGGAGAACTAAGAAATCAGCAGGGTACTCCCAAGAATCGATGGAGACCATTACATCTTCCACAATCCCCTCAAGGGTCACTGTGGAGCGGTTTGCTAGCTGCAACACTGTCGTGGTCTTCGTCAAGGAGCCTTGGAGGTTAAGTTTGAGCATTGTGTCCTTTGTAATCACATTAATGGAAACTCCTAGATCAATCAAGGTATGTGGGACCATTGTGCCATTGATGTGGACATCAACTACTGGGCTTCCAGGATCCAGCTATTTTGGACAGATTATCTGCCCCAACATCAGGTTGGATAGTTGTCCTATGACATTGATGGTTGGGGAATATATCTTGCACCTTCTTGGATGCCTAAAGAACTTATCTTTGATCAACCTATTGTAGATAAGAACAACTTTTATGTCTTGGAGAAGTGGTATCTTCACACATAAGTGTTTCAATTCTCCCAAGAGTTCAGTCTCTTCTGGGGTAGGCTGGATTTTCATGGATAGTCTCTCAAGAAAGGGTGGATTTGCTTTAGGTTCGCTTTCCTTTTTATCTTCCTCAACTTCCCTGGGTGGAGGCTGGCTATCTGGGAGAACTTTCCCGGATCGCAAGTTAATTTCTTGAATCTCCACAACATAAGTTGGGCATGATGGTTCCCCACTATACACTTGCTAAGCCTGTTTGTTGTTCGGGTTTGGATTTGGCTGGGTATGCATTTGGGGTTGCCTTGGTGGAGCAGAAGGTGACGGTTGTGGTTAGGCAGGTGGTGGAGGCAGAAGAGCGGGAAGAGAGTTGTATTGGGGCCTCCACCCCTAATGAGATGCATTCCACTAAGGTTGTAGCTTAGCATAGGATTGAAATGAATGGGTGGCTGGTTGGGCATGATGTTGAGATGTGAAGGACCAAGGAGGAGGCATGGACTAGGAAGGATCAACAGGGGGGACTCAAGAAGGTATGGAGGTGACTTGGTTGGGGTTGTAGTATGCCTGAGATGTCCCTTGCATCCCCTGCTGGTATGGTCTAGGTCCATGTGGCCTCCTTTGGTTTATGTAATAGATCTGTTCAGTGACTCCTTCAACACCTTGGTATATAGCTTTAGGTCCGGGCAAGGAAGGGCACTTATCTATAGAATTATTTTCTTCACGAACAGAACAAACCTTTATAGAGTTCAATGGGCATTCATTCCTAGGATGCCTCCTAGTGCATCTAGGGAAAAAAATGGCCAAAACCCTCTCTACTTCCTCTTGTTTTCTTTTGATATGTAAGGTATCCATTTTCATGGCAAGAGTCTACAACATCTCACTCTTGAAGTCTTCCAGCATGTTTCCAATTTCACCTTTAATGGATGAATTGGAAGAAGAGGTACTGGCTATGGGTTGACTCCCCCTACCTTTCTTTCTAGATGCTCTAGAATGGTTTCTAAAAACAATCTTTATGTCCTCATAGGATAGTTGGTAGATGTATTCCCCAGCCAGTAGATGGAGGGTGTCTAAAGGGTCTTCCCAAATTCCCTTAAGTAGGACCAACTTCAGAGACTCAGGGTCAAGTGTACACCCGACCCTTTTGTAACTGAATTGGAACCTCTCTTCATAGTCTTCTAGGGACTCATCACTTCCTATGGTCATTCAGAAGATTTCTTCTTTAGTATCTTTTGACCTACAATAGTCTCGATACTTGTTGTTAAAGGCTTGTTGCATCTGAGCCCAAGTTTTGCTGCTATTACCAAGTAATCCCATGAACCAGCGCAGTGCTGCATCCTTGAGAGTAGAAGGGAATAGTTCCAAATTTTGCTCATCTTCTGCATAGTCATAAGTTCGACAGATGACAGCAAACTCAAACAAGAAGGTGTCAGGATATTCTATAGTCAAACCATGGAAGTGCGGTAGGGCTGAAGGACTTATATTCTTCATTTTGGTGTCCCCATTGGTCGCTCGAATGGGGAAGGTACCCTCTATTCTCTCTCCATTTCCCCTAGCATTTTTGTTTTCAACCATTGGCTCCAGAGGAATGGTTTCTTCTTCTTCTCCTCCTATAGGTTCTTCAAATATGTCTGGCTGTTCACCTAAGGGTTCTTCTTGATTGCAGCCACCGAAGAAGAGAGAAGGTTGGCTATGTGAAGCAATGGGGGTGTTGGGCAAAAGTTTTCCTGAGTTATTTCTATTCCTACGAGGCATGAAAGGAAATCTTTTTGGTTGGTTTTTGTTTCTTTTTCCCCACACTAGAAGTACCTGCAAAAACTGAAATTGCGATTGAACATAAAAAATTGCAACTAGCTGAAATGAACTTGCTAAATGGAAATTTGTAGAATTGAAAAGGAAAGCAAGGAAATGTAGAACTGAAAGAAAAGAAATGACTAGTCTACTTTTGCCGAAATAAACTATTAGCAGAATGTTGCAATAGGAAATATAAGAAAGCAGTAATCACAAAATACTCTGATGCTTCCCTGGCAACAACGCCAAAAAAATTGGTGAGCGCCAGTATTTCAGCAAGAATGTTGCAACTCCTGCGCTGCCAACTTTACTTTTATCAACCGGTAGTTTGTAAAAAACTTGGAAGCGTCGGTGATGTATGCACAAGTACTAGTTCTCATTGCAGGTTGTCACTTGGTCAGCCGACACAAGATCACTATGAGCTCAAGCCAACTTCTATAGATTTCAGAAGAAGCTCTATGTGTGATGAAAGGAAAGAAAGATTACTCTACAGATTCTATTCTAACTACAGAAAGGAGAAAGACTGGAATGTAAAGCAAAACCTAGTAAACTGTAATTAACAAGCTAATTCTAATTTTGCCAAAAACACTATGAAAACCATGAAATAAATGCCATTACCTACTCAAGGAAGTAAAAATCATCTAACCATGCTATTTCCGGAAGTAAATAAGCAAAAAACATATTTTGGATTTTTATGTGTTTTTATGTGAATTCAACATGCATCTAATTTATTGTGTGCAAGTGTGGCAGCGAACAGGTGGCATTAGAGGGTGGTTTTGGAGCTTAGGAGGATGTAGGATGGTGTGGGTGGGTCCTAGGAGGTCTTAGGTGGCATTCTGGAGGCTTTTCCCACACTCGGCCTTCAAAAGAAAGCCTACAGGAAAAACTATAGGAGGACATAGGAAAAATACAGGAGGCCTACAGGAGGAGGCCGAGAGCAATTTTCGTTGTTTTGAGGGTGTGAGAGTGGGTGGAAAAGGTGGATGAAGGTTGGAATGAGGTGTTATGGTGCCTAAGGTCTACCATGAATCACTATGAGAGAGAAATATGATTGGGTTTGCTCAAGGAGAGAGGAAGAAGTTCTATGAAAAATGCAGGAAACTAGGGCAGAATTGAAGTGAGGTTTGGGAGACCTATAGGGCATGGATCAGATGGACGGTGTGGTTGCTAGTGAGCTGGCCTACTGCTGGAAGAGATCTACTACATAGAAACTAACAATCAACCAAGGAAATCAAGCAACCAATGAAATGAGTGCATCTAGGAAAAATAGAGTCTTGCATTAAAATGGCCTAACCTATGATGTGTGAAAGGAAATGCTGAGAAATTTTGTAGGAAAGGAAAGCATGAAAAAGGACAATCGCAAATCAAGAAGTGGACATGATAAAGAATATCTAAAGCAAAGCAAAATTGGACTATCAACCTACTAAAGAGTTGCAAACACTAGAAGTCCTAGGAATGAGGAAAATCTGTGTTTTTAGGGCAGCAAGAGGGTCTTTGCCTCAAATCATGGTCCCAGAGAGAGGAAGAGAGGCCAAGGCACTATTTCTAGCCTTTTTGAATATTTTCTGATCACTGCTTAACCTACTACAGAAAGCATAAATGGAAGCACGCTACTAAATCATCAAAAGCAACTTATTTTTAACCATAAGCAAAATACATCTAACGGAAAATTAATCTACAAGCTGAAGTAAAGCATACAAATAAAAGTAAAGAGAAGCTTGGCTACTTGGATTGGGCCCTAACCCAAGAGCTTCATCCCTCTGAGGTAACTCAGTGCTAGCTCAAAAATGATTCCATCTTCATTATCAAAAAATAACAAGATTACATAAAACTGTCACAAAATAGTAAGCTCAAAATTTGAGCAGAGTTTACACAAGCAAAAAAAATCTAACCCTAGTGAGGCCCTAGGCCTCTCTACTTATACATGTAAAGCTACCAACAACTTCCTTGAAATCAGGGAGGCTTGGCTCCCAAAACTCGAGATAACTATCGATCATCTTCCACTTGCTCAGTTGCCTTCTTAGTGCATGATTCGGCTGCTTATACTCTGAGCTGAATGAAGGGGAATTTGAAGTGAGGAACAATAAATGAGGGGGTGTCCCTCCTATAAGTCATGTCCTCTGTCTACTTTGAGTTATTGTTGTAGTTTGACCATTAAATCCTTGACTTTGACCTCAAAATCCATCAATAATCTGCATTAAATACATGTTAGACCACATGGCATAATAACTAACTCAACTCACCCTATAAGCATAAATATAATCAGAAAATAATACAATAAGCTAAGAGAATGGTTGATTTGACTAGATTAGGAGGTAAAATGAGCCCATATAATTACCCATTTATGAGGCTCATCAATGACCATGAACAGGAATAGGAAAATGAGGAAGTGCAAGGTGCACAGATAGCACAAACTACACCAATACAGGTTGAAGACTTTGAATCACTAGTAGATGAGGAACAGGGTGAGCAGTCACAGGAACACAAATTTTCTCTACAAGATGAATAGATAGTAGAACATATGGACATGGAGATAGAGCATCCGGAACAGGATCAGGATACCGACGTCATGCCAAAAGGAACTGAGGTCACTCCACAGGCTTCACCAGTTCCAATAACAGAGCAAGGCACGAGTGAACAAGGGGATACCATTCTCCTTGGAGACCATCTAGAAACAGATATGTACAACATGGCCCTTGATGAGTCACAGCACTGGGTTATACAAGCACATAGAGCATGCACCCCAGATGAGCATGTTTCACTTGCGAACTTAGAGGAACGGGTGATTGTGTCAGATGTACGAAGACATCCATCTTCCCTGGCCAAAACTACAAAGGCTTATGCTGAAGCCATGAGATTGAGTGGTAGGTTCTTGATAGCACAAAGTGAGTGCATGGCTAACGAGTTGCAAGTAGCCAAGCAGAGAGAGGAATAATCAATAGGGTCCACTAGAGTAAAGATGAAGATGGCCATACTTGCTGAAGTATCGACTCTTGAGACAGTCATGCAAATAATATATGATAGGTTCGTCACCATGCACAAGGCATTTGCCCACTTACATGGTCATCAGTAGCACTGCACGAAGATAATGCAAACACTCGTAGACATACATGCCACAATTGATCATGTACAGACATGGACAATGAGGTCTAAGGGATCCCCGCTTCACTTGCACAAGATGATGAAGCCATAGGTGGAGTTGGACAAAGCACACATCAGAAGTCAGATCCATAAATGTGAGGAACTCCCACCACTCATCACTAGTATTGAGGCATTGTATGCACGGTTGTATAGGAGTTTGGATGTCGTGGTAAGAAAGTATGGCACCCCATCAATTAGTACGCTCACCAAGGCCAAAGAGAATAACCAAGTCAGACTCGAGCTCAATGCGTACTTCGATCAGTTGATGCTCATGGCCACCAGCGTAGATTTTCAAGTCAGTGCAGATAACATGTGAATGTACATCATCGGTCCAACCTTTCTCGAGACTAAGTTGTGCATGTTACAAGATGAGTTGGACCGAGGTTCCAAAGGAATATACCCGGAAGCAATGGAGGCAATATTTCATTTCCAAAAGGACTTCATCAAAGAGTACATAGACACCATTGAACACTATCAAGCATGGCATCAGCTTGTCACCAAGGATAACGTAGAGAAGGTTGATGAGTTGTTCATTCTGTAGTCATCCGAGTCTTAGTGTTGTCTTGTCTGGATGACTCAAGCCAGTTTTGTTGCACATGGATATATGTGGAAAATGTATCATTTTTGTAAACATGTTGTAAAGTGAAAATTACAAGTGTCATTAGTGGAATACAAATAGTCTTATGTAATGTAAAGAGTCATGATGGTAGTCCAAGAGTCACAAAGGGGAATGTCAAGGGTCACCCCACCATTTGTTATAAATAGAACCTCATAAATCATAGAAGAGGCTTTTGGGAGCCAAGAATTTGCAAGACATTGCTTATAGAAGGCTTGGAGAGTATTGTGACGATCCTTGGCTTCTCCACTGTGCAGAGCGAGCACATCTCTTTGGAGGAGCAGGCGATGTTGACTATAGCATTCCATTATTGGGGCTAGTGGCTGTCATGCTTGTATGTATGGATGGAACTTTCACTTTATATAATATAACAGAGCTAGCATGTTGTTACACAGTATTTTGTCACGCCTCCTGCACTTCCCCATGACATAGCCTAAAGTGCTCAAAACATGACCATTATGTAGTGTACTTATTCATATATGCAGCTCAGATCCTCCCTAAGACATTGATTGGAAAATTCCTTGAGCTTCCCCTGAAATAAGTAGCTCTTAAATCCTAATTTAAGAATCATCGCTCTTATGAGACTAAAAACCATGATGGTCACCTATTGTATTATACTCAACCCGCGATGACATTGCTATGTTTACTTGTATACGATTGATGATCCAAAAAAGGAAATTTTCCCAAATAGGATGAGAAGCTTCATGATCTAGAAGCTTCCAGAGCAGTCAACTGGAGGTTGTTCGGCGTAGATGAGGTCGAGTTCTCCCAAATTGGCCTCTTGGTCTTATCCTATGAGCTACCTCCTTGAGATGAGGGCCTACTCCTATCTTTGGAGAGATCCAAACTCCCTTTCCCAACCTATATATTCATCCTCTCCCATTCCCAAATGGTTGGTTTATGTCTATTTGCACCATTATGCTAAGATTGTGCCTATATGCTAGTCATTTGACTTTGAGAAGGAGTGCTTGGAGTGCTTAGCTTGGACTTCGATATTCATTCAAGGATAGCCTATCAACATCAAGGCTTGGTTGTATGCTTCCTATTATTTTCTATTAATATACAACTGTTGGTTCATTTTCCATTGATGTGTATGCTCACATATGATCTGTATTAACATTCCTTGATCAGTTAAGTACGTTTCTTTTGAATATTCTATTTGTATTTGCATGCCTTGTTGTGTCTTGATCTCTTGTGCAGGTGCATAAACACTGTGAGAAGTAAGAACGAGACCGTGACATAAGTGATTCGAGGTATTCAATAAAGGATATCGAGATAGCATCAGAACGAGGTAGGTCATCTTCTTCGTCTCTCTTTTCAATTGTAACTTAGGAAAGTGTCTGGTAGATTTTCACTTAGGTTGCTAGACCCACTCATTGGGCTAGATGGATTATCTCTATCTACGAAGAGGAGTTGCCTAGACAACAAAATGGCGACTCCACTGGGAAATCTATGATCCTTTCCATTCAATCCTTCATTGTGCATTTTTGTTGAGTTTGACCAACCATTCGTTTTTAGGATTTTTTGTTTGTTTGTAACTTTTTTCACTTATTGGTGATTGCTTGAAGGTTCTTAGTTTTTGTTGATCTTGAAGATTTTTTGGTTTTATCTCAGCTCTCTAGACCATCACGGTCTGATCCGGATTTAAACAAGAACGCAATAGATTACAGAGATAACCATAAATACAGAGATGTGATAACCATAAATACAGAGATGCAGCGGAAATAATACTTCATTTCATTAATGGAAAATACTGAAATATTCTTACAATCAGAAATGGAAATAAACTAGCTAGGGCGATGGTAGCTTATCTCTGAGAAGAGATGTGGTGGCTACATGCCTCTGAAATGTTCTAAAAAACTGTGTTACAATGAGGCTCGAAGGCCTATTTATTGTTGAGAAACAATGGAAAACCCTTCACATCCCACAACCTAACCCTAGAAGATGAAACGCCAAATTGTGGGCCCCGTTTAGGTAAATTGGTACATCAATTTCCCGGGGTCGTAACTTTGGCATACTATCTCCATTTGACACGTACGATAGCTCGTTAGAAAGATCTATCCGGTACTACCACTTTGGGAGGCAACATCGGTCCATGGACCTATGTTGCCCCAGATTCCCAAAAAAACGTCTTTTAGGGCCTCAAAACGGCTCCGGAAGTTTAGGACCCGAAAAACTGCTAAAAATAGTAAATTGTGCTACAATTTAAGAAACTGAAAAGACTGAAAGAGACAGTTGTGGGGGTCCAAATGGGATAGGTGGGTGGCCACCAACATCCACCTGGATCATTCCTCCCCCTTTAGGAAGCAATGGTCCCCATTGCGTTTAGTTCCTCCATCTGCTGAACTTGTCCTGCAATCTCTGATGTGTCCAGTAATGGTGAGAAGCATGGTCGACGATGGTCCATATTGAACACTTGGTGCAGGCAAAGGAATGGAGGAATGATGTGCTCCAAAGCATTGCTCCCCAGAGCCTTGGTACTGCTATAAGGACCATGTCAGAGTGGTCTGAGCTTCTGATGGGTTCTGGTAAGGCGTTCTCTCTGCAGATGCAACCAGACTTTGTTGCCCACTTGAAACTTGTGTGGTATCTCTGTGGGTGAGGAGAAGTTGTTCCTGTGTTCTATCATGACCGTATCCCTTTGCTGCTGTTGCTGCATGGAGGAACCCTTTGCAGGGGTCATGGATGTAGCAACGATCTTCCCCTTCCTTTGGGAGTGAACCAGACAGATAAATTTCCTGGTCTGGGAGATGAGCTTGCTGCCTTTCTTAGCAATGATCAAAGATGTGGCAATAGGTGGGGCTACCTCCAGTATCGTGTATAATGAATTATTTAAAGAAATAATGACAGCACGAGGCCTTGACTCATACACATCATGTCGCCTCCACAAGTATCGTTGGCCTAATAATACATCACAAACATCCAGAGGTGTAACATCACACAATACCTCGTCTGTGAAGGGCTTGATGCTGTAGGGAAGGCGGCACTGCTGGCGAACTTTGAGATCTCATCCTTCATGAAGCCACCCGATACTGTACGGCTGTGGGTGTGGTGTAGTCGGTAGGCCCAACTGCTTCACGACCTCTGCTGAAATGAGGTTCTTTTGGCTGCCACTGTCGACAATGAATTGCAGCGGCGAACCCTTCACCCACATCTATGAGTGGAAAAGACGCTCCCCCTCTTCTGGATTTTCGGGCTCATCTTTCTGGATCTTGGCGGTGGCAACAGTGGCACTGGGATCCGCATCAATGATCTGCTTCCCTTTTCCATTCCCCTTGTCAGGTTCTGGCTCAGGGTCGGAACATACATCTGATTCGGAAGCCTTCAACTCAGCCACCAACGACTGCTTGGTCCGAAACTCACTTGTGTTATGAGTGGGACTCTTGTGGAACTCACACCACTTCCCTGTGTCCTTCTTTGGCTTCATGGTGTTGTTCTTTTCTTGCGGCTTCGACGGTGTCTTGGGTCACCCCGCCTTGGCTTTGTCCTTTGGGCTTCGGATTTGCAGATCCAAAGTCTCGCTTCTTCTGTTTGAACTTTTGCTCGATTTTGACAGCGTATCGGTATGCTGTGCCGAGTGAGGAGATTTTCAAGAACCCCATATCTTCCTGGATGTATCTGTGTAGGCAGCCACGGTATTTGAGTACCAGATGCAGCTCAGAATCTTTGATACCCAACTGTGTGCCAAGGGTATGAAAAGTGTTTGTGAACTCCGGCACATCTTGGTCTCGTCCCTGCCGCAGTGTGGTCCATTTGATGTATTTGTCCTAATAGCTTCCAACAGGGTAGTACTGCTCCTTGATGGCATCCCGGAAGTCATTCCAAGTGGTTGCGGCTGAAAATAGTGAGCCTGTACTTTCATCCTTCTGCTCGTAGTAGGTTTCCCACCAGTCCTTGACGTGGGCGGCTGATTTGAGAAGAGCGAAAACAATCTTTTCCCGACTTGAAAATTCATGAACAGAAAAATACCCATCTAGCAGATTTAGACATTTATCTACGGCATCTGTGTCTATTTGACCCTCGAAGATGTGGATTTCAAAATTAACTTGTACCTTAAACGGTGTGGCATTTCCAGAGTAGTTCTTGGAAGCCGATGTGTCGCCTCTGGGTAGCGCTGAAGGATTTGTGCAAAGCTATCCATCATCGCGTTCGTTTGCCGCTCGAGCACTTCTTCGAGCAAGATTTTGATAGGATCTCCTGCCCCCTCGTATTTCTTCTCATCCGCCATGGGAGGCCGTCGGGATTTGCGAGGCTGGTCTTGCAAAGGTTCGACCAATTCAAGCCCTAACTCCTTATATCCCGACCTCGTTGGGGACATGCAAAGAAAAACAGAGAAAAAGCAGACCGCTCTGATACCACTGATCTGGATTTAAACAAGAACACAATAGATTACAGAGATAACCATACATACAGAGATGCAGCGGAAATAATACTTCATTTCATTAATGGAAAATACTAAAATATGCTTACAACCAGAAATGGAAATAAACTAGCTAGGGCGATGGTAGCTTATCTCTGAGAAGAGATGTGGTGGCTACATGCCTCTGAACTGTTCTAAAAAATTGTGTTACAATGAGGCTCGAAGGCCTATTTATTGTTGAGAAACAATGGAAAACCCTTCACATCCCAAAACCCAACCCTAGAAGATGAAACACCAAATTGTGGGCCCCGTTTGGGTAAATTGGTACATCAATTTCCCGGGGTCGTAACTTTGGCATACAATCTCCGTTTGACACGTACGATAGCTCGTTAGAAAGATCTATCCGAGTACTACCACTTTGGGAGGCAACATCGATTCATGGACCCATGTTGCCCCAGATTCCCAAAAAAACGTCGTTTAGGGCCTCAAAACGGCTCCGGAAGTTCAGGACCCGAAAAACTGCTAAAAATAGTAAACTGTGCTACAATTTAGGAAACTGAAAAGATTGAAAGAGACAGTTGTGGGGGTCCAAATGGGATAGGTGGGTGGCCACCAACATCCACCTAGATCACACGATGACATTGCAGATGTTTTAATTACAATGGCGATTATCATTGTTTTTCCTATGACAGGTGCGATGATCCTAGAGGTTAAAGAAAATTAGGCTTTTTCTTCTTGATTTCAGTCTTTTTCCTTCTAGTAGTGGTTTGTCAGTGTGATTATAGAGTCACTGTCTTAGTTGACATGTTTTTATGACTCCAATTGCCTCTTGTTTTGGTTTAAGTGTGTTTGAAGCTTGATTTGATTTTTAGGGTTCCTAGGATTTCTAGGTCACCCTTCATTGAATTATTGGTCTATTTTTCAGAGATCAATTACCTTTGTTCAAAGAGTCTTGTTGTGTCTAGACATATTTTGCAAGTCACTTTTGGTTCTTTGGTATAAATTTGTTTTCATTAGTGTCGAATCAAGAATATGCTTTGAAAGTCACTTTAGTTCCATTAACAAGCAATATATTACAAAATTGTTTGTTTTGATTGAATTGAAAGAAATTGCTTCTTGTTATTATTATGTTTCGGAAAGTGAAAGTGTATACCATTGAAGTATTTTTGAAACACTTCTTGCATTCAAATTGGAATTGTTTGCATTTTGTTTTTCTCTTTTGCACTAGTTTGCATTGATTGCATTAAAGTGAAAGGAAGATCATTATTGCATCTTTAGTGAAAAGAAAGATATTTTCATGTCTATGGCATTACATTTGTTAGTAGAATGAAAGATTAGATTTCATTTTTACTTATTGCATTGAAAAAATTGTATTGATGTTTTTTGGATTGTTTGATGCATTGATTGGTTGTTTCTCTTCCTTTGTTAGAATAGCCTTCATTGAATGAAAAGTTTCATTTTCATCATTTAGTTGCATTCTAGGAACATGTGACATCGTTGAGCCTTCAAAACTGAAACTTAATTCAAGATTAAACTTAAAATTTACCTCAATTAACCTAAGGAGCATTTGAAACATTAACGCTCATACTTAGTGGTCTAGGCTAGGGACATGTTCCGGCGTCCATAAAACTCAGCAACTATTGTTCGCAATACTCTTCCATTAGACAATGCTAGCACAAACTTGTGCTCCCTGTATTGTCGAGTATATAAAGGGAGAACCTCATAGGTTGCAAATCTTTATCCATAGGAAGCCAAATATTCCGCCTTGTAAACGTGATACATCGAAAACAACATTCGGGGATATTCCCCGCACGTACGTCAAGTCATTAGTAAATCTATTTGCTAAGGTGTATATTGTAGTTCACGGTTAATTGATAATCCCTTTTTCCTAGAGTACTCTAAGTAGTCATTTTGATCTTTTTTGACTCCTTAAACTTGAAAATATCATCGAGCACTTGTCCTTTCAAGCTCTCTAAACCAACGAAAGCGACTAGAGTCACCTTTTAGTCCTTTTCTCAACTCTTAAAACATGAAAAGGCAAAGTTTTTTTTCAAATTATAAAAATAACTTCCAACGATAACATGTCAAACACATGAAGTTTCTTCTTGGTGCAATATTGAGTAAATCCTTGTAAAACTTATTTTTAATCAAACCTCAACGAATCTCCTCCTCTTTTTCTGCTCTTGAGAGAAAGTCATCATGGTTGAACCATTGAGTTCACCCCAAGGTTCCCCTTCATTTTCTGATACTGAAGGTCTTCACAAGGAGTTCACCCGTAACTTCCTCAGTCACTTGCAGCTCAAGGTTTTTAACTTGGGATTGTCCCGAGCATTCAACCCCTTTCTTCTCATCCACCACCTTCAGATTCCTTGTCACCTCAAGAATCTAATCCAGAAACCCCTGAGATTCCATAGAGGTTTGTCTTATATCTGTCGAATCTGTTAATTGATCTTGTTTTGATATCTCCTCAGCGTCCTTACAGTCCTTACTATCGGCCTGGTGTTCCTTTGGAGTTATCTCCTTGTACATCTCAAATTCCTCCTCGCCAATTGTTTCCACCCATGGATTCAAAAGGTGAGATCCCAACCTCTTCTCCGGGTCATTCAGAAGTTTCCTATACTCATATCCTCATGTTGATGATGAGCAAGGGTATGAATTTCCTTTAGAAGGCTTTCCTTTTATAGGAAGAATCCCATATCACACACGTCCTGAAACCAGTGGGCCTATGTTTCCACTTGGTTGTACAAATTTAGCCCAGTTAGTTTCATGAACTCCTAGTGCTTCATCTTTGTATCAAAATCCCATTTGGTCTTCAAATGCCATGCCTACTACTGGTCTGTTTATTCCATACATGACCTATCAAATTTCTGTGCAAACTCCTATTACGTCATTTCTTGTTCAACCTATGATCCCATCACAACCTGTACCGTTGTTTCAACCGTCCATTCTGATACAACTGACTGTTTTAGGTTAGGTTTTAGTCAGTTTGTCCACCCCTTCATCAAGTGGAAAGAATGTGCCACTGCCTAAGGGTAAAAATCTAAATATTCCTCTTGTGTCAAGTGAAACCCATGTGAGTGTATTACAATATCACATGTTTGGACCCAATCAACCTTATTCTAGTGGTATTCCTAACCCTTTTTTTTCCATCTGGGTCGGGTAATATCTAGTATCAACATCCTTATACGGCTCAGATTCCACTCCAACAGGCTTATGTCCCATATGGTTCGCAAGCCCTAGTCAAAACATCTTACATTCTATAAGCAGGTGTCTATGTCCAGCCTAGTCAATCCACTATTCTTGGTGGGTATGGTGAGATTCAATTCAGAAATTACCAATACCCATAGGGTATATCCCAATGATCTATCCAACAACCTTTGCAACGGTGAGGGAAACCGTTACAGTGGCTAGGGAAACCTTTGCAACAACAGGGGAAACCTTTGCAACAGTGTCAACAACCTTTACATCAGCAAACTCAATTTCTTTAGTAGCCTACTCAACCTTTGTATCCATAAGGACAACCTTTGTAGTAGCAAGTTCAACCTTTATAGCAGCAAAGTCAACCTTTGCAGCAGCAAGGTCAATCTATGTAGTAGAAAGCTCAATATGTATATCAACAAGGTACTCCTTTGGAAACACAAGGTCAACCCCTACAACAACAGTAGGGTCAATCTCTTCAGGTCTAGGGTCAACAGGTCCAACAACCTTACAACCCATATGCCGCATATAATGCTGATCAACGGCCTGTGGTAGGTCAATATCAAACCTACCCTCGACAAAATCTATGTTATGATCAAGGTACCTTTCAGTGGGGGCAGAATAAAGTTCCCTATGGTCAAAATCCTCCACGGTGAGGACAAAATCCTTACCAGCAATGTTGGAACCCGTAGTTTGGGCCTCCTCAAAGGCCCTACATACCATTCAATCCACAATTTCCATTTTTGTCTACGTTGGAACTCCCTAATGTCTCGAGGCTCACGAGTGATCTTATCCTTCATTCACCTTATTGGCCTCTAGTTCCAACTAAAATTCCAAGTGATTACCCTAAATTCGAAGTAAAACCTAAATAAGACCCGCAATCCCATGTGATGACATATAACTTATGGTGCTCTTCAAATTCTTCTATTGACAATTCTATCCATCTTCGCCTCTTTCAGAGAACCTTAATAGGTGCTACCGCAAAATGGTATGTCAAGTTACCTCGAGGTACCTATGCTAATTTTAACTCTTTAGCTATGGATTTCCTCACTCACTTCGAGTTTCTAGTTTGTTATGAAATTGACACTCATTTGCTAACATATCTTAAGCAAGATACCGCAACACACATTTCCAATCATATCCATGAATGGATACATAAACGTCGCCTCATCAAATTCTAGATTCCTGATGATTTGTTGATCGAATGGTTCACAAAATAATTCATAAACAAGATTTCTAAGGATATAGCGATAGGTGGCTTTGTTACCAAGGACCAAGCTATTACTCATTCCCAGTATCTAGACTTAGTCTATTCCCAATTTGGCACGTTATACGAGATGTTTCCTGATGCTCCAAGACCATATTTGGGTCCTAATATGGAAACTTCAAAGTCTCCTGATGTACCACTAGTTGATGGTGTAATTGGATCAGTGTCCCAGATCTCCATTAAGACTTCTTCGAAACAAAAGTCTGTTCCAGATACTGGGTCCAACCATCCTTCGAAAAAAAAGTCAAATCATGGTAAAACCTCTGAGGTACATGATGTTCAATCTACCGTAGAAGATAAGGCCTCCAAAGGTAAGAAAAAGGGCAAAGGTAAAGCCAAAACTGATAACCCGAAACAGGATCCACCCAAATCATCTGTTGATGATGCTTCCAAGAGAAAGCTGAAATATCCTTGCCTCATTTGTGAGGAAAACCATTATACCAATGATTATCCCCGACATGCTGAAGTTAATTGTTTATTGAAAGGGACTCTGGCTATTTTGAAAGAACCATTTCCATCTTAGCAGACGTAGTTGGTAGACCATCCAAAATACTCTGCCTCCTATGGTTCCCAAGTTTTCATGATGCAAGGTTCATCGCCTCTTTTGATTGTTACTTGAACAAAGGACTATCAAACCTTGCAAAAGTGGACAATCTATAAAGAAGTCACTAATATACCTTCTACTTCTACTCCATCCAGTTCTTGTCTGCTCCATATTGAGTGTCCTAACAATGGATCTATAATCTGACCACCTCCAAAAGGTGTACTTCGGAAATCATCTTATAATCTGAATGTTAGAGTTGCACAACATTATAATATTGTTGAATATTTAGCTCAAGCACCTTCGGCAGTGTCTACTTTGGAAGTTCTCCAAACATGTCCAATGCAATGGAAATCATTGTTGTTTGCTATAAACTCCATTGATCCTTCCGATTCCAGTTTAATTACCTTTGATATTGAAAACCATGTTCCTCGTCTTCCTCATCAGATTGCTTTTTATTCAAGTTATCATTAAAGAAAAGACAATCCATTAGATTGTTATTGATGAAGGTAATTCCACTTGCATCATGTATGTTTTATTTTGGAAAGCCATTGGCTCTCCTCCTCTCAATTAGTCTCCAAGCACTTTGGAGGCCTTTGATGGCAGAGGCTCCCGTCCATATGGTATTCTCCCAAATTTTCCTATCACGTTGGAAGGAAAGACCATTGAGCTAGAAGTGGAAGTTGTAAATGCGAATCTTAACTACAACCTTCTTCTCGAGTGAAGTTGGACCCACACTATGTTTTGTGTGGTTTCTTCTTTGTTTTGAGTGCTTCGTTTTCCTCACGAAGAAAAAATTGTCACCGTAGACCAAAATTCTTTTTTCTCTTCCGATATATCAAACGGCAATGTCCCATATGTGGGAAATACCAAAATTCTTTATGAGAGCGTGGGGGTAGGTATTTTCAAATACTCTGCTTTAATGGGTACTTTTACTCTCCCACCTCCAAATATCACTTCAATCAATATGATCTCTATTTCTACATATCCTTGGAGTATTCCTACTCTAGATCAAATTGATTCATTTGGTGAATCTATGTTGTTAAGTCCATTAGAAAAATCTTATCAATAAATTTTCTTGGCTTCAACGACTATTTTAGAAAGTCATGTTGTTTTCCATATGAACCTGGATATTTATGTGCCATCTCCTTGGCTTGGTTCATGGGATTCTCCAGATCCTTTGAACAAGAAATTCCCCACCAATGAGAGTATCGTTGAGGTTATGTCTCTAGATGAAACTCCTTAGAACAATATCCACCATCATTCTTCATTTCTTCCCAGCCTCAGTGAGATGCCTATTGGAAATACTGAGGGGGGGGTGAATCAGTATTTATTTTCAATTGTTATTTTGCCAGTTAAAAAAATTATATTTAGAACACAAAATGAAGAACAAGAATAAATTCTTTTATTAATATAATCTTTGCAATAAAATAGATACAATATATATATGGTTCCAATCTCTTGCCAAGCACCAACTTGGACTTTTGTGAGGCTCCAACCTCCAGAGCACCAACTCTGTTTTGTCAAGGCACCAACCTTGGACTTAGCAGCACCAACTCCTAGGACACCAATCCTTCCAGTTCTGAGGCACCAACCTCAAGGGCTCCAACCCTCTGCTGTGAAGACACCAACCTTGGATATATGAGCACCAACTCTAAGGACACCAATCCTTCCAACTTCTGAGGCACCAACCCCAAGGGCTCCAACCCAATCTTGTCAAGGCATGTTTGCTAGTAATGTTTTGCTCCCAAAACTCTTCTTTATTGAATTTTGTCTGTTTACAGCTTCACTATAGTCTCCATGCTACGGCATCAATGACAACTAGTCTTCATATGGAGAAGTCTTTACAACTCTTCATACTATCCACACAGAGTCTCCAAAAGTTATCTCATGATGATATCAGATAGCCATCATGATATTTGATAATGTCTCCACATAGCTTTAGTGAGTCTACTATTAGTTGTACTAAGCTCTGCACAAGAACCAACTCTCTATTCCAAGCCTCTTTTCTACCAGTCACAGTAAATGCTTCAGGCGTGACCTCTTCTCACTGTTCTCTTACTTCTTAGAAACAAAATCACATATGCTTCAATGCTGGTGCTGGCTATTATTCCCTTCAAGCTATGTTAGATGAAACTTTATTTATCCCTTCACATAATTGTTCCTCAGGTT
Organism: Pinus tabuliformis; assembly: GCA_031772625.1. Lineage (NCBI taxonomy): Eukaryota > Viridiplantae > Streptophyta > Pinopsida > Pinales > Pinaceae > Pinus > Pinus tabuliformis. The sequence goes on from CM062805.1 coordinate 234,811,661, forward strand.
GCGTTATGTACCTGATTAACCTAGCACTGGTATGATATTTTCAAAGGTGGATCCAATCAACAGAGTTTCTTGTCCTTTGGATTTCTCCTATCCTGTTGGACCTTCGGCTTCCTCCTATCCTGCTAGACCTACCGCTTCATCCTTTCTTCCAGTTCACCAACAACAACTACATAACCACAATTCTTTGTTTTCTTATCTTGATACGCCTGACCTTTGCCTTCTCTTTTGCTTGCTTGAGCTTCAGCTTCCTCAATGATCGCTCGACCTTCTATGCTCACTTGACACTTCGGCTTCCCGATCCATGGCTTCCTCTATCTATTCGAGTGTTCCAATAGTCACAGGACACGTTCAGGAGGAAGAGAGGCCGAAATACAAAGAACTGTTGCTTATTAAAAAATATTAGAGAGGTCCTTTTTCCTTTAATAATATTCATACATTATACTTCATTATTTATTGAGGATTTCATTAGAGAGACTGTCCCAACAGGGAGGTCCCACATGCCATGTCACAATCACAATCACAATCGTAGCTCTCAAGAGGTCTTTTATAAGTCATGTCTATAACATCGTCGATGGTCGATTACTGATTGCCCCTACTAGATGCGATATGATTATAGACTTTTGTTAATAACTCTGTTAGGTCCATAGCTCCATCACAATCGGCGGACTTAACATCCCTTAGAGACCAGTGACACAACATATGCGATATTACATTAGGGCGGTTTATAATGGAGCCGTGGGTCTGCATATATTATCGCAATCAGAGGTTTCGGGGGTGACAACCATTTATAACTTGTGCTATGAGAGTTCCGATAGACAGATGTGATAATATATTAAATCATATTGCAATGGTATAATAGGGTCCGCATACATATCGCTATCACAATTTTAATGTGACAAGGCTTTAAACGCTCTGATACATAACTCCTGATATGCTTAAGCTGCATATAATCAAACTTCACACTTTGCTTTGATATATCAGACTTAACCACAAAACCCTCTCTTAACGTTGTTTATCCGTAAACTTAACCCATAAACCTTTATCCCCTTTAATTCTATTATAACCCTCGTATAATGGGAATATACACAAACACACAGAAACTTACATTTTCCGCTTTTCCATAGCCTTGGCGTGTTTATCGATAATTACCTTTATCAGGCTCATTCTCCACCGTAAATTAACTCGCGCTAGATCCAACGGTTATTAGAGATTTTGGGTGGACAAATAGCACGGAGAATACCCGCCCGATAAAGTGGTTTTCTCTCTCCACCCTCGTGTTGCGTGTTGCTCAGTTAATGGAATCAGGCACTCTCCTCTAAATACCACTTACTGCCTAGCGTCCGCCCAAAAACCACTGCCATTGTTACAAATCTGTGTTTCGGAATATAACCACGTGCATTCACTTTGACTTTAACCCGATATTATATACTTTAAGCCGATATATGTGGTTATATACTTTAACCCAATATATACTCCCCTAGTCTTTTCTGGTCTGATATGACTCTGCGATGGCTTCCAATGCACTTCTCCAATAGCTCTTCTCTGATATTCCTCCGATATCACATGATATGGATCCTCTGTTAACTACTCTTCCGCTGGCTTCTCCTCCTGATGCGTGTTCCTCTTTGTTCCTTCTAATGAACAATATGGCTCCTCTGTTAACTGCTCTTCCACTGGTTTCTCCTCCTTATGTGTGTTCCTCTTCTGATGGCTTCCCTAATGGCTTTGCTCCTTGGCTTCTTGCTCTTGTTTCTTCATGGATCTGCTCTGGTTCTCCTTGGCTTCTTGCTCATGTTTCTTCATGGATCTGCTCTACTTCTCCTTGGATTCATATCATCATTTAGTATCCTAGAATATTGCCATATTGACATACTCCTATTGCTTCATGGATCTTCTCTACTTGGCTTCACATCATTGTTTATTGTCCATAATATTGCCATATTGACATAAATGACAACTTAGATTAACAATCTCCCCCTTTGTTGTTGATGGCAATATTATTCTTCTCTCCCCCTTTGACATCAATGGTAAAGGAGTGCACAAGGACTCCCCCTGTCAAGATGCTACTCTTCTTCATGAATAGTAGATCTTCATGGGTTTGTTACTCCCCCTGTCATAGTGCTCTTCTTCTTACTCAAGATATAAGGATTGGTGCCTCATCATCAACTAGCACATTATCCCCTCTTCATGTCTCAGAACTACTTTATCATGGCTTCAACAATGCTTAAATATGCTTCACTTCAATGCTTCTAAACAAATTTCAAATAGCCATGCACCAAATGTTCAAGTCCAAGTTTTTATGCTTCAATCCATATTCTGTTGTCTCCACAGTTAGAATTAAGGGGCCTTCATAGTCCAAATCAAGAGAAAAATGCCACTGAAATTACTATCTTTCTTCAAATCCAAGCTCCTTTGTATCTCTATGCTTCTCCTTAAGTTACTGAGCTATATTCCATTGCACAACATTCTCCTTTCTATAGTCTTTTTGATGAGCCATATTTTCCTTGTGTTCTTGTAAAAGTTTCTGCAAGTTATCTCCACTAGCTGATTTTTATATCCAATCTATGACTGTCTTTTAAATTCTTTTTGCTGATTGGCATATTTTTGAAATGCTTCAGTTTTGTTAGATGCTGCCAACTGCTCTTGCTTCATGCTTCATTCCCAGATGTATCTCTTTGTTTGAATGTTTCCTCTATTTGTGTCCATAATCTACCTATTCTCACATCAAATCCCTGAGTCGAAACATTTAACATTTGTAATATCAGCACCATAGTTATTTGCCCTATTTCTCTAGTATTAGATGACCTTCTCTGTTGCTCCAATTACTACTTAGTGATCAAGTGGAAAACATCTTCAACAACAGTTCAAAGAATAGTTAAGATATCAATTCTTCAATGGAGTACTCTTGAGAGATGATCTTTATCAAAGAATGATTGTTAATATAGCTCAATAAGGATTTCATAAGGACCCTTTCACGAATAGCTTCTGCAATAACGATCAAGAATCATAGGCTCCCCCTAATTGTATGCATCATCTCTTTTGGCAGAGTCTTCCCATCAAATGCTTAGATTGTCAAAATCAGGCCAATAACATGTGTTGTTGGCTGGAGAGTTCAAGGGACTTTCGGATTGTATTTGCTTCCTTCTCCATACTTGTGTAACTTTCTTATTTTGCATGGTTCTAGCTTGTGTGAGAGCCCAATTTAAGTTACAATCACGTGCCATATGACCAATGTTATGACACTTGAAGCATTCTACATTGTTCATGAATAAGAATTCATGATTTCTTCCTGCAAAATTTTTCCTTGGAGATTGTTGGGGACCATAATATCTATCTTTATGATATGGTTGGGGACCATAACATCTATCTTTATGATATGTTTTACAATATTTTTCCATGTGACCAAAGTTTGTACAAGAATAACAATAACCAAGAAATAAACTTTGGTACCTGGGAGATGGATATTTCCTTGATGTACTTCTGAAGTCTTTTTGTCTTGAGATCCTTTGATGATAACCATTTCTTCTAGCATCCTTGACATTATCTACATTTCTTCTTGGAGAAAGATTTCTTGCATTGTTGCCTTGATTTTTCTCCTTGCCTTTGCTAGAACTGGGAGCATCACCCTTTCTTTCTGGCTTCTTCACATCATTTTTGTTTGAAGCATTATCATTATTGTTTGAGGGTTCACCTGCATACCCGAGACCTGATTTATCAAATGGATATTTATGATGGCTGAGCATGTCATCCAAGGCTTGAGAGCTCTTTAAGGTTTTGTTCACCCCTTCAACCTTTTTCCTAAGGAAGACAATCTCTTCTTCCAATCATTCACACTCATTATTCTTCTTAGCAATTTGTTTCTCAGTTTCTTCCTTGATATGAGTAGCTTCATTTGATTTTATTTTAAGGGAGATGATATCTGACTTCATTTTGAAGATTTCTTCATTTTCCTTTGCTAGACTGCTCTCCATTTCTTCCTTGATCCTTGTAGCTTTACATGTTTTGGCCTTGAGAAGTTTGATGTTAGATTTTAATTTGAAAATTTATTCATCCTTTTCTTTTAGTTGACATATCATTGTGTTTCTCTCCTTTTTTTCTTCATCAACCTATTCTTCTATGATTTCCAATGCTTCCATTGTCTTCTCAGCTCCTTGTGCTAACTTTCTTGCTTCTTGTAGTTGAAATTTGAGAGAGGAGAGCTCTACCTTGTACTGACCAATCTCTTCTTCAAGTTTTTTCAAGTTCTTGTGCCTTTGTTCAAGTTGACTTGACAAGGTGTCTTCCTGTTTCTTTGCTTTATCCAATTGATTTTTCATGGATATGACTTCTTCATGTTGCTTTCTTTTGCTTTGATGAACTTCCTTCTTAAGCTTGACAAGCTCTTCATCCCTTTCATGTATTTGAAGCTAGACAAGGTCAACTTTCTTCCTTGTTTGGTCTTGGTCACCAGATAGTGCTTTCTTCTTAAGCTCCTTGTTTTCCTTTTTCAAATTGATAATCTCTTCCATGGCAGTTGTAATTTGAGCGAGGAGATCTTATACAATATCTTTTTCGTTCTCTTCGTCTTCTAGGTCTTCTTTGGCCTTGATGTCATCATTCTCATTTTCAACTTCTATGATGGGTTCTAGATTTTCTTCTTTATTTCCATCATCTTCTTGATTGATGGTTATGGTCAATGCTCCTTTTGAGTGAAGGTCATGAAGTTTGTCCCATACACCCTTTATTGACGAACATTTTCCTAAATTGTTCTTTATAGAATCAGGTAGCCCATTCAAGATTGCCTTCATTGCTTTTGCATTGTACTCCTTGGATTCCCCATCAATCATGCTATCAAAAATCACTAATTTCTAGATTTCAATGCCTTGAGTCTTTAAGAAATTCCTCATTCTTGCTTCCCATATGTTAAAGTTCCCATTGAACCATGGAGCCTCCTCAAATTGATTGTCTTCTATTTTAGTGGTAGAGGGAGACACATCCTTAGGAGGATTGGAGACTTTCTTCCTTGACTTTGCCATTTGTGTTCTAAAGATCAACCTTTAAGCTGTTAGGCTTTGAATGAAGGTACTGGCTCTGATACAAATTGTTGGAAATACTGGGGGGGGGGGTGAATCAGTATTTCTTTTCAATTGTTATTTTACCAGTTAAAATATTTATATTCAGAACGCAAGATGAACAACAAGAATAAATGATTTTATTAATATAATCTTTGCAATAAAATAGATACAATATATATATATGGTTCCAATCTCTTGCCAAGCACCAACTTGGACTTTTGTGAGGCTCCAACCTCTAGAGCACCAGCTCTCTTTTGTCAAGGCAGCAACCATGGACTTAGGAGCACCAACTCCCAGGACAACAATCCTTCCTATTCTGAGGCACCAACCTCAAGGGCTCCAACCCTTTGCTGTCAAGACACCAACCTTGGATATAGGAGCACCAACTCCAAGGACACTAATCCTTCCAACTTCTAAGGCACAAACCCCAAGGGCTCCAACCCAATCTTGTCAAGGCATGCTTGATAGTAATGTTCTACTCTCAAAACTCTTCTTTACTAAATTCTGTCTGTTTATAGCTTCAATGTAGTCTCCATGCTACAACATCAATGGCAACCATTCTTCATATGAAGAAGTCTTTACAACTCTTCATACTATCCACACAGGGTCTCCAAAAATTATCTCATGATGATATAAAATAGCCATCATGATCTCTGATAATGTCTCCACATAGCTTTAGTGAGTCTACTATTAACTGCACTAAGTTCTACACAAGAACCAACTCTCTGTTTCAAGCCTCTATTCTACCAGTCACAGTAAATGCTTCAGGCGTGATTACTTCTCACTATTCTCTTACTTCCCAGAAACAAAATCACATATGCTTCAATGCTGGTGCTGGCTACTGTTCCCTTCAAGCTATGTTAGATGAAACTTTATTTATCCCTTCACATAATTGTTCTTCAGGTTACGTTATGTACCTCATTAAACTAGAACTGGTCTGAGCTTTTCAAAGGTGAATCCAATCAATAAAGTTTCTCGTCCTTCGACTTCCTCCTGTCCTGTTGGACCTTCAGCTTCCTCCTGTCCTATTGGACCTTCATCTTCATCCTTTCCTATTGGACCTATCGCTTCTTCCTTTCTTCCAATTCACCAACAACAACTGCATAAAGACAATTCTCTGTTTTCTTATCTTGATACGCCTGACCTTTGGCTTCCCTTTCACTCACTTGAGCTTCGGCTTCCTCAATGCTTGCTCGACCTTCTATGCTCGCTTGACACTTTGGCTTCTCGATCCATGGCTTCCTCAGTCTATTCAAGTGTTCCAATACTCACAGGACACGTTCAGGAGGAAGAGAGGCCGAAATACAAAGAATTGTTGCTTATTAAAAAATATCAGAGAGGTCCTTTTTCCTTTAATAATATCCATACATTAGACTTCATTATTTACAGAGGATTTCATTGTAGAGACTGTACCAATAGGGAGGTCCCACATGCCACGTCATAATCACAATTGTAATTGCAGCTTTCAGAAGGTCTTTTATAAGTCATGTCTATAACATCGTCGATGGTTGATTACCAATTGCCCCTACTGGATGCGATATGATTATAAAATGTTGTTAATAACTCCATCGGTTCCATGGCTCCATCTCAATCGGCATATTTAACATCCCTTAGAGACCAACGAAATAGTGGATGTGATATTACATTAGGTAAGTTTATAATGGAGCCGCGGGTCTGCATATATTATCGCAATCGGAGGTTTCGGGGGTGACAGCCCTTTATAACTTATGCTATGAGAGTTCCGATAGGCAGATGCGATAATATATTAAATCATATTGCAATGGTATAGTTGGGTCCGCATACATATCGCTATCGCAGTTTTAACGTGACAAGGATTTAAACGTTGCGATACATAACTCCCGATATGCTTAAGCTGCATATAATCAAACTTCACACTTTGCTTTGATATCGAACTTAACCACAAAACCCTCTCTTAACGTTGTTTATGCGTAAACTTAACCCATAAACCTTTACCCCCATTAATTCTATTATAACCCTTGTATAATGGGAATATACACAAACACACGGAAACTTACATTTTCCGCTTTTCCATAGCCTTGGCGCATTTATCGATGCTTACCTTTATCAGGCTCATTCTCCACCATAGATTAACTCACGCTAGATCCAACGACTATCAGAGATTTTGGGTGGACAAATAGCATGGATAATACCCACCCGATAAAGCGTTTTTCTCTGTCCACCCTCGTGCTATGTGTTGCTCGATTAATGGAATCAAGCACTCTCCTCTAAATACCACTTACCGCCTAGCATCTGCCCGAAAACCACTACCACTGTTACAAATCCGCCTTTTGGAATATAACCACGCACATTCACTTTGACTTTAACTTGATATTATATACTTTAACTCGATATATGTGGTTATATACTTTAACTCGATATATGTGGTTATATACTTTAACTCGATATATACTCCTCCGCTCTTTTCTGGTCTGATATGACTCCGCGATGGTTTCCGACGCACTGCTCCAATAGCTCTTCTATGATATTCCTCCGATATCGCATGATATGGCTCCTCTGTTAACTGCTCTTCCGCTGGCTTCTCCTCTTGATGCGTGTTCCTCTTTTGATGGCTTCCTTGATGGCATTTCTCCTTGGCTTCTTTCTCCTGTTTCTTCATGGATCTACTTTGCTTCTCCTTGGCTTCTTGCTCCTGTTTCTTCATGGATCTGCTCTACTTTTCCTTTGCTTCATATCATCATTTAGTATCCTAGAATATTTCCATATAGACATACTCCTATTGCTTCATGGATCTGCTCTACTTGGCTTCACATCATTGTTTACTTTCCAGAATATTTCCATATTGACATCAATGACAACTTATATTAACAATGCCTTTGTGTCTTTAAGCTCTCATTTCTCATAGCCCAACACATCCACTTCAAACACCTGTTTTGGTGCACAAAGTTCTGCCTTAGGGTAATATGGGAAACATTACTACAACCATGCCTCTTGACATTTCCATTAAACCTAGAATTGTTTAGAACATTCTTATTGGGGTTTCCTGTTCTCCCGATGAGATCAGGGTTTACACTCAACTTTTCAAAGAATTTCAAGATGTATTCGCATGGTCATATAAGGAAATGCCTGGTATTGATCTAGCAATTTTGAAGCATGAAATACCTACCTATCCTGGTGCAAAGCCTATTCGCCAATGGCTTCACCCCGTGCATCCTTGTAAGGCTGCTGTTATTATGGTGGAAGTTGAGAAACTTTTAAAAGTTGTATTTATCTATCCAATCCCATTGACAGACTGGGTGTCTAACATTGTCCCTATTGCTAAGAAGTAGGGCATGATCCGCATCTGTGTTGATTACCATGACATCAATCACGCATGTATGAAAGACAACTATCCCACTCCATTTATTGATCATATCATTGACGAGTGTGCTGGGAGTGAGATTTTCTTGTTTATGGATGGCTTTTCTGGTTACAGCCAGATCAACATCTCACCTACTAATCAACCTAAGACGACCTTTATCTATCCATGGGGCACTTTTTCCTCTAAGAAGCTTCCTTTTGGTTTAAAAAATGTTGGCGCTACCTTCTAGAGAGCAATGTCTTATGCATTTCATGATATTCACCACATTGTTCAACCTTACCTTGACGACTTACCAGCCCATTCTGCTAAGCATCATGACCATCCAAACCATTTAAAATCCATCTTTATATGATGTCGAGACTATGACATCCATCTCAATCTGCATAAGTGTGTTTTTGCATTGAATCTGGTCGACTCTTGGGTTTTGTTGTGTCCCGCAATGGTATTCAAATAGATCCTCTAAAAGTTGAGCCTATTTTAAACTTACCCCCTCCTACCTCATTGGTTCAGTTGAAAAGCTTGCAAGGAAAGGCTAATTTTCTTTGTCAATTTGTTACTAACTACGCTGAAATCGCTAAGGGATTTACTCGTTTACTTAAAAAGGGGATTCCTTTCATTTGGGATGAAGTTACCCAGAAGTCCTTCGATGCTTTGAAACACACACTTATCAGTGCTCCTTTACTGCATCCCCCTAATTATCGAAGCGATTATTTCCTATACTTGGCTGCAACTGACAGTACCATTACTATGGTGTTGGTTCAGGATGATGACGATGGAAACGAACATGTGGCTTATTATTTAAGCTGAAATATTCTTGATACTAAATCTCGATATGCCCATGTCGAGAAAACCTTGGCAGTAGTCCATGTTGTCCAAATATTTTGTCATTATATCCTTTGACAGATTACCACAGTGATTTCCGATTGCAACCCCATGACCTATATTTTGACTCGTCAATTACTTGGGGGAAAATACTCCAAATGGATTGTTATCCTACAGGAGTTTGATTTGGAGTTTACTACCACTAAATCAAAGAAATCACTTGTTTTTGCCGAATTGATATGTTCCCTTCCGTCTACAAGCACTTATACTGATTTTATTGAGCATATTCTTGATGAAACTTTATATCTCATCAGCACTCTTGACTCATGGTATGGAGATATTATCATTTATCCTCAAACCAAAACCTTCCAATCTAGGTTGTCTCAAAGGGACCAACACCACATCTAGCATAAGTCCCAACCCTATCGGATTCTTGGTGATACATTGTATCGAGTCGATGTTGGCTTTGTTCTTCACATATATCTAACACTTGAAGAGGCTGAACGGGTCTTAAATGACTACCACTCTGGGGCATGTGGTGGTCATATGTTAGGCTACACCATTTCTCAAAAAATCCTTTGTGTCAATTATTTCTATCCTTCCATCTTTAAATATTGTATTCTGGTTGTTCAAAAATGCCCTAAATGTCATATTTTTAACCGCGAGCAGTGCAACCCGCCAGCACCCTTACACCCAGTATTTACCATTGTCCCATTTGCAAAATGGGGCATATACTTCATGACATGTAACCCTCACTCGGCTCGGGGGCATGGCTATATTATCATCGTCGTCGACTATTTCACTAAATGGACTTAGGTGATGCCCACAATAATGTTGATGGTATCACTGTTACTCAGTTCCTCTTCAACCATGTCATAGCACTTTTGGGAATTCCTAAAGCCATTGCAACTGACCATGGATCACATTTTTGTTAGTACATGATGGTAGAGTTGACTTCTCAGTTGGGCCTTCATCATGACAGCTCAACTCCTTACTATCTACAGGCCAATGGCCAAGTCAAAGCAATTAATAAAGTTTTGATTACTATGCTTCAACGCACCATTGGGAAGCACAAAAAGGACTGGCATCTAATGTTATTCTCAGCTCTCTAGGCTTATAGAACTTCTGCTAAGACAGCCATTGGATTCACTCCATTCCAGCTGGTTTATGGGTTAGAGGCAGCGCTCCCAATTGAATGCGAAATTCCTTCGTTCAAATTAGTTGTTGAACTTCTTCCTAATACCTCACCTGAAGAGGAGTGGTTACTCTACCTTAAGAGGCTTGACGAGACTCGTCGCATTGCGGCATTGGTAATCGAAGCCCAAAAGAAACATGTTGAAAATCACTTTGATCAAATCATTTCTCCTTACACTTTTTCTGAAGGCGACCTAGTCCTCCTTTATGATCAGGCTAACAATAAGCTAGGCACTGGAAATTTCAAACCTATGTGGCATGAGCCATATATCGTCAAACGTGTCTTGCAAAAAGGTGCCTATGATCTAGTTGATTACGAAGGAAATGCATTATCACAGCCCCGAAATGGGTTATATTTGAAAAATTATTATGCGTGAAATTCATGTAATTAATTTTTGTACATTAATGTGTGAATTCATTGGTGTGCACTTTTTGATTTTTGGTGAGTTCGTTTGCTTTGAAGACGTGTTTTTTTTCTTACCTTATGTTCCACTCGGTTTGCAGATGTTGTCAAGTCATTATGTTCGTTTTGCTGATGGTGCTTGTCATAGCATGTTGAATTTGTCTTTCGCAGCTTGGTCACTCTTTGCCCCTGATGGTGATTTGATTGACTTACAAGATATATGCCTCGATTGAAAAACTAACAATATTGCTGAATACAGTGTAGTCATTGAATTATTGTCAGAAGCGGTTTCTCTTGGCATTAGAAATTTAGTTGTCAAGTTAGATTCACAACTCATTGTGTTACAGTTAAACAATCATTATTCTATAAGAAATCCACAAATATTACGTATGTATCTATGTGTTCGATTACTAGAAAGAAATTTTGATTTTATCACATATCAACATATTCCACGCAATTTGAATACATTAACAGATACACTAGAAAGCTATGTTCTTGATAGACATTTGCATAATTTATAAAACCAATCACATCATCATGATACATGGACACATGAGTAGAAAATAAAACATGCATATGTATATCTATATATATATATATATATATATATATATATATATATATATATATATCTGTATATCTATATGTATATCTGTATATCTATATCTATATGTATATCTATATATCTATATGTATATCTATATCTATATATCTATGCATATGTATATATATATATATATATATATATATATATATATATATATATAGATATAGATATAGATATCGCGTCTATCAAAGTGTTTACATCAAAATCTCAAACAATTAATTGTCCCGAGACACTTGGCTTTCAAAGCCTACAAAATGTGTAAAAGCAAATGGAAAGGATATCATCCTGCATGATGCTTATGGTAGCACGAGACTACTCTGGTCACTCGGCCTCACAGCCGATGCAGTCTCGCTAAAACTCCTACGGTGTGCCTCTGCCATTGCAATGGCACCTCATCTATGGTGGCATACTTTGGTTTCCCCCAGGTAATCTCGTCCATCTTACGCTCCATCTCTACCAAGGGGTCTGCCCCTTCCTCATAGTCAACACCTACTATCTGACGGGATTCTTACCGTACTATTGGTGACACACTAGGTGGTCTTTCCTGTCCAACATCTGCACATTTTTCACAAAGTTAAATCTCAATTAAACTTTTACAAGAAATTCATAAAACTTGAAAAAATCTAAAGACAAGTTTTACCTGCGTTAGTCCACTATTCTCCCAGTGGCAGAGGCAGATCTAGATCCCATCTGAAATCCATGTCGGCATAAGCATAATCATCCACAACAAGTAACTGGCGACATAGCGAACTGAAAAACTGTGGAGGGAAATGCATCTGTTGCACCCCTCCTCCTCGAGGCATGATCTCACTCCACCGCAGTAGCCTCGGATCCTGAGGGGTAGGATCTGGTACCTCTGCAAACTGGTTCCAAAACAAGGGCACCCGCTCTAGGAAGAAAGTAACTAGTATTGAACCAAAACCAAATTGTTTCAGGTTCCCTTCTTTACCCTTGGATAGTTGTCTCTTCATATTGTCTAGTAGTCCTCCACACCAGTTGAATACTGTGGGAGTCATGCAATATACTACATATCGGAATTGTGACTGTGAGGCTTTGTGGAGATCTTGTGTGCCACATACGCAAGCTATGGTGAACAAGATAGTTCTCATGGGAATATTAGTGATTGTTTCTATCTTCACTTTCCCACCCATGGTCATCTCTGAATCTAGGCAATGTCTCCTGACTAGACTACTAGTACTCTCACCTCCTCAATGAGATCCAAAGAGTTGGACTCTGTTATGAAACCAGCTCAAGAAAAGATAGAAAAGATAGATCAACGCCTTAGAATTCAGCCTCTTCGAGGGGGCAACCTCCTTTACATTACATAAATGAACAATTCTTGGATGATACAAATGACAAAACCTCCTTTCTATGTATAGGATTCTAAGGAGTCACAATATAATCCAACCGACCTAACAATAATAATATAAATCCACAAAAATAAAAATAAAGGGATTCTATGGGGCACAGAAATAACAACATGGGGGTAATAGGGGCACAACAATATAAATAAGGGGTATAACTACAATAGTAATGGGGTAATCACTAGTATTATAGGGACCCAACATGCCCCTCTCCTTAAAAAAAGTGTTGTCCTCAACGCTTGAGTAGTTCTGGATACTTCTGCATAAAATTCTCATCCTCCCATGTGGAATCTTTAGCGGATAAGTTCTTCCACTTGATAAGATACTCTGAAATTGATCAATTTCATAGTTGTCGAGTTCTTGTTTCTGTGACTGCTTCCAGTTCCAATATAATTTTTCCTTCCTCGTCAAGTTCTGGCAATATTGTTTGAACTGGGAGCTTGTCGCCTATAACCTTCTTTAAACATGAAACATGGAAAACTGGGTGCAATCGAGAAGCTGCAGGAAGCTCCAATTTGTATGCCATAGTACCAATCTTTTGCAACACCTTGTACGAACCATAATACTTTGGTGATAATTTATTATCCTTCTTAGCTTGGTTTATGGACATTTTCTTATATGGTTGTAGTCGTAGGAATACCCAATCACCTACATCAAAACTTCTTTCACTGCGATGTTGATCTGCCTGTTGTTTCATTCTATTTTGTGCCAACACGAGGTTATCCTTTAAGAGTTGGAGGACTTGTTTTTGATGTTCGATGTGATGTTCCACTGCCTGAACCTTAGAATTTTCTCTTAAATATGATGTGATGGATGGTGGTTGATACCCATAAAGTGCCATAAATGGGGTCATTTTTGTTGCTGTATGGAAGGAAGTGTTATACCACCATTCAGCCAGAGGCAACCATTTGACCCATTGTGTCTGTTTATCAGATACAAAAAAACGAAGATATCCTTCCAAACATTTGTTTACTATCTCAGTTTGCCCATCAGATTGAGGATGATAAGATGAGCTATGAGCTAACTGAGTACCAAGATAAGAAAATAATTCTGTCCAAAAATTTCCAGTGAAAATGTGATCTCTGTCACTTACAATAATCTTTGGGTTTCCATGTAGCTTTTGAATTGTTTCCATAAATGCAGTAGAAACTGTACTGGCTTTAAATGGATGTGATAATGCACAAAAGTGTGCATACTTGGTAAGTCTGTCAGCTACCACCATGATGACACTCTTTCCCTCAGACTTGGGTAAACCTGTGATAAAATCCATTGAAACCTCCTCCCAACGTTGGCTTGGAATGGATAAAGGTTGTAATAGACCTGGTGTCTTAATTGTTTCAACTTTATTTTGTTGGAAAACCAAACATTCAGCCACAAACTTTTGAATATCTGATTTAAGGCCATCCCAAAAAAAATTCCTTCTTAACCCTGTGGTAAGTTTTTAAAAATCCTGAGTGCCCTCCTAAGGGAGAAGTGTGCAATTCCATAAGAATCTTTTGTTTTAGCTGGGAATTCTTATAGAGGTATAAGCGATCTTTGTACCATAATGAATCATTTTTCCAGCTAAATGTATCAAACATACTGGAATCTTGTTGTAGCTTTCGAGTAAGTGCCCACACTTCTTCATCATTCTTCCATTCCTCCCTTGCTTCGTTTATCCAATCTGGTTGGATAATAAAAAATGGCGCACAACAATGCTTCCATATCCACATCCTTTCTTGAGAGTGCATCTGCCACCACATTTTGCTTCCCTTTTTTGTAGATGATTTCAAAGTCATAACCCAACATCTTTGTGACCCACTTTTGTTGCTTTTCAAAGGATAATCTTTGTTCTAAAAAGTATTTAAGGCTATCATGATTCGTTTTTACCTTGAAGTGTCTTCCCATTAGGTAAGGTCGCCATTTCTTAAGTGCATGGAGTATTGCCAACATTTCCTTCTCATAAATAGCTTTGCTTAAAAACTTTCCCTTGATTGGACGACTTTCAAAAGCAATGGGTCTTTCATCTTGCATTAGAACAACACCAATTCCATTTTGAGAAGCATCACATTCCACAATAAAGGTTTTTGTGAAGTTCGGTGTAGCTAAGACCGGTGCTTGGCACATTGCCTCTTTAAGATGTTCAAAGGCCTTTGTTGCTTCCGGAGTCAATGAAAATGCATCTTTCTTCAATAATGTTTTTAGAGGTGCTACTATTCTCCCATAATTCTTAACAAACTTGCGATAATACCCTGTCAACCCAAGAAATCCTCGCAGATGCTTTATGGATGTGGGAATTTTCCATTCCTTAATGGCTTTAATTTTGCTAGGGTCTACCTTAAATCCTTCATGAGATACAATATGACCCAAATATTCCACCTCCTGCACTCCAAAGAAACATTTGGATCTTTTTGCATATAATTGTTTCTCCTCCAATAGTTGTAGCACCCTGTCAACATGTTCTACATGATCCTTCCAAGACTTGCTGTAGATTAGTATATCATCAAAAAATACTAACACAAATTTTCTAAGGAATGGTTTGAAAATTGAATTCATCAAACCTTGAAATGTTGAAGGTGCATTAGTAAGGCCAAAATGCATGACCAAAAATTCATAATCACCCTCATGAGTTCTAAATTTCGTTTTCGGAATGTCTTCAATCTTCATTCTGATTTGATGATATCCCGAACGAAGATCCAACTTGGTGAAGTAAATTGATCCATGCAATTCATCCAGTAATTCATCAATGACAAGAATGGGGAACTTATCTTTAATAGTGAGCTTGTTGAGCTCCCTATAATCCGGACACATGCGCCATGATCCATCCTTCTTGTGCACCAATACTACTGGAGCAGAGAAAGAACTTTGACTTGGTTGAATTATACCAGCCTCTAGCATTTCTACAACCATACGTTCAATTTCACCTTTTTGGACATAGGGATATCTGTATGGCCTGATGTTTGGAGGAACACTTCCTGGAATTAGATGAATACCATGATCATGATCATGCATAGGTGGGAGACCTTTGGGAGTCTCAAATACCTTGGAATGATTGTCCAGGACTTTTTGGAGATCTGGAGAAATAGATGATTCCGATGTGGAAACATCTAGTGAACATAATTGTGCAATTACACCTCTTTGCTCCTTTTTTAGAAGCTTTGTCATACCATTAGAGCTTATTATCTTTCATGGTTTCCCTGCAATACCCCTTAATTCAACTTCCTTTCCTTCCGTAGAAAATTTGATGAAAAGTTCTTGAAAATTAAAATCTATTGTACCCAGGGACTGTAGCCATTGGACTCCTAGTACAACATCAGCACCTCCCATTGGAATGAAAAGCATTGGGCTAGTCAATACATATTCTCCCATGGATAGCTTGATATTATGGCACCTTCTAGAGCAATTTTTTGTTCCTCCATTTGCAATCATCACTTGACACTCTGGTGTTGGATATAGGAAGCAATTCAATTCTTTTGCTACCCTACAATTAATAAAATTGTGGGTTCTTCCTGAATCAATCAACACTATTACCTTTTTCTTCTTGATTTGTCCTTCTATCTTGATGGTTTGAGGAGTGGTAATTCCTGCCAATGCATTACAAGATATGGTCGGATTTATTTGTTCTTCATCTAGGCTTTGTTCCTGGAGTATATCTTCTTCTTTTGACCTTTCTTGCTCCTTTTCTTCTTCCTCTTCACAATCTATGTAGAATAATTTCTTCTCAGCACACTTATGACCTTTAGTGTATTTGCTATCACAACTGTAACAAAGCCCTTTTGCTCTTTTTTCTTCCAATTGTTGTGGTGTCAATGTTAAATTGGCAACTAGGGCCAAACTCCATGTGGGTCGGCTTATTTATGGCAGCTGATATTTTTATTGGATCCCTCTCGTCGAGAGGTGTAGGATTGACCCAAAGATCATCCGATTTCAATAAGTATTTATGGAGATATGAATTTATTTTGTTTATGTAATTATTATCAAGCCGACCAGCTCTTATGTAGGCTCTAGAAGCCCAACTGACGTGTCTATTCATCATCCTCATTTTAGTATAAATAGATGAGTATTTGATGTCATTTGAACAAGTATTCTTGAGTGATCTCCTCCTCTCCACGTCTTGGGTTTTTGGAGAAGGAGTGAGACACCAAGAGTAACATGCTTATACGTGGATGATGCCCTAGCTATATACACAACAAACCTATTACATGCACAGCATGCCTTATACTCTATCACGCTGATCATGGAGATGCATAAACGCAACTAATGAAAAAAGTTTCAACGCTGTAGAGTCTTACCCTCATCGCAGTAAATGTAACAACAATGGAGACACTTGCATATAAGAAGAAAGGCACATACATTGTCATTCATAGAAGACATATACGCACAGCAAATACATCTATACGCTGTCCAGTTCAAGCACGTATGAACGCAGTCATGGACCACACAATTAATATGTTGTTCATTGAGACCTAGCCGCAGAGCTAAGGACCTACACACAGTAAATATTACACGGTCTTAATGTTACCCTAACACCCAGCAAATATTATACGATGTATGCAGCAAATATACGCCGGTCATACGCAGAGATGGAATGCGTTGCAATTCGCAACAATACAGTGAACACTCCATCGTTGGTCGATCAGAGATATGTATATACGCTGGAGGCATATAATATACGCAGCAATGATACGCTCTTCATAATAAAAGAGATACACTAAATAGATCTTGCCCAAATTATACAGAGATCCTGATACACAGTTAGATTATGGAAGACATTATGCTGTAATGAACATTAAGCGGTAATGGGAGAAAATTCATACGCCATAATGAATTCATCTAGCCGTTGTTATGGGAGACAATTCATATGCTGAAATGGGTACATCTAGCCATAGATTATGGAGACTGTAATATGCATTTTATGAATGTAATACGATGTTCTAATGAAAGTGATATGTTGTTCTAAATAGATGTGATACACTCTTCATAATGGATGTGATTCACTGTTCTAAGTGAATGTGATGCGTTGCTCTATGTGGATGTTATACGCTAACTATAGCCTAGCTGCTCTGCTAGGCTGCAAGCCATAGCAAGCAGCTAAGGCTGATATGTATATGACCACCATTATGAAGCAACAAAAGAGTATTATGAGCAGCATGATGAGCTGCATAATGGGCAGTATTATGAGCAGCATGATGAGTTGCATAATGGGCAGTAGTATAAGCAGCATGATGCATGAGCAAGCAGCTAAGGCTGATATCAACTGAGGCAAATTGTTGCAACATGATGAAGCAACGAGAAGGCAGAGGCAGCAGCATGGTGAGCAGCGCTATGAGATCATGTGCAAGGGTACATTAGCAGGGGCAGCAGCATGATGATGATGCTCATTAGTTTGAACAGCATTATGATGGATAATATCATGGACATGGATAGCAGCATTGTGCAGTATGCAGTGGTGCAACTAGAGGACCAGATACAGCACGATGATAGGTATCAGTTGAAGCAGAATGTCTTCAACTGATCTCATCGTTATAAGAAATGATCTATGCTAGATCTAGATAAGTCAAAGTGTTGACTTCTGTTGTAAATGTATTATCTCTCTCTCTCTCTCTTTCTCTGCTGAACTTTGAAGATAAAAGAAGATTTGATCAAAGGGTTTCCCCACACATTGTGGGGTTTGTCCCTGGCTCGCGCCATATCTTGTGTCCTCTTGTCTTGGCTTGTCTTCTGCGTATTATATTTATGTTCTATCTGCAGTTTATCGTAATGCTGATGTGATTGCTAACTGTGAAAATTTAAATAAATTACTCTAGCATAGAATATACCTAATCTTAACATGGTATCAGAGCTAAGGTGAAGACAATGCCCAAGCAAGATTGAAAGAGAAATCACCGAAGACAATTGGGACAAGACAGAAGGACCAATGGGTTCCTCATAATTCACCTAGGGTGAAGTCAAAGCAGAGAATGTTATCAGAATGGCGTAGCGGAAGATTCTGATGGTCCATCTTAAGATCACTTCATTGGGAAGTTCGGATCTAAGGATGGAAAGAAAGGCAGATGCCTTGTTGAAATAAGTTTGGTCGTTATGCGCAGGAGTGTTCGAATGGCAAAGACACATCTCTTGATGAAGATAATAATCATTCCTGGGACATCTTCAATGATCAAAAGAATGACTGGTAATGCAGGTCATCAAGGAAATGGCCGACTCTTCCACGAAAGCAAGGAACCCCAAAATCTCTTTTATGTACCTGATCGAACCTGATGTCCATCTCGGAAATGGAATTCAAAGGTTGCAGGGTGGCACTTATCGATGGAAAGGTACGTGTTTGAAAATAGATCTTTTAAAGATGTTTTTGAGTTCAGGGTTGTATCAAGTTGCAGGATGTCCACTGGGGACCATGTCGATTGACTTAGCTCTAGAGGTCTGTGAGTCAAATGGTGACTAGGATGCCTGAATTCAAAAGGAAGCATGAAGGTACATGTCTGAAATGTACCGAAGGAAAATATTATAAGGGGACCTTTCCCCTCATGCAGCAGGTTCACAGGTTTGGAACAACCTGAGGAGTTTGAGAATCATGATCAAGGAATCTCATGTATACAGGTGGAAGAAAGCCCTCTATGGCTTGAAGAAAAACACCTCAGGCATAATATGAGAGGATTGATAGCTGTCTAATGTAGCTGAGATTCACTAGGAGTGAAACCGATCCAAACCATTACTCGAAGGTTGTGGATGATAAACCTCTCGTACCGGCACCTATGTCTGACAGGTGCAGACCCTCTCATTTATAGGAGACAGAGGGAGTTGGATTCTCAATGTGGAAAGATTCGGTATGATGGACTGCAAGCCTGTGACTACCTTGAGGATCTTGACTTTTAGAATTTTTATGGTAGTGATGTCGGACCAGACTTGGGAAATGCCTCTGAGTTTCAAAAACTCATTCGCATTGATGTTCTTGGTGAACCTCCGTCCAAACATATGTTTTGCAGTTAGCATTGTGAGCTCATATTTGGTTGAGCCTCACTGGATTGATGCTAGGAATCTTCTGAGATGTCTTTAGGACACAATCTCTCATGGATTAAGATACACTGCCAGAGATGTGAGACTACTTGGATATACTGATGTTGATTGGGCAGGCAGTGTGGTGGACTGTAAGAGAACTTCTGGGTACTGTTTCACCTTAGGATCTGCTTCGATATCCTGGATGAGCAGGAAGCAGAAGTCAGTGGCTTTGAGCACCACCGAAGCAGGATATATTGTTGCTAGCATAACCTCGTGTGAGGCAGTCTGGTTGCGAAAGCTCTTCAGTGAGCTATTTGGATTTACATTGGATACCACTGTGATTCTCTGTAACAACCAGAGGTGGGATTCGATTATTGAGGAATCCCATATTCATCAATTGCTCCAGCAGATAGACATCAATTACTGCCTTATCTAGGATATGGTAAGTCGATGATCAAGGAGGCTCCATCACACTGAGATGATGTACAGGACAGAGCCCTGAGGAAAGTTCAAATTTGTGATTTTCCCGAACGACTTGGAGTCATCAAGAGACCTTTGTAAAAGGGTCCTGCATGCTGCATACATTGAGCTCTAGGAGCTTTGGGGGGCTTGCAGTTCTATTGGAGCAACATACGACCACAAGGTGACTCACCCTCCCCTGGTGGTGCGCACTGAAACAAGATGATTCGCTCTCTTGTGGGACAAGATGATTCGCTCTCTTGTGGGACAAGATGATTCGCTCTCTTGTGTAGCAGGATGATTAGTTCTCCTGTGAGGCCTGGATTGATGTGTTCTCCATGGCGATTGTAGCAGGATTGATGTGTTCTCCTGTGAGGCCTGGATTGATGTGTTCTCCATGGCAATTGTAGCAGGATTGATGTGTTCTCCTGTGAGGCCTGGATCGATGTGTTCTCCATGGCGATTGTAGCAGGATTGATGTGTTCTCCTGTGAGGCCTGGATTGATGTGTTCTCCATGGCGATTGTAGCAGGATTGATGTGTTCTCCTGTGAGGACAGGATTGATTAAGTTCTCCTATCGAGGCATCCTACCCATGCAGTCTGGGACTCATGGGAAGTACCTCTCATCTGATCAATGAGCAAGGAAATGAAGTTAGTGACCATAGTAGTACCGATGGACGCATCGTTGTATCTACCGTACTCCCTACGCTAGGATGTCCTCCATTGATCTGGGATCAATGATACTGGTCTGGGACCAGTGGTAGGAGTTGTACATGTTATGACGCTGACTTCGGGTCGGCTGAGATTGGTCTGGGACCAGTGGTACATACTCCGAGACTAACTTCGTGTCAGTGCAGTACTGGTCTGGGACCAGTGAGAGTGGTACATACTATGACGCTGACTTCGGGTCGGTTGAGACTGGTCTGGGACCAGTGGTACACTCTCTGAGACTGCGATACTGGTTTGGGACCAGTGGTAGGAGTGGTACTTACTATGAAGCTGACTTCGGGTCAGTTGAGACTGGTCTGGGACTAGTGGTATGCACTCTGAGACTGACTTCAGGTCAGTGGAGAATGATATGACTCATTCTCGATCAATTCTTCTTCTTCATAGTTCAGCAGAGATGAGCAGAGCAGAGCAGAGCCAAGCCAGCAGAGCTGAGCAAGAGCAGAGCAAAGCCAGCAGAGCTGAGTAGAGCCAGCAGTGTTAGGCAGAGTAGTGCAAGGCACTAATGGCAGAGATAGTACAGTCGTACATATGGATCAGCGGATGGAGTTCTCCCTAGTTGAGAGGGAGTGTTAAATTGGAAACTAGGGCCAAACTCCATGTGGGTCGGCTTATTTATGGCAGCTGATATTTTTATTGGATCCCTCTCGTCGAGAGGTGTAGGATTGACCCAAAGATCATCCGATTCCGATAAGTATTTATGGAGATATGAATTTATTTTGTTTATGTAATTATTATCAAGCCGACCAGCTCTTATGTAGGCTCTAGAAGCCCAACCGACGTGTCTATTCATCATCCTCATTTTAGTATAAATAGATGAGTATTTGATGTCATTTGAACAAGTATTCTTGAGTGATCTCATCCTCTCCACGTCTTGGGTTTTTGGAGAAGGAGTGAGACACCAAGAGTAACATGCTTATACGTGGATGATGCCCTAGCTATATACACAGCAAACCTGTTACATGCACAGCATGCCCTATACTCTATCACGCTGATCATGGAGATGCGTAAGCGCAGCTAATGAAAGAAGTTTCAACGCTGTAGAGTCTTACCCTCATCGCAGTAAATGTAACAACAATGGAGACACTTGCATATAAGAAGCAAGGCACATACGATGTCATTCATAGAAGACATATACGCACAGCAAATTCATCTATACGCTGTCCAGTTCAAGCACATACGAACGCAGTCATGGACCACACAATTAATATGCTATTCATTGAGACCTAGCCGCAGAGCTAAGGACCTACACACAGTAAATATTACACGGTCTTAATGTTACCCTAACACCCAGCGAATATTATACGATGTATGCAACAAATATACGCCGGTCATACGTAGAGATGGAATGCGTTGCAATTCACAACAATACAGTGAACACTCCATCGTTGGTCGATCAGAGATATGTATATATGCTGGAGGCATATAATATACGCAGCAATGATACACTCTTCATAATAAAAGAGATACTCTGAATAGATCTTGCCCTAATTATATAGAGATCCTTATACGCAGTTAGATTATGGAAGACATTACGCTGCAATGAACATTATGTTGTAATGGGAGAAAATCCAGACGCCATAATGAATTCATCTAGCCACTGTTATGGGAGACAATTCATATGCTGAAATGGGTACATCTAGCCATAGATTATGGAGACTGTAATATGCATTTCATGAATGTAATACGATGTTCTAATGAAAGTGATACGCTGTTCTAAATAGATGTGATACACTCTTCATAATGGATGTGATTCGTTGTTCTAAGTGAATGTGATGCGTTGCTCTACGTGGATGTTATACGCTAACTATAGCCTAGCTACTCTGCTAGGTTGCAAGCCATAGCAAGAAGCTAAGGCTGATATGTATATGACCACCATTATGAAGCAACAGAAGAGTATTATGAGCAGCATGATGAGCTGCATAATGGGCAGTATTATGAGCAGCATGATGAGCTGCATAATGGGCAGTAGTATGAGCAGCATGATGCATGAGCAAGCAGCTAAGGCTGATATCAACAGAGGCAAATTGTTGCAGCATGATGAAGCAACGAGAAGGCAGAGGCAGTAGCATGGTGAGCAGCACTATGAGATCATGTGCAAGGGTACATTAGCAGGGGCAGCAGCATGATGATGATGCTCATTAGTTTGAACAGCATTATGATGGATAATATCATGGACATGGATAGCAGCATGGTGCAGTATGCAGTGGTGCAACTAGAGGACCAGATACAACACGATGATAGGTATCAGTTGAAGCAGAATGTCTTCAACTGATCTCATCGTTATAAGAAATGATCTATGCTAGATCTAGATAAGTCAAAGTGTTGACTTCTGTTGCAAATGTATTATCTCTCTCTCTCTCTCTCTTTCTCTGCTGAACTTTGAAGATAAAACAAGATTTGATCAAAGGGTTTCCCCACACATTGTGGGGTTTGTCCCTGGCTTGCGCCATATCTTGTGTCCTCTTGTCTTGGCTTGTCTTCTGCGTATTATATTTATGTTCTATCTGTAGTTTATCGTAATGCTGATGTGATTGCTAACTGTGAAAATTTAAATAAATTGCTCTAGCATAGAATATACCTAATCTTAACAGTCAACCTTATAGGTTGTGGAAGACTAGGGGCAACAACACTTCCGTCTTTATAGTTGTGAGTGGTATGCTTCCTGGTTGCCATAATTTTGCTTTCCATTTTTCTTGCTAACCTGAATGCCTTCTCTAATGAATCAGGTTCCTAAAGGCAAACATCATGTTGGATATTATCCTTTAAAGACCATATGAACACATCAATCCTATGCTCCTCTGGAATATCTTTTACCCTTATGTTCAATTTTTGGAACTCCTCAATGTGCTCCATTACTGAACCCTTTTGTTTGAGACTTATCAATTGGCTAAAAAAAGTGTTGCTTTTTGTATCTTCATAATGTGCTATCAATTCTTCCGTAAAAATTTCCCAAGTGATAAATTGTTTACGAGAGCAAAGCCGTTGATACCATACAAACTGATTTGGTTCCAAATATACAGTTTCCATACGTACCTTTTGTGTGTTTTGCACATTATTGAGATCGAAGAACTGCTGCATCTGTAATATCCATGTGGCGGGATCCTTGCCATCAAACTTCCTCATATCGATTTTTGGAATATGGTGGGCCTTCGATCCAACATTAGAGTCTATGGAATCATGATTAACATTACTTTTGTTCACATCATGAGTTTCCTTTACAACCTTTTCACCATTAGTAAGTATTTCTTATAGAAAATTTGTCAAATTTGTCTTTAAATCTGCCATTTCTATCTTCAAATCTATCTTCAAATCTGTCTTCGAATCATTCATCTTAGCTTCCATGCCCTTTATCTTAGATTCCACGCCATTTATCTTAGCTTCTGTTAGCTTTTGTGAGCGTGACATTTGTTGCACTTGTTCTTGTAATTTTGATATATCATGTAGCATTTCTTCCTCTTCTTCATGAGTCATGCTAGAGCTTTCAGATTCCTTACTAGGTGTTTGCATTTTCTTTCCTCGGGGCATCAGTTACCGATAATAATGCTTTACTATGCCCTTTGAATTCCGTTAAACCAAGCTTACACAAAAATTTAAAAAAAACTACACACCTTTTTTCACTTTATAGAAGCCTGATATTGAATCTGATGTATCTCTGTAATTTCAGATCATCCAGTTCTAAAATTGCGACCTGTAGTAGCCTTCTACGTCCTCTTTCCAATGCCACAAGTCTGACCCAAATTGGATTCTCCAAGGAAGAGTTATGTGAAATCTCCCACAGTGACTTGCTTTTAGACTAGTTCAGTAGAGCAAACTTGTACGACGTGCCACGAGTCATTGTTTCAACCTTTGGATCTGAAACATGCATACAAGAAACTACAGTCTGTCCTCTTTCTGTAACTTCTTACGAAATTTCAATCCAATCCCCAGAGAGAAAGTTATGCCGATTTTCCCCAGGTCACCTGGTTTGAATGTAATTCAGGAGTCTGCAAAAAGACCAACTTCCCCAGATCATATCTCCACAAATATCGCGCGAAAACGCTCTGAAATTCGGACCCAAGGTTCAGCGCGATTTCTTCTCAAATGGGTTTTTTTTTAGACTTCTGAAACGTCACATAAAACAAGTTATAGCGAAAATGCCACGATGACCTGTTTGGAGCAGCGAAACCCTAGAATCTAAAGCTCTGATACCAAATGTTATGAAACCAGCTCAAGAAAAGATAGAAATGATAGATCAACGCCTTAGAATTCAGCCTCTTCGAGGGGGAAACCTCCTTTACATTACATAAATGAACAATTCTTGGATGATACAAATGACAAAACCTCCTTTCTATATATAGGAGTCTAAGGAGTAACAATATAATCCAACCGACCTAACAATAATAATATAAAGCCACAAAAATAACAATAAAGGGATTCTATGGGGCACAGAAATAACAACATGGGGGTAATAGGGGCACAACAATATAAATAAGGGGTATAACTACAATAGTAATGGGGTAATCACTAGTATTATAGGGACCCAACAGACTCTCTCTCCCCTCCTAGACAATCTAGTGATGAAATAAATGTATATTTCTTCCAGCACTAGCTCGTGGTCTTTGATTATGAAAATTTCTCAATCAACGTACCATAAGTTGATCAAGTAAAACAGCAGCTCCATTTGATCTCTCAGTCTTGTAATTCTGAAGAACTTAACAATCCATAGTTCCATAGTTCCTCAGAAATTGATACATTTGGGATCTTGGGTTGCCTAATGGTATTCAACCTCATGGCCCCATTCTTTCCATTTGGCACCATCGTGGTAGAAATCTCCTACAAAACATCATTAAACACAAGTTAGAAACTTTTTCATCAATCAAAATTGAGATTTTTTTCTTTAAGAAATTCCACCCCAAAACCATTGCACATGTTTTTATTAATAGAGCGATGCCATCACTAGGGCATCTTGGCTTGAAAGCGATCATCGCAGGTATGATGAGAAAACCCGCAATGATTTTATGCATGATTAAAAAAAAAAAATCATCCTACTGACAAGCAAAAAATGAATGAAAAATCATAAAAATACAATGAATTGCAAGAGTATAGGCAAAGCTCTTACCTGCTGAAGATGGTTTGAGGAATGATGCACTGGATCTCCCGCACTGGTCATTTGAAAATCGAGCAAAATAGGGCACAAATGCACTCTCAAAACTTACTTTGGTGAAATGGTAAAAATATTTTTACTTATGGCTATTTATAACTTTTGAGTTCATTTTTGTCAATATTTTATTATTATTTCTCGATATCAGTGATGGGTGAATTTCCTTGTACAGTTATAGGTACTTTCTGGAGAACATGTAATTATTATTGACTAATTCAAACGAATTTTTTTAATCTCTTTTTCAGACTCATTAAAAATAAATGAAAAAGGAACCCCCCTAGAGTCATCTTTAAATCTCTTTTTTGACTCTCGAAACATGTAAAGATTGTCGAGTACTTTTCATTTCGAACTCGTTAAATTAAATGAATTTACGTCATCTTTGTATACGTTTACCCCTTTTTAGGCTGAGATTGACTATTTACGAAAAAGGTACAACTTGGTCGACATGGTCAAGAGGTTATCTCAAATATTGTTTTATACCTTTTTGGGTGCGAGGGACAAATTATGAAAAGGGACATGCTGGAGTTTTCTTTTTCATCTCTTTTTCAAACTATATAAATATGAAAAAGATACCGAGTTATTCTTATGTAAGACTCGTTAAAATGTTATGACGAAAGACTCATCACCATGATGAGACCAAGTTTCTCCTTCCTAAGAATCGTAAAACTTACTAGGATGGATTCATTCGAAGAATGAACTTACATGACAAGCATATGCTATCCCATTCAATCTTGTGATAAAAGTAATTGGGGTACTCGCTGGAAATAGTGGGGAAAAATGAAAATGAAACATCCTTTGTATAGCCAACATGTCTCTCTTGAAAATGACATTGTTCTGCTTTTGTGTCGGGTTTGGGATATACTTGCTCAGTGACTTGTCCTTCTGGATTTGGGTGATCTATTTTTGCCTCTCAATTGACTATTCCATTTTTTCATCATGACCTTTAGTCCTATGTTGAGTCAAATGCTGCCACACTTTGGAGTCGTGTCGCTAGTGTTCAAGAGAAGTCCTATCTGCAGTTATTTACCTATACATTGTCTGGCCCATTGTTACAGTCTTGGATCTTATTCATTTTATTCCACTTTATTCCTTGTTTTGTGTCGATGATGAGGGTTTCATTATGGGCCCCCTTCGACGAGTTGCTTCCTGTCGACTTCAATTCATTATCCAGGAAGATGACTTGGAAACTCCCTTTCAGTACCTTAGATCTTGCATGCCTTAATGGAAAGTTCTTTCCATCCAATGATAGGTTTTCATCATTGGCCTCTGACCGGATGATTCCACAAGTATTTGAATTCAGCTTCATTATCACATTCATTGATTGTATTGTCATACCTTGAGATCCATTGCCATTATTGGTGGTTTCTCTCATGCATGTTAATGGTCCACATCATTGGTCGATAATCAGGGGGGTTTTCTAGAATTTTTGACTTCGACACATTCATTTTAATGTTAGAATTCGTACTTTGATCAGGTTTGGATGGAGTGCAAGACTATGAGTCTTGTCTAATATGACTCAGGCTGTGTGGAGCTATGTGTTATTCATGAGTGTACACATGTTTCTACTATATGGATGGATGTGACCATACTGTGGGACTTTTCATTTATGATGATCCTTCTATATTGGGTGGTTGCATCCATACCTTGGATCTTAGATTTACATATGATCCTTCTCATTTGGATGGTTGTGCCCATACCATGGATCCTTTAACATATTCCTTATCATCTAAATGGCTTCATCCATACCATGGATCCTTTAACATAGTCCTTATCATCTAAATGGCTTCATCCATACCATGGATTCATGTTTTGATATCATATATGTATATGTATATGCATCCTTGATTTGTAGGTCTCCTAATAGTGTTTGTTCTCATCCTTGTAAAAGCTCGTAAAGCATCTCAGCCATCACTCCCCATTCTACCTTCATGATTTAGGGGTCATCTGTTACACATTATTTTGTCACACCTCCTGCACTTCCCCATGACATATCCCAAAGTGCCTGAAACATGACCATTATGCATTGTACTCATTCATATATGCAGCTCAGATCCTCCCTAATACATTGATTGGAAAATGCATTGAGCTTCTCCTAAAAGAAGTAGCTCTTAAACCCTAATTTGAGAATCATCGCTCTTATGAGACTAAAAACCGCGATGGTCGCCTATTGTATTATACTCGACCCACAATGACATTGATTCGTTTACTTGTATACCCATGATGATCCCAAAAAGGCAATTTTCCCAAAGAGGATGAGAAGATTTGTGATCTAGAAGCTTCCAGAATGGTGAGGTGGAGGTTGTTCGGCGTAGATGAGGTTGATTTCTCCCAACTTGACCTCTTGGTCTTATCCCTATGAGCTACCTCCTTGAGATGAGGACCTGCTCCTATCTTTGGAGAGATCTTAACTCGCTTTCCCAGCCTATATATTCATCCTCTCGCATTCCCAAATGGTTGGTCTATGTCTATTTGCACCCTTATGCTAAGATTGTGCCTATATGCTACTCATTTGGCTTTGAGAAGGAGTGCTTGGAGAGCTTAGCTTGGACTTGGATATTCATTCAAGGAGAGCCTATCAACATCAAGGCTTTGTTATATGCTTCCCCTTCTTTTCTATTAATATACAACTACTGGTTCATTTTCCATTGATGTGTATGTTCACATATCATCTATCTTAACATTCCTTGATCAGTTAAGTAGGTTTCTTTTGAATATGATATTTGTATTTGCATGCCTTGTTGTGTCTTGATCTCTTGTGTAGGTGCATAAATGTTGTGAGCAGTAAGAATGAGCCCATGACACAAGTGATTCAAGGTCTTCAACAAAGGAGATTGAGATAGCATCAGAATGAGGTAGGCCATCTTCTTCATCTCTCTTTTTAATTGTAACATAGGAAAGTGTCTGGTAGATTGTCACTTAGGTTGCTAAATGTTGGCATTTTGGCACAGGTGTGGCGCTATGGTACAGGTGTTGTCCTTGATGGCAACTCTCTTTGATGACAGATCTCAGTTTAGACTACAGAATGAAGAGAAATCTCATATACGCGGGTTAATTAAGTCCAAGTTGCGTATACACGCTGGTGCTATATATACTAAGTCGCGTATACGCAGGTGAGCTATATACGAAGTCGCGTATACACGCAGTTTCATGAACAGAAAAGGGCGTGCATGTCGAGAAGCTTACTTTTGGTTCGTGGTAGTTAGTCCTCGGTACTTGAGCCTATGTTTTGGACCAAGGTATCTCGACAAACGTGTTGATCCCTAGTTTTGAGGTTGATGGTTTTGGATTTCTATGGTTTTGGCCCTTGGTATTGAGCAAGGCCTAAGGCTATATAAGGAGAAGAAGATCATTAGGCAAACACAATTTTTTGAAAAGGCTTGAATATCTGAAAAAGAAAGAGATCTGGTATGCAGGTTCTGGGTTGCTTGATCTAAGCTAAGGAGAGATCACATCGGTTGATGGAAGACTAGATCTAAGGACAGATCGGGATCTAATGGTTGAAATACACTATTATGATATGGTTGATTATGCGTATTTTTAGATCTGCATACTGACGCAATGTTATGTTCTGGGTCTAACTGATGTCTGGTACTGCTGCAAGTTGATAGAATTTATTTTTAGATCTGTACGCAGGTTGTCTTCGGTAAAAGCACGTGTATACGCGGGTTGCTCTCATTGAAGTAGTGTATATCTTTTGAAGCTTGATTTTTGGGTTTGCAGTTGGGTCTGACTGTTATTGCAGAGTTTTGTAGTCTGCTCTGTGTTCTGGTGACTGGTATTGACAGGGTTTCAGTGGTTCAGTGATTCAAAGATTGATGATGCTAGTATTGGTTGTTTTATGCTTCAATGATTTGTGAATGAATCATGGTCTTCAGATTGTAATGGTGTGCTTCAGGAGTATCCAGTCTGAAAATTGATGAAAAGTGGTACCTGAAGGAAAGAAGATTGTGGGCCAGCACCTACGTACTAGTATCTTAGCTAGTACAAGAGAAAAGGGGGTTGGAGCTCTCTTCCAAGGAAGTTTGGAGAACGAGAGAAGGTTGAAACCTTCTGCAGGTTGTAGCCTGCGTACTGGTATAAGACTGCACCAGTACAAAAGATTGTAAACTGAAGTTCTTATTAAAGAAAGATAGAGACGACTTGCAGCAGGTGGTTTTCACCCACATTGGGTTTCCACCTTATCATGGTGTTCATGTGTGTGGCTTTTGTGTGATGATCTGTTCTGTTATACTGCATCTGTTTACTCTTAATATGGTGAATAATGTCGTGATGCACTTAACTGAACATAAACTAACTGAATTATAAGATTTTTGGTTATACGTTGTTTTCTTTAGACACAGTAGTGTGTACACGCTGGTTCACTTAACTGAAGTAGCGTATATGTTTCTAAGCATTGAAAATTTTTATTGATTTGATAATACTGATTCACCCCCCCTCTCAGTATTATTTCCAACAATTGGTATCAAAGCGGGTCCTTCAGAAAAGCTTGATCGCTTGAAGGTAGATCGTTCATCATGAGCAACTACGAGAAAGAAGCATCAATCAGGCCACCGGTTTTTGATGGGACAAACTTCAATTATTGGAAGGTAAGAGTTACTGCCTATCTTCAATCTCTTGGTACAGAAGTTTGGGACATCGTAGAGACAGGCTACACTTTTCCTTCAGCTACTCCTACAGATGCAGCTGAGAAAAAGAAATATGAAACAAATGCGAAAGCAGTCAATACTCTATTGGGATGTATATCTCAATCGGAATTCATGAAGGTAATGCACTATAAATCTGCAAAAGAAATATGGGACAAAATTGTCACGAGCTATGAAGGAGACGAACAGGTAAAGCGTGCTAAACTTCAAACTCTCAGGATTAAGTATGAGACTCTCAGAATGTATAATGATGAAAGTGTGGCTAACTATTTCCTTAGGGTAGATGATATTGTCAATTGCATGAAAAACTTGGGTGAAGAAATAAAAGAGGCTATTGTGGTTGAAAAGGTTCTAAGATCTTTGTCCCCCAAGTTTGAATCTAAAGTGTCTGCCATAGAAGAAAAGGAAAATCTGCAAATTCTTACTATGTCTCAGCTTCACGGAATTCTAACCGCTTATGAAATGAGAAAGGGAGGTCCATCAGACAGAAGAGAAGCTGCCTTCAAGGCTTCAGGCAAAGAAGATTATTATGAAGCAAGTCACGTGCCAGAAGATGAAGAAGAGGAATCAAATTTTGTCAGAAATCTTCAAAGGGGTTCTGGAAGGTTCAGAGGTAAGTTACCTTTTAAATGCTTTGCTTGTGGAAGAGTAGGTCATTATGCTGCCAGATGTCCTCACAAAGATAAGAATGATAAGGGAAAGGAACCTGTTAAATGGAACAAGAAACAAAATGAAAAGAAGAAAAGTTATTACACTCATGAAGATAGTGATGGTCTTTCAAATAGTGACGAAGATGAACAAGGTAATAGATGTAAACTTTTAATGGCTTTTGAAGATGATGACTACATGGATGCTATAGATGTAGAAGGCTTTTGTGAAGAAATGAAAGATCTCAAGGTTTGCTTAGAAGAGAAGAGTGCTATTATTGATTCTCTACAATGTCAACTAGCAGAAAAAGAAAAACATCTTGAAAAATTGGAATGTGAGATTGTTTGTCTTAGAAAGGAGATTGAGAAAACAAAAGCGGTTAATCTTAAATTTGTTAAAGGATCTGAAACCTTGGATGATATTATCAATGTGCAGCGATCTCCTCTGATCAAGAGTCTTGGATATAATGGAGAAACATCTCAAGCCTCTACCTCTAAAAGTTATCTTGATGCAGCAAGGAGAAGCGAGCAAAGGCCAAATAAAAGTCATCAGGTGAATCAGGGACAGTTTACCTCAAGAACAAATAAAGACCATCAAGAAATTCGGGGACAAACTGCCTTAAGGACAAACAGAAGCTACAATCAGCCACAGGTAAAATCTTCCCAATTTGCTCCAAGAATGAATAGAAGCTACAATCGGTTGGATGATAGATCTGATTATCACAGAAGTTTCTTTAATGGCCAATGCTTTTCTTGCCATAACTTCGGTCACAAAGCAACTCAATGTGTTGCCTACAAGACAATCATGACTAGAGAAGCTCAAAAGCAAGGGAGAATGACTGGAACCATGAAAAGGACTTATAACAACTTTTCGGTTCTTGAAAATGAAGTTGAATGCTCTATTTGTAATAACTTTGGTCATGAAGACTCTGAATGCAGGAGCAGGTTCCAGAAGACAATTCAGAAGGAGCAAACCTCAAATGTCAAAACATGGAGAATAAAGGAACCACAACCAGAAAGATGTGGGATAGCCTTTTATGCAGAAGGTCAAGAAATTCTATGGTACATTGACAGCGGATGTTCGAAGCATATGACAGGGGACAAAGAAAATCTTGAGTCATATACCGCATTAGAAAAGGGGAAGAAAGTTTCTTTTGGAAACGATATCTCTGCAGCCATAAAAGGAAAAGGTGTTGCTCCATTGAAAGAGAAGGTCAAAGCTAGAAATGTTTTGTATGTTGATGGATTGAAGCATAATCTTCTGAGTGTCAGTCAGATGTGCGATCAAGGAACAGAGGTAATATTTAGATCAAATGGATGTTGTGTTCGTGATCTTGATACAGGTAAAACAGTGATCAAAGGAAGGAGGACTCCAAATAATCTATACATATTTGAAGAAAGACCACAACAATGCTATTTGAGCAAGGATGATGAACACTGGCTATGGCATAGGAGGTTGGGGCATCTAAGCTTTTCACAAATAAGGAAAGCATGCAAATATCAGGCAGTTCGTGGTCTTCCAGATATCAAAATTCCAGACAACACTATATGCAAATCTTGTCAGTTTGGAAAGCAAACCAGAACTAACTTTCCAGAGAAGGAAGGATCAGCCAGCATACCTCTTGAGCTAGTCCATACAGATGTATGTGGTCCATTTAGGAAAAGGACACCTCGAGGAGAAGAATATTTGATATTATTCATTAACGATTTCTCCAGGTTTGTCTGGTTAGGGCTTATGAAGCACAAAGATGAAGCATTCGAAAAATTCAAATCCTTCAAAGCCTTGGCAGAAAATGAATCAGGACACAAAATTAAGTGCCTCAGATCTGACAGAGGTGGGGAGTTTACCTCAAATGAATTCTTCGATTTCTGTGAAGAACATGGGATAAGAAGAGAATTCTCTACAGCTAGAACTCCTCAGCAAAATGAAGTTGTGGAAAGAATGAACAGAACAATCCAACAAATGGCTCGTGCTATGCTTGATGAGTCAGGTACTCTTGCAACTTTCTGGGGTGAAGCTGCACATGCTGCGGTTATTATTCTAAACAAAACAAATGTCCGAGTAAATAGCACTCAAACTCCTCATGAGCTCTGGTGTGGTAAGACTCCTTCGGTGAATCACTTCAAAATCTTTGGGAGCAAATGTTATATTAAGAATACTGATGAGCAACTTGGCAAACTTGAACCAAGAGCAGATGAAGGCATTCTTCTTGGTTATTCTCCACATAGCAATGCATACAAGTGCTACAATAAAAGACTTGGCAGAATTGTTGACAGCATTGATGTAGTGGTTGATGAGAAGGGATATATTCCTAGGCAAGTTCATCATGAAGACATTGAAGAAGATGAAGGCTATTCTCAAAGGCAGAATGATGAAGAAGAAGAACCTCAAGAAGAACCAGAGGAGCAGACAAGAATAGAAGACAAGACTCCATCCAGATATGTTCAAAAGAATCATCCAGAATCTCAGATTGTGGGGCAGAAAGAAGCAGGAATACAAACAAGAAGAAGAATTGCAGAAGCTTCAAGCTATTTGGCATTACTCTCTTCCACTGAACCACAAAGTGTGAAAGAGGCATGCAAAGATGAATGCTGGGTCAAAGCAATGGATGAAGAACTTGAGCAGATCGAAAAGAACAACACTTGGGAATTGGTTCCTAGACCAAAAGATAAAAATGTCATAGGGACAAAATGGGTCTTCAAAAATAAATTGAATGAAAATGGAGAAGTAATTAGAAACAAGGCCAGACTTGTTTGTAAAGGGTATGCGCAGCAAGAAGGAATAGATTTTGAAGAGACCTTTGCTCCTGTTGAAAGACTTGAGGCCATCCGAATGTTCCTTGCTCTCTCAAGCTTTCAAAACTTCAAGGTATTTCAAATGGACGTGAAATCAGCCTTTCTGAATGGAAACTTAGAAGAAGAAGTATATATTGAGCAGCCAGATGGTTTCATTCTTGGGAATGATCCAAACCTTGTATGCAAATTGAAAAAGGCTCTCTATGGTCTCAAACAAGCTCCAAGGGCTTGGTACTATCGATTGGACAAATATCTTCACCAACAAGGCTTTTCAAAAGGATCAGCAGATAGCAATCTCTATATAAAATTTGAAAATAACAAATTGCTAATACTTGTTGTTTATGTAGATGATATTATCTTTGGCAGCAATGAAGAGACTATGAGTCAAAACTTTGCCTTGGTTATGCAGAAAGAATTCGAAATGTCACTACTTGGAGAATTGACATACTTTCTTGGATTGCAAATCCAACAAAATGAAGGAGGCATCTTCTTGTCTCAAACCAAGTACCTCAAGCAGATCTTGAAGAAGTATGGCATGGAAGATTCAAAGCCAGTGTGTACACCCACGGTTATAGGATGCAGCCTCAGTGCAAATGATGAATCAGCAGCAGTTCATCAACCAACTTATAGATCCATGATTGGGAGTTTGCTTTATTTGACAGGTACCCGACCAGACATCATGCATGCAGTCGGAATAGTTGGGAGATTTCAGGCAAATCCAAAGGAGACTCATCTTCAGGCAGTGAAGAGAATTTTCAAATATCTTCAAGGGACACAAAATTATGGATTATGGTATCCTAGAGATACATATCTCACACTTCATGCTTATACAGATGCAGATTGGGTCGGAAGCGTGGATGACAGGAAGAGCACAAGTGGTGGTGCATTCTTTATGGGCTCCAGATTAGTATCTTGGTTTAGCAAGAAACAGAGTTCGATTGCCTTATCTACAGCTCAAGCAGAATATGTGGTTGCGGCATCTTGTTGCACACAACTTCTTTGGATGATGCAAACCTTGCAGGATTTTCAAATCACTTGCACTTCACCAGTCTCTATCTTATGTGATAATACAAGTGCAATCAGCATTTCAAAGAATCCAGTCATGCACTCAAAGACCAAGCACATACCAATCAAGTACCATTTTCTTCGGGAACAAGTGCTTGAGCAGAAGGTCAAGTTGGAGTATGTTCCTTCTAAGGAACAAGTTGCTGATATTCTCACAAAACCACTGCCCAGGGAAACTTTTGAATATCTCAGACAAAAGCTGGGAGTAGTTGATGCTTCATCCTGCTATTGAAGCTTGTTTGTTCTACAGAAAAGTTGGTATACGCAAGTTACGTAAGGGATATCCGCGTATATACGCCGATTTATGCTGGGAAAGTCGCGTGTATGACGTCCGCGTGTTGTAGAAAGCATATCCGCGTACATACGCTGTTTTATCGAGGAGAAGTCGCGTATATGGAGTTTTGAACAGCAAGGGCAGACTCTGGTTGGAGAAGGTCTGAGATGGGTATGCCAGAATTCTTCAGGCACAGTTTTAGGGGGTGCAGCAGGCACAGGTTCAGGGGGAACAACTTAAAGTCTCATAAAGCATTGTTGGCATTTAGATGCTTTTGGTTCTAGTACACAACTGTTGTTGAGTTTAGGAGAAGGAGCTCAGAAGGAAATCTTGATCGCTGATCTAAAAGATGTTTATCAGATGCTGCTTGTGACTTTCATAAGTCTTGGTCTAGATTTGTTGTCTCTATGTCATGTATCTCTTTTTATCTCTTTTATGGTGTCAAGGTCATGTAACGGCCTATGTTGGTTTCCCCACTATGCCTGGGATGAATGATGTAATATAATTGGTTGTTATATGTAAATTTCTGATGTATCCCCTCTTGGTTGGGAGTATGGATGTATGTATTGAGTCCTTTGGTGATAGGAAGGTCCCTTATGGTGTATAAGTCTTGGTTCTGTTGAAGAACATCTTTTGCAGATATTGCCTACAGTCAGGGGGAGCATGTTTCAGCACAGCCAAGCAGAGATATCAGCATGTACTCAGGGGGAGCACAGCCCTTTGCCCTTGATGACAAAGGGGGAGAATGATTCTAAGGATCTTGGGGTTGCCATCAAGTCCAAAGGGGGAGATTGTTGGCATTTTGGTACAGGTGTGGCGCTATGGTACAGGTGTTGTCCTTGATGGCAACTCTCTTTGATGACAGATCTCAGTTCAGACTACAAAATGAAGAGAGATCTCATATACGCAGGTTAATTAAGTCCAAGTTGCGTATACACGCTGGTGCTATATATACTAAGTCGCGTATACGCAGGTGAGCTATATACGAAGTCGCGTATACACGCAGTTTCATGAACAGAAAAGGGCGTGCATGTCGAGAAGCTTACTTTTGGTCTGTGGTAGTTAGTCCTCAGTACTTGAGCCTATGTTTTGGACCAAGGTATCTCGACAAACGTGTTGATCCCTAGTTTTGAGGTTGATGGTTTTGGATTTCTATGGTTTTGGCCCTTGGTATTGAGCAAGGCCTAAGGCTATATAAGGAGAAGAAGATCATTAGGCAAACACAATTTTTTGAAAAGGCTTGAATATCTGAAAAAGAAAGCGATCTGGTATGCAGGTTCTAGGTTTCTTGATCTAAGCTAAGGAGAGATCACATCGGTTGATGGAAGACTAGATCTAAGGACAGATCGGGATCTAATGGTTGAAATACACTATTATGATATGGTTGATTATGCGTATTTTTAGATCTGCATACTGACGCAATGTTATGTTCTGGGTCTAACTGATGTCTGGTACTGCTGCAAGTTGATAGAATTTATTTTTAGATCTGTACGCAGGTTGTCTTCGGTAAAAGCGCATGTATACGCGGGTTGCTCTCATTGAAGTAGCGTATATCTTCTGAAGCTTGATTTTTGGGTTTGCAGTTGGGTCTGACTGTTATTGCAGAGTTCTGTAGTCTGCTCTGTGTTCTGGTGACTGGTATTGACAGGGTTTCAGTGGTTCAGTGATTCAAAGATTGATGATGCTAGTATTGGTTGTTTTATGCTTCAATGATTTGTGAATGAATCATGGTCTTCAGATTGTAATGGTGTGCTTCAGGAGTATCCAGTCTGAAAATTGATGAAAAGTGGTACCTGAAGGAAAGAAGATTGTGGGCCAGCACCTACGTACTAGTATCGTAGCTAGTACAAGAGAAAAGGAGGTTGGAGCTCCCTTCCAAGGAAGTTTGGAGAACGAGAGAAGGTTGAAACCTTCTGCATGTTGTAGCCTGCGTACTGGTATAAGGCTGCACTAGTACAAAAGATTGTAAACTGAAGTTCTTATTAAAGAAAGATAGAGACGACTTGCAGCAGGTGGTTTTCACCCACATTGGGTTTCCACCTTATATCATGGTGTTCATGTGTGTGGCTTTTGTATGATGATCTGTTCTGTTATACTGCATCTGTTTACTCTTAATATGGTGAATAATGTCCTGATGCACTTAACTGAAGATAAACTAACTGAATTATAAGATTTTTGGTTATACGCTGTTTTCTTTAGACACAGTAGCGTGTACACGCTGGTTCACTTAACTAAAGTAGCATATATGTTTCTGAGCATTGAAAATTTTTATTGATCTGATAATACTGATTCACCCCCCCTCTCAGTATTATTTCCAACACTAAACCCACTCATTGGGCTAGAGGGATTGTCTCTATTCGTAGAGAGGATTTACCTATACAACACATGTTTCATGCATATGTTGTTATTGTTGTTCGACTATTCTGGTTACTTTAGCAATGTATGTAGTTTTACTTATGCATTGATGTATGGACTATTATGTATGTCATTGTATGAATATTATTGAATTGTGTTGTTGGTTTAAATCATCACTTTGGACTATCGACTATTCTTCTTTCCAGCTTGTGATGTCATTCAGCTCGTGTGTTCCTTTTAGGCCTCATACTATTACAGGCTTCTAAGGGATACACTTATTTTCCCCCTTCGTGTGTTAGAACCTTCCCATGCATCCCTTCTGACTTGCAACAAGGTCACGAACTTTATTCCAACAAGGATATCTTGTTCACCTCTGCGCGCTATTGCGGTCAAGGCGTAGCTTTACTACCCACTGCTGGGACTCCTACTCCAAATGGTCTGAGGTCTAGTTAGGACTTCTTGCAGGAGAGATCCCATGACATGTTGGTGGGTCTAGCACGGTTAACAGACTCCATATCCATCGATTAAATGTCGGACCTTCCTTCTACTAAGCATGGAAATGATTGTGTTTTCATGGTCGTCAATAGATTCTCTAAGATGTCCATTCTCGCAGCCTACAAGAAGAGTATCATAGAAGAAGTCACTGTTAATATCTTCTTTGAACGAGTGTGGGTACACTTTGGGATCTCATGTGTTATCACTATAAAACTTCCTTAAAAAATTTGGACAAATTACATAGTTTCTCAATTTTTGTGTCAATCATGATCAAGTCATGTTCAAGTCATTTTTATGTTTTAGATTCTAAGTCATAGGGTTAGAGTCTCATGTCCATCTTCTAATAAATATTGACATCCTCATTCCATGTCCTAGAAGCCTCACCATGTGTTTAGAAGTCATATCACACATCATTTTGGAGAAATTTTGAAATTAGCTACGCATCCACGTTTTCGTAGCGCAAACAGTGTAAAAATCATGTTTTGTGCTACGAAATCAGTGTTTTCGTAGTGCACTACGAAACCCCTGAAAGAGCCTGTTTTAGCACAAAAATCTATGTTTTCGGCTTTTACTAGTAAACTTCCAGAAGGGTTCCTGAGCAACTGCGAACTCAATTTTGAAAACTGAAAGAGGCTTTTCTTCCTAACATGCCAAACTACAAAACCTCTTTCAGTTTCTTCAAATTCGTTCTGAGGTGGGAGGAATTTATGGTTAAACTTGCGCTACGAAACTGTTGAAAGTCAAGCTTGGTCTTCTGGTTTTAGTAGTCTTTTTCAAGATAAATTGCTGGTCACATGAAAAGGTATTTTGGAATTCTGAAGGAGGTTTCTCTTAATAAACTCTCTAGCTACAATAACCTATCTCACTTTCTTCATAAGTGTTTTCAGTTGGGAGATAATAAGCTTTCTTTGAGACTCTAATTTCAGAGAATGGATTTTTCCTGTTTGACACATGTTTTTCAAAGACAGATTTTGGACAGCTGGAGAAGTGTTTTAAAAAACAAATAGAGGTTTTTGTTCTAGATGGCATGGAGTACAAAAACCTCCTTCAATTTCGTAAAATATGTCATGAGTGAGAAGATAAGGGCTCTGTCTCACGTGCCATTTTCAAGGATCCTACGCCTAAAAACAGGGAAACATGTTCCCTAATTTCTAGGATTTGTCATCAGCAGTCAGGTGACAACGTGGGAGGCTTCATCAAATTCGACTTCATGAGGTTGCAGCTGTCAAAGAATGCATTTAAATGTTTAGATAAGGTTGTTGTAATCATAATAAGGAGTTACACTCCTAGTTGTATTAGGTCTCTAGGACTGCTAGTTAGCTGTCAAGTGCATTTAAAGGTTTGTTTTATGGTTAGAATAGGTGTCACTGATGGAAAATTCGAATTCTCTTGATAAGGGATGATGGAATCCTAATTCCAAATGCTATATATGAAGCAAGAGGTTGAATTAAAAAAGGGTTGGAGACTTTTTGGCTCAGCTGCTGCTCTATGTGCAGACTGTGTATATTTTTAACCTAATGCAGAATTTCTACTTAGACAACTCAAGATTCATGAAGAGTTCTTGTATGTTCTCGTTTTGATGGAATATTCTAATACTTACATCGCAGTGATGTTTACTTATGATACTCATAATTCATTAATGATGCTCTGACTTCCTTCATAGATAAACTAACTGTGTTTCATTGTTTTATATTTGCATTTCTGCACTTGAACTCTATAATGCCTTGTCTTCCATGCTAGGTAGAATGATTTGGCTTCACTACTCAGGATTCAAAGAGAGTTTTTAATGTCCTATTGTCTCATGGCTTTCCTCTTTCACTTACTTGCAGTGGTATGAATACATGTTACTTAGAACTCATCAATGATGCTCTAACTTCCTTCATGTATTTATAAACTGTGTTTCCTTGCATTGTATCTTTGTTTTGTTGATGTATAAAAACTCTTTATGCCCTGACTTCATGTTAAGCTGATCTTTTTGTGGTATTGAACATACTTTGACTCCATAGCCCAATGGTAGGCAGCCTTCATCTTTCAACCTATAAACATATACAATCACAAACCATAGAGTTAGCCATCTATCTTATTCTTTAATCAAAATCATTAACCCTTTGAGAGAGCCCTCTGAGGCTGAGGAGGCTAAGCCTTAGCTAAAAGATTGGTTTGAAATAGTTACACTAAGATAGTCTGATCAGCAGCCTATCAAGGTCCTATTTTGGTGATAACATTTTGGTGCGTCTGCCGGGAGTATGAAGATTATTCATTCCCGAAATCAAGAGACTGAACTTCTGAAGGTAGTGGGAGCTTAGAAATCTTTTTGAGGCTGCAAAACTAGCTTGGCGACTCCATTGTTGAAGAATGCGAAATTCATAGATTCATGGTGATTCCACTATAGTTATGAAGAACTCAGATGCTACCATTCTTATTTCAAGGTATGCATGCATAAATTTTTCAGGAATTCATGGTTTCCCAAATCATTTTCCCAAGGATAGATATTTTCTAAGGAATGGTCCAAAATTAAATGGAGAAGATTTGAGTTTAACTTTGAAAAATATATCAGATTTTTGTGATTTTACTGAGCTTCTTAGAGTCAAACATGAGGATGTTTGCATTATGTTGTTCTATGATTCATTTCAAGGGAAATGTAAACAGTGGATTGAAAGCTTTCCTGCCAAATCTATTAAGTCATTTGTAGACTTTTGGCTTATGTTTTTGGAGGAATGGATAGATAGATCAGACTTGGTGGCAAAATCTCCTTCAATTCAAGGTTTCAAACAATGGAATGATGATCATATTAATGAAGAAATAGATGAAAATTTTTCTTTGTCCTTGTCTTCTTATCTAAAATAATTTGAGTGCAAGACAGAAGATAAGATGAAATTTTTGGATGAAGTTGCTAAGAACATTGAGAAAGACATTAAATGTTTACAAGGAAAAATTCAATCATATAGTCCTCATGATCATGATTATACTTTTCAAAAGCTTTCTATGGCAAAATATAAAGAGAGGGTGTTGCTTCCTTTCTCTTTTGAGATTGAGGAAGAACACATTATTTTTGAAAATCAATTTGAGGAGCAGTTTGAGAGCACACAGTTGAAGCCTTATGCAGATGATCAAAGTATTGGTGAGTTGTCTAAAGCTGCAGAATATCACAAGAAACATCAAACTCACCATATGTTTTTTGACCCTATAGCTGACTACATGGAAAAGATTTACTGTTCAGGCTTCCAATTATGTTTTCATCTTGAAGAATAGTTACACCTCATGCTGCCTTGGTTTCAGTATCTGGTTTATTTTTGTTTCAAGCACAGTCAAAATATTCAAGTGTTAGATCATATCGATAACTGGCTTCATTGGAAGTTTCATGTTCCTTGAGCTACAAGTGGAGATTGCAGCCGATAGGGTAGGTAGGAATGTGCAAATAAGCTCAGGGTAGGTTGACTGAGCATCTGTTTCAGTAGGTGCAATTTGACTTCTTCTTATAGAAATCATTAAAGGTTTGAAGAGAAGATTGAGTAGAAGTTCAAAGTTTTATTCTAGAGGATGGATAGCGGCACTGGAGCTACAGGTTCTTAATGTACCACAAGGGCACACTATCCCTAGTGGAGCCACTCTTATCACTGTAAAACTTCCTTAAAAAATTTGGACAACTTACATGGTTTCTCAATTTTTGTGGCAGTCATGATCAAGTCATGGTCAAGTCATTTTTATGTTTTAGAGTCTAAGTCATAGGGTTAGAGTCTCATGTCCATCTTCAAATAAAGATTGACATCCTCATTCCATGTCCTAGAAGCCTCACCATGTGTTTAGAAGTCATATCTCATATGATTTTGGAGAAATTTTGAAATTAGCTACGAATCCATGTTTTCGTAGCACAAACAGTGTAAAAATCCTATTTTTCGCTACGAAATCAGTGTTTTCGTAGCACGCTATGAAACCCCTAAAAAAGCCTGTTTTCGCACAAAAATCTATGTTTTCGGCTTTTACTAGTAAACTTCCAGAAGGTTTCCTGAGCAACTGCAAACTCAATTTTCAAAACTGAAAGAGGCTTTTCTTTATAACATGCCAAACTACAAAAACCTCTTTCAGTTTCTTCAAATTCGTTCTGAAGTGGGAGGAATTTATGGTTAAACCTGCGCTACGAAACTACTGAAAGTCAAGCTTGGTCTTTTGGTTTTAGCAGTCTTTTTCAAGATCAGTTTCTGAGCACATGAAAAGGTATTTTGGAATTCTGAAGGATTTTTCTCTTAATAAACTCTCCAGCTATAATAACCTATCTCACTTTCTTCATAAGTGTTTTCAGCTAGGAGATAATAAGCTTTCTTTGAGACTCTAATTTCAGAGAACGGATTTTTCATGTTTGACACGTGTTTTTCAAAGACAGATTCTAGACAGCTGGAGAAGTATTTTAAAAAAAAAAGAGAGGATTTTGTTCTAGATGGCATGGACTACAAAAACCTCCTTCCGTTTTGTAAAATATGTCATGAGTGAGAAGATAAGGGCTCTGTCCCACGTGCCATTTTCAAGGATCCAAAGCCTAAAAACAGGGAAACATGTTCCCTAATTTCTAGGGTTTGTCATCAGCAGTTAGGTGACAACGTGGTGTTCCCTAATTTCTAGGGTTTGTCATCAGCAGTCAGGTGACAACGTGGGAGGCTTCATCAAATTCGACTTCATGAGGTTGCAGCTGTCAAAGAATGCATTTAAATGTTTAGATAAGGTTGTTGTAATCATAATAAGGAGTTACACTCCTAGTTGTATTAGGTCTCTAGGACTGCTAGTTAGCTATCAAGTGCATTTAAAGGTTTGTTTTATGGTTAGAATAGATGTCACTGATGGAAAATACGAATTCTCTTGATGAGGGATGATGGAATCCTAATTCTAAATGCTATATATGAAGCAAGAGGTTGAATTAAAAAAGGGTTGGAGACTTTTTGGCTCAGCTGCTGCTCTATGTGTAGACTGTGTATATTTTTAACCTAATGCAGAATTTCTACTTAGACAACTCAAGATTCATGAAGAGTTCTTGTATGTTCTGGTTTTGATGGCATCTTCCAATACTTACATTGTAGTGATGTTTACTTATGATACTCAGAATTCATCAATGATGCTCTGACTT
Source organism: Pinus tabuliformis (assembly GCA_031772625.1). Classification (NCBI taxonomy): domain Eukaryota; kingdom Viridiplantae; phylum Streptophyta; class Pinopsida; order Pinales; family Pinaceae; genus Pinus; species Pinus tabuliformis. Next base: position 234,855,139 of record CM062805.1, read on the forward strand.
CTTTCATAGATAAACTAACTGTGTTTCACTGTTTTATATTTGCATTTCTGCACTTGAACTCTATAATGCCTTGACTTCCATGCTAGGTAGAATGATTTGGCTTCACTACTCAGGATTCAAAGAGAGTTTTTAATGTCCTATTGTCTCATGGCTTTCCTCTTTCACTTACTTGCAGTGGTATGAATACATGTTACTTAGAACTCATCAATGATGCTCTAACTTCCTTCATGCATTTATAAACTGTGTTTCCTTGCATTGTGTCTTTGTTTTGTTGATGTATAAAAACTCTCTATGCCCTGACTTCATGTTAAGCTGATCTTGCTGTGGTACTGAACATACTTTCACTCCATAGCCCAATGGTAGCCAGCCTTCATCTTTCAACCTATAAACATATACAATCACAAACCATAGAGTTAGCCATCTATCTTATTCTTTAATCAAAATCATTAACCCTTTGAGAGAGCCCTCTGAGGCTGAGGAGGCTAAGCCTTAGCTAAAATATTGGTTTGAAATAGTTACACTAAGATAGTCTGATCAACAGCCTATCAAGGTCCTATTTTGTTGATAACACCATGGTCCATAATCTCAAATCGGGAAAGTAGGTTCCTAAGTAATTTTTTTTCAAGTCTCTGGTTGAAGCTAGATACCAAGCTCACTAAGTCCACAGTTTTCCACCCCCAAATTGATGGCCAAAAAGAGGTCGTTAATAAGATGGTCGTACACTTTATGCACATGTACAACCCGAAGAATCCACGCACATGGAATGGAATCCTCCCCTATGTCTAGCATAACTACAATAGGGTTCTCCATAGCTCAACTGGACACAACCATTTTCAAGTGGGATTGATATTCTAGGCACTATGTCCCATTAATGTGGCCATACCATTTGTAGCTACTCAAGAAGATTCGGCTTATGTCCAGTCTGAAGATGATAGGGCTAACAACTTCATTGAGTGCATTTAGCACATCCACCAACAAGTTCCTGACATATTGGACAGATCTAAGTAAAAACAATGACATGATCAACATCAGGGGCCACACAAGTTCCAGGTCGGCGACAAAGTTTAGCTACATCTATAGAAAGAAACCCTCATTGGGCCCCACTGCAAGCTTCTCCCACTCCGATATGGGTCGCACACCATCACTAATATTGTAGGGGAAATTCCTTCGAGATCAAAATTCTACTCTTCCTTGGCCTGTACCCAGTATTCAATGTGGACCGCCTTCAACTTTACTTTCCACCATTATTGGACACATCTGACATTGTGGAACAACTCACACCAACAGAGTAAAACTCAGACTGCATGGAATAGGCCACAACTAATCGAATAATGGACACTCTAATCAAGAACACTCACCAATAGAGGATCCATCTATATCAAGTTACCAAATCTAGTCAGCTCCTTCACCAGGGCAAGTGGTTCACTAGGGACCAGGTTCAACAGAAATTTCCTCACCTCATGGAGGCTCTTCATGCAATGGGGACCATTGCTTATTAAGGAGGGAGGATTGATCCAGGTAGACATTGGTGATTACCCAACTCTTCCACCTAGACCTCCAGTCAGTTTCATCATTTTCCTTCTTTATAGCAACATTTACTATTTTTAGCAATTTTCAGGTCCTGAACTTCTGGAGCAGTTTTGAACCCCTAAACAACGTTTTTTTGAGGTTTGCAACAAGACCGTGGTTGTAGGTAAGGGCCTGGAAAATCTTGTAGTAATTGGAGAGATATTTGAAATGATTTATCTATTAAAGCCTCGAAAATTGTTGTGACAACATGGGAGAAAACCACCCGGTCCACACCTTGGTTAGCAACTTCTTTTCTGTTTGGTGTAGTGGCTCCGACTGGGGATAATGGGACCAGTTTCCCAGAAAATATTTTGACAGTGTTGGTTGGGTGATATATGATGTAAAGGTAAAATGAATGAGCTAAGTGTAATCTAATATAACTAATAAACACATGAATATATCCTAATTTAACACTATTTAGCTATAAATATACATGGGAATTAAATACAATATGTGATCTACAATGATGTCTTACAACAATTGGTAATAAATATCATTCAACTGCAATAAGAAGTGAAATCGTTTAACAGTAATAGTTTTGGATAAATAGTTAGACAAAAAGACTAAGAAAGATATATCGCATAAAAAACCGTTCATGTATTCAAAATAGAGTCAAAGCTAACATCATAGAAAGGTGCAATAATGCTAAACTATAATTTAGAATTTCACACATAAAACAATTTAAAGATGAAGTATTGCCTGATACATAAATAAAACAAGATCATAAGATAAAAGTACCATATATGACGAGTCCCGCTTATGTGTTTTAGCAATATTAACCCAATATCAATCAATCTAACACATTCTAAAAGTACACAAGTGCATTTTAGTAGAGAATTCTAGATATTTGAAAGAAAATAGATCCTGCTCCATTCATTCCATCAGAACTTCCTCAAAAGTATAGAAGTGTAATGTTTTGAAGAATGTTTCTCATAAAAATTTTGGACCTCTCTCTAAATGCATGGGAGGGGTTTAAATACTAAACTATAGGTCCTAAAATAGATTATTACAAAAATAGTCGTGGAGGTTTAAACGAATTTCCTTAGAATATGCAAAAATAAAACTAAAATAAAAATAAATTGAATGACTAACTCCTTTGGACTTGATCTCTAAGATCGAAAATATCAGTCATTGGCTTTAGCTAGGTTGGGTGGTCGATCGTAGGCTTTAACTGCCCCACAAATATAGTGTCTGTTAGTGCTGGCACCATCTTTTGTGTTGAGGTTGTTAAGCACCTCAAACTCATCCACTGATTGTATGTTTTCACTAAAAACTTCCAGTATGCTTCCCAATTCAGCCTACATAGTTGTCTAATTGCCTCCTCTTTTTCATGTGTTGCCTATCTCCATTGTTGTTCTAACTGTTTGACATTTGGAAGAAATCTTGGTATACATTCCTTAACGAGATTGGTGCCATGAAGATTTTCAGTAATGCATTCAATTATGTTGTTTGCTGTTGTCACTGCTATCGTTGTTGCCCTTTCTGCCTGTTTCAACCGAGAATCCCAATTTGTGAACAAGATGTCTTTATGAGATTCTTCCAGCTCTAGTAGGTCAACCTTTCTCCCATCCTCTGATTCTTGCCATGTGATAAAGTCAAAAACCCTTTTATGGATTTCATCATACTCAAGTCTCATGTCAATGACTTGGTTTGTTAGCTTATCACTGGTTTCGCAGTAAGGACTTATCTACGAGATCTTCTGGCAAAGTACTTCCTTCTGCTGCAATAGTTGGGAATTAAGTCTGAGTGCTTATTTTATGAACTCATCTATTTGTGGATTATCCTTAAACTTATATGTCATGGCTTGTATCCGTGCATATCTTTCTACTAAGTTGACTTGATGTTGTATTCTCATCTGTTCAAATTCCTACTGGTGCTGGGCTACTTGTAATTCTGCTTGTTGATTGGATTTTTCATGAGCTAATTGTTGTTCTAACAACAAAATTATTTGTTCTTTTTCCTTAAGCAACATTTGGACCTCTGTTTCTTTTTCAATAGTTGTTGTGGCATAGGCCCTTGCGTATTGCGATAATTTTGTGAGATTTTCAGATGGGTCCATGGGCGAGTCCTTCCAAATTATGTCCATTGGTTCATTTTTGGAAGTTGTAACTGTTAGAGCATCTAGCTTTATTTTCTTTCTCTATCTCTTGACTACAGCTTTGTGAGTAGGACTATAAAATACATCTAGTGGAGGTATTTCTTCAACTCTCAAAAGAATTTATGAAGTAGGAGTGACAGGAATTATTTGAACGTCCTGAGTGCCCTTAACTCCTTCCTCTGTTGTTTATAGTTGTGACTTGTGTTGGGTTTTCTTAGGATTCTATATCTCAGATGTTTGCTCAGGGTTTGAATCTGTGTGAATATTTTTGTTGAACTGTTCCCATTCTTGTTCCAAGTCAATAATTGGGGTTTTACCTAACTAAGTTGATGTAGAGACAATTTCTACTTATTTCTTTGTTGAGGTTTTCTCGGCTACCTCTTCTGAAGTTCCAGTTGTGTCCTTCTCAGACTCTTTATTTGTGTTTTCTCCTCCATTTTGAGACTACTGCTCTGAGTTCTCCAACTCATGCATAGATCTCTCTTGGGCATCTTCTTCAGAGCTTTGTTTGGAGCTGTCCTCCAAGCTTAAACTGGGAGTTGGATCCCTTATTGACTCTATTTGCAATAGGTCCAATGGGACCTTCAATAGTGTTTTTTCCCTATATACATGGAAAGCCCTAAGATCGTCCTAGGTCAAAATTTCCAATGCCAAATACAACACTTGTGAATATGTTTCTTCTTGTGGGAAGAGGTCATCAAAGACGTCTCCTTTGTGGGTGAACAAATTTACTTTTACCATAGTAGTAAAATTCTTAACAATGTCATTTAGGTCATATTGCCTTCCCAGAAGTGTAGCTAAGTTCAGAGATTTAATGATATCTACTTATTTCCATGCATGTCCAAAATCATGTAGCGCAAATGCACCACATTGTAATGGGAATGTAGGCCAAATGGACTTCTTCTTCTCTTTCAGTCCTCTGCATAATCCACCTTCCCTTGCTGTTTGGTAGGCTATTTCTCTGGCCATTAATTTTTTGGGGACGTAATATGGGAGAACATGCGGTGAAGTGATGCTCTCGAATAATCTGATGTAGGTAAAGGTTTCTTCCCCAGACCATAAGTCTACTGGAAAAATATATATCTTAAACTCTTTAGAAAACCTAGGGGTAGTTCTATTGTACACTTCTTTATGGATGGGTAGCATAACTCCTTGACACATTTTATAAAAATGGGGGTGAAATTGATATTCCCATAAAATCTTATGGTACACATGGATGGGAAGAGTGTCTTGTACATTCCACTTCCATCCCATATTGGGAAATCTAGAACTAAAATAGATTACATCCATTACAAAATCACTCATGAAAAAGGGGGGAAACACTCTTAGAGAAGAATTTCTCTTCCTTCTATATTCTATAATAGGCTTAGCCAAATTGTCTGATAGAATTTGAGCCCAGTTCATTATTTTGCATTCATTGCTACATCTTTCAATGGAGCCATTCCAGGGAAAACTTAGTGCTATTGGGTTTACTGAACAATCTAGATAGCATTTCTGCTACAAAACTAGGAGGTTGAGAAATGGATGCCGTAGAGTACATACCCATTTAATCCCATTTGAGCTTACCTTCGTTTGTTGTCTAGGTTTGTGTGACGTTTGATGGGTCTTCATTTTCCTTGGCAAATTTCTCAAGGAATTGTTTATTGTAGAGCTTTTGTGGCTCTGGTAGTCGGTACATGAGTCGTAAGCTATCTGCTAAAAAAGACTCCATGACCTCTTGCCTGTGATTCCTAAATGTTCAGTCTGCAATGTATGCCTCGTCAATTACCCATTTTACCATGTCCGTATATGGGATTGTATTTGGTCGTGCAACTATGTTGTGCAGGAAATAGCATGCCGTCTCGAAATAGGAGGCATCATATGACTCTTGGGAATCTATCGTGGCCTTTGTTTCCAGTGGCCTTGGGTGCTCCTCTTCTAACAACTTGTACATGGCCTCCCAGGTCATAGTTCCTTCATCTCTTCTACACGTACTATCAGAGAAAAGAGGAATCATTTTTGATTTCTTGGATGCAGCTGCCTTTCCCTTCTTTCCCATTGTTTCTAACAATGATCGCTACGGATTTTTCTTGAAATGGAGCAAAGCAGAAGTTATCGGATAAACACAAGTAATAATGACAATGGAATGAATGATACAAATAACTTGAAAAGGTGACAAGAAAGGAGTTTTAATCAAACGTAGAAAAAAATATATCGTATCACGTCGAGCCTCTTTTTAACATAAATTCCATTAATCTGTATTAAATAGCCACTAATGGTCCCTTATTGCTGCCTTTATTGCTCATTAATGTACCATATCGGAAAATGGGAAGGAAAGCTTTTAAGGTGGTGGACTTAATTTGTGAGAATGTCGATTTTGTGATTGCGATGCAATATCATAAATCACATTATCACATATTTGTCTGTGTGCTTTCTCAGTTCTTTAGGATTCAGTGGAATGCGAGATGTGGGATAAGCAGTATATTCTTTTTACTTAGTGTAGTTTGTTGGAAAGTGATCCAAATGGATCCAACAAACAATCTCTCTATCTTCAAAACTTAAAAAATCATGCCAAAGACCAAAGAAAATTGCATAAGGAAGCCTTTCAAAACACTATCGAGAGGCAAAAACCCATGAATCAGTGGAAAAAAACAGAGTATCAAAGGTGGAGCAAGTGATGCACAGTAGCTGTCAAATCTGGCCGATCAACGGTCCAGATCTAAGTGGCGGATCGCAATCGGCAGTGACCTTCGGTAGAGATCGGCAGGATCCACATAGGAGATGCGACGGCGATCAATAGATATTGGAGGGATCACCATAAGGCTCACGACGGTGATCAGCGGAGACCTCATAGGAGATGCGATGGCGACTGGTGGGGTCAATGAGAATCGTCGATAAAGCATGCAGATTGACAGCCCACATTGCAGCGCCAAATTGCAATCGGAAAATGCAAAGGAGCAGGGTTTATGTGTACATGCATATATGCGATCCTGATGGACCGGACCCAATAATACCATAAGCCACATTGTATGGATCTTGAGATCCATCAAACACCACTTTCAATGTATTTTTGCAGTTTCGTTTGTTAAACGAAATAAGAAGGGGAAAGAGCCGATGTGATATGCCAGACCCAAAAGGGTACCTTAAGGCTATTATATATAATTTCAAGTCCAGGGAAAGCCATTTATAATGCATTATCATAGTTCTTAATACATTTATGAAGCATAAAGGGACAAAGCCATTGCAATTTGCGATAGTGACCAATAGGTGGACCCAATGGGAGAATAGGGAGCATTTAAGGACTTTTCAAGTTCGATACATTGAGTTTTGGCAGATTTTCTCTGTTAAAATCCATTTTCCCTATGTTTAACATAGCGCAGCTGTTTCAGGAGTTGCAGAGGCCTGAGGCACTCTAGCGTTACAGAATGGGTGGCCACCTCCTCTCTATGCATTAAGCAATGATTGTATCACACTGAGAGAGGGATTCGAAGCGAACAAAGGCTGAAGAGACCGAGAGACAGGAACCAAAAACGAACAGGCAGTGCAGTTTTGGCTATAAAGCCACAAACAGAGAGCGCATCAAAGGGAGCACTATTACAGGAAAATTCCGAGACAGATTTAGGACAGAGACAGAGAGAATTGAGGGAGTCAGTGTACTCAGAGAAAACTTGAGAGGTTCACGTAAAGCTCTTGTTATTGTATTCTGTTGTTTGTGGGGCTCAAATTGAGCTCACTGTTGTAAAAAGAACTCTTCTTGAATACATAATAGAGAGGCCACCACTAAAGTCTGGACCAGGAGATGTGGCCTAGGAGTATTGGGTGAACTCCTCATTAAATTTGCAGTGTCATGTGTTGCCTATTATGTTTTTCTTTTGTTTGCTGCTTCATTGTCTGTGCATTTCGCAATCTTATCGATCCATTGCATAAAATGACATAGACTAATCCATGCACATAAGTCTGTAATACCTTATTATTGTCTTAGATCTCATTATTAGAGCAAGTGGTATCAAAGCTTTAGGTTGCTAAGGTTAGACAAGCTTGTGTTGGACTGTTTTTGAATGATAACTAGGTCAAAGCTTAAATTAGGAGAAGGAGAATTGGTTGACACTAACCCATAAATTGGTAGAGTCTATCCTAGGAGGAAAATGGCAGAAGAAAATCCCTTGGAATCAGACTCTCACTTCATGGACAGTCTCATGACCATGAGAGCCATGGTAGAAGAAATGTATAGAGAATTTAAGAAAGGTTGAAGTGAAGATTCTTCAACTTCCAAACAAGGCAAAGGAACATAAGAATATCTTCCAGATGGCCATTCTGAAGGCAAAGGGAAAGGAAAAGAGGCTCCTCTATCCACACCTCCTGATAGCCCTGAATATACAAAGAAGAAAACATCTTTGATTAAATTAGATGTTAAATTTGATTTTCCAATATATGATGGAGAGCTAAATGTAGAGAAGCTAAATAACTGGATTAGATAGATTGATGTGTATTATTGGGTGTAGAGAATTGATCCAGACAGGAGTAAAATTTAGCTGGGTAGCCTACGCCTTGCAGGAACTGCCTTGGTATGGTGGGAAGGCAAGACACAAGCTGACTTGAAGAAGCATGGTAAAATTCTTTCTGTCTGGAGTGAATTTGTTTCTGCAATTAAAAATAAATTCTATCCACTAGCTTATATGCAACAAGCTATGATGAGTTGGAAAACTCTTCGTCGATTAAAAGGGCAAAGTGTACAAAGCTACACTCAAGAATTTAGAAAAAGAGCTTTGATTCTAGGCATTTCTTTAGACTCACCTGAAACTTTTTTGAAGTATATAGGTGGTCTACATAGTTATTTGAGGCACACCATTCTCATGTTAAACCCTACTAGTAGAGATGAGGTATATGTTTAGGCTACCCATCTAGAGGCTAGAGGCAAGAATGTGAACCCAGAGATTGGAGGATCATCAAAACCCACTGCAAGCAAGAACAAGGAAAAGAGGAAGCAGAAATGGAAAGAGAGGAAGGAAAATGTTGTACAAAGGCCAAACCTTCATGCACTCACTGCAAGAAGGATGGACATGATGATGAACATTACTGGTCTTTGCATCTGGAGCTTAAACCTAAGAAGTTGGATTGCAAGAAGAAGAAGGTTGTTGCTGTTGTTCAAAAATATTTGGGGTCAGACTCAGGGGATGAAACAACCATCATAGCCATAGGTATACAAGGTAAAAATTCTGAAGCATCTACTAGTAATTCTACCCAAACTATTGATAGTGAAGAAAATGAGAGAAGAAGACATGAGCTTTTTCATATTAGAGTTATTTCCAAGCATCAAAAGATTGATACTTTGTTTGATAATGGCTCACAAGTAAACTTAATTTCTGAAACAATTGTAAAGAAGCTGGGATTACTAACCACACCTCACAAGAAGCCATATCCATTGGGTTGGTTATGTGATAAAGCAAAGCTACAAGTGACTAGACAATGTAAACTTAGGTTTGCCATTGGTTTAACATTTGTAGATGATGTTGAGTTAGATGTAATTCCCTTGGATATATGTGGAATTGTTTTAGGAAGTCCTTACTTGTATGATAGAAAAGCCATTTTCTATAGAGCTGAAAATAAGTATCAACTTCTTAAGGATGGAATAGAATATACTGTAAGAGTTCACAAACTCAAAAATAATAATACTCTCATAAACTCAGGGCAAATGAAAAGGATTGTAAATTCATGCAAACAATTTTTAATGATGGTTGTAAAGGAAAAGAAACCTGAAAAAACAAATGTATTTGAGGGTTGTGATGGTAAACAAAAAGCTGATTTAGAAAGAGTTGTTTCAGAATATGATGTCTTATTTCAAGAACCTAAAGATCTGCCACCAAAAAGGAAAATTGTACATGATATTAATTTGTAGCAAGATGCTCCATTCCCTAACATCAGAATGTATAGGTTATCCACTTTAGAGAATGCAGAAATCAAGAAGCAGGTACAAGAGCTACTCGAGAAAGGGTTCATAAGACCAAGCACATCGCCATGCGGATCTCCAATAGTGTTGGTGAGAAAGAAGGATGGTTCGTGGAGGATGTGCATTGATTACCGAGCACTGAATAAAATAACGATCAAGAATCGTTATCCCCTTCCTCGCATTGATGATCTATTGGATCAGCTGAAAGAGGCCATTTACTTTTCCAAGTTGGACCTACGTAGTGGTTACCATCAGGTCAAAGTAGCAGAGCAAGATGCATGGAAGACTGCTTTCAAAACAAAGCAAGGGTTGTATGAATGGCTAGTTATTGCTTTTGGCTTAACTAATGCTCCTGCCACTTTCATGAGGGTTATGAATGATGTACTTAGGCCTTTTATTGATGATTTTGTAATTGTATATCTAGATGACATTCTTGTATTTAGTAAAACATGGGAAGAACATTTGAAGCATGTAAAGCAGACTCTAGATGTTTTGAAAAAAGAAAATCTCTATGTTAAATTATCCAAGTGTGAATTTGGTAAAACATCTTTGAATTATTTGGGTCATATTGTAGGGGGTGGTGAACTGAATATAGATCCCTCTAAGGTTGCAGTCATTGTAAATTGGCCTAAACCCAAGTCTGATACAAAAGTTAGAAGCTTCCTAGGGGAAGCACAATATTGGAGAAAGTTTATTGCTAACTTTTCCTTAATTGCAGCTCCCTTACATGCTTTGGCAAGATTGAACAAGGTGTTTCAGTGGGGAGGCAAAAAACAGAAAGCCTTCAACACCTTGAAAGAAAAATTAGTACAGAACCAGTACTAGCATTGCAAAATCTTCAACAACATTTGAGATCGAAATAGATGCCAGTGATTATGCCATGGGAGCAGTGTTGATGCAACATGGTAAACCCATATGCTACCATTCAGAGACTTTTAATTCTGCAGTAGTTAATCACCCTACATATGATAAAGAATTGTGTGCATTAGTTCAGAGTGTGAAGAAGTGTAAACATTACTTAATGGGCAAAGAAACAATAATACATACTGATCATCAGCCACTTTAGTACTTGCACTCACAAACTAAATTGCAGCAATCAAGAAACTATAGGTGGATGGGTTTCCTACAGCAGTTTCATTTAGTCATCAGATATAAAAATGGCATACAAAATAAAGTTGCAGATATGTTGTCCAGACCAATCATAAATGCATCTACTATACTTAAGCATAACTCAGTAATGCATGAAAGCTACATTGAACAATATGCTCAAGATATAGACTTTAAAGATGTATATGCAGCTTTAAGTAATGGCAAAAAGGTAGAAGAATTGGATTACTATGTTTAGGATTGACTCTTGTATCATTTGGGAAAGCTATGCATTCCACAAACAGAGAGAATTAACATAATTAGGGAGGCACATACTTCTCTGATATCAAGTCATTTTGGTGTAAGTAAAACAGTTGAACAGCTGCAAAGATACTGCTATTGGCCAAAAATGCATGAAAATAGTTTCTAGATATGTAAGAGGGTGTACCATGCGTGCTAAAAGCAAGCCGAGAAATAGAAAAATAGGCTTGTACACTCCACTTCTAGTTCCTTCCCGTCCTTGGGAAAGTGTTTCCATGGACTTTGTTGGGGGATTGCCAAAATCTAGAAAGGGACATGACTATTTATATGTTATTGTGGATAGGTTCGGCAAAACGTGTATTTTAATACCTTGTAATAAGCAGATTACAGCTGAACAAACAATGAAATTGTTCTTTCAACATGTCTGGGTGCATTTTGGGTTACCCACTTCCATAGTATCTGGTCGAGACTCCCAATTTGTTGGGAAGTTTTGGTCAAGTCTATGGGAATTAATGGACACCAGACTGAAGAAAATCACAGCCTTTCATCCATAGACAGATGGCCAAACAGAGGTAGTCAACAGGACAGTGATCTAGTTGCCCAGGGGTTATTGTAGCAAGCATCCCAAGCTTTGGGATGAACACTTATGTTATGTGCAACATGCTTACAACCATGCTAAACATTCTTCTACATAGAGATCTCCTTTTGAGACTTGTTTTGGTTTCATACCAAGGTCTCCCTTGGATTTTGTCTTTGAAAAAGACATAGCAGTTGATGGACACAATGATGTGGACGAAGCAACCAGATTCATTAAACAGATCCAAGAAATTCACCAGGCAGTGCAAGAATAGTTGGAAAAGAGCCAAGCCAAATATAAGGCAAGGCATGATAAACATTGGGTGGAGAACAACTTCCAAGTTGGCGATCAAGTCTGGCTGTATGTTAGCAAGGACAGAATGCAAGGTGAAGGAAATAAGTTGAAGCCAATAAGGTATGGGCCTTTTAAGGTACTTGAGAAAATTGGTGAGAATGCTTTCTGCCTTGATCTGCTAGCATACATGCACATATATTCAGTAGTAAATGCAGAAAATTTAAGATTGTTTGAACCTTCATTAATTGAAGATCCTGAAGAGCAAAGTCAATTGCCTTCCATTGATGATATGTTGCCTGAATACCTCAATGAGCTGCAGGAAGATACAGTTCTGGATAGGAAGGTGGGGAAAATGTGTAGAGGGGACGTGGAGTACCTTAGAATTGGACTCAAAGGTTCAAAACCCAGCAATGAAAAATGGATAGAGATTGGGCAAGTGAGACAGTTGTATCCTCACTTAAACAATGCTTGAAAACCAACTTTTGGTGGTCCAAAATCCTTTTCAGTGGGAAGGCGTGATCCAAATGGATCCAAGAAACACTCTCTCTATCTTCAAGACTTAAAAAATCATGCCAATGACCAAATAAAATTACATAAGGAAGCCTTTCAAAACACTATTGGGAGGCAAAAACCCGTGAATCAGTGGAAAAAAACAGAGTATCAGAGGTGGAGCAAGTGATGCACAGTAGCCGTCAGATCTGGCCGATCAACGGTCCAGATCTGAGTGGCAGATCGCAATCGGTGATGACCTTCGGCAGGGATTGGAGGGATCCACATAGGAGATGCGACGATGATCAGCGGATATTGGCGAGATCCCCGTAAGGCTCGCGACGACGATTGGAGGAGACCTCATAGGAGATGCAATAGTGACTGGCAGGGTCAAGGAGGACCATCGATCAAGCGCGCAGATCGACGACCCACGTTGCAGCGCCAAATCGCAATTGGAAAATGTAAAGGAGCGGGGTTTATGTGTACATGCATATACGCGATCCGATGGACCAAACCCGATAATACTATAAGCCACATTGTATGGATCTTGAGATCTATCAAACACCACTTTCAATGTATTTTCACAGTTTCTTTTGTTAAATGAAATGCGAAGGGGAAAGTGCCGGTGCGATATGCTGGACTCGAAAGGGTACCTTAAGGCTATTATATATAATTTCAAGTCCGAGGAAAGCCATTTATCATGCATTGTCACAGTTCTTAATATATTTATGAAGCACAAAGGGACAGAGCCATTGCGATTTGCGACAGCGACCAATAGGCGAACCCAATGGGAGAATAGGGAGGATTTAAGGACTTCTGAAGTCCAATGCATTGAGTTTTGGCAGATTTTCTTTGTTAAGATCCATTTTCCTGGTGTTTAATAGAGCGCAGTTGTTTCAGGAGTTGCAGAGGCCGAGGCACTCTAGCATTACAGAATGGGTGGCCACCTCCTCTCTATGCATTAACCAATGATTGTATCACACCGAGAGAGGGATTCGAAGTGGATGGAGGCTGGGGAGACCGAGAGACGGGAACCTGAAATGAACAGGCAGCACAGTTTTGGCTATAAAGCCACAGACAGAGAGCGCAGCAAAGGGAGTAGTATTACTGGCAAATGCTGAGACAGAGTTAGGACAGAGACAGAGAGAATTGAGGGAGCCTGTGTACTCAGAGAAAACTTGAGAGGTTCAAGGAAAGCTCTTTTTATTGTATTCTGTTGTGTGTGAGGCTCAAATTGAGCTCACTGTTGTAAAAAGAACTCTACTTGAAGACATAATAGAGAGGCCACCAGTGAAGGCTAGACCAGGAGATGTAGCCCAAGAGTATTGGGTGAACTCCTCATTAAATTTGTTGTGTCATGTGTTGCCTATTATGTTTTTTTTGTTTACTGCTTCATTCTCTGTGCATTTCATAATCTTATCGATCCATTGCATAAAATGACATAGACTAATCCATGCACATAAGTCTGTAATACCTTATTATTGTCTTAGATCTCATTATCAAATCAGAAAGAGTAATTACCTTATAAAGTGTTTTTCACTACGTGGCAGATTTAAGTACCATTTATGACATTGACTTCTATTGGGTTTGGGTTTCTATCGCATTTTGCAAGATCACGCAGTTCATAGGATTTAGTCCCTTTTAAGTATCTTGACGTGATGTGGTAAGTTTGACGTGTCCTATCGCGATATCGCATTTTTCACATTTCAACATGCTTTGTGGGTTTGTGTCCTTTATGAGCATCGATGTGCGATTGCGATATGGGCTTTATTAAATAGGAAATGTCACAGGTCTTAGCTTTAAATGAAAGCATAATGATATTTAAGTTGGGCGCGTGATCCTTTAGATCGAAACTCGCGGGTTTTGCTTGTTATCAAGGCTTTTGACACACTTGGTCTAGCAGTATGTGAAAAGGCAAGAATTGTTAGTCTTCAAAGGGATTTGACTTGATATCTTGCTTTATTCTTAAAAAGGCTTAAAATAAAGTTTCTAAGTGCTAAATTTATTTTTGAAGGATTTTATGAAGGGTCCCCATTTATTAATAGAATATTAGCTATTATATCAATAAATGGTGGGTTGTTGAATAGCACAACAATTGGCGATTCGCTGGAAGAACCAGTTATCTCTGACAGCTTTTTGAAATTTCTAAAAACTTCCAAAATAAATGTAGTTTAGAAAATAAAAATACATAACATACAAGATAAGTAACATTTCTCGAAATAATAAAAACAAAATCTACCTAATTATCATCCATTTGATTATCCTTTTCAATATGAAAATTGCTTTGTCTACATCAGCCATTACTTGGTTTTAAAGATAAAAATAAGGGGCTCTCACAAATTAGCTTTTAGATGTACTCAGTTGTCATAGGTAGAGCCTCTGCTGCCAACAGGCGTCCATAGCCTCAAGAGCATTACCTTTTAACCATCAATGATTCAGTGTCCCATCTAGATAAGAGTGAACTTTTAAAGATAAATTCATATTCATATACTTACTTTCTTTCTCGTTCTTTTCTAAACAATTCCTTTTTCTTCTTAAAGGTCATTGTCTTGGTTTGGTGGCCAAAATTGACAATGCCATTCACTTGTTGTAACTTTTAACTGAACAAGTTGGCTTGTGATGAGACCCCTTGTCTTTTGATTAACATAATCTCAAGCCATTACCTTGTTTTGATATGCGGTATTGGTAATGTCAGCTTGTTACTTCCCTATGATCATGGTAAGTCGGATCTTGATGAGACCTCTTATCCTTTAAGTTTTAAGCATATTTTAGAATTACACTCTAAAAAGTGAAAGCTTACTAGATGGGGAGAATCATTGACTCCTTAAGAGTTTTTGGATGAAAATTATAGAGTTAAAAATGCTTCTTTGTAGAGAGTCCTTGCTTTGTTATAGATACTTTTCTTAACTAATGGTAGAACAAAGGTTTATTTACAAAGTTGAGGTTTATCAAAGGACAAGTAATTTCGGTAGAGGACAAACAATTTCAGAGTAATAGAACTTAGCTTATGTTTCAAATGTAAAAATCATCTTCCCAACAATCTCTACTTGTACAAGAGAAAATCAAAATATAAAAGAGATTATTATTGTAAAGGAAAAAAGTAAATGCTACTCAATTTTTATTTTCCTAAAAAAAAATAAAAACAATAGTATACAAGGAATAAAAGAGATTATCTTCTATGAAAAATATTATTTTAGAATCTTCCTATTAACAGGCAGAGAATCTCTCTTACCTGATAAATCTTGCAATAAAAAGGTTGATGGGCCTATTTGTTCCACAATCTAAAATGGGCCAAGCCACATTCTTTGGAATTTGGTATGCTTACCTTTTTCCTCGTGTGCTTTATCCCATTTCAATACCAGGTCTCCAAGCTGAAAGGATTTTGAACTTACAGAATTCACATCAAATGAAGATTTGACCAACTGTTGATGATGTGCATGTGTAATTTTGGCCTTTTCCCTTTCTTCTTCGAGTTTGAGGATTTGTAATTGTCTTAATTGCATAGAAGAAGAAGGGGTTTTTTCAATAAATTGAACCAGGGCTAGAGAGGGGATAACTACATTTGTAGGGAGGATAGCTTCTTTCCCATAGGCCAAATTAAAAGGACAAGTGCCTATTAAGGCCTTCTAAGTTATTCGATCTACCCATAGAGAAAATGTTAAAGATTTGTGCCAGTTTTTCTAACTGTGATCAACGGTTTGTTTGATGATTCTTATGAGATTTTTGTTTGTATATTCGTCCAAGCCATTTCCCTGAGGATAATAGTTATTAGAGTATTTAAGTTTAAAACCTCTTTTAAGAGCAAATCATGTCATAACATTGCCTGTAAAATAAGACGCATTGTCAAACATGAGGGTAGATGGTAGACCAAACCTAGTAATAAATTGGTCAATAAATTCAATGATGTTATCAGAATTGGCTACCTTAAGTGGAATTTCTTCCACCCATTTTGTGAAGTAATCAGTGGCTGTAAGGATATATTTATGCTTCTTTGAGGAGTGAAGAACGATCTCACCTATTATATCAAGTCCCCATTGTTCAAATGGTTTTTCAATGTAGACCAACTGCAATGGTAATGTGGGTTTCCTCTGTCTCCCAGTAACTGTTTGACAAATTTTACACTTTCTTACATTTTCATGTGCATCTTTGAATAAGGTTGGCCAATAATAGCCAACATGCAGGATTTTATGTGCGGTTGTGTCCCCTCCAAAATGTCCACCAGTTGGTCCATCATGGAGTTCCTGCAAAACCTTTTATGCCTCAGATTTTTCAAGATATCTAAGCAAAACAGAATCATAATTTAATCTAAACAACATATTATTGGTGATTTGATATTGTATAGCTTTTAATCTCAAAGGCCTTTTTCTTTTATAACTTAGTTGCGTAGGGGCATATACATTTTTCAAAATAAAGAAGATATCAACATATTTGGATTCAGCGTCATTTAGGCTTACCTCATATACTTGTATATCATCACCTGAATCTTGTAGTGTTGGTAAGTTAGATGCTCTTGCTAACATTCTGCAAAAACCTTGACCTTTCACAATTTTGGCTAGTCTAATCTCAATGTCATATTCTTGTAGTGTTGTTACCCAATTTTCCCTTTTATCACCTACATCTCTTTGTATTAATAAATTTCTCACTGCTGAGAATGGGACTACTACCTTGGTGTGAGTTTTGAGGAGAAAGGGTCTAAAATGTTTTATTGATTTAAAAATAGATAAAGCTTATTTTTCAACATCTGAATAGTTTAATTCATCCCCCTACAAATTGGAGCTAAAGAAAGAAATTGGTGCTTCGGCTTTGTCATCATTGACCTGTGTTAATATGGCTACATATGATTTCTCGGAAGAGGTATATAAAATGAAATGACTAGAAAAATTCAGGGTAGCTAATAAGGGAGCATTTATGATTGCTTGTTTAATTAGATCAAAGGCTTCATGCTCAATATGTCCCCATTTAAAAAGAGAATTTTTCTTAATCATAGATTGGAGAGGTAAAACAATTCGTGAAAAGTCAAGGACAAATCTTTTGACAAAATTTATCTGACCTAGGAAAGATTGCATGGATTTCTTGTTATGAGGTAAAGGGATTTCAAAAATTTCTCTTATCCTATCAGGATCAATGTGAATTCCTCCTTTGGATACAATAAATCCAAGGAGCTTTCCTTCATTTAAAGCAAAGAAAGATTTCTTGGGATTGAGAGAAATTCCATACCTCTGACAACACTCAAAGATTTGTTTTAAATCCTTTAAATGATTACTGCGCCTTTTTGAGTACACAATTATATCATCTAAATAGATTACCACTGATTTATTCACCAAACCTTTGAAAGCTATGTCCATGGCTCTCTGAAATGTGGCACCAACATTGATTAAGCCAAATGACATCTTTTGATAGGCATAGGTGCCCCATTTGGTTCGAAATGTAGTCTTTAGCCAGTCATCTGGATGTACTAGAATCTGATTATAACCTGAAAATCCATCCAGAAAAGACATTAGTTCTGAGCCTGCAACTAATTGCATTATTTTTTCCATAGGGGGTAATGGAAAGTTGTCCTTCTGACAAGCTTTGTTTAGATTGTGGAAGTCTATACATATTTGAATATCACCATTCTTTTTTCTGACCGGAAAAAGGTTGGAAACCCACCTTGAATGCTTGACTGGAAAGATTATTTTGGCTTTAAGAAGCTTATTCAATTCAGATTTGATCTGATTTTCTAAATTCAGGTGAATCTTTCTCAGCTTTTGATGCACAGGTTTTTCATCAAGTATCATGGGAATCGTATGTTGAATGATGGAAGTGCCATATGTCTTAAGGTCTTCATAGTTCCAAGCAAAGACATTCTTGTATTTCTTCAACAAATGAATGAAGGATTATTTTTCATCTGGTGTAAGAACAAGTCCTAGATTGATATTCTGAGGCTTAAGGTCAATTCCAAGATTAACTAGTTCAAACCTCAAAGTTGAACTTTGAAGTTTTGAGTTAGTGGGTTTTTTGAACCTGTCCTTAAGATCATATAAGTCTTTCAGCTTAACCACAGACTTAGGTATGGAATTCACAGTTGTTACTTGCTTAAGATGGTTGTCATGTTAATCTTCATCTATTATCTATTCATCATAAGAGCCTTCAAATGTTAGAAAATGTATGATATGTGGATCATTATTAAAGACTTGCCAATTGGTGATATTGTCAGGAATAGAAGGCATAAAAATTAATTCAATAGAAAAGCGATCATGGCTATAATCTCCTGGTGGAATGAGATTGGATGCAACATTAGATAAAAGATAAGCACTTGAATTTTGGAGTCTTTGGATAGGGGAAATATTAAACGCTCTAAAACGAGAAGTGAGCTCCTAGACTAACGATTGATAATGTTTCAAATGTCCAGACAGACAGTGTATAGTATTTCTTACCTGTTTTATCACAATTTATGAATCTCCAAATACTTGAAGATATCTGATATAAAGGCAGATGGATTTATACAGCCCTTGAACCAATGCTTCGTATTTGACAGTGTTGTTTGTGCATTCGAGTTCAAGCCTGCATGCTAACATATTTTTTCCCCTTCTGGGCTAACTAATATGCATCCTGCTCTGGCTCCATCGTTAGATTTAGATGCATCAAAAATTAATTTCCAAAATAAAGAGCTAACTACAGGTTTATCTACAAAATTTATACACTTAGAAGCATCTGTTTGAGAATAATTTTCAACTTGTGATACAACAAAATTTTCCAAGAAAGGTGAAGTATATGCATTAAAATTTCCTAGAAATGATTCGACTAAGTAATTTCCAATGATATTGTTGCTAAATGTGATTGGTTCATTTCCCCCCTCTAATTTTGTGATGATATACTTTTTATTTTTCTCTCATTCAACCCTTATTTGATTTAGCTTACCATTATAAGGAAGCCACATGTGGGACCAATTGGTTGCGAAATAGCCATGAAGCTTTTCTGACCAGTCTCTACTAAGGATTAGGGCATAGAATTCGGGGATATCACCGACAAGGATGTTAATGAATTGACACACTTTCGGGTTTAATGATAGTCTAATAGTAACTTGGTTGAGTTCTCCTATAACTTTGACTTGAGATCATCTAATGCCATAATGCGAACAATAGATTTTTGGGGCTCCACATTTAATTTCGCACAAACTGTTCTTGGTAGAATGTTTGATGAAGCTCTAGAATCAACAAAACAATTGTGTAGATTTTTATTGAAAACTTCAAAAGTCAAAAGAAATGGATGAGTATGGGATTTGTATCTTCCTCCTATTAGAGCAATATCAGTAGGACAAATTCTGTCTAATGAGGTAGTAGGAGGCCTTCCCATTTCTTGAGCATCTTACGAGATTATAGTAGCAGGAAGAGGAGAAGTAGGGACTGCTTTTAGATCTCTGAGCAATAGATTCTATTGATGTTTTAACTTGCTAAGCTCATTGAATGTGATATTTTCCCTAGTCTTTTTCATATCTTCGACGATGTTGTATTCCATTTCATCAGAGACTAACAGGGTTTTAGCTAAAGGTGAATAATTTGTTTGAGGAGGAGTGGTTTGAGTGGATTTAGATGAATATTTATTACCCATTGCTTTGTCTTTGGGAGCTAGGGTGGATGCCTTCTGCTTTGGATTTGTTTGTGGCAAATCAACAGGGCTTATACTCCTAGTTGTGACACGTAATGCTTCTTATGCTTCTTCATTAGGGAGAATAAAATCCCACATTCCTTGTGTGTCAACTACTTCTTCATCATCTGTTTGTTCTTTAGCCATTGAGACTTCTTCTTCCTCCACATCTAACTCCACGTTTGATATGGTACTTGGAGGCTTAGGATTAGAGGTAGGGTTTCTTTTGTATGTTCTGAAAGGTTTCATTGAAGAAGTCTCTGCTACCTATTTCTTGATATCAACCATTTCATTGGACAGGGTTTTAAGGACCTTTTGTAGACCTTCAAGATCAAAAGGATCTTTAGGCGGATTTTTCTTGGATTCATCCCTAAAAGTTACTTTATTGGATTTTCGTTCTTCTAATGCATTATTCTTATCTAAGGCTAAAATGCGTTTTTCTACAAATATGGCTTCTTTCATGTTTTCTGCCAAAGTTGGTTTGAAGCTCTATCGAAAAAAAAAGTTTTGTTTGAGGGAATAGAAGAAATGTACCATTCATTTTGGACTTCATTGATGGGCTTGGATGTCGTTGGGATTTTATTTAATAACTTATTAAAATGTGAATTAAAGTCCTTAATGGGTTCTCTTGGTTCATCTTTCAAGTTGGAGAGATAATTGATAAGAATAGTTGTTGATCGGTCATCTCCAAACTTGGTTAAGAATTTCTCTTGAAAGGCTCCCAACTATTAATGGAACCAGGTGGTACTGAAAAATACCATGATCCTGCTGATCCTTGTAAGGTATACAGGAACAATATTACAACAACACCTTCTTCTACTACTTCATTGATATTTATGCACAACACAAATTTCTTTATGTGTTCTTCAGCTGGTAGGCCATCATTAGGATTGAAATCCACTTTTCTGGATGGGCGGGCAATGGATGTAAGGGTCCCACCATATGAACAGCTCCTAGATTTGTCCATGGTCTTTTAGCCATCATAGGTATCTGTGTAGAAGAATATGTTATGGTAGTTGAAGGTGATTGGGTAGAGGAAACTTGTGCTCCAGTACCTGTGTAAACCACGATCTGGAGTTGTGAGGCGGATGGTTGATTTTGTGATGAAGTGGATGGAATGAATAAGGGTTTTTGAGGTGATGATGAGAGAAACTCACTATGGGATTCAGATTTTGTCTTCTTAGCTCTCTTTTGATTTGGTAGAGGGAATCCAAATGGAGGGATCCCAAATTTTTCACTTTGTGATCTAGTTAACCTTTGAGAGGAGGGAAACTAAGAAGAAACACTAGCTTGGGATAACTTGGATTCTTCTTGAGATATTGAAATCCCCTACATCTTACGGATCAAAGGCTGGACTTTAGGGGTTTCTATAGAAGAATACTTATCTGACTTCTTTAAGATCACAATAGTGGATTCTAAGGGTTTCTTTATAACTTCTCGCTTAGGATTTGGATATTTAGAATGGGATTGAGAAGTTGGAGGAGATGGTGAGGGGGTTTTACTCTTAGAATGGCCTATTGATTTGAATTTAATTGCCATTCATAGTTAGCCCCTCCTTCTAGCACCAAAATGTTGAAGCCTTGAAAATCGTTGCGACAACATGGGGGAAAACCACCCGCTCTGAACCTTGGTTAGTAACTCCTTTTTCATTTGGTGTAGTGGCTCCGACTGGGGATAATGGGACCAAT
The DNA here is from genome assembly GCA_031772625.1 of Pinus tabuliformis. Lineage (NCBI taxonomy): Eukaryota > Viridiplantae > Streptophyta > Pinopsida > Pinales > Pinaceae > Pinus > Pinus tabuliformis. The sequence goes on from CM062805.1 coordinate 234,876,753, forward strand.
TTCCCAGAAAAGATTTTGATGGTGTTGGTGGGGTGATATATGATGTAACGAGAAAATGATTGAGCTAATTTTAATCTAATCTAACTAATAAACACATGCACATATCCTAATTTAACACTATTTAGCTATAAATATACCCAGGAATTAAATAAAATATTCGATCTACAATGATGTCTTACAACAATTGGCAATAAATATCATTCAACTGCAATAAGAAGTGAAATCTTTTAACAGTAATAGTTTTGAATAAATAGTTAGACAAAACGATTAAGAAAGATATATCGCATACAAAATCATTCATGTATTCAGAATAGAGTCAAAGCTAACATCATACAAAAGTGCAATAATGATAAACTATAATTTAGACTTTCACACATAAAACAATTTAAAGAAGAAGTATTGCCTGATACATAAATAAAACAAGATCATAAGATAAAAGTACCATATATGACGAGTCTTTCTCATGTGTTTCAGCAATATTAACCCAATCTCAATCAATCCAACACATTCTAAGAGTACAAAAGTGCATTTCAGTAGAACATGCTAGATATTTGAAAGAAAATAGATCCCATTCCATTCATTCCATCAGAACTTCCTCAAAAGTACAGAAGTGAAATGTTTTGAAGAATGTTTTTGATAAAAATTTTGGACCTCTCTCTAAATTCATGAGAGGGGTTTAAATACTAAACCATAGGTCCTAAAATAAATTATTACAAAAATAACTGAGGAGGTTTAAATGACCTTCCCTAGAATATGAAAAAATAAAACTAAAAGAAAAATAAATTAAATGACTAACTCCTTTGGACTTGATCGCTAAGATCGCAAATATTAGTCATTGGCTTGAGCTGAGTAGGGTGGCCGATCGCAAATTTTAACTGCCCCGCAAATATAGCGTTTGTTAGTGGGGGCACCATCTTTTGTGTTGAGGTTTTTAAGCACCTTAGAGTCATCCACTAACTGTATGGTTTCACTAAAAATTGCCAGTGTTCTTCCCAATTCAGCATGCTTAGTTGTCTGATTTCCTCCTCCTTTTCCTATGTTGCCTGTCTCCACTGCTGTTCTAACTGTTTGACATTTGGAAGAAATCCTGGTATACATTCCTTAACCAGATTGGCACCATGAATATTTTCATTAATGGCTTCAATTATGTTGTTTTTTGTTGTCACTGCTATTGTTGTTGCCCTGTCTACCTATTTCAACTAAGAATCCCAATCTGTGAACAAGATGTCTTTATGAGATTCTTCCAGCTTCGGTAGGTCAGCTTTTCTCCCATCCTCTAATTCTTTCCATGTGATAACATCGAAAACCATTTTATGGATTTCGTCATACTCAAGTCTCATGTCAGCGACTTGGTTTGTTAGCTTATCATTGGTTTCACAGTAAGGACTTATCTACGAGATCTTATGGCAAAGTAATTCTTTCTGTTGCACTAGTTGGGAATTAAGACTGAGTGCTTCCTTTATGAACTCATCGATTTTCGGATTATCGTTAAACTTATCTGACATGGTTTGTATCCATGCATTTCTTTCTACTAAGTTGTCCTGATGTTGTATTCTCATATGTTCAAATTCCTACTGGAGCTGGGCTAGTTGTAATTTTGCTTGTTGATTGGATTTTTCCTGAGATAATTGTTGTTATAACAACAAAATTCTTTGTTATTTTTACTTAAGTATCATTTTGACCTCTGTCGCTTCATCAATATTTGTTGTGGCATAGTTCCCTGTGTATTGCGACAATTTTGTGAAATTTTCAGATAGCTCCCTGGGCAAGCCCTTCCAAACGATGTCCATTAGTTCATTTTCGGAAGTTGTAATAGGTAGAGCATCCAACTTTCTTTTCTTTCTCTATCTCTTGACTACAAATTTGTGGGTAGGACTATAAAATACATCTAGTGGAGGTATTTCTTCAACTCTCAAAACAACTTTTGAAGTAGGAGTAACAAGAATGATTTCAATGTCCTGAGTGCCCTTAACTCCTTCCTCTGTCGTTTCCAGTTGTGACTTGTGTTGTGTTTGCTTAGGAGTCTGTATCTCAGATGTTTGCTTAGGGTTTGAATCTATGTGAAGCTTTTTGTTCAACTATTCCCATTCTTGTTCCAAGTCAATAATTGGGCTTTTACTTGACTGAGTTGATGTAGAGACAATTTTTGCTTGTTTCTTTGTTGAGGTTTGCTCGGCCACCTCTTCTGTAGTTCCAGCTGTGTCCTTATCGAACTCTTTATTTTTGTTTCCTCCTCCATTTTGAGACTGTATGAGTTCTCCCACTCATGCGTAGATCTTTTTTGGGTATCTTCTTTAGAGTTTTCTCTGGAGCTGTCATCCAAGCTTACACTGGGTGTTGGCTCCCTTACTGATTCTATCTACAATAGGTCCAATGGGACCTTCAATAATCTTTTTTCCCTATATACATGGAAAGCCCTAAGATCATCTGGGGTCAAACGTTCCAATGCCAAATGAAACACTTTTGAATATGTTTCTACCTGTAGGAAGAGGTCATCAAAGGCATTCCCTTCGTGGGTTAACGAATTTACTTTTACCATGGTAGTAAAATTCTTAACAGTGTTGTTTGGTTCATACTACCTTCCTAGAAGTGTAGCTAATTTTAGATATTTAATAATCTATGCTTCTTTGCATGCAAATCCAAAATCATGTAGTGCAAAAGCACCACATTGTAATGGGAATGTAGGCCAAATGGCCTTCTTCTGCGCTTTCAGTCCTCTACTTAATCCACCTTCCCCCGCTATTTCGTAGGTCATTTCTCTAGCTATTAATTTGTCGGGGGCATAATATGGGAGAACATACGGTGAAGCGATGCTCCCGAATAATTTGATGTAGGTAAAGGTTTCTTCCCCAAACCATCTGGCTACTGGAAAAATATCTATCTCGACCTCTTTAGAAAACCTAGGGGTGGTTCTATTGTACACTTCTTTATGGATGGGTAGCATAACTCCTTGACAAATTTTATAAAAATGGGGGTGAAATTGAGATTCCCATAAAATATTATGGTACACATGGATGGAAAGAGGGTCTTGTATAGTCCACTTCCATCCCATATTGGGAAATTTAGAATTAAAACGGATTGCATCCATTACAAAAGCACTCATGAAAAAGGGGGAAAGCACTCTCAAAGAAAAATTTCTCTTCCTTCTATATTCTATAATAGGCTTAGCCAAATTGTCAGATAGAATTTGAACCAAGTTCATTATTGTTGCATTCACTGCCACATCTATCAATGGAGCCATTCCAGGGAAAACTTAGTGCTATTGGGTTTACTGAACAATCTAGGTAGCATTGTTGCTGCAAAACTAGGAGGGGGAGAAATGGATTCCGTAGAGTACATACCCGTTTTATCCCATTTGAGCTTGCCTTCATTTGTTGTCTAGGTTTGTGTGACGTTTGCTGGGTGTTCATTTTCCTTGGAAAATTTCTCAAGGAACTATTTATTGTAGAGATTTTGGGGCTCTGGTAGCTGGTACATGAGTCATAGGATGTCTGCTAAAAAAGACCCCATGACCTCTTGCTTTTGATTCCTGAATTTTTGGTCTGCAATGTCTGCATCGTCAATTACCCATTTTACCATGTTTGTATATGAGATTATCTTTGGTCGTTCATCTATGCAATGCAGGAAATAGCATGTCGTCTTGAAATAGGAGGCATCAGATGACTCCTGGGAATCTGTCGTGGCCTTTATTTCCAGTGGCCTGGGGTGCTCCTCTTCTAACAACTTGTACATGGCCTCCCACGTCATAGTTCCTAAGTCTCTACTACACGTAGTATCAAAGAAAACAAGAATCATTTCTGATTTCTTGGACACAAGTACCTTTCCCTTATTTCCCATTGTTTCTAACAATGCTCCCTACGAGTTTTTCCTGAAATGGAGCAAAGCGGAAGTTATCGGATAAACACAAGTAAGAATGACAATGGGAATGAATGATAGAGATAACTTGAATAGGTGACACGAAAGGAGTTTTAATCAAACATAGATGAAAAGATATCATATCATGCCGAGCCGCTTTTTAACATAAATGCCATTAACCTATATTAAATAGCCACTAATTGTCCCTTATCGCTGCCTTTATTTCTCATTAATGTGCCACTTCGCAAAATGGGAAGGAAATCTTTTAAGGTGGCGGACTTAAGTTGCGAGAATGTTGATTTTTAGATTGCAATGAAATATTACAAATCAAATTATCACATATTTGTCTGTGCTCTTTCTCAAAGTTCATTAGGATTTAGCGAGATGAGAGATGCAGGATAAGCAGTATATTATTTTTTCTTAGCGTAGTTTGCTGGAAAGAGTAATTACCTTATAAAGAGTTTTTCACTACGTGGCAGATTTAAGTACCATTTATGACATTGACTTCTATCTGGTCCAGGCTTCTATCACATTCCGCAAGATTGCGCAGTTCGTAAGATTTAGTCCCTTTTAAGTATCTTGACGTGATGCAGTAAGGTTGACTTGTGCTATCACGATATCACATCTCGCACATTTCAACATGCTTTGTGGGTTTGCGTCCTTTATGAGTGTCGATGTGCAATTGTGATATGGGCTTTATTAAATAGGAAATGTCATAGGTCTTAGCTTTAAATGAAAAGCCCAATGATATTTAAGTTGGGTGTAGTGACCCTTTAGATCGCAATTCATGGGTTTTGCTTGTTATCAAGGCTTTTGACACACTTGGTCTAGCGACATGCAAAAACGCGAGAATTTCTAGTCTTCAAAGGGTTTTAACTTGATATATTTCTTTATTCTTAAAAAGGCTTAAAGAAAGTGTCTAAGTGATAAATTTCTTCTTGAAGGATTTTACGAGGGGTCCCCATTTATTAATAGAATATTAGTTATTACATAAATAAATGGGTGATTGTTGAATAGCACAACAGTATCATACGCACCAAAAAGAGATAATATGACCAAGTTACAACCCCAGGAAGTTGGCTACCCAACTAACCCCAAAGAGGACCACAAACTCATGTCGTTCCATCTCCTGTGGTTAGATTTTTGGTTGTTTAGGATTTCTCCTTATTTCTCAATAATAAAAAAATCCCTTCAGCCTCGTTGTAACATAGTTCATAGGCATGTATATGCTACATCTTTTCTTAGAGATAAGTTACCATCGCCCAAGCTAGTTTATTTCCATTTATGTATGTAAGCATATTTCAGTTCTTTATTATTAATGAAATGAATTTTTATTTCTGATGCATCTCTGTGTTTATGTGTATATCTATACTTGGTTGCATTCCTACAAGTCTGGATCACCAATTATTTATAGACTCCATCATCATTGTCTCTCAAGGTACATACCCCACCCGAGTGTTCACAGAGTATGACCTTCGTTGGACTATTATTATCTTGGATAGCTACTCCTCAAAGAATATTGGTCTACAAATACTTTTATCTTGGATGCTCTACCTCATCCTCAAAGAGTATCAAATGCCATATGATTACCCAATCCTCGGTTTTGTCTTCCCAAGTGGAGACAACAATGATGTTCCTATATCTCCCTCTCAAATAGGGAGGATACATCAACCAAACCAAGATTGTCTCTCCAATATACAAGCTTCTTATTAGGAAGATATTTTTTCAATATGTCAACTACTTGTTCATCGGTGGAGATATATTGTATCTGAAGCACACCATGTTGTACTAGCTTCTGAATGTAGTGATATTTGTTGTTGATATGCTTTGTCCTTCCATGAAATATTGGGTCTTCATATAATCATGTAAAACTGGTATTATCATAATGTATCACTATAGGGTACATTGGTCCTTCAAATAGGTCAGATAGCAGCTTCCTCAACGAGGTCGCTTCTTTGCTTACTTCACAGGCTGCAATATACTCAGCCTTAGTACAACTCAAAGCAACCATATCTTGCTTTTTCCTCATCCATGAGATCGTGGAGGATCCCAAACTAAAACCTCCTCTTGTAGTTCTCCTTCCATCCTACTCACTACCTCCCTAGTCAGAATTTGTATATGCAATCAAGTAGACATCATTCCTCTTATCATATTTTATGCAGTAGTGGATAGTTCCTTGTAAATATCTAAGTATATGGTTTTCTTTTATCTAGTGACAATGATTTGGATCCACTTGGAATTTACTGAGAACATTTATTGCAAAACATATGTCTAGTCGAGTATTCACCAATTATATTAGTGATCCAATCAATTATCTATATTTGGTAGGATCCATTGGGCTAGATTCATAACTCAGTCTCTTTAAGTTTGTGATCATCGGGGTTGTCATTGGTTTGCAATCCATCATGTAAAACTTATTTAACTTCTTCATCACATACTCCCCTTGACCTAGATAGATATAATCAGGTCCTTTCCAGACTTCCAATCCCAAATAGTAGTGCATTAGCCCCAAATCCTTCATGTCAAATTTCTCCTAAAATTTCCTTATTGTAATCCTTTTCCCTTCTCTTTCATCTCGTATTCTCTCACTCTTTGAGAAAATAACTATCTCAACAATATCAATGTAATGTGTCTTCATCCTCTCCCATAGGTTCTCTTTATAATTTCTCCATAGGCCAAAGCCTTTGTCTCTAAAGTGATAGACGACTAATATTAAATCCTGACCTTCTTAGATCAATGATGGAGATTAGATAAAAATTATCCCAAATTCATCGTTAATTAAATAATTAATCAATGTAAGTTTTCCTAATTTAAAACTTAGGAAGGGGACCATATTAGTTTATCCTCTCAAAAAATCACCTAGAGAGGAGCTCTTCTCCTTCATGCTAGACATAATCGTATGTTGAAGACATTTTGAAGCTACAAAATTAAAACTCCCTCCTAGAAAGGAAGGGATTCTCCACTACCCCTATCATTTCCTTCTAGAACACAAACTTATCATTCACTAAGGGCTTGATGAGAATATTTACTACCTGCCCCCTATGGAAATGTACTGCAATCTCACAACACCTAGCTAAACCCTATCTCTATTGAAGTGGTAATTGATCTGTAAGTGATTAGACCTATCATGAAAAATTGCATTCTCTAAAATTATTATGTGTCTTTAACTATCACATTGAATCAATATAGACCCCAACTCAAGACCAAACAACCATGTGAGCATATTGTGAATGTATATAGCCCCGAAACTCTCTCAACTCACTACTATGTACTTGACCTATGATGAGTTAAGTTCCATTGAGTGTTGATTGTTGCTAAACCACGAGATCACTACTAACCTTAAGCTAAAACAACATCCCAATGTACTCTTCCTTTCCACTACACTCCCAAGCCAATCTAAATTGCTCTAGCCCTATAACTATACTCCACCAACTATGAGATATCTTAGTCCACAGTCCACTATACCACAAATATATCTCAACGCATGCTTCACTTCCACCTAGTTAATCCTCCTTAGCTCCACCATAAATTGGTTGATCGTATTCACTACAAAGCATATATCTAGTCTAGTATTAACTAGATACATCAACAACCAAATAAACTACCTATAAATGAATGTGGGGTCCAAAAACTCACTATTAGAAGTATTAAACTTCCTCAAGTTGGTAATCATGGTTGTGGACATTGTCTTTCAATCCTCCATCCTCAATCTCTTCAAGATCTCACCTACATACTTGCCCTACACTAGGAAAATATCTCCTCGCTTTTGCCACACCTATAGCCCCAAAAATTAGTGCATCAATCCAATATCCTTCATCTCGAACTCCAAAGAAAGTTCCTCCTTGTACATCCCTATGAGCTTCTCTAATCCTATTAGAAAGAGGTCATCAATGTACAATACTAAGATAAGCAGCTCACCTTCAACTAATACAGAGTACAAGTTTGATTTCACATCACTCGTGGTGAAACCAAATCCAAGTAGGTACCAATAAATTCTAGAGTACCATGCACAAGGTGCTTTTTTAAGTTCATATAAGGCCTTCTTCAGTCTACATACATGTCACTCCCTCCTATGCACCTAAAATCCTTGAGTTTCACTACAAGAAAAAGGGTCATTGGTGAGGATCATGCTTGTGATGGACCTTTAAGGTCCGTCACCATTGTCGCATATGGTGACGGTCTTTAAAAAAGTGTTGTTGTAAGTGTATATAGTGATGGTCATTTAATGTTTGTCACCAAAGCCATTTTCAGTCACACTTTTGGTGAGGGTCGTTAAAGGCTCGCCACTAATTCTCTCTTTGGTGACACTTTTGGTGAGGGTCGTTAAAAGCCCATCACTAATTCTCTCTTTGGTGACATTTCTAGTGACGATATTTTATTGGTTGTCACCAATGATCTTTTCGGTTACTTTTGGTGACAGTCAATAAATGTTCGTCATCATTGATCATTCCAATGAGTTTTTGATGACACTTCATGCCTATGACGAACCTTTAAGGTCCGTCACCAATGTCGCATATGGTGACAGTCTTTAAAAAATCATTGTTGTAAGTGTATATAGTGATGATCCTTTAAGGTTTGTCACCAAAGCCATTTTCAATGACACTTTTAGTGAGAGTCGTTAGCCCGTCACTAATTCTCTCTTTGGTGACACTTTTGGTGAGGGTCATTAAAGGCCCATCACTAATTCTCTCCTTGGTGACACTTCTAGTGACGATCTTTTATTGACCCTCACCAATGCTATTTTTGGTTACTTTTGGTGACAGTCAAAAAATGTTCATCATCATTGATCATTCCAATGATTTTTTGATGACGGTATGTACCTGTTACTATATTTTTTGTCAAAATATAACGATTTAAGACCATTGTTGTGGAGTATTTTTCATTATGTTTCCAAGGTCATAGTGGTTATAATAGTCATTCAATTTGTTAAGAAGTAATTAGTGTGTGTCATTTCCCTCAAGTCATAATAATATAGTATTCCTATGAGTCAACACATGATTCATCTCTATTAGGTTTATTATCTAGCAAATTTTCTTTAAATAAAGTTCCACTAGTGTGTGTGTAGGAACTATATTATTTAATACATAATCAAGCTCTATCAATTCTATTAATGAGAGAGACCTAGCACTCCTCAAAACTCATGGCACACCTTAACATGCTTTGGAATAGTACACTAACATTCCTTGGCACCTCGCATGTGTTCGAACATCTTTATACTTGGAACTTCTTTGTACCTAGAACATCTTTCCATGAGTAGGATGCCCAAGCACATATTGACATGCCATAGAATAGCATAGCACTACCCTATCATGTGTTGGCATTCCCTATAGTCCCTAGCATGCCCTGGAACTCCTTAGCATAATATTGCATTGACAAACATTAGCGCTTGGCACACATTGGCACTTGGCATGTATTAGAACATATTATTAGTGTCCTAGCATGCCCCTTTTGAAAAATATAAAGTCTTGACTTATTAACTCTCTTATGTGTTCATTTCCTTGCATTTTAGCTTGATTATTCCTTTTTTTTGCCTTGAAACTCCTTGACACATATTGGCATACTCTGGCACCCTGCACATCCTAGCATGTCTTAGCACCTGGCATGCCTTGGCACTATTTGGCACATGTTAGCACACTCTATCACTTCTTGACATTCCCTAATAGTCCACGGCATGCCTTACCTGTGCTTAGAATACCTTTTCACTCCCTCCTTGGCATGATAGCTAGCACCAATTTACACTCCCCAACACACCCTCATATTCATTCACTTCCATGTATTTTGACCTAGTGCTCACGTGTGTTGTCCTAGTACTCCCTAACACTCCTCAGCATGCATTGGCACTCTCTAGCACACCTTAGCACTCATAAGTGAAGAATGAAACTTATAACCAATGTTACCAGACTTGGAATAGACAATAAATTGGTGAGGCAAAATAGCTAAGAGTTTTAATCGGATTGGGGAAAAATCAGGAAAAAATCAGGGAAAAATAAGTGAATTAAATAAATAAAAATATACACATATATTGAATTAGAAAAAAAATGCATTAATATTCAGTAAAGCCATGTCCAAACAATTAATAATATCAATAGATGTCCAAAATATCATGAATGAATAAGCATCTCATATATGTTATGAGTCCAAACATGATCCAAAGTATTAAGTCATGACTCTAACTAGTGACTACATAGAACTAGAAGCAACTACTTCTAAAAGTTTACAAATAACTGCATACTAATTAGAAAAAAATCAGTAATTAAGAGTCTAAGACTCTTAAGAGTGAGAAATAGAAGTGATTCTCCCACTCCTTCGCTTGCTTGACTCTCAAAGTTCTTCAAGTCATGTAGGCTTAAAAGAGGAGCCTCCTCTAATTGGACCCAATCTACTACATTTGTAGTTTGAAATATATCTCTTCAAGGTCTATTGGTGAATGATCCAAACCTATCATTATAATGAGACGTTGAAATGTGAATTTAAGTTTGACTTTGAACTTTAAATTTTAAACTTTAAATTGCAAATCAGATTATGAAACCTTCAAATTCAAGCTCTCACCTAGTATTTTCTTGTTGCGAAGTCGTAGATTGTAATGGAAAAATACAAGGTCATTTAAGCGCTTTTGTGTCAATTGGTTACGCTTCTTAGAATGTATTCTCTCAAACATGTTCTAGTTGCACTCACAACCTGAAGCACTGCATGCTTGGTTTAAGATTCAAATGGTGAATCTCTTCAAATTTGGTGTATCACTACAAAAGTTTTGCCACCAAAGACCTAGCAAGTGGCAAGGGTTCATGAGTATACGTACTAAATACTAAATAGTAAAAGCTTAAGAATACAACAAAATTTAACAAAAAATTTAATATACAAAATAAAATTTAAACAAATTTAATGAATTGATGATGCCTTCAAGCCTCAAACAGTACCTGGAAACATCTTAGACCTTTCTTGTATAACACTAGTATAGGAAAATAATTTAGTTGTTGCTCTATAATCCTATAGTTGGGAAAAGACACGACTTTGAAATTTTGGATCAGGTATGCACCTTTCCATGTGTTTCTAGGAAAACTAGTGTCTTGTCGAATGACTAGCCCTCTAGGTTTGGCAGCTACCCTAGAAACAACAGTTTAAAGCAATTCAACGATTTCTTCTATGTGTAATAGATAAGAGAAAGATAATGGAACCAACCTCGAACTTCCGCTTAATCCCTTGTTTGATCTCTCTCCCCCTTGACAGAGCTTGAACCTCCTCCCCGTACTTAACACGCTTAGAGAGTACCTAGACAAGTACAACAACAGAGAACTGTCAAAGCATCGTGATCTATTACAACATAAACATTACAAAATCAGATATATAATGAACAAATGATAGCATTCACAAATGATAACATTCATAATTGCACAATCATATGGAAGAAAACTTGAAGAACTTTATTAATAGAAGGGAGAATTACAACCCAGTTGTCTGATCCAGCATCATCCTCCCAACTTCAATCCCTCTTCACCTCATGAAATAGCAAGATCACACCAACAATACAATGCTCTTTCCTCAATTACAAACGATCAGCGCTTCCTTGCAATTCACAATATTCCAGCCTCTAGATCTCTTAGATGAGGGATCCATTTATAGATGTGTGCAAGGGTGTGAGTCATCTCTAGGTTTTGATTAGTGTCATTCCACTTGTTACAATTGGTTCCACTTGGAGATTTCTTGGATCTCTTACTCATCCCTGGGAGAATTCAGAGAGACAAGTGGCATAGGAGAAGTTTCTAGAAGATTCCATCAGCAACCACCTAACAAATTGTCTCGGACATTTGTCCATCCTCGCCCATCACTGTTGGGTCCCTGTAATACTAGTGATTACCCCATTACTATTGTAGTTGTACCCCTTATTAATATTGTTGTGCCCCTATTATCCCCATATTGTTATTATTGTGCCCCATAGAATCTCTCTATTGTTATTTTTGTGGCTTTATATTATTATTGTTAGGTCGGCTGGGTTATATTGTGACTCCTTAGACTCCAATATATAGAAAGGAGGTTTTGTCATTTGAATCATCCAAGAATTGTTCATTTATATAATGTAAAGGAGGTTGCCCCCTCAAAGAGGCTAAATTCTAAGGCGTTGATCTATCTTTTCTATCTTTTTCTTGAGCTGGTTTCATAACATTTGGTATCAGAGATTTGGATTCTAGGGTTTCGCTGCTCCAAACAGGTCATCGTGGAATTTTCGCTACAACATTTTTTCTGCGACGTTGCAGAAGTTGCAAAAAAAATCCATTTGAGAAGAAATCATGCTAAACCTCGGGTCTGAATTTCAAAGTTGTTCGCGCTATATTTACGGAGATATGATCTGAGGAAGTTGGTCTTTTTGCAGACTCCTGAATTACATTCCAAACAGGTGACCTGGGGAAAGCATCATAACTTTCTCTCTGGGGATCGGATTGAAATTTCATAAGAAGGTATGGAAAGAGGATGGACTATAGTTTCTTGTATGCATTTTTCAGATCCAAAGGTCGAAATAGTGACTCGTGGCACGTCATACAAGTTCGCTCTACTGAACTAGTCTATAATCAAGTCACTGTGGGAGATTTCACATAACTCTTCCTTGGAGAATCCAATTTGGGTCAGACTTGTGGCATTGGAAAGAGGACACAGAGGGATACTGCAGGTCACAAATTTAGATCTAGATGATTGGAAAGTACAGAGATACATCAGAGGAAATATTGAGCTCCTAAAAAGTGAAAAAAGGTGTGTAGATTTTCTTAAATTTTTTCTTAAGCTTGGTTTGAAAATTTATTTTGAAGGAATTCAAAGGGCATAGTAGAGCATTATTATCGGTAACTGATGCCCCGAGGAAAGAAAATGCAAACACTAGTAAGGAACCTAAAAGCTCTAGCATGACTCATGAAGAAGAGGAAGAAATGCAACATGATATATCAAAATTACAAGACCAAGTGCAACAACTGTCCCTTGCACAAAAAGGAATAGAATCTAAGATGGATGGTTTAAAGAAAGGCGTAGAAGCTAAGATGGATTGTTTAAAGAAAGGTGTAGAAGCTAAGTTGAATGACGTGGAAGCTAAGATGGATCATTTGAAGATAGATTTGAAGACAGACATGGAAGAATTGAAGATAAATATGAATAAGTTGCTACAAGAAAGGGTCACTAATGGTGAAAGGGTAGTAAAGGAAACTCATGATGAGAACAAAAGAAATGTTAATCATGATTCCATAGACTCTAATGTTGGATCAAAGACCCACCATATTCCAAAAATCGATATGAGGAAGTTTGATGGCAAGGATCCCGCAACCTGGATATTACAGATGGAGCAATTTTTCGATCTCAATAATGTGCAAAACACACAAAAGGTACGTATTGCAACTTTATATTTGGAACCAAATCAGTTTGTATGGTATCAATGGCTTTGCTCTCGTAAACAATTTATCACTTGGGAAATTTTTACGGAAGAATTGATAACACATTATGAGGATACAAAAGGTACACTTTTTTTAGCCAATTGATAAGTCTCAAACAAAAAGGGTCAATAATGGAGCACATTGAGGAGTTCCAAAAATTGAACATAAGAGTAAAAGATATTCCAGAGGAGCATAGGATTGATGTGTTCATAGGGTCTTTAAAGGATAATATCCAACATGATGTTCGCCTTTGGGAACCTAATTCATTAGAGAAGTCATTCAGGTTAACAAGAAAAATGGAAAGCAAAATTATGGCAACCAGGAAGCATACCACTCACAACTATAAAGACAGAAGTGTTGTTGCCGCTAGTCTTCCACAACCTATAAGGTTGACACCACAACAATTGGAAGAAAAAAGAGCAAAAGGGCTTTGTTACAATTGTGATAGCAAATACACTAAAGGTCATAAGTGTGCTGAGAAGAAATTATTCTACATAGATTGTGAAGAGGAAGAAGAAAAGGAGCAAGAAAGGTCAAAAGAAGAGGATATACTCTAGGAACAAAGCCTAGATAAAGAAGAAATGAATCCAACCATATCTTGTAATGCATTGGTGGGAATTACCACTCCTCAAACCATCAAGATAGAAGGACAAATCAAGAAGAAAAAGGTAATAGTGTTGATTGATTCAGGAAGTACCCACTATTTTATTCATTGTAAGGTAGCAAGAGAATTGAATTGCTTCTTATATCCAGCACCAGAGTGTCAAGTGATGGTTGCAAATGGAGGAACAATAAATTGCTCAGGAAAGTGCCATAATATCAAGCTATCCATGGGAGAATATGTATTGACTAGCCCAATGCTTTCCATTCCAATGGGAGGTGCTGATGTTGTACTAGGAATCCAATGGCTACAATCCTTGGGTACAATAGCTTTTAATTTTCAAGAACTTTTCATGAAATTTTCTGTGGAAGGAAAGGAATTTGAATTAAGTGGTATTGTAGGGAAACCGGGAAAGATAATCAGCTCTAACGGTACGACAAAGCTTCAAAAAAAGGAACAAAGAGGTGTAATTGCACAATTATGTTTGCTAGATGTGTCCATAGTGGAATCATCTATTTCTCCAGATCTCCAAAAATTCTTGCACAATCATTCCAAGGTATTTGAGACTCCCAAAGGTCTCCCACCTATTTGTGATCATGATCATGCTATTCATCTGATTCCAGGAAGTGTTCCTCCAAACATCAGGTCATACAGATATCCCTATGCCCAAAAGAGTGAAATTGAACGTATGGTTGCAAAAATTCTAGAGGATGGTATAAGTCAACCAAGTCAAAGTTCTTTCTCTACTCCAATCATATTGGTGCACAAGAAGGATGGATCATGGCGCATGTGTCCGGATTATAGGGAGCTCAACAAACTCACTATTAAAGATAAGTTTCCCATTCCTGTCATTGATGAATTACTGGATGAATTGCATGGATCAATTTACTTCACCAAGTTGGATCTTCGTTCAGGATATCATCAAATCAGAATGAAGATTGAAGACATTCCGAAAACAACAGTTAGAACTCATGAGGGTCATTATGAATTTTGGGTCATGCCTTTTGGCCTTACCAATGCACCTTCAACATTTCAAAGTTTGATGAATTCAATTTTCAAACCATTCCTTAGAAAATTTGTGTTAGTATTTTTTGATGATATACTAATCTACAGCAAGTCCTGGAAGGATCATGTTGAACATGTTGACGGGGTGCTACAACTATTGGAGGAGAAACAATTATATGCAAAAGTATCCAAATGTTTCTTTGGAGTACAAGAGGTGGAATATCTGGGTCATATTGTATCTCATGAAGGAGTTAAGGTAGACCCTAACAAAATTAAAGCCATTAAGGAATGGAAAATTCCCACATCCATAAAGCATCTGCGAGGATTTCTCGGGTTGACAAGGTATTATCACAAGTTTGTTAAGAATTATGGGAGAATAGCAGCACCTCTAACAACATTATTGAAGAAAGATGCATTTTCATGGACTCCAGAAGCAACAAAGGCATTCGAACATCTTAAAGAGGCAATGTGCCAAGCACCGGTCTTAGCTACACCGGACTTCACAAAAACCTTTATTGTGGAATGTGATGCTTCAGGAAATGGAATTGGTGTTGTTTTAATGCAATATGAAAGACCCATTGCTTTTGAAATTCGTCCAATCAAGGGAAAGTTTTTACACAAAGCTATTTATGAGAAGGAAATGTTGGCAATACTCCATGCACTTAAGAAATGGTGACCCTACCTAATGGGAAGACACTTCAAGGTAAAAACAGATCATGATAGCCTTAAATACTTTTTAGAACAAAGATTATCCTCTGAAAAGCAACAAAAGTGGGTCACAAATATGTTGGGTTATGACTTTGAAATCATCTACAAAAAGGGAAGCAAAATGTGGTGGCAGATGCACTCTCAAGAAAGAATGAGGATGTGGAAGCATTGTTGTGTGCCATTTCTATTATCCAACCAGATTGAATAAACAAAGCAAGGGAGGAATGGGAGAATGATGAAGAAGTGTGGGCACTTATTCGAAAGTTACAACAAGATTCCAGTATGTCTGATACATTGAGCTGGCAAAATGATTCGTTATGGTACAAAGATCACTTATACCTCTGTAAAAATTCCCATCTAAAACAAAAGATTCTTATGGAATTGCACACTTCTCCCTTAGGAGGGCACTCAGGATTTTTAAAAACTTACCACAGGGTTAAGAAGGAATTTTTTTGGGATGGCCTTAAATCAGATATTCAAAAGTTTGTGGCAGAATGTTTGGTTTGCCAACAAAATAAAGTTGAAACAATTAAGACACTGGGTCTATTACAACCTTTATCCATTCCAAGCCAACGTTGGGAGGAGGTTTCAATGGATTTTATCACAGGTTTACCCAACTCTGAGGGAAAGAGTGTCATCATGGTGGTAGTTGAAAAACTTACCAAGTATGCACACTTTTGTGCATTATCACATCCATTTAAAGCCAGTACAGTTGCTACGACATTTATGGAAACAATTCAAAAGCTACATGGAAACCCAAAGATTATTGTAAGTGACAGAGATCCCATTTTCACCGGAAATTTTTGGACAGAATTATTTTCTTGTCTTGGTACTCAGTTAGCTCATAGCTCATCTTATCATCCTCAATCTAATGGGCAAACTGAGATAGTAAACAAATGTTTGGAAGGATATCTTCGTTGCTTTGTATCTGATAAATAGACACAATGGGTCAAATGGTTGCCTCTGGTTGAATGGTGGTATAACACTTCCTTTCATACAGCAACAAAATGACCCCATTCATGGCACTTTATGGGTATCACCCACCATCCATCACATCATATTTAAGAGAAAATTCTAAGGTTCAAGCAGTGGAACATCACATTGAACATCAACAAGAAGTCCTCCAACTCTTAAAGGATAACCTCGTGTTGTCACATAATAGAATGAAACAAGAAGCAGATCAACATCGTAGCAAAAGAAGTTTTGATGTAGGTGATTAGGTATTCCTACGGCTACAACCATATAAGCAAATGTCCCTCAAGCAAGCTAAGAAGGATAATAAATTATCACCAAAGTATTATGGTCCATACAAGGTGTTGCAAAAGATTGGTACTATGGCATACAAATTGGAGCTTCCTGCAGCTTCTCGATTGCACCTAGTTTTCCATGTTTCATGTTTAAAGAAGGTTATAGGCAACAAGCTCCCAATTCAAACAATATTGCCAGAACTTGACGAGGAAGGAAAAATTATATTGGAATCGGAAGCAGTCACAGAAACAAGAACTCGACAGCTACGAAATTGATCAATTTCGGAGTATCTTATCAAGTGGAAGAACTTATCCGCTGAAGATTCCACATGGGAGGATGAGAATTTCATACAGAAGCATCCAGAACTTCTCAAGCATTGAGGACAACACTTTTTTGAAGGAGAGGGGCATGTTGGGTCCCTATAATACTAGTGATTACCCCATTACTATTGTAGTTGTACCCCTTATTAATATTGTTGTGCCCCTATTATCCCCATATTGTTATTACTGTGCCCCATAGAATCCCTCTATTGTTATTTTTGTGGCTTTATATTATTATTGTTAGGTCGGCTGGGTTATATTGTGACTCCTTAGACTCCTATATATAGAAAGGAGGTTTTGTCATTTGAATCATCCAAGAATTGTTCATTTATATAATGTAAAGGAGGTTGCCCCCTCGAAGAGGCTGAATTCTAAGGCATTGATCTATCTTTTCTATCTTTTTCTTGAGCTAGTTTCATAATAATCACACCCTATAGAAAGCCTAAATAGTATGCATCGCACCCTGGTAGTGGACCACTTAGTATGCATCACACTTTGCCAGTGGAGCAGTCAGTATGGTTCAGTTTAGGCCATTTCTAGATGGTTTCTCAAGTGGAACTTTTAGGGAATGATGTAATTAGATGACTAAGCTCTTTTAGGGTATGAAACAACTATTTTAGGGGTTGATAAGCCCTAGTTTATCGACATATAAGTTTTGGGTTGATGTGCCCAAATATGTCTATAACAGTTTCCCCCTAAAGCATGAATTCGTAAATCTTGATGTCGAGTGAAATGCTTTATCATGAGGATCTGAGGTTTTGAACTAGAAGGTGACCTGCATAAGTTACAATACAATATATCATCATAATATAATTTTCATGATCTAGCTGAGGTAGGCATTCCCATGCTCAGCTTTATAAATTCATTTCATGTACATAGATCAGATAGTCGTCTGTAGATGCAAACTGGTGATTCTTCAGATGTAGAGTCATCATCCATGGTTAGGATGACCATCTGTGTAGTGCCTTTGTACATTTGATGTTTTTATATCCATGAATATATTGCAGCCCAGATGGATGAAACTAGATCCGAGGTCTTAAAAACTCATTCAATCTTCACCTGATGTACAAGTCAATCCATGTGAAGAGATGTTCTGAAGTCGAACATGGAAAGACATCGCCTGATTACCAGCCAATAATGTAAGCTGTTAACAGACGTGAGAGGAATCACCAATAATGATAATGACCCTCAAGGTACTACAGTACAATTCACATGCTGTGAATATATGATCCGATGTCGAACACCACACAAAATCTTTCAATCAAAGGCCATTGATGTCTATTAGAAAATTATATATTACGGAGCAATGGAACACATAAAATATTGTAGAAATATAAACACAGAAAACACATAAAACAAGAGAGAGACAGATATACGTGGTTCACCCAGTTTGGGCTACGTCCACCTCGAACAGCCAGTCCTTCCTTTCTATTATCCAACAAAATGAAGAGACACAACCTACAACAGATCTGTTGTAATATCCTCTGTTTTCTCTCACAGTATTGCCTCTCTGTTTCTCACTCAGAGAATACACATCTATATCTCAACCTCAAATACAATGCCCTCATACAAAGAGAGGGGTTTCCTTCTAGGGAAAAAAACCCTAAACTAAACATAATTTCTACCGTCAGATCATCTGCCTAATGAACAGCCCAGATTGACTAGAAATTACTATACTTTTACAAGCAATTTTACATTTATTTTTGGCTTTGGGGGCACTGCCCTTGAGCGTCCGCCGAGGGACCGCTAGCCCCCGACCCCCTAGCCAGGGGGGGATCGGCCCCCCCGGACCCCCGCGAGGGGGACAAGTCCCCCCCACACCCCCTCGTGTGGAGGGGTGTACAAACTTCCTGGGGTATACAACCGGCTGAAACAAAGACCTTTGAACAATCATGCTCCACACACAACAATCTCCCACTTGGAGAATGATTGTAGCAACTCCATCGCTGCTTCATTTGTTGGACAATGACTCCTCTTTGGACCTGGTTGTTTCTCATCTTCATCATCATCCTTGAAGACCAATTGAAACTGAGCATGTTCTCAGTTTCTCCCTGGTTACAACTTTTGTTAGCATATCTGCAGGATTCTGGCTAGTGTGTATCTTTTCCAGCTTCAACTCTCCATCTTCCAACACTGATCGTATGAAATGGTACTTGAGCTGTATGTGTTTAGTCTTGGAATGAAATGCTGATTTCTTTGCAAGATGAATGGCACTTTGGCTATCACTGTATAGCGTTCCCATATCATGCTCCTTACCCAATTCACCCATAAACCTTTGTAACCAAATCATTTCTTTACTAGCCTCTGTAGCAGCAACATACTCTGCTTCTGTTGTTGAAAGTGCAACAACACTTTGGATTTTTGAAACCTAACTGACAGTTGTTCCACCAACAGTAAATACATATCCTGTAGTGCTCCTCCTATTATCTCTGTCACCTGCCATATCTGCATCAACATATCCTTATAGAGAAATGTTTGAACCACCAAAGAATAATGCTTGATTTGTGGTACCTTTCAAATATCTGAGAATCCATTTCACTGCCATCCAATGTTCCTTTCCTGGATTGTTCATGTACCTGCTTAGAACTTCCACTGCATGTGCAATATCAGGCCTTGTGCAGACCATTGCATACATTAAGCTTCCAACTGCCAATGCATATGGAACTTTAGACATATAATCCATGTCTTCTTGGGTCTTTGGGCACATTTCCTACTAAGTTTGAAATGGCTAGCAAAAGGTGTACTAACTGGTTTTGCATTGTGCATGTTAAATCTTTTCAACACCTTTTGTATGTACTCATTCTAAGACAATGTTAATTTGTGATTTTTCCTGTCTCTAGTGATTCTCATACCAAGGATTTGTTTTGCAGCTCCAAAATCCTTCATTGCAAATGAATTTGCCAATTTTCTTTTGAGCACATTTATTTCCTGCATGTTAGACCCTACAACAAGCACGTCATCTACATACAATAACAATATAATATAGCTGCCATCATTTTTCTTTTTCAGATAAACACAATGATCAGAGTGACATCTAGTATACCCTTGTTCAGACATAAACTTGTCAAATTTTAGATACCACTGCCTTGGAGCCTGTTTTAAGCCATACAAGCTCTTCTTCAACCTGCACACTAGTTTATCCTTCCCTTTCACCTCATATCCTTGTGGCTACTGCATATATATCTCTTCCTCCAAATCCCCATGGAGAAAGGTTGTCTTTACATCTAACTGCTCAAGATGCAAATCTTCAGCTGCTACTAGATTTAAAATAGTTCTGATTGAAGTCATTTTAACAATAGGAGAAAATATTTCATCAAAATCAATACCTTTCTTCTGTGCAAACCCCTTCACCAAAAGTCTAGCTTTGTACCTCTGTTTTCCTCCATCTTCTTCCTTCATCCTATAAACCCATTTATTCTGCAATGTTGTTTTACCTGCAGGCAACCTGACTAAGTCCCAAGTCTGGTTATGTGCTAAGGAGTCCATCTCTTCTTTCATGGCTTGCTCCCACTTATTCCTGGTTTCTACCTGCACTGCTTCTTCATAACATTCAGGTTCACCAGAATCAGTCAAAAATAAATAATATAATGAAGGAGAGTATCGTTCAGGGTGTCTACTTATCCTGGTAGATCTTCTAACACCACTTTCAGGTGTTTGGGGTGCCTGTTGCTGTTGTGGTGGTTGCGGTTGTTGTAGTTGTTGATTATTATTATTTTCAGGCACCTTTACTTTTTCAGTGATTTTGTCAAGAACTTCATATTCCTTGTTTTCTTTTTCTTGCTTCTTTTCTTGCAACTGATTCTTATACAAGACCTTTTCATTGAATATTACATCTCTGCTCCTAATGATTTTGTGATTTTCATAATCATATAAACGATAACCAAAATCATTAACACCATATCCAATAAAGGTACATTTCTTTGACTTTGCCTCAAGCTTTGTTCTATTTTCTTTATCAATAAGGACAAAGGCCTCACAACCAAAAGGCTTTAAAAAAGAGTAGTTTACCTTTTTACCTGCCCATGCTTCCTCTGGAACACCACCATCCAAGGAACTTGAAGGCCCTCTGTTTATTAGATAAACAGCAGTATCTACAGCATCTGCCCAAAACTGTAAAGGCAATCCTACATGCAATCTCATGCACCTTGCACGCTCCATGATTGTTCTGTTCATCCTTTCTGACACACCATTTTCTTGTGGTGTTCTTGGAACTGTCTTCTGTTTGCGAATTCCATGCTCTGAACAGTACCTGTCAAACTCTTTTCTCCAATATTCACCTCCATTATCTGATCTGAGACACTTCAATTTCCTTCCTGTCTCAATCTCAACCAAAGCTTTCCATTTCTTGAAAGTATCAAATACATCAGATTTATTCTTAATATAGTAAATCCAAGTTTTTCTAGTTGCATCATCAATAAAAGTAACATAATAATGAGAGCCACCGAGAGATGATACCTGAGCAGGTCCCCATACATCTGTATGCACAAGCTCTAATTTTTCGTTCTTCTTTTCTTTCCCAACTCTCAGAAATCTGACTCTCTTCTGCTTTCCATAAATGCAATTCTCACAGAAGTCCAAATCAACATTATTCAAACCCGGCAACAAATTCCTTGAGTGAAGAATCTTCATCCCCTTTTCACTCATGTGTCTGAGCCTATGATGCCATAATGCTGCATCTACTCCTTTGGAAGTTAAAGCATTAACAGAGTTAGAAATACCATTGCATAAATACAATGTACCAAAATTTTCGCCTTTTGATATTACCAAGGCTCCTTTGGTGACCTTCCAAGCTTTATCTGTGAAATTTGTCACACAACCTTCACCACCTAACTACCCTGTTGAAATCAGATTTTTCTTTAGATCTAGAACATGCCTTACCTCCTTTAGTAGCCATTGGTTTCCATTCTACTGTTTTACAAGAACCTTACCCATTCCAACAATTTTACAGGGTTTATCATCACCCAAACGAACTTGTCCAAAATCTCCTTGAACATAGTCATGAAAGTATTTCTTATCAGGTGTGGCATGGAATGAGGCCCCTAAATCTACCATCCAGGAATCAGTAATATTTTCAAAAGAAAGAATCAAAGCATCTTGTAACACCTCACGTGTCACATTTTCTTCATGATTGTTCTGTTTTTGTGCATCTCCTTCTTTTCCCCTCGGAGATCTACAATCTTTCTTTAGGTGTCCTTTCTTTCCGCATTTCTAGCACACTATCCCCGATCTGCCTTTCCTTGATTTACTGCGATACCCTAAGCTCTTTCCTCTTTCCATTTTTCTTCCCCTAGACTCTACACTCAAAGCATTACCCGATGTCTCACCGGAGATTTTCCGTCACATTTCCTCGCTAAGGATAGCACCGACAACATCATCAAACTTTAAAGTACTAGATCCAGAGACAGAGTTACTAATGGCCATTACTAAACCATTCCAACTTTATGGTAATGAGCACAAGAATAACAGAGCTCTAACTTCATCATCAAAGTTTACCCCTACAGAGCTTAACTAACTTGTAACTGTATTAAAATCATTTGAATGTTCTGCAACAGATCCACCTTCCGACATCTTCATATTAAATAACCGTTTCATAAGAAATACCTTGTTTGAGGCCGAGGGTTTTTCATATAGTTTCAACAACACCTGAATCAAACCCTCTGTTGTTGTTTCCTTTGAAATGTTGAAGGTGACTGACGCAGCGAGGCACAACCATATTGTTCCGAGTGCCTTTCTATCGAGAAGGTTCCATTCTTCATCTGTCATAGCCGTCGGCTTCTTTGTTTTTCCGCTCAATGGTAGGTACAGATCTTTCTAATACAGATAATCTTCCATCTACATCTTCCACAGCATGAAGTTTTCGCCGTTAAATTTATAAACCCTAAACTTACCATCTTCCACCATTTCTCCCACTCGAACGAGAAACCCTTCTTTCCTGCGAGTTTATCAGCCAAATAGACCTTCGGCTTCGATACCAGTTGTTATAAAATTATATATTGCGGAGAAATGGAACACATAAAATATTGCAGAAATATAAACACAGAAAATGCATAAAACAAGAGAGACAGATATACATGGTTCACCCAGTTTGGGTTACGTCCACCTCGAACAGCCAGTCCTTCCTTTCTATTGTCTAGCAAAATGAAGAGACACAACCTACAGCAGATCCACTGTAATATCCTCTGTTTTCTCTCACAATCTCACCTCTCTGTTTCTCACTCAGAGAATACACATCTATATCTCAGCCTTAAATACAATGCCTTCATACAAAGAGAGGGGTTTCCTTCTAGGGCAAAAAACCCTAAACTAAACATAAGTTATACCGTCAAATCATCCGCCTAATGAACGGCCCAGATTGACTAGAAATTACTATACTTTTACAAGGAAATTTTACATTTATTTTTGGCTTCAGGGGCGCTGCCCCCGAGCCCCCGCCGAGGGACCGCTAGCCCCCGGACCCCCCAGCCGGGGGGGATCGTCCCTCCCGAACCCCCGCGAGGGGGACAAGTCCCCACTACACCCCCCCGTGTGGAGGGGTGTACAAACTTCCTGGGACATACAACCGGCTGAAACAAAGACCTCTGAACAATCATGCTCCACACACAACAATGTCAACCTGTCGCTGGAAGTGAGGAACTTTCCATTGAGGTATGCAAGCTTCAAAGCACTGAGAGGGGTGTTTCTAAGTCAACTCCTTGGATAATGAGCTGATGTCGCCAAGAAGTGACTCATCGTAGGAGGGCCTTAATGTATCCCACATCTACGACACAAAACGAAGTAAATGATTTCTGGAGGTGAAAATAGACTGACGACACAAGGTTCAGAAATGGCGGTTATGAAAAAATGAAGGTCAAAGGTATTGCAGTGGATGAGGAATTAACTGGATTGTGGTTTCTCAACTGAATGACTTCTCTTGAACATGTCGGTGACACTTAGATGGATTGGTAGTGTTAACCCCAAAATATGGATGGTGTGAAAGACTAATGGTGAGATTACTGGTGAACGGAATAACCCAACCCAACTCAATCATGGTGATGAAATGAAAGTGTAATGTTCAAGAGCGACCTGCTACCATAAATTCTTCAAGTTTTTTCCCTTTTTCCCCAGTCATTGCTGACCAGTACCTCTTTATTTTTGTCAAGATTAAGGAGGATAACATATGCTTGTTCTATAATTCACCCTTCGGGCAAACCTGTCGCTATGTTTTAACGAGTCTAGCGACAGTGAAACTCGGTCTCATCTAGAATGGACAAGTTTGTCGTTATTGTTTTAATGAGTTTAATGATAAGGATAACTCTTTCCTTTTCATGTTTAGGGAGTTTGAAAAGGGATGAAAAGAAAACTCCAGAAGTTCTCTTTCATAAAAAAAATCCCTTAGGTCCGAAAAAGATTAAAATAATACAAAAGGGATGACTTTTCCGATCACTTTAACGAGCTAAAAAAGACAAGCGCTCGAACTTTTTCATGAGATAATCCCTCAGGTTCGAAAAAGATTAAAATCTTATAGGAGGGATGACATTTCCAATCACTTTAACGAGCTGGAAAGGCCAATTGCTCGATAATGTTTTCATATTTAACGAGTCTGAAAAGGGTTTAAAGGAGTCTCGGTTTTGAGGAATGAGTGGTGTCTATGGTAGCAACTGGTTCCGGTGAATTTGGAACTTCTCAAAACATGGTGAATTCTATAAATAGGCTGGCTAATAAGACCACTTATCACAACTATTCCTCAAAAGGGTAAAACAACCAAGTGAGAGCGTATGATTGGCCAAAAGGGATGGTGGTGATGAGAGGTGCACAACCAAGGCTCAAAAGGCTGATAGAATGGCAATCACAAAGATTATTTAGTTGAAGGTGGGTTCATTTTTTTGACAAGCTTGAACCATGGGGGAACTATGCTTGGTGGGTTCATTTTTTGACAAGCTTGAACCATGGGGGAACTATGCTTGGATTTAGTTTCATTTTTACACAAGCTAGAAATGACAAAACTAAAAAAGTTAGAAACGACAAAACTAAAAAAGCTAGAAATGACAAAACTAAAAATTAAAATGAAATTGAAAAATGGGAATAAAAATGGTTTGCATGCCCCCAGCATGATGAAAAGGAGAGTCTCCTGTAACCAGATGGAAATAACTGTGGTTAGGAAAGACAGTTTCGTCCAAAATACACAAAACACCTCCTTGGCTTCATCCAAAATAGACAAAGGTGAATGGTGTGTTAGACCAATCACATAACCTACAGGGAAACTTAACTTTGCAACTAGGTGCATCCAGAATAGACAAGGGTGCATGCCCCCTAAGCTTTGTTACATTCACCAGACTACTCATGGCGATCGGGTGGATGGAATGAAGATTCAAGTGATATTGTTGATGTAAAAGGACCATTTAGGGATGATGATTGACTTGGAGCTATGCTTGGACCGGGAAATGAAAGTTGGTCAACGGTGACAATCTTGCCTTCATGCAGGAAATGCATCACTCAGAAGAGTGTTGAAACAATAACTTCCATGTTATAAACATAGTCACTCCCAAGAAGTAAATTGTAATCTAACAGTCCTAGGACTATCATCACATTCAGATGAACGGTTTTCCTTCTCAAAGTGATCGGTAACTTAGGAAGGATCCCTAATGGTTGATTGGTTCCTTTGTTAAAGCCTAACAAATTCTGTGTAACAGGCATAAGCGATGGCGAACCAAGCGCTTTCCAGCAGTTGAGGAAAGGATACTCTCTGATGCCCCTTCATCTATAATAGTGCCAGACACGATCATTTTACGAATTTGCACTATGATTCGCAAGGGTATATAAGAAGGAAGGCGGGATCTTGCCAGTTGATTCCAATCAATGGAAGTGACTAGACTACTTGGAGGGGGTACCGAAAAATGGGAGAATTAACCCCTTGAGTTACAAAAACTGGAGGGTTTTCATCTTGTCTCAGGTGGATTTCTCCCAAGTTCATCAGAATATGAAGTAACAAAAATAATTTGAATGATATCGTTCTCACTCTCTTCAGGAAGGGTACGATTATTTGAAGGTGAACTTGGGTCGACTGTCACCTCAACCTGCTAACTTTGGTCAGGTATAGACTCATAATATTCACTTTCAGAGAGAGTGGTTTCGACCGACGGTTGATTTAAGTCAGTCAGTTTTTCAACTAGTAAAGGACTTGGGGAGAGTTTCCTGTAGCCAGATGGAAGTCGCTGCGGTGAAGCAAGATGGTTATCCAACACTCTTTTGGCTTCATCCAAAAAGGGACAAAGGTGAAGGGCATGGTTCCCTTCACATAACCTACATGGAAACCTAACATTTCTCCTCTGTCCATGAACTTTACTATCACTAGTTGAAGGTGTGTTACCAACATGATCTCCAGAAGTTGAAGACACAAGATGTTATTAATGGGGAGACCATTCCTTAAAGATACGAGGAAAGCAAGGACAGTCTCGAGAAAAATGGTCACCTGCACAAATTATGCATGGAAATTTGGCTTTGGAAAGTTTAATGTGCGGATTTTCACCAGATGATGCATTCAAAGCAATGGTTGCTTGGTTGCCCCCCTGCTGAATTGGCTTCTTCTTCTCCTTTCCTTTCTTCTTCTTCTCAGCCACCTGGTTATTAGCATCACTACTTTCACCAAGCAAAGAGGAAGAAGGGGAGGGAGAAACAAATGAAGAACAAGGCGAAGGGTCTACTTCAGTATCAACAGGAGGTCGATTCGATTGCAAAGGAATCGTGGCATTTTGAACCACAGAGGTTGAGAACAGCCATACTGGCAGGCCAATGGTAATTCTCAGAAGGGACAATGTAGCCATATAAGGAGCACCAATATTTCCCCAAGAAAAAAAAGGATTAGGATTCCCTTCAAAAGGGATTCCTTGATTGGTGGACTCCGGATTTGTCTCCATATATCTCAACCTAAGATCAACTAAGGAACAGGGATGTTATTCTGAATTCAATTAATTTTAATGACACTTTGACACAACTTTGCTTTTTCAATTTTTAAGAGTCGATAAAAAGCTAAAGATGACTCTAGTCTCCTTTGATTTTTATTGAGCCTAAAAGGACAAGTGCTCAGATGGACCTTTTCTTTTAAAGAGTCGAAAAGGAACGAAAGTGACTACTCCAGAAAATCTAGACAGAGGGATTACCAAACCAATCGAAAAACTGCAAAATACACCTTGGTGATAAATTAAAGAGAAATTACCAAGGACTTATGTATGGCAGTCAATCTTCTCGAATGCTGTGTTCAGTGCATTGCGATCAATAAGGCGATAGACTCAACTTCCTATGGATAAAGGATATAAGCCTATTGTGGTCTCCCAATATATACACGACGATACAGGGAGCATAAGTCTGTGCTAGCACTCGTTGTATCAAGGAGGAGGAATCACCCAACCTTCAATGAAAATGATAGTTACTAGTTTTTATGAGGTCGGAACACATCTCTAGCCTAGACCTCTAGATATGTTGCGTTAAGTTCCAAAGTGTTGTTAGTTTCATTGAAATTTATTTTAAAGTTGATCTTGTTTAAAGTTTGCCTTTCAATGGTTCACGGCATGATGTTGATTTGAATTTCCTAAAATGCAATCTACAATGATAAACAATCTTTGTTTATTTTGATCAATGAAAATCCTAGCTACTAGGGAAAGAAGATTACAATTCTTTCAAACAAAGAGAAAAGAGCACACACTGGTACATTTTCCTAAATCATTTTTCACACACAAACTAAAAATGATAAATGCAAATGCATGTATTTGTTTTCGTTCTCCTTAATGTGAAAAATGCCAAAAAGGAAAACTAAATGCAACAAAGATCTGAAATATTTCTTTCAAAGCGACATTTTCGACAATTTCTTCTTCAAAAGAGAAAGGAAGACTAAACGACACTTTTCAATTTTGAATAAAAATGCTTTTGGCACTTCGAATATAAACAAATCAGAACAAATACATGAAGAAAATTTCAATCGACTATCAAGGGAAGGAAGAATCCACGACACTTCTCTTTTCGACACAAAACAACAATTACGACACTTTTTGTACCAAAGCGACAGATCGATTTAAGCAACTTTTCGACAAAGGATTGTAAATGATGACAAATACACAAAAACATTCACTAATCCTAATCTAATGGAGGCTGATCTATGTGATGCAAGTAGGCTTCAGTAAGGAGGCACTGTTCATAAGTAGCAAAACAACTAAGCAAAACTGAAAACAAGGTCAAAACCCCCCAATTTCTAGAATGGAAAAAGGATTCAGTTAGTCATTGCACCTTCGCTTCACAGAAACAGGGATGCATCACACTTACTACACTCAGGAGGTGCGATGCATACTGGGTTACAGTGACAGATAGTGCGATGGGCCAGAGAGCGCAACTGAAGTGGGTTTTGGCTCAGATGTGCAGCTGTTTTCAATGAGTTAAGCTGAGCTTTGATGGACAGTAAAGAGAAAAGTATAGAGGAATGTCTTGAGAGGTTACTGAGCTACCAAAAGGGCATCTAGATGTGCTTGCAAGTCAGATGTTCAATTCATAAAATAAACCAGAGATTGACTGAAGCAGCATTCATCTACTATGCAATTGCAAAGAAAGAGCAGTTCGAAGG
Source organism: Pinus tabuliformis (assembly GCA_031772625.1). Taxonomy (NCBI): domain Eukaryota; kingdom Viridiplantae; phylum Streptophyta; class Pinopsida; order Pinales; family Pinaceae; genus Pinus; species Pinus tabuliformis. The sequence continues at coordinate 234,905,487 of CM062805.1, forward strand.
CTATCTGGCTGACTTCAAGCTCTGTCTATAGCTTATCAAATTGAACATAAAACAAACAATAACAATAAACAAGCATCTATTTGTTCCCCAGAGAGTCGCCAATTTGTTTCTGGGAAAACTAGTGTCTTGTCAAACGACTAGCCCTCTAGGTTTGGTAGCTACCCTAGAAAAAACATTTTAAAGCAATTCAACGATTTCTTCTATGTGTAATATATAATAGAAATATAATGGAACCAACTTGGAACTTCCGCTCAATCCCTTGCTTGATATCTCTCCCCCTTAACAAAGCTTGCATCTCCTCCCCGTACTTATCATGCTTGTGGAACTTTTGGGGAATGATGTAATCAAATGACTAAGCTCTTTTAGGGTATGAAACAACTCTTTTAGGGGTTGATGAGCCCTAGTTTATCGACATATAATTTTGGGGTTCATGTGCCCAAATATGTCTATAACACCATGCATGTCATAAGTACTATGCGAACCTCCCCATCCCCATTAAATTTTTTCTTATCATAAAAATACCGTGGGTTTAAGAAGTACCTAGTAACATGTAAGGGGGAATGCAATTTCCTATCCGAACGTGCATCAATAATGTCCCGAAGAGGCATATACGTTGCCTCCTCATCCCCATATCTTCTTTTGATGGCCTCCCTTGCGAGGTCATTGCCTCATAAATGTAACCCATAGCAGGTTTGTCACCATCAAACATCTTGAAAGTTCAAGCTTTCAAATTTAAATAAATATGAAACATTGAAAATAAAAAGAAGCTTGAAAATGAAATTTAAAACATGAAAAAGTTAAAAGACTTGAAGTACCTAAGAACTCTAACAAGGGACTCCATCACATTAATAATCTCTTCGGTATCTTTCTAGAAACTGTCATTAAACACAAGTGCAACAACTTCAATGCCTTCAAGGGTCCTGGAATGTTTAGATGCCATCCACTCAGGTCCCAAGAACATCCTCTTCAGATTTATCTTTTGCTCAACCACAAATTACAAAGATATGAAATTTTTTGCAAATCTAGTCACTATAGGTCGAACAATTTCTTTACCTTCAGTGTATTTTATCATGGTGTTTAGGACAATAGTGTGGTTGTATAGGTATTTGGTTATGGATTTCTCCTTCTCCACAACCTCATGTATCCAATGAAGTTTACCAATGTCCTCAATCATTAAATCTATGCAATGGGAAACACAATAGGTCCAAAAAATAGTGGGGTGCCTAATCTCAAAAAGTCTACCAGTAGCCATATAACTAGATGCATTATCGGTGACAATTTGTACAACATGTTCTTCTCCCACTTCTTGAACGAATTCCTCCATCATCTCACAAATAAGTTGTGCAATCTTAACCTTATCTGAGGCATCCACTGATTTGATAAACATTGTACCTACTGGACAAGATACAAGGAGATTTATTAAAGTTCTATTCCTCTGGTCTGTCCATCCATCACTCATGATGGTGCACCCTATTTTTACCCATGATGAACGAAACTCAGATAGCACAAGCATGACATCTTAAACACTTTCTAATAGAAAATTTGTCCTAATGCTCTCTGATTAAGGGGCTTTAAACCCTGGACCTACAACAACAACTACATCAATCATAGCTTGCCAATAAGTACTTATGTCGCAGTGGAAAGGTATGTCAGAATAGTACCAAAAGTTAGCAATGGCCTTCCTTTCCTGACTATGGATATTTTTTTTCCAACCAGTGGTATCCAAGCTAGGTTGGGAACTGGGTTTTGTGCGGGGAGAACAAAAGGTGTTTATGTTTCCACCTCCAATGTTGAATGCAGGAGGATTCATTTGGCCTTGAGTTTGACTTGGACTTGGAGACGTGTGGGAAATTTGGGAACTGCATTGAGGATTCAATAGACGGAGATGACAATGGGGTAGTGGAAGAAAAATTTTCAACTCTAGGAGTTCCTATTTCTTTTTTTTTCTTTTCTTTCTTTGCATTACGCTGACTCAACATATCAATGGCCAAGGTTGCTTGGTGTTTGACATTTTCATCAACATTTTTGCAAAGACCTATATCATGGTCGAGTATTTGTGCAAGGTGGTACTTGATTCTATAAATTCCTCCACTACATTTTGCTTTGCAAAATTTACAAAGGATCTTGGGGTCTCCAAGAATCTTGTCACAATAATCCCAAGAAAAGTCCTTCTCCCTCGACATTGTTGTTGTTTTGGACTTGTGTTTAAATTGTGGCTTCTGTTTAGATTTGGAGTTGTGCCTTCTATTTAATTTGGCTCCTGTAAAAGACAATATTTAAAATTAAACATGCCATATATAACTTCACAAAAATGAGGGTTGGTTTTAAAGGATATGATGTTTTGTTAAGGATCAAGGAGGAGTATGTCCAGCAACACAAGCACATTTCGACCTAATATATCATTATGACCTTGAAACATAATTAGGTATATATGAGGAAATGCTACCTAAAGGAAATATTATCAACATATATTGCATTGTAATCTTGAATTTGCAAGTTCGTTTAGCATAAGACAACTGAACGAATGCATCTATAACAGATTCTAGAAGAACAAAAATACCCAAAGTTGTGAATGCATGGTTAAAGCCTTTAGAGTCGGAAAGACATCGACCAAGGAAGGAATGCTTGATTACCTAGCCGGTGGTTGGTATGAAACCATTTTGTAGTGCATTTTTAAAATCTATTTAAGCCCCATTTATAGGGTTTAAAAGTCATAACCAAAAGAATACGTTGAACATTTGATTGCCGAATAGTGAAACTTGAAACTTGCCATTGAAAACAACATTGAAACTTCAATATAGGAATATACCTATTATTAAAGCCAAGTGCCAATGTACCTTGATTGTTGAATAGTGAAGCGGCTAAGCCTGAAGGTAACACACGCTGAAGGTGATGTGCGACTGGCCGAGGGTCGATAGGGAGTATGGATAGAGCACATGCTGGCGACTACCCGATATGGAGTCTGGACTTAAGCTGATGCTAGCGGTTCCCTGATATGGAGTCTAGACTGTGTAATAGTGAGTAGTGATTGATTATTGAAGGTCTTGACATATGAGTTGCGGGCATGAGAAATGAGAAATAAATTTTGGAACAACTGACGTTTAGTATTTAGCAATGCAGCATACCTAAACTTGAAAAACATGTGCTCGTCGAGTCAAGGCCGAAAATCGAATAAATCGGAATCAATCGTAGGAATCTTCTTTAATCGGAAAGTCACAAGATAAACTTGCGTTGACCATGACCTAAACTTGGTCAATGTGAGTTTGACTCACAAAGATTTGGATCAGATCATTTGGAGAGCAAGCAGATTCTGACTTGTGATAAATTGTGTTTGATCAGCGAGTCCTGTTTCACTACTTGTAACTGAAATCTGAACTGAAAATATGGGACCTTACAATTGAACCTAATTGTGAATTTTCTAAACTGAAATTGGCCCATTGACATCGCTTCTTTTTGCGGCTAGGCATGTCAACGGAAGAGATTCATTTTAAATCAGGTTCATGGAGAAAATATTTTATGGAAGATGTTTGTTTTATGTCGAGGAATACATAGTAATATTTTTTATTAAATTTGAATAACAATAGTATCTACTCTATATCTCCCGTATCTCATTATTTTTATCTCCTGTAACTCATACAAAAAGTGGGTTAATAGTGGACATGTAGCATCAAGATCCACTCCTATTAATCCAAATTTCTACATGCAAACCTTTGTGTCACTTGTGCCGCAAAGCCTTTGTTATAGAGTGTGGAGTTAACACCTACCTTTGCATGACAAAAGTTACACATACCTTTTGACTTGGTTTTTTCACCTTTTTTCCATTCTTTGTGTGGAGTCTGGCACAACAAGCTCCACATGCTTTTTTTCCATACCTCTATGTGAACTTCTTTCAAGGCATGAACGCATGATTTAATCATGGAAATTAGCAAAGTTTCTAAAGAAAAAAATAACCATGGAGTTAACCTTTGCCATTTCAAATATGTTAGGATTCTATTGAGAGTTTTTTAGAGATAATTATTAAATGACCTCTACTTTTCCCTTTTTCTTAATATAAATTGCATCTCTTATTACATTTCTAATAAAGAGATTTACATCAAATATTGTATCAAATGGCCAAGGGCTTTTCATAAATGCTTCCTTGTCCAGTATAAGAATAAATCGTCAACATGTCATCTTGGCTCCAATTTCTTGGGAATTAATAATTGTTATGAAAAATGACTACTCTTGTTTGAATCTAGAACTATGTTTAAGCTTTGAAAATGGATTTCCTCCAAATTGATCTTGGAAAGGTCCTTATTAAAGGCTTCTCTATATCTCCTCCACTACAATGAATGGCTTGTATGTTGAAAAGTATAGTAGAGCTCCCTTCTGAAAATCCTGATCATGCCTGTTACACAAAAATATCGTCACCATGATTATTTGCAGTTAGTATGGGTCTATCGTCACTTGTACTGTCCTCCTAAGCAAGTCTAAGACCTCAGCTCTTCAAATCAAGCTTTAGAAGTGGGAGAAAGACATTAAATATCAATGTAACTCTAGTTCCGCACTTTCTCTCATGGTCACCTGCGGTCCCGCACCTTCTGTGCACAAAAGCTGCGTACCTACCCGCTCTGTTCCTAACGGTGTAGGTGCGGACCCCTGTGAAAGTCAAAAGACGCAAATTTTATCCTAAAAAACTCACTTTGGGTTAATTCTAGAGTTTTCTAGAAGGAATTTTGACGTGGATTGTTCGCTCTGAGGTGGTTCATGGATCCCAAAAGAGAAGGAGCTAATCCCTTGACTAAAGGAGCTATCCCTTTGAAGGAGGGCTTTATCCCTTTGAAGGAGGACCTAGTAACTTCCCTCCATTGCACTATAAATACAGGCATTGGGGTGAGGACTAGGGAGGTTAGAAGCTGAACATTTTGAGGGTAAATGCTGGTGAAATTTAGACTCTTTGGTTGAGCTTGAGAGGAGAGATCACATACCTCTTGGTTCCATTGGAGAGTGAGTGAAATTTTTCAAAGTAGAGGAGACATCTTGTTGGACCCTGGGAGGAGCTTGTACAGTGTCAAGGCAAAGGTTGTAAGGTTCTTCTTCTTTTGAATTAATACAATCAAACTCATTTTTCTCAACAAGTATCTTATGTTATTTGTTTCATGGACTCCTTGACTTTCATGTTAAATATGTTTATGCAATTGGTTTTTCAGGTGTTATTTAATGTGTTTGCCTTGTTTGTGTTTGCAGATTCGCGAAAAGGAGCTCATTTGGATCAAGGGAGCAAGGGCATCCACAAGCTTGCGTTGGACCAAAGGTAGGCCCTAAAAACACTTGTTTGCTAATTGTTTATTGAAACATATTTAGAGAAAGATAGCGTCTGGTTGGTTTGCTTGTCGTTAGGTCTTCTTTATATTCTAGGAAGGTCTATCTTGTCCACAAGATCGACTCATTCCGTGCGACAAAATGGCGACCATACTGGGGACTTGATTGTTTTCTTTGTCTATACTTTGACCTCAGAAACTGTATTTTCTGTTTCTGTTTTTGACTTGATGTTTGTGGGATTGGGTGAATTTAATTAATTTTGAGTCAGTTTTCATTTTTTATAATTTTGGGAGAGGTACGCACCCTCTGAGTTAAGCACAGTGCGTACTAGTACGCACTTTTGCTTTGTGCACAGAGCGTAGACGCACCTGTGTAAACAGGTTGCCTGCGTACCCTATCAAAAATTTGAAAAATTTTAAATTTTTCTGTTTTTTATCAGTTTAGAATTTGTTTGTAGGTTTTAGCCATTGCCCATACCTGCTTGTTCCCTGTCAAAAACTTTCCTTGGTTTGATTTCATTAGAATTAGGGTTTTAGGTGGAATTCCTAGGAATTTTTCTTGTTGGGTTTGTTTTTCGTTTTTGGTTGTGTAGTGGCTCTGAGCTTAGAAGCCGTAGGGACCTCAGATTACCTTGGTGTCTACCAATCTTCTTATGAGTCTGGCCATTTATGAAATCTCCCCTTGTTGAGGAATCCGCTTTGAGTTTTCTCATTTCAAAATTTCGAAAAGCTTGTAGTTGAAAGTTTGGAATTTTCATTTTTAAAAAAGAAAACGAAAGATTGGTTGTTTTTTGACTAATTGTGATTCTGCATAAAGTAGTCCTTAGCTCACATTTAGCTAAGTAAAACATCCTCAAAAAGACTTTTAGTAGGCTTTGACTTCAAGTAGCTTTTTATAGTTTCTAGCTCTCAAAGTTAGTCATTTTCATTAGTTTTGAGTCTTTTATTTACAAAATATAAAAAATCTCTTTTGAAAAGTTTGTTTTTTGTAGTGATTGAGTGCTTTGAAAAGAAAAGGGAAATTTGTGTGAAATAGCTAGTTGTCTCGTTTTTGAGTGCTTTGGAAAGAAAAAGCTCTTCTTTTAATTTGTTTAATTGAGAAAGATTTGTGTTTACAAAGTATTTGCATTCTCAAACTCTTTCTTAGTTTAGAAGTTCATCGAAGAGAAAAGACTGTTTAAATCATCTTAGGTGCATCTTTTTAGTGATTTCGAGTCGAGTCTTTACACCACGAGTTTCATCTCCGCCACCTCTTGACTTAAACAACAACCACTAAAATTAACGCTTAAAGTAAAATTCACCTAGTAACATTTTATTTCTAGGGCTCTGATACACCAACTTAGCTTAGGCTAGTGTCTTGGAGTAGGAGAGTAATTAACTCTCCAAGACAGTGAAAACAAACAAGTAGCTGTATCTTGTGGTAGGAAGAAATCCAATTGTTGCATTTATGCTCTGGGAAAGCTCCTCTTAAAGGAGAAGCACGAGATCGTGTCTGAACCAGTGTGGGAATCAATCCTTCCTCATTGGGAACGACGCCAGATATTCACGTATTAAAAACGGTAAACCTCGGATTAACCATTGTCGAGGAGCCTGGGGTCACTTGTCAGTAAACCTTGGATTATGTCAAGGAGCCTTCAAGGGGATTGAGCTTGCTACTCTGCCCTTGCGTGCGTATCGGATCGTAGACTGTTCCCCCAGGTGTATTTGTCTCAGTTGGTAGCCTTAGTGACCATATTCTTTAGGATTCTTCCTAAGGTGACAGTGGTGGGAAGATCCCACTGTACCTGGAGCAGACGTCGGCTAGACTCACTTGGATTTTCTGGGGGGTTCACTTCACTCGAGACGGTTAAGTGGAGGAACTTGGTCCAATCTATTCATTAAGCAGGTTGCCGGGGTAACTGTTCCAACCACCATTTCTGTACTGAATTCTGCGACGTTGGATTTCATCACCAACTAGTGTTTTTGGTCCGGAAAGTTACTGTTTGTGTGTGTTTGATCTCTAGATTCTTTAGGCGTGTGATTCAAATTTGTTTGGTTATTTAGAGGCTTTAGGTGGTTTTCATTGAGATTTTACTTTGTTTGCGTGTGAAGTAGTTAAAATTTTTTAACTGTGGCTGAATTACCAAGACAGTCCCGCAGACTTCGGGGCCAGTCTCCTGAGTTTGTAGTCGTGGCTGATTTACTAAGGAAGTCTCGTATACTTCGGGGCCAACCTCCTGAAGAAGTCCTGAGCCATTTTGAAGGCTTGAAAGTCCTCGTAACTCCCAGTGGCAGTAAAGTTGGGTCACCTGAAGAAGGAGAGTCTTCGTTGGTTGTACATCTTGATTACCAAACTCTAGTAACATGCTATAATCCTGAATCTATTTCGGTTTCCAAACTTGCTGGTAGTTTTTCATCTACTAGTGATATAGGTGAAGAACCTGAGATATCTGAACCTGTTACTCCAACATCAGGGTTTGTCTCTCCAACTTCTAGTGGTCCTAATTCACCTAGGGTAGAAACAGTAATCATTGAAAATCTTCCTTCTGGTTTGATAGCTATTGAAGAACTTGCGCCGGAAGAAGAAGTAGGCATCCCTATCCCTGAAAATCAACCTGTTATTGATCTAAGGGAGCGTGAATCAATTTTTTACAATCCACCTAGAAGTACTACTTGGTATCTTTCTTTGACTAATTATTTGGAAAACCCAGCGTTAAGTTTTTCACCACCTCGTGCTCCGTATCATCCTAGAGGTTTTTATACTCCTGTAAATATGTCAGGTCAGTCGTCCATGTTTACTCAATCGCCTGAATCTTTTTTGTACGGCGGTCCTTCTGTTCCCTCTGGGTATCAGTCACTTTCTGGTACTTTTTCGGGAGCATCTCCTCAACCCATTGAACAAGGTTTATTCACTGGAAACAATGGTGCAAAGCCGTTGAGCGTAGAAGACATTCTTATGATGTCAGGTTCTATTCCCAATTCTCAACCTCAAGGTGGCCAGTTACCGCCTGGGGGGCAGCCTCAATTAATGCCTGGGGGGCAACCTCAAGGACAGTACGTACCTACGGTACAATACGTTCCTCAAGGTCAACCCCAGACTCAATATGTACCCCAAGGTCAACCCCAGTATCAATTTATACATCAAGGTCAACCCTAGTATCAATACATGCCTCAGGGGTATCTACCCCAAGGTCAGTATTTGAATAAAGGTTTCCAACCACCCCAAGGTCAATCTTATGTTCAAGGAACGGGAAATGTACCTTTCAATTATCAATCCTACCCTCAACCTGGTTATGGTCCTCAATATTCTCAACCTGTTATGGGTCAGTACCCCGGAATGAACATAGTGTGGGATCCATCGCAAACTCAACAGGTGTTGCAGCCAAGTGTACAGTTGTCATCTCAAACTGGACAACCCTTAGTTTCTAGTTCACCCCAGCAACCAGTCCAGTCTAACATTCAAACTTCTGTACCTTCAGTAGTTTCTCAGTCTAGGCCTACTGCGCCTCGTACTCCATCTCAAACGACTGCTGCAACTGCCACAACATCTGTTCAATCTACCCCACCTACTTCTGGAGTATCGACAGCTCCGGTTTCTATTGTTCCTATATCTACTCCTCAGACATCTTTACCACCATCTGGATCCACGATTCAAACTACGGTTCAGATACCTGTAGGACAACCTGGTTTAAGTACGGTTGTTACAATTCAACCACAATTCACCTATCAACCGTACCAGGGACAGTACCAATTTGGTCCTGCTGTCCAGCAGCCAGTTTATCAGTATCAACCGTATCCTGGGTACACCTATCAACAACCTCAACAACCCCAGTACGGTCCGGTTAATCCTGGTTTTCCGGGAGGATACAATATCCCGAACGCGATTCCTATTCCTAGTTATCCTAGATATCCTCCTCCTGGGGCTGGTCTCATGACCCAGAGTTTTAGGGATCCTAATCGGCAGTTACCGTTCATCGCAACTTTGGACTTACCTGACTTGTCACGCCTAACAAACGATCCGATTAATTATCTCCCATTTTGGCCGCCAATGCCGAATAAGTTGCCCAGTGACATTCCCAAGTTCGAAGGTAAATCTGGAGAGGACCCGTCGAACCATGTGATGACTTACCACCTCTGGTGTGCGTCTAACTCCATCACAGATGATTCGATCCATCTTAGACTTTTCCAGCGCACTCTAATTGGTCTCGCGGCCAAGTGGTACATTGAGTTACCGCGAGGCACTTTTTATAATTTTAGTCAGTTAGCTACCTCGTTTTTAACTCATTTCCAGTTGCCAGTCCGATATGACAATGGCACGGAATTGTTAACTTCGCTAAAACAATCGACATCCACGTACATTTCAGATCATATTCATGAGTGGAGACGTCGACAACGTTTAGTGAAGGTATTTATTCTGGATCAAATCTTGGCTGAGTGGTTTGTAAAATCTTTGTTGCCAAGGATCACTGAAGATGTTGCTAAAGCCGGAGTTGTTACTGAGGAGCAAGTGATTGCTCAAGCACAGTACCTTGACTTGGTCTATACTCAGTCAGGTACGTTACACGAAAAGATCCCTGATCTTCCCAAGTCAAATCAAATCACTGCAGCTCCGTCGGGATCTCATGCCGCTGACGGTATGATTGGTACGGTTAACACTAAAAGTAAGAAGAAGTCTTCCAAGAATTCTTCTCCTATCATAACCTTGCCTGATTCCTCGACAGGAGATTCTTCTGCAGAGGTTTCTGCCGATATTCACGTTGTAGAGTCATATGCAGCTAAATCAAAATCCGGTGGGAAGAAGAAAGGAAAGAAGAAGAATAAAATGGACAAAAGTTCAAAGGAGAAACCTGAAAAGGCGAAATCCAATGATGAAAAGCGCAAACCTTGTTATCCATGTCTCATTTGTGACGAAGAACATTTTACAAGAGACTGCCCTCATCGAGTAGAGGTTGCGAAGATCGTCAAAGGTTCCCAAACTCCTGCTGTCTTGAAGGATCCATTTCCAAGTCAAGACAGTAAGATGATAGGTTCTTCCTCGAGTGACAATGAAGAACCCATATTGATGATGTCCCATGCAAGGATTGCGACTCGATCGCAAGATTATGGTAGTAAGAGTCCTGTTGATGGCAAAGAAGCAGAATCTTCTCATTCTAATCCATCAACCTCAGCTCTCGGTTCCGATCCACTACAGATCGAGAAACCTAACCTGGACTTAGTAATCAAATCGCCCGCCAAGGGTATACTTCGAAAGTCTGCTTTCAATCCACATGCGAGAGCGGCCCAAAATTATAACATTGTTGAGGATTTAGCTGTTTCACCCTCGGCAATGTCGGCTTTGGAAGTGCTGCAATCATGCCCATCACAGCGTAAATTACTTTTGTCGGCTATAGGAGCTGTTGATGTTCAGGACCCGAACCTAATAATTTTGATCTAGAAAATAGTACACCACGGTTGCCTCATCAAATGGCTTTCCATATCCTAGTGATAGTCAAAAACAGGCCTATTCATCAGACTGTAATTGATAAGGGAGCCTCAATGTGTATTATGTCGATACAGTGTTGGAGATCGCTTGGTTCTCCTTCACTAAATCAATCCCCGACAATTCTTAAGGCCTTTGATGGCCGTGGGTTTTATCCTTTTGGCATTCTATAGGATTTGCCTATAGGGGTTGAAGGAAAAATCGTTAATCTAGATGTGGAGGTGGTTGATGCCCCTCTAGATTACAACCTTCTATTGGGTCGAAATTGGTCTTACGCTATGACAGCGGTCGTTTCATCGGTCTTCCGAGTAATAAAGTTTCCACATAATGGAAAGATCGTAACAATAGATCAGTTGGCTTACTTTTCATCTGACCCAGCCTCTTCGGAGAGTATTCAGCATGTCGGTAAAACGACTATCCCATATAAGGATGTTGGAGTAGGATTAGTTAAAGATGTCGGTTTACTGGGAACTTTTCCTTTTCCTCCAATCAACGCATCATCTTCATTTGCAACCATTCATATGATTACATCAAACACTATTTTTTATGACGATCCATGGATCGTTCCTTCTGAATCTGAAATAGACTCATTTGGTAATTCCATGCCTTTGAGTCCATATGAAATTGCCTATGAAGCCGTGCAGTCTTTTGCCGACCCGTGTTCAACCAAAAATGAATTAATGAATGTGGTCCACGAGGAATCACTTTTCACATCAACCTCGGATTTAACTACGTTTTCTGAATTTGTTCACTCTGATGAGAAAATTCGTGAAATCCTATGTGTAGATGATTTACCATGGGGAGATCTCCATCGCAGATCTTCGTTTTTACCTGAGGATGATCATTTTGAAAATGATTTCTCATCAATCTTTACGACTGAATATGTCAAGGAACCTCAGAATCCAATGAAACATCCCGATTCAGAGTTAAATTTGGGAAACATCTCTCGAACTATTCCCATTGACATTTCGGTTAAGCCCGGAATTGTTGAGAACATTCATATAGGCGCCTCATGTACAGATGACGAAATTCAATTGTATAAGGCCCTATTTCAAGAATTCCGCGACATGTTTGCCTGGTCCTATGAGGAAATGCCAGGAATTGATCCCGCGATTGTTGTTCATGAGATCAAGACTTACCCGGACGCTAAACCCGTCCGGCAACGTTTGCGTCAGATTCACCCACGAAAAGCTGCTGCAATTAAAGCAGAAGTTGAGAAACTGTTGAAAGCAGGTTTCATTTATCCGATCCCGTTAACGGATTGGGTATCGAATATTGTTCCGGTTAACAAAAAATAGGGAACAATAAGAATATGCATCGATTATAGGGACATTAATCGAGCCTGTCCAAAGGACAATTACCCGACTCCCTATATCGATCAAATCATTGATGATTGTGCCGGTAGCGAAATATTTTCCTTTATGGACGGTTTTTCCGGATACAATCAAATCAACATTCTACCTACCGATCAACCAAAAACGGCTTTCATTTGTCCATGGGGGACATTTGCTTATTGCAAATTACCTTTTCGGCTTAAGAATGCCGGAGCAACTTTTCAGAGGGCGATGTCTTATGCGTTTCATGACATCAAGCACATTGTGCAACCCTATCTCGATGACTTGCCTGCTCATTCATTACATCGAGCTGATCAGCTCGTCCATTTACGAGCAATCTTTATGAGGTGTAGGCATTATCGTATTCGGTTGAACCCACACAAATGTGTCTTCTGTATAGAAACGGGTCGATTGCTGGGATTTGTAGTTTCAAAAGTCAGCATTCGCGTTGATCCCTTGAAGGTCGAAGCTATCATCAATTTGCCTCCTCCTTCGAGTCTTCGCCAACTCCAAAGTTTGCAGGGGAAAGCAAATTTTTTACGACGATTCATTCCTAACTACGCCGAGGTTACAAAGGGTTTTACACGGTTGTTGAAAAAGAACACTCAATTCTCTTGGGATGAGATAGCTCAGAAATATTTTGATGCACTCAAACACGCGTTGACCCATGCACCGTTGTTGCATCCTCCCAACTACACCCAGGATTACTTTTTGTATCTCGCCGCCTCCCATTCCACCATTGGAATGGTCTTAGTTCAGGAAGATGAATTCGAAACGGAACATGTGATATATTACCTTAGTCGAACATTAAATCCAACTAAGCTAAAATACTCACATGTGGAGAAATTGGCATTGGAAGCCGTTCAAGATGTCCAACGTTTTCGTCACTACATTTTACTACGTAAAACTACGGTAATTTCGGATTGCAACCCTATGATCTACATTTTGACCAAACAATTGCTAGGGGAGAAGTACTTTAAATGGATCGTTATCCTGCAGGAGTTCGACTTGGAGTTTGAGAAATATAAGTCTAAGAAATCTTTAGTTTTTGCAGAATTAATGTGTGACTTCCCGCATGCTGACACGGAAACTGTGGCAGAGGAGCCCATTGCGGACGAATCTTTGTTTCTAATCAGCACTTTAGATCCGTGGTATGGGGATATCATCGTCTATCTCTAGACCCAATCCTTTCGGTCAAAAATTTCAAAGTCGGAACGTCGGAAAATTCGCTTCCAATCCCAACAATTCAAAATTATTGGAGATACTCTTTATCGCCGTGGGGCGGATTCTATTTTTCAACGTTGCTTAACTCACGAAGAGGCTGAAAGGGTTCTAAATGACTGTCACTCTGGAGCATGTGGCGGTCATATGTCCTGTTGTTGGGAAAAGTATCTACTCAGAACGCCCCTATCCCACTCTAAGGTGTGACAGTGCCTTAGCAACAAACAAGGAAAACTACTTTCGTATTCTTCTTTATGAAATGTAAACGAAGAGGAAGGATGAACTAACCTGTGTCTTGCGCTAGTTTGTTGATCCAATCGCTCTCCTCTTTGACAGCTTCCAGCTACCTGCTCCCTTACTTGCCCAGCTTCACCAAGTTCCTGCAAGATCATAGAAGAGGAAAACTACACAAAGACATAGATTTACATTCATAAATAGCTTAGGATCAGATTTAATCTAAATATGCAAATATAACAAAACATCATTGATACACAAGCATGTAGGAGAAACTCAAATAGTTTTATTGATATAATAAGAAGATCCAGGAGGAGATACAACCAAGTGAGTCCCGATCCAACATCTACCTCCCAACAAAGGAATCCCTTCCTCACCTCCAACAAAGCATAAATCACCCAATGCACTAATCTCAATCTCAAAACCAACAGCAATTCTCTGCAAAGTACAAAATTCCAGCCTCTGGATCTCTGAGATGAGGGATCCATATATAGATGTAAGCAGAGAGGATGAGTCAGCTCATGTTTTGACTTGTGGCTTCTCTCTGTCAGTTCTTGCTTCCACTTGGAGGCTGAGAGCCTCTTACTCATCCATGGTCGAACTCAGTGAGGCAAGTGTCATTGAGGAAGATTCTGGAAGCTTCCATTGTCTGTCCACCTTGCGGAATGATACTGCCATTTGTCATTTCCCGCTCAGTGCACCTTGGTAGTGCATTTAGGTGCGTTGCAACGCACCTAGCTAGTGTACTGGGGTGCTATGCAACGCAGGTAGCTAGTGCAGCAACTGAAATGATCCTGATTTGACTGATTATGAGTAGTTTCTGGTGGAGAACTTCTGGGAGAAGCTGTAATTGGTTGACCTTGTTCCTCTAGGGGTAGGAACAACACTTTTAGGGACTTTGGATCCCTTGGATTATGGACATTTCATGCTTAGAGCTGTAAGGCACAAAAATGTCTATAACATGTCCGGGTATGCCACAGCCCAAAAGATATTGTGCACTGGCTATTTCTGGCCGTCCTTGTTTAAAGATTATATTACGGCGGTCCGAAAATGCCACAACTGCTAGATTTTTTATCGTAAGATGCGCGCTCCACCTGCTCCTCTCCACCCTATAATTGCCGTTGGTCCTTTTTCCAAATGGGGTATCGATTTTATTACATGTAACCCTCACTCGACCGGGGGGCATGCATATATCATCCTTGCGGTAGATTATTTTACTAAGTGGGCCGAGGCGATGCCTACATTCGAGGCAGACGGCAAGACAGCTGCAATTTTCGTGTTCAATCATATAATTGCTAGGTTTGGTGTCCCACAAGCGATAATCACTGATCATGGGCGTCATTTTCGAAACATTATGATGACCGAACTTACAGGCCAGCTTGGTTTACGTCACGATAGTTCAACTCCTTATTATCCACAAGCGAATGGTCTGGTTGAGTCCATCAACAAAGTTTTAGTTATCATGATCTAACGAATCATTGGGATTCATCGTTCGAATTGGCACAACATGCTATTTTCAGCTCTTTGGGCGTACCTAACTTCAGTAAAAACATCAACAGGGTTCACTCCTTTCCAACTAGTCTATGGTTTGGAAGCTGTGTTACCCATTGAGTGCGAAATCCCGTCACTGCAAATGGCCATCGGGTTACTTCCAGCTACTTCCGAAGAAGAAAAGCATTTGTTATACTTAGCTCAATTAGATGAGAATCGACGTGATGCTGCATTGGCGATCGAGACTCACGCAAAACGTATGAAAGCTCAGTATGATCGGAATGTGACCCCTCGAAATTTTTCGGAAGGAGACCTAGTGTTATTGTATGATCAAGCTAATGATAAATTAGGCGCTGGGAAATTCGTTCTTATGTGGCATGGTCCCTATATCGTCAAGCGAAAGCTAGCAAAAGGGGCCTATGAATTGGTATACTTTGATGGGGACTCTTTGGGTAAACCCAGAAATGGCCTTTACTTGAAGAGGTACTATGCTTAAAAGAATGGGTATGGAGATTTTTAGTTAGGATAGTTTTTTCTTTCTAGCTGGTGTGTTTTAGTTTAAAAAGTGTGCTTAGTTTAGAGAGTGTTTTTTCGTCATTATTCCTGCTTATCTTGGTTTTACTCTTGATATTGCAGATGTCGATGCATCTCCAAACATACATTGGATTTGTTGATGGTGCTTGTCGTAATACACGGAACATCTCTTCCGCAGCTTGGGTTATCTATTCGCCCTCTAACGAGTTAGTTTCTATGCATGGGGTAAGCCTCGGTCAAACAACAAACAACATTGCAGAGTATAGTGCAGTGATTGAGTTATTGTCTGAATCTATTTCATTTGGGATTCGGAGTTTGATAGTGAGGTTAGATTCTGAACTCGTTGTGTTATAGCTTAATAGAGTGTATGCCATTAGAAATCCAGTGTTATTAAGATTGTTTTTGAGAGTGCGTCTCTTGGAACGTGAGTTTGATTACATTGAATATCAGCATATTCCAAGGTCTTTAAATACATTAGCAGATGCAATTGCTTCTCGAATGTTAAATAGACATTTGCAATAATCATACATGTAAATTTAAAATCATTCCATAACATGATTTACAAGATAAGCCGGTAATAGTGATATATATATAGGAGTGTGTCAAAAAATACATTGTCTTCGATCATAGGTTGAAAAACACCTTATGATCGGCAAAAATGATAAGTACAAAAAACAAAAATGTCACATGTGCCCACAAAAGGCGATCATCCTATCACTGGTGATGATCTCTATAAGAAACCACTGCCCGGGGCACCTTGCAAAGGAACCTCCTAAAAGGTCCCGGGACTCCAATCACATAGCGCTGAAGTCGACGAGGAATGTCGTCTATAGTGGTCTTAGGAATATCTCCTGTCAAGCGCTCAAGATGACCCTCCAACTCGGCCAAAACCTCTGCTGATTCGTCCTGTGGGGCTGGCGCGGGTGCAACTGGTTGCCTCCTCTCGAAAGGCCGGAGAGCGGCTGGTCGCTGTGGACCCACATCTGCATTTGAAATTTTTACTATCAGTTTTGAGACAATGGAAAAATAAAAAATTTAAAATAGGAAAAGTTGAAAAGGATTTTACCTGACTCGTCCCACTGCTCTCCTGGTGGAAGAACCATGTCTGGGTCACCACGGAAATCTATCCCAGTGTAAGGGAAGTCCTGAATGGCAAAAACCTGGTTTTCCAACCATTGGAAATACTCAAGTTTGAACCGAGCAACCTCTGTCCTCTCGTCCGGGTGACGGGCCATGACTGCGACCCATCGCATCAATTTGGGCTCTCGAGGAAACCCAGCTCCAACAGTAAGATGTTGTGGGATCAGCATAGGAACCCTCTCCAGGCCAAAACTCACGACCAAAGCCCCATAACCAAAGGTCTTTAGTCGTCCGCTCTTAGCCCTGGTCAGTTGGCCTTTCACATTGGCCAGCACAACATTACACCAGTTGAAGATGGTGCCTTGAAAGCAATCAACTGCCATACGCATCTGGGATACGGTGGCAACATGTAATGCGGCAGCTCCCCAAAGTCTGGTGACAGTAAACGCAATCACCATGAGCTCAAGACGGGATATGGTTTTTATGTCTATCCCTTTGTCTTTAGCCTGGCTGTTGCAGTACTCTAGCCGGAGGCTATTGACAGACTGGCCACCTAGCCTAGTCCCATATAGAGTCAAGTCTTCACCTCTCTTAGGCAAACCAGTCAAGAAATAAATGTCCTCTGGCTCGATTTCGAGCCGGTGCCCGTCAATGAAGAAGCACTGGTCCTGTATGCTCCATCTGTCAACCAGCCACTACAAAAAATCTACCTGAGCCCTCATGCCAGGAATGGTCCAGAATTTGTACAGTCTACATGCCCTCAAAGCATCAAGTGAAGGCTGATGATTCCATGCGGCAATATCCACGTCCTCATGCTCTCGTTCACGCCAATCTAGCATGATGTACTCTCTGCATCAAGTATAAAGATTATTTAGATTGCTAGAAAACATTTTGATTGGTCCATTTTTGAGGAATTTTGGGTTCAAAACCCTTGCTGCGGGGTACGCACCCTCCACGTTAGACACAGTGCGTGGGTCCGCACTTTGGCTACATGGAAGGTGCGGACCCCGAGCTTTTTCGCAATGGAGAAAAAGTCGGGGTCTGCGGGTCCGCAATGGTAAACCTGCGGACCCCCGCGCGCGGGTTTTGCGCCTAAAAACCCTCCCAAAAAATGAAATGAGGGACTAAATAAAAAAACTAAACGGTTGAAAATGAAGAGTGGGATGATGTGGATTACCTTGAGAAGACGGCGCTCGATTCCGACGGCTGGATTTTCCACAATCTTCATGGGAAGTTTTCTAAGCAAAAGCACTATTTTCTCACCCAAACTCGAACGGTAAAAATGAATTGACAAAGGCCCTTTTTATAAGTTTTTTGAGTAAATAAATCACAAATTTGTTTATGTTTCACTTTGAAAAGGTAATTTGCAACGCTTTTATCCATTTCAAACAGGTATGAGTAATGTTTGTGTTTCTGTGCAGAATAAAGGATTATTCAGGCAAAATCTATCATTTTCAACGAAAAAACAAGTAGAGTCATCCTTAAGCCCTTTTCTGACTCCTAAAAAATGAAAAGATTTCCGAGCGTTTCTTTTACACTCGTTAAAACGGAATTAAAAGGCGGTCCACTTACAGCTCTTTTCCGACCGTAAAAACATGAAAAGATTGCCGGATTTTTGTCGTTTCGAATTCGATATCGGTCATAAAACGACGTGTCATTGATCGCTTTTTTACTTTTTCGGATCAGTGACACTAATAACGAAAAGTATTCCTTGGTTGTAAAAGATCAAGCGATTCTCTCAAGTATTATTTTATACTTTTTCGGGCTTGGGAGACACAAATTTACGAAAAAGGTCAACCCTGGAGTCTTCTTAAGTTTTTCAGACTCTCTAAAACTTAAAAACGCCGAGTTTCTCCTATACTGGACTCGTTAAAATTTCACAGTAAAGGACCTGTTCAATTACAAACAGGAACGAACCACTCCTTCTTAGGGTTCGAATCTAAACTAAGTTGGACTCATCCGAAGGATGAGCTTATAATCAAGCAAATGTTATCCTCCTCAAGCTTGTCAAAAATAAAGAGGTACTTGCCAGAAATGGTGGGGGAAAAGGGAGAAAAATGAGTCTGTTTGTCATACTTTGTAACCACTCTTGAACAAGACACTTTCATTCACCTGGGTTGGGAAATCCTTTGCCTAACAGTTGGTCAAACCACATTGAAAGTCTTCAGCCGGATTCTGGGTATTAACTTTGGGTCAATTGTTACCAAGCCATCTGTCGTGTCGTTATGTGTTCAAGAGGTCACTGCCAATAAGCCATTCATTTGCAAAATATCCGTCATCCATCTTGACCATCCCTGAGTCAGTCCTTGCGACTAAATTTCTTCAACTTGATCTATGATTTCGTGTTGTTGGCTTGCCTACGACGGATCGCTTTCTATCGACATCAGCACATTATCTAGAAAGATGATCTAGGAATCGTCAGTACCTTGAGATCTACATGCCTCAATGGCAAGTTTCTCGCCTTTGACGACAGTTTACATCATTGACTTTCAATCGAAGGATTCCGTGACATGTTCGACATCAACACATTTATTCACATCTCATGGATTGTACTGGGTACCTTGAGAGACATTGACATTACTGGTGGTTTCTCTCACACTTGTTAACAATTTACATCATTGACTGGTAATCAAGTGGTTTCTACCATGTTCGACTTCAACACATTTATTCGCATGGATAGAATCGTATTATTTCGGGATATAGAAATGAAGACCCTGGATCTAGTTTCCACCATCCAGGCTGCGAGGAATTTTGTATTCATTATGTTGTGGACTATTCATAAACAGATGGCTGCGTCCATGCTGTGTTCACACGAGTTTATACTTATGATGTTTTACAAGATCATTCATGTATCAGAGCAGTAGGTAGTTTTCTAGTTGGTTTTGATCTGAGTATGGGAATTCCTACCTCAGCGATGATATGATCTCATATATATATCTTGCATTGAATGTTTTTACAGGTTCCGACCAGGCTCTCCACAAGATAATCCTCGAAATGATAAAGTACTTCACTCTTCCTATATGATAAATGAAATCCTCATCTACTACAGACTTCGCACTTTAGGGGGCAATCTGTTACACAAAAATATCGTCACCATGATTATTTGTAGTCAGTATGGGTCTATCATCACTTATACTGTCCTCCTAAGCAAGTCTAAGACCTCAGCTCTTCAAATCAAGCTTTAGAAGTGGGAGAAAGACATTAAATATCAATGTAACTCTGGTTCCGCACTTTCTCTCATGGTCACCTGTGGTCCCGCACCTTCTGTGTACAAAAGCTGCGTACCTACTCGCTCTGTTCCTAACGGTGTAGGTGCGGACCCCTGTGAAATTCAAAAGGCGCAAATTTTATCCTAAAAAACTCACTTTGGGTTAATTCTAGAGTTTTCTAGAAGGAATTTTGACGTGGATTGTTCGCTTTGAGGTGGTTCATGCATCCCAAAAAAGAAGGAGCTAATCCCTTGACTAAAGGAGCTATCCCTTTGAAGGAGGGCTTTATCCCTTTGAAGGAGGACCTAGTAACTTCCCTCCATTGCACTATAAATACAGGCATTGGGGTGAGGACTAGGGAGGTTAGAAGCTGAACATTTTGAGGGTAAATGCTGGTGAAATTGAGACTCTTTGGTTGAGCTTGAGAGGAGAGATCACATACCTCTTGATTCCATTGCAGAGTGAGTGAAACTTGTCAAAGTAGAGGAGACATCTTGTTGGACCCTGGGAGGAGCTTGTACAGCGTCAAGGAAAAGGTTGTAAGGTTCTTCTTCTTTTGAATTAATACAATCAAACTCATTTTTCTCGACAAGTATCTTATGTTATTTGTTTCATGGACTCCTTGACTTTCATGTTAAATATGTTTTATGCAATTGGTTTTTCAGGTGCTATTTAATGTGTTTGCCTTGTTTGTGTTTGCAGATTCGCGAAAAGGATCTCATTTGGATCAAGGGAGCGAGGGCATCCACAAGCTTGCGTTGGACCAAAGGTAGGCCCTAAAAACACTTGTTTGCTAATTTTTTATTGAAACATATTTAGAGAAAGATAGCGTCTGGTTGGTTTGCTTGTCATTAGGTATTCTTTAGATTCTAGGAAGGTCTATCTTGTCCGCAAGATCGACTCATTCCGTGCGACAATGCCATTGTCACCAAGAGATCCTCCTTTTCCTCAAATTGGACCCAAAACAACATTGAGTACTTAATTATGATCCAACCTGAGAAATTTTGATTGACAGTGCAACTCAAGAGCTATTCAATTTAAAGTGCGCTAGTAGGATTCATCATTCTTTCATTGAATAAGTATATTGTTTTTGAATTTTTCATTTGTGCTTGTAGTATGTGGTACTGACCTTTTTTCACGTGAAAGGGTTTTTATTCTTGGACTATGACAATGCTAGTAAGATTTAGGCCTTTTGTAGTATTTGTACCCCATGATCATTTTTGCAAGATGTACGTCCTGTGTGGAAAGAAATAAGAATTTAGTTATTACCTCCTAAACTAAAGCACGATTTCTTTTATTAGGTGCCATGTAACGTCCTCTACAAATCTAGGATGAATGGGACGTAATATCCTATCCATCCCTGTAGGCTATAGTCCTCCATAAAGGGGAAAAAACCCCAAAATACCCATTGTTGGGCAATTTTTGGGGAAACTAGGCTTAAAAAACCAAAATTTGGGGTTTGGAGTAAGGTTTACTCAATCACTTAAGAATATGAAACCCTTTTGGAAAATCTATTAATAAAGAATGATTGAATTCGTTTTGGATCACCAAGTGTGGATTAATTCATTTGTTCTTGAGCATTAGGTCTGATAGTCTTTTACCCCTTCTATCTCTTGTCAATTTCAGTGGTGAAAGATTCCACCCTAGTTGGCATTCCCTTATTATCTCTCTATTTTGGCACAAGGGTCTCTGGCTGGTTAGCGAATTTTGTTGGATATTAGTCTCTTGTCTTTTTCTAGGCACAAGATTTCTGTTAAAGGTGAATGAATTTGGAGGATAGTGCAAGATAGCTTAGTTATGTTTAGCATACACCTCTCTTGAAGGAAGAAACGAAGTTTTTGAGTCCTTAATATCTTGTTTTGAGCAAAGCACTTAGCCTAGGTAGTGGATTCATTTCTGGCACCTGAAGTAGCGAAACTCTTTTCTTTATTTAGTTTTTGCATGCATAGTTAAAAGGAGCACTTCCCTAGTTATTAATTCTCAGCCTTAGCTAAGGAAGCATGTTTGCCTATCTCATATCATATTTAGTAGCGGCAGACTTCTTGTCTATCCATGCAAGGAAGGTGCATTAGGATTAGGAGTTAAGAAAGTTGAGACATTGTTGTACATGTTTCTAGATTCATTGTACCTTCTAGATAAAGGAAAAGTGAATAGTAGTGTTTGAAATTTTTAGTTATTTCCTGTTTCAAAGAGTAATAAATAGTGATGTGATTTAAGTTTCAAATCTGTGCACTTGCTGTTACTTTCTTTAGTGGCATGTGCTTCCTTGTTCAGAACAAGGGGTTTTTCTGCAGTATCTAGCCTCCAAAGCTTCTTCAATGCAAGCTAAATATCAAATCATGCCCTCGTACTCCAAAGAATCTAAGGAATCACCCTAGAGAAGCTCCAAAGTAGACCAATGAGCTTTGACAGGCCAACTCCAACCCCATGTCACCATACAAGTGTTTACATCACTGCTACAAAATTTATTCTAAGGTGTTGCATCCTACACCAATTCCTAAGATGGATGCCCAAAGGTGTTCTAGAACGAGGCTCAACCTTCATTACCACATTTAAGACTTTTCAAAGGGATCGGCCTCTTTAAACCATACCAATTTTTACACTTTCACAATTTGGCCCTGTTCCTATCAATTTTATATTTTGTATTGAAAAGTCAGTCCTATTTTATGTAACAGTCCAAAATAAATATAAAATTAATTCCCTAATTAAAATCAGAATCAACAAATAAGTACATACCTATATTATCTGTGATCAATGTCTGCGAGATGACAACAAGGTTTTGGGGACGACTCTCCACCCAACCGTAGGCTCAATTGTGCAAGGATTTGCTACAACTAGCCACCCCCGAGCCCTCAATCAACATACTACTGCCAGTGACTCCTAAGTCTTAGAACTCCATTCTCCCAAGAGAATGCAAGATAGAATCTCGGAATGATGGAATGCAGGAATGCCTCTCATCTTCCTCACCATCTATTAAATAGAACAACATTGGAAGGGGAACCACATGCACACACTCCATGTGTCTACATGCAACTTTCTTTTGATTTTTAGATTTCTTGTTTTATTTCTTTACGTTTCTTTTGATTTTTAGCTTTTCTTGTTTTATTTCCTTCTTTTTGATAGTTTTCTTGTTTTATTTCTATTTATTCTTATTTAGAGTTTTAGTATGGTTATTACTATTTTTATTTTTATTATTTTTATTTATTTTCTTGTATATATTTTTAATATCATTTATTATTTAACATTTATTATTTATTATTTTTATTATTTATTATTAAGTGATTTATTTATTATTATTTATTATTTCTATTATTAATTATTATTTATTATTTATTATTTATTTTTATTAATTATTATTTATTATTATATTATTATTTATTATTCTTATTATTTATTATTTATTATTTATTATTAAGGGGAGGGATATTACATACTCTCCCCCTTTAAGGAACTTCGTCCCGAAGTTATGTTGAATTATGTATTATGCATTATTTTTATTATTTTTTATTTATTATTTTATTTACTTCATGTTGCCAACACCCTCTGCTGAACTAGTATAACCAGCAGGCATCGAAAGTCCCCAACACCCCGGGAAATCTCAAGAAATCTATGTCCTTTTTCCCACTTTCGGCACCAGGCTAAGCCTGACCCGGTCTGTATCCTAGTCCAAGGCTGGCCCCAAGGCTCGTGCCTGACTCAGACCTCATCTGCCCCAAGGCAGGCATCCGGTCCGGTACTCAATGACCCCGGGCATCTCGCAAGGCTGGCCCACTCCCTCCACAACTACTAAGGCGCACAGCCCCAGGCATCGAAGTCCTTTACATCCCTTCCAGACTTCGGCATCCCAATCCAATAACAAGCACCTAGCCTAGATCATCAGGCACTTGGCCTCCTCAAGATGGTCCCATAGCTCTTCTAGAGCTATCCATCAAGAGCTATACACAAGACAAAGGAACCACTGGCATATGTAGTGTTGATTGAGTTTTGTCCCCAGCCCATATGGTGTTACTTATTCTCCCTCGTGCATATGGGCTCGCACGAGATCATCAAATAAACTGGCCCTCTCGGACCATTTGTGGAGTCCTTTGAATCATATGCATGCAATGCATTAACCATACCATCATAGTATCATAGGAAATAATCCACATGCCAACTCTTGCATGTCATCGTAAGAACGTTCATCTTTGTTAATTGCAACATTATGAATAACAAGGAATTTCATGCTCATGCATGTCATAGATTTGTACGGAACTATCGCATGCTTCAGTTATACCATCAACATAATTATATTAAAGACATATCATGACTTCTCATAAATGAACCACATGTCAATAATCCTCATATTATAGCATCATAATTCATATGCCACGTTATGCATATCATATCCATCATGAGTATTGAAAATTAAATACCTATCATCACTTAGTAAATGAATATGTCAATATATCCTGACATAACATCATAATACCTCTGCATATCGCTACTATAAGAACCATATGTACATCATTATCTTCCTACCATGATAGCATGAAACATCATCAATATGTTTTCATCAAGTTGTCAATTACTTTTCAATAATCAGTTCGACTTATTTCTACTAGGTAGTTGATTATTTACACCAATGGTATAATCATCTAAGTACATCGTTAAATTTCACATGAGCCTCATCATCTTGAGTCTTAATCTCTCGTCATATATTCTTCCTAGTGATAGCATCATTATTTAAATCATCTATCTCAAAATTAAAATCCTTTGATTTTACATCCATTTACCCTTTGGCTTACTGATTCCAATACCGCTATATGCAATTGCATATAAACATTTTTTCATCATGATTTAATTTTATATCATGGTTAATTTACTTGCAAGGATTTGTTAATCCATGTTGACTTATTTAACAATCAGCACTTCATCCACAGAAATATTTTCTGATCTTGTCAAGTTCGTAAAGTTCGTATCTCAATACCACTTGATTGCTTTCTCATAAATTCAGTTTCATCAAGTTGGGAAAAAGACTCTTTCTTATTAAATAGTATCATTATTTTAGATTTTGAAACAGTTGGAAACACTACTACCATCATTGTCCATGAGAAACTTAAATGTGGAAACAACCTCTTTTAACGTTATGGAAATTCCTACTCATGAAACAATGAGTCAAGTACAATCTCTATTAATTGACTTTCACTTCTTTTGTCACTATGTACACAATCCTTCTCAAGGTATCCGTCTAAAATTTCTAGCAACATTCCTTCCTATATCTTCCTCGTTTATTATCATTTGGTCATCATGCAACTTCACACCTTCACATTTTTAAAATATGTAGATCATCATGACCATTACCTATGGTGTTTCTAGCTCTACTCATTAATACCTTTAAAAGAACTTTCTTCTTGATAGAACATCCCTTCATTTTCTCCTATCCGATATTCATAGATATATTTTTCTTTTTCTCCCTGTCTTGATTTCCTACTATTCCATGTCTATTGGCTTCAAAAATGGAAGTTTCTTCACTTCATTCTATTTTATTAAATTGACTTGAATTTCTCACCTCCAATCATTGTGGTTTTTCCTCCTCTCCTATAGCACTAATATAGCTTGGAAATGTTGTTGCTATTTCCAACTTGGGTAAGACCTGATAAATAAATTCATTAAGATAGCTACCAAGTGTAATCCACTTATCTTTTCCTGTTTTAAGACATCAACATAATAAAATCTCCTTATCATACGTCTTGTTATCCATAATTCATTCATATAGTTAGTCACCTATGAAAAACTTTACAATGTGGCTCTCCCATTGTTATAGATGTTGTTATGCACACAACTTGGCTTCTCCAATCATTCTATTTATCATACCTTACAGGTTCCTTAAAATAACCTTCATTATTACCCTAATTTTTCAAGTTCATTAGTTGATTGCTAATGTTTTCTTCTTTATGTGCATCATCCTTAGATAGACCTTATAGTGATACCTTTAGAGTACCAAGTCATGATTATACCAACTCTTCCATTATGTTCTAAAATCGGTTGTTTCTTCTTATTGATTTCTTACCCCTGTTGTGATACTTCTTCTCTACGATCCAAGTTGGCCATAATCACATGAACTATCATTAGCAAGTTTCTCCTTTCCATTTCTCTTTCGACATCTTTATCCACTATATGTAACTAAACTTGAATCACGAAACCTCATGTAACATTATACTCAACATCTAAACTGAAAAGCAAGTCTGTACGATTTGCCATTGAGAATATAGTAGTAAATGAGCAGATACATGTAATCTGAATGGCAATGGCAGTGTAGAATTAAATTTATTAGAAGATCATATTGAGAGAGTTGTGTTCTTGCAATAATAGACCAGAGAAATGCCAAGCAACTGCTATTGCTAAAGGACAATGAGAAAAACAATCCAACCCAAATAATTAGTGAATAGTATGATCAACATTCAAGGAATGTTATCTCTGTGTTTTTAGATCAGATTGAACAATGAAATAATGAACAGATGCTCGTGAACAATGATCATCTAAAGGTAATAAGATATCAGAGTTTATCCATTGTCAATTGGAACAGATTTCACTATTTTAGAGCACTTTAATTGGTGACAAATTTTAACTTCAATTATCCAAATACTTCAAAAACTATGTTGTAAAATGAACTAGTGGTGAGTGGTTACACTAGCATTAGAGATTTGTTACAAAAAACATGCTAGCAATTAGACATCGTTAATTGTGGGTAGATTATCACCATCCAAGATTACAAGATTTTTTTTCCAATGAATCAATGAGTCATAACAAAACTATATACCTTTAATTAGGTGACTCATTTAGAATTTCACTTTTTTATGTGGTTGTAATGGAGTGAACCGTTGTAGCACTTTTCTTTTTATGAAATAGTGTTTAGAAAATGATAAGAGAATGCAAGCACAAACAACTCAAGAAAATGAGATAGTGGTTTTATCATGTAATGAGATTCTAATGAGAGTAGAGAACCAAAGAATTTGTTGTCTATAATGATGCATGGGAAAACCAATGAGGAACTAATGAGTGCACCAAACTTATACCAGCCAAACATCTTTAGTTGATCTTCCAAAATAAATGGTGGTACCCCTAGAATTTTAGGTCTCACTTCCATAATTTAATATCCTACTTTTGTAATGATTTTAGAGAAATAAGTTGGTTGTAGCTAGTTTAACAAGTATATCAAAGTCTAATAATAACAAAGTTAAAAAGTTATTATCGGAGTTTATGAATTTAATAAGATATATTTTATCATAAATTATCAATAATCACAACAATTAAACCATAAATTACCATAAATTATCAACAATCACAAATTTGTAGTATAAAACCATGGGAAACATGAGTTAAAAGGTCATAATGATTTCAGAATAAATCTTAGAGAATTGTCTCAATGTATAATCCAAATTCGAATAACTAAAGCATAAGAATATTGGTGGCATTATTGTGCTAAGAAGGTACTTTGATCTTCGAAATAAATTTATTCATCATTATATGTCACACCAATATTAATTCCACAGATTCATGATATTTAAGGATCGAAATTTTGTGTTGTAGAGTAAAATATTTAAGTATCTGTTTAAGCAATCATAACTTATGTTAGAAGAACTAAATGGACTGATTTTAACAAAATAAATCGTTAAATAAATTTATTGAATGTATTTTGAGATTTTTATGGCTATTAAATAATTACTCCCAGGAAATTTAAGAAATCAAACCATCAAAGAAATATTCCACACCATAATAAGAAAAGACACTATCACCCGACCCAGAACCGGATCAGATGACTGGGAAGGTTATTCCTCCCCAACACCAAAATAAAATCATTTTATTAATTATATGGCCTGCCTGCAAGCGCACCCACGAAGGCAACACCATATCAAATACCTAAATTACAATACATTTAGCCATATTAATTGCCCGGATAAGACATAAATTGCCTGCATAAGACATAAGATTGTAAGCTTGCGGCCATGGATATGCGTGTTCTTGCAAATTCCATTGTTCCTTTCGACAACAATGTCGAGAAATATGCACACACAATAAGATCAATAGTACCATTTCCTCATCATAGCCCGATCACATAATCTCCACCCACTCAAATAGCCAACTGCATACTTGGTGGCTCTCCAGCTCACAAATGCAAAAGTTGTTGGCGCTTGGACCACGGTGTTTAACAACTAGCAACAATCATTGTAGAAGGGCGAGCAATTGTTTTTGTTCATATCAGAAGGAATGCAAATAGATTAGCGGACCTCCTTGCCAATAAAGGGGTGGAAGATAATCTGGCTTTGTGTTAGCTCACACAGAGTTCTCTCTCAATTGTCACCAGGTTCTCTCAATGTCAAACCCTCATCTCTCAAAACAAGATGCTTCAAAAAAAGAAATACCAATTCACTTGTAATCAAGATTTATGACAAGATTATTAGCTTACAACAATGATTCAATGAAGCATGTAAGGATTAATCAATAAAGCAAGTAAAGGAAATGACAATTAGATGAAAATGTTAGAACAATAACTCAAATGCCTTAATAGAAAGTGCTCTTAAAAATCTTCACTTATAATATGTTATGACAAATGGAGCAAGTGAGAATTATGCAAATGAAAACACAAGTAAATGATCGTAGATGAGATTACTAATTAGGAAATTAAAGATATACTACTTCAATCTAAAACACAAGTGAGATAAAGACGAATTACTCAATGTAATTTAGACCAAATAGCCAATGAGATCAAACAATTAGCAATGAAGTATAGATTTATTAATGACCAAGTGAAGCAATCCAATAAATTAGATATAAATACAATGAAATGAAAATTAAATTAAAGAGTTAGTCACTTCCGCAAGAAAGCCTCCCTTTTAAATAAGGAGATGGGATACAATAGAAATAAATCTGAAACTCACTCAAGAAAATGTATTTTTATTATGAGATTACGAAGGAATAATCCCTTAAATAGTAAAAGAGAATTTTCAAATGAACGTTTAAATACCCCTCCTGAAAATATTAATGAGAGAAAATAAAAGGACTAATATAAACTTTAAGAAAATGAATTTCCAGCATATATTCCACTGGCAAGGAACGAAAAGAGGAATAACGCATTCCCGCATCGTGATTAGTAAAACTAATAATCCCACTTTGAAGATTAAAAAAAATGGGGTATAATAACTGAAAACGTTGAGTAACTCCAAAATTTAATACCAAAATAGCTTCAACAAAATAATAGTCAAAATTCACTTGTATTTGGGTTCAATAAAGTAAAAATAATCTGACTCGATGACAACTGGACAATCAAGTTAACTCAGCGACACCTCGAGTTATTAAATAATAAAGAAAAATAGACTTCTTCGTTTATGACAAAGCTTGATAACCAAAACTGCTAAGTAGACTGCATGTATTAATTTTAACCATGAGTGAACTAAGCCATGGTGGGCACAGGAACTATATTCAGGGAAAATTTTAAGAACCCCCCCTAAATTTATAAATATAATAAATGGGCGAATCTCCATGGTATATAGGAAAAATGGAAGGCGATTTTATCAATAATATAATATGTATATATAATTTTTTGGCGAATCTCTCACCAGGCATGGCGAATATTTTACTCAATTATAAAATCTTGTAAAATCTTGGCCAGTCTTTCACTAAATAATAAAACTTTGTAAAGTCCTAGTGAATCTTAGCATAGGCTACATGCTAGTTTAATTCCCCCATTTAAATAGGCTACATTCCAGGTGAATACCATGGGTCAATACCATGTGCCATTTTGGTGAATACCATGGGTGAATACCATGTGCCATTTTTATTTTTATTAATTCTAATATTAGGGTTAATAACGGTTTTTTGCATGGTATTAATAACAATCTAGTCCATGGTATTTGTCCCATAGTATTTTGGCCATAGGTTTCACCTAAATATAACCCATTTTTTGAGTGTTCGTAAATATAAAGTGACTTATGGAGTAAATATAAAAAAATGTTTTATTTGTTTACCATACCTCTGGTTTATTTATATTTTTATTAATTTACCATACCTCTTTTACAAATATGGTATTTGGCCCATAGGATTCACTTAAATAAAACCTCTTTCTTGAGCCTTCATAAATAGAACGAGGGTTATGGACTAAATATAAAAAGAGGTTTTATTTATTTACGATACGTCTAGTTTATTTATATTTTTATTTATTTACCATACCTTTTGAGTAAGTATAAAAAGACGTTTTATTTATTTACCATACCTCAGTTTACTTATATTTTTATTTGTTTACACCCTTACATGTATATAAGGTGACTTATGGAGTAAATATAAAAAATGTTATATTTATTTACCATACCTCTCATTTATTTATATTTTTATTAATTTACCATACCTCTTTTATAAATATGGTATTTGGCCCATAGTATTCACTTAAATAAAACCCATTCTTGAAAATGGGCGAATGGATTCACTTAAATAAAACCTATTCTTGAAAATGGGCGAATGGAAGGTTGTAAGTCCTAATTTCAAGGGCTAAATTTACCTTTTTTACCCTCTCCCTTAAAATAAGGTGGGCTATTTGAGGTGATTTGTAAAAATGTACTATGATACAAAATATTCGCCCACTAAAAATTTAAAACCCCTTAATTTCGCCAAAGGGCGAACATTCGCCCCTAAAATTATCCTTGACTATATTCGAAGTAACAATTTAAAACAACATGAGCTTTCTCGAAATTTAACTTCCTTCGCAATTGCATCAATTGAGGGGTGGATCACATAAGGATAGAAAACTTGAAAATTAAATTATTTGACTATCTTTCGAAGGACCCAAAATTTCATAATCCATAACTTCGTTCCCTCTGCGTGGAGGCACCCAAAAAAAATTTATTGACAGTACCAAAACTTACCATTAAATAAATCTTATTGCATTTCATTTTTTCACGGAAGAGAATCGAATATTGTAAATTCGTTTTCATTATCACATAATATATTAGGAGGAAACTCCCTAAGGTAAAAGGAATAATTTATGGGTTATCACGCAAGGGTTTTAATAATCAAGGAAAGAGGGGCTTTACAAGAATAGAGAAAATCTGGGGTTATGGACAACTACTACTTGCATGCATGCATTTTTATTTATTTTTATTTTTTTTAAATTAAATTATTTCACTTCATTAAAAAAAAATATATGGATTAATTTAATTAAGGTAAAATAAAAAATTTCTCTTTTAAAACCCCACGTTGTGTACAATTACAAAGCTTTCCATGCCTCCATGGGCTCTACTTGAGAATCCCCAACAATTCCCAAGAAATTTGATTATAAATAATTGGGTGGTCTCTGGATTAAGAAAATTGGAATAAACAACCAGTAAAGATGTAGGGGACAACAAGAAGGAGCCCGGATATGAAAATATGTACATGATAAGATTAGCTGTGGAGATTACTCATAGGAATGACTTTAAAATGAACAACATCAAAATATAACTATGCAGGAAGTATGCACTGAATAAAAAATTTACGTGTATAGCGAGGGTTTGTAGAAAAAATATGCGGCCTTCTGGAAGTAACCATCCTGTAACTTCAAAACAAGTCAAGTTAAAAATTCCAAAAAAATATTTTTTTTTTCTAAGATGCCCATAGGCCCTAAGGGTTGAACCAAAGCTCTGATACCATATGTAACAGTCCAAAATAAATATAAAATTAATTTCCTAATTAAAATCAGAATCAACAAATAAGTACATACCTATATTATCTGTGATCAATGTCTGCGAGATGACAACAAGGTTTTGGGGACGACTCTCCACCCAACCGTAGGCTCAATTGTGCAAGGATTTACTACAACTAGCCACCCCCGAGCCCTCAATCAACGTACTACTGCCAGTGACTCCTAAGTCTTAGAACTCCATTCTCCCAAGAGAATGCAAGATATAATCTCGAAATGATGGAATGCAGGAATGCCTCTCATCTTCCTCACCATCTATTAAATAGAACAACATTGGAAGGGGAACCACATGCACACACTCCATGTGTCTACATGCAACTTTCTTTTGATTTTTAGCTTTCTTGTTTCATTTCTTTACTTTTCTTTTGATTTTTAGCTTTTCTTGTTTTATTTCCTTCTTTTTGATAGTTTTCTTGTTTTATTTCTATTTATTCTTATTTAGAGTTTTAGTATGGTTATTACTATTTTTATTTTTATTATTTTTATTTATTTTCTTGTATATATTTTTAATATCATTTATTATTTAACATTTATGATTTATTATTTTTATTATTTATTATTAAGTGATTTATTTATTATTATTTATTATTTCTATTATTAATTATTATTTATTATTTATTTTTATTCATTATTATTTATTATTATATTATTATTTATTATTCTTATTATTTATTATTAAGGGGAGGGATATTACATTTTACCTGTTTATTAACTTTAAGAACAATTATAGGTCAGCTTCATCAAAATGTCAACAAATTTGTGGGTTAGGTTGGCATTTCTCCAAATACTATCACACATGTATATATAATCACACATTTTCCTTTTTAAATCTTGATTGGTTGAACAAAAAGGTCCATTTTCTGTGTAATTTTGTCCCATACCTCCACATCGGCACTCATAACTAACAATCTTCTTAATTCTTCATTTGTGTGCATAGTAAGGTCCCTTTTGGTTGCTATTTTTGATGGAGCAACCTCTGACAATACACCTTTTACCACAGAGATATTTTTGTTGGATAGAAATCTCCAGAGGAGTCTTACACTAGACATATAAATGGCTATTGTATATCACAATAATAAGCATTAACATATGAACATGTGGTAGAGCCTAAACTCTGTGCATTCAATCCATTACTTTTTCTTTCATGGCAGATTCCATTACGCATAGTAGATGTGTTATGGCACTTGAGTGTGTTCACATCAAAAATTCTAAGGCCAAACCCGGATTCTCATGTGTCATGGAAATTCAACATATTCCTTGTTCACCTAAGAATTACTTGTAACTCATTTTAGGGTACTCATGTATAATCTCAACTCATCCCACTTAACAAGTTACCAAGATAAGGATCATCACATCCAACCTTAGTCTAAACCATTTAAGCAACACAATTTAAATATTGACATGCCATAGCACCTGACATGTCTTAGAATTCCTTGGCACTATGTGGCATGCGTTAACATCCCCTACATTCCTTAGCATGCTTTGACACTCCCTAGTACACCGTGGAACTTCCTGACATGCCTTGATAGTTTAGCATACCTTAGCATTGCCTAGCATATAACCTTGTCACTCCCTCCTTAACACACCTACAACTCATTGAAACTCCCTCCCACACACTCTTATTCATTCATTTACATGCATTTTGACCTAGTGCTTCCTTATGTTTCCCTGATACCCCTTAACACTCCCTAGCTGAGCCTAGCAACATCTTGGCCTACCACCTTAACACTAACATTCCTTGGCACTACATAGTATACCTTGCACTCTCTCCTTAGCACACCTAGAGATCATTGATACTCTTGGTCACAAACTCTTATTCATTAATTTCCATGCATTTTTACCTAATGCTCCCTTGTGTTTCCCTAGCACTCCTTATCACTCCTTAACACGTGTTGTTACACCCTAGCACCTATGACATCTTGTCATGTTGCCTAGCCTCTAGCATGCGTTAACACTACCTAGCATACCTTGCAAATTTGTCCTTAGCACACCTGGAACTCACTGAAACTTCTAATCACAAAATCTTATTTGTTCATTTCCATTCATTTTGACATAGTTCTCCCTTGTGTTTCCCTAGCACTCCCAACTAACACTTCCTTACACATGTTGGCACATCTTGGCTGCATGTTGCCCTATAACTCTAACATTCCTTAGCATTTCCAAGCATGCCTTGTAACTCCTCCTTAACACACTTGGAACTCACTGACACTCCACACCACACACTCTTATTCCTTCATTTCCCTGCATTATGACGTAGTGCTCCCTTATGTTTCCTTAGCACTCCCTAACACTCCTTGGCACACATTGGCACACCATGGCACTTGTCACATCTTAGTAGGCTTTCCTAGCACTCTATCATCTATTGGCACTGCTTATCATACGTTTTCACTCCCTCATTAGAACACCTATAACTTGTTAACACTCCCTATCACAGACACACATTAATTCATTTACATGTAATTGAAATGAGTCCTCCCTTGCGTTTCCTTGGAAATCCCTAGCATGTGTTGGCGCCACATCCTAGAACCCAGCACACATTGGCATGCCTTAGCACTTGGCATGTCTTGACATGCCTAACATTCCTTTGAACTTTCTAACATGTGTTAGAACTTCCTGATATTCCCTACACACCTTGGCACTCCCTAGTTTTCATGCCCTCAGAGATAACCTTACTTTTTTGTGACTTGGAAACCCAACCAAGTCATTGAAAAAATAGTGTTGTGCCTAGACCAAAGTCTCCCTTTGTATCAAACTACTTTTTCCATCCTCTTATCACAATCGTAGGATTTCCTCCTACAAGTCCTAATATGGAATTCTCCTAACACACTTCTTTTATGGGACACCTAGAATTCACTGACACTCCCTAGCATAATCTCCTATTCATTCATTTCCATGCACTTTGACCTAGTTCTCCCTTGTGATCCCCTGACACTCCCAAAAACTCCTTGACATGCATTAACACTATCTGGCATAGATCAGCACATCTTTTCATTCCTTGGCACTCCTTAATTATCATGCCCTCATAACTACCCTTATTTTCTTTTAGACTTAGGAACCCAACCAAGTACTGCCTCGACTACAACAACTTTACCAAGTTACATTTACTACAACTAGACTATGCCTTTTCCCCCTAATGCACTATAAATCATCTTAGGCTTCTCATGTCCAATCTTAACTCATCCCACTTAACAAGTTAGCAAGTCAAGGCTCACATCCAACCGTTCCCATAAAACAACTAAGCAACATAGTTTACATCTTCACATGCCATAACATTTGGCACGTATAACAATCCATTTGAACTACATGGCACACATTATCATCCCCTGCATTCCTTGGCATGATTTTCCACTCCCTAATAGACCCTACCACTCCCTATCATGCCCTGAAACTCTAGCATGCCTTGGCACTGCCTAGCATATACCCTTGTCACTCCCTCCTTAACACAATTGGAACTTGCTAACACTCCCTATCATACACTCTTATCCATTCATTTCCATGCAATTTGAACTAGTTCTCCCTTGTGTTATCGTGGCACTCCCTGACACACATTGGCACACCCTAGGACTTGGCACATATTGGCATGTCACCCTGGCACTCTAGAATTCCTTGGAACTACCTAGAATACCTTGTCACTCCCTCCTTAGCACACCTAGAATTTGCTGACAATCCCTGTCACACACTCTTATTCATTCATTTCCATTCATTTGAAACTAGTGCTCCCTTGTTTTCCCCTAACACTCCATAACTCTCCCTGGCATGCATTCGCACACCTTAGCACCTAGCACATCTTATCATGTTTCCCTAGCCTCTAGAATGTCTTAGCATTGCCTAGCATACCTTGTCACTCCCTCCTTAGCACACCCTGAAATCACTGACACTTCCTATCACAAATTCTTGATCATTCATATGCATGCATTATTTTCACCTAGTGCTCCCTTGTGTTTCCCTAACACTCCCTAACACTTCCTAGCACTATTTGGCACACCTTGGCACCTAGCACATATTGGCTGCATGTTGCTCTGGCACGCTAGAATGACTTAGCATTGCTTAGCATACCATGTCACTCCCCTCTTACCACACCTGGAACTCATTGACACTCCTTGTCACACACTCTTATTCATTCATTTCCATGCATTTTGACCTAGTACTCCCTTGTGTTTCCCTAGCACTCGCTAACACTCAACACACATTGGCACACCTAACTGCAATGAGCTTCATTAACATTCAATCCAAAAACCCTTCCAGATTCTAGCTAGTTACTTGTTCTTCACTAAGATATTAGGGTTAAGTTTATTGTATAGTGTTTAATGTGAAAATATTACTAGGTGTTTTTATCGCATTACTTGGAAGGTGGCTAAGCCACAAGCATGACAGTAAGGTTCATGAATCTTAGATTGTAAAACTAACCAACAAATATATGACTATAATATCTTTGGGAAATTGTAGTTCTCTAAAGAGATTCATGGTAGTTATTTTCCCGTTGGGCTAGACCTGAGAAC
Organism: Pinus tabuliformis; assembly: GCA_031772625.1. Lineage (NCBI taxonomy): Eukaryota > Viridiplantae > Streptophyta > Pinopsida > Pinales > Pinaceae > Pinus > Pinus tabuliformis. The sequence continues at coordinate 234,941,554 of CM062805.1, forward strand.
TCGATTATTAATTAGATGCAGAGAAGTGGTAGTTTGATGTCGTAAATGTAAAATGTATAGTTCAACAACATGATGGAGGCTTACCTCTGACATCAAAATTCAGTTTGTTATCTTTGTGGTGCCAACCCCACGATGTCCAAGTGTGACACCCTCCTTGGCATGATGTCCAAGTGTGACACCCTCCTTGCAACAATACCCTTCGATTAGTTACCCAATGACTTCCTTGCCTTTGATTACCGTCTCGTCATCTTGTTCACTCTCAGTTCCTTCCCCCTTACTCTCCTCTCACTGTGCTCTTTTGCTTCCTATTCTCCTTATCCCAATTTCTCTTCTCTTTCTATTTCTCACACAATCCTTCTAGTTAGTTAGGGCTTAGCTAACTGGATATTCCCTTTCCTGCCATTTGGCCTCCCATTTTCTCCCCATCTGTCATTTTCTCTCTTACTAGGTCTGTTCTAGAATTGACAAAGTGTGAGGGAGGAGAAAAATCCATTCATGTGTGCTAATAGGTTGCAAAATATCTCCCCGCCCTCATTGACTGCATCAAGGCCTATAAATATTATGTCTGTGAGTGTTTGTGAGTCTCTTCTTAGGTCTTGGGTTGAATTATTTTTACTCTTTCAACTATATGAGTTGAGCTATATGCTCTTTACCCCCCCCCCCCCCCCATTAATAGAGTTCCTTATACTTGTATCATGCCCTTGGTATAAAGACATATGTATAGGTTATTATGGTATATGTTGAACTTTCATTATTACCCTCACCTTGAAGTCATTGAGGCTCCATCTAACTCCCCCTAGTTAATACAAGGTTCATTGAGTTAGAAAAATGTGCCATCAATAATTATAAGTGGTTACCTTAAGGAAGGACCATTGGTTGAAGCCTCATCAATGGAGATTAGGTCGATGGTTAGGGTTTTGATTCAGTTAAACACTATTCACTATTATATTTGTGGGCATAGATTAATTATGATCTTCCCCATGTACACAAGGATAACTGAGAAGTGTTTCCCATAATCATGCAAGTGGAACTTCAACATGTACATCAGGGTAACCACAAAATATTTATCATATTTATACAATGCAAGGTGATAGGAAAATATTTACATTATATACATGAATGTACTAAGATCAAGACCATTAGCATCATATCTACATATTTACCACAAGATGAGGGTCATTACAACCCCTTAAAAATAGCCATAAGGCCTTCCTCATTTGCAGCTCCTTGACCACAAGGTTTTAATTGAAAAACATATAGTTCCTTTAAATATTTGTAGGTTGAGGCAGCCACTTCAAGCCCTTGAACTTAAAGATAATCAAATATTTTCAATTTGTTACAATAATAAGTCCATTATGCACACTCCTCATCTTAGAGTTGGGTAGAGAGGGAGAATACTTGATTGATGCCAACCTTGTAAATGAAAAACTTTGCCTACTCATTGGTTGGAATCTCCACCACTAGTTGACACCACTAACACACACCAAAAGTCCATGATACCCATAATATGTGCCCTACACCCAAGGGCTTAGACTACACCTCCATAAAATGTACCTTCAACTTTAGATGTCCCAAAACAGTAATATCGTAAACCTAGCCTATTTGTTAGATTTTTGTAACTTTCTCCTTAACTAACATTTGTTTTTAACTATTTAATCCACTTACCATATACTCTCTCTTGTTTGCACCCACCTAGTATACAAGAACACTTATGTTTTTAATACAACCAAGTTAATAACACGTGTTTCCTTTTACAATTCCAAAAGTATAACATGTCTATCTCTATAAACTAACAACAAATCATTACATAAAAAAGGTAAGCTTAAAATTAAATTAAAATTAGATTATATTATTATGATAAATACACAAAATATGGAAAAAATGTTTTCAAACACAACCATCAAAAAGGTGTTAGTTTATCAAATATAACTACAAACTTATTAAGCCATCCTAGATCCATCTTAACCCGGATCTATCAAACACCGAGAGGGATCCAATCTCTCAATGTGAAAACCTCTTTTTTGGCACTTGATAGATCCAGGTTAAGATGGATCTAGGTTGGTTATATAATACTATATAATATCTATATTTGTATCTATGTGTCTCTTTCTTATTCCCTCTCTCTATCTCACCCCCCAAACATACACACTCTCTCTCCATATCTATCTCTCTCTCCCTCCCTCTTCCTCTTTGCCTCTCTCTCTTCCCTCTATCTCTCCTCTCTCCATCACTCCCTTGTCACTCCCTCTCTCTCTCTACCTTTGTCCCTCTATGTCTTTCTTCTTCCTTCCCTCTCTCTCCCCCTCCAACTTCATCTCTCTCTCCTCTCTCTTAGTCCTCTCTCTCCCTTTCTCTCTCACCTCCCTCTGTCCCCCCATCACTCTCTCTCTCTCCCTCTCCCCTCCATCTTTGTGCCTCCCTCTCTGTCTATTTCCCTTCTCTCCCTATCTTTATCCCCACATATTCTCTCTCTTCCCTCCTCTCTTCTCTCCCTCTCTCTCCCCCTCCAACTTCATCTCTCTCTTCTCTCTCTTAGTCCTCTCTCTCCCTTTCTCTCTCACCTCCCTTTGTCCAGCCCATCACTCTCTCTCTCTCTCCCCTCCATCTCTATGTCTCCCTCTCTGTCTCTTTCCCTTCTCTCCCTATCTTTATCCCCACCTATTCTCTCTCTTCCCTCCTCTCTTCTATCCCTCTCTCTCCACCTCTATCTCCTTATGCCTTGGTTCTTTCCTCCATATCTCTCCCCACCTCTCTTCTTCTCTCTCTCCCCTCTCTCTCTTCCTACCTCCTTCTCTCATCTCACCCCATCACTCTCTCACTCTCTCTCTCTCTCTCTCTCTCTCTCTCCACCCTCCATCTTTGTCACTATCTCCCTCCCCTCTCTTCCCTTCACTTTGCTTGATATCATCACTTGGATCCTTAGTTAAGATAGATCTATGTTAGTTCTTACTAATATTTGTATTATATAAATTTCATATCTTTAAATACAAAAGTATTCTCATTTTTAATTTTATTAAAACCTTAATTTAATTTATATGGGAATAATTTTAGTACTCTTGAGGATAGAGGGTTTATATATATTTCAAAACTAATTACAACCCTTTTCCTATTAGCTTCAAATAAAAAATGTTATAAAATTAAATGAAATTAAAATATTTTTATAAGTTATGGTTTTTGGGCATGTGGTATTGATAAGCCATGGTATTTGCCCATGGTATTGTAACAAATCCTATTTACAAGTTAATAATATCCATGGTAAAGTGGGGGTGAATATCGATGGTTAAGAATCTTATCATATTGTTATAGAATATTTAGATTGTGAAATAAGATATGATTGTTTGGCATGTGGTATTGATAAGCCATGGTATTAGCCCATGTTATTGTAACAAAGCCTATTCACAAGTTCATAATATCAATGACAAAGCGGGGTGAATATCCATGATTAAGAATCCTGTCATATTCTTATAAAATATTTTTATTTTGAAATAAGTTATGTTTTTTGGGCATGTGATATTGATAAGCCATGGTATTGGCTCATGGTATTGTAACAAAGTCTATTTCCAAGTTAATGATATCCATGGTAAAGTGAGAATGAATATCCATGGTTAAGAATATTTTCATATTGTTATAAAATATTTTGATTGTGAAATAAGTTATGTTTTTAGAGCATGTGGTATTGATAAGCCATAGTATTGGCCCATGGTATTATAACAAAACCAATTTTTTACAAGTTAATAATATCCACTATTAATTGGGGGGTGAATATCCATGGTTAAGAATCTTGTCATATTGTTATAAAATATTTTGGTTGTGAAATAAGTTATGGTTTTTGGGGTTGAGGTATTGATAAGCCATGGTATTGGCTCATGGTATTGTAACAAAACCTATTCACAAGTTAATAACAAAATCAAAATATAACAAATTGAATTTTATTGTTTTTATTGTTAATTGAGCCAACATTTAGATTTTTGCACTCATCCCCATACTTTTGACTTTTATTATTATTATTATTATTACTATTATTATTTAACTAAGCCCATATTTAGAATTGTTTACATACTTACATTACACCTACACATCTACTCTATAAATATTGTATTTATTGTTTTTAGGGAGGGAAATTTTAGCATTTTTGAAAATATTAGCCTTAAATTTAATGAAACAAAGCCCTCCCAATTCCAAACTTCATTTACGTTCTAAAACAAGTAATATATTTTCACTTTTCATAAGGCGGAGGGAAAACGAGTAGCATATTTTCACTTTTCACAGGCGAGAGGGAAAACGAGATTAAAGAGAGTTGTGAAGTAAGGTTCTACCAGTAGCACTGATATCAAACCCCACCATTGGATCTTCAATCCATTAATGGCACGCAGGTATGTTTCATTTCTAACCTCCCTGCATTTCCACCCCACGTTTAGTCTTGTTCCACACAAGGAGGAGTACACACACCTCAAATCTCTAACCTCACCATTGGATCTTCAATCCATTAATGGTATGTTTCATTTCTAACCTCGCTGCATTTCCACCCCACTTTTAGTCTTCTTCCACATAGGGAGGAGTACCCACAGATCAGATCTCTAGTTCAAAATTCACTATTTTTTTCATCCTTGCTTTTAAGTTTATGAGTAGCATATTTTCACTTTTCACAGGACGGGAGGGAAAACGAGATTGAAGAGAGTTGTGAATTAAGGTTTTACCAATAGAAGAATGATATCCAACACCACCATTGGATCTTCAATCCATAAATGGTGCCTAGGTATGTTTCATTTATAACCTCACTGCATTTCCACCCCACTTTTAGTCTTCTTCCACACAGGGAGGAGTACACACACCTCAGATCTCTGGTTCAAAATTCACTATTTTTTTCATCCTTTCTTTTAAGTTTATGCTTTAATCTTTGTGCCTCACTTTGTTACTATTTGTAGGGATAGCATGGCATTGGCATTTGATGACTTTGGGAAGCCATTTATTATAATAAAGAAGCAGGGGCAAAAGACCCAAATGAAAGGCTTAGATGTTAAAATTTTCTAACATTGTGGTTACCAGGGCCGTGGAATAAAAATGAAGCTTTAGAACCCCTGCGATGATGTCATCATCAGTAAGCTCCTATTCTTTTTATTCATTCTCTATTTTTGGATCAAAACCGCCCTTAAATTATGAAAATTAGTAGAATTTATTTTAAAACTTGTATGATTCATAACTAAAAATTACTTAAATTTTTTGTAAACACTTAAATAAACCATTAAATTATGAAAATTAGTAGAATTTACTTTAAAACTTATATGATTCATAACTAAAAATTACTTAAAATTTTTGTAAAGACTGAAATAAGCCAATACTCTGCGATCTACTCACTCTTTCTCACAAACTCTGAGGTCCACCGAGCTAGATGGTCTACATATGTCGATGCCTTCCTACTAAATCTCTTAACTGGTGAATTTGTTCAGATGTCGTTTGGATCATTAGACGTCTACTGTGCATTAAGGGAATTTCAACCCCTAGATTTGGATGTGCCATATTCCATCATGTTGGTTCCATTTATAGGTGCATGTCGGTTTTCATTGTGGGTAGTTCTCCTATTTTATAGGAGCTAGATTTTTAGGGCCTGCATGTCAAACATAGCTACATGGTATTGGTCCATGCATGTAATATACCCAATAACTTTTGTGCACTTTGAGGATGTGGTACTTCAGTTTACTACTCAAATTTACACAAAAAGTGAACCCAAATTCACACAAATTTACGAAGTAACTGAACTGAATTATTTATGTTATTAACTATTTACTATTGACATGCATGAAACTATAGATTTATGCAACCTAAATACACACAACCATTCCATTAATCATGAATCCATACATCAAAAATACGGCTAACACAACTAGGGAAACCTAAAAATTAATTCAGCAATGAAATAAACCATAAAAAATTAGTAATAATTCAATACAATTCATATATACATTTAGGAATACTTATCTATCTGGAATTGTTCAACAATTAGTTGCAGAAGAGGGAAGTAAGATCACAACCATATAACCGAAGATCAATCACAGTTCATATTTTACTCGATCACTCGCTTCATCATTGACATTAGCACTATTTCACTTGATCACAGGATCCATTGTTAGTAAGATCTTTGTTTGAAAATAGACCACACATAAGGGTATGCAGGCATATTGTCTTACTGTCCATAAGCATACCTGAAATATAATCTCTTCATGAGTATAATTGATGGCCTTTACTATATTGGAGCATCTGTATTTTTCCTTCTTTTATGGTTTGTCTCTATAGAGTTGATTTTACTAGGTGTACACTGTATGCATCTCAAAATTTCTCTTTAGGAAATCCTATTTTTATTCTTTCCAAGAAAAACTCTCTGGGGAATCCTAATGGATGTTTCCCCGCATTCATGGATGGCATCCCTAGTAAACCCATTGGCATTGACTAGTGCACCTCACCCAAGGGATTTCAAACAGGGCACCTGCCAGCACAGAACTAGCCAAATACCCAGTAACATTAATGACATTCGGTTGGGCTAACCCCTTGGGCTCAATAAATCATAATCAACTACACTATTTGCCATATTAACATATTGATCCTATTTAACGTTTTGTTAGAGTAACTGTAACAATCCAAGTCTGTTCCTATTTTTATTTTGGTTTTTAATTCCTTTTTTGGTGTGGTGACAACTTTATATGACTGTATAGATGTTTATTTTTGTTAGAGTATATGTTGAAAATTAGATGCACTCTTACATTCTACCTTGTCTGTTATGTATTTATGGAGTTCAGTTTCATTAGTAATGACCAAAGAACTGTGTTAGGCATGTATACAAGGATTCTTGTATAACTATTTATAAACTTAACATTGTCCTTAAACAAGCAAGGCAGATCCTTAATGCTACATGTTTGCATCTCATGGAACTTCCAATCCTAATAAATGAGGTGAAATTTAAGTGTTTCCAGAATCCAAATCTTAGGTTTTGTGAATTCACTCATATATGGTCCTCTAAAAACGAAGTGAAATTTAACTATTTCCAAATCTTAAGTTCCGTGAATTCACTCATATTTGGTGCTCGAATATTTTGAGCAAACGGGAAGAATTTCTTTTAGTTGCATTCAAATTTTCCAAAAATAGTACTAAATTTCTCCCTAACTAAAATTCTCCTTGAAATGGCTTTGGGATTGAAAATTTTGTAAATATTTTTAGGGAAATAACCCAAAATACTTTTTCTAGATTATAGTTTTATAACACTAGGTACTAAAACAATCTTCTATTTTCTGTTGCAAATGTTTGATAGAGTCTGCCCATAAACTGATCAAAAAATTAGGTAGATGCCCTAGACGGACTAAATAATTTTGAATGAATAATCACTTAACATAAATGATATATTAGGTTCCATAAATATATAACTTAGAAGCATGAACTAAAGAAGAAATCTCAACGAGATTGACATATTTTTAATTGAGTTGAATGAGGCCAGGAATAACTTTGACTAAAGGGTGTTGAAAATGGAAGAATTTTGTTCTGGTTGGATAGATTTAGAACTAAAAATCAGCAGTTTTCCTGCTTGCATAACTTGGGAAGATTTTTGTATCTCAAGTATCAACTTTATTGAATAGTATGATTTATGCCTTGCAATGTTGAGATATGTTGTGATACCACTTGCTAGTAACCTAAACACTTTGGAAGATAATTTAGTTGTGAATTTTACTTGCAAAAGATATAAGTGAAAATATAGATTAATTGTCCCTTGTGTAGAATTTCCTTGAAATTCTGCTATTTCTTGAATGAATAAAACTGAAACTAATTGTTGCACCAAGAAAAAAAATATCTCTACCAATTTGTAGTGGAATAGAACATAAATAAAACACAATCACACTATAGCAAAAATAACAAAATTTTCTAGGGAACCCAACTAGGAAAACCCTCTTCTAGATGTAGAAATTTAGAATACTATCCATATTAGACTTTGATACACCTTCTTCAAGACCAGGTTCATCGATGCTTATTAATTTCCATATTCATTTTCATAAGCATTAGTGTTGTTGTCCATCAAATCAGAGTAGCTATAAAGTGTCTCTTTGATTTCAGAAAGCAGATCAGGATCAACTTCATCCAAGAATCCCCTATAAGGCTCATTAGTAGCAAGAAGAAAGGTCTTTTTTTAATTTTATTTCATCACATGCATCCATCATAATCATTGATTTGTCTTCATTTCTTTGACAGTCATTTTCAATGTTAGATGCAAAAGGTAATTTAGTATGATATAATCCTTACGTAACCAACCTCAGACATATTGTTGGTTAATTTATGTTGTTTGAAGTTTATTGAGTTTGAGTTTTATCGTAAAACTACTAGAAGTGCACTAGCAAGGTTGAGTTGATTATCTTGATAATAGTGTTATGGTTTGATCTAGTCCTTGAAAGGAACTTATAGTTGATGGTCAAAATTTCACATTCCTTTCATTTTTTTATCTTCACATATAACAAATATCTTTATGTTATAGCCTCTAGCTAGATATATACAGTAACTGCCACTCAAAAGTTGGATGCCATCATTTTGGACCTTGAGCTTTCTCAACTTACCTTTGTTTGAGCTGAAAATGTCATTAGATCCCATTATATCGTCTATTGTAGAGCATGAATCCAATTTACCTTTGTTTCAGTTTAAAATGTGATTAGATCTTTCTATATCATCTTTTGTAGAGAATGAATCCAATTTCTCATAGTTTGTTTGCTTGAGGTATAACAAAGCTACTTTAATTCATCAAACTTACTTTTCATATTCTATTTGCTGATTGTGATTCTGCAGGCCACATCTACATTGGAAAAGGGGCATATTTAATGAAGTGTGGAAGGAGAGGGAAGCTTCAGTTATGTCCTTTCAAACTTTCTAAGGTATGTAATAAAAAATTTAAAAAAATCTCCATAGAATGTTGTGCTTTAACTTTTTCTTTTGATAATGGATTATTTATGTGATCTCCCCTCTCTTACACACAACCAGAGTCCAAACATACATGGTTTTTTGGGATATGTGGACAATGGACAGATTTATGCTAGCCATTTATCTAGAAATTTACATTGTAGAAGATCAAGCATTTATAGTTGAATATTTCCTTGCCACTAAATTAGAGTTGAAGAGTCGGACTCCTATTTGTCAGGAATATACCTCACTTTTAAATCAATTTATTGATGACTCTATATAGACCTTCCATGGGAGGGCAAATGGTGATCACTACCATTTATTAATCTTTCTGCAGACCAAGTAAAGGTTCCAAATGTGTATAAATTAGTGGCTCCTTGGAGAATCCCAAGAGTGGCGCTATTGTAGCAACAAGAAATTCGTTTATTTTGAGTTCTTCATTAGTGCATTGATAGTATATTGTTTATTCCATACAATACCTAAACAGTGTATGATAAAATTACAGTTAAGCCTGTCATAATATTTTGACTTACCCTTTTTTAGAGGGAAACTAGAGTGTGTGTCAAGCTTGCACGTCACAATTGTATCATGCAAACTTTACTTGGGACAAGTTTTGTGGATCTAAGTAGCAAGATACCTGTTGGAATTCAAGAGGCAACAATACTGCAAAGTGGGTGTTAACGGGAAAAGTGTCTACTCAGAACGCCCCTATCCCACTAAGGTGTGACAGTACCTTAGAAACAAATAGAGAAAACTACTTTCGTATTCTTCTTTATGAACTATAAACGAAGAGACATAGGATGAACCAACCTGTGTCTTGCGCTAGTCCTTTGATCCAATCTCTCTCCTCTTTGACAGCTTCCAGCTACCTGCTCCCTTACTTGCCCAGCTTCACCAGGTTCCTGCAAGATCACAGAAGAAGAAAACTACACAAAGACATGGATTTATATTCATAAATAGCTTAGGATCAGATTTAAGCTAAACATGCAAATATAACAAAACATCATTGATACACAAGCATGTAGGAGAAACTCAAATAGTTTTATTGATATAACAAGAAGGTCCAGGAGGAGTTACAACCGATGATTCCGGATCCAGCATCAACCCCCCAGCAAAGGAATCCCCTCTTCACCTCCAACAAAGCATAAATCACCCAATACACTGATCTCTATCTCAAAACCAACAGCAATTCTCTGCAATGTACAAAATTCCAGCCTCTGGATCTCTGGGATGAGGGATCCATATATAGATGTATGCAAAGAGGATGAGTCAGCTTATGATTTGACTAGTGGCTTCTCTCTGTCAGTTCTTGCTTCCACTTGGAGACTGAGAGCCTCTTACTCATCCTTGGTCGAACTCAGTGAGGCAAGTGTCATTGGGGAAGATTCTGGAAGCTTCCATTGTCTGTCCACCTCGCGGAATGACACTGCCATTTGTCATTTCCCGCTCAGCGCACCCTGGTAGTGCATTTAGGTGCGTTTCAACGCACCTAGCTAGTGTACTTGGGTGCTATGCAATGCAGCTAGCTAGTGGAGCAGTTGAAATGATCCTGATTTGACTGATTCTGAGCAGTTTCTGGTGGAGAACTTCTGGGAGAAGCTGTAATTGGTTGACCTTGTTCCTCTAGGGGTAGGAACAACACTTTTAGGGACTTAGGATCCCTTGGTTTATGGACATTTCATGCTTAGAGCTGTAAGGCACAAAAATGTCTATAACAGTTGCCCCCTAAAGTATGAGGCCGTTTATCGGGTGAAATGCTTTATTAGGAGGATTTGAAGTTCTTTCAATGCTGGGAGGAGACCTGTAATAAGATACAATACAATACATTATCTTCATACTGTTTTCATGATCTAGCTGAGGCGGGCATTCCCATGCTCAGCTTTATAAATTCATTTTTATGTACACAGGACAGACAATCGTCTGATGGTAGACTGATGATTCTGACGAAGTCATCATCCTCTTGGTAGGATGATTATCTGTGCTGCAATGCTGTACATGTCAATGCCTTTATTTTTCTTGAATATATATCGCAGCCCGGATGGATGAAACTAGATCTGGGGTCTTCAATCTCGTCCGATCTTCACTCGAAGTACAAGTCGATCCATGTGAGAAATGTTTTGAAGTCGAACATGGAAAGACATCGCTTGATTACCAGTCGATGATGTAAATTGTTAACAAGCGCGAGAGGAATCACCGATAATGATGATGACCCTCAAGGTACTGCAGTACAATTCACGTGGCGTGAATAAAGGACTTGGCGTCGAACACCACGCAAAATCTTTCGGTCGAAGGTCATTGATGTATACCTGTCGCCGGAAGTGAGAAAATTTCCATTGAGGCATGCAAGTTCCAAAGTACTGAATGGGGTGTTCCTAGATCAACTTCTTGGATAATGAGCTGATGTCGACAAGAAGTGATCCGTCAAAGGAGGGCCTTGATGAATCCCACATCAACGACACGGAACGGAGCAAATGATTTTGATGGAGGTGAAAACGATCTGATGATATATGGTTCAGGATGGTGGTCATGAAAGAATGAAGTATAATGTATGGTAGTGGATGGGACACGGGCGACTTCTCTGGATGACTTCTCTTGAACATGTCGGCGACACTTATGTGATGGATTGGTAGCATTTACCCCAAATGTGGATGGTATGGCGTGACCATGGTGATGTGACCGGTGAATGAAACAACCCAACCCGACTCAGGCACGGAGTGGAAGTGTCATGTTCAAGAGCGACTTGCTACCAATAAAGATTCTTTGAGTTTCTTCCCAATTTTTCCCCAATCATTGCTGACCAGTACCTCTTTATTTTTGTCAAGCTTGAGGAGGATAACATATGCTTGTTCTATAATTTGCCCTTCAAGCAAACCCATCGCTATGTTTTAACGAGCCTAGCGATAGTGAAACTCGTTCTCGTCTAAAGACAAGTTTGTCGCTATTAATCTTTTTAACGAGTTTAACAACAAAGATAACTCGGTCCTTTTCATTTTTAGAGAGTCTGAAAAGGTACGTAAAGTTAACTCCAAAATTCCTTTTTCGTCATCTAATCCCTTAAGTCCGAAAAAGTATAAAACAATACAGAAGGGATGAATTTTCGATAGTTTTAACGAGCCGAACAAAACAAGCGCTCGATCTTTTTATGCAATAATCCCTCAAGTCCAAAAAGATTAAAATCTAGAGGAGGGATAGCACTTCCGGTCGCTTTAACGAGCTGGAAGGCCAAAACTCGGCAATCTTTTCATATTTTATGAGTCAGTTGAAAAGAGCTTAAAGAAGACTCGTCTTTTGAGGAACGAGTGATAAAATGGGTAGCAGCTGATTCCAGGTAAGGGTTGGAATTTTCCAATTACGGCAGTGTCACAAGGATGGCTAGTGAAATCACTCTTCGCAGCTGTTCCTCAAAATGGGTAAACAATCAAATGGAGGTGAATGATCGGCCAATGGAAAAGTGGAGGTGACGGTGCAAACACGACCAAGGCTTTAATGGCTGAAATGCTTCATTCACGGTGGTTATTTACCGGGGAATAGTTCATTTTTTAACGAGCTTAAACGCGGGTGGAAACATTTGCTCATGTCTTATGTTTATTTTTTAACGAGCTTGAACTATGTGCTAAAACTGCTCGATTAATCCAGTCATATGATAAGAAAGTCTCATATAAAATTGGCAATATTTAGATTTTTGCCCCACATCCTTTCTTTATGCAAGTTAGGTGACGACTAATCCTACGAGTTTAAAGGGTTAGAGGTCCTAAAAATTTAAAAAATAAATAGCCGCCCCTCGCTTGCACTCCAAAAGGGTTGCATGCCCCCAAGTATAAAGTATGGTTCCAAGGTTACCCCTTCTTCAGTCCAATAAAACATTTGTTTTACTGGGAGAGGCCTACCTCTTACAGGTTATCCAAAGATTGCTCGATTCGCGGTGCAAACAAAACACTTCTTCGGCGATGTCTACCGAGATAAACAAAGGCGAGCGACTCTGTTCTGTCAACTCACATAACTTTGACAAGAGAATCTTGTTCTAGAATAACCCCTCTTCCAATCACAGAAGGGATACAGACTAGTCATATTCTCCCGCGGAAATCTACCCTATACCCGAAGTTTTCCTGCCGAAGCAGACCAGGACGCATGCCCCCTGGGTTTCAGTCATATCCCTCCGAATTACTCGTGCTCATCGGGAGGACGGAATGGGGATTGAGACATTTCTTGCGTGAAGAGACCATTTAGGGATGGTATATTACTATTTGCTATGCGTGATCCGGGAAATGAAAGCTGGTCCACGAGCTTGACCACTCTTCCTTCGTGCGGAAAACACATTACTCTAAAGAGTGAGGAGACGATGGCTCCCATGCAATAAATATAGTCTCGTCCAAGGAGTAGGTTATAATCCAAGGGTCCTTGAACTACCATTACGTTCATTTGAATTGTCTTCCCTCTCAATGTTATGGGCACATTGGGAAGGATCCCTAAAGGTCGACTGGTTCCTTTATCAAAGCCTGTCAGATTTCTCATCTCAGGCAACAGCGATGGCGAACCAAGCGCTTTCCAAGCAATAGAGGAAAGGATACTCACAGAAGCCCCCTCATCTATGATGGTACCAGCCATGACCATTCTATATATTTGAATGATAATTCGGAATGGTATGCTTGCTGGTAAACGGGGTCTGCCTAGTTGATTCCAATCGAAGGAGACAACTAGGTTGCTTGGAGGTGGGACCGAGTAGACGGTCGGGTATGGCTCTGACGAACTTCCCTCCTGCGGTAAGGGAATGGGTAGATTGCCCCCATGTTTGTCGGAGTCTGTGTTGATGAAGAGAATTTGGACGGTGTCATCCTTGTTCTCTTCAGTGACTGTATCATCTGAAGATAAAACCTCTGAAGGCAAGACCGGGTCAACTGCCACCTCGACCTTTTGACTTTCGTCTGGTATGGATTCAGATGGTTTATCTTCGATGATAGGCGCTTCAGCCGACCACTTGAGCGGGCCAGCTGGATTCTCAACTAGCGACGGACTCGGCAAGAGTTTTTTATATCCAGGAGGGAGTCGTAACGGTAAAACCAGACGATCATCCAAAACTCTTTTATCTTCGTCTAAGAAGGGACAATGGTGGACGGCATGATTGCCTTCGCACAGTTTACAGGGAAATCTAGCTTTCCCTTTTTGTCCTGGGGCTTCACTTTCGCTAGTTGACGGTGTGCTTTCAACATGATCATCAGAGGTTGATGACACCGGATTGTGCAAACGAGGAGACCAGTCCCTTAGTATCCGAGGGATGCAAGGACAATCTCTGTGAAAGTGGTCTCCTTTACAAATGACACATGGCGATTTAGGCCTGGTCGGTGCAATGTGTGGATTTTCATTAGACGACACTCGTTTTCCCCCATTCGCCTTTGGCTCCTTCTTCTTCTTCTCTTTCTTCTTCTTCTCCTTCTTCTCCTTAGGAACTTGACTTTTGGTTTTGCCAGCCCCATCAAGCGAAGAGGAAGGAGGAGAGGAAGAATTAGAGGAAGTAGAAGGTTGGTGGGCAACTCTGGACTCGTCTAATTGCTAATTCGATTGTTCAGGAATAGTGGTGTTCTGAACGACATTGGTTGTGAAGAGCCAGACTGGCAAGCCAATTGTCAGTCCTGGAAGCGACAATGTGGCCATATGGGGTGCACCAACATCTCCCCAAGAGGAGAAGGGACTAGGATTTCCACCAAGGGGAATTCCTTGGTTGGTAGACTCCACTTTCTCAACCTAAGATCAACGTAGGAAAAGGGTATGAATATTCCGTTTAAAATAATTTTTAAGACGCTTTGACACAACTTGTTTTTTCAGTTTTAAAGAGTCGAGAAAAAACAAAATATGACTCTAGTCTCCTTCGATTTTTAATGAGCCTGAAGTGACAAGTGCTCAGATGGACCTTTTCCGTTAAGGAGTCTGAAAAGGAACGAAAGGGACTGCTCTGGAGGTCTAGGTAGAGGGAGTACCAAACCAATCGCAAAACTGCAAAATACTTTTTACGGTACGGCAGTCAATCTTCCCGAATGCTGTGTTCGGTGCATTGCGATCAGTAGGGCGGCCGACACGGCTTCCTATGGATAAAAGGTTTTAAGCCTATAGGGGTCTCCCAATATATACTCGACGGTACGTGGGAGCACAAGTCCGTACTGGCACTTATCGTCTCAAAGTGGAGGAATCACCCAACCATCAGTGAGGACAACAGTTACCAGGCTTTACGACGCCGGAATACGTCTCTAGCCTAGACCTCTAAATGTTGTGCGTTAAGTTCCAAAGCGTTGTTAGATTCATTCAATTTATTTTAAGTTGATCTTTCTTAGAAGTTTGCCTTTTGGGATCACCACGAGATGTAGATGTAATTCCTAAAATGCAATCTAAAGATGATAAGCAAGCTTTTATCTCTTTTCAGCAATGAAAATCCTAGCTACAAGGGGAAAAGAAAGACACAATCTTTTCTCAAAGAGCAAAGAGCACGCTGTAAATGCACTTTTCCTAAATCAAGCCAAACAGACTATCAATATGCAAATGCACATATGCATGTATTTGTTTTCACTTTCTTAATATTGATGCCTAAAAAGAAAGTTGATGTACAAATCTGAATTTGCTTTCAAGCGACAAACACAAACAAGCTTCTTTTCGAAATCAAAAGGTAGAGAAGATTACGACACTTTATGATTTTGAAATAAACACTCGTTTCGACACTAGAAAGTGACAAATTCAAACCAAAGGCAAAAGTAAAAGCATAATCGACTGTCAACAGCAAATAAACTTTCTCCTAAGATCAAAATCGACACTTGCGATAGATCTAAATCCAAGGACGACAGTATGACTATTCTACTTTTTCAATGGAAAACTGTAAATGATGTAACAAACACACAAAGAACATCTACGTCTTTTTGTACAAAGGAGGCGGAATTAAGGCAAAGAAAAGGGGTTTTTAAACAGACACACACTGATCACAGGCTGCAAAATCAGAGACAAAACTGAAAAAATGAAGCAAAGAACCTCAGCTGCACAGGGCTAGGCTAATCAGCGCACCTGTTACACAGAGAAACTGGATTGCAGCGCAGGTAGCCCTCTCGGGAACTGCGTTGAAATGCAGAATCTCTTCACAGAGCCTGCGCTGGGGTAGAAACGAGAATTCTATCCGGGTTCTGGGTCACGGTTTGCAGTTAATCTATGGATTTTGGCCGAGTAAAAGCAATCAGTAATGCACAATCAGAGGGTGGATTTAAAGGAGGTCTAAGAGCTATCACAAAGGGTTATCAGATCATTTGTGAATCAGTTGTTCAAATCATAAACAAATCCAGTGAATGGATTGAAGTAGCAGGTGTCTACTTTGCATTTGATAATGGCAAATGCAGTTCGATTGCTACTTCTGTGTTTATGAAACAAACAACAAGAGAAACACAAACAAACTAACTAGACACGATCCCCAGCGGAGTCGCCATTTTGTTAACGGGAAAAGTGTCTACTCAGAACGCCCCTATCCCACTAAGGTGTGACAGTACCTTAGAAACAAACAGAGAAAACTACTTTCGTATTCTTCTTTATGAACTATAAACGAAGAGACATAGGATGAACCAACCTGTGTCTTGCGCTAGTCCTTTGATCCAATCTCTCTCCTCTTTGACAGCTTCCAGCTACCTGCTCCCTTACTTGCCCAGCTTCACCAAGTTCCTGCAAGATCACAGAAGAAGAAAACTACACAAAGAAATGGATTTATATTCATAAATAGCTTAGGATCAGATTTAAGCTAAACATGCAAATATAACAAAACATCATTGATACACAAGCATGTAGGAGAAACTCAAATAGTTTTATTGATATAACAAGAAGGTCCAGAAGGAGTTACAACCAATGATTCTTGATCCAGCATCAACCCCCCAGCAAAGGAATCCCCTCTTCACCTCCAACAAAGCATAAATCACCCAATACAATGATCTCTATCTCAAAACCAACAACAATTCTCTGCAATGTACAAAATTCCAGCCTCTGGATCTCTGGGATGAGGGATCCATATATAGATGTATGTAAAGAGGATGAGTCATCTTATTATTTGACTAGTGGCTTCTCTCTGTCAGTTCTTGCTTCCACTTGGAGACTGAGAGCCTCTTAATCATCCTTGGTCGAACTCAGTGAGGCAAGTGTCATTGGGGAAGATTCTGGAAGCTTCCATTGTCTGTCCACCTCACGGAATGACACTGCCATTTGTCATTTCCCGCTCAGCACACCCTGGTAGTGCATTTAGGTGCGTTGCAACGCACCTAGCTAGTGTACTTGGGTGCTATGCAACACAGCTAGCTAGTGGAGCAGTTGAAATGATCCTGATTTGACTGATTCTGAGCAGTTTCTGGTGGAGAACTTCTGGGAGAAGCTGTAATTGGTTGACCTTGTTCCTCTAGGGGTAGGAACAACACTTTTAGGGACTTAGGATCCCTTGGTTTATGGACATTTCATGCTTAGAGCTGTAAGGCACAAAAATGTCTATAACAGTTGCCCCCTAAAGTATGAGGCCGTTTATCGGGTGAAATGCTTTATTAGGAGGATCTGAAGTTCTTTCAATGCTGGGAGGAGACCTGTAATAAGATACAATACAATACATTATCTTCATACTGTTTTCATGATCTAGCTGAGGCGGGCATTCCCATGCTCAGCTTTATAAATTCATTTTTATGTACACAGGACAGACAATCGTTTGATGGTAGACTGATGATTCTGACGAAGTCATCATCCTCTTGGTAGGATGATTATCTGTGCTGCAATGCTGTACATGTCAATGCCTTTATTTTTCTTGAATATATATCGCAGCCGGATGGATGAAACTAGATCTGGGGTCTTCAATCTCGTCCGATCTTCACTCGAAGTACAAGTCGATCCATGTGAGAAATGTTTTGAAGTCGAACATGGAAAGACATCGCTTGATTACCAGTCGATGATGTAAATTGTTAACAAGCGCGAGAGGAATCACCGATAATGATGATGACCCTCAAGGTACTGCAGTACAATTCACGTGGCGTGAATAAAGGACTTGGCGTCGAACACCACGCAAAATCTTTCGGTCGAAGGTCATTGATGTATACCTGTCGCCAGAAGTGAGAAACTTGCCATTGAGGCATGCAAGTTCCAAAGTACTGAATGGGGTGTTCCTAGATCAACTTCTTGGATAATGAGCTGATGTCGACAAGAAGTGATCCGTCAAAGGAGGGCCTTGATGAATCCCACATCAATGACACGGAACGGAGCAAATGATTTTGATGGAGGTGAAAACGATCTGATGATATATGGTTCAGGATGGTGGTCATGAAAGAATGAAGTATAATGTATGGTAGTGGATGGGACACGGGCGACTTCTCTGGATGACTTCTCTTGAACATGTCGGCGACACTTATGTGATGGATTGGTAGCATTTACCCCAAATGTGGATGGTATGGCGTGACCATGGTGATGTGACCGGTGAATGAAACAACCCAACCCGACGCAGGCACGGAGTGGAAGTGTCATGTTCAAGAGCGACTTGCTACCAATAAAGATTCTTTGAGTTTCTTCCCAATTTTTCCCCAGTCATTGCTGACCAGTACCTCTTTATTTTTGTCAAGCTTGAGGAGGATAACATATGCTTGTTCTATAATTTGCCCTTCGGGCAAACCCATCGCTATGTTTTAACGATCCTAGTGATAGTGAAACTCGTTCTCGTCTAAAGACAAGTTTGTCGCTATTAATCTTTTTAACGAGTTTAACGACAAAGATAACTCGGTCCTTTTCATTTTTAGAGAGCCTGAAAAGGTACGTAAAGTTAACTCCAAAATTCCTTTTTCGTCATCTAATCCCTTAAGTCCGAAAAAGTATAAAACAATACAGAAGGGATGAATTTTCGATAGTTTTAACGAGCCGAACAAAACCAGCGCTCGATCTTTTTATGCAATAATCCCTCAGGTCCAAAAAGATTAAAATCTAGAGGAGGGATAGCACTTCCGGTCGCTTTAACGAGCTGGAAGGCCAAAACTCGGCAATCTTTTCATATTTTATGAGTCAGTTGAAAAGAGCTTAAAGAAGACTCGTCTTTTGAGGAACGAGTGATAGAATGGGTAGCAGCTGATTCCACGTAAGGGTTGGAATTTTCCAATTACGGCAGTGTCACAAGGATGGCTAGTGAAATCACTCTTCGCAGTTGTTCCTCAAAATGGGTAAACAATCAAATGGAGGTGAATGATCGGCCAATGGAAAAGTGGAGGTGACGGTGCAAACACGACCAAGGCTTTAATGGCTGAAATGCTTCATTCACGGTGGTTATTTACCGGGGAATAGTTCATTTTTTAACGAGCTTAAACGCGGGTGGAAACATTTGCTCATGTCTTATGTTTATTTTTTAACGAGCTTGAACTATGTGCTAAAACTGCTCGATTAATCCAGTCATATGATAAGAAAGTCTCATATAAAATTGGCAATTTTTAGATTTTTGCCCCACATCCTTTCTTTATGCAAGTTAGGTGACGACTAATCCTACGAGTTTAAAGGGTTAGAGGTCCTAAAAATTTAAAAAATAAATAGCCGCCCCTCGCTTGCACTCCAAAAGGGTTGCATGCCCCCAGGTATAAAGTATGGTTTCAAGGTTACCCCTTCTTCAGTCCAATAAAACATTTGTTTTACCGGGAGAGGCCTACCTCTTACAGGTTATCCAAAGATTGCTCGATTCGCGGTGCAAACAAAACACTTCTTCGGCGATGTCTACCGAGATAAACAAAGGCAAGCAACTCTGTTCTGTCAACTCACATAACTTTGACAAGAGAATCTTGTTCTAGAATAACCCCTCTTCCAATCACAGACGGGATACAAACTAGTCATATTCTCCCACGGAAATCTACCCTATACCTGAAGTTTTCCTGCCGAAGCAGACCAGGACGCATGCCCCTTGGGTTTCAGTCATATCCCTCCGAATTACTCGTGCTCATCGGGAGGACGGAATGGGGATTGAGACATTTCTTGCGTGAAGAGACCATTTAGGGATGGTATATTACTATTTGCTATGCGTGATCCGGGAAATGAAAGCTGGTCCACGAGCTTGACCACTCTTCCTTCGTGCGGAAAACACATTACTCTAAAGAGTGAGGAGACGATGGCTCCCATGCAATAAATATAGTCTCGTCCAAGGAGTAGGTTATAATCCAAGGGTCCTTGAACTACCATTACGTTCATTTGAACTGTCTTCCCTCTCAATGTTATGGGCACATTGGGAAGGATCCCTAAAGGTCGAATGGTTCCTTTATCAAAGCCTGTCAGATTTCTCATCTCAGGCAACAGCGATGGCGAACCAAGCGCTTTCCAAGCAATAGAGGAAAGGATACTCACAGAAGCCCCCTCATCTATGATGGTACCAGCCATGACCATTCTATATATTTGAACGATAATTCGGAATGGTATGCTTGCTGGTAAACGGGGTCTGCCTAGTTGATTCCAATCGAAGGAGACAACTAGGTTGCTTGGAGGTGGGACCGAGTAGACGGCCGGGTATGGCTCTGACGAACTTCCCTCCTGCGGTAAGGGAATGGGTAGATTGCCCCCATGTTCGTCGGAGTCTGTGTTGATGAAGAGAATTTGGACGGTGTCATCCTTGTTCTCTTCAGTGACTGTATCATCCGAAGATAAAACCTCTGAAGGCAAGACCGGGTCAACTGCCACCTCGACCTTTTGACTTTCGTCTGGTATGGATTCAGATGGTTTATCTTCGATGATAGGCGCTTCAGCTGACCACTTGAGCGGGCCAGCTGGATTCTCAACTAGCGACGGACTCGGCAAGAGTTTTTTATATCCAGGAGGGAGTCGTAACGGTAAAACCAGACGATCATCCAAAACTCTTTTCTCTTCGTCTAAGAAGGGACAATGGTGGACGGCATGATTGCCTTCGCACAGTTTACAGGGAAATCTAGCTTTCCCTTTTTGTCCTGGGGCTTCACTTTCGCTAGTTGACGGTGTGCTTTCAACATGATCATCAGAGGTTGATGACACTGGATTGTGCAAACGAGGAGACCAGTCCCTTAGTATCCGAGGGATGCAAGGACAATCTCTGTGAAAGTGGTCTCCTTTACAAATGACACATGGCGATTTAGGCCTGGTCGGTGCAGTGTGTGGATTTTCGTTAGACGACACTCGTTTTCCCCCATTCGCCTTTGGCTCCTTCTTCTTCTTCTCTTTCTTCTTCTTCTCCTTCTTCTCCTTAGGAACTTGACTTTTGGTTTTGCCAGCCCCATCAAGCGAAGAGGAAGGAGGAGAGGAAGAATTAGAGGAAGTAGAAGGTTGGTGGGCAACTCTGGACTCGTCTAATTGCTGATTCGATTGTTCAGGAATAGTGGTGTTCTGAACGACATTGGTTGTGAAGAGCCAGACTGACAAGCCAATTGTCAGTCCTGGAAGCGACAATGTGGCCATATGGGGTGCACCAACATCTCCCCAAGAGGAGAAGGGACTAGGATTTCCACCAAGGGGAATTCCTTGGTTGGTAGACTCCATTTTCTCAACCTAAGATCAACGTAGGAAAAGGGTATGAATATTCCGTTTAAAATAATTTTTAAGACGCTTTGACACAACTTGTTTTTTCAGTTTTAAAGAGTCGAGAAAAAACAAAATATGACTCTAGTCTCCTTCGATTTTTAATGAGCCTGAAGTGACAAGTGCTCAGATGGACCTTTTCCGTTAAGGAGTCTGAAAAGGAACGAAAGGGACTGCTCTGGAGGTCTAGGTAGAGGGAGTACCAAACCAATCGCAAAACTGCAAAATACTTTTTACGGTACGGCAGTCAATCTTCCCGAATGCTGTGTTCGGTGCATTGCGATCAGTAGGGCGGCCGACACGGCTTCCTATGGATAAAAGGTTTTAAGCCTATAGGGGTCTCCCAATATATACTCGACGGTACGTGGGAGCACAAGTCCGTACTGGCACTTATCGTCTCAAAGTGGAGGAATCACCCAACCATCAGTGAGGACAACAGTTACCAGGCTTTACGACGCCGGAATACGTCTCTAGCCTAGACCTCTAAATGTTGTGCGTTAAGTTCCAAAGCGTTGTTAGATTCATTCAATTTATTTTAAGTTGATCTTTCTTAGAAGTTTGCCTTTTGGGATCACCACGAGATGTAGATGTAATTCCTAAAATGCAATCTAAAGATGATAAGCAAGCTTTTATCTCTTTTCAGCAATGAAAATCCTAGCTACAAGGGGAAAAGAAAGACACAATCTTTTCTCAAAGAGCAAAGAGCACGCTGTAAATGCACTTTTCCTAAATCAAGCCAAACAGACTATCAATATGCAAATGCACATATGCATGTATTTGTTTTCACTTTCTTAATATTGATGCCTAAAAAGAAAGTTGATGTACAAATCTAAATTTGCTTTCAAGCGACAAACACAAACAAGCTTCTTTTCGAAATCAAAAGGTAGAGAAGATTACGACACTTTATGATTTTGAAATAAACACTCGTTTCGACACTAGAAAGTGACAAATTCAAACCAAAGGCAAAAGTAAAAGCATAATCGACTGTCAACAGCAAATAAACTTTCTCCTAAGATCAAAATCGACACTTGCGACAGATCTAAATCCAAGGACGACAGTATGACTATTCTACTTTTTCAATGGAAAACTGTAAATGATGTAACAAACACACAAAGAACATCTACAGTCTTTTTGTACAAAGGAGGCGGAATTAAGGCAAAGAAAAGGGGTTTTTAAACAGACACACACTGATCACAGGCTGCAAAATCAGAGACAAAACTGAAAAAATGAAGCAAAGAACCTCAGCTGCACAGGGCTAGGCTGATCAGCGCACCTGTTACACAGAGAAACTGAATTGCAGCGCAGGTAGCCCTCTCGGGAACTGCGTTGAAATGCAGAATCTCTTCACAGAGCCTGCGCTGGGGTAGAAACGAGAATTCTATTCGGGTTCTGGGTCACGGTTTGCAGTTTAATCTATGGATTTTGGCCGAGTAAAAGCAATCAGTAATGCACAATCAGAGGGTGGATTTAAAGGAGGTCTAAGAGCTATCACAAAGGGTTATCAGATCATTTGTGAATCAGTTGTTCAAATCATAAACAAATCCAGTGAATGGATTGAAGTAGCAGGTGTCTACTTTGCATTTGATAATGGCAAATGCAGTTCGATTGCTACTTCTGTGTTTATGAAAAAAACAACAAGAGAAACACAAACAAACTAACTAGACACGATCCCCAGCGGAGTCGCCATTTTGTTAACGGGAAAAGTGTCTACTCAGAACGCCCCTATCCCACTAAGGTGTGACAGTACCTTAGAAACAAACAGAGAAAACTACTTTCGTATTCTTCTTTATGAACTATAAACGAAGAGACATAGGATGAACCAACCTGTGTCTTGCGCTAGTCCTTTGATCCAATCTCTCTCCTCTTTGACAGCTTCTAGCTACCTACTCCCTTACTTGCCCAGCTTCACCAAGTTCCTGCAAGATCACAGAAGAAGAAAACTACACAAAGACATGGATTTATATTCATAGATAGCTTAGGATCAGATTTAAGCTAAACATGCAAATATAACAAAACATCATTGATACACAAGCATGTAGGAGAAACTCAAATAGTTTTATTGATATAACAAGAAGGTCCAGGAGGAGTTACAACCAATGATTCCTGATCCAGCATCAACCCCCCAGCAAAGGAATCCCCTCTTCACCTCCAACAAAGCATAAATCACCCAATACAATGATCTCTATCTCAAAACCAACAGCAATTCTCTGCAATGTACAAAATTCCAGCCTCTGGATCTCTGGGATGAGGGATCCATATATAGATGTATGCAAAGAGGATGAGTCATCTTATGATTTGACTAGTGGCTTCTCTCTGTCAGTTCTTGCTTCCACTTGGAGACTGAGAGCCTCTTACTCATCCTTGGTCGAACTCAGTGAGGCAAGTGTCATTGGGGAAGATTCTGGAAGCTTCCATTGTCTGTCCACCTCGCGGAATGACACTGCCATTTGTCATTTCCCGCTCAGCGCACCCTGGTAGTGCATTTAGGTGCGTTGCAACACACCTAGCTAGTGTACTTGGGTGCTATGCAACGCAGCTAGCTAGTGGAGCAATTGAAATGATCCTGATTTGACTGATTCTGAGCAGTTTCTGGTGGAGAACTTCTGGGAGAAGCTGTAATTGGTTGACCTTGTTCCTCTAGGGGTAGGAACAACACTTTTAGGGACTTAGGATCCCTTGGTTTATGGACATTTCATGCTTAGAGCTGTAAGGCACAAAAATGTCTATAACAGTGGGAAAGAGGTTTCACAGTTAACCTGGCTTTCACTTATGGTTGGATTCAATTTGTTAGCAAGATGCTTGATACCCCAACTTCCTTTTTATGACTGAGTGCAAGATTGAATCCTTCGACATATTCCTCGCTCAATTGTCATTAAGTGATGGGTTTTCTCAGAAGTGATTCACACCTATAAACTTTACTAGATTTGTTCTTAAGTCTTTGGAGGTGGTTAGCTTTTCAAAGCACACACGTACAAGAAGAGGAGAAATAATATGCCCAGCAAATTTGAAGTTATCTGCCTGTGAATAGAGTGTTCCCATTCATAAACCTAACGACTCGCTCTACTTTTTTCTAGTGAAAAAATTTGGGACTTGCCATGAATCGTGAGACAATTCCAACCTCATAACTATAAATTTATTATTTAAATATATACCCAATATATTAGAATCTGCACAAGGAGAACTCCATTCTCGTTTCGAAAGAACCTGCAATCGACTTGTACCATGCTATTTAATCTTTTCTATATTTATTCACATCCTTAGTCTATGACATAAAGATGCAATAGGCTACCTTGCATTTTCTATACTAACACTCCTAAAAAATAATAAAGTATGCCCAAATCTATCATTTCAAATGATCTATGTAGCTCACCTTTTGGTTATTCAATTAGCAAAGTTGTTACCTATATTGATGAGATATTATACAACTGATACTACAGTGACAATATATGTTATAGTTTTATCCGTGTTTCTCTGAAGGTGTTTCTCCTTCAGTAGAGCAGCAATACACTACAATTTCCATTTAGGGGAGAAGTGTACCCAGTAGCAACCTTGGCTTGTGTGAAGATGGGTTGAATGTACATTAGTCTCTATCTGTTGTTTTGAAGGTGTTTCTCATTCAACAATACTTCATCTCAGTAGATCCTTTTGGTCTGCACCTTTTGTAGATGCATACAACCTTGTAATACATGTTGTAGATTATAGGTTTGCTATGAGATTGTAGCAGCGATGAAAGAAGTGCATTGATTTCAAGCATCTTGTGGTTGTTGTATGAAAGCCTTGTTTACTGTTTCCCAAACTTAGATACAACAATATTTAATATGCTTTTATAGTTTGACTTAGATGCTCACTTTTCTTAATTTAGGTGTTTTTCTTAGTTCTATTTTATGCACAGATTTATCTTTAAGCAAAGTTCACAGTAGAGAAGGGTTCTATATTTTGAGTAGGGGACACACTTCTAGGTAGAAGGTACTCTATTATAGGAATATTTTTCCATGCAGGTTAGGTTCTTTATCCGACAATCCCAAGAGGCGCTATTGTAGCAATAAAAAATTCATTTATTTTGAGTTCTTCATTAGTGCATTGATAGTATATTGTTTATTCCATGCAATACCTCAATACTGTATGATCAAATTACAATTAATATTGTCATAATATTTTGACTTACCCTCTTTTAGAAGGAAACTAGAGCGTGTGTCGAGCTTGCACATCACAATTGTATCATGCAGAGTTTACCTAGCACGAGTTTTGTGGATCTAAGCGGCCAGATACCTATTGGAATTCAAGAGGGAACAATACTACAAAGTGGGAAAGAATTTTGCAGTTAACCTGCCTTTCACATTATGGTTGGAGTTGGTTTGTTGGCAAGATGTTGGATACCCCAACTTCATTTTTATGACTGAGTGCAAGATTGAATCCTTCGACATATTCCTCACTCAATTGTCATTAAGCAATGAGTTTTCTCAGAAGTGCTTTACATCTATAAACTTTACCAGAGTTGTTATTGAGCCTTTGAATGTGGTTATCTCTTGAAAGCACACACGTACAAGAAGACGAGAAATAATATGTGCAACTAATTTCAAGTTATCTTCCTACAAATAGGGTGTTCCCTTCCATAAACTTGACGACTCGCTCTGCTTCTTTCTAGTGAACAAATTTGGGACTTTTCATGAATTGTGAGACAATTTTAACCCCATTACTATCAGTTTCTTATTTAAAATTATACCCATTAGATTAGAACCCGCACAAGGAGAATTCCATTCCCATTTCAAAAGAAATTACAATCGAGTTATACCATGCTATTTAATATTTTATGCATTTATTCGCATCCTTGACCTATGACATAAAGACGCAACAGGCTACCTTGAATTTTCTACACTAACACTCCTAAACAATAATAAAGTGTGCCTAAATCTGTCATTTCAAATGATCTATGCATCTCACCTTTTGGTTTTTCAATTATCGAAGTTGTTACTTATATTGATGATATCATCGAAAATCGAGGCCATAGTGACAATATCTGTTAGAGTTTTATCCGTGTTACACTAACGGTATTTTTTCGTCAGCAATACTACAATA
Organism: Pinus tabuliformis; assembly: GCA_031772625.1. NCBI lineage: Eukaryota > Viridiplantae > Streptophyta > Pinopsida > Pinales > Pinaceae > Pinus > Pinus tabuliformis. The sequence goes on from CM062805.1 coordinate 234,968,104, forward strand.
CATTGCAGTTTCCATTTAGCAGAGAATTGTACCCAGTAGCAACCATGGTCTATGTGCAAATGGGTTGAATTCATAGTAGACTTTATCTATTGTTGTGAAGGTGTTTCTCCTTCAATAGTACTTCATCTCAGCAGATCCTTTCAATCTACACCTTCAACAGATTCACACAACCTTGGGGTACATGCTATAGATTCCAGTTTTTCTATGAGGGTATAGCAACGATGAAAGAATCACATCGATTTTAGGCATATTATTGTTGTTGTATGAAATCATGCTTGTCTAGTGTTTCCCAAACTTATATAGAGCCATATTTATTATACTTTTATAGTTTGACTTAGATGCTCACTTTTCTTAATTTAGGTGTTTTTCTTAGTACTATTTTATGCACAGATTTATCTTTATGAAAAGTGCACAGTAGAGAAGGGTTCTATATTTTGAGTAGGGGACACTCTTCTAGGTAACTTCTATCATGCATGTTAGGTGTTTTATCCTAGACAGAGTTCCAAGTCCTTGCCTCCTTGACAAAGTCCTTAATAGACAAGACACCTGTGGATAGAGTTCCAAGTCCCTAAATTTTTTAAAAACCCACCTGAGCCTAGCTATCTAGCCTAAAATCATTTACATTCTAGTAATATATTGGTTGTGATTTCATAGAGAGAGCCCTTTCTAGTTTGGTAGGGCTAGCTACCAAACTAAAAGCTTGTTCTGTCGTTACCTCTGTCGATCTCCTCATCAGCCTAGGACATTATGGAGGATAATAGAGGGCATGAAAACTAGGGAGTACCAAGGTGTTCTAATGAATGTAAGGTTCCCAAGTCATGGAAAAATGCAATTCTAGTTGTGAGGTCATGACTGCCAAGGTATGTTAGGGAATGCTAGGGTATGCTAAGATGTGCCAGATAGTATGAAGACAAGTCAAACAAGCTAATATGTGCCAAGTGCTAAGGCATGCCAAGATGTACAAGGTTTCCAAGTCCCTGCCTCCTCTTCTTCCATATGCTATCCACTTATGACATTTTATTTGCAATATTTGGTGCATTTGATAGTTATAGGCCATTTATAGGTCATAAATGTCTTCAAAGTTTCAATTCTAATTGAGTATTCAACTGAACATATTTATTCTCTTATACATAACTATTTTCCCTCCACCCAATTTTCATAACTTCAATAACCATTAGGTAGGTACCTACAGCTTCAATGTTGCTTTGCTTGTTTAGTAAAATATTGCCGAGACTTTAATTTATTAAAAGTTATAGAATTTACAATTTATGAAGTTTCAAGGTCTAATTTTTAAAAATATAATTGTTTAAAGGGTGCTAGCTCAATGGAAGAGCACCTGCTTTACAAGCAGGAGGTTGGTGGTTCGATTCCATCGTGCCCTGTAATCCATATGGAATGGTGACGATCAATTTTTGGTGAAGGAGGCACTTTTGACCATCACCAATGAGATTTGGTGACATTTTTTGACCCTCACCAAAAATATGAAATGGTGACAGTCAACGAATGCCGCCATATATACGCATCAATAATGATGACCCTCAAAGGTCTATAACCATAAATTGTTGTTGTTGATATGAAATGGTGATGGTCGTTGTCCATCATTATAGTCATTGTTCGTGACAGACCTTGAATGTCACCACAACACCTATACTTCTAGTAATGTAGCTTTTGATGACGGTCAATGAACATCACCATATATATGCACCAATAATGACAGTCATTAAAGGTCCATCACAATAAATCATTATTGTTCATATGAAATGGTGATGGTCACTATCCGTCATTATAATCAATATTCGTGACAAACTTTGAATGTCACCATAACACCTATACTTTTGGCGATGCCACCTTTGGTGACGTTCAGTTTTTGGTGATTGAGGCTATGGTATGTCACCATTTCTCATATTCAATGGTGACGGTCACTATCCATCATTACAAATCATTATTGGTGATGAAATTTGAATGTCACTACAACACCTATACTTTTGGCGACGCCACCTTTGGTGACGTTCAGGTTTTGGTGATGGAGGCTATGGTCCATCACCATTGCCCATATGAAATGGTGACGGTCATTATCCGTCATTATAAAACATTATTGGTGACAGACTTTGTATGTCACTACAACACCTATACTTTTGGTGACGTTCATTTTTTGGTGATGAATGCTCTTTTGATCATCACCAATGAGCTTATGGTGACATTATTCGCCCCTCAACAATGTCCTTTTTTCTTGTAGTGGTTTCTCAATATACACCTCTTTTTCAAATACCCCATCAAGCAAGGAAGGCTTCACATCCATCTATTGAATCCTCCACTCCATCTTTAAGGAAATATATATAACTACCCCGATAGATGCATATATGGAGATAAGTGCAAATGTATCATCATAATCCACTCCCTCCTTCTAGGAGAACCCTCTCGTTGTAAACCTTTCTTTATACTTCTCAATATTGCCATAGGCTACATGTTTGATCTTATATATCCATCATGAAGTGACCATTAACTTTTCCTTAGACCCCGATACTATATCCCACACATCATTCTTCATGATGGAACTATACTCTTCCACCATGGCATCCCTCCAAGCATACTAGTTTTCTTCCTCCTCAAAGGCGGAAGGATCAGACTCATTGATGTTGCTAATCAAGGTCATATAACTATAAAATATAGTCAGTGGTATTCTCTATATAAAGTTCCTACCATGAGCCTCTACATGTTCTTCCACATCCCTCATGGTCTACCTAGCCCATCTCAAGCTCCTCTTGGTAGAGATTGAAGGAACATCTCACTCCTCCTCCTAATTAGAAGTTTGTGACCCTTGTGCTAGTGCTACTGGTCCCTTCTTAACCTTTAGAACCTCTCATTCTTGATCCTTTTCCACTATTGGACTTGTCTCACGTGACCTCCTAAAGGTCCTACCCTCCTCAAATCCTACATCCTGACAAAACACTATCTTCCTTTGCCTCAGAATGTAGATCCTATAAGATTTTCAGATCTCACAATATCTAAGAAGAATCTCTCTCTCAAATTAGGGCTCCAACTTAGTCCTCTTCTATGATGGAATATGGATATATATTGGGTTACCAAATATGCAGAGATGCCTCACCTCCATTATCACTCCTATAAATTCCTCCTCAAGAGCCTTGTCCCTCATTTCCCTATGAGGACTCCTATTTTGTAGGTAAATTATTATGTTACAAGCCTCTTCCCACAAGAACATAAGTAAGTTGTAATCATGGATCATTTCCTTTGTTGCTATGACTATACTCTTGCTCTTCCTCTCTCCCACTCTAATCTGCTACAGATTGTAGGTCATTGTCAGTGTTGTCTCGATTCTCGTATCTCTGAAAAAATCCCTAAACCCATTGGAGGTATACTTTCCCCCATTATCTAATATTGGGACTTTGATCTTCTTCCTAATCTATCTCTCCACGAGAGATTTAAGCTCTTGGAACCAACCAAAGATCTCACCCTTGGCCTTTGCGATGTAAATCCATGTCTTCTTGGAATAGGCATTTAAGAAGCTACCAAAAATATAGACTTCACTAACATAATACCATAATAATCAAAATAAATCAAATCCAACACACCCTTAGACATGGTCTCACTATCAAGAAACATTGTTTTGGCATGATTTCCAAGTATACATCCTTTGCACACATCATCCCACTACACGCAGAACTCTATAAATCCAATGACCATCTCCTATAATAGTGGTAGAGGCTTATAGTGTAGATGCCCCATCCTCCTGTGCCAAAGCTCACTTTGGCTACCACTCTTATGTACAAGGGGATTCACTATATGTTCTCTCAATAGATATAGGTTTCTCTCTATGCTTCCAATTACTCACCTTATGCAAGAATCAACTCCTTTCATCCTGAAAGATAAAACACCTCCCATGAAACTGACCTCAAGTCCTTTATCCTCCATATCCAAAATAGGGAGCAAGTTCTTCTCCAACCCAGGTACATACAATAATTTTTCCACCTCCTTAAGACTCCCAACATATAGTTATAATTGCATGTTTCTAATATCCTTCATTGCATACCTAGCATTATCACCAAGCTTCACATGAAGATCATGGTGCTCCTTAGTCATACTAGTGAAAAAGTTAAAAGATCCTATAATATGATGAGAAGCACCATTGTCCACAAACCATAAACCATGTGTCATGGTGCCCAAAATACATGACACTAATGCTAACTCCACAAATTTCTCAGCTAACTCACTCAATTGTGCAGATGCAACTGTTGATGCCTTCCCTTTGTATTTTTTCTTGTTGTGGCACTTTCCAACATAGTGAGCATACTTATTACATGAAAAGTAATTGAATTTTCTCATGTCCTCCTTTTCTCTACCTATGGAGATTCTCCTCCACTTTGGTTTTGTTTGGATTTACTCTTGCCCTTCTTTGCTTTCCTAACAAGAGCAAGTTCCTCGTCTCCACCTCCATCTCTACATTGTCCACCAGATATGGAACTCTCACATGTCCCCTTTTGTTGATTGGAGTATAGAAGAAATGGTTATGCTTGCCTAGGTGCCAAGGCTAGCAAAGGGACCCACAAGAGAACCACTTAGGAAATTATTAATTTAATTAAAATTTTCCTAATGTTGGACTTAGGAAAAATTAAGAAGGCCAAAGTCAACATATAATTAGATCTCATCCCTTCATCAATATTTAATATCATCCATTGAGAGTGATGGTGGGGCCCAAGTAACAAAAATGTATAGTTTGAAGGTAATAGAGTGTGTGTTAGCTCATCAAGATAAATTTAGGGTTTTAGCAGTGAGCAAAGGAAGATCAGTGACCAAGAGGGAGAGAAGGATAGGGCTAAACAACCTTATCTCACCCCATAATTGGCATGGATGTACAACATGTACCAGTGTGCCAAAAGGACATATTGTGTGATCATACAATAGTAGAAGTGCACAGGGGGTGTTTCTAATTTTCCTAGTTCAGCTATTTAGAGGGTTTTCCTATAGAAGGTAAGTGTTCTATTATTGTATTAATTTCTGAAGATTATTATTTTGTTGAGCTAATAGAAAACAAACATAGTTTGTTGGTTTTCCCTATAGTTTGGATTTCCTAGGCATATCTAGTGCCTTATGAGTTGAATGTGTTTGTATTCAACTTTATTTATTTATGTTGTTCATGTTATAGTTATAAAATTTGTAATTTAAGTTTTAAAACAATAACTTAAATTATATTTTTTATCATGCGCGTAGAGAATTACAAATCAGTTACTACATTTTAAAGGAAACTAACATGGTATTAGAGCTTAGCTTCTTATTGAAGACCAAACTCTTTTTTATCATGATGGTCAGATTTTGCATTTAGAGGAAGCAATTTCATCAGTTCAACTTTGCCATTAGGATTTCTAGACCGTGCGAATTGGAGGTATCGCATATTAGGGTCTCAAATTTGAGGATAGGTTGGACAAAGCTTTCAACTGCCACTCATGGCATGAGAGGATTAGCATGGTGCTAGAGGAACAAGGGGTGTGGGAGTTTCTGGATAATGTCCTAGTCACCCCAATGACCCTCAACAATTGGCTTAGCATAATAGAAGTGTTAATTTATGGTATGTTCTATGCTTAGAGCAATTTACTTATCTTTCTTATTATTATCCACAGATTAGCAATCACATGTATAGTAAGTAAAGTGCAGATAAAACATTAAACGATCAACAGAAAATAAGCCAAGACATGAGACACCAGATGTGGCGGCTAGCCAGGGACAAACCCCAATATGGGGAAACCCTTTGATCAAATCCTTTTTTATCTTCAATAATTTAGCAGAGAGAAATAGTAAAAAAGTCTTATTTATATCAGCAGTAGCAAACCCTAGATCAGCGACATCAGTATCAGCGGCATCAGCATCATTGGCATCACCGACATCAGCATCATCAGCATCCCCGACATCACCGACATCATCGGCATCACCAGCATCATCGGCATCACTGACATCAGCATCATCGACATCATCGGCATCATCGGCATCATCGGCATCACCAGCATCACCGGCATCACCGGCATCATCTGCATCACCAACATCATCGACATCATTGGCAGCATCACCAGCATCACCGGCATCACCGGCATCAACAACATCACCAGCATCATCAGCATCAACATCATCAGCATCACCGGCATCAACATCATCAGCATCACCGCATTAGTATCATCGGCATCACCGGCATCATCGGCATCATCGGCATCAACGACATCATCGGCATCACCGGCATCATCGGCATCATCTGCATCACTGGCATCATCGGCATCACCACATCATCAGCATCATCGGCATCACCGACATCATCAGCATCATCAGCATCACCGGCATCATCGGCATCACCTACATCAGCATCATCGGCATCATCAACATCACCGGCATCATCGGCATCACCGGCATCACCGACATCATCGACATCACCAGCATCACCAGCATCATCGGCATCATCGGCATCATCGACATCACCGGAATCACCGGCATCATCGGCATCACCAACATCACCGGCATCATTGGCATCACCGACATCATTCCTTCCACATGTGTGAGAGAAGAGTCCCTTTCTGCGTAGTAGGAGAAGAGCCTCTTCTCTGTGCAGGAGAGAGAGAGAGAGAGAGATGTGATGAGATGTGTGTCCAAATGAGGAAAAGACATCCTGTATTTATACACAAATGTTGATGATTGAATAGAAGCAACTGTTGGGCTTCTGAGCCTACATGAGTGGCTGGTTAGCTTGATAATTATTCCATAATCAAAATAAATTCATATCTCCATAAATACTTATCGGAATTGGATGATCTTTAGATCAATCCTACACCTCTCAATGAGAGAAATCTAATAAAAATATTATCATCCATGAATAAGATGACCCACATGGAGTTTGGCCATAGTTGATAATTTTAACACTCCCTCTCAACTAGGGAGAAATCCATCTACAATTCGTCTGTCGGTCACTACTATTCATCCATCAAATGCACTGCCCTATACAGCTTGACCCCTACTCTGCTCTGCTCTATCCTGCCTACTCTGCTGTGTTCTGTTTTTCCCTATTCTGATCTGCTCTTCTCTGCTCTACTTTGTCTGAATTATGAAGAAGAAGAAATGATAGAGGATATATCATACTGACTCAAAGTCAGTCTCAGAGTCTGTACCCCTGATCTCAGACCAGTCCTCAACCAACTCGAAGTTAGTGTCAAAGTGGGTACAAATCCTACCACTGGTCCCGGACCAGTATCATCCTCCACTAACTTGAAGTCAGTCTCAGAGTATGTACCACTGGTCCCAGACCAGTCTCAACTGACCCGAAGTCAGTGTTGTAGTGGGTACAACTCCTACAACTGGTCCCAGACCAGTCCTCCACTGACTCGAAGTCAATCTCAGAGTATGTACCACTAGTCCCAGACCAGTCTCAACCGACTCGAAGTTAGCATCATAGTGGGTACAACTCCTACAACTGGTCCCAGACCCAGTATCATTGATCCCAGATCAATGAAGTTCATCCTAGCATAGGGAGCATGATAGATATAGTGATGTGTGCATCGATACTACTATGGTCACTATCCTCATTTCCTTGCTCATTGATCAGATGAGAGGTAATTCCCATGAGTCCCAGACTGCATGGGTAGGATGCCTTGACAAGAGAACTAATCATCATGTCCACAGGAGAACGAGTCATCCTGTCCAGTGGATGCCATGGAGAACTAATCATCCTGGCCCACAGGAGAGCGAATCATCCTGTTCCACAATCGCCATGGAAAACACATCATCCAGGCCTCATAGGAGAACTAATCATCCTGCTACATAATCATCATTGAGAACACATCATCCAAACCTCACAAGAGAACTAATCATCCTGCTACACAATCGTCATGGAGAACACATCATCCAGACCTCATAGGAGAACTAATCATCCTGCTACACAAGAGAGTGAATCATCTTGTCCACAGGAGATTGAATCATCCTATCCACAGGAGAGCGAATCATCCTGTCTCACAAGAGAGCGAAACATCTTATCCCAGTGCGCACCACCAGGGGAGGGTGAGTCACCCTGTCGTCATGCGTTGCTCCAGTAATAACCGCAAGGCCCCAGAGCTCCCAGAGCTCAATGTATGCAACATGCAGGACCCTTTTACAAGGGTCTCTCGATGACTCCAAGTCCTTTGGGAAAATTACAAATTTGATCTTTCCTCGGGACTTTATCAAAATGTTAGCGACCTGTACATCAATCTCAATGTGATGGAGCCTCCTTGCTCATCGACTTACCACATCCCAGATAAGGCAACATATGATGTTTATCTGCTGGAGCAATCATCGAATACGGGATTCCTCTATAATCGAATCCCACCTCTTGTTGTCGCAGAGAATCATAGTGGTATTCATCATGTGTACAAATAGATCACTGAAGAGCTTCCGCAACCAGACTGCCTCACAGGAGGCCATGCTAGCAGCAATGTATTCTGCCTTGGCAGTGCTCAGAGCCACCGACTTCTGCTTCCTACTCATCCAGGATATCGAGGCAGATTCCAAAGAGAACCAGCACTGAGAAGTGCTCTCCACACTACCTGCTCACTCAGCATTCGAATAATCATGCAGTTTCATATTTCTGGCAGTGTATCTCAATCCATGAGAGATTATGCCCCGAAGACATCTTAGAAGATTCTTGGCATCAATCCAGTGAGACTCAACCAAATATGAGCTCACCATGCTAACTACAAAACATATGTCTGAACAGGGTTTCACCAAGAACATCAACGCGAATGAGTTTATGAAACTCAGAGGCATTTCCCAAATCTGGTCCGACATCACAACCATATAACTTCTGAAAGTTAAGATCCTCGAGGTAGTCACAAGCTTGCGGTCCACCATACTGAATCTTTCCAATATCTTCACCACATATTTTCCTTAAGATAGGAAAATTTCCCTTAGCTTCTGCCAGACTTCAAGTCCTAGGAAATAGTGCATCAGTCCTAGGTCCTTCATTTCAAATTTAGAAGCCAACTCCCTCTTATATTTGTGAATGAGAGGGTCTACACCTGTTAGAAAGAGGTCATCCACATATAGCACTAGTATGATAGGTTTCTCATCTTCAACCTTAGAGTAAAGGTTAGGATCAGCTTCACTCCTAGTGAATCCCAGCTTCATCAAGTAGCTATCGATCCTCTCATATTATGCTCGAGGTGCTTGCTTCAGCCCATAGAGAGCCTTCTTCAACCTGCATACACGAGATTTTCGATCATAAATCTCAAATTCTTCGGGTTGCTCCATGTAGACCTCTTCTTTGATCAAACCATGCAAGAATGTGGTCTTGACATCCATCTGATGTAGGTTCCATCCTTGTGAAGCTGCAAGGGCTATAATCGAGCAGATGGTGGCATATCTGGCAACAAGTGCAAATATATCGTCATACTCTGTTTTCTTTTGGTTACCTGGTGTCAGCTTCTTGAGAGCTCATCGTTGTAGGAAGATTGTTCACTTGGCTGAGAGCCATATCTTTGTTAAAGGTGACATCATGACTAATCACGACTTCCCTTTGATCGGCTACATAGATTCTATAGCCCTTAGTATTTTCACTATAGCCCATGAAGATTCCTTTCTTTCTAGATGCACCCAATTTATTCCTTTTCTCTTTTAGCACATGAAAATATATAGGGCTTCCAAAAATTCTAAAATGAGATATATCAGGTTTCTTACCAGTGAACATTTCTTTAGGAGTCTTGGAACCCAATGCTTAATGAGGGCATCGGTTGTGTACATATAAGGCAGTGTTTGCAGCTTCGGCCCATAGAAACTTCGGAAGTCTTTGATCATGGAGCATGGCACGGACAGCTTCCATAATCGTATGGTTCTTCCTTTCCGCCACACCATTCTATTTAGGAGTATGTGGTGTAGTAGTCTCCCTCTTAATGCCAACCTCTTGCCATCGCTAAAGGTCACCTTGTAGCCTTTGTCTTCCATTACCGAGATGGACACCAGGTTCTTTTTGAGGTCAGGTACATATAATACATCCTGGAATTTCTAGCCTTCTTGAATGGAGGTCACCAAGCGCTTGTCGATAGAGTCCCGGATGATCTTCTTTGTTTTGATTTCAACAGTTTTCCATTTGTTCCTGACAATAGTGGGTGCATTTGATGGAGGCTCAACAATATTGCCTCTTACATGGTCCAACACTCCTTGATCTTCTAAGGTTAGATCAAGAGACATCTTCCATCCGTGATAGTCAGACTTCTCACGGAGCTTGTCTTCGGCGAGGAAGAGTGTTGAGGACCCCATAGTTCTTTTAGGATATCCTTGCCAATCTTCTCTTCGGTGATTTCTCTTGCTCTTTTTGGGGCTTTGTCTTCACCTCAGCTCTGATACCATGTTAATTTATGGTATGTTCTATGCTTAGAGAAGTTTACTTATCTTTCTTATTATTATCCATAGATTAGCAATCACATGTACAGTAAGTAAACTGCAGATAGAACATTAAACGATCAACAGAAAACAAGCCAAGACACGAGACACCATATGTGGTGGCTAGATAGGGATAAACCCCAATATGAGGAAACCCTTTGATCAAATCTTCTTTTATCTTCAATAATTCAGCCGATAGAAATAGTACAAAAGTCTGATTTATATCAGCAGCAACAAACCCTAGATCAGTGGCATCAGTATCAGCAGCATCAGCATCATCGGCATCAGCAGCATCAGCATCATTGGCATCACCAGCATCACCGACATCACCAACATCATCAACATCATCGGCATCAGCGGCATCAGTATCAGCAGCATCAGCATCATCGGCATCAGCAGCATCAGCATCATTGGCATCACCAGCATCACCGACATCACCAACATCATCAGCATCATCGGCATCATCGGCATCATCGACATCACCGACATCATCGACATAACCAGCATCATCGGCATCCCTAGCATCATCAGCATCATCGGCATCACTGGCATCATCGGCATCATCGGCATCACTGGCATCATCGGCATCACCGGCATCATCGGTATCACCGGCATCATCGACATCACTGGCATCACCAGCATCATCGGCATCACCAGCATCATCAACATTACCGACATCATTGGCATCATCGGCATCACCGGCATCATCAGCATCACCGGCATCACCGCATCATCAGCATCACCGGCATCATCGACATCACCAGCATCATCGGCATCACCAGCATCAGTATGATCGACATCATCGGCATCACCGGCATCAGTATGATCGACATCATCGGCATCACCGGCATCATCGGCATCACCGGAATCACCGGCATCATCGGCATCATTGACATCACCGACATCATCGACATCACCGCATCGCCGGCATCATCGGCACACCGGCATCATCGGCATCACTAGCATCAGCATCATCGGCATCATCAACATCACTGGCATCATCGGCATCATCGACATTACCTGCATCATCGGCATTACCGGCATCATCAACATCACCGATATCACCAACATCATCGGCATCACCAGAATCACTGGCATCATCGGCATCATTGGCATCACTGTCATCATCGGCATCATCGGCATCACCGGCATCATTCCTTCCACACGTGTGAGAGAAGAGTCCCTTTCTACACAGTAGGAGAAGAGCCTCTTTTCTTTGCAGGAGAGAGAGAGAGAGATGTGATGAGATGTGTGTCCAAATGAGGAAAATACATCCTATATTTATACACAAATGTTGATGATTGAATAGGTGTGACTGTTGGGCTTCTGAGCCTACATGAGTTGCTGGTCGGCTTGATAATTATTCCATAATCAAAATAAATTCATATCTCCATAAATACTTATTGGAATCAGATGACCTTTAGATCAATCCTACACCTCTCGATGAGAGGAATCTAATAAAAATATTATTAGCCATGAATAAGATCACCCACATGGAGTTTGGCCCTAGTTTCTAATTTTAACAAGAAGAGATTCCAAGGTGAGGAGAATAATCTTGAAAGGAGTCAAAGACCACATTATCGCTCACTTGACTGGGAAGAAGTCATAGAAAGCTATGTGGATAACCATTATTAGCCTCTATAAGGGTTTGAGTGAGGCCAAAAAGTTAGTGTTGAAGGATAAAATGAGAACAATCATAATTACCAAGCCAGATTCTATGGTGTCTTACCTCACCAAGTTTACGCAAGTTAGAGATAAGTTGGATGGTGTGGGCAAGACAACTCAAGACAGAGACCTGGTGGTTTTTTCCCTAATGGGTTTCACCAAGTCTTGGGAAAATTTTACCTATGGAATATGTGTCAGGGAGAAGCTTTCAGACTAGGAGAAATTATGGAGTAATTGTGTCCAAGAAGAACATCACAACATGTTCAATCAAGGTCTCGCACCACGATCAAAGATGAAGATAAATTTTCCCTATCCCATAAAGGGGGTAGGTCAAAGGGAAAGAAGAATAATGATGATGGTTATCTAAGCTCCAAAGGAGAAAAGAAGAATAAATATATCAACAAGATAAACTATTTTCGTGCCACTAGTTTGGGCACTATGCTACTAAGTTCCATACTTGAAAGAAAGGGTCCAAGAAGGACCAAGTAGTAGCCTTTATAGAGATAGAAAATGTTTGTTCTCATATTGAGAATGAATTCTCACTTATTTCTTGCATGGAAATCCTAGTGGCTACCAACTTATGGGAGGTAGACAATGGTGTGTCTTGTCATATGATGGGAAACAATAACTACTTCAAAAAAGTGACAGAGAAGGAAATGAAATACCATATTGAGATGGGAGATGACATGGAGTACTGAGACAAGGGAATTGGTACTGTCATATTTGAGAGGGAGTCAAGAAACCTATGTTTCTTAAATATGTCTGTTAGCCTCCTGCTGCAGCAGGTTAATCATCTTTCATGATCAACATTTTTTCATGCCAAATATGTCATGCTATGCATGCTGCAATGCTCCATATTTGCTACAGATGGGCAAAAGAAGTCTCCATAGGATTGTGCTAGTCTAAGGGCCACTGCTGTGTTCCAATTTTGATAAGCAATCCATTTTTCGGTCCGAGGCAGTTTTTTCAGTTGGAGGTACTCAGGCTGGAGTTCACTAACATCTCTCTTTTTCTCATCACCCTTATTATATAACTCCCTATTAGTTTTTCCCTTCCCCTATTAAAATCATGTATATAAATCCCCCTATGTAAATACCCCTCCCTGGCATTATAGCCATAATTCTACCAAGTCTGGGAAATCTCAGTCCATCTGGGACTGTTTTTAGCCCATCCGCGTCATTGAGGAACTGGTTTGACATCTGGTCAGCTAGTAACCTCTCCCTTAACCCCAAAGACCCCAAAAAACCCATGATTTCACCTTTCCCTGTGAAAAATTTCACCCCACCGCTGTAAAAACCCACATTCCGCCCCTAACCCAAAGTTCCTGTGCATAAATATTAACCCGCGCCTTTATTTAACCCCGTAAACCCATTTTCCTAAGTTTATAACCCATCCGCCGCGCATATTAAATTCGGAATATTCCTGCGAATATTCCCACCTGTTAACCCCCTATCCCGTCACGTCCGCCGCCAGCCGTCCGATCCACAGCCCCGCAGATCTACGGCTGGCGGGCATCCTCATCCCCGACGCGCCCGGCCTTTAACGTCCGGGAGTTCGGCCGTTTTGCTGCCGTACTCCCGCCACACGTCAGGCGCCGGGCTGTGGCGGAGCCCCTCCCTCCGAAACCGCCATCCCCCATAAGCGGTGCGCCACATACCACTTACCGCCCCGCCCGGTGACGTCACCAGCCCACGTCACCCCCCTGCCCAGTCACCCGATGAGTCACCTGCCTGCATGGCCTCCTGCCACGTGTCCCCGCCACCGTACCTGCCATGTCATCGACCGTACGTGATGATGTCATGCTGATGTCATCCCGCCATGCTGACATCACCCGCCGTACAATGCTAACGTCATCAACACTTTTTTGGGCGCAGAGGCGCAAAAATCACACGTCGGAGCCCTGGAATTGAATTCTGAGGCAGTTTTTGATGAGCGATTTGCGCCTAGCGCCATCGTAGGATTTTTTAGGCCGAAATGGAGAATCTCCAGGGAATCTTTAAGGAATCTTCGCTCCATGCAGCCCCAGGAAGCCCGAAAAGGCGCAGAAATGATCCGTTTTCTTCACAGAGCATATCAAAAGGATCAGAAGACAATTCCAGATGATACAGAGGCCGAACAGCAGCCATTTACTGGTGATTAGACCCGCAGCACATCAGATCCGCAGTCCAGATTTTGTCAGAGAGTATCAGTGGAAGAAAAGACGCCAGAGAGAATCAGTCATGATTTTTTAGGGGCTCGAGGCACCTGAATATTGATGAAGCCCCCAGAAAGTCAAATCGATAAGCATCAGCCCATCCTTGCCTTCAAATCACCGTCAAGGCATTCAAAGCACCAGGACAGCAAGGAAGCAGAGACCCATGCTCATTTATTGCAGAAATCACTGCAGCAAGCCACCAAGGACAGCATCATTTATTCAGTTTTGATACGTCGGCCCTGAGCACGGCCCGAGATATTTTTTGTATTTATTTTAGGATAGGATTAGGTCAAGTAGTCATTTTTTATGACCTAATTAGGTCAATATGTAATAAAGGAAACTCTGCAGAGAGTTTTGCCCTATATATACCACCCTCTGTATAGTTTTAAGGGTTGGTCAATTGATACTTTTCACTAGAGACTCGTTGTGTATACCTAAACTTTTCTGTAATCAAAGATTGCTTAAAGCTTGGAGAGCGAACTGTCTGTTGTTGATGAATGTGCTGAAGAGTTGAAGATGGAATTCCTGCGCTGCGGCCTGAAGCAATAAGTGCCTCTTATCTCTGTTTATGTGTTTGCCATTATCTAAATAGCAGGAAGAAAGAATAGCCTAGAATTAGTTTAAATACTCTCTATGCTCAATTCCTGCCGTTTCTTGATGTTTTCTTCTGAATGAATTGGTTATGAACATTGAATTCCTTCTGGCTCATGTTTGCCCCAGTTCACCTGTGCTGGCCAATTACCTAGGTATTCTTAACTGCCCCTAGGTAGCGCCCTGTTACTTTCTCTTCTAATCTGTTGGAGAGATTCTTAACTGCCTCTCTTTCTTTAGCGTTCAATTCATCCATTAAACCTAAAAATTGCTTCAACCTCAGTTATCTTGCTCCATGTTCCCTCGTTGTTATTAAGGAAACACACCAGCAGTTCCCCTCCTCGACTCCACGCCCAATGGTTTGAAACATTCAGACTATACTCAGCCTCTCTACCTGAAAGTGTCAGTTTTCCCACCAAAACTCAATCAAAACCCCTGTGCATCATATCTAGCCTAAAATCACCCCTTTCAACAGAGCTAAATCATAAAGAGAGAGCCCTCTCCGACTGCAAGCAAGCTAGGGCCTGCAGTCCAAAGTTGGTTTGTGGTTACCTCGGCCGTATCCCTTTAAGAGTCAAAAGGGACAACCTGAGTGATAACAATGTCCTTTAAGTTTCAAGGCTCAAGAAGAACCTTATTTGACTTTTAGCATTGGAGGATAACGAGTGCGAGGTGACCTTTAAATAGCATAGGGATTTTATAAAAACCTCAGACTCCAAGGTAGTCAAGCAGATTGTGGTCAAACATAAGAGCCTATATAGGTTGCGTTTTGAGACAGCCACAACATTCACTAGCAGATGGAGTCATGACTCAGGCAAGGATCTTGGGGAGTTATGGCATAGGCACATGGGGCATATGCACCATGGTGCACTAAATATTCTCAAGGATATAGCGATAAGGCTACCATAGTTTAGCGTGGACCAACAAGAGGTGTGCAAGGTCTACTTGGAAAGTATGCCAAAACCTCTTTTCCTAGCATAAACAACAAAGCCAAGGGAATCTTGGACCTTATTCATTCAAATGTTTCTGGTCCCTTCTCCTATTTATCCCTCATGTGGTACAACTATTATGTAACCTTCATAGATGATCACTTGAGAAATACATGAATATTATTCATGAAGAAAAAGGACGAAGTCTTCTCAAAATTTCAGGAGTTTATGGCCTTAGTTGAGAACCAAAATGGCAAGACAATCAAGGCGCTAAGGTCAGATAACGGTGGGGAGTACACCTAAAATTCATTCAAGGGGTTTTGTACCAAGGATGGCATCAGGAGGGAGCTAACCACACCAAATAACCCTCAAAACAATGGGGTGGCAAAGCACAAAAACAAGGCCATAGTTGGAGTAGCCAAAGCCATGATGCATGACCAAGGGATACCCAAGTTTCTTTGGACTGAGGTGTGAAATACAATAGTATTCTTGTAGAATCATATCCCACATAGAGTGTTGGGGTGAGTTACACTAGAGAAGGCCTTTACAAGAAAGATACTAAATGTTTCACATTTACGTATATTTGGTAGCCTGGTGTATTTCCATGTACCATTAGAGAAAGGTCGAAGCTAGAGCCCACAATAGAGAAGGGAATATTCATGGGTTATAGTGAGATAGCCAAGTCATATAGGGTATATTTACTAGAATTGAGTAATACAATCATTAGGAGAGATGTGAAGTTTGAGGAAGAGAGGGCTTTGAGGAAGTCCTTAGAGCATGAGCATGCTACAATGTAAGAGTAGAAATCTCCCAAGAAAGAAGCTTAGCTAGCGCCTTAGAGTATATGTGTACACGCTGATGGGCAGGCCAAGCAGCATGACAATGAGTGGGACATGTAGTTGTAGGAGAGAGTGGATCCCAAAGGCCATGACTCCCAAGACATGGAGAAGAAGAGTGAGATGGGCCGAAAATTTGATCCAAGAGGTGCAAGAGTGAGTTGGTGCTCCTAGTACGTCAATTCAATAGAGTAGACAACCATAAAGGTACATAGGGTATATGGCACTTATGACTGATTTATTAGATGTTGAACCTTCCAACTAGCAAAGAGGTAGTCGCACAATAGGTGTGGAGGAGTATGCCCCCATCATGAAAAGTGATGTCTAGGAAGTGGTGCCAAGGCTTGAGGGAAATTTCATGGTGGGATCTCACTAGGTATACAATATCAAGCATGGGGTTTATGGGAGGATAAAAAAATACAAGGCAAGATTTGTGGTCAAGGGATTTTTGCAAGTAGGGGGGATTGTCTATGACAAGACATTCCCCCCCATGGCCAAATATTCATCTTTCATGACCATTGTAACTAGTATAGCTCAAATGGGGTGGAATATCCACCAGATGGATGTTAAAAAAATGTTACTCAATGAGGTTGTTAAGGAGGATATTTATATTGAACATTCAGAGGGGCTTGAGACATGTGACAAGGAGATTCACGTATGCAGACTCAAGAGAGCCTTGTATGGGCTCAAACAGACTCCATGGGCATGATATGCTCATATTGATAATTACCTTTATGGATTGGTAACTAGAAGAAGACCCCATCCTCTACTACGTTATTGTTGGAGGTGATTTTCTTATTCTAGTGTTTTACGTGGTGTTGATGGTGGTGGACCCACCAACATGTCAGGGGATCTCCCTGGTAAGAAGTCCCAATTAGACCTCAGACCGTTTGGTGTAGGAGTCCCAGCAGTGGGTCATACGGTAATGCCTTGACCGCAATTTCTCTTATCACGTCGTTACCTCTTTGCCTCTATGTCCAAAGCTACTTTCTCCATAAGTGGATCTGATTGGAACTTGCAACTTTTCTCTTCCTCCATGTGATTGGCAATCGTCCTCTTTCCCTTATCGCACACTGGTATGTTCACCTCTACTACTGTTGCTGCTTCTAGTGCTCTCTAGGATGTTGCTTCACGTTGCTTTGCTAACCATTCCACAGCGAAGCCAACCGGTTCATTAAGTCTGGAGGAGTTGTAACAATATCTCCATGGGTCTTCCTCCACCCAATGACATGCCCCATGGATTCAGTTGAACTGTAATCTCGCGCAGTGATATTTCACAAGACAATGCATGTAATACATATTGTAACTTTGGAGGTAGAAAGGATAGTTCTTCATCTACTCTACTTCAACATTTGCATGCTTGAAACTCCGTATCTCATATAACCTGATCCACAATGGAAGAGCGGGCCAAGGAGCCTTCTTCTTCCAGTGTAGCCTAGCTGTTAGTCCTGCCGAGATGTGATATGATACTTCCTACATGACAAGCTTGTCCAAGGAAAACTTCGGTAGAACATGTGGAAGCTTCTCCGCATTGTACATCCGTATGAAGGTGCCAGATGGTGAGGGATACCAATTAGCTATGTCAATCAATGCCTCCATTGCTGCGTTCGACATGCAGGGTGGATCATGTTCAAATATCATCTTGTAAACCAAGGTGACAAAATGATCGGATAGTTGTGTGATGACTCCTCTAAAGCTGCATTCAAACAACATCTTACAATAAGTGTTCACAATAGTCTTCATCAGTGTCCATGCCCAATTCAAGCCTGGAAACTTCTGACGGGTGTAGATTGCATCCAAGATGTAGGCGGACATGTATATTTTTTCTTGCATACCTTTGGGTGGCTATCGAGCCCTTGTTACCTGTTCCTTCAGCTGATGAGCCAACATGTCGGACCAGTTGCATGCTTTGCCTTCTCTGGCTAGTTGGTCCAACGTGATCACCCAACTCTATGGGAAGGTTTCCATGCTTTCTTGGCCATACAGTCGACATGCAAATATGACCAAGTATTGATATGCCTTCCGCAGTATCTCCATCTTGTAGACCTGGTTGGGTATCATCTAGAATCTAGCCAACTCCTTCACCCAGTTCTTCAAAATGTCTCTGGAGTTGGCATTGTTGCTGGGTATGTTGAAGGGAGTCTCCATGATGATCATGAGCTTCGACATCTGATACATCTCATCATAATCTTGTTCCTTAAAGGTAGCAATCTCCATCTCGCTAACACTACTCAATGTCATCATCTCAGGATTAGTGTGTGAGATGATCCAATGTATCATGTTCGCGCATGGGAGCGCGGGATATCTGCATGCAATCCGGTACAAGCCGGACTTTTGGATGTTCACATAGACTTGAAGGTCTTCGAGGTATTCCCCAAATGTTCTTGCAAATGTATCATTGATATCTTTCCATTTCAGCTTGATGTCCTTGTCTACAATCAGCTTAGTATCTTCATAGATCAATAGACTTGTGGACACTCACTCAACTGCTGCTCCAGTTACACTTATGTTAGTGTCCTTTGATCCTACTCTCTTGGAGGCCATTGATCCTGAACTACTAAGAGGTGGAAGAACACTTACTAGATCTAGAGACAAAGCGACATGCATGGCAAGAAATCTGTCAGTGAAAACCAAAGAAAATTTGAGGAACAACATGCAACATACATCAGGATTGAATGGCAAGGATTGCACAATTTCTTCTAGGAGGCTGGGAGACTCGCTGCTAGAACTATGCAAAAGGAAGTTTGGGCTATCTGGGGAGGTTGGCTAGCTACTAGAATTCTATAATGCGCAATCTAGGTTGGCTTGCTGGCTGCTGGAACTATGCAATTTGCAATTTCAGCTGGCAATGGTTGCAGGCCCAATGACTTGTTGAGGGCCCCGAAGTCGGGTCAACAACAAGGGGGATACCCACCCGGTCCGGAACCTGGTTGGCGGTTCCTTGCCCGTTTGGAGTAGCGGGTCCGACTGGGGGTAATGGGACCAGTTTCCCAATGTGATGGGTGTGTGTGTGTGCGTAGAGTCTGATGATATTAATCTAGAGGTTTTTCTAAACTAGTCTTGATTTTAACTGCTAAACTAACTCTATGCTAATGTAATCTAATGAAGAGAAATACATCTGATCTATGCTAACCCGGGGTGTTTTTCTTTTGTTTATGCGATCTAGAAAGATTTCTAACAGCAGCTGGTAATAAAGATCATTCAACTGATATCAGAATATAAACCAATAAAGATAAACCGTTCTGCATAAGAAGTTAGGCAGAGTAGTTGTGAAAAACATATCGCATAATCAGTTTTCTATATGTTAAGCATGATTAAATGATCCCACCGTACAGAAGTGCCAAATGGTAATGCAGACATTCATACAATAACATATAAAGAACTCAGCTACATATCACTTTAGGGATACTAGCAGAATCTAGTCAAGAGATAAAAGTACCATTTATGACTAATTTCACCAATAAACTTCAAGTAATAATGATTTATTTCTACTTGTTCTAACATCTGCTAAGAGTACAGAAGTGCAACATCAGTAACAGATATTAAAATGCAAACATAAATAAATCTTGATCCATCTATTCATCAAAAACCTCCTCTGAGGGTGCAGAAGTGCATGTTCTGAGGATAAATTTTTTGACAGATTTCCGGACCCTTCTCCAAAAACCATGAGAAGGGTTAAATACTACTAGCTAATTGATATTAATTACACGAATCTAGGGAAACGGCTTCAAATGACCGCCCTTTACTAAAAGCAAATTTATTTCTAAAACTTTAAATCTAATTTCTGACCGTTTCTGTATATTCTCTTTAGTGTTGTCAACAGCGCAACGTTTTCCTGGGAAGAGTCGGCTGACTGCCTTCTTCTTTTGCTCGGGAGATAAAAGTGGAAATAAAAAGAGCTGACACTTTCTTCTGACAGACCAGAAGATATTTTCGAAAACCTTTCTCTAGCTGGGTGTATTCGCCGCGTGTATACTTAGCACAACCCAAGTTCTTCTCGAACTGATTTTGTTGTTGTTGTTTTGGTTTCTGGTTGTGCGAATGACTGAGTGGGTTAGGAGTCGTGCTGTATGGACATCCCCCTGTTTTAAGAATTGTTTCTGTTCTTTGTTCTAGGTTTTCCTGAAGCGTCTTCCTTCTCATGTGCTTCTTTCTCTGCTTTACCAAGTCTGAGCTTCAGGATCTTTTCTGAATACGCTGCTTTTGTGCACCTTTGACTCTGAGTCCTGGATAGTCTAATTTCATCAGTGCCAGTTGTCTGATAGTCTGGAATCCGCGGTCCTGCTGCATGCGGCATTCGTTTGCGGAGGCATCTCCTCTCTGTTGTTTGATTGGCACTTTCCCCTTTCTCTCAGATGTTTCCTGCATATAGATTTATATCAGTTGCGTGTCTTGCAGTCTATGCAAAGAAGCAGGGAAATGAAAAGATTGACATGAAAGCATTAAACTCTAATGAATGCGTAATCCTGACATGCATCATGACTTGACTCTTCGATAAATGCGATGCAATCATTCCTTTATACTCAAGCATGAGGTCATTAAATTCCTTCAAGGCGCGCACTTAATCCTGGGCTTTGTCGTGTGATAAGTCTTTTCAGATCGCAGATCGCAAATCGTTGCCATCGCAGATCGCGAATCGCTGCCATCGCAGATCGCAAATCGCAGATATCGCAAATCGCAGATATCGCAAATTTTGTTTAATGGTTATGCCGTATAGCGTGATGCTTGCGATTGGCGATTTCGCATATCGGCGGTCGGCGTTTTTCGAAGGTCTTCTTTTAAAGGGGCGCGTGTGATGTATGCGACGCAATGAACTTCGCATCGCTCATTCGCGGTCTTGCTTTTCGCGCTCAAGCCATGCTTCGGCCTTTCTTTGCGATGCGATTTAAGCCTTAGGGAGAGAAATATAAAAACTTTAGAAAAATATTTTTTTGGAATTTTTTGTTTAGGGTCCCCTCTTTGCTTGACGTTATTGCTAATGTCAAGTGAAGAAGGGGGGTTGTTGGTGACCACAACATGACTGCATTGTGTAATTTTTTGGGCTAGCAGTCACTACCCCTCAGAATTTAGAAATGCAAGACTGGAGGATAGTCACTTGGAAGAAATGCACATTTCCTTAGAGGAAGATAGAGCCTTCCTTCTCAGGATTGCGCAAAGTTGTCTTGGTGAGGCAAATTCCAAGCCAAGGCTACCCAGACCCACCGAAGGGCAACTAAAATCAAATGTGAAAGTGAATGGATGGAGATACCCAGTGTAATGAGAAGAAAATGATCATGCATGAAAACATTGAATGAAAGATTCATAAAATGGAACACCATGCATGGTGATGAAGCGAGTCACCGAATCAGTGATTGTTCATGCAAAACAGTTTCATGCATGCGACAATAGTGAGATACTAACGAAAACTGAAACGGTGCTAGTACAATCTAATATGCATGTAAACAATAGCGAGCATTTAAATAAATAAAGAAAACAACACTCACACAAGTGAAAACACAAAAAGAGATAGAAATTCTGCAAAAGACAAGTAGAGAACACTTCCTCAAGAATAACTGATTTGGATGTGTTGAAGAGCCCTGGATGTGCCATGGGATGTCAAAGCTCCAAGATCGATGTGAAGAAATGAGCTCTGAAGCGTCGAATACATAAGTTTGAAGCTCATGATGTTTATGCCACAAATCTGGGAAAGAGCGACACTTGGAGGAAAGATTTTAAAATGATCTTTGCATGTAACCTCTAGCTGCTAAAAATAGCTCCCTAAATCAAGGGATGATCTTTGCATGTTGCATTTTGCTATTCTGGGAAAAAGCAGCCCATGCATGCAAGTCAAGTTTCCTTGGTCCTGGGTGGAACTGGTCAACCCAACTACACATGCAAGAGCTTGCTCAGCTGCTATGAAAAAATATGCATTTTTGGAAGGGAGTTGGGCTGGCTTCCCAGGAGATTTTCACAATTTCTGGGTAGAGCAGTTGATTGCTGCCCGCACAATTCCTGGGCTAAGCAGCCCTGCTGGGAGGAATTACGCATTTTTTTGGATGAAGCTCAACTGGAAGATTTGTGCAATTTTGGAGCCCAACAGGTTGCTAGATAGAATTGCGCAATTTCTGGAGGGGAGGATGGTTGCCCTCTGAAATTGCATAATTTCTTGAGGGAGCTACTCAACCTGCAGTTGGACCAAGTCCAAGGAAATAACCTGTGAGGGGAATGCAACAAGATTTGATGGACAGGCTATCATTCTACAAGAAAATCATTGAAGCTTGTGTATTTGACGAAGCAAGACATGTTTCTGTGAAAGGTTGGTAGGGGGGCTCCAAAACAAAGCTAAGGCAAAATTTTGGAAGGTGGTTGTAGCCGCTACAACACTTGGTGACACACTGATATAACTCCAACTCTCTTAATGGACCTTGTTCGTGAAAAGAAAGTCTAACACCTCCAGAATTATTGTTCAGTTCTTAGTTCGTCTTGGTTTCACACTAGCTTGATTGTAAGATGTAGCATCTTCCAAGCTCTTGGTCGATTGACACACATTCCAAGCGAAGGAAAAATAGTTGTTTCGATTGGTGTTGAGAACGGGTCCCCTAGGGTAATTTTTGGTGTTAAAAGTCCAAGTTTTGGGGCAAAAATCCCAAGTTTTGCATAAGAAATTGTAGAGTCTCCAAATTTTGTGGTTGCAGAGCGCGAATATGTAAAGAGTCAATAAGGGTTTACACCCTTAGTTTATGTAACTTGTGTCAGCTTCAAGAGATCCACCCATGGTTTGCGGACCATGGGATTGTATAAAAAGGAAAGTCTTAGAAGAGTCTAAGATAGGTTTTGGAATTTCAGTGGAGTCTTGTTATGTTTATGTAATGGGTTTGTGAGAGCTAAGAGTGAAGAGTCTTAGTGTAGGAGAGAGGCTCTGCAGCTATGTGCGTAGAGGCCTAGGGTAGAAGTCTGCAGCTGAGTGTGTGAACCCCTATAGCTATGTGCGTAGGGCAATGTTCCACCAAGGTTCCACGACGAGGAGGCGAGGGAGCGAGGGGGCGCGGGAGCGGCCTCTGCAAAAGCTCCCTACCATTCTTTAGGAAACGTGGGGGAGCGTCAGGGTCTTAAAAATTTATAAATATAAAATATAATTTATTAATTGAGTCCACTACGACAATTTGGTTTGAATTGAAAAGCTGCAAAGCATGATCATTGATATGAATATCATTTGACATTATCCAAATTTATAATATCATATAAAATAATAAATTTAAAATTCTAATTCAGCTTGGTCAAATTCTAATTTAGATTTTGGTCAGATAGAGGGAGAGCTTCAGCTTGATAAGGTAGCCACTGAATTCTATGAAAAGGTAAATGAACAAATCAGGAACACTGCATTGGCAGTAGAAGGGGCAACTACAATGGGTTGTCCAGCTGTATTGGATCCAACAACTAGAAAGTTTGTTATATTATATATAATATAGACAATCACCATATGCAGAAAGAAGATTTTTAGTTCCAGGAGAGATGAGAAGATCACATGAAAGAGTTTCTGACAGTTTACTATCAAATGACATTGACTGCAGGATGACCATCTGCGAACCAACTTGGGTGACCAACGATGGCATGGATAATTTGTCTACCTTATTAGAGCAATGCCATGTAGTTCAAACTTCAAACTAGCAATGTATTTCAGGGGTGAAAACAATTTTCAAACCTGAGAATTCAAGCTGAGAAACTGTGCTCTGTGTAAATTTTGTAACTGTATAAATTCATATATAACGACAGTTCCTGAGATTTCTTGTTGCCCATAGTATTTTGTCATGCTTGCAGTAAACGCATGTTAGTCTATAGTCCACCCAATTATTTCCCACATGACATAGGTGCTGCTTCCATAGTTTGTATGTCAAATGTCATGCAAATTAAAAACACAAACTGAATGTCTCATATTCTTTGCCTGTCACTCCAGTTATCTCCCCACTGTAATCGAGCCATCACTTGAGAAAAAAAGGAGAAGTTTTAAAAGGGAAAATTCATGTACGTGCTATATGGTCCAGCAAATTTCCATGATACTGCCCCTCTAAAATAACGCTTGTTGAAACCAAAAGATAGCACAAGACATTATCCCCATACAGAACATGAGTAGCTTTGTACCACTTTAGGTCTATTAAATCATAAACTATAAGCAAGGCCATTTTTTTGGGAGCGTGGGGAAACGTCCCCTCAGGGAAGGGAAACGTTTCCCTGGCACGTCCCCCTGATTTTCCTCCATTTTGGGAGCGTGGGGAAAAGTCCCCTACTCGTCCCCAAGTCCCTGAAGCGTGGGGGGGCGAGGAAACTGGACCCCTAGGGGGGGGGGCGAGTCCCCGTGGAACACTGGCGTAGGGTAGTTGGAGTCTGTAAAGAGGATCTAAACATTAATAAAGAGAATTATTCTGGAATTAACTATGTCTAATATGTTTTATTTCGACATATGATTATGTTATGAAGAATACTGGGTTTATGTTTTAATGTTGTATTGATGCGCAAATCCATATGTTTTTCTCTGTTATATGAATGAAAGTAAGAATAGTTGTTTACGCGAAGATCATCTTAACACATGTGAAGTTATTCAATACTTAAGCTAATATGGGTAAAAATAGAAGTAAAGAGTAATTATAAAGGCACGTAAGTGCCTGATCTGCCTATCTAGGGTATGCGAAGGACGTCATAGACCTTCATGGAGGTCTAAAGGATGAATAAGAGAAGTATATCGATAAGCCATAGAAGGATTATTGACCTACATGAAGGAAGGTTTAGGGTATAATATGACATCACTATGTCTCTGGGTACAGAAACTTGGTTCCTGCATCCCCCCATACTTCTTCGGGTGAGACTTTAGTCTTAGTTCCATGGGTTGATGCCAAAAGGGCCAGTAGTGTAGGGATTTTCTTGGCTAATTAACGTTGAACCTGGGTCAGGGCCCATCAAGCCAAAAAATGGTTTCGTTGCAGGGACTGGGATCTACATAAAGAGATGTGTGATCTCACATCAATGGAATCCAACTAAGAAGGAGATCGAACACTGGTTGGATAGAAAGATCCATGAATTCGCGGCACAAGAGAACAAGAATTTGTGATTGACGAAAGGACAATGGTTGGACAGATATCTTTACACAGAGATACACAAGATCTTCTTCTGTTCCTTCCCAGTCGAATTATACGAGTGGATCGTGAAATTGATAGACGGCCAAGGAAGGTGGAGGCTTGACGGTCCCATAGTCTGGACCCCGGAGTTAGTGCAGAGATTAGAAGCCTCTGAAGATAAGATCACACGCGATGTCAGTCATTGGCTCAGTCATATCATAGGAGGGTCCGTGATATATTTAGCGGTCGATACCTCAGTCAGTTACAGCAAAGCAGATCGTCGCTTCTTCAAGGGGTCGCAAGGTAAGTATTTAAGGTCTTTAAATACCTGCATTAATATTCTCTTGTGTGAAAAGCAGGTTATGCAGCTACCTTGATGTTTGGAGCTATGTGAAGTGGAAAGACTTTCAGGAATAGAGGGAAAATAGGCCCTGAATATAGCCCGCTGATTGGACCTCCTCTGAGTGATGACAAGGAAGCAGCATAGGCTTCTCCACAGAGTGATGTTCAACTGATAAGACAGGGGTTCCCACAAATACCCCATCCACCCACACTACTCCACCACATATGCTTTCACCCACACCATAACCACCTCCGCCACCATCCAATATGGTGAATTCAGTAAAATTTCTTATATTCAAGGGATCGGGAACTCAGGACCTGGACCAATTTTGATTCGTCGCAAAGGTTGTATGGGAAGCTCAAGGTATTATAAATTATCAGATGAAGAAATAAATGTTGGTTACCTCTTTGCAGGAACATGCGCTAACGTGGTACATTAAATACTGCATTAATAATCTGACGACTGCATTAGTAGATATTTAGACCGTGCTAAATAAGGAATTCAGCAGGCCCAAATCTTAAGCTCAGTCAATTGTGGGATTCAAGGAGATCATGATGAATCCTGGTGAGACACCTTGGGATTTGGATCAGAGGTTGAAGTGCATAATCCGCAAAGCCAATATGAATCTTACGGATGGGAAGCACCGCGAATGGTTTGTGGCTTTGCTCCTACCTCATCTAAGGGTTTCTTTGTCATAGCAAAAGATTGGAACCCAGGCAGAAGCCCTGGAGATTGCAATGATATTGCACGAGACACCGATGCAAGATGCTAATTTGGGGGTTCAGCAGATTCACATGCAGTTGCAGAACCTGTGCTTAGAATTTCAGAGTCTGAAGAAAGATAGAACAACTCGGCCAGAGGAGCATGAAGAAGTTTGGTGCATAAAGTGAAAAAGTCAAGGGCATGACAAAGATCATTGTCCAGTATTCACAAATTATGTTGCAACAGGGGGACCAATGCCTCTGAGGCCAGAATCTCTAGTAGGGCTAAGTACAAGGCCCGCGCTATGGTGTGCTATATGTCAGGTAGCTGGAAAACATGCGATAGAAAATTTCCATTTGCTGCAAAAATTTGTACAGACACCGCAACATCTCTTCTGCAACTTCTATCAATCAATAGCTCATGATGAGCATAATTTCTGTAGTTATGAGCTAATGATGGATAGAATGCCTACATATAGGGTGCAGGCATAAACCCGACCTCCTGATCAAGGTGCTGGGGGAGTGCGAGGTGGATATCAGGGGCGAGGATGAGGCTGAGGTGGAGGAGGACCTAGTATAGGTCAAGGAAAGGTCATTTGTTACAACTGTGGAGGACCAGGACACTACGCGCGAGACTTCCTGAATCTGACACGTCTGTCATGTCGATATTGTACTCAGTTTGACCATGTGGTAGAGGATTTCCTTATGTTATTAGCTAAGATACGTGAAAAGGGGGCGCCGCTGACTCAGAACTTGCAGATGATGAGGGTTGAGCCTCACGAGGAGGATCCTAAGGTAAATATTGTGCTGCGGAGTGGAATGGCAACTGGCGAAGATAAGGGGAAGTAGCCTGAAGAAGGTGAGTGGGTCCGCAAAGCACCAAAAAAGGAGATTGGGTTTGATCTAGAACGTGCAAGAGAAATGTTTATGGAAGCAAAGAAAAGCTTCATGGAGGCCTCTACCTCAAGAATTCAGGATAATTCAGCCAAAGAAATGGACCCTTCCATGCTTACTACTTTCTTGGAGACCTGTATGAAGCTATTGCGCGATAGCAAGGCTATGAAAGGACTATAGGAGCTAATCAATAAGTGCATCGGAAAATGAAATGCTACTGACAGACCACGCGAGGTCAGGAAGATTGGTAGGCATAAGACGAGAACAGGGCATGAGATGAGGCTCACTGTGCAGATAGGAGAATATGAGATGGATCAAGTTATTCTAGATCTAGGGTCAGATGCGAATGTCTTGCCTAAACGGACATGGGAGAGGATGGGGAGACCTATGTTGTAGTGGTCTCTGATTCAGTTAAGAATGGAAAATTAGCAGAAACTCATCCCCATGGGAAGATTGCAGGGAGTGATAGTTGATATTGAGGGCGCAAGTGCATTGGATGATTTTGAGGTGATAGAGATTGTGGACGACAACAATCCCTACCATGTGCTCCTTGGGATCGATTGGGCTACTGACATGAATGGGGTAATCAATTTGAAGAAGTGAAAGATGATATTTGAGAAGAAATCTCTCCACATAGTTGTGCCCCCCGACCCTACAGAAGGACCGCGCTATACTGAACCAGTCCGCGATTATGAAAGCGATGATGATTTGGACCATATTTATAAGATAACGACATGAAATCAAGATTCGATGAATCCGACAGTAGATGGAAGCATTTCCTAGGACCGTGAAAGTTCCTGCACATCAGATTCAGATGAGGAGTTGGACCACTGGCATAATCGACTGCATGAAGTATCTACGTTGCACTGTAATATGATGACCAAGTCATTGCATTGTGTATCATCGAAGGTAAGGAGTCTACCCTATTATGATGGTTTAACTAATGTTGATAAATTTTTGGATGCATTCGAAAGGGAAGTGCCAAAGAAGCATTGCTTTCAGGCCTTAGATTGGACGCTGCGCGCTACGCCTTCCAGATGGTGGGGTACGCACAAAGACAGTTTTGATGATTGGCACGTGTACATAAAGATGATGAGATTGCGGTTTGGTCACCCACAAGTGCGGCTAATAGAGAAATATGATGGAAGGAATGACCCGTGCAATCACCTGGCCAAATGGACTAAGGTTTATGGAGTGGAGCCTCAGCCTTAATGGGTGCATCTGTTTTGTCATACTTTGGATGTAATACCGATGAACTGGTACTTGTAAACAGAGCTCCACCATGGCACTGGAGAATGGGACATTTTGCAACAGTGATTCTTGATGATGTTTAGCTTTGAGGATGTGTTTGAAAGCATTAACTAAGTATTATAGGAAGTTAAGGAAGAAATCTTCAGAATACCACAAGATCCCTTGGATTTAGTACAACTGGATTGGATCACCCAGCTGAGGCACGCGCTGGAGTGTTACAATGTGACTGTCGAAGAAGAGGACAAGGTCTCAAGGAACATTAATATCCCAAAGACAGAAGATCACTGTGAAGTTAAAGGACCACAAATTGAAAATCCAGATATCATCACGCAGCTAAAAACAATACAAGTAAACATTGGGACAGAGGCAGAGCTGAAGTTTTCAAAGATTGGGGACTACTAGGATGACGAAATAGTAGATAAGGTCGCTGAATTGCTCCACGAATACCGGGACTTGTTACCTACGAATTTCTTAGAGCTAAAGGGGATAATAGGGGACCTGGGAGTTATGAAAATTACGTTGAAACCGGACGTGAAGCCGATCAAGCAGAGGGCTTACCGCTTCAATCCGAAGTATAAAGAAAGGGTCCTCTTAGAGTTGGATAAAATTCTTGTGGCAGGTATTATTGAACCAGTAGAAGAGTTTGATTGGGTGATCCCAATAGTAATTTAGGAAAAGAAGCATAAGGATGAAATAAGGATATGCGTAGATCTCAAAAAGTTGAATGACGCCTATGTACATGATCCTTTTCCAACTTCGTTCACTAACGAAATGCTAGATAATGTAGGAGGACAGGAGGCATATTCATTCACAGATGGGTTCTCAGGGTGCCATCAGATCAAGATCTCACCAGAGGATAAAAGTAAGATGACCTTTGGCACGGAGTGGGGTTGCTTCCAGTATACCGTAATGCCTTTTGGGTTGAAAAATGCAACAGTGATATTTTCGTGCGTGGTCATCGAGGTGTTTAAGGACTTCATTCACAAGTTTCTGGAGGTATACTTTGACGATTGTGTACTTATCACTCCAATATTTCTCTTAAGTGTTGGAAAAAGAAATGATTAGAAGTAACCACAAACCAACTTTGGAGATTAGAATCTAGCCTTCCTAATCTCAGAGAGGGCTCTATCTTTTTCATTTAACTTTGTTTAGTTATTTGATTTTAGGCTAGTTGTGATTGTGCTTGGGTTTTGATTTAGATTGGGCAGTGGGATTACTTACTTAGATGAAAAGAGGGGTGTCTTTTACCATTGGGCGATGGGGTCAAATGTCAGATAAACAGGACTGGATCAAGTTGTAAAAACAGTGTCTTCAGGGCAAGATAGCAGAGTTACTTCAGATCTCAAGGCTGGATGGTGAAGTGGTTTTCAATCGGATCCAAAGAGCAATTATGGGTTCCTCAGGCCGGATTTTGAAGAAAATGAAAGAGGTCAACCGGGATGGGAGAGCAATTAAGGATTCTCAAATCCGGATATCAGAAGAAAACATGTAAATGATTAACTATGGAAAACAAAGTGTACTTAAACAATTTCTGAGATAAACTTCCAGTTAATTCATTCAACTTTAGATAACATTTAAGTTTGTGAAAAAAATAAGAAAATAATAGATTGACAAAGAAAATACTTCACTGTAATACCTATACACATGAATCCTGTAATGCAATCTCTTTATTACTTGCTCCAGTCTGCTAACTTGAAAATTGGTACAATAACCCTCAAGTTTATGATCAAAATAACTTTACAAATGTATAGCAATCCACACCCTATACTTCGAATTATGAATTATTTATACAAAGATGATTTATAAAATATCCCAAACTCTCTTGGGAACTAATCTAGGAGAAAGAAAAATCTTCATGCAAGAAGATAGAAACAACTATTGAATTGTTGTTTGTTGTCCCTATTTATTAGGTTGTGCTGTCTTGAATCTTTGATATTTTGCTTTTTAATTTTTTCTTTTTTGTTTAGTCTTCACACTGGATGTTCTATTTACTCTGACCTTTCAACTGATACACTTTCACCTGATACACTTTGACCTCGCTGAGTTGTCATTATCCTTTTAATGTGCCTTTTTACTCTTACTGTACATTTTCACCTTTTGACTTTCTACAGTAAATCATTTAATTTCTCCCATGTTTTGGCATCTGGTAATTCGATATTTATCATTTTCCTAAAAATCTCATCTGCCTTTGTATACTTGGAAAAATTAGGCTTATTGACAAAAAGGTGTTTTACCTCATGCTGGAGGTAAAACAAATTCTCAAAAGTTTGGTACAAGACCTTTCCAGTAGGTATGCCCTTCATGGATGAAGTATTCACTTAATCTCTGGCTACTTCTCTGCTTTTTCTATTGTAGTCCTCCTGTGTCATCATCTTATCATTTATTATGAAGGGATTCGGTAAACCTTTTTGCCTCAAAATTTCAAATTTGACCATGAATCTGTCAATGGCTAGCTACATGGTTTGGCACTTGTCTTCCAAGTTTAACATTAAATTCCTCTTGGTGAGGACCCTTTTCACTTCCAAAATTTTACCTATTTTATCAAGTATCTCTAATTCTTACAGCTCATACTTGTTCTTGGAGTTGAGGAAGTGAATGATCCTTCTAGCTTTCTCTGGCATGTCTCCAAGTTCTTCTTTTACTCTCTGTATGGCTTCTATATCCTGTTTTATCAAATCAATTTACTCAAAAATAACTTGGATGGAT
Source organism: Pinus tabuliformis (assembly GCA_031772625.1). Lineage (NCBI taxonomy): Eukaryota > Viridiplantae > Streptophyta > Pinopsida > Pinales > Pinaceae > Pinus > Pinus tabuliformis. The sequence goes on from CM062805.1 coordinate 234,999,704, forward strand.
GGCCAGATATCATTGACAGTGTTATGCTCTTATACCAATAGGTGTCATATTTCATGATTGACTTGATAAGCTCTGTAATATGTTCATACCTTTTCTTGTTGCAAAGGTTTTCCATATTGTCAAAAAATCAAAAAATTTAAAAAAATGTAAAAAGGGTATACCCTAAAAGAAAAATCAAAGGGTAAACACAAAAAAATGAGAAAAAAAGAACCCGAAACAAAAATAGACCAGGAAAGTGTGCAAGTCCAAAATGCCACTACTAGTTCATTTTCTGTAATAAACAATTGTGTGCAACTTGTCACTTATGCCACAATTAATGAAGAGTCAAACTGTTCAAACTTGGCTCTTTCATCTTTCAATTTCATGCTGTAGAAATAGAGAATAAAATCTGACAAAACTATTTAATCTTGGTAGATAAGTAGATAGGTAGAGTGAGTAAAAGGAGCTCAATAGTTTAATCTAAGCCCTTGGATGTAATAAGGTTAGATTTAGATAGACTTCAATATGTAAAAGAAAAAGTGTGATAATGGTTTACCAGTCTAAGTGCACCCTGATAAAGAAGAAAAAATGTCAGGCTAAAAAAGATAGGGTAGGTAGATGATGTTGCAAAATGATACTTGTGATGAAAAATGCTTCTAAATGTGTTGATCTTTACTTTCCTCACCAGTGCAAGGCATACATTACACTTGATGCAATTCAAGCAAGGCAAGGATAAATAACTAATTTCCATTCACATTTTCTCTAAATATTTCACTAATTCCCCCTAAAAGTATTAAGGACTTTGAAAATCAAAGGGGCTCAGAGCATTTCTCTGACTTCTGGAGGGACCGGACCCTCGGCCCAATGATCTAAAAGCCTAAGTACTCAAAATCATCTATCCATCATTCATTTCATTTCATAAAGTTTTCCGAAGTAAAAAAAACCTATTTTACTTAGGAAATGCATAATGTCACCTAAAAACCCCTTTTTTCCCACTTTAGCCTAAGTTTTAATGTAAATCGTAAACATTTGCTTAGCGCTTATTATCACTTTGTTTCATATTAAATTTTAACATCTATTATATAACTCCCAGATAAACATTTACCTATTCCCGTACTATGTAAATATATTAAAAACCCTGACATTTTATGTATTCCCGCCCCGGTTGAACTACGACCATAGTCATAGTATAAAACAGGGATTAACAAACTTATCGGTTGTTAATAACCTTTCCCTGCCGCACAAAAGGGATTAATTAACCCCCCGTTAATTAATAGCCTATCTATCCAATCGCAATCCACCGGATATGATTTATTAGTCATTAATTATATTGGGCCCGCTGCATAACTCCCCGCCATGTCCCACATTCGCCCATCGTTCGATCAAATCATTCCCATCTGATGGTCAACAGTGATATCGCGACCGCCCTTCCTACCTCGCTTTAACCCGCGATCGCCCGGCAGTTTTCCACCCGTACCAAAACCATGTGTCACCCGTTCTATGTGCTCGCTCGCCCTCCATCTAAAACCGCCTGACTCCAAAAGCGGTGTGAGAAAACCACTTACCACCCTCCGCATAACGACAACACGTCCCATCACACTTATGTTATCCACCTAATAAATGCAAAAAAGTCCCACCAAATCGAATTTCATTAAATAAACGATAAAACGTCATTTTCACCATTATCCTCTGCAAACTGTGCTCCATGCAAACTAACGTTCAGTTGACTGTCCGAGAATTCAACCCACCACCTAGCCAAGAAACTCCAGCATCATGCTCTACAGTTCGTCATTCAACCTGCGAGTACACATTTTACCTACTTAATCTAGGTATTTATCCATTTTGCCTTGCAACCATGCAATTTCAGTTTTCCACTAAGAATTCTACCCGTGAAAGCCAAAATTCAAGTTAAAGATAGTCTATAATTACCATAAAATACCCCAAAACTATTGTTTAGTCCATTTTTTCCATAGAAATCCCCAATTCCAGTTTGAATACATAAGAACCAAACATGGAAATTCCCATAGCCCTGAATGTTGCGCCCATGAATGCACCCCATAGAGACTTATATTATCTACCTCTGGCTGACAAAGATTTTCAAATAAAGGATTTATCTAGTGATAGGAACCATCTTCAGGCCTTTTACCAAATCAGGGATAGCTATCTAAACAATTCTAACATTTTTGGATTGTGGGAATCTAATCTTCCAATGTATTTCCTCCCTCAGTCCATGTTTTCCCAGAAATAATTTATCATTGTTGTGCTAACTATGACCCTATCTATAGAGTAGTTATGTCCCCATCCCAATCTGTCCTTTTTCCCATAACTGTTAAGTCCATTAATGAAATGATACAGTTTCACTCCACTCAACCCCTTGCTCCTCTTACCACGGGGTATCTACTTGAAAGAGTATCTCAATTGCCCACATCAGAGATAAGCCATATTGCTCAGACCTTCATGCTACCAGAGCACCAGCCTAAAGGCCCACCTCCTTATCTGCAGACTTTTTTCACTGACACTAATAGACTCATTGTTGAAATGATATCCCTAATCATGGGATTCAATTCCAGTGAATATGTTGATGACATCACCTTAGTTTTACTATCAATATTTACTCCAGGACATCCCCCTATTGTCAGATATAACTATGCCACTTTCATTGCCAACAAAATCCATGATCAATTCATAAATTTGGAGAGGGAAGGAGTCTTCAAATATACATCTTTTATATACCATCTTTTGTTGTATCATCAGCTAGACAGCTTTTCTTTCCCCATCAGGAAATTAGACTCAAAAGGAAATCGAAGGTCTGTGATTTTTTGGAGTTCCATCTTTCATAATACCAGTGAATCCCCTTATACTTATAATGAGTTCATTGACTGGTTTGTACATCCAGCAACCACTTTATTGATAGGAGTTTCCCCTCCTAGGATCACTGGTGACATGAAGAAGATTCTGCAGCTCTCTAAACAGTACAGGATAGGTGACTGGTACCTATATGAAAATCACACAGAAATCAGAATGTATGGGTGTGAACTTTGCCCTTTCAAGTTACCTAAATATGTGCCCATGAGATTATTTGCACTAGAATATTTTAGACAGCTTATAAATGCAGACTTAGTCCATTTTTGTAGCACAAATAAAAAGGCTTAGCTAAGAATCAAAAACCGGTTAAGCCCTTCTGTCATCAATTCTAGGGATGCATGTCAAGAAGCTGAAAATATTTTAGAAGACCACCTTAGATTGAAGAAAAGTTTTTGGTGGGTGCCATATGACCCAAATAGTTTCATATGTGATAGAAGGACAAAAAACAGGCTATCAGTTTATATACATCATAGGATCCCAGAAATTGAACAGTTTGCAAATCAGGATGAATGGGTAGAAGGGACCCTAATAGAAGAGATTAGTGAGCAGGGAAAGATGGAAATTGCTATGAAATATCTTGAGAAAGCCCTTCACCTGGACTCTTTTGGACAGGTATCATTCAAACTGCCTCAAAAATTAGAAATTGATACATCTTCTGCCGGAACTTATCAATAGCGTGCACAAGAAACCAGCATACCAGTTACAGGAACTTCCAAAGGTAAAGAAGTAGAAATCACAGAGTAGCCTACAATGACTGATCAGCCTGGGAAGACCAAAGAATAGAGTCATGTATAGATTCCTCCAGCCCAAACTAAAGCAACAGAAATTCCAGCATTGCAAACTCCTCTAAATGAGGAAAGAAACAAAAAGAGGGACAGAGAAACCACCACACCTATCAGTGGACCTACAGAACAACCTAGAACAAAGAGACAAAGGCTGAATCCTCTTTCAGAAGAGGAAATCATTGAAGAAACCACAGAAATTCTAAAAGTTGAAAGAGCAACTAGCCAGCAAACTCCCCCTTTGGGAGGAACCTCACCTAGCTCACAAAGGCAGGAGCTAGAAAGACAGCACAGTGTAGAAGTATCATCCACCAGGCCACAAAGCAAACAGGCCTCAGACATTAAGAAGACATTTACAGAGATAAAAGCCAGGAATGATCCAGTAAGGCTTCAAATTTATAATCAGTATCTGAAGATGGCCCCCTCAAACCAGGAGAGATTGATGTCAGATTATGATATTAAAGAAGGCAAAATGTTAATGAGTTATTTTAAGCCAAAGGTGCAACAACCTCAGTCAGCAGCAGATTACATCAAAACAAATTTGGAGGTCTTAGCCAAAGATATTCATCCTATGGACCAAATTGAACTTCACAAGCAAACTGGGGAAATGGTCTATTCCACACTGGCTGACAAAGCAATGATGGCCCACAAGCTACAAAATTCCTTGGATAATACAGCTGCTCAACTTCACTTGGAAAAAGCCTCCTCCCTAGCAAAGGATAATAGAATTAAATCATTAGAAAAGATCATCATTGGATTGGGACATGATCCCAAATATGCTAAAGGCATACAGGCTCTGATCAAGAAGAAAGAAGAAGACATTGCTGCCCTGAGGAAACAGCTGAAGCTACCTCCTTCAAGGCATCCTTAGACAGTTGAAGTTATACAACAGAAATCAGAAGAAGATATGATGGATCTGCTCCTGAAAATTAGTGAAAGATTGAATGACACAGAGCAGGCATTAGAGAAGGCACTAAAGGACAGGTAGGGAGAGTCGACCTCTCATCCTCCTGAAGTAATTCCCATAGTCTCAACAATAGTCCCTTCTGCACTTGGAACAACATTGGCTCCAAACATCCCAATAGGCACAACAGAGGTGATTACAGGTACATCAACAGCAGGAACAACATCAGGTAGCAGTACTAATATGAGCACTGAAGAATTGATAAAGGCCATGGAAGAACTGAAATTACAAGTTACAGAATTAAAACAAGCAAAAAAACAATTGGCTAATATAGAAAAGAAGTATGATGCCTAAAAAATAAGTGTTTCAGAAAAAACCAGGGAGATTAAAACCTTAGAAAGGAAAGTTAAAACATTAAAACAAGAGCTCACTTTTGACAAGCCCCTGGCAGAGATCAAGAAAATCCTTTGGACCAACATCATTCAATCTATAAATGATGTGTGGGCATCTATCCAAGTGATTTATGAACAGATTGATTTAGTGAAAGCAGCACATGAAGAAATTCAAAGGACCAAAGCTTTGTTAGGACAGATGCCTGAACAAGCCAACAGGCTTATACATCTTTTAAATAATAGAACTAAGGAACAACTGGAAGCACTTGGCATCCCAGATAGGACAGACACTATTTTGGAAATCAAAAGGGTGCTAACTAAAAGAACTTTGATGCAGAATCTAGAGAGAAGATGTCAAGATATGCAGGTGGAAATCAATTCTTTTATGGAGAAATTCACAGTTTTGCAGAATAAAGGGCTACCAAGTCCTTTGGTCATCAATGACAGGTTAATGAAGCACATTGATTATGTAGATAAATTGAATAAGTATGTTGGAGATCAAGCTAGTTCATCAACAAGTGCATCAGGAATAAAAACACTTCCCACAGGCCGAGTTCTCTATGATAGCTTGGAGAACTTATTCTATATTGAACATGAGGTAAAGCACTTGTTTCAACTCTAGCCTAATTTTTTCAGATATACAGAAACTCAAGAGACTCTGAGGAAACTTCAAAAACATAGATTGCCAGAGCAAAAATGGTGGGAAGACATATTGAAAAGTTTGTAAATTTACTTTTGGTAAAATGTAAATTTTGGGCTTTCACCATAGTAAGATGAACAAAATTGAAAATGGGTCAAACAGGTCGAAGTGTATCAGAACAGGTGAAAAGTATTGGTCAAAACAAGTCAGCCAGCACAAAGTTACTAAAGAGGACAACAGCAAGCCAAACAAAAGGGCCTGCCTTCAGCGCATTCAGCGAGAAAAGGAACAGCGCAACATCAGTTCACCTTTCTCCTATCTTCGAGACTAAGTGTCTCTATTTTTCTGTAAAAATAATTAGTCATCACTAGAATATATCTCACTCTGTTATGAGATATTTTTGTAAAGATTTTTTGTATAAATACCCCCTCAATTGGAGTATTGAGGGTGGATTCTTAGACATTGCTATAATATTGACTATTTTGGAATAAAGTGTTGTTTGGACCAACTTTGTGGCTTGCTGGATGAAGAATTGGAGCTAAGGACTTTTCTCAGAATTCTTGAATCAAACATTGGGTCAATAAGTTCATCTATACCTTATGTTTTAAAGTTTTCCTTGTTTAAAATATCATCTATGTTTCACATCTGAATGATAAACTAAAAAGAATAACTCGGAATTTGCTTAATTGCACTCTATTTTCAATCGTTATTATTTTCAATGTTTTCTTCTGAACTAGTATAAACAGTGAATTCTTGATTGCTCATGTTTCCTAGTTTGTTCATTTTAATCATTTAATAAAGAATTCTTAATTGCTCTTTATTGATGGTTAGTCATGTTCTGCTCTTTTAAAGTATGTTAAAGGATTCTTAGTTTCCCTTTAACCCTTTAAGCCCATTCCATATTTCAGTCTCTAATTGTTCCCTGTTTGACTACCTTGCTCTGTTAAACCATCCTTTGTGAAGAAACCAAGTCCAATTAAGCCATTTTCTTTGACTCCATCAGCCCAATGGACTAAGCTACTCAGTCTTACCCCTTTGCTATTGAATCTCACCACCCAAACTCAAACAAAACCCCTAAACTTCACAACTAGCCTAATATCTTTTAAAAACCAAGCTAAATCATAAAGAGAGAGCCCTCTCTGAGTACAGATTGGCTAGAATCTGTACTTAAAAGTTGGTTTGTGGTTACCTCGGACCCCTTTCCTCTTCCTAACAACTTCTAGGAAAATCTGAGTGATAACATAGTGGCGACTCCACTGGGGATCTGAACATTTTGTTTGTTACTATTGTTTACTTTATAAACTACAGACGGAGCCTGAAGTTAGCCAGGTAGCCTTTGAAATGCTCTTGCTTTGCAATTGCAAAAGTAAATGAATGTTGCTTCAGTCTATCTCTGGTCTAGTTTCTGGATTTAACATCTAGTTTCAAATTCCTGATCAGTTCCTTTTATCAAATAAGTCTTTAAGAAAGTTCAAATCCCATATCTAAAGATTTTTAAAGAAACTGTAAGAAGTTGTTTTACCCAACCAATTTAGAGAGAAAAACCAAAAATACACCTAGAAACCTAGCTTCAGAAAGGACTCGTTACACCAGAGCTAACACTGATCCAAATCCACCTCCTGTGTTCGGAAACCCTAATTTGATCCCTAGGATTCTAAGGAGACAAGAAAGCCAAGAGAGTTCTTCTAGTTAACAGCCTTTATACAGATCAATATCATGTCTAGTGAAGTGGATTTACCTTGAGGAAGAACCTTTTGATGAGTGGTTTGAGACCTCTTTATTTGTAACTTTTTCTTAATCTAGGTTAGCCCACACAGTTCATGATCCTTTATTCATCGAAAATTTACAACTTGAAGTTGTCACTTCACATCTTGACAGACGTTTGTAGAATTCCATTCAATCTAAACTTACCTCTGTATTAACATCAAACCTTTCTGTGATCACTTCAGCCTCTCCAAGTTCATCTCAACCCCAAGCTACCCCTTCAACCCCTCCATCTATAACTCGCATTCCCATTTTTATCCCTACTCAACCATCTGTCGCACCTACCCTTCCAACCATGGCAAACAGATACACTCCTCTGCACTTACCTGCCAACCCAGGGGCTATGCCCCAAGACTATCAAAGTAAGATCACACCTTTTGATGGCTCTAGTACTTACACTGCACAACAACATACTAAAAAGATGACAGACTACTTTGAGATATATGAAGTTGATGCTGGTGATGTTAGAATGAGGATATTTGTTCAAATTTTAACTGGAGATGTCAGAACATGGTTTAGAGCCCTTCCCGCAAATAGTATCAATGACCTACAAGCTCTTTATCAGAAATTCTTGAACAAATGGGAAAATAAGAAAGAACCTCTCCATATTTTATCAAAGTATGAAAAGTTGAAGAGGGAAACACAAGAAACTGTACAAGATTACTGTACTATGTTCAATAATGTTTACAATGCTATCCTCCAAAACCTTAGACCTCCTCCAAAGTTAGCATTCATCAAATTCCCTGATGGATTTGATTCAGATATGGCATATCAACTTAGGGAAAGAGCTCCTTGAACCTTAGAAGAGATGCAAAGCATAGCTGTTAGCATTGAAGCTAACCTAATATCCAAACGAGCTAGTGCCAGAGCTAAAAGGAGGATACCTTTAAAGGAAGAACCTTCAGCCTTTGAAAAAAAACTAGATGCTATTATTAAAGGTATGGAGATATTAGGAGATAGGGTAGAAACAATCGAAAGGAAATCCCCTTGGGATGGGCAACCTAACAATACTGGGAGAAATCTAAATTTCAGGAAGAACCAAAATCAGAATACTGGGAAGACTAGCCCTGATCAAAACCTTAGGCCCCCTTTCCAGGAAAATTATGCTGAAGCCTCCACTTCCGATGAACCAACAGAAGACACCCAAATCAATTTGATGGGACTCAACAATGGAGAACAAGTTTTCTTGACCCAAGATGATCAAGAAGCCTATGTTCTGAAACAATTCCAAACTCAGTCAGGTGAATCATTTGACTTTAGGGAGGGATATGATATTGCCATTTATGAAGTCCATAAACAATACAATCTGAGGAGAAGAAGAATAGATGTCCCTGAAACTAATAAACGGAAGGCCACCAAGCAGCCTAACAAAGGTAAGACTAATAATATCCCTGTACATATTCTTTCCAGAATAGACCCTAACCCATCTAACCCAATTATCGAAGATGTGTCCGATAATCAACCCAATAATAGACAACTTTCCACTTCTATTCCCTCTAAATGAAATGTGGAAGAACCTCCAGAAGTTGATGTGGAAACAACTTCAGCCCATAACCCCACTCCTGAAAAGGAGAGAAACACAGAGAACATAGATGAAAAAGAGAATCAAGTTGTCTGGAATGCAAGAACTCAGTCTGAAAAGCCTTTTAATCTGGAAGTTGAAGTAGGCAAATTAAAAATAGTTGTTCCACTGTCTGAACTAGCTAAACATGATGTCTATAGAAGCCAAATTAACAAGTCACTCAAAATCTCGGTTAATGAAGATTTAGTAAATGTTTTTAATGACTAGCCTGAATTGATTTTTGGCCCTGAAGTGAATGGCAAATCAGTAGATGGAGGAATCCCTCCTTTCTATGTAAGTTTGAATATACATGATAAAATACTTCATAATGCCATGTTCGATTCTGGTGCCTCTCATAACTTAATGCCTAAATCTATGATGGAGAAATTGGACCTAGACATCACCAGACCGTATAAAGACCTCTTTTCTTTTGATTCAAGTCAGGTCAGATGTTTAGGATTAATCAAAGACTTATGTGTGTCACTAGTTCAATATCCTGCCAAAACCATTTTAATGGACATAGTAGTAGCTGACATTCCACCGAAATATGGCATGTTATTGTCTAGGTCTTGGGGTGCAAAACTTCAAGGATCTCTACAACTAGACATGTCTTATGCTACTATTTCAGTATTTGGTCAACCCAAGAAACTATACAAAGAAACCTTAATGAAATACGTTGTAAGTAGTCAGGAGAAACCCCAAAATTTCCCTATCTACTCAGTTCACTCTGATATGGATTCTTTCATTCTCTACAATGCTGAAATTGATCCTTTAGCTGAATCAGAAGTTTTAACAGAACCAAAAGAAATTGCAAATGATAAATCTAGTGTTCAAATACATGAAATTTCTGAAAACAATGAGACATCAGACGCCCTAGAGAAAACAAAAGAAAGCAAAGAAACAAATATCCCTATTAAACAAATTCCTGAGACTCCTAACACCAATTATGAACATGAAATTCTCTGGCACTTAGAATTTGATGGTTCGGTTAACAAATTAGGAGCAGGAGCAGGAGTTTGGGTGCAAAATCTTAAAAACAACCATGCTGAAGGCCATGCCTATAGATTAAACTTTAGATGCACCAACAATATGGCAGTATATGAAGCTCTGTTGCTAGGTCTTAAATTGGTTAAGAAATTAGGAGCAATTAGGGTGTCTGTACTAGGAGATTCTGAGTTAATAGTTCAATAGATTAAAGGACAATATTCAACAAATGATCCCAGACTGAAGTACTACAGAGATACAGTGATAGAGATTCTCAACACATTTTTGGAAACTAAGCTTTCCAAAATCCCAAGAAAACATAATTTGCAAGCTCATAGTCTGGCAATGTTTTCCAGCACCTACAAGTTACCATTTGAACCTAATCATCAATTCACAGCTGAGATTAGACATAGGTTCGCTATACTTGACAATTTGAAGAACTGGAAAGTGTTTGATGGTGATAATAAAATCAACAATTTTTTGACTTTAGATGAGGAATTTTGTAACACTAACATAGATGTAGATACAGTAAATGAATTTGATCAAACAAACAAGATAGAAACAAACGTTTCAGTAGAAAGTGCAACTCAAATGCTTCACCCAACCAAATTCACCAAAAAAGAAATGCAGGAACTTCAAAAGATGGATATTGATGAAATTGTTGAAGGAGAATCTGAAGTAATCAATTTAAAAGACAATCATTTGCCTCGGGGATTAACACCTTTGGAAGATCTTTTTGATTCAATGATATTCCTAAGAAACCCAAGATGGAACCCTTAAAATCAGATATTGAGGACTATAATTTGGGAACTAAGGATGATCCTAAAATAGTGAAACTATCTAAATCAGTGTTTTACAACTCGGACTCGGAATCCGACTCGGCCGAGGATCGACTCCGACTCCGACTCTGACTCGGTAATGACTCGGCCGGCTCGATTTCAATGACTCGGTCGTTGTAAAAAATACATTAAATATTTATTTTTTTTATAAAAAAACATAATTTTAAATATTTTAAACATAATTTTAAAGATTTTCATTCAAGTTTCCAAACACACAACATTATAATATACATGGAAGACAACATACTGGGTCCAACACTGCATCTTGCACTTCTTCCCATCCTCCAGATCTTCCCGCTTGTCGTTCTTTTGGTCATTTTAGAAGACTGCTCCTAGGGCTACCAAAACTGCCCTAACTCTGACAAATCAACTGTTCTTGTCACTTTGCTTTGGGCTTTCAGATTTTCCCATCTTGTCAGTAATCTGGTTGCTCCAGAATGTTGTTCCTAGAGCACATCAACAACCCACTGATCTGCACTTTTTCTGCTCCAAAAGTCAATTCATGAGGTACTGCACAAAGCCCATCTATTGCAGACTTCATTGAACTACGACATCAAACCATTCCTTACGCAGTCCACTGATCTATGGCTTAATGACCAACCTATTCAACTCTGATTTGTCAAGTATTGTACTTCAGGGCGCACATAAGATAGCCCTCACAACACATCAAATCATAGTCCTTAAGGCTTATATAACTAGCCCACTAACTGTCCCTCTGCCACTCCAAATTGACAGTCCTTAGGGCACAATGAATGCAATTGCCAATTTCTTCAATGGTCAGGTCTTCAATAAGACTAGAAAGTCCTCTTGGATATGTAACACGCTTCCTTGTCATCATTTTGCTGCCAAACCCTAGGTAGGCCTTGCAATCCCACTAATATGAAAGAGACAAAGAGCATATAGACAAGAAACTAACCAAGACCATCAATCAAGGAGGAAAGACCACAAACCCTACTTAACTTTACCAAAAAACAGCAAAAAAGTGAATTTAATTCATAAAATACGCTGCCCAGCCGTGCTTTTAATGACTCGGCCGAGTCAATACTAACCCGGCCGGGTTGACCGAGTCAGCTATGACTCGGCCGAGTCATTGGATTACTCGGCCGAGTCATAGCTGACTCGGTCAGCCGAGCCGGGTTGCTGGCCGGGTCAGTGTTTTGGGGTTTGACTCGGTCCGAAACGGCCGTTTCGGTTTCAACTCGGCCGAGTTGTAAAACAGTGATCTAAATCTTTGCCCCCTGACCAAAAACTCAAATATGTTGAGCTAATGAGAGAGTTCCAGGATGTTTTTGCCTGGAGTTATGAAGACCTGAAATCTTATGACACCTCCATAATTCAACATACAATACCTCTAAAGGAAAACCAAAAACCATTCAAGCAAAAGCTTAGAAGAATTAATCATGTACTTCTGCCCTTAATTGAAAAAGAAATCAAATGAATGTATGAAGCATGAATAATTGCTCCTATCAGGTTTTCAGAGTGGGTGTCTAATTTAGTACCCACTAGGAAGAAAACTGGAGAAATCAGATTATGTGTTGATTTAAGGAATGTTAATAAAGTTTCTCTGAAGGACAATTACCCTTTACCCAAGATGGATCACATTTTACAGAGGGTGGTAGGTGCTTCTAGGATTTCACTCTTGGATGGGTTCTCAGGCTATAACCAGATTCTGGTTCATCCTGATGACTAGGAAAAGACTGCATTTACAACACCATGGGGTACATTCAAATATGTTAAAATGCCATTCGGACTTAAAAATGCAGGGGAAACCTTTCAGAGGGAAATGGACATAGCGTTTGCAAAGGAAATTCATGATTTTCTGGTTATATATCTAGATGACCTGATTGTTTTTTCTAAATCAGATCAGCAACACTTGGATCATTTGAGACAAGTATTCTTGAAATGTAGAAAATATGGTATTTCCTTAAATCCTAAGAAGTCATTGTTTGGTCTAGAGGAAGGCAAACTTTTAGGCCATATCATCTCCAAAGAAGGCATCAAAATTGATCCTGCAAGAATAGAAGCTATTCTGCAAATACCCCACCCTAGAAATGTCAAAGAACTTCAAGCTTTCCTAGAAAAGATGAATTTTTTGAGAAGATTCATATCTAATTTAGTTGAATTAATTAGGTTGCTTAATAATATGTTGAACAAGGATTCTAGTATTAGTTGAATAGTTGAAGCCAAGCAAGCTTTTGAAGAAATTAAAATGGCTTTAACTAGAACACTGTTCCTCACAAGTCCAAAGTTTGATAGAGATTTCATAATATTTTCCTTTGCATCAGAAACACACCATAGCTGTTGTTTTACTACAAAAGGATGATCAGGGATGTGAAAAACCAATAGCCTTTTTTAGTAAAGCACTCAAGGATGCACCACTGAAATACAAAATCATGGAAAAACAAGCTTTTGCACTGGTGAAAGCTATTAAAGACTTTAGAGTCTACATATTGTATTCCCATGTAATAGCCTATGTGCCAAATGTTGTTGTCAAAGACATCTTAACTCAAGATGGAATTGAGAGCAAACGAGGTAAATGGATTTCTACTATATTGGAATATGATGTTGAAATTAGACCTACAAAGCTTATAAAAGGACATGGATTAGCTAAACTCATAACTGAAACAAATTGTCAAGCCCTAGATATTAATGAACTGGATAATGAACAGGAGATGGCGACTCCACAAATCAGCCAGGCCTTCTTAGATTCACCATGGTATGCTGATATAACTTATGTATTATTAAACTTGCAGGCTCCTCCAAGGTTATCTAGGACAAAGAAAAGGTTTTTAAAGCTGAAAGCTGCAAAATTTTGTATTTTAGATAATGCTTTATTTTGGAAAAATCATGAAGGTATTCTATTGAATTGTTTAGTAAAAGAAAAAGCTGAAAACAACTGGACACCTTTACTGGAAGGCAACTGCAGACAAGATCCTGAGGGCTGGATTTTATTGGCCAATCTTGTTCACTGATGTAAAGAAATTTGTCATTGCTTGCCATAAATGCCAAATTTTTTAGGGCAAGAGAAAACTACTACCTTTACCCCTGAGACCAATCTCCACTGAGAAACCCTTTCAACAATGGGGCTTAGACTTCATTGGAGAAATCCATCCTCCATCTTCTGGCCAACATAAATGGATTCTCACTGCCACAGATTATTTCACCAAATGGATAGAAGCCATTCCCTCTAGACAAGCCAATGATACTGTGATTATAGGATTCTTAGAAACCAACATATTGTCCAGATTTGGCTGTCCTGAGAAGATCATAATTAATAATGTTGTTGCCTTTAAATCCAAGAAAATGATAAGTTTCTGTAATAAATACCATATCACTCTAGGCCATTCCATAGCCTATTACCCTCAAGGTAATGATCTAGCTGAGTCTTCCAATAAAAGCCTAATTAACATCATTAAGAAATTATTGGAAGAGGACAAGAAAAACAGGCACAAGAAACTTACTAATTCACTGTGGGCAGACAGACTTACTAAAAAGAAATCCATTGGGACTAGTCCTTATGAATTAGTCTATGGCATGGAGGTTGTATTTCCTTCATCCTTAGGAGTTCCACTAATGAAACTACTTCAGGAAGCTCAAGTGGAACCCAATGACATTCAAAGGAGAATAAATCAGAGCATCCATTTGCAGCAGACCAGAGAGGAAGTATATCAGAGATCTCAAGTGGTACAAGAGAAACTTAAGAAAATATTTGAGAAAAGAACCAAGGCAGAGGACTTCTACATTGGAGACAAAGTTTTAAGATGGGATTCCAGGAGAGAGGATAAGGGAAAACATGGGAAGTTTGACTTCGTATGGAAAGGACCTTTTGTTATCCATGCTTTACAAGGGAACAATACCTACTATCTCAAAAACTTGGATGACACAGAAACAGAAGAAGGATCAGTTAATGGTCGGATGCTGAATCATTACTATGATCCCACTTTTTAATGTATTCTGATTTTAACATGTAAATACTATATCCTTGGTAATGTCACAGTTTAGATTGGATAGTAACTTGTTGGAGTTGAAGCCTAGAGAGAAGGCCCTAAGCTTCAGAAAGATTACTATCATACATACAATAAAGCAACCAACAGAAGGAGATTTCAAAGCAAAGTCAAAGTCATTCAGAAGGCCATCTGACCTGCTGTTCTTGACTTTCCACCAGGAAAAGCCATCCCCAAGTGGAGCTAGTGTTATGCTCCTATACCAATAGGTGTCATATTTCATGATTGACTTGATAAGCTCTGTAATATGTTCATACCTTTTCTTGTTGCAAAGGTTTTCCATATTGCCAAAAAATCAAAAAATTTAAAAAAATGTAAAGAGGGTATACCCTAAAAGAAAAATCAAAGGGTAAAAAGAAAAAAATGAGAAAAAAAGAGAAAAAATGAACCCCAAACAAAAATAGACCAGGAAAGTGTGCAAGTCCAAAATGCCACTACTAGTTCATTTTCTGTAATAAACAATTGTGTGCAGCTTGTCACTTATGCCACAATTCATGAAGAGTCAAACTGTTCAAACTTAGCTCTTTCATCTTTCAATTTCATGCTGTAGAAAGAGAGAATAAAATCTGACCAAACTGTTTAATCTTGGCAGATAAGTAGATAGGTAAAGTGAATAAAAGGAGCTTAATAGTTTAATCTGATCTCCTGGATGTAATAAGGTTAGATTTAGATAGACTTCCATATGTAAAAGAAAAAGTGTGATAAGGGTTTGTCAGTCTAAGTGCACCCTAATAAAGAAGAAAAAATGTCATGCTAAAGAAGATAGAGTAGGTAGATGATGTTGCAGAATGATACTTGTGATGAAAAATGCTTCTAAATGTGTTAATCTTTACTTTCCTCACAAGTGCAAGGCATACATTACACTTGATGCAATTCAAGCAAGGCAAGGATAAATAAGGAATTTCCATTCACATTTTTCCCTAAAGATTTCACTAATTCCCCCTAAAAGTATTAAGGACTTTGAAAATCAAAGGGGCTCAGAGCAATTCTCTGACTTCTAGAGGGACCGAACCCTCGGCCCAATGATCTAAAAGCCTAAGTACTCAAAATCATCCATCCGTCCTTCATTTTATTTCATAAAGTTTTCCTAAGTAAAAAAACCTATTTTACTTAGGAAATGCATAATGTCACCTAAAAACCCCTTTTTTCCCACTTTAGTCTAAGTTTTAATGTAAATCGTAAACATTTTCTTAGCGCTTATTATCACTTTGTTTCATATTAACTTTTAACATCTATTATATAACTCCCGGATAAACATTTACCTATTCCCATACTATGTAAATATATTAAAAACCCCGACATTTTATGTATTCCCGCCCCGGTTGAACTACGACCATAGTCATAGTATAAAACAGGGATTAACAAACTTATCCGAAGTTTGTTAATAACCTTTCCCCGCCGTACTAAAGGGATTAATTAACCCCGGTTAATTAATAACCAATCTATCCAATCGCAATCCACCCGATATGATTTATTAGTCGTTAATTATATTAGGCCCACCGCATAACTCCCCGCCATGTCCCACATCCACCCACCATTCAATCAAATCATTCCCATCCGACGGTCAACGACGATATCGCGACCGCCCTTCCCACCTTGCTTTAACCCGCGATCACCCGGCGGTTTTCCGCCTGTACCAAAGCCACGCGTTGCCCGTTCCATGTGCTCACTCGCCATTCATCTAAAACCACCTGACTCCAAAAGCGGTGCGAGCAAACCGCTTACCACCCTATGCATAACGACAACATGTCCCATCACACGGACATCATCCGCCTAATAAATTCCAAAAAGTCTTGCCAAACCGAATTTCATTAAATAAACGATAAAACGTCATTTTCACCATTACCCTCTACAAACTGTGCTCCATGCAAACTAACGTTCAGTTGACTGTCCAAGCATTCAGCCTACCACCCAGCCAAGAAACTCCAGCATCGTTCTCTGTAGTCCGTCATTCAACCTACGAGTACATAGTTTACCTACTTAATCCAGGTATTTATCCATTTTGCCCTGCAACCCTGCAATTTCAGTTTTCCACTGAGAATTCTACCAGCGAAAGCCAAAATTCAAGTTAAAGACAGTCTGTAATTACCATAAAAGACCCCAAAACTGTTATTTAGTCCAATTTTTCCACAGAAAGCCCCAATTCTAGTTTGAATACACAAGAACCAAACATGGAAATTCCCATAGCCCTGAATTTCGCGCCCATGAATGCACCCCATAGAGACTTAGATTATCTACCCTTGGCCGACAAAGATTTTCAAATAAAGGATTTATCTGGTGAAAGGAACCATCTTCAGGCCTTCTGCCAAATCAGGGATAGCTATCTAAACAATTCTGACATTTTTGGACTGTGGGAATCTAATCTTCCCATGTATTTCCTCCCCTCAGTCCATGTTTTCGTAGAAATAATTCATCATTGATGTGCTAACTATGACCCTGTCCATATAGCAGTTATTTCCCCATCCCAATCTGTCCTTTTTCCCATAACTGCTAAGTCCATTAATAAAATGATACAGTTTCACTCAACTCAGTCCCTTGCTCCTCTTACCATGGGGTATCTACTTGAAAAAGCATCTCAATTGCCCACATGAGAGATAATCCGTATTGCTCAGACCTTCATGCTACCAGAGCACCAGCCTAAAGGCCCACCTCCTTATCTGTAGACTTTTTTCACTGACACTGGTAGACTCATTGTTGAAATGATATCCCTGATCATGGGATTCAATTCCAGTGAATATGTTGATGACATCAACTTAGTTTTACTATCAATTTTTACTCCAGGATAGCCCCCTGCTGTCAGATATAACTATGCCACTTTCATTGCCAAAAAATCCATGTTCAATTCATAAATTTGGAGAGGGAAGGAGTCTTCAAATATACATCTTTTATATACCATGTTTTGTTGTATAATCAGTTAGACAGCTTTTCTTTCCCATCAGGAAATTGGACTCAAAAGGAAATCGAAGGTCTGTGATTTTTTGGAGTTCCATCTTGCATAATACCAGTGAATCCCCTTATACTTATAATGAGTTCATTGACTGGTTTGTACATCCAGCAACCACTTTATTGATAGGAATTTCCCCTCTTAGGATCACTGGTGACATGAAGAAGATTCTGCAATGCTCTAAACAGTACAGGATAGGTAACTGGTACCTATATGAAAATCACATAGAAATCAGAATGTATGGGTGTGAATTTTTCCCTTTTAAGTTACCTAAATATGTGCCCATGAGATTATTTGCACTAGAATATTTTAGACAGCTAATAAATGCAAACTTAGTCCATTTTTGTAGCACAAAGAAAAATGCTCAACTAAGAATCAAGAACCAGTTAGGCCCTTTTGTCATCAATTATAGGGATGCATGGCAAGAAGCTGAAAAGATTTTGAAAGACCACCTTAGATTGAAGAAAAAAATTTGGTGGGTGCCATATGACCCAAATAGTTTCATATGTGACAGAAGGACAAAAAACAGGCTATCAGTTTATATACATCATAGGATCCCAGAAATTGAACAGTTTGCAAATCATGATGAATGGATAAAAGGGACCCTAATAGAAGAGATTAGTGAGTAAGAAAAGATGGAAATTGCTATGAAAGACCTTGAGAAAGCCCTTAACCTGGACTCTTTTGGACAGGTATCATTCAAGCTGCCTCAACAATAAAAAATTGGTACATCTTCGTCCAGAACTTCTCAACAGCCTGCACAAGAAACCAGCATACCAGTTACAGGAACTTCCAAAGGTAAAGAAATAGAGATCATAGAGCAACCTACAATGATTGATCATCCTGGGAAGACCAAAGAATAGAGTCATGTACAGATTCCTCCATCCCAAACTAAAGCAGCAGAAATTCCAGCATTGCAAACTCCTCTAAATGAGGAAAGAAACAAAAAGAGGGACAGAGAAACCACCACACCTTTCAGTGGACGTACAGAACAACTTGGAACAAAGAGACAAAGGTTGAATCCTCTTTCAGAAGAGGAAATCATTGAAGAAACCATAGAAAGTCTAAGAGCTGAAAGAGCAGCTAGCCAGCAAACTCCCCCTTTGGGAGGAACCTCACCTAGCTCACAAAGGCAGGAGCTAGAAAGACAGCACAGTGTAGAAGTATCATCCACCAGGCCACAAAGCAAATGAGGCCTTAGACATTAAGAAGACATTTACAGAGATAAAAGTGAGGAATGATCCAGTAAGGCTTCAAATTTATAATCAGTATTTGAAGATGGCCCCCTCAAACCAGTAGAGATTGATGTCAGCTTATGATATTAAAGAAGGAAAAATTTTAATGAGTTATGTTAAGCCAAAGGTGCAACAACCTCAGTCAATAGCAGATTACATCAGAACAAATTTGGAGGTCTTAGGTAAAGATATTCATCCTATGGACCAGATTGAACTTCACAAGCAAACTGGGGAAATGGTCTATTCCACACTGGCTGACAAAGAAATGATGGCCCACAAGCTACAAAACTCCTTGGATAATACAGCTGCTCAACTTCACTTGGAAAAAGCCTCCTCCCTAGCCAAGGATAACAGAATTAAAACATTAGAATAGATCATCATTGGATTGGGACATTATCCCAAAGATGCTAAAGGCATACAGGCTCTGATCAAGAAGAAAGAAGAGGACATTGCTGCCCCGAGGAAACAATTGAAGCTACCTCCTTCAAGGCATCCACAGACAGCAAAAGTTATACAACAGAAATTAGAAGAAGATATGATGGATCTGCTCCTGAAACTTAATGAAAGATTGAATGATACAAAACAGGAATTATAGAAGGCACTGAAGGACAGGCAAGGAGAGTCGACCTCTCAGCCTCCTGAAGTAATTCCCATAGTCTCAACAATAGTCCCTTCTGCACTTGGAATAGCATTGGCTCCAAACATCCCAACAGGCACAACAGAGGTGATTACAGGTACTTCAACAGCAGGAACAACATCAGGTAGTTGTACTAATATGAGCATTGAAGAATTGATAAAGGCCATGGAAGAACTGAAATTACAAGTTACAGAATTAAAACAAAAAAAGGACAATTGGCTAATATAGAAACGAAGTATGATGCCTCAAAAATAAGTGTTGCAGAGAAAACCAGGGAGATTAAAACCTTAGAAAGGAAAGTTAAAACATTAGAACAAGAGCTCACTTTTGACAAGCCCTGGCAGAGATCAAGAAAATCCTTTGGACCAACATCATTCAATCTATAAATGATATGTGGGCATCTATCCAAGTGATTTATGAACAGAGTGATTTAATGAAAGTAGCACATGAAGAAATTCAAAGGACCAGAGCTTTGTTAGGACAGATGCCTGAACAAGCCAATAGGTTTATACATCTTTTAAATAACAGAACTAAGGAACAACTAGAAGCACTTGGCATCCCAGACAGGACAGACACTATTTTGGAAATCAAAAGGGTGCTAACTAAAAAAACTTTGATGCAGAATCTAGAGGGAAGATGTCAAGATATGCAGGTGGAAATCAATTCTTTTATGGAGAAATTCACAGTTTTGCAGAATAAAGGGCTACCAAGTCCTTTGGTCATCAATGACAAGTTAATGAAGCACATTGATTATGTAGATAAATTGAATAAGTATGTTGTAGATCAAGCTAGTTCATCAACAAGTGCATCAGGAATAAAAACACTTCCCACAGGCTGAGTTCTCTATGATAGCTTGGAGAACTTATTCTATGTTGAACATGAGGTAAAGCACTTGTTTCAACTCCAGCCTAATTTTTTCAGATATATAGAAACTGATGAGACTCTAAGGAAACTTCAGAAACATAGATTTCCAGAGCAAAAATGGTGGGAAGACATATTGAAAATTTTGTAAATTTGCTTTTGGTAAAATGTAAATTTTAGGCTTTTACCATAGCAAGATGAACAAAGATGACGAGGGGTCAAACAGGTCAAAGTGTATCGGAACAGGTGAAAAGTATTGGTCAAAACAAGGCAGCCAGCACAGAGTTACTAAAGAGGACAGCAACAAGCCAAATAAAAGGGCCTACCTCCAACACATTCAGCGAGAAAAGGAATAGCACAACATCAATTCACCTTTCTCCTATCTTCGAGACTCAGTGTCTCTATTTTTCCATAAAAATAATTAGTCGTCACTAGAATATATCTCACTCTGTTATGAGATATTTTTGTAAAGATTTTTTGTATAAGTACCCCCTCAATTGGAGTATTGAGGGTGGATTCTTAGACATTGTTGTAATATTGACTATTTTGGAATAAAGTGTTGTTTGGACCAACTTTGTGGCTTTCTGGATGAAGAATTGGAGCTAAGGACTTTTCTCAGAATTCTTGAATCAAACACCGGATCAATAAGTTCATCTATACCTTGTGTTTTAAAGTTTTCCTTGTTTAAAATATCATCTATGTTTCACATCTGAATGATAAACGAAAAATAATAACTCAAAATTTGCTTAATTGCACTTTGTTTTCAATCGTTATTATTCTCAATCTTTTCTTCTGAACTAGTATAAACAGTGAATTCTTGATTGCTCTTGTTTCCTAGTTTGTTCATTTTAATAATTTAATAAAGAATTCTTAATTGCTCTTTATTGTTGGTTAGTCATGTTCTACTCTTTTAAAGTATGTTAAAGGATTCTTAGTTGCCCTTTAAACCCATTCCATATTTCAGCCTCTAATTGTTCCCTGTTTGACTACCTTGCTTTGTTAAACCATCCTTTGTGAAGAAACCAAGTCCAGTTAAGCCATTTTCTTTGACTCCATCAGCGCAATGGACTAAGCTACTCAGTATTACCCCTTTGTTATTGAATCTCACCACCCAAACTCAAACAAAACCCATAAACTTCACAACTAGCCTAATATCTTTTAAAAACCAAGCTAAATCATAAAGAGAGAGCCCTCTCTGAGTACAGATTGGCTAGAATCTGTACTTAAAAGTTGGTTTGTGGTTACCTCAGACCCCTTTTGTTATGAAACCAGCTCAAGAAAAGATATAAAATATAGATCAACGCCTTAGAATTCAGCCTCTTCGAGGGGGCAACCTCATTTACATTACATAAATGAACAATTCTTGGACGATTCAAATGACAAAACCTCCTTTCAATATATAGGAGTCTAAGGGGTCACAATACAATCCAGCCGACCTAACAATAATAATAATATAAAGCCACAAAAATAATAATAGAGGGATTCTATGGGGCACAGTAATAACAAAATGGGGGCAATAGGGGCACAACAATATTAATAAGGGGTATAACTACAATAGTAATGGGGTAATCACTAGTATTATAGGGACCCAACATGCCCCTCTCCTTCAAAAAAGTGTTGTCCTCAACGCTTGAGTAGTTCTGGATACTTCTGCATAAAATTCTCATCCTCCCATGTGGAATCTTCAGTGGATAAGTTCTTCCACTTGATAAGATACTCTGAAATTGAATGATTTCGTAGCTGTTGAGTTCTTGTTTCTGTGACTGCTTCTGGTTCCAATATAATTTTTCCTTCCTCGTCAAGTTCTGGCAATATTGTTTGAACTGGGAGCTTGTCGCCTATAAACTTCTTTAAACATGAAACATGGAAAACTGGGTGCAATCGAAAAGCTGCAGGAAGCTCCAATTTGTATGCCATAGTACCAATCTTTTGCAACACCTTGTACGGACCATAATACTTTGGTGATAATTTATTATCCTTCTTAGCTTGCTTGAGGGACATTTGCTTATATGGTTGTAGCCGTAGGAATACCCAATCACCTACATCAAAACTTCTTTCACTGCAATGTTGATCTGCCTGTTGTTTCATTCTATTCTGTGCCAACACGAGGTTATCCTTTAAGAGTTGGAGGACATGTTGCTGATGTTTGATGTGATGTTCCACTGCCTGAACCTTAGAATTTTCTCTTAAATATGATGTGATGGATGGTGGTTGATACCCATAAAGTGCCATAAATGGGGTCATTTTTGTTGCTGTATGGAAGGAAGTGTTATACCACCATTCAACCAGAGGCAACCATTTGACCCATTGTGTCTGTTTATCAGATACAAAGCAACGAAGATATCCTTCCAAACATTTGTTTACTATCTCAGTTTGCCCATCAGATTGAAGATGATAAGATGAGCTATGAGCTAACTGAGTACCAAGACAAGAAAATAATTTTGTCCAAAAATTTCCAGTGAAAATGGCATCTCTGTCACTTACAATAATCTTTGGGTTTCCATGTAGCTTTTGAATTGTTTCCATAAATGCAGTAGAAACTGTACTGGCTTTAAATGGATGTGATAATGCACAAAAGTGTGCATACTTGGTAAGTCTGTCAACTACCACCATGATGACACTCTTTTCCTCAGACTTGGGTAAACCTGTGATAAAATCCATTGAAACCTCCTCCCAACGTTGGCTTGGAATGGATAAAGGTTGTAATAGACCCGGTGTCTTAATTGCTTCAACTTTATTTTGTTGGCAAACCAAACATTCCGCCACAAACTTTTGAATATCTGATTTAAGGCCATCCCAAAAAAATTCCTTCTTAACCCTGCGGTAAGTTTTTAAAAATCCTGAGTGCCCTCCTAAGGGAGAAGTGTGCAATTCCATAAGAATTTTTTGTTTTAGCTGGGAATTCTTACAAAGGTATAAGCGATCTTTGTACCATAATGAATCATTTTGCCAGCTAAATGTATCAGACGTACTGGAATCTTGTTGTAACTTTCGAATAAGTTCCCACACTTCTTCGTCATTCTTCCATTCCTCCCTTGCTTCGTTTATCCAATCTGGTTGGATAATAGAAATGGCGCACAACAATGCTTCCACATCCTCATCCTTTCTTGAGAGTGCATCTGCCACCACATTTTGCTTCCCTTTTTTGTAGATGATTTCAAAGTCATAACCCAACATCTTTGTGACCCACTTTTGTTGCTCTTCAGAGGATAATCTTTGTTCTAAAAAGTATTTAAGGCTATCATGATCCGTTTTTACCTTGAAGTGTCTACCCATTAGGTAGGGTCGCCATTTCTTAAGTGCATGGAGTATTGCCAACATTTCCTTCTCATAAATAGCTTTGCTTAAAAACTTTCCCTTGATTGGATGACTTTCAAAAGCAATGGGTCTTTCATCTTGCATTAGAACAGCACCAATTCCATTTCCTGAAGCATCACATTCCACAATAAAGGTTTTTGTGAAGTCCGGTGTAGCTAAGACCGGTGCTTGGCACATTGCCTCTTTAAGATGTCCAAAGGCCTTTGTTGCTTCTGGAGTCCATGAAAATGCATCTTTCTTCAATAATGTTGTTAGAGGTGCTGCTATTCTCCCATAATTCTTAACAAACTTGCGATAATACCCTGTCAACCCGAGAAATCCTCGCAGATGCTTTATGGATGTGGGGATTTTCCATTCCTTAATGGCTTTAATTTTGCTAGGGTCTACCTTAACTCCTTCATGAGATACAATATGACCGAAATATTCCACCTCCTGGACTCCAAAGAAACATTTGGATCTTTTTGCATATAATTGTT
This sequence comes from Pinus tabuliformis, assembly GCA_031772625.1. Taxonomy (NCBI): domain Eukaryota; kingdom Viridiplantae; phylum Streptophyta; class Pinopsida; order Pinales; family Pinaceae; genus Pinus; species Pinus tabuliformis. Next base: position 235,023,889 of record CM062805.1, read on the forward strand.
TCTCCTTCAATAGTTGTAGCACCCTATCAACATGTTCAACATGATCCTTCCAAGACTTGCTGTAGATTAGTATATCATCAAAAAATACTAACACAAATTTTCTAAGGAATGGTTTGAAAATTGAATTCGTCAAACCTTGAAATGTTGAAGGTGCATTGGTAAGGCCAAAAGGCATGACCAAAAATTCATAATGACCCTCATGAGTTCTAAATGCTGTTTTCGGAATGTCTTCAGTCGTCATTCTGATTTGATGATATCCTGAACGAAGATCCAACTTGGTGAAGTAAATTGATCCATGCAATTCATCCAGTAATTCATCAATGACAGGAATGGGGAACTTATCTTTAATAGTGAGCTTGTTGAGCTCCCTATAATCCGGACACATGCGCCATGATCCATCCTTCTTGTGCACCAATACTACTGGAGTAGAGAAAGAACTTTGAATCGGTTGAATTATACCAGCCTCTAGCATTTCTGCAACCATACATTCAATTTCACTCTTTTGGACATAGGGATATCTGTATGGCCTGATGTTTGGAGGAACACTTCCTGGAATTAGATGAATAGCATGATCATGATCACGCATAGGTGGGAGACCTTTGGGAGTCTCAAATACCTTGGAATGATTGTCCAGGACTTTTTGGAGATCTGGAGAAATAGATGATTCCGATGTGGAAACATCTAGCGAGCATAATTGTGCAATTACACCTCTTTGCTCCTTTTTAAGAAGCTTTGTCATACTATTAGAGCTGATTATCTTTCCTGGTTTCCCTGCAATACCCCTTAATTCAACTTCCTTTCCTTCCGTAGAAAATTTGATGAAAAGTTCTTGAAAATTAAAAGCTATTGTACCCAAGGATTGTAGCCATTGGACTCCTAGTACAACATCAGCACCTCCCATTGGAATGGAAAGCATTGGGCTAGTCAACACATATTCTCCCATGGATAGCTTGATATTATGGCACTTTCCAGAGCAATTTATTGTTCCTCCATTTGCAATCATCACTTGAAACTCTGGTGCTGGATATAGGAAGCAATTCAATTCTTGCTACCTTACAATGAATAAAATTGTGGGTGCTTCCTGAATCAATCAACACTATTACCTTTTTCTTCTTGATTTGTCCTTCTATCTTAATGGTTTGAGGAGTGGTAATTCCCGCCAATGCATTACAAGATATGGTCGGATTTATTTGTTCTTCATCTAGGCTTTGTTCCTGGAGTATATCCTCTTCTTTAGATCTTTCTTGCTCCTTTTCTTCTTCCTCTTCACAATCTATGTAGAATAATTTTTTCTCAGCACACTTATGACCTTTAGTGTATTTGCTATCACAAATGTAACAAAGCCCTTTTGCTCTTTTTTCTTCCAATTGTTGTGGTGTCAACCTTATAGATTGTGGAAGACTAGGGGCAACAACACTTCCGTCTTTATAGTTGTGAGTGGTATGCTTCCTGGTTGCCATAATTTTGCTTTCCATTTTTCTTGCTAACCTGAATGCCTTCTCTAATGAATCAGGTTCCCAAAGGCGAACATCATGTTGGATATTATCCTTTAAAGACCCTATGAACACATCAATCCTATGCTCCTCTGGAATATCTTTTACCCTTATGTTCAATTTTTGGAACTCCTCAATGTGCTCCATTATTGAACCCTTTTGTTTGAGACTTATCAATTGGCTAAAAAAAGTGTTGCTTTTTGTATCCTCATAATGTGCTATCAATTCTTCCGTAAAAATTGCCCAAGTGATAAATGATTTACGAGAGCAAATCCATTGATAACTGATTTGGTTCCAAATATAAAGTTTCCATATGTACCTTTTGTGTGTTTTTCACATTATTGAGATCAAAGAATTGCTCCATCTGTAATATCCATGTGGCAGGATCCTTGCCATAAACTTCCTCATATCGATTTTTGGAATATGGTGAGTCTTCGATCCAACATTAGCATCTATGGAATCATGATTAACATTTCTTTTGTTCTCATCATGAGTTTCCTTTAGTACCCTTTCACCCTTAGAGACCATTTCTTGTAGCAACTTATTTATATTTATCTTCAATTCATCCATGTCTGTCTTCAAATCATCCATCTTAGCTTCCACATCAATCATCTTAGCTTCTACACCTTTCTTTAAACAGTCCATCTTAGCTTCTACACCTTTCCTTAAGCCATCCATCTTAGCTTCTACATCTTTCTTTAAACCATCCATCTTAGATTCTATTCCCTTTTGTGCAAGGGACAGTTGTTGCACTTGGTCTTGTAATTTTGATATATCATGTTGCGTTTCTTCCTCTTCTTCATGAGTCATGCTAGAGATTTCAGGTTCCTTACTAGGTGTTTGCATTTTCTTTCCTCGGGGCATCAGTTACCGATAATAATGCTCTACTATGCCCTTTGAATTCCTTCAAAATAAATTTTCAAACCAAGCTTAAGCAAAAATTTACGAAAATCTACACACCTTTTTTCACTTTGTAGGAGCTCGATATTGCCTCTGATGTATCTCTATACTTTCCAATCATCTAGTTTTGAATTTGTGATCTATAGTAGTCCTCTGTGTTCTCTTTCCAATGCCATAAGTCTGACCCAAATTGGATTCTCCAAGGAAGAGTTATGTGAAATCTCCCACAGTGACTTGCTTATAGACTAGTTCAGTAGAGCGAACTTGTACGACGTGCCACGAGTCACTGTTTTGATCTTTGGATCTAAAACACACATACAAGAAACTACAATCCGTCCTATTTCTGTACCTTCTTACGAAATTTCAATCCGATCCCCAGAGAGAAAGTTATGACGATTTTCCCCAGGTCACCTGTTTTGAATGTAATTCAGGAGTCTGCAAAAAGACCAACTTCCTCAGATCATATCTCCGAAAATATCGCGCGAAAAGCTCTGAAATTCAGACCCAAGGTTCAGCGCGATTTCTTCTCAAATGCATTTTTTTTTGCGACTTCTGAAACGTCACAAACAAAAAGTTATAGCGAAAATGCCACGATGACCTGTTTGGAGCAGCGAAACCCTAGAATCCAAAGCTCTGATACCAAATGTTATGAAACCAGCTCAAGAAAAGATAGAAAAGATAGATCAACGCCTTAGAATTCAGCCTCTTCGAGGGGGAAACCTCCTTTACATTACATAAATGAACAATTCTTGGATGATTCAAATGACAAAACCTCCTTTCTATATATAGGAGTCTAAGGAGTCACAATACAATCCAGCCGATCTAACAATAATAATATAAAGCCACAAAAATAATAATAAAGGGATTCTATAGGGCACAGTGATAACAAAATGGGGGCAATAGGGGCACAACAATATTAATAAGGGGTATAACTACAATAATAATGGGGTAATCACTAGTATTATAGGGACCCAACACCTTTCCTCTTCCCAACAACTTCTAGGAAAATATGAGTGATAACAGACAGAGTCAATGATATTGGCTCACAATTGTTCTTTGGCCTGTCCAAGGGGTTCCTTCAATGTAAGTTCCTTCTCCAAGATTTTTATTCTTTCATTCATCCTGGTTGCTTTCTGCACTTTTTCCTTATGCATGATTTGGGCAAGCTTGTAGTCAGTTTCCAAACTGGTCACTTTCTCCTTGAGATTGTTTATTTCATTGGTCTGAATGGACATGTCTTCCATTTCCTTGACCAATCTGCTTGCCTCATTACCTGTAGACCTTGTTTCTGATGTAGGCAGTGTAAATGTTGGAAGTGTTGCGGCCATTGGAGTTGTGGGAGCTAAGGATTCTACCAAAGTGGAAGGTACTGCAGTGGTTACTTTTGGAATAACAGTGGCAGGGGCATTCTCTAGACTAGCTTGTTTTTGCTGAATCAATATATCGAATTCTTTTTCCATCTCCTTCAGTTGATCATTCAGTTGTAGCACCAGGTCCATCATCTCCTCATGATTTGTTTGGCTCTCCAAGACCTCTTTAGTTTGTGGGTGTTCTAAATGAGGTAGATTTAACTATTTATTGAGAGCTGCTATATCCTCATTCTTATTTTTGATCAACTTCTCAGTAGCCTTAATGTCAGTTGGATCATGGCCCAGCTCAATAACCAAGTCCTCCAATGACTTGATCCTGTTGTCTTTGGCCTGTGAGGATGCCTTCTCCAATTTATATTGGGTTGTGATGTTATCCAGTGAACCCTACAGCCTGTGTGCAGCCATGGCCTTTCTTGTAAGGGTAGAGTAAATCATCTCTCCAGCCTGTTTATGAAACTTTGTCTGGTCAATGAGATGAACATCCTTGGCCAATACCTCAAAATCAGTCTTCCTATAATCTGCTGAGGTATTTGGTTGTTGAACAGTGGGCTGCATAAATGAGACCTGCATATTTCCTGCTTTGATGTCAAAAGCTGACATCAACCTGCTCTAGTTGGCTGGTGTATGCTTGAAGTATTGGGCATATGTCTCAGCCTTCAACTTCTCATTCCTCATCTTTATTTCTTTATACATGTCTTTAATGTCCTTTTCTCTGTCAGATGACCTAGTGAAAGAGGAAACCTCAACACTTAGTTGTCTCTCAATCATTTGAGTGTTGGAGGTTGATGGTTGTTGAGTCTCTCCTAAAGCAGCTATGTCTTTTCTTCTTTGCCCCATTGTTTCAGTGTCAGTTATTTCCACTAATTCAATGTTCTCTTCTTGTTCAGACACATGATTCAACTTAAGGCTTTTCCTGAGTTCAAAGTATTCATTTGCAGTCTCCATGGCAGAAATAGAACCCTCCTCCCTATTTCTTTTTGGATTCCTGTCCTCATTGGCTGGGGTCTGTAAAACAAGAGGATTACTCATTGGTTCCCCTAGTTCTAGAACCTACAAGAAAGAACTCTGGTCAATTTGCTTTTCAACAACAATTAGTGTGTTTTCAATATCCACTCTTGTGTTATCCATGTCAATCAATGTATTTTCCAACGACTCAGATTGGTTGGAAAACTGCTCAATCGTAAGTCTGGGATGGTGGATGAAAGGTCCCAATTTGACCTTGATTCTCAATTTGTTTATGACCCCATGGGGGTCATACTGTCACATGAAGCTATTTCTGAATTTCATCTATTGCAATATGTTGTCAGCCTTAGGTCCAACTTCTCTATTATTACATATGAAGGGGACCAATTGGTTCTTTATTTTAAATTAAGTCTTCCTCCTAACTGCTAGGAAGTTGACCTCATCTAAATTGATGATTTGCCTAAAATACTCAAGTTAAAATATCCTCATAGGGAGGTATTTGCGTAGCTTATAAGGGGCTACTTGGCAACCATAAACTCTAATTTCAGTGTGGTTCTGGTACAGATACCAGTTTCCCACTTTGCTGTTCTTGGCCAATTGTAGCACCCTTTGTATTTGTTGGCTAATTCTAGGTTGAGTGTTACTGGTCAGCATGTTCATGACGGGTAGACAAATGAATCTATGAAATATTTATAGGTAACTGTTGTGGAGTATTCCTAGATTAAGGGTGTCTAGTAAACAATTGATCTTTCTTTCCCCTTGGTATCCAACTTCTGGATGTTTACGGGGAATTTATCTGCTTGGTAATACAAAAACATGTGAAATAACACTAAAGAATACTTGAAAACTCTTTTAGTTAGTAGTCTAGTAAATTGTTCATGCATCTTGTCTGCAATGAATTGAGCATAGTTGTATATGACAGTAGGAGGCTTGCCTGGGGTAAAATGGACAGGAAGGCTAGGATAACCTCATCCACATGCTCATTTGTGGTATATCCTAGGATGCAAGAGAGCATGGTGATTATATGTATGTCTGTCTCTGAAAAATGGTGGCAGCATAAGGTGGAGTATATGTGGGAGTATGGCGGTCTTCTATGATGAAAGTATGGAAGATTTGTCTTATCTTAACTAGGTCTAGTGTGATATATATGTCCAATAGGTCTCCAATAGATAATGAGGTCTCATTAGGGCTAGGTTGAACTTGCAACATTTGGTTGATAGACTCTGGAGTGATGGTGAATAGGAGTTGTTGGTTAGGGGCAACAATAGCCCTTTGGCTAGAGATATAGCAGGCATGATAGAAGAATATGATATCAGGGAATGGGTGCACTTCTAGGAATAAATACTTCGGTAATTGGATTCCCACATATGGATGTCATCGGTATGGTTCAGAAATCTATCATTACTCTAGAACTGGGGCTCCAGAAGGTAGGCTAGTGAGGCAATATCCTTTATCTAGAAATCCCTGTCTGCTAGTGCCAAATGGTCGATGTCTAGGTGAGGGTTTGACACGGGTCTCACATCCAAAGAGGATTGGGAAGCCATGACTGAGTTTATGGATAGGGATTACGCTTGTATTGGCTATAGAAGTGAGGTTTGGGAAACTCTAGTATAGTCAGAGGGTAATTACAGTTTGCAAAAGAGGGGTTTTGGGCATACAGGAAAATTACTCTTCAATTAGGCAAATGAATTAATTAATTTCAATTAATTAATCTTTAAACTAAATTGTACGTTTTCAAATAGAGAGGGTCGTTCTGGTTTTCCAAAAAATACTTGGAATTTGGTGATATGGCTTGCAAACTAGTTTGAATGGTGATTTCATATGTACGGTGGCTTCAGCTGTGAACCGGATGCTTGAATTGGGCATCCAGAGCTTGTTCAAGTGGTAAACAACAGTCAATTTTGGTCGCAGAGGCTCAGGGTGTCGTAGAAAGGCTTAAGCAACATTCATAGTGCAAACGAGCGAAAAGAGTTAAAATGGGCTTCTCTGGCCTTTTAACCGCAATGGTTACAATTTGGTGCGGAATTTTACAAATGAACAGTGGATGGTTTTGGTTTGGGCAAGGAAGCGGTTTCTTGGGCCATCTCACTGCTTTTGGAGAGCAGGCGTATTTCCTTTAGAGCACGCGATCTCGCCTGGGGCTGCCACGTAGTAGAACAGTGCCCGAGCAAAACTGCGAATCTCACGTGCTCTCGGGCTGGTAACGGTCGGATAGTGAACGAGCGTGATATGGATGCGCGTCGTTGGATCTGGGGGTGGAAGATCGGATGGTTGTCGCGTGGTCAATATGCACGGAGGGAAACAGAGTCAGGATTTGCGGGCCTCAGGGGGATTTGCGGGCCTCTGGGGGTTAATTACAATTAATTGTAATTAATTAATAACTAAGGCAGGGATTTAAAATATAATCAGCGGGTCTAATGGAGTGGGACCAAGGGTTAATGTGGCGAGGTTAGTTTAACTGCACCAAGGGTTGGTGGGTTAAAAGGTTTATGTCGGGGAAATATAAATTGAGGAGTTAATTAAATAATGCGGGGGGAGGATTAAACTTAGGGTAAGGGGGTTTTATGGGTTTTTGAGGTAAAATAGGGAAATAAATAGGGGGTGGGGGAATATTTGAAATGGAAAATGGGTTTCACACTAGGGAAAAGGGGTTTTTGGGTAGGGGGGTGAGTTTTGGAAGGTAATTTACTAGGGAAATGTGTGAAACTAAGGGATAAGGTTCAAAATGAAGGGAAAAAGGTAGTTAATAAGAAATGAGGAGATAATGGGGAAATTAGTAAGTGAGTATGTGGGGTGAAATGAAATTATGGGAATTTAATCAAAGAAGCTTGTGAACATCTTTTCACTCTCATAAATGCTCCTGCACATGAAACATAGGATTAAGCATGATAAATTTTGACTGAGCAACCTTGTACATTTTCAACCTTTCTTCTACCTACCCATTATTTATCCTAACATTTTTTCTTCACTTTCTTGGGTGCATTTAAGCTAGCAAACCCTTTATTTCCTTTTCTTTTGACAAGAAAACTATCTAATTCTAACCTTATAACTTCTAATGGCTTAGATTAAGCTGATGAGCACATTTTTATTCTCTACCTAACTACTGATCTGCCAAGGTTAAATAGTTTGGCTACATCTTTATTCTCTATCTATCAACATTAAATTCATAACATGAATGAGTCAAGATTAAGCTATTTGACCATCATGGGATGTGGCATTTATGATAAGCTACACACAACCATTATTTTTCATAGTAATGTAACAAGTAGTGGCACTTGAATTTGCACACTTTCATGATTTGTTTTATTTTTTGTTTGGGGTTCATATTTTTCATGTTTTTGATATTTTCTTTTTCCTTTTGTCCTTTGATTATTCTTTTAGGACACACCGTCTTTAATTTTTTTAATTTTTAATATGGAAAACATTTTGCAGAAAGCAAAAGTATGTATAATATTACAAGACTAACCATATCCAATTCAAAACTATGAATCCTATTATTATAGGACCCTAACAGTGGCTCCACATGGGGATGGCATTTCTTGGTGAAATGTCAAGAACTTCAAGATCAGTAGCCTTTGAAAATGTGGTTGAAGTTACCTTGTAAACTGTTCTTCTGTGATTCTGCTTTATTCATACTTATGATGGTGAACCCTTCAAAGCTCAGGGCCTTCTCTCCGGGCTTCAACTTCAAAAGATTACCATCCAATCCAATCTAAACTCTGCACTATTATATACAATGAGTAAAGTAAAGTGAACTATTGTTAATCTGTGGAAAAGTAATGCTTCAGCATTCTACCATTGACAGGTCCTCCTGGTAGATCTAATCCATCTATCTCTCTCAAGAAAAAAGCATTGTTACCTCTGTAACCATAAATGACATAAGGGCCTTGCCATAGAAAGTCAAATTTGCCATGTTTGCCCTTGTCTTCTCTTCTAGAATCCCATTTAAGTACTTTTTCACCTATGTAAAAATCATCAACTTTAGTCTTTTTATCAAAAATCTTTTTGATTTTATCCTAGATTACTTGTGATTTGGCATAGACTTCTTCTCTAGTCTGTTGCAAGTGTATTGTTTGACTTATCCTCCTTTTGATATCATTTGGTTCTACCTGCAACTCCTGGATGATCTCCATCACTGGCACTCCCAAAGGGGATGGAAAAACAACATCCATCCCATATACTAACTGATAGGGAGATGTACCAATGGACTTTTTGGTAGTTAGTCTATTTGCCCATAAGGCATTGACCAACTTTTTGTTCCATGTGTTTTTGTTGTCTTCCAGTAATTTATTAATGATATTGACAAGGCTTTTGTTAGAGGATTTTCCAAGTCCATTACCTTGAGGGTAATAGGCAGTGGAGTGGCCAATGGTGATGTGGTATTTGTTACAAAATTCTACCATTTTCTTGGATTTAAAAGTAGCTGCATTATCAGTAATGAGCTTTTGGGGGCATCCAAATCTATAGATGTCTAGAAGGGATGGCTTCTATCCATTTGGTAAAATAATCAGTGGCTGTCAAAATCCATTTATGTTAGGCTGAGGAGCTTGGGTGTATTTCCCCAATGAAGTCTAAACCCCATTGTTGAAATGGCACTTCTGTGGAGATGGGTTTGAGAGGTAAAGGTAAAATCTTTCTTTTTCCCTCAAATATCTGACATTTATGATAGGAGGTCATATGTTTCTTAACATCTTCAAAAAGAGTGGGCTAGTAAAAACCATCCCTCAGAATTTTTTCAGTAGTAGTATTCCAATACAAGTGTCCTCCACAATCTCCTGCGTGAAATTATTGCATAGTTTTATCATCTTCATCTTTCAGTAAACAGTTTAATAGAATACCACCATTATCTTTCCAAAATAAAGCATTATATATGATACAATATCTCATTGATTTCATTTTCAAAAATCTAGCTTTAGTTCTAGGTAAAACAGGAGGAGCTTGTAAGTTTAGTAAGAAAAATATGATATCTATATACCAAGGTGAATCTGTAAATGGTTCACTGATCTGTGGAGTCGCCATCCCTTCCTGATCATCAAGGGCACCAATGAAATTTATATCTAGGGCCTGACAGTTTGATTCAACCATGAATTTGGCTAAACCTTGGCATTTGATAAGTTTATTAGGCCTTATTTCTATGTCATATTCCAAAATAGTGGCAATACATTTGCCTCTCTTCCCTTCAGTCTCATTTTGTGTCAAAGTGTCCTTTACTATTCAGCTTGGAACATAAGCAATGATGTGTGAATACAAGATGTATACTCTAAAATATTTAATAGCTTTTACTAAAGCTAATGCATGTTTTTCCATTATGTTGTATTTTAGTGTTGCATCTCTTAAAGATTTATTGAAAAATGCAATGGGTTGTTCATATCCTTGATCATTATTTTGCAACATGACTATTGCAATAGTATGTTTTGGAGCAAAAGAAAAAATTATAAAATATTTTTGAAAGTCAAGACTTATAAGGGCTGGAGTTTTGGTAAGGGCTTATTTGATGGCCTCAAAAGATTGTTTAGCTTCCACTATCCATTTAAGTGTTGAATCTTTTCTTAACATGTTATTTAGTTCCCTAATCAATTATGCTAAATTTGAAACGAATCTCCTAAGAAAATATATTTTTCCTAAAAACGACTGTAATTCTTTGATGTTTCTAGGATGGGTGATGGTCAATATTGCCTCTATTCTAGCAAGATCTATTCTAATTCCATCTTTGGATATTATATGTCCCAATAGTTTACCTTCTTCTATACCAAAGAGTGCCTTTTTGGGATTTAAGGAAATACCAAATTTTCTACATTTAATGAAAAATCTTCTTAGGTGATCTAGATGTTCATTATCAGATTTAGAAAAGATTGTGATGTCATCTTGGTAAACAACAAGTCATGGATTTATTTAGCAAAACCTATATCCATAGCTCTTTGAAATGTTTCTCTTGCATTCATTAATCCAAAAGGCATTTTCAAATACATGAAAGTACCCCAAGGAGTAGTAAATGCAGTTGTTTGCCTGGTCCTCTGGTTGAACTAAGATTTGGTTGTATCTAGAAAATCCATCAAGAAATGAAATCCTGGATGAACCTACTACCCTCTAAAGAATATGGTCCATTTTTTGGAGAGGATAGTTGTCTTTCAATGAAACCTTGTTCAGATTTTTGAAATCAACACAGAGTTTGATTTCTCCTATCTTTTTCCTTGTAGTGACTAAGTTTGAGACCCAATCTGAATATCTAATGGGAGTTATAATTTGGGCATCATACATTCTCTTTACTTCCTTATCAATAGATGGCATAAGAACTAGGTTAATTCTCCTAAGTTTCTGTTTAAAAGGTTTATGATCTTCTTTGATAGGTATCTTGTGTTGAATTATGCTGATGTCATAAGACTTTAGGTCTTCATAACTCCATGCAAATACATCTTGAAACTATTTAAACATATTTATGTATTTAACATTTTCATCTAGAGGTAAGGCTTTTGATAATTTAATGAGTTTAAGCTTTTCTTCAGTTCCTATGTTACATTCTTCTATATCTGCTCTTAAAGGCTCCATTTTCGGTTTCCTAGCTACATTGTTGGAATCAAACAAATGTTCTAATGGGACTAATCCCATAGGCAAAAAAATATTTTTAAGATTTAGAATTTCAGGATCATCATTCATTATTTCTTCTATTTCTACATTTTCTAAGTTATCTACTTCTAGTTTTGTGAAATTAGTGGGTTTACCTATATTTAAAATATTTACATCTATCCCATTATCTATGTCATTATCTACTGTACAATCTGTATCTATATTACACTTCTAAAACTCACCTTTAGCATTCATTAAGTCATAAATTTGGGAATCCTGTGAGAAAATCTACCAATATTTCAAATTGTCAGGTATGATAGGCCTATGTCTCACTTCTGCAGTGTACTAGTGGTTGGGCTGAAAAGGCAGTTTGCAGGTACTAGCAAAAGTGGCGAGACTGTGGGCTTGCATATTCTGTTTCCTAGGAATGATAGCAAAGTCTGTTTCCAGAAAATCTTTGATCAAATCTAGGATAGTCTCTCTATATTGAATCAGTATGGGATTATTTACAGAGTATTCACCTTTAATTTGTTTAATAATCAATTCTGAGTCTCCCAGTTTAGAAACTCTCTTGGCTCCAAGTTTTCTAACCATTTGTAATCCTAATATCAGAGCTTCATATTCAACCATGTTATTTGTGCATTTAAAATTTAATCTAAATGCATAACCTTCAAAATGATTATTCTCCATGTTGTGAATCCACACTTCTGCACTTGCTCCTAGTCGATTCACAAATCCATCAAAATCCAAATGCCATAGTGATTCATGAAAAATGTTTTCACTATTAGCTATTTTGTATTTCTATTCTACAGCTGTGATTTCCTTTTTGTCATGGTCTGAATTATACAAGATGAAAGAGTCCATATCATAATGCATGAAGTATACAGGGAAATTTTGTGTTTTTTCTACACTACTTATGTTATGAAACCAGCTCAAGAAAAGATAGAAAAGAAAGATCAACGCCTTAGAATTCAGCCTCTTCGAGGGGGCAACCTCCTTTACATTACATAAATGAACAATTATTGGATGATACAAATGACAAAACCTCCTTTCTATATATAGGAGTCTAAGGAGTCACAATATAATCCAGCCGACCTAACAATAATAATATAAAGCCACAAAAATAACAATAGAGGGATTCTATGGGGCACAGAAATAACAATATGGGGGTAATAGGGGCACAACAATATAAATAAGGGGTATAACTACAATAGTAATGGGGTAATCACTAGTATTATAGGGACCCAACATGCCCCTCTCCTTCAAAAAAGTGTTGTCCTCAACGCTTGAACAGTTCTAGATACTTCTGCATAAAATTCTCATCCTCCCATGTGGAATCTTCAGCGGATAAGTTCTTCCACTTGATAAGATACTCTGAAATTGATCGATTTCGTAGCTGTCGAGTTCTTGTTTTTGTGACTGCTTCCGGTTCCAATATAATTTTTCCTTCCTCGTCAAGTTCTGGCAATATTGTTTGAACTGGGAGCTTGTCGCCTATAACCTTCTTTAAACATGAAACATGGAAAACTGGGTGCAATCGAGAAGCTGCAGGAAGCTCCAATTTGTATGCCATAGTACCAATCTTTTCCAACACCTTGTACGGAGCATAATACTTTGGTGATAATTTATTATCCTTCTTAGCTTGCTTTAGGGACATTTGCTTATATGGTTGTAGCCGTAGGAATACCCAATCACCTACATCAAAACTTATTTCACTGCGATGTTGATCTGCTTGTTGTTTCATTCTATTTTGTGCCAACACGAGGTTATCCTTTAAGAGTTCGAGGACTTGTTGTTGATGTTCGATGTGATGTTCCACTGCCTGAACCTTAGAATTTTCTCTTAAATATGATGTGATTGATGGTGGTTGGTACCCATAAAGTGCCATAAATGGGGTCATTTTTGTTGCTGTATGGAAGGAAGTGTTATACCACCATTCAGCCAGAGGCAACCATTTGACCCATTGTGTCTGTTTATCAGATACAAAGCAACGAAGATATCCTTCCAAACATTTGTTTACTATCTCAGTTTGCCCATCAGATTGAGGATGATAAGATGAGCTATGAGCTAACTGAGTACCAAGACAAGAAAATAATTCTGTCCAAAAATTTCCAGTGAAAATGGGATCTCTGTCACTTACAATAATCTTTGGATTTCCATGTAGCTTTTGAACTGTTTCCATAAATGCAGTAGAAACTGTACTAGCTTTAAATGGATGTGATAATGCACAAAAGTGTGCATACTTGGTAAGTCTGTCAACTACCACCATGATGACACTTTTTCCCTCAGACTTGGGTAAACCTGTGATAAAGTCCATTGAAACCTCCTCCCAACGTTGGCTTGGAATGGATAAAGGTTGTAATAGACCCGGTGTCTTAATTGTTTCAACTTTATTTTGTTGGCAAACCAAACATTCCGCCACAAACTTTTGAATATCTGATTTAAGGCCATCCCAAAAAAATTCCTTTTTAACCCTGTGGTAAGTTTTTAAAAATCCTGAGTGCCCTCCTAAGGGAGAAGTGTGCAATTCCATAAGAATCTTTTGTTTTAGCTGGGAATTCTTACAGAGGTATAAGCGATCTTTGTACCATAACGAATCATTTTTGCAGCTAAATGTATCAGAAGTACTGGAATCTTGTTGTAGCTTTCGAATAAGTGCCCACACTTCTTCGTCATTCTTCCATTCCTCCTTTGCTTCGTTTATCCAATCTGGTTGGATAATAGAAATGGCACACAACAATGCTTCCATATCCTCATCCTTTCTTGAGAGTGCATCTGCCACCACATTTTGCTTCCCTTTTTTGTATATGATTTCAAAGTCATAACCCAACATCTTTGTGACCCACTTTTGTTGCTCTTCAGAGGATAATCTTTGTTCTAAAAAGTATTTAAGGCTATCATGATCCGTTTTTACCTTGAAGTGTCTTCCCATTAGGTAGGGTCGCCATTTCTTAAGTGCATGGAGTATTGCCAACATTTCCTTCTCATAAATAGCTTTGCTTAAAAACTTTCCCTTGATTGGACGACTTTCAAAAGCAATGGGTCTTTCATCTTGCATTAGAACAGCACCAATTCCATTTCCTGAAGCATCACATTCCACAATAAAGGTTTTTGTGAAGTCCGGTGTAGCTAAGACCGGTGCTTGGCACATTGCCTCTTTAAGATGTTTAAAGGCCTTTGTTGCTTCCGGAGTCCATGAAAATGAATCTTTCTTCAATAATGTTGTTAGAGGTGCTGCTATTCTCCCATAATTCTTAACGAACTTGCGATAATACCCTGTCAACCCAAGAAATCCTCGCAGATGCTTTATGGATGTGGGGATTTTCCATTCCTTAATGGCTTTAATTTTGCTAGGGTCTACCTTAACTCCTTCATGAGATACAATATGACCCAAATATTCCACCTCCTGGACTCCAAAGAAACATTTGGATCTTTTTGCATATAATTGTTTCTCCTCCAATAGTTGTAGCACCTTGTAAACATGTTCAACATGATCCTTCCAAGACTTGCTTTAGATTAGTATATCATCAAAAAATACCAACACAAATTTTCTAAGGAATGGTTTGAAAATTGAATTCATCAAACCTTGAAATGTTGAAGGTGCATTGGTAAGGCCAAAAGGCATGACCAAAAATTCATAATGACCCTCATGAGTTCTGAATGCCGTTTTCGAAATGTCTTCAATCTTCATTCTGATTTGATGATATCCCAAACGAAGATCCAACTTGGTGAAGTAAATTGATCCATGCAATTCATCCAGTGATTCATCAATGACAGGAATGGGGAACTTATCTTTAATAGTGAGCTTGTTGAGCTCCCTATAATCTGAACACATGCGCCATGATCCATCCTTCTTGTGCACCAATACTACTGGAGCTGAGAAAGAACTTTGACTCGATTGAATTATACCAGCCTCTAGCATTTCTGCAACCATACGTTCAATTTCACTTTTTTGGACATATGGATATATGTACGGCCTGATGTTTGGAGGAACACTTCCTAGAATCAGATGAATAGCATGATCATGATCACGCATAGGTGGGAGATCTTTGGGAGTCTCAAATACCTTGGAATGATTGTCCAGGACTTTTTGGAGATCTGGAGAAATAGATGATTCCAATGTGGAAACATCTAGCGAACATAATTGTGCAATTACACGTCTTTGCTCCTTTTTTAGAAGCTTTGTCATGCCATTAGAGCTGATTATCTTTCCTGGTTTCCCTGCAATACCCCTTAATTCAACTTCCTTTCCTTCCACAGAAAATTTCATGAAAAGTTCTTGAAAATTAAAAGCTATCGTACCCAAGGATTGTAGCCATTGGACTCCTAGTACAACATCAGCACCTCCCATTGGAATGGAAAGCATTGGGCTAGTCAATACATATTCTCCCATGGATAGCTTGATATTATGGCACTTTCCAGAGCAATTTATTGTTCCTCCATTTGCAATCATCACTTGACACTCTGGTGCTGGATATAGGAAGCAATTCAATTCTTTTGCTACCCTACAATGAATAAAATTGTGGGTGCTTCCTGAATCAATCAACACTATTACCTTTTTCTTCTTGATTTGTCCTTCTATCTTGATGGTTTGAGGAGTGGTAATTCCCGCCAATGCATTACAAGATATGGTCGGATTTATTTGTTTTTCATCTAGGCTTTGTTCCTAGAATATATCCTCTTCTTTTGACCTTTCTTGCTCCTTTTCTTCTTCCTCTTCACAATCTATGTAGAATAATTTCTTCTCAGCACACTTATGACCTTTTGTGTATTTGCTATCACAATTGTAACAAAGCCCTTTTGCTCTTTTTTCTTCCAATTGTTGTGGTGTCAACCTTGTAGGTTGTGGAAGACTATGGGAAACAACACTTCCGTCTTTATAGTTGTGAATGGTATGCTTCCTAGTTGCCATAATTTTGCTTTCCATTTTTCTTGCTAACCTGAATGCCTTCTCTAATGAATCAGGTTCCCAAAGGCGCACATCATGTTGGATATTATCCTTTAAAGACCCTATGAACACATCAATCCTATGCTCCTCTGGAATATCTTTTACCCTTATGTTCAATTTTTGGAACTCCTCAATGTGCTCCATTATTGAACCCTTTTGTTTGATACTTATCAATTGGCTAAAAAAAGTGTTGCTTTTTGTATCCTCATAATGTGCTATCAATTCTTCCGTAAAAATTGCCCAAGTGATAAATTGTTTACGAGAACAAAGCCATTGATACCATACAAACTGATTTGGTTCCAAATATAAAGTTGCCATATGTACCTTTTGTGTGTTTTGCACATTATTGAGATCGAAGAATTGCTCCATCTGTAATATCCATGTGGCGGGATCCTTGCCATCAAACTTCCTCATATCGATTTTTGGAATATGGTGGGTCTTCGATCCAACATTAGAGTCTATGGAATCATGATTAACATTTCTTTTGTTCACATCATGAGTTTCCTTTACAACCTTTTCACCATTAGTAAGTATTTCTTGTAGAAAATTTGTCAAATTTGTCTTCAAATCTGCCATGTCTGTCTTCAAATCTGTCCTCAAATCTGTCTTCAGATCATCCATCTTAGCTTCCATGCCCTTTATCTTAGATTCCACGCCATTTATCTTAGCATCTGTTAGCTTTTGTGAGCGCGACATTTGTTGCACTTGTTCTTGTAATTTTCATATATCATGTAGCATTTCTTCCTCTTCTTCATGAGTCATGCTAGAGCTTTCAAGTTCCTTACTAGGTGTTTGCATTTTCTTTCCTCGGGGCATCAATTACCGATAATAATGCTTTACTATGCCCTTTGAATTCCTTCAAACCAAGCTTATGCAAAAATTAAAAAAAAAACTACACGCCTTTTTTTACTTTGTAGAAGCCTGATATTGAATCTGATGTATCTCTGTAATTTCGAATCATCCAGTTCTGAAATTGTGACCTGCAGTAGCCTTGTATGTCCTCTTTCCAATGCCACTAGTCTGATCCAAATTGGATTCTCCAAGAAAGATTTATGCACAATCTCCCGCAGTGACCTGATTATAGACTATTTCAGTAGAGCTAACTTGTATGAAGTTCCACGTGTCACTGCTTCAACCTTTGACTCTGAAAAATATATAAAAGAAAACTACAGTATGTCCTCTTTCTGTACCTTCTTATAAAATTTCAATCCGATGCTCAGAAAGAAAGTTATGACGATTTTCCCCAGGTCACTTGTTTTGAGTGTAATTCAGGAGTCTGCAAAAAGACCAACTTCCTCAGAGCATATCTCCGAAAATATCGCGCGAAAAGCTCTGAAATTCGGACCCAAGGTTCAGCGTGATTTCTTTTCAAATGGGTTTTTTTTGCGACTTCTGAAACGTCACTGAAAAAAATTTATAGCGAAAATGCCACGATGACCTGTTTGGAGCAGCGAAACCCTAGAATCCAAAGCTCTGATACCAAATGTTATGAAACCAGCTCAAGAAAAGATAGAAAAGAAAGATCAACGCCTTAGAATTCAGCCTCTTCGAGGGGGCAACCTCCTTTACATTACATAAATGAACAATTATTGGATGATACAAATGACAAAACCTCCTTTCTATATATAGGAGTCTAAGGAATCACAATATAATCCAGCCGACCTAACAATAATAATATAAAGCCACAAAAATAACAATAGAGGGATTCTATGGGGCACAGAAATAACAATATGGGGGTAATAGGGGCACAACAATATAAATAAGGGGTATAATTACAATAGTAATGGGGTAATCCCTAGTATTATAGGGACCCAGCAACTTACCATGTATTTCATCAAGGCCTCTCTATAAAGTTTTCTTTGTTGACCAAAAACAGAGATGGTGGCGTATGACATATCTAGTTGTAAATATCCCTGCAATTTTGCTCCCCATGAAAGAGATAACAGTATTCCATATTTGGGTGGGATGTCAGCAACTACTATGTCCATCACAATACTCTTTGTTGGGCATTGGACTAGAGTTACACAGAAGTCCTTGATCAGGCTGAGGCATTTAACTTGGCAAGAGTCAAAGGAAAATAGGTCCTTATATGGTCTGGTGATATCTAAGTTTAGTCTCTCCATGATTGCTTTTGGCATCAAGTTATGGGATGCCCTTGAGTCTAGCGTAGCATTATGTAATATTTTTTCATGAGTGTTCAAACTAATGTAGAAAGGAGGGATACCCCCTTGCTGATGGGTTACATTTACTTCAGGGCCAAACAATAAATGTGGTTGACCATCATTCAAATTCACAGCATATTCCCCTTCACCTATGTTCAATGTTTGAGTGATCTATGATCTATATGATTCATTTTTCACTAGTTCAATCAGAGGGACTGATATTTTCAATTTTGCTATCTCAGTTTTAATGTTGAAAGGAAATTGAGTTTTGCTTGATTGGATGAGATATTTCTTAGTGAATGTGGTCTGTGTTTTTATATTCTTTTTCAGTGTTAGGCACTTCTGTCTATGTTTCAGATGTTTTGTTTTGATTACTCCTATTTGGAATGATTTTAGTAATAGTTTCAGTTTGAGTTTCAGATGAAGTTATATCTACAATTTTTGGAGTAGAAGCCTCCTGTGTTCCCCTAGGGAGGATTTGTAAAACTTTCGTGACAAGAGCTTCTGTTATCTTTTTAGTTTGGTTCTGGATTGATATTTTAGTGGGAATTTCATTGTTCTTTTTAATTCTTAAGCTATTCTATTTGTGAACCTCATATATAGCAGATTCATAGCCATGTTTAAAGTCGAAGGACTCTCCAGATTCTAATTGTAATTGTTGCAGCTTATAAAATTCCTACTCTTCCTAAGTAAGAAAAACAACATCTTCATTTTTTATTCCTAATAAGTTTATTTGGGTTTCATCCTCTCCTTCACGGCTTTGTGAACCCTCGGCATATTTTTCTTGGAAGGGTGGCCTAATTTGCTGATCTGGTATTGCATTCTTTCCAGTGTTAGGATTCTTCCTGAAGTTGGGGTTTCCTATTGGGGGTGGTTGTTGGTTCTCCTACTGAGATTTTCTTTCCATGTTTTCTAATCTATCCATTATTCTCTCTACACTCTTTGCTAAACTATCTATTTTACCATCAGAAGTGGAAGTTCCCTCTTTAATGACAACTCTCTTTTCATTTCTCATTCTAGCTTTCTTAGCTAATAGATTGGCTTCTGCACTAACATCATTACTTTGCATTTGTTCCAATGTTTCAGGGTTTCTTTCCCTTAACTGGTATGACATAGTAGTGTCAAAACCATCGAGGAATTTGATTAATGCTAGGTCTGGTGGAGGCTTAATATTAGTAGGGATTGCATCGTAGATACTATTGAACCTAGTACAATAATCCTGAACTGACTCATTAGGAGCTCTTCTAATGTTATCATATTCAGAAAGTATTTGCAAAGGGTTTTTCTTTCTCTCCCATCTATAAATAAACAATCTATGAAAAGCAGCTAAGTCTGTAATATGATTAGCAGGTCGGGTTTTGAACCATTTCTTAACATCCCTAGTTAATGTTTGAGCAAAGAACCTCATTTGGACATCAGATTCATCAATCTCATGCAACTCAAAATAGTCAGTCATTTTGTTCACATGTTGTTGGGCAATACACTGAGCAATAGCATCAAACAAAAAGATTTTGCTTTGATAATATTGGGGCATGGAATGGAGTTGTGCTGGTTGTGCTGGTAAAACCAAAGGTGCATATCGGTCTACCATGGCTTGGATTCTGGCTTGACTAGGGCTGAAGTGCTGGTACTTGAGGAAGGGCTTGAAATATATGGAGATGAACTAGATGAGGATGAGGAGTTTGGTTGGATAGGAAGCTGATGAATGAATGGTTTAGGGGAATGGACTGTGGTGGATACAATCAGTGAGGTGGTAGTAAATGAAGGTGTATTTACAGTATTTGAAGATTGTGTAGAAATTTCAGAGGAAGCAGCAGTGAGGGTAGCTAGTTCAATTGATTGTTGAAGGTAAGCATCATCTATATGGGTTAGCAATGTGGAGGTGAAAGCTTCTAACTTTTCAAAAGTATCAAACACAAATTTATCTAAATCTGGATGTATAGGCACCTTTTTCGACTCAGTGAACTAAATAAAATTAGGGTCTATGCATTTTCTGATTTAGTTTTAAACAATGAGAGATCAAATGACAAATCAAATGGAATTTCCTCTAAAGTTGATAATTCCTTGGGGAGTGAATTTGCTTTGACTAACTGGCTTTTATTTTCTTGATTTTCTACCTTTTTTGGTTTTCCTAAAATTTTGTCTGGGTCATCAACTATGGTAGCAGGGTTTGGATCTAGATTTGCCTTGGTATAGTGAGTCTTCTTGGGAGCCAGAATTTTAACTTTTTAATTGTTTTTATGAAACTTTTTAACAACACTTTTAAAAATGACCTTAAGGGGCACAAGGTAAAGTTTTAGGTTTACTTAAAGTTTTATTACACTAAGGATCGAAGTCCCCAGTATGGTCACCAATATGATATCACTCCAATATTTCTCTTAAGTGTTGGAAAAAGAAATGATTAGAGGTAACCACAAACCAACTTTGGAGATCAGGATCTAGCCTTCCTAATCTCAGAGAGGGCTCTCACTTTTTTATTTTACTTTGTTTAGTTGTTTTATTTTAGGCTAGTTATGATTGTGCTTGGGTTTTGAATTAGATTGGGTGGTGGGATTACTTACTTAGATGAAAAGAGCGGTGTCTTTTACCATTGGGCTATGGGGTCAAATGCCAGATAAACAAGACTGGATCCAGTTCTAAAAATAGTGTCTACAAGGCAAGATAACAGAGTTACTTCAGATCTCAAGGCTGGATGGTGAAGTGGTTTTCAATCGGATCCAAAGAGAAATTAAGGGTTCCTTAGGCTGGATTTTGAAGAAAATGAAAGAGGCCAACCAGGATGGGAGAGAAATTAAGGATTCTTAGATCTGGATATCAGAAGAAAACATGTAAATGATTAACTGTGGAAAACAGAGTGTACTTAAACAATTTCTGAGATAAACTTCTAGTTAATTCATTCAACTTTAGATAAAGTTTAAGTTTGTGAAAAACATAAGAAAATAACAAATTGACAAATAAAATACTTCACTGTACTAGCTCTACACACAAATCCTGTAATGCAATCTCTTTATTACTTGCTCCAGTTTGCTGACTTGAAAACTGGTACAATAACCCTCATGTTTATGATCAAAATAACCTTACAAATGTATAGCAATCCACACCCAATGCTTCGAAATATGAAGTATTTATAAAAAAAATGATTTACAAAATATCTCAAACTATCTTGGGAACTAATATAGGAGAAAGAAAAATCTTCATGCAAGAAGATAGAGACAACTATTGAACTATTGTTTGTTGTTCCTGTTTATTAGGTTGTGTTGTCTTGAATCTTTTATTTTTTGCTTTTTAATCTCTGCTTTGTTGTTTAGACTTCACGCTGGATGTTCTATTTACTTTGAACTTTCAACTAATACACTTTAACCTTATACACTTTGACCTGGTTGAGCTGTCATTATCCTTTTACTGAGCCTTTTTACTCTTACTGTATATTTTCACCTTTTGACTTTCTATAATAAGTCATTTAATTTCTCCCATGTTTCGGCATCTGGTAATTGGATATTGATCATTTTCCTGAAAATCTCATCTGCCTTTGTATACTTGGAAAAAGTAGGCTTATTGACAAAAAGGTGTTTTACCTCATGCTGGAGGTAAAACAAATTCTCAAAAGTTTGGTACAAGACCTTGCCAGTAGGTATGCCCTTCATGGATGAAGTATTCACTTGATCTCTGGCTACTTCTCTGATTTTTCTATTGTAGTCCTCCTGTGTCATCAACTTATCATTTATTACCAAGGGATTCGGTAAACCTTTTTGCCTCAAAATTTCAAATTTGACCATGAATCTGTCAATGGCCAGCTACATGGTTTGGCACTTGTCTTCCAGGTTTAACATTAAATTCCTCTTTGTGAGGACCCTTTTCACTTCCAAAATTGCACCTGTTCTGTTAGATATCTCTAATTCCTGCAGCTCATACTTATTCTTGGAGTTGAGGAAGCGAATGATCATTTTAGCTTCCTCTGCCATGTCTCCAAGTTCTACTTTTACTCTCTATATGGCTTCTATAGCCTGTTTTATCAAATCAAATTGCTCAAAATTAACTTGGATGGATGGCCAAATATCATTGACAGAGTCAATGATATTGGCCCACAATTTTTCTTTTGCCTATCCAAGGGGTTCCTTCAATGTAAGTTCCTTCTCCAGGATTTTTATTCTTTGGTTCATCCTGGTTGCTCTCTGCACTTCTTCCTTGTGCATGATTTGGGCAAGCTTATAGTCAGTTTCTAGATTGGTCACCTTCTCCTTGTGCTTGTTCATTTCATTGGTCTGAATGGACATGTCTTCAATTTCCTTAACGAATCTACTTGCCTCATCACTTGTAGACCTTGTTGTTGTAGACCCTATTGCCAATGTAGACGGTGTAGATGCTGGCAGTGTTGTGGCCATTGGAGCTATGGGAGCTAAGGATGCTGCCAAAGTGGAAGGTACTGCAGTGGTTACTATTGGAATAATAGTGGCAGTGACATTCCCTAGACTAGCTTGCTTTTGCTGAATCAAGTTATCCAGTTCTTTTTCCATCTCCTTCAGTTGATCATTCAGTTGTAGCACTAGGTCCATCATCTCCTCATGATTTGTTTGGCTCTCCAAGACCTCTTTAGTTTGTGGGTGTTCTAAATGAGGTAGCTTTATCTGTTTCTTGAGAGCTACTATATCCTCATTCTTCTTTCTGATCAACTTCTCAACAGACTTAATGTCAGTTAGATCATGGCCAAACTCAATAACCAAGTCCTCCAATGACTTGATCCTATTGTCTTTGGCCTGTGAGGAGGCCTTCTCAAATTTATATTGGGCTGTGATGTTATCCAATGAACCCTGCAGCCTGTGTGCAGCCATGGCCTTTCCTGTAAGGGTGAAGTAAATCATCTCTCCAGCCTGTTTATGAAACTCTATCTGGTCAATGGGATGACATCCTTGGCCAATACCTCAAAATCAGTGTTCCTAGAATCCGCTGAGATCTTTGGTTGCTGAACAGTGGGATGCATAAATTAGACCTGCATATTTCCTAATTTGATGTCAAAAGCTGACATCAACCTACTCTGGTTGGCTGGTGTATGCTTGAAGTATTGGGCGTATGTCTCAGCCTTCAACTTCTCGTTCCTCATCTTTATTTCTTTATACCTGTCTTTAATGTCCTTTTCTTTGTGAGTTGGCCTAGTGAAAGAGGAAACCTCAACACTTAGCTATCTCTCAATCATTTGAGTATTGGAGGTTGATGGTTGTTGATTCTCTCCTGAAGCATCTCTGTCTTTCCTTCTTTTCCCCATTGTTTCAGTGTCAGTTATTTCCACGGATTCAATGTTCTCTTCCTATTTAGACACATGATTCAACTTGGGCCTTTTCCTGAGTTCAAAGTATTCATCTGTAGTCTCCATGTCAGAACTAGAACCCTCCTCCCTATTTCTTTTTGGATTCCTGTCCTCATTGGCTGGGGTCTATAAAATAGGAGGATTACTCATTGGTTCCCATAGTTCTAGAACCTCCAGGAAAGAATTCTGGTCAATTTTCTTTTCAACATCAATTAGTGTGTTTTCAACATCCACCACTGTGCTATCCATGTCAATCAATGTATTTTCCAACCACTTAGATTGGTTGGCAAACTGCTTAATATCAGGTCTGGGATGGTGGATGAAAGGTCCCAATTTTACCTTGATTCTCAATTTGTTTATGACCCCATGGGGGTCATACTGCCACATGAAGTTGTTTCTGAATTTCATTTGTTGCAATATGTTGTCAGCCTCAAATCCATCTTCTTTGTTATTACATATGAAGGGGCCAATTGGTTCTTTATTTTAAATTGGGTCTTCTTCCTAGCTTCTAGGAAGTTGACCTCATCTAAACTAATGATTTGCCTAAAATACTCAAGTGCAAATATCCTCATAGGGATGTATTTGGGCAGCTTATAAGGGGCTAGTTGGTAGCCATAAACTCTAATTTCAGTGTGGTTCTAGTACAGATACCCATCTCCCACTTTGTTGTTCTTGTCCACTGTAGCACAGGTAAATGCTATGGATTATTTATGGATTAAGGGTGTCCAGTAAACAATTGATCTTTCTTTCCCCTTGGTATCCAACTTTTGGATGCTTAAAGGGAATTTATCTGCTTGGTAATACAAAAACATGTGAAATAACACTGAAGATTACTTGAAAACTCTTTCAGTTGGCAGTCTGGTAAATTGTTCATGCATCATGTCTACAATGAACTGAGCATAGTTGCATATGACAGCAGAAGGCTTTGTTGGGGTAAAAATAGACAAGAAGGTCAGGATAACCTCATCCACATGTTCATCTATGGTATATCCTAGGATGTAAGAGAGCATGGTGATTATATGTCTGCCTGTCTCTGAAAAATGGTGGAAGCATAAGGTGGAGTATCTGTGGGAGTATGGCATTCTTCTATGATGAAAGTCTAGAAGACTTTTCTTATCTTAACCAAGTCTAGTGTGATATATAATTCCAATAAGTCTCCAATAGATAATGGGGTCTCATTAGGGCTAGGTTGGACTTGCAGCATTTGGTTGATAGACTCTGGAGTGATGGTCAATAAGAGCTGTTAGTTAGGGCGACAATAGCCCTTTGGCTAGAGATATAGTAGGCATGATAGAAGTGTATGATATCAGGGAATCGATGCACTTCTAGGAATAAATACTTGGATAAATTGGATTCCCATAAATGGATGTCATCGGTATGGTTCAGGAATCTATCCTTACTCCTGCAGTGGAGCTTCAAAAGGTAGTCTAGTGAAGTAGTATCCTTTATCTGGAAATTCCTGTCTACTAGTACCAAATGGTCGATGTCCAGGTGAGGGGTTGACATGGGTCTCACATCCAGAGAGGTCTGGGAAGCCATGACTGAGTTTATGGATAGGGATTAGGCTTGTATTGGCTGTAGAAGTGAGGTTTGGGAAACTCTGGTACAGTGAGATGGTAATTGCAGTTTGAAAAAGAGGGGTTTTGGGTATACATGCAAATTACTCTTCAGTTAGGCAAATGTATTAATTAATTTCAATTAATTAATCATTAAACTGGACTATACGTTTTCAAATAGAGAGGGCCATTTTGGTTTTCCCAAAAATACCTAGAATTTGGTGGTATGGCTTGCAAACTGGTTTGAATGGTGATTGCAGATGGTACGATGGCTTCAGTTGTGAACTGGATGCTTGAATTGGGCGTCCGGAGCTTGTTCGGGAGGTAAACAGCAGTCAAGTTTTGTCGTAGAGGCTTAGGGTGTCGCAAAAAGGGTTGAGCAGCATTCATAGTGCAAACGAGTGAAAAGAGTTGAAATGGGCTTCTTCGGCCTTTTAACCGGCAACGGTTACAATTTGGCATGGAATTTTACAAATGAACAGTGGATGGTTTTGGTTTGGATGGGGAGGCAGTTTCTTAGGCCATTGCACCGCTTTTGGAGATCGGGTGGTATTTCCTTGAGAGTAGGCGATCTCGCCTGGGACTACCACATAGCAGAATAGTGCCCGGGAAAAACCGCGAATCTCAAATGCTCTCAGGCTGATAACGATCAGATAGTGAATGAGCGTGAGATGGATGCATGCCATCGGATCTGGGGGTGGAAGATCTGACGGCTATCGCATGGTCAATATGCACAGAGGGAAATGGATTTAGGAATTGTGGGGCCGGGGGGGCTAATTACAGTTAATTGTAATTAATTAATATCTAAAGGAGGGATTTAAAATATAATCATCGAGTCTAATGGAGTGGGACTGGGGGTTAATGTGGTTGGGGTAGTTTAACTGCACCAAGGGTTGGTGGGTTAAAAGGTTTATGTCGGGGAAATAGAAATCGAGGAGTTAATTAAATAATGTGGGGGGGGATTAAACTTAGGATAAGGAGGTTTTATGGGTTTTTGAGGTAAAATAGGGAAATCAATAAGGGGGGAGGGTAATATTTGAAATGGGAAATGGGTTTCACACTAGGGAAAAGGGGTTTTTGGGTAGGGGGTGAGTTTTGGAAGGTAATTTACTAGGGAAATGTGTGAAACCAAGGTATAAGGGTCAAAACGAAGGGAAAAAGGTATTTAATAAGAAATGAGGGGATAATGGAGAAATTAGTAAGTGAGTATGTGGGGTGAAATGAAATGAAGGGAAGTTAATCAAAGAAGCTTGTGAACATATTTTCACTCTCATAAATGCTCCTTCACATCAAACATAGGATTAAGCATGATAAATGTGATTTTGACTGAGCAACCTTGTACATTTGCAACCTTTCTTCTACCTAACCATTATTTATCCTAACATTTTTTCTTCACTTTCTTGGGTGCATTTAAGCCAGCAAACCCTTTATTTCCATTTCTTTTGACAAGAAAACTATCTAATTCTAACCTTATAACTTCCAATGGCTCATATTAAGCTGATGAGCACATTTTTATTCTCTACCTAACTACTGATCTTCCAAGGTTAAACAGTTTGGCTAGATCTTTATTCTCTATCTATCAACATAAAATTCAAAACATGAATGAGTCAAGATTAAGCTATTTGACCATCATGGGCTGTGGCATTTATGACAAGCTGCACACAACCATTATTTTGCATAGTAAAGTAACAAGTAGTGGCACTTGAATTTGCACACTTTCATGATCTGTTTTATTTTTTGTTTGGGGTTCATATTTTTCACATTTTTGATCTTTTCTTTTTCTTGTTTTCCTTTGGTTATTCTTTTAGGACACACCATATTTACATTTTTTAATTTTTAATATGGAAAACATTTTGAAGAAAGCAAAAGTATGTACAATATTACAAGACTAACCATAGCCAATTCAAGATTATGAATCCTATTATTATAGGACCCTAATAGATTGGACAGTGTTTGGGCTGGTGAAAAGCCATGTAGACAACTTACGATTGATGCTGGATATATGCCAGAGGTATCATATCGTGCTCAGTTTGAAAAAATGTTTGTTCTATGTTCCCTTCGGAATCTTGTTGGGCCATGTGGTTTGTAGACAAGGACTAATGGTCGACCCAACTAAGATAGAAGTTATAATGGATTTAGAAGAACCAAGAAGTGTGAAACAGCTACGTGCAACATTGGGGCATACAAGATACTATAGAAAACTCATTAAGATTTATGTTCAGATTACCACGCCGATGGAGAACTTGCTAAAGAAGGATGCGACATTCTGTTGGAATGAAGAACGCCAACAAACTTTAGATGTGTTAAAGGAAAAGATGGTCATCGTACCGATCCTAGCCTTCCCGAACTGGAAGAAGGAATTTCATGTGCATGTGGACGCGTCATGTATTGCGCTCGGGGCAGTACTTACATAGGCAGGTGAGGGAGAGTTGGATCACCCTATAGAATTTGTGAGTAGGAAGTTGTCTAAAGCTGGGAATAATTATTCAACGACATAGCATGAAGGTTTGGCTATGGTGTATGCACTCCAGAAGTTCAAACACTACTTTATAGCCAGACATTTTAAGATGTATACAAACCATTTTGCATTGAAGTACTTGGTTGACAAGCCTGTGTTGGGGGGGGAAGATATGCAGATGGTTGTTGTTGTTTTAGGAATATGATTTCGAAGTCATTGTGAACCTAGGACGATTGAATGTCGGACTAGATCATCTATCATGCATTGAAACAAGAGAGAAGCCTACTAATCTGGAGGAATGACTTCTTGATGCATAACTCTTTGCAATGTGTGTCACGCAAAATCACTTTGCAGATATCATAAACTTCCTAACGACGAGGACGGCTCCGGAGGGATATACAGGTCAACAAAAGGAGGAGTTGGTGGTGCACATGGCAGACTTCTCTGTCATTGCAGGGCAATTATATAAAATGGGGTCGGATGAAATACTATGACGTTATGTGCCTGCCTTTGAACGAAGAAACATCCTCATTGAAGCTCATGGAAGAGTTGTGGAAGGACATTATGCAGGAAAAGAAACAGCACAGAAGATTTTACGCACTAGGTTATGGTGGCCGACGCTTCATAAGGATTCCAAGGCTTATTGTCACACATGTGATGCATGTTAAAGGACGGGTAGGCCATCGCGGAGGGATGAGCTACCTTTGAATCTGCAATTGTCATTACAGCCATTTGAGAAGTGGGCAATTGATTTTGTGGGACCAATTCAACCTCTAGGAAAGAAGACAGGTGTGCGGTACATCATCACCGTGACAGAGTATTTGACCAGATGGGCAGAGGCGCAGCTTGTGAAGGACTGTATTGGGGCAACAACAACAAATTTGATATTTGAGTATGTACTGACTAGGTTTGGTTGCCCAAAGATTTTGATGAGCGATCGCGGTACGCATTTCCTTAATGAGATGATTAGCGCGTTGACAGAGGAATTCCATGTTTATCACCAAAAGAGCATGTCGTATCACCCGCAGGCTAATGGGACGGTTGAAGCATTCAATAAGATATTGGAGAATGCGCTGACGAAGGTTTTCAATGCACAAAGAAATGACTGGGATGTGTGCATACTCGCAATGCTATGGGCTTACAGGATGACTTGCAAAAAGCTAACTCGACAAACGCCTTTCAGGCTAGTTTATGGCATAGAAGTTGTGATGCCGATGGAGTACATTATACCTAGTCTACGCATAGTGGAATTTACAGGAATGGCGGATCACGGATCCCTAGAAGAAATGCTTGCGCAACTGACAAAGCTGGAAGAGGATAGATTTTTTGCTGGATTCCATCCACAAGTTCAAAAGGAGCATGAAAAGGCATGGCATGATCAGAACATCAAATTGTGCACCTTCAAGGTAAATTATTTAGTGTTATTATATGACAGCAAGTTTGATAAATTTCCAAGAAAATTTCGAATGCATTGGATGGGGCCCTATGTCATCAAGGAGATTACAGATGGTGGAGCAGTTCAGTTAGTGAAGTTGACTAGAGAGCCATTTCCAGGGAAGGTGAATGGCAGCGGATTGAAGCCATACATCAGGGATCCGCCCAGGTGACTATATGGTGGAGGCAGATTCTTAGTGCTCCAGGCAGCTGAAAGGAGGCGTGAGACTATAAACTACATTTATTGGGTTGTAGAGCTGCGTGACTGGGGGACTGCGCGGAAGGAAGGAATGTCACAGTATCGACAAAAGCATGAAGGGAGTTGTGCTATAGGAGGAGAGACCATGCAGGGCAGCTAGAAAGTGATTGTTATGGTCACTGCTCATGAGTTGACAGTGGGAAAGTGGCTAAGTGGAGTGGGGGCAACATTTAAGTCAAAATTTAAGAGCGAGATCTTTGAAAATCTGCCACCAATCTAGCATTTATGAGCGGAGTTTTGGGGGAATGGTCAGATTCAAATTCGAATTTGCCTATAAATTATAGATGGATGCCCAACGAAAAACACTTTACATTCTAATAATTGAGGTGTTGAGCTATCAGGCGCGCATGAACCTTGATAATTTCAAGGCTTTGGTGGCTAATTCAATATTTGACAAGTTGCCTAAAGCAACCCAGGAGCTTCTTACTAGACTCATGTCGGCGCCCATGGAAACCGCAAGTGCCAAAGGATCAATGGCATTTGAGGGAGCTGTCCTGGAGGTCGTGAGTGTGGAAACGCCCACAGAAGTGCTAAAGTCACCAAGGTCACCCAGGCCGAGGCCTACGCCGACCCGAGAGGGTCCTAAGAAAAAGAAGGACAAGCAGAAAGTGACACAGCCGGTGTATGATTCATCCAGGAAAAACCAGAAGAAAGAGAAGCCCAACGTGCAAGAGAAGGGTAAGGTCGTAGACCTAGAACTCGATGAGGACATAGAAGAAATTTATATGGGCGCAAAAGACATTAACGTTGAGGGTGTAGACCCTATCTCAAAGCTACCAGAATACGTTCCTCCACGCTGAGGCAAGGTGAAGGTCTTGAAGGACCTAGATGAGGGCAAATTTTTACTCAAAACACCGTTGTTGCTAGACAAGATCATGTCTGAAGGACCGTGCCTGGCATGCATCCCCCACTTAAAAATTGAGGATTGGGACTTGGCAGATACTGAGCAGTTCCCCCACTTGGTGACTGATACATTTATGCACTGCATCTTCTATAAATACTCTAGTGTGACTGTGTTGAAGTCGAGATAGTGGATAGAAGGGGTGGACAAGGCCAATCTATTGAACCTGCCATGGGTGCCGCATTACAACCGCGTGCCCATAAATTTGATAGTGATCAAATAGTTATTATGCTTAGTGCACAATGGGTGCCTATGGTTAGGAGAACTGATACCGATCACTGACATGCTCATCCATAGGATCACACTGCTACCACACTTAGGGCTGAATCCGGCCAAAGCATTTAGCAGAAAGACGGGCAAGCGCGACCTCACCGAAAGAATGAAGGACAAGTTCAAGCTTGCTAAGAAGCTACGCGACTACTCAATTTCCTGCATAACCGACCCCACCGTTAAGGTAGCCACCCAGATCCTGGTTGGGAAAATAATGAGAAAGTGTTGCATAGATGAAGGGTTGGCATCATTGTGTTATTAGCAGCCCAGTGCATACGGGGAATACAATTCAACTGGACACGCTACCTCTGCAGCGAGTTCCTCGTGAACTGCAGAGAAGTACAAGACTAGAGTAAGATGTTCCATTATGCATGGCTTGTGCTATCAATTGTACTAGTCGCGTGGGAATTATCGGAGGATAGTTAGTTTCCTCCGATCGCAGGAAAAACGTAATGAGGAGATGGAGATCATGAAAATTAAACACTCTGATTACATAACCAACATGCAAAATCAACATGCTAAGGAAATTGAGGCCATGAAAACTAATCATGACACAGAAATTAGTTTTATGCAAAGCAAGATATCATGCTTAGAGGAAAATATGATGACCATGCAAGAAAATCATAAGAAAGAGATAAACACTATGCAACGTTGCTTGATGACCATAAAGGGAAAGGAAGATAAAGTAATAAAAGATATGGAAGCTAATCAGATATGTCTTCAGAATAAGTTATTGACCATGGAAGAAGACCATGCCAGGGAAATCAATGCTATAAAGGCTGAACGCTCTAGTCAAATAGATGCCATTAAAATACAGGTTCAGAAATTTCAACAGCTGTCAGAGGATGAAAGAAACCAGGGAACGTGAATCGATCAGGAGCCTCCTTATCTGTTACAGCAAGCTCCATCTTATTATGAGGTCCTTTGTTCCATTAAAAGGTGGATAATTGAAGGTGACCTGGATAAAAGGGAAATTAATAATAAGGTTGATGCTCACACGGTTAATCCACCAGTCATTGAAGATCAAGTTATAACTCATGGCACCTGTGAGATTGATCCATCATCCTTGATAGGGCAGACACAGAATGAAGAAAGACATGTCATGCATATCTTACATACTTCATCTAAGAGCTTTGAAAAAAAAAGTTCCATGTCATCAGTGATATAGCCTGCCACGAAGAAAAAGCACAAGAAGAAGATTTGATGCATTAGACAGCCGCGAGCGGCTTCATTTTCGGATAGGAAAAAGTCCTACCATATGCAGAATTGGACATAGCACATCTGACAAACAGCCGACAGATTTGCCCGAAAGCAAGCAAATGCTCAGTATACACAATATTGAACACATCTGATGCCATGGGGCATCCTCTGTATTTCTAACCCTACTCCTTGTTTTTTCAGCATTTTCATTTTTGTTTTAAGATTTGATTTACTTTTCATGTTACTAGATAGTTACTAAATGAAGAGCTTATATTTTTCTTGTGCTTAATGTTATATGATGATTTTTGGATGGACGCTACTTATGTTTTGTGGCGTGTTGCATGGATGCAGATTATGGATTCTCACATTCCTACAATGCAGCAACGTGTCCCCAAGTAGAGCCAGATGTTGACCACTACGTGTCAACTACCCTTAGCAGTACACCCCCTTTTCTTCGCAAAAAGGATAGCGCTTGATCGACGTGTCTATGCCATTCGACTGTCATCATCAGCCCAATCATGTTATGTTGTAAACCCAATCTGCATGTGTAAATTGTAAATAATCTTAGCAGATCTGAGTCATGTATGTAAATTGCCTAGGCAAACCTAATTTTCTAGTGATAATCTACGTTCCCGAAGGTTTTTTGTCTCACCGATCCATGATCAACAGAGTTTTCTTTTAGCCCAACCCCAAAGCCGGAATGGATTTTTTCATTAGAATCTTAGGGAATCCTAGTGTGCTTCGAGTCTATGAAAAGTAATTCAGAAATAATTCTAACTATTTGGTTAGGTTATTACAAGTTGCTTGATCTGCTAGATTATGTTTGTGTCACAGAACTGGGTAGTCTATGAGGGTTTATGTCAAATGGGTTTTCCCCCTTGAGATGTAAAATTGTAAAAGTCATGATGTAAAGTGTCTTGAAGGTTAGAAAATGTTTTAATCCCCTCATAAGTCCTAAGTCCTAGGTCCTAGGTAATTTTTCCAAAGGCTAAATTCGAGGATCCAAAACATAAAAATTAAAGAAATCAAAGAAATAAAAAATAATAATAATAGTAAAATTTATAAAATAATTATAAAATAAAATAAAATAAAATTTTAAAAATAAATAAATAAAAATTAAAAAATAATAAAATAATAATAAGTCAAATTTTTTAGTAAATAAATGCAGAATTTTAATTTTTTAATATATTAAAATGCATTTAAAAATTCGACGGATGAGATTAAAAAAAATCTTGATCCTCATCGACGGTCAAGATTAGTTTGACATGGATCACTCAAACTAACCATTGAGAATTTTTCCTTTAAATAGGGTGTTAGGGGTCACTTGAGATCAGATTGGATCTGAGAGTCTGGTGCTAAAGAAAGCTCTCTTTAAGTCATTTTTTGTGCAATAAAGAAAAACTTTGGGGTTGAAAATCTTGCTAGTGTTACTCTTCTGAAAGTGTTGTAAGATGTTTTATTTTTCTGCATAATTTTATTTTCAACCATTGATAATAGCTTGATGAAGATTGATTTAGGCACAGGTATTTTGTCTGATCTTTGGGGTTTGAATCATAGTTTTAAAATTCGGCCGATTCGAAACGGAAACGGCCGAGTTGATCCGTTTCATTGCCTAGAAATGTGACTCGGTGGAGGAATCGGTTCAGTAGGCCGAGTCAGCCATGACTCGGCCGAGTCATTCAATGACTCGGCCGAGTCATGGCTGACTCGGCCAACTCAGCCGTTTCCATATTGACTCGGCCGAGTCATAACCAGCGGCCCGTAACCCCATCAAAACAGCGATTTGACATTTTTTTAATGAAATTTTGAAGTGTTTGTTGATTGGTTTGGACTCCAATGTGTTTTATGAATTAGTTAAATGTTATTTGGGGTCCATTTTCCCCTCCCAAACCCTATTTAACACACTCAAATGCTCTCTACTATTGATATGCTATTCAAATTTCATGGTAATGTTAAATTCTTAAAGTAAAAGTGACATTTTCCTTAATCTTCATTTTCATTCTTTTACTTAAATTTTTAACATTACCATGAAATGACTTGGGATGTTTGAGAGTGGTTTCGGCCTCATTGGATTTCATATGGAGAAAGTAGAATTTTAGATTTCATTCAAAATCCAGCAGACTTATCAGTTTTTCACGATTTCAGGATTGCAATGTTTCTATTGAATTTTGTCATGTCTTAGGGTATGGAACTCGTATTTAATCAACAGCACCAATCCCTCTATGTACCTTGATGTTAGTGACATTGGTAGTCGAACTCCTCTGGGATTCGCTTCCAAACCAGGAGCTTCTGAAAATGTCACTCCCGCTCCAATTTTCGCTCTCGCTCCCCACTTTCGCTCCTGCTCCCAAGTAACACTGAGCCGGATGATGTTGGAAACTCTAGCAGTAGCCAGTAGTACTGGTCACAGACTTTTGTTGTAGAGGTCATTTATAGTCTCCTTGGTTATGTGTTTTTGTTTTGATCTCTATATCATCATCGTGTATGTATTGGACAATGCACTGGGTGCCATTTTGATATAATGGATATATTATTGAGCCTACTTTGATCATATGTTGTCTTCTATCTATATTCTAATGCTGTGTGTTTGGAAACATGAATGGAAATCTTTAAAATTATGTGTTTTTATAAAAAATAAATGTTTAATGTATTTTTTACAATGACCGAGTCATTGAAATCGAGCCGGCCGAGTCGATACCGAGTCGGAGTCGGAGTCGGAGTCGACCCTCGGCCGAGTCGAAGTCGGAGTCGGAGTTTTAAAACATTGGCAGGTATCGCCATTTGATCTGGATTTCACTATTGTTTTCTCCCTCTATGCTAATGGTTGATTTTAAGTTGTGCAAGAAATCTTAGTTTTGAGTTTACCGGGCGTTAGGGGAAGTTCTTGGCTGACCCAGCCAACTCACGGATTGCGTTTTCTGAAAGAGCCCAGCGAGTTTTTAATCCTGGGCTTATCATTTGAAATTTTTTATGAATGCATGAAGGATATTTTGAAGTATCTCATATTAAATTTAAATTCTGAAAATATTACTGTGGATTATTGAGAAATCTAGCTGCTTAAGAGTTAAAAATCTATAAATATTGTAAATTTTAACTGGTTTTAGTGTTTTCAGTTTTGTTTTGGGCACATTTTACTTCTGGGTTTTATGTTTTTGCCATTGCAGGTTGCAGGTATAGATTTTAAAAGTTTTTCAGGGTTTCCAGCATGGATAATCTTTAGCAGATTTTCTAGTTTTCTGAGGGAATTTGATGGTTTATCAAAATTGTTTTGTTGCTCGGGGTTTATTTTTATTTTGCAGAGAAATTTCGAAATTTTTTTAGGAGGCTGCGGCCTTGCCTTGTGTCCTCTACCCCAACATTCTACCAACAGCACCAAAATCTGCAGCATTCCTCCATCGATTTGCTTGTGTTTTTCCTTTCCTACGCAATTTCAGCTCCATCTCATCTTCGATTTAGTATCTTCTTCAACGCAGAAAACCACTCCCTGCTCCCACGTTGGCTACTCATCTTCTTTGGCTCTCTTCTGCGGCATTTTTGAAACCCTCACTTGCAAGCTCAATTCTCTGCCTGCGTCTTCTTTCCAACCTGCATCCTCACGCATCCTTCTTCTCTTAAACCTGCGAGCCAACCAAAAAAAAAACATGGCTTTCTGCGTTGAATTTCCCCTCGCTGTCGTCAAACTTTCTCCAAAACCTGCAAACAGCAAGACAAACATGGGTTGTTTCTTGTGTTTACGCAGCAAACAAAACTCAAAACACTGCATAAAAAATAAAACAAAATAAAATAAAAAGTTGCGTCCATCCCTCAGTGATCTCCCTCCTCACGCAGCTCTTTTCTCCCTCCTTGCTGCTACGGCTTCATTCCATTCCCACGCATTCACGCAGCAATAAGATTCCTCTGCTCATCAGCCCATCTGCTGCCCCTTTCCGTCCCATGCAGCTCCAATTATTTGCTCGTTCTTATCTGCGTTGCCCAAACTTGTGCTCTCCCACAATCCTTTCTTTCCTCACGTGTCTTTCACCCCTTGCTCTTCCCTTCTGCCTGCGTGCTGCTCGCTACCAGATCTGTGTACTCCAGGCACCTGCAAACAATCCGCCGTCAAACATGCATCGTGTCTTCTCTTTCCTGCGGCAAAACAAATTTTTCAAAATATTGGATACGGGCCAAGGTTCTGCGTTGAGCTTTATTTCATGTGTACGGTGATAGGTTGTCTCTTATACGTTTAATTTAGTTTTTTTTATATCCATACGGTTAAGTTTATAAATTTTTATTTGGTTTTGCTTCATTTAAAGTTTTGGCTTTCATTTTAAGTTTTATGTTCTGATTTAAATTAAAAAATAAAAATAAAAAGCTCCTATAGATTAGTTTTAGATTTATTAAATTGTTTAGTTTTTTTTAGATTTACTTTTCTTTTAGATTTAGCTTTTGTTTAGATTTTAATTTTAAAAATGATATCAAAAAAGTTAAAAAAGGGTTAGTTTTTTTTAGGATTTGTTTGGATTTAAATTCAGATTTAATTTTTATAGATTGATTTTAAATAAATCAATAAATCAATAAAAAATAAAAAATTTCATAAAAAGTTAAAAATTTTCTTTTTACTTTTTAGACTTTAGTTTAGATTAGATTTTATTTTTTATTTATTTAGGATTTTAGTTTTGACTTAAAATTGTATAAAAATTTAAAAAAAAAAAAAAAATATATATATATATATATATATATATATATATAAATTAAAAAATATTTTGAAAAAGCTTACCAAAAAATTCGAAAATTCATTTTTTGGAGTTTCTTATGGTATTTATGTTCCATTTCTCTATAGCTAAATGCATTTAAATGTTTATTTATAAGTTGGCTATATAAAAGTGGTAGCTGGTCAGCATTTAAATTTTATGATCATTTAAAACATTTATTTTTTCTTGAAGTTTAATTGTTGGATCATCGTTAAGGAGTTGTGCATTTGTTGAATATCTTACATCGCTTGGGTTATTTGATGATAAATTATTGTTTTACATGGTTTATACTTCTGCAACATTTAATAAATAATCATTTAATCATTAACTCCATAAGGCACTGGTCTATTAACTTAATAAAATCAAATAAGTGCTTGTTTTCCCTCGTGTCTCCCAACTCAACTGGTCCACAATTGGTCATCCATTGTCCCATAGGGTCCACCCCCCTTAGCCGCAGGAGACAGGCCTAAACGGAGAGATCGGGGATCAAGGTGACAGCCCCCGTCTGAGCGTTGTCGTGACAATCTGTGCGACAACAAGAGGCATTCCTATAACTTTCAAAAACAAGTCAAGTTAAATATCGGGACAAAATAAAAAAATTTAGACGCCCATAGGCCATAAGGGTTGAAACTTGCTCTAATACCATATGTAACAGTGCAAAGTAAACATAAAATTAATTTCCTAATTAAAATCAGAATCAACAAATAAGTACATACCTATATTACCTGTGATCGATGTCTGCCAGATGACAACAAGGTTTTGGGGACGACTCTCCACCCAAGCGTAGGCTCAATTGTACAATGGTTTGCTACAACTGGCCACCCCCGAGCCCTCAATCAATGTACCACTGCCAGTGACTCCTAAGTCTTAGAATACCATTCTCCCAAGAGAATGAAAGATAGAATCTCATAATGACGGAATGCAAGAATGTCTTTCATCTTCCTCACCATCTATTAAATAGAACAAACATTGGAAGAGGAACCACATGCACACACTCCATGTGTCTACATGAAACTTTCTTTTGATTTTTAGCTTTCTTGTTTTATTTATTTACTTTTCTTTTGATTTTTAACTTTCTTGTTTTATTTTCTTCTTTTTGATAGTTTTCTTGTTTTATTTCTATTTATTCTTATTTAGCGCTTTAGTATGGTTATTACTATTTTTATTTTTATTATTTTTATTTATTTTCTTGTATATATTTTTTATTATTTAACATTTATGATTTATTATTTTTATTATTTATTATTAAGTGATTTATTTATTATTTATTATTTATTATTTTATTATTTTTATTATTTATCATTAAGGGGAGGGATATTACACTATTGACTGAATTTATGAAGTACGTCAGTGAAACTCCTTAGCAAGCTTGTGAAATTCAAAATCTTGTGCAGATATATTGTGGTGTTTATCAGTCATCAACTGACTTTTTGGAAACAATAAGCATGTTCAAATGTAACTAAATAAATACTTGGAAAATATATCATGTAATTGACATTTTATTCATTCCAATCTCAAGGTTAGACACATCATTACAAGAATCCTGCTTCCCCTGCATTTCCAATCCCATCCTCGTGATTTGTCTTTCCAGAAGTCTTTCAAATTCAATCTCAGTTGTGCTCAGCATTCTATTCAAACTGATTACAATACCATATTGTTCAAGATGCTTCTGTCTAGGCTTTATCCTCTCTTCTAAGCTGTACCCAAAATATTGTGGAAACCGAACAAGCTCTGACTTTGACCGTCCCATACAAGAATAGAAATCCCATTTTGGGCACAAATTATCTGCCAAGCTGTATGTGTATAGGTTTCCAAATCTGGTAACCATTGTTGAGATATCCTTTATGCTAAAGCCTGCATCCAAAAAGAAACCTGTAATGGGCTTGATATTGGCGTCAACACTTAACCCAAAGGTTTGAGGAGAACGAAAAGCTAAATGACCAGGATCTATTCCAATAGATTTGAAGTATGCAGCTGTAGGTCTAAGATTTTCCTCAACACTGTAACTTACGATGTGAGGAAATCTTGTCAATATTTTCCCAATATCAGATGATGGTATTCCAATCCCTAACATAAAATCAAACACTCCTTTGATCTTCCTTTTATTGTAAGTTAGAAGTGCAGGAAACTTCACAATAATCCTTGCCCAATAACGTTTCTCAACTCCAAGATTTTCTAGATAGGCTATTGTTGGCTTCAAGTTGTCATTCAGGCTGAGACCAAAAAGTTGTGGCCTCTTTAATATAATCTTGTGAATGTCTGACTGAGGAATTCCTAGTTCTAAAAGGAGTTCAACAATTGGTCTTAGTTTCTTGTCTATGCTGTAACTTACTATGCTTGGGAACTTTCCCACAAGTACTTTTGCCTGTTCAAGATCTAAGCCAAAAGTGAGGAGATAGGCCAAAGAAGGATGAAGATGCCCACCACTTTCCAATTTAGTGGGTTTCATTATGTTCTTGGATGTGGATCTAGACTTGTTCACATCCTCTCTGGCATATTCTTGCTTTGAAGGAGTATTTGGAAAATACAACAAGAAATCATTTAACCCTTCTCCATGTTTTATCGCAAGACCTTCAAAGTATGGAAGTAGTGCACTTCTGATTTCAATGGTTGTCAATTCTCTCCCTGGACCCAAAAAGGAATGCCTTGAGAAAGAGTTCTTCTTTGAGCTTTAGCTAGAAACAAAGATATTTCATTATATACCATAAAAAGGAAGACCTGTAAGATATATTGTACGATAGGATAACTGCAACATGTTAACCAAGTGCATTATAAAGAGGCTTGATTTTTTAGCAGTCTGTGATGCTTCTGCATTGCTTAGACCAAGGCTCTTTAAAAAGCTAATGAGAGTTGCCTTTGCTTCTTCCTTTTCTGATGCCAATTTCCTGGAGTCGACAGCCAAGTTCATCAAATGATCTCCTTGCAACTTATCTACATTGAAAAAGAAAAACATTGCAAATTACTTAAAACTGCAGTAACTTGGTTAAATATCATGATCCTCTACTGCTTGAAATTATTAATGGACACAAAGTAGAATGGTAACTTTAATTATCTTGGTAGTCTGCAATGCTTCTGCATTGCTTAAACCAAGGCTCTTTAAAATGCTAATGAGAGTTGCCTTTGCTTCTTTTTCTGATGCCAATTTCCTGGAGTTGGCAGCCAAGTTCATCAAATGATCTCCTTGCAAATTATCTACTGCTTGAAATTATTAATGGACACAAAGTAGAATGGTAGGTTTAATTATCTTCTAGGAATAAACAAATTTATATCCACATTAGTACTGATATTTTTTAACAAAGTACAAGAACAATTGTTTACTGAGACAAGGCTTTGGTTCTTACAGACAATTAATTGGGTTGCAAAGAAAAATGGAGAGGCCAAGAACAATCGTTTAGTCCAGGCAAAACTATGCAATCTCCTGGACAATATATCGGGTTGTATGTTATGTAGATAATAAGGGTATAATCAGGAGTCAGGACAATAATCCAATATTATGAAGGAAGTAGCAAAGATCTGATCCCTAAGCACTGATTTCAAACTGAAGATGTGGTTTTCAATGGGTATGGATCTGACTTAAGGGGATTCTCTAACCATCCACCCTCAAGATTTCATTTAGGAGTATGGTGACAGAAAAGACAGAAGATTACTCTAGATTGGA
This sequence comes from Pinus tabuliformis, assembly GCA_031772625.1. Lineage (NCBI taxonomy): Eukaryota > Viridiplantae > Streptophyta > Pinopsida > Pinales > Pinaceae > Pinus > Pinus tabuliformis. Next base: position 235,064,057 of record CM062805.1, read on the forward strand.
GCTTGTAATGCTGAGGAAGATCTTAAAATCACGGTAAAGGGAACTGGCCAGAAGGAACAGTAACTCCATAAAGATTACTGAATAGCTTCCTCCTGAAGGCAGGTGAGAGTGGCCAGAAAAAATGTTGGTGAGGTAAACTACTGGAGTAAACATGCCCTCATTTGTGAATTTCATGGTCCGTAGCCCTTAACACCCTATTAGAAGTTCAATTTTTTGTAACTAGTATCTAGAAGGGGAATCGAAGATAATTTTCTGTGCAAAACAATATTTTATTGTTCTTTTCACCAATGTGGAAAACCAAGGCAGTGTTTCAAGGTGGCTCATGGTTATTTAAAAAGGTAGGATTATACACAAGATAGTGAATATTGATCTAGTCCTACAAATCAAAGTTATCAGGATTCAGAACCACAACTGTACCAGAAGCAGTTTCTACAAACCATACCAGAACCATCCTGAAAGCTGGTATAAAAACTAGTTGAATTAAAAATGTATAAAAGAATTCAATATATATATATGCCATTAAACACCAAATATGCAAAGTTTTCTCATTTATATTGCACATAAGCATGCCAATAGCAAAAGTACATCAAGATACATGTTCTAAGATACATCTATTTAAAGTTCTGAGAAAAAATACATAAACATTGAGACTCTGAATCACCTATTGAGTCCAAAAGATCAGCAAACTATAATCAAATGAGTATATAACTCATCTAAGATCTGGCTCAAGTATGTGACACTGATACAAATATGCTTTCTGACATTCCTCCTTTTTTGTGAGCAACACGAGGAATCAAAAGAAGCAGTTTAGAATGTTATTGAAGATCCTGAACTTGATGAGCATATGCTCTTTTCCTCAAGTTGTATGTCTGGTCTGGAACAAGATCATTTTCATGAAATTCATAAATTTAGTAAAGATATACTTTCTACTTGGGATTCTGAAGCGAACAAAGTTCCTTCTTAAGATTAATTACTCCAAAAGACTTGGAATATCGAATTATCCATTAAGGATATAAATATTATATTAAATATGTGAATAAGAATAAGAATGAATATGATTTACAAATGAGAACAAGAGGCTTGCTTATATACCAAGCAAGTGTCTCTTCATGAAGAGTCATGTCCTATTAGACATGCCTCTTCAACCTAATTACTAGCTTAATTAACTATTATTTATGATTATTATCTTTTACATTATATTTGTATTATTTATATATTTTATTCGTTACATTGCTTTCTTCCTCAAAAAGCTTTGTCCTCAAAGCTTGTCTCTTGATCTTTTAGCTGCACTTTCTTGGTACACTGGATAACATCATTCTGTGAAAGTGATGATGGATGTAAAGAATCGAAGAAGGAATCCATTCTCTCTCTTCTCAATCTGTCGCTCAAATATTGTAATTAATTGTTCTATATCTCTTGTGAATGATTGTCTTTGTTCCTTACTCATGGATTCCATATTTTTTTCTTTTATCTTTCCTTTTTTTTCAAAAATTTGTTTATTTTTTTTTTTTTTATATGATATATGCTCTCTCCCTTTTTTTACTCTCTTTTTATATAGTTTTTCTCTCTCTCTCTTTTTTTTGTATGTATTCTTTTAATCTATAAAATATATTTCCACTTCTCTCTTATAAAAATCTAATATTAATATATATATTTCAAATATCCTCTTCTTCATCTTCTTCTTTTGTTCACTCTTTTAATAAAATTTTTATATAATAATAATTTTTTTATTTAATATATATAATTATAAATTATATATATTATATAATTTTAATTTATATATATTATAAAATTATAATTATATAAAATTTATATATACTTTTCTGAGACCCGATTTTCCTTTTATATGTAACTATATAAGGCTTATATAGTATCCCTTTTTATAATTAGAATAATATTTTTTTTTCTCACAAAATTTGGATGAGACGTGACTCTTGGTACGGTCACAATCTTTAGATTTGAACGATTAAAATTATTTAGATCACACCTTTTTTCTCCAATGCTTATCAAAATATTTTTCACTTTTAAAATACCATGGGCAATTACCATGGGTTGTTTCTAAAACCTCCTGTAAAAAGTAATATTTACCTTTCACGTAAGAAATTTTGTATCCTTGTTTTTTCTTTTAACTTTTAAAATACCATGGGCTATTACCATGGGTTGTTTTTAAACTTCCGTTAAAATGTTCTCCACGTAAAAAGTAAAATATATTCTTTTTTTTTCTTTTTCTTTTTTCCTTTAACTTTTTAAAATACCATGGGCAATTACCATGGGTTGTTTTTTAAAACCACGGGCTTCTCACATAAAAGTTTTAAATATACGTGGTATGAGATTTTGTATCCGTTTTGTTTTTTCTTTTACTTTTTTTCTTCTTCTTCTTTTTATTTTATTTACTTATATTACTTATATATATATATATATATATATATATATATATATATTCTTTTTTGGTTAATTTTTTTTATATGGCCAAAGGCCTAGAAAAACGGAGAAAAGGAGAAACTCCCAAATATTGAGCAAAATGCTTCAATTATTACGGCAACAAGGTTGACGAATTTCGATAGTCAAAGACTTCGATCGCAGAACGAGCTTTGTGCACAGGTCAAACAACCTAGAGGACTGAACTGCTCTGATACCACATGAAGCGAACAAAGTTCCTTCTTAAGATTAATTACTCCAAAAGACTTGGAATATCGAATTATCCATTAAGGATATAAATATTATATTACATATGTGAATAAGAATAAGAATGAATATGATTTACAAATGAGAACAAGAGGCTTGCTTATATACCAAGCAAGTGTCTCTTCATGAAGAGTCATGTCCTATTAGACATGCCTCTTCAACCTAATTATTAGCTTAATTAACTATTATTTATGATTATTATCTTTTACATTATATTTGTATTATTTATATATTTTATTCGTTACAGATTCCATATCTCCTACTGAACAAGTAACTCAAGTGGAAGAATATGAGGAGCAACAAATCAGCCATGATGACTCGAATCAGCAAAAAAAAAATATAGACCTTTCATATGACAGTGCTGATTTAAGAACAGTTTGATAAGATACCACTGCAGCAGGACAAACAACTTTTGGTTCAACCATAGGATGATCTTTCTCAAGAGTTTGGCAATGACTTCACAGTCCGATTTCATTCCCGAGTTTGATACACTGTTCAACCATTACTTGGATATCAGTTAGTTTCATGATCTGGTTGAATTGAGGATGGTAGAGGTATTTCAGGAGGCCGTTCAAAAAAAATTCCACTTTTCTACTTTCTCTTTATTGATTAGTGATAAGCTAAGATACCGGATTCGTCCAAAAGCCCTGTCGAATCGCGAATCCAGCGAATCCGACACGATTCTCTGCGGATTCGTGTCCAAACTTCATGACACGTTGTGTCCTTTTATGACATGTCGTGTCCTATAACGTGTCCCGAATTTGCAGTGCGTGTCGCGATTTTTGGGACGTGTCCTGTTTTTGGGACTCGTTTCCAGCTGCTAGGTTAAAGGGGCGTGTCTGCTCGGTTGACGGCTCATTTTGCAAGTCAGTTGGCAAGGGATTGTGTTGTTGCAGCGAGGAGCGGACTCTCAGCAAGGAGAATCGACCACCAAACATCCACAGTCCACCAGGTCTGAGGTAAGTGGTCCACCAGATAACGCAGTGAGTTTATAAATTATAACACAGTCCTTTGAATGAACCCAAATCTCTGAGTTTTACCAGCAATGAAGGCTCCAGCGTCCTATCTCTTTGTATCAGCGGTTATACTGGCTCTTCAAAACCCACGCAGATCAAAAAATAGTGAGACAATGGACTGACATTATGCACAGAAATGTGTCTCCTTGTTCTGCGTCCAAATACACTAGGCAACTCTTCAACTCAGTCCCATATTGAAGTGCGTTCACCCAGCTATACACAGGAAGAATGTGGCCCTCCTTATGGTCACAAACTCAGCCTCTTTATGGTGTGAACTCGGCCAAAGGAAGGGAAAAAACTCGGCCTTCTATTTTGTATGCAACTCGTCCCTTTGTAAGAGGAACTTCAATCCTCTAACACCACTGAGTGTATATTATATGGCATAATTTCCATCAAGGTTCCTCTTCCTGCACTGTGGGCTTGCACACTAATTTTTAGATTTTCTTAGTCTAGTTTGCATCTAAAGTCTCGACTCTCTATGCATACATTGGGGTGATTTTCAAGCGTGGTAAGGTTTTACAGTTTATTGTTCTGGTCATTGCACAATTTGACAAGATAGAATCATTTTGGATGGTGTTTCATGAAATTCAGAAATGAGAACATGTGTTCCCTCATAGCAGTTCACACCCTTCAAAACTTCTGTTCTAGACCTGTTATCGTTTTGTTCTCTAAACGTGTTATCTGGATTCTGCACTTAATCTGCGTCATTAACAAAATGGAGTTACACCTAATGTACTTTTTCATTAGGCCTTGAGACACCTGTTATCATCGAGATCATGGTTGCAACTTTCTAGCTAAGTAATGAAGTCTGTGAGTGATATCTTTGAATTCAACATCTATGGTGAAGCTGCCCTTCTTGTCTATAAATAACAGGGCTGCAGTTACCAGCTTAAGACATGTAATTATGTGCTTGCAATTTTTTTCTATGTTTTCATTAAGTGTTGTCACTATTAGTAATAGGCATAGCTATAGATGAAGAATCAAGATCTATGTTTGAAATCAATAAATTTGTATCATTAATTAAAATTTATGTAAGAAATATGATAATATCTAATTTTTAATATATATATATATATTTTTAAATATATATATATATATATTTTAATAAAATAATATATAACGTGTCCTAATGTGTCATGTTCCGAGGGGTCAGCGTGTCCCAAATCCGACACCACGAATCCCGAATCCTACGTGTCCCGAATCCCCGTGTCAGGTGACATAGGTGATAAGCCATGTTCTGAGTTGCAGCAAGCTGTTTTACATTGTGTTTGACAATAAAGCATATGCAGATATATTTCTGACTCATCATATTTCATGACCGACTTCACTAGAGGTTTGATTATGTTGATTGGTTTCATACAATCAATTGATTATATGAATGGTTGTATTGGTCATTTGAATATTGATCAATCAAGGAAAATTTGATGTATTATTTTCAGAAAAAGAGAAAAAGAAAAGTCCATGTCTACTTGATAAATAAAACTATAGAAAGAAATGAAAAAATGGGAAAATAAATAAAGCATTGTGGCGGTAACTCTAAGCAAAATCAATGTTGTGAAAATCATTATTGGGATTAATTCGGCGAGGGGAAAAAATCGGAAAAAAAATCGGAAAAAATCGTAAAAATCGGGAAAAAATCGTAAAATACAAAAATATTCATTTTTTTTCAATTTTTTTAATATCTAAAGCATCTACAACATAAAATAAATACATTGACACATAAATATGATAAAAGAACTAATATATAAGATGTGTAACATCATTTCTAGTGCTACATCACACATAACAGTGAATCATGTCCTGAATAGCCAGTCCTGACTCCTGAGTCCCAACTCAACCTCAAAATATCAACAAAAATTATAATAATGAGTCATAATGTCATATACAATGAAATGAACCAAATAACCAATACTATTGATTTCCTCTACCCCTCCTGCGATAAAATGCAATAGCTTTCCCTCTAGATGTAGATGTCGGTGGAGTTGGCAGTGGACTCTGTTGTGCTCTAGAAGCTGAAGAACTAGGAGCTACAGGAGGTAGACCACGTCCTCTACTGGTGATAGGGGTAGCCTAGGTAGGTTGTGTCACCTCCTCCTCCTCATCAAAAAATCGGCAAAATTAAAAATAAAAATAAAAATAAAAAATTCAAGATTTTTTCGAAAAAATTGGGATTTTTTGAAAAAATCACTGAATTAATCGCGCGATATTATTGAGAAAATGAAAAAATCGTGATTTTTCGATGTTATCGTGATTTTTGCAACACTGAGCCAAACTCCCTCTTAAAGGCTTATATAATAGAAAAGAATGAAGATTCCTAGCTTCTAAAAGCTAGTTGGACCAGTAGAAGGGCCCTTATTCATCATATATGACTTTGTGGGTCATTACATGACATTTCCCCTTCCCTTTTCCACAAGTTATTCATGATTTTCACCTATCTTTAAACTTAGGGATCTAGGAAATACATTTTTCCTCAGGAATTGTCACATGTAAAAGGGGTAACGGTGTCTTCCCATGGTACGATTTAGGCAATTTGTAAAATTAATGTTTTGAAGGTGTGAGAAGAAAACATTTGGTGTGCATCACAAATTAATTTGTAAACGGATAGACCCACCATTTTGAGTAAATTCCCTGCACTGGTAAACATGTACCATGCATTGCGAAATGTGTACCATGCCTCGAAATCTGTGATCATGCCTCAAGATCTATGATGCTACATTGGGATTCATGCCCCTTTCCTTGGAATGTGTCACCACATTGGGATGCGTGACAGTGCATTAGATGATGAAAAGGATGCCACCTCATGATACTTGGCACGTGGACAACTACCAAATGGCACTCTTGCTTAGTTGGACCATACTATTCCACATATGCACCTTGTTTTCCTTCACATGAGCCACACATGGGAGTTATTTGAGGCAGTTGAAGACTTGGACCAAGTCGTTAGTGTATGGACGAAATTATTGCAGTTGGTTACAATTGGTTGAGTTGGTTACAGACTTTTGAGGACACTGCAAATTTCATGAAGCACCCATTTGTGGTCACATGTGTCAGACTCATGGGAGCGTGCATCTAGTTGATGATTGTTGTCGCTCAAATTGTACACCAGAAAATGCGACAATGCTCAGGGCAAGGGTTGTCACTCTGATCCCTGCCCTCTCCGTTTAAGCTATCTCCTAAATGCAGGCTAAGGGGGTAGTCCCTATGGATGAGATGATGAGAAACCTATTAGGAACCAGCAAGTCCAGGAAACACAACAAAATGGCCTAGCAACTTGGGTTAAAATTACATGGCAAGTGAGATTATTAAGCACAATTTGATTAGATTCTTCAAGATTAGAGATAAGAGACCAGTGCCTTTAAATTAATTACTTGCTCAATATAGATTAATATTCCAAGTTACCGGATGAACAATTGTTGCGGGATGCAAATTCTATCCTAAATGAAGTGTGGGACCTAGATCTAATGTGTGATGTAGGATCTTGGTAAATTTTAATTAGATGCCCTATCTAGGTGAATCCTTCTTCTCAATTCTTTTGGAACTAGTCTCAAATGCAAGTTGTAGAGAGAAGCCCGAAGGAAGGAGGCTATGGCCTCATTAACGATACCTCCTGTGGGGTTCTAACCACCTAGGTGTCTCCGTTCCTACAAGGGATTTCCCGCAAGAGAACTACAAGGTCACCTATGTTAACTGTGAACGAGAGTCTAGACTCCTCAAATTGCGTGAAGAAGGTGGTCCTACCTTTCTTTCAACCAAGCTTATGCTTGGAGGCAGATTTTAGAAATGCAATTCTAATCCTAGAATGAAAGTGCAGATATGAGTGATTGCTTCAATGAGATTATAGATGTGTTAAATGCTCCAATCAAGATTATATTACTTGAAAACAAGATGCTCACATGATATTTAACACAAGATGACAAGAGAAATTAATAGAGCACTTTAGAAAACAACTTATCTCAATGAAACAAAAGTAGCAATTCCAATTACCCAAGATGCTTATTAGATTCTTCTTGTAAGATAAGCTTGGAGCACAATAATGAGAGCAATGTATTCTTATGTTACTTAGCAATTGGAGACAATATCTTCGCATTACCTATGTTATGAACCAATTAGATACAAGAGATAGAGATGCAATTATGCTTAAGCATAATTAATAACAAGCACAAGGAAATGTGAGATTGCTAACAATGATCTTTAATAAAACTAATGCAATTACAAAAAATGAGATGCCAAGAATGCAAAGAGATATAATGACAATGCAAGGATGCAAATGCAAGGGTTGGTATGCCAAAGAGAATAGCTAAGATATGCTATGCAAAGTGCAATGATAATGCAGAGATGCAATATGCAAAATGCAACTAGCACTTTAACAATTTGAAATGAGAGAGATACTCTAATGTCAATGCAATGTTTTGCAATGATGCAAGAAGAAATGTAAGAGATGCAAAGGAAGGCTCTTATTAAGACACCAATGTAACATAGGATATCCAAGGGTTCCTCTTGCACTATATCACTGCTAAAGATCAGCCCACAAATTGCACAATATCAGTCCCAAAATCCACTCGAATATTGTCACTATTCCAATGGCAAAACTTTAAACCAGTGTTGATAATATCGGCGATATATCGCCGATATTTGAAAATATCGCAATATTTTTGGCAAAACGATATATCCCCGAGTAAATATCGCGATATTTTTCGTTTTGAAAATATCGGCAAAATATCTCCATATTTTGAAAATATCAGCTATGTTTATAAATCTGAAAAAAAAAAAAAAAGGATTTTTTATGCTTGCCGATATTGCCGATAAGATGTTTTCTAGACCCTGGCCGATATTTTGCCAATACCGATATTATCAACACTGCTTTAAACCAGTGTTGATAATATCGCCGATATTTCGGCGATATTCGTAAATATCGCGCGATTTTGGTGAAAACGAAATTTCGGCTGGAAAATAGCGCGATATTTTCATGTTTTTAAATTCTCGCGAGATTTCCGAAATTTCGGCGATATTTTCATAAATATCGCGCTACGACTGTAAATATCGCGGGTTAGGTTTAATCGGGTTATAAAATGGTTATAGTGTTTTGCTTTTCCCGTCACTTTGTTAATGTTTTCACTGTGTGTGCTACTGTGGGATCCCTGAGATCATCTTCATCACCGAGACTAGAACTATGTTTTCTTCCTACACTGAGATTTTCACCGAGACTGTGACTGTGCTCTCCTTGTACCAAGAGCTTCATTGTCACAGCTATGTCAAGACTCGAGACTGTTACCAACTTACGACTGAGACAGTGAGAAGGTTACATTGTATTAATTATGAGATTGAGTTATTCTATGCCTTCCTTTTTGAGCTGGGTTATGTCACTTTGACACAAGCAACAAGACTGCTTCCATATTTTCATGTAGATTTTCACTTAAGGTTTCATTTTATATTAGGCAACCAATATCTAAATTCTAAACCACCTTGGATATTACAATGACCAACTCACCAGAACAGATCTTAATCGACTGTTACTAGTTTGTAATTACTTACTGTAATCACCACCGAGATTTCAGAGGTATCTGAGATCCTGTACTCCATTGGATCCATCGAAAATTAGTATTTACAAATCCTAGGGACCTAGACAAGCGGAAGCAAGTGAGATTTTTCATATGTATTATGTACTATCTAGGAGTTAATCAACTAATTTTCTAAGAATCACGTTCTTTACAAATGAACAAGTTACACATACCTTTGTTTTTGTATGGTCCTTCCAGGTCGGCTTTATGTGACTATTGAGGCCTATTTCTTATACATATATGATATATGTGCATAGATTTTTGTCCTTTCTCAACAAAAGTCTTGGTACCTTTTCATAAGAGACTGTGGCTTCAAATTTTTGACCTTTCAGCTAGGCTTATAAGGCTTTCAAACAATTCGGTCATGATCAGTCAACAAGTAAATTTTATGCGGGCTTGAAAAAGGCTTCTTTTAGTCCATAATGAGATATTCTATTCCTTGAATTGATTACCCATAAAAATGTACAGACTCCTGAAGTTCTCAGATTTCTGAAATGAGATACTGTTCAAATTTTAATATAGATTTCAGACTTCAATACTTGATCTCGGAACCTTGCTCATTAACATAAGGATTTCGGCCTTGTAAATGCTTAATTTCTAGACTTTTAATTTTTGTTTGAGTCCTTGATTGGACAATTATCAATTTATCACTATGTGTGATGTTATTTTAATTTTTGTTTGAGTCCTTGATTGGACAATTATCAATTTATCACTATCAGGGATCAGCAGGATTTGGTATCGCCTTTGAAGTTTGATGTATCATTTCTATTTGACATCATATATATCAGTGTTTTCTTCATATTTATGTGCCAATGTGTCTAGTTCATGTTGTTATTGCTTTATATGTTTAGAAATCTGAAAAAAAATGAATATATTATGCATTTTTTATGCTTGCCGATATTTGCCGATATTTTGCCGATATTTTCGCCGATATTTCCGATAAGATATTTTCCGGACCCTCGCCGATATTTTCCCGATACCGATATTATCAACACTGCTTTAAACAATTATGGAATGACTTTTAGGACTATAAGGCTATTAGAGTTAAGTCCTAGGCAATTACTTCAAACCTGTTCCAACTTATTTTACAATGATAAATTTGCTCTTAATTTATTTAGTGAATCACTTTTAGGATCTTGAGGTTGTTTAGATTAGTTAGTACCCTTTTATAAATGATTGTGTGCCACCACTTTTGTCACTTATGCCACTGTTGTTAATACTTCAGATCTGATGTAAATTCTAACAGTGAAAAGAGAGGGATGGGGATAAGAGATGCAAACCCTTAGGCCTAGTGGGCTATGCCAAGTTTGGGAATACCCAAGAGAGAAGTCACTCCTCCAATGCCTACATTCACAAAGGGTTAGCTTGAAAGTTGAAACACAAGGAGCAGACCTTTTGGACCACTGCAACCACAAATTGTTAGCCCAAACACATATGCAAATAATGGATCAGCCTTAAAAAAAATGTTTGTGATGGGTCTAGCCCTCCAAAGGCTGCGGCTAGGGCTAGGAAGCCCAATGAGGCTTGCGGCCTAATGAGCAAGAGGCTTTGGGCCTCATGGCTAGGGTTGGATGGCCTTAGATGGTTAAGATATGATGAGATCAACCCTCTCATCAACCCTCTAACCCTTCTTCCAAGGGAATTAGGGCTTGCAAACACAAAAGTAAGCCACAAAAATAAATTTATTTCAAGCCCTAACAACTCAGAAAATTCACAGTGGCAAATTAGCAATGAAAATCACTTGAAAACCCTTGAGATCAATGTCTTTAGGTCTGCAACCAAAGAGAGATTAGGGAAAAAAAAAATTGATCAAGTGTAACACCCTAAAAACCCTTGTGGCCTAGTTAAGTTTGCGGCTAGGGTTCCTTGGTTGAATAGGTTTGGGGACAAGCCCTCAAGGGCTAGAAATCCCTATGGCTAGGGAAAATTAGCCCTATGAACCATGCAGTTGCCTCAAATAAGCACAAAAATGATCTTTAAAGCCCAAATCAATAAGGGAAACTCACAAGAGACACTTGCCATAAGTTTCAGATGTTAGCAAGTGACACAAAAACCATAAATTTTTAGTGAAAATGCCCTCCTAAAGCTAGCAGTCTCCTCTTCTAGGCTAGGCATTGAAGCTTGGAGAGGGGGGTATGCTAGATCTAGGCCTCTAGGCCCTAGATCAAGCCTCAAACCCTGAATGACCTTGATTTTCTCCTTGGACAACTCCTCCTTAGGCCTTTATGCCCTAAAACCCTAGCCGTCTAGGGTAGGAGAGGACTAAGGCTCTTCACAATCGAATTTATCCTTGAAATCCTTGAACCTTCACACCTGCAAGCTAAATAAATAGAGCCAATCCAAAAGAACTAGAAAATTTTAAAATAATAACTCCAAAATATTATTTACAAAATGATAGAAACAATATACAAGGGTTAGAAATTATTTACAATATCTACAAGAGAAATATTAGATCTAATTAGCAAATAAATCATTTATAGCCCAAGTAGATTTTGAAAATAAATGAGAAAAGTAATTTTTTATTTAATGTCCAAGCCAAGAAGCCTGAACCAACAATTGTTAGATAAGCTCAGAGTCCAAACAAGATGTGATCACCTCAAAGTCCATGAACTTGGGGCATGCCCAAGGGTTGAATATCTGAAGATCTCTACACAAAAGATAGACTATTAGTTCCAGAGGGGTTTGATTCACACAAATAGACTAGAGATCTAGAGATACCTACTAGATCTACTAGCTTCAATGTGTTTACTCTAGCCCAATACCTAAAGCAAGATACTTGTGCTAATAGATAATCCAACCACTGGCTATGGAACAATAATCTTCAGTTAAATAATTAGAGCATTAAGATCAATTCAACACATACCATGAATCATCAAGCGAGAGACACCTTGAATTGAAACCCCAAAGACTTTTTATTAAAAATATTCCAGTAGAGCTTAGCTCAGTAAAACAGATTTTTAATCCAGTTCCTATTATAATGAGGAGCTTAAAAGCTTCCTTATATAGAAAATATGAGAGGAATTAACCCCTCCAAGTGGAAATAACAGCTAGTTGCATCGATCCATGTCTTGATCCTCATTGAAAAAATTCAATCCCTTGATTAACTGGCACAAATTTCTAAAACAATTCAATCTTCCTTCTCTGTGTTGGAGGGTTGATCTTTGACTTATGGATCTTTGGAGGACCTTCAAAAAATAGAATTATTGTTACTTGTGCAAAATTCCTAACTGTTTGGTCCAAAAAAAATCAATTTGCTGGAAAATATTCTCTAGCCCAAACAAATTTCTGGATTGGGACCTTTTGCCTTGGAAATGAAGCTTTTATTTTTTACTTGAATATTTTCCTTTGAAAATAGCCTCAAATAATTTTTTGATGAATTTTCCACTTGGAGGGTAATTAATTTTCCCTTCATTTTATTTTTTGACAATTTCTAGCTAATTTAATTTTTATTTTTGCCAGAAATTAAAATTATTAGACTCAAGAGGGGATTAAATATTTTTCCACCCTCTAAGTGTATTTAAAAAATATTTTGGTAATGGTGTTCTAATTATGAGGAACCATTCACCAAAAATATTCCTAGATAACACTTTTACATCAAGATATTACAAATTCAACCCTTAGAAGGGGAAATACACATAGACTTAGACTCTTAAGACTCAACCAAATTCTGCGACAAGACACATGATCTAGTATGAGAAAAATACATAGACTCGATAACACTAGGACTCACCTAAGACCTTGTCAATGAGCTCCACCCTAGCTTTGGGGTATATCTAGGAGAAAAACTCTACCAATTATCCATGTTTACAAACACAGATAATTTGGTGAGGTTAAAAAAATCCCTAGAGTGAAACCCTTTGAAAAGAATCATAGGCTTACCTAGGTGTTGTTACATGGCTTAATATTCATACTAGAATCATTTTTACATTACAAAAACATAATTTGAGATTACAATGATGACATTGACTCAAAAATTTTATTCCACTGTTGTCTGCTCTACTTCTTGCACTGTTGACATGTACATGGTCAACAATGACTATTCTTCATGTAACATGGTTTGGATCCTTATTTCATGGGATCACTCCACATTTCCACCACCAGCTGACCATATCACGTGATATTTGTATTTTCCCAAGAGAATGTTCACATGCTTTGAGAGAAGCCACACTTCTTCTAGGACATTCATGGATAACAAGTGTGGACTTTTGGGTCATATTCATATTATTTCGAGAGCACCTTTATATTGGGTGAGTTGGATATAACTACTTGGGGATTTCCCATAAACACATGCTTTTGAAACCTCGTATTGTATAATCTAGAAGTGTTCTTCTATTATATAAAGAAAGTTAAGCCCTCATTTGTGGCTGAGGAGGAATAAAGAACATTTACATATTACTTCTTGATGTTTTCTTGGTTACTTTGTCTTAAATTTCCTTGGGTATGTTTTGAGAGAGATCCAACTTGAGAACTTATTGGTGACGGGAAACAAATGTTTGATGAAGTTGGTCAACAGCTGCAAGAAGAGTAAAATACTACAGCCAAGCAATTTATATGAGTTTTGCTTCATAAATCTTTGATTCTTTACAATTAAAATTAAAATATTGAAGTCGCAAGGCTTAATTTACCTTCTAGTTCTTATTTTAATCAGTGGAAAGATTACTTTTGGCTATTTAGGGAGCTGGTATATCCACTCCTTTCACCTTTTAAACCCATAAACTTTCAAGATCTTAGGAGGAAAATTATTAGGCACACTAAGGTTGCCTAAAGTCCCACATCTACCACAAGCCAAGCTTCAAGCAAGGTTAGATTGGACCCCAACAACCCAAGAAGAGTAGGCATTGGTCAAACTTTTTCTTCTCTCTCTTATTTAAATTTCAAATCTGTTTTTTTCTTTTATCTCCAATAGTCTGAGCTTTATTCTTTAAAAAACAAAATTGGTCCAGGTTGTTGTTGTTGAGAAACCTAGGGCAGCTAGATTAGGTGATTTCTCTTACTTTGATAACTAATTGCGATGTATTTTTACTTTACTTCATTAACTTCTTCTTTCCTTTATTATTATTAGTGTTCTATATCATCAAACAACTACCAAATCATAAAGAACAGTGAGACAATAGGACACAAGATGTAGGTGATCAGCCAAGGCCAAAACCTCTCCAACTGAGAGGAAAATCCATCAGAACTCTTCTCCTCTTATAGAACTTCAATTGACAAATTCTAAGACCTATGACCCTTGACCAAGAACCTCCAAGACCAACTTAACTTTTTCCTTCTTGAACAGCTTCCAGCAATAAACTTTGACCTTCCAACAACTTCGACCCCAACAACAATTTCTACAACTTCAACCTTGATGCAGCTTCGACCTAGCAGCTTCATTGTAATGTTCCAAACTTAAATAAGCAGAGATATGCAAAACAAAATCGATTTATAACTCAGAAAATTAAAACAATCAGCAAATGCTCAATAACTCCAGAAGTGAGAACCAGTTGAGCCATTTTATTAATGAAATGGAGCAAGTACAATAGTATGGAGAAATGCACCTGAGCTTGCCTCAAGGGAAAGCTTGACAGAACCCAAGTGATAAACAATAATCTCAAAGCTAGAAAATGACTGCTCCTCTAATGCTCTGTGTTGTTCCTAGAAACTACACTGCTACCTGGAAAGGAACTGCAAGAAACCCTGTCTCTGGTGCTCAGAAAACGCTAAAACTTTAGCCTCAAGCTCCTTGGCCAAAACCCACAAAAACCCAAAAAGGGTTTGGCCTGAATCCAAACTCCAAAATTCAGCCTCCAATATGCCATACGCCCTCCACACTGCTCAAGAATACAGCCTGCAAGGAACTCCATCAAAACCTCCTCCAAGCTCCGAAAATGAAGCAATCTCCTCTCCAAATGTTTCCCTTAACCTCCCCGGTAAAGTTCAGCCTCAAAGACTGATACTCTACCCACCAAGTGTTGCCTCTGCGCTGGCCTAGGAAGTGCGAAAGTCACCCTGCAAAGAAGCACACTCCTCCAGCTCCCAAACTCTCCAAAATGACAGCAAACCTCCTATGCCTCCTCTCTGGAAAATCTCCCAACCAAACTCCACTGCAAGACACCACAAGCAAACTCGGCCTCCTCTTCACTGCGTCCTCCAGTAATATGCACCACCTGGAGATGAATGCAACTGTTGGAAATCACAATGAGATCCTCCTCCTGAAGAATGAAGAAAAACCTTCCTAGGGTGGCACTCGAAGTCCCCCGAAGAAAGGGTGAGCTCTTCGCTTGAAGAACTCGTGCTGAACAACAAGTGACTCGGCTAAGCAGCTCGAGCAACCAAAGAGAAATCGATATGCCAAAAAGATGAATGAAATGAGGAGAGTTGCCTTCCTTATATAGATTTCGTAGAGCACTTTTCCCTCCAATTCTTCCTCCATCGTCGGCATTCACTTAACCATCTCCTTGCAAATCGAACTAGGGAGTATGTATTTCCCTAGTGTGGGTGGCCCCCATGTGTAACTTAACCACAACAAAAATAATTTTTCCTAAGTCTAATCTCCTAATAAAATCGAACGGGACCCACTATCTCCAAAATTGGCCCCATAATATAATAATAAATCTCATTCCGAATTAATTTAGGAAGGGACATGACAGTCCTCCCCTCCCAAATGTTGCTTGTCCCCAAGCAACTTCAATGTTGGATGCTCAAATATGTGCTCCCCTTCCCAAGTGACATCCTCATCTGGTAAACTCTTCTAATGCACCAAATACTCTCTGATGACCTTGCTTCTGAGCTTCCTCTCCCTGGTCTCCAAAATGGCCTCTGGCTCTAAAATCAGATGCCCATCATCATCAAGTGGAGGCAACTCCACAGCTGTTGCCCCAACACCCTCTTGAGGCATGACACAAGAAAATTGTTATGGATCCCACTCCGTGGTGGTAGCTCCAACTCATAAGCCACCTCTCCAACCCTCCTGATCACCCTGTAAGGCCCAAAGAATCTTGGTTGCAACTTCTCAGCCCCCTTCTGCTTCAGTGTGGACTGACGATAAGGCTGCAATCGAAGGTAGACCAAGTCCCCCTCCTCGAAATGCCTCTCTACTCAATGTTGGTCAACATACATCTTCTACTGGTTTTGGGTTGTCTGTAAGTTATCCTTAAGAGCCTTGAGGATATCTTGGCTCTCTAGGATCCAATCCTTGGCCTTTGGGGCCCTGTTGTCTCCAAAAAAAATGTCAACAAAAGACAAAGCATCATAACCATATAAAGCACGGAAAGGAGTCATATCAATGGACATGTGATGGGTGGTGTTGTAACAATACTCTCCCAGATGCAACCATCGAATCCAAACCCTTTACTGCCTGTCACATAGTTCCTGAGATAGCCCTCTAACCACTGGTTCACCCTCTTTGTCTGGCCATCGGTTTGTGGATGATAGTTGGTGCTCAGAGTGAGCTCGATGCCGACCAGCCAAAAAATCTCCTGCCAAAATCCTCCCATGAATCAGCGATCTTGTTCACTGACTATAGTCTTAGGAAGTCCGTGCAGAGGAAAGACCTCCCTGAAGAACAACTCTGCCACCTGTGAGGCTGAATATCATGTCGGTATGGCAAAGAAGTGTGCAAACTTGGTCAGCCAGTCGACCACCAGAAAAATACAACCCTTCCCTTGCACCGAGGGAAGTCTGGTGATGAAATCCATAGAGATACTCTGAAATAAGGATCAAGGTCAAGGTTATTTGAGAAAGTACGAAAAAGGCCTCTAGTTTGCTACAGACTACAGTAAGGTTGGAAGACCTCAGATGAAAGATACAAAGACCTATTCTCAAGAGGTGATCCAAAGTAGTCTGAGATGCCTTAGTGACAAAGCCAACAAAGGTGTCTTCAGTTCAAGAAGTCTACTAAAATCTGCTTGCATTACAAGGTATGTATTATTTATCTCAAAGATTTTGTTTGAGATCAAAGTTCTTTTGGCAACATTCTTGGACTATGATCACTTGTTGAATGAGGACCAAGTTTACTCCTAGTTGAAAAGTCTATATTAAGACTTGTATCAAAAATTTTCTTTGTATCTATTGATCTCTAGTTCGATGAAGTAAGGATGATCTCAGTATGCCTTGAAGGATGAAAATTCATTTATGCAAAATGCATCTTGAAAGACTAAATAACATTGTGATCTGCTTCTTAATTAGATCAAAGGACTGTGTCAATATTCTAGAAATGTTTCCTTACAAAAGATATGCATTATATGAAGTTATGAAGGGGTCCTTGAAGAAACCATTAAGGACAGTTATAAGAGTTCCTTCACCTACTTGTGAAAAACAATTTTAGTAATGAGATTCACAAGTAATAAATGATCATCAATTGTGCTTGTATAAGAAAATGTTAGATACATCTACTGATTTGTAGCATGTAAGCCATCTTGGTATTGGAAGAAAACATGGCAGAAGTATATTCAATTTAAATTCAGTGACTTGTGTAAGACATTTCCTTTGATATGAGTTCAATAAAGTGTTTCCCTGAAGTTGCAAAGTCTATAATGCCATATACTTTGTACTACAGTGATATGCCTTGCATTGCAGTGTTGTGAGTATGATTGTATTGAATGAGATATGGTGCAATGACAAATGATTATTTGAAGTTTCTAGAATTGTGGCTAATCCATAGCTCGATAAGGCTTGAAGGAAGCCTTCTCTCAAAAACGTATCTTGGGTAACTACACAAGCATGTCACTAATACAAGGGATGAACTATGCAAATTTCTTATACATGTGCCAAGAATATTTGACAACCTGAAGTGTCATATATTGAATTGAATTTTTGGGGTCCTATGTTTCCATGGAAATAATGCATTGCATTTCAGAGTGTGCTTAGAATCAAGATAGTGTATTGATGCCATAAACCCTAAAAGATGCCCTGCATATGCTACTAGTTGAGATATGTTTCCCTACAAAAGCTATAATGGACTATTAACCTTGACATGTTCCTGATTGATTTCATCACTGATGTAAAGGCATAGGGATTTTATGGTTTTGGCATTTGCATTTTGGAAATGACAAAGGTGTAGATAAAATTGGAATTCTAGGGTTTGTAAACCCTAGCAATCTACAAGGCTTGGATAAGAAAGCCCTAGGGTTTGTGGATAAAACCCTAGAGTTAGACCTAGATCCATGTTTCTGCTGAAAGAAGAAAAATTGAGCTCATGAAAGGAAGAAATGGTATCATACTAATGATGAGGAAGAGGTTGATAAATTTGCAAGATGAATGCAAGAAGGCTAACATTAAGAGGGAGTTGACATTTCCCTATAATTCTCAAATGATAAGTAGCTTATATCTCTCTTCCTTAATTATTATTGTTCTTGTTTTATTATTAATTAGCCTCTTGTCTTTGTATTCTTTGCTTGGTTATAATTGTTCTTCCATGGCCTCCTAGTGAAGACTATAGGTACATAGTGAAGGCTTCCAAGGCTCTGGCAGCAAATGGAAGTAGTGGAAGAATGAAACAAAGTTTGTGACAAGAGAGATATTGTACTAGATGAGATCCAAGCTTAGAGGGAGCAGGTAGATCAACAAGTTTAAGTATAACTTGACTGTACCAAAGGGAAGTCAATGATGACTTCCAAACGGATCTACAAGATCTAGCGTGCAGCAAATGGCACCATAGACAAGTACAAAGCAAGATTTCGGACTAGAAGGTTCTCCCAGAAAGAGGGAGAGGATCATGAAAAGACATTTGCTCCAGTTGCCAAGTACACTTCTATTAGAATTATTGTTGCTTCTATTATGAAATTACATCAAATGGATGTAGAGGTTGTTTCTCTCCATGAAGAAATTGAGGAAGAAGTGTACATGGGACCACCTCAAGGCTTTGAGGGTCATAAAAGAGTCTCTTGATTGCAAATAGAAGAATGTACCTCAGACTTGGATTGATGGATCAAGGTTGATCCTATATGATTTGTTTTTGATGGAAGCAGAAGGACTCAAGTGACAGAGGGAGCAGTCAAGACTTCCTCAAGAAGCCTTGTTTTAGCTTTAGAGGGAGGTTATCTCTGAGTTCGAGATGAAGGACCTAGATTTGATGCATTACCTCCTTGATCAAAAGAAGCATACTATTGAGATCCCTCAGAGATTTTTGAGATGATGGACTATCATTGAGATTGTCAAGCTAGATAATTGATATGCTACAATAACTATAAAGTTGTAGCGATAGATGAAGCAGCCAAGATTGCCATAGCAGGATCTGTTTCAGAAATAGCACCCAGTTAGGGTAATCAGAAAGTAGTCGAACAGCTTATGGTTGAGCCAAGGCGTGTGGCTCAACAAGCGTTGAAGTACCAACATGCTACAGTCTGTTATGGCACAACCAACTATGGTTTGAGATATGTCTCAAACAGTAAAGTACAGCTGCAAGGACGCACAAATTCAAATTAGGCAAAGAGTGCAAAAAACAAAAAGAGTTCATCGTGATATTTCTTCAATTTGTGGTTGTTATTGTATCATCGGAGGTGTTCTAGTCTCGAAACTTTGTGGAGAGGATAAAACACATGAGATCTCCATAACCCATAAATCCTTTCTGGAAATTCCACCTAAAAGTGTCTCAAATAGATTATTAGACGATTTTTAAATATTTCCTAAGTCTAAACTTAAGTAATATGGTTAATGAATCAGTATTAATTGAGATAAGATGAGAATCATTAGAAACTTAGACGGATCAACTAGGAATTAATTTGGGCCCTTGATTAAGTTCTAATCTTGGTTGTTGGTGCTCCAATAGAGGATTATAAGAAGAAGTCGATGGTTATATGGAGAACCCACTTGTGGGGTTCAATTTGTTTGGCAGTTTGATTTCCAAAGAGCAGCAGCAATTGTTGGAAAGCCAAAGAAGGACACAGAAAAGTGAAGGGCAAAGACAGTGAAGCTGAAGGAATATTTCCAGATCCGGCGAGTGCATTTGCAGAGAGGCCAAAATTTCTCCAAGAAGCTACGCAAAGGCAGCCAGATGCTTTAGAAGGCAACTTGATTTGCTGAGAAGGGAAGACGTTTTCAATTCTGAAGGCCGGGAAGGAGTCCTAGATTGCCAGAGAAGCATTTTCCCAGTCAACAGCGGACAAGACGGCTTGATTAGCAGACGTTCAGGCAACACGTGTGACAAGTAGCTTCAGGATGACGCAGAGCCTGTGCAGGCCTAGTTGGGTGGCTTGCGTTTTAGTGGTAGTCAAGAGTCGGGATTGCTCGGAGTGAGGGTAATTTCCCCTAGATATTTTTGACAGTATTTTCTCTGCAGAATAGCCAGGATTTAGCATTCAGATTGTACTTAGATTATTTCACTGTTGCATAATAATTAAAACCCTCAGTGGTTGCACTGGTTTTCCCAAGTTGGGTTTTTTCAGGGACATTTGTCCAAAAATAACTGTGTTGATTATTGCGTGTGTGCTAGTATTTTCTCAGTTTCTAGTGCTATTTTTCTTCCGCAGTTTATTTGTGAAGATCACAGCGTGAATTATTTTATATTTGTCGTAGCAGATAAATTGTTAAATAAATTAACAATTAGAAAAATAGTTTCCAGTTGCTGTGATAAATTAATTTTTCACATGGTATCAGAACATGAGTGATCAGCCGGGAAGCTCAGAAGTGAAGAAGGGAGTTTCGTTGTTCAGTGGGAGAAACAGGCTGAAATTCTTAGAGGGTGCCCAATACCTAGACAAGCAGATTGAATTGTTGGGCAAGGGTTCGATTTTCAGTTGTAGATTGGCAGAAAAGTCGATTTGCCCAAAATAGTGATTTCAGCAGTCAGAGGGAGCAACAACAGCTTAGATTTTCGCCGAGCAGATCCATTGGTTGGACACAGAGGGTTTTGCAGCAACAGAATCAGCGTCAGGTGGAAGAGAAAAACACACACAACAGAGGGAAAATCTCTCAAGGAAGTTCTATTTTTAGAAGTTTGATTTTTCCAGCAGCAGATTGGCAATAACTGAGTGCAGATTTCCTCACTCCAAAAAGCAGTGTGTATAGCATAAACATCAGCCAAGCAAAGGAAAAGAGGGAGTTTTCGACAGAATCAAGATGGCCACAGTTGGGCTTAGAGATCAGGATAGGTTGGAGGGAGCCTCCAACTATGTCATCTAGAAGGCTAGGATGTCCTTCCTTCTAGATGAATATGGCCTAAAAGCCTACATAGATAATGTGGTGGGAGTTCCCCTGGATGTCGATCAGCTCAAGGAGTGCAGAAAATAAATGGTGAAGGCAAAGCAGTTGATTTGGGATGGAGACAGAGATAATATAGTCTCACATAGCTGGCAAATGTACTACCAAAGAGATGTGGGAGGCTCTCTCCACGCTATATCAGGGTTCTTCCAAGCAGCGGAAGATGTTTCTCCATGAGAAACTCAGGAGCATCAGGATGCAGAAGGGTGAAGGCATAGTCCCTCCCTAATGAGGATTCAAGAGGTTCGAGATCAGCTAGCAGTCGTTGGGGAGACACCCCAAACCACAGAGCTAGTACGATTGGCACTAAATAGTGTCTCGGAGGACTGGAAAGTGTTTGTCCAAAGCATATTGGGCAGAGACATTTTGCCTGGATGGGACAAGATGTGGGTCAATTTGCAACAGGTGGAATTGAGGTGGGCTCTATTAAAGGGTACCATCAGTGGCAACAGCAACAAGGGGCCGAAGAGTGAGGAGAATGTGGGCCTAGCATCTAAGGGTCCCAGTCAGGGGCAGGGGGAGCAGAAGAAGAAGAAGAAAGACCTGTCAAAGATCAAGTGCTTCAGATGTGGTGAGCTCGATCACTACAGTACTCGGTGTCCTCTTAGGAAGAAGGACAAGTAGGAGAAGTAGGACCAGGGAGCATCCTCCTCAGAGATTGAAAAGTTCTCTTCCAGGGTGGAAGAAGAGCTTTCCATGTTTGCAGCCATACCTCCAGGAGAGAGGTGGGGAGACTTGGAGTTGTAGTCCCAAAGATTGCAGAGATTGGGCAGAGTCCATTGAGGAGTCCACCTCATGGATCATTACCTGGCTATGGGGACCCACAGTATTTAGTAGCAGGATGGATCAATGTCAAAGTTGCAGCGAGAATTCTAGAGTGACAATTGCAGACTAGTAGCAGTCAGATGTTGGGGAGCGCAGTGCAGAGTTGGCAACAATGCAAAGCGGCACAGTGCAGATTCTTCAGTGACAGTGTAGAGGCTAGTAGCAGTCAGGACCAGGGTTAATTTTAAAGATGGAAATTTATCTTAAAGTTTAGAAACCTTGGCGAATCTCACTAGTCCATAATATCCAATCTCTATAATGTTAGGTGATATTTTTGTAAAAATATTCAAATTTCTAATAATTTTATGTAGTCTCTATATATAATTTAAGTGATATTTAACGTCAAATCATTTTACTCTATAAAACTTGGGCAAATCATTTTTAGAAAAAAAGGAAATTAGCGAATCATTTTTTTGGAAAAACCATGGAGAATTAGCCCACTTGTGAATATTAGCCCCTAAAATTTTCCATGGTCAAGACTTGGGAAACAGTTGCATCATACTGAACACAATTGATTCAATATTTTGGATGCTTCTCAGTTGCAACAACAACATATGAGAGGGAGTTGCAGTGCAGATGCAGAGTTGGCAGCAATATGGCAGTGTCAGCAGTAGCACAGATGCAACATCAGAGTTGCACAGTGGTTGGTGGGCAATGGTCAAACATCAGCAGCATGACAAAGGAGTGATACAAAGACAGCATGTTGTAGCAGCAGTTGTGCAACACTATAACACCTTCCTCGCTCAGAGGAAGTGTTAGCTTTTGTAGCATCGGAGATGTCCTAGTCTCAAAATTTTGTGGAGGCTAAAACACATGAGATCTCCTTAACACAGAAATCGTTTATGGAAATTCCACCTAGAAGTGTCTCAATAAGATTATTAGACGATTTTTATATATTTCCTAAGTATAAACTTAGGGAATATGGTTAATTAATCAGTATTAATTGAGATAAGTTAGCAATCATCTAGAAACTCGCAAGGATCAACTAGGAATTAATTTGGGCCCTTGATTAAGTTCTAATCTTGGTCGTTGGTGCTCCAACGGAGGATTATAAGAAGAATTCAATGGGTAGATGGAGAACACACTTGTGGGGTTCGATTTGTTTGGCAGTGTTATCACCTACCACCTACACCTACCTACAAGTTAGTGAAAAAAACCTTCAACCCCACAAGGTGTGGTTGGTGGTAGGGAACTCAGAGAAGGGGAAGTCACACTAATCCCGAGTCTCTCCGTTTGAGCTATCCCCTTGGTTAGCTAAGGGGGGTGGTCCCTAATGAAAAGTTAAATTAAAAGATGTGAGTTTCTAGGAGAGTATTATAGTGAAAATGGATTACTTTTAAGGATTTATGAGCAAATATGATGTGAGCAACTTGAAATAACAATGTCAATCATTAACATGAGAAAAACCATAAAACCAGTGCCTTATAAGGAATTTGCTCAACAATTTAAAGATATATTTTCTCAAAGTAAAATGAAATGCTCTCAAAAGAAAAAGCAAAATAACCCTGAAATGTAAACAAAAGATTGTTAGCACAAGATATTGCAAGATACAAAAATGCTTTTGAGATAATCAACTTTATGAATCAAAACATGTAAAACATATCTTGCCAAACCCAACAATTAGTAATTAACTTGGAAATGTAAAAGAGAGGAAGTGCTAAACCAAGACATCAATATGCAATTAGACTTGAAGGATGAAAAGAAAGCACTTGTTTGAAAGGATTACAATACTTGCTTTTGGAATAGACTTTGCATATGAAAACTCAAACCATCAAGAGACAAGTAAAGTAAATGTAATGGAAAGTGTCCCTGGTCAATTTTATTAATTATCTCTACAAGAAGATTACAATTTAACTCTTCAATCCTCAGACCTCACCCACGCCAAAAGATATGGATCTCACAGTAAGGAGTCAATAGAGTAGAGGGTCCCTAAGATGTCTATTTCAACCAACTTATGTTAGAGATAAAATTTTAATGAGGCTTGGGGCTTTCCTATAATAAAATGCCTAGATGAAGTGCAAATTGTGTTAATTCCCCAATTTAAAATAATGCTACATGCAAATGCTTCAAAGAGAAATAAAATAGTTGCAAGACTTGAGAGACTAGAATGTAAATGAGCTCATATGTGTTTTCACTATTAAATGGAAAAGAGGCAAGTAAAATGGAATAGATTGTTTTAAGTTACAATTGTTTCAAATAAATGATAGTGCTCCAATAGTTTCCATGACATATAGCATAAATTGACCAAGTAGTGAAGCATATACTTGAAGAAATTATGAAGCAATTAAAACTTGCCAAAGTATGAAGTGTTTACACATAAGATAAGATTTGCTCAGGTTTACAATTTGGAAGCTTATGCATGTGAGAATTTAAATACAAGATTAGGAAAAATTGCATGTGGAGTGAAATGTGTTAATTTTAAGCATGCACAAAATGAAATTAAGTGCTAGAAAGCTAAGAAAAACTAGAAACAAAATTAGGCTACCCACAAGAATCTCTTCTCTAAATGAGGAAGGCAGGTGCCATGAGAAAAATCCCAAGCTCCCTCAAACAAAAAAATTTATGTTTTATTAGCGCTTAAAGCGGGTAAAAATGTCTCTAAGAGGGTTTCCCACAATATGAGAAAGATCTTTAAAAAAATAGGAATCTAACAAAGCTAGACTCTCTCCCCAAAAATATAACAACAACAAACTTGAAGATGGAAAAAACTCTCCAAAAGAGGTTCACAAGGCTCAAACGGCCGCCTAGATGAGTTTGCAACTCTCTCCCAAGTGCTTACGGTCTCCCTAGAAATCAGTGTTTGGATAGCGTGAAGAGGTCTTGCATACACACGAGTGAGTAGTTTCCCAAAGCTTCTCCTCAAGCTCCTTACTACCCAATTCTCAAGCCTATGGGCTACAAAACACAAAATAAATTGTCAGTGTGAAATTAGGAAAAAGAAACCAAAACTAAACTACAATTTAATATACAAAATACTAGCTCAAGTAATGGGAGTGAACCCCCATACTTTCCTAGCTTTGAAAATGATTCTTGAATAGGAGATATAACATTGAAACAACTAGAATCAAAGAAGTATTTTAAATTTAAATGGATGATCAAGTAGATATAGAATAAGAAAACTCCCTTTTGCTATTCGTTGGATGGAAGACTTGGAGCGAAAAAATGGTTGAGTCTTGGATCATTGTAACTCTAGGAGTGAGTTGATCTAATTGAGATTTTTCCCACTTCCATATAGATTCCTACACACAATACAAAAGATCTTCCCTACACACTTGAACAAGTATTAATTGCCAAAGAATTAGAACAATATAATGAATAAGATAGACCAAGCATTCATCCTAAAATGAATTGGCAAACTTACTACTTTAAATCAATGATATGTGCAAGATAGTTTGCACACATCAATCCAAGCAAGATGGCAAGTATAAACTAATATTAATTCAATATGCAAAAGAAATTAAACACAAGAAATAGCATGAAAGAACATCACCTCATAATGCCAAGAAAACATCAGCCAATAGTCCCAAAGTCTTGATTATATTAAGAAAGTATGCTAGTACAAAATGGCAGAGTTTCCTCAAACCCAATAGCTCAAACATGATACAATATGAGAGCACATAGCTTCATTATATAGAGAGTTAGGAGCAAATCACAAGGCAGAATGCATGTGAGAATTGAACTTGGAGCAAATCCCAAGAAAGAGCAAGTCGAGTTCCAAGTGGAGATGACAGAGACACCAAGGCAAATCGAATTCCTCATTGACACCCAAAGAAAATCGAATTCTCTTATATGGCATAGTAAACATATTCATGAGTGAACCAAACCAATGAGATAACTCCAGTCAAACCAAATCAAACTCAAACCAAGTGTTGCCGCTTCAAATGATGATCCCAAAGATGCTCTGCAAAGATACCTAGGAACTGCGTGATTTCCTCAAGTGAAACTCGTAATCCTCCATGTGAAGTGCTAAGTGTAGAAGCAACTCGAGCTAACAGTGAGAGAAGGCCCCATGAAATCCTCAGTCTAAATATTTCATAGAATATTCCTTCAATACATGAGTTCATCTAATAAATTTGATTTTCCACATATGCAACTGCTGCTTTATCTCTGGGAAATTCGATTTTGCCAAATAATGGTGTATTTATGATGCAGTGTGCTCAGTCATCTTCCACATGTTCGTTGACTCAACTCTTTGACTTAGGATAATTTCCAAGTCATTTCCACGTTATTCTGTAACATGGAATAATTTATTTCTCTCTATTTTATTTAATTATAACCCAATTAAATGCCACAGTCTAAATATTTCGTAGAATATTCCTTCAATACATGAGTTCATCTAATAAATTCGATTTTCCACATATGCAACTGCTGCTTTATCTCTGGGAAATTCGATTTTGCCAAACAATGGTGTATTTATGATGCAGTGTGCTCAGTCATCTTCCACATGTCCGTTGACTCAACTCTTTGACTTAGGATAATTTCCAAGTCATTTCCACGTTATTCTGTAACATGGAATAATTTATTTCTCTCTATTTTATTTAATTATAACCCAATTAAATGCCACAATTTCCACTAAACTTAGGAAATGTGGGTTTTGAGGGTCCAAAACACATTATTAACCCCTCAAAGTTGTGTCATAATAGGAAGTTGAGGGTGAGAGGTGTAATTTTTATTATTCATACCCCATACAACTTCTCTAGACTACACTTATTACAATTTAAATACAATTTTATTTGTAATTTTTGACCTGCGGGATATTTTAAAAATTAAAAAATGACTACTTAGACCTAACCAAATTCCACAAAAATTTTGTGTGTTATAGTATGGTAATTACATCAACTCTAGACACTAAGATGTGTTCGAGACTCAACCTTTAAACCGTCACCCCGACTTTTGGAGTAAAAAGTGAGTGAAAAATCCCAGAAAATTATCTGCCTCTGAAAAAGAAGGGATAATTAACCAGATAAAAAAAACACTCCAAAGTGTACTCGTTTGTTGATCAAATCTCAACATCCTAGGCATATTACAGACTCAAAACTCACCATTACTAGTATCATTTATTACAATTCCTAGCAGGGTGTGGAATCTGGGTACAAGAAAGATGATGAGAAAATAGAAGTAGAGTTAAAAAACTCTGTTGACTGATGATATTTGATGGTACAAGTGTCCGCTGGATCATCATTGAGCATGGAGTCTTTCATATAATTAACTGGTGCCACTCCAGTGGTCAACATTTAGCTCCATATGGGGATGCATGTTAGATACAAAGTGATAGTGTGCAAGAACCTGCAATATGCATCCACCGACATAAGACATATATCAGTGGTATCCATTCAAAATATCATCAAATGAAATAAAGCACAGAAATGAAGAAATGGAAATTTATTCTAAGAGCATAAATGACAATTTATTCATGAAATAAAACTAATTAAACAAAAATGACAAGGGATAAGGTTAGACATATGATACAAAAAGATGCCCCGTGGCATCAGATATTTTCTTTGTAGAACAATTTGAGCAGTTGGCCATTCACAGGTAACTCGAGTGGTTCTCCATCCAAAGTGCTCAAATGGTAGGAATTTTGTCCAGTTGCTTCCCTGATAATGCATGGTCCAAGCCACAAACTGTCAAACTTACCATGGCTACTTGTCTTTTCATTCTTGCGATCCCATAGCAAAACCATATCATTGTTAGAAAAGATTATATTCCTAGATGATTTGTCAAAATTTATTTTTACCTTAGATTGATTTTCTAACAATCTTCTGGTTTCATCCAATTCTACAATTTGGTCAATCCTACAGTGCACAACATATTTATCAGATGTAAAACTTTGTAGCAATTGGTAAGCTGGTAGCCTCAAATGCACAGGAAGGGTAACATCCAAGCCATAAACTAACTCAAAGTGTCTCTTCCAAATAGAACTCTTCTTTATAGTCCTATCAGCCCACAAAGCATATTTAATTTTATTGTCCCATGCCCGTTTGTTATCCCCTATTATCTTCTTGATTATGGTTATCAAATTCTTATTACTAGACTTTGCTAAGCCATTACCCTGAGGATAGTAGTTTGATGAAAGGGATAAAACAATGCCATACTTAAAGAAAAATGATGAGAATTCAGCAGAGCTAAAAGCCTTGGCATTGTCGGTAGTAATCTTGGCAGGGACACCAAAACGAGTGATAATCTTATCTTCAAGAAAATCTATCACTACTTTGTCAGTGGCGTGTTTTGTGGGGATGTCCTCTACCCATTTAGTAAAATAATCAGTGGCAGTTACAATCCACGAGTAGCCATTACTCGAATTTCATTAAATTTCCCTATAAAATCTAGCCCCCAAAGTTTAAAGGGAGCCTCCACAACCACAGGCTGAAGAGGCAAAGAAGTTCACTTCTGCTTCCCAATGAATAGTTGACAAGCTTGGCAACATTTATGCACATCAGCAAAAATAGAAAGCCAAAAATAACCAGCTCTCAAGATTTTGTGGGTAGTAGTCTTAGCAGCGTAATGCCCTCCACAAAATCCTGAATGAAACTCAGATAGAAGCTTTTTGGCTTCAACTTCATCAACACACCTAAGTATTACCCCCTCCGGATTTCTCCAACCCAGACCATCCTTCATAATGCAATACTTAGTTGCTCTAACCCTTAATGCTCTTCTCTTATGGCCAACTAAATGGTTAGGGCATGACAAATTTTGCAAATAATAAATAATGTGTTTATACCATTCAAGTTGACTCAATCTTTGAAGTTCTGATGAAGTTAATTCCAAATCATTTTGACAGATCATTCCTATCGCTTTCTCAGTCCCTTCAATCAAGATTGTGGCCAATCCCTGGCTTTTCAAGAGCTTGGTAGGTATAATATCCAAATCATACTCTTGAATATTCGATACCCACCTAGCTCGATTTCCTAAGCAATCAGCTTGGACTAAAATATCCTTTACAGTAGAGTGGGGAACAAATGAAATTATCCTTAAATATCCCACATAAACGCTGAATTGCTTAAGAGACTTGACTAAAGCATAAGCTTGCTTTTCCATGGTGTTATACTTCAACTCAGACCCTGGAAGGGACCTACTCATAAAAGCAATAGAATGCTCATGCCCTTCATTATTCTTTTGAAGCAACACCCTAGCAATAGTATCTTCGGATGCAAAAGAGAAAATCAAAAACTCATTTAAATAATCAGGGCTTACTGGAACAGGTGATTTGACAATAGAATCCTTTATTTCCTGAAAACCTTTTCTACCCTCATTTCCCCAAACAAACTTAACATCTTTCTTTAAGAGGGTTTGGATGGGCTTAGCAATCTCAGCATAATTTGGAATGAACCTTCTAAGAAAATTAGAAGGCATAATTTGGAATGAACCTTCTAAGAAAATTAATCTTTCCTAAGGATTGAAGGGTTTTAATATTATGAGGCAAAGGAATCTTTTGAATAGCCTCAACTCTTTTAGGGTCAATTTTGATCCCATCCTTATGATGTGACCAAGCAACTTCCCTTCAATCACTCCAAAAATAGATTTAGCAAGATTTAAGGATATTCCATACTCTCTACACCTATCAAAAATTTGCTTTAGGTGGCCTATACGGGAAATTCCATTTTTAGAAAAAAAAACAGTTAAATCATCTTGATAAATGTCAATGAATTTCCTAATTAGACCCTTAAAGGCATAGCCCATAGGCCTTTGAAAAGTTGCTCCAACATTCGTTAATCCAAAAGACATCCTCAAATATTCAAAAGTACCCCATGGTGTGATGAATGTGGTCTTATGTCTATCCTCCTTCTTCACCAAGACTTGGTTGTATCCTGAAAATCCATCTAACAAAGACATCATTCCAGATCTTGTTACCCTTTGCAATAATGTTTCTAATTCTATATTAGGTAAAGGGTAATTATCTTTTTAACAAGCTAAATTAAGATTTCGAAAATCTACACATAGCCTGATTAATCCATTCTCCTTCCTTACAATAACCAAGTTTGAACACCATGTGGAATGCCTAGTGTGAGCAATAATACCAGCTTGAAGCATCTTTTGCAATTCCTTTTGCACCAAGGGAGCTAACTTAGGATTGATTTTCCTAAGTTTCTGCCTAAAGGGTTTGGCATTTTCATCCTTAAGAGGGATAGTATGTTCCATAACATCTTCCTTATAACCTTTCAACTCATCATATGAAAAAGACAAAACATCTCTATATTTTTGAAGTAAATTTATAAAATTCTTCCTTGCTCATTGGTACCTTCGCATATTTTAACAATCTTTGGAGGGGTACCAACATTCACTTCAATGAATTCCCCTGGGTCAATTTTCTTATCATCTTTTCTCTTTCAAGCATCATGTCTATCAAATATTTTCTCTAAGGCTACACGTTCCCTAGGAGTGGGATTTGTCACCATATTACACTCCTCATAATCACAACCTTCCTCTTTGTAGTCAGCCTTAAATTCAGAAAATTCCTCCATGTTATTTGAAAAATGAACCACTTGGCTTTCATCATTAAAGATTTGCCAATGCTCAAGATTATCAGGAACTGATGGCCTGAAGATAATCTCCATCTTAACTTTATCATCCATCAAGTTCTCTCCAAGTTGTAATGTATATGCAGAAACAGCCAGCTCATCAGCTTGTTTATTTCCTTCCCTAAGAATTGCTTGAAGATCTAATACATCAAAATATTCCATATTGTCCCAAACAACATTTCGATACTTCTTTAATTTATCATTCTTGCATGCAAATTGATTCTTAGTTTGAAGAATCACTAGATCAGAATCCCCCTTGATACTAAGCAACTTTATCCTCAAGTCTTTTTGCCAACTCAAGACCCAACAATAGAGTCTCATACTCTGCTACATTGTTGGTTGCATCGAATTCCAATCTATAAGCAAACTTGAATATGTGAACAAGAGGGGAGGTAAGGACAATTCTAGCACCCTTACCATACCTAGAATGGGCACCATCAAAATTCATGTGCCAAACTCCATCTTTCTTACAAACCACCTCCTTCTCCAAAAGAGGAAAAGAATTAGCCAAGATAGCATAGTTTCCCAAGTTATCAGATTCATACACAATTTCATTATGAGGCTCCTTGGGATTTTCTACATGAAAATTTCTCTCCAACTCCCTATCCAATATAACCATGATGCCCTCACTATTAGGGATAGTAGCATAACTTAAATCCATTTACAAACTACCCCCAATATTAGCTCCCCACTTTCTGGACAATAACGTCCCCCAAGCATCATGCACATCAATCACCACAATATCCATGGTGATCATAATGTCAGGATGTACAGCCAAGTGGACTTGAAGATCTTTTATCAAACCACAAACTTCAATGATCTTTGAATCCAATGCACATATGTTGTGGTAGGGTCTAGAAATCCTCAAATTTAACAGATTCATGACTTTCTTAGTCATGACACAAGATGATGCCCCAGAGTCAAACATACAATTGTGTAAAAGCATTCCATTGACCAACATAGTGATGAAAAAAGGTTGGTGGTCTCTGTTATCTCTACACATATCACTACTTTGCAGAGTGATAGGGGCATCCTCATATCTATCCTTAGGAAAATTAGACATTTCTTTTCCATTGGGAGCATCAATGGCTTTCAACAATTTATGTCTTTGGGAGGGATTTTCATGATTTCATTGACAAGAACTAAAATCTTAGCATTTCCAAGTCAATATTCAACTTCGATGTGGGTGGAGTGAAAGTTTTATTAAGATTTCTTTCTTTATTCTTTCCCCTTTCTTTATCCTTGGCTATCTCTAAAATTTGAGCCGATGAAGGCTTTTCTCTGTATAACTCAGTGCTCCTATTCAAATCTTCAAAATTATTCACACTATAGGAGGATGGAGACTTTTTATTTACCTTCTGACTACTCTCCATAACTCCCATCCAATTTTCCAAGGACAAATGACGCTCTTTTCCAACTACATTGATTTGCTCACTCGTTCCCACCATATCTCCTTCTAGGATCCTTCTTGCATAAGGACAAGAGATTTCATCATGTATGTCATCACAACATCTACAATAAGGCATGGAAACATCAACTAAGTTTGTAGACTCAAGTGGATTAGGTGGCCTATGATCATTGGGAGGTCCTCTCTTTTTCCATCTATCATTTCCTCTATTTGGGAATCTCCCACCTTGATTTATTTCCATGGCCACTAATCGATTTTGGATAGCATTCATTTGACTAGTGTGATTTGCATCCATACTCTTGATGAGTTGGGTTAACTTCTTAATAGGATCATGTGTAATCTCTTCTTTAGCCTTGCCTTTGGAATCATTACATTTCGATGGCCCTCTAGTGAAGCTCAGACTTTCTTGATTTCTCTCTAGCCTTTTCCATTTTTAAGGCTTCAGTTTGAGCTACACCTAAATTCACAGGCTCCTTCCTCCTCAACCCATGAGCAGTATCAACACCAAAAGCATCCAAATATGAGCATAAAAGAAATTCATTAGGAAGTTTAACAGTAGTAGACATGCTTTTCACTAATCCATTGAATCTCTTGTTAAACTCCCCCATGGTTTCATTCTTATTTTTCTTCATATTGTTAATGGTGTTGATCAAATGCCTAATTTCCTTCTTCTCTCCAAACGTATCTAAAAATGCAGTTAGAATGGCTTGTAAAGAGTTATATGAGTTAGCAGGTTGCTTAGTGAGCCAATCAAGAGCATCCTCTTCTAAAGATAAAACAAAAAGTCACATCTTCACATTCTTGTAATTAGCAGTGTTACACCATTTAAAGATACGAAAATTAAAGTTTTCCACATGTGATGTAGCACTAATGGCATTGTTACCTTGAAAGGAAGACAACTTTTCAATAGCCTTGTCAGCGATATTGTGAGGATAGCCATTTATGTTACTGAAGTCAAGCAAAAAGATCATTCATGATGCTAGGCTCTACTTGTTCTTGAAAAAGCAAATGAATATCAGAAATAGCCTCTTGCCCAAGACTAGCAAGAGCTCTACTATGAGAAAGTCTATTCAACGTTTCTCTAAAAACCCTTTCGGGCAGTGTTGCGGGGGAGCGCCCCCCCCCCCGCTCCCGCTCCCGATCCGCGCTCCGGGCGGGAGCGACTCGGGAGCGGGTCGGGAGCGCGCTTCCTAAAAAAAATTTCGCTCCCTGCCTTTTCGGGAGCGTTTTGCCTTTTTTGCATTTTTTTTTGTAGTAATGTTCGAAATGCAATTTTTTTTGAAAGAAACAAATAGTTTTTGAGTGGGGCAACTTAATGATCAAGTCTAGGCCCTAGTATTGATATGCTATTCATGGTAATGTTAAATTCTTAAAGTAAAAGTGACATTTTCTTTAATTTTCATTTTCATCATTTTACTTAAATTTTTAACATTACCATGAAATGACTCAGGATGTTTGAGAGTGGTTTCGTCCTCATTGGATTTCATATGGAGAAAGTAGAATTTTAGATTTCATTCAAAATCCAGCAGACTTATCTGTTTTTCAGGATTTCAGGATTGGGGGATTGCAATGTTTCCATTGAATTTTGTCATGTATTAGGGTATGAAACTCATATTTAATCAAGAGTACCAATCCCTCTATGTACCTTGATGTTAGTGACATTGGTTGTCGAACTCCTCTATCATGACCCTTCTAAAAATGTACGCATCACTCAAACAAAATCTTGACTTGACATGCTATGCTTTTTCTATCTTATGTTAATGCTTAGAGGGTGATATTAATGACAAAGATCCCTATACAGATACAAAGGTAATGACAAAGATACCTCTGGATATTAATGCTTGGAGGGTGATATTAATGACAACGATCCTGATTTTGCAACAAGACTAAAAAATTAGACATTTCTCGTGGTGGCAAGAGGCCCAAGAATAAGAAATAGATAATAGATTTACTTCTCTTTTCTAGTTTCTAGTAGCTTTTATAACTATTGACTCTTTCATATTTATTATGTTATTTTTTTAAACAATATATGACAATTTAAGTTTGAAGTTGGCAATTATAACTCATTAGTAATGAATTATGAATATGATGCTTCATGAAAGTTGAAAGTTGTTTCATTTCATTTCATTTTATAACATTTCATTTCATGTTAGATATTATTTGTTGTAATGGATACACTTAGCTTACAAGTACAACTTTGGTGATCAATGATGATAAATGTTATATATTGAATTTTGAAAGCTTGAAACTTTAAGATTGATGAATCATGAGACTCAATATGTTGTATGTTACTATGTTACTAACTTGCGGACGTGGTTGATGAAGATTATAACTTCTAGATGATTGTTGTTATATGGTTCAATCTATGCTTTTTTATGTTTTTTATATCTAATTCATCATTCTACATGTTTTTGTTGACATATATGTATCAAAAATTAAAAAATATAAAAAATATATATATTTTTAAAAAATCGCTCCGGGATTCGCTCCCAAACCGGGAGCTTCTGAAAATGGTCGCTCCCGCTCCCGCTTCCGCTCCCGCTCCCAAGTAACATTGCTTTCGGGATTAGGGAAGGGGCTAACTAGACCACTTAAATTTCTCCTAGTAGAGACTCTTGCAAAATTTGGATTGACTAGAGTCGCCACTTGAACAAGAATCTAAATCCAAAGTTCAAAAGTGCTAAAACCAAAAGGTTAGTCGATTTCCCAGGTACAAGAAAGCTTCTCCCCGACAATGGTGCCAAAAATATTATCACCTATCGCCTACACCTACCTACAAGTTAGTGAGAAAATCCTTCAACCCCACAAGGTGTGGTTGGTGGCAGGGAACTCAGAGAAAGAGATGTCACACTAATCCCGACTCTCTCTGTTTGAGCTATCTCCTACGATAGCTAAGGAGGTGGTCCCTAATGAAAAGTTAAGTTAAAAGATGTGAGTTTCTAAGAGAGTATTATAGTGAAAATGGATTACTTTTAAGGATTTGTGAGCAACCTGAAATAACAATGTCAATCATTAACATGAGAAAAACCATAAAACTTGTGCCTTATAAAGAATTTGCTCAACAATTTAAAGATATATTTTCTCAAAATAAAATGCAATTCTCTCAAAAGAAAAAGCAAAGTAACCCTGAAATATAAACAAAAAATTGATAGCACAAGATATTGCAAGATACAAAAATGCTTTTGAGATAATCAACTTTATGAATCAAAACATGTAAAACATATCTTGCCAAAACCCAACAATTAGTAATTAACTTGGAAATGTAAAAGAAAGGAAGTGCTAAACCAAGACATCAATATGCAATTAGACTTGAAGCATGAAAAGAAAGCACTTGTTTGAAAGGATTACAATACTTGCTTTTGGAATAAACTTTGCATATGAAAACTCAAACCATCAAGAGACAAGTAAAGTAAATGTAATGGAAAGTGCTATTGGTCAAGTTTATTAATTATCTCTACAACAAGATTACAATTTAACTTTTCAATCCTCAGACCTCACCTACGCCCCAAAGATATGAATCTCACAGTGAGGAGTCAATAGAAGAGTAGAGAGTCCCTAAGATGTTTACTTCAACCAACTTATGTTGGAGGTAAAATTTTAATGAGGCTTGGGGCCTTCCTATACTAAAATGCCTAGATGAAGTGCAAATTGTGTTAATTCCCCAATTTAAAATAATGCTACATGCAAATGCTTCAAAAATAAATATCATAGTTGCAAAACTTGAGAGACTAGAATGTAAATGAGTTCATATGTGTTTGCACTATTAAATAGAAAAGAGGCAAGTAAAATGGAATAGATTGCTTTAAGCTACAATTGTTTCAAATAAATGATAGCGCTCCAATAGTTTCCATGACATATAGCATAAATTGACCAAATAGTGAAGCATATAGATGAAGAAATTATGAAACAATTAAAACTTGCCAAAGTATGAAGTGTTTACACATAAGATAAGATTTGCTCAAGTTTACAATTTGGAAGCTTATGCATGTGAGAATTTAAATACAAGATTAGGAAAAATTGCATGTGGAGTAAAATGTGTTAATTTTAAGCATGCACAAAATGGAATTAAATGTTAGAAAGTTAAGAAAAACTAGAAAGAAAATTAGGCCACCCACAAGAATCTCTCTTCTAAATGAGAAGGGGGGATGCCATGGGAAAAATCTCAAGCTCCCTTGAACAAAAAAAATTATGTTTTATTAGCGCTTAAAGCAGGTAAAAATGTCTCTAAAAGGGTTGTCCACAATATAAGAGAAATCTTTACGAAGATAGGAATCTAACAAAGCTAGACTCTCTCCAAAAAATTATAACAACAAACTTGAAGACGGAAAAATCTCTCCAGAAGAGATTCACAAGGCTCAAAAATTATAACAACAAACTTGAAGACGGAAAAATCTCTCCAAAAGAGATTCACAAGGCTCAAAAAGCCATCGGCCTAGATGAGTTTGCAACTCTCTCCCAAGTGCTTACGGCCTCCCTAGAAATCAGTCTTAGGATAGCGTGAGGGAGGCCTGCATATACACGAGTGATTAGTTTCCCAAAGTTTCTCCTCAAGCTCCTTGTTGCTCAATGCTCAAGCCTATGGGCTGCAAAACACAAAACTAATTGTCAGTGTGAAATTAGGAAAAAAAACCAAAACTAAACTACAATTTAATATACAAAATACTAGCTCAAGTAATGGGAGTGAACCCCCATACTTGCCTAGCTTTGGAAATGACTCTTGAATAGGAGATATAACTTTGAAAGAACTAGAATCAAAGAAGTATTTTAAATTTAAATGGATGATCAAGTAGCTATAGAGTAAGAAAACTCCCTTTTGCTCTTCGTTGGATGGAAGACTTGGAGCGAAAAAATGGCTGAGTCTTGGATCGTTGTGACTCTAGGAGTGAGTTGATCTAATTGAGATTTCTCTCACTTCCAGATGGATTCCTGCACACAATACAAAAGATCTTTTCTACACACTTGAACAAGTATTAGTTTGCAAAAGATTAGAGCAATATAATGAATAAGATAGACCAAGCATTCTTCCTAAAATGACTTGGCAAGCTTACCCCTAGAATACTATTCTAAATCAATGATATGTGCAAGATAGCTTGCACACATCAATACAAGCAAGATGGAAAGTATAAACTAATATTAATTCAATATGCAAAAGAAATTAAACACAAGAGCAATAGCATGAAAAGACATCGCCTCATAACACCAAGAAAACATCAGGCAGATAGCCCCAGAGTCTTGATTATATTAAGAAAGTATGCAAGTACAAAATGACAGAGTTTTCTCAAGCCCAATTGCTCATAACATGATACAATATGAGAGCACATAGCCTCATTATATAAAAGTTGGTAGCAAATCCCAAGGCGGAATACATGTGAGAACTGAACTTGGAGCAATTCCCAAGAAAGAGCAAGTCGAGTTCCAAGTCGAGATGACAGAGACACCAAGGCAACTCGAATTCCTCATTGGCACCCAAGGAAAATCGAATTCTCTTATATGGCATAGTAAACATATCCATGAGTGAACCAAAGCAATGAGATAACTCCAGTCAAACCAAATCAAACTCAAATCAAGTGCCGCCACTTCAGATGTTGATCCCAAAGATGCTTTGCGCAGATCCCTAGGAACAGCGTGATTTCCTCAAGTGGAACTCGTAATCCTCCATGTGAAGTGCCAAGTGTAGAAGCGACTCGAGCTAACAGTGACAGAAGGGCCCAAAAAATCCTCAGTCTAAATATTCTGTAGAATATTCCTTCAATACATTAGTTCCTCTAATAAATTTGATTTTCCACATGTGCAACTGCTGCTTTATCTCTGGGGAATTCGATTTTGCCAAATAATGGTGTATTTATGATGCAGTGTGCTCAGTCATCTTCCACGTGTCCGTTGACTCAATTCTTTGACTTAGGATAATTTCCAAGTCATTTCCACGTCATTTTGTCACATGGAATAATTTATCTCTCTATTTTATTTAATTCTAGCCTAATTAAATGCCACAATTTCCACTAAACTTAGGAAATGTCGGTTTTGAAGGTCCCAAACACATTATTAATCCCTCAAAGTGTGTCATAGTAAAAATTTGAGGGTGAGAGATGTAATTTTTATTACCCATACCCCATACAACTTCTCTAAACTACACTTATGACAATTTAAATTCAATTTTATTTGAACTTTTGACCTGTGGGAAATCTAAAAAATTAAAAAATGACTACCTAGACCTAACCAAATTCCACAAAAAAGATTTGTGTGATCTAGTATGGTAATATACATCAACTCTAGACACTAAGATGTGTTCGGGGCTCAACCTTCAAACTATGAACTCGGCTTTGGGGTAAAAAGTGAGTGAAAAAACCTAGAAAAATTATTTGCCTCTGAAAAAGAAGGGATAATTAACCAGATAAAAAAAACACTCCAAGGTGTACTCATTTGTTGATCGAGTCCCAACATCCTAGGCCTGTTACAGACTGAAAACTCATCATTACTAGTATCAATTATTACAATTCCTCACGGGGGTGTGGAATCTGGGTACAAGAAAGATGATGAGAAAATAGAAGTAGAGTTAAAAAAAATTGTTGACTGATGGTACAAGTGTCATCTGAATCATCCTTGGGCATGGAGTCTTGCATATAATCATCAGGTGCCACTCCATTGGTCAACAGGTAGTTCAATTTCCAGAGAGCAACAGTTGTTGTCAGAAAGCCAAAGAAGGACGCATAACAATGGGGGGCACAGATAGTGAAGTTAAAGGAAGATTTCGAGATCCGGTGAGCGCATTTGCAGAGAGGCTGAAAATTCTCCAAGAAACTGCGCACAGGCAGTGCAGAAGCTTTAGAAGGCAGCTCGATTTGCTGTGAAGGGAAGACGTTTTCAGTTCCAGAGGTCGAGAAGGAGTCCCAAAGTGTCGGAGAAGCATTTTCCCAGTCAGCAGCAGGAAGGACGGCTTGATTAGCACACAATTCGGGCAACACGTGTGGCGGGCAACTTCAAGTTGATGCAAAGCCTGCGCAGGCCAAGTTGGATGGCTTGCTTTTCTTTGGCAGTCAAGGGTCGAGATTGCTCGGAGTGAGGGTAATTTCCCTCTAGATATTTTTGCCAGTATTTTCTCTACAGGATAGCCAGGATTTGGTATCCAGATTGTACTTGGATTATTTCACTACTGCATAATAATTAAAACCCTCATTTGTTGCACCAGTTTTCCCAAGTTGGGTTTTTCGAGGGACATTTGTCTGAAAAATAACTATGTTAAATATTTGTGTCCTATTATTTTCTCAGTTTCTAGCGCTATTTTTCTTCCGCAGTTTATTTGAGAAGATCACAGTGTGAACTATTTGATATTTGTTGTAATAGATAAATTGTTAAATAAATTAACAATTAGAAAAATAATTTCTAGTTGTTGTGATAAATGAAATTTTCACAGTTTGGGTTCTGTTATGATTTCTTGGATGAGTAGGAAGTAGACATTTGTCACACTCAGTACTATAGAGGCCGAGTATATTACATCTTGGTTGGTGAGTTGAGAAAAAGTATGGCTTCAGAAACTACTTGCTAGATTGTTTGATCAAGTGCAAGTGATGACCATGATGACAAGTCAAAGCACAATGAGATCGATTACTAAGACATGGTACATAAGGGAGTAGTGTGGCTCTAGTACTATTCTACAATCAAGCAGATTGCTAACAAAGCCTATGCCTTGAGATGAAGTCTGTATACTTCGAGGAAAAGCTTGGAGTGATTGAGCAATCTCTCTCAACAAGAGGGAGTGATGAAATCGTAGCATCAAAAGACAGTCATTCTCCATGGGTCAAGTTGACCAGGATTAGGGAGAATGGTCCAGAGTGTTGATGTGATAGCATCAGGGATAGTCATTCCCCCTACGTCAAGTATGTTGATCGGGATTAGGGAGAATGGTTCGCCAAAGGACAATCATTCTTCCTGGGTCAAGTATGTTGACTAGGATTAGGAAAAATGGTCCTAGAGGCCCAAAATTACTCAACCATAGAGTTGAGTAGGTGCCTTTGAGCATCAGGCTCAGATTACTCTCCAAATAGGTTGAGTGAGACAATTTAGCATCATGGCCTAAAGTGACGCCTTTGGATTTGGGACCAGGATTACTCATTGAATGTGTCCCTAGGGTTTCACCTTGAGTCAAAGAGACTGACCAAGATGATGGTGAACCAAGACTAGTTTGTATACCATGGGTCAGAGCACTGACCAGAGTCGTGGTGACTAGCTTATGCAAATGATGTACCATGAGTTAGAGATGCTAACTAGAATTATGGTACCCAGTTGATGTTGTAGATTCTACCATAGGTCAAAGTTGTTGACCAGGATTATGGTAATCAGATGATGTTGATGCAAATGATGAATTGTTGTAACCTTTTCTTAGAGAAATTTGTCAACAAAGAGAACATCTTGATAATCATTATGAATACCTCCCTATCTAAGAGGGGGTATTGAATTTTGTAGCTATGGTCAATCTTCATAATTAATATTTTATCCCATGATGTATATGTAATAATAAATATAAGATATGTTCTTCATGTTGGCTTCAAAAGAGAAATTTTGAATTTTTTCCTCCAAATGTAAGGTCCGATTCATGTCAGCTCCAGAGAAGTGACACACCAATTCGGCCTCCCAGAATCATTATATGTATGCCATTCGACTCCCTCCTCTTCTGCAAATTTACATCTCTCATAAGAAGATATTTTCTGCTCATCTAGACGAAGAGGACAAAGAAGAAGAAGGCCGAAGTTCTCCAACAGTTGACCGAGTTTTCTCTCTTTTGTTTCATCTTGGACGTGTGGTGTCCTTCTCTCTGCAGTTTCACACGTGTGGAATTTTTGGGCACTTATGGGCAGCAGGTCCGAGTTTCACTGGGCACAAGAGAAGAACAAAATTCGGCCCTAGCAGATCAGATCAGGCTGAGTTTGTTGGGTAGCTTTATGACTTGTCAAGAGGGCAGTTTGACCAAGTTGGACCTGGAACGTTTTGCTAGTCAGTTTGACTATATTATTGACTGAAAGGATTATATGTATCTCTTGTTGAATTGAATAATTTCTCTAAGAAAAACATTGTTGGGTTTTTCCAGGGTAAATACTTTTGTCTCTTGATTGGCTGTCTCTTTATGATCTTACTATCATAAATCTTCTGTGTAATTGCTTAATGATGAATAAATATATGAAAAAGGTTAAATCATTAGAAGTAATTATCAGTTTAGAAGACCTATGGAAAATAAACAGAACTTAGATTATTGTGTTGGCTTGAACCTGGACATCGTCTTGAGTATTTATATGGCTTTTCAGTGGTAATGCAAGTTTCCAAATCTTGGGGGAAAAAGACTTAATGATCCGTACTTAGGCAAAAGAAGCTATGCTACATACTTTGTACCACATCTGTTTGCCCTATCATAAAATAATGCTAAACTAAAATACAGTGTGCAAAACAGTAACAAGGATGCAAAATAGCTAGTAATAATATCTTCATACCTGATGCAGCTTTGCAGCAAAAGTATAGGTTGCTTGAAAACTTCCATCTACTTCAAAACACAGGCAACAAAGGATAAATTAGCGTTTTCGACCATCATTGCCAAATGTCCAAAACATACATTCTGATTCAACATCCTTAGGTTTCAAAATCAAGTTCAAATATCCTTTGCTCAATGAATTCTAACAGATCCTTCTACGATCTATCAAACTTAGTTATCTTTGTTCTATTTGAACTTTGAAGACAAGCTGGCATTCAACTATTACAAAACAATAACCAAAATAGCAGATGCAATGACACCAGAAATGTCAAGGTTTCGATGTCAGGTTGAGTTCCAAATTTTATGTTCTTAGTTCATTAAATTTAAATAAGCCATGAAAGATATGCTGATGACTAGCATGCAAATCAGGCCAAGACAAGCCAGTTTAGATTGGATTGCCATCTCATATTGATATCCAACTCCTTCAAAGTATACCAAAGATCAACTACAATTGCAAGCCAAAATTGAAGGACAATAACTTGATCTGAAGTAAAGGGCCAAAGTACATTCATAAACAAGGAATAAATGCATATACATATCATAAGATCATCAGCTAATCTAGTTTCCAGAGGAAATACTACTATTTTTGTATGATGCTTGGGAAATTTCCGAGCACTGCCCTTAAAACTTTCATAACTACTCTGCAAATGGACTTCAATCAGCCAGTCTCCGATAAGATTGAGAGTTGAGAAACACAACTTTAATATTAGTTAACAGTACAAGTCTTAAGTTCAACTATTTCAAGTCGATTGGTACTTTGGTCCTTCTAGATTCTTCTCTTCAACCTTGGATATTAAAAGAGTTTCGACAGGCTGCTCTAAAGATCCTCCCAGGTTTACCTAGTGCTAGGCACTCCTCATAGAACATTATTAGGGATTGCATTGGCCCCTCCATGGTGATTGATGATGGAAAAGA
This sequence comes from Pinus tabuliformis, assembly GCA_031772625.1. Taxonomy (NCBI): domain Eukaryota; kingdom Viridiplantae; phylum Streptophyta; class Pinopsida; order Pinales; family Pinaceae; genus Pinus; species Pinus tabuliformis. The sequence continues at coordinate 235,106,677 of CM062805.1, forward strand.
CGTTTGACTTTGTACACCCTCCAGTACCTCTACCTCTGTTTCTGTCATTGAGCTAGAGTTGGGTTTCCTCTCTTTCAAGGGGATACCTTTCCATTTCACCCTTTCTCATGTTTTTTTCTTTTCTCACACTTTCATTTGTATCCTTTTGATATTCTACAATTTGGAAGTGATATTGGCACTCCCGTAGTCCATTATTATTGACTGATTGTATATTCTAGTCCTGTTGTCCTAATCTTTGGACAGTTTTGGACGTTCATAAAATTATCTATCTTATCTATTTATTGGAAAGAAACCCTGCATGGAAGATTTCTGTCACTTCGATCACTGCTGAAGAACTGTGTCTGTTGTCCTATAATAAAGCTATTTTATCATTCTAAATATTTATTAAAGATATATTTAGTACCCAGAAACTAGGATATATATTATTAAACCTAATCAATTAATATATTAATACGCAGTTCAGTTGGCGATCATGTGATATGAAGTAGTTTGTAAACTCAGAGATCCAAGGTTCAAATCCCCCGGAAGTAACCCAGTCTATGGAGAGGACAGATTGTTGAAGAATGTAACTAGGTTCGATCTTCATAATCGTATTTGAGTCATAACGAAATGTATTTATCAAAAGAAAGAAAAAGAAATTTTTATTATTATTATTATGACTTATTAAAGCATGGGTTTCATGCTTGGGTCAGCATGTTTTAGGTCAAAGTCCCCATTGAGGACTTCATATTGAGTCATTAGAGTCATTGTCCATTTTATGAGACCCCTCTTGGGCTTTTGAATCATGTAAAAAGAATTATTATTAAGTCAAATAAGTCATTTGTCACCTCCACACCAAGTTGGCCCTCACCTGATCAAGTTGGCCTACATCAGGTAATTCAAACTCCATAAGAGGCTATAAATGAAGAGCAGTTTGATTCATTTGGAAGAATTCACTCACAAGTTCGATATACAAGCAGAAGAAGCATGAGTATATGAAATTGTAGGAGAAGAAGAAGGATTGCAAGATTGAAGTTTTTCTGGGTCATCTCTCTCACAAGTGTGAAAGTTACTGGGCTACTACTGGAAGGTCGAAGTCTCTACTGCTGCATCAAGGTCGAGTTTTTGTTGTTGCATCAAGGTCAAAGTTTTTGCTGCATCTAGATCAAAGTTTTGTTGTTGCTTCTAGGTCGAAGTGTTGTTGCTTCAAGGTCAAGATTTTGTTGTTGCTTCAAGGTCGAAGTGTTGCTGCTACAAGGTCAAAGATTTGCTACTGCTACTAGTTCAAAGTTTTGTAGCTACAAGGTCGAAGTTATCACTGGAAGGTTATCATCTGCAGAAGAAGGGAAGGGATGACTTGGTGATTGGAGGAAGTCTATGTCTAGGTCAAAGAGTCTTGGATTATCTCGTGAAACTATTGAAGGAAGAGTTCTTGACTGGGTTTTCCCCTTGATAGGGGTTTTTCCTTGGTTGTCTACCTACATCTGGTGTCTTTGATCTTTGTGTTATGGTTTTGGTAATTGCTTGATGAACTATGATAAAAAAACACAAGAAAGTTAATAAGAACATAAGAAAATCACAAGTAATTATCAACATAAAGAAAATAATTTTTCCTTTCTGATTTTCCAACACAAGTCATAGGCCCTAGAGGTATAGTGGTAGCAATCGGAATCAACCCCATGTCATGCGAGTATGAGCTTGATCCAGTTGTTGATTCCTCTGGTTACAAAAAAAGGCACATTTCCATAGAATCATGACTATTCTTCATGGTCCATCTATTCAATGTTATATAGAGAGGTCACATTGCAATTGTAATCATCAATTTCATGTCACTAAATATTTAAACCTTCACAGGTTACATGAGTTTGTCCCTTTTATTATAATTTGGTGATGGCTATTCATGAATACCACCAAGTGCATCACAACCGTTATTTTGGTGATGGCTTCTCATGAATAACTCCAAGTACATCACAAGTGTTATCTGAGCAATTTTTGATCTTTGGGCTAGTTGCCAAACTTCTACAAGAGATAATATAACTTCAAGCCAAGAGGCCATCCGCTTTCACACCACACCTTTTGTTTCATTCACTGCCAATTACTGAATTGATATAGCCAAAAGTACATATATAAAGATCATGAAAAAAAAGGAAATCATAGTACCAACTATCAACGGCATTCCAAAAGGATTGGGATTAAATCAGCGAGAAGAACAATCATAAATTCAATAAAAAATGAGACTAGATTCAATAGTAAGGGTTTCAATATTTTTTGAACAATTATTCCAAAAGTTTGAAAGAAAGCTATGTTACCCACCAAATTAGATAACCCTATAGGAGAAAAATTTTCTCCTACATTTGATAGCCAGCTAGCCAACAACCCCTTATATTCACTTCTTGATGATGATATGCCATGTGCCTCTGCCATCTGCATCAACTACATATCTCTTGTGAAAATTCCAATATCAAAATCTTATTGCAGCGACTGGAAATTATTCTCCTAATTGCTAATTTAGTTTAACAATTTAATTATTGTTTTCTACAGCAAATACTAAATAAATCATACTATAACCTATAAAAATAAAACTGCGGAAGAATATACGCTGGAAGAAATGCTAGCACACACACATAAAATAACGCAGTTATTTTTGGACAAATGTGCCCGGAAAAACCCAACATGGGAAAACCGGTGCAGCAATTGAGGGTTTTATTATTATGCAACAGTGAAATAATCTGAGTACAACTAGATGCAAAAACTGGAAATCCTACAAAGAAACACTGGCAAAAATCTGGAGAGGAATTTTCCTCACCCCATCAGCAATCTCCCGACACAACTTGCCCTCAGAATTTCGGCCCTCTAAGCCTTTGCGTCAACCTCTGCGCTACTCTGCATAGTTGGCTAGATGTCTAGCCTCGCATTGGACTCTTATGAAGTCATTCTGCCTTATGCTAACCAGAAAGACGCTTCTCCGGCAGTCTAGGACTCCTTCCCGAACTTTGGAACTAAAAACGTCTATCTCTCCTAGCAGATCGACTTTGCCTCTAGAGGCTACTGCGTTGCCCCAGCGTCAGCCTCTCTGTGGCTCTCTTGCCTCTCTGCAAATGCACTCACTGGATCTGGAAACCTTCGTCCAGCTTCACTATCTTTGCCCCTCTCGCTGCTTCAATCTCACTAGCTCTCTCTCCGACAACTGACTGTTGCTACTCTGGAAATCGATCTTCTCATGAAATCAAACCTCTCAAGTGTCTTCTCCATCACCACATCAACTTACTCTTATAATCCTCTGTTGGAGCACCAATAGCCAAGATTAAAAATTAATCAATGGTTAGGATCATCTCTGGATCGATTCGGGTGAGTTTCTAGATGATTCACACCTTGACATAATTAATCTTGATTAATTAACCATATTCCCTAAGTTTAGACTTAGGAAATATTTAAAAATTGGTTAATAATCTAATTAAGTCATTTCTAGGCGGAATTTCCAGAAACGATTTACGGGTTTTGGAGATCCCATGTATTCTAGCCTCTCCCCAAAATTTCAAGGCTAGAACACATCCGATGCTACAAAAACTAACACTCCCTCTTAGCGAGGAATGTGTTCTAGTGCTATTGCACACTCCTGTCACGTTGTTGATGTCTGACCATACTGCCCATCAACCACTGCGTAACTTTGATATACACTACATCTGTGGTGCTGCTAACCCTGCTGAATTGCTGCCAACACTGCATTTGCACTGCAACTGAAAAGCATCCAAAATACTAAATCAACTGTGATCATTATAATGCATTTGTCACCCGAGTCTCTGACTGTTGCTAGTATCTGCATTGTCAATGAAGAATTTGTGTTGTTGCTGACTCCACTGTCACTGTGCCAACTGCAATGCTGCCAACTTTGCACCGTGCTCCCCAGCATCTAACTGCTACTAGTCTCTGCAACTGTCACTCTGGCATCTGACTACATCAATTGTCACTAATCCATCCCTACTAAAAACTGTGGGCCCCCATGTGAAAATTCTTAAACCGAAATCCCTACTGCAGCAACTGACGATATTTCTCCTACTTGTTAGATTTACATGAACAAGTTATCTGCAGTTTCCTACAGCAAATATTGAAATACATACACTGCAGCCTTCACTTAATTAATTTATATGTAGAAACAAGAGACTGAGCAAGAAAGAAAATACAACACAATAACATCGTTATTTTTGGACAAATGTCCCCGGAAAAACCCAATGCGGGAAAACTGGTGCAGCAGATCTGAGGGTTTTATTATTATGCAGTAGTAAAATCTGAATACATCTCTGGAAGCCTTCCCGGCATTCCAATTATAGAGAATAAACCTGACAGAGAGATTTGTGAGATTACCTCACACTATCACTAGAAATCCTAGCTGAGCTAGCCCATAAAGATTTCCCTCAACTTTTCTGGTTGCCTCTGTGCAGTGTGTGCGTCAACCTAGCGTCAAGCTCACTGGGGATAGTGTCAATCCTCTAGTTGGTCGATTTGCATGCCCAAGTGATTCGATTTCTGCCTCCCAGTCTCACACCCCGACTCATGGCTTTTGAAAATTGAATTCCCTCTGCAAATATCGAACTCCCTCTTGGCCTCTAACTGCCTCTGCGTGGCTCTGCATCAGTCCCTCTGGCTCAGCGTTGCCACTACTAGAAATCCATTTGCCTTCTCTGTTGAGTATCCTCTGACTGGGAAAGATTTCCCTTCAGATACTGTCCCTGCCCCTCACTGCAAAAGCTCACTTTGAATCTCTCTCTAACAGCTGCTATGCTTTAGAAATTCGATCTTCTGAACTTTCTCGGGTGTGTTCTCCAAGTGCCCATCAAACTTCCTCTTATAATCCTCTCGATCAATCAATGGCCCAGATTAGATCCTAATCAATGGCTAGGATCATATGGACTTGATCTCTGCGTTCTTCTAGAAGTTTCACCCATAGTATATATTAATACCCTTTAGTTATTTTAATTTCTTATGTTTAGACTTAGCGTCCCATTAAAAATAATTAATTATTTTAATAAAATTGTCTCCGAGCGAAATTACCCAAAACGATTTCTGGGTATTGGAGAATGCATGTGTCTAAGCCTCCCTGCAAAATTTGAGACTTAGAGCACATCCGATGCTACCAGAAATCAACAGCTTGTAGAAAGGTATTGATCCATGAGGTGGACTCCTCAAGGGTCCTGCCCATTTGTAGCACTCTGGGGCTACAACACCAAATCTTCCCACTTCACTCCTGGAGGTATATTAAAAAACATGGCGAAGTCTTCCTTCAACCTGGAGGAAAGCCTATCGGTCTCTACTGAAGCTGCCTGTTGGTCCTGCTTCTCCTCCTTGTCCTTCTTCTTGAGAGGACACTGGGTACTATAGTGACCCAGCTCACCACACCTGAAGCACGTGACCTTAGACAAGTCCTCCTTCTTTCTCAGCTCCCCCTATCCCTGACTGGGACACTTTGATGCGAGGGCCACATTCTCCTCCTTCGCCTATTTTGTCCGCTGCTGTTGCCACTGATGGAGCTCTTTAGAAGAGCTCGCCTCAATTCCTCCTGCTCCAAGTCAGCCCACATCCTGTCTCAATCTGGTAGCCTGTCTCTGCCCAATATGCTTTGGACAAAGACTTACCATTCCTCGGAGACACTGTTGAGTGCCAATCTCACAAGCTCTGTGAGTTGAGGCATTGCCCCAATAGCTGACAACTGGTCGCAGACCTCCTGAATCCTAGTGAGGAAGGGGTCTATGCCTTCCCCCTTTTGCATCCGGATGAGCCTTGACTTCTCCTCGAGGTACATCTTCCGCTGCTCGAAAGTACCCTGATACAACGTGGCGAGAGCATCCCACATCTGCTTGGCAGTATCTTTGCCAGCCATATGTGAAACCACATGATCCCGGACTCCATCTAGGATCAATATTTTCGCCTGTGCCATCTCCTTTCTGTACTCCTCAACTAATATGTGTCTTGGGGAACTGCTACCATTGCATCAATATACATATCCAGGCCAAACTCATCTAGAAGGAAGGACATCCTTGCCTTCTAGATGACATAGTTGGAAGCCCCATCCAGCCTGTCCTGATCACGAAGCCCAGTAGTGGCCATCTCAACAAATGTTGAAAATCTCCTATTTCCTTCTTCTCAGTTGTTGCTCAACTATTCGCACTCCCTTCTAGAGTGAGAGGATCTACTCACAATGATTGTTGATCAACAAGAAAAAATCGAACTTCTTGAGACTAGAAGTTCCCAGAGGAAAATTTTCCCTCTGTGTGCTCTTCCTCCTTCCACCTAACGCTAGCTCTGCTCTAGCAAACTGCTGCAAAAACCACTGCATCCAGCTAGAGATTTGTTGCTCCACGAAAATACTGAGCTACTCCCTCTGCCTCTGGAATCACTCGACCTGAAGAGATCGAATTTTTTCTGCCCCACTCAGAAAAATCGAATCTCCTCAAGTAACTTGGTCGCTTGGCAAAGTGACTACACAGCCCCTGGGAATTTCGATTTGCTGCCCACACTTAACAGAGAAATTCCTTCTCTCTTCGCCTCTGAGCTCTCCAGCTAATCAATTGTGCTTTGATACCATGTGAAAATTCTAATACAGGAATCCTATTGCAGCAAATGGAAATTATTCTCCTAATTGTTGATTTAATTTAAAATTTATTTACTTTTTGCTACAACAAATACTGAATAAATCACACTGGAACCTAAAAAAATAAAATTGCGGAAGAATATATGCTGGAAGAAATGCTAGCACACACACATAAAATAACAGTCACTTTTGGACAAATGTCCCCGAAAAACCCAACTTAGGAAAACTGGTGCAGCAACTGAGGGTTTTATTATTATGTAGCAATGAAATAATTTGAGTACAAATGGATGTTGAAACTGGCAATCCTACAGAGAAATACTGGCAAAAATCTAGAGAGGAATTTTCCTCACCCCACAAGCAATCTCCCGGCATAACTAGCCTTCATAATTTCAGCCCTCTAAGCCTTCCCCCTTCTGCATCCAGATGAGCCTCGACTTCTCCTCGAGGTACATCTTCCGCTGCTCGGAAGTACCCTGATACAACGTGGCGAGAGCATCCCACATCTATTTGGCAGTATCTTTGCCAACTATATGTGAAACCACATGATCCCGGACTCCATCTAGGATCAATCTTTTCGCCCATGCCATCTCCTTTTTGTACTCCTTCAACTGATCTGTGTCCTGGGAACTGCTACCATTGCATCAATATACATATTCAGGCCAAACTCATCTAGAAGAAAGGACATCCTTGCCTTCTAGATGACATAGTTGGAAGCCCCATCCAACCTATCCTGATCACGAAGCCAAGTAGTGGCCATCTCAACAAATGTTGAAAATCTCCAATTTCCTTCTACTCAGTTGTTGCTCAGCTATTCACACTCCCTTTTGGAGTGAGAGGATCTACTCACAATGATTGTTGATCTGCAAGGAAAAATCAAACTTCTTGAGACTAGAAGTTCCCTGAGGAAAATTTTCCCTCTATGGGCTCTTCTTCCTTCCACCTGACGCTAGCTCTGCTCTAGCAAACTGCTGGAAAAACCACTACGTCCAACTAGAGATTTGCTCCACAAAAACACTGAGTTGCTCCCTCTGCCTCTGGAATCACTTGACCTGAAGAGATCGAATTTTTTCTGCCCCACTCAGAAAAATCGAATCTCCTCAAGTAACTTGGTCGCTTGGCAAAGTGACTGCGCAGCCCCTGGAAATTTCGATTTGCTGCCCACACTAAACAGAGAAATTCCTTCTCTCTTCGCCTCTGAGTTCTTCGGCTAATCAACTGCGCTCCGATACCATGTGAAAAATCCAATATAGGAATCCTATTGCAACAACTGGAAATTATTCTCCTAATTGTTAATTTAATTTAACAATTTATTTACTTTTTTCTACAGCAAATACTAAATAAATCACACTGAAACCTACACAAATAAAATTACGGAAGAATATACGCTGGAAGAAATGCTAGCACACACATAAAATAACAGTCACTTTTGGACAAATGTCCCCGGAAAAACCCAAATTAGGAAAACCAGTGCAACAGCTGATGGTTTTATTATTATGCAGCAGTGAAATAATTTGAGTACAAATGGATGCTGAAACTGGCAATCCTACAGAGAAATACTGGCAAAAATCTGGAGAGGAATTTTCCTCACCCCACAGGCAATCTCCCGGCATAACTTGCCTTCAGAATTTCGGCCCTCTAAGCCTCTGCGTCAACCTCTGTGCTACTCTGCATATCTGGTTGGATGTCTAGCCTCAGACTGAACCCTTATGAAGTCGTTTTGCCTTATGCTGACCAGAAAGACGCTTCTTCGGCACTCTGGGACTCCTTCCCGGCCTCTAGAACTGAAAACGTCAATCTCTCCTAGCAAATCAACTTTGCCTCTAGAGGCTACTGCGCTGCCCCAGCGTCAGCCTCTCTGTGGCTCTCTTGCCTCTCTGCAAATGCACTCACCGGATCTGGAAACCTTCCTCCGGCTTCACTGTCTTTGCCCCTCTCTCACTTCTTCAATCTCACTAGCTCTCTCTTCAGCAACTGGCTGCTGCTAGTCTGGAAATCAATATGCTCATGAAATTGAACCTCTCAAGTGTCTTCTCCATTACCACATCGACCTCCTCTTATAATCCTCTGATGGAGCACCAATGGCCAAGATTAAAACTTAATCAATGGTTGGGATCATCTTTGAATCGATCCATGTGAGTTTCTAGATGATTCGCACCTTGACTTAATTAATTCTGATTAATTGACCATATTCCCTAAGTTTAGACTTAGGAAATATTTCAAAATTGGTTAATAATCTAATTAAGTCATTTCTAGGCGGAATTTCCATAAACAATTTCTGGGTTTCGGAGATCTCATGTATTCTAGCCTCTCCACAAAATTTCAAGGCTAGAACACATCCAATGCTACAAAAACTAACATCTCTCACCATCTAACACTTCCATTTCGATGAAGGTGGGATACTATTCAAAAGGTACTTTTATTATTTTGCAATCAGGTGCTTATACTAGTTTGTTTTGGGCATTTAGTATGAATAAAGGGGTGATCTGGAAGATTGACCGATCTTGACTGTAAATATGTTCTCTCACCTTACCAACGAGGGGTTAATTTTTAGCCCTAGCCTATTGGGACCTCCCTTGAAACCTTAGGGCTATATGAGGGGCACTACTTGGAAAACCCGGGTTGAGAATCGAGATAGTGTATTCATTTTCCCTTACACCATACTTGACACTTTCCATGCCATACTACAAGCCCTTTATACCACCTCCATCTTCGGGTCTAACTGTCTCATGTCCACACTCCTTGAGTAGGGCCAGAAACATTGCACTAGAGGTTGATGCAACTAAAAGAATAAAAAAGCATAATTTGGCCACAATAAAAGAAAAAGAAGAAAATCAGAATGCAAAAGATGGTTAAGGCATAAGATAGCACGCGGGAAAAAGCCTAGCACGAGCTCTACCCTCCTCATTTGGGCATCACCTGGTTCCTCAGCACATGATGCTACATTACATCAAAAGGAACCCTTGCATGTCCCAAACCTGATGAGAGATGAACTGTCTCATCTTATGGGGTAATATTAAACGCTACATCATAAATATCGGGCTCTAACCCTTGAGCTATGCACCATAATACAAAGCATTATCAAGAAGAAGTAAAAGGGGTACTAGAGGGCTGGAAAAAGCAAGTCAAGAAAGGTAGTTGATGCCTCCACGATAGCTCTTTCCTTTACATCTATACACTCAAGATGCGGACTCCCCATCAGCTAGTCCCCTTTACCCATAATTTTAAAAACTAGAACCCGTGACTGGACCGGTCCACCTAATTAATCGGGTTTCAACCCGGAACTGGTCGAACCGAGACTGGTCAGGTCTAAATGAACTAGTTTTTAAAAAAATACATTAAATAATTCATTTTTAATGAAAAAACCTAATTTTAAGATTTAAAACCATGATTCCAAACCAATAGAGACAAAATATGCAAAGTTTGCTCATTTATATACCATGTAAAGGTGAATATATCAAAATGGCACCGAGTGCAATACATATCATCAACAAAATACATAAGCAATGAGGCTCTAAATGGCTTATAAAGTCCAAAAACAAAGCTACAAGCTATGAGGCCATTGGCCTACTACAAGACTACAAGTCTAGAATCTAGAGTCTACACATGATCAATCATCAAATTCATCACCACTACTAGACACATGATCATCATCATCAACAATAGGTACATAGACATCGTATGGTTCAGAGTCTGAGGATGCCTCAGCCTCATCTGCAACCTCAGTAGCACTTCCAGCAATAACAATAGAAGTGGACCTAATGGAAGCACGAGTTGGTCACGTTGCACAACTAGTGCCTTCCATTGGTTGTTTGCCTTTCCTTGATGCAGATACTGATCCTGGTTCTAATGCCGCCACCAAATCTGCTTCATCCTCCGTTAATGCCATGTCAATATCAAAATCAACATCAAACACAGGATCTTCAGTCTCCTCCACCCATTCTGATGTTGGATCAATATCGTCCAACACAATAGGATCTAGATCAGGTGTTTTGTTCATCATTTAGTTCCACCTTAATCAAAGGTCGTATTGCACGAAGACAAGATCATTTAACCGTTTTTGTTCCAAACGGGTTCTCTTCTTCATGTGTATGCGCTCAAAAACAGACCAATTGCGCTCACAACCTGAAGCACTGCAAGTTTGGTTGAGGACTCAAATTGCAAACTTTTGCAATTAAGGACATTAGCCACCAAATGATTCCCACCAATGTGTTGCAAAGAAAAAGACATTAATTAGTAACTTAGTTCATTTCATTACTTATTTACAAATTACAAGTATTTATAGATAATTTGAATTGTAATTAAACAATTTAACTTGAAAGGAAAAACAAATTGGAAATTGGAATTACTTCCCTAGTTGATCCACATCTCTTGCCATCTTTGTTAAGCTTTTGCCAAAGGTATCAGCTGCCATACTGAAAAGAGTAAGTTCTCTATGTATTTCCAACTGGTCTGCATGGATAGGGACCATGCACTCCAAGCAATCAATCAATTCAGCTCTGACCTCCCCATCCTGTAGATCTCCTAGCCAAAATTATTATGATACTTTGGGTTCAAAAAATACCCAGCTGCATGTATAGGACGATGGAGTTGATTGTTCCATTTGTTATCAATGATCTCCCATATACGGCCATATTTAGCTAACTTGTCCTTGTAAGCTGCCTGTATTTGCTCCTTTGCCTAATCCATAGCCTCGTAAATGTAGCCCATGGCCAACTTTTCCCCATCCACCATCCTTAGCACCTTAACAAGGGGTTCGGTAATTTTCACAAGCTTTGCAAACTTTTCCCAAAAATAATTATCAAACACTTTCTATTTGGTGCATTTGCCATCTTGTCTACGAGCCCACCAAGATTCAGTCCAATCATCAGAAGAAAACATTTTCTACAAGTTTTTATGTTGAGCATTGAGACATTGCAACATGAGGAAGTGAGTTACAAATGTCGTAATTGCAGGCCTAACAAGTTCTTTGCCCCCATTGTTTTTCCTCATTAGGCTCAATACCCATGAGTGGTTGTAAATGTATTTTGTAATGCACTTGGTATGCTCTACAATGTTTTATACCCACTCCGCTTTGCCTATGTCCTCAAACATGAGGTCTATGCAATGTGCAGCACATGGAGTCCGAAATATGGTCCTATATTTGGACTCAAGCATCTTTCCAGCAAGAACAAAGTTTGAGGCATTATCGATGATGACCTGCACAACATTCTGCTCCCCCACTTCCTAAATAATGTCATCCAAAATCTCAAATAGAAGGGTTGCATCCTTCACCTTATCGGATGCATCAACTGATCTCAAAAACATGGTTCCTTGAGGGCAAGAAATAAGGAAATTAATGATAGTGCAGTTATTTCCATCGGTCCATTCATCTGACATGATGGAACAACCTGTTTTGAGCCATGAATCTCTATACTCAGCGAAATACTCATCAATGCAAGAAATCTCTTTTTGCAAAAGAGCTCCCATCAAGTCATGCATTGTAAGTCCTTTGAAGCCCTTTCCTGCAGCTATAACAAAGTCCCACATAGCTTGGTAATAAGGTGAGCGAGCAGCATTAAACGGGATATTTTCACATACCACCATCTAGCAATGTATTGATAAGAAGTTTCTTTGCATTCTTTTTTCCAAAGTTAATCCAAAGTGGGTTGACGACTTGGCTGGGAGGAAGTGGGATTAGAAGAGGCAATGTTGGCAGAGGATGAGAAATAACTCTGGATGTTTGTTCTTTTTGTTCCTTTTGATTGATGGCCAAAAGGAGGAACATAGTGAAAGGGGTCATTGGTGGAGGGGATAGAAGAAGAGCCTTAAATCTCATAATCATCATACCCACTCTCTGTCATGGCTTCTAATAATTCCCTCTTCCTTGCAATGTCATCTTGGATGGCCTTCTCCCTACCCTTATTCTCCTCAAACGTTTCAAACTTGGAAAGGTATTCTGCCCTAATAGGACCTAACATTTCATTTGGTGCTTCACATGGCTTTACTTGGCCTCTTATCCCAGCCAAGTGTTGTTTCAATCTAAAAATACCCCCACATCCAATAGGTTTATGGCAAAATTTGCATATCATTTTTCCATCAATCAAATCACAATGAGCCCATACAATGTCCTTGGCTTTTGGAGCCATGTTGGCTTGAAATAATTAAAATTTGCAAAGAAATCTGCCATTTAAAAAAAAAATGCAGCTAAGAAACATGGAAAACCAAAGTTAAATTTAGGAAAAAAAATGCACATGTAGCCTACAAAATTTGATAGCATAGAACTAGAGATTTGATAGTACAGATGATAGATGGAACACATAAAAAATTTAATACATGGACAGCAGTCAAATGAAGAATTTTTCAAGTGAGAATCCTTACCTGGAAATGCAAACTAGCTTCCTTAGCCTCCTCTTGAAGATGCCAACTCCACTGACAGCTCCAAACTATCTCCAAAATAGCTCCAACTCCAACTCCAAGCCTCCAAGATGACTACTCCAACAAAAACTCAACACTCTCCAAACTCCCAAGCAAACTCACAAAAACTCCAAATGAGAGATGTGAGACAAATGAGAGGGACATGCTCCTTTTAAGGGCTTGGAGAGGGTGTTTTTGGAGGGAAACAACCCTTATTTTCCCTCCAAAACACCCTAGAAGCTTCCTAAATTGCGTTGTGTGGGACCTTCGCGGCCTTGGCAGCTAACCAGGTCAGTTCCGCCCTAAACCAGTCGGTTAGCACCGGTTTTTGTGGTTTCTGGGCAAAGGGAGATGTCGAACCCAGTTTTTTTGCCAATTTGACCGTTACCGGTTCAAACCAGTCGGTTTTTAAAACACTGCCTTTACCATGGCACTTAGCCATGAAGCCTTTTCCCCTCCATTTACATGCATTTACACTAACACCTATTGATTGAGGGATTGATGATTGATCTCGAAAATGTCACTTCCCCTTGAGGGTTGGAAACACCTAATAGGGTTAACCATTAGCCACCTCTATGAAGGTAGGGAACGCCTTTACAAGACTTGGTCTAGTTAGATATCGAAAGGTGATCCAAGTTTGAAGTATTAATATGCACCTAACATCCTAGTTTAGTCCACTTAGATGCTCATATGATGTTAGTCTCCGATGGATGGTTACTTTAACTTGAGATCATGTTAGTCTTATCAATTGGTCCACAACAGCACAGGACTTAAGGGAACCCACTTCATAGGTACCTAGGCCTTTTAGAGAGATAGATGACTTAGCACTAACAAATGCAACATTGAGAGCATTGGGACTTCTAATGACTTGATCAGATGTTATATGTCCCAGAGCACCCTCAACAACCGGGATGTTGATCTTCTTTGACCCAGCACAAAGTGATCCAAAAATGGATCCTGGATAAACCTCTAAGTCTAAAAGACTTCATGCAAGAGGTAAAAGGTGCCAAATGGCACAAATCCTTTGTAAATCAGAGGAAAATGAAAGTCGCAGGCTGCTCTCAGAAATAGTCTCATTGCAGAGATCTCCTCGTTCTGAATCCAACGCAACTTGAATGGGCGAAAACAGACTCCGGATGAAGGAGTTATTGTAAAATGAAAATTGCCCAATGTCCTTAGAAAATGAGGCAATTTCATTAAATTCTGAACTATATTGAAAATTTTGGTTTTAGTATAGGCTCACGGGCCAATCCACAGCTAACACATGGCAGGCCGAGATTGGGCCACGTGGCCTTGTTTGATTGGTCTAAGAGGAAATATCGCATCGCAATTATTTATAAGGGAAGGACCTTGGGCCATCAGCGATTGCCGCTTTATCGCATCGCACAGATTCATGGGACGACTTACCCACAGGCACAGTGACTTGCCGATGTGCGATCGCCCATATCGGCGGATCATAATCAGCGCTGGCATAGACCCTATTATATGGGGAGGCCTCAAACTTGTGCAATCTGCGATTGCGACTTATCGCATTGCAGTATCGCGTCGGCACAACACATGGAGCGGGGCCACATATATATGTATACGAGCGATCCGATGGCCGGACCCGACGGCGATATAAACCGGGATTTAATATATTTTGAGATCCGTTCGAAAGGCATTTCTAATGCATTTTCGTATATTTTGATATTAAACGAAAATACAAAGGGGAAGCGATATGCGATGTAAACCAGACCCGAAAGGGTTCTGGAATGGAAATGTATATAATTACAAATCCGCCCAAAGCCATTTTTATGTTAATTTCACCGTTTTTAATGTATTTCCAAAATACAAAGGGACGGGCCATTTCGGCATGCGATGGCGATTTCAGGCGGACCCGATAGGGATACAAAGCGCAGTTATGAAACTTTGAAGTCCGGAGCAGTGTTGTATGCGGATTTTCCTGTGTTTTGCAGCGTTCTCTGTGTAAAACACAGAACGACTGTTTTAGAAGAATTTAAAACGTCGATTGCCCTTCCGTGCAAAACAAATGGCCACCATACCTTGGGACGTTATCAATGACTGTTAAACGCTCCAGAAGGAAGGTGAAGGGACCGAAGCCGGAAGTTGCAGAGCCCGAAAGGGAAAACCAACAGGCAACCTGATTTGGCTTTTAAGCCATGAATGTCAAAGACTGTTGGGTTGGCTGAGTCGGAGAGCACAATTGATTCATTCGCTTGGAGGTGGAGCGAAGCACTGATAACACAGTTGAGTGGTGAATGCTCATTTGTGGAGGTAGCATGATGCTCAGGAGGAGTTCCGAGAAGCTCATGGAGGCCCGTAATGCTCAGTGAATGTGTGGGCAGAGTTGGAGCGTTGAGGAACCCATTGGGAGGCTCAGTGTGCCAGAACGCTTAACAGAGCGCAGCCACAAGAGGTTGGAGGCAGCGCCAAAATGCTTCAGTGAAGTATCAGACAGCAAAGAGACCGAATGCTCGAGCTGTTGCTGGTGTTGTTTGAGTTGAAGATAGAAGAAGGATTCCAGAGACAGTAAACAATTCTGAGGGAGTCAGAGAAGCCAGAAGCTCAAAGGAGTCTCAAAGCACTGACTGAAAGAATTAGTCCAGAGAAGCCTAGAACTGTTTGCAGCTAAAGGACAGCCAGGGGTAAGATGGTATTCTGAGCCCATTGGTTCATTTGTAAACCATATGGAGTTGAGTCAAGGACTTGTAAAAAGAATTCAGCCATAATCCCAAAGAGCCTAATCGAGTTGATTAGAGCTCAAGGAGACATAGCCCAAGATATCAGGGTGAACTCCATATTACATTGTTGTCTTATGTGTTTGCTTCTTTGCTGCATTATTCACTGTTATATGCATTTATATATATGTCCAAGCACATTTAAATATCAGCACACAGCAGATTTTAAAGCAAATGATCAGCTGAATCAACAACAAGCATACACCTATATTTTAAAGCATTTCTTAATTCCGCATTGGTTAATCATTAAAGACTTGGGAATATTCAAGCTTTGGAAGTGGGAGAGGTTCTTGTAAGCTAGACAAGAAGCCTAAGAGCCCCATTTTTAGATCACAAAGGATTCTTGATTATTACACTATTGAACCCAACATTCCCCCAAACTGGCCTTGACATACCTGATGGGCAAGCCATGATTCAGATATGAGATGAGGATGGTCTTCCATGAGAGACAAGGGAGACCTTGTTGCACTTGATAGAGCCCTGACGCTAGGGAGAGGAGACCTTGTTTTGACCATTGGAGACCCATGGAGATGAAATGCTAACACCCCAAACGGATTTGTGGCCCAAGAGGATGATTTGAGGTGAATTTGAGGGACACTCCTCAAATTTTGGATGATCCTGACACACAAACATATTTCCAACCTTCACCACATCATGGCATGGTATTTTGAGCGCAAAAAGGGCATGACATCAGCATTTATGAGGCTTACGGCTCACATGTGTGGGCATCTATGGCATGTTTTAGCATTGAGCTAGTGTGTTGGCTTGTAACCCAAGGTTTATTTGTTGCCAAACTTGTTTTAGGGGAATCATTAGCTAAATTAGTTGAGTTAGACCTCATATAAATATAAGTCACCTCATTGTTGTATATCATCATCACTTGTGGAGTATTTCGGCCTCCCTAGAGGATTTCAACCTAGATATTCTAACTTGTATTGTTGTGGAGATGTGATCTATTATGCATAATTTGCTTTTGGAGACTAGCTCTTGTTGTGGAGTCATCACCTTAGGATAATAAAGGACTTGTTCATGCATATCTTGCAAGTAATTTGTTGTTAATTATCTTCTAAATGGTTATTGCATGGAATGGTTGTTTCTAGGATTTCTATGTTCTTGTTAATTTGAATATTTTTCTATGGAATCTTGAAAATGTATTGCATGTTTTAACTAGAGAATGTATGACATCCCTTGAATGATCTTCATGAAAGCTCTCTTTATGACTTTATCCCGTCATAAAGCGGTAGCTAGGGTTTTCTTGCAATTACTCCATACTAGGGTTTGATATTTCCATTAGCAGGCTTCCCTTAGACTCCATCACCTAAGGACCAAGCACTGGCATCCACATACGTGATTACACATCATATAGAAACTTTTTAAAACCTATTTTTCTCTTTCTCTTACATTTTTGGCCCTTCAAGGCAAGCCGTTAGGCTAGGGCATAGGGCCAAATTCAACTAGGAGTGTGTTGGCCTGTGGTAAGGTTACACACGTGGTTTGAATATCATTGCATCAAAATCCATCCTTTTCCACGGTCAACTTTTCTTTTTTAAGGTTGATGACACAAGCCCTAGGCAACTTTTCACTAGGGTAAAACCTAACCTAACCCTAGGCTTCAACTTAGGGCTTCTTGAAGGCTTGTTGCTCCAATTGTTAATCGAATCCATCTTTGGCGTGTCTTTTCTTGGTATTTGGTAAGCCTTTACCCTTGCTTATACATTAAACCCTAGGTCATAAGTGCCCTTGATAGGCCTCTTGAAGTGCATGTTATTCCTTGTCTTTGTTGAATTGAGCCTTATTCTTAGTTGAATGCCCTTCTTAAGCCCGTTACCACAAAATCTAGCAGTCTTGGGAGAGGGAAACCCTACAAGACAAGAGCTAGACTAAGTGCTAACAATCCCCTTTTTTTTACGGACTTTCACCGATGGGAGGAGTCCCAGTAAGGTAATGATCACCTATAATAGATATTCTAGGGTTTTAGGTGCAAGGTGATTTAAATTACCTCTCAAGGAATGCTCAAAAGTTGCAATATAAGGCTTTAAAGGCAATTCGCAATATATGAGAGACCTAGTAAGGAATTGCTCAACAGCTCGAGTTTTGGGAATTATCGTGGATGAAGGTACTTCCAAGGTCAAGGCAATGAAAAGAAAGAGCTTCTTATGATATACTTCACCATGTACCAAGCTCATACAACCCTCAAGGAATTCCCTGAGTTAAGGAAAAACTAGCTAGGGTTTCCCTCTAAGGGCAATGCCTAGGGCAAGAGATTTTATGAAAAAAATCCAAGTGGATGCCCTAGGTAGCCATCCTACCTTAAGAGGACAAAAATTTAGAGAGGAAATTATGGGGAAAAAGTAAGTTTGACCACCAAGGACTTGGATTAGTCCTTGTCCTTTGGGCATATGGAATCTTAGGAAACTTAAGATGAGCTAAATTGTCTCTAAGGAGGCTTAAAATTGATGCCCTAGATATCAATTTTAAACACTTACCCACTTCAAGAGAAATGGAGTTTCATGGAGAGCTCAATGATTTTCATCCACTAGAAACATTCATTACATGCCATACATTGAATAACATATGCAATGCTCAACTAGAAAGCCTTTCAAAATTAATTTTCAATAATTAGGGCACAATTAGCACATTCTAGAAGCAACAATTCCATACATTAAATAAATTCAAGATAAAAATCTCATCAACATTAAGCACCTATAAGATGACATGCAATATATCCATCCAAGATCCAAAAAATAGCTCCAAAGACAAAATCGAACTAGCTCCAAATGTCAAAATGCATCCAAAAGATTCTCCAATAACTAAAGAGACAAGTGCGAGTTCTTATCAAGAGATCAAATCCAAGAGTGAAGTTGAAA
This sequence comes from Pinus tabuliformis, assembly GCA_031772625.1. NCBI lineage: Eukaryota > Viridiplantae > Streptophyta > Pinopsida > Pinales > Pinaceae > Pinus > Pinus tabuliformis. The sequence goes on from CM062805.1 coordinate 235,125,240, forward strand.
AGCTCAAATGAGCTCTCATCTATTTATACATGATCTATCAAGTCTAATTTTAGCCTAGAAGCCCCTCTTAGTTGTCAAATGGAGGGAAAAACTAATTGTGGTTACAAGCCAACCACATAGCCAATGAAAAATCATAAAGATAAACCCACAAGAGGGCTGAAATGTCGACGTCATCACTGCGTGGGCCTCTTGGACACATGCATTGAGCTCTCTCTGTGCCAAAGTGAGTCAAGAGGGCTCCATAAATCATCTACTAGGGGTTGACCCCTAGACATCCATGCAAATCATCAAGTGGACCCCAGTTTTGTCTTTGGGGGAGAAAATGGGTCTCCTAGTGATAAAATAACTTGAATCTGCTCCATCATCGAGGGCTTGGAGAATGGCGCTAGCCCTCTCATGTCTCAAAGGGTGAAACAAACCTCATTTGGGCCTCAAATCCACTGCCCAACTATGTACACTACTAAGCCGACTGGGGCATGCTGGTCCGGTTGACCACACTTTGTCAACAATCCAAGGAAGCAGAATACAAAGATGTGAAGAAAAATTTTCAAAGTTCATCAACCAACATGATTATATCATTGTAAACCCAATTTCTGCAAGTTGTATTGTAAATGATGCTAGTATGACCATTTAATTATGTAACAACACCTAGGTAAGCCTCTGATTTTGGCAAAGAATTTCATCCTACGAAGTTTTTTAAACTCCCCGAATTATGTGTGTTTGTAAACACGAATAATCGACAAAGTTTTTCTTCCAGCTTAAACCCCAAATCTACGGTGGAATTCAATGACAAGGTCTTAGGTGAGTCCTAGTGTTATATCAAGTCTTTTGTAAAAGTGTGTTTTGGAATAATTTTAGCACATTTGGCTAAATTATTTTATTACAAGCACACTTAGTTTCATACTGGATCATATTGTGTCGCAAAATTGGGTAAATTATTCAGGGTATAAGGCTGAATGTGTATTTCCCCTTTCAACGGTTGATTTTGTTATAGTTTGATGTAAAAAACATTTTAGTGCATGGTTACTCATAGTTAGCACCATGGTTAAAATATTTGAGGGCAGAAAAATCATTAATCCCCTCTAGTGTCAATTAATTAGTTTTTCTGACTAAATTGAATAAAAAATCCTAAGCCAGAAAATTAATTAATTTTGAGCCAAAAAATAATTATAGAGAAATTAATCTCTCCAAGTGGAAAATAATCAAAAAATCATGGGTCAAAGAAAGTCAATTTTTGGAGGTCCTCCACCAGGGGAAAAATGGATATTTTAAGAAAATTTGAGCACTTGGACCTTGGTGTTTAAGTCAGTCAAATTTTTTAGGAAATTAATCCAAAATATTAATTTCTGGATTAATTAAAAGTAGGTTTTAAGAAAAATTTGAACTTTTCCTCAAAATTAAAAATTTCAAGGTGAAGATTAAAAGATGATCAAGTTATTTTCAATAGTTGAGATTATTTTGACGGGGATCAAGCCAACTAGCCATTATTTTCTACTTGGAGAGGTTTTCTCTATATAAAAAACTATTTGAGCTTCTATTTGATATATTTGGATTATGTAATTCTTAAACGTTCATATTGAGTTGTTGTTCTGCTGGAAACATTGTTTGTCATTATAGAAAGCCTTTGGGGTTCAGTTCATGGTGTTCTTCTTTTGTTGATCTGTGGTATGTGTTAGCTATGTGTGATCCTATATTGTGTTGAATATTGTTTAAAAAAAACTATTTCCTTTGTCGGTGATAAGAACATTCTATTGGTACATGCTATCTTAGGTGATTTGATTCACCATATGATCTAACAATTTTACTTTGAGAAAATTATAGAGATTTACAAGTACGCTAGCCCTTGAGCTCCAAGTTCACAGACTGTGGGGGAGAGCCGACTATGTTTGGGCTCTAAGATTTCATTGTGGTAATTGATTTTGCGGAAGGGTTTTGGCTAATATCTATTTTTCGAAATTAATTCATCCATTCTATTTATTCAAAAATATTTTTCCAAAAAATTATTATTTTGTAAATATTGTACATTTGTAAATAATTTGTAAATTATTTCCTAACCCATTTTATTTTGTAGCACTTGGATATTTGGGGTTTTGTATTTTTTGTATATATATTTGGGGTTTTGTATTTTTTGTATATATATTTGGGGTTTTGTATTTTTTGTATATATATATATTTGGGGTTTGGCATTCTTTGATTCATTTTTGCAGGTGATAGCTAAGGGGTTTGAAGCAGCAAATTTTTTTGGGCTATTCAACCAATCAAGGAAGGTTGATCTAGGCCCTTGAGGGTAAGATCTAGCCTCTCCAGCTTCAAACAACTTAACATCTAGCTGAAGAAGGGAAGTCTCCCAGCTTTTTGGCAATGATTTTGGCATTTTTTTGGCAATTGCAAGCTTCAGAAAAAAATTTGGCCCTAAGACCTAGTCATCCTCCCTCCTTTGCCTAGTCGTGAGCCCTAAAGGGCTTCTTAGGCCCTCGAACTTCCCTTTAGCCTAGCCGCAACCCCTTCTAGGGCTGGTCGTGGCCCTTGATGGCCTTTTTCCCTAAGACCGTAGGCCATAACAGCCTCCTTCCCTTGCCGTCAACCCTTTTGGGTCTTCCTTTCCCCCTCGACCACCTTGTTTTCCTTATTCGTAGGCCTAAGGAGGCCTCAGCCTCCCTTTTTTCCTTTGGTCGTGGGCTTGGGGAGCCTCTTTAGGCCCTTGGCCCCCCTTCTACCCCTATTCACAACCCTAAAAGGGCTTATCCCCTAGTCGTTAGCCCTTTTAGGGCCTTTTCCAACCCGGTGTCAGCCCTTTTGGGCTTGACATCAACCCATAAGTGCTTGATCCTCCTAGTCGAGGCCTTCTAAGGCCTTTTCTCCCTCATCGTTGCCCTCGTTTTCCCCTTTCGTCCTTTCATTTTCCTTTCCTAGCCCTGGTTTGGGGTTTTTCCTAACCCTAGCCTTTCATTCTAGCCCTCATTCAGCCATTAATATGTTATTGATTAAATATTCATCTATAACATTTTCTCTTGCAGCAGTTTTAGCGCTAAGTAAGTGGTTGCAGGTTCTCAAGTGCATTGGAAGCCTCTCTAGCCATCTACAAGGCCACTAGGCCTCTTGGTTTGCTCTCTAACCCTCTAATTTTATCACAATCCTCTTCTAAATTTCTGAAGCATTTGTGACAGCAATATATTTAAGGGCTTAACACATTTAAAATCAAACTTAAATCCACAAATAATTCACCTAAGGCATCAAGAGTTGACTTTAAGTCAAATTCGGCTCATATAAGTGAATATATTCTGACTGTAAGTTAATTTCCAAATCTTATATGTTTGCTACAACCATATAATTTCACTTACAGCAGTGGTAAAATAACATAATCTTGGCATAATAATAAATTTACAAGCATATTTTGTAATTGCCATTGTATAGGCTTGCATTTATTAGAATATTTGATCATAATTTGAAGGTTGTCAATAGTAATCTAAGGTTTGATACACGCTGCATAAGGTCTAATATTAAATTAACAGTGGTGGCAAAAGGTGTTAGAATTCATCTAATTTCACTTAGCTCTTGTTTCTTGCATCTTGTGGATCTTGGATAATTGTTTAATTGCGTGATTGGGTGATTTTCTTCTTGTTGCAATCATATGTCTCTTGGTTGATCCATATTGCATTTTTGCACCATTGGCATCTATTTGCACTCTTGCATTAACACACGTAAGTGCTCTAATTGATTTGATAATTGTCTAATGAGATTGCCTTAACAAGTAACATTGTGATTAATGCTCTTGTTTCTCATTGTTATCATTGTTGTTGGATAAGTGGATACATTGTTTTTCATTAATAACTCTCGTGGATTTGTAATCTAAGTCACTCTTTATCAAGTTTGATCATAATTGTGAGAAGAAATCTAATTGTGTCCATAAGGAGCCCTTTCTTGTATCTAAGTGGCATATTGGTGATTCATTGTTATAATCTTGAAGGTTGTTAATTGTGTTAAGAAGCATTGATCTTGTCAATTTGATTGTTTATCTCTTAAGCAATTGTCTATTGGTATTATCGGCAACAATTTTTAGCACCGTTTAATTTGAGAACTTTCTCTTGTGGTGAAAATTGTTATTAATTTATTGTTATGTACTTCATTGTCCATAATTGAAAATCGTTGTAATTTGTCTTTAAGTACTTAAGAAGCTTAACAATCTCACCTTAGGAGCATTCACTCATATTTTGCATTTTAGGACTAGCCTCTTGCATTAATTAATTAACTTCTGAGCATAAGCTTGGTCGATAGAGAGATAGGCCCACCTTTCTCAACCAACTTGCAAAGTCTAAAACCTCTTTAGTGGTTAACACAGTGACCTTGCAATCGTCAGAGCCACAGCCTCTACAGTGTTAGAGGCATCGGGTGGTTAGAACTCAAGGGGAGGGATCATTAATCAAGTCACAACTTACTTCCCCGTGGTTTCTCTCTCACAACCTACTCTAGAGACTAGCTTCAAAACAGTTGAAAGGAAGGATACACTTAGATAGGCAGATAATTTAAAATAAACCAAGATATCTAGTGAAAGTAGTTGTTTTTAAAATTAGAAAGGCGTATTGGGTTTGTATTGGTAGAGAGTTGAATAATGTGATTTTTAGAGGTATTTTCCAATATGTAGTCAAATATTAAGGGTATTGTTTAGTATGCCACGAAAGCACATGATATGTCAGAGGTTCATTGAGTGAAGCTCCCATGGTGGCATGTGAATGACGATGAAATAGATAGGAAATAGGGGTCTCAAGACCAGATGCCATGGGTACAAGGATAGCAATGATGAGGGATGCCCACATTTTGGGTATATAGATGTAGCAGGGAGCAATCATGGATACATGAGTTACCCTAGCCTTTGTTTTTCCACCCCTCTTTTATTTTCCTTTTGCCTTTTCTTGATTTTTCTTTGTATTATTTCTCAAGGCTCCAAGAAATGATAGCATGTTGTGAATGATGTAAAGCAGTTATTACCCCCTTAAGGTGGGCCAGTTCATCGCCCACCAAGGGTTGGGACATGCATGGGTTCCTTAATAATGTAAGGGGCACCTATGGGCCTTAAGAACCAGGTGATGGCCATGATAAGGGGTAGAGCTCATTTGGATTTTGCCCACGTGCTATACTAAATGTATTGCCCATCTTTTTCATTTATAATGTTATTTTCCTTTGTTTCTTGCTTGTGGTGATGATATGCTTTTAACTTTCTTTTAACGACATCAACCTCTAGGGCAACATTTCCAGGCCCAACCCAGATATGTGGACAAGGGGAGGGGGTGTGTCAGTGCCTTGTGGACTCAGTGGTCATTTCGACCCAGAGAAGGAAAATGATGAAAAGGGGCCCGCTCGTAATTTGCGGAGGGGAGTGAAAAATGTGGAACAGGGAAATAGGATCACGCTACCAAAAGCAAGCTTTCCCAAGTAATGCCCTTCCTAAAGCCACGGGCCGATAAAAGAGATCCCACGGGTCTAAGATTGAGGATTAACCCCCCATTTAAGGTGAGGGAACAAAACCACAGTCAAAGCCCTTTCTTCTTCCAAGTCACCCAATAATTCATGCTCAAAATGTCCAATGAAAAACAAGCATAAGCACTCAATTACACAATGAAAAACATACCTTTTGGGTCAGGTTGGCCACCTTCTAACATATGCTCTCGACAAATGGGCAAAGAAACATACAACTGACGCAGGGAGCAGAGATAAAGTGGGACATCACATCCGCTATGAGGTGGCTCTCAAGGGTTCTTGGCTATTGGATGAAGAATATGATTAAGAGAAAAGCTCTCCTAGGGGTCCCCACTTTTGGTGGTTAACATCTGACTCCAACTGGGACATGAGCTCACCGTAGAGCACATAATCCATGTACTCGAATGGGGAGGTCATGAGAACTCCAACAATCTCCTAGGGCGTGGACCTGTGTCCTACACACCAAAAAACAATTATCGGAAGCATGTGCATTGGGCGTGCTTTATCGCCCATGTTTTTCATCAAAATAATAAACCATATAGAAAAGTAAATCTATACTAAGATGCAAGTCTAATCTAAATGCATTCTAATCTAACATGAGAACAAGAGATGATGATAGTGGCTATGCAAAATCAATATGCAATGCATCCTACACTACCATGCATGCCATAATATGAAAGTGCTAAGTACAGTCATACAACCAATGTAACTAGCATATTAACAAATCAATATAATACTCTTTTCCCTATGATTAGTAATGACATGGGATAAGAAAACACCGCAATCATTCATGCAGGATCTATATATCAGGTCATATGGGCGGGAGGCGGGGAAATAAGAGGATGGGGAATTACACTCGCACATCGGGTCATTCCCTCAAGTTTGAATATAGAGAAGGGGACAACCAAACTCAAGCATTCCCTTCCAAAAGTCCCCTTAGTGATTCCATGCTCCATGGTGCCCTTAGGGACATGATGAGATGGTTGGCATGGAAGACCATTCCCACTAGGTTGCTCTTTACCATGATTATGCTCAAAATGGGAAAGCAAGTTAGGTTCATCATCTTCAATGTTCATGCAATGGGGAATGATGGGACGGTCCAAGGATGACTTAAATGCTCCTTTGGGATCATAAGGAAGATAGGGAAAAACAAGGTCACTATTAATATCATCATTAGTGTCACAGATAGGTTCCTTGTCAAAATGAAGGCCAATGCCCTCCCATTTCCCTTTTTCAGTGTAAGTAATCACTAATGTTTTTCTTCAAAGGGGCGATTAGGGCACCTTTTTCAAGGTTTTCAATAAGGGCCTCGCCAGCGGTAGTGTCCTTGAAAAAGACAAGTCTATCCTCAACTTTGTTTTCTAAGGAACCGTCTTCATCAAAATTCTTATCATGCTTCCTTTCAAGATCATCGTTAATATCTTCATTATTGGTTTCATTTTGATGATCTAGGAAAGGCACCTGCTCTTAACCGTTACTAGAGTCACTTTGTTAAATTTGGACAACTAGGTCCAAACTCCATGTTCTGATGCTCAGATTAAGAGGCTAATATTTTTGTTGGATTCCTCTTTCTAAGAGGTGTAAAATCCATATAAAAATAGTCTTAATCCGATGAGCAAAACTTATATTTTGAATTTATTATTCTTAATAAATTATATGTGCAAAGGTCAGCCAGTTTTGTAATGTAGGCTCACATGCCCAACAGATGTGTCACACACCCTCATTGATGGATATATATATACAGGAAAAGTTGGAGAGAATTTGATCACACAAACAACTCTCATCTTCCTCTCTCATCCTAAAAAGTACGAGCTACCTGGAGGACGAATTTCAGCCACACGTGGGAAGGACGAAGAGGATTTTTCTGCTGCTAGGGTTTCGCAGAAGTTTGACCAGCGTTGACTTTGGTCAACGCTTGGTCCAAACAAGCTGAAAACTTGTGGGAGGTTCGATTTTTGAAGGCCATACTACCTGGCACAAAAATCGAGGTCAAAGGGTTGACCATTTTGCTGCTGCGTTGACTTTTAGCTTGCTGCCCCTGCGTTGACTTTTCAGGACAGCGTTGACTTTTGTAGAACTGACTTGGGTTGACTCATCTACTGGTTGGAGGGTTGTTGTGACACATGCTGGGCTGGCTGACCAAAGGAGACTTTGCTGGTTGAAGCATCCTGTTGACCGCCGAAACAAACACATACATTTTTCTTGTTTCTGATTTGTCTTCTGTAAGATCTGCTTATATGTTCTATCTGCATTTTGCTTATCTACTTGTATGATTGCTGTGAGAAAAGTGAAATTGCTCTTAGCATAGAACATCTACAAAACTTTACATGGTATCAGAGCTGAGGTGAAGACAAACTCTATCTATAGCAATCATCATCGAAGGAAATGGATTCCTCTAAGCTTGAATTCAGGGAGAATGACAAGCTGACTGGAAGTGATGACTTCCATGCCTGGAAGATGTTATTAGATCTCAAATTAGAAGATCATGATCTCCTAGATCATGTGACAGGGAAGATTCAAGAACCTCCATCAAATGCCTCTACTGCTGTTAAACACAAGTATAAGAAGGGAGAAATCAGAGCAAAACTGCTGATCAGGGAATCCATAAATAAGAGTCTGGTTGCCTACATATCTGAACTAGGCACATCCAAGGAGATGTATGACAAACTGATACTTATGTTCCGAGTAAACAATGTGAACCAAGTGCTATTCCTCAAGAACAAGTTGAAGAATATGAAGAAGGGCCGAGACGAGTCTATTCAAACTTTCTTTATGAAGTTGACCGAAACCAGGAACAATCTGCTAGCTATTGGGGAGACAATAGCTGATCGTGAGATGGTTCTCACCGCACTTGGAGGACTTCCATATGAATGGCAAGTATTCACAACTACCATTCTCAACAATAATACCATCCCTAACTTTGATGAGCTTCTGTCTAGATGTATGCAAGAAGAAACAAGGATGAAGGAATTTGATAATGAAAGAAATGCTGCCTATGTTGCTCATTCCCGAAAGAAGAACTCTGGTGGTTCCAAGGACAAAGGAAGGACTAAGACTCAAAAGAAGAAGGGTAAATGTTTCACCTGCCATAGGACTGGACACTATGCTAGAGAATGCCCCTTCCAGAAGAATTCTCCCGATAGTGACGACATCAACAACAACCGAAGGAATGGGAATCAAAGAAATGACAAATCCAAAGGAAAGAGGAAGGCTCACTTTGAAGGAAACCATCCACCTTCTAAAAGGACCAGAAATACCAGGTATGAGGAGTCTAATGTTGTTGATAAAAGAAATGAGTATATTCTAATATCTGCTCTCTCAGCTGCATCTCCGCCCGACACTATGGATGTCTGGCTAATCGATAGTGGTGCCTCAAGACACATCACCGGATTCAAGGAAGCACTTTCTGACATGGTTGAAAGGGATACTAATCTAGAAATTACCCTTGGGGATAATGCCACTTATCCTGTGAAAGGGACCGGGACTGTGACCCTCCACTTGTCTCAAGGACAAGTCCTCCATCTACAAGATGTACTCTATGTACCCAAATTGAAGAAGAACCTTGTGTCTGTATCTGCCATGGAAGACAAAGGATTCAATGTAACTTTCTCTGATGGAAAGGTACTCATGTGGAAGAAGAGCTTCAAGGAAGCTATCTCAATTGGTTTTAGAGTTGGTACACTCTACCAGGTTGGAGGGAGTCCGTTGGGAGCTATGACTTGTGATACTATCCGTCAAACCGAACTATGGCACCGAAGATTTGGACACCTTCATTACAAGGCTCTTCCCGAAGCAAGGAAGGTGGTGACAGGGATGCCTGATTTTGGAAATAATCATAAAGGTGTATGTAAGGGCTGTGCTGAAGGAAAACATACAAGGGGACCTTTCCCCTCAAGTGTCACAAAGACATCTGAGATATTGCAACTGGTCCATTCTGATCTTTCCGGTATGTTGCTTGTAACATCCCTGGGGGGATGTTCTTACTATATGACATTTACTGATGACTTCTCTCGCAAAACCTGGATATACTTCTTGAAGAAGAAGGATGAGGCTTTCATGTGGTTCCGTACCTTCAAAGCCTTGGTGGAAAATATGACCGGAAAGAAGATCAAGATTTTGAGGACTGACAATGGCACTGAATATGAGTCAAATGAGTTCAAAGACTTTTGCAGAGAAGCTGGCATTAAGAGGGAGACTACCACTGCATATACTCCTGAGCAGAATGGTGTGGCTGAACGCAAGAATAGGACTATTGTGGAAGCTGCCCGTGCCATGCTATGTGACCAGGGTCTTCCAAAGTTTCTGTGGGGAGAAGCTGCAAATACTGCTGTGTACATTCAAAACCGATGCCCTCATTCCGCTTTGGACTCCAAAACTCCCGAAGAGGTTTTCTCTGGTAAGAAACCTGATGTCTCACATTTTAGAATTTTTGGATGTCCTGTCTATTTTCATGTGCCGAAAGAAAAGAGAAGTAAGTTGGACGCTACTAGGAAGAAAGGAATGTTTGTGGGCTACAGTGAGACTTCTAAGGCATATAGAGTCTATGTACCTGGTCAAAGGGAAGTAGAGATAAGCCATGATGTCACTTTTGACGAAGATGCTTCCCTGAAGAAAGTAGTAGATCTTCCTAGATCTGAAGAAAACCATGAAGAAAGACCTGGAAATCTGGAAGAACCCCAGGATGAGACTATGCCTGATGTTGAAGAGCCAATGGACCCTATTGATCCTTCCCCTTCTCTAGGAAAGAGGCCATCATGGCTCAGGGACACCCTCGAAGATGCTGAGGGTCATGCTGCCCCAAGGGGAACATTCCGAGAAAGCAAGAAGCCGTGTAGATACCAAGGGTATCTAGCTGCCATGAGTACTATTATACAATCTGAACCTGGATCTTTTGAAGAAGCCATCAAGCATCAAGTCTGGAAGGATGCTATGCATGAAGAATATGAGGCTATTATGAAGAATGATGTCTGGGATGTGGTCCCGAGACCGAAGGACAAATCTGTTGTCACCGCTAAATGGCTCTACAAGATTAAACATGGATCTGATGGGAGTGCTGAAAAGTTTAAGGCAAGATTTGTTGCCCGTGGCTTCTCTCAAAAGGAAGGAATTGACTATGACGATATATTTGCACCTGTGGCTCGATATACCACCATCCGATCCATCATAGCCCTTGCTGCTACGCAAGGATGGAGTCTTCATCAGATGGATGTCAAGACTGCTTTTCTGCATGGTGCAATAAAGGAAGAGGTGTATGTAGAACAACCTCTGGGATTTGAAGTTCAAGATCGAGACACTTATGTCTGCAGGTTGAAGAAAGCCCTCTATGGGTTAAAGCAAGCACCCAGAGCTTGGTATGAGAGGATGGATAGTTACTTGATGAAGCTGGGCTTCACTCGAAGCAATGCTGATCCAAACCTTTACTTTAAGGTTGAGGAAGGAAAGCCTCTCATTCTAGTGTTGTATGTGGACGACCTCTTCCTGACAGGTGATGACCCTCTCATTCATCAATGTAAGAGGGAGCTTGCTGCTGAGTTCGAGATGAAAGACCTAGGACTGATGCACTATTTCCTAGGCCTGGAGGTCTGGCAGAGACCTGGAGAGATTTTCCTTTCTCAAGGAAAGTATATTGTGAAGCTTCTGGAAAGATTTGGGATGGTGGACTGTAAGTCCGTGTCGACACCAATGGAACTCAACTTTAAGAAGTTGAGTGGCAGCGCTGCAGGGCCTATCTTGGCCAATCCTACTGAGTATCGTCAACTCATAGGAGCTTTGATGTTCTTAGTGAACACCCGTCCGGACATATGTTTTGCAGTGAATACTTTGAGTCAACAGATGGTTGAGCCTCATCATTTTCACTGGGTTGGTGCCAAGAATCTTTTGAGATATCTTCAGGGCACGATAAACCATGGGCTGAGATACACTGCCGGGAGTGTGATACTCCGGGGATATACTGATGCCGATTGGGCTGGCAGTGTGGTGGATCGTAAGAGCACATCTGGATGTTGTTTCAATCTTGGTTCTGCTTCGATCTCATGGATGAGCAGGAAGCAGAAGTCGGTGGCTTTGAGCACCGCGGAGGCCGAATACATTGCTGCTAGTATGGCCTGTTGTGAAGCAGTTTGGTTGAGGAAGCTCTTTAGTGAGCTGTTCCAACATGTGCTAGATACCACTGTAATACTCTGTGATAATCAGAGTGGGATTCGTATGACTGAGAATCCTGTGTTCCACGACCGATCCAAGCATATTGATATCAGGTACCACTTTATCCGGGATATGGTACAGCGAGGCGCCGTAAGGCTCGATCATATAGGAACTGATGAGCAGGTCGCGGATATTCTCACTAAGCCCCTGGGGAAGGTCAAGTTCCTAACCTTCCGTGAGAGTCTTGGTGTCGTGGAAAGACCCTATGATGTGGGTCCTGTTGGACAATGAGCTCTGGGAGCTCTGGGGGGCTTTGGGGATAGCTTCTCGGAGCTATAAGCACTCATAATGCTTCTGCCCCACCCTTGTGATTATTGAGCTGGTTCGCCACTCATTTAATCTGTGCCTCGTATGCATCCTACCCATTGAGTTCAGGGCTCATGGGAAGTACCTCTCATTTGGCCAATGAGGTGTGGAAAAGCTAGAGACTATTAGCAAAGACTGATGGACGCATCAGAGATTGACGTACTCTCTATCTAGGATGGCATGGTCCAACCACTTGATCTGGGATCAAGATTTGTGAGGTTTGGGACCTCTGGACTGATTATGTCAGTCGAGGAATGATGTCTTTGTGACTGACCCACTTCTGTTCTGAAATAAAGAAGCCAGCAAAGCAAGTTTCGGCGGGATGACTCACGATGTTAATTGCACTAATAGATGGAGTTCTCCCTAGTTGAGAGGGAGTGTTAAATTTGGACAACTAGGTCCAAACTCCATGTTCTGATGCTCAGATTAAGAGGCTAATATTTTTGTTGGATTCCTCTTTCTGAGAGGTGTAAAATCCATATAAAAATAGTCTTAATCCGATGAGCAGAACTTATATTTTGAATTTATTATTCTTAATAAATTATATGTGCAAAGGTCAGCCAGTTTTGTAATGTAGGTTCACATGCCCAACAGATGTGTCACACACCCTCATTGATGGATATATATATACAGGAAAAGTTGGAGAGAATTTGATCACACAAACAACTCTCATCTTCCTCTCTCATCCTAAAAAGTACGAGCTACCTGGAGGACGAATTTCAGCCACACGTGGGAAGGACGAAGAGGATTTTTCTGCTGCTAGGGTTTCTGCTGCTAGGGTTTCGCAGAAGTTTGACCAGCGTTGACTTTGGTCAACGCTTGGTCCAAACAAGCTGAAAACTTGCGGGAGGTTCGATTTTTGAAGGCCATACTACCTGGCACAAAAATCAAGGTCAAAGGGTTGACCGTTTTGCTGCTGCGTTGACTTTTAGCTTGTTGCCCCTGCGTTGACTTTTCAGGACAGCGTTGACTTTTGTAGAACTGACTTGGGTTGACTCATCTACTGGTTGGAGGGTTGTTGTGACACATGCTGGGCTGGCTGACCAAAGGAGACTTTGCTGGTTGAAGCATCCTGTTGACCGTCGAAACAAACACATACATTTTTCTTGTTTCTGATTTGTCTTCTGTAAGATCTGCTTATATGTTCTATCTGCATTTTGCTTATCTACTTGTATGATTGCTGTGAGAAAAGTGAAATTGCTCTTAGCATAGAACATCTACAAAACTTTACACACTTCCATTGTCTTGATGATTAGCCCATCTCTTCCTGAAGACATCTTCATACTGAACAAAGTCGGCAATGCTTCCTAGAGGCAGGTTGATATACCAATCCTTAACATCCCCTTCAAATGTTAATGCAAACAACATCATGACAACATCTTATGTATCTCTGTCCATAATCCTAGGAGAAATTTCCAATATAAAATCATCCACATGCTTCTCGGCACTAGTAATACCACTCCCATCAAACTTAGGCAACCACTTATGGTGTCTATCAGGTAATTAGTGAGGGGCACTCGGAAATGCATCAAACTTTAATGGCTTGAATGAAGAAAGAAGCCCTGCTTCTTGATCTACTTCATTATTCTTGGATTTAAGTTCTTTCTTGATAGCTATGTCCAAGATTTGATGGGCATCCTCAACGGATTGAAATCCTAGTCCCTTATAGCACATGAATGTATTAATGAACACTTCGATGGAAGGGATACTCTTAGCCTTGCAACATTTTAACCAATCTAAGTCCCTGCAGTCAAGGGATGCATAGAATAGTATTATGATAGCATCTTTTAGAGCCCCTTCAATCTTTAAGATGTATATGATAAATTTGTCTACATGATCGATGGCCAAAGATGGATCACCATCAAACATGGGAACATTTTTCACTGTATTTGAATCTAGATAATTTGGATACTCAGGCATGCTTGGTATATCCAAGGCGAGAAACAACTTGTGAAGTTGTGGGAGAAGCATGCTTGCAAATTATACATATCAACCATATAGGAGTTGCCAAGGCAAATTTTAAAATGCCTTGAAAGATGCTTGCTTCATCCTACAAGCATTGCCTTAGAATTTCAATGAAGAACAACGACTTCGTTCTTCCAATGGAGTTGCCAAATAATGATCTATATTGCCGTTAGGGAAGGGGGTAAATATTTCATAAAGGTAGACATGCTTCTTCCCCGGCAACAGCGCCATAAATGTTACCACAAAATCTAGTAGGCCTTGGAGATAGAAACCCTACAAGACAAGAGTTAGACAAAGTGCTAACAATGGGACAATGGGCCACTATCACCACAGCCAAGGTCCCCTGTCTTTTACGGACTTTCACCGATGGGAGGAATCTCGAAAAGGTAATAATCACCTATAATAGATATTCTAGGGTTTTTGGTGCAAGGTGATCCAAAGGACCTCTCAAGGAATGCTCAAAAGTTGCAATAGAAGGCTTTAAAGGCAATTCACAATCTATGAGAGACATCATAAGGAATTGCTCATGACCTTGGGTTTTGTGAATTATCGTGGATGAAGGTACTTTCAAGGTCAAGGCAATGAGAAGAAAGGGCTTCTTATGATATACTTCACCAAGTACCAAGCTCATGCAACCCTCAAGGAAGTCCACAAGTTAAGGAAAAACTAGCTAGGGTTTCCCTCTTAGGACAACGCCTAGAGCAAGAGATTTTATGGACGAAATCCAAAAGGATGCCCACCAACCTTTGAGGTCATGTAGTCAAGACCCTAAGCTTGATGTTTAGGCTCTTGGAATCCCACCAAACCTCCTCCTATGCAATTCACTCTAAGCCTTAAGTAGTCACCCTACCTTAAGAGGACCAACATTTAGAGAGAAGAAATTATGGAGAAAAAGTAAGTTTGACCACCAAGGACTTGGATTAGTGCCTTGTCCTTTGGGAATATGGAGTTTTAGGAAGCTTAAGATGAGCTAAATCGTCTCTAAGGAGGCTTAAAATTGATGCCCTAGGTACCAATTTTAAACATTTACCCACTTCAAGAGATAATGGAATTTCATGGAGAGTTCAAAGATTTTCCTCCACTAGGAACATTCATTACATGCCATACATTGAATAACATATGCAATACTCAACTAGAAAGCCTTCCAAAAATAATTTTCAATAATTAGGGCACAATTAGCACATTCTAGAAGCAGCAATTCCATACATTAAACAAATTCAAGAGAAAAAATCCATCAACATTAAGCACCTACAAGATGACATGCAATATATTTATCCAAGATCCAAGAAAAAGCTCCAAAGAAAAAATTGAACTAGCTCCAAATGTCAAAATGCATCCAAAATATTCTCTAATAGCCAAAGAGACAAGTGTGAGTTCTTCTCAAGAGATTGAATCCAAGAGTGATGATAATGAAAAGCTCAAATTCCTTTCTTTTGTTCCTTGCCTGTGGCGATGATACGCTTTTAACTTTCTTTTAGTTGCATCAACCTTCGTGGCAACATTTCCAGGCCCAACCAAGATATGTGGACAAGGGGAGGGGGTGTGCCAGTGCCGTGTGGACCCAAAGAAGGAAAATGATGAAAAGGGACTCGTGATGTGCAGAGGAGCGAAAAAAGTGGAACAGGAAAATGGGACCACACTACCAAAATCAGGGTTTCCCAAGTAGTGCCCTTCCTAAATCCATGGGCCAATAGGGGAGATCATATAGGTCTAGGATTGAAGATTAACCGCCTAGTTATGGTGAGGAAACAAAACCAAAGTCAAAGCCCTTTCTTATTCCAAGTCACCCAATAATCCATACCCAAAATGCCCAATGAAAAAAAAGCATAAGCACCTGATTACACAATGAAAAACATACCTTTTGGGCCAAATTATCCACCTTCTAACATATTCTCTCAACAGATGGTTGAGGAAACATACAACTGATGCAAGGAGCAGAGATTAAGTGGCACGTCACATCGGTTATGATGTGGCTCTCAAGGGCTGTCGATTGTCGGCTGAAGAAGATGATTAGGAGAAAAGCCCTCCTAGGGGTCACAACTTTCAATGGGTAACAAAGCCTATCCATTTTGTCACCTCTAACAAAACACTTAGAATACCTATTAGGTGACCAATACCAGGAAGCCTCCCTTGTGGTGAAAGGCCACTAAAGAGCAAGAGGTGGTGAGTTGTGGTGACAATGGCCCTCCACCTCATTATTGTCCCTTGGTCTAGTTCTTGTCTTGTGATCCCCCTCAAAAGACCTGCTAGATTTTGAGGCAACAAGCACTACAACATAAACACCAATAAGAGTATTGCTCTAATAAATATGACATTGGAGATCTCCATTTTAGAAATTTTGTAATTACTATTAATTCCTAAAATACATCACAATTTCCATTTATAGACCCAAGAATGCAAATAAAGCCATCATTTGTGGAAGAACATTGCACCTATGGAGATATTTGAAGGAAGGCTTTGATCACAAGGATCCTTTACTATTCTAGGCTACAACAAATATGGGAAAATCATGCACCATCAAAGTTCTAAAATTCATTGTCAAGAATAGCAATAGCAATTTGTGTAACAATTAGCAACGGCATGCAATTAATGAGTTGGCAATGAATGAACCATGAAACCCCAGTTTAATGTGATGAAGACATTGAACAATAAAGTGTGCACAAAACCCTGAGTAGCGTGAAACCCTAACAGAGAAGGTCTCCAAAATGATATTCAATATTAGCTTCAAGTCAAGTGAATACATGAGCCTTGAGTCGCTTGTCTGGATCTCAGATTTGTAACTAACACACATAAAAGTAACATGTCCTAAAACCCTAATTAGATCATAACTTTAATTTAGCTTGAGTCACTTATAAAACTTGATTTTATAGCATCAAGTAAGCCTTATATTCTAACACCCCCTCTTAAGGCATATAGTACAATTAAAAATATCAGCTAAAACATTCTTAGATGCTTTTCTTCTAAAAACAATGTTGGGACCAAGTAGGCCTCCATCACACTACCTTGCAACACTCGTAAAGGTGTAGCCCCTAAACAAAATTCATGAGTTCATAGATTTCACCCCACCAAACTTCCAAAATATAGATCTCCCAAATTAACATTGGATAAGGAAAAGAAAAAGATCTCTTGAATTAAATTACTAAATAGCAATCCATATGCATGTCTCATAACCTCGTTATTGGACAGCAATCCACATGCATGTCTCAAAACCCCAATGAGGGTATAATTCATGAGATCCATGAACTGCCAAACTATCTAGCCAAAAGTCTATGTTAAGCATCACTTACACTTGATCCCTTGTCTGCAAAGTTTGGACCTCTTAAATCATGAAAGCTTTATCCGTTTTTATTATCCTCTACTCTAATCAGGGATAAGGTTAAAGGCATCTCTATTGCATCAACAATGTTGGTATAAGGTTGAACATCATATATCCCTATGGAAATATCTCCAACTACCAAGTCACCAAAGTAACTAACTAGAGCACTCACCTAGTTCTCTAGGAAGACTATTTTGGATATAGGGTTTATTCGTGTCAATCTTACATTCATTAAAAACAAACACTAGAAACCCTAACTACTAAAAAGTGATCTTGCTAGAAAAACTAAAACAAATGGAAGAGACATGTTGCCTCAAAATCTAGAATAAGACACAACAATGAGGTGGATGCCATTTTCACCTCAACACTCCACCTCCTTCTCTTTAGTGGAATTTCACCACACTAGAGGCTTCCCAGTATAGGTCACCCAAAGGATATTCCAGGTTTAAGGTTCAAAGGTGAAACTTCAGTAGGCTTACTCAAAGTACTTGGGCTAAGAACAAGGCTCAATTTTAGGAGATAAAGAGTAGCATACCTACAAAGAAGCCTCGGCAGTTGTCTAGTCAATTTAACGTCTTAAATTGCTCTACATAAATTATCAATCCGGGTATCGTAAACTGATGAAGTGTGGTGCACTATATGTGCTTAGTTAACCTTTCTCTTACTTCGTTGTTTTATAGTTTATGTTTGTTTTTGGGGTTTTGTTCTTGTTGGTTTTCTAAAGTGTTTAATGCAAATGGAAATCCTATTCTAAGGTCTTAAGAATACTTTTAAAGGACAAGTATGGATAAAGATTTCAAGACAAGGCCTATGTCCCTAATGGTAACTTCCAAAACTTAGCACTTCAAAAGAACTTAAAACATGTTATTGATGGAGTTAGTATTTAAACAAAAGTGTGAATATACAACTAGTTAAATCAAAATAAAATGCAATAACCAAACAATGAGCTAATGACTATGAGACCCAGTATCCTTGCTGCCTCAGCAAAAGGACAAGATGATTCTATCATGTCATTAGTTCAATCAAAATAAAATGCAATAACCAAACAATGAGCTAGTGACTATGAGACCCAGTATCCTTGCTGCTTCAGCAAAAGGACAAGATGATTCTATCATGTCATTCATTAGTCATTAAAAGGCTTTGTGCATCACTAATCTACAATCAACTTGAAAGCAATTTATGTACAGCTAATATACATGAGAAAAATGTAAAACAACAGTAATCAAAACAACTTTGTTATGTACAGCTAATATACATGAGAAAAATAAAATGCAAAATAAAATGACAACTATACAAGGCTTTAGTGTGCAGGGGCCCTCTGCCACTTGCATGAATTAAAATTGCATGAATGAAAAATCTAATCTATCAAACTTGAAAGCAATTAAATAACATAATGAAATCAAAGCAATATTTACAAAATGAAATCTACTCTACCTTACATTTTACAAAGCAATATTTACAAAATGAAATCTACTCTACCTTACATTCTAATATGCTCCATGACATCTACTTCACATCTCCTTCCATGTTGAGAACATCAAAGCTTTATTCAAATTCTTCAAAAGTACAAAGTACAACAAAGTTCTCCAAAGCTTTAAAAAGCCACCAAGGAAGAACTACAAACTTAAGAACTAGGGACTAAAAGACTAACAAATGAAGGAGAGAGATCTCATATTTATACAAAAATATGAGAGCCATCTCATTAATGATAGTCCATGAATCTCTCCCTCTACCTCTAGGGTCCTAATCAAAATAGGAACTGATAAGACACATGTCTTTTTAGAGTTACAATACAATTAGGGGATGTGACACATATCCTCATGATCCCATGATTCTTTCCAACCAAATTCGAATTTGGCCTTAGAGTGCCACATAAGGGTCTTCTAGAAGCCTCCTTTCAACCTACACATGTCAACAATCTCAACCCATTTGTTAGGTATAAGCATATGCACATTATTTTCTAATGTTTAACCACAAATTCACTTAAAAGGCTTAGAAATAATAAAGATTGGAAAAACATAAAGGTGGCCCAATGATAATGAAACTGGGATGAATGTGGTGACATAGTAGTGAAATGGAGGTGAAATGGAGGTGATATAATGGACATAATAGTGAAAGTGTAATGGAAATGAATGACATTTTCAAGGCTCAACATACCCCCCAACTGAAGCTATTGCATGTCCTCATGCAATATATATTACATTAACTCTTTTGATCCTTGAGCTTTGGCTTAACTTTGCATGATATCATTTGATAACTTCATATTTCTGCAAAGTGTTTTACTTGGATTGCAACATGGTTGGTTCTTGTGTTACAACCATTTTTTTTCTTTGTTGTTGCCTTCTACTTTGATCTTTGAACTTTGCATAATGATATTTTGATTATTGTTGCAAAGTATATCTTTATTGGATTGCATGATGGTTGGTTCTTGTGTGACAACCATGATTTTGTTTGTATCCAATTTATCCTTTAAGCACTTTTTCAAAAGCCATTGTATGCTCATAATAGCAATGTAATAATTAATATATGTTGGAAGTATATGAGCTCCTGAATATGATATGGACATGGCAAGATATGAATATGAATGTATTCCCCCCCAACTGATGGTATTGGCAATTTTATGAAATGGGGAAGAGAAATGTTTTTCCAACAATTATCATTCTAGCTTTTTATGGAATTCTATGGTCAAAAGTTAGAAAATGACGTACCTTCACTTACCCTTTGGAATGGATGAGTTGTATGTGTGGTGGCTGAAAACTTCTGATCATATTCTTCTTCAAGTGGCTGAACAAGAGGAGTCATGGATAGAGAGATAAGATGACTTTTTATTGCTTCTACTAAAACTTGCTGAATCTGCTCCAAAATGATGAAAATAATAGTCTTCATGTCTTCAAAATTCATTGGCACAATTCCTACTATGTGAAAAGATGTTCTGATGTCGAACATAGTAGGAAATTGTTGGCTTAGTGGCCATTAATGGATGCCACTAGTCAACACGAGAACTCTCACCATTGATGACAATGAGAGTCAAGATGCCCAAACACATCTTGCTAGGTACGAATGAATTTGCTGATGTCGAGTCACCTAGAAGATCTAACGAACAAGGGACATTAATGTATTCCCATTGTTTGTCAGCATGAGGACTTGCCATTAAGGCATGCAAGCCTCAAGGTGTTTTTACAAAGAAATTAGACTCAAAGGACTATGGACTCAATAATTTGCATTGAAGCAGGGCTTATTTGCGGAATGAAAATGACAAGGAATGGAAAATGAAAATGGAAGATGGCAATGGAGAGTAGAAATGGCAATGGGCAATAAGCATATGAATGAGCCTCTTGCTTTTATTTGTGGGTTATGAATGGACAAAAAGAGATGGAAAGTGTATGTGAATGTAAGTGGAAAGTATGGAGTGGAATAAGGTGAATGGTTTATTATGAAGTATGGATGTGATGGATGGATGTGATGGAGACAATAGTATCTGAAAGTTTTTCAAGTGTTTGGATCTGATTTTGCATCAGCATATTTCCTCTTTGTTGTTGATCATCCTCTTATGAAACAAATTGGTCTCTTAGAGAGACACCATTCTCTTGTAGTCATTTGTCCTTCCTCCTAAAACCTGCAAAAAAACTAATACTTCTTCTGCAATGGAATGTAAGATTATCAAAGGAGAGAGGTGATCAATCTCTCTAGTTATGATATTTACACACAAAACTAAGAATTTGTATTAATGAAACAAGTTCTCAAAGGAAAAATCAAAAGAATTTATACCTGCTTTGAAATTGGTGCCCAAGTTGAATGTTGCTTCTTTCCAGCAATTTATTTCATTATTTGCCATTTCAAACTCTAATGATAGATTTCTCATTGTATAGATCTTGTTGAGATCTTTCCAATGCTAGTTAAATCATCAAAATCTGATTTTGTATGAGAAAGATAGGCTAATTTGAACAATGAGGTTTTTCTGGCTGCGGAATTGGAGAACAGCTGCGGAATGTGCACAGTTCTGTAGCTAAAAATCTTGGATACAAAGTTAGCCATTCATCTTTCATCATCAATCCAAAATTAATCAATACCTTCAGAAAAGTGAGAAAATAACTTGTTCATTTCATTGATTCAAAATTATTATTTTTTCTTGACATGCAGCGACTCAGTGTGGCGACTTAGTGATAACACATAATTTGACTTCCTTTTGATCGGGGTCTTTTCCATCAAATTTGATTGAATGAATAGGACACCATCCATGTACCAACATTCCCCCAGCTACCCATGTGACTTGTTTTGCTTGATGACACCTGCAACCTAGAGTTTAACAAAACAGCTGCGGAAAGTTGGGCTAGCTGCGGAAAGTGGCTGAAACAGTCAACCATCCAAGTATGTAATTGTAGCCCGCTGTAATTTTCCACTAGAACGGTTTGTATGACACATTGGTTTCAGGATTTTCTACATCTGCATTGTCTACAAGATCTGGTTTCAGCATGCGTATAAACATTGTCTTCTGGCTATAGGCTCTAGCCCCTCCCTGGATATCTTTGCATATGATCCTCAAAATGTATATCGACATATGTAACAAGCAAACAACTGTTGTAAATCTTTCTTGTTGTGATGGTATCGCTAGTCTCATCTCGTTTGGCGGACTTATTTATTTCGTTGACTGGCAGTGCGGACTTATCTATCGTTTGGTGGAAACTTTGTCAACATCGATATCTCATTCGGTGTTTTGATGGATGAAATCGCTTGGGATGCCGAGTGAAACTAAGTAAACACAGTGTGCTAACTGTTGGTCACATGGGGCTATTGGTAAACGGACTGTTGGTAACATGTTCCTTCGGTTCACTGCTTTTGATGAACTGTGTTTTGGCTCTTCGCTGATCAGAAAGATTCAATTTATAAGTTGCTCCACTTCTGTTCCATTTTCTCCCAACATTTAACCAGAAGTATCGAAACATGTACAGATGGGTGGCAGCGACTTCATGGGATTTAATGACAGAGAGCCGTGTTCAATTGGAATACGTCTCTAAACAGGTTTTGAGTTTAATAAGATGGAAGGCGTGTAATCAGGTTTTAGATGCCAGCATGCAGTTGATTCCCAATTAGAATTCCTTTCCTCGGGCACGCGGAATTGAATCACGCATTCAAACTATCAGTTAATCAATTCAAATCCAGTTTTTTTCACGCGGCGGCAAAAAAGAGGCTCCAAAGAACCGAAGATTTCTCCCAGACCGCCACAAATTTCTTCAAACGGTTTCTGGGTTATCTAATTAACCCACCTGGAAAAAAAACCCATGTTTTAGTTTTTCTAAATTCGTCTCCATTTGGGCAAATCGAGCGTTTTAAATTTGACGTTTTTTTGTTGTTTACGTTTTTCTGAGTTAACAATTCTCTGTTCTGCATTCTTTCTGAGTTGATGTTTTTATTGCTGCATTCGTTTTTCTTGTTTGATCTACTGTTCTGCAGGTGTATTACACAGGTTCAACAATTACAAGAATCATCATCAATTATTGCTTCCTGAATCTCAGGTTCAGCCACAACATATTGTTTCAATAACCGATTGCCAGATGCCCGAGATACAGCAAGAACACCTCCTACTCTCCATGTTCCAGCCCACATAACATTGCCCCCGGCTTGCTCAATACGCTCTCGTTCATCAACCCTGTTAGGCTTGTGATCTTTAGACAAAGGGATAGAGTTGAAGAATTGGGGCGACTGATAGGAGGAGCAGGAACAGGCTTTATCTCTGCAACCGTCACAGGTCACCCGATTACTTACCCTCACAATTGGTATATGAATAATGAAATCCTTCTGAGATGAATGTAGTTGCTGATTTGAAGGCATTCATTGAAGACGGAGGGCATCTATAGAAATTTCCAACCCGACCACAGGAAAGGCACACTAATGAAGAATGCACAATTCGAAGAATCGCGAAACTGTTGTGGAGTGTGGGAGTGTAATCATCTATAAGTTGAACCCAAAAAAAAAATAATCATGAGACCGTTTCGAGAGTAAATGTATGATTTATGGAGTAAGGTCGTGGAATGCTAGTTGAGCTATCGAAATAACCATTGCACATAGTGAGCTTTAATGGTTTAATAACTATGCAAAAATGTGCCAGTTATTTGAAATAATTTTTGCCCATACCTTTAGAATCCTTGTCTTTGTTTGTCCATTAGCCCTTACTCAATTGCTCCTTATTGATGTCTGTAGATGCTCCATGTACATGTCTTCATAGCATATGATTAGTCATACCTGCATTTTCATTTTATTGCACTAACATCTTGACTGTAAATTTGAAAAACAAAGTGGTGGCTGCGGAAACTGATTCCAGCTGCGGAAACTTGGCACAGCAACCACTTAGCTAAATAGAGATAGTTAGGCAATCTTAATGGAAATGATCATGGGGAAATAACTTTTATTGATAAAATGGATGGCATGGAGTGAAAATGGAAATGAAATGAAGTTTATTTTTTCTCTTCTTCTTCTTCTTCTTCTTCTTTTTTTTTTTTTTTTTTGAATCAATTGAAGTGATGAAGTTTATTTTGTCTCCTATTTTTCTTAACAATTCTTTTTCTGATCCTCCAGATCACACAAAGTGCAGGAGGAGAGCATACTCAAGAATTATTATTTTTCTTTTTTTACTTAACAATCCTTTTTCTGATCCTCTAGATCACACAAAGTGCAAGAGGAGAGCATACTCAAGAATTATTAACTTTTTTTTTCAGATGTAAGAAATAAGGTCTCCTAATTACACTTCCCCGGCAACGGCGCCAAAATGTCTAGTCAATTTGACATCTTAAATTGCTCTACATAAATTATCAATCCGGGTATCGTAAACTGATGAAGTGTGGTGCACTATATGTGCTTAGTTAACCTTTCTCTTACTTCGTTGTCTTATAGTTTATGTTTGTTTTTGGGGTTTTGTTCTTGTTGGTTTTCTAAAGTGTTTAATGCAAATGGAAATCTTATTCTAAGGTCTTAAGAATACTTTTAAAGGACAAGTATGGATAAAGATTTCAAGACAAGGCCTATGTCCCTAATGGTAACTTCCAAAACTTAGCACTTCAAAAGAACTTAAAACATGTTATTGATGGAGTTAGTATTTAAACAAAAGTGTGAATATACAACTAGTTAAATCAAAATAAAATGCAATAACCAAACAATGAGCTAATGACTATGAGACCCAGTATCCTTGCTGCTTCAGCAAAAGGACGAGATGATTCTATCATGTCATTAGTTCAATCAAAATAAAATGCAATAACCAAACAATGAGCTAGTGACTATGAGACCCAGTATCCTTGCTGCTTCAGCAAAAGGACAAGATGATTCTATCATGTCATTCATTAGTCATTAAAAGGCTATGTGCATCACTAATCTACAATCAACTTGAAAGCAATTTATGTACAGCTAATATACATGAGAAAAATGTAAAACAACAGTAATCAAAACAACTTTGTTATGTACAGCTAATATACATGAGAAAAATAAAATGCAAAATTAAATGACAACTATACAAGGCTTTAGTGTGCAGGGGCCCTCTGCCACTTGCATGAATTAAAATTGCATGAATGAAAAATCTAATCTATCAAACTTGAAAGCAATTAAATAACATAATGAAATCAAAGCAATATTTACAAAATGAAATCTACTCTACCTTACATTCTACAAAGCAATATTTACAAAATGAAATCTACTCTACCTTACATTCTAATATGCTCCATGACATCTACTTCACATCTCCTTCCATGTTGAGAACATCAAAGCTTTATTCAAATTCTTCAAAAGTACAAAGTACAACAAAGTTCTCCAAAGCTTTCAAAAGCCATCAAGGAAGAACTACAAACTTAAGAACTAAGGACTAAAAGACTAACAAATGAAGGAGAGAGATCTCCTATTTATACAAAAAGATGAGAGCCATCTCATTAATGATAGTCCATGAATCTCTCCCTCTACCTCTAGAGTCCTAATCAAAATAGGAACTGATAAGACACATGTCTTTTTAGAGTTACAATACAATTAGGAGATGTGACACATATCCTCATGATCCCATGATTCTTTCCAACCAAATTCGAATTTGGCCTTAGAGTGCCACATAAGGGTCTTCTAGAAGCCTCCTTTCAACCTACACATGTCAACAATCTCAACCCATTTGTTAGGTATAAGCATATGCACATTATTTTCTAATGTTTAACCACAAATTCACTTAAAAGGCTTAGAAATAATAAATATTGGAAAAACATAAAGGTGGCCCAATGATAATGAAAGTGGGATGAATGTGGTGACATAGTAGTGAAATAGAGGTGAAATGGAGGTGATATAATGGACATAATAGTAAAAGTGTAATGGAAATGAATGACATTTTCAAGGCTCAACAGCAGTCATGCTCGCAGGATTTGTAAAGGCACAAGACTATGATGAATCAACAGGCACGTTGGATGATGTCAAAGTTCAAGATGATCCAGCTGCAAAGCTGCCTCATACGTTATTCTAAAGAATCCAACTTGTTGATTCCCTATGAATGTTGAAGTGGGGAAGTCTAAGTAGCAGCGGATTTGAAGATCTATCTTTAACCAAGATGGTAGATGGTAGATGGCAGAAGTCGTCAAAGCAGCATTCAGCAATATGGGCAAAGTAGCAATTTCGGAAAGCAAAGTCATGGACAGGAACTCGTGGTTTTTGTTAACAGATAGAATAAGTTGTGGAAACTCGTGATAGGCATGGCATGTCAAGGGGAGAGAAGCAATCAAAGGAAGAATGGCATATTGCAGGAAGACAAAGGAAGGTATTTCATTAGGGGGAGCAACCCTTTCCATTGATGTCAAAGGGGGAGAGAAATCAGGAAAGGAAGATCAGAACATGAAGCCAGGGGAAGCAGAAGTCACAGGGGGAGTATGTGTGTTGCCATCAATGATAAAGGGGGAGATTGTTGAATGGTGTTGTCATTGATACCCACATTGGTCTATGAACGCTCTTAATATTTGTCTAGTTTGCATTGATTGGAAGCTCCAAATAACAAGAAGCCCTAGAAGAGAGGAAGGGAAGTCCTAGTTGCCCTAGCTTTGATGAAGAATTTGAATGGAAAGATCAAAGTATTTGCTCGCAAGACGGTCTTCATTTGATTCTCCTCGTCATGTCGATTTTGTTGGTAGGTGGTACGTCTCCTAACTTCCCACAGTTATGGAGATGTGCGTTGAAGTTAGAGAGAAAGTGATCCAACTAAATGTAGATATGCATTAAATTTGGCAGGGGACCCACCAAAACTCCACTAAAGCGAAAAAAAAAAAATTTCTCTAATGTTTAACTTAGGAAATTTTTAAATAATCCTAAGTGGGCAGCAAATTAATCTCAACCCTTGGATATTTTCATTTTAAGCCCTGAGATCAAAAGTGTGGGCCCAGGTCAATTTGAGGAGGAAAAAGGGGTTCTATGGAGTTAGTATGCATCAGATTTGTTTTGGTGAGAGCTTCAGCAAGAAGGTAGCAGAGCTTCAATGCAGCTAGGGCTTTAACAACACAATAGGGCATCAGAGAAAGAGGACACAACAGCTGCAAAATGCAACAACAATGTCTAGCACTCAAAAACAGCACAGAATAGGCACGCATAAGGGTCGTACGACCTGTACAAAATTCTTACAGCACAGCCTACACAGGGGGACCGTGAGCTGGCTTATTTTCCAACAAGGTCGAGTTGTTTTTTTGGGTCAAATTTTATCATAAGGAAGTCTTCCTTATTGTAATTTTTTTATAGAAATATTTGTTGAGGCCGCCTTAATAGAAGCCACCAGACAAGTAGATTTTCCTGTGTTGGGTTTCCTGAGTAAATCATTGTCTTTTTATGGTGATGTGACTATGTTTTTATTGCTATCATTACCGCTACATGTTAGGTTAGAAAAACTCAGCATGCTTTTGGAAAGAAGTTAACTTTCAGTTTCAATCATTTACTTGTTATTTTCACAAGTTAGTTAGTTGGGTTTTAGCGAAACTAACATGGTATCAAAGCGAGGCTTTGTATAAAGACCAGTCATCAAGGAAAGAGCAGCGTGGAAACATACGGCACAGTTTAGAGTTTCCAGCCACCAGAGAGTGTGCACAACTAGCCAAATAGTGTAGTTAGTGAGTCAGACCAACGCTAGGGTTTGAGCATAAGTCGACTACAAAGATGGTATATAAGGGTTTGAGACCAGAACACAGTTTGGAAGAAGCCTCCAACTTCTGTGCCAGGAGAGAGAGGATGCTTGTGGTGTTGGGGGACCAAGGGGTCAAGGAGTTTGAAAAAAATCTCTTGGCTCAGCCTATAGATCCTCACCAGTTAGCTCAACATAACAAGAGGGATACTAGGGCAAGGAGAATAATCCTTGAGGGGGTCAAGGACCATATTTCTCCTCTGATAGCAGGCAAGAAGACAGCACATGAGATGTGGACAATTGTCTTGAATTTGTATCAAGGTACCAGTGAAGCGAGGAAGTTGGTTTTAAAGGACAAACTTAGGGCAATACGCATGGCCAAGGGGGAGTCCATTGCGTCCTACTTGACCAAGTTCACCCAAGTTCGGGATGAGCTTGCTAGGGTGAACGAGACTCACGTAGAGAGAAGCTTCCAGACTAGTGGCGGTTGTGGAGTGACTGCATGCAGGAAGAAATCAGAAGGCAGACAAGGTTAGGGACTCACATCAAGCAGGAGGACGAGGAAAATTTTGCCCTAGCTGGCAAAGGGGGCAAAGGCAAAGGCAAGAAACATGCAGGACCAACAGAGTCCAACTCCAAAGGTCCAAAGGGGAAGAAAGATCTGTCCAAAATAAAGTGTTTCTAGTGCCATCAGTTTGGACACTATGCTACTAAATGTCCACAGAGAAAGAAAGGGTCCAAGAAGGACCAAGTAGCAGCTACTACTGAAATAGATGAGTTCAACTCCAAATTTGAGAGGGAGTTTTCTCTCATTGCATGCATGGCAAGTTCAGCGTCCAGCAGTGTATGGTTCATAGACAGTGGGGCTTCACATCATATGACCGAGTGTAAAGATTTTTTCAGCCAACTTACTGAAAAGGACCAAAGAATCACCATAGAGCTTGGTGATGATGGCAAGTACTCAACCATGGGTATGGGCACTGTCAAATTTGAGAGGGATTCAAGCAATCCCCTCTTTCTTAAGGACATCCTTATGTACCAAGGCTGAAGAAACACCTTGTTTAAAGTTCAGCAACTGAAGACAAGGGGTATGAGGTCATTTTCAGCAAAGGGAAAGCCTTTTTTAAACCCTTTGACTCAACAAAAGAGGCCAAGAAAATTAGAGTAAGGGTGAAGAGGCTCAACAAAATGCAGTTTGACATAGCGACAACGTTGACTAGCAAGGTTGCACGTGAGCAGAACAAGGACGCAGGGGAAATTTGGCATAGACTGATGGGGCACTTGCACCATGGGGCGTTGAAGATATTGCAGGAGATAGCCACAAGACTGTCGAAATGCAGTGTGGACCAGCATGACGTGTGCAAGGGTTGCACACTTGGAAAGTACGCAAAGACTTCCTTCCCCAGTCAAGATAGCAGAGTTGCAACCATACTAGAACGGGTACACTCAGATGTATGTGGCCATTTCTCCTCCTCTCATGGGTTATAGATATTATGTCATTTTTATTGATGATCATTCTAGAAAAAACTAGATATTTTTCATGAAGAAAAAGCAGGAGGTCTTCTCAAAGTTTGTAGAATTCAAGGCCCTAGTTGAAAACCAGATAGGTAGAAAAATCAAGGCCTTGAGAAGTGACAATGGCGGAGAGTATATCTCAAATTCCTTCAAGGACCTTTGTGTCAAGGAAGGAATCAAGAGAGAACTCACATCTCCCATAATCCTCAACAGAATGGGGTAGTTGAGAAGAAGAACCGCAATATTGTTGGAGTGGCCAAAACCATGCTACATGACCAAGGGTTGCCTATGTTTCTGTGGGAAAAGGCATGCAACATAGCAGTGTTCCTATAAAACAGGAGTCCACAAAGTTCTAGGACAATTTACACCAAAGGAGACATTCATAGGCAATAAGTTTGATTTATCTCACTTTTTCATATTTGGCAGTTTGGTGTATTGCCACGTGCCCAAAGATAGCAAGAAGAAGTTGGATCCCACCACTAAAAAGGGTATTTTCTTGGGCTACAGCAAGACATCTCAAGCATACATGATGTACATTCCAGCACTAAGAAAAATAATGATTAGACGTGATGTGAAGTTTGAGGAGGCAAGGGCTCTCAGGAAGTCCTTGGAGCGTGAGTAGTGTGCAGAGCAGGAGGAGGAGCAACAGGCTCCCAAGCAGGAAGCTCAGCCAGCTTCTCAATTGCAGTCACAGTTAGTGGGTGGCCAGGTCATACAGTAGGATGACGAGGAGACAGTGTAGGACGAGGAGGACAGAGATGAGAGAGTGGAGGCAGCCACTCAGCCAATGACTCCTAGTACAAGGAGAAGGAGGGCCAAGTGGGCCGAGAAGTTGATTCAGGAGGCCCAAGAGAGGGTTGGGGCACCAAGCTCTAGCTTCAGGTAGAGCAAACAACCACAAAGGTACTTTGGCTACATGGCACTTATTAAACAACAAGTTGAGCCTTCTAGCTTTAGAGAGGATGAGTCACAGCAGGTTTGGAGAGATGTTATGGCTGAGGAGTATAACTCCATTATGCAGAATGATGTTTGGGAGGTTGTGCCAAGACCAGACCACAAGCCAGTGATCAGATCCAAGTGGGTCTAGAGGATTATGCATCAAGCAGATGGGAGCGTAGAGAAGTACAGAGCTAGGTTTGTGACCAAAGGCTTCTCTCAAGGTGAGGGCATAGACTATGATGAGACATTCGCTCCAGTTGCCTGCTACTCGTCCATCAAGATTGTTATTGAATTGGCAGCACGGATGGGGTGTAAAATACACCAGATGGACATTAAGACAGTGTTTCTCAATGTAGTTGAGGAGGAAATTTACATTGAATAGCCAGAAAAGCTTGAGACACATAGCATGGAGTCGCACATGTGCGGGCTCAAGCGAGCTCTTTATGGGCTCAAGCAGGCCCCAAGGGCGTGGTATTCGCACATAGACATCTATCTTCTTGGATTGGACTTCACCAAGAGAGAAGTTGACCTTAACCTGTACCTTATTGTGGTTGTGGGGAAGCCTCTCATTCTTGTACTGTACGTTGATGATCTATACACATTCTCCTTTATTTTTCATTTTCATCCTTTTACTTAAACTTTAACATTACCATGAAATGACTCTGGATGTTTGAGAGTGGTTCCAGCCTCATCAGAGTTCATATGGAGAAAATAGAATTTCATATCCTATTCAAAATTCAGCAGACTTAACAGTTTTCAGGAATTCAGGATCAATGGGATTGTGGCATTTCATTAGATTATATCATGTATGAGGGGATTAGCATTTAATAAAGAGCACCAAGCCCTATATGTACCCTAATGTTGGTGGTGTTAATTGTTGAACTCCTTTGTCATGCCCTTGGCAAAAAAGTACATTTCAATCAAGTCAAAATCATCAATCAAGCATGTTAAGCTTTTTCTACCATATTTTAAGGCTTGGATTAGGTAGTTTGATCAAAATTAGGCAATGTTGACTAATATCCCTAGACAATCGAGGTAGAGGCAAAGGCTAGATAAGAGGAGAAGAATCTAGATTCAAGATGGTTGATGCATCTAGATGGTGGATGCTCAAATAATTAATCATTAATGTAAAATGGATGCCATATCTATCTTGATTTATGTACAAATATGCATGCTTCCATATCTTCTACAACTCATTTGGTATTTTGGATGTTTTTTAATATAAATGCAAAAAAAATATAAAATATATATATAGTAGACGCTTCGCTTCCTAGATTTTTGGGAAATGACGCCTCTACGTCCCGCTTCCAAAAAACGTCCACGCTTCGTCCTCGCTTCATGTAACATTGATACGATCTGCATATTGAGACACATAAAACAATATGATACTTGTCAAACAAAAGTCTTTTTTCTTGATGGTGTCTCCAACTATCTTGATGCTTTCAAGACCTTCAAGGAGACTTCAACAATGCCCTAGAATGATGACTTCTAGGATGCCTTCAATAATGTCTTCAAATAGCTTCAAGGAGTAAATGATGATCAAATATTTTTTATGCTTTCTTTTCTTTAAGATTAGAGAGCCTTCAACAAAAGCCTGTCCTTCCTTCCTTTGATGAGAGCTTGAACCTTCTTGATATGATGAAACCTTGATGTAGTGACCTTCCTTCTAGGTCGTCTTCTTCTTTGTGCCCTTCAGCAAATGATTCCCCTTGACAAGTAATCCCTTTTTATGTCCACAAGATGATCTTCCAGCTGCCTCATCTTTGTTCACCTTAGCTCTGATACCATGTTGGAGAATACAATAGGGCAGCTTTTAAAACAAATTCTCCTTAACCTTAATAATTCTTTGTGAACCTTAGTTGCCTTCTTATGTTTCTTTATCAGATCTTTTCATCAAACAATTATCAAGAGAAAAAACAATAAAGAAAATGGACACAGGTATTAGGCTCCAAGCCAAGGCAAAACCCTTCCAAGGGGAAAACCTAAAAAGAATCTCTTCTCTTCTTATAGAATCTGCTTCAAATGAGAAAAGTAAGACCAAAACCCTAGACCAAGTCCTCCAAGCACCAAGTCAACCCTCCAAGAGACCTTTCCAATTAGGTCAAATGTCCACCAAATCAACAAAGGTCACTCCTTCCTCAACCAGCGTCCAGCTTCGATACTGCAACTTCGATCTGCAATCTTCGGCCCTATAGTAACTACAGAAACCCTAATTTTTGGCATGTGCCTATCCTTCAAGAGTTCTTCCTTTAAGGATATCAATGTCTCCAAGGTCAACGAGAGTCAAACTAGGTCAAGTCAGAGTATTCAGCCCTCTTGCAACTTAGATCTATAATTCTAACCTGCAATTCTCGACCTCCCAGAAGCTACAAAACCTTAACCTTCGCACGTGTGAGAGAATAAGGCCCAAAACCAAACTTTCTTGACTCCTTGCTTCCTTGATCTTCGCTCTAACTTCTTCTTTGTTCCTTGCCTCAAATCGAACTTCTTTCTTGAGATGATCGAATTGGTGCCAAATGAGGTCGAAGTTGCTTGTATTTATAAGCTTTCCATGAGGTCGAACAACCTCTTCTAGGCTGACTTGTCACTCGCTGGGCCAACTTGTGCTTGGAGGCTCAAAGGACTTTCTAGAGTCATAATTAATATCTTTTACATATTACAACTTGCCCAATAGTATCATATACAATTGACAAGAACTTTCTTGACTCAAGAAAAATATTCTTTTGACATGACAAACCCTAGAAGCATGAAGAACATGCCTGACCTAGATGACCATCAAAATGGAGCATTAAAACCATGCTTAAAATAATATTTTCTTTCTTCTTTTTCTTGTAACATAAGATATACATAATGACTTGAGTACATTGACAATTATGAAGACCAAAACTAATTACATTTTCCAACAACCTCCCCTAATGGCCCATGGCTTTAGGAAGGGCACTACCTGGGAAGCCATGATTGAGATAGCATAGCCCCATCTCTCTGGATTCCACACTTACCACTTTCCATCTTACATTACAAGCCCCTATTCCATCTCCATTCTTCGAGTTCAATTGACCATTCATTCACTGGGATTTGGCACTCGTATACCCTCATACCTGGGATGGGCCTCGAAATTCACCCTGAGAGGTTGATGGCAGATGCAGCTAAAAGAAAATTAAAGAACATAAAATGGCTACAAGCAAAACAAGGAAAGAAAATTTTAAAAATGCAAAAGATGGTTAGGACTTACGAATTAGAATGTGGGCAAAAGCCAAGCATGAGCTCTACCTCCATATTATGGCCATCACCCAATTTTTGGGCCAATGTTGCCCTGCCACATCATGGAAAAGGAACCCTTGCATGTCCCAACCCTTGGTGGGCGATGAAATGCCCCACCACTAAGGGGGTAATAACTACTATACATCATACAAAGCATGCTCTCATTCCTTGAAGCTTCAAGCAGTAATACAAAGAAAAATCAAGAAAAAGTAAAAGGTAATTAGAGGGGTGGAAAAACAAAGGTTGAGGTAACTTGTGCATCCACGGTTGCTTCCTCCTCACATCTATACACCCAAGATGTGGAGCTTCCTTCATGTTGATCCCTTTGACCATTACACTTGGCCATGGAGTCTTCTCCCCTCCATTCCAGCATTATTCACATGGCACCTATCGATTGAATGGTGGACCAAGGACATGTTTCCCCTTAGAGGCTGGAAACACCTAAAAGGGTCGTCTATTAGCCAATCCTCCCTAGGGAGGTAACACCATTACGATATTAAATCCCCAAATTTGGAAGGGAACCCTTATAAGAAATGTCAATTGCCCATTACTTTCAAGCTTGGTCCACTTAGAAGCAAAAATGATTATATGTACCTAATGGTGAAGTTGCAGCACTGAATATTGTGTGTGATTGGCAGGTGGTTTCATAATGGGTTGGGAAACTTAACAAGGGCCCAAGACCACCAGAGGAGGATATTGACACCCACAAGTGATGCATTGAGCACCATGGGACTCCGAATAGTGGTAGAGCAACATTTGTATCTATGGGCACCTTGAACACCCACAGAGCCCCTACACTTTGCCCTATCTCATTTATGGGATGATGCATCTGGACTAGCATGCCCCTGGTCGACTTAGCAGTACTACAAGGTCAAGCAGTTGATCTAGGGCCCATATGAGATTGGTCTCATACCTTGAGACATGAGAGGGCTAGAACCATCTTCAGTGCCCTTAACGTTGGAGCAAATTCATGCATTCACACCACCAAGAGACCCATGAGACCATTTTTTGTGCCCCAAGCCAAAAATTGGGGTCCACAAGATGATTATTGCAAAGATCTAGGGGGAAACCCCTAGATAGTGATTTTAGAGGGCTTCTACACTTGTTTTGGCACCATTTGCCCTAAACGTCGGCCCTTAAAGGGCATCCACTAGCATGACATTAACATTTCGGCCTACACATGTGGGGAATTAATATTTTGTCAAAGGCTACTAAGTCGACTTGTGACCTAGGGTTCTTCTTGCACATTATTTTATGATTTAGAGGGGCTAGTAGGTTGAATAAGAACTCGGCCTCCTCGTATAAATAGAGGAGGCCTTTCATTTGTTTCGATCATCACACCTCTTGAGATTTTTGGCCTAGTTAGTTGAATTCGAACTTGTTCTCGCGTGGAATATTTGGATGTTGTGGATGCATTTTGATATGTGGAGCTGATCTTGGTTATCTTTGGAGCTATTCTTTGGTCTAATGGATGGAAATCTTGCATGTTATCTTGTAAGTTGTACCTAATTGTTGAATATTTATTTCTCTATGTCTAATGTAGGGAATAAATGATTCTAGGTTATGATATATTGCGCCTTAATTTGTTGAAGATAAATTAAATGCTATCTAGATGAATGATGCATGCATTACTCATACAACATGTAATGAATTATCCTAGTGGTGAACTCCTAATAGCTCTCCCATAAAATTCCATTTTTCCATTGCATAGGTAAATGCTTGAAATTTTGTTGCTAGGGCATCAGATTTCAACCTCCTTGGAAACATTATTGGTTGATCTATCTCATAGGGACTAATCTACTTGGTTGGTGATCATACCTCACTTTTATCCATAAAATCTTCTCTTACTAATTTCAGACCCTTTAAGGCTAAGTGAGCATCTAGGGCTTGGTACAAATTCATAGGGAGAGTTAATTTATGAGATTGGAGAGCCTAAACATCAAGGGGATATCATTTTCCACAAATCTATCCTTTTGGTGGGCATCCACTTCAATCTTATCCATAAATTTGCTTTCCCTTGTTGTTTTCCCTAGAGTCAAACCCTAGGCTAGTCTTGCCTCAACTTGGGGGCTTGTTGAGGGTTTCATGAGCATTTCCTTTGTCATATCATCTTACAAGAAACTCTTTCTGTTTGGCCTTGACCTTTGGATACTCCAACACACATCAAAATTATCAAACCCTAGGTCTTGTGCCTTGTCTTGTAGGACTCTCCCTTTAGAAAGTGAATTGC
Organism: Pinus tabuliformis; assembly: GCA_031772625.1. Taxonomy (NCBI): domain Eukaryota; kingdom Viridiplantae; phylum Streptophyta; class Pinopsida; order Pinales; family Pinaceae; genus Pinus; species Pinus tabuliformis. Next base: position 235,160,559 of record CM062805.1, read on the forward strand.
TTCTTTGTGAAGCCTTGAACCTAAAGTGTGTTGTTCTTCTTGAGATCCTACCTAGGTCACCTTGTTCATCAATATTAGAATACCAATCTTAGGTGACCTCTCTCATACCGGGACTCCTCCCATCGATGAAAATCCATAAATAGCAGGGGATTTTGGCTGTGGTGACAGTGAGCCATTATCCCATTGTTGGCACTTGGTTAGCTATAGTCTTGTAGGGTCCCCCTCCAAGGCCTGCGAGATTTTGTGGCAACAAGTCCAAAGATATGTAAGTAAAAAATCTTGTAGGCCATGTGATGACTATGTATTATGGTATCCTAGGCCTGTTATGGTCATGTTCTCGATCCTTTTAGTCTCCACTCGTTTCGTCTTCGATAGGATTTGAGGCCTTGGGATGACTATCCTCTGCCTGTTACAGTCAATCGTGCTCGATCCTTTTAGTACTCTCAAGTCCTTTCATCTTCGATAGGATTTGAGGCCTTCAGATGGATCTACTTGGACACATGGTTTAGAGGAAGTATTTGTTTTGTTGGGTGATCGCACTACGTAGGACCAATCCAACCCATGTCTTAGGTGCAACTATGTCTTGTGTCATATAGTATGTATGCATCTCATTTGATCGTGGTATAGTATAATTCAATTTCTCCACATGGTAGTCACACAATTCAAAGCATTCCATGTTTTATGTGGCATTGCATGGAACCTAATGCACAAGTCTCCAATGGAGATATTGTATGTCAAAGCTTTTCCAGTGAGAGGCAAGCTGATTGTATTTCTCAATTTTGTTGAAGATTTATTAATAATATAAACCCTCATCTGCATAATTAGTTTTCCCCACATTGGGGTTTCTCTAGGGACAATTTGTCCAAAAATACCGATGTCGAATATTTTGTGTGTGCAATATTTCGCAGTTCCTATATTTATTTGTGAAGATTGTAGTAGTGAATTAATCATTATTTTTCGTAATTAAATTTTTGAAAATAAATAATCTCCAGTAGATAGAAGATTAAATTCTAGTTGCTGCAATTAAGGAAATTTCACATACACCACACTTCTTACAGAACTCTTCGAATTCCTTCTTGCAAAACTCTCCACCATTATCTATCCTCAACACCTTAATCTTCTTCTTTGTCTAATTTTCCTCCAAAGCCTTAAATTCCTTGAGCCTGTGAAAGACTTCAGATTTTTTCTCAAGGAAATATATCCATGTATTCCTCAAAAAGTCATTTATAAATGAGACACAGTACACAGATTTACCTAGTGATGGAACTGACATGAATCCAAAGTTAAACACGCCACTATGCAAAAGCTCTAATATTCCTTCTACCCTCTTAGCACCAGAGGAAAAACTCACCCGATTCTGCTTCCCATATACACAATGTTCACAAAAATCAAAATCCAAAAAGCAATTAGACATACCTTCTACCATACTATTAACATGTAGTATTTGAAGGTGCTTCTCTTCAATACGTCCAAGTCTTTGATGTCACAGCATAGTCTTTTCTCTAGAGGCTACAAGGTGTTTTGTTCCATTTTCAAGAACAACAGAATTGTTGCACCCATCAATAATAGTACTTCTGTGCAGATTATACATACTATAGAGTTTCGAACCGAACTCCCCGCATCAACACCAATGCTCCTCAAACCATCTTGCAAGTATCTTTCTCGAACAATATTTTTCAATGTTGCGAGCATTGCAATCGAGATTAAATCGGCGAGGGAAAAAAATCATAAAAATCGGGAAAAAATCAGAAAGTACAAAAATATTCATTTTATTCAATTTTTTTAATATCTAAAGCACCTACAACATAAAATAAATAAATTGACACATAAATATGATAAAAGAACTAATATATAAGATGTGTAATATCATTTCTAGTGCTACATCACACATAACAGTGAATCATGTCCTGAATAGTAAGTCTTGACTCCTGAATCCCAACTCAGCCTCAAATTATCAACAAAACATATAATAATGTATCTCATATCATGAGTCATAATGTCATATACAATGAAATGAACCAAATAACTAATACTATTGATTTCCTCTGCCCCTCTTGCGAAAAAGTGCAATAGCTTTCCCTTTCCCTCTAGATGTAGATGTCAGTGGAGTTGGCAGTGGACTCTGCTATGCTCTAGAAGTTGAAAAACTAGGAGCTATAGGAGGTAGACCACGTCCTCTACTAATGGCAAGGGTAGCCTGGGTAGGTGGTGTCACCTCCTCCTCCTGTTGCTCCTCCTCCTCCTCTAAACCTTCCACTACCTCCTGCTCTAACCAATCATCGACAGTCTCCATGAGAGGCCTCTTGGCCTCAACCCTCCATGCAGCAGTGGCGTCAATCCCATCCAATGAGATGGCCTCCATATCAAGTATCTTCTCAAATTGCCTCACCCACAATCGAAGATTGTAGTAGACGTAGACCATGTCATTAAGTCGCTAGGACTCCAACCTGTACCAAGATCATAAAAAACAATAAATAAAATAAAAAATTTAATGAATTCAAAAAATTAATTGGAAAGTTTGAATATTTTAAGTTTTAAGTTTAACTTGTTGCACTTCTTGTTGTGTATTTTTTCAAATACACTCCAGTTCACATCCTGAGGAGCTACATGTTTGGTTGAGGATTCGAATGGCAAGCTTTCACAGATGAGGTACTCTGGCACCATAGCTTCTTCACCATGCATCTACAACAAAATTATAAATAAGATAAACATAAGAAAAAAATGAAATTTGAAAGTTGAAGCAAAGTATGAAGTTATGAACTTGAAGAGACAATGAAATTTGAAACAAACTAAAAAATACCTGCATTTTAGTCTTCCTATCAACCACAGCCATCTCAAAACTAAATGTGCCACCTTCCATCCTGTATATCTCCATTTCTTTGGAGATTTATGCACATTCTACTGAAGATGGCACCATCCTCTAAACACGGGTGAAGAATCCATCCATGATCTCAGCATCAAATAAGAACCCACAGGGGTAAGAAAATGCGGGGTTCATGTAGATACCTACAGCATGAATGGGACGATGGAGTGTGTTGTTCCATCGTTCATCAACCACTTCCCATAGGAGAAGTTGTTTCTGAAACCCCTCATCTCCCTTATCATCATAGTAGGCCTTAATGGATTCTTTGGCCCTATCCATGGCCTCATACAAGTAGCCCATTGCGGGCTTGTCACCATCAACTAATCGAAAAACCTTTACCAAAAGTTCAGTAATGTTGCACACCTCCTGCACTCCCGCCTAGAAGTTTTCCTGGTATGAAACTAATCTGCATATGGCCTCTCCCTTTGGTTTGCAGCTAAATGTCAAAGCACGCCACTCATCTAAAAGAAACATTCTCTTCACATCCCACATAGAATTCAAGAAGGATTGAAGAGATATGAAACTGGTGGCAAACCGTGTAATTGCGGGGTACACCAACTCCTTGTTGTTAGTGAATTTTCTCATCAAATGAAACACAGATGCTTGATTATATATAAATTTTGTAATGCTTTTTGATGAGTCAACAATATCTTTGACAAAAGAAATTTTTCCTATGTCCTCCAACATCAAATCAATACAATGTGCAGCACAAGATGTCCAAAATAAAGTAGGATGCCTCTCCATAAGCATCTTGCCAACAGTAACATAATTTGCAACATTGTCCATTATAACTTGGACAACATGTTCTGCACCCACCTCCAAAATAAACACATCCAGCAAATCACATAATAATTTTGCATCTTTGATATGTGCAGATGTATCAACAGATTTCATAAACATTGTCTCCTTAGGACAATTAACGAAGAAGTTTATAGGCTTCTCCCATTTTGGTCGGTCCAACCATCTAACATCACAGTGCATCCTGTGTGTGCCCATGATGCCCTAAACTACTCCAATCTTTTGGTGCAGTCAACCTTTTCATCTTGAAGAATGCGGCCTCTAAAGTCATCATAAGAAGGGATTTTGTACCCTGGGCCAACAATTGCAATAGCATCAACAACAGGCTGGAAAAATGGATTATTCCTTGCAACGCTGAAAAGAATATCACTCCAAAGGTAAATTTGCCCAACAACTTGTCGGCTTCTTCTTTTTCCTTTTTTTAAGCATTACAGAAATAAATGGTTGTGAACCAACCATGGTTCTAGGAACAAAATATGATTGAGGTAGCTACAAGGTTGGTTATAGATATTGATGTTGAAGAAGAACTAGTGCCACTTTCATATTCACCTCCTAATACTCTCCCTGCTAGTTGCTTCCTCAGATTTGACTTGGACAGTTTGGCTTGCTCTAATTCTTCCAATGATCTGAGGGCTCTTCGGATGATTTCCGGATTTGTATTCGTGCAAGGCCCTACCTCATGTCTATGGATTTTTGCAAGGTAATACTTCAATCTATAAACCCCCCTGTCATATGATGCCCATACAACTTGCAAGACAAGTTTAATCTATCAAACCCTCCATCAGGTTCACCAAATTCCCACAGAGGGTCCAATTTCCTTGGCATGTTTGTAACTTGGTTGAACTCTTGAGTTTTAATGTGAGATGAAGTTTGAAGTTGAAACTTGAAACTTGAACCTATGGCATAAGAAGAATTGCAAGTTAAAAAAAAAAATTAAAAAATTACATACATGACACAACACATTGAATTTTTGACAACAACAAAAAAAAACCTCAACTCAATCCAACAATAATAGAAAAATGCACATTCAAACCCAATAAAAAATGATGCAAAAAAATAGAGCACAAGAAAAAATTAAACTAATAAATCTAACAATCAAGATTTTTCATTTTTGACCAAAATGAACCCTCTCCACTCTATGCAACAAAAATGAAAAAAACAACAATCAAATCCACTCAAAAATCATTGATAATCAATGGGTTATAGAAATCCAAGGAAAAACAAGAAAAAAACCAAAAAAAAATAGCCAAATTTAGTGCCATACCTAGAAACCACTGTTTGCCGAAGAAATTTGGTCCCAACACGAATTTCTCTTGCTTGGGATGCTAAAATCTTCCATTTTTATCCTCCTTTGCTCTAGTAGTCGCCTTCCTCTTCTCCTCAGCTCTCAAACAAGTCCGTTGTCTGCTAAAAATGACAAATAAAAACCATGAATTCGCTTTTAAATGCGTTGTCCCGAAGGCTCAGGATTTTTTCTTATCGAATCGCGATTTTTTCAATGATTTTTTCGGGAAAAAAACAAAAACAAAAACAGGCAATTTTTATCGTGATGTTTGCAACACTGGTAATTTTACACCTACATCATCCATCTTGCTTACAAAAATTTGATTTTTGGCCAATCGTAGAATGTGCAAAACACCAAGAAGTGTTCTAATCCTTCCACCTATCTGCTTAAGCTTGACTTTTCCTCATCCTATGATTCTAGTCTTCCTGTCATCACCTAGGAAGACATCACCACCATCATATTTCTCATCTTCAAGACATCACCACCATCTTGCAAACATTTTTCTCGAACACTGTCTCTACACCTACATCATCTATCTTGCTTACAAAAAATAGATTTCTGACCAATCCTAGAATGTGCAAAATACGGAGAAATGTTTAATCCTTCCACCTATCTGCTTCAGTTTGACTTTTCGTCGTTCTGTGATTTTGGTCTTGACTTTTCCTTTTCCTAGAATATTCAGAAGATCTGTAATATATAAATATCCATGATAGGAAAAATATATTTATATAAAAAAGTAGTGATCTAATATTGATCTAAGATAAACAATAAGGTATTACAGACTCGTGTGCATGGATGTGCCTATGTTATTTTATGCAACGGATTGATAAGATTGCGAAACACACAAACAATGAAGCCGTAAAAGAAAACAAAATAGACAACACATATAAACACAAGAAGTTTAATAAGGATTTCACCCAATACTCCTGGGCTATGTCTCCTGGTCCAGCCTTCAGTGGTGGTCTCTCTATTATGTCTTCGTAGCAGAGTTTTTACAATAATGAGCTCAATTTGAGTCTCACACAACAGATACAAATCAGTAAGACTGTACTTGGATTTCCCAAGTCTCTGGAGTACACAGAGTCTCCCTACTGAATCTTGACCTCTATTGGTCACAGTAGTATGAGCTCAATCTACGACTCATACATGACAGGCATTACAGAGGAGTGCGCTTGAACCTCTCAAGCCTTCTCTGGAGTACACAAGCTCTCCGACTCTCTCTGTCTCTGTCCTAACTCTGGCTCGATGTTGCCTTCGCTTCTGTAGGTCAACTCGACTTCTTCTCTCTGCTTTCGACTTACTGCCTACTGCTTACTGCTCTGCCTCTCTCTCTGTCAGTTTGTGGCTTTAAAGCCAATCTGCTTCCTGACTATTCGTTTCCGCTTCCCGGCTTTCCGGTTCCCCTGCCTCTGTCTGTTTGAATCCCTCTGTCCTGCGTAATCAGTCACTGTATAACGCCTCACAGGGAGGTGGCCACCTATTTCATAACGAATGAGTGTCAGTTCTCTTGGACATATTTGAAACAGCCGTTTTTTCCGTTAACTCCAAGAATGCCCGCGAAACACGACCTTCTGCCAACGCATCGTCCATATCGAACTTCAAATCCTATGTGATCTTGCTTTATAATCTTATCAAATCCGGTCATCCATCGAAACGCGTCTCCGCCGTTGATCTGGGGGCCCCAGATCCTACGGTTGTCGTTCATATCGAGCGGCTGAGTAGCATGATGTTTACCTGTCCGATGTGAGCGGTTTTCTCTCTCCCCGCCAGGACACGTGGCGATCGTTGTGTGGCATCGGGCGGAACTCAATCGAAACCGCTTACTGCTCGAAGCCCATCCGATATCTTGCCGGTTTTGTGGAATCCCGCTCCAATGGAACCGAAACAATATTTTCCGCGTTTTATAATTATTTTGGGTCTGGGTGCTCGGGGCTTCTCTTCACTGAGAGGTTTGTGCCTAATCGCATATCGGAAACTACCTCCGCTGCTTAAATTTGTCCCTGCATTTGCTGGTTGATGTCAGTGCGTGTTACCATGGTCCGCTGCTTAAATTTGTCCCTGCATTTGCTGGTTGGTGTCAGTGCGCGTTACCATGGTCCGCTGCTCTGCGCGCTAGATCGACGGCCCTCGTTGATCCGCGTTGATCGCCATTGCAACTGTCTGAGGATTCCCTCTGATAGCTTGATCTTTATAAGACTTTGAATCTTTGGCATGATTTTTAAAGAGTTCATGAAAACTTAGAGAGTGTTCTAGGATCCATTTGGATCACGCCTTCCCACTGAAAAAGCTTTTGGACCACCAAAAGTTGGTTTTTAAGCATCAACCAAGTGAGGATATAGATTCCTCGTTTGCCCAATTTCTATCCATCTTGCACTGCTTGGTTTTGAACTTTTGAGTCCAATCCTAAGGTACTCAACATCCCCTCTGCGTGTAGTTCTCACCTTCTTGTCCAGAATTGTATCTTCTTGCAATTCATTGAGATATTCAGACAACAAATCATCAATAGAAGGCAATTGACTCTGCTCTTCGGGATCTTCAATCAATGAAGGTTCAAACTATCTCAAGCTTTCTGCATTAACTACTGAATAGATTTGCATGTAAGCTGGCAAATCAAGGCGAAAATCATTCTCACCGATTTTCTCAAATATCTTGAAAAGTCCATATCTTATTGGCTTCAGCTTCTTACCTTCACTTTGCATTCTGTCTTTGCTGATATACAGTGAGACTTGATCACCAACTTGGAAACTATGCTCAATCTGATGCTTATCATGCCTTGCCTTGTACTTGGCTTGGCTCTTTTCCAGCTGTTCCTACACTGCCTGGTGAATCTCTTGGATTTGTTCAATGAACTTGGTTGCCTTGTCCACATCACTGTGTCAATCAACCGCTATGTCTTTACCAAAGACAAAATCCAAGGGAGACCTTGGTGTGAAACCAAAACAAGTCTCAAAAGGAGATCTCTTTGTAGAAGAATGTTTAGCCCAGTTGTAAGCATGTTGCACATAACATAAATGTTCATCCCAAAGCTTGGGATGCTTGCTGCAATAGCCTCTGAGCAACTGGATCACTGTCTGGTTGACCACCTCTGTTTGGCCATCTGTTTGTGGATGAAAGGTTGTGCTCTTCTTCAGTCTGGTGTCCATCAATTCCCACAAACTTGACCAAAACTTCCCAACAAATCGGGAATATTGATCAAATACAATGGAAATGGGTAATCCAAAATGAACTCATACATGCTGAAAGAACAACTTTGCTGTTTGTTCAGCTGTAATCTATTTGTTACAAGGTATTAAAATACACATTTTGTTGAACCTATCCACAATAACATATAAATAGTCATGACCTTTTCTAGATTTAGGCAGTCCCCCAACAAAGTCCATGGAAACACTTTCCCAAGGATGAGAAGGAACTGATAGTGGAGTGTACAAGCTTAGTTTTCTATTGTTGGGCTTGCTTTTAGCATGCATGGTACACCCTCTTACATATCTAGAAACTGTTTCATTCATTTTTGGCCAATAACAAAATCTTTGCAGTTATGCAACTGTTTTACTTACACCAAAATGACCTGATATCAGGGAAGTATGTGCCTCCCTAATTATGTTAATTCTCTCTATTTGTGGGATGCATAGCTTTCCCAAATTATACAAGAGTCAGTCCTTAATATAGTAATCCAATTCTTCTACCTTTTTGCCATTACTTAAAGCTGCATATACATCTTTAAATTCTATATCTTGAGCATATTGTTCAAAGTAGCTTTCATGTATTACTGAGTTATGCTTAAGTATAATAGATGCATTTATGATTGGTCCAGACAACATATCTACAACTTTATTGTGTATGCCCTTTTTATATCTGATGACAAGATGAAACTGATGTAGAACCCATCCACCTATAGTGTCTTGATTGCTGCAACTTAGTTTGTGAGTGTAAATATTGAAGTGGTTAATGATCAGTATGTATAACTGTCTCTTTGCCCATTAGATAATGTTTCCACTTTTTCACACTTTGTACTAATGCATACAATTCTTTATCATATGTGGGATAATTAACTAGTGCAGAATTAAATGTCTCAGAATGATAACATATGGGTTTATCGTGCTACAGCAAAACTGCTCCCATGGCATAGTCACTGGCATCCGTTTCAATCTCAAAGGGTCTTTGAAGATCGAGCAGTGCTAGTACTGGTGTTGTACTAATCTTTTCTTTTTAGGTGTCGAAGGCTTTCTACTGTTTGCCTCCCCATTGAAACACCTTGTTCAATCCTGTTAACGCATGTAAGGGCACTGCAATCAAGAAAAGTTAATAAACTTTCTCCAATACTGTGTTGCTCCTAGGAAGCTTCTAACTTCTATAGCAGATTTGGGTTTAGGCCAGTTTACAATGACTACAACCTTGGAGGGATCTATCTTCAATTCACCACCCCCTACAATATGACCCAAATAATTCAAAGATGTTTACCCAAATTCACATTTTGATAGCTCAACATAAATATTTTCTCTTTTCAAAACATCTAGAGTCTGCTTTACATGCTTCAAATGTTCTTCCCATGTTTTACTAAATACAAGAATGTCATCTAGATATACAATGACAAAATCATCAATAAAAGGCCTGAGTACATCATTCATTATTCTCATGAAAGTAGCAGGAGCATTAGTTAAGCCAAAAGACATAACTAACCACTCGTACAGTCCTTGCTTTGTTTTGAAAACAGTCTTCCATGCATCTTGCTCTGCAACTCTGACCTGATGTTAGCCACTATGCAAGTCCAACTTGGAAAAGTAAACAGCTTCTTTCAACTGATCTAATAGATCATTTATGCGAGGAAGGGGATAACGATTTTTTACCATTATCTTATTCAATGCTCGGTAATCAATGCACATTCTCCATGAGCCATATTTCTTTCTCACCAAGACAATTGGAGACCCACATGGTGATGTGCTAGGTCTTATGAACCCATTCTCGAGCAGCTCTTGTACCTGCTTCTTCATTTCTGCATTCTCTAAAGCGGACAACCTATACATTCCGATGTTAGGCAATGGAGCATCTTGCTACAAATTAATATCATGTACTATTTCCTTTTTGGGTGGCAAACGTTTAAGTTCTTGAAATAGCATATCATATTCTGAAACAACTTTTTCTAAATCAGCTCGTTGTTTAGCATTACAGCCTTCAAATACATTGGTTTTATCGGGTTTATTTTCCTTTACAACCATCAGTAAAAATTGTTTGTATGAATTTACAATTCTTTTCATCTGCCCTAAGTTTATGAGAGTATAATTATTCTTGAGTTTATGAGCTCTTACAATATATTCGATTCCATCTTTAACGAGTTGATACTTGTTTTCAGCTCTATAGAAAAAGGCCTTTCTATCATACAAGTAAGGACTTCCTAAAACAATTCCACATATATCTAAGAGAATGATATCTAACTCAACCTCATCTACAAATGTTGACCCAAAAGAAAACCTAAGTTTACATTGTCTAGTCACTTGTAGCTTTGCTTTATCACATACCCAACCCAATGAATATGGCTTCTTGTGAGGTGTGGTTAGTAATCCCAGCTTCTTTACAATTACTTTAGAAATTAAGTTTACTTGTGAGCCACTATCAAACAAAGTATCAATCTTTTGATGCTTCGAAATAACTCTAATATGAAAAAGCTCATGTATTTTCCTCTCATTTTCTTCATTATCAGTAAATTGTGCAGAATTACTAATAGATGCTTTAGAATTTTTACCTTTTATACCTATGGCTGTGATTGTTGTTTCATCCCCTGAGTTTGACCCCAAATCCTTCTGAATAGCTGCAGCAGTCTTTTTCTTTTTGCCATCGAACTTCTTGGGCCTCAGCTCCAGATGCAGAATCCAACAGTGTTCATCATCATGCCCATCCTTCTTGCAGTGAATGCATGAAGGTTTGGTCTTTTGTACAGCATTTGTCTTCCTCTCTTTCCATTTCTACTTTCTCTTTTCCTTGTTCTTGCTTGCAGTGGGTTTTGATAATCCCCCAACTTCTGGATTCACATTCTTGCCTCTAGCCTCTAGATGTGTAGCCTGAATAGATACCTCATCCATGCTGATAGGGATAAACATGAGAATGGTGTGCTTTAAATAGTTGTGTGGACCACCTATATACTTCAGCGGGGATTCAGGTGAGTCTAAATAAATGCCTAGAATCAAAGCTCTTTTTCTAAATTCTTGGGTGTAGCTTTGTACACTTTGCCCTTTTAATTGGCGAAGAGTTTGCCAACTCATCATAGCTTGCTGCATATAAGCTAGTGGATAGAATTGTTTTTTAATGGCAGAAACAAATTCATTCCAGGTAGAAAGAATTTTACCATGCTTCTTCAAATCAGCTTGTGTCCTGCCTTCCCACCATACTAGGGCAGTTCCTCCAAGGCGTAGGCTAGCCAGCTGAATCTTTCTCCTTTCCGAATTGATGTTCTGCACTCTGCAATATACATCAATTTGTCTAATCCAGTTATCTAGCTTTTCTGCATTCAATTCTCCGTCATAAACTGGCAAATCAAACTTCACATCTAATTTAATCAAAGAAGGTTTCTTCTTTTTCTTTTCAGGGCTTTCTTTATGTGAAGAAGATGATGATGAAGGTGATGATGGGGGAGATGGTGGAGAGGGCTTTTCCTCTTTTCCTTTGCCTTCTGGGTGGGCAACTAGAAGAGGTTCTTCTACTCCTTTATCTTGTTTGGAGGTTGAAGAATCTTCACCTCTACCTCTCTTAAATTCTCTATACATTTCTTCTACCATGGCTCTCATGGTCACGAAACTGTCCATGAACTGGGAATCTGATTCCAAAGGAATTTCTTCTGCCATTTTCCTCCTAGGATAGACTCTTCCAATTTCTGGGTTAGCTTCAACCAACTCTCCTTCTCCTAATTTGAACTTTGCCCTAGTTAGCATTCAACAAAAAAATCCAGCACAAGCTTGTCTAACCTTAGCAACCTAAAGCTGTGATACCACTTGATCTGATATTGATCTAAGACAAACAATAAGGTATTACAGACTCGTGTGCATGGATGTGCCTATGTTATTTTATGCAACGGATCTATAAGATTGCGAAACACACAGACAATGAAGCAGTAAAAGAAAACATAATAGACAACACATATAAACACAAGAAGTTTAATAAGGAGTTCACCCAATACCCCTGAGCTACGTCTCCTGGTCCAGCCTTCAGTGGTGGCCTCTCTATTATGTCTTCGTAGCAGAGTTTTTACAACAGTGAACTCAATTTGAGTCTTACACAACAAATACAAATCAGTAAGACTGTACTTGGATTCCCCAAGTCTCTAGAGTACACAGACTCTCCTTATTGATTCTTGACCTCTATTGGTCACAATAGTATGAGCCCAATCTGAGACTCATACATGACAGGCATTACAGAGGAGTGCACTTGAACCTCTCAAGCCTTCTCTGGAGTACACACTCTCCGACTCTCTCTGTCTTTGTCCTAACTTTGGCTTGATGCTGCCTTTGCTTCTGTAGGTCAGCTCGGCTTCTTCTCTCTGCTTTCGGCTTACTGCCTACTGCTTACTGCTCTGCCTCTCTCTCTGTCAGTTTGTGGCTTTAAAGCCAATCTGCTTCCCGATTGTTTGTTTCCGTTTCCCGGCTTTCCGGTTCCCCTACCTCTATCCGTTTGAATCCCTCTGTCTTGCGTAATCAATCACTGTATAACGCCTCACTGGGAAGTGACCACCTATTTCATAATGAATGAGTGTCAGTTCTCTTGGACATATTTGAAACGGTTGTTTTTTTCCGTTAACTCCAAGAATGCCCGCGAAACACAACCTTCTGCCAACGCATCGTCCATAGCGGACTTCAAATCCTATGTGACCTTGCTTTATAATCTTATCAAATCCGGTCATCCATCGGAACACGTCTCCGTTGTTGATCTGGGGGCCCCAGATCCTACGGTTGTTGTTCATATCGGGCGACTGAGTAGCATGATGTTTACCCATCCAATGTGAGCGGTTCTCTCTCTCCCCGCCGGGACGCGTGGCGATCGTTGTGTGGCATCGGGCAGAACTTGGTCGAAACTACTTACCGCTCAAAGCCCGTCCGATATCCTGCCGGTTTTGTGGAATCCTGCTCCGACGGAACCGAAACAATATTTTCCACGTTTTATAATTATTTCAGGTCCGAGTGCTCGGGGCTTCTCTTCACTGAGAGGTTTGCCCTGCGATATACGATTAGCAACTTGTCGCTAATCGCATATCGGAAACTACCTCCGCTGCTTAAATTTGTCCCTGCATTTGCTAGTTGGTGTCAGCGCGCGTTACCACGGTCCGCCGCTCTGCGCGCTTATCTTGCGAATGTTGGAAACTTGTGATGAATTGTTATAACAAAACTGGATTGTGCAAACTTCAGTATTTTTGGGAGAAAAGTTTGTTGTTTATGTTCTGAGTGATACAGATTCGTAAATTGATTGAGATGTTTGTTCTTGTGATTCAGAGGTAGATAAAGAGTCCTTTTTGTTTGACTTTCCCTTATCATGTGTGTGGCAACTTTTTGATTTACTTCAGGTACTCTTGTTGTTGAGTTGGTTACAAAATCTTCATTTGAAATTTTCATTGTCTGAACTGCAACATCTGAGTGTGTTTTTTCTTCAGTTGGCTTGTCTTCTACTTGAGTTGTGATATTCACTGGATCGGTATTCATTCTTTTCTCTTCAACTTGAGTTTCTACATTTGAAGATTTCGATACTTCCTTCTCAATAAGTTATTGTACCTTGTTTTCCAACGACTTATTGTCCTTCTTAATGTTGATTTTTAATGTACCTTGGACAAGTGGTTTCCCATGGGTTAGTCTCTACCTAGGGAAAAGTGTCCAAAATAATTATTTTCCTAAGTGTGACTTTATAAAGAGAAAGTGACTTTAAAAGTGGTAAAGTCAATGTTAAATTATAAAGTGAAAAGTGACTTTAGACATAAAGTACAATGTGGGTACTTTATTTAATGGGTGAGTTAAAAAATAGAAAGTGAGAATTAAATGCACATTTATTCTCATCCCTTGATCTAAATTACTCTGAGCCATTAGATCTTAGGGTTGCCCAAAAATTATTTAGGGAAACAAAAGGGGGAAAAGAAAAGAGAGACTGCATTCATTCTTCATGCGCAGATTGGAGAAAAGAGGTTGAGAGCTGGAGAAAAGTTCTGAAGGAGAAATTTGTTGCAGCAAGTGGAGTGATTTCTGGACAAAGCTGGGCACGAAAATCAAGGCATAGAAGACAGCAGAAGGTACAATAAGAATAACATTTAATGTTGTGAGTTGCACACCGTTCGAGAGAAGTTTTTGAAAAGAAATAAAAAAAGAAAAAATTGTACAGTTCGTACAGCGGTACGGAAATCCATACAGTCTGTACAAAATCAATACAGTACAGTTCGTAGAGTCTATATCCGTACAATACATATTTTCAACTTCAAGTGGGCACAGTTTTCAAGGAGTTTAGCCTTGAAGAGATAAGTTGTATTTGTTGTTTTGTTTTGTCTGCAAATGTATTTTTTTTAAACTTGAAAGATAAATAAATTTGAAGAGCTCTCTAACAAGTTTTCCTCAGAGAAGATTGAAGGGGTTTTGCCTGGATCTAAGTTGACCAAAAATCTGTGTGTATTTTCATGTGTGTTGCTAGTTTGTTTATGTCCATATTTATTTTCAGCATGTGTTGACAGTGCCATGTGTTTTAATTTGAAAATTTCATTTCCAGAATTCTATATGTTGAATGTATGTTTATGGGAAAGGGCATTTAACTGAATGGGAGTGATAAGGTGAAATTAAAACTGGAGTGGGATTGCAGGAAATTTTTTAGTCATCAAATTTCAACATGGTATTAGAGCTACAGGTTGAAAATTGCAGTTTGAACAGCAGACAGTAGTTTGGGACAGCAAACAGTGGTCTGGACAACAAACTGAATTTTTTGACAACAAACTGATATTTTGGGACAGCAAGGTAGAATTTCACACAAACTAAACTTTTGGGACAGCAAGGTGCGCTGGAAAGTTCATTTCTCCATTTTCTTGGTTTTTAAATTTTGGACAGCAGTCATGGCCATTTTCTTAAGGATAGAGGACAGACTGGATGGGATATCCAACTATGCTGTTTGGAAGGACAAAATTCAGACAGTGTTTGAGGAGGCAGCAATTTGGGACATAGTGCGGCAAGTGGTTGTACCTACTACTGCTACAGATGAACTTGTTGAATTCACGAAAAATAATGCAAAGGAAAAAAGGATTTTGATGGACGATTTGAAGGATCATGTGGTTCCTCAGGTGAGAGGAAACACATGCATATCAGATGTGGACAGCGCTAACCACTCTCTATCAGAGTACCAATGACAGCATGAAGATGGTACTCAAAGAACAATTGAAGAACATTAGGATGACAAATTATTGGTGAGGCAGTTGCACCCACAGAGTTAGTCAGGATAGCTGTAACGGGACTTCCTAAGTCTTGGGAGGTCTTTGGAGATGTTGTTACCTCTAGGGAGAATCTTCCCAATTGGGACAGATACGGAAGACTAGCAGTGGTGGGGTGAAGATAGCAGATGAGGAGGATGTAGCCTTGACAACCAGGGGGAAGAACAAAGGGAAGGCCAAGAAAGGGGCCTCATCAGATGGGGCTAAGGGAAAGGAGAAGAAGAAGAAGAAAGATATAGATATGTCCAAAGTCAAATGTCGAGCATGTCAGAAGATGGGACACTACACTGCTTCGTGTCTTAAGAGGAAGAATAAGGGGAAGAAGGGTATTGCAGCTTCAACAGAGGTGGAGCAGTTTGCTTCACAGTTTGACAAGGACTTTGCATTTATTACTTATACATCTAGTAGGAGTACATCATCCGATGTGTGGTACATAGACAGCGAGGCTTCCCGCCATATGACAGGTGCACGGGAGTTCCTTTCAGAGCTTGCAGAGGGGGCACTTGATATTGAGATTGTACTAGGAGATCACTGCACTATGAGAGTTGTTGGTGTGGGGACTGTGACCTTTGAGAGGGAGTCTTTGCCTCCTTTGATGGTCATGGATGCTTTGTATGTTCTGGGGATGAAGAAGAACTTGATTTCAGTGTCTGTTATGGAGGAGAAGGGGTTTGACATCACTTTCTCAGGAGGGCGGGTATTGATGCATCCCAAGGGAGCTTCCATCACTTCGGCCAAAGTGATTGGAGTCCTCTCTAAGAAACTATACAGGTTCAATTTACAGTGGGCAGGAGCATTGGTGAGTAGCACATCTGGTAGCACTCACACTAGTACCACCAGTGGTAGAGACTTGTGCGAGTTATGGCACCGGAGGATGGTGCATATGCATCATGGAGCTTTGAGCGTACTAAGGGAGATCACTACTAGAGTTCTTGATTTCAGTGTCGAGCATTATGAGGTCTGCAGAGGGTGTACTTTGAACAAGTACACCAAGTTACCATTCCCAACGAGCGATAGCAGATCTACAAGTATACTAGACTTGATTCATACTAATGTTAGTGGTCGTATGTCTCATGTGTCTTTGGGTGGTTATGAGTATTATGTTATATTCATTGATGACTACTCTAGGAGGACTTGGACATATTTCTTGAAGACCAAGGGTGAGGTCTTCAGTCGTTTTAAAGAGTTCAAAGCTCTTGTGGAAAAACAGACAGGTAGGAAGATTCGAGTCTTGAGGTCAAACAATGGTGGTGAGTACACCGATGGTGGGTTTTCTGACTTCTATGCACGGGAGGGCATTAGGAGAGAGTTCACAGTTCCTTACAACCCCCAGCAGAATGGGGTGTCTGAAAAGGAGAACAGAGCTATTGTTGGGGTTGCTAGAGCGACGATTCATGATCAGGGGTTGCCTTTGTTTTTGTGGGTTGAGGCCTGCAATACTGTTGTTTATCTTCAGAACAGCGACCCTCACAAAGTATTGGGGAATATGACTCCAAAGGAGGCTTTCACTAGATAGAAGCCTCATGTGGGACATCTTCATATCTTTGGATGTCTCACATATTCTTATATTCCCAAGGAGCAGAGGACAAAGTTGGAACCCATGGCAGGGAAGGGTATCTTTATGGGTTCCAACAAGACTTCGAAGGCCTATCGAATCTTCATTCCTTCTAAACGGAGAGTGGTGATTAGGAGGGATGTGAAGTTCGAGGAGGAGAGCACCTATCAGAGATCACGGGAGTATGATGAGAGAGAGCCACAGACTTCTCCTCAGCAGGGAGGTCAGGTACAGGGAGCAGGACCTCAGGGTTCTGGATCGACTGGTACAGGAGGTACTTCAGTGTCAGTGACATCTAAGGCACCAGTGGCGATTTCACCGAGCACTTCTTTAGGGAATCCACTGGTACAGAGTTCACATGGCACTTCAGCCGACATAGGCACAGGTGCCGATACAAGTTCTTCGAGGATAGACGCTGGTATAGGCACACCAAGGTCAGTTTGCTGACCTTCAAGTTCACCAGACTGGGGGGCAGAGGATGAGGTTCCCTATGGGGAAGCTTCTTCAAGGAAGAGGAGGCCCAAGTGGCTTCAAGACACCTTGAAGGAAGCAGAGTCTGTTGGTCCTTCGAAGAGGGTGAACAGGGAGAGTCTGCCACCTAAGCGGTTTTATAGTTATGTAGCCAAGGCTACCAGCATTGTTGACTCTAAGCCTACTAGCTATGAGGAGGCTGCCAACCAGGAGGTATGGAGAGAGACTATGGTGGAGTATGCCTCTATCATTAAGAACAATGTCTGGGAAGTGGTGCCTAGGCTTGAGGGCAAGTCAGTTGTGACTTCAAAGTGGCTCTACAAGATCAAGCATGCTGCGGATGGCAACATTGAGAAGTTCAAGGTGAGGTTTGTGGCTAGAGGTTTCTCACAGATAGAGGGGGTTGATTATGATGAGACCTTCGCTCCTGTAGCCCGATATACTTCTATCCGATCCCTTATTTCTATTGCTGCAGAAATGGGTTGGCAGATCCATCAGATGGATGTGAAGACCGCATTTCTGAATGGAGTTATAGACGAGGAGGTGTATGTTGAGCAGCCACAGGGCTTTGAGGTACTTGGGCAAGAGACCCATGTATGCCAGTTGAGGCGAGCACTCTATGGACTTAAGCAGGCTCCGAGAACTTGGTATTCGAGGATGATACTTACTTGCAACAGATGGATTTCACGAAGAGTGATGTAGATCCGAACCTATACTACATTTTTGTAGGGGATGATCCGCTCATTCTTGTGCTGTATGTTGATGACTTGTTCATTACTGGGGCAAAGAGACTGATTAGTGGTTGCAAGGAGGATCTTGCTATGGAATTCGAGATGAAGGACATTGAGTTGATGCATTACTTTTTGGGGCTTGAGATGTGGTGAGAGGAGGGGCATATCTTTCTGGGGCAGGGGCAGTATGTTGTGGATGTGAGGATGATACTTACTTGCAACAGATGGATTTCACGAAGAGTGATGTAGATCCGAACCTATACTACATTTTTGTAGGGGATGATCTGCTCATTCTTGTGCTGTATGTTGATGACTTGTTCATTATTGGGGCAAAGAGACTGATTAGTGGTTGCAAGGAGGATCTTGCTATGGAATTCGAGATGCAGGGCATTGAATTGATGCATTACATTTTGGGGCTTGAGATGTGGCGAGAGCAAGGGCATATCTTTCTGGGGCAGGGGCAGTATGTTGTGGATGTGTTTAGTAGATTTCACATGGCAAACTGTAGACCCATGTCTACACCTATGATCACCAACTGGAAGAAGCTTCATGCTTCAGATTCTAGTTTGGTGGATCCCACATTGTATAGGCAGCGTATTGGGTCCTTGATGTATCTGGTCAACACTAGGCCACATATATGCTTTGCAGTGAACACACTTAGCTAGTTCATGGTTGAGCCCAGGAGGGTGCACTGGGTAGCTGCAAAGCACATTCTTCGCTACGTGCAGGGGATTGTTGATTATGGTCTGGAATATAGGCGGGGAGATAGAGTGAGGATGGCAGGTTACACAAATTCAGACTGGGCAGGGTGTGCTTCTGACAAGAAAAGCACTTCAAGGTGTTGCTTCGGATTGGGCTCGGCAGTTGTGTCGTGGTTCAGTCGAAAGCAAAAGTCAGTTGCTTTGAGATCTTCTGAGGCTGAGTATATGGCTGCTAGCCAGGCTAGTTGTGAGGCCATTTGACTTCGCAAGCTGTTGTACGGCCTATTTGATCAGGAGTTGAGACCGAAGGTTATTCACTGTGATAATCAGAGTTGCATTAAACTCACGAAGAATCCAATGTTTCATGACAGGTCAAAACACATTGACATCAGATATCATTTCATCAGGGACTATGTTCAGAAGTGGGCAGTGAAGCTGGAGTATATATCGACAGATGAGCAGGTGGTTGATGTTGTGAAGTCCTTGCCAAGAGGCAAGCATGTCCATTATAGGGACAAGATGGGTGTGGTGAGAAACACTTTCCTCGCTAAGAGGGAGTGTTGATTTTTAATGTACCTTGGACAAGTGGTTTCCCATGGGTTAGTCTCTACCTAGGGAAAAGTGTCCAAAATATTTTTTTCCTAAGTGTGACTTTATAAAGTGAAAGTGACTTTATAAGTGGTAAAGTCAACGTTAAATTATAAAGTGAAAAGTGACTTTAGACATAAAATACAATGTGGGTACTTTATTTAATGGGTGAGTTAAAAAATATAAAGTGAGAATTAAATGCACATTTATTCTCATCCCTTGATCTAAATTAATCTGAGCCATTAGATCTTAGGGTTGCCCAAAAGTCATTTAGGGAAACAAAAGGGGGAAGAGAAAAGAGAGATTGCATTCATTCTTTGTGAGCAAATTGGAGAAAGGAGGCTGAGAGCTAGAGAAAAGTTCTGAAGGAGAAATTTGTTGCAGCAAGTTGAATGAGTGATTTTTGGGCAAAGCTGGGCATGGAAATCAAGGCATAGAAGACAGTAGAAGGTATAGTATGAACAAAATTTAATGTTGTGAGTTGCACGTCGTTCAAGAGAATTTTTTGAAAAATAATATATATTGAAAAATCTGTAAAGTCCGTACAGCAGTACGGAAATCCGCACAGTCCGTACAAAATCTGTGCAGTATAGTCCATATCTGTACAGTACATATTTTCAGCTTCAAGTGGGCATGGAAATCGAGGCAAAGTGGGCACAGTTTTCAAGGAGTTTTGGGCTGAAGAGATAAGTTGTATTTTGTTGTTTTGTTTTGTCTGCAAATGTATTTTTCCTGAGCTTGAAAGATAAATAAATTTGAAATGCTCTCTAACAGGTTTTCCCCAGAGAAGATTGAAGGGGTTTTACCAAGGTCTAAGTTGCCCAAAAATTTGTGTGTATTTTCATGTGCGTTGCAGGTCTGTTTATGTCCATATTTATTTTCAGTATGTGTCAACAGTCCCATGTGTTTTAATCTGAAAATTTTATTTCCAAAATTTTGTAGTACTTTTTTACCTTCTTGAAAAATTACTTTTGAAATATCTTGTCTTCTGGTGTTATTGAATTTGGCTTCAATGTAACATCCTGTGGTGTTATTTTTTTCTTTTCGTAGGAAAATGTTAAAAACTTCTTCGTATTTAGGATGAAGGACCCTAATGTTTTCATCCAAGGTGAACCCAAAATAGTGTCACCTTGATCTCTTCATAGGGTTTGAACAGAAAATTGTGACATAAATGTATAATTTCCAATATTTAATTGAAAATTGGTTGTCATATTGTGTTTTGCCAAAACAGTCTAATTTTTCGATTATATTTGACTCGGGAATCACTAATTGATTTGCGATTTCATGATTTATATAATTTTTACTTTCGGTGAGAGAGATAGAAATAATAACATTTTTTCTTGCCAAAGTTCCCTTAATGCTAAATAGCACTTGGGCATAACTAAATATAATTTCTGAAAATCTTCCTTCCTTTATTTCCGAATTAGACTCCATTTCGTTTGTTAATAATTTCGTCAATTTATACTTTGTTTATGAAACTTACATATTATTTGTGTGAGTCACCCACTTTTTCAAAATATACTAAAGCTTGTATGTGTTGAATTTTTTTTCTTTTGAGATTTATAGAAGGTCAATATACCTTCCAACCTATTTTTTATTTTTTTATTTAATGATTTAATAATCCTTTTTATTTGTATTATATATTAAATACACTCAAAGTTGTCTCCAAAACTTTAATATAATATGTTGTCTCCAACTTAGACAAAAAATCTTAAATCCCTTTTTAATTGTTAATATTATAACACCTTTTATCAAAACCCCTTTCACTTATATATATTTTTAAAACTTTGCCTTATTTCTCCTTAACAAGTACCCTTCGCAACAATTAATTATAGATGAGTTTAGTAGTAGGTGTATGATCAAACAGATGTGACCATACAATTAGTTGATGTACAAAATGTAAGGTTAATTTAATTAGTTGATTTTAATGATTTCAACCAAGGTCGCAGAATAGGGCAACGAGGCAATAGCGGAAGTGAAAAGCGGTTGGTGGTCTCGTATGGCCGTGTTCTGAAGCACAAGTTGCAATTTGTGTGAGTGAATTGATTGGCCGGTACGGACAAATCAACAGTGGCGGCGAAGGCAGTGTCTGGTGGAGTAGTTAAGACGAAGGACAGCTAGGAATCACCTGGTTATGGCATCGGAACAGGATCCTAGCAAGACGGGTCGCTGGTTAGCGGTATAAACGAATGGGCGATGAACAAGACAATAGCTTCAATCGGTGGTAGTGGAAGTTTGGAGGCGATCAACATTGGCTGCGGTGACAGTTGTCGAGTAGTCACTGGTCCAGTGTTGCGAACATCGCGATTTTTTAAGTCTGCCGATAACATCGCCCGATTTTTATGAAGTTTTTTTTCTAAAAAATCGTGGCCCTCTAGGACAGCGCATTTTAAAAGCGATTTCATGAGTTTTATTTGTCATTTTTAGCAGACAGCGGACTTGTTTGAGAGTTGAGGAGGAGAGAAAGGCGACTACTAGGGCAGAGGAGGAGAAAAACCAGAGATTTTAGCATCCCAAGCAAGAGAAATTCGCGTTTGGACCAAATTCCTTCGGCAAACCGTGATTTCCAGGTATGGGCACCAAATTTGGCCCTTTTTTTTTGTTTTTTTCTTGTTTTTACTTGGGTTTTTATAGCCCATTGATTATCAATGATTTTTTAATAGATTTGATTGTGTGTTTTTTTTCATTTTTGTTACATAGAGTGGAGAGGGTTCATTTTGGTGAAAAATGCAAAAACCTGATTGTTGGATTGAGTTGAGGTTTTTTTTTTGTCAAAAATTCAATGTGTTGTGTCATGTATGTAATTTTTATTTTTTATTTTTTTAAATTGCAATTCTTCTTGTACCATAGGTTCAAGTTTCAAGTTTCAACTTCAAACTTCATCTTACATTAAAACTCAAGAGTTCAACCAAGTTACAAACATGCTAAGGAAATTGGACCCTCTGCGGGAATTTGGAAAACCTGATGGAGGGTTAGATAAATCAAACTTGTCTTGCAAGTTGTGTGGGCATCATATGACAAGGGGGTTTATAGATTGAAATATCACCTTGCACAAATCCCTGGACATGAGGTAGGGCCTTGCACCAATACAAATGCGGAAATCATCCGAAGAGCCCTCAGATCAGTGGAAGAATTAGAGCAAGCCAAACTGTCCAAGTAAGATCTGAGGAAGCAACTAGCAGGGAGAGTTTTAGGAGGTGAATATGAAAGTGGCACTAATTCTACTTCAGCATCAATATCTACAACCAACCCTGTAGCTACCTCATCATTTTTTGTTCCTAGAACCACGGTTGGTTCACAACCATCTATCTCTTCAATGCTTAAAAAAAATGAGAAAGAAAAAGCTGACAAGTTGTTGAGCAAGTTTTTCCTTTGGAGTGATATTACTTTCAGCGTTGCAAGGAATAATCCATTTTTCCAACCTGTTGTTGATGCTATTGCAATTGTTGGCCCAGGGTACAAAATCCCTTCTTATGATGACTTTAGAGGCTGCATTCTTCAAGATGAAAAGGTTGACTGCACCAAAAGATTAGAGGAGTTTAGGGCATCATGGGCACAAACAGGATGCACTGTAATGCCAGATGGTTGGACTGACCAAAAGGGGAGAATCCTTATAAACTTCTTGGTTAATTGTCCCAAGGGCACAATGTTTATGAAATTTGTTGATGCATTTGCACATATTAAAGATGCAAAATTATTATGTGATTCGCTAGATGTGTTTATTTTGGAGGTGAGTGCAGAACATGTTGTCCAAGTCATAACGGACAATGCTGCAAATTATGTTACTGTTGGCAAGATGCTTACGGAGAGGCATCCTACTTTATTTTGGACACCTTGTGCTACACATTGTATTGATTTGATGTTGGAGGACGTAGAAAAAATTTCCTTTGTCAAAAATATTGTTGACTCATCAAAAAGCATTACAAAATTTATATATAATCATGCATCTGTGCTTCATTTGATGAGAAAATTCACCAACAACAAGGAGTTGGTGCGCCTCACCATTACACAATTTGCCACCAGTTTCATATCTCTTCAATCTCTCTTGAATTCCATGTGGGATGTGATGAGAATGTTTCTTTCAGATGAGTGGTGTGCTTTGACATTTAGCTACAAACCAAAGGAAGAGGCCATATGCAGATTAGTTTCATTCCAAGAAAACTTCTAGGCAGGAGTACAGGAGGTGTGCAGCATGGTTCTTCGATTAGTTGATGGTGACAAGCCCGCAATGGGCTACTTGTATGAGGCCATGGACAGGGCCAAAGAATCCATTCAGGCCTACTATGATGATAAGAGAGATGAAGGGTTTCAAAAACAACTCCTCCTATGGGAAGTGATTGATGAATGATGGAACAACACACTCCATCGTCCCATTCATGCTGCAGGGATCTACCTGAACCCCACATTTTCTTACCCATGTGGGTTCTTATTTGATGCTGAGATCATGGATGGATTCTTCACCTATGTTCAGAGGATGGTGCCATCTCCAGCAGAACGTGCAGAAATCTCCAAAGAAATGGAGATATACAGGATGGCAGGTGGCACATTTAGCTTTGAGATGGCTTTGGTTGATAGGAAGACTAAAATGCCAGGTATTTTTTAGTTTGTTTCAAATTTCATTGTCTCTTCAAGTTCATAACTTCATACTTTGCTTCAACTTTCAAATTTCATTTTTTTTTCTTATGTTTATCTTATTTGTAATTTTGTTGTAGATGCATGGTGGAGAAGCTATGGTGCCAGAGTACCCCATCTGCAAAAGCTTGCCATTCGAATCCTCAGCCAAACATGTAGCTCCTCAGGATGCGAGTGCAACTAGAGTGTATTTGAAAAAATACACAACAAGAAGCGCAACAGGTTAAACTTAAAACTTAAAATATTCCAAATTTCCAATTGATTTTTTGAATTCATTAAAGAATATTTTTTTATAATTATTATTTTATGATCTTTGTACAGGTTGGAGTCCCAGCGACTTAATGACATGGTCTACATCTACTACAATCTTCAATTGTGCGTGAGGCAACTTGAGAGGATACCTGATATGGAGGCCATCGCATTGGATGGGATTGACGCCACTGCTACATGGAGGGTTGAGGCCGAGAGGCCTCTCATGGAGTCTGTCGATGATTGGTTAGAGCAGGAGGTAATGCAAGGCGTAGAGGGGGAGGAGGAGGAGGAGGAGGTGCCACGACCTACCCAGGCTATCCCTGCCACCAGTAGAGGACATGGTCTACCTCCTATAGCTCCTAGTTCTTCAGCTTCTAGAGCACAGCGAAGTCCACTGCCAACTCCACTGGCATCTACATCTAGAGGGAAAGGGAAAGCTATTGCATTTTCTCGCAAGAGGGGCAGAAGAAATCAGTAGTATTAGTTATTCGGTTCATTTCATTGTATATGACATTATGACTCATGATATGAGAAACATTATTATATTTTTTGTTGATATTTTGAGGTTGAGTTGGGACTCAAGAGTCAGGACTTACTATTCAGGACATGATTCACTGTTATGTGTGATGTAGCACTAGAAATGATATTACACATCTTATATATTAGTTCTTTTATCATATTTATGTGTCAATGTATTTATTTTATGTTGTAGATGCTTTAGATATTAAAAAAATTGAAAAAAATGTGTATTTTTGTATTTTCTGATTTTTTTTCCCGATTTTTACGATTTTTCCCCTCGTTGATTTAATCCCGATCATGATTTTCGCAACATTGCGCTGGTCAACAGATGACGGCAGGGAGTGAGCGTCGACGAGGTAAGCTGCGGCTTTTTTTTCTTCTTTATTATTATTATTATTTTATTTTTTTAAATAATCATGGAATTTTTTAACTATTTTTTATTCTCTCTCTTTTTTTCTTTTTTAAATCTTCTTCTTCTTTCTTTTTCTTTTTTTTTAAATGGCCAAAGGCCTGAATGACAATCTGCAAAATGGAGAAACTCCAAACTCTGTATAGCAAAATGCTCCAATTACATGACAACAAGGTTGACGGAAGGTTGATGACCAAAGGTCGGATCAGACTGGCTCTCTGCAGCGATTGAGCGTCCAAAGGATCAAACAACTCCGATACCAATATTACAAACAAAGTTCATAAACGAAGTAGAATATTCAGAAGATCTGAAATATATAAATATCTATGATAGGACAAATACATTTATATAAAAATGTAAAGAACATATGAGATATGAGATGATGATTTGATTACAACCGAGGGTCATATATTGTTAAAATCTAAAAGTTCTATGCAGAAATTTAAAAATTCTTTGTAGAAACTTAAAAGTTCTATGCAGAAAATTGAATGTACTTGCAGAAAATTGAAGGGAACTGAATGTACTTAGCAGAAAACTAAATGTACTTTGCAGAAAGTTGAATGTAGTTTGCAGAAAACTGAACGTACTTCGCATAAAACTAAATGTACTTTGCAGAAAATCGAATGTTCTATGTTGTTACAATTACTTAGAATGCAGATAACTTTTTCAAATTTTTTTAAATCAACAATTGTAGATAGAACATAAACTTAAGGATCATATGAAGACAACCAAGCACAAATATGAGACATTGAGAATTAGGTCCAATGACCAAGGCAAAACCCAAATGATTCTTTTTTTATTAGATTTCTTCAATTGTTCATCCGACTACAGAGAGAGAGAGAGAATGAAAATGAATAAAGTCACCAATGTTTGATCAACTTGCAGCTGAAGTGCTCTTGCTCTTTGCTTGAAGATCTCCTCTTCTTAATCAGATTTTGTGCTTCACACTTGCTCCAACTCTTCCCTTGCTCTTACTCTTCACTTGCTCTCACACTTCTCTTGCACACACTCAACACTAGCTCTCCTTCACAATGAACATGCTACTCTCAACTCTCACTTTCTCTTGCTTAAATAGATGAGAAAGGAGAGGAGTTACAAAATGAATTCATGCCTTGAGCCAATAATAAGAGAATTGAATTCCATGAGGGAGGAGTTACTTGAAGAAAAGTGTAACTCATTCCAAGAATAGAGAGAGGGGTACACATGTCTTGAGGAGTTACAATTCGAATTAGGGAGAGAGAGAGTTACACTTAGACATGAGAGAATATTTGGTGAGAGTTAAAAATCGAATTGAATGAGGGAGTTACAAGTGCATTTAATGGGAAGAGTTACACTTTTGCCATACATTGAATTAGAGAGAGAGAGCTACATTCTCTTAAGTGTGGAGTTACTATTTTATTCCAAGAGAGAGGTTCAATTTGCCAAGTAAGAGATTCTCAATTTAATTTACTTATTTCGAGAGAGAATTTTCTTTTATTAATCCATGAAAGGTGAATGACTTAAGACTATTTTATAAATAATAGTATCATAATAATAATAATAATACTAGTAAGGATAAAATTATTAATTCTTGACTTGTATAATCATGATTGATTTGATTTTAAAGTGGAGTCCATATGTCGAGATCATCTTTGATCATTTAGATATAACTTTCTATTTTTGGAAAATCACTTCCAAATTGAGATGTGACTTACTATTTTTGGAAAGTCATATAAAAATTATTAGCAATGAAATTTTATTATAGGAGGTTCAAACATAACTGAAAGATATTTATTCTAGGAAAAATTCATTAAAGATGAATGACTTTAGACTATTTTATAGATAATAGTATCATAATAATAATAATACTAGTAAGGATAAAATTATTAATTCTTGACTTGTGTAATCATGGCTGATTTGATTTTAAAGTGGAGTCCATATGTCAAGATCATCCTTGATCACTTAGACATGACTTTCTATTTTTAGAAAGTCACTTCCAAATTGAGATGTGACTTACTATTTTTGGAAAGTCATATTAGAATTATTAGAAATGAAATTTTATTATAAGAGGTTCAAACATAACTGAAAGATATTTCTTCTAGGAAAAATTCATCCCTGAGCTGCCAAATTTTAACATGTATATATAGCTAGGTAAGTACCCTTTCACGAACGGTCATGTCCACAGAGACATGACTCTTCAATACTAATTATTAGTTAATTAATTATTATTCATTATTATTATTATTCATTATTCATTATTATTATTATTATTATTTATATTATTTGTATTATTTTTATATATATTTTATTCATAACAGTATCTTTTTAGAACATTGTCTTTACACCTGCATCATCCATCTTGCTTACAAAAATTAGATTTTTGGCCAATCTTAGAATGTGCAGAATATCAAGAACTGTTCTAATCCTTCCACCTATATGCTTCAGCTTGACTTTTCCTCGTCTGATGATTCTAGTCTTCCTGTCATCACCTAGGAAGACATCGTCACCATCATATTTCTCATATTCGCAGAACCACTCCCTATGGGGAGTCATATGAAAGGATGCACCTAAGTCAATCAACCATGCCTCATGATCTACGTGTGTACTTGAAGAAGAAGCCAAGTACACATCCCCACCTTCATCTGAGGTGGTTTTCGCCTATGCAAAAGGAGCATCATCAGATCTCTTTCCTTTCTCAGGAGTTTTAAATTTACAATCTATCTTGTAGTGCCCTTGTTTTTCACATTTCCAACATACCTTTGCAAATTTTCCTAGACATTTAGATCTCCCTCTAGATTTATATCTCCGACTTAAGGACTTATTTATATTTATGTTCCAAGATCGTCCTCTTACATACAAGGCATCTTCATTCTGACTCTCCATTTTTGTCGTCTCATCTGCTCCAAAAACAAGGATGAGGCTATTTCATCAAATTTCAAGGTAGTTGTATTGCTACCTATGGAAACAACCAAACTATCCCACTAATCTGGTAGCAGTGTTATAAGGACTGAACCGAACCGGCCGGTTCAAACCGATCTGACCATTTTAAGGAAAAAACCAATTCGACCCGATGACTTGAACCATTTTTGTCTGGTTCAGTACAGTAAAGCCACTTAGAACGCAGCAAGTGGGGCCTATTTTGCTTTTTTTCTTTTAATGTTTGTCTTAGTTGGGCACTAGCCCAGAATAGGTGCCTAATATTAAAGCTTATGGCCCTACTATTATTCATTTCATGGTAATGTTAAAAATTCAAGTAAAAGGATGAAATGAAAAGTAAAGGAGAGTGTCACTTTTACTTCAATGTCACTTTTACTTGAAGTAAAAGTGACATTCTCCTTTATCTTTCATTTTCATCATTTTGCTTAAATTTTTAACATTTAAGTGAAAGTGAAATTCTCCTTATCTTTCATTTTCATCCTTTTACTTAAATTTTTAACATTACCATGAAATGACTTAGGATGTTTAAGAGTAGTCTGACCTCATTGGATTTCATAAGGAGAAAGTAGAATTTTAGATATTACTCAAAATCCAACAGACTTAACAGTTTTCCAGGATTTCAGAATTGGGGGGATTGCAACGCTACATTTGATTTTCTCATGTACGAGGGTATGGAACTAGTATTTAATCAAGAGCACCAAGCCCTATATGTACCTTGATGTTAGTGCCATTGGTTGTTGAACTCCTCTATCATGAGCCTACTAAAAAAATACCATCGCTCAAACAAAATCTTGACTTGACATGCTACGGTTTTTCTATCTTATTCTAATGCTTAGAGGGTGATATTGATGACGAAGATCCAAATATAGGAAATGATTTTGATGATGGATTGCACTCGTGCTATTTTGGTTATGCGCACCCTTACATGTTATATAAATGAGAACTTTTTCTTATTTGTGTATAAATGTCTTGGATTCATATGGATACACATGAATATAGATGTTTTTCTTTAAAATTTGAATATTTTGTGTGTTTTTGGTTGACCAGTTTTTGGTCCATTTTTTTACCAGTTTCTGTATAGTTTTGATCGATTTTTGGTTCATTTTTTTACCAGTTTCCGTACAGTTTTGACCGGTTCCCAGTCTGGGGTGTCTATCGATTCAATGATCAGTCTGGTTCTGATAACTATGTTTGGTAGAGAACACAACAAACTAATGCACTTATCTTAATTTGAAATTTTAATATCGACGTATAATAATTGACTTACCACAATATTGAAGGAGTTCAGATGCTCTATCACTAAGCCTCCATCCCTCATCCTCAGGTTATCCAACTTCTTCCATGGGAACAATTTATTTACCACGGACTTAGACAGATACAAAGCCCCTAACTTGTCCCACAAAGCTTTCGTTATAGCTTCTCTTAAAACATTCAGTAACACTAAATCTGAGACACACAACCATATTGTGCTCTTTGCCTTTCGACCCAGCTTGATCCAGTCTTCTATCAACATTGTCGTTGGTTTAGTACCTGGATCCAGTGTTGCAGGAAACGTTCCCCCCCTGGATCTAACCCTCGAAACGCGATCCATACAGATTCGTGTGGGAAGCACCTCCCAAAACGCGCTTCGGAAAAACAGAAACGCGTTTCGGCGCTTCCTGGAAATTTGAGGAAGCGTCTGCCCGAAACGTGTTTCGGTTTTTCCGAAACGCGTTTCGGATGGCACTTCTGTTGTACGAAGCGTCAAACTTCTGAAAAGAATTATAAAAAAATATAAAAATATATATATAGATAGCAAAAAAAATATAAATATAGCAGATGTTCCCTCATGGTAGTGTTAAATTCTTAAAGTAAAAGTGATATTCTCCTTTATTTTTCATTTTCATCATTTTACTTAAATTTTTAACATTACCATGAAATGACTCAGAATGTTTGAGAGTAGTTCCAGCCTCATTGGACTTCATATGGAGAAAATAGAATTTCATATCCTATTCAAAATTCAGCAGACTTAACAGTTTTCAAGAATTCAAGATCAATGGGATTGTGGCATTTCATTAAATTATATCAAGTATGAAGGTATGCGATTAGCATTTAATAAAGAGCACCAAGCCCTATATGTACCCTAGTGTTGGTGGTGTTAATTGTTGAACTCCTTTGTCACGCCCTTAGCAAAAAATTACCTTTTAATCAAGTCAAAATCATTGATCAAGCATGTCAAGCTTTTTCTACCATATTTTAAGTCTTGGATTAGGTAGTTTGATCAAAATTGGGCAATGTTGACTAATATCCCTAGACAATCGAGGTAGAGGCAAAGGCTAGACAAGAGGAGAAGAATCTAGATTCTAGATGGTTGATGCTCAAATAATTAATCATTAATGTACAATGGATGCTATATCCATCTTGATTTATGCAAAAATATGCATGTTTTCATGTCTTCTACAACTAATTTGGTATTTGGGATGTTTGTTTTGAGTATAAATGCAAAAAAATATAAATATATATATATATATATACATACATATAGCAGACGCTTCGCTTCCTAGATTTTTGGAAAATGACGCTTCCGCGTCCCCGCTTCCAAAAACGTCCCCGCTTCGTGCAACATTGCCTGGATCAACCGCGATTCAATAATCTTTATCCACCAACAAATCCTCCATCTTGAGCTTCCACAGCTCAAAACTCTATCCATTGAATTTTTCGATCTCTATCTTTCCATTATTCACCATCTCCTTTCACTACAAGAATCGATCTCATGGATCTCCCAATGTAACAAGGTCTACCATAGGCCCAGGAAAAACCCCTCAGCCACAAAGGCATCCCTTTGAAGCAAAACTGCTCTAATACAAAATGAATGTTTTAACCTTGTACAAAAATTACCCACAAATGAAATATAAATATATATATATATACAATGGCGAGAAGTTAAAACTAAAAATATACACAGATTTTTCTCCTAGAACCCAAAACCGAGAAAACCAAATTGATTTTTCATTAGATTCCTTTCAATGTTACAATACATTATATACATGTCGAAGTATTCATAAACCCCTAATCCATTAGCCCTGGGTTCGAACATATCCATAGTTCTATTGACCAGATACAAAATACCATAGGCAAAACCATCATGCGTAAAACCATGCGCAAATCCATCGGTGGGTCCACCCAACATCCTTGGGTCTGCCCAAAAAAAAAAATCTACCACCCCCCTTGCCTCAAAATCAACTCCTTTTAGTGGCCAATCCATTAATTGAAAAGATGAATTCTCTTGCCCTAGGAAACCCCAATTTTCCCTAGGCTTCAACTTGGGAGCTTTTTGAAGGTTTCTTATGCCTTTGGCTACTAGTATTCATTGCTTGGAATCCTTTTCTTGGCATGTTGACTCTAGGATAATCCATTTGGCTTGCTATCTCTCAAGCCCTAGAACATTTGTGCCATAAATAGGCCATATTAGAGGGTGTGCACAGTGAATTCCCTTTTGCACTTGTTGAGCCTTATCCTTAGAAATAGTTGTCCTCTATAAATCTTTCTTGTCACCTTGATCATTGAACTTGACACATCTTTAGGTGATCTTACTAAAGGGAAGCCTCCATAGTGGTGAAAATCCACAAAAGAGTAGGAGGTAGTGGTTGTGGTGACAGTGGGTCACACCTCATTGTTGCCCCTTAGTCTAGTTTTTGCCTTCTAGGTTTAACCCTTACAAGACCTACTAGATTTTGAGGCAACAAGATCCAGCAAGGAACTAGAAAGGATGGGACTTTGACTCCATCCCCCAGCATCTGGAAGGTCAAGCATTGAAGATAAAACAGTTGTTAGCATGATGTGCTCCAGGAAATAGGGAGGGCGAAGATTCAAGAGGGTGGAAAGGTGTTGTAAGCTTAGCAAAGGAAGGTTACTCCTCCCTTCTTTTCCCACTGCGTCAACCTTAAAAGAATCGAATATGGGCAAATGTATGGATGCCCGATTGCACGGCAAACTGCTAACAGTAGAAAATTTGAGAAAACGTGGAATATATGGGCCTTCACAGTGCCCACTCTATTTCAAGGATGAAGAAACAACCCAACATTTATTCTCGGGTTGCTCCTTCACGCATGAAGTCTGGATTGCAATGTTAGGCTCCCTCTATAGTTAGATCTCATGGCCCGATCAAGTAACATGTCTTTTCTCCTCATGGAAACATTGTTACACAGGTAATCTGACCAAGAAAAAATCCTTCAAAAACCTATGGCTTGCCATCCAAAAGTATTTATGATGGAAAGTGTGGATTTTGAGGAATAACGATACTTTCAAAAAACAAAACTCCCCACCAATCAGTAGCCATGTGAGCAATGTCTCTCTGTATGGAATTTTAGAAGAAGGGCAGTTACACTTCTTTGTTAGATCAGGGATTAGATGCACAAGAGGAAGTGTGGATTATGCAATCATTCTCACAAACTTGTCAACAACACAACTCAACAAGGAAGGAAATAGATGAAAGATGAACCTTGGAAGTTAAGAATGGGCAGGGATGATTATCTGGAGTGGAAGAAAGCTCAACCATCCTACATTTTAAAATTCGATGAGGCATCGAAGAGGAACCCAAGGGTGGCAAGAGTGGGAGGGGTGTTATTCAACCCCAATGAACAAAAGGAATAGAATATTCATGGGAGCTAGGCCAAATGGCCAACAACCATACAAAGGCATATGGCATGTTACAAGGCATTATGCTAGCTAGATCTTCCCAGATAGAAGTCCTTCAAGTGATAGGAGATTCATAGCTAAGAGTGGACTATAAGTTCAACAATGCCTTGCCAAAAGATTGGAAACTAAAAAACATAATTAAACGAGCCAAGACTACTAAATAATTCTTTCCTCGATGACGTTCTTCCATGTGCTCAGAGAAAACAACAGTGAAGTTGATAAAATGGTAAATGACGAAGCCAGACTAGAGATGGGGGTCTTAATGGTGAATAGAACCCCCCTAGAAGGATTAATGGTTGCAAAAAGTCCACTAATAAGGAATAGGAGGGGGCACTCCATATGTGGGCCTCCCTCAAGCATTAAAACATGCAGGAATTGGAATGGCAGCGAAAAATACAGAGTGGTGAGTCTGCATTGTTGTGTGCAATAACTCCAACATGTACCTCATGAAAGGTGGGAGTCACTTCAGAGCCAAAGTCATGAATCTGGAGTTTAATTCCCCTATAAGGCAACCACGTGTGTGGGATTTTTGGGAAAAGGATAATTTTTCCGGCAAAGATTCGCCAATTCACTCGCAGCAAAGAACCTTAACACATCCCTAACTAGGAGAATCACCATCCCCAAGAGGCAATTTGATCCTGGCAAGGGCCTTTTGGATTGGAAATCAAAACAGATCTAAGTGTTGCAAGACTGGCATAGTTGGCAGTTTAAGAAGAATTTCCCACTTGTCTATGGATCAACCCATTATGCATGAGCTTGATTGTTCTAAGTGTTCTCTTATGCAAGACGAGGTGAGTTGGGTTCAAAGAATAATCAATGTTAAGAGCACTCTTAATGGCAAATAAAACAATATCTTAGCGCAATCAAATTTCAATTTGGTGAGAGAATGGCAAATCGGGCCTAGATAAAAGAGGTTTTGTTGATTTGGGTAGCATCGGATGTGCTCTAGCCATGAAAATTGGTGGAGAGGCTAAAGCACATGAGATCTCCAAAACCCAGCAATGGCTTGGGCAAATTCTAACCGGTTTGGGAGATATTAAAATAATTAATATTTTTAATGGAGTTCCTAAGTCTAAACTTAGAAAAAAATAAAATATTAATGGGTATTAATATAAAATTGGGTTAGAAGGTTCCAAAAGACATTGATCAAGGCAAATCTAATCTTAGCCATTGATTAGAGATGTAATCTCGGTCATTGAAGGACCAACAGGAAAAGTATAAGAGGAGGCTTGAGGGTCAGTTGGAGAATACACCAGAGTGATCAGTGATTCGACTTACTAAAGCAGGGTTTCTAAGTAAAGTCGAATCAGTGATCAGCAACGAGGGGCAATGAGTACTGGACAGAGAGGTAGAGATAGTGCCGAGAGACCAGCGCAGAGGCAGAGAGGCAAATGCAGAAGCCAGAGCAGGCCACGCAGAGCCCAACAGAGACAGCGCAGAGGCCAAAGGGCCTGCGTCATCCACACAGAGGGCAGCAGGAGTGACGTAGAGGGTCCCAGAGGCTGCGCAGTGCCTCAGAGGGCTGACGCAAAGGGTTCTGAGGCTGACATAGAGGCCAGGAGGGCTGACGCAGTGCTTCAATGTTGCTGGAGATGGTTTCGTGGGGCAGGTTTTATGAATACCTGCTTCCGAATAGAGAGGTATTATTGTCGATTATTTTTTCTTTGTCGGGTGAGCTAGTTTGGCACCCAGTTGTACTCAAGAATATACTGCATAATAATATAACCCTCAGAATTGTTGCACCGATTTTCCCGCATTGGGTTTTTCCAGGGAAAAGTTGTCCAAAAATAACGTTGTCACTTGTGCGTTTGCTATTTCCTTCAGTTGTTGATTTGTAGATGGTTGAGACTGTATTGTGTTTGTTTCGATGTTTATATGTTTAAATAACTTGTTTGTAATTAACAAGTAGGAGAAATAAACCAAAAGAATACAGATAAAATTTCTAACGGATAGACTTAGAAATTTAAACATGGTATCACAGGCAGGTTGCAGATCACAGGAGAGATGAAGGCATTAGCTGAAGCAAAGCATTTGCAGCAGAAAACAGTTGTCCCGAGTGACAGAAGTTGTTACTTGAAAAAAGTGATAGAAGAAGTGTTGACGCAGAGGGACTACGTCATCAGTCCGGGCCAGAGAGAGGCCAGCGTAGAGGCTGAGGAGGGCAAAAAAAGGCTCATGCAGAGACCAGGAGGGTTGACGCAGTTGGCTGAGGGAGCATTTTTTCCAGTGTCGAGATTGCGCAAAGCCTAGAGGCTCAGTCCTTCAGTTGCTAGGGCATAGGAAGCTGTGGGCAGTTTGTGGGAGTGAAGTTGGTGGGGTACTGTGGGCAGAACAGTACCTAACAGGGCAAAACCAAGGTAGAGGGAGTCGCTACCGAGGCGGATTTCTAGCCAAGGAATCTGAATCAGTGTTGCAGGTGCACAAAAGATCGGAGAGGTGCGACTTGATGATTGGCAAGAGGATTTCCAGAAGGGAAATCGTGACTCAGAGGGAGTCTAGCAGAGAACTTTTAGGCGGGAAGTAGAGAGACTCGGAGGAGTCGACAAGAAGAGCAGAGAGATGGCCATGAATGGGCTGAGGGATCAGGACAGGCTGGACGAGGTGTCCAACTTTGTGGTCTGGAAGGCCAGGATCCTATCCATTCTAGATAGACATCGCATCAAGGCCTTCGCCTTGAGAACAGTGTCTATCCCAATTGACCCGATTGATAATGAAAAGTATGAGGAGGCAATGGGGTCAAGGATCATGTGGTCCAACATATTGTCGAGAAGGATATGGCAAAGG
This sequence comes from Pinus tabuliformis, assembly GCA_031772625.1. Taxonomy (NCBI): domain Eukaryota; kingdom Viridiplantae; phylum Streptophyta; class Pinopsida; order Pinales; family Pinaceae; genus Pinus; species Pinus tabuliformis. Next base: position 235,196,172 of record CM062805.1, read on the forward strand.
AAATGCGGGATGCCTTGAAGACATTGTACCAGCATACTTTCGTGCAGAGGAAGATGTTACTTGAGAATCAGCTGCGGTCATACCAGATGCAGAAGGGGGAGCAGATAGATCACTTCCTCGGTCGGTTGAAGGAGATCCGGGACCAACTGACTTCCATAGGGGCCACGCTGGATCAGGAGTTGATGGTGAGGACCGCACTAAACACAGTCTCCGAGGAGTGGGAGACATTTGTCCAGAGCATACTGGGCAGGGCGAATCTTCCAGATTGGGAAGAATTGTGGGCGGCTCTTCGCCAAGAAGAGATCAGACGATTGTCCAAGACGAGTAGTAGCAAAGGAGTCCAGATCAAGAAGGAAGAGGAAGAGGATGCAGCTGCGACATCTGCGAGAAAGTAGGAGAAGAGGAATAAAAAGGACCTCTCCAAGGTTAAGTGCTTCAAATATGGGGAACTAGGTCATTATGCGAACCAGTGTCCGAGGAAGAAGAACAAGGGAGAGGCGTCGGACTCTAAGGCAGCGCCAGCGAAGGTGGAAAAGGAGGTAGAAGAGGATGACGATTGTGCCATGAGTGCTCATGTACCTCTAGAGAAGAGGTGGGGAGACATCAAGCTGTAGTCAGGAGGACTACAGGCGATGAGGGGCAGGATCCTAGAGGTACCCATCCTCTTGTATTATACCTTGCTATGGGAGCCCCGAAGAGAGAGTAGTCAGACTGGTGGATGGCGGTAGAGACGAATGCGGATGAAGCAGCAAAGAGTGCTACAGTGCAGGAGTCCCTGGGCAGCGCAAGGCTAACAGGCTACAACAATGCGAGAGGCACGGAAAGTGTTGCGACAGTGTAGGATGGCACAGAGAGGTTTGCAACGATGCGAGATGTAGGGAGTTGTTGCAACAGCGGAGAGGCAGTAGAGGGAGCACTTGTTAGCGGCAGAGAGAGCTTCAACATCGGGAGTGTTTCTAGCCTGACAGGGATGTCAGTAGTTGGGTGGATCAGTTACTTACTTCTCAGTAACTGAGTTGCAGTGCAGTAGCAATTAGCGGTAGCATGATGCAACATGATGAGAGGGTGTTGCAGTGTTGGGAGAAAGTTCAAAGGACCAGCAGCAGCACGGATGCAGAGGGAGCTGTCGTACGAATGCAGCAGTGGCAGTGGCAGGGCCATGGGCAGCAGTACAGGATGTAGCAGTGTAGAAGATGTTGGGCGGGGAGTCCTAGCATCAGCACAGGTACCGGTGCCATATAATCAGAGTAATGCTTAGTGAGGAGTATTACTAGCGCACAGTCATTGCAAAGAGGGAGTGTTAATTTGGGGTAGCATCGAATGTGCTCTAGCCATGAAAATTGCTGGAGAGGCTAAAGAACATGAGATCTCCAAGACCCAGAAATGGTTTGGGCAGATTCTAACTGGTTTGGGAGATATTAAAATAATTAATATTTTTTATGGAGTTCCTAAGTCTAAACTTAGGAAAATAAAATATTAATGGGTATTAATATAAAACTGGGTTAGAAGGTTCCAAAAGACATGGATCAAGGCAAATCTAATCTTAGCCGTTGATTAGAGATGTAATCTCAGCCGTTGAAGGACCAACAGGAAAAATATAAGAGGAGGCTTGAGGGTCAGTTGGAGAATACACCAGAGTGATCAGTCATTCAATTTAAAGTCGAATCAATGATCAGCAGCGAGGGGGAGTGAATACTGGACAAAGAGGCAGAGATAGTGTCGAGAGACCAGCGCAGAGGCAGAGAAGTAGACGCAGAAGCCAGAGCAAGCTAGGCAGAGCCCAGTAGAGACAGTGCAGAGGCCAGAGGGCCTGCGTCATCCATGCAGAGGGCAACAGGAGTGACGCAGAGGGTCCCAGAGGCTGCGCAGTGCCTCAGAGGGCTAACGCAAAGGGTTCTGAGGCTGACGCAGAGGCCAAGATGGCTAACACATTGCTTCAGTGTTGTTGGAGAGGGTTTTGTGGGGCAGGTTTTCTGAATACCTGCTTCCGAATAGAGAAGTATTACTGTCGGTTATTTTTTCTCTGTCGGGTGAGCCAGTTTGGCACCCAGTTGTACTCAAGGATACACTGCATAATAATACAACCCTCAGAATTGTTGCACCGATTTTCCTGCATTGGATTTTTTAGGGGACGAGTTGTCCAAAAATAACAATGTCACTTGTGTGTTTGCTATTTCCTTTAGTTGTTGATCTGTAGATGGTTGAGACTGTATTGTGTTTATTTCGATGTTTATATGTTTAAATAACTTGTTTGTAATTAACAAGTAGGAGAAATAAACCAGAAGAATACAAATAAAATTTCTAACGGATAGACTTAGAAATTTAAACAGGTTTCACGTGCTTCCAATTTGTTATGAGTGTATTGGTCATGAGTGTCTCCAGCCTACTATGTGCACTCTTGGCTCCAGTCTTCTCTAAGCCAGCCTTACCTTAGTTCTATGAGTTGTTGAATTTCCATGACCTTGGTGTCTGGGATAGAATCTTAAATCTCTGACACTAGCAAACCAAGAATCAAAACGATACTACTTTACATAGCGAAATATAAACAACAGTAAATCTACTAGTGCACAAAATATGAACAGCTTTTTACAATTTTCAACCCAATTTCGTTATATTAATCAACATATAATACAATAGTCTAGGGCTCCCGTACCAGGGATAATGGCCCTCATATATCCACTGATACAAGATACAAAACTGGGGCTTGGTGTCAGTCCATCGACAACCAATCTACCCTCAACAAGATACTCTGACTGTCTAACTAATGTAGAGCTCCTCACAGCTGCCTTGGTCGTACCCTGTACCTGCCTGGTCCTTCGGCTCCCAATCTGCAGCTCTTGCCTTTATCAATGCTCCAAGTCCATCTGACCACTGGACCTCAGCTGTTAATCTACTCACTAGTTGTGCCTTAGTCCATCAAGGGCACAACACATCGAGACTCCTGTCAAGTTGTTCACAACTCTTTGTGAACAACTCTCAATCTGCCCACTGCTGCTCCTGAGCTACTCGGGGACTTCAACCAACTATGGTCTTCCTACGCTGCTCCGATGAAAACCAACATAGGGCACAAAGCGCTATCACCTATCACAAGATGTCCACCTCCCATAATGAACACGGGCGAGGAGGATTTCCCATCATCTGTTGTAAAAGTCCTTCTCCACACACAAGTCTAGGGCTGCTCAACTGCTCCTCTGGCTAATCAAACCTTGAGCTCAACTTTTGCTACTCTAGCAACCACCTAAGTATATGAAGATGGTGCACATCAGGCTCCAACTTGGGCACTATCACGTTGTCCTCCACCAAACCATAAACGCCCAATCCACGTTCACACTTGGTCCCCTCTCACGCTGCCCTCCAATAGACCACGAGTGACCAATGTTGTTGTAGCATCTGCTCCTAGTTAGGGCATCCAACCATCTAGGAAACCCTACTCTTGGCTGCCAACAGACTTCTCAATATGTCCTCTCCTAGGACACCCATCCACATAGCATCCAATCATCAACAAGGTGACATCTACAACTCACTGTTGTTGCCTCCTTGACCTCGATTTCTGTGCATTCTCTGAGCTCTAGTTAGGGCATCACAACAACCCTAATTCTACTCCAAATCATTGTACTTCCCTGTCCCAATAGGTTTCCCTTCTTTGCTGCCTTCTACCCTTCTCCATACGTTGTTGCAAGCCTCAAGGCTCCTCCTCAGAACTCCTACAACTCCATAGGTAGCTACAGCAAGGATCTCAGCCTATTTAGACAGGAAAATACCTCTGTTTTGGGTTGCGGCCTATCCTTAATGACTGCGGCTAGGAGAGAGGGGCTTGACTAGCCCTCTCAGCCCTTCTACAAGTCCTCCAACAGTGTTGTACCTACAACACTTCTCTACGGCCCTAAACAGAGACAAATACCCAACAAAAACATGCACAAAACAACTCTAACTCACCTCTGTGACAACGGCTCCAATCTGCAAGAAGAACGCACCTAGAACTGGTGACAAGGCACATCAAACAGGTCTCCCAAGCTTCCTCAGGCTTGTGGCATCCTTCACAAGGTAACTCACACCAAATTACAGAGATATCCTTCACAACTTGTGCTCTTGTCCCTGCATCCTTGCTGCCCTAACTCATTGTCCAATTCAGAGCTATTTCTTTGATGTTGATGCACTTAGGATGTGAGGAATGAGGCCTCTCCTCACTCCTTTATATAGCCTTCTCTAGGGTGACGTCCAACCTATCAAGAAGTGCTCCTTGTACTAAGGTCGACTTGAACTTGAGACAAATTCACCCACATAATACATTCAAAAATTCATTTCTCTTCAACCACAACTCGGAATCGGATGATTTTTGATGCGTCGGATTCGTCTTGACATGCACTATCATCCTCATCCATCACATGTCGAAATCTCTCCATGGTTTTGTCCCCAACATCAATGGGTGCAAAACCCCAAGCTTGGATTTCAAGCCCACAAGGCCACTTGTGGAGCTCCTTCCTCCAAACCCTCGATCCTGAAGGCTTGGATTACCTCCCAAGCCACAAAAATCAATACTCCCGCTTAGCGAGGGAGGTAATTCCAAGACTAGGAAGTAACCATCATCATCTGGCAACACTAGCCCATCTGGCATCCATCACTACAGCATACTCTATAGAATGAACCCTGCAATCTTGGTAGTGCCTCTGCCTCATCACATCTGAATCCTGAAGATCCCAAAACCTCCATAGGGCTACTCCCTCTGAGGCTAGACTCCCTCTAAGCATACACGATCTCTATTGGCTCAATTCTGCAAGCATTCATCCTCCTAGATCAAATACTAGTCGTGCAAATCCCTCCAATCTCGGATATGCAACATCATGATCCAATGAAGACTCTAACCTGCTAACCTGTAGTCCATCACATGAAGCCATCTCGATCAACCTGATCTCGTCCATGCCAAAGCAATCCTCGAGTTGTCTCAACCATCCATGGCAAATCAACGGAAGTCCATGATCAGCAATCTTCCCTACAAGAAGTGCTCCTCGTACTAAGGTCGACTTGAACTTGAGATAAATTCACCCACATAATACATTCAAAAATTCATTTCTCTTCAACCACAACTTAGAATCGGATGATATTCGATGCGTCAGATTCGTCTCGACGTGCACTATCATCCTCATCCATCACATGTCAAAATCTCTCCATGGTTTTGTCCCCAACATCGATGGGTGCAAAACCCCAAGCTTGGGTTTCAAGCCCACAAGGCCACTTGTGGAGCTCCTTCCTCCAAACCCTCGATCCTTGAGGCTTGGAGTACCTCCCAAGCTACAAAAATCAACATGAGTTTGTTCTCAGTGGTTCTATAGGAATGTTCAAAAGTCTATGTGCATGCTTCAAAGGCCCATTTGACAGTATTGATAACATTCACCTCAAGTTACCTCTTTTAAGCACTGACTTGGCAAGCATGGGACATTTTGTTCCCTCTTTTGTTGAGAATTTCCTTGACCTGGTGAGACTTGGTGTGGTGAAATTCACTGTCCGAAGGATTGGGTATCTTAACAAAGGAGTGTAATTGTGGCCCTATTCCATCCCTTGGCCTCTTGGGTGAGGGAGGCGCTTCACTAAACCGAGCAATCTATGTTAAGAAGTATAGGGGTCAAAATGCATGGCAATTTTGGACAGACAAGGGACGCATAAGAGCACAGGGAAGGCAACCTCTATTAAAAGACAAGAATATGGAAAGGGTGGAGCCCTTAAGCTGAGTTAACATGGAAAGAATTGTGCTCATGCTGACAGAAATTCAAGAGGATATCCAAGCATTAAAAGACAAATACAATCAGCGAATTTCTATAGTCACAGAGATAGTGGACAAGCAAGAAGAACAAATGGATCATGTGCAGTGAAGTGATGATGAGCTTAGCATCCTGCGGCAACAATTGTGGGAATTTCTCAACTCTATATTTATCCAAAGGTGCTCTCTAGCAAACGAAGAAATTCTGGACAACAGACTTACTCTGATGAAGAATGCACCCTCCATGGCAAATGGTAAGAAAGTAGATAATGCATTGGTTGTTTTGCCTCCACGTAGGTGATTATGTTTTGTAAATTTTGCAAAATTTAGTCACTCTTTTAGAAAGTTTTCACTTCCAAAGACCCATTCTTTGTAATACAAGTATGTAGGCCAATAGGCATAAACTCTGACAGCTAGGAAGAAGAGCTAGACTCCTCAAGCCTTGGAATGAAGGCCAAACTCTCCCTGATGTTTAAGTTGTGTCCTAAGTGCAGAGTTTTGATATCAATATAAAATTCTCATTACTGTTAAAAAAATTAAAAAATCTTTCACTTTCCAGCTATTCAAATCAATAAATAATTTTCTAGAAACTTTATGGGTTAATAAACATAATCTAGAAATCTAGAAACAATTTCTAGCTAGCTAGAAATTGCATTTTCAGTCTAAATTTAGTAGAGAGGAGGCCCCAAAGCCTCTATAATCACCCTCTAGCTATTCCACACTTACAGTAACTCACTAGAGGTGTTTTCAGTTTCACACAGTGGATTGGCTGGTTAAACAAAATATGTTGTTGTCCCTGCATTTTTACACATATTTAATAGGTTGTCATACAAGGCAGCAAGTTATTTTCACTTGTAACTCCTTAACTAGACATCAAAATTGATAAATAATTATGTTTTTATATTAGGATAAATTTAGTAGACCAAAATCCATAGGTCAAATGTCATATCTTTGAGTTGTTTTGGCTACTAACATCTGTTGTTAGAAATCTACTTTGTTTTTGGTATTGCTTTTACATAGAACAATAGATAGATCAAGAACACATCCAGCCATTGACTCCATATAAGGCACTGGACATAAACCAGAGTTGTTGGGGTATTTAGGGACTCCTCCCTTAGTTGTTTGGGGGGGGTTGGGCCTAAATAGTAGAGGTTTGGGCCGAGGTGACAGTGGGTCCCTGCCCTGCGTGTGTCCATCTAGCAAGGCTGTCAGGACAGCCCTGCTTAAAAGATCAATAACAGGTCCTATGCTAATCCCTCTAGTTTGTCGACAAGGTGGAAGGTGGAATGTGACGTAGCATCACTCATCAATGCATGTTATGTGATGTTTGGAAACCCTTATCTATGGGATAGGTATGCACCCTTTTACAAAAGAGACAACAAACATTGCTAGGTCAAAGATGGTGGGACCTACTTCATCAAGGCAAACAAGGGAAAGGATAAAACAATTTGGACAAGAAACTCATCGACAAGAACAAGATAAGGTGTGGAAGAAAACTTGGAGAAAAGATTCAAAGCTGTGTGCTTCCACCTTCTTCATAATTGAACTTTCGTGGAACCCAAAAGCCTCATAAATGGGGAGGTGTGATCCAAAATGGATCAAGTGCTAATTCTGGTTCCAATGGGATATAAGAAATAAATTGGTGAAGAAAGTGGATGGGCCAGAAAAAGGACTAAGTTTAATCCAAGAAGTTGACTTAGTATGTGGATGTGCCAGAAGAGACTATGTTTATTGGTTCGAAGGCCAAGAATCCAAGAAGTTGGCTGTGTGTTGATGGGCTGCAAAAGCACTATCCTTTTCATTTCTAAGACTTCTGCACAATTGGTTTCATTGTGTGTAATCTTTTGGATAAATCACAATAAATCTGACGTTATTGACATTTTCAGACCACAATTGCTTGGTCCAAAACATGAATAACACTAACTTGATTGTGATTTACCCGGAAAAATTTAAGCAGTAGCACAAAGTTTGCAAGATTAAAGATCAGGAATCCAAAATGTGGAATAAATTAGAGTTATTTGTCCAAGTTGAATCATTAATCAGTGTCACTGATTTCCCCAAGGATTGGTACATGTCAAGAGCTTCCCAAAAAGCTATATTAGTCCGAAAACAGAGTCCATAAGAGAAAGTTATGGCTTCCATAAATTCTGTGCGTGTGTGTCTGTGTGTGTTTATGTATGTATGCACTAATCGATGCATTTTACAGCCCATTTGGGGTAGATGTGTCACCTCTATCCATAACTGTACATTGTAGCCCAACTAGGTGCCCCATGGTTAGTAACCACCGTAGCACCAAGTGGAAGCCACATTAGTGTTGAGTGATCAAAGTTGACCTTGTTTTAAAAGAGACAAATTAATTATGCCTTGGATAGTGAAGTAAGGATATTTAGTGTAAAGTCAGCTCGTAATTATAATAGTCAACTAAGTATTTAATATCTTTATTAAACAAAACACTCAATGGGTTGATTTAGTGAAGATTGATAAGTTTGATGAGACTAAACCAAATCTTCCAAACTACTCTATAAAAGAGCAGAGAGACAAAGCATAAGAACAACTTGAGCAAAGTAAAATCAGCGCAGTTTTCTGAATACAACAAAAGAGAATTTTGTGTTGTCATTGTGTAGTCAACAATCCAGCAGGAAAGCAAAAGCACAGTGGTTTAAATGGCTGAGAACCCTTTGTAGTATAGCTATTTGGATCATTAAACACACAAGAATAGAGTCTGTTTAGGGCAGTGTTACTTGGGAGCGGGAGCGAAAGTGGGGAGCGGGAGTGAAAACGGGAGCAGGAGCGACATTTTCAGAAGATCCCGGTTTGGGAGCGAATCCCGGAGCGTTTTTTATATAATATATATATTTTTTATATTTTTTATATTTTGATACATATATGTCAACAAAAACATGTAGAATAATGAATTAGATATAAAAAACATAGATTGAACCATATAACAACAATCATCTAGAAGTTATGATATTCATCAACCACGTCGACAAGTTAGTAACATAGTAACATACAACATATTGAGTCTCATGATTCATCAATCTTAAAGTTTCAAGCTTTCAAAATTCAATATATAACATTTATCATCATTGATCACCAAAGTTGTACTTGTAAGCTAAGTGTAACCATTACAACAAATAATATCTAACATGAAATGAAATGTTATAAAATGAAACAACTTTCAACTTTCATGAAGCATCATATTCATAATTCATTACTAATGAGTTATAATTGCCAACTTCAAACTTAAATTGTCATATATTGTTTAAAAAAATATCATAATAAAATATGAAAGAGTCAATAGTTATAAAAACTACAAGAAACTAGAAAAGAGAAGTAAATCTATTATCTATTTCTTATGCTTGGGCCTCTTGCCACCACGAGAAATGTCTAATTTTTTAGTCTTGTTGGAAAATCAGGGTCTTTGTCATTAATATCACCCTCTAAGCATTAATATCCAGAGGTATCTTTGTCATTACCTCTGTATTTGTATAGGGATCTTTGTCATTAATATCACCCTCTAAACATTAACATAAGATAGAAAAAGCATAGCATGTCAAGTCAAGATTTTGTTTGAGTGATGCGTACATTTTTAGGAGGGTCATGATAGAGGAGTTCGACAACCATTGTCACTAACATCAAGGTACATAGAGGGATTGGTGCTCTTGATTAAATACGAGTTCCATACCCTAATACATGACAAAATTCAATGGAAACATTCAAACATTGCAATCCCCCAATCCTGAAATCCTGAAAAACAGATAAGTCTGTTGGATTTTGAATGAAATCTAAAATTCTACTTTCTCCATATGAAATCCAATGAGGCCAGAACCACTCTCAAACATCCTGAGTCATTTCATGGTAACATTACCATGAATAGCATATCAATACTAGGGCCATAGACTTGATCATTAAGCTGCCCCACTCAAAAATTATTTGTTTCTTTCAAAAAAAATTGCATTTAGAACATTACTACAAAAAAAATTGCAAAAAAGGCAAAACGCTCCCAAAAAGGCAGGGAGCGAAAAAAATTTTAGGGAGCGTGCTCCCGAGTTGCTCCTGCCCAGAGAGCAGATTGGGAGCGGGATCGGGGGGGCGCTCCCCCGCAACACTGGTTTAGGGACTTGTAATTTCCTTTGCCGGTAATAAAATAGTGCATTTTAATGCTGGATTTTTTCCTCAATTGATATTTTCTCCAGGGTAAAACTACTGTGTTATTTTTTGTTGCTGCTAACATTTCCGGGTGTGTTTTAATTTAATTTCTACCACTGGTAATTCATGTTGTTAAAGGAAAACGCTAGTTATGTAGATGAGGCATACACACTGCAAGTAGCATTAGAATTTTTTTCTGCTAATTTAAAACTGTTGTGATGAATTCTCTAGTCATAGCTTCAGCGGTTTACAGATCAAATTGGCTAGGACTCCAATACTTGTGGTGCTTGCAGACATATCTGAAAGAAGGAGACATCCCCTTGGAGAAGAGTCAGATAAGCCAAGCACTAAGCAGTAACCAGCCATGAGTAACCTATGCATACATTTGTTCTCTAACACCAGCCAGTCAAGATCCTGGACCTCTCACGAAAAGGAATTTTTACTCTGCTGCCAACCCAGCAGATCTGCGATATTGGTAGGTATTTTGTTTGTGTTATTTTCCCTCTTTTTCAGGATTCTTGAGAATCGAGGAAATATTGGGAATATTCTGGATAGTTATTAGCAATGTTTAGACATATAAGTGGGCAGAGAGGTCTACTGACTCTGATTTTGTACTATAATGATCTACAGGTATGACTGGGGCCCCATAATTTTTACCATGTATGATTATATTTTTGTAAAGAAACAATCATGCTAATGACTGTTATCTGCAACTACGAAGAAGCCATTCTACCAGCTCAATTCATGGTGAGCTGTGTAGACCGTGGAAAAGATGTGCTCAGAAAGCTTCTCCTTTGTATATTCTTTGTTTTGAAGACATCAAAGGAAAATATTCACAATCAACCTGTGGAATAGGGGATCATTCTGAAGATGATATCGACCTCATACGACCCATTATGAACTAAACAGTTAGGGGTGTCAATTCACTAAATTGAACTAATAGTTGGGGTATCACTGCACCGCAAAGAAGATGTTAGAACAGATCATAGGAAAATGTAAAAGACGTGCGTTACGGGGAAAGGCTGGAGGGATTTTATATGGCATCATGGAATAAACGCAAACAACCATTCAATCACCTTGATTTAGCTAGGAATCCGGGTGCATTCTTTAAGGCATAAGAAACTATTGTCATAAATGAGTTGTCAGTAGGCCACTGGTTAAAATAACAGGAGCAAAGTCTGCTCATAGGGTCATGGTCCGACAATGAAAATTGCCCATGTCAAACTACCCACTATGGTTCAATCCCTCCCAACTTCCAAGGCATGGATAAGGGGTCAGGTGCAAGCCCCGGATGATTCTGGTGGAAGATTAACCCCTGACACAGCAACTTAACCAAACAAAAGTGATTATGTCCAGTGGTTCCACCCTCAAGGGCCTTTTTGCCACTTCTGGTGCCCAGCCTCTTCGTCTTGTAGAAAGCACTTTCAAAAACATAATGATAATAACAGTAGCAAAGTATTGTGGAGCAGCAAATTAATGCCAACAACAATCTGCAATCACATGCAATAATTTTCTCAATTCTCTTCAGAAAAGGTCTGTAGTGTGCCAATCTTTAGGTGTACATAGACCAAGCCCTTCTCATACTTTACCTCGATTAGAAACAAAACATATAATAGGATACCCACCTAGAATGGCATAGTAATTTTGAAGGTGCACAGAGTTGCTGTTAATGTTGATAAGTTTCAAAAAAACATTTAAAGCAACGATTCGACTAACTTGATTTAGTTATGAATCTGGTATGCATTCTTTAAGGGAGACATAAGAACCTATTGTCATAAATGAGTGGTCAGTAGGCCACTTGGCACAATAACAGCGCGAAGTCGAAGTCTGCAGATAGAGTCGTGGTCCAGAGATGAAGATTGCCCCATCTCAAACTACCCACTAAGGTTCAATTCCTACCAACTTCCAAGGCATGAATACCCACTAAGGTTCAATCCCTACCAACTTCCGGTGCAAGCTCCGGATGATTATGATGGAAGATTAACCGCTGATACAGCAACTTAACCAAACAAAAGTGCTTGTGTCCAGTGGTTCGACCCTCGAGGGCCGTTCTGCCACTACTGGTGTCCAACCTCTTCCTCTTGAATAAAGCACTTCCCAAAAACATAATGTTAATAACAGAAGCAAAGTATTGTGCAGCAGAAAATCGATGCCCATAGCAATCTTTAAATACATGCATGATTTTCCCAATTCTATTCGAAAAGGTCTGCAGTGTTACAATAATTGGTGCACATAAACCAAGCCCTTCCCATAATTTACCTTGATGATAAACAGACCGTATAATAGGACACCAACCCAGAATGTCATTGTAAATTCGAAACAGTAAACTCCTGATTAAATCTTATCTAAAAAGGAATTGGTCTCTGAAGGTGCACAGAGCTGCTATTAATATCGATCAGTTTTTTTCCAAAGATTGTATAAAAGGAAATGGTTATAGAAAACTTAAATACGGATGATAGTTTAAGAGTAACTGTGTTACAACTAGAACAGCCTATCTCAGTTACTTGCAACCTTTACAAAACCTGCATCTTGAATTTAGATCATGAGGTTGATGGCATGAATTGGTTTCCCATGACTTGTACCTGGAATTAACAGCTTGTCTTCTGCCATGGACAGCGAAGGATTCAGCCCCACTAAATTGCGCAATGCGTGGTTGAACAAATGCATGCCTGCAATGCTTGTTTGAACAAATGACTGTCTGCATTTCTGAGCTTAACAAATTCAAAATGCGATCCTCCAAGTTTAATGATAAATACAAGATAAAAGCTCCGATGGAATGAAAGGTCATGAAAATTCCATGGAGTGCACGATGCCATGTATCTATCGTTCGTGAGTGTGACTTTATCAAGAGTATCTTGCATTAATGTATATCGTCAATGTTAAATAAGATCCAGAGTGTTCACTCTAATCTTTTTTTTCTCAAAATTTAAATATTAAAAACTTAATCGTCATGAATGATCTAAACGGTGATAGTCAGGATAAATTCAGAGGTAGGATCAAATCTAATCTTTCAAGATGTAAATAGTATTTGGTAATTAAAATGATAATTATTTAAATAATAATAATATTGATAATTTTAAATTTATATATATTTTTTATTAAATATACATTTAGATTATATATTAAAAAAAAATCATAATTTTTTTTTGTAAAATCAGACTTAGAATTTATTTATATCAAAACATTTAAGTTTATATATAGAATTTTATTTTAAATTAAAAAAAATAATAATAATAATTTTAATATTAGTTATGATTTTTGGGTAAATGGTATTAATATTGTAAAAAAACTTATTTACAAGTAAATAATATCTATAATAAAATAAGATAAATATAATAATATTATACTTTATTATAAATTTAAATTAATATAATATTAAAAACTAATATAAAAATTTTAACATAGAGTTTATTCATAATTATTTCCAAATTTTAATTTTATTTACAATTAAATTAAGAGTTTATATATATCAAATTTTTTGGATTTAAGTCTATCATAGCCTAGATTCATCTTAACATGGATCTACCAAGCACCCAGAGGGATCAAATTTGTGTATTCCACATGAATATCATGGGTTCTCATAAACCTATAATTCTTGTATTTCACATGAATACCATGGGTTCTCATAAACCTAAAATTTTTGTATTCCACATGAATATCATGGGTTCTCATAGACCTAGAACTCAAAAACCACCAATAACTTGACCAAGTCAAATTTACCTTAACCACTCAACAAAAAGTAATAAAAAAAATAAAAATGTAGAATTTATATTTTAACATGGTTTTTTTTTCAAATTTACCTAAATTAAGTTAAAAATTTGATAAAAAAAAATATAATAACTTAGAATTTTTATTTTACATAACATAACCTTACAACATCTTTTCCACACTGGGCTAAAGAGTAACTTTGGATCTACCAAATACCCAGGTGATCAAATCTCTTGAGATTTAAACCTCTTTTGGAGTGAAAGGAGATTTGATCCAATATATATAACCATTTAGCTTTGTAATCATTTGCTTTAATAACAATAAAAACATGATGAGTCCAATCAATGTTAGTGTCCAGAATATGAGACTAATAATTCCCAACCGATCTCTCCGACTTCTAAGTTTGCAGTAAGAAAAAATGAGTACACATACAACAATGAAATTGCTAAATTTCCATACACAATTCCAAATTACAAAATTGAGAAGCTAGCATGTTTGCCAAGTTACACACCAATCTTTGTCAAGTTACACCAATCATGGCATCTTACCTTTTCCTTGGGACATAGTTATGGAATATGAATTCGGAAATTGTGTTATCGAGAGCATCAATCAGAGTATTCTTTCTTAATTATAGACTTGTCATTTTGAATTTCACGGATTGTTATCGTTTCTAATACGCATCTTTGCTTCCTCGCTATAACCACATCAACCAAGCCACCTGCTTAAAAGAACTTTGTATCATCCAATTCCATATATGTAATCATACACAAATTTCAAGCAACCCAGGCTTAAATTAATTATTAATTTTTATAAAACATAAAATAAAAGAAAAAAATCTTATTAACTATTTATTAGGAAAGAAATAATCTTTTTTTTAATTATGATTGATAGATTAGGGAAAAAGATAAATTAAAGGAAAGATGAAATATTTAATCAAATAATTTAGAAATAAAGAATTATTATTATCATTATAAAAAGAAAATACAAAAGATATAATCTTGTTAAGTACATATTTATATGTAATAATCACCATTATATAATTTTATTTTTATTTTAAGATTTTTTTCTATTTAAATAAATTTCTTACTCATTGTTATGTTGTCATCTCTTGCATTTAATTATTTACGTGATAATCTATTCTAGAAATTTTCTTTTCATGTCATTGTGCTTCCAACACTATTTTCCTAAGTTATCAAATGCTTATAATCTATATAATGAATTATACATATTAAAGAAGAATAATCATCCATTACATTTATCAAAGTACAATAGTCATCCATGAGATGGAAAGAAAAAATTATTTTGAAATCAAAATTCCATCAAATTCTATCCAAGTCAAACAAACTAAGACTACATGTACAAAATTCATCTATACAAAAAAAGCAAAAAACAGTGGCATGCCACCATGTGGCTCTTGTTAAAAGTTTGATTGGATGGAAGTGTTGTTGGTAATCACTTAACCCCGTCTGTCTTTACAAATAAATTTGTGAAATTGTAGTACTTGTTCATTCCTTTAAAACAATCACATGTATGTGGGCAACAAAATCCCACCATTGCATTAACTTCTTCATGATCACCTGTTGTTGAATATTTTTACATTGTCTTTTACTATAAGGTTAGACCAGGCCAAAGACTGATGTTGTGAGTACCAAATCATGATTAACAAAATTTATTAGCACACTGCTATAACCCTATTTGCCACTTCATTGTGTTGAGAGATATCTTAGCTCAACTCATATCAGTTTCAAGCTAAAGTGCATCCCCTTTCACTTTCGTTTTTGCTCATATAGATCTTACAAAGAAGTCATTAGATGTTATAAGACTAACTTTACATAATTGAGTATTTTTTCATAATAATTTTATCACAATTTCATAATTATGAAATAATAATTATTTTATAATTGAGAAGGTTCATAGTGAGTTGGGAAAAGTTTATAATTGAACATGAGATTTGTGTATCACTTGTAATTTCTTGGTTCACATACCATCAAGTCTATCCATGACTTGTATCCAAACAATTCACATGCCACCAACCTTCACTTCTCTTAGCCCTATGTGTCTAGATACATCCTCCTAGATATAGGAAGAGGCTATATAATTATCCCCTCTTAAGGGTGGGAGGAGAGGATATATTGATTGTATTACCTTGTTATGTGAGAGGATTGCCCCCATGAGATTCTTCCATGCTTCATAGATGTGGCCAATTTGTGAGTGAGTCAAGGAAGGAGGAAGTCCAAGGATTGGAAAATAACACCTAGCAGGGTGAAGGTATAATCTTATTATTGTACTTTTGATTTATATAGAATAATCAATATGTTTTCTCTCTCTAAATTTTGTGTGACATGAGATCATGATGTTTCTATTATGATTAGATCTTGTTGCATATTAATTTTCCTTTCTTGGAGGTAAAAAATCGTCTTTGTGTGTTTATGTATGTGTGTAGGTGGCAAGATCTTGGAGCTGGAGTGGGATTTTCGAGTGAGGAATAGGATCTTCAACTTTTGAATTAAATTTGCAATCTGAACCAATTTGGGAGGATAGCTAGGTATGGTCTCTTCTTGTCTTTTCCATGTTATGAAAGAAATTACATGTGATAGAACAATGTTACCAGCTTAATGAGAACTGTAACATTAAAACAAGAACTCTAGTTCAAGAAACCCCTTTTTTGTGCACAAAACATGAAAAAACACCATGAAATCAGAAAGTGGTGATGTTGCATCAACCTTTTTTTGCTTTAGGTTAATTCCAACATTTTACAACCATGACATTAAAAACCAAAATTGGGATCATGGAAAACTTTAAAATTCCAACAATTTTCAACTATGGCGTTAAAGATCAAATAACATGACTTTGAAAAACCTTAAAATTTTAACATTTTTCAACCATTGAATTATAACCAAATATTATGAGTACAAAAATCTTTAAAATTTCAAAAAATTTCAACCGTGGCATTATAAACCAAATATCATGAAAAAACGCAAAAAAGTAACACTTAATCATAGAGTAATTCTACTAAAAGCAAATTTTAAATTTTTTTAAAAGCTAAAATTATAGTTCTTTTGAGATGTTATTCTAACATGACCTATTTTCAATGGGGCATTAAAATTGCAATATTTTTTGAAGCGTGGCTTAAAATCATCATTAATGTACACAAAATCATGAAAAACACCATTAAGAAAATATGTAACACAATTTTGTTATATATATATATATATATATATATTAAAAATGTATTTTCCAAACATTTTTTTTAAATCAATGAAAAATGATTAAAAAAAACAATTTTAAACAAAGTAACTGAGAGAAGGAGTTTTAAAAGATATTAAAAAAATGACAAAAACAATAATTAAAAAATTTATATAAAAAATAACAAGGGCTACATAGTAGCTAGTATTAGCTTAAATATGGTTTAATTAAACCAAAAAATAATAAAGACAGATTTCATCACAAAAATAAAACAACTAATAAAATATTATATTGTTGAATGTCATAAAAAAAATTAAAAATATGATTAACTAATATTGTTTATATTAACATATATCTATATGTGTATATATATATATATATATATATATATATATATATATAATTGTTTATGACAAAAAATATTAAAATATGCTTTTAATATAATAATAAGTGATTTTAAATTGAAAATATTGTGAAAAATTTATAATTCATGAAAATAGAAATAGTAAAAAAAAGAAAAAGAAAAAATAAAAGTGAAATAAAATAAAATAAAAAACAAAAAATTAGTAACTAATAGAAATGGAAGTTACTAAACAACTCATAATAAGACCTTAACCAATCACCTTAAAAATAAATAAACTTTAATAATAATAATAAAATAACAAAAATTGAATTCCTAATGTTAAACTATGCATAAGCATCATAAACTTTTGGTCAAAGACAAACTAATACCCACTAGGCAAAGCTGAATAAGTTATATCATGGACATATAATAATAAAACAAATAAATTCTAAAAATATACTTATATCAAAAAAGCAAAAAAAACAAAATCAAATATCATTTTTTTTGGAAAAATGAAAAATATATAATTAATATATATATAATTAATTAATTTTTCTTGGATAAGAAAAAGAAAATTTAAAGTTAAAAAATAAAAGATAACATATATATCATTTTTGTTTTTAAATAAACAAATATATTAAAATAAATTAAAAATAAATCTGGTTTAATAATAATTAAAAAGCTTTGAAAAGCTAAAGAAGGAAAAACACAATGTGTTTCGTGTTTTTATGGAGGAGGCCTATGCCAAAGTTGGCTCTCCACCTTATTTTGTTTATTTATTTATTTATTTATTTTTTGTAAATTAAAATTAAATTTATTTATTTATTTATATTTTATTTTAATTTTTAATTTTTAATTTTTTAAAATTAAAAAAATTATTTGTATTTTATGTAAAGGAGATAGATGGGATGCAACTCATGATTCAATTATTAAGGATGAGTGACATGCCCATTTGAA
Organism: Pinus tabuliformis; assembly: GCA_031772625.1. Lineage (NCBI taxonomy): Eukaryota > Viridiplantae > Streptophyta > Pinopsida > Pinales > Pinaceae > Pinus > Pinus tabuliformis. Next base: position 235,214,273 of record CM062805.1, read on the forward strand.
TGAGGAAGAGCTTGATGAATGTCCAGTGAACCTTTTGGTAGGTCCAACTTAAGAAAGATAACATTGGATTTGGATTTTTTTGTAAAATGCATCTCTTCCTATGCTAAATGACAACATCCAAAATATTTCCGATTTTTTGAACATCCAAAGTGTTCTTGAGAAATAAATTGTAACGTCCTCCTCCCACATCTACTCAACTAACTGGCCAACCGGGGAAACATGTGATGAGAAGTTACTATGATATGATTCGACTCCCTATGTTTCAGTTAAGGAAGTGGAATCGACGGAAACACACCTTACTAGACCTTCTTCACCTGCTACGGGACTCCCAGAATGCATCTGAGTCATTCCCCTGATCAACCCTTGGTTCCCACTGAGCTTTTAGACTATTAAAACCCCAGGCATTCCCTTGATATGGACAAGGGATGGTCTAAAGACCTCTGGATGCACACACAACATGGGTATGCACGCGTCTGGGGGCTTTTCTCCTAAGATCTATGTCTGAGACTCCGATATTTGTGTCACTTTTCAAGCCTAGAATCCATTTCACTGCCTAGAAACCCCTGTCGCCTTCAAAATCCATAAATTATATGACCACAAGAATTACAAATCAAAAATTAACTCCAAGACTAGGCCGACCATCCCCAACCGGGACTCACATTTTGTCAAACACTTGGCATCAATGTAATCTACAGGAAATGAATACGGACAGAGCATAAATGACTAATAACTCATATGAGACTTGACAAGAAGGATAACCACCCTCTTCCCTTAACTATTTTGACATCAATTAGGTGTTGCATCCATTATCCTTTTAGTTACAAGTAAATACATGAAATGACCATGACTATAACCATTCATATAACCAAGCTTACAACCAACAATAAACCATGTAAATAAAAATGAAACAAGAGCCATTAAAGCCACATATTAACAAGTAAAAAAGCAAGAGAGCTTTGCTTTTATTAAACATAGGCAAAGCTGACCATGTTCGAGACTTCCACGTACCACCCGACCGTAGACATGATTGAACCAAATATTTCTTTCAACTAGTCACCCCCGTGCCATATTCCAAGCATGAATGTGGTATCTCATGGATAAACCAATCCATAAGCATCCAAGGGAATCCAGAGGTTAAACCACCTCCACCCCCACCAAACCATGATCTCACCAAAACCAGCATCGAGATCACAAAACCAAACTGATCTTGGAATGCCTCAGGACTCCATCACTATCCTTGAGAAATTTTCCATCTCCTTGTCTCTCAGGCTTTACCGCAATCCACACCATATCACTAGGTCCTAAATCGAGACATCAATCTCTTAGGCTTTACTGTAATCCACACCAGATCATTAAGCCGTAAACCGAGACTCTAGTCTCTCAGGCTTTACCAAAATCCACACCAGATCATTAGGCCCTTAATCGAGACTCCACCCTCAGGATTTACCGTGTATCCCACTAAAACCAGTCAAGGGATTCCTAGGCCTTTGGGAATTTTCCTGAGACTACCTCTGCCCCAGATTCCAAAACCATCCAGAAATCCCAAAGCTCAAAATCGAGAAAACAATCCCATCACACCATGGCCATCTAGAAAAAGGCAATGTAATGCTGAAAATCACTGTCATAACCCAACAAAACCATGCCACTGAAAGCAAGAGAACCATATACCAACATGCAAAGCCATGCATGTCAAAACCAGCTAGGAAATCACACATGCAATATGTTACCTACATGTATTCCTGCTGATAATGCTTGATCCTGCTCTTCCTTGCTTGATCTTTGCTTTTCTTCCTTTTCCTTGGCCTTCCTTTGCCTTCTTTTCCCTTCCTTGCTCCAAAGCTAGAAAGCTCCAAGAAACTCTAAGTGTCCAAGAGTGTGAGAGAGAGAGAATAATGAGAGAGCTCCAAAAATGAGTTGACCAAAAGCTATGAACTATTCCTCAAAAGCCTTTTGATCAATGAGGCCTCTTTTTTCTTTATTTTCCTTCAATTTCCTCCTCACATGCAACCTGTGACCTTTCACCTTCATTTTCTCCTATTTTCCTTTATTTTCATAAATAAATGTGCCAAAATATCTTTTTTGCTTTTTTAATGCCTTAACCACTGCCTTTGCCAATTTCCTCTAGCCATAAGCACATCCAGTGATGCCCACTAGGATATCTTTACCCAACATTTAGCTTGGAATAAGTGTCCCTTAACTGTGGTCTTATTTTGCCTTTATTAACTTTTATTACAAAATTTTTTAACCAGGGGTTGTTATAGACCTCTCCCCCTTGGGGAACACTCTCCTTGGTGTTAAACCACACCAAGACCTCGGGAAAATGACTAAAAAGCAAACATACTGACCATGGAGCTTTATAACTTATCTCGTTGTAGTATTTACATTGAATGACTTGTTCAAAAGAAAAACATCATGACAACATGAAAAGATAACAACCATATTGCTTATTGGAGCTTTATAAATCATCTCGTGGCGGTATTTACATCCATATACATATGTACATATACCAAAACATCAATAAACATATGCCAAACATATACCAAACATCATACCAAAACTGCTTTGCCTCCACTGCCAAACAAAGACGGATACATGGCCCGCGTCTGGTCCGTCATATCCCATGTAGCTTCTTCAGGTTCAAAGTGCTTCCACTGCACTTTAAATTTCTCTATGGTTGTATTCCTTAGCATGAGCGGCTTCCACTGCAATATGCACTGAGGCTCCAGCTGGAATTCTCCTTCTTGCTCCACCTGCAATACAGACCAACCAATAACATGATCAACATCCTTTATATACCTTTTAAGCAATGAAACATGGAAAACGTCATGGAATTTCAATGTTGGAGGCAATGCAAGTCAATAGGCCACTGGTCCAATCCTCTCAAGGATCTCAAGAGGCTCGCAATAGTGTGGTGCCAACTTGGCATATGATCCAATCCTCAAAAAACTCTTCTTGGGCTTGATGCGCAAATACACATGCTCCCCAACCTGAAACTCCTTAAATGCCCTGTGCTACTCTAAACAACTCTTCTATCTAACCTGTGTTGCCTTTATATTCTTCTTTAGAACCTACATTTCTTGTTCCATGTCTACCAACATATCCGGCCCAATAAGTACCCTGTTCACTGGATCACTCCAACTGATGGGAGTATTACAACTCCGCCCATACAGTGCCTCGAAAGGACTCATCCTCAATGAATCTTGATAATCATTGTTGTATGCAAACTCAACCAATGGAAGATACTCCTCCCATCTTCTCTTCTGGCACATCATGTACATCCTCAACATATCCTCCAAGATCCTGTGGACCCTCTCTGTCTGCGGATGACAGGCTGTACTAAAGGCCAACTCTGTACCCAAACCTACAAATATCTCTTTCCAAAACTTGGAAGTGAACTTCACATCCCTGTCTGACACGATCTTCTTTGGAACACCATGTAATCTCATGGTCTCCCTGATGACAACCTGTGCCATCTCACTAACTGAATATGTAGTCTTCACTGGAATGAAGTGAGATACCTTGCTCAACCTGTTGACCATGACCATAATAGAATCATGTTGTCTCACTATCCTCAGAAGACCTGTAATGAAATCCATGGAAATGACCTCCCATTTCCATTCCGTAATTAGAATAGGCTGTAGTAGACCACTTGGATGCTTACACTCTGCTTTTAACTACTGACAATCCAAACATCTAGCCAAGAACTTTGCCACTTCCTTCTTAAGATTCGGCCAATAGTAGAACTTCTTCACTGCCGTTAACGTCTTCTAATATCCTGGGTGACTTGAGTATGGCTTGACGTGAACCTCCCTCAAGTTAAACTTCTTGAGCTCACTGAAATATGACATAGAGATCTTGTCCTTGAATCTCACTAAACCATCTAATGTGAGACGATAGTCTACATCCTAATCACTTATACCTATACCTGTACTTGTACCTGTATCTATACCACTACATGTACATGTACCTGTACCACTACCTGCACTCTGCTGCAACCTGTGCATAATCTCCATATACCTGTCATCCCGCTGTCCTGCCTGCAAGATCCTATCCTGTAACTCTATCCCATAAGAGCTCATAGTTGCTATATGATTCACCTGTACCTTCCTGCTAAGAAAATTTTCTACCTAGTTCTCTTTTCCCTTAATGTATCTGATCTTGAAGTCAATCTCACTAAGGGTATCCAACCATCTAGCTTGCCTGGAATTTAGATTTAGTTGGTCAAACAAGTATCTCAATCCACTGTGATCACTCGTCAAAACAAATCCCCTACCAAGAAGATAATGCCTCCAAATATTCAATACATGAATAATAGCTGCCAACTCAAGATCATGAGTCACATAGTTCTGCTCATGCTCATTCAACTTCCTGGACTCATATCACACCACCTGTCCCTCATGCATAAGGACTCCACCAAGTCCTCTTTTACATGCAAGTGTACACACTACAAACTCTTTATCTGGATATGCAATCTTAAAGATTGGAGCATTGGTCAACAAATGCTTTAGCTACTCAAAACTAAATGCACATTCTTATGTCCATTAGAACTTCTTACCTTTCTTCTGCAAGGATGTCATAGGATATGCAATCTGTGAGAAGTTCCTAATGAACCTCTTGTCGTATCTCAACAGCTCCAAGAACCTTCTAGTATACTCACCATCTGTCATGGAACCCATCTGCAACTCATAAAACTCCTTAGCTATGTCACCATAGTACCTTTCCGACAAATACTTTTTCTTGAAAAGCCTCTCAAACTCATCCAAGTCAAGTAATCCTCCCGAATACCTTTAATATTCTTCACATCCTCCCACCAGATATATGATTTCCCTTTAAGACTGAAAGTGGCTATCTTTTCTTTCATGTTCTCTGAATAATCGTGCAATCTGAAGAACTTCCTAATACCAAGCACCCATGCCTCTACGTTGTGTGATTTCTTCATCTCTCCATCGAATGTAGGTGGATTTTCTTTCTTAAACTCATCCAGAAAATATCCCTTGTCACTCCTCTCATAAGGATGATAACAATGATGATCATAATGCCTGTCAGAACTAAAACTAGAATAGTACTTGTGTCTATCACCCCTCCTATCCAGAGTATCCAAGGACCTGTCATCTTTGATCGTGTCCTCTCCATCCAACCTGTACTCAACATGAGACCTGTTGCCATATGCCCCATTAGTTCTTTCCTCCTACTCATCAATCATCCAAAGTGGTCCATGTCACTACAATTCTGACAAAATCTGAAGTATCACTGCATTTACCTCTGCTTATTTCTCCCATTCATGTATGATTCTGTCATTGTCTCCCTTACAACTCCTTATTTCTACCTCTAAAATTCTTAGTGTGTCTGCCAAATTAGAAGAGTTCCCAACACCACATTGCTCAACTAATCCATAAGGAGATTCTCGGGAACTGTAGTCTACCATTTTGTTGGTCATCTTTGATATTCTTCCTGCAAGGTATATCAAGTCAACTAAACCAAATCACAATAAACCAACGTATCTTAGCATAATTCGTGGAGGATACCTCGTCTGCAGGATCAACAAATCAACATAATACATGTATAACATAATCATGACAACAAATATAAATATAACACATAAACATATAAGCATATAACTATGATTCTAGCTAGAGTCCAGTCATCAATGCATGACCATATCAACTACACATACCATGACCTCATGCATGACAACGACCACCACATCATTGTACACTTGACGACATGTAAGCATTGACACACATAGAAATGCATAACCAATCATACACTCATGAAAACACACTACCACCATGACTGACACCATGCATATGCAACAAGAATATAGACCACAAGGATGATTAACAAGTGTTGTTGGCATTATGATACAAGTATTGTCCTTGATGACAACTCTACAGGTCAACTCAGTTTTGATAAGAGGCTAACAGGGATATTCAGAGGTAATAGGGCAGTGGTACAGAGGATCAGGAAGATGGAACTAAGGTCTATTGATCAAAATAAAGAAGTTGAAGGAAGAAGATGATGTAAGAGCAGTTTAAGAGATACATGCAGGTTCACTTAGTCTAAGCAGCGTATACACACAGGTACTCAGAACAAAAATAGCATATAACGTACACACGCACTCCCACAGAAGGAAAAGCACGTACATGTTGAAAACCATGGTTTTGGTCTGAGGTATTTGGTCCAAGGTATCTTTGGACCATGATATTGACCCTAGGTATTTAGTCTGAGGTATTCGATCTGTGGTATTTGATCCAAGGTATTGGTCCTAAGTGGATTCAGTCCATGGTATTGAGAAAGGCCAAAAACTATATAAAGAAGAGAGGGTCATAAAGCCAGATGTGCAAGTGAATAAGATTCTAAGGAATACTTCTATCTGAAGTATATTTTATGTTGCAGGGTTATGTTTGGGACTAGATCTGAAATATTTATGTGCACCTTGAGTTCAATATTGGATCAGGATCATGAGACCTGAAATAACTTATTCTTGAATGATTTGATATTGGTTGAGGCTAGATCTGATGCTTTGTGTCTGTTTTATATGTTAGCTATCATGATTTGGGTTTGTCTAAAGTCTAGAATTGCAGCAAAGTTCTGAGTCAATATTTGCAGATCTGCACACATGTTCGTCTCGGCAAAAGAGTGTATACACACAGGTTCTGTTCTTTCAAGTAGCGTATACAAAAGAAAGGCTTGATGTTCACAGATGACTGATCTATCAGATTAGTATTGCTGATTTATTGTTGCTTCTATTTTACTGTTGTCTGTCAATGAAGTCTTCTTAGATCTGAATGCATAAGGAGGTTGATATTTGATTGATTGTATAAGTGAGAAGAAGTGTTTTCTGTTGCCTGCCTATGTAAAGTTCTATAAGTTGACAGTAGATTTTCAGTACACTGCTAGTTGGTACAATTTGTGATTCAAAGATTTTATGATTCAGAATCTTTAGAGGTATATGCCAGTTGGGCTGAAGGAAGTAGCGTATACACGCAGGTTTTCTTCATTAAAGTAGCGTATACAGTCTGACACATGAATTTTTGAGGTTTCAGTTGGTTCTGAATGTTGATACAGGTTTTTGGGTTCAGCACAGTCTTCTAATGACAGTGATCTGATTGTTTTAGATTAACTGCATGTTGGTTGATGAAGCTTGAGTTTCTAAATTTCTGATGGGTTATTGATGAGTCAAGGTCTTCATATGTCTTGATATGTGCCAGGAACATCCATTTTGAAAATTCATGAAATGTGGTCCTTGGTGGAAGAGTGGAGTTTTTTGTAGGGCTGGCACCTACGTACTAGTAAACATATTGGCTAGTACAAGAGCTAGGGGGTTGTAACTCCCTTCTAGTAGAAGCTGGAGAATGAGAGAAGGTTGTAACCTTCTACAGGTAGAAGCCTACGTACTGGTATGAGTCTGCACTAGTACAAGATTGTAAACAGATTTTATTATTATTAAAAGAAGACAGAGATGATAGCAGCAGGTGGTTTTCACCCACATTGGGTTTCCACCTTAAATCTTGGTGTTCATGTGTGTTGCTTATCTGTAATGGTTTATTATGTTTATACTACACATGGTTATTATTTAATGATTGATGAAGTACTGATGCACTGATTAAAGATCAGCATATGATGAATTAACTGAATCATAAGTTTACTGCATAAATTTTGGTTGCCTTAAAGACAGTTGCGCGTACACGCTAGTTTCCCTCTCTGAAGTAGCATATATAAATCTAATTATAAAAAAGAAAAATTCTTGATCAGATAATATTGATTCACCCCCCCCCCCAAGTATTATTTCCAACAATTGGTGTCAGAGTAGGTCCTTCAAAAGAAGCGTGATTGCTTGAAGGAAGATCCATCAAGATGAATAATCACGAAAGCATGGGATCCATCAGACCGTTAATATTCGATGGGAGCAATTTTGTTTATTGGAAAATAAGAACCACAATCTATCTACAATCTCTTGGAACAGATGTCTGGGAACAGACACGACAGGTAAAAAGCAATATGAAACCAATGCCAAAGCTGTCAATATTTTATTGGGAAGTTTGTCACAATCAGAGTTTGTCAAAGTCATGCAACTCAAATCAGCCAAAGAGATATGGGACAAAATCATTCAGAGCTACGAAGGATACTCTCAGGTAAAACGTGCTAAGCTTCAAACTCTCAGACTTCAGTATGAAACTCTCAAGATGCATAGTGATGAGAATATAGCTAGTTACTTCTTACGTATAGATGAGGTTGTTAATTGTATGAAGAATCTAGGTGAAGAAATAAAGGAAGTTACCTTAGTTGAGAAAATTTTGAGATCCTTGTCTGCTAAATTTGAATCAAAAGTGTCTACCATAGAAGAAAAACGGGATCTGCAGAATATCACTATGACATAGCTTCACGAAATCCTAACTACTTTTGATATGAGAAAAGGAGGTCCATCAGATATGAGAGAAGCCACATTTAAAGCTTCAACAAAAGGAAAAGAAAAGGAAGAACACAATGAATCAGGACACATTTCAGAAGAAGAACATGAGGTAGATTTTGTCAAGAAGCTTCAACAGGGTTCTGGAAGGTTCAGAGGTAAGCTACCTTTCAAATGATTTGCCTATGGTAGAGTCAGTCATTATGCTGCTAGATGTCCTCATAAAGATAAATATGAAAAAGGAAAGGAATATGCAAAAGGGAATAGGAGACAAGTTGTGAATAGAAGGAGTTACTATACTCATGAAGATAGCAATGGTTTATCTAATAGTGATGAAGATGAAACTGGTCAAGATTACAAATTTCTCATGGCTTATGATAGCGATGATTTTTGGGATAGTTTAGAAGACGATAGTGATGGTTTATCTAATAGTGATGATTATAGAATTCTCTTGGCTTATGACAATGATGATTTTTTGGATGCTTTAGAAGAGGAAAACTTTCATGAAGAAATCTTTAAACTCAAAATTTGTTTAGAAGAAAAGAATATGGTCATAGATACCTTGACATACCAACTTGCTGAAAAAGAAAAACACAATGAAAAACTACAATGTGAAATTGTGGGTCTAAGAAAAGATCTTGAGAAAACAAAATATCTCAATCTTAGATTTGCTAAAAGGTCAGAAAATTTAAATGAAATTATCAAAGTTCAGTGTTCTCCTCTGATAAAGACAGGTCTTGGATATACTGAAGAAGCATCTCAATCACAGAAGTCGCCAACCTCCACCAAAATCTATCCTGATGCAACAACGACCAGTGAACAGTATGACAATCGTCAGCAAAGGCATAAAGCTTATCACCAGGTAAATCATACTCAATTTCTCCAAGGATGAATATCAATAGAAGCCACAACAAACCTCAGGAAAATCATACTCAATTTGCTCCAAAGATGAATATCAATAGAAACGACAATCAACAGGTAAATAGATTTGATAGTCGCAAAAAATTCTTTAATGGGCAATGTTTTTCATGTCATAATTTTGGGCACAAAGCTACTCAATGCATTGCTTACAAAACCATCATGACTAGAGAAGCAAAAAATCAAAGGAATGTAATAGGGATCAAGAGAAGTTCCTATAATAACTTTTCTCTTCTTGAAAATGAAATAGAATGCTCAATTTCTAACAACTTTGGTCATGAAGAATCTGAATGCAGGAGAAAATTTCGGCAAACACCGCAAAAGGAGCACACGCCATTAAATCCCAAGATATGGACAAGGAAAGAATCTCAAACAGAAATATGTGGTATAGCCTTGTATGTAGAAGGACAACAAAATCAGTGGTACATCGACTGTGGATGCTCCAAACATATGACAAGTGACAAAGAGAAACTTCACTCATATAATGCCTTGGAAAAGGAAAAGAATGTATCATTTGGAAATGACACTCTAGCTGTCATAAAAGGTAAAGGTTATGTTTTCTTGAAAGAAAAGGTTAAAGCTAGAAATGTTATGTATGTAGACGGTTTAAAGCATAACCTGTTGAGTGTCAATCAAATGTGTGATCAAGGAAATGAAGTGGTGTTTCGATCAAACGGATGTGTTGTTCGTGAGCTTGATATAGGAGAGACTATGATCAAAGGTACAAGAACTCAAAACAACTTATACATACTCAAAGGAGGACAACAACAATGCTATCTAAGCAAAAATGATGAAAACTGACTGTGGCATAGAAGATTGGGACATCTAAGCTTTTCTCAAATAAGAAAAGCATGAAGACTCAAGGTTGTTCATGATCTTCCAAATATCAGCATCCCAGAAAATACAATATGCAAACCATGTCAAATCAGTAAGCAAACCAGAGTTCACTTCACGGAAAAAGAAGGGTCAGCTAGTAAGCCTCTTGAACTTATCCATATTGATTTATGTTGACCAACAAGGAAAAAGTCACCTCGTGGAGAAGAATACTTTATTTTGTTCATTAATGATTTTCCCAAAATGTGTTGGATAGGTCTTCTAAAGCATAAAAATGAAGCATTTGAAAAGTTCCAAGCCTTGAAGCTTTGGTTGAAAATGAATCAGATCGAAAAATCAAATGCCTCAAATCTAATCGAGGAGGGGAATTTATATCGGATGAATTCTTTGACTTCTGTGAACAACATGGAATAAAAAGTGAATTCTCCACTGCAAGAACACCTCAGCAAAATGGTGTAGTAGAAAGGATGAACAAAACAGTTCAACAAATGACTCGAGCCATGCTAGATGAATATGGAACTCTTGCAACCTTCTGGGGTGAAGCTGCATTCGATGTTGTGACTATTCTCAACAAAGCAAATGTTTGGGTAAATAGCACTCAAACTCCACATGAACTTTGGTATGGTAAGACTCCTACTGTAAAATACTTTAAAGTTTTTGGAAGCAAATGTTTTATCAAAAGGACTGATGAAAAACTTGGTAAGTTTGAACCTAGAGTAGATGAAGGGATTCTTCTTGGTTATTCTTCCAGAAGTAAAGGATATAAATGTTATAATAAAAGACTTGGGAAAATTGTTGAAAGCATTGATGTTGTAGTTGATGAAGAATGCATAAATCCAAAATAGATAAAATCAACAGAAGATTATGACAATGAGGAAGATGGGGATTACTTTCCCACATCAAATCAAAATTATATTGAAGAAGAAACGAATGAAGCACCAGAAGAAGATATAATGGTAGAAGAAAAGACTTCATCCGGGTATGTTCAGAAAAATCATCCAGATACTCAAATTTTAGGAGAAAGGGAGGCTGGTGTATAGAAAAGAAGAACTATTACAAGGATCTCAAGCTATCTATCATTACTATCCTCCACCGAACCTCAAAATGTAAATGAAGCATGCAAGGATGAATGTTGGGTCAAGGCCATGGATGAAGAACTTGAGAAAATTCAAAAGAATGACACTTGGGAATTACTTCGTAGACCTCATGATAAAAATATTATAGGAATTAAATGGATATTCAAGAACAAGTTGAATGAAAATGGAGAAGTCATTAGAAACAAGGCCAGACTTGTTTGTAAAGGGTATGCTCAATAAGAAGGTATAGATTTTGAAGAAACTTTTGCACCTGTTGCTAGACTTGAAGCCATAAGAATGTTTCTTGCTCTTTCCAGTTTTCGAAAATTCAAAGTATACCAAATGGATGTAAAATCAGCCTTCCTTAATGGAGATTTAGAAGAAGAAGTTTATATTGAACATCTAGAAGGATTCATTCTTGGAAATGATGCAAAACTTGTATGCAGACTCAAAAAGGCTCTCTATGGTTTGAAACAGGCTCCAAGGGCTTGGTATTACCGCTCTGACAAATATCTACACCAACAAGGTTTTACAAAAGGTTCTGCAGATAGCAATTTATATACAATGATTGAAAATGATAAATTGCTAATTATTATTGTTTATGTTGATGATCTCATTTTTGGTAGCAATGAAGAATCCATGAGTTAGAATTTTGCTTCACTAATGCAGTAAGAATTTGAAATGTCCTTGCTTGGTGAACTTACCTATTTTATTGGTCTACAAGTTCAGCAAATTAAAGATGATATTTTTCTTTCACAAACCAATTATCTCAAGCAGATCTTGAAAAAGTACGAAATGGAAGATTCTAAACCTATATGTACTCCAATGGTAACAAGATGCAGTCTCAGCTCAAATGATGAATCAGTAATAGTACATCAACCAACTTATAGATCCATCATTGGAAATCTACTTTATCTAACAGGTACCCGACCTAACATCGTGCATGCAGTAGGAATAGTTGGAAGATTCCAAGCAAATCCAAAGGAATCACACCTTCAAACAGTCAAAAGAATTTTCAAATATCTTCAAGGAACTCAGGACTTTGGACTATGGTATCCTAGAGATGCAAATCTTACTCTTTATGCATATACAAATGCAGATTGGGCAGGAAGTGTTGATGATAGAAAAAGCACTAGTGGTAGTGCATTCTATATGGGTTCCAGGTTAGTGTCTTGGTTCAGCAAGAAACAAAGTTCAATTGCTTTATCTACAGCGGAAGCAGAATATGTGGTTACTGCATCTTGTTGCACACAACTAATTTGGATGATGCAAACTTTGCAAGACATTCAGATCACATGTACTTCACCCATCTCCATTCTATGTGATAATACAAGTGCCATCAGTATTTCAAAGAATCCAGTCATACACTCCAAGACCAAGCACATACCCATCAAGTACCATTTTCTACGAGAACAAGTGCTTGAACAAAAGGTCAAATTGGAGTATGTCCCCTCCAAAGAATGGGTTGCTGATATATTCACTAAACCACTGCCCAGAGAAACATTTGAATATCTCAGACAAAAGCTAGGAGTTGTTGATGCATCATCCTACTGTTAAATCCAATTTTTCAGAGGAAGTTTTCTACACGCTGGTTTCATGAAGTATGTGCGCGGGTACACGTGGGTTGCTTGGCTGAAAGTACATATATGTTTTTCTAACAAAAAAAACAGTGGTAGCACAAGTTCAGAGGGAGTGTTCACATTCCACATTGTTGGCATTATGGTTGCTGAACTCAGCTGTTTCTTAGTTGCATCAGCCATTAGTGTGATATAACTTCTTTTGTCATTGTCTATATTTCAAAAAGTTCTATTGGTCATATGATGTAATTTATTTCCCCAATATCCTTGGGATGGATGATGTAATAATTGTTGTATTTCTGTCATGTATAAACTTTGGTATATCCCCACTTGGTTGGGCAGATGAGTCAAATATGGTGTATCCCCACTTGGTTGGGTGATTGATGTATGTATGAGTTCATGGTCATAGGGAGGTCATACTCACTTTGTTGAGTTATAGTGTCATGTTATTATATTGAATCATCTCTCTGCAGACTCGGCATGTACTTAGGGGGAGTATGGATAGCATCATGCAAAGGAGGAGAGTAGAGTGGTCTGCCCTTTGCCCTTGATGTCAAAGGGGAGAGTATTTTGGTATTTTGGTGTTGTATGGTATCTCTAATAGTCTTTACATCTTGCAATAGTCAACACCATCATGGTTGCCATCAAGTCCAAAGGGGGAGATTGTTGGCATTATGATACAAGTATTGTCCTTGATGGAAACTCTACAGGTCAACTCAGTTTTGATAAGAGGCTAACAAGAATATTCAAAGGCAATAGGGCAGTGGTACAGAGGATCAAGAAGATGGAACTAAGGTCTATTGATCAGAATAAAGAAGTTGAAGGAAGAAGATGATGTAAGAGCAGTTTAAGAGATACATGCAGGTTCACTTAGTCCAAGCAGTGTATACACGCAGGTACTCAGAACAGAAATAACATATAACGTACACACGCACTCCCACAGAAGGAAAAACATGTACATGTTGAAAACCATGGTTTTGGTCCGAGGTATTTGGTCCAAGGTATCTTTGGACCATGATATTGACCCTAGGTATTTAGTTTGAGGTATTCGGTCTGTGGTATTTGATCCAAGGTATTGGTCCTAAGTGGATTCGGTGCATGGTATTGAGAAAGGCCAAAAACTATGTAAAGAAGAGAGGATCATAAGGCCAGATGTGCAAGTGAATAAGATTATAAGGAATACTTCTATTTGAAGTATATTTTATGTTCCAGGGTTATGTTTGGGACTAGATCTGAAATATTTATGTGCACCTTGAGTTCAATATTGGATCAGGATCATGAGACCTGAAATAACTTATTCTTGAATGATCTGATATTGGTTGAGGCTAGATCTGATGTTTTGCATCTGTTTTATATGTTATCTATCATGATCTGGGTTTGTCTGAAGTCTGGAATTGCAGCAAAGTTCTAAGTCAATATTTGTAGATATGTACGCAGGTTCGTCTCGGCAAAAGAGCGTATACACGCAGGTTATGTTCTTTCAAGTAGCGTTTACAAAAGAAAGGCTTGATGTTCAGAGATGACTAATCTATCAAATCAGTATTGTTGATTTATTGTTGTTGTTATTTTACTGTTGTCTGTCAATGAAGCCTTCTTAGATCTGATTGTAAATCTGAATGCATAAGGAGGTTGATATTTGATTGATTGTATAAGTGAGAAGAAGTGTTTTTTGTTCCCTGCCTGTGTAAAGTTCTATAGGTTGACAGTAGATGTTCAATACATTGCTGGTTGGTACAGTTTGTGATTCAGAATCTTTAGAGGTATACACCGGTTGGGCTGAAGGAAGTAGCGTATACATGCAGGTTTTCTTAATTGAAGTAGCATATACAGTCTGACACATGAATTTTTGAGGTTTCAATTGGTTCTGAATGTTGATACAGGTTTCTGGGTTCAACACAGTGTTCTAATGACAGTGATCTGATTGTTTCAGATTAACTGCATGTTGGTTGATGAAGTTTGAGTTTCTAAATTTCTGATGGGTTATTAATGAGTCAAGGTCTTCATATTTCTTGATATGTGCCAAGAGCATCCAGTTTGAAAATTCTTGAAACGTGGTCCCTGGTGGAAGAGTGGAGTTTTCTGTAGGTTGGCACCTACGTAATAGTAAACATATTGGCTAGTACAAGAACTAGGGGGTTGTAGCTCCCTTCTAGTAGAAGCTGGAGAATGAGAGAAGGTTGTAACCTTCTACAAGTAGAACCCTGCTTACTTGTATGAGTCTGCACCAGTACAAGATTGTAAACATATTTTTTTATTATTAAAAGAAGACAGAGACGACAGCAGCAGGTGGTCTTCACCCACATTGGGTTTCCACCTTAAATCTTGGTGTTCATGTGTGTTGCTTATGTGTAATGGTTTATTATGTTTATACTGCACATGGTTACTGTTTAATGATTGATGAAGTACTGATGCACTGATTAAAGATCAACATATGATGAATTAACTGAATCATAAGTTTACTGCATAAACGCTAGTTGCCTTAAAGACAGTTGTGTGTACACGCTAGTTCCCCTCTCTGAAGTAGCGTATATAAATCTGATTATAAAAAAGAAAATTTCTTGATAAGATAATACTGATTCACCCCCCCCCCCCCCCTCTCAGTATTATTTCCAACACGTGCAACCGACAAGAATGCATGACCAACACACAACCCATCCAGTCTGATGGGGGAACCATGCTCTGATACCACTCTGTAACACCCTCCTCCCACACTTACCCAAGTAACCGGCCAAACGTGGTAAAAATGTGATGAGAAGATACTATGATATGATTCAACTCCCTATGTGTCATTTAAGGAAGTGGAATTGATGGAAACACACCATACTAGACCTTCTGCACCTGCTACAGGACTCCCATAATGCATCCTAGTCATTCCTTTGACAAACCCCTATGTCCCACTAAGATTTTACACTACTAAACACTTGGACGCTCCTTTGATAAGATAAGGGTACATATGAATACCTCCAGACACACGCATAACATGGGTACGCATGCGTATGGGGACTTTTCTCCTCATACCTATCCCTGCAACTCTAGGATTTGTGCCACTTTTCAAGCCCATAATCCAAATCACTACCCAGAAACCCCTATAGCCTTTAGAATCCATAAATTACATGACCATAAGAATTACAAATAAAAATTTGACTCCATGACTAAGCCTGACCATCCCCAACCAGGACTGACATTTTGTTAAACACTTGGAATCAATGCAATCTACAGGAAATGAATACAAGACAACACCTAAATGACTGATAACTCATATGAAACTTGATAAGAAGAATCACCACCCTCTTCCCTCGATGGTTTTTACATCAATTAGGTCTTGTATCCATTATCCTTTTAGTTACAAGTAAATACATGAAATAATCATGACTATAACTGATCATATAACCAAGCTTTAACCAACATTAAACCATGTAAATAACAATGAAATAACAACCATTAAAGCCACATATTAACAAGTACAAAAGCAAGAGAACTTAGCTTTTATTAAACATAGGCAAAGCCGAGTAGGTTCGGGACTTCCACATACCACCCGACCGTAGACATGGCTGAACCAAATCTTTCTTTCATCCTATCACCCCTATGCCATATTCCAAGCATGAATGTGGGATCCCATGGATAAACCAATCCAAAAACAACAAAGGGAATCTAGAGGTTAAACCATCTCCACCCTCACCAAACCGTGATCTCAACAAAAATGACACTGAGATCACAAAACCAAACACAGCTTGGAATGCCTCCAGACTCCATCATTATTCTTGAGGAATTTTTCATCTCCTTGTCTCTTAGGATTTACAACAATCCACACCAGATCACTAGGCCCTAAATCGAGACACCAGTCTCTCAGGATTTACCACAATCCACACCAGATCACTAGGCCATAAACTGAGACTCAAATCTTTTAGGATTTACCGCAATCCACACCAGATCATTAAGCCCTCAACTAAGACTCCACCCTTATGCTTTACTGTGTGTCCCACCAAAACCGATCAAGGGATTCATATGCCTTTCGGAACTTTCCTGAGACCACCTCTACCCCAGATTTTGAAACCATCCGACAATTCCAAAGCTCAAAATCGAGTAAACAATCCCATCACACCATGGCTATCCAGAAAAAGGAAAGGCAAGGCTGAAAACCACTGTCATAAATCGACAAAACCATACCACTAACAGCAAGTGAACCATATACCAACATGCAAAGCCATGCATTTCAAAACCATCTAGGAAATCACACACGTAATATGTTACTTGCAAGTATTCCTACTAATCTGCTTGGTCCTACTCTTCCTTGCTTAATATTTGTTTTCCTTCATTTTCCTTGTCCTTCATTTGCTTGCTTTTCCCTTCCTTGATCCAAAGCTAGAAAGCTCCAAGCTACCAAGAGTGTGTGAGAGAGAAAATAATGAGAGAGCTCCAAAACTAAACTGACCATAAGCCATGCACTGGTCCTCAGAAGCCTTTTTATCAATAAGGCATCTATTTTCTTCATTTTCCAATATTTTCCTTCAATTTCCTCTTCACATGCAACCTGTGACCTTTCACTTTCCTTTTCTCCTATTTTCCTTTATTTTCATAAATAAATGTGCCAAAATACATTTTTTGCCTTTTTAATGCCTTAGCCATTACCTTTGCCAATTTCCCCTAGCCATAAACACATTCAGTGATGCCCACTAGGATATCTTTGCCCAACATTAAAGTTGGAATAAGTGTCCATTAGCCATGGTCTTATTTTGCCTTTATTAACTTTTATTACATGAACTTTTAACTAGGGGCTATTGCATAAATAAGCTTAAGATAGGTTTAATCCTTCTTGCAATGATATTTGAAATACATTTGTATAGTACATTACAACAAGCTATTGGGTGATAATATGCGAATGAAAAACCTTCTTGTGTCTTAGGGATAAGACATAGGAATGATGCATTTATTGAGCCCAATACTTTGCTTTATTCTTTCGATTCCTTAATGACCTTGAGTAGAACATCCTTTACGAAATCGTGTAACCCCAAACAAAATTCCATTGGAAACCCATCAAATTTAGGACCTTTTTATTTTTTCATAGAACGTAGAGCAAAAAATATCTCTAATTCTATTACTTCCTCAGTTAGATAGGAATACATTTCCTCATTGATGGATGAAGGGAAAAGAGACCTGTAGAGTGCCTCAGATTGGGCATCCTTGGGGTGCCTGAAAGAGTGCAAAGTGGCACCATCCTCTGATTTCATCTCCCATATAGTATTCCTTTCCTTGCGATAGTTTGTGAACTATTGAAAGAATTTGGTGTCGTTTTCATCCGGTTCAAGCCAAACTACACGACTCTTAAGATGACAACACTCTTCTTGCAACAAAAGTAGGGTATGTATTTATTCAAGAGAGCAAAGATCCTGTAAAGACATCAAAGAGATTGGGATGAAATTGAGAGTACAATGAATATTTGAGAGCTTCACTTTGAAATCCTCTAGTTCCTTTACCAATTTGGATTGATGAGCTTTGGCCCAAGTGCGTGAAACCCTTTTAAGAGTATGAATGTTCTCGATGAATTTTTCCATGTATGGAGAATCCTCCCAAGGATTCAAATGTGTCCACAAAGAGTGAATAAGTGTGTGATAGTCCTCATCTATTATCCATGTGGGATTATAACAAAAAGGATAGGATTTATTGCTACCCCTAGGACTGATATGAAGTAATATGGGCTTGTTGTCCAAAATTCCCCCTGATTCAATGGAATATTTACACACAATCGAAGTTCCATAGCTCCTCAGAGATGAGGAATCTATTGAGATGCTTTGTTATTTCATAACCATCAAATTGTTTGTTCCTCCATGTTGGCATCAACTTGATAGGATCGATGTCAATCAAACTATGATGAGAAAGAAAATCCTAAAAGAAAGTACTCTTCGGATCCCACCGCAAGTTTGAACCCCAAAATTCTCGAGAAATAGTGAAGTTTAGGTCACCACCTAGGTTTGTGTGAGGATTCTGGGAAGATATGGTCACAATAGGTTCCTTCTCATATCCTCACACGAACTTAGGTGGTGACCTAAAATTCACTACTTCTTGAGAATTTTGGGGTTCAAACTTGCGGCGGGATCCCAAGAGTACTTTCTTTCAGGATTTTCTTTCTCATCATAGTTTGATTGACATCGATCCTATCAAGTTGATGCCAACATGGAGGAACAGAAAATTTGATTGTCGTGAAGTAACAAAGCATCTCAATAGATTATCATCTCTGAGGAGCTATGGAACTTCGATTGTGCGTTTAAATGTTCCATTGAATCAGGGGGAATTTTGGACCACAAGCCCATATTACTTCATATCAGTCCTAAGGGTAGCAACAAATCCTATCCTTTTTGTTATAATCCCACCTGGATAATAGAGGAGGACTATCACACACTTATTCACTCTTTGTGGACACATTTGAATCCTTGGGAGGATTCTCCATACATGGAAAAATTCATCGAGAACATTCATACTCTTAAAAGGGTTTCACGCACTTCGGCCAAAGCTCATCAATCCAAATTGGTCAAGGAACTAGAGGATTTCAAAGTGAAGCTCTCTAATATTCATTGTACTCTCAATTTCATCCCAATCTCTTTGATGTCTTTACAGGATCTTTGCTCTCTTGAATAAATACATACCCTACTTTTGTTGCAAGAAGAGTGTTGTCATCTTAAGAGTCGTGTAGTTTGGCTTGAACCGGATGAAAACGACACCAAATTCTTTCAATAGTTCACAAACTATCGCAAGGAAAGGAATACTATATGGGAGATGAAATCAGAGGATGGTGCCACTCTGCACTCCTTTGAGGATGGTGTCACTCTGCACTCTTTTTACAAATTTATTCTTTATGTTTTTACCATGAAGGAAGCATATGACTTTACTTGCTTCACTTTAACCCCATATGTGAAATCATCGATTGTTTCCCAACCCATATCAATATCCTCAGCTTCTTTGATCCACTTTTTCATTTCATATGAAACTGAAGTAATAATAGCTCCCTTGAACACACCATGAAAGTCAATATGTTTTAAACATTCCAAATCCTTGTAGGTCATGCTTGATTCAATAAATAGGAAAGCCATATTTTTAGGCATAAAATCTAGATGGGTCTCTTTCATAACAATTGAACAAATTTTTTCAAGTACTCCATCTAGGTGTTCAATAACATCCTCAATTTTGGACTCTTTATTATAGTTTTTTCTCATGAAGTGCCCAATTCTAGCAATAATTTCATTTTCTTCTACATCTTGAAGTGACTTCCTAGAGAACCATCTACCAATTTCCCTAAATTTCTTCTTCCCCTCATCTACTCTGTGGTTAAACCATCATGAGCGCTTCTTAAGACTCAGTAAGGATGTCCTAAAGCAATTTCTTGGTGACCTTCTAGTATAACATGTAGTTTGATATGTTGAACAACCTTTAGGGATTTCTCCTAAAGCTTGTTCATTTGCAAAATTTGGATTTTTTGTTGGTGCATTTCTATCCATTTGATCATGAAAGGTACTAGTTCTTTCCATTGTTTCATGACTTGTAGTTGCATCTACATTCTCATTGGATGCCTGTTGAAATTGTTGTCCACTAGGTAGGACTACAATTTCATTCACAAAGGCTTCCTTGGTTGTTCAATAACATTTTTGTTTGCCACAATTTGCTTGCATAGTGGACATTGAGTTTCAATGTTTGGTACATTTTGATCTACAAATGCATTAGTGCATGTTGCTTGAGGTAAACTCATGACATTATTGTGTGGTATTGAGTTTTGTTCTGCAAATGATTGACGTTGTTTACAGATAGCACGTTATAAACTCTTTTACCTCTAGCATGAGTGAATTGAAGGACAATATTATGTGATCCCAAGATCGGAATATTAGGCATTTCTAGTTCTTTGCATCAACCTCTTTTTCAATTAACACTTTGTTTAGATTTCTAGTTTGAATGATCCATTCATGTGTTCTAGTAATTATCCACTATATGCTAGGGTTGTATTATCTACAAATGATTCTAGGGTTTTAATTTTTGTGACTAAGAAGTCAATTTCTAAAATGTTGGGTCTATTTGGGTCTTCGGTGAATTCTGCCTATCCTGCAATTGACATAGTTGAGGAAGAATAAGTTAGTTTCCAAATTCAAATCTTGTCTATCTCTGCAATATCAACAGAGGAATGTTATTTCCCAATATGTGTACCTATCCCATTCCCAAAACCATTTACTATAATCATTTTCATAGCAGGGGTTGGCTTGCATTTTTATTAAACTAAGGGGACATCTCATGAATACAAGACAACCCTTAGGTGTTTTTGCTCAATAGACACCTTTTTAGCCCAAATTGAAAAACATGGTGTATAATGAGGTGGAAAATAGTAGAAAACACTATCTATACAATCTTGGACAAGCATTTTTCTAAGCCCAGTTTTGTACTTTTACACTCTATTCTTGACAGAATAATTCAAGACTTAAGTCATTCATTTTGAATTTTGGCCAAGAGACTTACAAATTGTGCACAAGTTTAAATAAATAATTCATTCAAACCAGAGTATAGTGAGGTGAAATATAGTAGAAGAAACAATTTGCAATTGAAATCACTCAAAAATAAAGAAGAATGAGGGTATGGTGGGCATTTTTCCAAACTGGGTAAACCTAGTTTAAAAACTGAGCAATTGTTATTTTGTCAATTCAATTGCAAGAAACCAACATGAAATTTGAGGAATGTGAAAGAGTTTTATGTCACAGATGCATCTTCTTTAGCCCCATAAGATTATTTCCAATTAATGATAATTGTACAGTCTTGGGTGGGAATTTTTCTAGTCCCACTTTTGTACATTTACATTCCGTTCTTGATAGAATAATTCAAGAACTTAAGTCATTAGTTTTGAATTTTGACCAAGAGACTTACAATTTGTGCACAAATTTAAGTAAATCATTCATTCAAACCAGGTGTGTAGTGAGGTGGAAAATAGTAGAGCACACCATTTTCAACTAAAATGACTCAGAAAGAAGGAAGAATGCGGGTATGGAAATCATTTTTTTGAGATGGGTAAAACTAGTTTAAAAACTAAGAAATTGTCATTTTGTCAAATCAGTTGCAAGAAATTGACACATAATTTGAGGAATGTGAAAAAGGTTCTTGTCAGAAATATATTTATATTCAGCCCCATAGGCTTATTTCCAAGTAATGACATATGTAAAATTTTGGGAAAGAATTTTTATAATCCTAATTTTGTACATTTTCACTATGTTCTTGACAAAACAATTCAAGAACTTAAGCCATTAGTTTTGAATTTTGACCAAGAGACATATAAATTGTGCACACGTGTAAATAGATCATTCATTCAAACTAGGTGTATAATGAGGTGGAAAATAGTAGAACACACCATTTTTAACTAAAATCACTCAGACAGAGGGAAGAATGAGGGTATGGCAGGCCTTTTTTTGAGCTAGGTCAAACTGGTTAAAAAAATGAGAAATTGCCATTTTTTAAAATAAATTGCAAGAAATTGACACAAAATTTGAGGAATGTGAAAGAGTTTTTTGTCCCAAATGCATCTTTCTTGATCACCATAGCCTTATTTCCAATTAATGACATATGTATAGTCATATGTGGGCATTTTTCTAAGCCCGGTTTTGTACATTTGCACTATATTCTTAACCAAACAACTCAAGAACTTAAGTCAATAATTTTGAATTTTGTCTAAGAGAGTTACAAATTGTGCACAAGTGTAAATTAATCATTCATTAAAACCATGTGTATAGTGAGGTGATATATAATAGAAGAAGCCATTTGCAATTGGAATCTTCTCTCCTCTATCCAAGTCTGCCAATGTAGCAATTCATCATATTTTCCAATGTTCAAGTTGAAACAAATATGCACTCCCGGACCCAACCAATTACACTCTTCGTAATGAAATTTGACATGGGACATGACTGGACAATACCTAACCTTAAGATATAACCTTGCATCATGTTTGACAAATATCGTACATAACTATGTTTCCCACTTATAGCCAACTTTCACATAAGGCAAGTCGAAGCAAAACTTAGAATACTATATGAAATCTAAAATATAAATATTTAAGCTCAAAGTAAATATATAACAATGAAAAAGTGTAAAATAATAAAATAAACAATCTACCATTTGAATCAATCAGATTGGCCAATAAATGAAGTCAGGGCGTGCATTTTAGTGAAGCAAGGCAATTTTGACCCACTTCACAACAACGCACACCCAACCCTCATTTCAAGGCCAAATTGAATGATTCAACTTGGAGAGAATTTTTTTAATCATAAGTAGCATTACTACATTTAAATATTTTAAATGTTTCACATATATATTTATGTTGTTCAAGAATACTCCAAATTACATGGATTTCATATGGTAAAAGACAAGGTTTATGTGCTTCAAATAAATGCACACCAGGACATGTAATTAATTGGCATTGATATAATGATCATTCCATCCTATGGGTCTGCGAAAGTGTACCTCATACTTATGGTGTAACAACGCCCTAATGGGCCTCAATCTTTTGGTGTAACAATTCCCTAATGGGCCTCAGTCTTGTGGTGTAACAACGCCCTAATGGGCCTCAGTTCTTGGGTATGACAACAACCTCTTTAGGCCTTCTCATCTGTGATATAAAATATTATGAGAAATATATGAAGGAGATATGATGATCCCTATGAAAAAGATATCATCACAAACCTATGATAGAGATATCATGACAGACCTATGATTGTTCCATTGAATTGTTATTACTAATGTTCTCTCTACATAATTGTTTATGATGATATGGGGTGAATACAATGTGAAAATGTTTCAAAATGAAATTATCTACAACTAAGGCTTCTAGCCCTAAGAAAATTAACATTGTTACTACTCTACTGGTTAGTGAAGATATAACAATGGAAACGTGTGTAAAATAATAACATAAACAATCTACAATCTAAATCAATCAAACTAAAATGTAAACAATAAGTGTAGGAGTAGAACTAGAAATTGCACCACATGTTGCAAAGGAAACGCCATAAGGCGGTAGCATAGAGAAGAGTAGCATAGAAGAAATAAGTAATTTTTTTATGCAATTTTGTTTTATTTACTCGCGTTTGATGAAAAAATTGAAATCTAAACTTTGCATAATTGAGCTACAATAGTTAGGAAGGACAATAGTTAGAGGAATCCCATCAATATATGTTTTTTTAGAAGCATGTTCACTGATAATATGTGCTTCTTTAGAATGTCTCTAGTATATACCTGCCAATTGAAATTACTAGATTAGATAAATTATGAGCTATATTTTTTCAAAGTTCGAATTGATTACCAAAGACATTTTCGATATCTGGACCCACACGATTATCCATTGATTGAATCTCTAAATATTGGTTGATTTCAATGGTTATTGATGTTTCCTAATGTTCCAGACTCTAGCAATGGCTTCTGGAAGTAAACACACATTGAATCTACATGTAGATTAACATTGACATTGTCCAGAGGATTTAAAACAACATCAACCTCACCATTCCAGAAGGAATCACCAAAGACATTTTTGGTATCTAGACTCACACAATTCTTCATTGCTTGAACCTGCAAATGTGGGTTGATTGTAGTGGTTGTTGGGCACTAAGGGATGATATCATTATCTTCAACTCCATAATACTCATCTTGATGTAGTCAGCCTGTTTCCTTTTGCAGAATAAAGCTCAATTTTGATCCACTTTATCTCTTTAGGTTTGTTTAATGTCTTAATGGTATCTTATGCAATTTGGTAAAAAAAAATTAAGCTACTTTCCATGGTAAAATCTTCCATTTAAATATGATTTCTATCTATTTTGTTTTCCATTCAAAAAAAATGATCTATTAGAGATTATTCCACATGTTAAGCTCTGAGAATTTTACAAACTTGTTAGGCCACTAACTTGTTGGTCAAAGAACTATTACTTAGTTGTTGTTTTCATGTTATGTTGTAGATTTATAGGTGAAAAAATCAGATACTAAGATTAGGTACACACCGCTGAGGTTAGCACGTGCCAACTCAAATGGAGAGGGGGTTTTGTTAGTGACAGTGAGGGAAAATTTTCCTTTATGTTACACTGATTTCTAACACTAATTTTTAAATATCTTCTTATTTGTAGGAAGTGTAGAAATTTGTGCTAACAAGACAGAGCTTTGATACCATGTTTAAATATCTATCCAAACCCCAAGTGAATAACTTCATTATGATCTCAGGAAGTAAACTGGTACTTAGGGCAGATTTTTTGGGCTATAAATATCAACACTAATTGTTTGGATGTGTTTCCATGCAGACTTAACAAGAGTTGTTTTCCTTCTTGTTATTTTTTTCAACCCTCAACTCAGCGGTGAAGTCTTCTAAATTCATATAGTTGGAGGAAAAATTGTCCCTCTCCAACTAGTCCCTTCTATGAAGAAAAGTATTATTCTTGAAGATTCTTCGGCGAAAATCACATAGAGAAACTTTTGTCGACGCGTTTCGGACCAACCAGTGTGGTTCATCGTCAGGACAAGTTGAATGAGCAGATCTCGCTATGCACTTTAAATAAAGTGCATAGCGAGATCTGCTCATTCAACTTGTCCTGACGATGAACCACACTGGTTGGTCCGAAACGCGTCGACAAAAGTTTCTCTATGTGATTTTCGCCGAAGAATCTTCAAAAATTTGATATGGATCACAAAAGTCTCAATTCAATAAGTATTATTCTCTCTGCTGAAAGATTTGCATTTGTGATTTACAACCAGAATGACAATATTGGTTATTGTTTCTAGAATTTTATGGTAAGGATTATATGCACATTTTCCTGCCAGCTTCTAGCTATATATTTCTATCTGTACTATTATATTTTAAGATTTCCATTTATAAGAGTGTATTTGTTGTAAGAAAATATTGTTCATGTGAGGATTACTCTTCATCAAATAAGAAAAACACAACTCGTTCGAATAAAAATATGTTAAGAGATAATAGGGTCCCACTCTTAAGGAGAGGGATTGCGCACTTTACCAAATAAACAAATCAAAAGGTCCAACCACAAATTACTTAAAAATAAATAAATTTAAATGGAATAATTCATTTAAAAAAAAACCTCACCCAACTAGTAAAAAAGAGACTAAAATAATACTTATGGCACTTATTTGGAGCGGTCTGCTTATGATGTGCATACAACACACATGTTTCTTTTTTATCATGTAGTTCCCTTCCCCTTGTTATCACTTAGAATTTTTCCCTAGAAGTTATTAGAAGAAGGAAAAGATTGAGGTAACCACAACCAATCTTTTAAGCATAGGTTCTAGCCAACCTATGGCTCGGAGAGGGCTCTCTCTATATGATTTAGCTTTGTTTGCTGGGATTTTAGGCTACTTCTAAATGTTCAGGGGGGGTTTTGATTTATATTGAAGGTTGGGTGGTGGGATTCTTAGAACAGATGGATAGAATGAGGTCTTTATGCCATTGGGCTATGGAGTCAACAAATGGACAGAAGAAATGGATCAATTCATTAAAGGGAATGTCCACAAGGCAAGCTAGCAAAGTAAAGTGCAAATTTTGGATCATAGGGGTGGAATGGTTTGAATCAGGGTGAGAGAGCAATTAAGAATTCTCAGACCAAGATTTAAATGAGGAACAGGGGTAATCGGAAACAAAGGGCAATTAAAAATCCTTTGCTATAGATTATTAAGAAACAACCTAAACTAAGGAGCAATTAAGAATTCCTTACTTAGATATGAGAAGAAAACATTCAATATGCATAACAGTTAAAACAGAGTGCAATTAAGCAAATTATGAGATATCATTTCATGTTATAACATTCAGATTTTTAGAGATGCAATAAAGATTATGGAAAACTTTAAGGAAAATAACATTCAATGTGAGAAAATACTTATTTGCACTTCTCTTTACACATGAATCATGTGAAATATCTGGTCCTTTTTCATTAATCCAGTTTGCTAGTCCAGTCAATGATACAATAGATTTACAGACTTAAGATCAAGAAGTCTATAGAAATGTCTTGGAATCCACCCTACATACTTCGAATTGTGAAGTATTTATACAAAAAATTATTACAAAATATCTCAAAATAACTTCATATTTAATCTAGGAAATACAAATATCTTCTTGCAAGAAGATAGAGACAACTATTGAACTGTTTCATGCTATCCCTTTTTATGTGGTACTGATGGATTTTATGGTTGGAATTGTAGCTCTTTACGCTGGCTTGCAGTTGTGGTCTGTTACGCTGGAATCTTCTTCAACTTTTATCTTTCACCTAATACTCCTTGACCCTAATACTCTTTAACGCTGATACTATTTAACCACGTTGTCCTGTTTTCATCTATTTACCTGGATGTTCTTATTTTTACTGTGCATTAACTTTTTACTGTAAATTTCTCATAGTAAATTAGTCATTGTTTCCCACCATTCTGCATCAGGTAATTTGACATTCATCATCTACCTATATATCTCATCAGCTTCGGTATACTTGGAAAAATTGGGCTTAGTGATGAACAAGTGTTTAATCTCATGCTGGAGAAAAAACAAGTTCTCGAAGGTGTTATACAAAACTTTTCCTGTTGGCAGTGCTTTTATAGATGAAGTGCTAGCTTGTTCTTTAGCCAACTGCCTGAGTCTATTATCATAGTCCAGCTGTGTCATAATTTTTTCATTAATGACCAATGGACTGGGCAATCCTTTCTCCCTCAAAATTTGGAATTTGGCCATGAATCTATCAATGGCCACCTGCATGTTGTGGCACTTTTCTTCTAAGTTCAGCATTAGGTTTCTCTTGGAAAGGACCTTCCTTATTTCCAAAATGGTTTCAATCCTATCTTCTATATTTAGCTCTTGAAGCTCATATCTATTTTTGCTGTTAAGGAAGTGAATGCGTCTATTGGCATCCTCAGGCATTTCACCCAATTCCTCCTTGATTTCCTGAATACCTACTGTAGCTATCTTTATCAATTCTGTCTGCTAAAAAATAACTTAAATAGATGGCTAAATATCCTTGACAGAGTCAATGATATTGGCCCATAATAGTTCCTTGGCTTTCCCAAGGGGTTTCTCCAATGCTAGGTCCCTTTCCAAGGCTTTGACCTTTTCACTCCTCCTTTTGGCCTTATGAGTTTCTTCTTTTTGCATAATCTGTGCAAGTTTGTAATCAGTCTCTAAACTTGCCACCTTTTCTCTTAGCATGTTCATTTCAGTGGCTTGGATGGACATTTCATTCATGGCCTTGACTAATTTATCTAAATCCTCTCCTGTTGTACTTATTGTTGTAGAATTTGCTGTAGCTGGCAATGATGTGGCAGGTGGAGCTGTTGGTGCAAGTGAAGCTGCCAGTGTGGAAGGGATTGTTGTAGACATAGTAGGGATGACGTTTGCAGAAGTTGATGCAATGTTAGTCTATTTTAATTGGATTAAATTATCCAATTCTTTATCGATTTCTTTTAGTTGATCATTGAGTTTTAGGACCAAGTTCATCAACTCCTCATGTTGGGTTTGGGTTTCTATGACTTCAAGTGTTTGAGGATGTTGTAGCTGAGGTATCTTCGATTGCTTCTTCAGTGCAACAATATCATCGTTCTTCTTCTTTATCAGCTGCTCAGTAGCCTTTATATCTTTGGGATCATGTCCCAACTCAATAACCAAGTCTTCTAATGACTTAATCCTTGTATCCTTGGCCTGTGAGGAGGCCTTCTCTAACTGAAACTGTGTCGAGATGTTGTTCAATGAGTTTTGTAACTGATGGGCAGTTATGGCTTTGCCTGTTAGGGTGGAGTATATCATCTCTCCAGCCTGTTTATGCAGTTCTATCTGGTCTATGGGATGAATATCCCTTGCCAATACTTCAAAGTCAACCCTCTTGAAATCTGATGATGTTTTGGGCTATTGTGTTGTAGGCTTAATAAAGGACATATGCAGCTTTCCTTCCTTGATGTCAAAGGCTGACATCAGCCTTGTTTGATTTGTGGGAGTGAGATTTAGGTATTGAGCATATGTTTGGGCTTTAAGCCTCTCATTCCTCATTTTGATTTCTTTATACTTGTCCTTTATGTCTTGGTCTTTGTCAGCAGGCCTACTGAAGGAAGACACTTCCACACTAAGCTGCCTTTCCAACATCTAAGTCTGTGATGTGGAAGGCTCTTGTATGTCTTCAAATGGAGTTGTGGGCCTACTTTTGTCTACCTTATGTGTTGGTTACCTGGGCTGATCCTTCTGAATATTCCTGTTCAAAGGCCGGATTGAGCCTTTACCTCTTGTTGTGACTTGTTTCCTGCTGCAGATTAGAGGTGTCCATTCTTGAAGTGGAAGCTCCCTCTCTATTTCTTTTTGGATTTTTCTCCTCATTTTGAGGAGTTTGCATGAATGGAGGGGTGCTCATGGCTCTTTCTTTCTCTTCTAGTACCTACAGAAAAGAACTCTCATCAAGCTGCTTTTCCAAATCAATCAGAGCATTTTCTACATCTACCCTAGTGTTGTCTCTATCTACTAAAGTATTTTCCACCCATTCTATTTGATTGGCATATGCCTCTATTTCTGGTATGGGGTGGTGGATAAAAGGTCCTAGCTTGACCTTTTTCCTTTTCTTGGTAATGAATTCTAAAGGGTCATATCTCCATACAAAACTCCTTTGGAATTTCATTCTTTGCAAGATCAGGTCTGCCTCTTTCCCTGCCTCTCTGGAATTGCATATGAAGGGACCTAATTGGTCTTTGATTTTGAAATAGGCCTTCTTCTTGGCATTGACAAAGTTGACTTCATCTACATTGATGACCTGTCTCTAATATTATAAGGCAAACAACCTCATAGGGAGGTATCTTGGCAACTTATATGGTGCAAGAAGGCAACCATATATTCTTATTTCTGTGTGGTTTTGGTAAAGGTACCAATCACCCACTTTGGTTTGCTTGGAAAGCTGGAGGACTCTTTTTATCTCTGGACTTATCTTAGGTGGAGGATTTCCAGTGAGCATAGTCATGATTGGATACACAAAAGAATCTATGAAGTCTGAGTATGTATATGGTGATCCAAACTCATGGAAAAGTGGGGTCCAAAAAATGACAGATCTGGGCTGGCCCCTGGTGTCAAGTTTCTGGAGAGTAAAAGGAAACTTGTCTGACTGATAATACAAAAATAGATGGTACAATACATAAGAGTATTTGAATACTCTCTCATTGCCTATTCTTGTGAATTGTTCATGGATTCTATCAGCTATGAAATTGGCAAAGTCATATATGGTTGCAGGAGGCTTCCCTGGGGTATAAATGGACATGAAGGCAAGAATAAGTTCATCAATGTATTCACTGGTAGAGTAACCCAAAACACAGGATATCATGGTTACAATGTACTGGCCCCATTTAGAGAAAATAGTTGCTACATATGGAGGGGGATCCTTAGGGATGTGTTTTTCCTCTCTAATGAAGGTTTGGAACAACTAGGCCAACCTTGATGGGATTAGCTTGGGATACTGGTCCAACAGGTCTCCAATTGAGAGTGGGGTTAGGTTTGGCCCTGGTTGGAACTGCAACATTTCATTAATGGACTCAGTTGTGATAGTGAATAGAACCTTTTGGTCATGAGACATTATGGCTCTATGGCTGGGGACGTAGCATGCATAGCACATATGAACAACTTCTGGAAAGATATGAACTTGGGGGAACTGGTATCTGGGTAAATTGGACTCCCAAAGGCCAATATCATCTGTATGGTTCAGGTGTCTGTCTTTGCTTAAGCAATGAATTTTTAGCAGGAGCTCTATTGAAGTTGTGTCTTTCATTTGGAAATCCCTGTCAGCCAAGGGATGGTGGTCCACATCTAAGTGTGGAGTGGTAATGGGTCTAACGTCCATGGCGATATGGGTAGCCATAATTCAGTTCTAGTGGATTTGAATTATGCTCTGGGGGGTTTTATCAGAGGTTTTGAGACTTTTCAGAGGGTTTAGGCAAGCAATTTCTTAAACTGGCAGTATTCTTACTCAATTTTTTAAATCAAAACACTGCAAGGTTAAAGGTTTTGAAATTTGTGGGGGTAAGGGGTAATTCGTGGTGAAATACCTGGAATTGGGCGAATTGGCTCTAAAAATGGTGGTTCATGACAGTTGCAGTGGTTGGCGTGGTCTTGGTATAGACTGAAAAGTTAGTTGGGTTGTCTGGAGCGTATTTTGGAGCAACCTTGAAAGTCTGGTGGTATATTTTGCGTTCGTAGGGATTGCAATGGTTCACAGAGTTTACACAGAGAACACGCGGAAAAAGGGCGAAAGGGTGCTTTGCGGCTTTTTATAGAGAAAATGATTAATTTTGGCGGGTTCACTTTCGGATGAACAGTTGACGATTTTTTGGTTAAGTGGGGGAAGCGGTTTTGGAGGGCCATCACACCGCTTTTGTGGCGTGGGCAGTATTCGGGAGGGGTCACCCGATGCGATACAACGTTTGACACGTAGCATTCATGGGGTCGGGGAAAACCACTTTATCGGGTGGTTAACATTCAACCATCGAGTGTGGCCGATATGGCTATGCGTCATTGGATGAGGGGGGGTTGATGATCAATGTTAGTCGGGCGGAAGAGCTGCGTGGGGGGAAATAATGGGAGTTGATGGGGGGCCCAGGGATTTAATCACGGCCGTTCGAGATTAGTTTAGGGATAAATCAGAGGTTTAAAATGATCGGGCTGGGCTTAATGAGGGATTTAGGAGTCGAGTGTTGTTAATACCAGGATTAACTTAAGTTTACCGAGATTAGGTAACTAAGTAAGATTGTATCAGGATATGGGTGGTTTATATAGTTTTTATGAAAACTAAGGGTCGGGGGTATTTACGTAAGGGAATTAATTTAATACGAGATAATGGGGATTTCGGGGAATTTATATAATAAAGTTAGTGATTAATATGAAAATGCAATGGCAGAGTGGGTTTTTCCTTAGTACAAGGGTAAAGTAAACATTCGCGCACTTAGCTTTATACTTAGGAAAAAGGCTTTTTTGTGGGTTTTTTGTATGAAAGGGTTTTATATGGGGGGGTATTATTTTTCCTAGGTAAAAGGTGTTTAAACCTTAGGAAAAGGGATTTTCTTAGGGTAATGCGGGGAAATGGATTTTATGAACGGGGGATGTGTTTTCATGACTAAGTCATTAAGCTGAGGGTCCGGTCCCTCCAGAAGTCAGAGAAATGCTCTCAACCTTTTTGACTTAAAGGATTCAAGCACTAGAACTTATTTATGGGAAATTAGTAAAGTAAAGGGGTGAAATGAATGAGGGGATGTTAAATAAACTATATTGTGAACCATTATCTTTTCTTTGTTTACTATTTTTGCATATTTGAAAGATGCATTTAAAACAATGACATAAGTGCTTTTGTGTAATCACATGATATTTTTGCAACCTTTCCACTACTTACCCTACCATTTTTCTTCACTTTATTTGGGTGCATTTAGACTAGAAAACCCTTATCAATTTTTTTCTTTTCTTTTACAAAGTAAATTATCTAATTCTAACCTTATATCATCCAAAGGCTCAGATTAAACTGATGAGCTCCTTTTATTTACTCTACCTATCTAATGATCTGCCAAGATTACACTGTTTGGTCAGATTTTATTTTCTAACTATAAACATAAAATTTAAACATTAAATAGCCAAGTTTAAACAATTTGGCTATCATGGATTGTGGCATGAGTAATAAGCTGCACACAATCATTTATTATGCATAAAAGTAAATAGTAGTGGCATTTTGACTTGCTCACATTCATGGTCTCTCTTTGTCTTTTGGGGTTCATATATTTTCATTTTTTGACCTTTTCTTATTCTTTCTGTCCTTTGATTATTCTTTTAGGACATACCCTCTTTACATTTTTTTATTTTTTTAATATGGAAAACATTTGCAGAAAGAAAAGGTATGTACAATATTACAAGGCTTCACCTTAGTCATTCAAAATTATGACTCCTATTGGTATAGGAACCTAACAGTGACTCCACTTGAGGATGGCATTTTCTATTGAAATGTCAAGAACTTTGTAGATCAGTAGCCCCTGAATCGTTGTTGATGTTACCTTGCAAAATGATCCTCTATGCTTTTGCATTATTAGTACTTATGATAGTGAATCTTTCAAAGCTTGGGGCCTTCTCTTTGGGCTTCAACTTCAAAAATCACCATCCAATCCAATCTAGACTTTTGAAAATAAAATATGCTCTAATGTAAAATGAAAATTAGTAACCAGGTTCAAAATAATGTTTTATCATTCGACCATTCACTGGCCCACCTTCTTCTTCTGTACCATCCATTTCTCTTAGGAAGAAAGCATTATTACCTCTGAAAGCATAAATGACATATAGGCCTTTCCATAAGAAATCAAATTTCCCATGTTTACCTTTGTCTTCCCTTCTTGAATCCCACTTGAGTACTTTGTCACCAAGGTAGAAATATTCAGCCTTGGTTCTCTTATCAAAAATCTTTTTAATCCTTTCCTGCACAACTAGGGACCTGATATAGACCTCTTCCCTGGTTTGTTGAAGATGAAAAGTTATGGTTGATTCTTCTTTGGATACTATTTGGTTCAACCTGCAATTCTTGAAGCAACTTCATCACTAGTGTTCCCAACGAAGATGGAAAAACAGCTTCCATCCCATAAACTAGTTGATAGGGAGAAGTAACAATTGATTTCTTAGTGGTTAGTATGTCTACCCATACAGCATTGACTAGCTTTTTATTCCATGTTTTCTTATTGTCCTCTAGTAACTTCTTGATGATGTTTACCAGAATTTTGTTTGAGGATTCTACCAGTCCATTTCCTTGAGGGTAATAGGTTGTGGAATGGCCCAGGGTTATATGATACTTGTTGCAGAAATCTATCATTCTTTTGGATTTAAAGGTTGCTGCATTATCAGTAATGAGCTTAGTTGGACATCCAAATCTTGATAGAATATTGGTTTCAAGGAAGGTTATGATAACAGTGTCTGTGGCTTTCCTTGAAGGTATGGCCTCTATCCATTTCGTGAAGTAGTTTGTGGCTGTGAAGATCCATTTGAGTTGGGCAGAGGAGGGTGGGTGAATTTTGCCAATGAAGTCTAAACCCCATTGTTGAAAAGGTATTTCAGCAAAGATTGGCTTGAGGGATAAAGGTAAAAGCTTTTTCTTTCCCTCAAAAATTTGACATTTGTGATAGGAGGTCACATATTTCTTGACATCAGAAAACAAGGTAGGCCAGTAAAAACTAGCTCTAAGAATTTTATCTGCAGTGGTCTTCCAGTAAAGGTGTCCTCCACAGTCACTTGCATGAAACTCTTGCAACACCTTGTTAGATTCATCTTTTAATAAGAAATTGATAAGAATGCCTTCATGATCTCTCCAAAACAAAGCATTGTCTAATATACAAAACTTTAAGGATTTCATCTTCAAAAATCTGCTTTTAGTCCTAGATAATTCAGGAGGAGCTTGTAAATTCAGTAAAACGTAAATGATATCAGCATACCAAGGTGATTCAATAAAGGCCTAGCTGATTAGTGGAGTCGCCATCTCCTCTCCATCATCTATTGTTGCAATAAAGTTTATATCCAAGGCCTGACAGTTTGATTCAACCATGAGCTTGGCTAAACCTTGCCCTTGATTAATTTAGTTGATTTGATTTCTATATCATATTCTAAAATAGTGGGAATCCACTTTCCCCTCTTTCCATCTGGACCTTCCTGTGTTAGGATGTCTTTAACTACTAAATTAGGAATGTAGGCCAATATATGAGAATATAATATGTATACCCTAAAATCCTTGATGGCTTTGACCAAAGCAAAGGCTTGCTTTTCCATTATGTTATATTTCAAGGGGGCATCTCTCAGGGCTTTTCTAAAGAAAGCAATAGGTTGTTCATAGCCCTAGTCATTTTTCTACAGTAGAACTGCAGCAATTGTGTGCTCAGAAGCAAAAGAAAATAAGATGAAATCTCTATCAAGTTTAGGACTGATTAACACTAGTGTTGTAGTTAAGGCTAGTTTAATGTCTTCAAAGGATTTCTTAGCATCGACAGTCCATTTTATGGTCGAATATTTTTTCAGCATATTGTTGAGTGATCTAATTAACTCTACTAAATTAGAAATAAATCTTCTAAAAACATTAATTTTCCCTAAGAAAGCTTGCAATTCTTTGATGTTCCTCGGATGTTGTATCTGTAAGATGGCTTCTATTCTAGTAGGGTCTATTCGTATACCATCTTTTGAAATTATATGACCTAATAAATTTCCTTTTTCTAACCCAAACAAAGACTTCTTGGGGTTCAAGGAAATTCCATATTTCATGCATTTAATAAAAACTTGCTTAGATGATCCAAATGTTGATTGTCATATTTTGAAAATACAGTAATATCATCTAGATATATCACAAGGAAATCATGAATTTCTTCTACAAAGGCTATATCCATAGCCCTCTGGAAAGTGGCTCCTGCATTCATCGGTCCAAAAGGCATTTTCACATACATAAATGTGCCCCAAGGAGTAGTAAAGGCAGTCTTGGCTTGGTCATCAGGATGAACTAAGATCTGATTGTAACCAGAAAACCCATCCAATAATGAGATTCTGGTTGATCCAACTACCCTTTGTAAAATGTGATCCATTTTGGGGAGAGGGTAGTTGTCTTTCAATGACACTTTGTTGAGGTTTCTGAGATCCACACAGAGTCTAATCTCACCAGTTTTCTTCTTCGTTGGTACCAAGTTTGAGACCCAATCAGAAAATCTGGTTGGTGCAATTATTTTAGCATCATACATCTTATGAATTTCCTTTTCAATTGCAGGTAATAAGACATGATTAATCCTTCTAAGTTTTTGTTTGAAAGGCTTTTGATTTTCCTTTATAGGAATGGTGTGTTGTATGATGTTGGTGTCATAGGATTTGAGGTCCTCATAATTCCAAGCGAAGACATCTTGAAATTCTTTCAATAACTCAATGTATTTCACTTTTTTAGTTAGAGGCAATGATTTTGAAAGTTTGATCAATTTTGGATTTTCATAAGTGCCTATATTACACTCCTTTATATCAAATTTCAAAGGTTCCATTTTAGGTTTCCTAGGAACATCATTTGAATCAAACAAATCTTCCAAAGGGGTTAATCCCTTAGGTAAGAAATTCTCTTTGAGATTAATTACTTCGGTGTTTTCACTGAGTATTTCATCAATGTCAACTTGCTCTAGGTTTTCTACATCTGACTTAGTAAATTTAGTAGGATGAAATCTATCTATTTCTTCACCTTCTATCTGATTTATTTCTATCTCGTTTTTAGTGTTAGGATCTATGGATGTGTCAGTATCTATATTGTTATTTACAAACTCTTCTTCTGAGATTAAAAATTTATTTATCTGTTTGTCATCATAAAATATTTTCCAGTTCTTCAAATTATCTGGAATTGCAGGTCTATGCCTAACTTCAGCAGTGTACTGATGGTTAGGTTGGAAGGGTAACTTGCAGGTGTTGGCAAACATTCCTAAACTATGTTTTCTAGGAATTACTGTAAGCTTGGTTTCTAAGAATGTGTTAAGTGTTTCTACAATAGTTCCTCTATAACAACTTAACCTAGGGTCCTTTGTCATATATACAACATCAATCTGTTTTATAACTAGTTCAGAGTCTCCCATGACAGAAACTCTTTTAACTCCTAGATTCCTAACTAATTTAAGACCTAAAATTAATGCTTCATATTCGGCCATATTGTTAGTACATTTAAAATTCAGTCTGTATGCATGGCCTTCTGAGTGATTATTCTCCAGATTATATATCCACACTCCCACTCCTTCTCCAAACTTATTGACTGACCCATCAAAATCAAGATGCCATAATATCTCATGCTCATAATTTTCACCATCCGGTGCAACCAACTTTTCCTCTTTTATAGCAATTTGGCCACCTTGTTTATTCGAAAGTTCTAAAGTTTGGTTAGTTTCATTGTGTATAGAAATTGCAATTTCTTTTGGTTCTGTGTCAATACTGTCTAAAATAGTTTCTGGTGTTTGATCAACATTATATAGAATAAAGGAATCGATGTATGAATGTATGGAGTAGATGGGAAAGTTTTGAGGCCGATCCTGGCTACTCACCATATATTTCATTAAGTTTTCTCGGTATAATTTCTTAGGTTGTCCAAAAACAGAGATTGTTGCATATGACATATCTAGTTGTAAAGATCCCTGAAATTTGGCTCCCCATGATCTGGATAACAGCATGCCATACTTTGGTGGGATGTCAGCGACCACAATATCCATAAGGATGCTTTTGGTATGATATTGAACTAAAGTAACACACAAGTCTTTAATCAATCCTAGACACTTTACTTGACTTGAGTCAAATGAGAATAAGTCCTTGTAAGGCCTTGTAATGTCTAGGTTTAATTTCTCCATTACTGATTTGGGCATTAAGTTGTGGGAGGCCCTAGAATCCAACATTGCATTGTGTAGAATTTTGTCATGGATACTAAGGCTAATGTAGAAAGGTGGTACTCCTCCTTCTAGAGGTTTGCCATTAACCTCTGGACCAAATATAACTTCTGGTTGGTCATCAAACAGGTTGACCAAATCCTCATTTTCAACAATGTTTAAAGTCTAGTTTATTTGTGACTTGTAGGTTTCATTCTTGATTAGTTTTGTTAAAGGAACTGAAATCTTTAGCTTTGCTACCTCTTCTCCTAGATTGAATGGCAAAGAGGCTTTTTCTGTTTGAGGGTTTTGAATTTTCACAGCAGGGATTTGAGTAGGATGGTCTTATTTTCCTTTATTGGGGACCTCTTTATGTGGATTTTCAAATCTGGTGTTTTGAGGTTTGTCCACTAGTTCTTTAGGGGGGAATTGAAGTGGATGGTTGATCATCAGAAGGTTGATTAGGGGTTATATCTACAATGGTGGGGCCAGAAGGATTCTGGTTCTATCTAGGGAGAATCTAGAGGATTTTAGAAACAGGGGCTTCTTTGATTTTCTTGGGTTGATTTTGCACTGTTTTCTTGGTTTGATCAGGGATATCAGCGTTATTTTTACTCCTTAGGTTATACTGTTTATGCACTTCAAAGATGGCATAATCATATCCTTGTTTATAATCAAATGACTCTCTAGACTGGATTTGCAATTGCTGCAGCATATGCAGTTCCTGCTCATCTTGGGTTAGAAAAATAGTATCTTCATCATCTAATCCCATCAGGTTAATCTGTGTATCTTGTTCTGGATCTTCTGGCTGGGATTTTTCTGCATAATTTTCTTGAAAAGGAGACCTGATGTTCTAATCAGGTCCATTTCTTCCAATGTTTTGGTTTTTTTCTGAAATTTTGGTTTCTAAGCGGAGGTGCTTGTTGGTTATCCCATTGAGGTTTCCTCTCCATATTGTCTATTCTATCCATTAGTTTCTCCATACTTTTGGCTAAACCATCTATTTTGAGGTCAGATGGTGAAGCTTCATCTTTTGCAGTTCCTCTCCTTTCATTCCTAACTCTGGCTCTTTTAGCTAACAAATTGGCTTCTACACTAACTGCTACACTTTGCATTTCTTCTAAGGTTGGGGGGTTTCTTTCCCTGAGTTGCTATGCCATGTCCATGTCAAAACCATCAGGAAACTTTATTAATTCTAAGTTAGGTGGGGGTCTAAGGTTAACTGCGATTGCATTTTATATATTATTGAATCTAGTGCAGTAATCTTGTACAGTTTCATTAGGTCCCCTTCTAATATTTTCATACTCTGAAAGGATCTGTACGGGGTTCTTTTTCTTTTCCCATATATCCAAAAATTATTGGTAAAACATATCTAAATTATCAATATTATTAACAGGTAATGCTCTAAACCATTTCCTAACAACACCAGCTAAAGTTTGAGCAAATAGTCTGATTTGAATATCCCCAATATCAATTTCATGTAGTTCAAAGTAATATGTCATCTTATTGACATGGTGTTGTGTAGTGTAGTGTCCTATGCCATCAAATTGAACAATTTTACTTTGGTAGTCTGCTGGCATAGCACCAAGTGGGGCACGTAAAACAAGAGGAGCATATCTATTTGCCATGGCTGTAAGTTGGGAGAGGTTGAGATGTGGGGTTGAGGTACTTGGAGATGATGTAGTAGTGGATGATGAACTAGGACTGGTAGGTGGTGAATGAGCAATGCTAGGTTGGAGAGGGAGTGAAGGTGTAAATGGTGGTGAAGAATGGACTTCAGAAGTTGAAGGGAATGACGGTGAACTAAGAGTAGTGGAAAATTTTTCATAAAGCTCAGGGATCTTGGCAGTACTAAGGGATGATTGTGGAGAATTCAACATGTATTAATCAATTGACCTCTTGGCCTTTTGGACTTCAAGGTTTGCAATAAACTCAGGGTCTAGAACAATTTTGTCAAGTGCACTTTCGGATTTTGTTCTAAATAATGATAAATCAAATGGCACATCAAAGGGAAGTTCTTCTAAAAATAACCACTCATCAGGACATGAATCTGCTTTAACTAATGGTATTTGGCTAACTGAACTTTCTTCTTTTTTAGATTTTCTTGAAATTAGGTTGAGATTATCAACTACTGGGGCAGGTTTTGGATCTGGGTTAGCCCTAGTAAAATGAGTTCTCCTTGAAGCCAGAGTCTAAAAAAAAATTAATTGTTTTCTTTTTGTGAGATTTTAAAATAAATTCTAATAAATTACTTTAAGAAGCTCAAAATATAGATTTAAAAATTTCTTAAAGCTTTATTAGGATCGAGGGTTTGATTCCCCAGTGGAGTCGCCACTATGTTATCACTCAGAATTTTTCCCTAGAAGTTATTAGAAGAATGAAGAGATCGAGGTAACCACAAACCAATCTTTTAAGCATATGTTCTAGCTAACCTATGGCTCAGAGAGGGCTCTCTCCATATGATTTAGCCTTGTTTGCTGTGATTTTAGGCTATTTCTAAATGTTCAGGGGGATTTTTGATTTGTATTGAAGGTTGGGTGGTGGGATTCTTGGAACAAATGGATAAAATGAGGTCTTTAGGCCATTGGGTTATGGAGTCAAAAAATGGATAGCAGAACTGGATTAATTCATTAAAGGGAATGTCCATAGGGCAAGCTAGCAAAGTAAAGTGCAAATTTTGGATCAGAGGGGTGGAATGGTTTGAATCAGGGTGAGAGGGCAATTAAGAATTCTCAGACCGGGATTTAAATGAGGAACAGGGGGTAATCATAAACAAAGGGCAATTAAGAATCCTTTGCTATAGATTATGAAGAAACAACCTAAACTAAGGAGCAATTAAGAATTCCTTACTTAGATATGAGAAGAAAACATTCAATATGCATAACAGTTTAAACAGAGTGCAATTAAGCAAATTCTGAGATATCATTCCATGTTATATCATTCAGATTTTTAGAGATACATAAAGATTATGGAAAAATTTAAGGAAAATAACATTCAATGTGAGAAAATACTTATTTTCACTTCGCTTTAGAGATGAATACTGTGAAATATCTAGTCTTTATTCATTAATCTAGCTTGCTGGCCCAGTCAATGATACAATAGATTTACAAACTTAAGATCAAGAAGTCTATAGAAATGTCTTGGAATCCACCCTACATACTTCAAATTGTGAAGTATTTGTCATGCGGAAAGAGTCAATTTTGCAGACAAAACCGACCTCCCTAGAAGCTAAGGCTTTCTAGTGACAAACAAGACAACTAAACACTATCTTTCCCTAAATATGCATTTAGAATACAAGTAATCAGGTGTTTAAAACATACCTTTAGTCCCACGCTGTTTGTAGCAGTCCAGCCTCTCCGATCCGGATGAGCTCCTCCTTCTCTTCGAAACCTGCATTCACTAACAAGCAAATGATTACATAGCACCTGAATAACTCATAAAATAAAACATATTCATCATAAAAACCAAGGAGTATATGAAACAAATTATATATAACAACTTGTTGAGAAAAATGAGCTTAATTGTATTAAGTGGTAACAAAAGAAACCATTACAACCAGTGCCTTGGTGTTGTGCAGGTCCCTCCCAGGGTCAGCAAGAGTTCTCCTTTACTTTGATCAGCTCACTCACTTCCAAATGAAGCTAAGAAAGGATGGGAATCTCTCCTCTCAAGCTCTATAAGGGAGTCCTAATTTCAGCAGCATCTACCCTTAGGAATGTTCAACTTTCAACCTCTTCTCCCTCTGGCCCAATGCCTGTATTTATAGTGCTTTAGAGGAAGTTAATCAGGTCCACCATCAATGGGATAAGCCCCTCTTTGAATGGGATAGCTCCCCTCTGTTGTGGCCAGCAACAACCCCCCTCGTTCAATCTAGTATCAGCCACGATACTGAATGAATGGGGACCCTTAGTTAATTTTTTAGGAAAAGCAAGGATTTCTTTTTTGAAGTTACAACCATACGCTTAGAAAATGTTTCTCGAATGTCTTAAGCCTAAGCCTGTGTTCATGAAAGCAAATCTTTAAGGTCGCACCACAAAAGGATAAGAAACACCTTCATTTCCCTTCTAAAGACCAATATGCGCACCGCCCCAGTGTTAATAACAACATCGCATCGCAACATACTAGCATCCATAAAGAAAAGCTTACAAATCCGCCGATATGCGATATCGCGATCGCATATCGCAGAAATGAGGCAGGCGAAGTTTGGCAAACATTGAATTATTGCGATCTGCGATATTGCGATCGCTGCGATTTGCGATTGCGCGACATGCAAGGGTACGTTGGCAAATCATAAAGCACCTTAGTACGAATCCTTCGGGCGCGTCACCCAAAGAAAAGCCACTTACTATAACCTGACTTGAAATTATGCGCTTTTAATGATAGTAATAAATTAGTTGTCAGTTATTAAGTGGAATAAAGACGCGTGCCTTGATGCGGATTTGCTTCACGTAAGGTGGCATATCTGATTATCTCTTGCATTTAAAACTCCCATCACCTTTCTGATCGGTCTTTCCATTTCACTCATAACCTGTAGGAGCAAAGTGCGAAGGCAAATCAGACAGAAGCGCAAAGCGAAATGGGAAAGAAGAACAAAGCTCAAAGCTCCGAAACAAGAGAAAAAACCAAGGAGATGGCGCCCCTGTACACAGATACAGCCTGCAACAGAGATGCAGGTATCTCAACATGGGAAGGCATGTATAGGTTGTTAGAAGAAGAGAACCCTAGAATAATGAAGGTAACTGATGTTGTCGCGGGTGCATCACGTCCTTCGAGGCATCCCTGGAAGACCTAGCGTGTTCTTTCCTCCATAGAATAGCGGCAAGGCCGAAGATCCTACCATATACAGACATGATCAAGTGGATTCTAGATGATGCGGATTTGGCAAATAGGCAATTCAAAGTCCAGGGACATGGGCTCGTGGGATCGTTTGCTGCCCAAGACCTGAAGCTCATGTATCATCTTCCTGAACCGCAAGCGACCTATAATGCACAGTTTGTTAAGAAGTTCGCAGTAGAAAATCCGGATCTATCAGACACCACTAAAGAATGGTCAAGAAGAGATGAGCCGTTGAAAAAGGATAAAAACGGTATGTACAGCACTGGTTCCCTTACCTCTCCATATTGTTTTGCTGCAGCAATGCTCTGTAGATTATTTGGTATGCCCGATATCAATAAGTTTTCATCTGAATGGCTACCGTTAGTTGACGCCGCGACTAGCTCCGAGATAGTAGATTGGGCCAAAATCCTTTCTGATACTCTATACATGGCGGTTGTCAATTACCGTTCTAAGAGATCCTTCTCCCAAAGGGTCTATCCTCCTTTTTATTTGTCTGCCTATATAATGGACTCTGTCTGTCTTGTATCAAATTTTCCTACCATCGGTTGGAAATGGACTACCCAAGACCCATTGCCCATCCATGTTTATCATAAAGTCTTATGGGATTCCCAGTTTGCCCCTCATTTTTACCAGATTTGCCATGGGCTCATATTGCCCATACATAGAATGATATATGATAAGGACCCCCCAAGGTGCTCTCCCGAGGCCCAAATTGACATCATCCCCATCGCGAGATGGTTTGGGGAAGAATGGTTTACCTACATTCAAGTTTTTGGAAGCACTGTACCTCCACATGTCCTACCCTTGTATGTCCCTGATAAACTATTGGCCCGGGAAATCGCTTATCAAACTTGTTCTGAAGGTGGCTTAACCAAGGACCTAAAGGACAAAAAGAAGGCCATTTGGCCTCAATTTCCCGTCACTTGTGGGGCCTTCTCTTTGTTCAATGTGGGACACGCTTTTGGCGAGGTGGAGAATGTGACGTGTCTTCAATTATTTAAGTTCTCATCAAGACCATTCGACCCAAATAATGTGGCCCAGGAATTTACAACCAACGTCAAGATAAGAGTGTTCTCTGGGAAGAAAGATCTGTTTGATGATCTCTTTCAGAGTAAGAGCTCGCTCAAAGAGATTTTGCAAGAAGCTCAGTCGAGGTTGTCTCCAGACGACCTCCGGAAATTCACGTTATATAGAGAGAGAAGGCTGGCTAGTATTCCACTAGAAGGGCTGCGAGTAGCTACTAGAGAACCGACTCCGAGCATCAGCCTCAGTGAAAAGTCCAGCACTTCCAACTCTAAGTCCAGCGCTGCAAGAGAAATATCTGAACATCCTGAAGGGTCTGTGCACGACAAAGAAAAGAATGAAGAAACAACCAAAGACACAGCTCAGTCAAGTACGATGGCTCAGCATCAAGTTATCGCCTCACCACCAAGAAACGTTCCCC
Organism: Pinus tabuliformis; assembly: GCA_031772625.1. Taxonomy (NCBI): domain Eukaryota; kingdom Viridiplantae; phylum Streptophyta; class Pinopsida; order Pinales; family Pinaceae; genus Pinus; species Pinus tabuliformis. Next base: position 235,257,746 of record CM062805.1, read on the forward strand.
CTCCTGTCGTCGAAACACCTCTTGTCACAACAGAGTTGGATAAAGAGTGGGAAACCTTCAATGAATTAATTAATCTTGAAGGGCAAGTCCCGAAGACACCTGTGGGCAATACACAGGTGGTGCAAGAGGTCGTCTCGACCATAGTCAGTAGCGTCGCAGAAGCAGAACACCTTCCTATCGCTTCATCCTCAGAACTTCTACTCAACGTAGAAGAAATTCCTCCACTAGACGTATTCTACAGTCCCCAGCACAAAGCAGTTGTAAGGAGACAAAGAAAGAAGAGAAAGCTTGAGAATGCACTGTCTCAAGATGCTGAACATCTAGACGTCTTATGGAAAGACCCAAATAATAATCCAACCGAGAATGTCACGAAGCTGTCTCAGATTGCAGGAGCATATGCTTCTGCAACTATTGACAAGGCCTCTGAAGTTCAGCAACTCCTAAAAGAACATGAAAATCAAATACAACAACAGTTGCAACAAGCCAGCGCAAACACTGAAGCTTCCAGACAGCTCGAAAAGCTACAGGAAGACTTTCGCCAGATGCAGGTAAGCTATCAAAGAAGTCTTGAAGAAAAAGAAAAGCAACTGCAGACGGTGCAAGAAATGCATAAAGGTGAACCTAAGCTGGCAGAGTTTATTTCAGAGTCCATCGGCTTGAACGAGGAACTATCACAGCAACAGGAAGATATGGTACGTAGAATATCACAGTGGAGACACTTTTGTGAACTAAGCGACAGAATCACCAGCCAGGTGGTGGAATTGCGGAACGACTATGATCAAAACAACAAAAGAGTAACAGAATATTTGACTTGGCAAGATGATGAGGAAGGGAAAAGAGCAGGGGCACCCAAGATTAATGAAAATCACAAGGAGCTGCTCTTTAATAAATGGGGCGAACAAATCACACAGGCGGAGCAAGCAGCAGAGACAGCGGCGACACAAGCGAGCATCCTTATCGACTGTGTAAATGAAAATTTACACAGAGCCAATTTGATTTCAGAGACCACCCCGGGATACCTACCAAGCAAGTCGCAACTGGAGACAGAATGGAGGCAGAAAGCCCAAGCAAACGGGAAAACAATCCAGGCATTGGCTAGACTAAATTGGGAAAGTTACTGGACATACTTAGTTAAACCGCACAGCCAATGCATGACAGTAAGATGCATCATGAACGCAGCCGAGAAGGTAGCGCCAGCTCTTATGGATGCCGTTTTCGCAGCCCAGCTAAGCGCAGAAATCAGCCAGCCTACTCTTCTCAAGCCTATGCTTGACAACTGCAACTTCAAAGACCAAGTTCACAAGTAATTTCATTTAGAATGTTGTTTTTTCCTTTTTAACTAAATTAGAAAAAGGGCGGTCATTTGAGAACCGTATCCTCAATTTTGTAATAACACTATTATTAGCATTAGGAAGTAGTATTTTAACCCTTCTCATTGCATTGGAGAAGGGTCCAGAAATTTGTCAAAAACTTGTCCTCGGAATATGCACTTCTGCGCCCTCAGAGGAGGTTTTGATGAATGGAAGGATCGAGATTTATTTATGTTTGCATTTTAATGTCTGCTACTGATGTTGCACTATTGTACTCTTAGTAGATATTAGAACAAGTAGAGATAAATCGTTATTGCTTGAAGTCTGTGAGTAAAAATCAGTCATAAATGGTACTTTTATCTCTTGACGAATTTCTGCTTATATTCTTAGAGTGATATGCAGCTGATATTGTTTATATGTTAATGTATGAGCATATGGGTTATCATTTGGCACTTTTGTACGGTGGACTCATTTATTTATGCTTGACATATGAATGATTTATTTATGCGATATGCTGTTCACAACTGTTTTGTTTAACTTCTTATGCAGAATGGTTCATCTTAAATGGTTTATATTCTTATGATAGCTGAATGATCTTTATTACCAGTTATTATATGAAATCTTTCTAAATCGCATAATGGAAAAGATATATCCCGGGTTAGTGTAGATTACATATGTTGTTTTCATTAGATTACTATAGCTTAGAATCAGTTTGCAAGTTAGATTTAAATTAGTTTTAGGATGCTTTCAGAATCAACATAATCAAACTCTACACACACACACATCCCATGCATCGGGAAGCTGGTCCTGTTACCCCCAGTCGAACCCGCTACATCAAACGGGCAAGGAGCCGCCAACCAGGTTCCGGACCGGGTGGGTATCCCCCTTGTTGTTGACCCGATTTCGGGGCCCTCAACATATTTGGTGCTAGAAGGAGGGCCTGAGCATATTGTCTGTTGGAATGTTTTTAAATTAGAAATCTTGAAACAGGATGGCTGCTCATAGAATTCCTATTTGGAGTTGCATCCATGTTCCTGCCTCTTCCAACACTCCACCAGATGTGGTAAGGCTATTGTCTCAGGTAAAATTCAATGGTAAGAATAATTCTTTTGCATTCCACCATGCCCTGCAATTCATTCAAAGAGTTTCGAGTTCTGATACTCAGAAAATTGATGAAGGCGTTTTGTGCAGGATTTTTACTCTTACATTCACAGCGGAAGCTAGAAAATGGTGCAGAAACCTCCCAGTTGCATCAATCCACAGCTGGGACCAATTCGTTAGGACTTTCATCTTGGAATTTGATTGCTATGAATACGACCAGGTCTATGATGAAATCGACTATCTGCGGAAACAAGACAAACCCGTAAGGGATTTCAATATGCGATTTCATCTTAAATGTCTACAATATGACCTCGAGAATGAGCTCACAAATGAGGAATCTTCAGATTGTGACGAGTATTTCCTACCTCCTGTATCTGACCAAACAGAGATTAGCCTAGGAGTCTTGCATGCTCTAGTACCAGAAAACAAAGACGAAAATACTGAAAGGGAGACTACCTTGGAACCAGAAGATGACTTTGACATAGAGTCAGACAATATCATTTCAAATCAACAAATGCTGATGCCAAGGTTAGATCCACCAACTGTTTCTCTTTCAAAAAATATCGGCACAAAAAGGTATGATGTAAAGCCCGATGCTTATAGTGAATCTGATGAACAAAATTTATTTGATGTTTTTAAATGCATTATTCCAGATTCGCATTTTTCTCTTTACCCCAATGTTTTTAGTGATGATGATTTTCCCCCTCATAATATCAAGCATATCTCAACAGACACAGAGGGTTATTCAAACAAATCATCATTGGGTTTTCAAAATAAAGAGACCACTTTAGCACAACATTTGATCAATATCAAACAAGAGCTGCCTGACCTCCCTTGTCTGAAAACATATAATGAAAAAGAGGAACCTAGGGAAAACTGTAAAGTCTTTCGTGATAGTTTCTTTGACAATTGTGATGCTGTTGGGTTATCACAAGTAACTCATCTAGGGTCAGTTAATAAGGAACATCTTAGATCAGGAATTATTCCATCTGACCCTCATCTCAAAGCAAAAGCTCATTTGAATAATTCTACTATCCAAGACAATACTCTGATCTATGATTCATATCAAGAAGAAAGCTCCATCCCTGTTCGCAATCATGACTTAGTTCCTGATTCACAAAACCTGGCGAGTTCTTGTGAAAAGCAAAAAGTTGCAAGTAACTCCCAGTTGTGCGATAACACTATTTGTATAAATACCCAATCATTTCTTTCTCACTTGCATTCATTTTGTACAAAATCAGATTTCTTTTTAAATTTTCAAATTTTTGATAAATTATATTTTAGAGATTTATATATGAGAACTTTCATTATCGCTAAAAGCTCAACGTCAACAAGCAACGGGTTACAAGCCATCGAAACTAAAAAACCCTTTTCACAATTTGACTCGTTATCCCTCCTATTAAAAGATCACCAATTCACATCAGAAATTCATCCTAATTTTTATGATCCAATAGGTACTCAGTTGGAAAAAACTTCTCATGAGAAAAGAAAATCAGACAGAATTCCAATTGAGGTTGTAGGTTCTTATTCCCTAGCCAACAATTTCGATCCAAGGGAAATTCGGTTCTTTTTACTGATGCTTGGAAGATTCATACGGCTAGGAATAATAATGAATCGTTGGTTCCATTGGAAATATCATTTTACTTAGTTATTTCCTGTATATAGTTAGAATAGAGTAGGAGTAATTTAGCTAGGTTGTTAGTTTTGCTTTCAATAATTGATAGGCAAAGTTATTTATATTCTCTACATGACCCTAGGGAATGTTTGCCTCTCTCAAGTAATGTTTGTTCTGGCTAAACGGCATTTGACGTTTACTAAAGACACCTTGTCTCTGTTAAAGATTTTGGACTTCGGCTCCTATGAACAACAAATCTTTTGAGAATTTGATCTTTATTATCGATAGAACTTTGACCCAGAAATGATAATAGTTTCAACTCCAAAAAATTAAAAGAAAGCTATCTCAGTGAAGGATTTGTTTTAGGTCAGCACAATGAAAGGTATCAATATTAAAATAAAGATTCTCTGTGAAAGCAGCCATTACCAAAAGCAGCCCTATCATTGTCGTCCAGAACTTTCTTAAGGAAAGAAAATTTGACTTCCTCCCTGCTGAAGGAAAACACAACATTCAGAGGAATGGCCTAAAAAGATGCTATATCTCAAAGAATAAGAGGTCTCATCACGAGCCGACTTATCATGATCACAGATATTATAACTTGCTGACTTTGCCAAGACTGTCTACCAAAACAGGGCAATGACTCAAGATTGTTGCAATCAAAAGACAAGGGGTCTCATCACGAGCCAGCTTGCTCAGCAAAAGTGTAAATCAAGTGAATGACTGTGTCATAATTTGGCCACCAAACCAAGACATTGTTCTTTAGAGAATAAAAAAGGAAAAAGCATCAAGAAAGGGATTCTTTCTGAAAAAGTTGTAAATAACCTGAGGCAGGATAAAGGATCATTCCTGGATAATAGGTAACCCTGTCGAGGCTATGGACGCCTGCTGGCAGCAGTGGCTCTACCTGCGACAAAGGAGCATATTTAAGGAGGACTGATACATAGAGAACACTTTATTTTTTATGTTTTACAAGACCAAGTAATGACTGATTTAAATTCGAATACAATCTGGGGATGCAAGTAATTGAGCTGAAACAAAACATCATTGACGTTTTGAAGTATCATTTGTTTTTATCTTTTTTATAATAAAGTTCAAATTTCCTGAGAAATTTTTTTTTTAGAAGTTTGAAAACGTCAATAGAAAAAGAGCAGAGATAATTGGTTCTCCCAAGTGAATCGCCAATTGTTGTGGCCAGCAACAACCCCCCTCGTTCAATCTAGTATCAGCCACGATACTAAATAAACGGGGACCCTTAGTTAATTTTTTAGGAAAAGCAAGGATTTCTTTTTGAAGTTACAACCATACGCTTAGAAAAGGTTTCTCGAATGTCTTAAGCCTAAGCCTGTGTTCATGAAAACAAATCTTTAAGGTCGCACCACAAAAGGATAAGAAACACCTTCATTTCCCTTCTAAAGACCAATATGCGCGCCGCCCCAGTGTTAATAACAACATCGCATCGCAACATACTAGCATCCATAAAGAAAAGCTTACAAATCCGCCGATATGCGATATCGCGATCGCGCGATCGCATATCGCAGAAATGAGGCAGGCGAAGTTTGGCAAACATTGAATTATTGCAATCTGCGATATTGCGATCGCTGCGATTTGCGATTGCGCGACATGCAGGGGTACGTTGGAAAATCATAAAGCACCTTAGTACGAATCCTTCGGGCACGTCACCCAAAGAAAAGCCACTTACTATAACCTGACTTGAAATTATGCGCTTTTAATGATAGTAATAAATTAGTTGTCAGTTATTAAGTGGAATAAAGACGCGTGCCTTGATGCGGATTTGCTTCACGTAAGGTGGCATATCTGATTATCTCTTGCATTTAAAACTCTCCCATCACCTTTCTGATCAGTCTTTCCATTTCACTCGTAACCTGCAGGAGCAAAGTGCGAAGGCAAATCAGACAGAAACGCAAAGCGAAATGGGAAAGAAGAATAAAGCTCAAAGCTCCGAAACAAGAGAAAAAACCAAGGAGATGGCACCCCTGTACACAGATACAGCCTGCAACAGAGATGCAGGTATCTCAACATGGGAAGGCATGTATAGGCTGTTAGAAGAAGAGAACCCTAGAATAATGAAGGTAACTGCTGCTGTCGCGGGTGCATCACGTCCTTCGGAGGCATCCCTGGAAGACCTAGCGTGTTCTTTCCTCCATAGAATAGCGGCAAGGCCGAAGATCCTACCATATACAGACATGATCAAGTGGATTCTAGATGATGCGGATTTGGCAAATAGGCAATTCAAAGTCCAGGGACATGGGCTCGTGGGATCGTTTGCTGCCCAAGACCTGAAGCTCATGTATCATCTTCCTGAACCGCAAGCGACCTATAATGCACAATTTGTTAAGAAGTTCGCAGTAGAAAATCCGGATCTATCAGACACCACTAAAGAATGGTCAAGAAGAGATGAGCCGTTGAAAAAGGATAAAAACGGTATGTACAGCACTGGTTCCCTTACCTCTCCATATTGTTTTGCTGCAGCCATGCTCTGTAGATTATTTGGTATGCCCGATATCAATAAGTTTTCATCTGAATGGCTACCGTTAGTTGACGCTGCGACTAGCTCCGAGATAGTAGATTGGGCCAAAATCCTTTCTGATACTCTATACACGGCGGTTGTCAATTACCGTTCTAAGAGATCCTTCTCCCAAAGGGTCTATCCTCCTTTTTATTTGTCTGCCTATATAATGGACTCTGTCTGTCTTGTATCAAATTTTCCTACCATCGGTTGAAAATGGACTACCCAAGACCCATTGCCCATCCATGTTTATCATAAAGTCTTATGGGATTCCCAGTTTGCCCCTCATTTTTACCAGATTTTCCATGGGCTCATATTGCCCATACATAGAATGATATATGATAAGGACCCCCCAAGGTGCTCTCCCGAGGCCCAAATTGACATCATCCCCATCGTGAGATGGTTTGGGGAAGAATGGTTTACCTACATTTGAGTTTTTGGAAGCACTGTACCTCCATGTCCTACCCTTGTATGTCCCTGATAAACTATTGGCCCGGGAAATCGCTTATCAAACTTGTTCTGAAGGCGGCTTAACCAAGGACCTAAAGGACAAAAAGAAGGCCATTTGGCCTCAATTTCCCGTCACTTGTGGGGCCTTCTCTTTGTTCGATGTGGGACACGCTTTTGGCGAGGTGGAGAATGTGACGTGTCTTCAATTATTTAAGTTCTCATCAAGACCATTCGACCCAAATAATGTGGCCCAGGAATTTACAACCAACGTCAAGATAAGAGTGTTCTCTGGGAAGAAAGATCTGTTTGATGATCTCTTTCAGAGTAAGAGCTCGCTCAAAGAGATTTTGCAAGAAGCTCAGTCGAGGTTGTCTCCAGACAACCTCCGGAAATTCACGTTATATAGAGAGAGAAGGCTGGCTAGTATTCCACTAGAAGGGCTGCGAGTAGCTACTAGAGAACCGACTCCGAGCATCAGCCTCAGTGAAAAGTCCAGCACTTCCAAATCTAAGTCCAGCACCGCAAGAGAAATATCCGAACATCCTGAAGGGTCTGTGCACGACAAATAAAAGAATGAAGAAACAACCAAAGGCACAGCTCAGTCAAGTACGATGGCTCAACAGCAAGTTATCGCCTCACCACCAAGAAATGTTCCCCCTCCTGTCGTCGAAACACCTCTTGTCACAACAGAGTTGGATAAAGAGTGGGAAACCTTCAATGTATTAATTAATCTTGAAGGGCAAGTCCCGAAGACACCTGTGGGCAATACATAGGTGGTGCAAGAGGTCGTCTCGACCATAGTAAGTAGCGCCGCAGAAGCAGAACACCTTCCTATCGCTTCATCCTCAGAACTTCTACTCAACATAGAAGAAATTCCTCCACTGGACGTATTCTACAGTCCCCAGCACAAAGCAGTTGTAAGGAGACAAAGAAAGAAGAGAAAGCTTGAGAATGCACTGTCTCAAGATGCTGAACATCTAGACGTCTTGTGGAAAGACCCAAATAATAATCCAACCGAGAATCTCACGAAGTTGTCTCAGATTGCAGGAGCATATGCTTCTGCAACTATTGACAAGGCCTCTGAAGTTCAGCAACTCCTAAAAGAACATGAAAATCAAATACAACTGCTACAACAACAGTTGCAACAAGCCAACGCAAACACTGAAGCTTCCAGACAGCTCGAAAAGCTACAGGAAGACTTTCGCCAGATGCAGGTAAGCTATCAAAGAAGTCTTGAAGAAAAAGAAAAGCAACTGCAGACGGTGCAAGAAATGCATAAAGGTGAACCTAAGTTGGCAGAGTTTATTTCAGAGTCCATCGGCTTGAACGAGCAACTATCACAGCAACAGGAAGATATGGTACGTAGAATATCACAGTGGAGACACTTTTGTGAACTAAGCGACAGGATCACCAGCCAGGTGGTGGAATTGCGGAACGACTATGATCAGAACAACAAAAGAGTAACAGAATATTTGACTTGGCAAGATGATGAGGAAGGGAAAAGAGCAGGGGCACCCAAGATTAATGAAAATCACAAGGAGCTGCTCTTTAATAAATGGGGCAAACAAATCACACAGGCGGAGCAAGCAGCAGAGACAACGGCGACACAAGCAAGCATCCTTATTGACTGTGTAAATGAAAATTTACACAGAGCCAATTTGATTTCAGAGACCACCCCGGGATACCTACCAAGCAAGTTGCAACTGGAGACAGAATGGAGGCAGAAAGCGCAGGCAAACTGGAAAACAATCCAGGCATTGGCTAGACTAAATTGGGAAAGTTACTGGACATACTTAGTTAAACCGCACAGCCAATGCATGACAGTAAGATGCATCATGAACGCAACCGAGAAGGTAGCGCCAGCTCTTATGGATGCCGTTTTCGCAGCCCAGCTAAGCGCAGAAATCAACCAACCTACTCTTCTCAAGCCTATGCTTGACAGCTGCAACTTCAAAGACCAAGTTCACAAGTAATTTCATTTAGAATGTTGTTTTTTCCTTTTTAACTAAATTAGAAAAAGGGCGGTCATTTGAGAACCGTATTCTCAATTTTGTAATAATACTATTATTAGCATTAGGAAGTAGTATTTTAACCCTTCTCATTGCATTGGAGAAGGGTCCAGAAATTTGTCAAAAACTTGTCCTCGGAATATGCACTTCTGCACCCTCAGAGGAGGTTTTGATGAATGGAAGGATCGAGATTTATTTATGTTTGCATTTTAATGTCTGCTACTGATGTTGCACTACTGTACTCTTAGTAGATATTAGAACAAGTAGAGATAAATCGTTATTGCTTGAAGTCTGTGAGTAAAAATCAGTCATAAATGGTACTTTTATCTCTTGACGAATTTCTGCTTATATTATTAGAGTGATATGCAGCTGATATTGTTTATATGTTAATGTATGAGCATATGGGTTATCATTTGGCACTTTTGTACGGTGGACTCATTTATTTATGCTTGACATATGAATGATTTATTTATGCGATATGCTGTTCACAACTGTTTTGTTTAACTTCTTATGCAGAATGGTTCATCTTAAATGGTTTATATTCTTATGATAGCTGAATGATCTTTATTACCAGTTATTATATGAAATCTTTCTAAATCACATAATGGAAAAGATATATCCCAGGTTAGTGTAGATTACATATGTTGTTTTCATTAGATTACTATAGCTTAGAATCAGTTTGCAAGTTAGATTTAAATTAGTTTTAGGATGCTTCTAGAATCAACATAATCAAACTCTACACACACACACATCCCATGCATCGGGAAGCTGGTCCCGTTACCCCCAGTCGGACCCGCTACATCAAACGGGCAAGGAGCCGCCAACCAGGTTCCGGACTGGGTGGGTATCCCCCTTGTTGTTGACCCGATTTTGGGGCCCTCAACACCCTCTTGATAGGATAAGTTCCTCTTTCATAGGGATACATGAACCATCTGGAGGCGCTCAATACACGTCAAACCAACTTCTAGAATGCTCTAGAATCGACCACAAGTAACTTTTTTGAAGTAAAACTCGTGCCTTTTGACCTTTACAGGAGTACGCACCCACCCCTTTACAGACAGAGCGTACAAGTACGCAGATATTGTGAACTTGGGGTGCGTACACGCAGGTAAGGTTAAGAGAAACTGCGTAACCAGAGTTAATTGAATTTTTAAGGACTCTCTTTTTTGGAGTTTGACATGAGGAGCAGAGGTATGAGACTTGCCAATGAGGATAGTATGACAGTTGATGAAGCCATACTAACTGCAAATAGTCATGGTGACAAATTTTAGTGTAACAAATTGCCCCCTAAAGTGAGAAGCCTGTAGTAGATTAGGGTTTCATATCATCTAGGAAGGGTGAAGTACTTTATCATTTCAAGGATTATCTTGTGGAGAGCCCAGTCGGAACCTGCAAATATTCAACACAAAATACATATATAAGATCATATCATCGCTGAGGTAGGCATTCCCATACTCAGATTGAAAACTTTAATTAACAAACTAACTACTGCTCTGATATAGGAATGATTTCGCAATACATCATAATCATAGACTCTTGTAGACACAGTATGGACGCAGCCATCTGTTTATGATTAGTCTACTGTATAATGAATACAAAACTCCTCGTAGCCTGGATGGTGGAAACTAGATCCAGGGTCTTCATTTCTACTTTCCGAAAAGGTACGATTCTATCCATGCGAATAAATGAGTTGATGTCGAACATGGTAGAAACCACTTGATTACCAGTCGATGATGTAAACTGTTAACAAGTGTGAGAGAGACCACCAGTGATGTCAATGGTTCTCAAAGTACCCAGTACAATCCATGAGATGTGAATGAATGAGTTGATGTCGAACATTTCACGGAATCCTTCGATCGAAAGTCAATGATGTAAACCGTCGTCAAAGGCGAGAAACCTGCCATTGATGCATGCAGATTTCAAGGTACTGATGATTTCTAAGTCATATTTCTAGATAATGTGCTGATGTCGATAGAAAGCGACCCGTTGCAGGCAAGCCCACAACACGAAATCATAGATCAAGTTGAAGAAATGTAGCTGTAAGGACTGACTCAGGGATGGTCGAGATAGATGACAGGTATTTTGCAGATGAATGGTTTATTTGCAGTGACCTCTTGAACACATAACGACATGACAGATGGCTTGGTGACAATTGTCCCAAAGTTAATACTCAGAACCGGCTGAAAATTTTCAATGTGGTTTGATCAAACTGTTAGGCAAAGGATTTCCCAACCGAGGTGAATGAAAAGTGTCATGTTCAAGAGTGGTGATAAGGTTTCTTCTGAGACAAAGGATAACAAATAGGCTCATTTTTCTCTCTTTTCCCCCACCATTTTTGGCAAGTACCTCTTTATTTTTTTACAAGCTTGAGGAGGATAACATATGCTTGATTATAAGCTCATCCTTCGGATGAGTCCAACTTAGTTTTAGATTCGAACCCTAAGAAGGAGTGGTCCGTTCCTGTTTGTAATCGAACAGGTCCTTTACTGTGAAATTTTAACGAGTCCAGTATAGGAGAAACTCTGCGTTTTTCAATTTTAGAGAGTCTGAAAAAACTTAAGAAGACTCCAGGGTTGAAATTTTTCGTAAATTTGTGTCTCCCAAGCCTGAAAAAGTATAAAATAATACTTGAGAGAACTGCTTGATCTTTTATGACCAAGGAGTACTTTCATGATTAGTGTCTTTGACCTGAAAAGTAAAAAGCGATCAAGGACACGTCGTTTTATTTCCAGTAACGAATTTGAAACGACAAAAATCCGGTAATCTTTTCCTGTTTTTACGGTCAGAAAAGGGCTATAAGGGGACCGTCTTTTAATTCCGTTTTAACGAGTGTAAAAGAAACGCTCGGCAATCTTTTCATGTTTTAGGAGTCAGAAAAGGGCTTAAAAGATGACACTGATGTTTTTGTTTGTGAAAAATGACAATTTTCCCTGAAAATCCTTTTATCCTGCACAAAAACCAACACATTACTCATACCTGTTTAAAGATAGATAAAAATACTTTGAAAAATACCCTTTCATGGTGAAAAATAAACAAATTTACCATTTATTTACCCAAAAAACCTATAAAAAGGGCTTTTACCAATTCATTTTTACCATTTTACTGTTGAGGAGAGAAAAAGGGCTTTTGGCAAGAAACTTCCCGTGGACATTGCGGAGAATCCGACCGTCGAAATCGAACGCCGTCTCATTAGGTATTCTACAACATCCTCCTCTTCATTTCCATCCGTTTAGAAATTGTTTTTAGGCCTAGTTTCATTTTTTGGAGGCTTTGGGGTTTCAAGGTCCGCTTTTCGGGGTACGCAGGTGCTCCACTGGTGACCCGCGTACCCCGACATTTTCTCAGTTGGGAAAATGTCGAGCGTACGCACCTTGCCTTAAGGGAACCCGCGTACGCACGCCCTGTTCCTAAAGGCGGGGTGCGTACCCCGCAAAACGAATTTTTAAACCCCAATTTCTTCAAAATGGACCAATTTTTTTTTATTTCATTAATTCTAACAAATGTTTTTTGGTGTGTAGATTGCCCACCATGCTTGATTGGCGCGAGAGAGAGCACGAAGATGTCGATTTGGCCGCCATTAATCATCAACCTTCCATTGACGCTTTGAAGGCATGCGGCCTTTACAAATACTGGGCCATACCTGGCATGAGGGCCCAAGTGCGCTTTCTAGAGTGGCTGGTAGAGAGATGGAATGTCCAGGACCAGTGCTTTTACATTGGAGGGCACCAGCTCGAGATAGAGCCCTCAGATATTTATTTCCTCACTGGTTTGCCCAAGAGAGGCGAACAATTGACTCTGTTCGGGACTAGGCCAGGCGACCAGTCCATCACTAGTCTCCGACAAGAGTGGTGTAACACTCAGTCTCAGGAGAAGGGGATAGAGATCAAAACCATATCCCGACCTGAACTTATGGTGATTGCTTTCACAGTTACCAGACTTTGCGGGGCTGCCGCTTTACATATTGCCACTGGATCCCAGATGCGGATGGCGATTGATTGCTATCGGGGCACCATTTTCAACTGGTGCGATGCTGTGTTGGCCAACTTAAAGGGCCAACTGACTAGGACCAAAAACGGACAGCTGAAGACTTTTGGTTATGGGCCTTTAGTTGTGAGTTTTGCCCTAGAGAGGGTTCCGATGCTGATCCCAAAGCAGCTCACTGTTGAGGTTGGGCCTCCCCGAGAGCCTAAGTTGATGCGATGGGTTATGGTGATGGTCCGTCATCCTGACGAGGGCACGGAGGTTGTCCGATTTACTCCGGAGTATTTTCACTGGTTGGAGGACCAGATCTTCTCTATACAAGATTTTCCTTATGCCGGAGTTGATTTTCGTGGAGATCCGGACATGGTTCTTCCACCGGGAGAACAATGGGATGACACAGGTACTTCATTTTTCACAAGTTTTTAAATTATCTATTTTTTTTGTTTTTTATATCGTCTCAAAACTGACAGTAATAATTTTCAAAATGCAGATGTAGGCCCACGCCGTCCAGCCAATCTCCGGCCTTTCGAGAGGAGACTACCAGTTGCAGCGGCACCGGCCCCACAGGACGAGGCCACAGAGACCCTAGCTGAGTTGGAACAAGACCTAGAGCGTCTTACGGCAGACATACCAGAGACTACTATAGATGATATTCCTATCAGGCTTCAGCGCTATGTAGTCGCAGTCCGAGGATCTTTTAGGAGGTTCTTGTGTAGGGTGGCGCGTGCAGTAGTGTCGTATAGAGAGCATCACCAGTGATTGGATGGTCGTTTTTGTAGACACATGTGACATTTTGGTTTTTTGTACTTATCATTTTTGCCGATCATAAGGTGTTTTTCAACCTATGATCGAAGACGATGTATTTTTTGACACACTCCTATCTATATATATCATTATTACCGGCTTATCTTGTTAAACATGTGTGATTAAATGTTTTTTTAAATTTACATGTATGATTATCGCAAATGTTTGTTTAACATTCGAGAAGCAATTGCATCTGCTAATGTATTTAAAGACCTTGGAATATGCTGATATTCAATGTAATCAAATTCATGTTCCAAGAGACGCACTCTCAAAAATAACCTTAATAACACTGGATTTCTAATGGCATACACTCTATTAAGCTGTAATACAACGAGTTCAGAATCTAACCTCACTATCAAACTCCGAATCCCGAATGAAATAGATTCAGACAATAATTCAATCACTGCACTGTATTCTGCAATGTTGTTTGTTGTTTGACCGAGGCTTACCCTATGCATAGAAACTAACTCGTCAGAGGGCGAATAGATAACCCAAGCTGCGGAAGAGATATTCCGTGTACTACGACAAGCACCATCAGCAAATCCGATGTATGTTTGGAGAGGCATCGACATCTGCAAACATCAAGCGTAAAACCAAGATAAGCAGAATAACGACGAAAAACACACTTTCTAAGCTAAGCACACTGTCTAAACTAAAAAACACACCAGCTAGAAAGAAAAAACTAACCTAACTAAAATCTCCATACCCATCATTTAAGCATAATACCTCTTTAGGTAAAGTCCATTTCTGGGTTTACCCAAAGAGTCCCCGTCAAAATCTACCAGCTCATAGGCCCCTTTTGCTAGATTTCGCTTGACAATGTAGGGCCCATGCCACATAGGAACGAATTTTCCAGCACCTAATTTATCGTTAGCTTGATCATATAATAGCACTAGGTCTCCTTCCGAAAAATTTCGAGGGGTCACTTTTCGATCATACTGAGCTTTCATACGCTTTGCGTGAGTCTCGATTGCCAATGCAGCATCACGTCGAGTCTCATCTAATTGAGCTAAGTATAATAAACGCTTCTCCTCTTCAGAAGTAGCTGGAAGTAATTCGACAGCCATTTGAAGTGACGGGATTTCGCATTCAATGGGCAGCACAGCTTCCAAACCATAAACTAGTTGGAAAGGAGTGAACCCTGTTGATGTTTTCACTGAGGTTCGGTACGCCTAAAGCGTGGAAAATAACATGTTGTTCCAATTCGACCGATGAATACCAATGATTCGTCGGATCATGATAATTAAAACTTTGTTGATGGACTCAACCAGACCATTCGCTTGTGGATAATAAGGAGTTGAGCTATCGTGATGTAAACCAAGCTGGCCTGTAAGTTCTGTCATCATAACGTTTCGAAAATGGCGCCCATGGTCAGTGATTATCGCTTGTGGGACACCAAACCTAGCAATAATGTGATTGAATACGAAAATTGCAGCTGTCTTGCCGTCTGCCTCGAATGTAGGCATCGCCTCCGCCCACTTAGTAAAATAATCAACCGCAAGGATGATATACGCATGCCCCCCGGCCGAGTGAGGGTTACATGTAATAAAATCGATACCCCATTTGGCAAAAGGACCAACAGCAATTATAGGGTGGAGAGGAGCAGGTGGAGCGCGCATCTTGCGATCAAACACTTGACAGTTGTGGAATTTCCAGACCGCAATAATACAGTCTTTAAATAAGGACGGCCAGAAGTAGCCAGCGCGCAATATCTTTTGGGCTGTGGCATACCCAGACATATGACCGCCACACGCTCTAGAGTGACAGTCATTCAGAACCCTTTCAGCTTCCTCGTGAGTTAAGCAACGGCGAAAAACCAAGTCTGCCCCACGGCGATAAAGAGTATCTCCAATAATTTTGTACTGTTGGGACTGGAATCGAATTTTCTGACGTTCCGACTTTGAAACTTCGGGCTGAAAGGATTGGGTCTGGAGGTAGACGATTATATCCCCATACCATGGATCTAAAGTGCTGATGAGAAACAAAGATTCGTCCGCAATGGGTTCCTCTGCCACAGTTTCTGTGTCAGCATGCGGGAAGTCACACATTCACTCTGCAAAAACTAAGGATTTCTTAGACTTAGATTTCTCAAACTCCAAGTCGAACTCTTACAGGATAACGATCCATTTAGAGTACTTGCCCCCTAGCAATTGTTTAGTCAAAATGTAGATCATAGGGTTGCAATCCGAAATGACTGTAGTTTTACGGAGTAGGATGTAGTGACGAAAACGTTGGACAGCTTGAACGGCTACCAATGCCAATTTCTCCACATGTGAATATTTGAGTTCAGTGGGATTTAACGTCCGACTAAGGTAATATATCACATGTTCCATTCCGAATTCGTCTTCCTGTACTAAGACCATTCCAATGGTGGAATGAGCGGCGGCGAGGTATAAAAAGTAATCCTGATTGTAGTTGGTAGGATGTAGCAACGGTGCATGGGTCAACGCGTGCTTGAGTGCATCAAAAGATTTCTGAGCTATCTCATCCCAAGAGAATTGAGCGTTATGTTTCAACAACCGGGTAAAAGCTTTTGTAATCTCGGCGTAGTTAGGAATGAATCGGCGCAAAAAGTTTGCTTTCCCCTGCAAACTTTGGAGTTGGCGGAGACTCGAAGGAGGAGGCAATTTAATGATAGCTTCTACCTTCGAGGGATTGACGCGAATGCGGGCTTTTGAAACTACAAATCCCAGCAATCGTCCCACCTCTATACAGAAGACACATTTGTGTGGGTTCAACCGAATACGATAATGCCTACACCTCATGAAAATTGCTCGTAAATGGACAAGGTGATCAGCTCGATGTAATGAGTGAGCGGGCAAATCATCGAGATACGGTTGCACAATGTGTTTGATGTCATGAAACGCATAAGACATCGCCCTTTGAAAAGTGGCTCCGGCATTCTTAAGTCCAAAAGGTAATTTGCAATAAGCAAATGTCCCCCATGGACAAATGAAAGCCGTTTTTGGTTGATTGGCAGATAGAATATTGATTTGGTTGTAACCGGAAAAACCGTCCATAAAGGAAAATATTTCACTGCCGGCACAATCATCAATTATTTGATCGATATAGGGTGTTGGGTAGTTGTCCTTGGGACAAGCTCGATTGATATCCCTCTAGTCGATACATATTCTTATTGTTCCCTATTTTTTGTTAACCGGAACAATATTCGATACCCAATCCGTTAACGGGATCGGATAAATGAAACCTGCTTTCAACAGCTTCTCAACTTTTGCTTTAATTGCAGCCACTTTTCGTGGGTGGATCTGACGCAAACGTTGCCGGACGGGTTTAGCGTCCGGGTAAGTCTTGATCTCATGGACAACAATTGCGGGATCAATTCCTGGCATTTCCTCATAGGACCAGGCAAACACGTCGCGGAATTCTTGAAATAGGGCCTTGTATGTCTGAATTTCGTCATCTGAACACGAGGCACCTATATGAATGTGCTCAACAATTCCGGGCTTGATTGAAATGTCAATGGGAATAGTTCGAGAGATGTTTCCCAAATTCAGCTCTGAATCAGGATGTTTCATTGGACTCTGAGCTTCTTTGACATATTCAGCTGTAAAGATTGATGAGAAATTGTTTTCAAAACGATCATCCTCAGGTAAAAACGAAGATCTATGATGGAGATCTTCCCATGGTAAATCGTCTACACACAGGACTTCACAAAGTTGTTCGTCAGATGACACAACTTCGGGAAACGTTATTAACTCCGAGGTTGAGGTGAAAAGTGATTCCTCACGGACCACATTCATTTGGTCGATTTTGGTTGAACTCAGGTCGGTAAAAGACTGCACGGCTTCATAGGCAATTTCATACAGACTCAAAGGCATTGCATCACCAAATGAGTCTATTTCAGATTCAGAAGGAACGATCCAAGGATCATCATAAACAATGGTATCTGATGTAATCATATGAATAGATGCAAATGAAGACACGACGTTGATTGGAGGAAAAGGAAAAGTTCCCAGTAAACCGGCATCTTTAACTAATCCTACTCCAACATCCTTATAAGGGATAGTCGTTTTACCGACATGCTAGATACTCTCTGAAGAGGCTGGGTCGGATGAAAAGTAAGCCAACTGGTCTATGGTTACGATCTTGCCATTATGTGGAAACTTTATTACTCTGAAAACCGATGAAACGACCGCTGTCATAGCGTAAGACCAACTTCGACCCAAGAGAAGGTTGTAGTCTAGAGGGGCATCAACCACCTCCACATCTAGACTAACAGTTTTTCCTTCAACCCCTATAGGCAAATCCTGTAGAATGCCAAACGGATGGAACCCACAGCCATCAAAGGCCTTAAGAATTGTCGGGGATTGATTTAGCGAAGGAGAACCAAGCGATCTCCAACACTGTATCGACATAATACACGTGGAAGCTCCCTCATCAATTACAGTCCGATGAATAGGCCTGTTTTTTACTATCACTGGGATCTGGAAAGCCATTTTATGAGGTAAACGCGGTGTACTATTTTCTAGATCAAAGATTATTAGGTTCGGGTCCTGAACATCAACAGCTCCTATAGTCGACAAAAGTAATTTGCGCTGTGCTAGGCATGATTGCAGCACTTCCAAAGCCGACATTGCTGAGGGTGAAACAGCTAAATCCTCAACAATGTTGTAATTCTGGGCCGCTCTCGCATGTGGATTGAAAGCAGACCTTCGAAGTACACCCTTGGCGGGTGGTTTGATTACTAAGTCCAGGTTAGGTTTCTCGATCTGTAGTGGATCGGAACCGGGAGCTGAGGTTGATGGATTAGAATGAGAAGATTCTGCTTCTTTGCCATCAACAGGACTTTTACTACCATAATCTTGCGATCGAGTCGCAATCCTTACATGAGACATCATCAATATGGATTCTTCACTGGCACTCGAGGAAGAGCCTATCATCTTACTCTCCTGCTTTGGAAATGGATCTTTCAAAACAGCAGGAGTTCGGGAACCTTTGACGATTTTCAAAACCTCGGCCCGATGAGGGCAATCTCTTGTAAAATGATCCTCTTCACAAATAAGACAAGGATATCGAGGTTTGCGCTTTTCATCACTGGTTTCCGACTTTTCAGTTTTCTCCTTTGGAGTTTTGTCTGCTTTATTCTTCTTCTAACCTTTCTTTTCCCCACCGGATTTTGATTTAGCCGTAGATGACTCTACAGTGTGAATATCAGCGGAAACTTCAGCAGAAGATTCTCCTGTCGGGGAGTCTGGTAAGGTTATAATAGGAGAAGAATTCTTTGAGGATTTCTTCTTGCTTTTAGTATTCACTGTACCAATCATGCCATCAGCGGCATGAGACCTCGAAGGAGCAGCAGCGATTTGATTCGACTTAGGAAGATCTGGGATCTTTTCGTGTAACGTACCTGACTGAGTATAAACTAAGTCAAGGTACTGCACTTGAGCAATCACTTGCTCCTCAGTAACTACTCCAGCCTTAGCTACGTCTTCAGTAATCTTCGGTAATAATGATTTAACAAACCATTCAGCTAAGATTTGGTCCGGGATAAAAACTTTCACTAATCGCCTTCGACGTCTCCATTCATGAATATGATCGGAAATATAAGTGGACGTCGATTGTTTTAATGAAGTTAGTAACTCCATGCCATTATCATATCTAACCGGCAACTGAAAATGAGTTAAGAACGAGGTATCTAACTGGCTAAAATTATAAAAAGAGGCCCGTGGTAACTCAATGTACCACTTGGCCGCGAGACCAATGAGAGTACGCTGGAAAAGACGTAAGCGGATCGAATCATCCGAGATGGAATTAGAGGCACACCAGAGGTGGTAAGTCATCACATGATTCGACGGGTCCTCTCCAGACTTACCTTCGAACTTGGGTATGTCACTGGGCAACTTATTTGGCATTGGCGGCCAAAACGGAAGAGAATTTATTGGATCGTTCATTAGGCGCGACAAGTCTGGTAAATCCAAAGTTGCGATAAACGGTAATTGCCGATTAGGATCCCTAAAACTCTGGGTCACAAGACCAGTCCCAGGAGGAGGATATCCGGGATAACTTGGAATAGGAATTGCATTCAGGATATTGTATCCTCCCAGAAAACCAGGATTAACCGGACCGTACTGGGGTTGTTGTGGTTGTTGATAAGTGTACCCAGGATACGGTTGATACTGGTAAACTGGCTGCTGGACAATAGGCCCGTATTGGTATTGTCGTTTGCTTGTTAGTGAATGTAGGTTTCGAAGAGAAGGAGGAGCTCATCCGGATCGGAGAGGTTGGACTGCTACAAATAGCGTGGGACTAAAGGTATGTTTTAAACACCTGATTACTTGTATTCTAAATGCATATTTAGGGAAAGATAGTGTTTAATTGTCTTGTTTGTCACTAGAAAGCCTTGGCTTCTAGGGAGGTCGGTTTTGTCCGCAAAATTGACTCTTTCCGCATGACAAAATGGCGACTCCACTGGGCAATCCATGGTTTTGATTCATTTCTCTTTTGATTGATACTTTGATTTGAGAAAAGTCGATTTCTTTCTGGTTTTTGACTGATTGACTGTGAATTTGGGTGGAATAGCTTAGGGTTAAGTTAGATTTTACTTTTCTTGGTTTTGCTAGAAGTACGCAGCCTCTGCGTTAAGCACAGTGCGTACTTGTACGCACTGCAGCTTTGTACACAGAGCGTACACGCACCTGTGCAAACAGGCTGCCTGCGTACCCTGTCAAAAGTTGAGAAAATTTCAATTTTTTTCCTTTGTGTCTCTTAGATTTTGTTTATAAGTTGTTTTTGTTGCCCAGATCCACTGGTTACCTGGCAGAAGTCTTCATCTAAGCTTGTTTCATTAGTATCAAGGGTTTTAGTGAAATTCATAGAAATTCTAGCCTAGGGTTTGATTTTTGCATTGGTCCTGTAGTGACTTTGGCTTTAGAAGTTGTAAAACCTTGGATCTCCCTGGTCTTTTCAGTCTTCTTAGAAGTCGGACCTTTCATAAAATCCACCTGTGTGAGAAAGCTACCTTTGTGTTGTCAGAAGGACCGCCGTACAAGAAATATTCAGGAGATTGAGTAAACATAGACGATTGACCTGACATATTTACAGGAGTATAAATACCTCCAGATGGATAAGGAGTACGAGATGGAGAAAAACTTGACCCTGAGTTGTCCAAATAATTAGTTAACGAAAGATACCAAGTAGTACTTCTAGGTGGACTGTAAAAAATGGATTCACGCTCCCTTAGATCAATAGTAGGTTGATCTTCAGGGATAGGGACGCCTATTTCTTCTTCTGGAGCAAGTTCTTCAATAGCTATCAAACCAGAAGGAAGATTTTCGGTGATGACTCTTTCTACCCTAGGTGAATCAGGAGCACTAGAAGTTGGAGTAACAGGTTCAGATATCTTAGGTTCTTCGCCTATATCACTAGTAGATGAAAAACTACCAGCAAGCTCGGAAACTGCAATAGCTTCGGGATTATAACCTGTTTCTAGACTTTGGTAATCAGGATGAACTACCAACGAAGACTCTCCTTCTTCAGGTGATCCTACTTTACTGCCACTAGGAGTTACAAGGACTTTCAAACCTTCGTAATGACTTGGGACGTCTTCGGGAGGTTGGCCCCGAAGTCTACGGGACTTCCTCAACAAATCGGCCACGGTTACAATCTCAGGTGACTGGCCCCGAAGTCTACAGGACTGTCTCGGTAATTCAGCCACAGTTAAAAACTTTTAACTACTGCACACGCAAACAAAGTAAAATCTCAAAGCAAACCGCCTAAAGTCTCTAAAGAACCAAACAAATTCGAATCACACGCCTAAAGAATCTAGGGCGTCAAACCATACACAAACAATAGCCTTCCGGACCGAAAACACTAGTTGGTGATGAAGCCCAACATCGTCGAATTCAGTACAGAAGTGGCGGGTGGAACAGTTACCCCGACAACCTGCTTAATGAATAGACCAGCACAAGTTCCTCCACTTTAACCGTCTCGAGTGAAGTGAACCCCCCGGAAAATCCAAGTGAGTCTCTGCTCCAGGTACAGTGGGATCTTCCCTCCACCGTCACCTTGGGTAGAACCCTAAAGATAATGGTCACTAAGGTCACTAACAGCAACAAATACACCTGGGGGAACAGTCTATGATCCGATAGCACGCAAGGGCAGAGTATCAAGCTCAATCCCCTTGCCGGCTCCTTGACAATAATCCAAGGTTTATCGACAAGTGACCCCAGGCTCCTCGACAATAATCCGAGGTTTACCGTTTGTAGTATGTGCGTATCTGGTGTCGTTCCCAATGAAGGGGGATTGATCCCCTCACTGGTCAGGACACGATCTCGTGCTTCTCCTTTAAGAGGAGCTTTCCCAGAGCATAAATGTAACAGCTGGATTTATCCTACCACAAGATGAGCTACTTGTTTGGTTTTGCTGTCTTGGAGAGTTAATTACTCTCCTACTCCAAGACACTAGCCTGATCTATGTTGGTGTTTCAGAGCCCTAGTAAATAAAAAGTTACTAAGTTAATTTTACTTTAAACGTTAATTTTTATGGCTTTTCTTTAGGACAAAAGGTAGTGGAGATGAAACTGATGGTGTGTAGACTCGACTCAAATCCACTAAAAAGATGCACCTAGGATGATTTATACTATTTTTCCTTTTTCAATGAATTCCCTACCTAAGAGAGTTGGAGAATGCAAAATTTGATATAAAGACAACTTTCTTGGCAATGAAAATCAAAGAAACAATCTCTTTATCTTTTCCAAAGCATACAACACATGACCACTAATTATTTCACGAAAATTCCTTTCTCTTCTCAAAGACTTCAAACGCTACTAAAACAAACTTTTCTTCAAAAGAGATTTTTTGTATTTTTTCCTATATTAACAAAGCATGTAAAACTACTTAACAAAAATCAAATTTAAAAAATCTATGACAAATCAACTCAATTTTAGCTAAAAGCAAATCTAAGAGAAATTCACCTAAAAGAAAATCTAATGAGGCAAAAGCCTACCAAGTATAATTCCAGGATGTTTTACTCAGTTACAATTCAACTAAGGACTAGTTCATGCAGAATCATAAACCAGTCAAAAACAAAAAACAAAATCTTTTGTTCTTTTTCTTAAGAATGAAATTCACAGCTTAACCAACAAGCTTTCTCGAAATTCCGCAAAGAGACAACACAAAGGTAGGTTTCTCACACAGGTGGATTTTATGAAAGGTCCGACTTCTAAGAAGACTGAAAAGACCAGGGAGATCCAAGGTTTTACAACTTCTAAAGCCAAAGTCACTACAGGACCAATGCAAAAATCAAACCCTAGGGCTAGAATTTCTATGAATTTCACTAAAACCCTTGATACTAATGAAACAAGCTTAGATGAAGACTTCTGACAGGTAACCAGTGGATCTGGGCAGCAAAAACAACTTATAAACAAAATCTAAGAGACACAAAGGAAAAAAATTGAAATTTTCTCAACTTTTGACAGGGTACGCAGGCAGCCTGTTTGCACAGGTGCGTGTACGCTCTGTGTACAAAGCTGCAGTGCGTACAAGTACGCACTGTGCTTAACGCAGAGGCTGCGTACTTCTAGCAAAACCAAGAAAAATAAAATCTAACTTAACCCTAAGCTATTCCACCCAAATTCACAGTCAATCAGTCAAAAACCAGAAGGAAATCGACTTTTCTCAAATCAAAGTATCAATCAAAAGAGAAATCAATCAAAACCATGGATTCCCCAGTGGAGTCGCCATTTTGTTATGCGGAAAGAGTCAATTTTGTGGACAAAACTGACCTCCCTAGAAGCTAAGGCTTTCTAGTGACAAACAAGACAATTAAACACTATCTTTCCCTAAATATGCATTTAGAATACAAGTAATCAGGTGTTTAAAACATACCTTTAGTCCCACGCTGTTTGTAGCAGTCCAGCCTCTCCGATCCGGATGAGCTCCTCCTTCTCTTTGAAACCTGCATTCACTAACAAGCAAACGATTACATAGCACCTGAATAACTCATAAAATAAAACATATTCATCATAAAGACCAAGGAGTATATGAAACAAATTATGTATAACAACTTGTTGAGAAAAATGAGCTTAATTGTATTAAGTGGTAACAAAAGAAACCATTACAACCAGTGCCTTGGTGTTGTGCAGGTCCCTCCCAGGGTCCAGCAAGAGTTCTCCTTTACTTTGATCAGCTCACCCACTTCCAAATGAAGCTAAGAAAGGATGGGAATCTCTCCTCTCAAGCTCTATAAGGGAGTCCTAATTTCAGCAGCATCTACCCTTAGGAATGTTCAGTTTTCAACCTCTTCTCCCTCTGGCCTAATGCCTGTATTTATAGTGCTTTAGAGGAAGTTAATCAGGTCCACCATTGATGGGATAAGTTCCTCTTTCATAGGGATACATGAACCATCTGGAGGCGCTCAATACACGTCAAACCAACTTCTAGAATGCTCTAGAATCGACCACAAGTAACTTTTTTGAAGTAAAACTCGTGCCTTTTGACCTTTACAGGAGTACGCACCCACCCCTTTACAGACAGAGCGTACAAGTACGCAGGTATTGTGAACTTGGGGTGCGTACACGCAGGTAAGGTTAAGAGAAACTGCGTAACCAGAGTTAATTGACTTTTTAAGGACTTTCTCTCTTTTTTGGAGTTTGACATGAGGAGCAGAGGTATGAGACTTGCCAAGGAGGATAGTATGACAGTTGATGAAGCCATACTAACTGCAAATAGTCATGGTGACAAATTTTAGTGTAACAGTATTTATACAAAAAATTATTACAAAATATCTCAAACTAACTTCAGATTTAATCTAGGAAATACAAATATCTTCTTGTAAGAAGATAGAGACAGCTATTGAACTGTTTCATGTTGTCCCTTTTTATGTGGTACTGCTGGCTTTTATGGTTGGATTTGTAGCCCTTTATGCTGGCGTGCAGTTATGGTCTATTACGCTGGAATCTTCTTCAATTTTTATCTTTCAACTAATACTCTTTGACCCTGATATTCTTTAAGCCTGATACTCTTTCACCATGTTGTCCTGTTTTCATCTGTTTACCTGGTTGTTCTTATTTTTACCGTGCAGTAACTTTTTACTGTATATTTCTCACAATAAATCAGTAATTGTTTCCCACCATTCTGTATCAGGTAATTTGACATTCATCATTCACCTATATATCTCATCATCTTCGGTATACTTGGCAAAATTGGGCTTAGTGATGAAAAAGTGTTTAATCTCATGCTGGAGAAAAAACAAGTTCTGAAGGTGTTATACAAAACTTTTCCTGTTGGTAGTGCTTTTATAGATGAAGTGCTAGCCTGTTCTTTAGCCAATTGCCTGAGTCTATTATCATAGTCCAGCTGTGTCATATGTTTGTCACTAATGACCAATGGACTGGGCAATCCTTTCTCCCTCAAAATTTGGAATTTGGCCATGAATCTATTAATTGCCACCTGCAT
This sequence comes from Pinus tabuliformis, assembly GCA_031772625.1. Lineage (NCBI taxonomy): Eukaryota > Viridiplantae > Streptophyta > Pinopsida > Pinales > Pinaceae > Pinus > Pinus tabuliformis. The sequence goes on from CM062805.1 coordinate 235,282,957, forward strand.
ATTGTGGCACTCTTCTTCTAAGTTCAACATTAGGTTTCTCTTGGAAAGGACCTTCCTTATTTCCAAAATGGTTTCAGTCCTATCTTCTATATTTAGCTACTGAAGCTCATATCTATTTTTGTTGTTAAGGAAGTGGATGAGTCTATTGGAATCCTCAGGCATTTCACCCAATTCCTCCTTGACTTTCTGAATAGCTATTGTAGCTATCTTTATCAATTCTGTCTGCTTAAAAATAACTTGAATAGATGGCCAAATATCCTTGATGGAGTCAATGATATTGACCCATAACAGTTCCTTGGCTTGCCCAAGGGGTTTCTCCAATGTTAGGTCCTTTTCCAAGGCTTTGAACTTTTCACTCATCCCATTGGCCTTCTGAGTTTCTTCATTTTGCATAATCTATGCAAGTTTGTAATCAGTCTCTAAACTTGTCACCCTTTCTCTTGGTCTGTTCATTTCAATGGCTTGGATGGACATTTCATTCATGGCCTTGACTAATTTATCTGCATCCTCTCCTAGTGTACCTGTTGTTGTAGACTCTGTTGTAACTAGCAATGATGTGGCAGGTGGAGCTGTCGGTGCAAGTGAAGCTGCAAGTGTGGAAGGGACTGCTGTAGACACAGTAGGGATGACGTTTGCAGAAGTTGATGCAATGTTAGTCTATTTTAATTGGATTAAATTATCCAATTCTTTCTCGGTTTCTTTTAGTTGATCATTGAGTTTTAGGACCAAGTCCATCAACTCTTCATGTTTGGTTTGGCTTTCTATGACTTCAAGTGTTTGAGGATGTTGCAGCTGAGGTATCTTCAATTGCTTCTTCAGTGCAGCAATATCATCATTCTTCTTCTTTATCAGCTGCTCAGTAGCCTTTATATCTTTGGGATCATGTCCCAACTCAATAACCAAGTCTTCTAATGACTTAATCCTTGTATCCTTGGCCTGTGAGGAGGCCTTCTCCAACTGAAACTGTGCCGAGATGTTGTTCAATGAGTTTTGTAATTGATGGGAAGCTATGGCTTTGCCTGTTAGGGTGGAGTATATCATCTCTCCAGCCTGTTTATGTAGTTCTATCTGGTCTATGGGATGAATATCCCTTGCCAATACTTCAAAGTCAACCCTCTTGAAATCTGATGATGTTTTGGGCTGTTGTGTTGTAGGCTTAATAAAGGACATCTGCAGCTTTCCTTCCTTGATGTCAAAGGCTGACATCAGCCTTGTTTGATTTGTGGGAGTGAGCGTTAGGTATTGAGCATATGTTTGCTAGGGATTTAATCCTCTAATTCCTCGTTTTGATTTCTTCATACCTGTCCTTTATGTCTTGGTCTTTGTCAGTAGACCTACTGAAGGAAGACACTTCCACACTAAGCTGCCTTTCCAACATCTGAGTTTGTGATGTGGAAGGCTCTTGTATGTCTTCAGATGGAGTTGTGGGCCTACTTCTGTCTACCTCTGTGTTGGTTACCTGTGCTGATCCTTCTGTATATTCCTGTTCAGAGGCCGGATTGAGCCTTTGCCTCTTGTTGTGACTTGTTTCCTGCTGCAGATTAGAGGTGTCCATTCCTGAAGTGGAAGCTCCCTCTCTGTTTCTTTTTGGATTTTTCTCCTCATTCTGAGGAGTCTACATGACTGGAGGGGTGCTCATGGCTCTTTCTTGCTCTTTTGGTACCTGCAGAAAAGAGCTCTCATCAAGCTACTTTTCCAAATCAATCAGAGCATTTTCTACATCTACCCTTGTGCTGTCTCTGTCCACTAAAGTATTGTGTTCTCTGCTGTCTTGGTAATGAATTCTAAAGGGTCATATCTCCATATAAAACTCCTTTGGAATTTCATTCTTTGCAGGATCAGGTCTGCATCTTTCCATGCCTCTCTGGAATTGCATATGAAGGGACATAATTGGTCTTTGATTTTGAAATAGGCCTTCTTCTTGGCATTGACAAAGTTGAGTTCATTTGCATTGGTGATATATCTGTAATATTCTAAGGAAAACAACCTCATAGGGAGGTATCTTGGCAACTTATATGGTGCAAGCAGGCAACCATATATTCTTATTTCTGTGTGGTTTTGGTAAACGTACCAATCACCTACTTCGGTTTGCTTGGAAAGATGGAGGGATCTTTTTATCTCTGGACTTATCCTAGGTGGAGTATTCCCAGTGAGCATAGTCATGATTGGATACACAAAAGAATATATGAAGTCTGAGTATGTATATGGTGATCCAAACTCATGGAAAAGTGGGGTCCAAAAAACGACAGATCTGGGCTGGCCCCTAGTTTCAAGCTTCTAGAGAGTAAAAGGAAACTTATCTGGCTGATAATATAAAAATAGATGGTACAATACAAAAGAGTATTTGAATACTCTCTAATTGCCCATTCTTGTGAACTGCTCATGCATTCTATCAACTATGAAATTGGCAAAGTCAAATATGGTAGCAGGAGGTTACCCTAGGGTATATATGGACATGAAGGCAAGAATAAGTTCATCAATGTATTCACTAGTAGAGTAACCCAAAACACAGGATATCATGGTTACAATGTACTGGCCCCATTTAGAGAAAATAGTTGCTACATATGGAGGGGGATCATTAGGGATGTGTTTTTCCTCTCTAATGAAGGTTTGGAACAACTAGGCCAACCTTGATGGGCTTAGCTTGGGATACTGGTCCAACAGGTCTCCAATTGAGAGTGGTATTAGGTTTGTCCCTAGTTGGAACTGCAACATTTCATTAATGGACTCGGTTGTGATAATGAATAGAACCTTCTGGTCATGAGACATTATGGCTCTATGGCTGGGGACGTAGCATACATAGCACATATGAACAACTTCTAGAAAGATATGAACTTGGAGGAACTGGTATCTAGGTAAATTGGACTCCTAGAGACCAATATCATCTGTATGGTTTAGGTGTTTGTCTTTGCTTAAGCAATGAATTTTTAGCAGGAGCTCTATTGAAGTTGTGTCTTTGATTTGGAAATCCCTGTCAGCCAGGGGAAGGTGGTCCAGGTCTAAGTGTGGAGTGGTAATGGGTCTAACATCCATGGCGACAGGGGAAACCATAATTCAGTTCTTGTGGATTTGAATTATGCTCTGGGGGGTTTTATCAGAGGTTTTGAGACTTTTCAGAGGGTTTAGGCAAGAAGTTTCTTAAATTGGCAGTATTCTTACTCAATTTTTTAAATCAAAACACTGCACAGGCTAAAGGTTTTGAAATTTGCAGGGGTAAGGGGTAATTCGTGGTGAAATACCTAGAATTGGGCGAATTGGCTCTAAAAATGGTGGTTCACGGTAGCTGCAGTGGTTGGCGTGGTCTTGGTACGGACTGAAAAGTCAGTTGGGTTGTCTGCAACGTCTTCTGGAGCAGTCTTGAAAGTTTGGTGGTAAATTTGGTGTTCACAGGGATTGCAATGGTTCACAGAGTTTACACAGAGAACGTGCAGAAAAAGGGCGAAAGAGGGCTTCACAACCTTTTATAGAGAAAATGATTAATTTTGGCGGGTTCACTTTCAAATGAACAATTGACGGTTTTTCAGTTAAGTGGGGGAAGTGGTTTTGGAGGACCATCGCACCGCTTTTATGGTGCGGGCGGTATTCTGGAGGGGTCAACCGATGCGATACAACATTTGACACGTAGCATCCATGGGATCAGGGAAAACCACTTTATCGGGTGGTTAACATTCAACCATCGGGCGCAATCGATATGGCTGTGCGCCGTTGGATGAGGGGGGATTGACAATCAACGATGGTTGGGTGGAGAGTTGCACGGGGGGAAATGATGGGAGTTGATGGGGGGCCCAGGGATTTAATCACGGCGGTTCGGGATTAGTTTAGGGATAAATCGGAGGTTTAAAATGATCGGGTCGGGTTTAATGAGGAATTAAGGAGTCGGGTGATGTTAATACCAGGATTAACTTAAGTTTACCGAGATTAGGTAAATAAGTAAGATTGTATCAGGATATGGACGGTTTATATAGTTTTTATGAAAACTAAGGGTCGGGGGTATTTACGTAAGGGAATTAATTTAATATGGGATAATGTGGATTTTGGGGAATTTATATAATAAAGTTAGTGATTAATATGAAAATGCGATGGCAGAGTGGGTTTTTCATTAGTACAAGGGTAAAGTAAACATTCGCGCACTTTGCTTTATACTTAGGAAAAAGACTTTTTTGTGGGTTTTTTGTATTAAAGGGTTTTATTCGGGAGGGGGTGGAGGGGGGGCGGGGTATTATTTTTGCTAGGTAAAAGGTGTTTAATCCTTAGGAAAAGGGATTTTCTTAGGGTAATGAGGGGAAACAGATTTTATGAAGGGAGAATGTGTTTTCATGAAGGGGGTTCTAGTATTTGTCCCCCTAAGTCATTAAGCCGAGGGTTTGGTCTCTCCAGAAGTCAGAGAAATTATTTGAGCCTTTTTGACTTAAAGGATTCAAGCACTAGAACTTATTTATGGGAAATCAGTAAAGTAAAGGGGTGAAATGAATGAGGGGATGTTAAATAAACCATATTGTGAACCATTGTCTTGCTTTGTTTACTATTTATGCATATTTGAAAGATGCATTTAAAACAATGACATAAGTGCTTTTGTGTAATCACATGATATTTATGCAACCTTTCCACTACTTACCCTACCATTTTTGTTCACTTTATTTGGGTGCATTTAGGCTAGCAAACCCTTACCAATCTTTTTCTTTTCTTTTACAAAGTAAACTATCTAATTCTAACCTTATATCATCCAAGGGGTCAAATTAAACTGATGAGCTCCTTTTATTTACTCTACCTATCTAATGATCTGCCAAGATTACACTGTTTGGTCAAATTTTATTCTCTAACTATAAACATAAAATTTAAAACATGAAATAGCCAAGTTTAAACAATTTGACTATCATGGATTGTGGTACGAGTAGCAAGCTGCACACAATCATTTATTAGGCATAAAAGTAAATAGTAGTGGCATTTTGACTTTCTCACATTCATGGTCCCTCTTTGTCTTTTGGGGTTCATATATTTTCATTTTTTGACCTTTGATTATTCTTTTTGTCTTTGATTATTCTTTTAGGACATACCCTCTTTACATTTTTTAATTTTTTTAATATGGAAAACATTTGTAGAAAGCAAAGGTATGTATAATATTACAAGGCTTCACCTTAGTCATTCAAAATTATGACTCCTATTGGTATAGGAACCTAACACCCCTAACTGGACAAGGTAGGCTATGTTGTATGATATTCTAACATTGATGAGCTAGTTCAATTTTTTTAAAGAATGACTTACATATATTATATAATATAGATATAGTCTGATTGGAAAACTTCACTCCCACTTGTCTTTAACGTCTTTTTGTTTTTTTAATAGAATGCTTCCTATGATTATCTCTATAAACATACATTATGGGCCTTTTATACCAAAAAGCAAAAGAAAACCCATTTGGCAGCTGCCACCACTATGGTAGTCCAAAACAGGTTATAGGGAAGACCTCACTACCAAAATAATCCAAGCACTTCCAACAAAATTGACATTTAAGCATACAGTATAACTAATAAAAATTCATTTGGCATCAAACAAACATAAATCCAACCTTTCATATGGCAGCAAACAAACATAAATCCAACCTTTCAGTGCACACATCAAGAGTCACAAACATCAAGATCCATAAATCAAGGTTTCATGTAATTCTTTATTATTTTATTAAAGATTTCTTTAAAAGAATAATATAAAGTTCTTACTAGACAAACAGGAAATTTGGTGGCATAGATCAGAACCTGAGATTACTTGAGATGATATAACTTATTTTTTGAACCACTGCTCCGTGCCTAGTGTGTGTTCTAATTTTTTGGCTCATTCAACATTCTCTATTCAAACAATATTTTCATCACCCAAGGGGGTTTTGACATTGTGGTATGAATCAACATAAAAAATGCCTTCAACTGGACAAAATCAGAATCTCTTAAAACACTTATGTACAGTAGATAAAATATTTATGTGTGTAAGTTGTACCTTATTGGGAGTAAAACAGTGCTTAGCAATTTAATCTAGGCTAAAATCTTTCTGTGTAAGTTATGCCTTATTGGGAGTAAAATCGTGCTCAACAATCTAATCTAGGCTTGACATGAAGATATAATCCATATTCACTCATATGGAGTGTGAGTGAGGGATGATATTTCACTTCCTTTTTAACAACTTCAAATTTGAATTAACGTACAAGCACAACAACAAAAATCTTCGTCTGCATGTATGCACAGTCCTTCCCAAGAAAAATGTGAGACCCATCCTATCGATTTGAAGACATTATCATAGGTACTTTTTCAAAAGATTAACTATCAGGGTTAGGGCACTTACCTGAAATGCAGTGAATTTGAATGGTGACTGGGACTTAAAAACTCCATTCTCAAGCCATCTCTCAGGCCTAAACTCCTCTGCATCACTGCCCCAGAGGTATGTCATTCTTCCCATTGAGTAAGGGACATAGTTGATCAGATCACCTTTCTTGATTTTGAATCCATCAGGAAGGATGTCATCAGAAACTACATACTTTGCATCCTGCAAATGTTGTTTTGTCAATTTGTGATGAGCCATTCTCTTCATAAACCAATACTAATTACATCCTACAAATTGTGTTTTGTTAACTTGTGATGAGCCATACTCTTCAAAATCAATACTGAATGGATAAGGACGATCAATCTAGGATATATTTCATTCAAAAGCTACAATGGTTTCTACACTTCTAATTTAAGCATAGGAATCCAAAATTCAAATGACCTTATCCATATTTTTGCAATGGTTTTGGAAAACCCACAAATGCAATGAAAATATGGATATAATATTATGTTATATATCCTCTATCCTAACTGACAGAATTCCAGTGCATGCTAACAAGAGGAGAAACAAGACTAACAAGACACAATTATTCATGGACAATGATTAGTCAAAAGAATGTTGAGATACCTAAATCATTGAAGAAATATACTCGGCTTACCATAGGAATAGTTGTGTAAGCACAAGGCCTCTGATAAAGTTGCTTGAAGACAATGCATGTTATCCAATATTGTGTGTGTCATATTTTGAGAAAACACACTTATAGATTCTTCAATTGAAATACATTCATTCTCCTTGACCAGGTCATAAATTTCTTGGAGAATGTTTCCTTCAACATCTGGATTAATTCAAAGCAAATGAAAAAACCAACAAAGGGTAACTGCAACTCTATCTCGGCCAGCTATAATGAAATTAAAAATAATATCTCAGAGATAATTTTCCGAGTAATTCTTTGGTTGTTTCTCACTTAATGAAATAAAGCAAGACAAAGAACGTATCTGGTTTTACCTATAAAAATATTTGAACATAGTGACAACGAAACAAGGTAACGAGTTCCAGCAATAAACTAGTTAGAGAAAATGTGAAAAGAACAATTAGATAGTCTTCTTGTGGCATAAGTTACTAAGACTGGTGTGAGCATTCTCTTACATAGTTATTTTGGACGGAAATCTCCTGTCTTCTCTTCTGAATGACCTTGTAGACAAAATCATCCACTGTTTTGATGCTTTCCTTCACGTGACTTCTGACCCAATATTGAAGTAGCATTTTAATTTCCAAGAAAGATCAACATAACACCACAAAAGCATAGCATTTGTAGTATCAAAAGCCTCTGCAAAAGATGTCTCTGCTCCAGAGTTGGCATTTGATAAGCTGTTGATCTCCACCCCAAAGCCCAGTTTGCAGATTGCATCCATTGTTGATTTCAGTAAAAGACCCTATTGGCATTTATCCCTGTCAAATTGTGATTCTGCACCATACTATTTTGCCATAGAGTATTCACACAAGGATATATAAAGAAATACAGAGAGAAATTAATGTGAAAAGAAATCCCATCCTAACAAGACTAATAAGACACAATTATTCATGGACAATGGTCAGTCAAAAGAATGTCGGGGATACCTAAATCAATGAAGAAATATACTTGTCTTACCACAATTATTCATGGACAACGATCAACCAAAAGAATGTGCAAGCGCAAGGCTTCTGATAAAGCTGCTTGAAGATAGTGCATGTTATCCAATACTGTGTGCGTCAGACTTTGAGAAAACATACTTATAGATTCTTCAATTGACATACATTCATTCTCCTTGACCAGGTCACGAATTTCTTGCAGAATTTTTCCTTCAACATCTGGATTATTGCAAAGAAAATGAAAAAACCAACAAAGGGTAACTGCAACTGTGTCTCAACCAGCTATAATGAAATTAAGAATAATATCTGGGAGATACTTGTCCGAGTAATTCTCTAGGTGTTTCTCACTTAATGCAATAAAGCAAGACAATATATCTGGTTTTACCTGTAAAAATATTTGAAGCTAGTGACAACTAAACAAGATCATGAGTTACAGCAATAAACTAGTTAGAGAAATGTGAAAAGAACAATTAGATAGTCTTCTTGTGGCATAAGTTACTAAGACTAGTGTGAGCATTCTCTTACATAGCTATTTTGGACATAAATCTCCTGTCTTCTCTTATGAATGACCTTCTCCACCCCGACGCCCAGTTTGCAATTTGCATCCATTGTTGATTTCAATAAAAGACCCTACTAGAGTTGAAGCTGGGATTGTGGCAGAGTGGAAGCTTCTTGCCGGCGATGAAGTCCTTGAGCTCCTTGGCCATGGAGACTCTATTATCCAATACTGTGTGTGTCATATTTTGAGAAAACATACTTTTAGATTCTTCAATTGAAATACATTCATTCTCCTTGACTAGGTCACAAATTTCTTGGAGAATTTTTCCTTCAACATTTCGATTATCGCAAACCAAATGAAAAAACCAACCAAGAGTAACTACAAGTGTGTCTCGGCTAGCTATAATGAAATTAAAAATAATATCTGGGAGATAGTATTTCTCTGGGTGTTTCTCACTTAATGAAATAAAGCAAGACAATATATATGGTTTTACCTATAAAAATATTTGAAGCTAGTGACAATGAAACAAGGTCATGAATTCCAGCAAGAAAATAGTTAGAGAAAATGTATAAAGAACAATTAGATAGTCTTCTTGTGGCATAAGTTACGAAGACTAGTATGAGCATTCTCTTACATAGTTATTTTGGACGGAAATCTCCTGTCTTCTCTTATGAATGACCTTCTCCACCCCAAAGCCCAGTTTGCAATTTGTATCCATTGTTGATTTCAGTAAAAGACCCTACTAGAGTTGAAGCTGGGATTGTGGCAGAGTGGCAGCTTCTTGCCAACGATGAAGTCCTTGAGCTCCTTGGCCATGGAGACGCAAATGAAAAAACCAAAAAAGGGTAACTGCAATTTGTATCCATTGTTGATTTCAGTAAAAGACCCTACTAGAGTTGAAGCTGGGATTGTGGCAGAGTGGCAGCTTCTTGCCAACGATGAAGTCCTTGAGCTCCTTGGCCATGGAGATGCAAATGAAAAAACCAAAAAAGGGTAACTGTAACTGTGTCTCGGCCAGCTATAATGAAATTAAAAATAATATTTGGGAGATAGTTTTCTGAGTAATTCTCTAGGCGTTTCTCACTTAATGAAATAAAGAAAGACAATATATATGGTTTTACCTGTAAAAATATTTGAAGCTAGTGACAATGAAACAAGGTCATCAGTTCCAACAATAAACTAGTTAGAGAAAATGTGAAAAGAACAATTAGATAGTCTTCTTGTGGCATAAGTTACTAAGACTAGTGTGAGCATTGTCTTACATAGTTATTTTGGATGGAAATCTCTTGTCTTCTCTTATGAATGACCTTCTCCACCCTGAAGCCCAGTTTCCAATTTGCATCCATTGTTGATTTCAGTAAAATACCCTACTAGAGTTGAAGCTGGGATTGTGGCAGAGTGACAGCTTCTTGCCGGCAATGAAGTCCTTGAGCTCCTTGGCCATGGAGACTCTGTTATCCAATATTGTGTGTGTCATATTTTGAGAAAACATACTTATATATTCTTCAATTGAAATACATTCATTCTCCTTGACTAGGTCACAAATTTCTTGGAGAATGTTTCCTTCAACATCTGGATTATTGCAAAGCAAACGAAAAAACCAATAAAGGGTATCTTCAACCGTGTCTCGACCAGCTATAATGAAATTAAAAATAATATTTTTGAGATAGTTTTCTGAGTAATTCTCTGGGTGTTTCTCACTTAATGAAATAAATCAAGACATATATATGGTTTTACCTGTAAAAATATTTGAAGCTAGTGACAACGAAACAAGGTCATGAGTTCCAACAATAAACTAGTTAGAGAAAATGTGAAAAGAACAATTAGATAGTCTTCTTGTGGCATAAGTTACTAAGAATAGTATGAGAATTCTCTTACATAGTTATTTTGGACAGAAATCTCCTGTCTTCTCTTATGAATGACCTTCTCCACCGCGAAGCCCAGTTTTTATTTTGCATCCATTGTTGATTTCAGTAAAAGACCCTACTAGAGTTGAAGCCGGGATTGTGGAAAAGTGACAACTTCTTGCCGGAAATTAAGTCCTTGAGCTCCTTGGCCATGGAGACTGTTGTTTTCTCCCCATTGAAACCACAAATTGTTTGTATTTTCCCCATTGTTTCTTTTGGGGTTTTGTAGAAATTGTAATAGTTGGGCGAGCTCAACAACAAGATTTTCAGAGACTTGTTTGGAGGATTTGAACTCGATTTTGATGTTTGAAGGCTCCTGTTGGGTCCGAATACTTCTAAAGGGTGGTTTGGATACTTCTGAAGGGTACTCCTATTGCCGCTAGACTCGCCATGCACCCCACGAAACTGCACCCCACTGCACCTACCTATTAAGATCAGTGACAAAGAGCAAGTAATTCGCATCTAACTTCCCCAGCTACACCCACATATTGGACAGTGTGCTACAGGGTATAAGCCACAAAGGAATTTTGCAACGTAAGATAAATAGCATAAACGTGAAGGAGGGGCTCTGGTTTGCTGCAGTGGGTTTTGTTATTATTTCTATGCTTTAGATTACATCATTTGTTCTGAATTGTAACTGTAATACCATTTTTCAATCCGAAGGTGTGTGTCATATTTTGAGAAAACATACTTATAGATTCTTCAATTGAAATACATTCATTCTCTTTGACTAGGTCATGAATTTCTTGGAGAATGTTTCCTTCAACATCTGGATTATTGCAAAGCAAATGAAAAAACCAACAAAGGGTAACTGCAACTATGTCTCGGCCATCTATAATGAAATTAAAAATAATATTTGGGAGATAGTTTTCCGAGTAATTCTCTGGATGTTTCTTATTTAATGAAATAAAGCAAGACAATATATATGGTTTTACCTGTAAAAATATTTGAAGCTAGTGAAACGAAACAAGGTCATGAGTTCCAGCAATAAACTAGTTAGAGAAAATGTGAAAAGAACAATTGGATAGTATTCTTGTGTCATAAGTTATGAAGACTAGTATGAGAATTCTCTTACATAGTTATTTTGGACGAAAATCTCTTGTCTTCTCTTTTGAATGACCTTCTCCACCCTGAAGCCCAGTTTGCAATTTGCATCCATTGTTGATTTTAGTAAAAGACCCTACTAGAGTTGAAGTTGGGATTGTGGTAGAGTGGTAGCTTCTTGTCGACGATGAAGTCCTTGAGCTCCTTGGCCATGGAGACTCTGTTGGGTTCTCCCTGTTGAAACCACAAATTTTCTGTATTTTCCCAATTGTTTCTTTTGGGGTTTTGCAGAAATTGTATCAATTGGGCAAGCTCAACAACACGATTTTCAAAGACTTGTTTGGAGGATTTGAACTTGATTTTGATGCTTGAAAGCTCTTGTTGGGTCCGAATACTTCTAAAGGGTGGTTTGGATACTTGTGAAGGGTACTCCTATTGCCACTACACTCGCCATGCACCCCACAAAACCACACCCCACTACACCTACCTATTAAGATCAGTGACGAAGAGCAGGTAATTCGCAGCTAACTTCCCCAGCTACACCCACATATTGGACAGTGTGCTACAGGGCATAAGCCACAAAGGAATTTCACAACAAAGGATAAATAGCATAAACGCGAAGGGGGGGCTCTTGTTTGCTGCAGTGGGTTTTGTCATTATTTCTATGCTTTAGATTTCATCATTTGTTATGAATTGTAACTGTAATACCAGTTTTCAATCCGAAGGTTGATGTTATTTTAATTGTCTAACATCAAAATCAATGGCCCACAATCACACAAGTGGCATAAGAGGGGAGTTATTTTCAAAGGGAATGCCTTATGGCCTAATTATTAGCAGACTTTATTTTGAATAGAGTATAATTTGTCCTTACAACATAAATATTAATTGAGAATAGCATTTTTTCCCCATGTAACACACTTTACCACCAATGTGTATATCAATTTTGTTTCATTCTTAATTTATAACTTAGTTTATGCAACCATTTTAGAACTAATTAAATTACTCTATAGTAAATTTAGTGGATTATTGAAATTATGGTTATTCTACTGAATGTATTATATTAATCTTTGATTTTTTTGAGAATAATGTTATATTCTTGTAACATTTCTATGTCTAATTTTTTATGGAAAATAATTACTTGGTGGCGCTAGATTAGGTGCCATTTTCGCTGACTTTTACGACTCAACATGATCACATTATATGACCTGATTCGACGCTAAAGTTGGTGATGGTCAAATCAAAATTTTCGGCGATGGGAGAATCAAAATTTTAAAATTCCCGCGAGCCAAAACTTTGAAATTAAATACCTACCGACTATTGAACTAAAAAAAGAAAAATTTAGACTCTTTTTCCTCTAAGAATTTTTTTCAGTGTTGATAACCCAGACCCAAAAAGAAAAGAATAGGATCCTATACCCCTTCCTGGGTGTCGATCCGAGAGCTTCGAAGTCCACAATTCTATGGATTTTAAAGGATCTTAAGGATTCAGATGGAGCTTACACGAGATTTATATTCTCCTCCTGTTTTGGTCCAGAAATTGGAGCTGAGCAGTAAGGAATTTTCAATTCCATAAATAGAGGGTGGATTTAGGGTTAAATTGTGGGATATTTGTTCATGTATTGGTGCATAATGGTTTGATTATCATAAAGTTTTGCTGGAAATTTAGGTAGATTGTATGTTGTGATGGATGGATGTGTATTTTATATATCTAGGGACATGAGATTGACCAATAGAAAGAAGTTGTGGCTTCGATATTGGGGATGGAGAAAGTTAACAAACTTGATAGTGTGGAATTGATAACGCTTGCTAGATACATTGAAAAATGATCAACTAAAACCACTGAAACAATTTAAGCACATCAACTCGCTCAAAGGGAATCAATTGATTCCCCAACCACTCCTGGATCTAGTAGAAGATCAAGGAGGAAATCATTAATCATAACCACTAAGAACTTGGAACATGAAATAGATGTTGAAAATTGCAACAAGAAATGTTGAAAATGATATCAAGAAAAATTCTAATTTAATTTTTTTCTTGAATTAAATTCGGAGAAAAATTGTAATTCCACATCACAAGATAACTTGTACGAGTTAACTAAGTTAATTTGACTTAGTTGACTTAGTTAATTCGAGTTGGAAGCCTATATAGAGTCATGTAGAGTGGTTCCTAAATTGTGGGGGCCCAGGTTGAGTTCTTTTGAGTTGTAATTATTTAATTCAGTGTAACTGAGTTCAAGTTAGTTAAACTAGTTCCAATGATGGAGGAATTAATTGGAGGTCCAGTAGTGAGGTGTAACCTGTTGAACATTGGGGTGTTTCCTGAAGTGTAGTGTGGTGCTACCTGAAGTGATCAACCAATAAACTGAAGATTCACATATAATTAACTCATGCATGTCAGATTAGAGAAAGACCCAGTTGAGATTGGAGTTTAGGGATAATGTATTATCAGTTGTAAAATCATCTAAATTAAATAGATGGTGCATGCAATCAGAATAAGGCCTAAAATAAATCATTCCTTAATTAGAAAACTCACTAATTTTAACCATTTGAATTTCCTTTAAAAGGAGGAATGAAGGCACAAGTTTAATCATTGTTTTGGTGATCACGAGTTAGTGAGACTTACAAGTTTGTGCATGGATCTTGTGAAAGAAATGTGTGCCAAGAGAAGCTTGTGCACAGGTTGGTAGTGAGATAGGTAGAGTTAGTGCAGAGGTTGCTTGGGCTCAATGAGAAAAGCATTGTAATCTTCTTATATTTTCTAAGATAACAGGTGTTTTAATTGTGGCTTTCCCTAGAAAATAATTATGTTATGTGTGATTCAATTATTTCTCTTATATGCTTCATGATTTCATCGATCATTTATTGTTTCCGCTAATGAGTAGAGTAGATTCAAGTCAATTGTTTTAGCATATTACAATTTGCAGTTTGAATCTACAAGGAGTTTCTACATGGTATCAGAGCTAGATTTGTAGAAATATCTACATGGTATCATAGTTATATTTCTAGAAATTTTTACATGGTATCAAAGATGAAATCAATATAGAAGAGAAGAATTAAAAGTTGTCCTTGCAGATTGATGGAGCTCTAGTTCTGGGCAGATCCAGAAGATGCTATGTGCATAATTCTTAATGGATCAAGAAGATTGCTAGTGGGAAGATCAATGAGTCAATGTTCAGTGACACAAAAAGGAGTTTTTATCATTGATATTGATAGATTGAGGAGCAAGGAGATTTTCCACAGGGAGATTAAGACTCAGAGGGAGTCTAGTTTCAAAGGGAGCAGCCCTATAGAAGCTAGTACTTTAGGATATGGGGAGATCATACTCATTATTGTGGTGGTTGTAGCAGTAGTGTAGAAGAAACAACATAGCAGTAGCAACACCAGTATGAGTAGATCATATTTAGCTCATGCATGTAAATCCTTGAGAATCAAGGCAGAGACTAGAGATTTGGTGGTTGAGAGGGAGCATGTTAGACCTCTCAACATGCAGCCTCAAAAGAAGCCTCAAGAAGTTGTGGAGTAGCCAGAAATGGAGAAATAGACAGGAGTCCGAATGTATACATCCACTCAATAAGAGACCTCCAGTAGGGGGAAATTCTGATCCAAGTGAGAAGAGGGAGCACATTCAACCATATCTCCAAGTGAGAAGTGGGGTGATGTGAAGAAATAGTCCCAAGAGTGCAAAAATTTGGGCAGGGTCCATTGAGGTGTTTTTTGTCTCATGGATCATTACCTTTCTATAGGGGCCCACAATATTCAGTAGTAGGAGGATTAGTGTCAGTTAGATACTGACAAGTGCAGAGAAGTGTTGACAACAGAGCAGAAGGCTTAGTAGCAAAGTCAGCAACAACACAATTTTTCCTAGTAGAGGAGACATAGTTGATTAAATTTATTTTGTTTGGATGCTTTTTTGTTGTTGCATATGTTGTAGTAGCAACAATAACAGTGACAAGAGTTGCATGCAGAACATTCCAAAGGTACTGGATTGGGATAGATGTGGATCCCTTTCTTTTTGAGAGGGAGCGTTGAAAATTGCAACAAGAAATGTTGAAAATGGCATCAATAAAAATTCTAATTTAATTTTGTCCTTGAATTAAATTAGGAGAAAAAGTGTAATTCCACATCACAAGACAATGTGTATGAGTTAACTAAGTTAATTTGACTTAGTTGTCTCGGTTAATTTGAGTTTGCAGTCTATGTAGAGTTATGTAGAGTGGTTCCTAAATTTTAGGGGACCATGTTGAGTTATTTTGAGTTGTAATTATTTAATTCAGTCTAACTGAGTTAAAGTCAGTTAAACTAGTTCCCACTGATGGAGAAATTAGTGGGAGGTCTAGTAGTGAGGCGTAACCTACAGTAGTGGGGTGTAACCTGCAGTTGTGGGGTGTAACTTGTCGAACAATGGGGTTCTTCTTGAAGTGTAAGTGTGGTGCTACCTGAAGCGATCAACCAACAAATTGAAGATTCACTCATAATTAACTCATGTGTGTTAGATCATAGAAAGACCCAGTTGAGATTGGAGTTCAAGGATAGTGTACTATTAGTTGTAAAATATAAATTAAATAGATGGTGCATGCAATAAGAAGAAGACATAAAATAAATCATTCCTTAATTAGAAAACTCACTAATTTTAACCATTCAAATTGTCTTTAAAAGGAGTAATGAAGGCACAAGTTTAATCATTGTTTTGGTGATCACGAGTTGGTGAGACCAAGCAATAGGAAGTACAAGTTTGTGCATGGAGCTTGTGAGAGAAAGGGGTTCCAAGAGAAGGTTGTGAAAAGGTTGGTAGTGATATAGATAGAGTTAGTGCATAGGTAATCGGGCTTGAGAAAAGCATTGTAAGCTTCTCATATTTTTTAATTAATGCAATATACAAATAGGGGGGGTTTTAGTTGTGGCTTTCCCCAGAAAATCATTGTGTTATGTGTGATTGAATTCTTTCTATTATATGATTCATGATTTCATCGATCATTTATTGTTTCCACTAATGAGTAGAGCATCTTCAAGTCAATTATTTTAGCATATTACAATTTGTAGTTTGAATCTACAAGGAATTTCTACAACAAAGACTTACAATGCCCAATCCACTCCCGAGACACAAATATGTTCTTCCACCATGCCACATTATGAATCTTACATTGGTAGCTATAATACAAGGATATAATACAATGTGGTTTCAGGCAAAATTTGTAGATCAGATTTTGGGAAAGTTTTGTGAATAGGTTGAAGGAATCATGGCTTCAACGGTTCAAAGACCATCTCCCTTTGCCATTCTTAAAGATATTATTGCACTTACATAAAGTAGTGATTCACGACATGGAGACTGAATTTGGCATAGGTTGGTCCGTAAAAAAGGTTAAAGTACAAATTTCTCATAATTGCAAGAGATTTAGGTCCAACCAATCAAAGAAGATAAAAAAACTCTCGCCTGAGGAAAGGCTCAAAATAAGGCCAATTGATGTAAGTATAAAAGTATAGAAATAACTTGTAAAAATGTATGAGAAGTTGGATGAACAAAGGAAGTTTGATGAGGAGACTATCTAGGTATTTCAATTTTATCATATTATTATATCAGGTTTCTTAAACGATTTTTATATTTATTTGTGCATAGTTGAATTCAATTATTGTATGTTTCATGACAAGGCATCTAATGCTAGGCTTGCAAAATGAAGTGCCACACATCACAGTGGCTAGAAAGGTCTACAAGCCTCGTTTTATACCTTTTTAAGTAGATTGAATATGTGAAATGATATTTTTTTTAATTTCCTAGAAAAAAATTAAATGATTGCATATTAATTAGTTTAGCTAGTCCACGTGCCATGTTTTGACAGGAGGACAAATATGGTTGTCATCCAACAAACTTCGAAAAGGACATGTTACAAAACAAAAAAATGGACTGATTTTTTTATCTGGATGGAGAATGAGGTATCAAGTTGACTTTCAATAAGTTAGTTGGATATTTTTATGTTTATATGTCAATTTGAATTTCTTGCAACATAGAGTAGAGGGAACATACCCTTGTTTGCCATATTTATCCAATGAAAAATGTTGTACATTCTAATTGTAAAATTGGTTGGAATATGGTTGGAACATGATAGGATAAATGGCATCTTCCTAGGGTAAACGATGGAATGTTTCCCACCATATTGATGGAATGTTTCTTGTTACCACATAATCTAGCAGGGCCCTAAGGAAGGGAAAATCTAAGGGATAACTACTAGAGTAAGTGACAACAATGGGACAATGACCCAATGTTGCTTTAGTAAAGGTCCCCTATTCTTTACGAATTTTCACTGATGGGAGGAGTATAGGTACAACAATGGGACAATGACCCAATGTTGCTTTAGCAAAGGTCCCCTATTCTTTACGAATTTTCACTGATGGGAGGAGTCCAGGTACCACACTACTAAAATCAGGGTTTTCCAAGTACCTCCCTTCCTAAAGATATAAGGCATTAAGGGAGATCCCACACGACTAGGATTGGGGATTAACCCCCCACTTAAGGTGAGGGAATAAGACTACAGTAAAAACTCTTCCTTCCTCAAGTCACCCAATAATCCATTCCCAAAGTGCCTAAGGAGAAATAAGCTTAAGCACTCAATTGCACAATGAAAAAAATACCTTTAGGATTGGATTGCCCACCTTCAAACACATGCTATCGACAGATGGGCGAGGGGGCATACAAAGAAGGAAAATGAATATGGAAAACACATAAGAGAAATAACACATACTGCAATGTACCAACATATACTGGAATCAACCTAGTGACTTTTATTATTCTCTCCAAGGAAGCCAAAATTATTACACAAGTACTCAAAATGCCAAAACTCAAAACCACAATAAACTCAAAATGTACTTCGAACTTTGAGGATTGGTGCTTGGTTCCACCATTTGAAATTCTCCTTCAATATGAGTAATCAAGCTTTCACACTTATTCTAAAGTGCTTCATATGGGAGATGACACTTTATCATTTTTTAAAATGCAATTTTCAAATTCGAAAGCTTTGTATAATCAGGTTTTGCAACAAATAGTGTCTTCATCAGCAAAATAAGTTTTAAGTCACTCTACAAATAATTCTCTATAGCTCTTCCCTTTAGAATTACAGTCTTTTGATGTACTGCATCTACTCTTGTTTTAACAAAAATTATTTCCTTTTCATATAGTTCCTAGGAAAGAAAATTTCCTTCTTGGTCTCAAAAACTAGGTAGACTTGCTCTAGTCCTCTCGTCAAATTTGGATTCAAACAAAGACATTGACTTTTGAACCTCCTTAAATTTGTTCTCAACTTGAACACGAAGTAGGTTTTTTTCATTCATTTTACTAATTTCCATAATTAGTCTAGCTCTATGTTTGATATCTAACGCCCTTAGTTCAGTTGAATATTTTCCATTTAAATATTTGATCATCTTTTTAGCCTTCACTACTTCTTTTTGTACATTTTTTCTTGCATGTATCAATAATTAAATCATACCCATTCATCATAATATTCTTTTGAGCAATTATATGAATATCCTCCCATATTAAATGGACCCCCCAGATGATATCATCCTAGACAAATTTTATAGATTGAATTAGAGACATATTACCCTTCAACTCCTTGATCTCATCTATTGTTGCCTTGTTCTTGGTGGTCAAATGTCATTTTTTTCTTTTGCTATATTTAGTCGCTTCTCTTTGATATCAAGTTGTTACTTTAGCTAAGTTAGGTTTTCCTAAATTTTCTTTAGTTCAACCTATGAAATTTTGAGTTTCGCCATAACTTTTGTAAGCTTCTCTGAGGGGTCATTTGACTCACTTGGGACCACAATAATGAAAACATGGATTTTGGTTGATGGTTCTAAGATTTTCCCTTGTTCTTGTAAACTGCCAATTTCTTTGTTTTTGTCCACTAACTCTCTCATTAATACTTCCTTCTTTTTCTCAACTTGAGCTAGTTCAGTTGTTTGAGCATGCTCAGTCCCAGGCATTTTCAAATTCTTCCTCAATGGTTGCACCTCAGTTTCTGTGTTTTGTAACAGGGTTTTGAAATCTTCCATGTTTTCCTGATCTATTCCCAATTTAATAATTAGCTTCTTAAACTCCTCATTTTGAATATGCAATGCTATAAAATTTTCCTTTTCTTGCTTGAGTTGATTTGAAACTTTCTCCAAAAGCTTTTCTTCTTTACTTACTGTCAAAGAGATTTTTCTTAGGTCACTATAGAGAATTCCCCTGCTTGTCTATGCAAATTAATCTTGTCAGGAAATGGGATGTCAACTACATTTATGGATAGATCTAATGTTTTAAAATTAGGTCTTGAAGGAAGAGACTGAATAGTTGGATGCATGAGGGACAATTTTAATTAGTTCCTTTCTAAATCCATAGCAGAGAGTAGTCTTGTTTGATAAGTTGGAGTTGCTTGTGTTGCTAGCTGAGTTGCCATGTTGCTTCTCACCTTATGAATTCTTTCTTCAATCTGTTGATAATTCCTCTGTAACACTTCTATGGTGGAGGGAGTTTCTTCAATTGAGAATGCTACCAAATCAATGGAAATAGAGGAGGAGGTAGAGCACTCTAGGTTTCCCAATTGCATTTGAAAACCTAGTTGATTTGAGGGTCCATCTGTTAATTTAACTTGTACCTCTGCTTCTTCTTTTCTTTGAACCTTTGCTCTCTTTTGCAATTGTGGGTATTCTATCTCAACATCAATTTGTTTATGTATATTTCTCTTCAACCTCTTCTCCATCACTACAGGGGTTTGAACATTTATTATTTGCTGCATTTTGTTACCTATCCATGTTTTTTGATTTTCCATTTTCTCAAGTTCTGGCTTGCTTTCATGAATATAAGGTGAAAAACTGATATCCCTTCTTTTGTTTGAAATTATATGATGAGGGTCACATTTCCACTTCTCTCCTTGATCAATGCCAAACTCCTTCATCATTTCTTCAAATTATGTGAGGGTTTGTATGCTATTCATGATGAATGGCCCAAGAGTTCTTTCTAACTTGAAAATATACCCTTTGCGTGTAGGAACAAAATGAACTTGGTCAACATTTATAATTTGCGATATAAATTCAAGAGAAAATACCCTCATAGGCAAAAAAATTGGCAAATGATATGGTGGTACTTCAACCCCATACAGTCTTATCTCAGTGTAATCTTCAAAACAATACCAGTCCCCCAATTGTGTCCTTGCTTAGCTGCAAAAACTCTTTTTCTTCAGGAAAAATCCTTAGAGGTTGTTCATTGTTCAAAATAGTATATACAATGGCCATGAATGATGGCAAGTAATAATAAAATCCTTCATTATTTTCCTTTTCCTAACAACAGTAGTCCATTCAATCACATATTTCATTTGATTCTTTGAATCCCACATATTCAGACCCAAATGGTCAAACTTATCAGCATGTACATATAAGAACATATGGACTAGGATAAAGGGATATCTAAAAAAACTATAAATATGATAGTTCTTAAATTGAAAAATGATATACTTGGTTAGGTAAGAAAGGATATCCAAAATAATATCTGGTTGCAGCATCAAACTCAAAATACCTGGGGCTTGTTCACTTACTATCCCAATATCATATTCTCCCAAAAGAGACAAAATTATAACTAACACATGCTGTGGAACTTCATAAAATAAGGTTGTTTGATAATTCACTGCATGTGGAGGAATTTCAAAATCTAGTGGTAGAATGAGTCTAAATAGACCTTCCTTATTCTCTTTAGAAAGATGTCTATAAGTGAGGAGTAAGGACTCATCTAAAAATATGTTGGGGTTCTCGAGTATAGGAAAATTAAAATCTTTGTGTTTTAGCTCTAAAGTGGCCTTGAATATATTCTCCCTTAAAGAATACATAACAAAATTTCAATGTGGGACAAGGGAAGACACTCACCAACTGACAAATTTGGGGAAATTATAGGTATGTAGGACAATTACATGATAAAGGCTCAACTAAACGACTCGAAAAAGATTATTTGCGTCACTGGAATGGTCAAGAATGTCCTGCAAAATCTCTAAAATGTTGAAGGAGCAACGAGAATCGTATACTTTAGCTTCTTTGTCCATAAAGTGTGTATGAGCAGACATCATAAAGATTACAGGTTTTTTAGTTAATTTCATGGTTTTATCCATGTTTACAATTTGAAAGAAAGGACAAGGAAGAAATGTGGAATTATGAGTTACCCAGAAACCATAGAAAATGAACAATCGAATGTTGATGTGGAATCAATAATGTACACTCTAGACACTAGTCACCATAACTCTGCAACTGGGGGACAAAAAAAATAAATGGAGGGATGATCTTTTATCTTTTTTTATACTGGGCACGAAAAATGAAAAATATTGATGATGTAATTGGTACATAAGAGTGACATAGATGTATTGTTAGGGTCCCACCCTAACCCCCTTATTTATGTAATGGGATCACGTCATAGTCAAGAGTCAATAAAGCCCATATTAATATTTGTAAGTGGTTAACCCGCAATTAATGACGGGACCACAGTTAGTTGCAAATGGGCCGTAGTATTAGATAGATGGTATTAATAAAACCCACGGTATTGATCCGTGGTATTGCATGTATGAGTCATATATAAAGGATAGAGACTCCCTGCGAGGAGCATCATGTCTTATTTTTGTAAGCGAGCTCTGCTCTATTGGAGGTTGCCCCCTCGAAGAGGCAAGTGAACATTACTCTCTAAATAATAAAATCATTGTTGTTCTGTGTTCTGGGTATCTTTTCTTCGCATATTCTATATTTGGGTATCATTTTGCAGGTTAAGAGCATAACAAGTGGTATCAGAGCACTTTCCAGGGCCGGTGGGATCTCCATTTCTTAGCAAATTTTTTTTTGGCTAGAGACGTGTTCCGGCGTCTTTAAACCACGAGATATGTCGTTGAGCGCATAAACCTGCGGATTTGGGGAGACATGCACGCAGGAAATACAAGAGGTGGTCACGTCTGTTGGACTCCCTTGTAACCCCTGTGGGTACCCCTTCGAGTAGTAGCGCATTAGACAGAACCGCGCACGGACTGTCTTCCACGTACCCTCTGGGTATATCGAAAGACCCCTAGGCTCCCTTGAAACCTCGCCATAGATAAACCATCGGCCGTCTTGCGGCTACAGTACACCGAGAACAGCACTCGGAGAGATTACTCGCCCGTACGATAGGGTAGTCGGGTTGTACGGCTAAGGGTACGGTCGATCCTCCTTAGTTAGAGCTCTGAAACATTGGGCCGAGTACTACTGCAAGACCCTTATGTATATTGCGATCTGTAGCACCTGACACTCCTCAAGACCGTAGTTCCCTTTTCTGTCGGGGGATCACGCATCATATCTTCCAGATTCGCTTGTGCAAAAGGGGTGCAACAGCAGCAGACATCAGTCCCGCAGTCTTGAGTTCGCAGATCAGTCATTCAGATCTATTAGATCCATCAAAGCCGCAGAGCCATTAGATCCGCCATTCAGGTCTCTCAGATCCACCAGATCTGAGTAGTGTGTGGGGTTCCTATACCGGGGCATAATTTTCGCAAGACTTTTTGCAGCATTGACATTTTGAAGATTTGGCGACTGCAGTATTCATAAGGAAGGAGTAAAACTCCGTTAGGAGTTTTCAGAGAGAAAAAAAAAAGAAAAAAGTATGAGATCTCCCAGGGTGCTTATTGGTGATCTAGCCCATCAGAATTAGGACGACGAGCTGAGCAAGGTGGTACCATTCAATTCTTACTGAATTTTTTTGGGCGGTCCCAAATCTCAAGAACATCTGGTTGGTGCATGGTAGAAACTAGAGCTCAAGCTATGGCCAATCAAAGGATGGACAACCTTGAAACAACCTTGCAATCCATCCAAACTCAAATTGAAAGCCTATCGAAACTAATCTTGAAGGGCAAGGAGGAAGCCCACGAGGAGGCATATAATGGCAAGGGACACAGTGAGAGTGAGTCTAGCCACTCTCCTCACATATGGGGCACCCACCAACAATCTCGTTAGTGACGTCCCAAGTTGGATATGCATAAATTTGATGGGTCTCAGCCGACAACATGGATAGCACAAATGGAGCAGTATTTCAATGTGAATAACATCTTAGATGATGATACTCAGCTTATGGTGGCGAGCATGTACTTGGAAAATAAAAGGTGGCAATGGTGGGAATGGCATCAACATTGCAGTGGACCTTTTCGGACTTGGACCACCTTCAAAAAAGCTCTTCAAGACCACTTTGACCAAGAATCTTCTTTTTTGGGTCGTCTTACTAAGCTCCGACAAACTGGCACAGTGGACGAATATATTACAGCCTTCGAAGCCTTAGCCTTCCGCACCTGGGATCTCTCAAATGTGTTCTACACGGAATGTTTTATCAGCGGTCTTAAAGAAGCCATAAAAGCCCAAGTCCAACTGCACCACCCTCCCACGTGGATAGAGGCTTGCAAGGTAGCTCGTAACGTGGAACGTGCGTTAGCAGCCCAGTACAGTCGCCCAAATTTCCCCGCTAAGGGTCGCTCCCCACAGGCTCACGGCACCACTCAAACACTTAAGGTCCAAAAGGTGTCACCTACAGAAATGGCCAAAAGAAGAAAGCAAGGATTATGTTACTACTGTGATGAAAAATACTCCCCAGGTCATAAATTCAAGGAGCCCAATTTTTTTTCAAATTGATGCCACTGACTATAGCTCATCAGAGGAAGTTCCACCACTGGAGAAACATGAGGAGGTACAAGAGGAAAACCAACAGGACAATGTACCTGACGAACCAGTTATTTCGTTGCATGCTTTGGCAGGGATTTCTTCACCTCAAACTCTCAAAATCAGAGGTTTTATTAAACATCGCCCAGTAGTAGTCTTGATTGATAGTAAAAGTACACATAATTTCATCCATCAAAAAGTCGCAGAAGCAGTGCATTGTTTTGTACGAGCAGTTTCTAACTTCCAAGTTCAAATCGCGGATGGGGGCACAATGAAATGTGAAGGCCGCTGTGAAAATGTCAAACTTCAAATGGGGGATTATCAGTTGAAGACCCACATGTTTTCCATACACATGGGAGGATGCGACATTGTCCTCGGCGCTGATTGGCTCCGCACTCTGGGGCCTATCACAATGGATTTCCAGGAGTTATATATGATTTTTAAGCAGAACAACTCCACACATACCCTCCGGGGACTCCAGGCAGGAGCTCCCTCTATCATCAGCTCGCATAGGATGGAAAAATTGCTAAAAAAGGGCCATCATAGAGTTATAGCTCAATTTAATGCCATCCAGGCAGTCGCAACCAAGTCTCTGCCAATTCATCCGGAGATGGAACAGATTTTAAATAACCATTGGCTGGTCTTTGACAAGCCTCATGAGCTTCCACCCTCGAGAGGGGAACATGATCATAGCATCACCTTGGTTCCAGGGGCCCAAACCGCAAATGTGCGCCCATATAGATATCCGTTCACCCAAAAGAATGAAATAGAAAAAATAATCAAGGAACTTCTGGAAGCAGGTGTCATTCGTCCCAGCATTAGTCCTTATTCATCACCGGTGGTCATGGTGCTCAAGAAAGATGGGGAGTGGCGAATGTGTCCAGACTTCAGGGCTCTCAATAATTTGACAGTCAAAGATAAATTTCCCATCCCAGTGGTTGATGATTTGCTGGATGAACTCAATGGGGCTCAATTCTTCACTAAGCTGGATCTGCGCTCAGGCTACCACCAAATTCGCATGAAGGAAGTCGACATTCCAAAGGCTGCTTTCCGCACTCATGAAGGCCATTATGAGTTCCTAGTCATGCCATTTGGTCTTTGTAATGCCCCATCTACTTTTCAGAGCCTTATGAACCACCTTCTCAAACCATACCTCCAGAAATTTGTCCTTGTCTTCTTCGATGACATCCTCATCTATAGTTGCACTTGGGCCGCACATCTTCAGCATGTAGATCTACTCCTGCAACTGCTCCGCAAGCATAAATTATTTGTTAAAATGTCCAAGTGTGCATTTGGCATGAAAGAAGTTGAGTATTTGGGCTACATTGTGGGGCGTGAAGGTGTCAAGGTGGACCCCAAAAAGATCCAGGCAATGCAGGAGTGGCCTCAACCTCAGACCTTGAAAAGCCTGAGAGGATTCTTGGGTCTCACAGGCTATTATCGCAAATTTTTCCGCAATTATGGTCGCATAGCAAAGCCCCTCACTCAACTCCTGAAGAAAAATTCATTCTTCTGGAATGAGGAAGCACAACAGGCCTTTACAACTCTCAAAAATGCCATGTGTTCCACTCCAGTCTTAGCACTACCTGATTTCACCAAATCTTTTGTCATTGAATGTGATGCTTCAGGTACGGGTATTGGGGCAGTCTTAATGCAGGAAGGACGACCTTTGGCCTTCACCAGCCAACAACTCAGTGGGAAGAATCTGGGCCAATCTACCTACGAGAAGGAAATGATGGCCATCTTACATGCAGTCGAGACCTGGCGACCTTACTTATTGGGGCGACGTTTCCAAATCCGCACAGACCATCACAGTCTTAAATATTTTTTGGAGCAACGCCTATCCTCCCCACAACAAAATACATGGCTAGCCAAAATGCTGGGATATGATTATGAGATCATTTACAAGAAAGGGCAAGACAATAGGGTAGCAGATGCATTGTCTCACCAATTTGAGGAGGAAAGTACCCTGCTAGCAATTTCCCTTCCCATTCCAGAATGGATTGAAGAAGCTCGCCGGGAATGGTTTTCACATCCCAGGATCTCCCAACTCATTTCTCAATTGTAGACGGATCCAAATTCCAAGAAGGGCTACTCGTGGCAGGATGAGATTCTTCGCTATAAGGATAGAGTCGTCATATCACCAACCTCCACCCTCAAAAGTTGCATTTTGGCAGAATTGCACTCATCCCCCATTGCAGGACATTCAGGCTTTCAGAAGACATATGCTCGCACCAGAAGATCATTTTTTTGGACAGGTATGAAAAAGGACATCCTTACTTTCGTAGCCGAATGCGATGTCTGTCAACGACACAAAGGGGAGACAGTCAATACACCAGGCACATTACAACCGTTGCCCATCCCGGCATCAATATGGACAGAGGTTTCTATGGATTTCATTACAGGTCTTCCAAAGTCAGGAAACAAGTCAGTCATCATGGTGGTTGTGGACAGACTTTCGAAGTATGCTCATTTTTGCGCCCTACCCCACCCGTTTACACCAACTTTGGTCGCTCAAATTTTCATGGATCAGATCTTCAAATTGCATGGCATGCCCACTTCTATTGTGTTCGATCGTGACCCAATCTTCACAAGTAATTTTTGGCAGGAACTCTTCAGGCTACAAGGCACTCAACTGAAACTCAGTACTTCCTATTATCCACAAACGGATGGTCAAACTGAAGCCGTCAACAAATGTCTGGAAACCTACCTTAGGTGTTTCACTTCATAAAAGCAACATCTTTGGGTACAATGGTTACCTCTGGCTGAATGGTGGTATAACACCAACTATCATGCCACCACCAAAATGACTCCCTATGAAGCAGTCTATGGTCAACTCCCTCCTTCCCCTACTTCTTATATTAAGGGATGCTCGAAGGTACAAGCAGTGGATCAACTCCTACAACACCGCGCCACCATACTCGCCCATCTTCGAGAGATTCTTCGTCAAGCTCAAAACCGCATGAAGCAACAAGTAGACCAGCATCGCTCAGAGCGCCAATTTCAAGAAGGGGATCAGGGCTTTTTATGGCTGCAACCATATAAGCAAACATCACTCAAAGACAAGGGTTGTCAGAAACTATCTCCCAAATTCTACGGACCATATCAAGTACTTCAGCGCATTGGAGAAGTGGCTTACAAGTTGGCCTTGCCGCCTACTGCAAAAATCCATCCAGTTTTCCATGTCTCGTGCCTCAAGAAAGTGATTTGGAACAATTGCTGAATTCAGACCAGTCTACCTGAATTGGATGAAGAAGGGTCAATCTGGCTTCAACCCGAACAGGTCCTAGACACACGAGACAAGCACCTGCGTGGCCGCATGATTAAGGAAGTCCTTGTCAAATGGAAAGACACATCTCCGGAAGATGCAACTTGGGAACCAGCCACTATTCTTCAGCAGTTTCCGCAGCTTCAGCCTTGAGGACAAGGCTAGTCTTAAGGGGGAGGGCATGTTAGGGTCCCACCCTAACCCCCTTATTTATGTAATGGGATCACGTCATAGTCAAGAGTCAATAAAACCCATATTAATATTTGTAAGTGGTTAACCCGCAATTAATGACGGGACCACAGTTAGTTGCAAATGGGCCGTAGTATTAGATAGATGGTATTAATAAAACCCACGGTATTGATCCGTGGTATTGCATGTATGAGTCATATATAAAGGATAGAGACTCCCTGCGAGGAGCATCGTGTCTTATTTTTGTAAGCAAGCTCTGCTCTATTGGAGGTTGCCCCCTCGAAGAGGCAAGTGAACATTACTCTCTGAATAATAAAATCATTGATGTTCTGTGTTCTGGGTATCTTTTCTTCGCATATTCTGTATTTGGGTATCATTTTGCAGGTTAAGAGCATAACATGTATGGGATATGATGTGGATGGTTGAGGTGGATTGATGATGTGTAAGGGCCCGCTTGCTTGCCTAGATCGCCTGATAGATACACGAGCTGTCAGTATCTTCCGATGCATGGTTTTCATAAAAAACATTAACTACTTCCAAAGGTTCACCATGGAGATTTGTGAAAAGTGGAGGGGACCTATCAGAATAAATTGTGGACATTGAATTGGAGATGGGCTATTTAGCCATCCAGTTTTTTGACGGTTCCTCATGCTATAACTTTCGACTGCTTTAACCTATCAGAAAGTGTTTGATTCCTCGGGATGATTCTAATGAGTGATCATCCCCAAAATTGTGCATGATTTAATTTCCAATTTATAAAAGTTTCGGACCCAATTTTATATAGTTTAGGGTTGCACTTTTAGGACTGAAAAGTTAGGCTTGAATACAAAATATAATTAAAACTTTTCAAAAGGGTATGTTATATAAAAAAGTTCCTACTTCCTACATCCAAAGTAACCTTTGACTACAACACCTTTCATTAAATAACTAGGGTCCTTGAATTCTTTACCCTTCCAACTCTTCATTCTTCTTCATTTGGGATTCCATCTGGGTACTAATGTAGACCATGGCCTTATGCATGCCTTGCAATTGACTGCCTAGGTTTATAATCTCCTTCCTTATCTCATGCATATTGTCACATTAACGTCCTCTAGGAGGAGGATAGATAGCCATGCCATGATTGCATCCAACAATTTCCAAAATCCAAGACTCCAAGTATGGCCAGAATTAAGACTACCACCACATAGAAAAAGAAAACAACAAGAGGGTTGGAAGGAAAAATCCTTTTTGAGATTTTGACAAGACTAATCAACTCAATAATCACTTTAAAATCGAATCATAAACAAATAACTAAAATTAAAAACCTATCCATACTTTCAACAGGAAAAATAAGTTAATTACCATCCATAGGTGACCTATAATTAGTCATTAACCTTTAACTAGTAGAGTAATAACAATGTTAATTTTATTATGGCTAGAAGTATCTACAGTAGGTAATTGTATTTTAAAATATTTTCAACATTTTCACATTGGATTCACCCAATATCATCATAAGCAATTATGTAGAGAGAACATTAGCAATAACAATGCAGTGGAACATTCATAGGTCTGCCAGGATATCTCTATCATAGGTCTGTCATGGTATCTCTATTATAGGGATTAACATATCTCCTTCATATATCTAGCATGATATTTTCTCATATCACAAATAATAAGTCCCAGGGAGGTTGCTGTCATATCCAAGAAAAAATATTTAATTGTATTAGTATTGCTTATTAGTAAAAAAATACTCTCCAAGTTGAATCATTTAATTTGAGTTTGAAATGAAGGTTGGGCGTGCATTTTTGTGAAGCAAGCCAAAATTGCCTTGCTTCACTAAAATGCACACCCAGACTTCATTTCTTGGCCAGTATTCTTCATTCAAATTGTATACTATTCAATTAGTGATCACTGGTCCTGGCGTGCATTTATGTTAGGCACACAATCCTTTCCTTTTACCCTATAAAATCAATCCAATTTGGATTATTCATGCACATCAAAAATTTAATGAGGATGTAATTCATGCTATGTGAGAAGGCATGTTCCCCACACATTTCAAAGGTATCTTAGGTCATGTATAAATAGGAAGAGACTTCTAATTTGTAAATTGTAACACATTGGTGATGTTGTAATTTTTTTATACATATTTTTTGTTTTGCAACATAGAGTAGAGGCAACACACCCTTCTTTGCCATATTTAGCCAATGAAAGATGTTGTACATTATAATTGTAAAACTGGTTGGAAGATTGTTGGAACATGATAGGATAAATGACATGCTCCTAGGGTAACATATGGGTGAAATGTTTCCCACCATAGATTTCATCAAATAACTAAGGTCCTTGAATTATTTACTCTAATTACATCTCTTCATTCTTCTTCATTTTAGATTCCATCAAGGTAATAATGTAGACCATAGTCTTATGCAAGCCTTCCAATTAACTTCCTAGTTGTCTCATATCCTTCCTTATCTCATGCATCTTCTCACTATAACACCCTCTAGGATGAGGATAGCTATCCATGGCATGATTGTATCTAAGAATTTCCAAAATCCAAAGTGTTGAAATTAGTGTGTAGATTCAATAGCTCCCATGAAATTTACTAAATCACAAGACTTAAAGCTACTCTATTGATCCACGAAATTTATTTCACAGTTTAAAACAAGAATCATAGACATGCAAAAGGAAACATCACACATGCACAAATATCTATTTAGGGGAATGAAATTGCTCAAAACCCCTTACCATCTATATTGCATTAATAAGAGAATAGAGAAGAAATACATATGCTTGCTCAAGCCTGAGCACACCCTGCAAGTGTATAATTTATCCCTTTTCTTGACTTACTGACTATGGCCAACACTTAACCAATTTTCAAGCCCTCCAAGATCCTATTTAATTATGTTGTTCCCTTGGTAAATTTCCCCTATATTTTAGGAATTTCACACTCTCGAAATGCGTAATTGCATTAGGTCTTTCTCTGGCTGCATGCACCACCTGTACACATTGGAATATGCTACAATTGATAGTACACTGCCTTGGAATCTCCATCTCAACTGGGTAACTTAAATTCTCCACATGAAACAATTATTTTGGGTTGATTGATTAATTAACTGGTGGATCACTGCATGTGGTTGAAGTTCCACTTCCACAACTTGACCTCCACTAGTTCTTTTGATAATTAGAACTAGTTAAACTGATAATAACTCAAATTAACTAAAACAGTTTGCAACAAGCAATCAATCATGCTAAAATTAACTCAAGCTTCCCCAACTCGAATTAACTGAGTTAACTTAGTGACAAGTGCCATGTCACCTCAGTTAACTACCTCCAAGTATTCTGCTAAAATTGAAATTCAAATTTAAATCTAGTTTGACCAAGGCAAACTCAAAACTAGATTTTCTTGCTACGTTTTCAACACTCCCTCTTAACAAGAAAGGGCTTATCAACCACCCCTACCTTGCACCTGTGGAACTCAAACTTCCTTGACAAGGATTTTGTCAAAATATCAACATCTTGTTCCTCTGTTGGAATGTATTGCAACAACATAATCTGCCTTTGCACACAATCCCATAGATGGTGATAGAAGATACCAATATGCTTGGATCGATCATGAAAAACAAGATTCTTAGAGAGTTTGATGCAACCCTGATTATCACAATGAATCACAGTAGGATCCGTGATCTGGCCAAACAAGCCAACACGTATCTTTCTGTTATAGACATTTTTGTGCCTTACAGCATTGAGCATGAAATGTCCATAATCTAAGGGATCCAAAGTCCCTAAACATGTTTTTCCTACCCCTAGAGGAACAAGGCTAACAAACCACAGCAATTCATAGAAGTTCTCCACCTGAAACTGCTCAAAACAATTCAAATCAGGATCATTTCAGTGGCTACACTAGCTGTTTGTGCTGAATGTCAAAGCCAACACTGGCTACCTGCGTTGAATGTCAACTGGAACACTGGCTACCTGCGCTGAACGAGAGTGGACAAGTGGCAGGCTCATTTCTCAAGGTGTCAAAACCCAGGAAGCTTCCAAAATGACACTTGCCTCAGGGAATTCGACTGGTGATGAGTAAGAGGTTCCAAATCTCCAAGTGGAAGCAAGAACCTCCAAGTGGACTCAAGAACTGACAGAGGGAGAGGACACTAGTCAGATCTCAAGCTGACTCATCCTCTCTCCAAACATCTATATATGGATCTCTCCTCCATGAGGTTGGAGGCTGGAATTTTGTTATTGCAAAGAATTGTTGTTGGTTTGAGGGAAGGTGAAGATAGGAATTTCATTTGCTGGGAAGGAGATGCTGGATTGGAGCCCTCTGGGTTGTATCTCTTCCTGAACCTTGTTATTCATCAATAAAGCTATCTTCATTTCTCCTATATGCTGATGTGTCTTTGATGTATGATTGCATTAGTGTATTTAGTTTATTTCTAATCCTGAACTAGTTATGAATATGAATCTATGTCTTTGTGTAGTGTTCTCTTCTTGTGATCTTGCAGAAACCTCTTGAAGTTGGGCGAGCGAGAAGACAAGTAGCTGGGAACTCCCAAAGAGAAGAGGAACCGGATCGAGGGACAAATGGAAGACACCGGTTAGTCCATCTATCTCTCTTCATTCTTAATTCATAAAGGAAGAATACTAGAATAGTTGTCTCTGTTTGTTGCTAAGGCACTGTCACACCTTAGGTGGATAGGATCGTCCTGCATAGGCATTTTTCCCCACAACAAATTGGCGACTCCGCTGGGGAGATCTGTTTAGTCATTTTATTTGTGTTTCTATCATTGTTTGTTTCATAGACTTGACAGCAACAATCAAACTACATCTGCTTTTCCCGGATGCAAAGTAGACAGTTGCTGCCTTGATCCAATCACTAGACTTGTCTATGATCTGAACAATGGATTCACAAATGATTTGATGATCCTTTGTGATAGATCTTAGTACCCCTCAAAGCATCCCTTTGGTTGTACCTTGCTTGTTGCTTTTATTTGGCCTGAAACAGTTGACTAAATAGCAATCTGTGACCCAGAACATGTGGGAAACGAGAGTTTCTCCTTCAGCGCAGACCCAGTGAAGGGATTTTGCATTTCAACGCAGGTCTCGTGAAGGCTACCTGCGCTGAATGTCAAAACCCCTGTGTTGAGGTTGCGTTGAACCAGTTTGCTCTTGTGCAGCTGGGGTTCTCTGCTCTGTTTTGCCTTGTTTTGATCTCTGTTTTTTGCAGCCTGTAACCAGCATAGGTACCAGTCTGATAACTCCTTTTCTCTGCTTAGATTCTGCCTCCTTTTGTACAAAAAGACTGTGAGTGTTTTTATGTGTTTGTGGCGTCATTTACAGTCTTCCTTTGCATGAGTGAAATAGTCATCCTGTAGCCTTTGATCCAGATCTATTGATAGTGATATTAGAAGAGAGTTCATTGGTTGTTTGCAGATTGATTATACATTTGATTTTGCTTATTGGTTTGAATTTGTCTCTTTTAAGTGTCGAAACAAGTCTTCATTTCGAAAATCGTTAAGTGTTGTAATCTCTTCTACCCTCTTTGATTTCGAAAAAGTAAACTTGTTTGTATTGTTCATTTAAAAGCAAATTCAAAGTTGTGCAAAAAGCTTTCTTTGTAGGCATCAATACTAAGAAAGCAGAAAACAAACACCTGCATTTTGCATTTGCATTTTGATAGTTTGCATGTTGGATTTAGGAAAAGTGCATTAGAGTGTGCTGATTGCTCTTTGAGAAAAGATGGTGTCTTTCTTTTCCCTTAGTAGCTAGGATTTTCAAAGTTGA
Organism: Pinus tabuliformis; assembly: GCA_031772625.1. Classification (NCBI taxonomy): domain Eukaryota; kingdom Viridiplantae; phylum Streptophyta; class Pinopsida; order Pinales; family Pinaceae; genus Pinus; species Pinus tabuliformis. The sequence goes on from CM062805.1 coordinate 235,316,226, forward strand.
AAAGATATAAAGCTTGCTTATCATCTTTAGACTGCATTTAGGAATTTGTATCATACATCCCGTGGTGAACCTTGAAAGGCAAACTTTAAAAAGATCAACCTAAAATAAATTGAATGAACTTAACAACGCTTTGCAACATAACGCACAACATAGAGGTCTAGGCTAGAGACGTGTTCTGGCGTCGTTAAGCCTGGTGATTGTCGATCTCGTGGATGGTGGGTGATTCCTCCTGAGGGACGACAGCACCAGTACGGATTGTGCTCCCACGTACCGTCGCATATATATTGGGAGACCCCTATAGGCATAAAACCTTTATCCTTAGGAAGCCATGTCGGCCGCCCTACTGATCACAATGCACTGAACACAGCATTTAGGAAGATCGACCACCCGTACCCTAAAAAGTATTCTGCGGTTTTGCGAAAAGTTTGGCACACCCTCTGCCTAGAACTCCAGAGCAGTTCCTTTTGGCCTTTTTCAGACTCTATAACGGAAAAAGTCCATCCGAGCATTTGTCACTTCGGGCTCGTTAAAACATCGAAGGAGACTAGAGTCATCTTTAGCTTTTTCTCGACTCTTTAAAATTGAAAAAGCAAGTTGTGTCTAAAGCGTCGTTAAAATTTATTTTAACCGGAACAATCACCCCTTATTCCTGCGTTGATCTTTAGGTTGAAAAAATGGAGCACACCAACCAAGGAATTCCCCTTGGTGGTAATCCTAGTCCCTTCTCCTCTTGGGGAGATGTTGGTGCGCCTCATATGGCCACATTGTCGCTTCCAGGACTGACAATTGGCCTGCCGGTCTGGCTCTTTTCAACCAATGTCATTCAAACCACCACTGTTCCTGAACAGTCGAGTCAACAGTTAGACCAGACCAGAGTTGCCAACCAGCCTTCTACTTCATCTAACTCTTCCTCTCCTCCTTCCTCTTCGCTTGACGGAACTGGTAAAACAAAAAACCAAGTTCCTAAGGAGAAGAAGGAAAAGAAGAAGAAAGAGAAGAAGAAGAAGGAGCCAAAAGCGACTGGGGGCAAACAAGTGTCGTCTGACAAAAATCCACACACAGCGCTGACAAGGCCTAAATCGCCATGTGTCATATGCGAGGGAGACCACTTCCACAGAGATTGTCCCTGTATTCCTCGGATACTAAGGGACTGGTCTCCCTGTTTTCACAATTCGGTAGCGTCAACCTCTGATAGCCATGTTGATTGCTCACCGTCAACTAGTGAAAGTGAAGCCACAGGACAGAGAGGGAAAGCTAGATTTCCCTGCAAACTGTGTGAAGGCGACCACGCCATCCACCGTTGTCCCTTCTTAGACGAGGCCAAAAGAGTTTTGGAAGATCGCCCGATTTTACCAGTGCAACTTCCTCCTGGATATCAAAAACTCCTGCCAAGTCCTTCACTAGTTGAGAACCCGGCTGGCCCACCCAGATGGTCAGCCGAAGCACCTATCATTGAAGATGAACCGTCTGTATCCATACCTGACGAAAGTCAAAAGGTTGAGACGGCAGTTGACCCGATTTTTCCTTCAGAGGCTCTATCTTCGAATGATACCATCACAGAGGAGAATAAAGACGACACCGTCCAAATTCTTTTCATCAACACTGACTCTGATGAACAAGGGGGCAATGCCCCCATTCCTTTATCGCAGGAAGGAAGTTTGTCAGAGCGATATCTGGCCGTTTATTCGGTCCCACCACCAAGCAACCTGGTTGTGTCCTTTGATTGGAATCAACTAGGCAGACCCTGGTTGCCAGCAAGCATACCATTCAGAATTATCGTTCAAATATACAGAATGGTAATGGCTATCACTATCATTGATGAGGGGGCATCGGTGAGTATCCTTTCCTCTATTTCTTGGAAAGCGCTTGGTTCGCCAGCGCTTTTGCCTGAAATGAGAAATCTATAAAGCTTTGATAAAGGAACCAGTCGACCTTTAGGGATCCTCCCCAATGTGCCTATAACATTGAAAGGGAAGACTGTTCAAATGAACGTGATGGTCGTTCAAGGACCCTTGGATTATAACCTTCTCCTTGGACGAGACTATATATATTGCATGGGAGCTATAGTCTCCTCACTCTTTAGAGTAATGTGTTTTCCGCATGAAGGAAGAGTGGTCAAGCTCGTGGACCAACTGTCATTTCCCGGATCACGCATCGCAAATAGTCATATACCATCCCTAAATGGTCTATTCACGCAAGAAGTGTCTCAACCCACGGTCCGTCCTCCTGATGAGCGCGAGTAATCCGGGAGGATATGACTGGAACCCAGGGGGCATGCGTCCTGGTCTGCTTCGGCAGGAAAACTTTGGGTATAGGGTAGGTTTCCGCGGGAGAATATGACTAGTCCGTACCCCATCCGTGGTTGGAAGAGGGGTTGTTCTAGAATAAGATTCTCTTGTCAAAGTTATGTGAGAGGGCGGGTCTCGTCACTCACCTTTGTCTATTTCGGTAGACATTGCTGAGGAAGTGTTTTGTTTGAAAGATTAACGAGACAATCTTTGGGTAACCTGAAAGAGGTAAGCCTCTCTCTTTAAAACAATTGTTTTGAAGGAAAAGAAGTAGAGGTAACCTTGAAATCATACTTTATACCTGGGGGCATGCAAACCTTTTGGAGTGCAAGCAAAGAGCGGTTATTTATCTGCTTTTTGGGTTAGCCGTTTCCTAACTTGCATAAAGAAAGGATGCGGAGCAAAGCTTAGTGAGATGAAGCTCCATAAAAAATAGAATCTTGATGAGACACTCTTATCTTATGACTGGGTAATCGAGCAGTTTTAGCACAAAGTTCATGCTCGTTAAAAAATAAACGCAAGATCCAAGAAGTTTTAGCACGTAATTCATGCTCGTTAAAAAATAAACGTAAAATCGAGAAAATGTTTCCACCTGCGTTTAAGCTCGTTAAAAAATGAACTATACCGGTAAATAACCACTGTGAATGTAATATCATCAGCCATTAAAGCCTTGGTCGTGTTTGTACCATCACCTCCACTTTTCAATTGGCCGATCGTTCACCTCCATATGATTGTTTACCCATTTTGAGGAACAGCTGCAAAGAGTGATTTCACCTAGCCATCCTTGTGACACTGCCGTGATTGGAAAATTCCAACCTGTACCTGGAATCAGCTGCTAACCCTGTTTATCACTCGTTCCTCAAAAGACGAGTCTTCTTTAAGCTCTTTTCATCTGACTCGTAAAATATGAAAAGATTGCCGAGTTTTGGCCTCCCAGCTCGTTAAAGCGACCGGAAGAGCTATCCCTCCTCTAGATTTTAATCTTTTTGGACCTGAGGGATTATTGCACAAAAAGATCGAGCGATTGTTTTGTTCGGCTCGTTAAAACTATCGAAAACTCATCCCTTCTGTATTGTTTTATACTTTTTCGGACTTAAGGGATTAGATGACGAAAAAGGACTTTTGGAGTTAACTTTATGTACCTTTTCAGACTCTCTAAAAATGAAAAGGACCGAGTTATCCTTGTCGTTAGACTCGTTAAAATCATCAAATAACGACAAACTTGTCTTTAGACGAGAACGAGTTTCACTATCGCTAGGCTCGTTAAAACATAGCGATGGGCTTGCCCGAAGGGCAGGTTATAGAACAAGCATATGTTATCCTCCTCAAGCTTGACAAAAATAAAGAGGTACTGGTCAGCAATGACTGGGGAAAAATTGGGAGAAACTAAAGAAAACTTTGATGGTAGCAAGTCGCTCTTGAACATGACACTTTTCCTCCGTACCACAATCGGGTTGGGTTGTTTCATTCACCGGTCACATCCATGGTCTCGCCATACCATCCATATTTGGGGTAATGCTACCGATCCATCACATCAGTGTCGCCACATGTTCAAGAGAAGTCGTTCAGAAAAGTCAACCGTGTCCCATCCACTGCCATACATTATCCTTCATCCTTTCATGACCGCCACCCTGAATCATATGTCACAGATCGTTTTCACCTCCATTAAAATCATTAGCTCCGTTCCGTGTCACTGATGTGGGATTCATTAGGGCCCTCCTTTGACGGATCGCTTCTTGTCGACATCAGCTCATTATCCAAGAAGTTGATCTAGGAACAACCCCCTCAGTACTTTGAAGATTGCATGCCTCAATGGCAAGTTTCTCACTTCCGGCGACAGGTATACATCAATGACCTTCGACCGAAAGATTTTGCGTGGTGTTCGACGCCAAGTCCTTTATTCACACCACGTGAATTGTACTGCAGTACCTTGAGGGTCATTATCATTATCGGTGATTCCTTTCGCGCTTGTTAACGGTTTACATCATTGACCGGTAATCAAGCGATGTCTTTCCATGTTCGACTTCAGAACAATTCTCACATGGATCGACTTGTACTTAGAGTGAAGATCGAACGAGTTTGAAGACCCCGGATCTAGTTTCATCCATCCGGGCTGCGATATATATTCAGGAAAGATAAAGACATTGACATGTACATCATTGCAGCAGATAATCATCCTACTCAAAGGATGATAATTTCATCAAAATTATCAGTCTACCATCAGACGATTGTCTGTTCTATGTACAGAAAAATGAATTTATAAAGCTGAGCATGGGAATGCCCGCCTCAGCTAGATCATGAAAGCAGTATGAAAAATAATGTATTGTATTGTATCTTATTACAGGTCTCCTCTCAACATTGGATGAACTTCGGATCCCCCTGATAAAGCATTTCGCCCGATAAACAACCTCATACTTTAGGGGGCAACTGTTATAGACATTTTTGTGCCTTATAGCATTGAGCATGAAATGTCCATAATCTAAGGGATCCAAAGTCCCTAAACATGTTGTTCCTACCCCTAGAGGAACAAGGCTAACAAACCACAACAATTCACAGAAGTTCTCCACCTGAAACTGCACAAAACAAGTCAAATCAGGATCATTTCAGTGGCTACACTAGCTGTTTGCGCTGAATGTCAAAGCCAACACTGGCTACCTGCGTTGAATGTCAACTGGAACACTGGCTACCTGCGCTGAACGAGAGTGGACAAGTGGCAGGCTCATTTCTCAAGGTGTTAAAACCCAGGAAGCTTCTAAAATGACACTTGCCTCAGGGAATTCGACTGGTGATGAGTAAGAGGTTTCAAATCTCCAAGTGGAAGAAAGAACCTCCAAGTGGACTCAAGAACTGACAGAGGGAGAGGACACTAGTCAGATCTCAAGCTGACTCATCCTCTCTCCAAACATCTATATATGGATCTCTCCTCCATGAGGTTGGAGGCTGGAATTTTGTTATTGCAAAGAATTGTTGTTGGTTTGAGACTAGAATTATTGGGTGTTTAATGCTTTGAGGGAAGGTGAAGATAGGAATTTCATTTGCTGGGAAGGAGATGCTGGATTGGAGCCCTCTGGGTTGTATCTCTTCCTGAACCTTGTTATTCATCAATAAAGCTATCTTGGTTTCTCCTATATGCTGATGTGTCTTTGATGTATGATTGCATTAGTGTATTTAGTTTATTTCTAGTCCTGAACTAGTTATGCATATGAATCTATGTCTTTGTGTAGTGTTCTCTTCTTGTGATCTTGCAGAAACCTCTTGAAATTGGGCGAGCGAGAAGACAAGTAGCTGGGAACTCCCAAAGAGAAGAGGAACCGGATCGAGGGACAAACGGAAGACACCGGTTAGTCCATCTATCTCTCTTCATTCTTAATTCATAAAGGAAGAATACTAGAATAGCTGTCTCTGTTTGTTGCTAAGGCACTGTCACACCTTAGGTGGATAGGATCGTCCTGCATATGCATTTTTCCCCACAACACTTTCTCATCCAGGTCACCTCACATGTTGCTTGAATTGCAACCATGTATTCTGATTCTGTTGAGCTGAGCGCCACATATTTTTTCTTCTTGCTATACCAATAAAAAGTTGCAGACCCAACACTGAAAATTCCACCTAATGTACTCTTTTGATCTGATGGATTTCCCACCTTGCATCTGCGAAGCCACACAAATTTACTCCCTATGTTCGTCTATACCAAAGTCCAAACTAGGAAGTGCCTCTGAGGTACCATATAACATGCTTAGTTACCCTCCAAAACAATTTGGTTGGCCTAGCCATAACTTGACTCAGTTGGTTGACTGCAAAGCACATGTATGGTCGTGTGTTCACAAGATACATGAGTGAACCCACCAATTGTTGGTAAACAATTGCATCCACTTCCTCACCTGAAGTTGCATCCTCTTTCCTCTAGTTGGTTGCTATAGGAGTCTCCATGGGTTTACACATGTCCATGTTGAACCTCTGAAGAATCTCATTGGAATACTTGCTCTGAGAGAAAAAAAGTTCCCCATCACCTTGCCATACTTCAAATCCAAGGAAGTAGTGCATGAGACCCATGTCCTTGATCTCAAACTCTCTTCCAAGGTCCTCCTTTCAAGATCTGATCAACTACTCATCACCAGTCAAGATCAAGTCATCAACATATAAAACAATAATAAACAATTTACCTTCTACCAAAATATGATAGAGGTTTGCATTTGCTTCACTTTTGGTGAAGCCCAAACCGTTGACATAACTATCGATCCTGGTGTACCAAGCACATGGTGCTTGCTTGATACCATACAACACTCACTTGAGTCTACACACATGAGACTCTCAGTCAAAAGTCTTGAAGCCTTCTGGTTGCTCGATATACACCTCCTCCTCAATAACTCCATTGAGGAATGCAATTTTCACATCCATTTGGTGGATCTTCCACTCCATATGTGCAGCCAAAGCAAGGATTGATTTAATGGATGAGTACCTTGCTATAGGAGAAAATGTCTCATCATATTCAATCCTCTCCACCTAAGAGTACCCTTTGGACAAAAATATGTCCTTGTACTTTTCTATGCTTCCTTCTGCTACCTGCTTCACTTTGAAGATCCATCTCGAACCCACGACTGATTTGTCTGTTGGTCTTGGTACCTCTTCCCAAACACTTTTCTTCACAATGGATTCATACTCCTCAACCATTGCGTCAACCCACACAGGTTTCTCTACTTCTCCTCAAAAGAGGATGGTTCAATCTCTACTAGCTCAGTCATTAGAGCCATGTAGCCAGTGTATTGATTTGGTGACCTTCTCTGCTTCTGCTGATTTGAAGGAGAACCTGCATTCTCCCTCGAATCCTACACATGTCTCTTAGCTTCTATGGTTCTCTTCCTGCCTTCTTTGGATGGTTCTACTAGAGTGGATGTCTCCACTCTCTACTCCTCAAATTGTGGTTGCCCCACAACATCTTGAGGCTCTTCCTTTGGATCTAAAATCTCCTCCTCTGGTGGGATCGGAATCTCCCTCTCAAGAGAGCACTGCATGGCTTTTCCTTCATCAAATTTGACATCCCATCACACAACTGTCATTACGAGGGATGGAAAATACACACGGTAGTTTTTGGGAGTCTCTGTGTAACCCACAAATACCCCCAACTCTTTTGACAGTTCTAGCTTCTTCCTTGATTCTTTGGATACATGATAATAGATAGAGGTTCCAAAAATCTTGAAGTGTGACGCATCCAACATTTGGTCTCGCAACATAGCCCGTGTTTCTCCCACAATGCTTCACTTCTTCCTCACATTCACCCCATTCTGTTGTGGGTTGTGGGGTGCTTCCAACTCTTGTTGAATACCTTCCTTTGCACATCAATTTTTAAACTCATTCAATATGAAGTCACCTCCATTATCACTCCTGAGAGCCTTCACCTTCTTACCGGTTTCTTTCTCCACGATTGCCTTGAACTCTAAGAACTTGGAGAAAGCCTCATCCTTCTTCCGCATGAAGAAGATATAACACTTCCGTGAATATTCATCAATAAATATAACAAAATATTTTTGGATGGCAGTGGAGGCTATCGAGAAAGGTCTACAAACATTAGAGTGGATCCTTTCAAGGACTGCATGTGCTCTACTGTCCTGATCATAGAAAGTGGATTTTGTGTACTTCCCCAAGGTACACCCTTTGCATGTGTCTTTTTTCTCTACTACTCCTTTGGGTAGGCTTGTGGTAATCTACTACATGATCTTCAAAGTGCCATGATGCAAATAACCAAGTCTTCTATGCCAATTTTTTCCAACATTGTGACTCTGCACCTTCTCCGCCTTTGTGCTCAATGCAGCACAATCCTAAACATCTATCTTGTAGAAGTTCTTCACATGAACCCCGATCTTCTTCACCTTTCTTGTGGCTATGTGTCTCAAGAATGCCTTTCCTTTACTGAAGATCACATCATAACCATAGTCTTCCAAAACTACAATGGAGACAAGATTCTTCTTTAGACCCAAAACAAACATCACATCCTTGAACCTGAGAGGTGAACCCAACTCCCTCTGAAAGGTGATTATACCAATCTCGGTCGCATTGTACCTTCCATCATATCCCATCTCGATGTGCATCTGGATATCCTTCTCCTCCAAATCACTGAAAAAATCTTTATTCCCTGTCATATGGAACGAGGCACCACTATCGAGATACCACCCGCTTCCCATTATTGTGCTAGCCATGCATGCAATGAGAGTAAAATCAAGCTCAAACTATGAAGCCAAGGATTCACCTGCTACTCCTCCTGTGGTCTTCTTGCTTTCCTTCTTGTGTGGACACTTAATGGCATAGTGCTTGAATTCATGACAATGAAAGCACTTGATTCTAGACAAATCTTTCTTCTTGCCCCTTTGACTAGATTCTGCTTTGGATTGGTATTTATTCTCTTTCCCTTTCTTTTCCTTTCCATCTAAGGCACATTTCTCCTCATCCTCGCCCTTGGATGAAGTCTCATCTCTATTATTCTGCCTTATTTCCTCCTGTACCAAATCAGACCATAAGCATTCCCAATTTGGTAGTTTCTCCCTCCCATTCACCGAATCTTGATAGTTGCGCCAAATCTTAGGAAGGCCTAGAAGGGATAGGCTCATCAAATCATCCTCTACTACAGTAACACCAACTTTACCAAGTTCATCATGACACTGTGTGAACCTGCTTAGGTACTGTGGAATGGTATCGTTCCTTTGCAACTTGATAATTAGAAGATTGTCCTTGAGTGCCAATTTCCTGTGGTCACTACTATTATGGAACAAATCTATCAACACTTTTCACATTACATACATAGTCTCTTTCCCATGGAGATTTGAGACAATATGGTCTCGCACTCCCTCCAATATGATCCTCTTCGTCTTGTCTACACCCTTCTTCCATTCTGCCAGATCCTTAGCATCAGATGATGTTGGTTTCAGAATATCATTATCAATGAATTCCTTCAACCCATTATCCTCTAGTATTTCCTCCATGAGGTCCTTCCATGCAACATAATTATATCTTCCATTAAGTTCATACTCAAGCCTTAGTCCATTGAAGGCCATCTTCTTAGTCCTAAAGAAAACCTGCAACCTTAATCTGTAAATTCGAACCTCCTCCAATGACAACTTCAAATCTCTACTCTAAAGTGATTTAAGCTCCAATAACATGTAGAAATAATGTGTAGATTTAATACTTCTCATGAAATTTACTAATCACAAGACTTGAAGCTGCTCTACTAATCTGTGAAAGTTAATTCACCATCTAAAACAAGAATCCTAGACATGCAAAAGGAAAAATCACACATGCATAGAGATTTATCTAGGGGAAAGCAACTGCTCAAAACCCCTTACTATCTATATTACATTAATGAGAGAATAGAGAAGAAATACATATTATTTCTCAAGCCTGAGCACACCCTGCAAGTGTATAGTCTATTGTCCTCTGAGATATTCTAGGTTAATTAATTATGCTAGAGCATCTAAAATGTTTTGCTGTTTTAAAATTTTTCGGATGACCAATGTTATGAGCATATTAAGGCAGGTGCTTAAACTTTATTAATACTAAATATTAAAACATGAATGATTCTTTACCTCTAAACATTAATTTGATTTAAAAGTGTATGGAAAGGAAGAAATGTAAGAGAGTATGATTTCTTAAATATTCAAACTGGATTTCTAGTTAATCATCAGAAAGCATGCAAGTAAACAATGTTTACAGCCCAACAAAATATATTTAATCTTATGAAGATGGTTGACAATTTATAAATGTAGAGGAGCTTATAAAGACAAACGGTCCAATAAACTAATCTCTAAAATAGATTATAACTTCAAATGGGGTTTAAGATAGACTGATATTCAGTTTTCTCTTACCCAATTATCTTCATAAAAACTTAAATACACATACAATAACAAAATGAAGTGAAAACATAAGACAAACTCACAAAGTGACAAGCTGTTTGAAGCAAATCTAGATTCCTTTCATTAATGTGAAGCAATTTCAGTTTGATATAATTATGATTTAGAAAAATCATCCAAGGTTTCAACCCTTAATACATAGAATCACTACTTATTTATACAAAATATAAGATTCTAGAAACATCTAACTAATTACAAAAATAGTACAAAAATGTAGGAGTGCTTAAACTGCTGAGTTTGTTGGCACTATCTTTGAGGAAATGGTTGATGACTTGGCCCCAAAATGTTGTCTTGTTGTCTATCTTTTGGAGATAAAACTTTTTACTCGATAGTATCACATAACTCATCCCACCATGCATCATTTGGTATAGAAAGATTTATTAGCTTTCTATAAAATTCATCTACTTCAGCATATTTCTCGAAAGTTGGCTTGTTGATGAAAATGTGCTTGATTTCATGTTTTGTGGTTAAATCAAACTCCAAGGCTTCAATGAATGCTTTAATTGTGGCATGTCCCTTAATACTTTCAAACTTGGATGTATTTGTTGCAATAGTGTAAAGCTTCTCACAATAGTCTTCCAAGCTAATTAATCTGTTATTAGGTGCTACTAACCCTGGTAACCCTCTTTGATTTAGCAAATTCAATTTTGTATGAAATCTTTGGACAACATTCTCCAGAGCTTGACACTTAGTCTCCAACTGAGTCATTAAATTCCTTTTCTGCAATACCTTCTTGATCTCTAGGATTGTCTCTGTCCTATCAGAAATCTGAATCTACTCCAACTCTGCTCTAGTCTTTGAGTTCAACACTTTGATCATAGATGTAGCCTCAGCTGGTTTTTGTCCCAGTGTTGTTCTGACTTGTTCAATTATTGTCTGGCACCTATCAATTAACTCTTCTTGTTCAAAAATAATCTGAATGGATGGCCAATCCTTAGTTATGGCATGATTTATATCCACCCAAACCCTTTCCTTGGCTTGGCCCAATGTTTGAGCCATCAATGATTGATTTTCTAATTGATCTATCTTCTTCGCAAGTTGATGAGATTTCTGCATCTCTTCAACCAAGAGGGTATCATTTTTTATTTTCAGTGCTTCTAGGTTCTTTAGTTTATGCTGGAGCTTATCATTTTCTTGTCTCTGATCAGACAAGTCCTGCACAAGTTTATTCAAATCATCTGGTGTTGATGTAGACTCCCCTGTTGTCCCTACAATTGTAATTTGCATGGCTATACTGGAGCTACAGTCAATTGTGTAGCCTCTTCTTTTTCCTTAATTAGTTTCTATATATGTTCCTCCATCTCCTTTATCTATATATTTTTCTCAATGATCAATTTGAGCATGTCTTCTTTATGTTTCTCACTTTCTTCTATCTCTTTTGTTAGTGGATCCTCTGTAGAAGGTAACTTCAATTGTTTCCTGAGTGTTGCTATGTCTGCATTCTTTTTCTTGATGATCTCCTCCACTTCTTTGACATCACTGGGATCATAACCCAACTTGATCACCAAATCTTCCAATGTTTTGATTTTGGTGTCCTTTGCTAATGAAGAAATTTTCTCCAGTTCTGGACATTTGTGAGAGATGTCCTTAACTTTGACAGTTCTATAGCAATATTTTTCATGGTGGAGAAAATCATTTCTCCAGACTGTCTATGCATATCCATTTGATCAATGGGATGTATTAGCTTTGCATCAAATGAGAATATAGTCTTCTTATAATCTACAGGAGTTTTTGGAGATGGTACTTGAGCTTGTAAGAATGCCATTTGCATCCTTCCTTTCTCACTATCAAATGTTGTTAACAACCTGTGCTCTGAGGTGGAAGTCTACTTCCAAAATTAAGCATAGGTGTTGCCTTTGAGTGTTTCATTTTTCTGCTTAATCTACGAAAACTTACTAAAGATATTGGGGCAATCATGTTCACCTAATTCTGTTGACTGTGATTTTTTTAAAGGATTCTGTGAGGCCAAGGAGGATGGGGTGTCAGGGAGGTGTTCCTCTGACCCCGTGGAAAACTGTAAACCACTCATAACAATAGTTTTTTGTTCTTCCTCATTCTGAATGGTGACATCTTTGAGATGTGTCTTCTGCTTTTTCTGTTGAATAATGAATTATTGTGCACTTATTTTTTTACAGGTACTAGAGTGTGGAGGGTAGTTGTAGACAGAATCTTCTCTTCTATTTCTTGTAGTGTATTTTCCTCCCACTAGTCTTGATTCATAAACTTCTCAATCTCTAGTCTGGGGGTATGATTATAAGGTGTGGTTTTGAGTTCCACCCTTAAATTAGAAATAATGTTGAATGGATCATATGACCAGGTGAAACTGGGCTGAAAGTTGAATTGCTTGAGGATTGAGTCCACCCCATCTCATGTTGTTCTAATATTACAAATGAATGGTCCTACTTGAGTCTTGATCTTGAATTGTGATTTTCGTTTATCTGAGACAAAATGGATTTCATCCATATTGATCGTCTGCCTTATATATTCCAGAGAGAAAATTCTCATTGGAACGTACGTAGGCAACTTGGAGGCAGCTAACTCACATCCATATAGTCTTATTTATGTATAATTCTGGTATAAATACTAGTCTCCAATATTTTCCTGCTCACTCAAGTGCAAAACCCTTTTAATATTTGAACTGGTCCTTGGCTCACTCTAACTGCTAAGAAGCCCTGCAACTGTATGAATAAAATTGTTTATGAAGTCTACAAACTTAAACTCTATTGAGTTTTTCCTGACTAATGAAGTCCATTGTACTACTGATTGGTTGATGCCCTGATCAACTTGCTTGTGTAAAGTTATGGGAAACTTATCTCCCTGCTGAAAAAGAAACATATAGACTAATACAGATGCATAATTAAACATGCCTTCTATAGTAATCTTCATCATCTGTTCATGCATATTATCAGCCAGAAATTGGCTAAAATTGAACATGAATGTTGGCTTGTGCTCATTGGAGAAAATAGATGGAAGACCTAGAGTAGGCTCATCTACCCGCTGGTCTGATGGATACCCTAGGAGGCAAGAAACTAAGGCAATTATTTGTTTGGATTTCTCTGGGAACATAGAATTTGGATAAGGGTGATTTTTCTTAAGAAGATGAGAGTGTTCTGGAAGGAAAATATCGAAAATCTGGGCCCTCTGATGAAAGGTAAGCTTATGATACAAATCCATAAGAAAAACTGCAGAAAAATGGCTAAGGGAGTCATTTTGAGGAATCAACAACATCTGGTTTATGGTTTCAGGTGTAATTGAGATCAGAATGTCTCCATTCTGGGCCAAAATGGTTCTTTGCAGTGGATTATATCTGGCTTGACACCACATGACCATATCAGGGAAATAATGTGTTTGTGGGAAGATAAACATAGGTAACAGGGATTCCTAAAGATTAATGTCATCCTACTGGTCTAGGTAATTTTGCTTCAACCAGTGATGTAATTCAAATAGGTCGAATTCACACTCGGTGTCGGCAATCTTGAAATATTGGTCTACTAATGGCATGTGATCTAGGTCTAGGGTAGCAGAGGTTTTAGGGTTATCTTCACTCCTTGATTTACTGCTAGAAGATTGGGCTTTTCCCTTTGGTGCCATGACTAAGGATTTTGAGAAGGAAAATGATATCAGAGGACAGAGCTTTGGCTTGAATAGGTACCTAGATAAGCAATGAATCTATGTCAAGGGTATCTGGGCTCTGAATGCTGAAATTGACAGGTGTTGAATAGTAGGAGTCGCGAAAACTTAAAACAGTACCTGTAATTTAATAACAGTAATAAAATAGCTAGGAGAGTCACGCAAAATGAGTCAAGGTGATTTTATAGGCTTGATGATCACTTATCGTTGCAGTTAAAGCCGTTACAGAACGAGATTAAGGTGTATTAATGGGCAACGAGAAAATTTACAACGGATATGGTGTATAACGGGAAAATGGTAATGAGAATAGGACCTGAAAAAATGATAGATTAACAAGTGGCATGATGTAATTAGTGGAAGGAAATGTATTGGAGGTGATGTAGTGACCGTTGGCAGGAGCGGAGGAGCAATAGGTGGATTTTAGAGGGGGGCGATGATAAGTGGTTTTGGACAAGGGGGTGTGAATTCATGAGGGAGCACCACGTTGCGTGGGGCCCGGGGAAAAAAAATCCACTTTTCGGACACCCCCTGGCGTTAACAGGAAATGGGATGAGGGGGTACGAATTGGTTTCCCCGCCGTTGATCTGGGCAGGGAAAATAATGGCTGTTGAAAAGTGCCCTTTCAATATTACAAGCCGATAAAACATCAAATCATATCTCGACGTTGTAATAAAACTCAAGTTTATTGCTTATTACATCTCTCTAATCATGTTTAAATGACATTATTAGTTCATAATTTAGCCAAAATAAATCTATCCAAGGCATAATTTAAATCCCTAAGGGCGCATTTGATCTAGCATGCCCTCTTTTATTTCCTAAAATAATTATTAACCCTATTCTAATGCATAATGTAATTGACCAAGTTTAAAAGCTTTGGTCACCTTTTTCTCTAATCTATCCTATGTTCTAATTTCAACCAAGATTAAACAGTTTGGTTGAATTATTTCCTAATCTAAGAACATAAATTTCATCATGTTTGATCATGATTATACTATATGATTCAAACAGGAATATTTCAAGTGGAATTCAAGCTTGCTCACTTGTACATTTGTTTTTGTTTTCATGTAGTTATTTTCATATTTTTTCAACAATTTTCATATTTTCATATTTTCATTCTATTTTTTTGTTTTTCTATTTTTTATACCCTCCTTTATAAATATCTAACTTATCAAAACCATTTATGTTACAACATAGTCTATCCCTCTTCCTGACTGACTCACTCTTGCCAACACTTAGCCAATTTTCAAGAACTCTAAGTTCCTATTTCCTTGCATTGTTCCCTTGGGAAATTGCCCTAGTTTTTAGGAATTTCACATTTTGGAATTGCACAATTTCCTTAGGTCTTCCTCGAACTGCACGCACCACTTGTGCACATTGGAATATGATACAACTGATATTACACTACCTTGGAATCTCCATCTCAAATGGGTAGCTCGAATTCTCTTCATGCAACAATTATTTTGGGTTGATTGACTAGTTAATTGGTTAATCACTGAGTGTGGTTGAAGTTCCACTTCCACAACTTGACCTCCACTAGTTCTTCTGACATTTAGAACTAGTTAAACTGGCAATAACTCAAATTAATTGAAATAGATTACTACAAATTAGAAATAAATCATGCTAAACTGACCTCAAGCTTCCCCAACTTGAATTAACTGAGTTAATTGAGTGACAACTGCCATGTCACGTCAATTAACTACCTCCAAGTATTCTGCTAAAATAGAAATTCGAATTTTAATTTAGTTTGACTAAGGAAAAGTCAAAACTAGATTTTCTTGTTGCATTTTCAACATAAGGCTCCAAGTATTGCTAGAATTAAGACTACCAACACACAAGCAAAAGGAAACAACAAGAGGATTGGAGGGACAAATCCGTTTTGAGTATTTCACAAGACCAATCAACTCAACAATCACTTTAAAATCCAAATAGAAACAAAAAACTAAAATTTGAAACCTATCCATATTTTCAACAGGGAAAATAGATTCATTACCATCCATATGTGACCTATAATTTTGCCTCTATCCCCACATAGATGCTTACTTTTATAAACCAGATTTTACAACCATATAATTTATTTCACTTTTAAACATTTACTCAAGCATATTCATCGTTAACCATTAACCACTAGAGTACTAACAATGTTAATTTTCTTAGGGCTAGAAGTCTTTGCTATAGATAATTTCATTTTAAAAGATTTTCACATTGCATAAACCTGATATCATCATAAGAAATTATGTACAGATAACATTAGCAATAAAAATGCAACGAAATATTCATAAGTCTATCATGATATCTCTGTCATAGGGTTCAACATATCTCTGTCATAATATTTTCTCATGTACAAATAAGAAGGCTCAAAGAGGTCGTTGTCATACCCAAGATCTGAGGCCCATTAGGGCGTTGTTACACCACCATACTAAAACGCATTAGGGAATTTTTACAGCACAACAAAAAAATGTGGCTCGTCCTCGGGCCACTCATTCATTCTTTTATCCCCATGGATCTAGAACCTCTATCCTTACTAAGGTTGTCTTCTTTCTCCTGGTACAACAAGCACAAGGGTAAAAATGGAACTCGGTTGTTAGAGATCTTTGAACAAACTAGGATAGGTTAGCCACATCCCCCCTGCCCACAGTAGTGCTCTCAAAAAGAGAAAAATGACCACCAATGTTGCTCCGTTTCCAAGTCCCATGTCTATCCCTGACCATTGCTCTCATCTCGTTGTTGTACCTGCTCCTTCCTTTAGTAGGTAGTGGAAAATATTTGGTCTTCCTACCTTCTTCAAGATACTCTGAGGGTTACTGGGGTGGAGTGGCTCATACTTTTTCAACCAACCATCCCATTTTCTCAAAGTGATTCCAACTCCTTCTACTTGCTAGAACAAGGATTCTGCCTTATTTCAAGTAACAATTAGGGGTAAGGTCCCCCTGTCCTTCCATTGATCAAGGTGGAATAATACCATCCTACGGCTATAGCTCCAAGAGGGATAACTATCCCAACACAGTTCCACCATATGGAATTGAAAAGCCATCCTTCAAGGGGTGTTGGGCTACACTTATTGGTGAGATTCTAGCATGGCGTGAGAACCATCTCTGTGAGTGGAGGGGGACCTCCCTAGTTCTGACCACTTGTTGCAACTTAACCACCTCCCATGGACAAAATCTCCTTTTATGTATCTCCTACTTCTGGCTCTTCTAACACAATCTCTTCTTCTATAATCGCGTCACCTTACCATGGTCACTCACTAAGGCCCCTTCTCTTGTCATTTCATCCATCTCTTTTAATTCTACTTCAGCTCCCACTATGAACTCCATCATACTCCTTTGGTTTGGTGTCACTCTTGTGCTCCTTCTCCTAGTTCCAACTTAAATAACTCTCATCTCCTCTAATCCTCTATTATTCGAATACTTCCTTTCACTAATTATTTCATTCCTCAATCGTCCCTTGGGTGGTATTTACTAGCATTTCACACTTCCTTCTCCTTCATCATGGTTTGTTGTGACCTTGAATCCTCCTTTATGGTTTTCTGATCCGAATCACTTTAAGTCCGCACAAACCTAGTTTAGAATCTTCCTTTGGATCAACTCAATATGATGGTTCACATGTGCTACCTGTCTTGCCCTAGCTAGTCTCAAATTATTTTATATTTTTACTTTAATATTAGCCTTATTAGTGTTCACTACCTCATAATTACATGGTTTAATTTGACAACTCGCATGCTCTCTTTCGCAATAAAAAATTGATTCAACAATCTATCGAGCCGCTTGAGTTTGCTTTAATGAAGATTATGCTGGAGGGAATGAATACTTTGGTGCAGGTCCCATCACATGGTCTTGACCTTCATGTGAGTTTCTAAGCCTTCACATGTTAAAGACATCATCATTGGTGTGCCTGGTCCAAAATATTGTGACTCCCGCCCTTAATTTTGTTGATGGTTGTTCATTCAATTACTTAATTATCTTCTTGGCCTTGAGTGCTTCTTTTTATACTTGTTTCTTGCATAGATCAATGCTCATTTATGATCCTCTTATCATAATCTTTTGTTGTGGAATTATATGAATATACTCCCATATATAACGAACTTCTTGAATAATGTCATCCCAAACAATTTGTCTAGCCTCAATTAAAGAAATATTACCTTTCAACTTGGTTTTCAACTCTTTGATTTCATCTTGAGTTTCCTTATACTTACTGGTAAGCTTATTTTAATTTCATTTATGTTTAGTTTCCTCTCCTTTACATTCAACTACTCCCTTACCACAACCAAATCATCTTGGGTTTTCTTTAGTTCAACTTCTAAAATTCTGAGCTTTGCCATGACCTTTGTCAATTTCTCTAAGGGGTCATCTGATTCAGTTGGAACCACAATGGTGCAAACATGATTTTTAATTGACTGTTGTAGGCTCTGCACTTGTTCCTACAAAATAACAATCTCTTTATTTCTATCAACTAATTCTCCTATTAATAACTCTTTTTCTTTTTCAACTTGATCCAACTCAATTGTTTGAGTGTGCTCAGTCCCAAACATTTTTAACTTCTTCCTTAATGATTGCACCTCTTATTCTATGTTCTACAATAGGGTGATATTGACGATGTGTTTCCATACTAATTCTCATTTTATAACTCCTTTCTTTAATTTGTTGATAATTCTTTTGCAAAGTTTCAAATGAAGAAGGAGTCTCTTCTATTGTGAATGTTGCCAAATCAGTGGAGATAGAAGAGGAAGTAGTGTGCCCTAGATTTCCCAACTGCATTTGAAAACTAGGCTCATTTGAAGGTCCTTTTGTTAATTTGATTTGTATGTCTTCTTCATCCTCTGTTTGAATTTTAGTCCTTTTTTTTGACTAGGAATCCTCCATCTCAACATATATTTTTTTCAAAAAGAAAAAGCAATTTCTTCCATTGATTAAAACAAAATAAAGTTACGTATGCCAGTTTTTGTGACTAGGAATCCTCCATCTCAACATCTATCTTTTTCAAAAACAAAAAAAAAAACTTCTTCCATTGATTAAAACAAAAGAAAGTTACATATGCCAGTTTCTCTAAACATCTATTAGTCCAAATTTTCTTCAAATACTAAGAAAGAGAGAAGGTCTATGGAATTGCAAAGAGAAAATGTCTTGAGTCAAGGGCCAAAGCTTCCTCTAATGAAGCATGAACTAGATCAAAATGTAGCCAATACAGAGAAAAAACCATACAAAAAACAAAATGGCACCCTGCTACAACAAAGTTCTAAATGATGAAAAACAGGTACGAATAGGGCATATTCCAAAAAGAAACAAAAATAGATCCATCGCTAGAAGAAGAAAGCCCCCAAACTAGAGATAGATCCATTGACGAGGAAATCAAACTAGATCTACCCAGGAATGACAAAATCCCCTCACTTGGAGAGTAAGTCTGCCATAGCATTTTTCTCATGGAAAATGTGGCAGAAGGAGATTGAATTGAAAGTTACCATCATGGATTTAATTTTCTCCAACCAGTGTAATAATGATGGCACATCCAATGTGGAATGGCCCTTGGCCCAATCAATAATTGTCTTTGAGTCCCCAATGATCAATATCTCCTCAAAAACAAGCCAAGTTGCACAATGTATCACCCCCCATAGATCCAACACCTCTTCTCTAACATTGGTGCCATATCCCCCTGACCAAAAATGGAATGCCATGGATGGTTGGAAGATGATAATATATCCACACCCTCACTCTCCATTCAAACAAATTAATAGAATTGGAGACCTCCTCTCAAATGGAGATGGAAAAAGGTTAGTTCAAGAAAAGGTGAACAACCTCCTCATATACCGATATACAAATAGGATTAAAACCTGGGCATTGAAATCCTCTCTTGGCAATATTTTCCTAAGTGAGGATTTGATTATGTAACACTAGCCAGGTGAAGCATTTCAATTTTGTTGGAACCTCCCATCTCCACATGCGGGCTAGAAAATATGTGCTATGATCGAACCGATATTGTTTGGTGATATATTGGTATACCTCTTTGGCATTTATGTTACCACAATGGGAGCAACCACCCCATATGAGCCTGTCAACCTTACCAAATAGAGTAATCCCAACATGACATAGTTTAGTTCGGTAGTTTTCCCAATAGACGACATGCACAGGAGGGACAAACTCATTTGCATTTGACCATTTAGTAGAGGGAAATAATAAACTTTGTGGTAGCCAATGTCTTCTGAGGTGAAGAGCCCACACATATTAAGAAGCTGAATAATGGGGAGAGAGAAGATATGATCCCCCACCAGTCTAATCATAACATCTAAACCAATGAATATTTTGTTACCACTACTGACCACCCAACTAATATTTCCACACATCCAAGGTTTTGATTTCATCAAGCTACGCCATATGAATGAGGCATTATTCTTTAAATCTTAGCTAATGCACGATAACATAAAATGGAGCCCACTACAGAATTTGACCCCCTGGGTCAATCAACCCCCCATATCCAAACCAATACAAGCGTCTCAATTGCTTCAAGGCCAATGTTGAGTCTTGAAAATGTCATTCATTTCCATTACACTTTCATTATTATGTCCATTATATCACCTCCATTTCACTACTATGTCACCACATTCATCCCACTTTCATTATCATTGGGCCACATTTATGCTTTTCCAATCTTTATTAATTCTAAGCCTTTTAAGTGAATTTGTGGTTAAAAATTAGAAAATAATGTGCATATGCTTATACCTAACAAATGGGTTGAGATTGTTGACATGTGTAGGTTGAAATGAGACTTCTAGAAGACCCTTATGTGGCACTCTAAGGCCAAATTCGAATTTGAGTGGAAAGAATCATGGGATCATGAGGATATGTGTCACATCTCCTAATTGTATTGTAACTCTAAGAAGACAGGTGTCTTATCAGTTCCTATTTTGATTAGGGCTCTAGAGGTAGAGGGAGAGATTCATGGACTCCCATTAATGAGATGGCTCTCATCTTTTTGTATAAATAGGAGATCTCTCTCCTTCATTTGTTAGCTTGGCTTGGCTTTTAGTTATTTAGCTTGGAGTTTGTAGTTCTTCCTTGATGGCTTTTGAAAGCTTTGGAGAGCTTTGTTGTACTTTGTAATTTTGAAGAATTTGAATAAAGCTTTGATGTTCTCAACATGGAAGGAGATGTGAAGTAGATGTCATGGAGCATATTAGAATGTAAGGTAGAGTAGATTTCATTTTGTAATTTTGCTTTGATTTCATTATGTCATTTGATTGCTTTCAAGTTTGATAGATTAGATTTTCCATTCATGCAATTTTAATTCATGTAAGTGTGTTCAACCGGTTGATTGTACATTAGTTTTTTCTTTACATGTTTTTGCATCAAATAGTGACATGAGATTTACCTCTCTGCTAACTTTGTTTTTTTTTAGCTTTTCAATTTCAGTTATGCTTTGATTTCAGTCTTATTCATTTGCTTTGTTAGTTAGTTTAGATATCAGATTGCTCAAGGTATTGATGATTACCTCCAAAATCCATAGTGGGACTAATGGCAAGGGATCAGACTATGAATTGATGTGATTTGATTTTAAGTTTACTTTTCTGCAATTAGATATCAGATTGCTCAAGTTGTTGATGATTATCTCCGAAATCCATAGCGGGACTAATGGAGAGGGGTCAGACTATGAATTGATGTGATCTGATTTTAGTTTTACTTCTCTGCAATTAGATATTAAATTGCTCATATCATTGATGGTTACCTCCGAAAGCCATAGCGGGACTAATGGCGAGGGATCGAATTATGAATTTGTAATTTGATTTTAGTTTTACTTTCCTTGCAATTTTTGATTTCTTTGAGTGCAATAGCTTAACTTTTATTTTTGTATTTAGACAAGCAGCAGAGACAGTGATTTCATGATCAGTATTTCATCTTTTGCTTGGTTGAAGTAGCTACATACTTACACTTTTGTTTGTTGAAGTAGCTACATACTTACACTTTTGTTTAAGTACTAATTCCATCAATAACATGTTTTAAGATCTTTTGAAGTGCTAAGTTTTGGAAGTTACCATTAGGGAAATAGACTTTGTCTTGAAATCTACATCCATACTTGACCTTTAAAAGTATTCTTAAGACCTTAGAATAGGATTTCCATTTGCATTAGATGCTTTAGGAGATCAACAAGAACAAAACCCCAAAACAAAATAAAATCTATAAAACAACAAAGTAAGAAAAAGGTTAACTAAGCACATATGGTGCACCACACTTCATTAGTTTACGATACCCGGATTGATAATTTATGTAGAGCAATTTAAGACGTTAAATTGACTAGACAGCCAACCTACCAAGCATCCAATCATCTTTATGAAAACACTACTAATATGACAATGAAATAATACTCACTGACCATTGGCTAGAACAATATCTAGGAAGAAGTGTATAATGATCCTAGAATATATCCTCTAGGCAATCTCTAACAGGGGAAATATGTACTTGTCCTGGATGGATCCTAACATTCAACTACTCCAATGGAATATTTTATATACCAACTAGTATTATCTTCCACATTCGAGAATATTGATGGTGCTCCAAACACTGGGAGGGTTCCCCAAGACTGTCAGACTCAATCTAGGATAATATTCCACATATATGTCTTACTTGTACACATCCTAGTATCCATAAATGGACCAAATTCAAATTCCTAATTGGTGACCAACCATAGCAATTGCATTAACCGCTTTCATAGTACCAACTTACTCCCCATGCTAACGTTCCCCTTTCTAGACTAATATATCATACTAATTGGGAGACCAGGGATTGACTCCAATCACCCCTCTGATTAGAAGTAGAGCATAGATGTTACCATGATAAGTGCATATGAGACATTCTCTACTTCTCTATTCGAACAATGTATAGCTAATTTCGTAAGAAAATCAGAGCTGGGCAACATCAATCTTAAGTGTAATTGTTAACAGACCCCACTTGTAGTGAACTTTGGTATATCTTGTATAAAATCATGCAAAACATACACATCATGTTGGGATGGGGTCCCCTATGGTTAAGTTTTGTTAAGTCTTAAGTCAAATTTTGATAAGATATTGTAAAGTCTCCACATTTTGAGGAGTGGAGAGTAAGCAGTGCAAGTTGTTAAGAGTTAAAGGGGATTTTAGGCAACTCAAAGCCCCTTATTTTGTAAAGAGATGAGTTGTATTAAGCTTCGTCGATGGTTCACGGACCATGGTAATGTAATGTAAACAGTATAAAAGGGATTCATTAAGGATTCATTAAGCAGTTAAGAGAAGTAAGTTCAATGTTATGATTGATGCTTAGAGTATGAATTGTTCCTTTTTGTATTCAGGAAAGGTGAAGGCTCCTGTTACAGACCTTGGTAAGTCCACAACTGAGTGTGCAGGCCCCTGTAGCTGTGTGCGCAGGGTCTGAAAAGTATATGTATTGAAGATCTAGAATAATAAAGAGTATTTGAAGCAATTTTGTGTCTAAACTATATACTTATGTGTTTTATGTATTTATGCTCAGTTGAATGCCATTTATTTGTAAGATTGTCTTAATTACACCGTGAATATCTGGATCTACTATTATATGTTATTTTATGCATGATTAGACCCTTAGGCAAAGCTCATAACTCTGTTTAATTGGAAATTGCTTTAAGTTTGGGGATTTTGAGGATAAGGGTTCGCAAAGGTTAGATCAAGCCTTAAACTAAAGAAACGCCTTACCCCCACATCACATAGCCTTCTAGATGCAAAAACCTAGTTCTAGCATCCCCCAATACTGCCTCGGGTGAGACTGCAGCCTGCGCCAAGCAGGTTGTTTCCGAAAGGGCTAGTAGTGTAGGGTTTTGTTGGTTAGTGTAGCTAACTTTGAACCTGGATCCAAGCCCCCTCAAGCCAACACATCATGAACAACATTTACACCAACATAGAATGAAATCTATCTAGCAACAACCACATTTCCATCCTATTTACCTCCCCAATACCTTTTGTCCTCTAGGACAACCCCTTCCAACTTATTGCCACCCACTTGCTTAGTGAGACACCTTGTAAGTGAATTATTCTTAATCTTGTCATGTATCTTCTACACTTATTCTATGATGTATTTGTGGCAATAACTTGCATCTTTTCTAATGACATCACCATTATATACTACACCAAGTACATTTACAGCCACAGAACCATCCAACATTCTCTAATAGCAGCTTAAGCTTTAGGGATTATGAACTTATTATTATTCTCATTCCATGGCGTGGGAATGCACATTAGAAATTGAAATGGATGCCTTCTACGAATTTGTTATAAATCTTAAATATCCCGTTACAAAAAAATTGCAGAAAACTTTGGCTCACTAGCACTTTTAAATTGCTTCTCTTGACATTTCTTTATAATATGTAGTAACTTTGGCTTGAGCACTATAAAATTGTGCACTCTGAATAAACTTAACACCAGTTCTTAGCTCTAATCATAGACATATACAAACCTATACCTCGAGGCTTCTTAGTCAACTCATACACCAACCTGCTCCCCTACTCTCACCTTCTGCATGAGCTATGGCTTGCAAGAGTCCAACACCACTATACTACCCTGATGTTTTAGCATCAAACTTACACCACAATACTTCCCTAAGGTTTTAACATCAAAATTATATGCATAAACCACCATTTACAAGTATTATTGCACACACTAGCAACAACACTAGTGCCTATGAACCAGTCGTCGCAATGCAGAGTTCCTCCAAGTATAATGTGGTCGCTTAGTATTTTTTCTTCTTTACTTCTATTTGAATGTCCACAATGATGAGGGAAATTAGTAGAAGTGCTCTTGCTAACAACCCCAACAACAAAGCGAGTTCATTTACCAATGACATCTCAACATCTATCTGTTCAATAACAATCCTCTTCAAACTCTTCTCTTTTACCATAGGGGTTTCAATAGCCATTCTTTGTTGCACCATGCCACACAACCAAGTTTCTTGATTTTTCCATTTTCTCAATTTTTGGCTTTCCTTCATGAATATAAGATGCAAAACTAATTTTCACACTTTTATTAGAAATTATATGGTGAGGGTCATATTGTGTTGTGAAACCAACTCACAAAATAGTAGAAAAGATAGATCAATGAATTAAAAATTATCATCTAAGGGGGGAACCTCCTTTACATTACATAAATGAATAATTCTTGGATGATACAAATGATAAGACCTCCTTTGTATATATAGGAGTCTAAGGGATCACAATATAATGAGATCCTACATAACAATAATAATGTAAGGGCACAACAATAACAATCAAGGAAAATTTTAGGGGCTAATATTCACAGGTGGGCTAATTTCTATACTTTTTCCAAAAAATAAATTCTCTAATTTGCATTTTTTTCTAAAAATGATTAGCCCAAATTTTGTAGTATAAAATTATTTTACCCTAAAATCGCCAACAAATTATATAGAGACTATATAAAATTATTAGAAATTTGAATATTTTTACAAAAATATCTCCAAACATTTTACAGATTGCATATTATGGACCAGTCGGATTCGCCAATGTTTCTAAACTTTAAGATAAATATCCATCCTTAAAATTTTCCTTGGGACTCAAGTCTCCACAAGTTCACTTGCTTCTGGCACTTAGCCATTTTGCTGAAAATCTATCTGACCGAACAACACTCTTCCACCAGACCCTGACTGAGTTGCATTACGCAGTCTCAGCCCTCAGCGACCCTTCTCTGTTGCTCGAAACTGTGCAGTGCTTGAGGTTGTCCCCAGGTCAGCTGCATTGCACAATCCCAGAGGTGAGCAGCCTGTCTGTGTCCCAAAATTGCACAGAAACTGCCTCCATGTCCAAACTGAACTGCGCATTTCTAAAGCACATTCATCAAGCCTCCTTCTTGTCTACCAGAAGTCTTCACTGCTCTGAGACCTGGGTCTACACTGTACCCCAAAACTGCACAGACATGCCCAACTAGTCTTTTGTTGCCTTCTCTGCACTATTTTCCAAAATTACACAGACATGCCCAGCTAACTCTTGCTTCCTTGCTCTGCACTGCCTTTAGAAACTACACAGACATGTCTAGCAGTTCCCCTGCTTCTTGTCTTGCACTGTTCTCCAAAATTACGCAGTCATGCTCAGCAGGTCTCTTACAACCCTGTCATGCACTGCACTTAGAAACTGCATAGAATTGCCCAGTTGTACCTCTACAACCCCGCTCTATCTTCCCTTTGGAAACTGCGTAGAAGTGCTCCCCCTCAGGCTCCCACCTTGCAGCTGACACTGGTGACCTTCACTGTGCAATTCTGCCTCCTAGTGGTCACCGTGCAATTTTTCCCGACAATGAAGGTTGTCCTCCCGGAGTTCCTCTTTCCAGCTTGAGTTGCACTCTGCGTTGTCTCAGTGAGTTGTCCTCCCTCCTTGTCACCCGGAACACGAGAATAATGCATCGTGCTAGACTAGGAGGTTTGGGATTTGATGTCGTCCCATCATGAGTGAATTGCAGGAACATGTACACTGGAAAATCATGGCGAGACGACGGACGGGATGAAGAAGGAGCATACATGCTAAAAGACTTGCTTGCAGCTAGACGGACATACCAAGCATATCAAGCAACAAGCGAAAGTAACACATGCATTGAACCATCAAGCAAGACCAAGACCATCGAAGATCCCGCAACACTATGCCATCCAGAGGAAAAGACAAAGCACACCAAGAGTACATCCATCAGTCAGCAGCACAGTAGCTTGACATGGACACCACAGTTAGCCTGTACATGTCAGCAGTTTCATGTCGAGTTGTGTCATGAGATGTCTTGGCCACATCACCACTATGGGCCATATCCGTTGTAACTGAATGTAATGTAAAGTGAAGTCCAATGGACGTACACAAGAAGTCGAAGAGTCATGTCAGTTGAAAATTCATGGGAAGTTGAACAGTCACGAGGGTAGTCCAAGAGTCACAAGGGTCAAGCATCACCCTTGGCTATATATACTCCTCCTATTGTATGAGCAAGGACTTTTCACCTTGGCTCCTCCCACATAGCCTTGAGAGTCTGTATTTTGTTCTTTGAGGAGCGAGGAGTGGCTCCAATATCCCACTATTGGGACTAGTGATGTATGGTGTACAGATGTGTCTTGGGAATTTTGCTTAATTTAGAAGCCTATTAAGGCCAACACGTTTTCACACATGTTTTGTAGATGTTTGTAAGACTACTATTTAAACATTTGTAATACATGTTTTCTTAACCTATACTAAGATAGTTGGACTACTTTGGTTATTTTAGTACTTACATTGTTGAAGATGTGTTGTATTGTTTATCACTGTTGTCTCGTCCGTGTGGACTACTCTGTAGGAAATTAGACATACCATTCTTGTTTATTGATTATAACAATCGTCACCTCCATGTGGACTACTCTACTGTATGGTGTACATATTTTCCCTTGCACTTTGGTTTTAACGACTGCCACATCCGCTGTGGACTACTCAACTGGATGTTGGACAAACCCTTGCTGGTTCACATGCGTCTCTCCCTGGGTGGTACTATTACCTCTCATATAGAGGCTCACTTTACTCTCTCCCTTTACAGTAAGAGAACTCAGACACAAGTTACATTACGCACTCACTAGGCACTCTCACCTTGCTTTTTGAAGATACAAGCATAACACTCTCATGTGTTGAACAACAAGAGCTAAGGAAAATCTCTAAGATAATGATAACTGGGTCATCCTACAGGATGGGACTCCTACACCAAATGGTGTGAGGTCTAGTTGGGACTTCATACCGGGGAGATCCCTAAAGGTTGGCGTGTCCAGCACCGTCAACAGATCCCTAAAGAGATTACAAGAATAATTGTACAAATTATTATTGTAAAAGAGGATTGAAGTCCTTGTTATTTTTTATAATATAAATTATTCATTTATTGCACATTTATTGTTTTGTTTATAAGTTATATTAACTCGCATAAAAATAACAATTGTAAAATAAATATTGATTCACCCCCTTCTTAGTATTTCCAACACTTTGAAGTCAGTTTGTCTATAGGGACTTTGTTCAAAAGCACATGCCAAGTCCTTAGTTGGATGACTCTCTCCAAGACCTTTCCAATGGTATAAGACACTTCTCCTAACTCCACGGGAATAAAGAAGAAAATGAATTTGAAGTGAAGAAGTTGTGCAAGGTTCCAAAAATTGTCAAAGTTCCATCCTTTAGTAATGTATCTGGGTCTCAACAATGTATTTGGATACTTCAACATATCTAGCTTCTTTAAAAAATATGGATGTTTCAGCGTATCTGGATGTCTTCAGTATATCCAGTCCTTTTCAATGTATCCAGTTCTCCAATATATCTGGATTCTTCAAGTATATTTGAATTCTTTAACATTTGTTTCATTTACCACCGAGTCTGTTATAGGCCATTTTGTCGCATTTGGTCAATAGGCCTGCAAACCAGATCAATCCACATCCCTGAACATGTTGTCATCATCCATACACAAAGCCCTAAGCATGACCTTTCGAAAATGTATGAGTTTCTAAGATTAACTGCTCAAAATCAAGATTTTAAGCCCCAACGCACCCAACCCCTTTAGAGACCTATGTTTACCACTGGTTTCTTCCTTCTGCACTAGTGTTGATCAGCAACAACTTACTCCTTGTTGGGGGTGCGTTGATTCTAGAAATTCAGAAATATTAAAAATATTTCCGAAGCTTCCTCTTCCAGAAGCTTCCGAGGGTTATTTTAACCATTTACCTTGGATAAGAAGCTTTAGTCCTATCTTATCCTACCTTGGAGACTTCACCTCTTATCCCTTGAGCTCATCCTCCCATCTTAAGTGGATCTCAAGCCTAGAATGTTAAATGGATAATAATTCCTAAATTACCATCCCTCTCCTATAAATTTACTAACATATACAACATAAAGGTTGTCTTTTGGAGACTGATCATGCCCTCCTGTTGTTGCCTTGAATATAAGAGAGCCATCTTATTCATGCATTAGGGTGATATAGAGGTGTGATTTGTGACAAGGAAGGACAAGTCAACTTGGGGAGATCTCTACAAGATCAACTACTATTCTTGGTTTTAAAATCTCCCCTATTTCTATTAATACAAAGAGTATCATTTTTTCCTATATGTATTATGCTACATTTACATTCATGTATTTCAATGCCTCATTGATTCATTGAATAGAGTAATTGAATTATGCTATGTGGATGTTGTGGATCCTTGGCTTCTTTTAGTTGTATGTGCAAGTTCTAATTATAGCAAGCAGAGCTATGATTGGAACTTACAAGCAAGAAGGAAAGTAAAGCTTGTGACGGATTCCAAGTAGGCTTCTTTCCCATTATTTAATTTCTCTAAGAAAAAAATTATATTCTTTTCCTTTTTTTGTTTTAGACCAATCCACTAGGTCTAGGGAAAATACTTTTGTCTACAATCGTAAATTACGCATAACAAAATCAAAGAGCTAGATTCATTCTTCAACATTTGGACATTCTAGTATGCAATGATGTGACAAAAAGAGTTCTCAACAAAATCACCAAATTTCCAAATTTATCCATTATCCAACAAGTGCACCCCAACTAACTTGGAAATATAGGTAGGATGACAGATGGCACCAAGTGGCAGAAGATGATGGCGTGGTACTTTGAGGTGTGGAAATGTGACATGCATATTTGGACTCCACAATCCTAAGGTACACTTTGAACCACATCCTTCACTGTCACTGCCTCTTGGAAATTATACAATCTCTTGTTGGTTTGTTGTTGGTAAGGAAAATCCTTCAGCGTTTGGTTCTCACCACATCTCCAACACTTTAATGTCATTTTCTTGAACTCTTCAGCCTCTTCTCTTTTTGTTTTGACAGACCAATCTCTATTAAAAGTAGGGGAAGTTCACTAGAAATCACTCTCGGTGGGAGTGGTGAACTTGATATCTTTCCCCATCTATCTATGCCTAAATGGTTTTTCCCCTTTTCCTTTAAAATTGGTCCTATCATTTTTCTTCTAGTCTGATAAGAATTCAATCCTTTGTTTAGACTGATCCACGGAAAAATTTATGGATGGAAAATTATATTAAGGTTTTGAAAACTTGGTGAATCTTACTAGTCTCTAATATGAAAACTATAAAATGTTTGACAATATTTTTGTAAAAACATTCAAATTTATAATACTTTTATGTTGGCCTCTATAATTTTTTTGTGGTTTTTAAGGTAAAATAATTTTATAATATAAAATTTGGGCGAATCATTTTTAGAAAAAATGGAAATTGGTGAAACTTTTTTTTTTAAACCATGCAAAATTAGTCCATCTGTGAATATTAGCCCCTAAAATTTCCCTTGGGCTAGCCATACCAATATTTGGCCTTCTGGATGGTGTCCTCCAATGTCCTTGGCTCATCAAACTCAATCCTAACTTTGGTAGGATTGTGGTAACTCACAGAGGTATATGTGGATCTTCACCTTCTCATCCTTAATATATGGCACATACCTCAACAACTTCAAAACTTTGTTGGTATAAGCTTCGAGGGTAAGCTTCCCTAGCTTATGTTCATGGAATTATTTAATTTTGTTGTCATAGTACCTCACAGGCAAGTACTTCTCACGGAAATATTTTTCAAATTTTCTCTATGTTATTTCCTTCTCTTTGATTCCTTCGACATTTCTCACATATTCCCACCATATGTTAGCTTTTCCCTTCAAGTTGAAAATGGCTACCTTGGCCTTCGTGTTTTTAGAGTAGTCATGCGCTTTGAAGCATTTCATTAAGCCCAACAACCAGGCTTCTACTTCTTCACTTTTCTTAATTTCTCCATCAATGGTAGGAGGTTTTGATTTCTTAAACTCTTCTGGAATTATACTTTTCTCACTCCTCTTTTCTTATTGTGTCTTCTAGTTGTAGCACTAGACAATTGGTCATGGTTGTTTATCTCTCTTTCCAAAGTATTGAATGGAGTTTATCCTCTCATTGTATCTTTACTTGCTTACCTATGTCTTTTCTTTGACTTGCTACCTTTTTCCCTATTGATTTCCAATCCAAGCTTCCAAATTTTAGATGGACTTTCTTGGATTTGTGCTTGTCCAGATAGTAGGCACCCAGGTCATGTTGTTTTTACCTTTGCATATTTGACAAGCTATGGAAAATCATTGCATTCACCTTTGCTTTCCTTTCTTGAGCTTTGAAAATATTTTCATTGTTTGCCTTGCATAATTTCAATTTAGCTCTCAAGCTCCTAAGAGTATTTATCTAATTAGGGAAATTTTCCTTTGACCTCTTTTGGAAATGACTCTTCTTCTTAATTCTGATGAATTATTTCCATGCAGTGTACCATTTTGTTGCTTGTTCCTCTATTTCCTGTTGGAATTGTGTCTCCTTATTTGTTTCCACACACACATAACCATTAGCTAAATCGAGTATAAATATATTAATCCATCACCTTGACTTGTCAGCACTGAGCATGCCAATTTGAAGTTGTTCACAAAGTCACACCCATGTCAATTATACATGCTAGATAATAAAGGACATATTAGCGTTCTACCAATTTTAACAACCAATTCAATTGCAAGTAAAAAATCAACATATAAAATAATTAAACTATCATATTAAACTTTATTCTTAGTGTGTGCGCCTTTTGACGTCCAATATTTGAACTATGCTTTAATACCACTCTGTAACCATACCTCCAACCCCCTGGCCATCCTTGGTTGTGGGAGAGTTACATTTTATTTTGACCCAATATCCAAAGTTTGTTATGAAGATGGGGTCATGTGACCTCTTTTCCTCAATGTCCTCAAATCATAAAATCAACACTACCATCATGTTTAGGTCATCAAGAGCTTTCCATTGACATAATTTTTGTCTCGATCCAACTTATGGATCGATAGTTATGCCCATTAGAAACTTGACCTACTAAGGCGTCACGTCATTACTAGAATCCCAAGTGGCATCCATGTGGCATCCCTTTGACCACTAAGGCATAAACACACAATCCAATGGCATCAAACACAATATTACAAGGAATAATACCCAAAATTTCTAAGGTCAGGGCTCGGTAACAACTCCAACACTACTCGGTCTTCTTTGTTTTATATTCAGTAGATCTTTGTACTTTGTTTCTAGTATCAAGGGGATTTTTCCACATCTAAGAGAACTAATCCATATTGCAAAAAAATTATACCGATCTCTCATCTCTATCAATGATAGTTCCCTCGCGTTGATTCTTTTCCTCTACCTTTCCTTCTGCCTTGTTCTGAGGTTACTGTCCTTGTCCTCGATCCAAAAGGGGGAGGGGATGGGTGTGGTCTCTCTACCCACACCACCCAATCCCATCTCATCACAACCCATCAATGCAGTTGGTGGATTGGTCAGTAAGGGCTTTGGGAATTCAATGTGGCTGACTATGGGCTTGTTCATGACACACAATAGGTTTTCCCCCTCAAAATTTGATTCATGGGTTCAAGCCAATCTTAAATTTATCATTTAATTTCAAGTGTTTGCAATATTTGTTTAAGCTAGCCATGACTCTCACATCGGTGTTACAGAGTCATGTTTATAAATGTGGGGTGAAGAAAAGGGCTATTACACCTAATTCCTTTTTATTAAGAACCTCCCATTGTTTGTCTTTCATAGTCATCGTCTTCTTTGATATTCCACCTAATGGTAGGAAAAAATATTTTTGATATAGATAGTCTTCCATTTTCATCTTCCATAGTTTGTAGTTTTTTCCATTAAACTTCTCAATGTAAAACTAGCCTTCTTTTTCCATTACTCCCACTCAAACCAAGAATGCTTCTTTACATGAGTTTATCAGCGAAATAAGATTTCAACTCTAATATCAGTTGTTAGGAATAGGATCACAAAGCAATATAAATCATAATGAATGGTAAATAGAACATAAAAGAAAAAAATACAAGAGATATCGATATACATGTTTCACCATATGGGCTACATCCACAGGGAAACAACCAACCCTTCCTTTATTATATCTAGCAAAATGAAGGGACAAAACCTATTGCACCTCTGCTACAACCTCCTCTTCACTCTCTCATAATCTTCTCTCTATGTCGCAACACTCTCACACACTACATAGCCATAATAAAATGCCCTCATAAAATAGGGGGTTACTTCTAAGGAAAAAAAGGTACCAACATGACTTTTACCATCGAATCTACAACCTAAAGATGAATGGTTTAAATTGACTATGAAATTACAATATTTTTATATGACATTTTCCTAGAAAAAAAATTTAAGGGCCCCCTTAGCTACACTAGTGCTTGTCAGGGACTGGCACCCAAACGCGGTTGAAACAAAACCTTTGAATCATGAAGATAATTAGGCTCTACAACCAACACTAATATTAGTTATTTTGAATTTGTGTTGAGGTCTTTGAGGTTTGGGACTAGTAGTGTTGGATGTGCAAAAGTTAGTCAAGTAGTAATTAAATTTGATGGGTATTTATCTTTTTTCATTATTTAGTTGTCATACACTGGTGATTTTAAAATTTGCACGTAATCACTGACATCTTCTTAATTCTTAAAACCATCAAGTTGACAAACGGGTTAAAAATTTGCTCCTACATATAGATTATATATTATTTTTATTTTTATTTTTCCAACTAGGTTGAGCCTAAGTTGGCAATAGCCCCAATTTTGGATGGAAGAATGATTTTCCCACATATGGATGCTACCATTAGGATTTTGTGAGGTTTTATTGGGCTTGGAGGCCATGTGGGACAATTCTATCCCTCATAAGTGGCTACCACCCTCAACCCCTCCCCATGAGATTTGAACTAGTGACTTGATGAGGACTAAACCCCACAAAAACCAACTAGTCTACACATCAAAGGTGTGTAAACACACCCATACCCACACACATGGTGAGTCATTGAGTAGTATAAAAAGGTTGGTTGGATGTAGGAGATATCACATTATTGAATAGGATGATAAGTTTCACATTGTCTTCACTTGTGTTATTTTTCCATACACTATTGAATTTGCTCTGAAATGTTAGTGATCAAGTCATATGTGGTGGATGAGTCAAAGGATAATAATCCATATGATACTTGCTTGTTCGTGGGTACCATTCTTAAATGTAATTTGCAAATCGCTAACTCATGACTCCAAGCACTCGCCTTTGTGTTACAATATTTGATCCCTAGCTTGGGACCAATTAATTGCAGAGAAAACCACATTAGATAGGATGACAGGTTGTGCATTGTCTTCATTAGTTCCTTTACCACACTCCATCAAATCTACTATGTGATGTTGGTGATCAAGTCATATGTGGTGGATGAGTCGAAGCACAATAACCTAAATGACACATGCTTGTTCGTGGACACCATTCTTAAATATAATATATAAATCACTAATGGGCAACTTTGAGCACTTCCCTTCATGTCATAGGATTCAATCCCTAGCTGTGATTGATTAGTTGAGAAGAAAGCCACATGGTATGCCCTACCATGAAATGACCAAATCAATATAATATTTAAATAAAGGAAAATCTTGAGTTCTAGTTTGGGTGGTTGGGAGCACGGTTTGTTCTCCCCTCCACTTGGGTTCAACGATAAAGTTAGATAATTATTGGATAGATGTTCACACCCCTGAGGTTCCTTAGACATCTCAGTCCTTGCAAAGGATAATTTTCTCTTATTTTTTAAAATTTAAACCCGAGACTAATCCAAGTAATCCACTAGAGTTACTAATTTACATGATAGGTAAAATTCGGTATGAGTTATTGTCAAATTTATTATACCTACTTATGTAGACTATATTGAAATTGCTTTGTCAAATTAGTGTTTGACTTTTAATTATTTGTTTTACATATATAAATAAATAAAAATAAATAAATAAAAATAAAAATAAAATAAAATAAATGCTATAATTTTATAAAAGTTTTAAAATATATAGGAATTAAACAAAATATTTGATAATTATAAAATTTCAAAGTGGAAGCTTCTGTGATTCATGACTATCAAGCAAAACTCTTCTGGATAGATCACATCAATTTTTGGATCAATGCATTTCAAACCCCTAGTAAGGTTCATCATCAGTAAAATAATGGAAAGTGAGATCAACATACCACATGGTTATAATAGAGATGCAACAGTAAATTCCAAATGAATATGAAATCAAATAATAATAAAATAAATTAGAACGTTATATAATATATTAAAATAAACAATAAAATTAAAAAGGAAACAAATAGAAAAAGTTTCCATTATTATTAATATTTCTAAATCAAATAATAGATAAATTAGTTAGAAACAACCTCAAAAATATAAAAATTATAAAAGAAAAAATCTAAGAAATAACTACTTATGCAATTCAATATGATAAGAAACTATTATTTATTTTAATGAAAATTGTCATATAAATAAGAAAATATAAAAGGAGGAAATTTTTTAGTTAATTAATTAAACAAACAAAAAATGGGGGAAAGGCCTAGAAATATAGGGATGGAATCCATGAGCTACCGATCTTCCATCCATCATCCCTATTTAGCATATTAGACCTTTTCTCGATCTCGATGACTTCCCTTAATTTACGGTGATGGAAATGATCAATCCTAGCAAGGACCTGAGAATCCTCTAAACATATGTGGTGTTTAGTATTTTCAACATGTTCAGCTAAAGCAGAGGAGTGAGTCCTACAGTGTCTTAGTTTAACCGCGTGCTCTTGAATCCTCTGATTTATGGACCAACCTGTTTCACCAATGTAGGGGGGCCCACAAGAACAATGAATCAAATAAACACCCTTCATGCTTTTAGGTTCCACAGGGTCTTTGACTGATTTTAAGGAGCCATGAATGGTTTTTAAGGGTCTAAAGGTGGAAGAAACCTTGTACCTCATAAGAATATGAGAAATCTTACTAAAAGTCCCTTGGATAAAGGGAAGTTGGACACTAGAGGTCACTTCCCTATAGTCTTTCTCACTCCTAGGACCTCTGCTAGCTTTTAAAAAGGCTCTGATACCCTTATATCTTTTATAGCCATTCAATTCAAGAACATTAAGGATACGGGTTTTCTCATTCACCAGATGACTTTCATCAAAAACCCTCAAAGCCCAAGTGGCCAAAGTGTTCAGAACACCTAGCTTCTGGACTGGAAAGTGATGGGAGTTTGCATGCAAATATTTCTCAGTGTGAGTTTTCTTACGAAAGACTCGGTGAGAGAAAAAACCATCATCTTTTTTTGAGACCATAACATCAAGGAAGGAAAAGCTACCATCAACCTCAGTTTCCATCGTGAATTTGATGGATCTAGATTAATTATTGAGATGCTGAAAAACAAATCCAATTTATCATGACCATGGGGCCATAAGATGAAGGTGTCATCAATAAACCTTTTCCATCTCTTTCGCTGAAATTGAGCAGAAGCTAAAGGTTTAAACTCAAAATCTTCCATGAACATGTTGGAAACGATGCGAAAGAGGGGAGAGGCCATAGCAACCCCGCAAGTTTGTTCATATAATTCATTTCTTTTGAAAATTGTATTTTAATTTTATTACTGAAAAAATGTTGAAATTACCAATTTTATCTTCTTTAAAATAAATTTATTAAATTAAAAAAATGAATTGAAAAATATAACATCTAAAATTACATTACACTTTCAAATGAAACTTATAACAATACTATTATGTAATTATATATTTTAAATAACTTAAAACTATATTATTATCTAATTATATTTTAAATAATACAGTTAATATTTACTAAATCTAATTACTTCATTCATAATTTATATATTATTAATAACTTTGACAAGCCAAGTCAAATCCTACTATATTCACATGATAGTGGAATGAATTAGGACTTGTTAAACATGTTTTAATTTGACTACACTATCTCTCATACCCTTCACCATACTGAGCTTCTAGTACTACTTATAAACTTAATTATTTAGCGAGTTGTTTTTACTGCGATTTTTTGGTGGATTTTTCCGGTATAATTTCTCTAAAATCTGACAGGAATTCATTGAAATCACAAGTTTGATGGGTAACCCCTGCACAATAAAAGTGCCTAGGGATTTTTCAGGGTGATGAACCCATATATACAGACCAAAAACTAGTTTAAATAACACAATTCAAGATTTCAACACAATTTTTTCTGCTGGATTCCAACACCAAAAACTCCAAAAAATTACACTAAAGACAACTCCTTTCTTAGGAGCGGATCTACCACACCCCTATCCTGGCGGTGGTCTTTCAACAACACATAGGTAGGTGCGACACCACTACCCGATTTCTTTTCACCAATACTTTCAAGTACGGACTAAGCCTAACATTCGATACTTAGAATATTTTTCACTTTACTAAGCATTCATCATTCCTTTTACACAACAGAAACCTTCATCTTTAACTTCATTCATATAAAAGTACACAAGTACAATTAATCTTCAAGGGAGGGGAAAATCCCTTGTTAGAGCTTGCCCAAAATATAATATAAAAATGTGATTCACAATTTCATATACAACATCAACCTTTACAAGCAACCCCAGAATTACCTTGGAAAAATTGCCAAACTTCACTTCTCAAGCTCGCCCAAGTTGTCGTTCAGCTTGGCCTCACTACCGTGAAGCCTCGCCCAAGTCCACCATTCAAGGTGGCCCACCTTACCATGAAGCCTCGCCCAACCGTGTCGCACTTCACCGTTTAGAGCGACCCACTTTACCATGCGGCCTCGCCCAAGTCGCATCACAAGTCAACCCGACCCATCTCGTTGTGCCCGACTCTCTATGTCAATGTGCCTAGCTTGTTCACACGCCGGGTCCACTCGCCAAACACACCCATGCCCGTTCACAACACCAGCTCGTTGTCCCGACCAACTCACTTGTTCAACATGCACCTGACTCGTTGCAACCCAACTCGCCCGTCTACACACCCGACTCACATCCTGCCTGCCTTGCCCGACTCTACCCAAGCGAACATCTCCACTAAGTCTCCCGAGTTGGCGCGCCCGCATTGCGGCAACTTTCCCCGCGGTTCTATGACCCAACTCGTTTGTTCAGCCTTGCCCACCATGGTTTGGCCCAATCCTGACCTGTGTTCTGGTTTACTATTTTTCGATTTTAGCCAAGTGTTGCGACCCGCTAGTCCGCCTGCACCTCAACCCCTCTGCTCGACTCTCCTTGCTCGTCCACACTTCACTTTCAACTTGCTTTTGAACTTCATACTTGATTGTTCCTTCCATTATGCATCCTCCACAATATATACATATCCGCTATGGCTAACAATGGGGTCGACCTGCGAAGGCCGACCATACGTTTTGGTCACCCACACAACGGTTCATCCTTCCTTTAAGTCAGCTTGCCAAACTCGTGGGTTGGCTCGCCCAACTCATGGGTCAGATTCTCCTCTCCGTGCGGTCTTCCACCCATCATATAAACTCGTCCCATCGTCGCATCTATTGTTGCACGTATGTCGCAAATCGTCACACACAACTCGTCGCTCTCCGACTCGTCGCATTTAACCGAGAGTGTGTCTCCCCAACTCATCGCACATCACAAACACGACTCATGGGTGTGACATACTCCCCCACTCTAAAAGATTTTCATCCTCGACAACACCATCAGCCATTGTCGCAAAGTGTTGCTAGCTCCAACATCTAAAAATGCCCATGCTGCCCATCTCTGCTTCAAAGTCACATAAACCATCAAGGTCTATGTCTCCATAGATAGGAATTCTCCTCAATCCATGACTCGCATCATGTATCGTCATCATGTGAACCACTGCATAATACTCCATCCAACACAACATCACAGCCATAACCAAGACATCTATCTGACACAAAATCGGTGCACTGCATGCCCCCATGTCATCGAACTAGTTGGGTAGCTAATCCAACCGTAATGCTCAACCCATGAGAATGCACCTCCCCAAGCCACCATTGGTTGTTTCTCAGCATCCTGTCACAATCTCAACTCGATCAAGAATCCATCCAAGTGTAAAATAAGCCATGCTTAGGTCCATGTTATGTCCATCCCATCTATAACATGCTGCCCATGATGCTAATGCCAATGTGGTGTCATACGGTCACATTCATATAAGCATCATCAACGTGTCAAAGAAAGAAGCCTCATCTCCAAGGCCCCTTGTAAAGGTGGTGTAATCCTCCTAGAGATCAAGGCCCTGCACACA
The DNA here is from genome assembly GCA_031772625.1 of Pinus tabuliformis. Classification (NCBI taxonomy): domain Eukaryota; kingdom Viridiplantae; phylum Streptophyta; class Pinopsida; order Pinales; family Pinaceae; genus Pinus; species Pinus tabuliformis. Next base: position 235,355,119 of record CM062805.1, read on the forward strand.
CCTATCTCCAAGGTTTTCTATCAAGAAAGGAGGGCCAAAAAGTTCCCTCCCTGACTCTCATCCACCCATGTGTCTGATTGATGTTGTGTCCTCAAGTACTTGTGCACAACTTCAACCTCCTCATGTGTGCAACCAAGCTTCCCAAGCTTGTATTTTGTTAACTGAAAGTCATATATGCCCATGACATACCTACAAAAATCCACTATGCCAGCTAGATCTCTACCTGCATAATATTCCCCAACCATTGTCACTGAATAAGTATTCAAACTCCCTTCATCTGTAACTCCATGGTGAAGATCCTTCGTAGAAGATGCACCTGTCAAGGGTTTCAAGATGTGTGAAACTGACTTTCCGCCTTCATCTTCTCTTCTGGCTCTTGTAACAAAGTCAACTAACTTCCTTTCCTTCGTTGTTTGAGTCATACATCCAAGTCCTATTTGTTCCACATTCGGATCCTTTGGATACAAAGTCATAGAAGCCATCCTTAGCCTATATCCCAAGAAACTCCTCCTATTCATCGAAACTATCATAGTTCTTCCTTCAATTGTAATTAAGAGAATGTCTTGGTCCACCATTGGTATTGCTTGTGCAATCTTCAAAAATTCTTGCCCCAACACCATAGTATGATCATCCAAGTCAACGATCCTCAAATCCAACTTTCCAAACCATGAACCCACTCTTACCTAAGTGTCTTTCAATACACCAGTCACAACCTTCATGGTAGAGTTCACTACTTTGAAAGCACTCCACTCTCTTCCCACTTCATCTTTCTTCCCAAAAGATTTTGTTGCTTTCCTACTAAGGAAGCTATGAGTAGCCCTCGTGTCCACCAATGCAACAAACCTTTTGCCATGTATGGTTACCTGCACAAAACCCAGCTTCAAGGCATCACCATCCTCTCTAGGCTTGATCTTGTCTCTTACTTCAGCAACCTTCTTCAACAACTCGACCTTAGAAGAGTCTTTTGACTTATGCTTCAACCTGAGTTCCTTCTTAAGGTACTTCAATTCCTTGTTTGGTTCATCTAAGCAACTTGACCCTGGCTCAACTTGAGTTCCTTCAAGCTTCCTCCATCGCATCCTGCTTAACTGTACCAATTAAGCACACATTGACTCCTTCCACTCGAAGTGACCCAATCTTCTGAACATCTTGCTTCATGTTTCGGTGATAGTCCCCAAGTCTTTCGGTGATAGTCCCCAAGTCTGTCAATGTAATTAAGCTCATATTGCTCTATCACAACAGGGTTTCTACCAAGAAAGTCCCTTTCAATTTCATCCTCAAGTTCCTTGAATTTTGCCTGCACCATGGTGCTCTTCTCCCTTAATCGAACTCGTTCATCCATGAGTTCTTGGAGTCTACGATCACCCTGTCGTATCTTCTCATCAAGTTCATTGAGTTCACCAGTGTTCTCATGAAGATTATTCAAGTCCTTCTACATGTCTGCTATCATGTCTCCCATATGTATCAAGAGTTCCCACTCCTGCACAAGAGCTTCATAGCATTTCTACGTTTTGTCTTTCCAATAATCAGTCATGTCTTCAAGCTTTTGAAATGCTCTTTCAACCATCTTCATCTATTCTACAAGTTTCCAACACCTGCTTTACCTTCAACGGTCATTAGCTTCAAAAACCCAAACTCAACTGAATCAACCTTCGATATCACCTATCACGAAGTGCAAGTGTATCTTCTTCTTCTTCTTGTGAATTTGGTTCAACTGAATCAACCTTTGATACCATCTATCACGCCCCTATCCTGGTGGTGGTCTTTCAACCGCACATAGCAGGTGCGGCACCGCTACCTGATTTCTTTTCACCAATACTTTCAAGTACGAACTACGCCTAACATTCAATACTTAGAATATTTTTCACTTCACTAAGCATTCATCATTCATTTTACATAGTGGAAACATTCATCTTTAACTTCATTCATATAAAAGTACACAAGTACAATATTCTTCAAGGGAGGGGCAACTCCCTGGTTAGAGCTTGCCCAAAATATAATATAACAGTATAATTTACAATTTCATATACAACATCAGCCTTTCAAGGCAACCCCAGAATTACCTTGGCAAAACTGCCAAACTTCACTTCTCAAGCTTGCCCAAGTTGTCGTTCAGTTCAACCCCATTACCGTGCAGCCTTACCCAAGTCCATCGTTCAGGGCGGCCCACCTTACCGTGCAGCCTCGCCCAACCATGTCGCACTTCACCGTTGAGGGCGGCCCACTCTACCATGCAGCCTCGTCCAAGCCGTATCGCAAGTCGACCCGACCCAGCTCGTTATGCCCGACTCTCAGTGTCAACGTGCCCAGCTCTTTCGCATGCTGGGTCCACTCGCCCAACAAACCCGCGCCCATTCACAACACCAATTCATCCTCCCGACCGACTCACATATTCAACATGCGCTCGGCTCGTCGCAACCTGACTCGCTCGTCTACACACCCGACTGGTCACCCGACTCCACCCAACGCACATCCGGCTCACTCACCCGACTTTGCCCAAGTGCACACCTTCGCTAAGTCTCCGAGGTGGGCGCCCACACTACGGAAAATGGCCCTGCAGTTATGCGACCCAACTCACCTGTTCAGCCTTACCCACCTACGGTTTGGCCCAACCCTGACCTGCGTTCCGATTTGTTGTTTTTCAGTTTCAGCCAATTGCTGCAGCCCGCTAGTCCGCCTGCACCTCGGCCCCTCTGCTCGGCTCTCCTTGCTCGTCCAAACTTCACTTTGAACTCGCTTTTAAACTTCGCACTTGCTTGTTCCTTCCACCATGCATCCTTCACAATATATACGTATCCCTATGTCTAACAATGGTGTCAGCCTACCCAGGTCGACCATACGTTTTAGTCACCCACACAACTGTTCATCCTTCCTTTAAGTTGGCTTGCCCAACTCATGGGTCGGCTCGCCCAACTCGTGGGTCGGCTTCTCCTCTCCATGCGGTCTTCCACCCATCGCATAAACTTGTCCCATCGTCGCATCTATTGTCGCACATATGTCGCAAATCATCGCACACAACTCGTCGCTCTCCAACTCTTCGCGTTTAACCGAGAGCATGTCTCCCCAACTCGTCGCACATCGTAAACATGACTCATGGGCGTGCCAGGATCTATGGAATCTTTGGTCAGTGCACACCTATGAAAGCTTACCCCGGAATTCTATGCAATAATTTTCTTACTGACATTTAGATCAGATTTGATAAGATCATGCTTCCCCGCTTCTCCCAACCTCTCTGGTTACACCGCGTGTTGATGCTATGAAGGTCACAATGCACAAGAAATCAGAAATTTTAGTTTGTAATATGTAATTGAAATTGTAATTTTCCAGAGCTAAGAAAAATTTAAAATTTGTCTTAAAGTGATCAAGGGAGAGTAGCATGTGAAAAGTATGAAAAAGTAAGTTACATGGTGTATTTTAGAGTTAAAAATTAAATTATTTTATTAATATGCTTGGATTGTTGTGGATTTTTAATGATATAAAAAGATTATGTTAATGTGGAAATAAAATATTTATTTGTTAAACTTTATTTTAAGTATTTTTGTTGTGTAGTTTAATTTATAGATGAAATGGTTTTTTTAAGAGTATTTTTCTGATTAATTTTAATCAATATCGAATAGAGATTTTTTAAAACTTGAGTTTGAGTTGTTTAATTTGTATAATTGGAGTGCTCCAGGGGATTTCAGAGTGTTGAATCCATTTATGCATTCAAAAATTTATTTTAAACAACAAAAATCACAATTTTGCTTGAGATTGTATTGTTAGATTCTGGTGAAAAGGTCATTTCGTCTATAAGTTAGACTACGCCCTTTTTTGTCGATCAAGGAAATTTTATTGTATTATCAGAGAAAAACAACTTACATATTGAACACCTACAACTCTCTCCACTTCACTTTGACTGGATTTGTTAGAAAGGAGAGTCAGATAAAAACTTAAGAGATGTGCATGTTAGGGCTCCAGGAAACTCTCCTAGGTTGTAGCTCGGAGATGCCTGGTAACATATAATCTTCAATATGGTTCTAGGAACTTATTGGGATGGTGATGGTTTGGTTCAAGCCAGATAACCACTTCTATTCTGTTTTCACTCCAGACATGCATGAACACCCTCAGACTACAAGGCTTTAGACCACCATTGCTCAACAATTTGCAGATTAAGTGAATGAATGAAGAATACTAACCACACCATCAGATGCATACAAAATGTATGATGGCCAGTTGCAACTAGTAAAGAAACTTGCAAATATAATCTATCAATGCAGAGATAAGAGGACAATTATCTGGTGTTAGATACAGAAGAAACCTGGGTGACCTACTCAACAACACATCCAATTTACTAATACAAACATAAGATGACAATTATCTAGCATTAGGCATAGAAAATATCATGAATAAAACATTCCAGGTACAAGTTTAGAACAGAAAGGAAATGGACATTAAGCATGTAACAACAAAAGAAGCTTGTATTGCTGAAAATGAAGATGAGACGCTGCAAGTTACAGAATGTCTACAGCCTCCAGAAGTTGAACCGAAACACAATTGCCAACCCTGATTACATCTTTCTTCTGGCTATTTATAATCTATCATTACAATGGAACTTAGTCGTTTAGGGATGGAGGGGTCTTAATTGACCACCAACTACCATTAACTGTCTGATAGCGTCTTTGAACGTAGTTGCTTTCTCCACTACGAAAACCTGATCAATGCTGGTACCGTGCTGTCCTCCAAGTGGTCGGATTAATTATAGCAGTGGAGCTCCATGACTGTTTGATTCAGTTGCTGAGTCATGCCGTGTCCTTTCTTCCTTTGGCCATGCTCTCTATTAATTCAATTTCATGGTCAGACTGTCACTAGGCTAACAAAGTTGGCCATCATCTTCTTCAGGTAACAGACAAGACGTGGGGTACAGAGTGCATGGGCGGATGGACGATCGGGAGTTATCGTGAATGATGGTCGTCGGATCAAGGGAGATGTATGGCGGAGATCATTTTTTGGAGGCTAGCAGTCGTGGTGGGAGTGGAACATGTTCGGGCCGTTAGATCTCCAAGCGAGCAAATCGGACGGCTATTGGGTGGCGGAGATGTGCGGGCGATAACGCACGGAGTGGTTTGATTTAAGTGGTAATGGTTTTTATCGCGTGGGCATCGGGTGGTAAGTGGTAAGTGTCAGAACTCGCCCGATGCCATTCACGAGATGACACGTAGCGGTGGGGAAAAAGAAAAACCGCCCTCATCGGGCGGGTACTTATCGCGCTTGTTGTCTACGCAATATGGGCGATGACCGTTAGATCTGGTGGGGGTGATCTAACGGCGGAGGAGTATCGGACAAGTTGGTGTATCGGATGGGATATGGACCATTAGATTGGCGGGGAAAGATCAACGGCGAAGATGCAGTGAAGGTGCGAGATGTCTTTAGGAAATGTGCTATAGGCACATAAGGCATATGGGTGAGGTTTTATGGGGATTTTTGCTATTGCGCTTGGGGCTAAGGCCAAAGAGGAATTTGTTGGGGCGTGAAGGTTAAGTTAGGAAAGAAGAAGGGTAAAGTGGGAGCGGGTTAAGGGAAGAAGAGGAATAATGGCCCATGTGGGACCCTTTTAAGGACAACGGAGCAAATCGAACCTTTCCTTCAACCTTCACAAAATCAACACTACATCTCAGGGCATACAGTGCATATTCATTACATATATCCCATGGGAAAAATGACCAAATGTTGCAAAATACATAAAAAACTAAAAAGCAACCTGCAATTTGTATATCAAGGAGGCGGATTTTGAGCATGACCACCCATAGAAACTAGAGGGTCGTGACCTTCATGGACATGATAGTCGATGTGAGCCAAACACACCTCAATTTCATCCATTCTCTCATTATTATGGTGTTGGTTGTGTGTCACAGAAGTCAACTGCTCCAAAATCTCTCTCTGACTGTACTGCACATCATTGATGTAGGCCACGATCTCATTCCGGTCATCGTACTTGTGTTTGCAGAGGATGTCCAGGTTGGCCTGGATATGCCTCAATTGATCAACTATTGTACCAAGGGAGGGCAATTTTTCTACGCAACTTGGAGAGTGGGCCTAGGCATGCGCTACCTCACCTCCCACATCCACACCTCCCACCTCATCCTTGTTCATCTCCTCCACCCTGTCAGCCTAAGCACCTTGCTGCCCACAGAGGCCACCACCTCATCGAGCACGTGCACACTAACGTATCATTATTGTCACCTACACCCGATGGACTCCCCGCCAAGACCATGCACCAAGGGAAAAGCCCCACTTGAGGACCACCTTATGTAGAGACACACTGCACCACCCTCGCCTTGACCCTGGCACAAGAACAAACTTTCCCCAAGAGACAAGATGAGCCCATAACCACGAATACCATCGAAATTGAAAAAATTGACAACACCAAGAGCCGAGCAATCCCCAGAATTTTGACCATGCTAGGTACAGAGAAATTCTCCCAACTGCACATACTTCCCTCCATAAGTCAGAGGCCTCCCTTACACCCAGACCAACCACCAACATACCAGAGACTTAAAACCCACTACTCATATTGTTTCTCATGACTCACCAGGAAAACATTAACATGCACCATGAGTAAAACCCAAAAGGAAGAAATTTCCTTTGTAGTTGCCTTCGCACTACAAAGCTAAGGCTGCAAGGTTAGACACCCTCTGGTTGAACCAAGGGCATCTACAAAACGACCAGATAGACCCAATCCCCAATCAAGCACAGACCAAGGATCCAAAATGACGACTTGGTCGACTCATACTTGTAGTGGTTCCTTCGCATACCACTTAGCTCTCCAAAGAGATTCTTTGAATGAACTGAGCAGGTGAAACCTTCCACACTGCAAATTTTCATCTCCCAAACGACATTTTTTCTCATTGTAACTATCACTATGGGAATAAGAACTAACACGATCTACAAAACATTCGTCGAAAGACCACTTGACCTCTTGTACTTGTCATACCCTGATTTCATTACATATGCATGGGAGAACTTGAACTGCCTCGAGACAACTCGCTTACCAAGTCGGTCACCCCAACGAAGATATTATAAATATATTTTAAAATAATAATAATTATTATTAATTTTAAAGTTATGATTAAACTATAAATCAAATTGGTATATGAGATTATATTTTGACATAGCAATTTGACTACTAAACTTTATAAAAAAAGATATAGCTTATCTCATCTAAATTTAAGCTTATAACTTGTAAAATAATATAAATTAATAATAAAATAAAAATATACTTGTAAATAGTATAAAATAAAATGATATGCATTACAATAGAGTAATATATAAACTTTATTTTCAAATTATAAGACATCATTTAAAAAAAATAGGAAACTTATTTTTTTTGGGCTAAAAGATACTATTTATATACCATGCTAAATATACTTAATTCATAAAATAATTTCTCTTAGAACAATAAAATATAATAAAATAAATATACTAATAATAATAATGTTATAATGATTTATAATTGGGCAGGAGACAATGGCAACAGCAAGCGCAGCCGCTGCAGCACTCGGCCGTAGCGCCTCGATACCAAAGCTACAAGCTGTGCCCTTGGCGCCCTTCTCCTCTCCTGAAACCTGCCTTGCCATCGGATCCGGAGCGTGTTATGCCTCTCCTCACTGCTGGCTCCTGTGCAATGCTACCACGCCCTTGCTGATGGTCAAGCCCGGGTCTGGATCGGGCGCCGCATACAACCTGTCCGCCTCTGAGGATGATCCTGTATTTGTTGTCACAGCGCAGACTGATGAAGTCATTAAGGGCAGGGACTGTCAGGGGAGCGACCCCAGGACGCTGGATCTGATCAACTTCAGGGCGATCCGACATAGTACCCTAGATCTGATGTACCATGTAACTGCATGGGCTCCGACACGGACAAACTTCCCTCAATCAGGAAGCTCTGTAACTAAAGGATCCCTATTAAGGCTAGATCTCAACCAAAACCCTCAGATCCGAGGAGACCTACAGCTCGCTGACAGGGAGAAACTGGCGGGAATGCGTGGCCCACAGGGGACATGGATGGCCTATCCCCTTCAGGCATATAGAAGAACGAGCAGCCCACATAAAATCCAGATCTGGGGGCATGTAATCGCCAAGACACCGCTGTGCCCTGAATCACAGGACATAAACGCAGAAGAATGCCTGATAGGCAAACAGAACGACAGTGATCTAGGGTTTTGGAGCAGGACGACCCGGGCAACAGATCGAGGTCACTCTCACATGGATTCATACCCCAGAGAGGCGGATCTCACATAGTTCTTCATCAAAACACCGGAAGGCAGGAATTATTGCTTGAGGTTTTGGAATGGCAACGGGATCCAGGATCTAAGATATAAAATACAGAACCTCCTTGGTATACCAAAACATGGGCAAAATCTGATCTACAATGGACGTAGCTTACAGGATAACTACACCCTTCAGGATTACAATATAACCATAGACTCGACCATCATAATCAATTTTCGTTTGCGCGGTGGATGTTCTGGAACCAGCTCAAAGAACACAGGCTCTTTCAAAGATGCAGTCAAAGGTAAAGGGAAAGTGCGGACCAAACCAGTAACAATGCCTGAGCTTCCCGTGCCCTACATTGTAGAACAAAAAACTGAGAATCCTGCTCTCACCATTGCAATGCCTGAGGTAAATGCTTTGTATACAGATCTTTACTCCCATTTAGTGATTTGTAGATTTAATGGATTTTGGCCCAAATCTGATGTTCTGCACCAGTGGATACATACTACATGGACACCAAACTGTGAATATACTTATGCCCCAAGGGGTTTTTAATAGTAAGATTCAACACAGAACAAGAAAATGAATACATCCTCAACAAAGGACCATGGTTCTGGGGCAGCGCAGGGCTCTTCGTGACCCCTTGGTTTCCAAACTTCGATGCCAACACAATGGTGGTATCAAAGATGCCAGTTTGGGTCAGGTTGCACAACCTTCCATTACACTTCTGGCACCACAAGGTTTTAATTGCCATAGGGAACACTTTGGGAAAATTTCTAAAGACTGATGAGACAGACTCACAAGGGGAATATCTACATTTGCCAGAATTTGTGTTGAAGTAGATCTCAGCTAGGGACTATCAGAAAATATAACACTGAACTTCAAATTAATATTAAAATAAATTATTTGATAAATTTATTTTTTTTTAATTATCTTGATTATTTTTTTCTTAAAATTTACTTAAAATAATTTTTGTTCATAAATGTTATTAATGATTTTATTATCTCTATCTTACGCAGTAGATAATATATTGAGTTTTTTATCAAACTTATATTATTTTGAGCTTGACCAAAAAAATTTGCAAAATTTCTAAAATTGAACTTTGGAAATTAAAATTTATCATTTGAAAAAAAATTTAAAAAAAATAATAATTTATTAAGAATCTGATTGACTATCAAATTCAACATCTTACCATCAATTACTTTGAAATTTGTGTTATACATTTATGCCAGACTACTCATTAACTAATACCATTGTAGTCTTGTTTTCCACTCATCAACTAATACCATTGTAGTCCTATTCTCAAATATAAAATACTTATGCCTGAGTGAATCACGCATTTACACTTAAATCAATATATAATTAATAAAAATGTACGAAAATCAAAACAATAAACTTATTTTATATTAAAAGTAAGACACGAATGCAAAAGCTGCAACAAGTTTCAAAGGTAAAAGAAAACATGAAACACAAAAAGCTTTGAGGGGTATGTGGCAATGGGTAATCTTGTCATAAACTTCCCATGACTTGCCTCAAATTAAAGGCTAGAGTTTTTCAACCAGCTTTATAAATTAAATGAATTTAATTTAAAACAACAATTTATAATTCTATTTTATTTTATATTAATTTAAAATTATGGGTAAGTTTTTTAGTATTTTATAATTATTAATGAATTTAATATAAAATTAATTTATTTTTTTCATCAATAGTATGAGTAAAATTTCAAATGCTGATTATTAGCTTGATGGATGGTTAGTCTCATGTTAGTCATGAGTAGATTTCCAAACTCTTACCATTACTTTGATGGGTGATTAGTCTCATGTTTCTGGGTGACAGTGAGTCCATGTAATTAATTTCCAATGAGGTGAATGTAATAGTTACTCCAACACCCCCAATCAAACACAACTATAGAATCGAACCCAAGCCAAAATTTTGATACACTATATTACTCACCATATAAAAATGTGCAAAAAATATCAACATCAATTATGTAACAATGGAGGACGTTCAATATGAATTAAAAATAATTATGACAACTGAACACGTTCAATATGAATTAAAAATAATTATGACAACTAAAAAAATACAAATAACTATTAATACTAACTTGAATTCAATAATTTTACTTTAATTTAATTATATTTAAAGTAAACAACACAAATTAGCTACTGTATAACATTTGTTTTATTTATAATATTATTTATGTACCATATATTTTTATATCGAAATTGTGTTTCTGTGTTTTTTTTAAATTCATATGGTTAGGTAATGCCTCCCCTTTTCATCATGTCCATCGACTATTTTGCCTATTAAATGATATATATTCAAAATTTGGCCGTGGCCAACTCTAACGGCAATAATATCTTTCAGGCCAAAAAGGATTAAGGTTGCCAATTTCCTCACAGTCCGTAACCCATTACACTAATTTTCTGAGACATTGCCGGTCTCCTCCGGTTTTACTAAATATGCAAGACAAGTAGGGTGCATCTTAAAGCAACTCGTGACCAGGTGCCCGCCCCTCCGCCGCCCAGAACAACGAGCACGGTGTCGTCCCCGGCCGTGCCCTGCACAAACGATTTTGTCGCTTTGTTACCATGTGCCAACAACGTCATGGGAAGCAACGACAACGCCGCCCTCGGCTTGCCGCAACGCTTTCGTGGCCGTCATTGTCAACAATGCAGCGACTTGCCTTTGCCAGTTCTTGGGCACTCAAAATCCGCTGGGGTTTCCCCTCAACCAAACACAGGCTCTCGCCCTTCCCGCCGCGTGTAATATTACCACTGTCTCTTGCAACTCAGTGCTCAGTACCCACAAAACCCAAACTCAATATTTTCAATTTGAACTCTAATTAATTCAATTCTCACGCTTTACTTTAATTTCGTATCGATGTTTGCACCGATTGGTGTTCCTCTGACGCCAACGTCGGGCCTGCCTGTTTCTCCCGAGTCTCCAGGCATGTTTTCAGCTCCATTCTGCTTTTAATTGTACGAAATTGCTCTCGTATTGACGGGTGACCCTATTAGTGAACGAATTTTTTTATGACGTTTTTATTTTTAAATTGCCCATCATATGACTTTTAAAATTTATTTGTACAAGTTTCATCTAATTTCAAATTGTACTCATAATTGTCCAAATTTTCTATTCTTTGTTGTATCATTTGGCTCAAGTCTCATTGCTACACTTTGTTTTGAGACCTGCTAATCAAATTTTTCTGCAAATTTTCCAGTTTTTTACAAATTTTCCAAATTGTTCAAATGTTCTGAGTTTTTTTTGTTTAAAATGGAAATAGTGATAAAATAGATGGGAAATATATATAAAAACAACAAAAAATACTCTATGTCTTTCCCCCATTTTGGCTATCAACTGGCTATTTTGAACGATGCCGCTGTAGGGATCATGCATTGGAATTACAGTGATAATTGTATCTTTTTTTGAGCTCAATTTCAATTGAGATCCACGCAGAATCCACTATGTATGTGTTACTCTGGAACCACATTGTCTGTTTCTGTGTGGGGATGGCGACATTATCTATCCGTTCATCTACAGGATGTTGCTCGTTTATCTGTATGGAGCAGCTGTTTATGTAATCATCAAGCATTATAATAAAATAGCTTTTGTTTGTAAATTTGAAGAATAGAAGATCTTTTTTTCCAAAAGGGCAAAAATTAGCAGAAAATTGAACAACATTTAAATTTTTCCAGTTTTTGATGGTAAATTTAAAAAAAAATATTAGCTAATCTTTATGGAAAAATGGAAGAAAATGATCAAAATGGTGAATATATCTAATACAATTCCATAGTAAATTAAGGATTTGATAGTAAATTAGAAACATATTAAACAAACTTTGGGGAAAAATTAGAAAAAAATAACTAAATGGTAAATATTGGTTCTTAAATTGTTAGCTGGCTATATCAAAGGTCAGTAAAACAATCAGAGACTAAATTAGAAGAATATTAGCCATTTTTTCAAGAGAAGTGAATATGACTGCCAAATTTTTTCATGGCTTGAAAGATCAAAAGTTGAGGGCAGATGTTCTGAAAAGTGGAACAGGATTTCAGTAGCTCAGGACTCTAGACGAATAATCTATTTTAAGCTTTAGCTTTCAAGTTGTAAGTATTAGATGGAATGGAAGATGCCAAAGGCACCCTACATTGAACAGTGTTCATCACTATTGTACCACTTACCTTCTTTAAACTATGAATGTAACTCTAGATGTGGCGTGGCCCACACATCAACCTAAACACTCCTATGTCTATATTTGAATATAATAAAAATACACTGCCATTTTTTCGTGATGGAAAAAAAAAAAAAATTAACTCAACTTTGTCTGCAGAGTCCATTAATTCCATCAAACTTATCATATCTTTTAGATTTTAACCAGAATCAAAACATATATAGGTCATTGTCACTTTGGACGCTGGCGTCCTCATGCAACCAATTGGCTCACGGACTTTTCCTTTTGTCATGTTTTTCATACTTTTCCTTTTATCATGAAATGGGCAGTACTTTATTACTAGTAGAAAATGTTTTGCATAGTCTTCAAGTTTAATTCTGTAATATAAATTGAAATTTGCCGTCCACAAATCAGTCTAGGTTTAAAATAATGTTTACCACTTCATATCAATTAATGTGTTTTACTTGTGCACGCATAAAAGATGGACTCAAACTACCAGTAACGTCCAGAACTTTCTCAGTTAAAAACAAACAGCATCCCAACAACTCCAACCAATGGAGGCATTTCTGTTTTGAAAATCAGAGGAAGTATCTAGTCATACTCCAACGATTGGGTAATTAGATTGTAAATTATAACAAACCTAGCTTCTAGTTTAAGGCAGCTGTAGATTTGAAGATTCGAAGTTGAATCTTTGCAACATGCAATCCACACGGCAAACGAAAAAGGAGTATATGAATGTTTCTAGTCATATTGTATGAATAGGACGTAAATGTATGTCATATGGTGGTCACTTCTACAATGGCAATGGTTTGTTATTATACCCAGAATTCTATAGAAAGAGCCGTAGCAAACTTACAATACATAGCCAAGTATACACATATACAGCCAAGCTGGACTGTGTATATATATAAATAAATGGGATATAGTTGATTATGGTTTGGGATCTAACCTGATAGCTTTTTGCACAATGAGATCATCCGGATTCAGGGGATTGGAGAAGGCATTTATCCGGTGTCATCTTCCTGCTACTCTGATTGAAACCCATGATTGTGGATACGCTGGTTTTGATATCCTTCTCAAATGTCTATTTGACCCATTTACACCAATTCTCTGAACAAACTCGGCTGAATTTGAAGTTCCAACAGGTTTTTCTTATACACCAATTCTCTGAACAAACTCGGCTGAATTTGAAGTTCCAACAGGTTTTTCTTATGCCCTGCTCCTGCATCCTCACCAACATCGCCGATTTGCAAAAATCACCATAAATTAGATAACTTAGATAACTGCAGTGGGTAGCTGGGAATTAATTACTGTTAGTACCATAGCATTTACGGTTTTACGTGTTGAAAATTAAAAACTGATATAATATCAGTGATATTTATAAATGACTTAGAAACTAATACGGCCCTGACACTTTATTTCCGCTGCTGCGCGGCGCATGTGTATGCGGTTCAGTGAATAAAATATCCGACTTTATGCTAGCATGTATATACATAATGTGTATATGCTGTAGCCTACCTCGAGTTCCTAGGGCTACTTTCATCCTATAATCTTTACGTTTTAACTCACTTGGTCTTTGGCTGTGCAAATGTATCAATGCCGACGAGTTGTCAAATTTGTCTTATATTTTTGTTGATGGTTAGAATTCCATGTCACAGCGATAGGGAAATTGATCTTTTTGATTTCAATTAAGAAAGAAAACTAATACTAATATCAAATTTGGAATGGTAATAAAAATATTAAGGACACTGATCAAATTTATAAAACTTTTAATCTTTTAGGTAACAAACTATCGAAGCATGACAAATTGACAAACATATACACAATGTGTTTATTCCTATTCCACAAATAAGTGTTGCGGTAGCGTTCCATTTGGGCATCCTCCATGCTTAGGAGTCGCATTCATATTAAAAAGCCATTCCCAACATGCGTATCACTGCATATGTCCGACGTCAGGCGGGTCGTGCGTGTTAGGTATGCATATATACACAATTTGATATTAAAGCGGTCAATGCAGACAGTCGGTTACACGGGTAACAGGTTACGGTGCCAGGTGGATTATACCTATTAGTAATTACCGTAGATTATTAAATTAAACGTTAAAAATGTTGATAAATCCTCCATTCAGCGCAACTTGCAATGTTAATATATATATATATATATATATAATTTATAAAAAAAAAATTAAAACTTTTAATTTTCAAACATGCCCGTCATATTGACGTTCTTGAAAATTAATGGCAAGTTACACCTGACGTGGAAATTTGAAACTTGAACGTATTTTACGTGTAAAAAACCTAAATACGGGCATACGGGCGTCAAATTTAACCCCTGCTCTCGTAATTGCAGTAGTATTCATTTTTGTTTCCTGTGATGTTCCAGGTGCGAGTCCCCTGGCCATCGCACCTGCTCCTTCAGCCCTTCCTTCCGGGCCGTCCACGACGGCGAAGACTCCAACTACAACGCCGGCTCCACCTGCAGTGGGTTTTCCATTGGGTTCTCTTACGGCCAGCGGTAATAATTCTAGCAGTAGCTCACCTGAGAACTAACAGTGGAGTCTCGGTTTCTGCAGTTTTTAGGCTGTCAACCTTCAGCCTCACCATGGAAGTAATTTTGCAATATAGTGTTTTAATGTGATCACTGCTCGGTATTTGTGCTTCCTCCTTTATCGACTTTGCAATTAATAAAAGCCTTAGTGTAAGGACGCAGAGGAGTTGCCGAGAAGTTATGGAAATTTCGGTTATATTTAGAGAAAATTGGAGTTGTCTACCGAGGCAGAGGAATTGCCAGACGGAAGTGGCCAGAATCCAGACAATTTTTTTTTCAAAAAATCTTGTAGAAGCAGTGTTTAAATCGTGTTTTTGATGGTGGAAATAGATTCAGCACCATCAAAAACGTCTAGAACACCTAAAATATTGAATTTTAACAACTATAACTTGGAATTACAAAAATCCTTGCCGGATTTTCTTTAAATATGACCAGAATTTTCATAACTTTCCGGGCAATTCCTCCGGCTAGTTAGACTACGGCGAGAAAATTTGGCAAGGATTTCTGTAAATCCAAGTTATAGTTGTTAAACTTCAAAATTTTAATACTAGCATTTGCACCTTATGTTGCAAAGGAAATGCCCTAAGACATAGAGTGGGGAAGAATAGGTAATCAAATCCGTCAAAATTAAGATTAAATTGATCTATTAGATTTTCATTTACATACACTGAAATAGTATGCAACCTGGGATAAGAATCTCAAGTTATCATTCAGATAAATTTCTATAGTCCATGTTCTATTTTAAATATTTTACTCTTTTGTCATAACTGGAAGAATCTCAAGTTATCATTGAGATAAATAAATCTCTATAGTACATACTCGTTATATATATATATATATATATATATATATATGAATGAATGAAGATCTCTGCTATGATTTATATTACTTTCTATAGTCCATGCTCTATTTTAAATATTTTACTCTTTTGTCATAACTGGAAGAATCTCAAGTTATCATTGAGATAAATAAATCTCTATAGTACATACTCATATATATATATATATATATATGAATGAAGATCTCTACTATGATTTATATTACTGTGGCAATGCCATTTTTCTCTCGCAAAGTTGCATCCATTGGTTTTTTTTAAGACATTAAAAGAATCTAGCTGCTATGGTTTGTTATGATTGATGGGTTATCTTTCAGATTATATTGTAGATGATGTTAGATACATTAAATCATTTTGAAATAAACACGGACATGCCGTTGGCATTGATTAGCGGCATATGCTACAATAACTTATTCAAAATGCAATTTCTATGTTTTCTTATAGTAAAAATATCATTATTTGATCTTTTACTCTAATTTCTCTGATTGGTTCTCATAGATCTCTAGATTTTGTACTCTTCCAGATTCGTTTAGCATTTCGATACTCTATCAATTCAGCATTTTGGTACTCAGCTAGTTCAGCATTCCAGTACTCGGGAAGCTCAGCGATCCGGTATTTCGTCCAATACTCATTCGACAATCTTGCACTCGTCAACCACCTACGCACCTATCTAGTACTCGAGCAATAGTTGTGTTCTCAACGATCTTTCTCACCACGTGTGCACTCATCCAACACTTGACCCGTCACCCGAGCTTTTGGCTAATGCGCTCATCACAACCATTCCATTGTTCGATTCTAGTAACCAAATTGCTCCACAGTTTGATTCTGGTACCAACTGCTCCAATTGTTCTATCGTTTTAACTCCAGTACTCATATTCTTTGTTCGATGCTGGTACCTGTATTCCATTGTCTACTGTCTGATTCCAGTACCATACTTCATCTTCAGACTTAGTGCTTTAGCAAACAATCCACTATGGAACCAATGAAGTTGTTGAAGACATCTCATTTACTTTGTTACCCAAGATCCACTTCCTCCCCATGCACTTCGTGTCATGAGGACAAAGTTACAAATGTAATTTCAATTTCATTACACAGATTATGGTAACGACCCTCTTCTTTATAAAAGAGAGGTATGTCGAACAATTAAGTTAATCAAAATCTTTCTTGAATGGTTAATAGTTAATCTCTTAGTCTTCAAAGAGATCCAAGAAGGGAGATTAGGTTGGAAACAAAGCACTCTGAGATTTGTAACGCTGATATTGTAATCTTTTTTTTCATTAACAATATGAACAACAATTGTTAAGATCAATGTGTTATTTTACTTCTTAACGTTGTAAGTCTTTAGCTTACCTAGATCGGCAAGGGCCCACCGAAGCCATCAAGGCAAGTTTTCCCTTTGTTTAAGTTATTAAATAGTTTAGTCTTTCCAGTTTTATTTTACGAGTGATGCTTTTGTAGTTCAAATTGTATTTGTGTTATAGATTTAATGATTAATTGTTTGAAGTACACGTTAGATAAAATTTGAGATCTCACCATTCACCTACATGCGCCACTAGTGAAGACTTATATTTCCTATACTAATTTTGATTGTCTTGTTTAAATGCATTGAATTGATTAAGACTAACAGGAAACGAAGTTAGATCCACCTTGTTATTTCATGAGCCTATAAATGGAGATTTGTAACGCTGATATTGTAATCCTTTTTTTTCATTAATAATATGATAGCAATTGTTAAGATCAATGTGTTATTTTACTTCTTAGCACTGTAAGTCTTTAGCTTACCTAGTAGATCGGCAAGGGCCCACCGAAGCCATCAAGGCAAGTTTTCCCTTTGTTTAAGTTATTAAATAGTTTAGTCTTTCCAGTTTTATTTTACGAGTGATGCTTTCGTAGTTCAAATTGTATTTGTGCTATAGATTTAATGATTAATTGTTTGAAGTACACGTCAGATAAAATTTGAGATCTCACCATTCACCTACATGCGCCACTAGTGAAGACTCATATTTCCTGTACTAATTTTGATTGTCTTGTTTAAATGCATTGAATTGATTAAGAGTAACAGGAAACGAAGTTAGATCCATCTTGTTATTTCATGAGCCTATAAATGGAGATTTGTAATGTTGATATTGTAATCCTTTTTTTCATTAATAATATGAACAGCAATTGTTAAGATCAATGTGTTATTTTACTTCTTAGCGTTGTAAGTCTTTAGCTTACCTAGTGGATCAGCAAGGGCCCACCGAAGCCATCAAGGCAAGTTTTCCCTTTGTTTAAGTTATTAAATAGTTTAGTATTTCCAGTTTTATTTTACGAGTGATGCTTTCGTAGTTCAAATTGTATTTGTGCTATAGATTTAATGATTAGTTGTTTGAATTACACGTCAGATAAAATTTGAGATCTCACCATTCACCTACATGCGCCACTAGTGAAGACTCATATTTCCTGTACTGATTTTGATTGTCTTGTTTAAATGCATTGAATTGATTAAGAGTAACAAGAAACAAAGTTAGATCCATCTTGTTATTTCAGGAGCCTATAAATGGAGGAACTTGTTCCCTGATTTAGAATATTCAATTGCGGTACTTGAGCATTGTCTGGTTTTTCATTAATTGTGTGACAAAATGAATTACAGTTTGTAGAATGAAGTGTTAGTTTGTAATACTCACTATCTAGACCATAGTGCAACAAACAACAAAAATTATCTATTGTCAGCACATATAGTGCATCAGCTCTACTTATTATGATTCCCAGGTCGATAATTAAGTATCGAGGCAAACACTCAATAAAAGAGTATTATCATATATAATATATATACATGATGCCATAACAAATTACCAGTTTTTCATTAATTGTGTGACAAAATGAATTACAGATTGTAGAATGAAGTGTTAGTTTGTAATACTCACTATCTAGACCATAGTGCAGCAGACAACAGAACTTATCTATTGTTAGCACATATAGTGCATCAGCTCTACTTATTATGATTCTCTGGTCGATAATTAAGTATCGAGGCAAACACTCAATAAAAGAGTATTATCATATATAATATATATACATGATGCCATAACAAATTACCAGTTTTTCATTAATTGTGTGGCGAAATGAATTACAGTTTGTAAAATGAAGTGTTAGTTTGTAATACTCACTATCTAAACCATAGTGCAGCAGACAACAGAACTTATCTATTGTCAGCACATATAGTGCATCAGCTCTACTTATTATGATTCCCTGGTCGATAATTAAGTATCGAGGCAAACAGTCAATAAAAGAGTATTATCATATATAATATATATACATGATGCCATAACAAATTACCAAAACAATTCCCTCTGACCAAAATAGCCTAGAATATAATGACTATACAATCATATTTTGATTCCATCACAAGTATCCAAAACGATTCGCCCTTTGATTAATCACGAGTTAAAATAATCTATACAAAGTAAAGAATTTCAATCACAAAAGTTTCTTTATACACAACAATATGAAATAATTTCTTTATAAGACATATTCGATGCTTTAATAATTGCAATTATATCAATCATCTTAATTTGGTAATTATAGAAATAATCTAATTTAACACATTATTAGACATCAAATTTGGATATCAGAACCCCCCATCCCCTTTGTAAGATTCTCTCACACGGCCATGCATACTGATACTAACTGGATTTAATTGCACAACGCCTCATCAACACACATCGGCTAAATATAGTAAAATCGCAGGGCATGACTGTTTCATTATTTTCAGTCATCTTTCAATCATCTCAAAATTTTTGGGCATTCGCTAAAATTGCTTGTATGGTTTCTTTTTTCATCCGAGAATAAGAGATTATTGTATTAAAGTGGCCCAGTAAAGAATCCGAAAGGACCCTTGACCCTTGAATGCCCGTAAACTTTACTTCGCATAAGCCCCCAAAATAAGCCTAGACAGTTGCATCCAGTGATATAGAAAATGGAATAAGCATCAAAATAATGACGAGGATTCACAACGCCTAGAACCCTTGATATTCGATCAGTACAAAAAACTCAGCAAGAATCCTTCTTTGCAGCTCCTATAGTTTAAAATCCACGCACATTACAAACCTCTTGTGTGAATTAAATTTCAACATCTTCACATGAAATACTATTGGCAACCATCACATATAACTAGATTGTCTTAGGCACCTTCATAAATTCAAAGTTATGCTGAGAAAGTTAGGTGTATTGATCATTTGATAGCAATATTTATTATCACCAAGTCAACAGCTTAAAGCACACGAATGTCACCTCCTAAAGAAATAATTAAAAGCGAAACTCCTTGCCATATATAATAAAATAAATATGACATCGTCATATTTTTCTTTTTTCTTTTTCCCTTGGAAAAAGTCGTAATTTCCATTAATTTTGAAAATTACATTTTGTAGATGCCAAAGCATTGCAAAGACAAGGCTATGTAGCCTGACAAAAATGGTTGACACAAGTGTCAAGTACAGCGAAAAAAACTGATAAAAATAAACCATGCCTGGAGCACTGAGATGCCAGATAGGGGGAAGATCAAGTTTTCCTCCCCCTTTTCTTCTCTACCTTGCGCCACTCGCCTTGGGCCAGATGCATGGGAACGAGTTGAAATGGGTTTTCCTCACCGGGTCGAGGATTTTCCTTGTCAGAGTCCGAGGTTTCTGATTTATGCTGCCTTTTGGTTCCACTGAGTTCCATTGTGTCAAAAGCCTTTTCCGGTTGCGATTCCATGGGTACTTGTGGAGATTGTTCCTGCGGTTCTGCTTGGCTGTTCTCATTTTGGATGGGCAATTCCTCCTCACCTGTTTCTTCTTCCTCAGGGTCTGGTGGGGGGAATGTCCACCCTTTTTTTTTCCTAGATTTCCTCCTTCTTTGGCTATCTTTTTTGGAATCTGGGTAGGCATTTTGTAGGTGCCCTGTCTGCCGACATATTCAGCATCGGAATGTTGTATTTTCATAATCAATTGTTTGCATCCAGCTACGATCTTTATGCTTCAGTAATATGCGGTCCGGTAATCCTTTGCTGAGATCAACTTCCACACAGATACGTGCAAAAGTATAGATTCCATCTTCCACTCGCTGAGTATCCATTTTAATATATCTGCCAAAGGAGTTTCCGATGCATGCGAGAGTCTTTTGGTCCCAAAAATGAGCAGGGAGGTTATGTAGTCGTACCCATACTGGCATCTTGGAAACGATGAAGGAGTTTGCATCAAACTCTGGGGTCCAAGGTGTAATGAAGAGTCCTGAAGATCCCCAGAACCACGATCCCTCCTGAATTACTAGGGCCCTGACCTCTTCTGAAGGGAGTTTTACTATAAAAAAGCCTTTGGAGCAGAGCATGACGTCACAATTAAGAGACCATTTTGTGAAAATCCAGTGAAAAAGGTCCATGGGTTTTGGCCAGAAACCGTTGAAGCGACAGATGAGGGCTTGTCTTTCGTAAATGTTACGTACCTCCTCTACTTCTGCTGTATCTATTGTTAGTTCAGGTGTATAGTTCAATTGATCCACGATATATGGGTTGGGTTCTGTTCCGACCTACTATGGAGCTGCAGAAGAAGATTTTCCCCATTGTAGAATATGCTTGTAAGATGTTCCTTCGCTTCTGTGCTGCTGGTGTGGTTCTGGGCTGTGTTTTGCTTTAGATCCACTGCCCCCTTCTGTTTGTTTTCGTGGGCCGCTGGCTGCTGCACCTCCACGCAGCCTCATGTTGAGTATAATATTAGATCCTGGCTTGATGTTGTAGTCGTCAATTGCTCTGTGATCTTGTAATGATCTTCCCTCAGAGAGCAGATGTTGATATCCTTCTGGGAAGCCAATGTGATTGGCAATGTTTTTCTTCAGATTTGAGACACTGTCTGAAGCTTGAACCCAGATTAGGGTTGATTTCCCAGAGGGGGGCTTTATAATGATTTGGAAGCGAGGATCTGGTAAAGTTGCCGCCACAGAGACCGTGGGAGCTGTTCTCCTCTGTTTTGTATTCAGGCTATCCTCGTGCCATATAGCCCCTTCTGAGATCTGGGGAACCAGATCGGTGAAGAGTGCCTGTGCGAGACCCATCACCACTACCGAACAATGCTTGTTGAAAGCGCAGTGGACCAGGTAGCTGAAGTTTAGCGCGTCCCAGTCCCGATGGCCTTTCGCAAACCAGAGTTCCAGAGCTCTTGGATCTTGGCGTTTCCTTTGATTGTTGTCCGGATCGGGTAGATCCAGGCCAGATCTGGGATGTTTGTATCTGTTCACGGCGGGAGGGAGCAGATCCACTTCGTGCGGCCAGCCTCCGTTGATTTCAGCGTTGGATCCGATGGGAAATCCTGCAGATCCAATACCCACAGCGCCCAGGACCCCCTTCCTTTTTCCTCCCGTGGCATTGTTCTGAGCATCCGGCTTTCCTGCGCATTTCTGAGAGTGGCTCGTCCAGATCCCTGTTGCAGTGGGCATGAGCGCTGCATTGTCTTTGTTTATTCTCTGATTCAGAACCCCCCTTCCGCTGTGGCCGAGATATGCCGCCGTTGAGGGCGCATGAAGGTTCCGGGCATAAACCAGAGTTCTGTGTTTCGATTCCACGCTGCCTGGGATGTCTTTCCCAGCTTCTTGCTATTCGTGGTGAAGGGTTGCAGGGGCGGCCATGGGGGCAGCAGTCTCTGATTCACTTAGTGCATCTCTCATTCTCTATCGTCATATTTTGCTATTAGAGAGTATAGCTATATATATATATATATATATATATATATATATATATATATATATATATATTCGAAGAATATGCCTTCAAAGGTTTACTGGATGCTAAAACCAAAACAAAAGTATCCAAGAACGGTGGACTTTCAACTACCAAAGAGTAAACATGCGCCGTACATCTTTTTCAAAATTCAACACAGTAACCAAAAGAAGGATTAAACTAACAAAATTAATTTTGACCAAATGATAAAATAGTAAGTAACCCTCAACTCTGTCGAAGCCCACTCTATCACACTTAATGGAAGAAAAAAAAAACGGATTCATATTGCAGTGAAGGCTTTCTTTGCAGAACCACTGCTAGAACCCGCAGGAATCACCTTCAGAACATTAAACCTTACAGTCTTGGACAAGGGCCTGATACAAGCAAATCATATAAAATGTTAACAACCAATAAAAACACAAAAAAGAGTCACAGGTTTTAGTGGATATTCCCATAAATAGATTTACCTGCATTGCCCAATGATAACATGATCCCCTTCTTTGACACGGAAACAGGGTGAAATATGGGCTGGTATGTTCGAATGTCTCTTTTCATATCTGTTAAGTATGCAGACATTCAAAAATTACTACTTAAATGGAACTGTATAGAAATATAATTGCAATTCACTATAATGTTCTCTAGTTACCTCTGATATTTCTTGACAAAATGGAGATAGTCCCTACGGACAATAATTGTCCGTGTCATTTTAGCACTGTAACATGTTCCAGCTAATATACGACCTCTTATTGAAACAGTACCAGTGAATGGGCACTTCTTGTCGATGTAGGTCCCTACATAAAAACCAAGAAAACCTAGTTCACACAATCCAGTGGAGAAAGACCCAAAAACATATAACGGACAAATACGTGTATTGACAATCTAGTTGAGAAAGACTGCAACAATATAAAATAATATGCACCAATCAGAAAATATTTGCACGAATCAGTGGAAACCGAAAGACCAAAATAAAAATTATAGATAAAAATAAAATAATAAATAAATAAATAAAACCAAGATGATTGCACAACTTCTAGTTCATGTATCAGAATCAAGAAAAAACGAAAACTAATCATAAGAATGACATCTTGATTATTCTTAAGATTCTTAATTTTGCTTTTATTATCATATGTTAACGATGAAGGAAAAAGAAAAAAATTAATCAGTGCATATAGATAATATTAAAAATAAAAACAGTAGGGCAATGATCATTCAACTGCCTCTCAGCACCGAGTATCATAGCTTCTTGAAATTAGTTCCAAAGCTTTGAATCTTTCAGGTAAGATCGGATATGCAAAACGGAGTCTGTAAAGAATACCATCTTTCTCTGTAAAGAAATAATTAAAAGCGAAAATCGAGTCTGTAAAGAATACCATCTTTCTCTGTAAAGAAATAATTAAAAGTGAAAACCGAGTCCGTATTATTTTTATGACAGTAACCCCGCAGATGATTTTCCTGCATCTGGAATGATTGTTTGTTGGCCACAGCTGATACAGGGCAAGCATGGGGTTATCTTTGCAGTTGATGATTTCTTGCTAAGTTCCCTGCTGGTAGTGAATTTAATTAATTGCCTTGGCACTGATTGACCAGATAGTAGAAGTTGGTTCTGTTGGCAAACCTATGATGGAGGGAGTTCCTACTTTCTTTGAAAATGCTCAAAAGGTGTCTTAGAACACAAGATATATTGTAAACGCAAGAGATAAAACTGTTGCAAGTTGGTTTTGTTGGCAAACCTATGATGAAGAGAGTTCCTATCTTCTTTGAAAATGCTCAAAAGGTGTCTTAGAACACAAGATATATTGTAAAAGCTTTAGACAAGACTGTTGCATCATTACTTATGCTATTAGAATTTGGTACTCAAAAAGCACTTCCATACCTGGCATGCTACTTTTACCACTAACGTTCTTACTAAACAGGGGCTCTTCAGCTACAGAGACCTACAGAACGTGTGTTCAAAGAATTCAAAACATCCTACAAAAAGGCTTTTTATTGTATCAATTTGGATGATTCATCATATAGCTATTTTTGAATCACAGCAGCTACTTCCCTGACTTCACAGACACTATATATTCTGGTAAACAATAAGAAAGAAATGTGATTCTGCATTCAATTAATTCATATGGATTGATAGTTGAAGATCTACAGCATAGTGTGAGCCTGGTAAGTGATTGATGCACGTATTGGGCATGAGAAGTCTGTTCCAGTCTATACTAAATTATAAAGGGCTCTTGTTTACAGGTTTAATTGTGTTTTTATCATGATGGAGTCAATTTTCAGTCTTAAATATGAAGACTTAAAATGTATTTCAACCTCAAATGTATTTATGGGAAACAACTAAAAGGCAGTGTTAGAATTTTCTCCAGAGTCCAATACACATGGATCAAGTAAGTTACATTTAAATTGGCAAGCACAAAGACATTTCAAATGGCACCAGGATCCCTGCTTTCCAGACGGTGATAATTTTCAGTCTTATGGGTGGAATCATGGTAATTTCCTTGCATGCAGGTGGCATGCAGCTTCAGTCTTCTCGGGAGAAACACCAAGATGGTCGATGCCCACATAGGAAACTAAAATGTCTCCAAGTAATGGGTAGCACTAAGATAGTCACAAGATGTTCGTTGCCACAATCAAGCATTCTTGTCCCATCGAGTTCCCAATATATGTTGTTAGTAGAGCAGATATGATCTCAACCATTATGAGTTCATTCAACCATACCCCCATACTAACAAACAATATTTTGGGAATTCATAACAACTACACCATTTCTATACCTGGTGTGTCTTCTTACTCGTGCAACCTTGCTACAAGGAAGCATTTTGGCATTCAAATGGATAATTTAATAGAAACAACAATTAAATGCACAATAATATATACAAACAAAATATATCGCAATAATCAAATCTGCCCAGAATTTAATCACCATACCTTGAATAGCTTCTTTGGGGGTCTTGAAGCCAAGACCCACATTCTTCCAAAACCTGTTGCCACCTTTTCCAGGACGTTTCCCCTTCCCAGACTTCTTAGAACTGCAACAATATAAATTAAGGATCAAAAGAGAAGCAAATCAAAAGATTCTAAACATGAAATAAAATCAAATAATACTGCAATATGATTACCTGAGAAAGACTTTTGGTTGCTTTAGAAAAGCTCTCTCAGTCTATGAAAACAATACAAGGAATTTGTATCAGAGATGTCCCATTAGTTGATAACAATGACAATACTAACAACAACGTTTTCACTGTTCACCCACAAATACAAGCTTCAGAGTGGCATAGAATATTGGAAAAAGGCGTTTGGCTTCTATTAAAAGGGCTTGTTATGGTTAACTGCTTTTTTATAAATAAACCCATCTACCAATATTTGAGCATAGCGATAGAATAATAGAATGGATGATCGGAGAGCCTATCCCAATATTACATATATACCCATACCCTGCATTGAGATTAATAGCTTTAACATGAGCTTGCAACTCCAAACACGCAAAAGAACCATGACAAAATCAAGAACCCCGTTTGATAAAAGTACTAAAGTCTAAACTCAAATCCCCATTGTTTAAAAAAATTAAAAGTCTTGGGCAAATCCTGAGCTGGCCGTTCGTAAGACAACTGGAGAAAAAAAGACCAGCTCAAGGCACCAACACATTGGAATATCTTGTTTTTATTATTAACAAGATCCTAATAAAGTTGGCATCATGGAAACTTTGTCTACTAATTTATGTTATTTCCAAAAGTTTCCAAATAAGGACCAAACAGTCTAACGCGAATCCTACAAGCCAAACTAACAAGGGACCAAAAATAGCTTTTGGCCATTCTACACCCCAGATTACTGAGGGTCTAACCAGTAAACACTTATCAAATCTGGGCCATTAATCAATGCGTTGAACCATTCCACACAAAAACAAACACCATACAAAACTTTGCCAACGAAACAAATCCCTACATTAGCCCTATTTCAAGTGAATCTCAGCAGGGAGTGAATGCCCCAACGACTAAAGCCCTGGATCCTTGCCTTATTGCATATAGCCAGAACGAGGGACTATGCAGAATGTTGTCCACAAACAACACAACCTTCTCACTTTCTAAATAGGGCAGACAGCAGTTCAATGCGAAATAATTGGTAATTGCAATGTATGTCACCTTGATCAGCGCTAGAGTCATACAAAACAAAACCGTTGCAAATAGCTTAAGCCCCAATCCCATGTTTTTCATAGGAAGAGAGATAGGATGAAAAAGAAGGGTTTCCTTAATAAAAACTGGATATTGTGGGCCAAACAAATGTAAGAAAAACAACATCTACCATAAAACGACATGAATCTGAAAGAGCTCAATAAACCAAAATCTTCTCCACTCCAGAAACTCGCTTGTTCTTTCGCGGAAACCCTAAAAAATCCAAAATACATAAAACAAACCATAAAAAGCCTTGAAGGAATAGAGCTGGAATACCTGTTCTACCATGGCTGCAGGAATTCAAGACTTCTAACTTCGCATTTCAAGGCCTCGGCCGCTCCCGCTCCTACCTGAGAAGTTACAACATTTTCGATGGAAAGATGCCGATTTCATTTTTCTCGCCAGCGTTATGAGGGAGGATTTCTTCTGCTTCATCATCGTGATGGTCTTTTTTTTGCGCATGAGGCGGAGGTTCAGAGCTCGAGTCCAGGCAAAGCCCTTGTTGGCAGTGCAAGCCAAGCACATGTCAGCTGCGAAACGAATGGCTCGCTGGCGGTGCGTCCGTCCCACTTCCTCATTAACTGTTCAGTTTTGGATCAGTGTTGGATCAATGATCACACTTCATTCAATCGTCTAACACCACAAATCCACAGTCAACAATAGGACACGGCGGCGGCTGGGGCAATTCATTTCAAAGGGAAACGCCTCACGGCGTAAAAATAAGAAAGTGTGGCTTGCCGAATTATATTTTTGGGAATTGTTGTTTATAAATATTTATAAGTTCCTAACTTTCAGCGCCCCGTGCTCAAAAATGACTTAGAAAATGTATTTAATTTCATCATTTACTTTCACTTTGTTTAGATATCAGTTTTTTGGATTAATCACATTATTAGGATTTGGTTGACATTTGGAACCAACTAACGTATCCTAACAAGGTGGGAAATTCACTAAAAGAATAAATAGTATGGATGCATCATTGCCCAAAATTAACTTTGAAAACAAACTATATTTTATATTAAATTATAAAAATTATATTAGTGAGTAAAATAAAATTTGTATTCCAATTTTTTTTAATATTAAATCAAAATAAATTTAGTCAAATATATATAATTTCCTAACTAAATTAATCACATATATATAATTTACCTAACTAAATTGTGCCTAAATTGTGACCGCCTCCTTTTTCTCTGATGCCATAATGTAACATCAAATGTTAGAACGGAGCATTTTCTATTTAAATAAATAAGACGTGGTTGCCCATTTTGAATTACATGAGTGTTTTGAGATGAACTTGTACACTTTCATACAATATATTTGAAAATACCTCGGGTGATGAAGATTAAAACTAAAACTTTTACATTCATTTTGGATATATATATATATATATATATATATATATATAATAAAATATAATATAATATAATATAATATAAGATAAAATATGTTGTTTTTATTTGCACATTGTTTGGAATCTAATTAAAATAAATATACACTTTGAATTAAATATTTGAAGTTTTTAAGATGATTTCAAAACTTCTCTTTTCATAATTTAATTTTTTTATTATTATTATATGTAATATTTAAAATATAATAAAATAAATATTTTAAGAAAAATAATTATAATATATACATATATAATTAGAATTATAGTTATAATTATAATGTAAATGTAATTTAGCATAAATTATATTAATATATTTTCAAAATAATTTATTTTTTATAGTTAAAAAATTAACTAATATGTATTTTATAAATAAAAATTTATGGTTGTTTGTGTTATTAAAAAGCTTTTTGAAATTATATAGTTGATTTCAAATTCTAAAATTTAATTATGGGTTTATGTTTTTTTGGGGCCAATTGCTAGTATAATTATGTTAATAATAATAATATAAATATGGTTGGATATAATGGGTGACCACATGATGAATTATAATGTCTAGATAAATATTTTTGTAATGGTTTAGTGCCTGTGAATATTGATGTATTGGTTTAGAGGCTTGTGAACTCTTAGGTGAATATAACTATGGGTTGGCTACCAACAACCTCACTCTAATCCTAGACTTGAGAGAGAGATTGATTTATAATTAAAAAAGAAAAGAAGAGAAGATATTAAATAAAAAAAATTATATTAATTTTATAATATAAAAATTTTAAATGATAAGATATCATCTTACTTATATTAATATTAAAAATGTTAATAATGTAAACAAATTATTTCAATGTAATAACATCTTTCCATTAGTATAAGAGATGGAGATTTTTTTGTTTTTTTTGTCAGGTTGTCTTAAGGAGTCATGACCAGGGCCATCTAATCTATCAAAGTCACTTGGGGATCACTTCCAGGCTTGACCTGTGGCTTGAAGAGTCATGACCCAGGGGCATCTAATCCGTCAAAATCACTTGGGGATCACACCCGGCCTCGGCCACACCAGCCCTGAGCTAACTAGATTTTTTAACGTGTCTCCTCCCTAGGCTTGACTTGTGGCTTGAGAAGTCACGACCTAAGGGCATCTAATCCGTCAAAGTCACTTAGGAATCAGTTTCAGGCTTGACCTGTGGCTTGAAGAGTCATGACCCAGGGGCATCTAATTCGTCAAAGTCACTTGGGGAGCACACCCGGCCTGGGCCACACCAGCCCTAAGCTCACTGGATTTTCTAGCGTGTCTCCTCCCCTTAGCAGAGGACACAACCATCCCCGTGAGGTTTGATCTTGGGTCGCCTTCCTAATAAGATCCATCCTCAACCGGTTGTGCTAGTGGGACTTGACAAGAAATGGGGATTTCAAATAATTATGCTAAAGAATATTGTTTAGTTGTACCTAAAAGAACATAATTTAGATCAAAATTGTCCTTATAATAACTTTGAATAAGAAATTTAGAGTTTTAATTTTGTTGTTAGAGACAAAGATCACTCACAATTTAAACCTTCACTAAAGAAAAAACAAATTGAAATAAAGAAAGACATGGTCAAATTTAGGATGGTCATAAAAATATCATGATATGTAGATTTTACTAACTAAAAACAACTTTTAAAGTATTCTATGTAGCCTATAGGTTCATAAAAATGATCATGATATGTAGATTTTACTAACTAAAAATAACATTTAAAGTATTCTATGTAGCCTATAGTGCAAAATATGAGCAATTTAATTTCTTTTTTTAACAAAACAAGTGCTACATAGTAGCTAGTCCTTGCAGCTTAGTTTAAACAAAGCCAAATTAAAGTAAAAATACTTAATTCAAGTTAATGTTAAGGTTTAAAGTCCAGTCAATTTAGATTTTACTGATTGGTAAATTGAGGTATTTTGTTATTTGTAATTCTCATTGTGGCGGTGGAAAACCTTATGACAATAATAATGTCTTATTAGTCCCTCACGTAGCATGAAGTATACAAATCAATTTCTATGAACATTTCCAAGAACTTTGAATGTAGTTAAAGAAAACATTTTTTATTAAAAAAAGATAAAATTATACTTTTTTTATTGGTTGAAACATATGAAAATATTATTTAATTGTAATTGAATATTATATAATAGAAATAAAAAATAGAATTTTTTATTTTATTTTAAGTACATGCATTTTTGCATTTACTACAAAGAAATCTTTATATAAGGTATTATCACTCTATGATTTACCAAGTTAATACTTTCACCCATGATTAATTTAAATAACCAATGGCTACCATACTACGTAAATATGCAATCTTTATGTAAGGTATTATCACTTTATGATTTACCAAGTAAATAGTTTCACCCATGATTAATTTAAATAACCAATGGCTAACCATACTATGTAAATATGCTCTTTAAGCCCATTATTGATCTAAATTAGATCATGATATTATTTGTCATCCATCCCGATGCATTTGGAGTGGAAAAAATGGAAGAATTAGCTCACGAGACCGTTTTTACCAGCGGGATCCAGTTTGGCAAAACGGAGTTTGAAACCTTCCAGGAGTGTTTCGAAGCATCAAACAACATTTTTGGGGGGCAAAAATTTTCCGCTATAGTGCAACAATTTTTTGTGCTATTCTACACATAGATACCTTTCCAACGGCACAAGAAGCGAGTCAATCAGAGTCTGTATGCAAAAGTTATGCCACTCATAAGTTGACCTTCTTGTTTTCACACCTATAGTTCTGGAGGATGTCACGTCAGCCCCCATTATTCATGGAAAAGGGGCTAGCCACATGTTTGTGATGTAAAAGACTCTAGAAGATTATATTTTGTAGCTTTAGTTAAGAGTTGATGTAGTCAAAATTAATCACTAGTAAGCTATTGGGTTATGTTACAACCGAGCCACTAAGAGGAATATGCATTCCATTCTTTTGAGAGCATTTTGTTCCATAGTTGAGCAAAGATAGCGAGGAGAGATAGGATGTAGAGCACACAAAGAGGATTTGTGCACTATAGCATCCCATGGGTCACATTCATTACTTCTTTGTGCCTGCAGCCATATTTCCAGGCAGAGAAAGAGAGCGAAGCGGTCTCACCTTTCACTTGGGTTTTCTCCTAAAAGGGTTTCCCATAGAGCATATCTTGTGTCTTATGTGCGTGTGAGCTTATTTTTTCATTCTCTACTTTTCTGTATAATTTAGATTCGCATGCATTCACTAATTACAGTTAAATCCATTGATCTTAAAGTTTAATAAACTGTAATAGTGTAGAATTTTTAGAGTTTTAATATAATATTATTAGATTTGTTGTGACGAACTATCTAGTAGAATATCCACGGTAGTTTAAAGATCAATTATGAAGAGTTAAAATGGCTAGAGAAATAGTTATTATAGTGTTGTACATCAACTTTAGTCATGACTGGTCCTTGTAGTCAAATCATGGAAAGTTGAAACTATTATTTATGGGTAAGGTATGAGTTCTAGGTTTATGTATAACTAAGTAGACATTAAGTGCTTAACTCAACCTAATAATTTACTAAACTATTATGGATTATGTGAGAGTCAATTACCTAAGAAGTATGATTATATATTATTATAATGGCTTATTATGCAAAAACAAGATATACATGCAGGCTTAGTACTACATCATGACCAAAATACTCAGTACTACTATGAAGAGTGGCTTGAATTAATATATTACCTCTAAGAGCTAGACTTTATTGAGATCACTCTTATTACTACGCATAGGTTATAAGTACATAGATTAAGAAATAGTAGGCTAAGTCATTGTATCATGAGTTTGTTAAATGTTGGTAATGTAATACAAAGCAAAGTTAGCTTAATATTATGGCACCTAATATTAAAGTTATTTAGAGACTTGACTATATAAGAGTCCAATATAGTGTAATAAAAAATTGTGTGGGAATATAAAGTTTTGTTTATGTTCCATTCATAAGCAAAAAATTGTGAAATCATAAGTAAATAATTGCAAGTGGGCCATATATAGCCATACCTTGCATAAGTAAATATTTGCAATGTAAAACAATTCAGTGACTCGCAGCTCCCACGTTGAGTAGTTACTAGCATCATGGAAGGATAGGTGGCCCCAGTTCGAGAAAATGGTTGCAAATACGTGGTGTGATGTATTTTTCTCTAGTGTTTGGATTTCCAGGGCTGTGACGTGACCCTTGTACTTATGGGTTCATTAATTGAGGCATTGGCCAATAAGATGTGCAAATTGATAGCCAATACGGTTGAAGATAAATGAATTAAATTAATGTTAAAAAATAATAAATTTCAATCTGTAATGTTAAACTATAGAAAATTTGCAATTTTTTTTTGTCAAACCCAAACTAACATGGATTTGACCAAAAAACCCAATGCAATATCCACTGCAACAGGGATAATAAAAAGTAAGAATTTTTCAAACTTTGATTGATTTTATTTAAAATTGAAAAAGTTTGTATAATTTTAAATCATAATCAAAATACAAAAATATTACTCTACTTTCAAAATTTAGAGTATAATAAAACTTTAACTATAACTTTTTCAAAATAAATGCTACCAAAATACTTTAATGTATTTCCTTTGATATTGTAAATCTTATCATGGGTAAGAGATCTTGGCTCTGCTAAAACAACATTCAAATTCTTAACCACCAATAATTGTAATGTCAAAAAAATCTTGTATTTATAGAAAATTTGTTGATATAGAAAGTTATATTTACCTTTAATAGATTCAAGCGGATCCAATTTATCTAAATATTTATCTTTTTTCAAACATTGGTAGAGCCTATCATAATAAAGTTGTTAAACCAACAACAGGGACAACCATCACTAGTTGCTATCTACAAATGTAGATTAACTCATCGCTGTTATTCAAGGAAAACGTGATATAACTTTTAGACAAAATTCAAGGAATTCTGGGATGCTATAGATGTTCCTTTTATTTTTATTTTTACTTCATGAATTTTATCCAAAAATACTATAAAAATTATAAACATCAACAATTACAAATAAAATCGCAGAAGTAAAAGAAATCAGAAATGCTACAAATTTAAAGAAAAGACGGAACACATGCAACAAACTCAACTTTATTTAATTAAAGAAAAATTACATGCCAACACAATATTTGAGATGATGGCCTCAAGATGATTGTGGCAATACTGAATCCAAACTCCTGCAACTGTAACTAGAAATCTCGAAATGAAGCCCATTAAGATCTCTCGATGAAATCTTCTCAACAGCGAGTTGTGTTTTCGTCCAACACACATACAAGGAACCCGAGGGTTTTTGTCCCATGGCTCTCTGAAACTAAGAACCACGTTCCCAAAGCCTCTCCAATAGAAAATACTACAAATCCAAGATTCTCCCAAATGACTTGCTTTCGTTCTTTTTAAAATTTTAGCAGATCTCTCTCCAACCTTCTAGAAGAACTTTTATTTGAAAATTTATTTCCATTCTTGTAGTATACCTAGGGGGGATAATATGGGGCTAAAAGGGAGGTACCCAAGGGAATAATGTAATAATGGGATGGGCCATAGTAATAAATAAGGTGGTTAACCCGTATCATGTAATGGACCACAAGTAGTTAGCAATAATATAATAAGCCCATGGTATTAGATAGATGGTATTGAGGGAACCATGGTAATGACCCATGGTATTGTATGTATGAGGCCTATATAGAGGCTAGAGACTCCCCATTGAAAGATGTCAAGGAATATTGTATGGACAAGCATATGGCTTGTGGAGTGTTCTCCTTCCTTAAGGAGTGAATATATGGTGTTGCCCTACCTTAAGGGTTTGATTAATAAAGTGAAACATTTCTATATTCATATCTTGTTCTTTCTTGGGTTTATTTCTATTTTCATATATTTTTGGGTTAGATCTATAACAAGTGGTATCAGAGCAATTTCTTGGGCAAAGAAGAATTTTTATTTTATTTTTTGTAGGAACTTTTTGGGGCGGCGACTTTGCAGATCAGATCTGTACATTCTGGTGCAAAATCTATAGAATATAATTGTATATCTGGGTTTTTATGAAAAAATACCCAATTTGAAAAAAAAAATCGGCCGAATCGGAGTCCAGATAAGGGAGATATAGCTGATTTAAATATCAGTTGTGTTGCAGAGATTTTTTAGGGCAGTGAGTTTACATATCAGATCTGTATGTTCTAGTGAAAAATCTGTAGAATCTAATTGCAAATCTGAGTTTTTGGCGAAAAATACCCAAGTTCAAAAAAAGGTCAGTTGAATTGGAGTCTGGATGAGGGAGATATCGCTAATTTAAAATCAGCGCTTTTTTTCAGAATTTTTTTGTGACGGTGGGACAGTTGCAGCGCGAATCAGAAATTTCAGTGCCTAGATCGGAATTTCTATCACATGGGAAGATGCAGAATGGTTGTTCCATTTCCGAAAACAGGTCGTAATAGGGATTCTGAGCAATATTGACTAAATTGTGACAATTTCAAATTTTCGACAAGTAAGTGAATTTTTTTTCCCAAACCCTCTTCATGGCGATTCTATATTTTATAGGAAAAGATAATGGCCCTACTATTGAAAAATACATAAAAGAAAAAAAAAAATCATTATGGGAAAAGTATTGGAGATTTTGGGTAGTGGCTAATTTTACAGATGAGGCGGCCACATGGTGGGAATTACTTAACAAAAGAAGTGTTCCAACCTGTGCAATGAAGAATTTGAAAAATTCCTTTTAGATAGATAGTCTCATGCTAGAAAATAAGATAATGAGAAACATGTGGGGTTATTTTCTACTGGTATCTGCTTATTACAGGGTCATGGATATATTCAGAAGGAGAAGATCATTGTGTCTATAAATCCTAGTTGCAAGAAAAATCTTATAAATGTCAATTTGGCAAAAAAATTGCAAGTTCCAGCAAAACAAATGGAGCACACACAGGTTAATAATGAGGAGGTGCAAGTTTATAAAGATTTGAAGATTTCTATCGACAAGTATGTATTGCATTTTGATTTTTATGCTTCAGATATGACTAATGTGGATGTTGTTTTGGGATACCCTTGGATAGAATCGGTGGGTACTATCAATATTAATGTGCAAAAGAAATTCCTGAAGCTCTAGTATAAAAAGAAGAAAATTACATTACAGGATATTTCCATCAATAAACAGGTAGAGTCCAAGGAAGCTGAAGTAGAAGATGTTCCAGGCACTGACACATCAGATGATGAGCCCTTGATGGTCGACAACCAAACACAAACATCAAAACAGGTACCAGAAAAACAGGTAGTGTCCAAGGAGGTTGAAGTAGAAAATGTTACAGATACTGATACATCAGATGAGGACTCAGTGGTTGAAGTAATATTGGAAGATAAGAAACAACAACAAGCACCACAACATGTACCAGATACCAATCAGGCTCCATCAGGTGGTGAATTAAAGAAAGATACACCGTTGGTTAAAACTTCAGCATATCACCACCCACATCACCCTGCAAGAAAACAACCAACAAGATGGCAACGAATTAGCCACAAGGACAACAACCCCCAAATGACAAATAGAGAGGGGCAACGATCCACCTACTACACATTAACACAGAATAGCTGCCAGGGTCAACTTCCATCTCAAGCGAGCGAGGCACCAGCTAGATTGAGGGTTCACCTTTCTTTGGGATGGCTAGATGCACGTGCATGGTACCAGTGGACTACTCTTTTGAGTAGATCTTATTATTTGTGTTCTTCTTATGTTTCGGGGACAAAACATATTTAAGGGGGGTGGAATGTAGTATACCTAGGGGGGATAATATTGGGTACAAAGGGAGGTACCCAAGGGAATAATGTAATAATGGGATGGGTCATAGTAATAAATAAGGTGGTTAACCTGTATCATGTAATGGATCACAAGTAGTTAGCAATAATGTAATAAGCCCATGGTATTAGATAGATGGTATTGAGGGAACCATGGTAATGACCCATGGTATTGTATGTATGAGGACTATATAGAGGCTAGAGACTCCCCTTTGAGAGATGTCAAGGAATATTGTATGAACATGCATATGGCTTGTGGAGTGTTTTCCTTCCTTAAGGAGTGAATGTATGGTGTTTTCCTACCTTAAGGGTTTTGATATTAATAAAGAGAAGCATTTCTATATTCAGATCTTGTTATTTCCTGGGTTTATTTCTATTTTCATATATTTCTGGGTTAGATCTATAACAAGAATGTAGTATACCTAGGGGGGATAATATGGGGTACAAAGTGAGGTACCCAAGGGAATAATGTAATAATGGGATGAGCCATGGTAATAAATAAGGTGGTTAACCCATATCATGTAATGGACCACAAGTAGTTAGCAATAATGTAATAATCCCATGGTATTAGATAGATGGTATTGAGGGAACCATGGTAATGGCTTATGGTATTGTATGTATGAGGCCTATATAGAGGCTAGAGACTCTCCATTGAGAGATGTCAAGGAATATTGTATGAACAGGCATATGGCTTGTCGATTGTTATCCTTCCTTAAGGAGTGAATGTATGATGTTGCCCTACCTTAAGGGTTTGATCAATAAAGAAGCATTTCTATCTATTTCTATTATTATTTCTGGGTACATTTGTATTTTCATATATTTTCAGTTCAGATCCATAACAATTCTATAGGCTTCTCCCTTTTATTTTATTTAAGTGACTCTTTTTATTTTATTTTATTTAAGTCACTTTTAATACCGGAAAATGATTAATCTACCTTCATGGTTTCTCCGGCCCCTGAAAGTCACTTTTCACCATCTCATCTTGTATATGTCTTCATCTTAGTTCCAATGAGCTATTACTTTAAGGTATTTCTCCATTTAATATGATCCAATTAACACCTTTAGCGTATTTAAGTAAAATATGTTGATAATAACCCTGTTTTACGAGAATCACCAAAATGCAACTAAACCAAGAACAATTATGTAGAATTGAGCCTAATGTTGAAATATAGAAAAAAAACCCTGTCAGATCCCATAAAACTCCTCAAAAACCCTTTGTGCCCACCAATGACATAATCTCGCTCCTATGACTTTGCTATCACAAACCCTGGAAATCCACCCTAGATGCATCATAAGGGAAACATGAAATGGGAACATTACAAATCCTCTCGCCCTGAGATTGCTTTCCCTCAAGCAATCCACATCTGTCAATCGTGAAGGCACCTATACACCAATACCAACATCCCATATAAACCATTATGTCACATCATGCCTTCGTGCCACCATATCATGAATGGATCCATTGATACCTAGATCCCAGATGAACCTCTAACTCATCCTACCATCCATAGATCCACCTGCATCCGATTTCCAACTCGAGCTTCTCATATCCCTCATGTCTAAGGGCCCCTACTCTGCTATGCCTTTACTAAGAAGATCTCTCCAAGAATTGCCCCATCATTGGAATAACAACTCATAATCTCTTGCCAATCCATCCTATGGAAAGGATCAAATGCATGAACACATGTACATGGAATAAGTTCACTATGTCAATGCTACCCCATGCTCAACTCATGTTGCTCTGCTCAATCAACCCATAAGGTCCACCTAGAAAATTTTCCCCCTCTCTCTAATGTATAGAGGTGGGTTGGTAGCATTGCAAGCCCTATCTATGTACTCCTGAAGAGGGCTATGCTGGAATTCCATAGTATAATCCCCTGGTTTCCCATTTAGGGGTGTTAATTGTTCCCTAATGCTAGATGACTTGGGCGTTGGCTTGGCACATACAACTCCAAACTCCTAAAGTTTACTTATTTATTGTAAGATGACACCTCAGAGTGTCTGGGTCTTTTACTTCATTGCCATAAGATCTGCCTTAAGATGCTCAATATTTTCCCAAAAACTATCATCTAGATGTACTAGATACCTCTGCATCTACTTTCACCTCATCAGTGGCTGGAACCAAAGATGGATGCTCAACTTCCTCGACCATGGCTCCAACTTGATCCTTCTTCGGCAGGCTCTCCAAATATGGCTCATAATGCACACTATGTATATCATATTGAAAAATATTGCATGAATGTGAAATTTCCAGTAGGTAACATTCCCATAGACTTCATCTTAGGAAATCCTTTTTTGGTATTTGTTGAACCACATGGTTTAGCACGCCTAAAATATGGTAGATCCAGGTATTTCATTAATGTGACTAGTCATGAAGGATATCTACAAACAATCACACTTCCTTTTGTCTCTACACCTAGGATTTCCACTAGGATTCAGGCTATGCAATAATTGAATCAATAAGAGACAAAACTGGAAGAACTCAAAGAGTTAAAATCTTGTCTCAAGATTGATGACCAGTTAAAACAACCAAGTATGATAAAGAGGATTATAGATTTAAGGCAACTCTTAGAAAAAGAATGTTGTGCCACAGAACCTAATTCCTTTTGGCATAGGAAACAATATTTTATTGACCTCCTGTATAAGCTATATTATGCAGGAAAACCTTGCAAGAGTAAATAAATCCCCATGAATGAAGCTTACAGGAAGCTCTGCCAGAAAGAAATCCAAGATTTATTAAGCCGAAAATTGATTAGAGAATCTAACAGTCCTTGGAATTGTTATGGATTTTATGTAAATAAACATTCTGAGCAAATAAGGGGGGTACCACAGCTGGTCATAAATTACAAACCACTCAATAATGTTTTGGCAGATGATACTTATCCAATTCCCCACAAAGGAAACTTGATTACTAGAATTGCAGGTGCCAAAATATTTTCAAAGTTTGACATGAAGTCAGGATTTTGGCAAGTTTCAATTAAAGAAGAAGACTGATTCAAAACTGCTTTCAGTGTACCCTCAGGACACTACGAGTGGAACGTTATGCCATTTGGTCTAAAACATGCTCCCTCAAAGTTTCAGAAAGTTATGGACCAAGTATTTAAGCCATACTTTGATTGTTGATTGTGTACATAGATGATATATTAGTTTTTTCCAAATCTTTAGATGAACATTTTAAGCATTTGTACAGGTTTAAACAAATAGTGAAAAACAGTGGACTGGTGATCAGTAAGAAGAAAATGGAAATCTTCCAAACAAAGATCAAATTTCTTGGCCACATCATAGAAAATGGACAAATCACTTTGCAACAACATGCAGTTGCATTTGCAGATAAATTTCCTCATGAGATCAAAGATAAGACACAGTTGCAAAGATTTTTAGGTTTCCTAAACTATGTTTGTAACTTCTACAAAAATTGTGCCTAGGACAAAAAAAAAATGAACTAGTGTTTGAAGAAATATCCTAGTCCATGGACTAAAGCTCATACAAGTGTTGTCAAGAAAATCAAAGAAAAAGTCCGTGTATTGCCCATTTTATATGTCTCTGATGAAAGTCTTTTCAAAATTGTGGAATCTGATGCCAGTGATTATGGGTGGGGTGGTGTGCTAAAACAAGTTAAAGTTGAGGAAGAACATATCATACAATTTGCTTTAGGTGTATGGAATCCCGCTGAACAAAGTTACTCCACAATTGAAAAAGAAGTCAAAGCGACTTGGAATTGTATTGAAAAATTTGACATACATATGATAAATAAAAGGTTTCTCTTAAGAACAGATGCTTCTACCATGAAAAAGGTACTGACTAAGGACATCAAAAAAATAGGAGAAACAAAATTTACAAGATGGCAGGCCCTATTTTCAAACTTTGATTTTGATATATAGCACATAAAAGGCACCATAAATTGTATTACTGATTTCCTTAGTAGAGAAAATCTCCAAGAGAAAAAGCATCTTATGGTCATCATCACAGAATGGGATGTTTAGAAAAATCATGAAACATTTCGCCAAATCCCAGACTCTATGAGATTGAAATACTATACAGATAATTGGAAACCAACCGGTAATCTCAGAAACACACAAGTACTAGATGAAAATCTCCAACCTCATAAAGATCTATAGCACCTAGTTCTAGAAAAGAAGATATATCCCAAGTCTAGTAGATGGATTCCTGACATGGTATTCACACATTCCAACAGATTGGTAGAAATAACACAAGAAGCATTAAATCTTCATTTTAAAGATTTAATCGAAGTCTGGCAGGAAGAAAATGATAGGCTAAACATTTACCACAAATATTTTGTGATAAACCGAACCAGAGATCCATTATTTAATTTAAGATTGTTGTGGCCCCATCACAACCCAGAGTTTATTTTCCCTGGTACCATCTATGATTTCTCTGGATACAAACAACTATGGTGGCATCTCCTTTGTAGAGATAAGCCAGGGGAAATTTATTATACATTACTCAAATTTGGGTCTATGTTTCTTACCCAACTTCATCACTGCCTAGACTGGTTAAAAGAATGGTGGACAATGTTTGGCCTTAACAAAACTGCCATGGACCCTATCTATTTTGAATCTGGATACCAGATTGAGTGTGAAAAATGCGAAGGAAGACATTGCTTTCATCTACATTGTACAACTTTTTATGATCTCAACAAATATTCAGATAATGAGATCCTCCTATATTTCATGCCCAAACATCACCAATGGGCAGTAATGACAAAGATCAAACATCAAATTGTCTTAGGTAAACCCATGATTGTCCGTAGAATCTTTACTAAAGCATGGGAAAATTGCTTATATCCAAACAAAGATTCCCTAGTGCAAACATGTTGGGATATTAATCAATGTAATTATATTCTTTCCTCATGGTCCTTGCACGACAAAGGTATCCATTGTGTCAACAGTCTATAATGTCTAGTCACTTGACAATGAGTGTGACTAGTATCATGGGATTTCGATAAAATCTCCATTGTGTACATAATAAACCAATATCATGGGATTCCGACAAACATCTCCACTATGTAAATCATGGGATATTTTATGTCCCCACTCTATTCACTTTAAGGATGATTCCTTATCCAGAAAAATCTGACCGGGTGATTTACTAAGACTCGGAGTACTTCTCTGACTACTTGTGAGGTTTGACCCACATCTCAACAAATATGCGATAAATATATAAGTCAGTTTAAAAGGTCCCACTTAAGATGCCTTTAAAATCCTCAAATTTATTATAAATAGGGGAGAACTTTGTCAATTGGGGCATCGAGAGTAGGAGTTTAGGAATCATTAAGTCAAGAATCATCCATGCTCTGCATCCACGTCTTGAAGATGATCTGCTTGCATCATGGAGAAGTTCTTAGTCTATGTTGAGTCATAGTTTGTAATAAGTCTGAGAAGCATGTGCATCAGGACTCATAATCCTGGTGAGAACCTAAAGTGGCCAGACTTTCATAGGAAAGAATCGAGTCTTGCTTGTTCTGAGTCTTCTGATTCATAGATAGAGTCTGCGAAAGGCCAGGAAGCCTTCAATTTCTAGCTTGTATTGAGTTAGTATAATTGATAAATGCCTTAGCACTCAATCTCTGATAAAATATGAGACTCTCTGATTGTAATCATCTGTTTTGAATTAATAAAGAAGAGGTTTTAAATTCTGTTGTGTCAAAAATCGTGACTGTGTGAGGTTCATCTAAGATTCATCAGAGGTTCGCTTAGGATCCTGGAGTGCAGTTTTTCTCATATAGGCAGGAGGTGGTCAAAGAGCTCATTTTGCATTGGATTTGCCTAAAGGTTCATGTACGGGTTTGTGTAAGAGTTCGTGTAACACTTTCATCAATTATCATTCCAACCTTCATCCTCTTTCGAAGGAAGCCTCTGCGACCTGGAAGTCAAATTGGTATTGGAGCCAGTAACATCTGGTTTCCCGGGTAATTCTATAAATTCTTCTTTATCAAAAATGAAAGTAGGAAGAAGATTTGTCTCTTTTTGAGAAATGAAAGAAAAAGAACAAAATGCAGGTGATATAGATATTCAAAATCTTTTTGATAAAGCTTCATCTTCTATTATAAATAGTGTTGAGCTAGAAATTATAGAAAACCAGCCTTCTTCATGTTGGAAGCTCCCCTCGATCAGTCCATCTGATGTATATTCTGATCTCTCAATGTTTCATCTAAAATCCATTACCCGAGTATCTGTAAAAGAATGTGTCAGCCAAGTACAAGAGAATACTAAGTCAATTCAGACAATCCCATTGTTAGATCCAAAAGAGCTACAAAAAGAGGCCCAAAAACATAATACCTCTTATATCCATCTTGGATGTATAAGAGTTGGAATTTCTGCCTTAACCCACAGAGGGTTAAATACTTTTGTTTTGGCCACCATTTGGGATTTAACACACAATAAACATATTGATTCCATCCTTGGAGGGATTGTTGCTCCTCTTTCAAATGGCCCTGTATGGTTCAATTGCTCTCCAAACTTTTCAATTTATGTTATATCAAAACTTTTGGTTTTGACATGAAGAAGAAAAGAACTAATATTTCTATCCATACCAGAGGTTGTTTTCGTCATACCAACACACTCTATCCTGCAGTCTTACACTCTCCCAGTCAAGAGTCCAAGTCAATTGTGGTAGTCCTTACAAATGCTCACAACCAAAAAATAGAACATCAAATGATCAAATGGGAAGAATTGAGTTTTCCTGAAAATTGGGTAGTAGATATCCCAAAGACCCCAAAAATTCAAGAATATAACATCTGCACAAATCAAAGAAGATTCTTCATCTACAATCTTATATTTTCCTAGAAGATCTACTATTCCAAGAGGTCGATTAGACAAAGCAGTAGAAGAATATAAAAACTTTCATCCCATTTCTTGTGAAGCATCTACAACACCCACATCAAGATCCTCTTTTGATTGTACAAATTGTATTCATACTGAGTTGTTTGAGCTAGCCCAAGTCTTGAATTTTTCTGATTTAGTAGTTAAATGCCTTACTTGTCAATATCTGGTCAATCTGAAATCTCTTGTGCATATGACCATCCATCAAAACCATAATCCAAGAACTGGGGAGGCACCTTCTTCTCTTCTAAAAAATTCCTGCCCAAATCCCAAATGCAATGACATCTCTTTTCCTCATGATGAAGTCCTGGTCATACATGAACTACCTACCCTCGAAAATGAAGACCCTAGGCTAACAAAGATGTTCAGTAAAATGCGTTCGGCTGGTATGCCTAGATATGGGTTGGGATACCTTGAACAAATGGATGAGCTCATTCCATCATGTAGATTTCAAAATATGTTGCCTGATGACTGCAAGCAGCCATCAAAACCTGAAATGTATAAATTCTTTTCTCTCATGGAAGGTTGTCTGAAACACAAAGTGGATATTAAATGGATGAAAAACAATTTGAACTAGGATTTGTTTTCACACCCAGATTCAAATGAATTTAATATGACAACATCCATTGAAGAAAAATAAATCCTCTCTGAAGAATGGAAGGAATACATGAGCCAAACAAACTCATGGATTTTATTTTATGGATGGAAAATGCAACAAGAAGGTACTGACATCCAAATGATCTCTGCAGAAAGCTCCACCAAGCACCAGAG
Organism: Pinus tabuliformis; assembly: GCA_031772625.1. Lineage (NCBI taxonomy): Eukaryota > Viridiplantae > Streptophyta > Pinopsida > Pinales > Pinaceae > Pinus > Pinus tabuliformis. The sequence goes on from CM062805.1 coordinate 235,398,600, forward strand.
GACAACCCTTGATGGAACAAAGATAGAATCTTCATATGCCTTTCCACCCTATAAAGGGATTGTTTTAGGAGAAAAAGACAGTATTGCTAGAGCTTCTCCCCTTGTCCTAACAAAAGAATTTTCCACAGGGGCTGATGTCAGAATGCAAAAAAAAGGTGAGCAGTTAAACTAGACCAATACTTCTCTGAAAGAACAAATTGAGTCAATACAGGCCTCTGTAGATAACGTGAATAAAAATTTGAATGAATTCCAATTTTATGTCTCCACTCTAGAAGGTTTTGCCTGAGAAGGTACTAGAGCCATAACGTCTTTGTAAGAACAAATTAGAGATCAATATGGAGATATTGAGAAAGAAGTCAACATGGGTTTAGATTTAACCCAAGAAAGAATAAAGGAATTATCCTCCAAAATTGAAGAAACACTATCTCTTCCAAAGATAAAGATATTCCTACTTCTTTGTTATTCTAACATCCTATTTCTATTCAATCAAAATCCGTTGAAAGGTTTCTTCATTTATTTCAAAAAAAAAATCCAGATAAACTAGAATCTTCTTCTAGTGCACGTCTTTTGCCAGTCTATGAACCTTTGCCCAATCAATTTTCTCGATATCCTGCTCCTGATCTAAGTGGTAAAGGAAGCTTGTATGAATCCCAAATATTCCATCCCGATTCTCATAAAGAATGGAATACAGACAACCTCAGCTTTGGACAAATTCACAAAAAGCAAATGATCGATCAAATGTTCACCGAATACAAGATGATGTGTATGAAGGGAAAAAGTGAAGTCAGAGCATGCAAAACATTAACACAATGCTTCACTAGAAACCTCCATAGATGGTGGGAAGTAGAATCATGACGCAAGGATACCCCCGCTTACAACCACAGTATGCAAGTAAAATGCATAAGCACATTTGTCCCAGGAATTTAACTCACAACGAGTCAAATCTTCATTTAGAATATGGTTAAGGCTCCTTTCTTAATCTCTGTCAAATAATTTATAGGCTAACCGAGTCTAACCCTTAATCCATCCTTTCCTTTCTATCGAGACTCATTCACCCTCAAAACCTTAGTTTAAACCTTAAGTTGCATATAATCAAACTCCACACTTTGCTTTGATATATCGTACTTAACCACAAAACCCTCTCTCGGCGCTTTATTTCTATTATGCCCTTTTAATAGAAATACACATAAACATTCATAAACTTACCTTTTCGCCTTTTTCCTCGGTCCTTGACAGACTTCAAAAAGGATGAACCCTGTTCATAATCGTCGGGTCCACACATCCGGTCCATTGCATTCCCGTTGCGCTCTCCATTCACAGATCGCCAATCAAACCGATCTCCGCCATCCATTTCTTTCTCCGATCCAACGGCCGATGTCTTTTCCCGCTCAATCTAACTTGTGCAACACTCCTCCATCATTGATCTGTGCTTAATGGATCTGATGGTCCACAATGATTTCGGGTGGACAAATAGCATGAGGATTAACCACCCAATAAAGCGGTTTCCTCTCTCCTCCTCGCTGCTACGTGTCGCTCGATAAGTGGAATCGGGTGACTACCCTCTAATACCACTTACCACTTCTTCGCCACCCAAAATACCACTTAAGGTTTTGAGAAACCACCTCTTCGTTGCGTTATCTTCTGCGCTCTTCCACCGTGCGATGACCGTCGATCTGTTGATCTGTTAATCGGACGGTCGACATCTATTTCCTCTGCCATTCCTCCATCAAGGTTCGTCGATCCTCAGTGGTTTGATCTGGACCATTGATCTCTGAGATCAAATGGCTCCTATGCATCAACGATTCGCCTCTTCATTCATCCCTTTACTTTGACTTTACCTCGTTTATTCAGTGTTTACCCTGTGGTTTCGAGTTTTCTTCAAAGGTTTCGTACTTCTGCTTTCGCTATTCAACTCACTCCTGAGCTTGACCTCTGTGAATTCTCACATTGCAGTCTCTCTAGAGCTTCACTCTGACCCTTCAACTAGATTCAAAGACTCACTGTGATTCCTCTGAATCATTCTCCTTTCTGTGTTTCGTCGAATTCTGCCTGCACACAACTACAACAGAATTTTGATTCACTATAATTCAACACTCAAAACACACTTATACAAGTTTGAAATTAACCTCTGTATTTATAAATATAACAGTGATTACAAAATGAGACTCTCTGTCTCTCAAGCCTGATATTCAATATCAGTGGCCTCCTCTCCACACTCTGCCCGTAGGCTTACATTTATACCAGAAAGGTTATGTTTAACTAATTCTAGTTCAAATCCTTAATCTACTCAACTGACTCCTAAATGTCCTCTATGTCCACTTCTAACTCCAGTTAATCCCTAAGAATCCTCTCTAGCTCCTCAAATCATGAAACTACCTTAAGAGTTATAATTGACTTCCAACTCTCTCGTCATTATTAACCACTCATGTTCTCCTTCATTCAAGAGTATTTACAAAATATCTCACATTATCTAATTAATTCCTATCCGACCCACTCAAAAGCCTAAATATTACATTAAGTCAACACTTAGGAATCCAACTTCCTTAAAACACATGACCCCCCTATGTCTACTAAAATACAATGATTTTCTCTTGGGTTGAATGCTCCTGCATCAGACTCCCAAAGTAGAAAATATTCATGATCTCCTGATCATGTGTCTTCATAAGTTGATTGGAAACCTCCAAGGTCCCAAAATTTAGTTTGTATCTGCCCAAATGCCTTGCACCTTTGTTGTTGTTGTATTCTGTTTCATCTTCCTCTCCTTTTCAATCAGGATCAAGTTCTGATTGATCATGCTTCCTACTGCTATCAATTTCCTCCACATGGACTATTTCATCATCAACTGCCATAATTCTTCAATCTCTGTCTCCAGTTCATCCTTGGACTAGTCCATATTATGCCTCTTACTTCTTCCTCTTTCTCTTTGTTTCAGGTTGTTGTTGTTGTCCACTAACTATTCAAACTGTTGCAGGTTACTCCCACTTTGTAGTTGTTGGTTTACTTTTTCTTCTACTTTTGCTCTTGATCCAACTTTTGCTTTGACTCATACGCTTACTGCCTCCCTTTCATCCTTACCCTCTTTCATGATTATTTATGTTTGCACTGAATCATGACTTTCCAGCATTCTCTCCAGCAATTGAGTATCTCTGTTCCATGGATTAAATTCTTCCACAGAATCTTCTTCTTTCATTTTTATTTGGCTGCTCATCTGTGCCAAATTTCCTCCAGCATCTGCAACTAAACCTGCACTCACAAAACACTTGTTAAAATAAAAAACATAAGGCTTTTGTGCCTTATCTTCCTTTGGAAACAATTCAATTTGCTGCTCTGTTTCTTTCTCCTTTATTAGCACATCAGTATGTTGTTTAATTCTCTTTAAAGAATTCTCTAAAGAACTCTTAAGACTGTCAGCTAGTCCCTCTTCCACATCGTCTTCTCTAATGATGTATTTCTGCTCTTGTCCACTGTAGTGATCTCCTTCCTCTGCAATCACACTGTCATACTCTGAATTTCCTAGCAAATACTCCAGCAATGCAATTTCTTTGTGACACTTTGCAAGTACTTCATCATCACTTATAATCCCTGCATTTATAAATGAATTGTCAGTTTGAAAATTACAAGGCTCAATAGTTTCAACTGTTGTTTCACATATTAGTTCTTCAAACTGAACTTCATCTCTTTTTCCCACAAGAAATTGTCCCTGTGTGGTAACAGTTTCATTACTAAGTTATTTCTGCTGCAATAAGTCACTGCCTTCCTCATTCAAGAGATATTCTCCCTTATCCTTTACTCCAAAGTATTCATCTTTTGAAAGATACTTTTCCATACTTTTGACAGCTTCAAAAGATTTCTCATCCTCTGCAAAACCCTCCTTTGTTAGTGACCAATCATTAGATGTCCTTTCTCCCAAGGTTAAATCCTTTGCATAGGTTTCTTCCTTCTTAACATCTTTCAGTAGATGTCCTTCTTTTTTACTGACTATCTCAACAGCTTCCATGGATATTTCCATTGTGCCTATCGTCATGGTGAACTGATGATCCTTTACTATGTTTTCAGCTAACATAGTCTCTTCTTCTAGTTTTCCTTTAATATCTTGTTGTTTACCTTCTCCAAGAGTTATTCTTGTCTCACCATCTGCATTAATATTCTCTTGCATTTGTTCTACATCCACAGACAAACTATCAGTCTTTAAAACATAAGACCCTGTGGTCCCACTTGAGGTTTCAACCATCATATCTCCTTGTTATTCCAAGTTCTCTTTATGACTCAGAAATTCCTCGATGGTCTCCTCTTCAATCTCCTCAAGCCCTTCACTTGGTTGCTTGATATCTTTCCCCAATTGTATATGAGACCTATCTATCTCATCTTCTTCCAGAAAAGAATTTAGATTTTGCTTGTCTTCTTCCTCCTTTATGACAATATCAGCAAATTGTCCTTCTTTACATGTTTCACTTGCAAACACTCACAAATTATCAGATTTAAAACCATGTGACCTTTTTGCCTCACTTGAAGTTTCAGTCTTCAAGTTTTCATTTCCACTCAGAACTTCACCTTGTTCTGCTTCACAAATGGACACTCCCATTTTCATTTCCAACTCAGCTTCTTTCAGTTTTTCCATCAGTGACCTTACTTGCCTCTGTTGTAGCCTTCTCTGTAACTTATGCCACTTCACTGGCTTCTTCTTCAATACCCAACCTACTCTTTGGTTTTCCTCAAGTATCCTTATCAATACATTGATTTTTTCTTTCATCTCTGCAATTTCTTTGTCAAGTTCCTCTTGACTCGTCCTTTTGCCATTTGCCTTGGCATCCTATTTATTCATCTTTCTTTTGTTGTGGTCTTCCTCAGAACCTCTGCTATGACTATCAATAGCCATCTTCTTCTCCTCTCTCTTCATGAGCTCCTCACTCACTCACTATGAGTTGCATTAAAGCCTCTGCAACAACAAGTCCTCCTTGTTGCAACTTACCTTGCCAAGCTTTCCTTTGTACTTGGTCTTTTGGCAAGCACTTGGTTCTCTATCTCTGGAACCTCCTTTGAGCACTTTTCTCTACTCCCTCTAGGCTTCAACTCATCTGCACTTCTCAATAACACAATTGTCCTCTTGTATTTCAATCACCATGAAATACTTGGTTTTGACCTCTTCTTCTTTCACTTAGAAAGTCTTACCAGCTTCTTTCATCCTTTAGAAATTCTACCCACATCCTCTGTGGAATCGCCTTTGTGATCTGCAACAATACCTCTGCAGTAACAAGTCTCCTTCTTGATACATATGCTTTACTAAGCTTCTCTCCTTTGAGCTCAGTCTCTTAGCATTTCTCTAGTTCTTTCCTCTAGAACCAATTCAAGCACTCCTTGCTCTAGATGTTGCAACCTTCTCACCTTCTTTCGTTTTTATCTGTGCATCAATGTACAAAAACACATTCTCCAATCAAATCAAAATAGAACATATCACCTCACCTTCAAGATCTCTGCATGATCTAGTTCCACCATTCCACCTGTACCTTGAATGAATTGTCCTTTGTTTCTTGCATCTGCAAGTTCTGCAACACATCACCTTTGTGTGCCTACTTTCTGTCAGATTAGAATTCGATCCCCTCTGGCCTGCATAAACATCTTGACACATAACTTTGTTCTCAATTCTTTCACACAGAATTTCTTTGTTTTGTTTTAACATCAATTGTTTCAATTACAATTCTGCTCTGATACCAAATGACGCAAGAATACCCCCACTTACACCCACATTATGTGTTATCACTCCAGGAAACTCTCATAGGTTGCAGCTCGGAGATGCCTGGTAACATATAATCTTCAATATTTTTCTCTGAACTATTGGAATAAATGATGGTTTGGATCAAGCTAGATAACCATTTCAACTATGTTTTAACTCAAGACATGCATGAACACCCTCATCTTACAAGGCTTTAGACCACTAATTCTCAATAATTTGTCGATTTGGATGCAGAATACTGACCATATCGGCAGATGCATACATAAACATAAATGAATGGCTAGCTACAGGCAGCAAAAGAGAATACTGATTTTACCGGCAGATGCATATATGATCACATATGAATGGCTAGCTACAGGCAGTAAAGAATCTTGCAAATCTAATTCATCAAAGCAGAGATAACATGGCAATTATCTAGCCTTAGACACAAAATAAAACATGAGCAAACTGTTCAAGTGCAAGCTTAGAACAGAAGAGAAAATGAACAATGAACATATAACAACAAAAGAAGCTTGTATTGCTAATGAATGAAGACGAGAAGCTTGAGTAGCAAAGTCTCATTAGTCTCCAGAAGTTGAACCCTTGTTACATTTAGTTTTCAGCTATTTATAGCTTTTTACAATGCTCTTGAGCTCTTTAGAAGGCTCGAAGTCTTAATCTATCCACTCTATCCCTTAACTGTTTGATTCCATGAAGGCAAGCATGGCTTGGAGGTTTTCACCTTCTAACAAAGGAATAACCGCATTCAGATATTTTGGTTGTGCTGGCAGGGAGCTCTCTTGTGCCAGAGATGCTCCGTGATGTTTATTTGATGAGCTGCACTAGGCTATTAATGCGCTGTGCTGCCTCATGATATTTCTATTTCGGGCTAGCTGCATTGTCTGCTGTACGTGCTGTGGCCCTTTCAATTCCCCTTCTGGCCTTTGTTATTTCCTTTCTAGTCTCTGTCTCCCTTTGAATATTTAGAACTACTGTTTTTCTGTTAAACAGATAAAAACACTGCATATACCAAAAAACTCGCCTATTTCTACTTTTCCAGACTTTAAAAGTCCTTAAACATGGTTTTCTTTTCATTGGGTCCGCCTTTGCAGTGATAACACATCTCCACTATTGATCTGGGAGTCCTAGATCCAATGGTGGTGGTCTATTTCGGGCTCCTCTTTTGTACTGGAGTTAATCGCCCGATGAGGGTAGTTTTCTCTCTCCTCGTCCTGGACACGTGGCGGTCGTTGTATGGCATCGGGTGGAGTTTGGCCTAAACCACTTATTGCCTTTGGCTCCCCCAAAATCTTGTCGGTTTTGTCATTTTTCCTTTGTATTATGAAATACATAAAACACTGAAAATATAGGAAAATTAGCCTTTGGCGGACTTCAAAATATATATATTTCACTTCTCGGACCCTTTCGGGTTCGAGCTTCATCGCTATCGGCGTTGCCCTACTTCCCGTTGTATTTCGTTACATAAGGAAATACATTAAAGTGCATTAAAAATGGCTTTGGCGCGGACCTGAAATCTTATGAAAAATCATTTATAATGCCGTCAGGTCCGGCTCATCGAGTCGCATGCATATATATGTAAAGGCCCCGCCCCTTAAGGTTTCTCGATTGTGATCCGTCAATGCGATGTGGGTCGTCGATCCACCCGCATGATCGACGGTCCATGTTAAATCGCCGATCGCAATCGCTCATTGCATACTGTCAGCGCCGATAACCGCTGACTCACCTCCGCCGATTGTGACCCATCCATCCGATCATCGGTGATCGCTGATCGACGGTGTCTTGCGCCGATGGCCACTGCTTGCGACCACCGATTTGCGAATTTTCGCTTAGATCTAGGCCGTTGATCGCCCAGATCTAATGGCTGTTGTGCATTCTTGAGTTTTAAGCCTCCGATACATGGTTTTTCATGATTTTGAAGTGTTTTAGCCTCCTGATAGTGCATTTATGTCCTTCCAAGGGCTCTCCTCCCTCGCTTGTTTGGATCTTTAGATGATCTTAAGCACTTTTGAAGACTTAGGGAGTGCTTTGGAGCATATTTGGATCCATTTGCATGATTTTAAGCAAACTTTGGAGACTTTGGGAGTGATTTGGATCCATTTTTGGGCCAAACACCAACAAAGCTAACATTGGCTCCTTCTGGGGATGAAAGCCTCCCTGTGAGGTTTCAAGAACTATAGAACAATGTGTTTCCTGCAAAAAACAAGATCAAATCTTCCTCCTAGTGTTGCATTAGGCATGGAGTCTATTTAGCATGAAATAAAAACTTGAAAACAACATATTTACTATACCAAGGCTTGAAAGACTCAACTGAAATAAAGTTCGAAGAACAGCCCATTGACTGGGCCATCAAAAACATATCCTTCCTTTGATGCATCCCTTTTGAGAAAACAGTCACCAAACTGAAAATTGACCCTTTTTACCTTTCTATCAAAGGTTTCTTTGCCTTGGTCAATGTGCATATAAGCAAATTCATCAAAGACTTGCAAAAGCCTATTGATTTGATCATCTACTTCAAAAACTTTCCAGCATTTGGTATTATCAGGCAGAGATGGTCTATATCTCACCTCATATATGTATGCTTTTAGCCTTGGATGTTTTTCTTGGAAGTTTTTGTACACCTGTTGAATGATAAGGTCTGCTTCATTATCTTCTGTGTCATTTGTGACTTGAAAAGTTAATATGAAAGATGAATCAGTGCATTCTTGTGTGGGGGACTCAAGGACTTCACCTGTTCCTGCAACTTTCTTAGAGCAAGCCCCATCAAAGAACATGTCCCAAATCTGTGGGCCTTCTTCCTCTGTGATCTGGAAAATTGGTTTCTTAAGCTGAGTAGAGGCCAACTCATAAGGATTAGTAATGTCAAGACCGAGCTTATCCATGATAGCCTTGGGCATTGGCTTATGGCTGGCTCCAGTGTCCAGAAGGCAATTATGAAGGATTTATCATGAATAGTCAGAGAGACATATAATGATGGGGAGTTGTCTTCACAATTTTCAATCATTGGGCTGAGAATAATAGTTGGTTGGTCATCTTGCAGATTTACATAGTCAGTGGAAGCTTGGATGGCATTAGGCTCAAGAGCCTCAAGGATAGATTTCTTGAAGGACTCATTCTTCACTGGTTCAATCAGAGGCATAGGTATTCTTAGCTTCTGAATTTCTGATTGAAAACTAAAAGAAGAAGGGGACTTTTCAAGGCCTCTTACCTCTATGGCTGGAGCTTTGAGGATGATAGGATCAACTGCTGGTTGCTTCTTCTTATTAGCTTGTTGTTTTGCAGGGACAACAACTTTATGAACAAGAGTTTCCTTGACATTATTCATCATAGACCTCATATTATATTGGTGTTGATCTTTAGTTTGTAGAACAGCTTCACCATCCCATTCTTGGTTGATCTGGTCATTGAATAATGACTTCTCATAGGCAACTTTGGTTAAAAAGGTGGCACTGCCTTTGTCTTCCATACAATGGATCTCATCATCTTCCTCAAACCGCTCTTCTTCCATGACTGCATTTTTAAAAGGGGTCTTCACCCTTTGGTCTTCATTGGCCTCTTTGCTTCTTTGCATAATCTGCAACTACTCATTAGGTCTTCTATATGGATTTGGATTTGGAGGAGCAAAGGTGTTAGGGACTCTTTCCTTCCCAGAATGCTGCTTAGCCTTTAATTTGGAAACTTCAAAGGCTAATGAATTTATCATCTTGGCCATTTTATCGATCTTGGGATCTGAAGATGATGAAGGCTTGCCCCTCTGTGTCCTTCTATCAGCATTACCTTTGAGCTTTTCTACATCTATGATGTTTGATTCTACTTCCAGGGATGCATCTTGCATATCAGCCAAAGAAGCACATCGCCTCTCCATCAACAATAAACAGAAGTCAGAATCAAAGGCATTGGCATAGATGAGTCTAGTGGAGTAGTGGTGGGTTTCACTTCAGCTAGTATCTTGTTGTACATGCGGTCAAATCTCTTATTAAAATCAGACAACAACTCACCATTCTCCCTCTTTAAGTTTCCAAACTCAGTATGGTATAAAGGAGATCCTTCTTATCCCCCCAATGCTTTAGAAATGCATCACCTAAGGCCTCAATATCTGCTATAGATGCTGGGGTCAGTTCCCTAAACCATTATCTAGCCTCCTCATCTAAACTTTGGACAAAGACTCTCATCCAGACATCATCTTCACTAATGTCCAGGTTATCAGCATAGCTATAGAATGACTCAAGATGTTCTTCAGCTGAAACACCTTCACTCCCAGTGAACTTAGGCATATACTTCTGATACTCTCCAGTAGGCATAGCATTCAAAGGATTGGGCAGTATTAGAAGTCCATACCTAGCAGCTATGATTCTTTCCATTTTGGTGGGTGCTTGTGGACCTACCATAGTTGTGGTGGCTAAAAGAGTATTGGCAATCTGAATGATAAAGGGCTGAGGAGTGACTAACAGGACTAATGGAGTATGATGGATAGGAGGTGAGGTTTCCTTTGGGCATACAACAAAAGGAAAACCTAGAGAATAAGGAGCTTTATGAATCTTTAAGAATTTTTCTTCGCTGCTAGTATTTGAAGCTATACTCTCAACATATAGTTGTTCTATTACAAGCCTTTCTTGAAGAGATATAGGAGATTGTCTAGGTTTACTTGAACCTGATGCTCCTTTCTGCAATACCTTTCCTTCTTTGATGATTTTTTCAGGGTCAGGTACTGGGTCAGCTTGTAGCTTCTGAGTATTTCTCCGAGTGTGCCTCACAAACTGAGCCAGAACTATGAAGTGGAGTCACCAAGAGGTTCGGCCTCTAGTAGAGTCGCCAGATAGATGATTACAACCAAAAAAGTGCCCAGACTTTGTCTATCATCAAAGCTGAATCTATGTCATTTCCCAGGGAAGCTGAGCTTCAGTTTACTCTCCCCAGAAATGGTGCCAATTATGTTATCACTCTAGGAAACTCTCCTAGGTTGTAGCTCGGAGATGCCTGGTAACATATAATCTTCAATATTGTTCTCTGAACTATTGGAATAAATGGTGGTTTGGATCAAGCCAGATAACCATTTCAACTATGTTTTAACTCAAGACATGCATGAACACCCTCAGCTTACAAGGCTTTAGACCACTAATGCTCAATAGTTTGTAAATTCAATGAATGGATGGAGAATACTGACCATACTGGCAGATGCATACATAAACATAAATGAATGGCTAGCTACAGGCAGCAAAAGAGAATACTGACTGTATCGACAGATGCATATATGACCACATATGAATGGCTAGCTACAGGGAGTAAAGAAGCTTGCAAATCTAATTCATCAAAGCAGAGATAAGATGACAGTTATCTGGCCTTAGACACAATAGAAAATGTGAACAAACTGTTCAAGTGCAAGCTTACAACAGAAGAGAAAATGAACATTGAACATATAACAGCAAAATAAGCTTGTATTGCTAATGGATGAAGATGAGAAGCTTGAGTAGCAAAGTCTCATTAGTCTCCAGAAGTTGAACCCTTGTTACATTTAGTTTTTAGCTATTTATAGCTTTTTACAATGCTCTTGAGCTCTTTAGAAGGCTCGGAGTCTTAATCTATCCACTCTGTCCCTTAGCTGTTTGATTCCCTGAAGGCAAGCATGGCTTGGAGGTTTTCTCCTTCTGGCAGAGGAATAACCGCATTCAGATATTTTTGCTATGCTGGTAGGGAGCTCTCTCGTGCCAGAGATGCTCCATGATGTTTGTTTGATGAGCTGCGCTGGGTTATTGATGCGTTGTTCTGCCTCATGATATTTCTGTTTCGGGCTAGCTGCGCTGTCTACTGTGCATGTTGTGGCCTTTTCAATTCCCCTTCTGGCCTTTGTTATTTCCTTTCCGGTCTCTGTCTCCCTTTGAATATTTAGAACTATTGTTTTTCTGTTAAACAGAGAAAAACGTTGCATATAGCAAAAAACCCGCCTATTTCTGCTTTTCCAGACTTTAAAATTCCTTAAACATGGTTTTCTTTTCATTGGGTCTGCCTTTGCAATGATAACACATTTCCATCGTTGATCTGGGAGTCCTAGATCCAATGGTGGTGATCTATTTCGGGCGCCTCTTTTGTACTCGAGTTAACCGCCCGATGAGGGCGGTTTTCTCTCTCCTCATCCTGGACATGTGGCGGCCGTTGTATGGCATCGGGCGGAGTTTGGCCTAAACCACTTATGGCCTTTGGCTCCCCTGAAATCCTGTTGGTTTTGTCATTTTCCCTTTGTATTATGAAATACGTAAAACACTAAAAATATGGGAAAATTGGCCTTTGGCGAACTTCAAAATATATATATTTCACTTCCCGGATCCTTTCGAGTCTGGACTTCATCGCTATCGGCGCTGCCCTACTTCCAGTTGTATTTCGTTATATAACGAAATACATTAAAATGCATTAAAAATGGCTTTGGCACGGACTTGAAATCTTATGAAAATTCATTTATAATGTTGTCAAGTCCAGCTCATCGAGTCACATGCATATATATGTAAAGGCCCCGCCCCTTAAGGTTTCTCGATTGCGATCCACCGATGCGATATGGTCCGTTGATTCGCACGCGATTGACGGTCCACGTTGAATCGCCGATTGCGATCGCTCATTGCATACTGTTAGCGCTGATAACCATCGACTCGCCTTCGCCGATTACAACCCCCGATCTGATCATCGGCGATCGCTGATCGGCGGTGTCTTGCACTGATGGCCACCGCCTGCGGCCACCGATTTGCAATTTTCCGCTTAGATATGGACCGTTGATCGGCCAGATCTAACGGTTGTTGTGCATTCTTTAGTTTTAAGCCTCTGATACATGGTTTTTCATGATTTTGAAGTGTTTTAGCCTCCCGATAGTGCATTTCTATCCCTCCAAGGGCTCTCCTCCCTCGCTTGTTTGGATCTTTAGATGATCTTAAGCACTTTTGAAGACTTAGGGAGTGCTTTGGAGCATATTTGGATCCATTTGCATGATTTTAAGCAAACTTTGGAGACTTTGGGAGTGATTTGTGTTGTGGGGAAAAATGCCTATGCAGGACGATCCTATCCACCTAAGGTGTGATAGTGCCTTAGCAACAAACAAAAACAGCTATTCTAGTATTCTTCCTTTATGAATTGAGAATGAAGAGAGATAGATTGTCTAACCGGTGTCTTCCGTTTGTCCCTCGATCCGGTTTCTTTTCTCTTTGAGAGTTCCCAGCTACTTGCCTTCTCGCTCGCCCAGCTTCAACAGGTTCCTGCAAGATCACAAGAAGGGAACACCACACAAAGACATAGATTCATATTCATAACTAGTTCAGGATTAGAAATAAACCAAATACACTAATGCAATCATACATCAAAGACACATCAGCATATAGGAGAAACCAAGATAGCTTTATTGATGAATAACAAGGTTCAGGAGGAGATACAACCAAGAGAGTTCCAATCCAGCATCTACCTCCCAGCGAATGAAATTCCTATCTTCACCTCCCTTCAAAGCATTAAGCACCCAATGATTCCAATCTCAAACCAACAACAATTCTTTGCAATAACAAAATTCCAGCCTCTAGATCTCATGGAGAAGAGATCCATATATAGATGTTTGGAGTGAGGATGAGTCAGCTTGTGATCTGACTAGTGTCCTCTCTCTCTGTCAGTTCTTACTTCTTACTTCCACTTGGAGACTAAGAGCCTCTTACTCATCACTTAGTCGAACTCAGCAAGGCAAGTGTCATGGAGGAAGATTCTGGAAGCTTCCACAGTCTTGACACCTCTCACAAGAGACCCTGACATTTGTCATTTCCCGCTCAGCGCACCCTGGTAGTGCTTCCACCTGCGTTGCAATGCAACTAGCCAGTGTAGCCTCTGCATTTCAACGCAGGCAGCTAGTGGAGCTTCTGAATTGATCCTGAATTGACTTGTTTTTGAGCAGTTTCTGGTGGAGAACTTTTGTGAATTGCTGTGGTTTGTTAGCCTTGTTCCTCTAGGGGTAGGAACAACATGTTTAGGGACTTTGGATCCCTTGGATTATGGACATTTCATGCTTATAACTGTAAGGCACAAAAATGTCTATAACAGTTGCCCCCTAAAGTATGATGCCGTTTATCGGGTGAAATGCTTTATTAGGAGGATCCGAAGTTCTTTCAATGCTGGGAGGAGACCTGTAATACAATACAATACAATACATTATTTTCATACTTTTTTCATGATCTAGCTGAGGCGGGCATTCCCATGCTCAGCTTTATAAATTCATTTTCATGTACATATAACAGACAATCGTCTGATGATAGACTGATGATTCTGATAGAGCCATCATCCTTTTGGTAGGATGATTATCTGTGCTGTAAAGTTGTACATTTATATGTCTTTATTTTCTGAATATATATCGCAGCCCGGATGGATGAAACTAGATCTGGGGTCTTCAATCTCGTCCGATCTTCACTCTAAGTACAAGTCGATCCATGTGAGAATTGCTCTGAAGTCGAACATGGAAAGACATCGCTTGATTACCAGTCAATGATGTAAACTGTTAACAAGCGCGAGAGGAATCATCGATAATGAAGATGACCCTCAAGGTACTGCAGTACAATTCACGTGGTGTGAATAGAGGACTTGGCGTCGAACACCACGCAAAATCTTTCGGTCGAAGGTCATTGATGTATACCTGTTGTCGGAAGTGAGAAACTTGCCATTGAGGCATGCAAGCTTCAAAGTACTGAAGGGGGTGTTCCTAGATCAACTTCTTGGATAATGAGCTGATGTCGACAAGAAGCGATCCATCAAAGGAGGGCCTTAATGAATCCCACATCGATGACACGGAACGGAGCTAATGATTTTGATGGAGGTGAAAACGATCTGATGACATATGATTCAGGGTGGCGGTCATGAAAGAGTATAATGTATGGTAGTGGATGGGACACAGGTGACTTCTCTGAACGACTTCTCTTGAACATATGGCGACACTGATGCGATGGATTGGTAGCATTACCCCAGGTATGTATGGTATGGCGAGACCATGGTGATGTGACCGGTGAATGAAACAACCCAACCCGATTGTGGTACGGAGGAAAAGTGTCATGTTCAAGAGCGACTTGCTACCATCAAAGTTTTCTTGAGTTTCTCCCAATTTTTCCCCAGTCATTGCTGACCAGTACCTCTTTATTTTTGTCAAGCTTGAGGAGGATAACATATGCTTGTTCTATAACTTGCCCTTCGGGCAAGCCCATCGCTATGTTTTAACGAGCCTAGCGATAGGGAAACTCATTCTCGTCTAAAGACAAGTTTGTCGCTATTTAATGCATTTAATGAGTCTAACGACAAGGATAACTCGGTCCTTTTCATTTTTAGAGAGTCTAAAAAGGTACATAAAGTTAACTCCAAAAGTCCTTTTTCGTCATCTAATCCCTTAAGTCCGAAAAAGTATAAAACAATACAGAAGGGATGAATTTTCGATAGTTTTAACGAGTCGAATAAAACAAGCGCTCGGTCTTTTTGTGCAATAATCCCTCAGGTCCAAAAAGATTAAAATCTAGAGGAGGGATAGCTCTTCCAGTCACTTTAACGAGCTGGAAGGCCAAAACTCGGCAATATTTTCATATTTTACGAGTCAGATGAAAAGAGCTTAAAGAAGAATCGTCTTTTGAGGAATGAGTGATAAAAAGGGTAGCAGCTGATTCCAGGGAAGGATTGGAATTTCCAAATCACGGCAGTGTCACAAGGATGGCTAGTGAAATCACTCTTCGCAGCTGTTCCTCAAAATGGGAAAACAATCATATGGAGGTGAATGATCGGCCAATGGAAAAGTGGAGGTGGTGGGCAAACACGACCAAGGCTTTAATGGTTGATGTCGCTACATTCACGGTGGTTATTTACCGGAATAGTTCATTTTTTAACGAGCTTAAACGCGGGTGGAAACATTTTCTCGGTCTTATGTTTATTTTTTAACGAGCATGAACTATGCGCTAAAACTGCTCGGATCTTGCGTTTATTTTTTAACGACCATGAACTGTGTGCTAAAACTGCTTGATTAATCCAGTCATATGATAAGAATGTCTCATTAAGATTATATTTTTTATGGAGCTTCATCTTACAAAGCTTTGCTCCGGATCCTTTCGTTATGCAAGTTCGGAAACGACTAATCCTACGAGTTTAAAGGGTTAGACCTACGGGTTTAAAGGGAGGACCTAAAAATTTTAAAAATAAATAGTCGCCCCTTGCTTGCACTCCAAAAGGTTTGCATGCCCCCAGATATAAAACAGAGTTTCAAGATTACCTCTACTTCACTTCCGCCAAAACAATTGTTTTACCGAGAGAGGCCTACCTCTTTCAGGCTACCCAAAGATTGTTGCGTTAATCTTTCAAACAAAACACCTCTTCGGCGGTGTCTACCGAGATAGACAAAGGTGAACGACCTCAGTGCCAAACATGTAGCTTTGACAAGAGAATCTTATTCTAGAATAACCCCTCTTCCTAGACGGACGGGGTACAGACTAGTCATATTCTCCCGCGGAAACCTACCCTATACCTAAGGTTTTCCTGCCGAAGCAGACCAGGACGCATGCCCCCTGGGTTCCAGTCATATCCTCCCGGATTACTCGCGCTCATCAGGAGGACGGACCGTGGGTTGAGACATTTCTTGAGTGAAGAGACCATTTAGGGATGGTATATGACTATTTGCGATGCGTGATCCGGGGAATGAAAGTTGGTCCACGAGCTTGACCATTCTTCCTTCATGCGGAAAACACATTACTCTAAAGAGTGAGGAGACGATGGCTCCCATGCAATATATATAGTCTCGTCCAAGGAGTAGGTTATAATCCAAGGGTCCTTGAACGACCATCACGTTCATTTGAACGGTCTTCCCTTTCAATGTGATTGGCAGATTGGGAAGAATCCCTAAAGGTCGATTGGTTCCTTTATCGAAGCCTGTCAGATTTCTCATTTCAGGGAAAAGCCTGTCTGCGAAACCAGAGATTCTGGGTTCGATCCCCAGCGGAGTCGCCAATTTGTTGTGGGGAAAAATGCCTATGCAGGACGATCCTATCCACCTAAGGTGTGACAGTGCCTTAGCAACAAACAGAAACAACTATTCTAGTATTCTTCCTTTATGAATTGAGAATGAAGAGAGATAGATGGACTAACCGGTGTCTTCCGTTTGTCCCTCGATCCAGTTTCTCTTCTCTTTGAGAGTTCCCAGCTACTTGCCTTCTCGCTCGCCCAGCTTCAACAGGTTCCTGCAAGATCACAAGAAGGGAACACTACACAAAGACATAGATTCATATTCATAACTAGTTCAGGATTAGAAATAAACCAAATACACTAATGCAATCATACATCAAAGACACATCAGCATATAGGAGAAACCAAGATAGCTTTTTTGATGAATAACAAGGTTCAGGAGGAGATACAACCAAGAGAGTTCCAATCCAGTATCTCCTTCCCAACAAATGAAATTCCTATCTTCACCTCCCTTCAAAGCATTAAGCACCCAATGATTCCAATCTCAAACCAACAGCAATTCTTTGCAATAACAAAATTCCAGCCTCTAGATCTCATGGAGAAGAGATCCATATATAGATGTTTGGAGTGAGGATGAGTCAGCTTGTGATCTGACTAGTATCCTCTCTCTCTGTCAGTTCTTACTTCCACTTGGAGACTAAGAGCCTCTTACTCATCACTTAGTCGAACTCAGCAAGGCAAGTGTCATGGAGGAAGATTCTGGAAGCTTCCACAGTCTTGACACCTCTCACAAGAGACCCTGACATTTGTCATTTCCCGCTCAGCGCACCCTGGTAGTGCTTCCACCTGCGTTGCAATGCAACTAGCCAGTGTAGCCTCTGCATTTCAACGCAGGCAGCTAGTGGAGCTTCTAAATTGATCCTGAATTGACTTGTTTTTGAGCAGTTTCTGGTGGAGAACTTTTGTGAATTGCTGTGGTTTGTTAGCCTTGTTCCTCTAGGGGTAGGAACAACATGTTTAGGGACTTTGGATCCCTTGGATTATGGACATTTCATGTTTATAGCTGTAAGGCACAAAAATGTCTATAACAGTTGCCCCCTAAAGTATGAGGCCGTTTATCGGGTGAAATGCTTTATTAGGAGGATCCGAAGTTCTTTCAATGCTGGGAGGAGACCTGTAATACAATACAATACAATACATTATTTTCATATTTTTTTCATGATCTAGCTGAGGCGGGCATTCCCATGCTCAGCTTTATAAATTCATTTTCATGTACATATAACAGACAATCGTCTGATGATAGACTGATGATTCTGATAGAGCCATCATCCTTTTGGTAGGATGATTATCTGTGCTGTAAAGCTGTACATTTCTATGTCTTTATTTTCTGAATATATATCGCAGCCTGGATGGATGAAACTAGATCAGGGGTCTTCAATCTCGTCCGATCTTCACTCTAAGTACAAGTCGATCCATGTGAGAATTGCTCTGAAGTCGAACATGGAAAGACATCGCTTGATTACCAGTCAATGATGTAAACTGTTAACAAGCGCGAGAGGAATCACTGATAATGAAGATGACCCTCAAGGTACTGCAGTACAATTCACGTGGTGTGAATAGAGGACTTGGCGTCGAACACCACGCAAAATCTTTCGGTCGAAGGTCATTGATGTATACCTGTCGCCGGAAGTGAGAAACTTGCCATTGAGGCATGCAAGCTTCAAAGTACTGAAGGGGGTGTTCCTAGATCAACTTCTTGGATAATGAGCTGATGTCGACAAGAAGCGATCCGTTAAAGGAGGGCCTTAATGAATCCCATATCGATGACACGGAACGGAGCTAATGATTTTGATGGAGGTGAAAACGATTTGATGACATATGATTCAGGGTGGCGGTCATGAAAGAGTATAATGTATGGTAGTGGATGGGACACAGGTGACTTCTCTGAACGACTTCTCTTGAACATATGGCGACACTGATGCGATGGATTGGTAGCATTACCCCAGGTATGGATGGTATGGCGAGACCATGGTGATGTGACCGGTGAATGAAACAACCCAACCCGATTGTGGTACGGAGGAAAAGTGTCATGTTCAAGAGCGACTTGCTACCATCAAAGTTTTCTTGAGTTTCTCCCAATTTTTCCCCAGTCATTGCTGACCAGTACCTCTTTATTTTTGTCAAGCTTGAGGAGGATAACATATGCTTGTTCTATAACTTGCCCTTCGGGCAAGCCCATCGCTATGTTTTAACGAGCCTAGCGATAGGGAAACTCGTTCTCGTCTAAAGACAAGTTTGTCGCTATTTAATGCATTTAATGAGTCTAACGACAAGGATAACTCGGTCCTTTTCATTTTTAGAGAGTCTAAAAAGGTACATAAATTTAACTCCAAAAGTCCTTTTTCATCATCTAATCCCTTAAGTCCGAAAAATTATAAAACAATACAGAAGGGATGAATTTTCGATAGTTTTAACGAGCCGAATAAAACAAGCGCTCGATCTTTTTGTGCAATAATCCCTCAGGTCCAAAAAGATTAAAAGCTAGAGGAGGGATAGCTCTTCCGGTCACTTTAACGAGCTGGAAGGTCAAAACTCAGCAATCTTTTCGTATTTTACGAGTAAGATGAAAAGAGCTTAAAGAAGACTCGTCTTTTGAGGAACGAGTGATAAAAAGGGTAGCAGCTAATTCCAGGGAAGGATTGGAATTTCCAAATCACGGCAGTGTCACAAGGATGGCTAGTGAAATCACTCTTCGCAGCTGTTCCTCAAAATGGGTAAACAATCATATGTAGGTGAATGATCGACCAATGGAAAAGTGGAGGTGGTGGGCAAACACGACCAAGGCTTTAATGGCTGATGTCGCTACATTCACGGTGGTTATTTACCGGAATAGTTCATTTTTTAACGAGCTTAAACGCTGGTGGAAACATTTGCTCGGTCTTATGTTTATTTTTTAACGAGCATGAACTATGCGCTAAAATTGCTCGGATCTTGCGTTTATTTTTTAACGAGCATGAACTGTGTGCTAAAACTGCTCGATTAATCCAGTCATATGATAAGAATGTCTCATTAAGATTCTATTTTTTATGGAGCTTCATCTTACAAAGCTTTGCTCCGGATCCTTTCGTTATGCAAGTTCGGAAACGACTAATCCTACGAGTTTAAAGGGTTAGACCTATGGGTTTAAAGGGAGGACCTAAAAATTTTAAAAATAAATAGTCGCCCCTTGCTTGCACTCCAAAAGGTTTGCATGCCCCCAGATATAAAACAGAGTTTCAAGGTTACCTCTACTTCACTTTCGCCAAAACAATTGTTTTACCGAGAGAGGCCTACCTCTTTCAGGCTACCCAAAGATTGTTCCGTTAATCTTTCAAACAAAACACCTCTTCGGCGGTGTCTACTGAGATAGACAAAGGTGAATGACCTCAGTGCCAAACACATAGCTTTGACAAGAGAATCTTATTCTAGAATAACCCCTCTTCCTAGACGGACGGGGTACAGACTAGTCATATTCTCCCGCGGAAACCTACCCTATACCCAAGGTTTTCCTGCCGAAGCAGACCAGGACGCATGCCCCCTGGGTTCCAGTCATATCCTCCCAGATTACTCGCGCTCATCAGGAGGACGGACCGTGGGTTGAGACATTTCTTGAGTGAAGAGACCATTTAGGGATGGTATATGACTATTTGCGATGCGTGATCCGGGGAATGAAAGTTGGTCCACGAGCTTGACCATTCTTCCTTCATGCGGAAAACACATTACTCTAAAGAGTGAGGAGACGATGGCTCCCATGCAATATATATAGTCTCGTCCAAGGAGTAGGTTATAATCCAAGGGTCCTTGAACGACCATCACGATCATTTGAACGGTCTTCCCTTTTAATGTGATTGGCACATTGGGAAGAATCCCTAAAGGTCGACTGGTTCCTTTATCGAAGCCTGTCAAATTTCTCATTTCAGGCAAAAGCCTGTCTGCGAAACCAGAGATTCTGGGTTCGATCCCCAGCGGAGTCGCCAATTTGTTGTGGGGAAAAATGCCTATGCAGGACGATCCTATCCACCTAAGGTGTGACAGTGCCTTAGCAACAAACAAAAACAGCTATTCTAGTATTCTTCCTTTATGAATTGAGAATGAAGAGAGATAGATGGACTAACTGGTGTCTTCCGTTTGTCCCTCGATCCGGTTTCTCTTCTCTTTGAGAGTTCCCAGCTACTTGCCTTCTCGCTCGCCCAGCTTCAACAGGTTCCTGCAAGATCACAAGAAGGGAACACTACACAAAGACATAGATTCATATTCATAACTAGTTCAGGATTAGAAATAAACCAAATACACTAATGCAATCATACATCAAAGACACATCAGCATATAGGAGAAACCAAGATAGCTTTATTGATGAATAACAAGGTTCAGGAGGAGATACAACCAAGAGAGTTCCAATCCAGCATCTCCTTCCCAGCAAATGAAATTCCTATCTTCACCTCCCTTCAAAGCATTAAGCACCCAATGATTCCAATCTCAAACCAACAGCAATTCTTTGCAATAACAAAATTCCAGCCTCTAGATCTCATGGAGAAGAGATCCATATATAGATGTTTGGAGTGAGGATGAGTCAGCTTGTGATCTGACTAGTGTCCTCTCTCTCTGTCAGTTCTTACTTCCACTTGGAGACTAAGAGCCTCTTACTCATCACTTAGTCGAACTCAGCAAGGCAAGTGTCATGGAGGAAGATTCTGGAAGCTTCCACAGTCTTGACACCTCTCACAAGAGACCCTGACATTTGTCATTTCCCGCTCAGCGCACCCTGGTAGTGCTTCCACCTGCGTTGCAATGCAACTAGCCAGTGTAGCCTCTGCATTTCAACGCAGGCAGCTAGTGGAGCTTCTGAATTGATCCTGAATTGACTTGTTTTTGAGCAGTTTCTGGTGGAGAACTTTTGTGAATTGTTGTGGTTTGTTAGCCTTGTTCATCTAGGGGTAGGAACAACATGTTTAGGGACTTTGGATCCCTTGGATTATGGACATTTCATGCTTATAGCTGTAAGGCACAAAAATGTCTATAACAGTTGCCCCCTAAAGTATGAGGCCATTTATCGGGTGAAATTCTTTATTAGGAGGATCTGAAGTTCTTTCAATGCTGGGAGGAGACCTGTAATACAATACAATACAATACATTATTTTCATACTTTTTTCATGATCTAGCTGAGGCGGGCATTCCCATGCTCAGCTTTATAAATTCATTTTCATGTACATATAACAGACAATCGTCTGATGATAGACTGATGATTCTGATAGAGCCATCATCCTTTTGGTAGGATGATTATCTGTGCTGTAAAGATGTACATTTCTATGTCTTTATTTTCTGAATATATATCGCAGCCCGGATGGATGAAACTAGATCCGGGGTCTTCAATCTCATCCGATCTTCACTCTAAGTACAAGTCGATCCATGTGAGAATTGCTCTGAAGTCGAACATGGAAAGACATCGCTTGATTACCAGTCAATGATGTAAACTGTTAACAAGCGCGAGAGGAATCACCGATAATGAATATGACCCTCAAGGTACTGCAGTACAATTCACGTGGTGTGAATAGAGGACTTGGCGTCGAACACCACGCAAAATCTTTCGGTCGAAGGTCATTGATGTATACCTGTCGCTGGAAGTGAGAAACTTGCCATTGAGGCATGCAAGCTTCAAAGTACTGAAGGGGGTGTTCCTAGATCAAATTCTTGGATAATGAGCTGATGTCGACAAGAAGCGATCCGTCAAAGGAGGGCCTTAATGAATCCCACATCGATGACACGGAACGGAGCTAATGATTTTGATGGAGGTGAAAATGATCTGATGACATATGATTCAGGGTGGCGGTCATGAAAGAGTATAATGTATGGTAGTGGATGGGACACAGGTGACTTCTCTGAACGACTTCTCTTGAACATATGGCGACACTGATGCGATGGATTGGTAGCATTACCCCAGGTATGGATGGTATGGCGAGACCATGGTGATGTGACCGGTGAATGAAACAACCCAACCCGATTGTGGTACGGAGGAAAAGTGTCATGTTCAAGAGCGACTTGCTACCATCAAAGTTTTCTTGAGTTTCTCCCAATTTTTCCCCAGTCATTGCTGACCAGTACCTCTTTATTTTTGTCAAGCTTGAGGAGGATAACATATGCTTGTTCTATAACTTGCCCTTCGGGCAAGCCCATCGCTATGTTTTAACGAGCCTAGCGATAGGGAAACTCGTTCTCGTCTAAAGACAAGTTTGTCGCTATTTAATGCATTTAACGAGTCTAACGACAAGGATAACTCGGTCCTTTTAACTCCAAAAAGGTACATAAAGTTAACTCCAAAAGTCCTTTTTCGTCATCTAATCCCTTAAGTCCGAAAAAGTATAAAACAATACAGAAGGGATGAATTTTCGATAGTTTTAACGAGCCGAATAAAACAAGCGCTCGATCGTTTTGTGCAATAATCCCTCAGGTCCAAAAAGATTAAAATCTAGAGGAGGGATAGCTCTTCCGGTCACTTTAACGAGCTGGAAGGCCAAAACTCGGCAATATTTTCATATTTTACGAGTCAGATGAAAATAGCTTAAAGAAGACTCGTCTTTTGAGGAACGAGTGATAAAAAGGGTAGCAGCTGATTCCAGGGAAGGATTGGAATTTCCAAATCACGGCAGTGTCACAAGGATGGCTAGTGAAATCACTCTTCGCAGCTGTTCCTCAAAATGGGAAAACAATCATATGGAGGAGAATGATCGGCCAATGGAAAAGTGGAGGTGGTGGGCAAACACGACCAAGGCTTTAATGGCTGATGTCGCTACATTCACGGTGGTTATTTACCGGAATAGTTCATTTTTTTAACGAGCTTAAACGCGGGTGGAAACATTTGCTCGGTCTTATGTTTATTTTTTAACGAGCATGAACTATGCGCTAAAACTGCTCGGATCTTGCGTTTATTTTTTAACGAGCATGAACTGTGTGCTAAAACTGCTCGAATGATGGTCTTGTTTTGGATTTTTACCATAAATAGCTTTGTTCTTTCAACAGATAGTACTGTATCTTCGACTGCTTCATCAAACGAGTTAGAAATAAACAATATTTGTTTGAAAATGAGATTGACACACTAATATTTTACTTTGAACTACGTGAAAAGCAATTAAAAAGTGTTTTTACCTCTCATTTTACCATTTCATTTGCACTTGGTTTGTTGGAGCTTTGGAGGTGCCTCTTCCTCTTCGATTTTCATCAGTTGATTTCGGGAGATTCTGTGGACGATTCTCGGCGCCGTCTGGACCAGGTAGGAGCTAAACCCTAGCTCTTTCTTTTCATGGTTTCCTTTTTGTATTTTGTGCCTCTTTTCCTGTTTTTCTGAGCCCCTGGGGTTTCATGAGCTCGTTTTCCTATCAACGCACCCTGTGCCTAGCGAAACCTGCGCTGAATGTCAGCCAGTATGAAGGCAGTTTGACATTCAACGCAAGTGAACCACTCCTGCAGGTGCGTTGGGCGAAAAAGAGGAACTTGTTGCACATTTCTTGATGAAAATTTTGCATGTTTTGCATCAAAATCAGGATCTTACTCCTTCTCTTGTTTGTTTTGCAGGGATCTTTGAGCAAAATGACCCTTACATGGCGAGAACGAGAGCATGAAGAAGAGGACATGATTGCCCTACATGATCCAGTTACAGTGAACACGCTGAGGAACTGTGGCTTGCTGAAGTTCTTCCGCATCTCTAGCATGAGACAGC
The DNA here is from genome assembly GCA_031772625.1 of Pinus tabuliformis. Lineage (NCBI taxonomy): Eukaryota > Viridiplantae > Streptophyta > Pinopsida > Pinales > Pinaceae > Pinus > Pinus tabuliformis. Next base: position 235,423,016 of record CM062805.1, read on the forward strand.
AGATCAACCTACTGCAGTATTTGCTCGATGCTTGGGATCCCGACCACCAAGTTTTTCAGATTAGGGGCAAGTCCATCCCCTTGACAGCAGTGGACATCTATTTCTTGACTGATTTGTCTAGGTGAGGTGCCCCCATCTCTTTGTCAGGTTCGGTCCGGGGGAGCGATTCTGTGAGAGATTATGTCCTCCAGTATTGTAGGGAAGGATCTCAGCCGAGTAAAGACGGCAAGATCGTCATCCGCGATGTCACCGACAGGCCCCTCAGGGCTATCTTGTTTACTTTTGGTAGGATGGCCGGTAGCGCTTCTCTTCATGTAGCCAACAGGTCCTATATGCAGCATGCCTTGGAATGCCTCCAACCGAAATTGTTCAACTGGTGTGATGCAGTACTTCTGGTGATGAAAGAACAGCTGACCAAGGTAAAGACCGGAAGATTGAAGAACTTTGGGTTCGGTTCTATTTTGACCGCCTTTGCCTTGGAGAGGATACCACTGATGCAGCCTCAGTACATTGCACTTGACTTACCTTCTCCTACCGAACCACGTATGCAGAGATGGGTTGTTCATATGTCTCGGCATGCAGGCCAGTCTCAGATTTCCTTTTCTGGTACCTTCTTCAGGTGGTTCAATCGTCAGGAGATGTTTTATGCCGAGTATCCATATGTTGGCATGGATTTCCGGGGTGATCCGGATTTAGTACTGCCGGCTGGCGAGCAGTGGGGTGCTATTGGTAAAATCTCTGACCATATCACTGTTTATTGTTTTTGTTTATAATGTTCTTGTGCTTTATTCTATCAAGACTTTAATCAAACTCATGTGTACATGCAGATGTTGGTCCTGTTGGCCCAGTAGCCCGTCTGAGAGTGCCAGCTGTCGCCCCAGCAGGAGAGGCTGCCGGGAGAGTTATTCTTCGCGATCTTGATGTGGCTGAGACTCTTTCAGCTGTGCAGGAGCAGGTCGAGAGCCTTACTCTCGGTATTCCAGATGTGAGGATTGACGAGTTGCCGTTGCAGCTACAACGGCATACTACTGGTGTGCCCAGACGATGGACTCGTCTCTTGCGCATGATTGCACAGGCCGTGACTTGCTATCACGAGCATCATTAGACTAGGGTGCCCCCTAGCATTTTGAGTTTTTGGGTCATATGACCGATTTTGTCTTGGTTACAGAACATTATATGTAAACCATAAACAGCTATATATATTTTTGATTTTCGGAGTTTTATTCTGGTTTATGTGATCCATATGTGAAACATTGATGATGCTTTTCTTTTTATCAATTTTGCAAATGTCTATCTAACACATAGTTTGCTAATGAGTCAGTTAATGTGTTTAAGTTTCTGGAAATGTGTTGATATTGAATAAAATCAAATTGTCTTTCCAAAATCTTAACCCTTAGGAACTTGCGATAAATAGCTGGATTTCGGACAGAGTAGATACCAGTGAGTTGCAGTATTACGAGTTGTGAGTCTAGCCTGACGATTAGTCGGCGTATACCATGGGTGATGGCATCAGAGAGTAGTTCTATCAACGCGCTATACTCAGCGAAGTTATTCGTTGATTGACCAATACATACACCTCTGAAACTTACTAACTCGCCACTTGGATAAAAAATGGCCCAGGCTGCGGAGGATAGGTTCCGCGAACTACGACTCGCTCCGTCGGCATATCCAACATACGGTTCCAATGGATTTGACATCTGCAATAAATGTAAAAAGTGGATTACTTAACCAAAATAAACACTTTAGCGAAAACAAAAATGTAACAAAAGCATACAGGTTACTATTAGGCATAGTAACGCTTGAGGTACAACCCGTTACGAGGTTGCGCCAGTGGAATTCCCTCATAATCCATTAACTCGTAGGCTCCTTTTGCTAATACCCTTTTAACAATATAGGGGCCCATCCATAAAGACTTAAATTTACCAACTCCCAATTTATCAGATTCTTGGTCGTAAAGCAAGACCAAATCACCTTCTGAGAAGACACGGGGTTTGACATTCTTATCGAACTGCGCCTTGACTCGTTTCTTATGGGCTTCGTTAGCCAATGTGGCGTCACGACGGGTTTCATCCAATTGGATTAACTCCAAGAAACGAGCCTCTTCTTCTGAAGTTCCGGGGAGGAGATCAATTGCGAGTTTAAGAGACGAGATTTCACACTGGATTGGTAGGATTGCTTCCAGGCCATACACCAGTTGGAAAGGTGTGAATCCAGTTGCATTCCTTACCGATGTTCGGTAGGCCCACAAGCGTTACTATCCCCAGTGGAGTCGCCAATTTGTTGTGGGGAAAAATGCCTATGCAAGACGATCCTATCCACCTAATGTGTGATAGTGCCTTAGCAACAAACAGAAACAACTATTCTAGTATTCTTCCTTTATGAATTGAGAATGAAGAGAGATCGATGGACTAATCGGTGTCTTCCGTTTGTCCCTCGATCCGGTTTCTCTTCTCTTTGAGAGTTCCCAGCTACTTGCCTTCTCGCTCGCCCAGCTTCAACAGGTTCCTGCAAGATCACAAGAAGGGAACACCACACAAAGACATAGATTCATATTCATAACTAGTTTAGGATTATAAATAAACCAAATACACTAATGCAGTCATACATCAAAGACACATCAGCATATAGGAGAAACCAAGATAGCTTTATTGATGAATAACAAGGTTCAGGAGGAGATACAACCAAGAGAGTTCCAATCCAGCATCTACCTCCTAGCGAATGAAATTCCTATCTTCACCTCCCTTCAAAGCATTAAGCACCCAATGATTCCAATCTCAAACCAACAGCAATTCTTTGCAATAACAAAATTCCAGCCTCTAGATCTCATGGAGAAGAGATCCATATATAGATGTTTGGAGTGAGGATGAGTCAGCTTGTGATCTGACTAGTTTCCTCTCTCTTTGTCAGTTCTTACTTCCACTTGGAGACTAAGAGCCTCTTACTCATCACTTAGTCGAACTCAGCAAGGCAAGTGTCATGGAGGAAGATTCTGGAAGCTTCCACAGTCTTGACACCTCTCACAAGAGACCCTGACATTTGTCATTTCCCGCTCAGCGCACCCTGGTAGTGCTTCCACCTGCGTTGCAATGCAACTAGCCAGTGTAGCCTCTGCATTTCAACGCAGGCAGCTAGTGGAGCTTCTGAATTGATCTTGAATTGACTTGTTTTTGAGCAGTTTCTGGTGGATAACTTTTGTGAATTGTTGTGGCTTGTTAGCCTTGTTCCTCTAGAGGTAGGAACAACATGTTTAGAGACTTTGGATCCCTTGGATTATGGACATTTCATGCTTATAGCTGTAAGGCACAAAAATGTCTATAACAATTTGGATCCATTTTTGGGCCAAACGCCAACAAAGCTAACAGTATGCATGTAAAATGCATAAGCACATTTGTCCCAGGAATTTAACTCACAAACGAGTCAAATCTTCATTTAGAATATGGTTAAGGCCCCTTTCTTAATCTCTGCAGAATAATTTATAGACTAACCGAGTCTAACCCTTAATCCATCCTTTCCTTTCTATCGGGACTCATTCACCCTCAAAACCTTAGTTTAAACCTTAAGCCGCATATAATCAAACTCCACACTTTGCTTTGATATATCGGACTTAACCACAAAACCCTCTCTCAGCACTTTATTTCTATTATGCCCTTTTAATAGAAATACACATAAACATTCATAAACTTACCTTTTCTCCTTTTTCCTCAGTCCTTGCCAGACTTCAAAAAGAATGAACTTGCGTTCATAAATCGTCGGGTCCACACATTCGGTCCATCGCATTCCCGCTGCACTCTCCATTCACCGATCGCCAATCAAACCGATCTCTGCCGTCCATTTCTTTCTCCGATCCAATGGCCGATGTCTTTTCCTGCTCAATCTAATTTGCGTGACACTCCTCTGTCGTTGATCTATGCTTAATGGATCTTACGGTCCACAGTGATTTCGGGTGGACAAATAGCACGAGGATTAACCGCCCAATCAAGCGGTTTCCTCTCTCCTCCTCGCTGCTACGTGTCGCTCGATAAGTGGAATCGGGTGACTACCCTCTAATACCACTTACCACTTCTTCGTCACCTGAAATACCACTTAAGGTTTTGAGAAACCACCTCTTCACTGCGTTATGTTTTGTGCTCTTCCACTGTGCGATGACCGTCGATCTGTTGATCTGTCAATCGGATGGTCGACATCTATTTCCTTCGCCATTCCTCCATCAAGGTTCCCCGATCCTCAGTGGTTTGATCTAGACTGTTGATCTCTGAGATCAAACAGCTCCTATGCATTGATGATTCGCCTCTTCGTTCGTCCCTTTACTTTGACTTTACTTCGTTTCTTCAGTGTTTACCCTATGGTTTCAGGTTTTCTTCAAAGGTTTCGTACTTCCGCTTCCGCTATTCAACTCAATCTTGAGCTTGACCTCTGCGAATTCTCACATTGCAGTCTCTCTAGAGCTTCACTCTGATCCTTCAACTAGATTCAAAAGACCCACTATGATTCCTCTGAATCATTCTCCTCTCTGTGTTTCACCGAATTCTACCTGCACACAACTATTATAGAATTATGATTCACTATAATTCAACACTCGAAACACACTTATACATGGTTGAAATTAACCTCCATATTTATAAATATAGCAACGATTATAGAATGAAACTCTCTGTCTCTTAGGCCTGATATTCAATATCAGTGGCCTCCTCTCCACACTCTGCCCGTAGGCTTACATTTATACCAGAAAGGTTTTATTGAACTAATTCTGGTTCAAATCCTTAATCTACTGAACTAACTCCTAAATTTCTTCTGTGTCCACTTCTAACTCTAGTTAATCCCTAAGAATCCTCTCTAGTTCCTCGAATCATGAAACTACCTTAAGAGTTATAATTGACTTCCAACTCTCTTGTCATTATTAACCACTCATGTTCTCCTTCATTTGAGAGCATTTACAAAATGTCTCACATTATCTAATTAATTCCTATCCTACTCACTCAAAAGCCTAAATATTACATTAAGTCAACACTTAGGAATCCAACTTCCTTAAAACATATGACCCCGTATATCTACTAAAATACAATGATTTTCTCTTGGGTTGAATGCTCCTGCATCAAATCATCTCCGAAAATCCTTGAGAAAATGACAGAACAAAGAATGAAAGATTAGGCAGGTGATATTGTAATGAATGATGATGGCATCTCACAAAGCAATATGATAGGCGCACTCACTTCAATGATTCTTGAACATTGGTGTGGTGCTGAAACTGAGATATCGTACAAACACTCACAGATTTTGATGAATCTGAAATGTAAAAAGATGTCACAGTATGAATATTTCCATAGAGATTGGGTACAAAGAATATATGAAGTAAAGGATAGCAAAAATCTCTTATGGAAACATATATACCTTGCTGCTCTCCCCTCCAAGTTTGTATACTACTTAAAGATTCAGGAAGTATTTCAGAATCCATATGAATCTTATACTTGGGGAGAAATTTATTGCATCATCACAAAAGCTTTAGTTGGTTTATGCAATAATACTCTTACTGTCCTTCAGATCAGATTTGATAGGATCATGCTTCCTCGCTTCTCCCAACCTCTCTCGTTACACCGCGCGTTGATGCTGTGAAGGTCACAATGCACAGGCAATCAGAGATTTTAGTTGGTAATGTGTAATTGAAATTGTAATTTTTCAGAGCTCAGCAAAGTTTAAAATTTGTTTAAAGTGATTGAGGGAGAGTGGCAAGTGAAAAGCGTGAAAAGGTAAGTTACATGGTGTATTTTAGAGTTAAAAATTAAATTATTTTATTAATATGTTTGTATTGTTGAGGATTTTTAATGATATAAAAAGGTTATGTTAATGTGGAAATAAAATATTTATTTGTTAAATTTTATTTTAAGTATTTTTTGTGTAGTCTAATTTATAGATGAAATGGCTTTTTCTAGAGTATTTTTCTGATTAATTTTAATCAAAAATCAACAGAGATTTTTGAAAAATCGAGTTTGAGTTGTTTAATTTGTATACTTGCAGTGCCCCGGGGGTTTTTTAGAGTGTTGAATCCATTTATGCATTCAAAACTGTCTTTTAAACAACAAAAATCATAATTTTGCTTGAGATTGTATTGTCGGATTTCGGTGAAAAGGAAATTTCATATATAAGTTAGACTACACCTTTTTTTTGTCAGTCAAGGAAATTTCAACATATTATCAGAGAAAAGCAACTTACATACAGAACATCTACAACTCTCTCCACTTCACTTTAACTAGATTTGTTAGCAAGGAGAGTAAGACAAAAACTTAAGAGATGTGCCCATTCATTAGATATATCCCATGGGAAACCTGCAATTTGCATATCAAGGAGGGGGATTTTGAGCTTGACCACCCAGAGCAACTAGAGGGTCGTGACCTTCATGGACATGATAGTCAATCTGAGCCAAACACACCTCAATTTCATCCATTCTCTCATTATTACGGTGTTGGTTGCGTCTCATTGAAGCCAACTGCTCTAGAATCTATCTCTGACTGTACTACAGATCGTTGATGTAGGCCACGATCTCGTTCTCATCATCGTACCTGTGTTTGCGGAGGATGTCGAGGTTGGCCTAGATATCCCTCAATTGATCAACTACTCTACCAAGGGAGGGAAATTTTTTTACGCGACCTAGAGAGTGGGCCTAGGCATGCACTACCTCACCTACCACATCCACACCTCCCACCTCATCCTTGTTCATCTCCTCTGCCTTTTCATCTTAAGCACCTTGCTACCCACAAAAGCCACCCCCTCATCAAGCACGCCCACATTGGTGTATCATCGTTGTCACCTGCACCCGATGGACTCCCTGCTAAGGCCATGCACGAGGGGAAAGCCCCACTTGAGGACCACCTTATGGAGAGACACACTGCACCACACTCGTCCTGACCCTGGCACAAGAACAGACTTTCCCCAAGAGACGAGACGAGCCCATAACCCCAAATACCATCGAAATTGACAAAATTGACAACACAATGAAATGACAACACCAAGATCGAAAATACCTTTAACCAAAGGACCAACGGTTACTTGGATTGTTGTTTCCCACTCCCTCCTCAAACAACCACCGCACCTTTGGAATGGCAAGAGTTGAGCAAGCCCCAAAATTCTGACCATGCTAAGTAGAGAGAAATTCTCCCAACTGCACAGAATTCCATCCATAAGCTAGAGGCCTCCCTTACACCTAGACCAACCACCAATAGACCACAGACTCAAAACCCACTGCTCATATTGTTTCTCATGACACACTAGGAAAACATCAACATGAACCATGAATAAAACCCAAAAGGACGAAATTGTCTTTGTAGTTTCCTTCGCACTATAGAGCTGAGGCTATGAGGTTAGACACCCTTTGGTTGAACCAAGTGCAACTACAAAACGACCAGATAGAGCCAATCCCCAATCAAGCAATGACCAAGGATCCAAAATGACGACTTGGTCGACTCCTACTTGTAGTGTTTCCTTCGCATACCACCTTGTAACAATTTCATAGACCTAGCTTAGCTCTCCAAAGATATCCTTTGAATGAACCGAGCAAGTGCAACCTTCCACACTACAACTTTTCATCTCCTAAATGACATTTTTGCTCAATGTAAGTATCGCCACGGGAATAAGAACTAACATGATCTGCAAAACATTCATCGAAAAGCCACTTGATCTCTTGTACTTGTCATACCCTGAGTTCATTACCGCTGCGTGGGAAAACTTGAATTGCCTCAAAACAACTCGCTTACCAAGTCTGTCACCCCAACAAAGATATTATAAGTATATTTTAAAATAATTATTATTATTATTTAATTATGCCGTAAGGCGTTTCCCTCTGAAATAAACTCTCCAAACTGCTGTCGTGTCAAAATATGTGCCATTCGATTTGGTTGTTAGACGATCGGGTAATCATTAACCGTTGATTTGAATTGCGCAATGCCAGGCGCGAGGCTCCATACGAACCGTCAACTGTCTTTCAACAAGATACGTTGCGGTGAGCACAGACGAGAAGGTGAGGCGCATGGGGAGGCGAGACATCGTGGTGGTGTGGAGGGGGACTGATACAGAGATACCCATTTGGGTAAAAGGTTTCCTGTTTATGATGGTGGAAGACGTTTGTACACAGCTGGGCCATTGCCCTTTACCTCAAAATAATTCAACATCTTGCTTGTTGAGGGGGACGATGGACATGGTGGTCCAATAAGGGAGCGTCAGTTCAAGATACTTATAAATTTTAGGTCAATTCCTATCTGGGAGGGAGGATGATGCTCCGCATGAAGCCCTGCAAGTTCTTGATATTATTCTATGTGAGCCACCAACTGAAAGGTACATTCCTGTTGGCAGATCATTTTATTCTGGTGACCTGGGGGCAAAGTAGTCCCTTGGAGAGGGATTGGAAAGCTGGCGTGGGTTTTACCAAAGTTTAAGGCCAACCCAAATGGATTATCTCTCAATATTGATATGTCTTCAACTGTATTCATTGAGTCATTACCTATGGTTGATCTTGTTTCACAACTGTTGGATAAGGATGTGAGAGCAATACCGTCTCCATGTTGTACAAAGAGATTGATCAACACAGGCTTCTTTAGTTATCTGGATGTATGTTTCAATTGCCTCGTAAGGAACGAAGGAATCGTCTCTGAGTGTTGGGGTTGCTTCTCGAAGTAGTGAGGGGCTGAACCATGCTTTCCTTTGGTCTGTGTCTCAGTCAACAATACTTTGTAAGTGATTTTGAAACTTTTGTAACGACATCTTACAATATTCCCGTAGCTAAAATTCATTTGATTGAGCTGAAAATTGCGCATGACTTAGCATCATCCCAATGCATAAAATTTAGTTGAGATCGAGAAAATAACCGGTGGCTTCGTAACGCAAATTGGCAGAGGAGGATTTGAGCGTCTACGCCATGCATGTCTCTATGCCATCTAAGTACTGTCAAAAACATCGAAACAAGGAGAGGAGGAACCCTCAACAGAGGCATATATTATTGCTTGAGAGGTATATATAATTGCTTGATTGATTAAGGTCTCATGTTTTCATATATAAAAAACAAAAAATTGTCATTAAAAATAAAATGTCAAAAATTTTTTTGTCATAAAAATTAAATGGTTTGATCTCTCTTTGGGCAGTTTTGGAGAAATGTGTGAAAACAAAACAGTGACACGTGGGAAAAACAAGGTATAATATAAGTTTCTTTGCGTTCGAAATTCCACCATAAATTCGTGTGTCGTTTGTGGCATATTGTGGTGAAGGAGAATTATAAATATTGGTTTACCATTATATGTCCATGGTAAACTTCCCTTTAATGCTCTATTATGTGCAACCTTGTGTTTGATAGGAAAAAACAATTTCTAAATCACTATATGTCCACTCGTTTTAACTAACAATCTTGTTATTGAACAGGACCAAATGTTTTAGAGAAGTGACCGACTCAAAAACAAGACTCGACATTCCATTGAATGCAAGCCATGAATTAGAGTATCTATAATATCTGGGAGAGAACCGGTGGATACATATGTCTCTGAGCTGGGGAAAATAGTCATATCCTCTCGTATGTAAGCTTTGTTCATGTAAATATATTCATATTTGTGGGTATGAAGATATTGGAGAACTAGAAATGTAGTGGTGTTGTGGATTTTGAATTTTATCTCTCGGGGAGATAAATGATTTTGTTAGTAAATATTGAAATCTTTTGGGATGAATAAGTGGTAAAATAGGTCAATATGAGCAGAGTGTGGAAACTAGCGGAGTTGGCCATGCTGGGAATAAAAATCCAACACAATGAAAGACAAGCAACGAATGGAGTTATAAGTGAATTGAAAAACAACAATCGAATGAAATACAAACAACGAATAAAGTTGTAAGTGAATTGAAGAAAAGACATTTGATTTATTAGGGAAACTGATTCACTGGATCACAAATCTGTCCATGATCAAATCTTTTATGTGGCTCTAGCATCATACTAGACTAACAACTCATCTCCAAAGTATCTATATTCTCAAACTTATATCACCTACTTACATAGGTTGGGTTTCTATGGTCATAAAATATTCACTCTTTATCCTGAGAATATAAGATTTGTGAGAATCTCGCAACAACCTTTAACTAACACAGTTTAAGGTTAGTTAAAATGCTATGGTATAATACAGTTCAAGTGCTATGGTATTATGGATTATCCATTTTTGTTGTTATTAATTAATAAACAAATCTTAAATTTAATTTTAATGATCGTGTGATTTTCACGAAGAAATTAGATCGTCTCTTTTAATTACGCCGTAAGGCGTTTCCCTCTGAAATGAACTCTCCAAACTGCTGTCGTGTCAAAATATGTGCCATTCGATTTGGTTGTTAGACGATCGGGTAATCATTAACCGTTGATTTGAATTGCGCAATGCCAGGCGTGACGCTCCATACGAACCGTCAACCGTCTTTCAACAAGATACGTTGCGGTGAGCACAGACGAGAAGGTGAGGCGCCTAGCATCATACTAGACTAACAACTCATCTCCAAAGTATCTATATTCTCAAACTTATATCACCTACTTACATAGGTTGGGTTTCTATGGTCATAAAATATTCACTCTTTATCCTGAGAATATAAGATTTGTGAGAATCTCGCAACAACCTTTGACTAACACAGTTTAAGGTTAGTTAAAATGCTATGGTATAATACAGTTCAAGTGCTATGGTATTATGGATTATCCATTTTTGTTGTTATTAATTAATAAACAAATCTTAAATTTAATTTTAATGATCGTGTGATTTTCACGAAGAAATTAGATCGTCTCTTTTAATTACGCCGTAAGGCGTTTCCCTCTGAAATGAACTCTCCAAACTGCTGTCGTGTCAAAATATGTGCCATTCGATTTGTTTGTTAGATGATCGGGTAATCATTAACCATTGATTTGAATTGCGCAATGCCAGGCGCGACGCTCCATACGAACCGTCAACCGTCTTTCAACAAGATACGTTGCGGTGAGCACAGACGAGAAGGTGAGGTGCCTGGGGAGGCGAGACATCGTGTTGGTGTGGAGGGGGACTGTGACGCAGCTCGAGTGGATGGAGGATTTTTAGGATATTCTCCATCCCCTGGGAGAGGTGGGTAGCCTGCACGAGAATTCATCAGTAAAGGTGGAGCGAGGGTTTCTGAACATATATACCTAAAGGACCACAACACGGGATACAACAAGCTCAACACATCCGAGCAGGCAATGAAGGAGCTCAGCCGCTTGGTGGATGTGTATACGCAGAAAGGAGAAGACGTGAGTATCACCATGACCGGTCACAGCCTCGGCGGTGCCCTCGCTCTGCTCAGCGCTTACGAGGTCGCAGCGAAGGGCCTTAATTTGCTGAAAACTGATCCCGACAGGAACGTCCCTGTGACTGTGTTCTCTTTCGGAGCTCCGAGAGTGGGCAACCGGGCTTTCAAAGACAGATTGGAGGCTATGGGGGTTAAGGTTTTGCGCATGGTGAGCGAACAGGAAATGGTTCCCAAGATGCCCGGGATCATCTTCAACGAAGGGATGGAAAAATTCGAGCGACTGATGAAGCCGTTGCTTGACCGTTTCCCCTGGACATACGCTCACGTTGGAGTGGAAATCAAGTTGGATCACGGACGTTCGCCTTCTTTGAAACCAAATCTCGACCCTGCAGATTATCACAACCTGGAGGGATATCTTCATTTGTTGGATGGGTACGAGAGCTGGTGCGCCCCATTCCGATCAGGGGATGCCAAACGAGACGTGGCGTTGGTGAACAAGGCTTCCGACATGCTGAGGCCGGAGTTAATGGTGGCGGGGAACTGGTATCAATTGGAGAACAAGGGCCTCGTCCGCAACTCGTATGGAAGATGGGTGCAGCCTGAACGAGAAGCCGAGGATATCCCATCTCCTAACCACGTACTAGTGCAAGAGTCTCTGGGTTTCAAGGTTCCAATATAGTGAATGTGTACAGATCAATGTGTGAAAGTAATGCATTTTCGCTATTTTTTATATATAAAAAGAGTATCTTAGTTTTTAGGAATGCATTTTTCGAGACTCTAATTAGCAAGGCATGTTGGAACTAAAAAGCGAAACAAATTCCGATCATTTACAGTCTGTCAATATGATCTTTCAAAAGAAAATATCGCTGTTACAGACATGAACAGTGCTACTAAAGAGCATATTAACTCTCAAATATTCAAAGAAAAATTTAGAAAATATGGAAGCTGCAGCATATTAACTTTCGAATATTCAAAATCTAAGTTCTGAAAAATTTAGAAAATATGAAAGCTGCCGGAGTAGACCCTGTTGTCTTGTATATATGAAGCTTAGGAGATGACTCCAGGTGTTCCAATCACACCTTTTTTGGAAAGCATATCTGTAATATGGTTTTTCAATGTGTGTAAAGCATATCTGTAATATGGTTTTGCAATGTGTGTAAAGCATATCTGTAATATGGTTTTCGTTTCAGGAAAATGTGTGCAAATGAGATGTGCTGAAAGGTAAATTTTATGGATTTAATACGTTTCATCCCGTATGACATCACTGGAGGCCGAAAGCAATTGAGCCTTTTTATCCCATCAATGCAACTTTTTAAATCCCCAAATACCTGAATATCTTTGATGTTGAGCCACTGAAACAAGTATAAAAAACCCGAGATGCAATAATTTATGCCCAGTTATTAGTACCCTACCACCTTAAAAACATGTTTATGTTGTATATATGGCCGTAGTACCAGCTGAGATATGTCAAAATAATAATATGGTATAAAAACTCTTATAAAGGTTCATAGTTGTGTGTATGAAAGATATATAATTTATCAGTTCTGTTGAACATATAAAAACCAGTCACAAAGTTTATAATATAGAGAAAATAAGATTGTCCTCCTGATAATCCGCAATCAAAGAAAAAGCATGTAAATTTCTTTGAAGAAAAACTGACTTTATTACATTCTTTGAAGAAAAACTGATTTTATTACATTGTTCCAAGAATTGTTGATCCTTTTGTTTAAATAGCCTTGTTGTGCCTTTGTCCATTTGAATTGGATGCGGAGGAATTGTTTGGATGGCCAAAAGTGGTAGGAATCTGGGCAAAATAATTTCAAAATTTCTTGTAGATGCAGTGTTTGAATTTTATTTTTGATAATAGAAATAGATTCAGCACCATCAGTAGAAATAGATTCAGCACCATCAAAAACGTCTAGGACACTTAAAATTTTGAAATTTAACAACTATAACTTGGATTTACAAAAATATTTACCACATATTTTCTAAATATAACCTAAATTTCCATAACAATCCAGACAATTCCTCAGCTAGTTAAACTATGGCATTTAGATTTGTTCTTACACAATTCATGGATCCTTTGATTCTATGCATGTGATGAAAACTGATAGGAGAGGCATGAGATTTGAAATCATATTTTGATATATTGATAACAAGGTGTAGTTTCTTATTTCAAATGTTCCATTAATCAATCTATAATAAGTTTGGAATTTCTAGGTGATATTTTTTTCCTTTTCCATTAAGATATTTAGAGAAAATAATTGTGGATAATTGTTTCACACTGTGTCTATATTTACACAGAATAAAAATTGGAGTATGAATTGTTTATAAAAATTCAGCCTCCCATCCATCCTTTTGATGTGTCTCGTCACGCGGCTCTATTTTCAGTTTTACTTTACATATTTATTGCCTAGCATATTTATTTCTTTACATATTTACGCCGTAAGGCATTTCCCTCTAAAATGAACTCTCCAAACTGTTGTCATGTCAAAATATGTGCCATTCGATTTGGTTGTTAGACGATCGGGTAATCATTAACCGTTGATTTGAATTGAGCAATGCCAGGCGCGACGGTCCATACGAACCGTCAACCGTCTTTCACATGCTGCAGGCAACGATAGCAAAACTCGCCGTATTCTGTGCCTGCCGGGAGCAAAAGAGAGGCTCAAACTCTTCAAAGCCGACCTCCGCCAAGAGGGAAGCTTCCATGCTGCCGTTGAGGGTTGTGAGTACATTTTTCATTTGGCAACTATAATGGATTTCGCCATTGAAGCACAGGTATTTTTTAACAACCACCCGAATGCACAACTTCTGGAAACAACGAATTTATTACTGGATTTTGACCCCTTTTTTGGATATAAATTTTCCCTTTTAATGTACTTTTTCTTCAGACACAGATGAATGTTATCGAAGCTGAGGTGAATGGTACTCTTGATATTTTGAGGACTTGCAGTCAGGCAAAGTCTGTGAGGCGTGTAATTTACACATCATCCATAACTGCAGCCTTGCCACTTAATGATGATGGCGAATTCAGGGACTACCTCGATGAATCTTGTTGGACCCCAATCGATATCATGAGACGTGAAAAGCCTATTTTCTGGGTAAGTTCGCTGTTACTACTCACTTCAAAGATTTGTATTAAAAGATCCATAAGTTTATTTTAACTTCAAATATAATCAATCTAGATTTATTAGGGTTAGGGTCCAGAAGATCAAATTTATGAGTTGTAAAGTTGCATGCTCATAATAGATTTAGAATTAGATAAATCTAATCAATCTGGATTTATTAGGGTTAGGGTGCAGAGGATCAAATTTATGAGTTGTAAAATTGTATGCTCATAATAGATTTAGAATTAGATAAATGTAGACCGGTTTTAAAAAGTGATGAAATCCCAAATAATTTTCATATTCCACTGTAAAATGAGCTTCTTAACACAATCTCTTACCCAACACAATCATTATTTTGACTCGACTGTAAAATGAGCTTCTCAACCATTATTTTGAAATTACTTTGAAATGCAAATCTCTTGATATTTAGAAAAATGTAATTTACATTTTTATCTTGTCAAAACAATAAGGAGTAACGAATCACTTGATTTTAAGATGTATTATGTAGCAAAAACATTAGCAGAGCAAGCAGTTCTTCAATATGGGTCAGAGGATCATGGTATTGAAGTTGTGACGATAGCTCCAACTATAGTTGCAAGACCTTTTCTTACACCCACACTTCTGGCCAGCATTGAACAAGCGTTGCCATTCGTCACACGTATGGTATGCGTTCATTAGATATTTGATCTTATTTTTGTAAATTTTGGTGGCTTGGTGTTTCTCTTATGGATTGTTTTATTTCTTTAAGTTTAGGTTGATTATGGATTCTCTGTATCTCATGGGTATAAGCATAGTTTTGTTTCATATCAATAAGATACATGAAATCTGAAATCAATATAAAAATGTTCATTTCATCTAATCTTATATTAAAGTCGCATCTCTGTATCAATGTTGAACATTTTGATTCTCAGTATCCAATGGGTAAGAGCATAATTTTGAGATCTGCCATTAACAGAAAAATGCCCATTTTTCCTGTTCTTATATTAATGTTCACATCTCTCAGGCAACGCTGAACATTTTGAATGGTTAAGGGAGCTTCATGATATCATGGGTTCCATTTTATTAGTCCACACTGAGGATGCTTGTAATGCTCAGATATTCTTGATGGAGCATCCCTCTGCGAGAGGTCGATATATATGTTCAACAGTCCAAAGGTGAGAAATCTCTTCAGAGATGACTTATTGCTTTGACTCACTCTTTCCAATAATCCATCTTTCACAATCTTAGAAATGAACTGTGTATGCAAATAGCCACGCTTACAAAGATAGAATTAGATAGAAATGAGGGTGATGAATATGCAATATACAACCAATTAATAGGATTCTCATTGCTATCATTGTTACAGTCACGCATAAGTCAATGTCATGCAATCAGTGTTACTCTTACAACATCAAAAAATCGTTAAGGATTTGTCACACAAGGTTTCTGTCCTGTGTCAAGGTATTTAGCTATTAGTGCTATTGGTGAAGCTTCAGACCTAGGATCACAACTTGAAGAAAAGAAACTGGTAAAGCCTCCTAATCTGAAGATAAATATCACAGATAACCAAAGAAAAGCTCGGTCTTCTCAAGTAATGGTGCTTCTGAGTTTGCTACTGAGGCATGACAACACAAAATTGTACATTGCTTCCTTTCTATTTTCTGAGGGGCAATGTACACTCTGAGTAGCCACTTGTGATATTAAAATAGTGAGCTCTGAGGTCAATATAATGCTCAGACTTATTGAGAAACAAGAGCTAGAGATATTCAATAGAAAAAGATGGAGATGGGAGTTTCAATGGACAATCTGCTTCAAACAATTTCAGCTCACGAAATCAGGAATCGATTTCAATTATTATGCCTCTATATAATTCATTCTCTGATGAAGGATTCGTGGTAGAAGGACCTTGAAAAAAACCTCATTCCCTAGATTTTGGCAAAGATGATTAGATTTCAGAAATGACAAATCAAACATCCATATCCATCAGTGTTGTTAGATTTATCACTAGCAAAATATAACACTGAAAATTCAAATTCACCAAAGAGTATTTCAGAGGAAAATCATCATGATAATTGAGTAATATGGAGAACAACTACAGATCCGTGCTACCAACGTTTTTCCAGGGAAAATAATCTTGCAAATTGAAACCCAACGACACCCTTTATGAAGAAACCAAAAATACTAGAAACCCTTGTCTTCTCGTCAGATCTACCAAAAGATTCATATAACCGTAAGTAATTTCAATACTCTTCCACAAGAACCCTCAGCAAAAATATCAGCCTTCAACAGTCCAAAGGTGAGAAATCTCTTCAAAGATGACTTATTGCTTTGGCTCACTGTTTCAAATAATCCATCTTTTACAATCTTAGCAATGAACTGTGTATATAACTAAAATCATATGTTATAATGTAAAATAGAGGTCATTTTGTGACAAACCAGTCGATTTGATAGTTCCAATAGCGATGAAAAAGTTGCGATCAATTTCCATAATATCATATTGAAAGTTATACTAAACGCTTCATAACAATGAATTGCTGATCTAATGGATCAAATAGTGAAAATTGAAATAAATCTGATGGTTGTTATTCCATATTGGAATAGAATATGTGAGCACATTAACCCAAAGCTCTTGATCTAATAATCCAATGGTGAAAGGTGAAGAAATATCCAAATTCCATAAGACATCAGAAATTAAGTAAAGTTTAAAAGCAAGTTACACTTTCACTGGATCTGACAGCTCTCATGACCCATGATTGTAGGTCTATATTCATACCATATCGTAACATACATAGAAATTAAAGTCAACTTACACTTTTGATATATTGAAGGGTCAGAGTGAGTTGAGATTGATGGTGAATATTCATATTAGGTTGTAACTTGCAGAGTTTTTAACCATACGTTACATTCCAGTGAATCTAACAATGAATATCAATAATGGTGATTGAATTTTTAAATGGGTGGAGTTAATAGAATTATAACAAGTGGGTTCCACCCAATATTCCCACTATCTGTTATTAGGTCATTTTAAAGGTGGTAATTAATAGAATTTGTACTTACATTTACATTAATGGTTTAAAGTACATCATTTTAATTGTGGTAATTAGTAGAATTTATTATTAATGGTTTAAAGTACATGTTATCACTGGGAATTTTACCGCGCTGTGTAAAGGAAAATCCAAAGGTAACATTGAATTAGTTTTTAGATTGGAAGTGGACCTTTTCAGCTTAGAGAGAGTTATCTCTCATAACTCAGTCACCCTGTGTCACCTCGGTAACTCGTTATTTAATCAGTATAATGGCTAGATATTATGTACGATAAGATTTAAAATGTTGTAAGACAAAGTGAAATATCCATTGGGCATGGAGTTATGATAATTAGCAAGAAATCTGATGGATCCATTTAAAATGTTGTAGGACAGAGTGAAATATCCATTAGGCATGGAGTCATGATAATTAGCCTGAAATCTGATGGATCCTCCATTACCTGGGTATGGATATTAGTGATATTAAGGGTTAAAATGTTGTAGGACAGAGTGAAATATCCATTGAGGATGGAGTCATGATAATTAGCAAGAAATCTGATAGATCCTCCATTACTTGGCTATAGATATTAAGCAGGATAGATGAAACTTTCTTAGATTATCGGTGTAGTTGAAAGTTGAATGGGGATGATAGTCCACTATAGTAGAGAATCCAACGAGGATGAATTCTAAAGTAGTTTTAGAAGGAAATGAAAGTATTTGATTGTAAGAAAATAAAGCATCAATGAGAAATTCTAAAATATTTGCTTTCCAAAAATGAAAGTATTTGATTGTAAGAAAATAAGACATCAATGATAAATTTCAAAATATTTACTTTCAATAAAAGATTGAAGATTACATATAAAATAAAATCACCAAGAAAGAAAAAAATTCAACATAAAGAAATAGATAGGAAAGTAGCATCTCAAGAATCTTTGGACCATAAAATCAAGAATTTTTGGTCCAATCAGATTCAATTTATCTCAAATTTACATAGTAATTTTTTCTCTCTGAAATCGAACCCTTTGTCCTTTTTTTCATCTATTTTATAGAGATATTACATATGTTTTTTCATCTGTTTTATAGAGATATTACATATGTTTTTTCATCTATTTTATAGAGATATTATGTATGTTTCAGATCCAAAATTTGTGGAAAAATATTAACTACGAAATATTCAACACAAAATTGTACACTGCTTCTTTTCTATTTTCTGAGGGGCAATGTACACTCTAGTAGCCACTTGTGATATTAAAATAGTGAGCTTTGAGGTCAATATAATGCTCAGACTTATTGAGAAAAAAGAGCTGGAGATATTCAATAGAAAAAGATGGAGATGGGAGTTTCAATGGACAATTTGCTTCAAACAACTTCAACTCATGGAATCAGGAATCGATTTCAATTATTATGCCTCTATATAATTCATTCTCTAATGAAGGATTCGTGGTAGAAGGACCTTGGAAAAAACCTCGTTCCTCAGATTTTGGCAAAGATGATTAGATTTCAGAAATGAAAAATCAAACACCTGTAACCATCAGTGTTGTTAGATTTATCACCAGCAGAATCTAACACTGAAAATTCAAATTCACCAAAGAGTATTTCAGAGGAAAATCATTGTGATAATTGAGTAATATGGAGAACAACTACAGATCCGTGCTACCAGCATTTTTCCAAGGAAAATAACCTTGCAAATTGAAACCCAACGACACCCTCTATGAAGAAACCAAAAACACCAGAAACCCTTGTCTTCTCGTCAGATCTACCAAAATATTCGTATAACCGTAAGTAATTTCAATACTCTTCCACAAGAATCCTCAGCAAACATATCAGTCTTCAACAGTCCAAAGGTGAGAAATCTCTTCAAAGATGACTTATTGCTT
Organism: Pinus tabuliformis; assembly: GCA_031772625.1. Taxonomy (NCBI): domain Eukaryota; kingdom Viridiplantae; phylum Streptophyta; class Pinopsida; order Pinales; family Pinaceae; genus Pinus; species Pinus tabuliformis. The sequence continues at coordinate 235,442,261 of CM062805.1, forward strand.
TGGCTCACTGCTTCCAATAATCCATCTTTCACAATCTTAGAAATGAACTGTGTATGCAAATAGCCACGCTTACAAAGATAGAATTAGATAGAAATGATGGTGATGAATATGCAATATACAACCAATCAATAGGATGCTCATTGCTATCATTGTTATAGTCACGCATAAGTCAATGTCATGCAACCAGTGTTACTCTTACAGCATCAACAAATCCTCAAGGATTTGTCACACAAGGTTTCTGTCCTGTGTCATGGTCTTTAGATATTAGTGCTATTGGTGAAGCTTCAGACCTAGTATCACAACTTGAAGAGAAGAAACAGGTAGAGCCTCCTAATCTGAAGATAAATATCACAAATACCCAAAGAAAAGCTCGGTCTTCTCAAGTAATGGTGCTTCTGAGTTTGCTACTGAGGCATGACAACACAAAATTGTACATTGCTTCCTTTCTATTTTCTGAGGGGAAATGTACACTATGAGTAGCCACTTGTGATATTAAAACAGTGAGCTCTGAGGTCAATATAATGCTCAGACTTATTGAGAAACAAGAGCTGGAGATATTCAATAGAAAAAGATAGAGATGGGTGTTTCAATGGACAATCTGCTTCAAACAATTTCAGCTCAGGGAATCAGGAATCGATTTCAATTATTATGCCTCTATATAATTCATTCTCTGATGAAGGATTCGTGGTAGAAGGACCTTGAAAAAAACTCGTTCCTCAGATTTTGGCAAAGATGATTAGATTTCAGAAATGACAAATCAAACATCCATAACCATCAGCGTTGTTAGATTTATCACCAGCAAAATCTAACACTGAAAATTCAAATTCACCAAAGAGTATTTAAGAGGAAAATCATCGTGATGATTGAGTAATATGGAGAACAACTACAGATCCATGCTACGAGCATTTTTCCAGGGAAAATAATCTTGCAAATTGAAACCCAACGACACCCTTTATGAAGAAACCAAAAATACTAGAAACCCTTGTCTTCTCGTCAGATCTACCAAAAGATTCCTATAATCATAAGTAATTTCAATACTCTTCCACAAGAACCCTCAGCAAACATATCAGTCTTCCACAGTCCAAAGGTGAGAGATCTCTTCAGAGATGACTTATTGCTTTGGCTCATTGTTTCCAATAATCCATCTTCTACAATCTTAGAAATGAACTGTGTATGCAAATAGCCACGCTTACAAAGATAGAATTAGATAGAAATGATGGTGATGAATATGCAAAGATGTGGTTGAGTCAGAGATTGCAGACTCAGAGGTTTGCTTTCTTTCTAGATGAAGTTTGGAGAGATGGTTCCTAGTTGATGGAAGAAATTTGGTTTGTTGCTGCTAACCCACCACTCCAACTCGAGACTTGTTGTAAGTTCAAGGAATCGCAAAGTCCTGTCAGAAATTGGAGTTGCGGAGACATCTATAATAAGAATGGGGGATTTTGTAGAAGAGGAAAACTGGCAGCTATTTTTTATTCATCCTTTTCGAATTCCATGATTCAGTTGGGGCTTACTCACGAGGTTCTTCTTCGGTTGTCCACACTCAGAGAAAGTGTTCAACCTTCAGCCAGTTCTTTGTTCTTCATTGGCATATCTGATTACAAGTTATTTTCTTAGTGATATACAACCAATCAATAGGATGCTCATGTCTTTCACAACCATTAATTAATTTTTATGAATAAAAGGTGACTTTAGAAATAAATAAATTCAAATTGAAACTAAATTTGTATGATTTTAAAGTAAATTCAAATTAACTCACATGTACAATTTATAGTGTTCTTCCTACCTCTCCTCTCCTTTGGCTATAGCTTTCCCATTGAGCAACTTGGTAGCTTCATAGTCATGAACAACAATTTATATGCAATATTAATTCAATAATTAATAAAAAATAGTGTAAGGCACCCTAAATCAATTTCATTTCTACTACATCTCTACATTTCATTTAGATTTGCCCATTCCATGTCCTGATTGTTCCTCAGTTTATGCCTTACGGCGTTTCCTTTGCAACATTTGGTGTAAATGCTAGTTTTAAAGTTATAATTAAACTAGAAATCAAATTGGTATATAAGATTATATTTTGACATAGAAATTTGACTACTAAACTTTGTAAAAATATATATATCTTATTTTATCTGAATTTAAAGTTATAACTTGTAAAATAATATAAATTAATAATTAAATATTATAAAATAAAAATATGCTTGTAAATAATATAAAATAAAAAGATATACATTACACTAGAGTAATATATAAACTTCATTTTCAAATTATAAAACATCATTTAAAAAAAAAAACATTTTTTTTGGCCAAAAATACTATTCATATACCATGCTAAATGTACTTAATTCATAAAATAATTTATTTTAAAACAATAAAATAAATATACTAATGATAATGATGTTATAATGATTTATAATTAATATAAATATTATTAAATTTTTATTATTATAATTAATATTAAAATAAATTTCCATGGGATTTTGGATTGATGGTGAATGGGTGCACTGTTAAAACACTTCTTAGGATAGGTCACTAGTTCAAATCCCCCGAAAGTACTTACCTACAAAAAAACACAAAAAATATTAAAATAATTTATTTTTTTAATTATCTTGATTATTTAATTTTTAAAAATTTATATAAAATAATTTTTGTATATATATAACATAAATATTATCAGTTATTTTATTTAACAATAATATTATTTATAGTTTATATATATTTACATCAAAAGTGTTTTAATAAGTGTTTTTATTTAAATTGATAGGGCTAGGTATCGCTTACCATTTTCATCATCTATTCATCTACTCTTTTGCCTATTAAATGATATCTATTCAAAATTTGGCTATGGCCAATTCTAACGGCAATAATACCTTTTTCACGCAAAAGAAGGATTGAGGTTGCCAATTTCCTCACAGTCCGTAACCCATTACACTCTGCATTCGATTAATTTTCTGAGACATTGCCGCTCTCCTGCGATTTTACTACATAAACAAGACAACTAGGGTGCATATTAAAGCAACTCGTGACTACGGTGAATTATATTTTTGGGAATGGTTGTTTATAAATATTTATATTTTTTAATTTTTAGTGTTATGTATTACAAAATGATTTAGAAAGTGTATTTAAGTTTATCATTTATTTTCACATTATTTAGATATAGGTTTTTTGGATTAATTATATATTAGTTTAATCGACATTTCGAACCAACTAATATGGTTCATTTTCAAAACAAAGTAAGAAATCAACTAATCTAAAGAAAGAAATAATATGGTTCATTTTCAAAACAAAGTAAGAAATCAACTAATCTAAAGAAAGAAATAACATGAATGCATTACCCAAAATTAACTCAAAATTAACTGTTGAAAACAAACTATGTTTTATATTAAATCATAAAAATTATATTAGTAAATAAAATAAAAATTGTATTCCATCTTTTTTAAATATTAAATCAAAATAAATTTAATAAATATATATAATTTTCCTAACTAAACGGAACTAATATCGATGATTATTAAAATTAAATCAAAATAATAATAAAATAAAAATTACTACAAAAATATTTTTATTTTTTAAATTTTATATTTTTACATCGAAAGTGTTATTTTTGAAATTGGTCCAGTCAAGTATTGTCTACCTTTTTTATCTGAATTTGACATGTCTTTTTACCGTTTTACCTATTAAATGAAATCTATTCAAAATTTAACCACCGCCCATTCTGACAGAATATAATATCTTTACTACAATTTTTAATGTTGGTATTGTGGTTTTTGCAGGCGGTGGTGGTGTGATAGCTTCGGGTGGGTCAGACTTTAATTAACACACCTCGATGTGAACTTGCAGTTAATGGCGGTATTTGTTACACTAATATACCACCTCCTTTTTCTCTGATGCCATAATGTAACATCAAATGTTAGAACGAAGCATTTTTTATTTAAATAAATAAGAAGTGGTTGTCCATTTTGAATTATATAAGTGTTTTGAGATGAACCTATGCACTGTCATATAATATATTTGAAAATATCTCTTAAGATGGTGTTGGAGAAGAAATTTCATTAAAACTAAAAACTTTTATATTCATTTTGGATAAATATATATATATATATATAAAATAAATATTGTTTTTATTTGCACATTTTTTTGGAATCTAATTAAAATAAATATACACTTTGAATTAAATGTTTGAAGTTTTTAAGATGATTTCAAAACTTGTCTTCATTTTTTTTTTTTTTTTTTATAAAATTTATTTTCATATTTAATATTTAAAACATAATAATAAAAATTATAATATATACATATATAATTAAAATTAGAGCTATAATTATAATGTAATAGGTAATTAGCATAAATTGTATTATTATATATATTTTCAAAATAATTTATTCTTAATTAAAAACTATAATTTGTATTTTATAAATAAAAAAGTTAGGATTATTTGCTATAATTATTTGTGTTTTTAAAAGTTTTTTCGAAATTATGTAGTTGATTTTAAATTTTAAAATTTAATTATAAATTTGTATTTTTTGGGGCAATTGCTAGTATAATTATGTTAATAATAATAATATAAAATATGGTTGGGCATAATAGCTAATGACATGATGAGTTATAATGTTTCAATAAATATTTTTGTAATGGTTTGGTGCCTATGAATATTGATGTATTGGTTTAGAGGCTTGTGAACTCTTAAGTGAATATAACTATGGGTTGGCTACCAACAACCTCATTCTAGCCCTAGAGTTGAGAGAGAGGTTGATTTATAATTAAAAAAGAAAAGAAGATAAGATATTAAATAAAAAATAATTATATTAATTTTATAATATTAATTTTTTTAATGATAAGATATCATCTCACTTATTGAAATAATAATGTAAACAAATTATTTCAATGTAACAACATCTTTCAATTAGTATAAGAGATGGAGATTTTTTTTGTCAAGTTGTCCGTGATCCTCAGCCTTGACCTGTGGTTTGAGGAGTCACGACCGAGGGGCATCTAATCCGTCAAAGTCACTTGGGGATCACACCCTCCTCAGCCTTGACCTGTGGTTTGAGGAGTCACGACCGAGGGGCATCTAATCCGTCAAAGTCACTTGGGGATCACACCCATCCTGGGCCACACCAACCCTAAGCTGATTGGATTTTTTAGGGTGTCTCCTCCCCTTAGCACAGGGTATCACACCCCCTAAGCTGATTGGATTTTTTAGGATGTCTCCTCCCCTTAGCACAAGGGATCACACCCGACCTGGGCCACACCTACCCAACTGACTAGATTTTTTAGGGTGTCTCCTCCCATTAGCACAAGCACAACCACCCCGTGAGGTTTGATCCTGGATGGCCTTTTTAACAAGGCCCATCCTCAATTGGTTGTGCTACTGGGACTTGACAAGAGATGGAGATTTCAAATAATTATTCTCAAGAATATTTTTTAATTGTACCTAAAAGAACATAATTTAGATAAAAATTGTCCTTATAATAACTTAGAAGAAGAAATTTAGAGTTTTAATTTTGTTGTAGATCACTCACAATTTAATACTTCACTAAGAAAAAACAAATTGAAATAAAGAGAAACATGGTCAAATTTAAGATGGTCATAAAAATGATCATGATATGTAGATTTTACCAACTAAAACAACATTTAAAGCATAGTTACCAAGTTTGAAATCGAATTTGGATTCGAATTGGATACGATAAAAATTGGAATAATAAATTTTTAATTCGAAAAAAAATTGACACTATACATCTTAAAAACTATCGTTTTAAAAAATTTCTTATTGTATCAGGGATATTTTCAGCCTATTTTTTTTTTAATTTATTTTTAATTTTGAATTTTGAATAACATCCCATAAACTAGATAATATAATAACTTTACAAATACAATTCACCAAAAAAAAACTTCACTTCCCTTCCTTACTTCTTCATTTCTAAATTTAAATCTAAAATATTTTTCTAATTTTAAAACCGATTTATCTAAAATCCTTCATAATAAATATAAACACTTTTAAAAATATCTGAAATTCCATAAAATCAGTGATTGCAAAATTAACACGTATTACAAATTAACAAATTGTTAGGAATTCAGTGTAACAAATTCTTCCTTTTTCCTATTTTACTGGCTTTTTAACCCATAAAAACAATAATAAAATTGGAAAATTATAAACTTTCCATAAAAACAATAATAAAATTGGAAAATTATAAACTTTCCTATTCCACTATGATTTTCCAGTTTCTCTAGTTTCTTTCCTTCTGTCCGGATGCCATCCTACCACTATTTGTTCCACCATCAACAATCTGTTCCGTTTACATAAACCACCAACCAAGGATTTTGAAGCATTTAATTTTTCATTTAACCGCTTATCCAACCATTTATCCTTGAAAACCGAATCGAATTTCATCGAATAATAGGGTATTTGTATGGAAATGGCGAATTTTGGAATTTTTTAGTCGGTTCGGGCGAATTTGGTAACTATGATTTAAAATATTCTATGTAGCCTATAGGCTCAAAATATGAGTGATTTAAAAAAAAAAAAAAAAAAATTAACAAAACAAGTACTACATAGTAGCTGGTCCTTGCAGCTTAGTTTAAATAAAACCAAATTAAAGTAAAAATACTTAATTCAAGTTAATGTTAAGGTTTAAAGTCCTGACAATTTAGATTTTACTGATTGGTAAATTGATGTATTTTGTTATTTGTAATCTTATGACAATAATATTGTTATTGCCTTATTAGTCCCTCGCATAGCATAAAGTATACAAATCTATTTCTATGAACATTTCCAATAACTATAATGTAGTTAAAGAAAACATTTAAAAAAAAAAGAAAAAGATAAAATTATAAATTTTTTATTGGTTGAAACATATGAAAACATTATTTAATTGTAGTTGAATATTATATAATAGAAACAAAAAAATGGAAAATTTTATTTTAAGTACAAGATTTTTTGCATTTACTACAAAGAAATCTTTATGTAAGGTATTATAAATAGTTTCACCCATGATTAATTTAAATAACCAATGGCTAACCATACTACATAAATATTCTCTTTAAGCTTATTATTGATCTAAATTAGATCATTATATTGTTTGTCATCCATCTCGATGCATTTGGAGTGGAAAAAGTGGAGGAATCAGCTCATGGGACCGTTTTTACCGGCGGGATCCAGTTTGGTGAAACGGGGAGTGAAACCTTCAGGGAGCATTTTGAGGCATCAAACGACATTTTTTTTTGGGGGGGGGGGGGAATAGAGACCTTTCCAACAATGCAAGAAGCGCGTCAATCAGAGTTTGTATGCAAAAGTTATGCCACTCAAAAGTTGACCTTCCTGTTTTCACACCAATAGTTCGGGAGGATGTCGCGTCAACCTCCATTATTCATGGAAAAAGGGGCTAGCCATGTGTTTGTGATGTAAAGACTCTAGAAGTGTTAGGGTCCAACCCTAACCCCTTTATTTATGTAATAGGGTTGAGTCATAGTTATAGTTAGTTAAAGAGTCAATAAAACCCGTATTAATAATTGTAAGAGGTTGATCCACATTTAAGAAGGGACCACAATTATTTACAAACGGGCCATGGTATTAGATAGATGGTATTGGGAGAACCATGGTAATGACCCATGGTATTGTATGTATGAATCCTATATAAAGGATAGAGACTCCCCATTGAGAAATACCGAGTCTTATTTTGTAATCAAGCTCTGCTCTGCTGGAGGTTGCCCCCTCGAAGAGGCAAGTGAACATTGCTTTCATCTTTGAATAATAAAATACTTGCTGGTTTTCTCATTTTGTTCTGTGTTTTGGGTTGTATTTATTCGCATATTTGGTACTCTAGAATTTCTCGTAGGTCAAGAGCATAACAAGTGGTATTAGAGCACTTTCCAGGGCCGGTGGTATCTCCATTTTTGGTAGAATTTTTTTAGGTTAGAGACGTGTTCCGACGTCTTTAAACCACGGGATCTGTTGTTGAGCGCATAAACCTGCGGATTTGGGAGGCATGCACGCAGGAAATACAAGAGGTGGTCACGCTTGTTGGACTCCCTTGTAACCCCTGTGGGTAACCCTTTGAGTAGTAGCGCATTAGACAAAACCACGCATAGACTTCCTTCCACGCACCCTCTGGGTATATTGGAAGCCCCCTAGGCTCACTTGAAACCTCGCCTTAGATAAACCATCGGCCGTCTTGCTGCTACAGTACACTGAGAACAACACTCGGGGAGATTACTCGCGCGTACGATAGGGTAGTCAGGTAGTACAGCTAAGGGTACGATTGATCCTCCTTAGTTAGTGCCCTAAAAGATTGGGTCGAGTACTATTGTTGGACCCTTATGTATATTGCGATCTGTAGCACCTGACACTCCTTTGAGACCATAGTTCCCTCGACTCTCTGAAGATCGCCCATTATCTTATTTTCCAGATCAGATCTAGCAGTTGTGGTTTTGTTGCCGCCACAATCAGATCCACCAATTAAGGTTCTACCGCCACACTACCATTCAGATCTAGCAGTTGGGGTTCTATCATCGCCGCAGTCCCACTGACATTTAGCCGTTGGGGTTTCGCAAGTAGATCTGACCATCTGTGCAGTGAGGCTTGTGGCTCTTATAGTCTGGGCCCGATTTTCGCAAGACATTGGGCAGGATCAAGTTTTTTGGAATTTGGCCACTGCAGTATTGATCAGCGGGGAGTAAAACTCCATTCGGAGTTTCAAAAAAAAAAAAAACTGAGGCCTTCCTGGGACGCTTACAAGAGACTTAGCCCATAAGATTCAGGACGACGAGCTGATCGCAGTGGTACCATTCACTTGTCAACTTCAATTTTCAGGTGGTCCCAATTTTTTTCAAAGTGACGACAAGTGACCAAGATCTGTGTATGGTAGAAACCAGAGCTCAAGTCATGGCCAACAAGAAGATCGAGCGCCTTGAACAAAAGTTGGATTCTTTCCAGGGCCTAACAGAATAGATGCAGAAATTCATGGCACATGGTATTAATGAAGACCTTGAAGGAGATTCTAGACATCATATTCACTTCCATGGAAATCACCAACATTCCCACCCTCGGCCACCCAAGCTGGACATGTATAAATTTGATGGCTCTAATCCAGCAGTATGGGTAGCACAAATGGAACAATATTTCATTCTGAATGATATCCGAGATGATCAAACTAAACTACATGTGGGACCCCTTTACTTGGACCAAGAGAGATGGCAATGGTGGCAATGGCATCGAAAATGCTATCCCGGGAACATAACTTGGTAGGTGTTCTCAAAATCTCTTTTTGACCGCTTTGACAAAGAATCTAATTTTTTGGGTTGTCTTACTAAGCTCCGATAGACAGGCACAATAAAAGGCTAAATTGCAGCCTTTGAGACATTGGCCATTCGCATGGAAGATCTGGGAGATGAATTTTACTTGGAATGTTTTATAAGTGGTCTCAAAGAAGTCATCCAAGCCCATGTCCGTATGCACCACCCACCTATATGGATGGACTCTTACACAAAGGCTAACGAAGTGGAACGTGCTTTAGTTGCCTGGTCGCCTCATCCAAATTTCATAGTCAAGGGACGCCCCACCCAGGCTCAAGGCCCTACCCAAACACTTAAGGTTCAAAAGGTGTCTCCAACAGAAATGGATGAAAGAAGAAAACAAGGATTGTGCTACTACTATGATGACAAATACTCCCCGGGGCATAAATGCAAGGAACCCAAATTCTTTCAAATTGATGTTACTGATCACAACTCATCTAAGGAAGCCCCACCCCTTGAGGGACCAGAGGACGAAGTTGAGGAAACCCAGCAAGACAATGAGCTCCTAGCTACGCCAGAGGAACCAGTTATCTTGCTACATGCTTTGGCGAGCATTTATGCGCCCCAAACTCTCAAAATCAGAGGCTTTATTAAACATCGCCCTGTAGTAGTATTGATTGATAATGGCAACACTCATAACTTTATCCATCAACGAGTTGTCAAAGTTGTTCATTGTTTTGTCAGGGCAGTCTCTAATTTCCAGGTCTAGATTGCTAATGGGGGGATAATGAAATGTGAAGGCCGCTGCGAAAATATCAAACTTCAGATGGGAGACTACCACCTAAAGACCCACATGTTTGCGATTAACATGGGTGGTTGTGACATTGTCTTGGGTGTTGAATGGCTTCGCACACTAGGCCCAATCACAATGGATTTCTAGGAGTTATATATGAGCTTTAAGCAAAATGACCACATGCATACCCTCTGTGGACTCCAGGCAGGTGCTCCTTCTATCATCAGCTCACATCGAATGGAAAAGTTGTTGAAAAAGGGCCATCATGGAGTTATCGCCCAGTTTAATGCCATCCAGGCCATAGAGCCCACTACTCTTCATATTCATCCTGAGATGCAACAGGTCTTAAACCGCCACCAGCAAGTATTTGAAAAACCTAAAGAGCTTCCACCCTCTAGAGGGGAACATGATCATAGCATCACTTTGGTACCAGGGGCACAACCGCGAAATTTGCGCCCATATTGATATCCTTTCGCCCAAAAGAATGAAATTGAAAAAATCATTAAGGAACTCCTTGAAGCCGATTTTATTCGTCCTAGCATCAGTCCTTATTCATCACCAGTGGTCATGGTGCTTAAGAAAGATGGGGAATGGCACATGTGTCCAGACTTCATGGCCCTCAACAATCTCACTGTCAAAGACAAATTCCCTATCCTGGTTGTTGATGATATGCTTGATGAACTACATGGTGCTCAATTCTTTACTAAGATATATATTTGCTCCGGTTATCACCAAATATGCATGAAAGAAGTAGACATTCCCAAGACTACTTTCCGAACTCATGAAGGCCATTATGAATTCTTGGTCATGCCATTTGGTCTTTGTAATGCCCCATCCACTTTTCAAAGCCTCATGAATCACTTGCTGATGCCATATCTCCGAAAATTTATCCTCGTTTTCTTTGATGACATTCTCATTTACAACCTAACCTAGGAAAAGCATCTTCAACATGTAGACCTACTCTTGCAACTGCTCCAGAATCACAAATTATTTTTCAAATTGTCCAAGTGCCCTTTTGGCATGGAAGAAGTCGAGTATTTGGGCCACAATGTGGGTTGTGAAGGTGTCCAGGTGGATCCCAAAAAGATACAGGAAATGCAAGATTGGCCCCAACCAAAAACCTTGAAGAGTTTGAGTGGATTCTTGGGTCTCACAAGCTACTATCACAATTTTTCTACAATCATGGTCGCATTGCTAGACCCCTCACTAACTTTCTCAAGAAAAAATCATTCCTCTAGACTGATGCAACACAACAGGAATTTATGGCTCTCAAACAGGTCATGTGTTCCACTCCCGTATTGGCACTACCTGACTTCACCAAATCTTTTGTGTTTGAATGTGATGCTTCAGGTACTGGTATTGGTGTTGTCTTAATGCAGGAAGGTTGACCCTTGGCTTTCACCAGCTAACAACTAAGTGGGAAACATCTGGGACAATCTACCTATGAGAAGGAGACGATGGCCATATTACATGCAGTAGAGACATGACAACCATACTTATTGGGGCAGTGTTTCCAAATCTGCACAGACCATCAAAGCCTCAAATATTTTTTGGAGCAACGTTTATCCTCGCCCCAACAAAATAAATGGTTGGCCAAAATGTTGGGATATGATTATGAGATAATTTACAAGAAAGGGCATGAAAATGTAGTAGTGGATGCTTTATCACACCAATTTGAGGATGAAAGCACCCTGCTATCAATCTCTCTTCCCATACCAGATTGGATTGAAGAAGCCCGCAAGGAATGGTTTTCACACCCCTCTCTCTCCCAACTCATTAATAACTTGAGAGCAAATCCTAATTCCTCAGTTGGCTACTCTTGGAAGGATGAGATTCTTCGCTACAAAGGAAGGATTATATCACCGACATCCACCCTCAAAATGCGCATTTTGGCAGAGTTTCACTCATCTCCCACTACAGGCCATGCAGGCTTTTAGAAGACTTATGCTCGCACTCGTTGTTCTTTCTTTTGGATAAGCATGAAACTGACATTCTTACTTTTGTAGCTGAATGTGATGTGTGTCAATGCCACAAAGGAGAAATAGTCAAGTTACCAGGCACCTTACAACCATTTCCAATCCCTGCCTCTGTCTGGACAGATGTTTCTATGGATTTCATTATTGGTCTCCCAAAGTCAGGCAACAAATCAGTCATCATGGTGGTTGTGGACAAACTTTCTAAATATTCTCATTTTTGCACTCTACCCCACCCATTTACCCCCACTTTGGTGGCTCAAGATTTCATGGACTAGATCTTCAAACTGCATGGCATGCCCACTTCCACTGTGTCTGATCGTGACCCAAATTTCACCAGTAACTTTTGGCAAGAACTTTTCAAGCTACAAGGCACCGAACTCCAACTAAGTACTTCCTATCATCCCCAAACTGAAGCAATCAACAAATGTTTGGAGACATACCTAAGGTGCTTCACTTCAGAAAAGAAACATCAATGGGTACAATGGCTACCTTTAGCTGAATGGTGGTATAATACTAACTATCATGCAGCCACCAAGATGACTCCATATGAAGCAGTGTATGGTCAACTCCCACCTTCACCTATTTCTTATATCCCTGGATGCTCTAAGGTGCAAGCAATGGATCAACTCCTACAGAACCATGCAGCCATGCTAGCCCGTCTCAAAGATAATCTCCATCAAGCTCAGAATCGAATGAAGCAACAGGTAGACCAACATCGTTCAGAGTGCACATTTCAAGAAGGGGATCAGGTATTCCTGCAGCTGCAACCATATAAGAAAACATTGCTCAAAGAAAAGGGTTGCCAAAAATTAGCTCCAAAATTCTACGGACCTTATCAAATACTTCAGCGCATTGGAGCAGTAGCCTACAAGCTGGCCTTGCCACCAACTTCAAAAATCCATCCAGTCTTCCATGTATCATGCCTCAAGAAAGTGGTGGGGAACAATTACAGAATTCAAACCAGTCTACCTGAATTGGATGAAGAAGGTTCACTCTGGCTCCAACCTAAACTCCAGAAGATGCGACCTGGGAACCAACCACTATTCTTCAACAGTTTCCGTAGCTTTAGCCTTGAGGACAAGGCTACTTTTGATGGGGGAGGGCATGTTAGGGTCCAATCCTAACCCCTTTATTTATGTAATAGGGTCGAGTCATAGTTATAGTTAGTTAAAGAGTCAATAAAGCCCAATAATCGTAAGTGGTTGACCCACATTTAAGAGAGGGACCACAATTAGTTGCAAACAGGCCATGGTATTAGATAGATGGTATTGAGAGAACCATGGTAATGACCCATGGTATTGTATGTATGAATCCTACATAAAGGATAGAGACTCCCCATTGAGGAATATTGAGTCTTATTTTGTAATCGAACTCTTCTTTGCTGGAGGTTGCCCCACGAAGAGGTAAGTGAACATTGCTTTCATCTCTGAATAATAAAAGACTTGCTATTTTTATCATTTTGTTCTGTGTTCTGGGTTGTATTTCTTCGCATATTTGGTATTATGGAATTTCTTGCAAGTCAAGAGCATAACAAGAAGCATCTATTTTGTAGCTCTAGTTAAGAGTTGATGTAGTCAAAATTAACCACTAGTAGGCTATTGGGTTGTGTTATAACCTGGCCACTAGGAGGAAGAGGCATTCCATTCTTTCGAGAGCATTTTGTTCCATAGTTGAGCAGAGATAGTAAGGAGAGATAGGAGGTAGAGAACACAAAGAGGATTTGTGCATTGTAGCAGCCCATGGGTCACATGCATTACTTCTTTATACTTGCATCCATATTTCCAGGTAGAGAAAGAGAGCGAAGCGGTCTCACCTTTCAGCTGGGTTTTCTCCTGATAATGTTTCCCAGAGAGCATATCTTGTGTCTTATGTGTTTGTGAACTTCTTTTTTCATTCTCTACTTTTCCGCAGAATTTATATTCACATGCATGCACTAATTATAGTTAATCCAAAGATCTTAAAGTTTAATAAATTGTAATAGTGTAGAATTTTCAGAGTTCTAATATAATATTATTAGATTTGTTGTGACGAATTGTCTAGTGGAATATCCACGGTAGTTTACAAATCAGTTATGAAGAGTTCAAATAGCGAGAGAAATAATGATTATAGTGTTGTACATCAAATTTAGTCATAACAAATCCTTGTAGTCAAATCATGGAAAAGTTGAAACTATCATTTATGGGTAAGGTATGAGTTCCAAGTTTACATACAACTAAGTAGACATTAAGTTCTTAACTCAACGTAATCATTAACTAAGCTATTATGGATTATGTTAGAGTCAATTAACTAAGAAGTATGATTATATATTATTATAATGACCTATTATGCAGAAACAAGATATACATGTAGGCTTAGTACTACATCATGACCAATATACTTAGTACTACTATGAAGAGTGACTTGAATTAATATATTACCTCTAAGAGCTAGAATTTATCGAGATCACTCTAATTACTATGCATAAGTTATAAGTACATAGATTAAGAAATATTAGACTAAGGCATTGTATCATGAATTTGCTAAATGCTGGTAATGTAATACAAAACAGAGTTAGCTTAATGTTATGGCAACTAATATTAAAGTTATTGAGAGACTTGACTATATAAGAGTCCAATATAGTGTAATAAAAAATTGTGTGGGAATATAAAGTTCTGTTTATGTTCCATTCATAAGCAAAAGAGTGTGAAATCATAAGCAAATAATTGCAAGTGGGCCATATATAGCCATGCCTTGCATAAGTAAATATTTGCAATGTAAAAAAAATCAGTGACTCACAACCCCCACATTGAGTAGCTATTGGCATCATGGAAGGACAGGTGGTCCCAGTTCGAAACCACAGAACTTGAGAAAACAGCTGCACATACCTAGCCTGATGATTTTTTCTCTAGTGTTTGGATTTCCAAGGTTGTGATGTGACCCTTGTACTTCTGGGTTCGTTAATCGAGGCATTGGCCAATAAGATGTGCAAATTGATAGCTAATAAGGTTGAAGATAAATGAATTAAATTATTGTTAAAAATAATAAATTTCAATCTGCAATGGTTTTTTTTAAACAGAAACGGGTATGATCCTTCATTCATTGGGCGGCCTGGAGCCATGAAATCGGTTACAAAAGGCTGGTGTATTTTCTGTTTGGATTTTCAGCCAACAGACCCTGCCCTCTACTCTAGTCAAATTCTTCTTTTTGCACTTAGTAAAGTGTGCTTCTGCTGCTAATTTCCCCAGATGGAAGATACATACAAACTGGTGAAGAAGGAGACGGAAAAACATTTCACTTTAGGGTATTGGGTCCCAAAGGGCTGTATTATCTCTGAGGAGGGAGCCAATGTCCATCAGGGCTGCCTTATTTGCCTCGCTGTCTGCTTCACTGTTGTTTGATCTCAAGACATGAAAAAATTTCAAATTCATAGTTTTTGTCAAGCCTTTGATCCTTGAGATTATTCTTGCAAGTTGTAGATCCGTTGAGATGGAATTGTTTGCCAGCGCTTGGATAATTACCTGGGAGTCTCCAAATACATTTGCCTCCTTATAGCCCAGCTCTTTGAGGAATTTGGATCCTTGATAAAGTGCCATTGCTTCTGCTTGGATGCTTGTAGAGTGGCCTAATCCCCAGGCAAAGCGGTGGACAACAGCTCCTCCTGGATTTAAAATGATACCTCCGGCTCCCGTAATACCTGGGTTCCCTTTAGGAGCCCCGTTAAAGAAGTGCGATGGTAGTGTTTGGTTGGACAGCCAGGATTGGAATTCTTGTTCATTTTTCCTTATTTTCCAGTCCTTGGGGGGAGGGGGAGAGCTGGTTATTTTCCGGAATTTGAAGTTAAGAGCCAAACCAAGCTCTATGTCTTGATGGCTTAAATTGGCATCATCCCCTTTGTCTTCCAGCCATTCTGCAAGCTGTCCTTTTACTGCGTTGACCACCAACCTGTAATCCTGCTCTTTATTTCTAAAAATCCTGCGATTCCTCTCCAGCCATACTTGCCAGCTGACAAATTTAGGCAATGCGCTCCATGCAAATCTGATTGTTTTATTTTTTGGAGGGTGACCAGGATAATTGTTCATCCAACTTGCAAATAGATCAGGGACTGATGAGGGGAAGTTGAACTTGTAATTCCACAGGGCTAGGAGCTCCTGCCAGACTGAGTTAACGAATCTACAATTAATCATGATATGGAGGGCAGTTTCAGAATTTTCCTTGCATAAGGAGCATCCAGACGGCCCATGAAATCCCCTTATCTGCAGCCTGTCTTCAGTCAATATTTTCTGGTGGCAAAGGAGCCAGCAGAAGTGGTCCACCTTTGGGATTGAAGGAGTTTTCCATATACCGTTCCAGGGAGCTGGATTGGGTGGCACATAAGGCTTCTCTAGGCATTTAACATAGCCCTGAGAGACAGAGTAGCCTGAACGCTTAACGCCCCAGCCTCTCACATCTTTACTGTTTTTTAATGTGGGAGCTAGCCCGTGCAGGTGCGTGTATAGCTCACTGAGGTCTGGGCGGAGGTGGATAGGAACCGCAGGAGTCTTCCAACCGGCCCACGCGTTTCCCTCCCATGTCGACATATCCCACAGCGTTATTAAATCTGAATCTGTCATCCAATGTTGTAGCTCAGGCTTGCGCAGGACTTCAGCCAGCGGAGGATTATTGAGGATGTTGTCGTTCCATATTTGAATGCATTTCCCATTGCCTGGAACCCAGAAGGCGTTGTCGTGGATCAGAGAGCTGGTTTTGAATAGAAATTTACTGAATGGAGTATTGAATTTATTCTTGGGCTGGTCTAAACACCGCTTTCTTGGTCCTCTGTAATATTTTCTCCATAATGCAATTTGGACCCAGCCAGGATTTGGAGCAATGATCCTCCAAACTACTTTGGCGCCCGTGGCAACATTCTGAGCTTTGAGGTCTTTTAATTTCAAACCTCCTTCCTGGAATGGTCTAGAGACAGTCTCCCAATTTATCAGCGAAAATCTTTTCTCATTTAGCTTCCCTCCCTTCCATAAAAATGTTTTGATTAACTCCTCCATCTTATTTATAATTCCTGCGGGTGCCAACAGGACTGAGAAAGTGAAAAGAGGTAAACTGCTGAGGACGGATTTTATGAGAACCGCCTTCCCTGCTAAGTTTAGCCAGGAGGACCCCCAAGCCTGAAGTTTTTGTTTAAATTTATCTAACAGAGGCAACCAGTCCTTGCCCAATGCCCTAATTTCAATCTGCAATGTTAAACTATAGAAAATTTGCAATTTTTTTTGGTCAATCCCAAACTAATATGGATTTGACCAAAAAACTCAATGCAATATCTACTGACAGAGATAATAAAAAGTAAGAATTTTTCAAACTTTGATTGATTTTACTTAAAATTGAATAAGTTTGTATAATTTTAAATCATAATCAAAATACAATAATATTACTGTACTTTCAAAATTTAGAGTATAATAAAACTTTAATTATGTCTATAACTTTTTCAAAATGAATGTTACCAAAAAAATTTAATGTATTTCCTTTGATATTGTAAATCTTATCATGGGTCTGAGATACTGGCTTTGCTAAAACAACATTCAAATTCTAAACCACCAATAATTGTAATGTCAAAAATCTTGTATTTATAGAAAATTGTTGATATAGAAAGTTATATTTACCTTTAACAGATTTAAGTGGATTCAATTTATCTAAATATTTTTTTTTTCAAATATTGGTAGAGCCTATCATAATTAAGTTGTCAAACCAATAGCAGGGACAACCATCGTTGGCTGCTATCTACAAATGTAGGTTAACTCATCACTGTTATTCAAGGAAAATGTGATATAACTTTTAGATCAAATTCAAGGAATTCTGGGACACATAGCTGTTCCTTTTATTTTTATTTTTACTTCATGAATTTTATCCAAAAATACCATAAAAATTATAAACATCAACAATTACAAAATAAAATCGCAGAACTAAAAGAAATCAGAAATGCTACAAATTTAAAGAAAAGGCGGAACACATGCAACAAACTCAACTTTATTTAATTAAAGCAAAACTACATACCAACACAATAGTTGAGATGATAGCCTCAAGATGACTACGGTAATACTGAATCCAAACTCCTGCAACTGCAACTAGAAATCTTGAAATGAAGCCCATTAAGATCTCTCGATGAAATCTTCTCAACAATGAGTTGTGTTTTCATCCAACACACATATATGGAACCCAAGGGTTTTTGTCCTATGGCTCTCTGAAACTAAGAACCACGTTCCCAAAGCCTCTCCAATAGAAAATACTACAAATCCAAGATGCTCCCAAATGACTTGCTTCCCCTCTTTTTAAAAATTTGACGGATCTCTCTCTAACCTTCTAGAAGAACTTTTATTTAAAATTTTATTTCCATTCTAGAGGCTTCTCCCTTTTATTTTATTTAAGTGACTCTTTTTATTTTATTTTATTTAAGTCACTTTTAATACCAGAAAATGATTAATCTACCTCCATGGTTTCTCCAACCCCTGAAAGTCACTTTTCACCATCTCATCTTGTAGATGTCTTCATCTTAGTTCCAATGAGCTATTACTTTAAGATATTTCTCCATTTAATATGCTCCAATTAACACCCTTAGTGTTTTTAAGTAAAATACGTTGATAATAACCTCGTTTTATAGAAATCGCCATAATGTAACTGAACAAAGAACAACTATGCAAAACTAGCCATAATGTTGAAATATAGCAAGCAAACCCTGCCAAACCCCATAAAACTCCTCTAAAACCCTCTGGGCCCACCAATGACGTAATCTTGCTCTTGTGACTTTGCTATCACAAACCCTGGAAATCCACCCTAGCTGCATCATAAGGGAAACACAAAATGGGAGCATTACAAATCCTCCCACCCCAAGATTTCTTTCCCTCAAGCAATCCACATTTGTCAACCATAAAGGAACCTATACACCAATGCCAACATCCCATATAAACCATTATGTCACATCATGACTCTGTGCCACCAAATCATGAACGGATCCCTTGATACCTGGATCCCAAATAAACCTCTAACTCATCTTGCCATCCATAGATCCACTTGCATCCCATTGCCAACTTGAGCATCTCATATCCCTCATGTCTAAGGGCTCTTGTTGTGCTATGCCCTTGACTAAGAAGATCTTCCCAAGAATCGCCCCATCAATGGAATACCGAATCATAATCTCTTGTCAATGCATCCTGTGGGAAGGATCGAATGCATGAACACTTGTACATGGAATAAGTTCACTATGCCAATGCTACCCCATGCTTAACTCATGTTGCTCCACTTAGTCAACCCATAAGGTCCACCTAGAAAATTCTACCGCTCTCTGCAATGTATAGAGGTGGGTTGTTAGTGTTGCAAGCCCTATCTATGTACTCCTTAAGAGGGCTATGTCAGAAATCTAGAGTATGCTACCCTGGTTGCCCATTTAGGGATGTTAATTGTTCCCTAATGCTAGACGACTTGGGCACTGACTTGGCACATACAACTCCAAACTCCTAAAGTTTACTGATCTGTTGTAAGATGACACCTCAGAGTGTCTGGGTCTTTTACTTCATTGCCATAAGATATGTCTTGAGATGCTCAATCTTTTCTCGATGACTATCATCTGGATGTACTGGATACCTTTGCATCTACTTTCACCCCATCAATGGCTGGAACTAAAGATGGATGCTCAACTTCCTCAAATACGACTCCAACTTGAGCCTTTTTCGGCAGGCTCTCCAAAGATGGCTCATAATGCACACTATGTATATCATGCTCCTCCTCACGCTGACCATTTTCAGCCATCAAACATGGATGCATTGGTGAACCACTATCAAAATCAATGGACTTAACTATAGTGGAAGAACCCATCTCATTCTCATCAAATTTATCTAAAGAAATCTCCTCTTGCTCTACACCTGTCATTTCTATTATTTTATCCGAGCATGAGTGATTAGGCTCCTAGGGTCCCTTGTAGCTAAAACAAAGATTTTTCCTTCTTAATTTGTTCTTGTTGCCTATTTGAACCTTTGCATCCTTGTCTTCACCAACACCACTCAAGCAATTAGATGAACAAATCTACTTCTTCATCCTCATTAGTTCCTCCTTCTCAATTGCCTTTTGAACAACCACATGTTCTGCTCAACCAACCTTTTTGCTAGTTCATGAGCTACAAGTGAGATAATATGTTCCTTCTACCAAATGGCCAACAACTTGGATTGTTGTTGCTTACAAATTACATCACGATCTCCCATAATTGAAGACAAAATAGCTCACATATTTGTTTTGACATTGTTAGGATGATGTTTTTTAATCTTGAAGAAGCATTAGAACATGTGAAGAATCAAACCATTGCACTCTAGATCAAACATGATATATGAGTTGACTCTAGCCATGATTTCTAAAATCTTGAGCCTCTTTCCAAAGGTAAGACCCATAGTGTAAGGAGATTAATTTCTTATGTTTGAGAGATTGAAAAAGACGAACTCCTAACCAAACAAAAACAATTTTATGGCACACTCAATGACCTAATTTTATCTAAATCATATCATATAAAAATTACATTTTTTATATTTAACATATCTAAATAAATTATAACACCCTAATTACATTTTTTATATTTAACATATCTAAATTAAATTATAACACCTCTAAGCCAGCCCACAAACCCTCACGCCTAATTGGTTTGAAAGAGAGCCAATAACTTGGTAAGGGATTTCGACAAACTAACGAATTGAATTATAATTATAATCTTGTGTATTTTCTTTAAAATAAAAAACCCTGCTATTTCGGATTATATTCCATTATTACATATAATAAAACATGTACACGCAGCTTTCTCGATGCTGTGTTGCAACTTGCAAGGTCCTAGTGGAGAACGTGCGTAGTCGTTTTCAATGTTGTTTAGCTGTGGGTGCGGGGCGAAAGGACCTCTTCTGCAGGTTTGTTTATTTTGAATGGCATTGTCCACAGAGGTGGCATATTTAGCTGGACGGTTAAAAAAAAAAAAAAATTGTTGTTGGAATTTGGTTAATTTTTTTGTTTTGTTTAAATTTGACGTTAGTAGTCATTGAATTTATGATGAAAATAAATTAGTATTATTAAAAATTCAAAAGATATTTATAATTTTCAAATATAATAACTATAAATTAAATTTTTCTATTTTTTTTACCAATTTTTATTAAAATATTGTCAAAATTTTCATTATTTTTTTTACAGATTTACTGCTTTGGTTAGACTAGATAATAAATGAGGTACATTGAAGTGGACAATAAAGTTTGAGGTCCACAAAGTGTTCATCGACTCTTCACACAATCTAATCGGAGTATTATAATGAAGTGGAGGAATTGCCGTGATGGTCAAAAGTCACTGAAATCCAGGGAAAAATCTTGTAGATGCAGTGTTTAAATCATATTTTTGGTGGTGGAAATGAATTCAGCACCATCAAAAACGTTTAGGACACCCAAAATTTTGAAGTTTAACAACTATAACTTGGATTTACAAAAATCCTTGTCAGATTTTCTCTAAATATGACCAGAATTTCCATAACTTTCCACGCAACTCTTCCACCTCGATTAGACTACGCGAATCCAATCCAAAATTTTGAAGTTTAACAACTATAACTTGATTTACAAAAATCCTTGTCAGATTTTCTCTAAATATGATCAAAATTTCCATAACTTTCCACGCAACCCTTGATTTACAAAAATCCTTGTCAGATTTTCTCTAAATATGACCAAAATTTCCATAACTTTCCACGCAACTCCTCCACCTCGAAAAATATGACCAGAATTTCCATAACTTTCCACGCAACTCCTCCACCTCGATTAGACTACGTGAATGCAATTCAAATATACCGTAGAAATGAAAACTGAGAACTAACCGTATTGCCCATTAGGTAGGAATTTCAAATTTGAAGCACACCAGGGTTTTGTCTACTTTGATTATTTTATGACAAAATGTTGACAGGTGCAGACATGAAAACTGAGAACTGACCGGTATATTGGCCGTCAGGTAGGAATTTCAAATTTGAAAGCACATGGTTTTGTCTACTTTGATTATGACAAAATGTTGACAGGTGGAGATTTTTTTGTTGGCTCCGTCAAATTTCATCCATGCCACAATTTGTCCACTAATGTCCGTCAAATTCCATTCTGGTCACAGGGCAATACGACCAACGCTCCACCCTATCCATCCGTCATCCAATGGCTTTGGAACACTTGCAATGTTTACTTTGGGCGGATAGCGTTTCATTATAAACGTAACTTCGACGAATGGCATCGATTTGACATTTCACCTCCGTTTACAGGTTCTCCTTTCCTTACCTTTTGAAAAAAGAGATTCCCGTTGTCGATGAAACCTAGTGTTTGCGTTTTGTTTTCAGATTTCCAATCATCTTATCCTTACCTCCCTTGCAATTCCCATCCCTGCAATTTGCGTCGGCCTTAGAAAGGTTCCAATTTCTGTTTGTATAGTCGAATCGGCATTGGCAATGGCATCCCCTGTATCCTCATGCCCCCAAAACCCTACTGAAACTGAAATCGGGATAGAAATTGAAAGTTCGTCTCCTTGTTCTCACAATCTTCGTCCTGCAGTTTCAGCGATTGACGCCTCGCCCTTAGCGGCTGCAACGACAGCCTCCACCTCATCTATTTCCCACAGGAATCGCAACATCTATTGTGATGTATTTATCAATCACAGAGGGCCGGATGTTAAGAAAACCTTGGCTAGCCATCTCTACCATCGCCTTCGTTTACACGGAATCCGCGTCTTTTTGGATCGGCCGGAATTATATGAGGGGGGAATTTTTTTTTCGAAAATAGACGCTGCCATTAGAACCGCCTCAGTCCATGTGGCTATTTTCTCTCGTACATATGCAGCATCGACTTCGTGTTTGAATGAGCTCTTCTTGATGTTGGAGTCGAAGGCTCCTATTATTCCGGTGTTTTACGGTGTAAAACCAGATGATCTTCGTTTGTCGCAGGGCAAAGATGGAGTGTATGCTCAAGATCTATGCAACTTAGAAATCACGCAAACGGGTGAAGGGAAACCGCGATACGACTCCACCAGCATTCAAACCTGGAGAGATGCCCTTTCTCGTGTTGCAGAAATAAGGGGTTTCGATCTGGACGCATATAATGGGTGAGATCTCAACCCTCCCCTCTCAGTATTGTAGTACTTCACGCTGATTAGATATACATAGGTTAATGTTTCTCATTAGCTGTATTTATTTTCTTGTGAATAACCAGAGACGAAGGGGAGTTGCTAGATCAAGTGGTTGAATGCGTGTTGAAACAGGTGAAAAAACCGATATTCAATGTCGCCAAATATCGAACTGCTTTGGAGGAAAAGGTGAAGGATTTTGAAAATAGAGTCCTGTTGCAGCAGCAGCAGGAGAGTGGAAAGGTTCAGGTCGTGGGGATTGTTGGGTTGGGCGGGGTTGGAAAGACAACCCTGGCGAAAGAACTCTTCAACAGGAAGAGGTCAGATTACAGTAAATCTTACTTTTTATGTGATATCAGGGAAAATGCAAATAAAGGTTCATTACATCATTTGCAGAGTGAACTTCTCAACGGCTTGACTCACTTTGATATTCATATAGAAAGCGTCTATGAAGGCATAGAGATTCTTAAAAGAAATCTCTCATGTTCTAATGCTTTCATAGTTTTTGATGACATAGATCAGGCAAATCAGCTGGATGCATTTTTGCCGGTTCAAAGTGTACTCAGGGCAGATAGCTTAATTTTGATTACATCTAGAGACAAAACTGTTCTCACAAATTCAGGAGTTCAAAACACATCAATTTATAAATTAACAGGTCTTGATGCACAACAGTCCCAGGAACTCTTTTGCTTGCATGCCTTCAGCCAGCCCTATCCACTTCCAGGGTTTGACTATCTCGTAGAGAAGTTCATAAAAGCCTGTGATGGGTTGCCTTTGTCTTTGAAAGTTTTTGGGGCACTCCTTAATGGCAAAGAAGAGCTATCATATTGGGAAGCCCTATTGAATAGACTTGAACAGATACTTCCCTCTGAGATCCGAATGAAACTTAAAATTAGTTTCGATGCGCTTAATCAAGATGAACAACAAATATTCTTGGACATCGCCTGCTTCTTTGTAGGAGAAGAAAGGGATATGGCAATAAGAATATGGGATGGATCAGGCTGGAAAGGTTCGCTGGGGTTTGAACATCTACAAAAGAGATGTCTCGTGGAGGTTATTGAAAACAAGATAAGAATGCATGGACAGCTTAGAGATATGGGAAGAGAAATTGCGGAGGCTTCGGGATTAGCCCGTCGTATATGGCGTTGGACAGAGAACATTAATGATCTGTTGGAGCATTTCTCATACGTAAGTGCCCACATCAATCAATTTTTTTTAAATTGTTTGATATAAATGTCTGTAAATTTTCTTATCCTTGTATTTCACCAATAAACAGGCAACCACAGAAGTGCGTGGAATTAGGGCGCCTGGTGTTGATAACCCAGATAGCGATGACAAGAGCTCACAAATATCATGCTACAAAAGCTGGAGTCACCGGCTGCTTCGGCACTGCGTGAGGAAGCTTTGCCACAATACAGCTTATCGTGGCATCGCTACTAAGAAGTTGCAACTTCTTGATAGTAAAGGTGATCTGGTGGAGCGATTTTTGAGGAGGGTGCGATTACCCAACCTTATATGGCTTCGCTGGAATAAATGCCCCTGGTTTTCTCTGCCTTCTTGGATCCCTACGAAGAACCTTAGGGTTTTAGAAGTGCGGGGGAAAAATTTGAAATCATTGTGGCAATCCGGATATCAGGTAAATAAATTTTTGGCGATTTAAAGTATGTGTTTATTCGTTATTGATTTCACACAGTAGGATCTGCAATGAATTTAAATGGTTTTGCAGAATTTAAATGGTTTTGCAGAAGCTAATCGTAGAATTCTTTCTTACGATTAAAACCCTGGAACATTTTGCAGGCACCTTTGCTGTTGCGACAGTTAGTTATTTATTCTCCCCTTTCAAAGTTACCAAAATCCATAGGGCACCTTAACCACCTCGAACTGATTGTCCTCCATAAAATTAATCTTAAAACTTTGCCGGATGAATTTTGTCATTTGGTGTCGTTGAAACGATTGGAGTTAACAAGTTGCCCAAATCTAAAGTCACTGCCAGATTCCTTTGGGTACTTAATAAATTTGGATTACATCGATCTGTCTCACTCATCTCATTTGCAGGTGCTTCCAAAGTCTTTCGGTAATTTAATAAACCTGAAATACATAGGTCTGTCTCACTCCCTACAGTTGCAGATGCTTCCAGGTTCTTTTGGTAATTTAATTCGTCTTAAATATCTTGATTTGAGTTGGTGCTATAATTTAACCGTCTCTAGCGAAACACTGGGAAACATCAGCACACTTGAATGTTTAAATGTTTCATATTGTAAGAACATTGAAATATTACCTCCCCAAATAGCATATCAAAAGTATCTAAAAAAATTAGATCTTAGGGGTACAAACATAAAAGAATTTCCAAATGAAATTGGAGACTTGGGCGATTTAGAAGTTCTGGAAATAGGGAGCCCTTCGCTGGTCAGTCTACCACTTTCACTTGGTCACATGAAGATCTTAAAAGAATTGAGGCTCGAGAATTGCAATGAATTGAAACATTTGCCGGTGACTGTTCGACTGTTGACTCAGTTGACTGAGTTGAGAGTATTGAATTGCCCGTTGCAAACATTGAATAATTTAGAATCTCCCAATGATAACTGCATGCCTCGGCTGCAAGTCTTAGAACTGTATAACACGAAATTATCAGAGGTATCATTTGCCACAGGTGTCTGCCCCATCCTTCAATATTTCTCCCTCAGGTTTTGTAATCATCTGGTGGAGGTCGGAACATTGCCAAAGACTCTGATAAAACTGGAATTGACTAATTGCTCTAACTTGAGGAAAATAGCAGGGCTTTCTGGTCTTGCAAAACTTCAAGTGCTGGACATTAGTCGCTGCAAAAATGTAGAGGAGCTGCCAAGTATTGAAACGTTGGTATCTTTGAAAGAGTTGCAGGCATATGATTGTGCGAAGCTGAAGAGCATACGGGGATTGGCCGAACTGACAAAGCTTCGGGTATTAAATGTTCATCAGTGCTCCGAGTTAGAAGGGCTGCCAGGTATCCAACATTGTATGTCGTTGGAGTACCTTGATGCTAAGGGTTGTCCTAAGCAGTGGGCTGAGGAGGGATTACTGGAGCAGTTGCAGCCACATGTGAAGGTGATTGAAATGTGAACAGCAAAGAAACAATTTTGAAATGAATGCATAATGGAAGTTTTAGCCTAAGGTTATATGTCGGGCAGAGTTTGTACTCTAAGATGTTAGATTGTTGAGGGTGGTTGTTAGTTGCATTTCGACAATCCAAATTAAAACATCATGGAGAAAGTGCAAGGTCTGCCTAGCATATAGGCTTGGTAGATTCTCTGATGAATGTTACCCATATAGCTCACGACAGGACGCATATTTGCCTTGCTGTTCTGTGTTTGAATGGATGGTTTCAGATTGACTCATCCTTTTTGTATAGGGACAAAGCATAGATAATAAGCTTCACATTTAGCGATTATTATGGAAAAAATCTAGACACAGAGTTTGAGGCAAAGCTGTGCAGCTATTTGTACTCATCTTGACTTTGTATATATGTAATGTAAAAATTGCGATCTGTATAAAGCTTCTTCAAAGGGAATTTCCCTTCTGAAAAAAAATGATTCGAAAATATTAGTATTTAAAAAAAAATACATTTACATTTATGTTTTTTAAATATAATCTCTATCATTCATTTATATATATTTTAAATTATAGCATAGTCAAATTATGCCATAGTCGAAGTAAGATATAAGGATTTTGGATATTTTTTTAGTTAGAAATTTGTTAAAAGGGTAAGTTTGAGTTATTGAGTAAGTAAAATTTGAGTTGTCTAATGTCTTTCTTTTAAGGTATTGAATCTATATATACATTCAACTATAAAGTTTTTTGAAAACATTGAATTTATATATACATTCAACTATACATATTTGAGTGTCTAAATTTTTTTAAAAGTATTGAATCTATATATATTTAATTATGCATTTCAAAACCGGAGATTATTTTTTTCCTGTATCTTGGGATTTGATGAAAAACTCCAAGAGATCAAAATGTTTATTATCCTATATCTTAGGATTTTGATGAAAGATGAAAATCTCCAAGAGACCAAAATGTTTAGTAATTACACTGTTCTGAAAATTACTATTTTGTCAAAATTGAATGGAAATTTATGTATATTTATATATAATATTTGCAAATGGATTGAAAAATATTTCTCAAATTTATATATAAATAAAATGTTTATAAGTAAATTGTAAAATATTTCTCAATTTTACATATTTTGTGTTGCAGCTTGGTCGTTAATTGATATTTAAAAGTTAAATGACTAGGATTTTGCAAGAAGTGTACTATTGTAATAAAAAATTGAATATATATATATATATAAAATTTCTCAATTTTACATATTTTGTGTTGCAGTTTGGTTATTAATTGATATTTAAAAATAGAATGATTAGGATTTTGTAAGAAGTTGCATCAATTCGCTATTGTAATAAGAAATAAAAATTAAATGAGCTGTACAAAACCATCTAAAATTGTGGTTTGTAGATTAACCATATCTTAATCATCATTCATCTTTTGAGCGTGGCTGCTTACATTTGTGCTAGCTTTTGTGGTTTACATTTATTTCCTTGCTTTCTTTTTAAGAAAGTGAGATCGCACTTCACTATGGGAATCTTAGTGTCGGTTTATTTCATATCAAAAACTTGCGTTGTAATTTGAAAATATCGAGTACATGGGAAGTTTTCCCTGTGGAGCATTTTGTCCTAGAAAGTTGTCTTTTTGTAAGAGCATTTTTGTTCAATGAATCCGAGAAAAACCCAGTTTAATTCACTCGAAACAATGTGTAATGATCTAAATTTATTTTTTTAAGAAATAAAAAGTGTAAAAAATAAAGTGGTAGAGTTGGGAGAATAATCTAAAAAACCCAGTTTAATTCACTTGAAACAATGTGTAATCATCTAAATTTCGAATTTTTTAAGAATTAAAAAGTGTAAAAAATAAAGTGGTAGAGTTGGCAGAATAATCTAAATTGTATTTTTGTTTTAAATACCGTAGTAGTAGGGCTGGGGGCTGAACTTTGGATATTTTAAGATATTAAAAAGATTTATTTTTATATCAAGTTTTTTCTTAATAAATTTTATAGAAATTTTAAAGTCTAGCCGTTTTGAAATAGGTTCATTATAGGATGAAGATGAACTACAGTGAATAGTTCCAAATTTGTAACTTTAAAACTTTTATGTAATTTGTCATGAATCATAGAAGTTTAGTTCCAAATTTGTAACTTTAAAATTTTATGTAATTTATCATGAACCATAGAAGTTTGGTTCCAAATTTGTAACTTCAAAACTTTTATGTAATTTATCATGAATCATAGAAGTTTGCTTTCAGATATTTATTTTTCTCAAAATTAAAGATATATATATATATATATATTTTTAATAATTAATAAAATTAAAAAAAACCTCTAAATAAATAATACCTCACAATTTTGGGCCAAATTGAATAAGTTTACGAAGGGTTTGTTAGATTCAGTTAGTTTATTAGTAGTTGAATGTCTTCAAATCCATAATTTTGTTGTCATGGAACACATCAAATTCACAAACATTTTTACTGTCATGAGTTCGACCAACCACTGCTTGGGAAGTCATCATGAACTTGGTCATCAAAGTTTGGATCGATAATGGGAAAGGGTGTTCAAGGTTTTGAGAGTTGTCATTATAATTTTTGAGTCAAGGTTCGTGTCAAACTGAGGGTTCATCTCAAACTGAGTGTTTGTTAGAGGGTTCACTTGATCATGTATTTATAGTCAAAGAGATGATGTCTAAAGCAACATGGTTACAAATATCACAAATTTTCTCCCTCTTCTAATATCATTTATTTTTCTCAAAATTTTTCCCATTCCTTATTCCCCATCTTTTTCCTTAGCCCTACCTATTCTATTCCCCCTATCCATTTATTCCTTCGAGCTATTTCCCATTTCTAAAATCTTCATACCATCCCTTATTCTATTTTAGGCCTAAATCCCCTTTTACCCTAGGCCTAAATTCCCTTGCTAAAACATCATTTCGTATGATGAGTGAACATCACCTACATACATCATACACAAACTTTGCCATCATACCCACATCTTTTATCCAGATCCTATCATGCTCTTAAATTCAAATATGATTGCTTTTCAAGTGGAGCGCCAATTAAACAACATGTTTAATTATGTCATCAAAGATTAGAAATCATTTTCAAATCACTTCAGGAGGCCGCCATTTTCATTGTTTTTGATTGTAGGCAAATGTATTGGTTCATCGTGCAAGAGATTTGAAGACTGGTTACAGATTGAAGGCCAGGTTGCAGAGAGTTTCAAAAAATTGTGCTATGTTGTTGCTACGCAGTGTGTCCCTGAAGCTACTAGTGCTAACACAGATTGATTTTCAGTTTGTGGGAGGTATGACTCAGTTTCCTAGCATGTAGATTTTATGTTTAACACTCTGATTAAGGACAATGTTGCTCTTATTGCATTCTCTTTGAAAAATTCGTTGCGCACACCCTGTCAGCCACGTGTACAGTCAAACCTTAAAGCTTGAGGTTGTGTCTTTTAAATGAGAAATCGTGGTCATTTTGCAATGTTGAGTGGCTAGGGTAAGTTATAAGGTCAAATAGAATGCTTTCTCGCTCACCTTGAATATTATAAACCTGCTCTGTCATCACTGTGTAGTACTGCTGTCTAGTGGAGTTTTGCGTTGTCACAATTGTTGAGTCTCTCATTCTCTGTCTTGTACACGTAGCCTACCATAAAGTTTAATATGAATTTGCCAGGTGTTAGGTTTAATGGCTCCTACTACTAGCAGAAAGGGAGGGGATGTTGTATGCATTGAGCCAAACACTCTAAACCTAATAAATTCCTCCCCAGCCATTAGAGTTGCCTTCGATAATGCTAGTTGCATTCTATTTTGTCAAAAAGTTCAGAAAGTAGGTCATAACACAAGACTGGCTAACCTGTTTGCCTTAAACTTCCATGACAACAGAGTTAAGTTGGGAAATGTGGAAATTCTTGTCACAAAAAAACTCATTGCAGATGCCACAAGCCTCCCCACAACAGGTGAAAAGTGGTTCAAAGGTGATAAGCTTGATATTTCAGCTTTCAAATAGTTTGTCAAACCTGAGTTTAGTAATAAGTTTGCTACAACTTTCCCCACCATACCTTCAAGACCATTACAACGAGATTTTAAAAGTTATTCAAAGATATTTTACATGTGAGGGAAGATTTAGCAGGGTTTACCAGTATCATTTGAGGCTTCTATGGAATTTCACAGACAAAAAACCCATGAACCTACCTTTCTTCTTACTCAAAAGTCTGGAAAGGATGGCAACAAAAGTTCAGCTCTAGAAGGATAACCATATGTCCAGTATTTTCCATTTCCCCCTCATTAAAATTTTGGTCAAGTTTGCAGTTGATAAGAACAAGATTTATTGGTCAGATTTTCTATCTAGCATTGGTTTACTAGCATAGACAGAATCTTCATCAGTCAAAATTTTTGAGGAGGAACAAGAAGTGCATGAAACACATGAGAAGAAGGTCACCCACATAGTGAAAGAGACAAAGTTGGTTGAAGAAAAGGATGAAAAACCCAGCAAGAAGTCCATAGGCAAACTTGGTAAGCAGGGTAAGACGCAAATTTCAAAAGGCAAAAGAGAAAACTCAAGGAATAAAGGTTCAGGTGGCATCATCTCAGATCACCAAGTTTCAAGTTAAAGTAGAAGAGACAGTCAAGAATGAAGAGTTTGTGATGAGTCCAAGGACTAGGTCAAGGGCCAAGAAGAGTGTGGGGGGAGTAGTTCCCAAGCAGTTGTTGAAATTTCTGAGAAAAACAAGAGGATAGTAAAGAAGAAGAAATGAAGCAAGATGAATCAATCTAGTTTGAACAAGAAGAAGAACCAATGTAGTTTGAACAAGATACCATGTAGTATGAAGAAGAAAACCCCAAGATGGAAAAAAGAAGGAAGCTCTTTCTAAGTATCAAATGAAGATAGCATCCTTGAAGAAGAAAAACAGAGACTTGAAACAAACAGCTCAACCAGCAGTTGAAAGGGAAGAGACACCTCCTAAACCCATTGCTAAGGACAAAGGTAAACATGTTTCATTTGCTGAACAGGCCAAAGAACTTGGAGGGAAGTCCAGTGGGTCTACAACTAGATCAAGCAAGTCAAAACTAAGTTATGTGCAACAAATGAAAAGGTGGCTCAAGCACTTGGTAAGCCACATTCTGACCAGTGGAAAAAGTACAAGAGATGTCTAGAAGAGCTTGAGGAGAGTTAGGAGCAGGTTAAGAGATTCATGCAAGAGAATCAGAATTACAAGAAATCTGTGCAACATATACTGGAGAATTGTGACAAGGAAGTACGTGAGGCATCCAAAGCCCTTGACAAAAGTAAACATTTTGTTAAACAGTCAATTCCTATAAGAAGACAATGCAAAAACCTCTATGTTAGGAACCCGGTCTTGAATGCAAACCTGAGGAATATGAAGGCATGGGAATTGGTGAAGTACAAGGAGGCAACCAAAGCACTTTCACTTGGAAGAGTGCCAAGGTTGAGGTCTAAGGCTCTATCTGAAACAAAGCTCACTCTTCTAGTGCCCACTGAGCACAAATATCCCACACCTCAAGCTTCAAAGAGCCAAGCTTCCACCAGCAAGACCTCCAGCAAAAGGAAGTGGAGGTAACATGTCATTGCTTGAAGTTTTGAAAAATTAGCTTTTCTCTCAAAATATTTACATTGCACAGCAGGGGTACTTCTTTTTTGGGTTCAAGTTGCAGATGTTTTTTCGATCAGTGTGTTGGAATGATTATGATGTTTGGAGCGGCCTATAGTAGTATGGTTGCGTTTTATTAAGACTAAAGGGCATATAAGAGGTAGTCTGAAAGTTTGCTATGCAATTGCTACGTCGTTGTTGCGCAGAGCCTACCTACAAACTTGCACGAGCATTGGGAAGGAGCCAGATGTCAGAGTTTAAAGGTGTGAACATGGAGCAGTGGTGGAAGCCATCTCAAACCATTAGTTGTTAGCCACGTGCCATCTTTGGAAGCATAAAGTGCCATCATAGTTGTTGTGCAGTTGCTATAGAGTCATTGCACAGTCAACAACCAACTGTCCTTCTTTTTGCTATTTTATTTCATGAGGATATTATTCGAAGTAGGCTTTCTATTATAGGGATTTAGTTTTTTATATTAAGATAAAGTCAAGAATACTTTATGTTTTCTTGCTTTTTTAGGAAAAGGACTAAAACAATAGAATCTTTCCTCTTTTTGGGTTCAGTTCGATCCAATGTTTGGATCAATGATGCAATGTATCTTCCTTGTCTTAGATCTATTTAAATTGAAAAATATAGATAGAACAAGTTGTTGTTGGTTTGAACATTGTTCTGAGCTATTGTAGACACATGCTGTGATCTTTATTAATAAATATGCTTGATGTTGAAGTTATTCCAGTTAGCATTACAAAGATTATTGCGGTATGATGCTTCGAAATTGTCATTCTCTAGTTTATTTGTCATCTTATTCATGTTTTCTTCCTAATATGCTTTAAAGGTGTAATGGAACAACTTCATTAGAATTCATTTTGTATGCTCTTATTACACTGAATTGAATATTTCAGTTGCAAATGAAATGTTTATGCCTTTTAATGTCTATTTCTTCCTCTTGATATTCATTCATTGAAATTGCAGTAACGAAAATTTCATTTGTTCTGCTATTGTAGATGAGTGTTTTGATTTTCACGTTCCACTATACTACAAACTGTTTTCCTATTTCGGAGTGTGTACTAGTCAAGCCTTTGTATATGAAACTGGTTGGGAAATGCATAGGCATGATGAACCAGGGAGGTCATGATCACATGCATTAGTTTTTCTAGAATCCTTCACTAAAAAATAAAAAACTTTTCAGTTCTAGTTTGTGATAGAATTTGTTCTTCAAAGTTTTTTATCTCTGAGTTTTCCGAGTGAGAGAGCCCCCTCCGATTACCTCTGTGACCCTTTTCTTTCATCCTAAAATGAATCATGGAGTGTTAACATAGTGGCACTGTTGTCGGGGATCGAAAGGTCTAATTTTTCTCAGGGAGTTGTTTTATTTTCAGAGTTACACCATAGGCTGAAATTTTCATAGTTGTTTTGATTGTTAGTGAAATTAGTTGCATGCAAATTTATATGAGAAGATCTGGCTTCTAGGAGGTATACTAGGAAGAATCCTAATCCAAATCCCCTTGTGGTTGTTTGTGATCTTGAAAGACTTCTTAGGAAGGAGAGGATTGTGGTGGAAAGTCAAGCAAGTAATATCCCTCTTAGAAGATTTGTCTCTTTACCAGAAATTGCTTCTGAAGTTCCTCTGTCCAAAACCAGATCCTGCTCCTGTATTCCCGAAATTCTAGTGGATTCGTCTATTGTTAGTCCTTATACCCCACTTCTAGAAAAGGAGTTCAGTCGAAATATTCTTCAGCAGTTTAGTAAACTGAAAAGTTTGGTTAATAAAGTTCAGGAAACTGCTGAAAAGACAGTCTTGTCTCAAAAAACAGTCCCTTCACAAGTCAGTTCAAGTTCTGGTTTTGTTTTTACATCATTATGGGGTCCTCCATTATCTGTTTCAACTTCTACCCATCAAGTTTTTCCATCATCTGTTGTTTCTATCACACCGCCTGCTAGTCACCCAACTACTCAGGTAGTAGTTATGGCAGCGAGATATGCCCCTCTGGTTTTGCCCGCTCAGCTTCATGATTTGCCTCTTAATTACGGTTAAAGGCTTCCCCAATATGATGGTGCATGAGAAGTTACAACTAAACAACATGTTGATAAGGTCAGTGATTTTGTAGGTTTGGAGGAAGTAGACCATGATGATGTTAAGGTCAGATTGTTTGCTCAATTTTTTTTTGGTGATATCAAGAAATGATTAAGGAGTTCTTTCCTGGGAGCCTTTTCCAATTATCAAGAGTTGGAAGATGATTTTCTTGCAAGGCGGCATGAGAAGATGAATCCCTTGCAAATTCTAAATGAGTATAATAATCTAAAAAGACAGCCTAGAGAAACTATCCAAGACCTTTCTGTGAGGTTCAATAAAGTGTACAATTCTATTCTTGCAGAGATAAAGCCTCCTCCTGGGTTGGATTTACTTCATTATCTCAATGCTTTCGACTTTGATATGGCCTACCAACTTAAGGAAAGAAATCCTTGTTACACAGCATTTTTTCACTGTCCTGTACTCCCTGTTCCTTGATCCTGGAGGACCTCTACAGTGAACCCTACATGCTTTCCCTTCATGAAGAAACTCCCATTGTGTCCCTCTTCATGAGCAGAACAATTCCCTTTTGCACTATTTCCCCAAAATCTTCCGTTTTTCCCAGATTACAAGACTAGTGCTAATGGCCTTTGTCCTCCTCGTGCCGATATGCAGGGATTAACATTGTCCCTAACGCTGACCGGAGCGACTGAGCTTTGTTCCAGTCACGCTGGTCCTCTTATGGAAAGTTTTTTAAATAAAGTGTTGAAGCTTTCAGCTCTAGAAGCTTCGTAACGAAAGTCTGGTAAATGGTTAGACTGGATGGGGTTGAGGATGTTAGTGTGGGATCCTTTACCCTATAATGATGGAACTACTTCAAGAGATAAGACCTTCTCCCATGAGAAGAGGATCCATCTCCCATCCATTCATGCTATATAAACCTCCCCTTTTCCCAAGCATAGACTAGTGTTGAAGTGTTAATATTGGTGTGCTAATGCTAATTAAGTTTGGAGTAAACAACAAGCTATTCATAGTTGTAGCTCTCTAGTTGTGTGAGGGAGAAGTGTGAATTTGGTTTAGTGTGAAGCCTAAAGGGAAAAGCCTTAAAACTACTATTGTTGAGGCCATCATGGAATGCTAGCAGAAGTGTGTGGGAACCTAGTTTTATCGGAGGAGAATGGCAACGTCAAGACAATGGTTGTAATCACTTCTTGATTCAATATATATGCAACTATCGATTGATTTCCTACATGATTTTTCATCTTACATGTTCATGGCTTAATGTTTCTTGACTTGTTAAGTAGGTTGAATTACAATTTGTCTATTATCACGGTTGTTGTTTGCTGTTGTTTACTTGTTTCAGGTGCTTGAAGAAGGAAGTGAGAGATAGCTAGAGCGAGCAAGCATGGACATCATGAAATGGGATAAACGTACTAAGAGGTAGGCCCTTTAATTGGTTCTAACCTAAGGAAATCTTCCATAGAATGTATCAGTTGTGGCTAGACCCATTATCAGGCTAGAGGAATCTGTTTGTGTCTGCACTTATAATTTTACTTCACCACAAATTGGCGACCATACTAGGGAGCCAATCCTTCTATTTGTCTTGTTTGAGATTTCATGATTTTGTGTGAATTTTTCTAGTTCCACTTTTTCCCTTTGGTTCTGTTTCTTTTCTTCTGCTTACTAGTATGAGTTTGAAATTCATAGTAGCAGATCTGGTACCTGTTTTAATTTATTATTATTGTTTTTTTCTTGGTTCCCTTGCTCAACGTGATTAATCCACTGACAGTCATGCTGATCAGGGCGATATGATGAGAAACAGTCGCGTCGACCCCCTTTTGGCGCTTGTTGTTAGTTAAGCAGTCACGCTGATTCCTGTAAGTGAAGATTAGGTTTCACCAAAGATCTTCGCCAGTGTGTTTTGCTCTCATGATTTCTACCCTGTAAGTTGTTTAGACCGTCTTCTCCCTGACTAGAGAGCTTCATTTAGCTTGGTTTGTGTGCTTTCTTGGTTTATCCCACCCTATGATGTGTTAAGTCTGGCCCTGTGTGAAGTTCTTTTTTATTTTTTTCTTTGAATCCCTCGATCAATGCTATTTTTGGCCAAACATTCGCACCGATCAGGCCTACCAGCACTAGTTTTAGCCTGAAAGTTGTGTTGGTTGTGCCGATCAGCGCTACTTTTGGCCCAAAAGTCGCTCCAGTCTTTGAGTTAAGAAAAAAATCAGAATTTCTCCCATTCCAGTGCCAGTGTGTCTTGACCCTCGGACTCGCTTCTTCCTCCCAGAAGTGATTAGGATGCTTTATTTTCTTCATTTTCAATTGAATGAGTGAAAGAGTCTCGTTTGTTCTCTTATTTCGAGTGTCTCTTTTCTCTTTCCAAGCATAGATTACATTGCTTGGTTTCTCGATTGAAGCATTTATGTGTTTGGTTGGTTCGATTCAGGGAAGAAGTTGCTTTTAGTTTCATTTATCATTCTTTGGATTTGATTGATGCTTGTTTGTTCGAAATTGTGAAATTTTCATTAAGGTGCTTTATGTGAAAGATTCATTTTTCATTTTATGAAAAGAAGAACATCATTCTAGTTTACTTAAGCGAAAATATTGCATTAGTAGCGTCATTAAGAAGCTAGAATTGCATCAACATAGGCATGAGAAATGAAATGAAACTTCTTTTGTTGTTAAGGGAAGATTAAGTGCATTTAGGAGATTTATTAGAGAAAGATTTCATTCTTTGATTGTTGCATTGGTTTTGTGTTCCCTATCTCTGAATTAGTGTTAACTTTCATCGAAGAAAAATCTCTTTTCTTATATAGCTTCATGTAGGAGTTTTTTTAGATGACAGCGGTAGGGGCCTTGTAATTGAAACCTAATTCAAGATCAACCGTTAAAATTTATTGACTTAACCTAAGGAAGCGTTGAAACTTGACGCTCACATTTAGTGGTCTAGGCTAGAGACGTGTTCCGGTGTCTTTAAACCTAGCAGTTGTCGTTCGCTTCGGCACTAGACATCGCTAGTACAGACTTGTGCTCCCCATACCGTCATGTATATAAAGGGAGACCCCACTAGGTCTGCAATCCTTTATCTGTAGGACGCTGAGTCTGCCGCCTTGTAAACGTGGTACACCTAACACAACATTCGGGGAGATTGTTTGCCCGTACTTCTCGGTTCACTGAGAGGTATTTTGCAGTTCACAGTTACTTGGTAATCCTTTGTGCCTAGAGTATCCTGAGTAGTCATTTTTGATCTTTACTGACTCTTTAAATCTGAAAAGATCATCAAGAATTTGTCCTTTCAAGCTCATTAACTCTGAAAGCGAATAGAGTCATCTTTCGTGCTTTTCTCGACTCTTAAAACGTGAAAAGGTAAAGTTTTGTTTTAGTGTTCTAAAATTAACTTCCCACGAAATATTCCTGGTAAAATTTATCTTCCTTGGTAATTCTTTAGGGTCGATTCTAATGGAAACATTTCCAGAGTCCACTAGTCAAAGGTTCCCCTTGGATGGGAATCCTGGTCCTTTTCCTTCTTTTGGAAATGCTGGTGCTCCTTACATGGCGACATTGTCCCTCCCTGAGTTAACCATTGGTTTACCTGTTTGGTTATTTTTGACCTTGGTGATCCCAAGTGTCCCAACTCCTGCCCAAACACCTCCTTCATTTGAATCACATTACGTTGGTTCTAAAGTTGACCTCTCACCTTCTTCCCCTATTTCTTCATCTTCCTCTTCTACTTCACCTAGTGAAAGTTTCAAATCCAGTAACCAGGAGGCTAAAAGGAAAAGAAGAAGAAGAAGAAGAAGTAATAAGCGAAAGGCTAACCATGCAGCTATTGCTCCAAATGCACCTCTCGCAGACAAACCTTCTAATCCTCCACGGAAGCTCAGATTCCCTTGCAAGTTGTGTAAGGGTGACCATCTCCTTTGAGACTGTCTTGGGATTCCCAGAGTCTTAGAGGTATGGTTTCAAGACCTAAATCAACCATCCCCGTCGACCTCTGGAGATCATGTCGTTGCTACACCCTCAGCTAGTGACGGTAAGAAGAAGGGAAAGATTAGATTCTCCTGTATGTTATGTGAAGGAGAGAATTTTCGTCACCTTTGTCCTCTTATGGATAAAGCTTCCAAAGTTTTTGAAAACCTTACAGCTCCTCAACCCCAACTTCCTGTTGGTTATTAGAGGCTTTCTTATGACCCTCTCCTAGTTGGTAAAGAGATTGACTTGGATTCATCTCTTGCCCATCCTGTTCTTCCCGAGCAAGACTCTCTTCTGTTTGTTCTCGACCAATCATTGGTCGAAAAGAGTGTCGACTTGGCTCTGCCTTCAGTTGTTCACTTTGTTCCCGAAGAGAGTGGTGGTCATACTTCTCATGTTCTTATCATCTCCTCAGATTCTCATGAATCAAAGCGTGGCCCTCCCATCTCGGTTCTTCAAGAGATTCCTTTTCCTATTCCTATACAACACGGGGGCAATTGTATGATACCCCACCAAGTAGTTTTGTTGTCTCTTTTGATTGGGGTTCTTTGACTGCTTTCCGCCTCCCATATTATGTGCCTTTCCAGATCACAGTACAAGCCTATAATATGGTAGTACCTGGAACTATATTAGATGAAGGCTCGTCTGTTAGCATCATGTCTTCTACTACTTGGCAAGCTTTGGGCTCCCCACAGCTTGTGCCTATCACTCAAAATCTGTTGGCTTTTAACAGAGGAACCAATCAACCCTTGGGGGTCCTTCCAAAGTTCCCTATTACTTTGGGTGATCAAAAATGGATCTTTGATAGACTTCTAAGTCTAGAAGTGTTCCTCACAGAGGAAAATGAAAGTCCAAGGATGCTCCTGGAAATAGTCCCATTGTATAGATCTTTTCATTCTGAATCTGATGCAATTTGAATGGGCTAAAATGGACTTCGGATGAAGAAGTTATCGTAGAAATAAGATTGCCTTTGTCCTTTGAAAAATGAGGCATTTCTTCTAAAAATGGCCTAAAAGGCTCCTTAAGGAAATCACATCGCAAATGTGCAAAGGGGTGGACTTAAGGCAAAGGCGAAAGGACTCCCCGATTGCGACCTCTGACTTATCACATCGGAGATAGGCCCGCATGCGATATCGAGACCCCAGGCACTACGATATGCTGATTGCGATTTGCGATTGGAGCTGATAATGATGATTGGAGATATTGGCGATCAACGGATCGACGTCGGCATGGTCCATGGCATATGGAAAGATCTTCGGGGCCGTTGCGATAGTGACATGCGATGTGCGATGTCGACCTTCGGATCGAGGAGCGGGATCAACGGTCCAGATTTAATCGACGATCGGGAGATCGGTGATCCTCGATACAAAGGGACGTTGACACAGCGCGATTGCGATTAGCGATCAGGGCATGGAACCAATAGGGTTTATAAATGCAGCCCTATAAATTTTGAGTTCCGATATAAAAGTGTTTTCAGGATTTTTCTGTGTATTAGCGCATTTCTGTTATAAAACTGAAATACAAAGGAAATGACCCGAAGCGATAAAGTCGGACCCGAAAGGTTTATAGATATGGTTTTATGTTATTTGAGTTCCATGGTAAGCGGGATTTCAGGCGGGCCTCAGGCGGTAAGTGGTATTGGACGGGCTCTGCCCGATCCCATACACTCGCCGACACGTGGCATGGCGTAGGAGAGAGAAAACCGCCTTTTCAGGTGGGTAATGTTTGTGCACATAAGCCACTCGAAATGGATGTCAGTTGTTGGATCAGAGATTAGGCAGATCAATGGTGTGAAATACAAAGGGGCTTGCAATAACCATAAAAGGGCAGACCTGATAGGGATTATGAGTGCGATTTCATAGAATTTGAAGTCTGGGATTTTGCGCTTGATAGTGTATTTCCAGTAAATCTCTGTGTATTGGAATTTTGTTCCATTTTCGGGTTTTCGCCTGAAGGAAGGCCTCGATTCCTTTGTAACTGCCCCTGATCATTGTGCCACACTGCAAGTGGGCGTTTTGTACCAATGATGCGTTTGTAATGCGCAGAGCCACAAAGCCAGAAGCCAGAGGGCTAGCCGAAGAGGCAAAGGAATGATCACGCACAGTGAAATGGACAGGAAGTCGCAGAGCTGGGAGAATGCCTCTCAAAAGCCAGAGAGCATGATTGAGAGAGGGAAAAGATTGCTGAAGGTCGCTGGAAGGTTGCTAAGGGGCACTTGGAGGTTGAGCGATCCATTGATGCACGGAGAGGACGAGAGAAGTTCGTGAGAGCCAGATCTAGAGCCAGAGCCAAGAGCAAGAGCCAGAGCCGAGAGCGAGAGCACCAGAGCTGTAGAGCCAGAGTGCTTGACAGAGGCATAGCCACTAGAGGTTGGAGGCAGAGCCTCAAAGACACAGAGCTCAAAGAAGGCTTCTAAGAGTCCTGATGCCGTAGTGAAGCTGCAGAACAATAAAGGGTCGAAATGATCAAGTTGTTGCTGGTGTCTAGAGTGTGTTGAAGACAGAAGAAGGCATTCCAGAGATAGTGAGGGAATTCTTAGGGAGTTGGTGCAAGCTAGAGCAAGATCGCTCAGAGCACTTATTGAAGGAGTCAAGTCTAGAGAAGCCTAGATCTGTCTGCAGAGTGAGGACAACGAGTGGGATAAGATGGCATTCTAAACTCATAGGTTCAGTGTAAACCAATGGACTTGAGCGTGGAGCTTGTAAAATATTTCAGCCATAATCCCAAAGAGCCTAGTCGAGTTGTTTAGAGCTCAAGGAGACGTAGCCCAAGATATCAGGGTGAACTCCATATTATACTGCTATTATGTGTGATTGCTTATTGCTGCATTGCATTTGCTACTTGATTTGTTGTTATATGTTTTTATATTAGTTGAAGCAAATAAATTTAAAGCACATAAACAGTCTTTGAACAAACACAAGCATACACCTATTTTGTTAGGCCCCTATACTACTAGTGTAACCCCTTATTATTATTAGTACAAACCACTTATTATATTGATGTACCCATGTAGTGCCCATATTGTTACTATTGTGCCACATAGAAGCCCACTATTGTTATTGTTGTGCCCTACAATATTATTGTTATGTAGGCTTTGATTGTATTGGGACCACTTAGACTCCTATATATAGAAAGGAGGTATTTTCATTTGTATCATCCAAGAATTGTTCATTTATGTAATGTAAAGGAGGTTGCCCCCTCGAAGAGGCTAAATTATAAAGCGTTGATCTATCTTTTCTATCTTTTCTTGAGCTGGTTTCATAACATTTGGTATCAGAGCTTTGGATTCTAGGGTTTCGCTGCTCCAAACAGGTCATCGTGGAATTTTCGCTATAACTTTGTTTCTGTGACGTTTCAGAAGTCGCAAAAAAAACCCATTTGCGAAGAATTGGCGCTGAACCTTGGGTCTGAATTTCAGAGCTTTTCGCGCGATATTTTCGGAGATATGATCTGAGGAAGTTGGTCTTTTTGCAGACTCCTGAATTACAGTCAAAACAGGTGACCTGGGGAAAATCGTCATAACTTTCTCTCTGAGGATCGGATTGAAATTTCGTAAAAAGCTACAGAAAGACGACGAACTGTAGTTTCTTGTGGGTGTTTTTTA
Source organism: Pinus tabuliformis (assembly GCA_031772625.1). Classification (NCBI taxonomy): domain Eukaryota; kingdom Viridiplantae; phylum Streptophyta; class Pinopsida; order Pinales; family Pinaceae; genus Pinus; species Pinus tabuliformis. Next base: position 235,483,664 of record CM062805.1, read on the forward strand.
GATCCAAAGGTCGAAACAGTGACTCGCAGCACGTCGTACAAGTTAGCTCTACTAAACTAGTCTATAATCAAGTCACTGTGGGAGATTGTCCATAACTCTTTCTTGGAGAATCCAATTTGGATTAGACTAGTGGCATTGGAAAGAGGACACAGAGGGCTACTACAGGTAGCAATTTTAGAACTTAAATATCCACAATTACAGAGTTACAGTTGTTTCAAGATTGAGGTCCTAAAATCAAGAAAAAGCAAGATGAGGAAGTTTGATGGCAAGGATCCGGCAAATTGGATACTTCAGATGGAGCAATATTTTGATCTACATGGTGTACAACTATTACAAAAGGTATGTATTGCATCTTCATATTTAGAACCAGATCAATTTTTATGGTATAAAGGGCTTTGTTCTCGTAAAAAACTTGTTACGTGGTCAATTCTCACGGAGGAAATGATAGCACATTATGAGGATACAAAGAGCAACACCTTCTTTAGAGCAACACCACAACAATTGGAAAGAGTAAAAGGGCTTTGTGACATATTGGAAAGTAAAATTATGGCAACAAATAAGTCTACCCCTCACAACTATAAAGATGGAAGTGTTGTTTCTCCTAGCCTTCCACAACCTACAAGGGTTACTCCACAACAATTGGAAGAAAAAAGAGAAAAAGGGCTTTGTTACAATTGTGATAGCCAATGCACTAAAAGTCATAAGTGTGCTGAGAAGAAATTATTTTACATAGAATATGAAGAGAAGGAAGAAAATGATCAAGAAACATCAAAAGAAGAAGATATACACCAGGACCCCACCACAGAGAAAGAAGCAATGAATCAGACCATATCTTGTGAAGCATTGGCAAGAATTACCACTCCTCAAACTCTCAAGATAGAAGGACATATCAAGAAGAAAAAGGTGCAAGAAGTGAAATATCACACCGAGAAAGAAGAAATGAATCCAACCATATCTTATAATTCATCGGTCGAAATTATTACTCCTCAAACTATCAAGATAGAAGGACATATCAAAAAGAAAAATGTTCAAGAAGTGAAAGATCACATCAAGCATCAAGAAATGAATCCGACCATATCTTGTAAAGGATTGGAAGAAATTACCACTCCTCAAACTCTAGATATAGAAGGACATATCAGGAAGAAAAAGGTTCAAGCAGTGAAAGATCACATCAAGCATCAACAACAAGTTCTCCAAATTTTAAAGGATAACGACACTTCAGTGCAAAATCAAATGAAACAACAAGTAGATCAACATTGTAGTGAAAAATGTTTTGATTGGGTATTTTTACTGCTACATCTCAAGCAAGCTATTTATGAGAAAGAAATGTTGGCAATACTACATGCACTTAAAAAATGGCGACCTTACCGAATGGGAAGACTCTTCAAGGATGAGGATATGGAAGCATTGTTTTGTGTTATTTCTATTATCCAACCAGATTGGATAAAAGAAGCAAAGGATGAATGGAAGAAGGACAAAGAAGTATGGCCACTTATTCAAAAGTTGCAAAAGTTCCTAATTCAAACAATATTGCCAGAAATTGAAGAGGAAGGAAAAATCATATTGGAACCTGGAGCAGTCACAGAAACAAGAACTCGACAGCTACGAAATCGATCAATTTTAGAGTATCTCATCAAGTGGAAGAACTTACCTGCTGAAGATTCCACATGGGAGGACAAGAATTTTATACAGAAGCATCAAGAACTACTCAAGCGTTGAGGACAACGCTTTTTGAAGGAGAGGGGCATGTTAGGCCCCTATACTACTAGTGTAACCCCTTATTATTATTAGTACAAACCACTTATTATATTGATGTACCCATGTAGTGCCCATATTGTTACTATTGTGCCACATAGAAGCCCACTATTGTTATTGTTGTGCCCTACAATATTATTGTTATGTAGGCTTTGATTGTATTGGGACCACTTAGACTCCTATATATAGAAAGGAGGTATTTTCATTTGTATCATCCAAGAATTGTTCATTTATGTAATGTAAAGGAGGTTGCCCCCTCGAAGAGGCTGAATTCTAAGGCGTGGATCTCTCTTTTCTATCTTTTTGTGAGCTGGTTTCATAACATATTTTCAAGCACTTTTTAATTCCGCAATTGGTTAATCATAAGGTCTTGGAAATATATAAGCTTTGGAAGTGGGAGAGGTTCTTGTAAGATGGCAAGAAGCCTTTAGTGCCCCATTTTCAGATCATTGGGAGGAAAGACCGTCTATATAGACGTGATGGTAATCCAAGGTCCCTTAGATTTCAATCTTCTCCTTGGATGCAATTATGTTTATGTCATGGTGTTGAAGCCCCGAAAATCGGGTCTACAACAAGGGGGATACCCACCCGGTCCAGACCTTGGTTAGCAGCTCCTTTTCTGTTTGGTATAGTGGGTCCGACTGGGGATATGGGACCAGTTTCCCAATTTATGTGTGTGTGTGTGTGTGTGAAGAATTGATATTTCCTTTCTAAGAGTTCCTAAGTGAGATGCTCTAATTCTAACTCTAATCTAATAACATGCAAATTGTATTCTAATAAACAGAAATATCTAAGTCTACACTAACCCGGGGTGTAATCCTTCTGTTATGCGATCTAAAATGATTTCAGATAACAATTGGTAATAAAGATCATTCAATTGTTATGAGAAAAGAATTCAATACAGATAAACCACTTCGTATAAAAAGTTAGACGAAACAGTTGTGAAAGGCATATCGCATAATAAGCTACTCATACACTAAGCATAAATAAATAGCTATCACCGTACAAAAGTGCCAAATGATAACTCAGACATTCACGCATCAATATATAAACAGCTGAACATGAATATCACTTTTAACACAAAGGCATAAATAGTTAAGAGATAGAAGTACCATTTATAACTAGTTCTACTCATGAGCTTCAAGCGATAATGATTTATCTCTTCTTAATCCAACATCCACTAAGAGTACAGAAGTGCAACATCAGTAGCAGATATTAAATACAGATATCAATAAATCCTGTTCCATTCATTCATCAAAACCTCCTCAGAGGGTACAAAAGTGCATGTTCTGGGGATAAGTTTTTGACAAATTTCAGGACCCTTCTCTAAATGCATGAGAAGGGTTTAAATACTACTAACTAAATCTAAAAATAACTTATTACAAAAATGTAGGATGCGGTTTAAATGACCATCCTCATTTCAGGCAAAAATAAAGCAAAATTAAAACTAATATATTGAATCTAAAACTAAAACTACTAACTATTTCTGTATCTGATCTTTGAAATCACACGCGTTCAACATCTGTTTGAGAAGAGTCGGCTGGCCGACTTCCGATTTTAGCTGTGCTGAGAAGATAGAATCGGCAAGCGCTGGCGCCATCTTCTCGGCAGAATTGATGATACACTTGAGAGTCATACACTGGCTGTGTGGTTTTACCAAGTATGCCCAGTAATAATCCCAAGTCAACTTGGTTAACCTTTGGATTGATTTTGCCTTTTCTTGAGTCTTCTCTCTCCAGTCTGTTTATAGTTGCTGAGCTTTTGGTAGATATCCTGGAGTGGTTTCTGAGATTAGATTTGCCCTGTGCAAATTTTCATTTATGCAGTCAATAACACTGCTTGCTGCTGTGGCTGCTTCTTCTTCTGCTTGTTCTGCTTTTCTATTTTGCGCATCCCATTTGTTAAAGAGCATTTCTTTGTGATTGTCGTTTATTATTGGTGCGCCTGCTCATTTTCCCTCCTCTATTTCTTACCAAGCCAAATATTCAGTAACTCGTTTATCAACTAAATCATAATCATGTCGTAAATCCACGACTTGATTAGTGATTTTATCACTTATTTCACAATACGAGTTCCATTGTGATATTCTTTGGCTCAATGCTTCCTGTTGTTGTAGTAGTTGTTCATTCAAGGAAATGGATTCTGTGATGAATTCTGTAAGTTTAGGATCATCCTTGTGCATCTCCTGCATATCCTGTAATTGTTTTTCTTTCTCGGACAAACTATTCTGGTATCCTATTTGCATTTGTTGGAAGTCCTGTTGTAGCCTTTCAAGTTGTTTCTGTGCTTTGTTGTTGGTGTTGACTTGTTGCAACTGTTGTTGCAAAACTTGTATCTGGTCTTCCTTTTCCTTTAGCAGTTGCTGTACCTTAGATGCTTTATCAATAGTCGCCGAGGCATATGCTCCTACAATCTGAGATAATTTGGTGAGATTCTCAGTGGGATCGATAGTAGGATCTTGCCATAGGACATCTAATTGCTCTGCATCATGAGAGAGCACGTTCTCCAATTTCCTTTTCTTCCTTTGTCTTCTCACTACTGCCTTGTGTTGTGGACTATAAAATACATCAAGAGGAGGAATCTCTTCTATCTTGAGTATAAGTTCAGAGGATGGGGTAACAGGAATATGTTCCATATCTGAGACATTGCTAATTGTTCCTGTGACTATATCTTTTGTTGCCTGTACATCACTCGCAGGTGTCTTTGTGCTTTGTCCTTCTTGATTGATCAGATCATTAAAGGTCTCCCATTCTTTATCTAGCTCGGTTCTGACTAATGGTGGCTGAACGATGAGAGGGGGAGGATCTATTTGTGGGGAGGTAAAAGCCTGTTGCTGTGGGAGCTCTTTTGATTGGGCAGTATCCATTATCTTTTTGGCGATGCGATATTTCCTAAGGCAAAATTCTACTTTATCATAAAACTTAGGCTTTTTTTATTTTTCAAGGGTATTTTCCTAAGTTTATGATGGTAAGTTTTATTAAAAAGGAAATACAAGCACTAATTAATTTTTTAAATTTTTGACTAAGGGTCCCCACTTATTTAGTATTAGGAATAACACTAACTAAGAAGGGGGGTTGTTGCTGGCCACAAAAATTGGCGATTCACTTGGAAGAACTTGTTATCTTTGCTTTTCTTTTGAATTTTCTAAACTTCCAAAACAAATTTTTTTCCAGAAAATTAAACTTTATTATAGAAAGATAAAGTACATTATGCTTTTACCTATCAATGATATTTTGTTTCTTCTATTTTCAACTTTGATTATTTACTCCCTCAAGCTGGTCCTTGTATCTACATCGGTCATTACTTGGTTTATAAAGATAAAAACAAAGCCTTCTCTGTAATCAGTTTTGAATATGCTCATTTTCTCGTAGGTAGAGCCTCTGCTGCCAGCAGGCGTTTATAGCCTCGACAGGGTTACCTGTTACCCATCAATGATTCTGTATCCTACTTAGAGAAATTTACAACTTTCAAAGAGAAATCCACATCTACACTTATTGATTTCATTTTATTTTTTACCCTTAAAGAACAATGTCTTGGTTTGGTAGCCAATTTATGACACAATCATTCACTTGATTTATGGCTTTGCTAAACAAGCTGGCTCGTGATGAGACCCCTTGTCTTTTGATTGCAACAATCTTGAGTCATTGCCCTGTTGTGGTATGTAGTATTGGAAAAGTCAACAAGCTATAATATCTATGATCATGATAAGTCAACTCATTCTCTGAACATTGTAGTTTCCTAGGTGGGGAGGAAGTCATTGTTTCCTTAAGATAGCTCTGGACGACAATAGTAGAGTTTTTGGAAAGATCTTTTCTACAGAGAATTTTCATTTTTGTTATTGATACCTTTCATTGGACTGATACAAAACAATTTCCCACTAAAGGTTGCTTTTCATCAAAGTTTATACAGTTGAAACTAGTATCATTTCTAGGCGTAGAGTCCTTAACTGTATCTTTCAATAATAACGATCAATTTTCTAAAAGAACTCTATTTATACAAGTGAAAAAACAAAATCTAAAAGAGAATTTGTGTCTTTTCGTGAATTCCTAATGTAACCATTTACAACTGGTTTTATTAAGAAACTAAAACAACTACTCTACAAAATAGAAGAATGATCTCCTGTGGAAAATATTTTTTGAGAATCTGTTTGTTAACAGGCAAATAATCTCTTTTCCTGTTAAATCCTGTAACATAAAAGTAGACGGACCTATGACTTCTACGATTTGAAAAGGGCCAAGCCACATTCGTTGAAATTTCGTATGTTTCCCTTTTTCTTCATGAGCCTTGTCCCATTTTAAAACTAGATCTCCCATCTGAAAATATTTTCTGGATATCATGTTTGAATCAAAAGAGGCTTTTACTAATGCTTGATGATGAGCGTGAGTTATTTTGGCCTGTTCTCGTTGTTCTTCTAACTCAATTATTTCCAGCTGCCTTAGTTGTAAGGAAGAAGTTGGTGCTTCATCAATATATTGAACCAAGGCTAAAGAGGGGATTGCTAAATGAGTTGGAAGAACCACCTCTTTCCCATAAACTAAATTGAAGGGGGAAGTGCCAATGGAGGCTTTCTGCGTTATTCGATCTGCCCATAAAGCATATATTAAAGATATGTGCCAATTTTTATGATTTTGGTCAATGGTTCGCTTAATAATTCTTATTAAGTTTTTATTTGTAGATTCAACTAACCCATTCCCTTGTGGGTAATAATTGGCAGAGTATTTAAGCTTGAAACCCCTTTTGAGTGTAAATTCAGTCATCGCATTACCAGAAAAATATGATGCATTATCAAACATTAAAGCAGAGGGCAACCCAAACCTGGTGATTATGAATTGATCTATGAATTCAATGATATTTTCAGCATTAGCCGTCTTGAGTGGAACTGCTTCTACCCATTTAGTAAAGTAATTTGTTGTTGTAAGGATATATCTATGCTGTTTAGAAGAGTGAGGAACGATCTCACCTATTACGTCCAATCCCCACTGATCGAAAGGCTGCTCAATGTTAACTGGTTGCAGTGGCAAGGATGGTTTCTTTTGTCTCCTAGCAGCGGTTTGACAGACTTGACATTTCCTCACGTAGTTATGTGAGTCTTTGAATAATGTGGGCCAGTAATAGCCTGCGCGTAAGATTTTATGAGCAGTAGCGTCTCCAGCATAGTGTCTGCCTGTTGGCCCATCGTGGAGTTCCTGTAAGACTTTTTCAGCTTCAGATTTCTCAAGACATCTAAGGAGAACAGAATCATAATTTATTCTAAAAAGAACATCATTCACGAGCTGATATTGTTTGGCTTTCAACCTTAGAGCTCTTTTCTTGGTATGATCGAGGTTTGAAGGAGCGTATCCATTCTTTAGATAATAAATGATATCAGCATATAATGACTCAACATCGTTTAGGCTTACCTCGTACATTTGTATCTCTGCAGATGGAATTTCAGACATTAGCGATGCTCCAGCCAGCATTTTGCAAAAGCCTTGACCTTTTACAATATTTGCTGGTTTGATTTCCACGTCATATTCCTGTAAGGCAGTAACCCAATTGGCTCTTTTCTCACCCACATCTTTCTGTACTAGAAGATTTCTTACCGCTAGAAACGGTACTATGATTTTTGTATGTGTTTTGAGTAAAAAGGGTCTGAAATATTTAATTGCTTTGAAAACAGCATAAGCTTGTTTCTCCACATCTGAATAATTTAACTCAGCCCCTTGTAAATTGGAACTGAAAAAAGCAATTGGGGCTTCTACCTTTTCTTGATTTGCTTGAGTGAGTATCGCAACATATGATCTATCAGAGGCAAATATATATAAAATGAAAGGATCGAAACAATTTGGAGTTGCTAAAGATGGAGCATTAACAATTGCTTGTTTGATAAGGTTAAATGCCTCATGTTCATCTTGGCCCCATTTAAAGTTTGAGTTCTTTTTAATCATAGCTTGTAAAGGAGATACGATTCTTGAAAAATTTGGAACAAATCTCTTTACAAAGTTAATCTGGCCAAGAAAAGATTGCATGGCTTTCTTGTTGTGAGGTAGGGGTATTGCGGAAATCTCCTTGATTCTGTCAGGATCAATGTGAATTCCAGATTTTGACACTATGAATCCGAGAAGTTTTCCTTCACTTAATGCGAAAAAGGATTTTTTTCGGGTTAAGTGAAATTCCATACCTTTGACAACGTTGGAAGATTTTTTTTAAATCTCTAAGATGATTGTTTCGTTTCTTGGAATATACAGTTATATCATCCAAATAGATTACCACTGATTTATTAACTAAACCCTTGAATGCGATGTCCATGGCTCTCTGAAATGTGGCACCAGCATTAATCAGACCAAATGGCATCTTTTGATATGCGTATGTGCCCCATTTAGTTCTGAATGTGGTTTTTAATTGATCATCGGGATGTACCAACACTTGATTGTATCCTGAGAATCCATCCAAGAAGGACATTAATTCTGACCCCGCGACTGCCTGCAGTATTTGTTCCATGGGAGGTAAAGGAAAATTATCCTTTTGGCAGGCTTTGTTAAGATTTCGAAAGTCAATGCAGATTTTAAGGTCTCTGTTTTTCTTTCTAACAGGGACCATATTGGAAACCCATTTGGAATGTCGAACGGGAAAAATTATTTTGGCTTTCAATAACTTATTGAGTTCAGATTTGATTTGGTTTTCTAGATTGGGATGGATCTTTCTCAACTTTTGTAGGACAGGTTTTTCATCATCTATCATTGGAATAGTATGTTGGATGATGGAGGTGTCATACGTTTTGAGTTCATCGTAATTCCAAGAAAAGACACTTTTGTATTGTCTCAAGAGACGAATATACGCTAATTTTTCTTTAGGAGCTAGACCAAGGCCTAGATTGATATTTTGTGGTTTGGTATCAGTTCCTAGATTTACTAATTCATAGTTCAAAGTTGAACTTTGGAGTTTTGAATTGGTAGATCTTTTAAACCAATCTTTCAAATCATAAAGGTCCTCTAACTTGACTATTGACTTAGGTATGGCATTGTTAGTGCTATCTTGTTGCAATTGTCGGTCATGTTGGTCTTCGTCAATTATTTGATTGGTGTAGGATCCTTCAGATGTGAGGAAACTCACGATATCAGGATTGTCATTGAAAATCCTCCAATTAGTAATGTTATTAGGAATAGATGGTCTAAAAATTAATTCAATTGAAAATCGATCAGGGCTAAAATATTCTGAAGGAATGAGCTTGGAAGCTACGTTGGCTAAGAGGTCTGCACTAGCATTTTGGAGTTTGGGAATTGATGAAATATTAAATGCTATAAAGTGTTCAGTCAGATCTTGAACTAAAGATTGGTAATGTTTTAAATGACCTGATAAACAATGTATAGTATTATGTACCTGTCTGATTACAATTTCAGAATCTCCGAAAACTTGAAGGTATTTGACGTCTAATCCGATTGCTTTGTATAACCCTTGGACTAAAGCCTCGTATTCTGCGGTATTGTTGGTGCAATCAAATTCGAGTCTGCAAGTTAGCATAGTTTTATCTCCCTCTAGACTTATTAACACGCATCCTGCTCCTGCTCCTTCGTTAGACTTAGAACCATCAAAAAATAATTTCCCAAATAAAGATTTATTTACAAGACTATCTATAAAATTAATACATTTAGAACTATCTGTTTGAGAGAAATTTTCTACTTGAGATAAAACAGAATGTTCTAAGTAAGGTGAAGTATGAGCATTAAAATTTCCTAGGAAAGAATCTACTGAGTAGTTGCCAATGATGTTATTGTTGTATGCTACTGGTTCATTTTCTCCCTCCAGTTCTGTTACTATGTATTTCTGATGCCTTTCCCGCTCAACTTTTATTTGATTTGGTTTACCATTGTAAGGGAGCCACATGTGCGACCAGTCAGTTGCAAAGTATCCATGAAGATTTTCTGGCCAATATCTGCTAAGAATTAAGCCATAAAATTCCGGAATATTAGCAACTAAAATGTCGATAACTTGACATACTTTTGGGTTGGATGACAGCCTTATGGTAACCTGATTTAATTCGCCAATCACTTCAACTTGCGATTGATCTAATTGAACTATGCGTACAGCTGATTTTTGTGGTTGAACGTTCAATTTTGCACATATTGACTTTGGTAAAATATTCGATGAAGCTCCAGAATCCACTAAGCAATTATGCAAATTTTTATTGAAAATTTCATAAGTAAGAAGAAATGGGGGAGTATGGGATCTTGATCTTCCTCCAATTAAGGCGATATCGTTTGGATCAACTTTATTAATCGCATTAGTTGGAGGTCTTCCCATGTCATGGGAAGCTTGAGAGATTACAACGACGGGCAAAGGTGCAACTGGTACAGCATGTAATTCTTTCAAAAGTACCTTTTGCTGGTGTTTTAACTTGCTCAACTCATAAAAAGTGATATTGGCCCTAGTCTTTTTCATGTCTTCTATGATATTATACTCCATTTCATCCGAAACGATCAGCGTTTTAGATGGAGTTGATTGGTCTGTTTGGACTGGGCTAGTTTGAGTTGCTTTAGGTGTCGTTTTCTTGGCTGCGACTTTATCCTTAGTCATAAAGCTTGTGCTCTTTGGCTTAGGTGTAGGTTGAGGAGGATCGAGTTGATTTCTACTGCGAGTACTAACTGGGAATGCCTCTTGATCCTCTTCATCTGGGAGGATGAAATCCCATATACCTTGTAACTCTACAACTTCTTCTTCATCGGTATGTTCTTCAATAGCGATTTCCTCTTCTTCTTCTTCGGATTCAACACTTGTAATAGCGTTAGGGGGTTTGGAATCGGTTGAAGGGTTTCTTTTAAAAGGTCTGTACAACTTTTTAGAAGAAGTTTCTGCCACTTGTTTCTTAATGTCAACCATCTCGTTAGACATGGTCTTCAAAACTTTTTGCAATCCTTCTAAATCGAATGGATCTTTCAATTGTTTTTTCTTGGGATCTTCCTTGAAAGTAACCTTCTTGGATTTTCGTTCTTCTAACACGTTTTTCTTTTCTAGGGCCATAATACGTTTCTCTACTGCTATTGCTTCTTTCATATTTTCGACTAAAGTTGTTTTGTTAGCCCTATCAACAAAGATTGCTATGTTTGATGGTAAAGCAGTGATGTACCATTCACTTCGCACTTCTTCGCTAGGCTAGGAAGCAATAGGAATTTTGTTTAAGATTTTATTGAAACGTAAATTGAAATCTTTGATAGGTTCTTTTGACTCGGCCCTAAGGTTAGACAGGTCGTTGATCAGTGTCGCCGTAGACCTGTCATCACCGAACTTAGTCAGGAATTGTTCTTGGAAAATTTCCCAACTAGTAATAGATCCAGAAGGTAATGAAAAATACCATGATCCAGCTGTTCCTTGCAGAGTATAAGGGAAAAGTCGAACAACAGTGTCTTCATTGGTAACTCCATTGAGATTTATGGATAGCATAAAGTTATTTATATCCTCCTCCGCTAGCATACCTGCCTCAGGATTAAACTTAAGCAGCGATTTTTCAGGATGGGCCGGTAATTGACTCAAGGGCGCAGGCATTAAGACTGCCCCTGGGTTATTCCATGGAGATTGGGCCATCGCTGATCTATTAGCAGAGGAAAGTGCAGAAGATTATCCCTGCGGTTGAGAAGATGAGGATATTACGACTCCAGATGATTGAGAAGCAGATGTAGAAGTACTGGTGGACTGATGGACAATGATCTGAAGTGGAGGAGTGGATGGTTGACTTCACGGTGGAGAGGTTGAGATGGATGATGATGATGAAAGAGTCTCGCTATCGGACCCTTTAGGAGATTTCCTTGCTCTCTTCCTTATGGGTAGAGGTAACTCGGTTGCTGAACACCAAACTTTTCGCTCTTTAATCTGGTAAGAGGATGAGCAGGGTTATATTGCGAAGTCACGCTACCTTGAGATTTATCAGATTTTTGAGGAGATATAGAAAATCGTTGAAGTTTGTGAATCAAAGATTCGACTTCAGGAGATTCAATAGAAGATTGTTATGAAATGTCAGGGTTTGTAGCAGCGACTGTTGCTCCTACGACTTCTGGCTCTGGATTTAAAGATTCTAAATGCAATGGAGAAGTCGGGGGAGACGGTGAGGGCGATTTACTCTCAGAATGGTATTTATATTTAGACTTGCTTGCCATTCATAGTTCGAGGCCCTCCTTCTAGTGCCAAATATGTTGAAGCCTCGAAAATCGGGTCTACAACAAAGGGGATACCCACTCGGTCCGGACCTTGGTTAGCAGCTCCTTTTCCGTTTGGTATAGTGGGTCCGACTGGGGATATGGGACCAGTTTCCCAATTTATGTGTGTGTGTGTGTGAAGAATTGATATTTCCTTTCTAAGAGTTCCTAAGTGAGATGCTCTAATTCTAACTCTAATCTAATAACATGCAAATTGTATTCTAATAAACAAAAATATCTAAGTCTACACTAACCCGGGGTGTAATCCTTCTGTTATGTGATCTAAAATGATTTCATATACCAATTGGTAATAAAGAGCATTCAATTGTTATGAGAAAAGAATTCAATACAGATAAACCACTTCGTATAAAAGTTAGACGAAATAGTTGTGAAAGGAATATCACATAATAAGCTACTCATACACTAAGCCTAAATAAATAGCTATCACCATACAAAAGTGCCAAATGATAACTCAGACATTTACGCATCAATATATAAACAATTGAACATGAATATCACTTTTAACACAAAGGCAAAAATAGTTAAGAGATAGAAGTACCATTTATAACTAGTTCTACTCATGAGCTTCAAGCGATAATGATTTATCTCTTCTTAATCCAACATCCACTAAGAGTACAGAAGTGCAACATTAGTAGCAGATATTAAATATAGATATCAATAAATCATGTTCCATTCATTCATCAAAACCTCCTTAGAGGGTACAAAAGTGCATGTTCTGGGGATACGTTTTTGACAAATTTCAGGACCCTTCTCTAAATGCACGAGAAGGGTTTAAATACTACTAACTAAATCTAAAAATAACTTATTACAAAAGTGTAGGATGCGGTTTAAATGACCGTCCTCAATTTAGGCAAAAATAAAGCAAAATTAAAACTAATATATTGAATCTAAAACTAAAACTACTAACTATTTCTGTATCTGATCTTTGAAATCACACGCGTTCAACATCTGTTTGAGAAGAGTTAGCTGGCCGACTTCCGATTTTAGCTGTGCTGAGAAAACAAAATCGGCAAGAGCTGGCGCCATCTTCTCGGCAGAATTGATGATACACTTGAGAGTCATACACTAGCTGTGTGGTTTTACCAAGTATGCTTAGTAATAATCCCAATTCAACTTGGTTAACCTTTGGATTGATTCTGCCTTTTCTTAAGACTTTTGTCTCCAGTCTGTTTATAGTTGCTGAGCTTTTGGTAGATATCCTGGAGTGGTTTCTGAAATCAGATTTGCCCTGTGCAAATTTTCATTTATGCAGTCAATAACACTGCTTGCTGCTGTGGCTGCTTCTTCTGCTGCTTGTTCTGCTTTTCTAATTTGTGCATCCCATTTGTTAAAGAGCATTTCTTTGTGATTGTCGTTGATTATTGGTGCGCCTGCTCGTTTTCCCTCCTCTGTTTCTTGCCAAGCCAAATATTTAGTAACTCGTTTATCAACTAAATCATAATCATGTCGTAAATCCACAACTTGATTAGTGATTTTATCACTTATTTCACAATACGAGTTCCACTGTGATATTCTTTGGCTCAATGCTTCCTGTTGCTGTAGTAGTTGTTCATTCAAGGAAATGGATTCTGTGATGAATTCTGTAAGTTTAGGATCATCCTTGTGCATCTCCTGCATATCCTGTAACTGTTTTTCTTTCTCGGACAAACTGTTCTAGTAGCCTATTTGCATTTGTTGGAAGTCTTGCTGTATCCTTTCAAGCTTTTTCTGTGCTTCGTTGTTGGAGTTGGTTTATTGCAACTGTTGTTGCAAAACTTGTATCTGGTATTCCTTTTCCTTTAGCAGTTGTTGTACCTCAGATGCTTTATCAATAGTCGTCGAGGCATATGCTCCTGCAATCTGAGATAATTTGGTGAGATTCTCAGTGGGATCGATAGTAGGATCTTGCCATAGGACGTCTAATTGCTCTGCATCATGAGAGAGCACGTTCTCCAATTTCCTTTTCTTCCTTTGTCTTGTCACCACTGCCTTGTGTTGTGGACTATAAAATACATAAAGAGGAGGAATCTATTCTATCTTGAGTATAAGTTCAGAAGATGGGGTAATAGGAATATGTTCCATATCTGAGACATTGTTAATTGTTCCTGTGACTATATCTTTTGTTGCCTGTACATCACTCACAAGTGTCTTTGTGCTCTATCCTTCTTGATTGATCAGATCATTAAAGGTCTCCCATTCTTTATCTAGCTCGGTTCTGACTAATGGTGGCTGAACGATGTGAGGGGGAGGATCTATTTGTGGGGAGGTAAAAGCCTGTTGCTGTGGGAGCTCTTTTGATTGGGCAGTATCCATTATCTTTTTGGCGATGCGATATTTCCGAGGGCATAATTCTACTTTATCATAAAACTTAGGCTTTTTTTATTTTTCAAGGGTATTTTCCTAAGTTTATGATGGTAATTTTTATTAAAAAGGAAATACAAGCACTAATTAATTTTTTAAATTTTTGACTAAGGGACCCCACTTATTTAGTATTAGGAATAACACTAAATAAGAAGGGGGGTTGTTGCAGGCCACAACACATGGGAGCTCTTGTTTCTTCGCTTTTCCGTGTGGTTTGTTTTCCACACGAAGGGAGAATAGTTACCATTGATTAATTATCGTTCATTGGTCAATAGGTGCCTCCTATGCAACCATCTTCCCCTATTGGTCCTTGTTTTCAAGCAGTACCTTCCTCGCTGTGGAGCGATAAAAAGGTGTCTTTCGAACTCCTAATTACCTTCACATTAATTGTCAACCCAGGGACGACTTTTTATTTCAAGAGTGTACTCTGTCTGAGGCGGCTATTTACTTAAGAGTAATGTTTAGTAGTATAGCGTTCAGAGAACACAAGAGTAGACGGGTGCTAAACTATGACTAAATTACTTCAAAAGGGTAAAATCACACAAGACAACTTATCAGTCAAGGGTGCGGAAGTGATAACCCATCCCTCTAGAAACTGATGGAAAAGAAATTAGAGCATGGACCATAGGTCTGGGAGCTAAACAGTGACTTGTTGAGGCTCACTACAGCCTTAGACCTTCTCTCATACCAAAGCAGCAAATGCAAGTAAATGGAACAGCACAAAGTAAATGGAACAACAATCCAATAAACTAAATCATTCACTCAAACAACCATCAATTGAGGATACAGTAGCAATAACTCATTCCTCTGGATATTGATGCAATTGAAATCAAACACACAACATTAAATAACCAATTGGAAAGTGCAAAGAATTAAATCAATCGTATGACTACAACTCGATGAAAATGAAACAATTGTGCTAATTAAAAGAATGCTGAAAGGTAAGCTTAAATAATTGCAGAAAGTAAATAAATAACAATGCTAAGTATTAGAACTGAATAGCCAAACTTATATAACTGTAATGAACAGAAAATTGTTAAATTACTGGAGTGATCAGCGCAGCTTTGAAGATGAAATGAACAGCGCAACAACATGCTGACAAAAAGCAGTGAGCTCTGTTAAGAAGGAAATGAACAGCAACGCAATTTAAGTACAGTATATAAAACATATCAGTTCATTCAGTCTGGAAATACCAATCAGTAAAATTACATGATTACGATAAGTAGAAATAAAATCAAACCATCACACAATAAAGATCATGAAATAATGGTACAAGAACGGCAAGTGAATCCACTAGGGTTGGGCCCGTAACCACCAGCGATCACTGCCGGTAGTGCTTCAGAAGATGCGAAGGAATAATAACTCTGCTTATATATTGATCATCAAATTGAACAACATTATATTAAGTGGTGCCTTCTCAGCAGTGAGAGTCTGCAAATAAAATTACAGTTCAACATAATACTCGTTCCATCTCTCCCCCTATCCTATCACTCTTGAATCTCTAATTCTACATCCTCAATTCCATCATTCGAATCCCAAAAGTCCTTCTGAAGTCATCCTGAAGCCATCCTCTCTCTGATCTTTGTTTTCATTTAAATAGAGAAAGATCAGAGAGCAGTTACAACATAGATAAGTACAACATGATTTCTTTTACAAAATTGAGTTGATTCTAACCAGATGATCAACAAGAAAATATATCTCTCAACAAAAGCAAGACGAATTTGGGTTTGCAGCTGAGATTTGGAGGACGGCCGCAACTGCAAATATGAGAAAATCGTGCTCAAAGAACCCTGCGTTTCTCCCTGTACAAGCCGAATTTGGGCAAACTGTTCTTTGCCAAAGTTAATTGGGCCCGTTCTGGACAAAACCCATGTTCCGAATTTCTCAAATTCGTCTTCATTTGCTCAGAATCTCAACCGCAAAACTGTCACTCCTTAAACCAGCGAATTTCTGAGTTGACAGATTTAAAAATCAAATCTTCAATCTGGAAGTTACTTTGGAGGCTAAAAATGGTGAATAATGTTATAACCAACTTATTAGAACTATCATTGGTAAAATAATGCATAATCATCAATTTATTAGAAATAAAGGAGAATAAATAATATAAGAGCATAAATCATCATAAAATGGATTTATATAATAAATTATAATAAATGACATGATGAAGAATGGTAGAAATGGGTGGAATAAATGTTCACAAGTGACAATAATAATGGCATATTAACGACCCAACATACCCCCACATTCAATATGTTGCATGTCCTTATGCAACGAAAACTGAATATATTGCATGTCCTCATGCAACCCAAAGACAAAAACCCATGTGTTAACCAAGCGATAAAAAATATGTTCATCTCAGCTCATGAAATGGATAGAACAAATGAATTCTTCCTTAATTAATGAATATTCACTTTTAGTAATCTTGATGAAGGCATAACAATTTTTACATTGACATTCAATTATATGTATATATGAAGTTGCAACAAAATATGATATAAGTAACAGCAAACTTCATTAACCATTTTCTCAAAAACTACAAACCAGCTTTTGTCGAAATTTGGCAAGTAATTTATAATATATAAATGCCTTTATGATCCAAAAATCGGACTGTTTTGATGCACGGATCATGAGATATAAATAAAATGGCTGTAGGTGAGAGTGCATGATTTCCAAAATTTTTATGAACCAATTTATCTTGAAATTATCTAGGTATGTGTATTTTAATAGTATGTTTGTGTTTCCTAGAGATCACAAAAATTAAGTTCATAGTTTTTTTAAAAATATGTGGAAATCAATTTCTGCACGGTGTAAAAATGAAATTGTATGCCTTAAAGAAGGAAGAAAGTAGAAAACATCCATCATGCATAGCAATTCCTCCCCCTCTGAAAAATTAGCATGTCCTCATGCGATGCTAGAAAACAAATAGAGGTGGTTGCTACGAGCTGTTGAATTCTATGCTTGGTGTAAAACAACATGAAATAAGGGAGGTGTTGAGAGTGAATAAGAATAGCAATGGATGATAAAGAATATGAATGACGTGGTTATAAGAAAGAAATGAATAAAAGGAACACTCCCCCACACTAGAAAATGATATACTGCTGAAAAAGGGGAAGTGGTAAAGATGTGGAATGAAAGATGACAAATAATGCTCAAAATAGATTTTCATTAAATTATCCTAAATTCATAATAAATTAGAAAACTATGCGATTTCACCTCAAGTTTTACCTCCAAAAAATGTGGAATGACATATATGGACTAGCAGTTGTTGAAGCTGATGTAGGCAGAGTTGGTGCTGAAAGTGATGCAAAAGGTGGAATCCAGGGAAGCACATCATGTTTGAAGAATTGTTCACGTTCACGAGCCTCTACTATGAAGTGCAATAGTGTGGTCATGCTACGAATAGAATTCTGCCCATACTTGTTGTTCTCCTGTAAACAAAGCACTATTTTGCATACAATGTTCTTGAATCCATAGTGTTAGCTTTGAATAGCAACAGATAAAATGCATGCAAAATTTCAATTAGAAAAACTTATGTATACATGCAATACTAAGATGTTGTCAAATCAACAAGGTATGGCAAAGTGTAGTAATCATATCGCATGCAACCCCATAATGCATACATTCCCCCCTCCAATTGGAAAATGGGTTCCATAACCATAAAGCATATGAAAGGGGTGGTGTTGATGACAAGGCAAGGGAGTGAACAATACAATAGTAAATGAAGCAGAGTACACATATCAATGATAGGACGGTGAAAGTTATGGTTATATTGAGAGCAAAGTGTGTAAAGATAGTTATGAATAAGAGATAGGATGCTTTGGATTGATGATAGTTTATGCAAAACGAAAAAGGACAACAATATGCTAAAAAGATGCTTTGCTGACAGTATTCTAGCTGAAAATGATGTGATTGATCATAAAACAATTTCTCATGCATAAAGGTTCAAAACAGGAAAAAAAGTTAAGGAAATAACTTCTCTGATAAAAAGGAAAATAAGAAAAGGGTATTATAATAATAATCGACAATAAGATATAACTTCAATACCATAAGTAGAGCCGCTGCTGCCAGCAGGCATCCATAGCCTCGGCAGGGTTGCGTTTTAACCCATATGAGCCAGGATCCTCAATTTATAAATGGAGAGTTACAGTGTTGTTCTACAAAAGAGATTAGTGTGCTGGCGTGGTAACTAGATAATCACACTGCCATTCACTGGGATGTAGCAAAAGTGATCAGGCCGGCTCGTGATGAGACCTCCTGTTCCATGGATAATTTGGCTATCCAATGGATCATAACCCTGGTGTGGTGGCCATAACGGGAATGTCACTCTGTTATAGCCTTATGAACATGGTAGGCTGGCTCGTAATGAGACCCCCTATCCTCCATCTGCGAATAAAATTTTGTTATTATTACACATTTTGATGATAAAAAGAGGGAGGCTCAGTACTCCTTAAGAGCAGGGATGGCGGAAGAAGTTAAAGATGTCAATAGAAAAAATATACCCATAATCTCATTTATTACAGACAGAGAAGATTATAACCAGGGATGATGGAACCAACATGGTATTAAGATGATTAATCAATGTCATGTTCAACAGAAAACAATGCAGTAAAGTAGTATATAAATAATTGTGTCCCTTTTGAAAAAATCTATCATCAAGGAGCTGTCCTGTTAAAGATCATAACGTGAATGATATTAACTCGCTTCAATAGAATCGATAACTCTTGTCTTCATAAAAGTAGTGTACTTCATGCCATGGAAGGGAATCAGTAAAATGTAGTTGAGATGAATTAGGAATAATCCCACAAGAAAAAGGAAAGGGTTGCCCTCAAAAATACTCTCAAAGTGTTGCTTTTTTTGAAGGAACAACAAAAACACTCAAAAAGAAAGTGGTGTTCTGTGTAGGGAACAACAAAGAAAATGCATACCAAAAAAATCAAAAAATACACACAAAAAACGCGAAAATGCAAATGTATGCCGTTTTCCTAAGATCATGAGTGCTTGTAAAAAAATGGCCAAACTGCTGTTCTTTTTGAAAAAGGAACAACAAAAACACCAAGTGCTGTTCCTTTTGAAAAAGGAACAGCAAAAACTCAAACTGTTGTTCCTTTTGAAAAAGGAACAGCAAAAACACGCACTGTTGTTCCTTTTGAAAAAGGAACAGCAAAAACTCAAACTGAACACGCATTGCTATTCCTTTTGAAAAAGGAACAGCAAAAACACGCATTGCTGTTCCTTTTGAAAAAGGAACAGCAAAAACTCAAACTGCTGTTCCTTTTGAAAAAGGAACAGCAAAAACACGCACTGCTGTTCCTTTTGAAAAAGGAACAACAAAAACTCAAATTGTTGTTCCTTTTGAAAAATGAACAGCAAAAATACGCACTGCTGTTCCTTTTGAAAAAGGAACAGCAAAAACTCAAACTGTTGTTCCTTTTGAAAAAGGAACAACAAAAACTCAAACTGTTGTTCCTTTTGAAAAAGGAACAGCAAAAACACACCAAATGCTGTTCCTTTTGAAAAAGGAACAGCAAAAACACACCCAACGTGAAAGTGCTGTTCCATTTCGAAAAGGAACATCAGCTGTTTCATTTCGAAAAGGAACAGCAAAATGAACTGTGAAAAAGGAACAACAAAATGAATGGCTGAACCAAAAAGTGCTATTCCTTTAGAAAATAAATAGCAAAACGAAAATGATGTCCTTTTGAAAAAGGAACAGCAGGAACGACAAAAATGCACACAAATGATGTCCCTTCCGAAAAGAAACAGCAAAATACACAACCATAAAATGCAAACACACAAAGAATGAATTAGCTGTTCACTGCATTGATGCTGAGGATGAGTTGCACTTTGAATGAAGCAACACCTGAAACACAAAATATAAGAGAAATTAGAAAAGAAACAACAAAAAGCAGTATGAAATAAATAAATTGAGTTGCAACAGCTATGATGTTATGTCAAAAAAATGATCTATTCGAAAAATGTTTTGGCAGCAAAGACATGACATGAATCTTCAAATGGAAATCAATTCTTCATTTGTTCTATTATGAATCCGTTGGGTAATGATTTGGATAAAATTCCTTTGTTTTATAAAAATTTCTTTGAAAAATCACTCGTCCATAAATTGACCTTCTTTATTTTCCCAGGACCTGCAAAAAACGAGTGTCTACCTGCAATAAAACATTCAATTATGGAGAAAGAGAGGTGATCGGGCTCCCCTAATCCAAGAATTATGCAAAAAACAACAAGTAGTTACTCTGTATAACAAATCCATTGAGAAAATAACAAAGTAAAATTTATCTGTCACTTGCGGGAGAGCAGTGGCCAATCATGCTAGCCCGCAGTGTTTTAATCACAACTTCTTTGTTTTTCGTCGAAATCGAGTGATTCCAAAGCCAAATGAGAGATAAATCAAAGTTTTATCTCCAGTAGAAACAGGTTTTAGAAATTCAATGATATGATATGTCAATTTCAGTTAGAACAACCTGCATAATAGAGTCATTATCGATTACCCGGCTTAGACCAACAATTGATATTTCAAGGATAACTTTTTCGTTTGATGTCGGATTCGAATGATTCAAATTGGAAATGAAAGTAGATTCATTTATTTATCTCCAATAGAAACAGGTTTTGAATAGAAGAAGAATTGATGGGTCAAATACTGTAAGGAACAACCGGAAAGACATAGTTTTAAGGGTGCTGATTTACGATAGACAGTCAGTATTTTGATCATAACTTCCCCATACGATATCGAAAATGAGTGATTCCAATTGCATTGTAAACTAGATTCATAGGGAAATCTACCATAGAAACAGGTTTTAAAAATTCATTCATTTAGGCCTCCAAAAACTGACTGTCCCAACTCTGTTCCTGAGCTTCCCGCTAGACATCCGGTCAATGTTTTGGCTCTAACTTTTTCGTTTCAAATCCAAATTGAGTGATTCAAATTGGGTTAGAAAGTAGACATCAAGGGCTATTTGGGGTAGAAACAGGTTTTAAAAATATTCACTTTTGGTCCCTCAAAACGTGACTGTCCCGACTGTTTTTCCAGAAAGTTCATCAAGCCCGCAAGCCAAAAAAAATGAAATTCAAGCATTTTTTCAAATTGGTGATAAAAATGAAAATGAGTGTTTGTATAACTTATTATTTCTATTATGATTCATCTACATACACAAATAGATTGAAATATTTATCACCGATGTTGATTTCGATAGCGTGTTGCAACAAAAGAAACAACTAGTTTTACAAAAATAAAAAAATAAAAAAATGTGTTTGTTTTATTTCTTTATTTATTTTATTTTCTCCACTATCCTACTCTTCTTTGAGAATTGATTATGTTTATGTATAAGAGTATTTCCAGTGGAACCATGTTAGAAATAAGGCCTCATGTATGCACATACCCAAATTCGAAAAATGCATGTTGATAAAAATTAGGGTATGAGAAGCCAACTTCCCTTGAAAAGATGGTTTCAAAAATTGTTGAAGCATAGAGTGATGTTGCAAACAAGTGATGGAGTGAAACCAATCTTCAATATATCCTTTATTTTCTTGATTTCGCATAGCCATCATATCATGAAGTTCTTGAGCTTTTAAAATAGCTTGTTGATGCATAGTAAAGGAAACCTCATTTTCTTCCATAGCTTCTACAATTTTTGCATTTGAAACATTCTGAATCTCATTGTAGGTTTTCTCTAATAACACATGTGAGATAGAATGGGTGGGAAGGGTAGGTAAATTTGCCAGTTCAACATTGTAAGCATGTTGTACTGGTTTATTATGGTGAGGGTGTGGAATTAGTTGAGCAGGAAAATGTGTATGGAATGGAGCATTTTGATGATGTGGCTGACTGGGTTGTGTGAATGGTTTTTATGGGCAAGCAAGGTGTTGTGAAAGAGCTGGTGGAGAATATGGAGAATGTGCTTGTGCTACAAGATGAGGGAGAGTAGTCATGCAATCATAAGGTGAACCATGCCAAGCTTGTAGAGAAAATTGCTGGTGGTTATATTGAGATTGACATGGCTGCCCTAACACATTAGTATTCCATAATAGATTATGCAACTAAGAAAGTGGAGAGGGAGTGTTTTGAACCATACCTGTAGGCCATGATTTCCGTGGTTTTGACCTTGTTGCAACTTCCTTACCTCTTTGATATGCTACTTCCATCCTAGATAAGGAAGAGTGGGTATCTATGAGATGCTCTTTTCGGTCATGAGGGCAAAACACTTCATCCAATTCTTGATTTTTATGAACCTGCAAAACATCCAATTTTTCATTTAGAGAGCTAATAAAATCAACTTTAAAATTTTCAAATAACACATTGATTTCAGCTCTTATGTCTCCTATTCTTGTAGCAGATTTGGAAAAGAAAGAACAAACATCTCTAGAATTCTTACCAGCCTTGGAAATTCCTCTTGAATACCTTATGCACAACTCACAAACATCATCATATGATAACTGAAAAACATCACCTTTTCCTATCAGATTTAAGAGTTCTAAAAATTCATCTTTGATCCCTTTAAGAAGGAGTGTTTTTAAGGTTTCTTTCTCCAAATGCTTATATTTTGATTTTTGAAGGTTGTATTGAAATCGATCTACATAATCCTCCAAACTTTCA
Source organism: Pinus tabuliformis (assembly GCA_031772625.1). Taxonomy (NCBI): domain Eukaryota; kingdom Viridiplantae; phylum Streptophyta; class Pinopsida; order Pinales; family Pinaceae; genus Pinus; species Pinus tabuliformis. Next base: position 235,506,554 of record CM062805.1, read on the forward strand.
TCTTCCCCTTGTATCATACCGAAAATATCTTCATTGGATTTGCAATAGTCTTGGTACTTCTTCAAGAATATGTTCTTCATGTCCTCCCATGATTGGATGCAATTCCCACCTAGGCTCATGAACCATCGGAGAGTTGCTCCTTTTAGAGTAAGAGGAAACACTTTCAATCTTTGATCATTAGTACAATAATCATATCCTCTACAAAGTGTTTCGAACTCAAATAAAAATGTATCTGGATCTTCATTTGCTAAACCATGAAAATTTGGTAAAGATGGGGGAATTATGTGCATTTGTGTCACTCCTAGATCTTTGATAGGAAATTCAAAAGTAGAAACGTGAACCATTTCTTACCATAATAGAAGATGTTCTTCATGTGTTTCTTCAAGGCTCCTTCTTCAAATGTTCCTGTCAATTAGTTAGTGAAATGGGTGGTGCTTACATCACCACTTGCGTGAGATCATGTGATTCATTTTTTTTTTTTAAATTTCTATCTTTTTCCTAATTATTCACACAAAAATTCAAACATCTATTCTACTCTAGGTTCTTTAACAGTCCTGCTGGAAAGCGGACGGGGGAGCAGGGCTTTTACATGCTCCGTACGCAGGTTCTTACCTTCCGTTTTTAAGATCCAACTCTTCCCTAGCAGGCACTCATCAAATTCACACTACTCTTTAGAAGTGGCTACACTCTCCCCGGCAACGGCGCCAAAATGTGGAGCGATAAAAAGGTGTCTTTCGAACTCCTAATTACCTTCACATTAATTGTCAACCCAGGGACGACTTTTTATTTCAAGAGTGTACTCTGTCTGAGGCGGCTATTTACTTAAGAGTAATGTTTAGTAGTATAGCGTTCAGAGAACACAAGAGTAGACGGGTGCTAAACTATGACTAAATTACTTCAAAAGGGTAAAATCACACAAGACAGCTTATCAGTCAAGGGTGCGGAAGTGATAACCCATCCCTCTAGAAACTGATGGAAAAGAAATTAGAGCATGGACCATAGGTCTGGGAGCTAAGCAGTGACTTGCTGAGGCTCACTACAGCCTTAGACCTTCTCTCACACCAAAGCAGCAAATGCAAGTAAATGGAACAGCAATCCAATAAACTAAATCATTCACTCAAACAACCATCAATTGAGGATACAGTAGCAATAACTCATTCCTCTGGATATTGATGCAATTGAAATCAAACACACAACATTAAATAACCAATTGGAAAGTGCAAAGAATTAAATCAATCGTATGACTACAACTCGATGAAAATGAAACAATTGTGCTAATTAAAAGAATGCTGAAAGGTAAGCTTAAATAATTGCAGAAAGTAAATAAATAACAACGCTAAGTATTAGACCTGAATAGCCAAACTTATATAACTGTAATGAACAGAAAATTGTTAAATTACTGGAGTGATCAGCGCAGCTTTGAAGATGAAATGAACAGCGCAACAACATGTTGACAAAAAGCAGTGAGCTCTGTTAAGAAGGAAATGAACAGCAACGCAATTTAAGTACAGTATATAAAACATATCAGTTCATTCAGTCTGGAAATACCAATCAGTAAAATTACATGATTACGATAAGTAGAAATAAAATCAAACCATCACACAATAAAGATCATGAAATAATGGTACAAAAACGGCAAGTGAATCCACTGGGGTTGGGCCCGTAACCACCAGCGATCACTGCCGGTAGTGCTTTAGAAGATGCGAAGGAATAATAACTCTGCTTATATATTGATCATCAAATTGAACAGCGTTATATTGAGTGGTGCCTTCTCAACAGTGAGAGTCTGCAAATAAAATTACAGTTCAACATAATACTCGTTCCATCTCTCCCCCTATCCTATCACTCTTGAATCTCTAATTCTACATCCTCAATTCCATCATTCGAATCTCAAAAGTCCTTCTGAAGTCATCCTGAAGCCATCCTCTCTCTGATCTTTGTTTTCATTTAAATAGAGAAAGATCAGAGAGCAGTTACAACATAGATAAGTACAACATGATTTCTTTTACAAAATTGAGTTGATTCTAACCAGATGATCAACAAGAAAATATATCTCTCAACAAAAGCAAGACGAATTTGGGTTTGCAGCTGAGATTTGGAGGACGGCCGCAACTGCAAATATGAGAAAATCGTGCTCAAAGAACCCTGCGTTTCTCCCTGTACAAGCCGAATTTGGGCAAACCGTTCTTTTTTAAAGTTAATTGGGCCCGTTTTGGACAAAACCCATGTTCCGGATTTCTCAAATTCGTCTTCATTTGCTCATAATCTCAACCGCAAAACTGTCACTCCTTAAACCAGCGAATTTATGAGTTGGCAGATTTAAAAATCAAATCTTCAATCTGGAAGTTACTTTGGAGGCTAAAAATGGTGAATAATGTTATAACCAACTTATTAGAACTATCATTGGTAAAATAATGCATAATCATCAATTTATTAGAAATAAAGGAGAATAAATAATATAAGAGCATAAATCATCATAAAATGGATTTATATAATAAATTATAATAAATGACATGATGAAGAATGGTAGAAATGGGTGGAATAAACGTTCACAAGTGACAATAATAATGGCATATTAACGACCCAACACTCGCCACAGGTAAATTATGTGGCTACCCGTTTCGTCTCCACATCTGCGGATGATCACACAGATGGTATAATACATTATGTACTGGGGGCATTGGAACCCGATCTGTCTATGGTACCAAATGACATGTATTCCTCCCAAAGCGTGGTTCTTCCATCTAGTGAAGACCTCTTGGGAGCCATGTTCTCTTATGGGTCATGAACAGACGTTATGAGAATTGTTCCTGGTCTTGTGTCAACCTTGTTAAAAAATGAAACAAGGAGTCATGAGGATGGTTCTTTTACTGTTTCAATTTCGTTAAAAAATGAAACGAATCCCTTTTCCAAATCAAGTCTTTGATTAAGATCTCGTAAAATCCTAGTCGAGCCTTTCCAAGATTCTGAAAGATAACCTTCATTCCATCCATCTATTCGATTGAAATGAAGCTTGGGGGGAATGTACCTCGATTGAGTCAGTATGCTGGGGGCATGCGAACTTATAGCAAGCATAGTTTTTCATTTCAAGCTTGTGTAAACATGAAACTGAATCCAAGCAGAGTTCCCCATGGTTCAAGCTTGTGTAAAAATGAACCCATGCCCAATTTACATCTCGTGATTGTCGTTTTTATCAACTAATTTCTGCTAGATGAGCCTTGGTTGTTTTATTCCATCGCCACCATCTCTTTGGCTAATCATATGCTTTCACTTGGTTGTTTTTATTTTCTTGAGGTACCGTAGCGATGAGTGGTTTTATTAGCTAGCTTCTTGACCTTTCAGTGTTTTGAGTAGTGCCCCCATAATCGGAACCAATTTTTCCCCTTTATACCACTTGTTCCTCCAGGACGAGTCACCTTTAAGCTCTTTTCTGACTCTTAAAAAATGAAAAGAGTGCCGAGTATTTTTCCCTTTTGACTCGTAAAAGAAAATAAAATGGGTGGTTTGCTTTCAATCTCTTTTTCGACCCTTTTTTAAAGTGAAAAGATAGCTGAGCCCTTGTTGTTCCGAAATCATTAATGGATGCGAAACGTCATGTGCCCAGTATAAGTTTATCCCTTTTTCTAGCTGGGATGCACTATTTATGAAAAAGGTACTCCTTGACTGAAATGGTCAAGCGATTCTCTCAAGTATCGTTTTCTACCTTTTCGGGCTCGAGAGACACAAACGTACGAAAAGGGACCATGTGGAGCTTTCTTTTCCGTGTCTTTTTCAAACTCTTTAAACATGAAAAAGATACCGAGTTGCACCTTCGTTGGACTCGTTAAAATATTAAACGACATTGGATTCGTCATCATGACGAACATGAACCTCTCCTTCTTAAGGCTTGTTAAACTTACTAAGTCGGATTCATCTGAAGGATGAACTTACAGTGCAAGCATATGCTATCCCCTTCAAGCTTGCAATTAAAAAATAATTGGGGTACCTGCCAGAAATGGTGGGGGAAAATTTGGAAATCTAATCAATTGTGTTGACAACTCACTCTTGAACATGACACTTTCTGCTTCGTGTCGGGTTGGGATATCCTCCTTTGTATCGTTGACCTTCCTAGGTTGGGCCATTCATTTTTGCCTTCCATTTTATCTCTGCCACGTCATCATGACCACCGATCCTATGGATCCAAAAGCTGCCAAACTTCCAGTCGTGTCATCGATATGTTCAAGAGTTGTCCTTCTGCAGTTACACTTACCTCTAATTCTCTGTATCATCCAAAATCATTTTGCGTCCTTTTGTCTCGTGTCGATGATGTGGGATACATTATGGCCATCCTTCGACACGGTCACTTCCTGTCAACTTCAACTCATGATCCGGGAAGTTGACTGAGATATTCCCTTCCATTACCTTAGAGCTTGCATGCCCTACTGGCAAGTTCTTCGCACTCGACGACAAGTTCACATCATTGGCTTTCGATCGAGTGATTTCACGAGTGTTCGACTTCGATTCCTCTATTCACATTTCATGGATTGTGTTGATAGTACCTTGAATACCATTATCATTATTAGTGGTTTCTCTCGCGCTTTTTAACAATTTACATCATTGACTGGTAATCAAGTGACTTTCTAGCATGTTCAACGTCAACACATCTATTCACATGTTAGAATTTGTACTTTGATTGGGTCGTGTTGGAACGTAAGACCCTGGATGCAGATCACAAAAGTCCATGTTGCGAAGTGGTGTGACATGGTTATGTTGATATGCATGTCTCTTTCAGATGGATGGCTATGACCATACCATGAGCTATCATTTGTGATCCTTCTCATTTTTGGATGGTTGCGACCATACCTTGGTTTCATTATGACCCTCCTTGACGGATGGCTGCGCCCATACCTGGTTCTATTTACATGATCATCCTATGGATGGCTACGTCCATGCCAGGATTCATGTATCATTTGACAGAGTTCTCAATTATGTATATGTATCTTTACTTGCTTGCTGGTTTTCTGACGACAAACTCACTGATTCATAAAGCATTTCATCCCTCACTCTAGTTTGGCCTTCATGCTTTAGGGGGCATCTGTTACACAACATTTTTTCACTCTCCGTATACTCCCCGTTCCTTGATCTCGAAGGACCTCTACAGTGAACCCTACATGCTTTCCCTTCATGAAGAAACTCTCATTGTGTCCCTCTTCATGAGCAAAACAATTCCTTTTTGCATCATTTCCCCAAAATCTTCTGTTTTTCCGAGTTTACAAGACCGACGCTAATGGCTCTTGTCCTCCTCACGCTAATATGCAGGGATTAACACTGTCCCTAGTGCCAACCGGAGTGATTGATCTTTGTTCCAGCCATGTTGGTCCTCTTGTGGAAAGTTTTTTAAATAAAGAACCAAAGCTTCCAGCTCTAGAAGCTTCATAATAGAAGTTTGGTAAATGGTTTGGTCAGATGGGGTCGAGGATGTTAGTTTGGGCTCCTTTCCTCTATAATGATGGAACTACCTCAAGAGATAAGACCTTCTCCCATGAGAAGAGGATCCATCTCCCATCCATTCATGTTATATAAACCTCCCTTTTTCCCAAGCAAAGGCTAGTGTTAGTGTTGAAGTGTTAATATTGGTGTGCTAGTGCTAATTAAGTTTGGAGTAAACAACAAGATATTCATAGTTGTAGCTCTCTAGTTGTGTGAGGGAGAAGTGTGAATTTGGTTTAGTGTGAAGCCTAAAGGGAAGAGCCTTAAAACTACTATTTTTGAGGCCATCATGGAATGCTAGCAGAAGTGTGTGGGAACTTGGTTTTGTTGAAGGAGAACAACAATGTCAAGACAATGGCTGTAATCTCTTCTTGATTCAATATATATGAAACTATCGATTGATTTACTACATGATTTTTCATCTTACATGTTCATGGCTTAATGTTTCTTGACTTGTTAAGTAGGTTGAATTACAATTTGTCTATTATCATGGTTGTTGTTTGCTGTTGTTTACTTGTTTCAGGTGCTTGAAGAAGGAAGTGAGAGATAGCTGGAGTGAGCAAGCAAGGACATCATCAAACGGGATAAGTGTACTAAGAGGTAGGCCCTCTTAATTGGTTCTAACCTAAGGAAATATTCCATAGAATGTATCAGTTGTGGCTAGACCCATTATCGGGCTAGAGGAATTTGTTTGTGTCTGCACTTATAATTTTACTTCACCACAATCCTGCAACATTGGAAGACACACAAAAGAATGCAGTTAGTGTGGAGGATAATATGTTAGCAAAGAAATCTAAGATGAAAGAAAAGAAAATAGCCACAATAAAGGAAGAGCCCACTACTTATTCTGATGCGAAGTTTGATACATTTGTCAAAACCATGGAGAAGATGATGGAGAAAATCTCTCTAACTGACTAGGGAGCAGCTAGAGAACCCAAATTTTCGAAGGCAACCAAATTTTCCAAACAAACCAAGAGAGCAGAAGGGTCTAGAGCAGTCACAACAGTAAGTAAGACTACCGTTTCAGTAGAATTATGCTCAATATCAAGATGAGGAGGATGAGAAATTACCAGAAGATCAAATTCCGTTTTTTGGTTATGGGGAGGAAGATGTGTATTTGACTAAAGAAGATGAAGAGCAGGAGCTGTTTGAAAATTTTGAGGCAGAGGATGAAGAGTTGCTGCTTGCTTAGTCTCAAAGTGATGTATTGATGACTGAATCCAAGGAGTATAAGAAGGGATATCAAAATGCCATAATGCAAGTTCAACGACAATATAATTTGAGGAACAAAACTGTGGGCAACAATGCAGTGAAAAAGGAAATACCAATCAGCAGCACAACAAAGAAAGAAATGGTAGCCAACAATGTGAAGAAGGATGTCCCTAGTACAAGTATTCAAAAGAAGGATGTCCCTAGTACAAGTGCCCAAAGGAAGGAGTCTCCTATCACTATCTTGCAGAGGAAAGAGGACACACCCAAAGATGCTGCAGAAAAGAAGGATGCTGCTCATAAAGAGATTGAAAAGGTATCAAATCCCTTTAATCTTGAAGCTGAAATTGCTAAATTAAAGATCTCCATTCCCCTTGGTGAATTGGTAAAGAATAATCAATATAGATCTCAGATTTAAAAGGTGCTTAGAGTAGACAAATCCTCTGATACAGTCAATATAGCGGATGATCATCCAACTATTATCTTTGGACCAAATATTGATGACAAAGGGCAAGATGGGGATGTTCCTCCTTTTTATGTCAGTTTGAATGTGCATGAGAAAATACTGCATAATGTTATGCTGGACTCTGGAGCCTCACACAATCTAATGCCAAAAGTGATCATGGAGAGGTTAGGCTTAGATATTACAATACCATACAAGGACCTCTATTCATTTGATTCCAGTAAAGTGAAGTGTCTGGGATTAATTAAAGACTTAACAATGTCTTTAACCCAAATTCCTTCAAAATGTATCGTGATGGATATCGTGGTAGTGGATATACCTCCCAGGTATGGTATGCTCTTGTCTAGATCCTGGATGGCGAAATTGCACGGAGCATTGCAAACAAACATGTCCTACATCATAGTTTCAGTTTTCGGAGGTCAGTCAAGGAGGTTATACAGGGAACCGCTCATGCAATACATGATCAGTAGTAAGGATAAACCTGTGAATCATCCAGTGTACGTTGTTCATTCTGATTTGGATTCATTTGTGTTATTCAATTCAGATTGTCCCAATGATGAAGATACTGTTTTAGATATAGAAGAGGAAAGGGACAACAGTCAAAATTTAGAAAATTTGGGCAAAGATTCAGGACAAGACAATAGAATAAAGTCAGTTGTTCCATACATTAGAGAAGAAGCAAATAGAAAGGAAAATTTTGAAGAAAATAATCATGGAATGGAGGGATAAGACAATAGAAAAAGTGAGAAACAAAGCAGCCAAAGTTTCCATGAGAAATTTGAGAGTTTGAAGGCTGTAATAGGCAAAAAAGAGCAGAAAAAACAACATGTTTGGACTATGCATTTCGATGGGGGCAACAAGCAGAGAAGGTGTCAGTGTGAGGATATGGATAATCATCTCAGAAGCCGGCAAGTCAAAGTTATGCTCATACAAGCTAGTTTTTAACTATACTAATAATGTAGTGGAGTATGAAGCTCTCATTTTGGGTTTATGAAATTTGAAGAAATTAGGAGCCAGAAGAATAGTTGTTTATGGGGATTCCGAGATGGTTGTTAGACAGATCAAAGGTGAATATCAAACAAAACACCCTTGAATGTGTGCTTGTCATAACATTGTCTTAGATTATTTACATAATTTTGTTGAGTACACTTTTTTTGTTGTCCCAAGGAAAGATAATGTTGTCGCAGATGCATTGTCCACTTCGGCCTCTGATTTTGAAGTTTCCAATAATGTTAAAGGGGAATATAAGGTAGAAGTCAGACATAGGCTTACTGTCCCAGATAACATGAAGCACTGGCAAGTCTTTGAAAACGACAAGCAGTTGGAAAGTTTTGATGATGAAGGAGGAATTTGCCAAAACGAAATTGGAAAGGGATGGTGGATGGGAAGTTGTAGATAAAGAGAGTTTTATTAATCATTTGATAGAAGAGTTAGATAAGCAGGGTGCTGAGTTAAAGGTATTACAACTTAAAGACAATGTTCTTCCAAGAGGGTTGGTGCCTTTAGAGGAAATCTTTGACCAGAATGATGTGGCCAAGAGGCCAAAATTGACACCTGTGGGAGACGGAGTTTGTTATAGACATTTTTGGGCACTGCAACCCCAATCATACATGTCCATAAACCAAGGGCTCCTAAGTCCCTAAAAGCGTTGTTCCATACCCTAAAAGAACAAGGTCAGCTGATTACATCATCTCCCAGAAGTTCTCCACAGGAAACTGCTCAGAACTGGTCAAAACTAGACCATACAGGTTCCTCAGTGCTAAGGGTGCGATGCATCCCACCTGCCTAGTGTAAAGGGTGTGATGCATATTGAAAAACCCTTCTGTAGGGTGCGATGGGCGAGAGTGGACAAATAGCAGAGACAGTTTGCGAGGTGGATGATCATAGAATCTTCCAGAAACTTCTCCTAGGACACTTGCCTCTCTGAATTCGCCTAGGGATGAGTAGGAGATCATTAGTCTCCAAGTGGAATCAAGAACTATCAGAGAGAGGACACTAATCAAAATCCCAGAAGCTGACTCACCCCCCTGCAATCATCTATATATGGATCCCTCATCCCAGAGATCCAAAGGCTGGAATTTTGTATCTTGTAAGGAAGTGCTGTTGGTTTCTTGGTGGAACATCATAGTGTTGGGTGATCTAAGCTTTTCATGAGGTGAAGAAGGGCTTTCATGCTGGAGGATGACGCTGGGTTAGAACAATTGGTTGTAATCCTCTTTGATATTCTTGATATTAATAAAGCTATTCAAGTTTTCCTCCACATTCTTGTATGTTTGATGATATATGCAGTTGTGTGGTCAATATATATCTGGTCCTATATTGTTTATGATTGTAGATCTCTGTTCTTCGATAGTATTATGCTGCTTTGATTCCACAGGTGCTCTTTGAAGCTAGGTAGACGAAGGCAAAGCGGCAAGGATCTGTCAGAAGGGAGAGGAACCAAGCAAGGAACTAAGCGCAAGACTGAGGTTGGTGTCCTTTGTTCCCCTCTTATCTACTTCTCATAAAGGAAAGCGAAAGTAGTTTTAGTTTGTTTGTTTCTAAGATAGCTACCAGTCTTAGTGGGACTAGCAGCTAAGAGTGGACACTAGATTTCCTGGTAACAAAAATCCACTGGGGAGCGAATAGATTGTTTGTTTGTCTATATTTGTTTGTTTTATAAACTTACAAACGGAGCCTGAAGTCAAGCCAGCTAGCCTTCAAACTGCATTTGCTATGAAAGTGCAAAGTTGATCAATGTTGCTTTAGTCTATCTCCAGGTTTTGTTTATAAACTGAACAATCGATTTGCAAACCTTCTAATTGTCGTAGTGGTGGCTCTAGTAACCTCATTAGATCAACCCCTATGATTTATATCTACTGAACATCACTTGCTCGGCCTAAATCCCTGAACTGAGCTGCAAACTGTGACCCGGAACCCAGTTGAAGTCTCATCCCTAGACCATCGCACCTTCTCCTCTTGGGAATCTGGATGCATCGCACCTCCCGTGTGCAGTAGGTGCGCTGCATCGCACTTTCCTTATGTTACAGGTGCGCTGATCAGACAAGACCTCTTCTGCTCTCAGATTTTGGTTTCTGTGTTCACTCTTTTCAGCTTTATTCAGGAGTTTTGCTGTTTGTGATCAGTATACCACTGTGGAAACTCCCTTCCTTTCCATCATTCTACCTCCATTGTGCAAAGAACTGTGAATGTTTTTATGTATTGTGTGCCATTTTCAATTCTCTCTCACAAAGAAGTAGCATAATCAAACTGTCGTCTTCTGATTTGAAAGTGTCGCAAGTGTCGTTTTCAGTCAAAGAAAAGAATTCTATTGTTCTTGACGATCGATTATATGGTTACTCTTGTATTTGATTTGAATTAGTAATTTTTCAAGTGTCGAAAGCAGTTTTCAATTCAAAATAGCAAAGTGTCGTCATTATCTTCCTTTCGTTTTTGAAGAGAAATTTGTTAGTACTAATGCTTTGAAAAGATAATTCAAATTTGTACATAGCATTCTTCTTGTCATTCACACATTAAGAAAGCTGAAAACAAGTACATGCATGTGCATTTGCATTTAGACTGCTTGTTGGTTTGATTTAGGACAGTGCATCTAGTGTGTGCTATCTGCTCTATGTTGAAAGAATATCGTCCCTCTTTCTTTAGTAGCTAGGATTTTCATTGCAAAAAGAAGATCAAACGATTGTTTATCATCTTAGATTGCATTTTAGGAATTGTATATCTACATCACGCGGTGAACCTGAAAGGCAAATTTCTTAAGAAAAATCAACTGTAAAATAAATTCAATGAACATAAAAACGCTTTGGAACCTAACACACAACATCTAGAAGTCTAGGCTAGAGATGTATTTCGGCATCGTAAAGCCTGGTAACTGTCGATTTCACTGTTGGTTGGGTGATTCCTCCTCTTTGAGACGACAAGTGCTAGTACGGACTTGTGCTCCCACGTACCATCGAGTATATATTGGGAGACCATAATAGGCTATATCCTTTATCCATAGGAAGTTGTGTCTACCGCCCTATCAATCGCAATGCACTGAACACAACATTCGGGAAGATTGACTACCGTACCGTAAAAAGTATTCTGCAGTTTTGCGATTGGTTTGGTAATCCCTCTGTCTAGATTTCCAGAGTAGTCTCTTTCGTTCCTTTTCAGACTCCTTAAAGGAAAAGGTCCATCTAAGCACTTGTCACTTCAGGCTCATTAAAAATCGAAGGCGACTAGAGTCATCTTTTGTTTTTTCTCGACTCTTAAAAATTGAAAAAACAAGTTGTGTCAAAGCGTCTAAAATTTATTTTAATCGGAATAATATCACCATTCCCGCGTTGGTCTTAGGTTGAGAAAAATGGAGTCCACCAACCAAGGATTTCCCCTTGGAGGGAATCCTAGTCCTTTCTCCTCTTGGGGAGATGTTGGTGCACCTCATATGGCCACATTGTCACTTCCAGGATTGACTATTGGCTTGCCAATATGGCTCTTCTCGACCTCCGTCGTTCAGAACACCGTAATTCCTGAACAATCAAGTCGGCAAATAGATGATACTAAAGTTACCCCCCAACCTTCTACTTCATCCGATTCTCCCTCTCCTCCTTCCTCTTCGCTTGATGAAGCTGGTAAAGCCAAAAATCAAGTAACTAAGAAGGAGAAGAAAGGGAAGGAGAAGAAAGAGAAGAAGAAGAAGGAGCCAAAGGCGAAAAGGGGTAACCAGACATCGTCTAGTGAAAATCCACACACTGCACCATCCAAGCCTAAATCTCCATGTGTCATTTGCAAAGGAGACCACTATCATCGAGATTGTCCTTGCATCCCTCGGATCTTAAGGGACTGGTCTCCTCGTTTGCACAACCCAGTGTCATCAACCTCTGAAGATCATGTTGAGAGTACACCATCAACTAGTGAAAGCGAAGCATTTGGAAAAAAAAGGAAATGTAAATTTCCTTGTAAACTGTGTGAAGGTGATCACGTCATCCACCGGTGTCCCTTCCTAGACGAAGCTAAAAGAGTTTTGGATAACTGTCCAGCTTCACCGCTACAACTTCCTCCTGGATACAAGAAACTCTTGCCAAGTCCATCGCTAGTTGAAAATCCGACCAACACGCCATTGTGGTCGGTCGAAGCATCTGTCATTGAAGATAAACCTGTTGAATCCATACCAGACGAAAGTCAAAAGGTTGAGGCGGTAGTTGACCCGGTCTTGTCTTCAAAAGGCCCATCTTCAAATGGTACAAACACCGAAGAGAATGAGAACGACACCGTTCAAATTTTTTTCGTAAGCACAGACTCCGATGAACATGGGGGCAATCTACCTATTCCTTTACCACAGGAAGGAAGTTCGTCAGAGTCATATCCGGCCGTCTATTCGGTCCCACCTCCAAGCAACCTAGTCATTTCCTTCGATTGGAATCTACTAGGCAGACCTCGTGTACCGGCTAATGTACCATTCCGAATCATTGTACAAGTTTACAAAATGATCATGGTCGGTACCATCATAGATGAAGGGGCTTCTGTGAGTATCCTTTCCTCAACTGCTTGGGAAGCGCTTGGTTCGCCATTGCTTCTGCCTGAAATGAGAAATCTGACAGGCTTCGACAAAGGAACCAGTCGACTGTTAGGGATCCTTCCCAATGTGCCCATAACGTTGAGAAGGAAAACTGTTTACATGAACGTAATGGTAGTCCGAGGACCTCTAGATTATAATCTACTCCTTGGACGCGAGTTTATTTATAGCATGGGAGCCATTGTCTCCTCACTCTTTAGAGTAATGTGTTTTCTGCATGAAGGCCGAGTGGTCAAGCTTGTAGACCAGCTTTCGTTCCCTAGCTCACACATAGCTAATAGTCAATGCCATCCCTAAATGGTCTTTTCGCGCAAGGAATGTCTCATCAATCTCCAGTCAGTCCACTTGAAGAGCGCGAGTGATTCGGGAGGACATGACTGAAACCTAGGGGGCATGCACCCTGGTCTATTTCGGCAGGAAAACCTTGGGTACGGGGTAGGTTCCCGCGGAGGATATATGACTAGTCTGACACACCCGTCCGTTTAGGAAAATGGGATTAGACTGGAATAAGATTCCCTCGTCAAAGATATGTGAGTGGAGGCGACCGCGCCACTCCCATAAGTTATCCACAGGAAATTGCTCAGAACTGGTCAAAACTAGACCATACAGGTTGCTCAGTGCTAAGGGTGTGATGCATCCCACCTGCCTAGTGTAAAGGGTACGATGCATACTGAAAATCCCTTCTGTAGGGTGCGATGGGCGAGAGTGGACAAATGGCAGAGACAGTTTGCGAGGTGGATGATCATAGAATCTTCCAGAAACTTCTCCTAGGACACTTGCCTCTCTGAATTCGCCCAGGGATGAGTAGGAGATCATTAGTCTCCAAGTGGAATCAAGAACTATCAGAGAGAGGACACTAATCAAAATCCCAGAAGCTGACTCACCCCCCTGCAATCATCTATATATGGATCCCTCATCCCAGAGATCCAGAGGCTGGAATTTGGTATCTTGTAAGGAAGCGCTGTTGGTTTCTTGGTGGAACATCATAGTGTTGGGTGATCTAAGCTTTTCATGAGGTGAAGAAGGGCTTTCATGCTGGAGGATGACGCTGGGTCAGAATAATTGGTTGTAATCCTCTTTGCTATTCTTGATATTAATAAAGCTATTCAAGTTTTCCTCCACATTCTTGTATGTTTGATGATATATGCAGTTGTGTGGTCAATATATATCCGGTCCTATATTGTTTATGATTGTAGATTTCTGTTCTTCGATAGTATTATGCTGCTTTGATTCCACAGGTGCTCTTTGAAGCTGGGTAGACGAAGGAAAAGCGGCAAGGATCTGTCAGAAGGGAGAGGAACTAAGCAAGGAACTAAGCGCAAGACTGAGGTTGGTGTCCTTTGTTCCCCTCTTATCTACTTCTCATAAAGGAAAGCGAAAGTAGTTTTAGTTTGTTTGTTTCTAAGATAGCTACCAGTCTTAGTGGGACTAGCAGCTTCGAGTGGACACTAGATTTCCCGATAACAGAGTTGAAGAATGTAATATAGGTACAACAGAACACCCAAAAATAATAACGCTGTCCAAGACCTTGAGTCTGGGAATGAAGAAAAAATACTTGGAATTTTTGACTGAATTTTCTGATGTGTTTTCCTGGGGTATGAAGATTTGAAGGTGTGTAATAAAGAAATTATCCAACACACAATACTAGTCAAAGCAGATCAAAAACCATTCAAGCAGAATATGCGAAGGAAAAATCTGGTGTTGCTGCTCCTAATCAAAAAGGAGGTAAGGAAGTTATTTGATGCTGGCATGATAATACCTCTTTGATTTTCTGATTGGTTATCTAACTTGGTATTAGTCAGAAAGAAAACATGAGAGATAAGATTATGTGTAGATTTCAGGAACTTGAACAGGGTGTCATTAAATGATAACTACCTGCTGCCGGAAATGGACCATATACTTCAAAAGGTAGTCGGTGCAAAAATAGTTTCATTGCTTGATGGTTTTTCTGGGTATAACCAAATTTTGGTTCACCAAGAAGACCAAGATAAAACTGCCTTTACCACACCTCTGGGGACTTTTAAATATGTCAAGATTCCGTTTGCTCTGATGAATGCAGGGGCAACATTCTAGCGAGCTATGGATATAGCTTTTGCAGAGGAGAAAGATAAGTTTCTTGTTATATACCTTGATGATATTATTTACAACCTAATGATGATCATTTACAACACTTAAGAGCAACCTTTGAGAAGTGTAGGAAATATGGCATATCCTTAAATAATAAGAAATCATTTTTTGGGCTGGAGGAAGGCAAGCTTTTGGGTCATATCATTTCAAAAGACGACATCAAAATAGACCTTAGTAGAGTTGCAAAAATTCAGAAAATGGACATTCCTAGGAGTAAAAAGGAGATTCAGTCCTTTTGGGGCATAATCATTTTTTTGAGGAGGTTCTTTCCGAATTTGGCAAAAATTTTGAGGAAAATTACAAACATGTTAAAGCGGGAAAACGAGGTGAAATGGGGTGAAGATAAAAATAACTCTTTCAGTGAAGTTAAGGCAACATTGTCTCGTGCTCCCACATTGGCCAATCCAGATTATACATGAGAATTCATAGTTTTTTCTTTTGCTTCTGAGCACAATATTGTTGCTGTCCTATTGCAGAAAAATCAATAGGGAGTAGAACAATCCATTTAATTTTTCAGTAGAGTGCTCAGATATGCTACGCTCAAATATGACATAATGGAGAAACAATGATTTTCTCTTGTTAAATCTTTAAAGGATTTTCGGGTATATATTTTTCATTCTCATGTGGTAACTTATGTGCCTAGTGTTGTAGTCAATTTTTTTTTGACTTAGAGTGATCTAGATGGAAGAAGGGGCAAGTGGATCACTTCTATACTTGAATATGACATCAAGATCAAGCCAACAAAATTGGTTAAAGGGAAAGGCTTGGCTCAAATGATGGTTGAATCCAATCTGCAGTCACTCCAAATCAATTTCTTAGCTGTCCTAGCAGAATATCTCTCAAGTACTGTCCAGCAAGTTTCAGAAAGGTTTGCTGCCTCACCTTGGTATGCTAATATTTTATATGTGTTGCAACATTTACAAGCGCCTCCGAAATGGCCTAAACTAAAGCTCGCTTTCTAAAGTTGAAGGCAGTAAAATTCTGCATTATTGATCAGTTCTTATACTGGAAGGATCCCGATGGAATGCTGCTCAATTGTCTGTTAGAAGATGAGGCTCAAGAAACAATGGAGCAATTTCACAAAGGAGATTGTGGTGGGCACTTGTATGGGAAAACCACATCGAACAAGATCCTAAGAGCTGGCCTTTATTGGCCTAATTTGTTTGATGATGTATATAAAAAGGTGGTCAACTGTCAGGAATGCCAGATGTTTGAAGGAAGAAATAAGTTGCTCCTACTGCCCTTGAAGCTTATAACAGTTGAGTCACCATTTCAGCAATGAGGGCTCGATTTTATTGGCGAAATTCATCCCACTTCTTCTGGACAACACAAGTGGAGATTGACAACAACCAACAATTTTACTAAGTGGATTGATGTAGTGTCGACTAGACAAGCTACGGATATCGTAATCATCCAGTTTTTGGAAGGTAACATTTGGTCTCATTTTAGTTGTCCACAAAAAATTATCACAGATAATGCTGTTGCTTTCAGATCTAAAAAGATGATAGAGTTTTGTCACAGATACAACATTGTTCAAAGACACTCTACAACCTATTACCCTCATGGTAATGGCTTGGAAAAATCCTCAAATAAAAGTTTTGTAAATATTATCAAGAAAATGCTGTAGGAGAATAAGAAGAGTTGGCACAAAAAGTTGGTACATGCGTTGTGGGCAGATTGTGTGAGTACTAAGAAGTCAATAGGCATGTCTCCTTTTCAACTGGTCTGTAGGACATATACACTCTTTCCTTTCCCATTGGGAGTTCTAGTCATGAAACTATTGCAGGAGGCTGAGGTAGAGCCAAATGACATGCAATGAAGGATTGGACAAATGATTCAACCTCAACAGTCCAGAGAAGAGGTGTTCAAAAACACACAACTGATACAAGACATAATAAAAAGAATTTATGACAGAAGAACAAAGGCAACTGATTTTTAAATTGGAGATTTGGTATTAAAGTGGGATGCTTGGAACGAAGAAAAGGACAAACATGGAAAGTTTGAAAATATGTGGAAGGGACCATTTAAGATTGTTGCATTCAGGGGAAATAATGCTTATCTGCTTGAGGATTTGTCTGATGAACTAGTTTGAGCAGGGCCTGTAAATGGCAAGTTGCTGAAGCGCTTTCTCACATTTATAATGCAAGTGTGGGTAGTTGGAGTTGGGATTTAAAGCCCAAGGTGAAGGCCATAAGGTCCCGACTTTCTGCTGCCATAAATAAGTCAGTTTGTCAAATAAGAGTCTGTCAGTTATGTAGTCATTTTCAGTCAGTCCAGTCAGTAAATTTTTCCAGTTTATTAGTCTTTTTCTCAGTTTTGTACATTATTTCCATTGCCCAATGGATAGGCTTCTGGTCTGCGGTGTCGTTCTTGGAACCTCACAGAGAGACTACCATCCTTAATGGAGCCAATGTTAGAGTCAGTTAATTTATTAGTAGTCGAATGTCTTCAAATCCATAATTTTTCTATCATGTAACGTGTCAAAATCACAAACATTTTTACTATCATGAGTTCAACCAACCACTGCCTAGGAAGTCATCATGAACTTGATCATCAAAGTTTGGATCGATAAGGGCAAGGGGTGTTTGAGTTTTTGAGAGTTGTCATTGTAATTTTTGAGTTAGGGTTTGTGTCAACTTGAGGGCTTGTTAGAGGGTTCACCTGATCATGTCTTTATAGTCAAATAGATGATGTCTAAAGCAACATGGTTACAAATATCACAATTTTTCTCCCTCTTCTAATATCATTTATTTTCCTAAAAAAAATTCCCATTCCTTATTCTCCATCTGTTTCTTTATCCCTGCCTATTCTATTCCCCCTATCCCTTTATTCTTTCAAGCTATTTCCAATTTCTAAAATCTTCATACCATCACTTATTCTATTCTAGGCCTAAATCCCCTTTTACCCTAGGCCTAAATTCCCTTGCTAAAACATCATTTCGTATGATGAGTGAACATCACCCACATACATCATACACGAACTTTGGTCATCATACCCACATATTTTTCCCAGATCCTATCATGCTCCCAAATTCAAATATGATTTCTTTTCAGGTGGAGCACCAATTAAACAACATGTTTAATTACGTCATCAAAGATTAGGAATAATTTTCAAATCACTCCAGGAGGCTGCCATTTTCATTGTTTTTGATCATAGGAAAATGTATTGGTTCATCATGTAGGAGATTTTAAGACTAGTTATAGATTGAAGGCCAGGTCGCAAAGAGTTTCAAACAATTGTGTTGCGTTGTTGCTATGCAGAGCGCTACACAACTGTTGCACAATGTGTCCCTGAAGCTACCAGTGATAACACAGATTGATTTTTAGTTTGTGGGAGGTATGAGTCATTTTCCTAGACTATATATTTTATGTTTAACACTCTGATTAAGGATACTGTTTCTTTTATTGCATTCTCTTTGAAAATTCACCGCGCACACCCTGTCAGCCACAGATACAGTCAAACCTTAAAGCTCGAGGTTGTGTCTTTTAAATGAGAAATCATGGTCATTTTGCAATGCTGAGTGGCTCGGGTAAGTTATAAGGTCAAATAGAATGATTTCCCACTCACCTTGAATAATATAACCCTTCTCTATCATCACTGTGTAGTGCTGCTGTCCAGTGGAGTTTTGCGTTGTCACGATTGTCGAGTCTCTCATTCTTTGTCCTGCACACGTAGCCTGCCATAATGTTTAAGTAGAATTTTCCAGGTGTTAAGTTTAATGTCTCCTACTACTAGCAGAAAGAGAGGGGATGTTGTACGCATTGAGCCCAACACTCTGAACCTAATAAACTCCTCCCCGACCATTAGAGTCACCTTCGAGAATGCCGGTTGCATTACATTTTGTCAAAAAGTTCAGAAAGTGGGTCATAACATAGGACTAGCTAACCTGTTTGCCTTAAAATTCCATGATAATAGAGTTAAGTTGGGAAATGTGGAAATTCTTGTCACAAAAAAACTCATTGCAAATGCCACAAGCCTCCCCACAACAGGTGAAAAGTGGTTCAAAGGTGGTGAGCTTGATATTTCAGCTTTCAAACAGTTTGTCAAACTTGAGTTTAGCAATAAGTTTGCTACAAATTTCCCCACCATATACCTTCAGGACCATTAAAACGAGCTTTTAAAAAGTTATTGAAAGATATTTTACATGTGAGGGAAGATTTAACAGGGTTTACTAGTATCATTTGAGGCTTCTATGGCATTTCACATACAAAAAACCCATGAACCTACCTTTCTTCTTACTCAAAATTATAGAAAGGATGGCAACAAAAGTTCAACTCTAGAAGGATAACCATATGTCTAGTCTTTTCCATTTCTTCCTCTTTAAAATTTTGGTCAAGTTTGCAGTTGATAAGAAGAAGATTTATTGGTCAGACTTTCTGTCTAGCATTGGTTTACTACCACATACATAATCTTCACCAGCCAAAATTTGTGAGGAGCAACAAGAAGTGCATGAAACACATGAGAAGAAGGTCACCCACACAGTGAAAGAGACAAAGTTGGTTGAAGAAAATGATGAAAAACCTAGCAAGAAGTCCATAGGGAAACTTGGTAAGCAGGGAAAGAAACATAAGTTTCAAAAGGCAAAGAGAAAACTTAGGAAACAAAGGTTCATGTGGCATCATCTCAGGCCACCAAGTTTCAAGTTAAAGTAGAAGAGACAATCGAGAATGAAGAGTTCGTGATGAGGCAAGCCTAGGACTAGGTCAAGGGCCAAGAAGAGTGTGGAGGGAGTAGTCCCTCAGGCAATTGTTGAAATTTCTAAGGATAAGCAAGAAGAAAAGAAAGAGGACAATAAAGAAGAATAAAAGAAGCAGGATGAATCAATCTAGTTTGAACAAGAAGAAGAACCGATGCAGTTTGAACAAGATACCATGGAGTATGAAGAAGAAAACCCAAAGATGGTTAAAATGAAGGAAGCTCTTTCTAAGTATCAAATGAAGATAGCATCCTTGAAGAAGAAAAACAAAGACTTGAAACAAACAGCTCAACCAGTAGCTGAAAGGGCATAGCACCTACTAAACCCATTACTAAGGTCAAAGGTAAACATATTTCATTTTAATAGGCCAAAGAACTCGGAGGGAAGTCCAGTTGGCCCGCGACAAGATTAGGAAATTCAAAACTAAGTTATGTGTAGCAAATGAAAAAGGTGGCTCAAGCACCTGATAAGCCACATTTTGACCAGTGGAAAGAGTATCAGAGATGTCTAGAAGAGCTCGAGGAGAGTCAGGAGCAGATTAAGAGGTTCAGGCAAGAGAATCAAAATTTCAAGAAATTTGTGTAGCATCTACTAGAGAATTATGACAAGGAAGTACATGAGGCATCCAAAGCCCTTGACAAAGGTAAAAATTTTGTTAAATGGTCAATTCCTGTAAGAAGACAATGCAAAACCCTCTCTATTAGGAACCTGGTATTGAATGCAAAGTTGAGGAATATGAAGAAGAGTTTAGACAAGGCATGTGGATGGGTTAAGAAGTACAAGGAGGCAGCTAAAGCACCTTCACATGGAAGAGTGCGAAGGCTGAGGTCTAAGGATTTGTCTGAAACAAAGCGCACTCTGCCAGTTCCCACTGAGCACAAAGATCCCACACCTCAAGCTTCAAAGACCCAAGCTTCCACCAGCAAGACCTCCAACAAAAGGAAGAGGAGGTAACAGGTCATTACTTGAAGTTTTGAATTTTAGTTTTTGTCTCAAGATATTTACATTGCATAGCAGGGGTAGTTCTTTTTTGGGTTCAGGTTGTAGATTCCGTTTTGATCAATGTGTTGGAATTATTTTGATGTTTGGAGCGGCCTATAGTAGTATGGTTGTGTTTTGTTAAGATTGGAGGGCATATAAGAGGCAGTCTGGAAAGTTTGATACATAGTTGTTGTGTCGCTGCTGCACAGACCTTGCCTACAGACTTGCATGAGCATTGGGAAGGAGCCAGTTGTCAGAGTCGAATCCAACTCACAAAATTGAGAAAAATTTGTTACAGGAAAAAACGCAATGAAATCAGTAAAAAACGTAGCGTGCTAGGAGAAAACGCAACGAATTTGGGAGAACTGATTTTTGAAGGCCTTCCTGAGGTCCAAATACTGATCGTGATGGCTCATTGGAAAGATGTGGATGCCTGCTACAAGATGGAATCTTCAAGAGTTGAAACAGGTCATTTCTAGCTCATCAAAACTGCATTCTCCTAGAAGTACTCTAAAAAACGCAGCGTGCTCTTCAACAGGAGGGCAGAAAGGTGTTTTTTAGGTATTTTTTGGCCATTTACACCTCTCAAAACCTACTGAATGTCTACTCCCAAAGGATAAATGTGATATATAAGTCATGAGGAATCTAGATATGCAAACAAAATGTGATTTGGAGCTCCCTATCAAAAGTGTAGCATAGGGCACGCTGCGTTTTCGACTCCACGATTGTGTCAAAATTTCCAAAAATCCTCCAAATCTCTTCAAAATTGGTTCATGAAGTATTGAAGTGTTATGCTATGCTAGAAGGGAGGCATCAACAAGCAAATCCAACTTATCGTTCTCTCTTTTCCTGATTAGGGTTTCCTTGAGTTTTTCCTTCAACCACTTGATTATGACTTGGAATGCCTTGTTCTTTGTGTAGTAATGCATGGCCATGTGTCTTTACAACCTATTATCTCTGTTAGACCTCTTAAGAATCTTTTCCAAATGACAATTCACCTTATCAAGCCAAAACTCTCTATTCTCATTGATTTCTGTTGCAATTAGGTCAATTGAAGTCATTTTCTCTCTTTGTTGCTGAAGTGCCCTTTTGAGGCCTCTAGTCCATGGAATTTTTCTTGTCACGTGCTCCTCATTCTCATCTGAATCCTCTGTATCAATCACTGCTTTTCCCTTTACATCCTCTTTTCCAACATCAACCTCATACTTTTCCAAGAGTAGTTGTTTTACCTTCAATTGCTGATTTTCCTGCTCTAGGAATGAAATCATGAAATTGGCCTTTGATAAACTATCCTTAAGCTCTTTGATCTCAACATATTTCTCCATGATGACCTACTCTATTGTCTTATGCTCCTCATTAACCTTCAAGTCAACCATGTCAGTGTCAAGATGGAATGGCTCCTCATCTTGCAAAGATGCATCATGCTGTGATTGTGATCATCCTTGTTTTGTTGATGTTGCTGATGTCAGCTTGGCCCCTTCCACAATATGTGGACTAAGCACAAGCCTATTGCCTCTCCGATATGTTTGAGTCACCACAGGCCTAAGTGTCCTCTCAACTGTAGGTTTTCTATATAAGCCACTCTCCTTAGATGCTTGGCCTGGTACTCCCCTTTTACCTG
Source organism: Pinus tabuliformis (assembly GCA_031772625.1). NCBI lineage: Eukaryota > Viridiplantae > Streptophyta > Pinopsida > Pinales > Pinaceae > Pinus > Pinus tabuliformis. The sequence goes on from CM062805.1 coordinate 235,528,674, forward strand.
TTTAATCACCAACTCAGAGTCGCCATAAACTGAAATTTTCTTTGCTACCATCTTTTTGAGAATTTTAAGGCCATCAATCAGTGCTTCATACTTTGCCTCATTATTTGAGCAATTAAAAGCTAACTTATATGAACTCAATCTTACATTGCGAGGAATTTTACATGATTGATGCAAGGGACCATGAATCCACATGCCAATCCCAACTCCTTCCTTTCCCAATGCACCATCAAACTCCATGGTACAAAGACCATCTTCTTCATCTAGAAACAGAACTTTGGAGGGCTGATTTGTCTGATTTTTTGGAGGATGACTCACTGTCTCAACGATCTTTGCTTCTCGCACTGATTCAACAATCCTTTCAGGTGAATTTTCTGACTGCAAATAGTCTGCATCATTTTTCTCTTTTTCTACAATCAAATCTTCTTGTACACTACTTATAACATCCAAAACTTCTGAAATTTCTACAATCTGACTGTCATCATCTACTAGACTCATATCACTATACAAAATGAAAGACTCTAGGTTGGTATGTACAACATGGATTGGGTGATTATTAGGTCTCTCTTTGCTACTAATCATGAATTTCATCCTTTTCTTTCGATACAATTTTCTAAGCTGCCCAAATACAGGTATAGTAGCATACGAGAAATCAAGTTGTAGGGTGCCTTTCAACTTTTCTCCCTAAGACCGTGAGAGCAACATGCCAAACTGTGGAGGTATATCAGCAACAACCACATCCATCAACACATTTTTGGCTAGAATTTGGTCGAGGGACACTACCAAGTCTTTGATAAGACCAAGGCATTTTACTCTTCCCGAATCAAATGAATAGAGGTCATGGTATGGTCGGGTGATATCTAATCCCAGTTTGTCCATAATGGCTTTTGGTATAAGGTTATGTGAGGCCCCAAAATCTAACATGGCATTATGCAGGATAAACTCATGGAGTTTCAGACTAAGATAGAAAGTTGGGACTTCATTACCTTCAGAACTTCCCTCTGCAGCTGGACCAAACAGAATTGTAGGCTCATCATCGGAAACATTAACCGTATCTGACACCTGATCTACTTTCAAGATCTTAGCAATATGGGACTTGTATTTATCATTCTTGACTAGTTCAGTTAGAGAAATCAAAACTTTCAACTTAGAAATTTCATTCTCTAAACTAAACAGATTGGATTTCTTGTCTACCTCTTTCGCAGTGGTGTCCTTCTTTTTAGGCCGTCCTTTGGGATGAGACTCCTTTCTCTGACCTTCACTTTGAGCATCCTTGTCCTTCCTTACATTTTTGGTGAAAGCTTCATTATTTTTGTCCCGAATTAGAATAATGATTTCCTTTTCTTTGTTTTGATCTGCAAGGGCTGCTTCTTTGTCTTGTGCATTCCTTTGAGCATTTTTCCTTTTCTGATGCAATGTAATAGGCACATTCATTCTCCTCAAATTTTACTTCGTCTGCAAATGGCTGAGAGCATTCTGATATCGTCATTGCTATTCTTCGGTCTGCACTGCCCATGAATCATCATTTGGAAGGAAAAGCTGTTGATCTCTTTGTGCAAGAGATTCCTGAGAAAATTGATCTTCCTTAGTCAGAAAAGTAGGTAGTTCATCTTCCTCAAAGAAATGATTTGATTTAGCAATATATTCTTCATTTTCTTTCAGACCTTGAGTGTAGTTTTGCTGAAATGGAGTTCTAACTTGTCCCTGAGGATCGTGATTTTTTTGCTCTTTCTGTTTGTTTCTGAATTGTGACTGCTACTGTCCCTTGTAATTTGGATTCCTTATTGAAGGCTCCACTTGTCGATCTGCAATGGTCATTCTGTCCATAATTCTTTCCATGGTCTTTATGAGAGTGTCAAGTTTACCATCAGTAGAAGAGGAGTACTCCTCCTTAATGGTGACTTTCTTCTCCGGTTTCTCAGGTTTTAATTTGGAATTCTTGATCAGTAAATTAGCCTCCACACTCACTGTGTTCTAATGCATTTCTTCTAAAGTGGAAGGATCTCTCTCCCTAAGTTGATAAGCCATGTCTAGGTCAAAGGCATTAGGATAATGGAGGAGTGCTAAACCAAGGGGAGGTTTCATGTCATTAGGGATGGAATTGTACACAAGATTGAACCTTGTTGTGAACTCCTGCACTGTCTCATTCAGATTTCTTTTCATGGAATTGTACTCAGCCAAAATATGTAATGGATTCTTCTTCTCTTGCCACCAGGCTAAGAAAAACTCTATCAGCCGCTGAGAGTTATTGATGGAATTAGCTACCAAACTACGAAACCACTTCTTAACATCTCCAGAAAATCTCTGTGCTATAATTCTCATTTTGGCATCTTCATCATCAACCTCTTCAAGATCAATGAAATCCACTAGTTTGTCAACATTCTGTTGCGTTGTGATTTCTGAATTGCCATAAAAAAGAGGAAGTCTTTGGCCATAGTTTTGAGGTAGAGCTACAAGTTGACCAGGAAATACTAGAGGGGAAAACCTTGCCATGACTGCTGGAGGAAGTTGTATGGGAACTACAATGGGTTGTGTTGATGGAGATGATGATGTCAAAGGAGGTAGTGGTGGATTAACAATAACAAATGTGGTGGCTGATGTATTTGGAGGTACGGTAGAGGATGTAGCAGCAGACAAAATTTCAAGTTGATATTGGATGTAGGCCTTTTCGGTGGTGATTTGAAGTTGGTCAGCTAGGCTTTGGAGCTTATCAAAGTTTAACCAAAGCTCATGATCGAGTTTAGAAAATAGAGATTTAGAAGTAGGCAAGTAGGAATCAAACTTAATAGGGTCAAATACTACTTCTGAAAGAAAAGATTCAGACTTTGATCGAAAAAGAGATAGCTCGAATTGGATATCAAAAGAAAGATCTTCAACAGTAAACATTTGATCAGGCAAAGAAGTAGTTCTTACCAATTTTCGAGTTCCACTTTTAGGAAGATGGGATTTGAGTTTCCTCAGCAATTTCTCTGGATCATCAACAACCAGAGGTGGATTTGGGTCAGGATTTGACCTCGTGTGTCTTTTAGGAGCCAGAATTTTACACCTTGAACTTGATGTGATTTTTTAAATCAGCCTTCTTCGAATACTGGAATCTGTCACCCACAGAACCAGTCTTGAATGCACTTGTAGAACTAATCCCAGGAATAATATTCAGTCGTCTCCCCGGAAACGACGCCAAAATGTTATCCTCCACAATATCCTAAGGCTGAGAAGGGAAATCGAAGGAGGTAACCTCAAACCACTTACGGTTCAGCAGCTAGCCTTGCTAAACCATAGAGGGATCTCTCTATGAATTCAAAACCAATAAAGAATGGAATGGGAGAATATTTTAGGCTAGATATGTTAGGCTCAGGTAGAGTTTTGAAAGTTTTAGGTTTTGATGCTGGACAAGGGATGAAAACCAGGTAGCTAGGTCAAAGGATCAAAGAGTTACAACAACAGAGATATAAAGGAGTAAGGTAGCAATGCTTTTGTGATGGATTTAAGGTTTGTCGGTGTAGTGTAGTGTTTGGAAGAAGAAAAAGGTCTTAATGAGCATGTTCATCATGAATTCATTAAGTAAGGAGGAAAATTACACAAAATGATATTCCCATCAAAACAAAGCTTTATGCAAAGAATTCTGCTTATAAACTTCAAGGAAAACCACTTAAGACACAAGAAATGGAAAAGAGAGATGTATATCATTCAAATAAAAATAAAACAAAGAAAATACATCATCACAAACTCATTGCACATGAATTCCTAGATAATAGCCGCAAACTTCTCCTTTGATTTCTTGAATAAAGTGTCCAAGTACAAGCTACAAGTGTTCTCTTCTATGATATCCAATATGTTCTATAATGGAGAAAATGATACATATAGACCAAAACAACATCTCCCTTCTCTCAGGGGTTAAATCCATGAGTCTAGGAACTTATAGATGAGGTGTTTCAACCAAACCCTAATGTCTAGGGAGGTTAAAACAACTCCTTCATTTAAACTTTGACTCAAACTACTCACATTAATGAAGCCTAAATTTACATAAAAACATCTTAATAAGCCTTTTTACCCTTAATTACATCATAGTTACATTAGTTACATCAATATCAAATAATTACATCATCAAAAGTTGAATCCAACTGACAAAATTGAGAAAAGACTGTTACAGGCAAAAACGCAGCAAAATCAGTAAAAAAAACGCAGCGTGTCAGGAGAAAACGTAGCGAATTTGGGAGAACTGATTTTTGAAGGCCTTCCCGAATTCCAAATTATGATCTTGATGGCTCATTGGAAAGTTGTGGATGTTTGATACAAGATGGAATCTTCAAGAGCTGAAAAAAGTCATTTCTAGCCCCTCAAAACTGCATTCTCCTAGAGGTACTCTAGAAAACGCAGCATGCTCTTCAACAAGAGGGCAGAAAGGTGATTTTTAGGTAGTTTTTGGCCATTTCCACCTGTCAAAACCTATTTAATTCCTGCTCCCAAAGGCTAAATGTGATATATAAGTCACGAGGAATCCAGATATGCAAACAAAATGTGATTTGGAGCTCCCTATCAAAAGCGCAGCGTGGGGCACTTTGCGTTTTTGACTCCATGATTGTGTCAAATTTCCAAAAATTCACAAAAACCAAAAATACTCCAAATATATTCAAAATTGGTTCATGAAGTCCTGAAGTGCTATGCTATGCTATGAGGGAGGCATCAACAAGAAAATCCAACTTATCATTCTCTTTTTGCCTGATTAGGGTTTCCTTGAGTTTTTCCTTCAACTGCTTGATTTTGACTTGGGATACCATGTTCTTTATGTAGTAATGCATGGCCATGTGTCTTTGCAACTTGTTATATCTATTAGCCCTCTTAAGAAGCTTTTCCAATTGACAATTAACCTTATCATGCCAAAACTCTCTATTCACATTGATTCTTGCTGCAATTAGGTCAATTGAAGTCATTTGCTCTCTTTGTTGCTGAAGTGTCCTTTTGAGGCCTCTAGTCCTTGGCCTTTTTCTTGTCACCTGCTCTTGATGCTCATATGAATCCTCTGTATCAATCACTACTTTTACCTTTACATCTTCTTTGCCAACAACAACCTCATACTTTTCCAAGAGAAGTTGTTTTACCTTTAATTGGTGATTTTCCTGCTCTAGGAATGAAATCATGAAATTGGCCTTTGATAAAATGTTGTTAAGCTCTTTGATCTCAACATATTTATCCATGATGATCTTATCTATTTTTTTATGCTCCTCATTAACCTTTAATTCAACCATGTCAGTTTCAATATGGAATGACTCCTCGTCCTGCAAAGGTGCCTCATGCTGTGATTGTGATTACTATTTTGTTGATGCTGCTAATGTAAGCTTGGCCCCTTCCACAATACCTGGAGTAAACACAAGCCTATTGCCTCTATGATATGCTTGAGTCACCTCAGGACTAGGTTTCCTCTCAATTGTAGGTCTACTAGATGAGCCACTCTTCACATGCTTAGATGGCGCTGATGGTGTACTTGGGCTTGTAGATTGACTAGTAGACGACAACAAGACATCTGACTGAATGAATTTCTCCCAAGTGATGTTATTTTGAGCAAGCTGATGCAATACAATAATCTTAATGAGGGCATGATGAAAAATGATTTTTTGATGATCACTCTGTCTATGCTGCAACTTCTTTGCCAGTGTAGCCAAGCTTTTGTAGAGGCAGTAGGATAGGTTTAGTGCACTTGTAGAAAATGATGAAATTAGTGACTAGTTGACTAAAAAAGTTAGTCCCCTCAATTATTTCAAGTGTGTTACTACTAAATTTGAGCAATTTTAAGTGAGTAAACTAAAAGTTACTAACTTAAACATCTAATTTAGTCTAGGGATAAAATATACGACTAGATAATAAGTGACCAAACTAAAAGTGACTAACTTAAATGACTAATTTAGTCCAGGACTAAAATATATGACTGGATAATAAGTGATAAAATTAATAATGATTAACTTAAATGACTACTATAGTCCAAGAATAAAAATATGACCAAATAACAAGTACAAGAAGTATATGAATTACTCATTTATGTTAGTAATTTTTAATTATGTCACTCCACAAATGGAAAATTGCAATTTTGATATTGAAGTGTTACATTTCACTACATGGGTCTCTGAATCCATCTGCCTTGTTAAAATTTAGAGACAAAGGGGTCTCTAAATCCATCTACAGTGTTAAAATTATGAATACCCTTTTGTCTCTAAATTTTAGCACTGCAGATGGATTCAAAGACCCCCTTCTTTGAATCCATCTGCAGTGTTAAATTTAGAGACAAAGGGGTCTTTGAGTCCATCTACAATGTTAAAATTTAGAGACCCCTTTAAGAGGGTCTCTAAATTCATCTGCAATGTTAAGTACATAAAAATGACTCAAAATGACTAAAATTTTCTAGTCATAACAACATTTGACATAAAAATGACTCAAAATGCACATACATTATCTTGAATCCCTTCTAACAAAAACTATTATCGACCATTGCATTGTGAATAAAAGGTGATATGAGATTACTTGTGCTATGAAATGTTTGATTTTAATCATTTACTTATAATAGTTCATGAATCTTAATGAAGAGCATTTTCATAAATCCTTTGGAGTTAAGATGTTGTGCATTACCTTCATTTTGAACATATTCTAGAATATTGGCCTGGTTGAAATCTCCTTGAAACATAACATATGATAAAAAAGAAATGCTAGTAAAGAAACAAAATTGCATAAAAGTTTTTCTTTCTTCTATGCTATTGTTTCCTATGCTACCACCTTACAACGTTTACTTTGAAACATGTGGTGCAATTTCTAGTTTTATATGTTTGATGAATAGAGTGTTTAGAGTTTATATAGACTAATTTATTATTGCCTTCTTGGGTGATATTCTTATACACTCCAAGACAAAAGAGGAGCATGAGTGACATCTGAGGATGGTTCTATAGGTGTTGCAAAAGAAATAATTGTATGCCAAATTGAGCAAGCACACTTTCTATCAAAGGAAAATCTATGATTTAGTTCACAATGTATTAGAGGAGGGCTTAGCAATAGACCGAGGGAAGATGAAATCGATCAAAGGTTGGCCATCACCAAAGAATATTTCAAAGGTGAGACTATTTATGGGTTTACCTAGTTACCACGTGATATTTATCGAAGGTTTCTATAATATTTTACATTCAATTATTTCATTGCAACATAAATGAGTATAGATTGAATGGACTACAAATTACGAAGATAATTTTCAATAGATGAAATATCTATTAACCAATGCACCTATTCTAAAGAATGGAGATCCAAATGAGGATATTTTGGTGTGCTTAAATGCATGTAAAGAAGGACTTGGTGGACACCTTATGCAAGATAGGCATGTCATATGAATTGAAGAAAATCAAAGAACATGAAATAAATTATGTTACCCATGACTTGGAGCTTACAACTATTATCCATGCATTGAAAATGTGAAGACATTAACTTATGGGATGAAATTTTGAGTTGAAAATATACCATAGCAGTTTGAAATACTCACATAGACAAATTAGATGGTTGGAATGACCTAGTGAATCTGACTTTGACATCAACAACATTAAGGGAAAAGAGAATAAAGAGGTTAATGCACTCAACATTAAGAGGGGACATGTAATGCATGCTATAACTATTAGCATATACAACATAGACTTAAAAATAATAATTTTGGAAGATTAGGATCAAACTAACACTATTTACAAATTAAAGAAGGCTTACAACAAGGTAATTCAAACCAAAAATTTAAATACTACATGCTAGAAGAGGATGGATACCTCTTGCAAAGGAACACAAGTTTAGGTTCCTAATTCTCAAGAATTGAGAAATTTGGTGATAAGAGAAATGTGCGATGCACCATATGTTGGACACTAGTGTACCAGAAAACTATTGTAGCTATAAGAGTCCAACATTTTTGACTTAGTATGAAAAAACATGTGCTTAATTAAATAGCCAAATGCATGTAATTTTAGAAGGTAAAGGCTAAGCATAGACATCCAACATGATTTCTATATCCATTGTCCATTCCTAAATGAAAATGACATATTGTTACCATAAATGTCATCACCAAGCTACCAAGGATAACAAGGTGAGATGATTCCATCATGGTAGTGATGGACAAGCTTACAAAAGGCACACATATTATTTCAATTAAGTTGATTGATAAGGAATCCAATATTGTGGAAATTTATATAAAAAGGAAATTGTGAAGTTATATTTTGAGTTGGGATAACCTAGAAAACAAAGTGATTGTTGGGTTATATATTATAAAAGAGATATAAGAACATATGTTAAATATAAGTATAAATATAAAGGACACATAAGATAGGTAGAAAGTTGCACAAACAAAGGAAAAATGCATAGATAATTTAGATTGGTTGGGCATGTGTTTTTCAAAGTGAAGGCTAAAAAGAGCTCACTAAAATTGGAAAGCTACCCAGAATTGATAGCACAATATTGTGGGCCATTTGAAATCCTAGATAGGATAAGGTTGGTTATATACATTCTTGCATTACTTGCATCCATGAATATTCATAAACGTGTTTCATGTATCTTTATTGAAAAAATATGTGCCTAATCCTAACCTTGTGATTGATTAGACTATGGTCTAGGTGGAGCACAAAGGGGACTTTTGGGTGGAGCCAATATGCATCTTATACTCAAAATTAGAAGTGCTCATGTGCAAAGCCATTATCTTGGTAAAGGTCCAGTGGACCTACTGCAATCCTGAAGATACCACATGGGAGCATGAAGAGGCGATCATGTGGGAGGACTACCCATAGCTTTTTGCATATTTTGAGGAAATATGAATGTACATTTGTGCATAAATGACTAAAGACACCATTTTTTATAGCTAGGATTACTAAATTCCATAGCTTGGATATTTCATGTCCGACCAGTGGTTGAGCCCTCAAAGGTAAGTGGGACAACCTAAAGGATTGTGATGGAGAGAAGGGAGTACTCTTCCTTGGATTATGTAGGTTGAGGGGAGTGAGAGTTGGGCATTTGGAATTTCTATAGGAGTTACTAAATTGTCAAATTATAGAGTGCTAAGATGTAAAAGAAAATGTATCTACATGTAAACCTATATGGTGATGTGCACCAAATATAGTGAAAAAATGTAGGGGGGCGGGGGGAAATGTAACACCCCATTTTTTTATCACTAGATTAGAAATGTATATTTTTAAATATGATGAATGTGTAAATGCCAAGATATATAATATGTAAAAATGTAGCCAAATATCGCTAGCATTATTGGATTTCAATGGTTTCATTATGTAAGGTGAGTAATGTGTGAAACTAGCAATAGTTGGGAGGAGACACCAAAACAAATTATCCATGTTAAAGGTTGGTGTGGTCTAGGCCTACTGTGATCATCAAGTGATTTTGATGACTTAGATGCCCTAGGTTATGGTTTCTTAGATCACATGCTAGTCCCACAAGCCATGGACATAATATCAAACAAAAAATTATATGTAAACATTTATATTGAAAATAATAATATAAAATACACCACTGGTTATAAAATGGACAAGAACATATTCATGGAGGATCTATCACTCCATTAGGGGGGGGGATAAAAATGGGTCCGAGGGTAAATCACACATGCCTAAAACCCAAAGTTATTAGCATAAATTAATTGTCATTACCATATAATCCCCATTTGACTGATTAAAACTAGTCATTGAATGCATTTTTGAGCTTGGTAGAAGAGTTGTATCAATTAGTTATTGAATCATGGGCTAAGTACACTCATGAGGGGAGTGGTTTTATTGAATGCATGTAAGAGGTGGGTGAGAGAGTCATCTCACCTAGATGTGAGAAGATGTGATGAGTAAAATTATCTTTTGAATTGTCTGAGTCAAAACATGCATAAGAAAAGGAATTTGAGTAGAGGAGATAGCTAACTTTCAAAAAGCAAGAGGAAAAAAAAATTAGAGTTTTGGTGCTACAAGAGGAGAAAATACAATTTGTTTTGAAAATCAATATCTAGTGTTGATGTTAGGCCCCTATACTACTAGTGTAATCCCTTATTGTTATTAGTACAACCCACTTATTATATTGATGTACCCATGTAGTGCCCATATTATTACTATTGTGCCCCATAGAAGCTCACTATTGTTATTATTGTGCCCTTACATTATTATTGTTATGTCAGCTCTAATTATGTTATGACCCCTTAGAATCCTATATATAGAAAGGAGGTCTTTTCATTTGTATCATCCAAGAATTGTTCATTTATGTAATGTAAAGGAGGTTTCCCCCTCGAAGAGGTTGAACTCTAAGGCGTTGATCTATCTTTTCTATCTTTTCTTGAGCTGGTTTCATAACATTTGGTATCAGAGCTTTGGATTCTAGGGTTTCGCCGCTCCAAATGGGTCATCGTGGCATTTTCGCTATAACCTTTTTTCTGCGACGTTTCAGAAGCTAAAAAAAAACCCATTTGAGAACAAATCGCGCTTAATCTCGGGTCCAAATTTCAGAGATTTTCGCGCTATATTTGCGGAGATATGATCTGAGGAAGTTGGTCTTTTTGCAGACTCCTGAATTACATTCCAAACAGGTGACCTAGGGAAAATCGTCATAACTTTCTCTTTGAGCATCGAATTGAAATTTTGTAAGAAGGTATAGAAAGAGGAAGGACTGTAGATTCTTGTATATATTTTTTAGTGCCAAAGGTTGAAACAGTGACACGTGGCACTTCATACAAGTTCGCTCTTTTGGAAAGGTCTATAATCAGGTCATCTTGGGAGATTGTGCATAAGTCTTTCCTGGAGAATCCAATTTGGATTAGACTGGTGGCATTGGAAAGAGGATGCAGAGGGCTACTACAGGTCGCAATTTCAGAACTTAAGGATTCGAAAGTACAGAGTTACAGTCGTTTCAATATCGAGCTCCTAAAATCAAGAAAAAGCAAAATGAGGAAGTTTGATGGCAAGGATCCGGTAAATTGGATACTTCAGATGGAGCAATATTTTGATCTACATGGTGTACCACTGTTACAAAAGATATGTATTGCATCTTCATATTTAGAACCGGATCAATTTTTATGGTATGAAGGGCTTTGTTCTCGTAAACAACTTGTTACGTGGTCAATTTTCACGGAGGAAGTGGTAGCACATTATGAGGATACAAAGAGCAACACGTTCTTTAGAGCAACACCACAACAATTGGAAAGAGTAAAAGGGATTTGTGACATAGTGGAAAGAAAAATTATGGAAACCAGGAAGCATACCCCTCACAACTGTAAATATGGAAGTGTTGTTTCTCCTAGCCTTCCACAACCTACAAGGGTTACACCACAACAATTGGAAGAAAAAAGAGAAAAAGGGCTTTGTTACAATTGTGATAGCAAATGCATTAAAGGTCATAAGTGTGCTGAGAAGAAATTATTTTACATAGAATATGAAGAGGAGGAAGAAAAGGATCAAGAAACATCAAAAGAAGAGGATATATGCCAGGACCCCACCCTAGAGAAAGAAGAAATGAATCAGACAATATCTTGTAAAGCATTGGAAAGAATTACCACTCTTCAAACTCTTAAGATAGAAGGACATATCAAGAAGAAAAAGGTGCAAGAAGTGAAAGATCACATCGAGAAATAAGAAATGAATCCAACCATATCCTGTAATTCATTGGTCGAAATTACCACTCCTCAAACTATCAAGATAGAAGGACATATCAAGAAGAAAAATGTTCAAGAAGTGAAAGATCACATTGAGCATCAAGAAATGAATCCGACCATATCTTGTAAAGGATTGGAAGAAATTTCCACTCCTCAAACTCTAGAGATAGAAGGACATATCAAGAAGAAAAAGGTTCAAGCAGTGAAAGATCACATCGAGCATCAACAACAAGTTCTCCAACTTTTAAAGGATAACACCACTTCGGTGCAAAATCAAATGAAGCAATAGGTAGATCAACATCGTAGTGAAAAATGTTTTGATGTAGGTGATTGGGTATTTTCACTACTACATCTCAAGCAAGCTATTTATGAGAAGGAAATGTTGGCAATACTACATGCACTTAAAAAATGGTGACCTTACCGAATGGGAAGACTCTTCAAGGATGAGGATGCGGAAGCATTGTTTTGTGTTATTTCTATTATCCAACCAGATTGGATAAAGGAAGCAAGGGATGAATGGAAGAAGGACGAAGAAGTATGGCCACTTATTCAAAAGTTACAAAAGATCCCAATTCAAACAATATTGCGAGAAATTGAAAAGGAAGGAAAAATCATATTGGAACCTGGAGCAGTCACAGAAACAAGAACCCGACAGCTACGAAATCGATCAATTTCAGAGTATCTCATCAAGTGGAAGAAATTACCCACTGAAGATTCCACATGGGAGGACAAGAATTTTATACAGAAGCATCAAGAACTACTCAAGCGTTGAGGAAAACGCTTTTTGAAGGAGAGGGGCATGTTAGGCCCCTATACTACTAGTGTAACCCCTTATTGTTATTAGTACAACCCACTTATTATATTGATGTACCCATGTAGTGCCCATATTATTACTATTGTGCCCCATAGAAGCCCACTATTGTTATTATTGTGCCCTTACATTATTATGGTTATGTCAGCTCTAATTATGTTATGACCCCTTAGAATCATATATATAGAAAGGAGGTCTTTTCATTTGTATCATCCAAGAATTGTTCATTTATGTAATGTAAAGGAGGTTGCCCCCTCGAAGAGGCTGAACTCTAAGGCGTTGATCTATCTTTTCTATCTTTTCTTGAGCTGGTTTCATAACAGTTGATATTTATGATAAGAACTAGCTTTTGATAATTATAATAAGAACTAGCTTTTCATGTTTGTGAGGGGTTCTCATTTAGAAATCACTCAAGTGCTTGTGTAAAGGTTGTTGTAAGTGCTCCACTAGTAGCTAGATTTCCTAAATCCCATAACTAAGAGATTCCTTACCAATCTATGTTAGAGCCCTAGAGGGGATGGTGATTGTCTAAGGGACTATGATACATATAAATAAATATCATCCTTAGATTGTGAAATATGATGGGAAAGAGAGTTGGCTAGTAGGAATTATTGTAGGGGTCACATCACTCTTAATTTACTAGTTATTGGTCTCTTAGTGTTGACTATAGACATCCATAGGAGCACGCTCACCTTGTGGAATCATAGCCCTAGATTAGGGGTGGCCTATTGTAGAGATAATTAGTCCAAAAATAACGATGACTGGATGGAATATTTGACATTTGTAGCTAGTTGTGTAAAACATTTATAAGGATAAATATTCCTATCACTCTGCTATTTAATATGTAAATGTTATACTTGAATGTTATGTTCAATTTATGTTGTGTATGTTTAAATATTGTTGTGCATGATTAATTCATCTACATTCTTGAATTTTAAAATCATGGACAATCACACGAGCCTATATGTCAGACAACATACATTCATTTCTTTCAAAATGTTATTAAAGTTGGATTTATGGTAACATGACCTAGACTAAGGGTCTAGGTATGTCACTCATCGTCTTATTGGTATGTTGTCAAAACCTAGCAAATTTTCAAATAGAATAATAGGTGTGATGAGGTTTAATGATATTTATCTCAAACATCCACAAAGAAATGCAAGAAAAATACCGAGAGAATAGAGAAAGTAAATCATAAATGAATCCCAAATGAAAATTATTGGTTCTTATTCATTTGGCAATGGAATTTTTTATAGTTTTACAAAGAGATCAGCAATTGAAGAGTTAATCCTTAAATTTGGCATGCATACAAATTAAAGGCTAGAAGAAACAACAAATATGCAACTAACTAACAAACTAGCATTTTAGATCTAGAAAGGGATCCTTCATGGGAGGTGAACTACTAGTGATGATGCTCCTTGGCGATCATGGCCTAATGTGTCACATTAGGTCCTCCGGCTTAGATGGATATTTTCCCCACTTTTTTCTCAATCTAGTGATGGAGCTATGAATGTGAAATTTCTACTAGATATGTTATCACTAAACTTGCGAGTGCTACTAAAAATGATATGATGAGCAAGGTTACAATGATGTGCATAAGCATATGAATCAAACCCTACTCAATGTGCAAATACAAAAAACTATGCTATGAAAAAAATGAAAAATATGTTGTTGTTGTAAGCTACCAAACACTATTAATATCCTAGTGTGCCCATTGAAAAATTCTAATATATAAAATGAAACAATTTTTTTATCCAAAATGTAAAACGCATTGTGTCAAGTATCTCACTATTACATCTCAAATATTTAAGCTCTTAGAAGCTTTTGACTTCCAAAATGATTAACATGCATACTTTTGTGACATTTCACAATGAAGATTTTTTTTTGTTTTCTACACCATTAAAAATAATGTCGAAAATCTTCAAATAAATTTAAAACAGATTGCTCAAAATTTAGCGCCTTCAAATATACCTCTCCATCCCATAATTTAGCACATATTTCTCAAAATTAGGTGCTTTATTAAACATATTTTACCATGATCTAATTCCCACAAAAAAACAAAGGCCAAAACAATAGTTAGTTATTAAACATATTTTACCATCATCTAATTCCCACCAAAACACAAAGGCCAGAACAATAGGTAAAAGATGTGTTGATCGTCTGAATGGTCAGTTTTTGGTTTGGAATGAGGAAGTACAATCTGATGAGGGGCTTGAAAACATTTTAGACACTACAAGAATTTTTTAATGATATTTTGATTATATCAAAACTAGATTTACCGTTCACTTAACTGCCAGAAAATTGTTATTATTTTGACGGAGTATCTGATTTGACAAATGGGAATCGTCAAGTGTTTTTAGACCTTTCAACTAAAAAACCAAATTCTTGGAGACCCTTGAACGAAAGGTATTTTTGGTTCTGGACCTTGGAGACCCTTGAACTAAGAGTAGGGTTTCATTATTGGTACATCTCTAGGTTTGGGGTTATTAACATGTTTCCTCATGTCCTAGAAATACAAATTCTTAGATAAGATGAAGTAATTTTAGTTAATACTTTCAAGGTATTTTTGGTTCTGGACCTTGGAGACCCTTGAACTAAGATTAGGGTTTCATTATTGGTACATCTCTAGGTTTGGGGTTATTAACATGTTTCCTCATGTCCAAGAAATACAAATTCTTAGATAAGATAAAGTAATTTTAGTTAATACATTGGAACCAAGTAAAGTGGTAAATCTTTATTATTATTATTGTATTTTTAATTTATTTTTCTTATAAATTTATATTTTCAAGAGAAATTTTAAAATTTTGTTATATATGTAGTGCAATTAGTTAATATTTTGTTTTTAAAGTTTTATAGGTTTTAATTTTTGTTTTATTTCGATTTTTCTCATCTCTTTTTTTTAAACTCTTTAATTTCTGTTTGATATGATAATGTGATTTAATGATGATATTTTAATGACTTTTTGCTGCTTCTTTCTTCTTTTTTCTTTTTACTTGCCCTTTATATTATTTCGAAGACATTATTTAAATATTTATTTTCTTTTAAATATTTTATAATGTGGTCCACATGGGGTAGCTCAAGCGGCAAGGGCCGTGGAAATGAAGTCTCACCGAACCAGAAGTCTTGGGTTCAAATCTTGGGCTACCCCTCCCCCGTAGAGGGGTACATAATGGACATGTAAATCAGAGAGTCCCGCCCCAGCTTACAAAAAAAAAAATATTTTATAATGTGATTTAATGATGATATTTTAATGACTTTTTGCTTCTTCTTTTTTCTTTTTACTTGCCCTTTATATTATTTCGAAGACAATATTTAGATATTTACGCCGTAAGGTGTTTCCCTCTGAAGTGAACTTCCCTAAAATCCACTTGTCATTCCTGTGTGCCGTTAGATTATGTGTTAGACGATTAGAAGATTGTTAATCGTTCGATCAAGGGAAGGTAGTTGAGTGGTTGCAACTGTTCACGATATTTGAAACAGTTGCAAACCCTCGCCTGAATGCTTCTAGATCGGAGCCTGAAAGATTTGCCTGGGGTACCCTTTTCGTCTTCTCCACTCTTGCTTCCCGTGCTGCCTGACAGACCTCTGAAACGGGCTCCATCGAATCTCTGGGGCAAATTTTATCCATGGCTTTCCTGAATGTAGAAATGAGATCCGGATCAAATAAGGTCAGATATGAATCATCTGATGACGACTGCTGCGTCCAAATGGTTTTCGTGATTGAATCTGTCCTCCAAATGGTTTTCGTGATTGAATCTGCAGGAGTCGAGAGCGAATCTGCCCCAGAGGAAGAAAAGCAACATCCCAACATTTTTCGCCTCCGAGCTTTCTAATGGGGTATAGAGGAAAAACTGCTGGTTTATGACTACATTCCACATCGAAGCTTGGCAAATGCCTATTATGGTGGGTTCTCTTGTTCTCTTTTTTCCATTTCATGTATATCTACAAGAAATCTCGTTCAATTCATTTCTGCATGGTTGTTTTTTATTTATTTTTACAAAGATAGCCCTTCAATCACTTGCATATTATGAGTTTCTTATGGATTCCACGATCTCCCCTCTTTAGCTACTGTTGGTAATCACAAGCCTGCATATTATGAGTTCTTCTAACCAAGCTAATCCTTGGGGCTATCTCTGCTAGATTGTTATCAACTAACCTTGGTGGCATTTGATATTATAGTGAATTTTCATTTGCTATTATTCCAAATAGTCTGCAGGCTTATTCAGAAGTATCCCACTGGCTTGGTAATTGCACAAGTCCCTGAAATTGAAGCCATCACCAGTAAGGCTGATTTCTCCATGCCTTTTAGAATGACTGTGTATGAAACTGTAGACCTTGAAAGTCTTTTCTATATTTTATGAAGGATACAAACACCGGGAATAAGAAAATGAAGGAAAGTGAAAGTTGCAGGTTGTTTATTCCTTCAGGGTTATTTTCCTGGAGATTCTTACTGGGAAGCCACCTTCAGATAAGGATTTTGCAGCATGGGGTCAAAACTTTGTTGATGACAAGCATCGCCTTTTGCGCATCATAGATCCTACTCTTCGACCAGAGGTTGAAGGAAGGGAAGAAATCTCAGTGTCTGTGGGGATTGCATTGAATTGTGCTTCTGCTTCCCCTCAAAAGAGACCATCAATGAAGGAGGTATTGCATTTTCTAGAAAAAAATGCCATCATCCACAACCGATTAACCAATTCTTTCTTCCTATGTAGCATCCTTGCTTTGACATAAGTTGGACAGAGATGAGGACTTACACCCACATTCCATATTCAACAGCTCTACTTAGACATTGACATAACTCATATAGACACCTCTATGATTGGGACTCAGCAACAGAAAAACTCTGCTGTCAACTCAGCTCCTTATGAAATGGCCAGAGTCTTCTTAAAAATTTCAATATTTCTACAGTTGAGGATTGTAGCAAAGCTCAGGGATCAAACTTAACTCCATGCTTATGAGGCATCCACGTTCTCACAGTTTACTTGCAGCTCATTCTCAGTTTTAATGGGAAGGTGATATATGGTGTATTATTGTTGCAGTGGCAGGGGATGGATTTTAATTGTTGGTTGGACCAAAAGAAATTGATGCAAATCAATATTGAAAATTAGATTTATTGGTTCCGCTATAGTTTGCATATACAAAGAAGAAACTGCTCTTTTTTCAAGTTAGAATATTTATATATACATGTTCATCTCAGCAACAAATGATAATTTATCAAAACCATGAGAATGCTACACAGCTTCCTTCATAAGCCTTCTTAGGAAGACCATGAAATAAGACAAGTGACCCTGTGCTTGTATTTGTATCTTATTCTACATAACATCTTCTTACTTAGCTGGAGAACAATTAGCTGCAGTATTTATATCAGTTTCTATGGAATGTTTCTGCTGTTATATATTGAACAGGTCCATTATACCATATTCCTGGTAAGCCATATTTTATTGATGACTGCATTAATTACTTCAGTTTGGAGACTGAACACATCATAATGACTCAATTAATTACATTACAGTATTGGGATATTGTGTTGCATCATAACAGTATGGATTGAATTGATGGGAAAATTACATTGTATTGTTATTGTTTTGCATATTATGAGTTTCTTATGGATTCCACAATCTCCCCTGTTTAGCTACTGTTGGTAATCACAAGCCTGCATATTATGAGTTCCTTATGGATTCCACACTTTTCCCCTGTTTAGCTACTGCTGGTAACCACTAGATATTCAATGACATTTGATCCCGAGAATTCCTTGAGCATTTGCACTAAAGCATCTTCTAACCAAGCTAATCCTTGGGACTATCTCTGCTAGATTGTTATCAACTAACCTTGGTGGCATTTGATATTATAGTGAATTTTCATTTGCTATTATTCCAAATAGTCTGCAGGCTTATTCAGAAGTATCCCACTGGCTTGGTAATTGCTCAAGTCCCTGAAATTGAAGCCATCACCAGTGAGGCTGATTTCTCCATGCCTTTTAGAATGACCGTGTATGAAACTGTAGACCTTGAAAGTCTTTTCTATATTTTCTGAAGGATACAAACACCAGGAATAAGAAAATGAAGGAAAGTGAAAGTTGCAGGTTTTTTTTGGCAGAAGCATCATAGATGTGAACGAAGGTTGTTACATTGTACGAGCATGTGGTGGTTAAGAATGGTGCTTTCTATATATATATATGAGGTTGATATCTACATAAGTTAGTTTAACATGCATCTTCAAATAGTTTATATAATTGAAATATTTTTGAAATGTAAAAGGTTTAAACTTCTTACTTACACATTTTTTTAGTTCTAATTGCTTTACAATATATTCATTTTTTTTATTATAGTAGACATTATTTTTATATTTAGACTCGACCTAAAGATGGGCAAACTTACACATTCTCTCATACTGCGCTGTAAATTGATGGACAAACTTACACATTCCTCATACTGCACTGTAAATTGATGGACAAACTTACACATTCCCTCGTACTGCTCTGTAAATTGAACCTCTCGACTAAAAAATCCTCAGAAAAGAAAAGAAAACAAAGATGTATTTTGCTGGAATTCCAAAAAGAATGAAACACAATTACGGAAAGCTACATCCTCAAAATTGGAGAGAGAAGACTTAAATCTGGAGAATCTTAAAAGATGTGGCTTCCCACAACATGGGTTATATTAGTTGCAATCTCATGGATAGAGAAATATTCAACGTTGGTCTGATAAAAAGAGAAATCCAGAAAGTCCTTGGATACGATGGTATAATCCAGAAAATGTATTGGATAATTGTAACTCTGCCAGCCATGGATTAAATCTGTTCGTCCAATTGCCAAGCTTGCTGCTGAGTTATCAGTGATTGATGCTAAATTTCCTACCTTATGTCTAAATGCAGGAAGAGGGAATCCGACATGGCTAGTGGGAAGCTTCAAGATTTGTAATCCTAGGACAAGTTTGAGAAACATACCGTTACCCCTCCTGAACTTGATTAACAATTCAGGAGGGAGACTAGATTTGGGCCTTGGCGATAATCTTGTATTGAAGTATTATACAAGGAGATTGGTCTAAAATAGTCCAGTTTAAAGCTCCCTCATTATTTGCGATGGGCATTCAGGAAGGTAGAAATTCCATTATTCTGCCAGAGTTCGTAGATTCTTCTTTTGCTCCAAGAAGATTAACATTATTTAAAAGCCACATATTATGAGGAAGATAGAGTTGGGAACCCATTCAGTCCCAGGAGGCTTATTCTTTTCTTGGGGAAACAACATCCTATATTTCTTCTTCAGTAACCGGCATCGTCAGTAGAGGTTGAAGTAGATTTCCTTGCAGATTTGAGTTACTACTGTGTTGTCTGGTATTCTATTACAGAAATTTTATTATAAACCCTTCTATTCTGAGTGGTTTTAAGGAAACGGGCATCGTTTCTTCCACCATCTTTAAGCCATTGAATTATTGACTTCTGTCTACAGAATACCTCCTTTTTCTTATCTTTTTGAATTTGAACCCTATCAAACTCATGAAATTTTTAATAACGCAGGGCTTTATGCCTTCCAGTATTTGAACGAGGGTGATTAATGTGGTTAAGCACTGTATCAACCACAAAGTCAGGCATGTTTGACTTCTTCTTTTCTTTTATAGATTCTCATGAGTCTCATTCAAGGTTTTTGATAATATGCCCTCATTTAAAAGTTCATGACTCGGTAATCTTTCCTCTATTCATTTGAAGACTAGCCATGAGAGACAAGGTGGGTAGGTGAAAGTGGGTTGCTGCTACAGTTTCCACCAAGTTTTAATTTTCTTACATAGTGGTTTGCCCAAAGGTGGGCTGGTGATGCTGTCATGGCTGTTAAGTTGGGCTGGTGTGGCCCCGCAAGGGGCCACTGATCTGCTGATGCTGTCATGGCTGTTAAGTTGGGCTGGTTGGTCACATGATCAGATAGAGTCTATGGAAGCACCTACCTTATGAATGTTGGTTAATGCTTGACAATTGAAGTATAAAGGAAGCATCTGTGGTCTTCCTTGTACTTACTGTTATCCTTCCTTAGATTGGAAGGTGGTTTATGCTTGGCACTTAAAAAGTATAAAGGAAGCATCTGTCGTTTTCAAGCCACAATATCAATTCCTTTTCTTTTACAACACTAACCATCTCTATCTCCAGTTCATGTTTCTTTTGAATATGTTTACAAAAACCTAGTTGTTCCGCTTTTTTCTTTACATTTTGAAGCTTCTTAGAAAGGATTCACATTTTTGTTCATGTAATGTGAGTGTCTTCATTTCACTAATACTGGATTTTATTTTCTATGTCTGGGTTGCCAAACTGCAGCTGTTCAAATGAAAATGGTATGTTTTTAGGCCTCTTCGTTTGAGAGGTCTAGATTCCAGATAGATAGGCAAGTGATCTGAAAGAATTACTTTGAAACTTCACACTTTTGTTCATGTAATGTGTGTGTCTTCATTTCACTAATACTAGATTTTATTTTCTATGTCTGGGTTGCCAAACTGCAGCTGTTCAAATGAAAATGGTATGTTTTTAGGCCTCTTCGTTTGAGAGGTCTAAACTCCATATAGATAGGCAAGTGATCTGAAAGAAGTACTTTGAAACTAAAGGATTCACAAGGCTTTCCTAATCTTGCAGAAAATGGTCCGTCCATATTAAGCCATAAGGATGAAAACCAAGCGAGATAATAATCAGCTGATGCAAGTGACTATTGTTGAAAAATATTTCTAACTCTCGTTTTACTTTGACATTATTTTATAATCAAGAAAATGTGGGAAAGAAGGCTATATTACAAGCCCATTAGATGAAGTTGGGGTAGATTTTATGGTTTGAAACTAACTCAACCGAAATTTTCTACATTGTTTTTATCAATATGAAAGCCTGAGAAGATAGGTGCAGGTGAAGCAATGGAGTTTTGAAATGGGTAGATTTTATAGTCTAACACTAACAACCAAAATTTTCTACATTGCTTTTATCAATATGAGATTCTGAGAAGATAGGTGCAGGTGAAGCAATGGAGTTTTGAAATGGGTAGATTTTATAATCTAAAACTAACTCAAGCAAAATTTTGTACATTGTTTTTATGAATATGAGAGCCTGAGACTATAGGTGCAGGTGAAGTAATGGAGTTTTGAAATGGAAATCACAACAATAAAATTCTAAAATGAAACAACAAATGGATTTGGTACAAATTTGTTTTTGTTTGTTCCATTATTGTTGTATCTATGAATGGGTTTTTCTGCTTCTTGGCTTCGATCATGACCATTTGGGGTGGCCTTCTGCACTGATTTCCATCTGCTTTCATCATCATGAGCTAGAGAGTCTATGATGTGTTTTGTCTTATAAGTCAGTTCTATACAATGTTCAGATTTCAAAAGATTTCATTCATGGCGTTTCTTCTCCTGTAATTTCAATCAGGGTGGTCTCTGAATATTGCGTTTCCTTGTGCAATAAATTCACTCTACATCATGGGGGAAGCTTACACACAGCTGGAGCTTAACATCATCTCAGCTCAAGATCTGAAGGAGATGCATCTTTTTGGCATGATGCAGACCTACTGTGTTGTATGGATCAATTTCGAGAAAAAACTGACGACGCAAATTGACAGAACAGGGGGCACAAACCCTACTTGGAACGACAAGGCCATATTCAGAGTGGAAGAGAGTTTGATCCGCTGTGAAACCTCTACTGTGATGATGGAGATATACTGCGTGGGTTGCCTCAGGGATACCCTGCTAGGCACTGTGAGGGTCTTGCTTTCCACTCTCCTCAAGGGCTACGGGAGCACAGATTTCAGTGGGATGAGTTTCTTGGCACTGCAGGTCCGTCATCCTTCTAGTCACCCACAGGGCATTCTCAACCTTGGCACCATGATTCTTGATGGAGTAGATCTTCACAGAATGAATAGATTCATCCCTGCAACTGGGGGGCTGTGGGTTTCAGAGATTTGATGGGGAATCCTGTCGAACCCAGGCCTTCGTTTGTGGGAAAATTACTGTCCATTAAACCTAATAATGTTGTTGATGCCCAAGAACAGCAATCCCGTTGTCAAGACTTCAACAGTAGTGCATGCAAGGAACAAGGCAAAGATCAAGAAAAGCAGAAAGATGGTGGTGAGATGGTTGAGAAGGAGAAGAAGAAAGTTGTTGGCTGCTATCAGATTCTCATGGCCCCAAAATTGAAAAGGAATAAAGTTGGATTGAGGAATGGGGCTGCAAAAATTCATCTCAGTCCATCTGACAGTAACATCTGTGCCAAGGAAGATCAAGATCCTGCTCTGGCTTACAACAAAGCAATAGCAATTTATGCATAGTGTTATCATCAATAATATTATTGTGCAAGAATACGTTGGTTTTCTGTTATTATATTCTTTGTGCAAGTGCCTTCAATTCCTAGTTGATTCGTGAAGTGCTTATTATGGCATACATAAATATTTTGAAAATCACGAGCCACTGTGGATGAAACACTGGTTTATGTAAAAGTTTGAATAGATATATGAATCTGAAAAGGGCAAGTTCAGTGCCTTCAGTCTGCTACTTCGATATATATTCTTAGCCTATGTGGATGAAACATTGGTTTGTGTAAAAGTTTGAATAGATATGAGTCTGAATTTTGCAATGGGCATGTTCAGTGCCTTCAGTCTGCTACTTTGATAGATACTCTTAGCCACTGTGGATCACACATTGGTTTGTTTAAAAATTTGAATAGATATATAAGTCTCAAATGGGCAAGTTCAGTGCCTTCAGTCTGCTACTTTGATATATACTCTTAGCCACTGTGGATGAAATATTGGTTTGTGTAGAAATTTGAGTAGATATATGAGTGAATTGGGTAATTTCAGTGCCTTCAGTCTTTGATATATACTACTCTTAGCCACTATGGATGAAATATTGGTTTATGTAAACAATTGAATAGATATATCATATATGAGTCTGAAATGGGCAAATTCAGTGCCTTCAGTCTGTTGCTTTGATATATATAGAGTATATATATTTGTTTACAGGATGATCACTGCATTTTTAACTTATGTCCTTCATTAATCAAATCGATCTTTCAAAGACACAGTAGGCTTTCCTAATCTTGCAGAAAATGGTCCGTCCATATTAAGCCATAAGGATGAAAACCAAGCGAGATAATAATCATCTGATGCAAGTGACTATTGTTGAAAAATATTTCTAACTCTCGTTTTACTTTGACATTATTTTATAATCAAGAAAATGTGGGAAAGAAGGCTATATTACAAGCCCATTAGATGAAGTTGGGGTAGATTTTATGGTTTGAAACTAACTCAACCAAAATTTTCTACATTGTTTTTATCAATATGAAAGCCTGAGAAGATAGGTGCAAGTGAAGCAATGGAGTTTTGAAATCAATGAAGGAGATATTGCATTTTCTAGGAAAAATGCCATCATCCACAACCGATTAACCAATTCTTTCTTCCTATGTAGCATCCTTGCTTTGACATAAGTTGGACAGAGATGAGGACTTACACCGACATTCCATATTCAACAGCTCTACTTAGACATTGACATAACTCATATAGACATCTCTATGATTGGGACTCAACAACAGACAAACTCTGCTGTCAACTCAGCTGCTTATGAAATGGCCAGAGTCTTCTTAAAAATTTCAATATTTCTACAGTTGAGGATTGTAGCAAAGCTCAGGGATCAAACTTAACTCCATGCTTATGAGGCATCCGCGTTCTCACAGTTACTTGCAGCTCATTCTCAGTTTTAATGGGAAGGTGATATATGGTGTATTATTGTTGCAGTGGCAGGGGATGGATTTTAATTGCTGGTTGGACCAAAAGAAATTGATGCAAATCAATATTAACTAGTTATTGATAATTTTGCCCACTGAGTTCCCTGAGGTCGAGTATAATGCTTTCCTTGCTTATCAAAGAATATTGCTTATCAAAGAGTATTGATTCCTTTTCAATAGGAGTAGCATGTGAGTGTCAGTTTTATAAAGAAGATTCTTTTTATTATTAATAAAAATATAGATAGTTAGTTTCATTTTAAAGGGTTATAAATATGAGTTATAAATACAAGACTTAAAAGGTTGTAAATATTTCAAGGGTTGTAAATATGAGTTATTAATTGTTTTTACTCAAAACATGATAAATAGCCATTTACAATTTCTTTTTAATTGAGTGACTCAAATTCATGTTTCTTTAGGTTGACCGTAAACCCCCTAAAGTGGAAAAAATTGTGATTCCAATAATTAGAGGGATTGTCATCATGGGGTGATAAGAAATTTAATATTCCAAGAAGAGGAGGTAGTAGTAGATTCTAAATAAATTAGCAATGCAACAACATAAATGTTTGCAACAAATTTAGAGAGATCCACCTTGTTGAATAATGCACACACTACATGGATAATGGATTTCCGCGCTTTATGCCTTACGCCTTACGAAGTTTTCTTTGCAACATCTGGTGCAAATGCTAGTCTAATTCCCACCAAAACACAAAGGCCAGAACAATAGTTAGGCACGGCAATATCGATCTCCAATCTTCGCTGGAAATATATGGAAACAGGGACAGGTTAGGTCACTGGATCGATATTTAGGATATGTAGATCATTCTTGTTTTTCAAATCGACTGAATGCCTTAGCTACAGATTGTTCTACCTTTTCACACATATTTGTTTTAAGTTTTCACAGGGAATGCAGCAGTGATTCAAGGGAAGTTAGGGTTTTAGGGTTAAATTTCGATATGTTGAGGGATCTAGCGATGGAGGAGGATCTCTTCAATAGCTCACCCCACAAAACATCGATTTATTCCCACATTCATTCGCTTGTTTCCCACTGTTCCTCCCTTTACAGGGATGGAAGGGAGATGCGATGCGGTGGATGTCCTCATTCAAGGGATGGAGGAAAGGGTTTTCATCTGGTTTTCGCGTTTTGCTTGTGGTTCTCTCCAGGAAATTCTACTAGCATTTGCACCTTATGTTGCAAAGGAAACGCCGTAAGGCATAGAGTGGGGAAGAATAGCATAGAGTGGGGAAGAATAGAGACATGTATAGAGTGGGGAAGAATAGGGACATGTGAATGGACATTGTTGAAAGCAAGGGTGGATGATAATGAGTTACAATTGCAATAATTAGTTATGTGTATTCTGAAAATGAATATTTTGTAAATAATAATAGGTTGTGGAAGCATTTATAAAAAGTATGCCTTCAACTACACAATTGATATCTACAGAAATAGAAGGCTAGAAAACAAGAATTTTAATTTATAAGATCCAATTTACATGGTTGGTCAACATGTAGAAACCCTTTGTGTCATCGCTCTGTCCAAGTGGGGAATAATAATATGACAATGGAATCACTATTGTGAATATGCAGAGACATAATACTATGGCATGCTTATAGATCGTTGTTGGATGAATGACTTGCAATTGGCTTTCAAGCTTCTGGTTCACCATAAGTTGGATCTACAAAATATTAGTTGGATCTGAAGAACAAATAAAGGTAGGATAAAATGTCCAAATTTATGAAATTATTAGTTTCTTCCTTCCCCACCTTTCCATTGTTGTTATTATTATTATAATACTAATCATAATATTATTATTATTACCAGATAGCTCCCTGGATGCCGTCAAACAATTAATATTTATTTTATTAGAACAAATCAAGGTACGGATAGAAAGCTAAAATTTATGAAATTATTAGTTTCTTCCTTCCCCTCTTTTTCGCTCTTGGCATTATGACACTTCCTTTCACATCCTACAATGGATTGAACTTGCAAGAAAATTCGAGGTGAACCTTATACCTCTGCCTCTTCTGTTCATTTTTTACAGAAGGAGGTATATACATCTTTAGTTCATATTTCTAGCCATTATCAACACATAATACATGTTTTTGTATACATGGAATTAAATTTTCATCATGTTTGAACTCAACTATTTGCCTTCCAAGGCTGGCTAAAATGGTTGTTGGGCTGAGGGCCTCCACTGCAAATATTTTTATTGACAATGGCCCTTACAGAGAGTTTATTTTCAAGCATTTTCAAGTGGCTTCTGTGGATGAAGAAAGTGCAGCAGTAGTTCTAGTAAGTTGATCAGTGTATAAAAGAAATTCCCATCTGAAGCCCTGAGTAGGCTATGAGTGAGACTTTTTGCCTCTACATAAGAGTTCATTAGATAATGTGTTCTACAAACCCCTCTCACATTCAACTAGGTATTACCACCTATATTTTATCTTGATTTAAGTATATTTCCAGTAACAATTCACCAAACTGTAGTCAGCCTATGTGATGAAACAATATCACCAAAAGTTCAAACTACACATGTTACCAATAAAATTGTTGGCTAAACCTATAAACAATCTTAATCATCCACTTCTACCTGCCTTCTTAGTATTAGGCTTTTACCAACATGTGTGTGATTAAACTGTTTCTCATCTTTTATCAGCTACCAGGTTTGACAGAAAAGAAGTGCAAATTTCCTACCTCCATTATCTAACAGATCTGCTAATTTCTGAATCATTCAAAACTTGAATAGGGCCAATATATTGAAATAACACCATGAGATCCTCAGAACTTATGCCTCCATTTATAAGCTATCTTAAATAAGCCATTTATTTTGGTAATCCAAATAACAAAAAAACCATTCCATTTCTTGCCTTTAAAACAGATATTTTCATCCAACAACTTCTAGTGGCAGGCAGAGGCAAATTCATTGAATTTTACCATTCATGCCAATCTTGGTATGCAAAGGCAGATTCATTGAAATCAGATATTTCTTTCAGCAAAATATAGCAGTGTGATGAATATGTTGGCAACGATTAAATGACCCCTGGTCCACTACAACGAGGAGAACATGATTCAATAACTATTTGAAGGCTCTACATGTACAAATGTAGTACACTGTTTTCTTCTGCCCAAGCTGCATTTATGGTTGTGATTATCACAGTCTTGTTAGGCACTAAATTTTTTTCTAGATCATTCCATAAATCAAAGGCAGTTACAGATGAATTCAATTCTGAACTCTGCAAGAGATTGGCTCTTAAGTGAACCGTAATAGCCATGGAAATTTATTTATAAAAAGTATGCCATCAACTACAAAATTGATATCTACAGAAATAGAAGGCTAGAAAACAAGAATTATAATTTATAAGATCCAATTTACATGGTTGGTCAACATGTAGAAACCCCCTCCACTACAAATATTTTTATTGACAATGGCCCTTATAGAGAGTTCATTTTCAAGCATTTTCAAGTGGCTTCTGTTGATGAAGAAAGTGCAGTAGTAGTTCTAGTAAGTTGATCAGTCTATGAGTGAGACTTTTTGCCTCTACATAAGAGTTCATTAGATAATGCGTTCTACAAACCCCTCTCACATACTCAACTACATGACTACCCTATTCAAGAGCCAGCTATTCCAATAAGCATGTGAATGAAAATCACCTATACAATTTACCAATTACAACAACAACCAACCAACAAAAACAAAAAAAATGTACTCAGCAGACTAAGGCAACAAATTGGTCAAGTAATAATCCTCAAAAGGGCCAATATACTAGGACTCTCCATTCAACTAGGTATTACCACCTATATTTTATCTTGATTTAACTATATTTCCAGTAACAATTCACCAAACCGTAGTCAGCCTATGTGATGAAACAATATCACCAAAAGTTCAAACTAAGCATGTTACCAATAAACTGTTGGCTAAACCTATAAACAATCTTAATCATCCACTTCTACCTGCCTTCTTAGTATTAGGCCTTTGCCAACGTGTGTGTGATTAAGTTGTTTCTCATCTTTTATCAGCTACCAGGTTTGACAGAAAATAAGTGCAAATTTCCTGCCTCCATTATCTAATAGATCTGCTAATTTCTAAATCATTCAAAACTTGAACAGGGCCAATATATTGAAATAACATTTCCTTTGCTCGAAATTGTTTCAATCTTTGATTTTTTATATAATCGTCTTACAACTTGTATAATTTTATAGAGGAGTGTGGTTTCCTAGCATGCTTATGTATGAAATTAGGTCCAAGATAAATGGCAGGAATTTGACTGATTTTAACGTTTGAGCATTTTCAAAGCATTTCAAGTTCAGCTAAATAAAATACTTAGCTTGTTGTTTGTCTACTTTACAGTTTCCAGCAGCAAACAGAATTTACTTTTATACTGGAGCTTAGCCTTGAACTCTTAAATAGAACTCTACACATGTATCCTTTCTATTAAGAGTGCTGATTTTTGTCTATTCATTTTCTTTTTGACTGTGACTGATGCTTGTTCAAAACAATGTTGTCAGACTCTTTTCGGACTCCTGAATCTTGCCAAGTCCACTGAGTCGCCGCTGAAAAGAGTAACTCCTAGACACTCTTCTGTCATAATCCCCACTTTCCAGACTCCTTTGAAACTTGCCAACACATATTTTGAGTATTTTTTTTTTCTCTTTGCCAAGTCTGAAAGATTCTGTTGAGTCTTCCTGAGTCACAGCCAAGCCGAGTCTTAGAAGAGTCCAAGTCTGACAACATTGGTTTGAAACAATTTATTTTTCAAGTCAGGTCAACACATCTTCCTGTCCTTCCCACAATATTTATGTATGTGTCCATGTGTGTAGGATGTGTATGTGGATCTATTGCCCACTTTATTTCGTTTGAGTGAATCAATCATTGTTAAGATGAACTTTACAACAAACTAGTTTGTAAGAGAGGTGTCATGAACATACCTCTCGACAAAAAAGTTGAACTCTTGTGCAATACAAAAGTTGTTTCATCTATGGAATGAAAATTTTGTTTGATACTACCAAATTCAAACTGGATCGAGAGAAGTTTTTGTCCAATGTTTATTGAGAGTAAAATTAGTCTTTTAACTAGATGTTCTATATAGGCAATTGTTAAAAATGGTCAACTAAGGTCAAATTCCATTATGGACGGCTCCTTTGTATGAGATGATGATGGCATTGGATTCCTCTTCTCAAGAGGACCAATTTTTACCTAAAGCACGATGGATTTTGATAGGCAGAAATGTATATTTGAAGTCAAGCCCACAATGTTGGTTGTGGTCAAGGTCAGCCCCACAGTCATGTAGGCTCATGAAGCCCAAAAGACATGACCTTTGACCCACATTGAATTTTTTAAATATAAGATGAGTTCACTCCATTTTGGCATCAGCACACATGATTTTCTCTTTCCTCTCATGATGGATTCGACTTTCTTTGAGAAACTATCTCTCTCCCATACGTGCAAATTTTTGGAGGATGGATTTCCTGTGATTTTCTGTGGTTGACTTTTCTAGTACACAGAGCAGCATTGACCAGGGACTTTGACCAACTATTTGACTGCGACCTGGATGGATTATTACTCTGCCAGCTGGGATGCACTTGTTGAGCAGAGAAACCGAGCACAAACTGAGGTGTTTGACCACAACTCTGAGGCAGGTTTAACCGCAGACTGTTGACCAAGTTTTGATCAGACTTTTGAAGGTTGCCTTGACTGCATTTTGATTGCCTAGAGAGGGTGAATTTCTCTCTCCTTTTACTGAATAGATTGGGCTGATTTGACTGAGCTGTTAATCGTTGACTGCTGACTGGCTAGGATAGCTTTGACTATTGTTGACTTCTGCATATGTGACTTGACTTTTGGACATTTGATTGGGATCATCTATGGCAAGTCAATAATATTGAGTTTGACTAATGTATCATTGTACTTATGGATTTCTCTCTCTGTGAACATTTGATATTATCAAGAAGAAAAGATCTGTGGGTTTTCCCCCTTGTCAGGTTTTTCCCTGGCTTTAAGGCTAAATCATGGTGTCCTCTTGTCTTGGCTTGTCTTTTGCATTTATGTTTGATGTTTTTTCATCAGTTACTGTCATGTGATAATGTTCAACATGATTGCTAATGGATTAATGGAATTAATAATGGGCTAATGGATTAATGAAGTAACTGACCTCTGACCTAAGCAAAGAACATGTTAACTAAAAAATTAACATGGTATTAGAGCTAGCTGAGGTCAAGCCCAAGCAAGAGGAGGAATGCAATCTCAAGAGATGAAGCAGTGGACTGGTAATGTATTTGAAGTATCTTGTTGCAAGCCTTAGAAAACATGAGAGGTCTCGAAAAATAATATAAGTCTAGGTATATGCAAGAGCTAGGCTAAATAGCTCATGAAGGCCATTAATCAAATCTGAAGATGCTAAAGTCCTCCTTCAGTAGCTAAACCACGTGTCATGATAAGAAGTCAATGAAGAGTTTTGTTTTAAGAATTTGTTGATCTGAGTGCAAGATTCTCATTGGATAAAGCAGTCAACAGTATGTTTGAAGATCTGATCCCTTTGGCACCTCTGCATCAGAATTCTGAAGCTAGAAGTCCTTCCATCCAGTCACCGATGCTCACATAAATTCAACTCTTGTAAACAAAGATGTCCAACAAGCAAATTTGTTGAGGATCAAATAAGTGACTCTAGGGATACATATATTTATTTGGATTTGATCAATGAATTAAAGAGATTCCTATGGAGCAATGAAGAACCGAGTTGTTGGCCTAGTTCTCTGAACCATTAAGAAGGAGCCAAGTGTTCCTATTGTTCTGAGCATAAGGAACAATAAAGGTCTGCTATGCAATGGAGCTATCTCTCTTTTACATTCTGGGCATAAGTATGCTTTTGGATAAGTCTTTTGAAAATAACTTTATTCTCCTGAGAGGCCAAGAAAAGTGCAAGAACACAAGAATATGCCAAAGGTCATTTCATGAAGCCAACCTTGGAGAAAGGATTACTCTGTTCTCGATCTTGTGGTATGGAGGCAAAAATGTTATGGCTCGGTGAACTTTGTCTTATATTCTCTCTCGCTCTTCAATTCAGACAGTGAATCCGACCTATTCATGCCTCTTTGTTCTCTCAGTTATTGAAGAGAAAAAGTTTTGTTAATGTCGATTGTTTTATCTAAGAAGATGCCTACTTATTCCTTGTGCTTGTAATAAGGCCAAGAAGCCTATGTCACATAAAGCACTGCTATATACTATCATGCTCTGTGAATTTGGCCGACCAGTATAGGTCATTGGGGCTATGATTTCTTGATCTCCGGGTTATAAAAGAAGAAAGGTGGTGGACTTCTCATTCCACATATTTATAAGGAAGCGGAGAATCTTTTAAAGGACAGTTCTAAGGCCCTTCATAATTTAAGGAAGTCGAGATTTTGTATGCATATATTTGCAAGCCTTGAAAAGACAATCAATGGGCATCCTATGTCATCTATATTAGTAAAATCAAGGAACCTTATTTTGTGTATTGAAGAAGAGGCCAAGTCCTTATCACTGTCACAAGCGCCCATATATATATATATATATATATATATATATATATATATATATATATATATATATATATATACAAGTGTTAAAAGCCTGTTCCATTCAAGCCAACTTGCAAATCAATAAGGAATATATATTCATGTCTTTGAAACCTTCATAAGAGGTGCCCAGAAGCAAATAAAAATAGAGGATGCAGTTATGAGAAGGGATGGTCCCTTTAGACATCAATCTGAAAATGATTTTTGAAGAATAGTAAAAGCCCTCCATAATGTCATTATCTAGCAGTTGATGTGATTTTGTTGAGAAGGTTTAGTGGCAGCCCTCCATGTGATCCTATTTTTGTCTAGTAGCTGAAGCAAAGGAAGTTCATCCAAGAAAAGTATGCAACTTCTTTGTGTTGGCACCATTGGATAACGGTGACAGTACCCTTGGAAGTTTGGAAGATAGAAGAAGTGCGACGCACTTTGGAGTAGACCCTTGTCGCAGCCTGTATGAACATAAAATCAGAGTTATGGTATCTCTCAAGGTGCCTCATGAAGAACACATTGGAAGAAGGATTTGCATGGCTGATCCTATGTCTTGGCGAGCACGATGAGCAGAGGGAACTGTGAGGACCCTGATTTTGGCATCTTGATTAGGTCATTGGGCACTTTGATGCGTTGAGCCAGGATCTTATGAAAGACGGTCTTATGAATATGGATGCTTGGATGCGAAGGACCCCTCCTCATCATGGATTGGGTAATTTAATGCATATTACCCATTTAATGCAGTAATTTAATTTTTTTAGGCACTTTCGATATGCTATTTGCGGAGGTAATATTTCAATGTTCTTACAATAGGAAACATCTAAACGTTCAAGTGTGCTAATGTTTCCCAGTGTTTCGCTAGAGACGGTTAAATTATAGCGCCAACTCAAATCAAGATATTGAAGACGAATTAAATTACCAAAAGAACCTGGAAGCATCTACAACTGTAGGGAGTGAGACAGACCTATGTCTTTTAGGTTTATTAAATTACCAAAAGACTTTGGAAGCACCTGCAAATGAGAAGAGTGAGACAAATCGATGTAATCCAAGCTTATTAAGCACCCAAAGGAATCTGGCAATGACTTTAGATTTGGGCAACTTGTTAACTCCAATCGTTTCAACGACACCAAATGACAAAATTCATCCAACAAAGTTTTAAGATTAATCTTATGGAGGACAATCAGTTCGAGGTGCTTAAGGTACCCTATTGATTTTGGTAACTTTGAAAGGGAGAATAAATAACTAACTGTCACAACAACAAAGGTGCCTGCAAAATGTTTCAGGGTTTTAATCGTAAGAAAGAATTCGACGATTAGCTTCTGCAAAACCATTTAAATTAGTTGCAGATCCTACTGTGCGAAATCAATAACGAATAAACACATACTTTAAATTGCCAAAATTTTATTTACCTGATATCCGGATTGCCACAATGATTTCAATTTCTTCCCCCGCACTTCTAAAACCCTAAGGTTCTTCATAGGTATCCAAGAAGGCAGAGAAAACCAGAGGCATTTATTCCAGCGAAGCCATCTAAGGTTTGGTAATCGCACCCTCCTCAAAAATCGCTCCACCAAACCACCTTTACTATCAAGAAGTTGCAACTTCTTCATAGCAATGCCACGATAAGCTGTATTGTGGCAAAGCTTCTTCACGCAGTGCTGAAGTAGCTGGTGACTCCAGCTTTTGTAGCATGCTATTTGAGAGCTCTTGTCATCGCTATCTGGGTTATCAACATTAACCTATGTATATCTAATCAGTGTGAAGTACTACAAAACTGAGAGGGGAGGGTTGAGATCTCACCCATTATATGCGTCTAGATCGAAACCCCTTATTTCTGCAACACGAGAAACGACATCTCTCCAGGTTTGAACGCTAGTGGAGTCGTATCGCGGTTTCCTTTCACCAGTTTGCGCGATTTCTATCCCAATTTCAGTGTCAGAAGGGTTTTGGGGGCATGAGGATACGGGGGATGCCATTGCCAATGCCGATTCGACTATACAAACAGAAATTGGAGCCCGTAAACTGAAACAAGCATAAACTCCACGAAACTATAAACGGAAACAACCATAAACTCCATGAACTCTCCCGGAAGCTCAACGCACAGATGTCAAGTGGAAAGTGAAACGTTTTTTAAGGTTTTTTAATGTTTTAAAACATTTTTTATTAAATAAGACGGCGGATTTTTGTTCAATCGTCTAACAAAAGATCTAATGGCTACGATTAGGACAGAAAGGCATTTGGGGGAGTTCATTTCAGAGGGAAATGCCTTACGGCGTAATAAACAAAAGATACAAAGCATTGTGAAAGAAATCTCTAAAAATGTTGCAGTCTAAATACCTCCAAGAAGTGGCGAGGAGCAGATAGAAATTATAAATCCCTATTGAACTTTATTAACTACATCAGATAGCCCCTTAACGACATTAGACAGTTCATGTATTTTTTGCTTATCGGAAGAATTATTTGAATTGTGGAGAATTTTGCATTTCAGCAAATGCTGAAGTTTGTTGAGAAACTTTCTCACTACTAATCCCTTCAAATAATTGTTTTCTAACTATTTCGTGCAACTACCCTACAAACTGTTTCTTTAAAGCATCGAAAGCCATTTCCAATCTCTCCTACTATTATGTTGCATTGTTATTATACATAAATAAACCATAATAAAGATCAAAGCTATTTCCACAAGTGTTGTCAACAATTTTGAGCAATGCTTCATAGCTTTTAATATTAATTGGAGTAGATTCTAAGTTCGACTTGGATAACATCCTTCCCGCAGTTTAGGTTTTAAATTGACTTTCAGCAGCATGGCGATCATGTTCAGCACATGACATCTCAACCATCTTGCATCTTTATTTTGCAAATATATCGAAAAACTTATAACAACATTCTACTCTTTCTTCTTGGCCAACTCTAACCTTAGTCACAAACAAAAGGAAGGCCACTCCACCCAAACTTCCCACTCTCGAGCCCAAACATAGGATGGATGCACAATATATGAAATTCTAGAGGTAATACCTGTAGTTTTTAAATTAACTTTCAGCAGCATGGCGATCATGTTCAGCACATGACATCTCAACCATCCTACATCCTTATTTTGCAAATATATCCAAAAACTTACAACAACGTTCTACTCTTTCTCCTTGGCCAACTCTAACCTTGTCATAAACAAAAGGAAGGCCATTCCACCCAACTTTCCTGCTCTCAAGCTCAAACATAGGATGGATGCACAATATACAAAATTCTGGAGGTAATACTTATAAAAATAGATTGCGGCAAACTCTTTGACAGAAATTACATCTGCAAAAAATGTGTTTCTCTTCTGTCTTTGAGTTGGAAATGACCTCAACACAGACTGTGTCGCTAGAATAGATGAACATAGATATATCACCTCAGGAACACTGCAAATCCTCTAAGAAGGTTCATGTAATGATAATTATGTCTGAGATGAAAATGATGGACTACGTTTATCAGGCTTTGGTTCAATGCAGATAATAGAACGCTAGATTTATGCCTGCAAAAGGGGGGTGTTGGTACAGTGTCCAGCATCCAAAGGCCCTTTAATAGCACTTGCTTCTCCAATCAAGTCTTTCTTTGTCCATCCAAAGTGGGTACCTAAGTCCCATACATCCAAAACATCACCCAAGAGAGCTTCCCCAGGGCCCAAACCATCTTCAAGCGCAAAGTGGACTCTCCAACTATCCTTCAAATGAAACCCAATGACAAGCAAAACCCCGCAAACAGGGGATAACTTATCAAATTGCTTCCATCACTTCAAAGTAGACACTTCCAACCTTTAAAGGCTATTCTAAATGTGTTTGCCCCACAGGTCATACAAATGTCTAAGTATGAATATGTGGGGGCTCAAAAGTGGGTATTTAGCGTCCAAATAAATAAACCATGCCATCAAAACCTCAAGTTTTCATTTAAGTGTGTATATATGGACCACAACGCTGCTCCTACACCTTTCATCATGTGAATTTATTGACAAATCAACCCTGACTTGACATTGGCTCAATTTCTTCTAGGGTTTGGATCAATATTTTCTTTATTTTAGAACTACCCCAACAGGTTAACCACATAAATTTTAAATTAACTTATCATATTTCTTCTGTCTAGCTCCAAACTTTTATTAAATTTAATTGAATATCTCCCAATCTGAGGTCAGCTTCAAGTATCATTGCATACGTATATATATAGGCATGACAAGATTGATCTTGCATTTAAGTTTCAAACCAGATTAGTTCCTTCTGAGTTTTCTGAGTAAGCATAAACATAGTGCACCCTTTATTCTGTTTGAAGATGGATGATTTATCTCCCAACAACAGTGGACAGGTTAATACCTTTCCTTTTCTGAGTTTATGGAAGATCTTGATTCTTAACTGATATGAACCTGTTTAGGAGCATTGCCAACCAATATTCTGCCTAAGGAAAACTTATCAGCAAAACTGTCATGCTTCTCGGTATTATATAAGTTAGCTGGGATCTCTTCGTGCTTGAGCTGTCTGCTTGTTCTATAAGTTACAATATGTCAATCAGCAGATTGCACAATAGTTTCTCCACTTGTTGCAACTTCAACTACCTCTGAAACTTCTAATGAACTTCAATGTTTCTTTCCTTCTTTACATATAAACTGTAAAAGTAGTAAAACTGCACGCAGCTCATTGGGATTGAGATGTTGATACCAAGTTGCTTGCTGGATTTGTACCAACAGGTTCATTGCACTGTCAAAAGTTGGAGTTTCCCAGTCTGATCTCTCTTAGAATCCTAACATATGGAAGATATAAACCTGGAAACTCAAGGGCAAATGGGGCCAAATCTAATCCAAGCTGCACATAAAGAACACTTACTGTAGTAATCCTGGTGTCATTTGCAACCGGTATAAATGATTCCTTTTGTAGTTCCAAGATATCTGAACTTGAAAGTGTTCCCCAGATATTGTCCAAGTAGTTTGACATCACCAAGTGCCTATAGACTTTGTACCTATAATTGTAGGCCATTGTGCAAGTGTCTTTTCCTTTCTTGTACATTCTAACAGCATCTCTGGTTCTGAAGCCGTTCATAATCATACTTTGCATAAAATGCAAAGCCATCCATCTCATCCACACCTCGTTGACAAACTTCGTGCCCTTCAAAGAAGCAACTAATGTGTTTTCAAACTATAAGTTTTTCCCAGATAAGACATAGATATTAGGATCAGAATGCATTTGTGATCATGTTCATTCTTTTGTTCAAACTAAGGCAAACCAAACTTAAACCAGTAACTCTTCATTCTGCGGCCCTGGTACACCAATTTTATAAACATAATGAATACCTTAATATGGGGTTTTTTTATTACCCCAATTTTATATAAGACAAAATCGTGGGTAACAGGATACTACCATGATTTTCTGTGACAATAAGAGTTGAAAACTCTCTTGGAATCTAGTGTTTCATTATTTGTCCAAACATATTGAGATCAAGTACCACTTCATCAGAGACAGTTCAAAAGAAGGCAGTGGTGTATCAGCAAGTTGCTGACATTTTGACTAATACCCTAAAAAAGGGGAAGTTTGAAATGAAAGAGCAGCATGGTGTGGGGGATAACACTTTTCTTGCTAAGAAGGAGTGTTAGTTTACCTGTGTAGCTCGAACAGTGCTCCAGCGAAAGTACTCATTCCTTCAGCAGACTAGCCCAGACAGCTTTTTATATAGCAGAACTTCTGCAGCAGCAATGCACCTCTCTTCAACAATCTGTAGAATAAAGTGAATATGCACTAATACTAACGGAAGAGACAAAGAGATAGGGGCACCACCTTCATTCTATTTCAGTCTTAATTGCTTTCCTAAAGTAACAGTGAATCCTATTCTGTTTTTGTTTTATGTAGTTTAGCATGCTCTAAGATACAGGATGCAGTTCCCTAGGTAGGCAAGGGCACTCCTGCATGAGGAGATCCCAGGCTTAGTGAAGGGCACAGATCCCTAGGAAGGCCGTCCTCTATTTTTGCTCAGTTATCCCTCCAGATAAGTGCACTAGGGTTAGGGTTCTCTTCTGCCAACGAAGGTCCTGTTGTGCATGCATCCAGGTTCATTGTATCCCTCTTCTTTCATAGTACATAAAGAAGACACAAGGCACACGATTTGATGGTTAGAGAGTTTGAGATTTTAGTTGTATTTTCATCTTTTGTTTTCCAGATTTAATAGAAATTACGTATGCTGTTTTATGTGATATGAAATAAAAGTTTGCTATTTTATTTTATAGTAGCATGTGTTTGTAGGTTAGAGTACTACGTAGCAAAAATTCTCATAGGTGTTTTCCAGCATTAACGATTTATAGGCTGGAGGTTAGTTTTAGAGTACAAAATCTACTCACCGTGATCTGATTCTTGACAACCTTCTTGTTCACCCTTATCAATTCAGGCAACACTATACAAGTTATGTGTTCATCCCAAGCTTTTGATCAGAGAATATTAAGCCTGGACACTCATCCAAAGGTGATTTTTCCATGCGTAACTGATAATGTTTAGGATGAAATTGTTCTTCGTCTGCCCATTGGCCAGATCGTGTACTTTTATCCTCAATGCATACTCTAGTTTGAAATTAATGGTATCCTGTGGCAACCTAAATGAAAAACAAAGCCCTAAATAATTCTTCCAAATATATCCTAGTTATTTCAGCTTTACTCGAGAAGAACTAGTATTTTATTTACTTCTGAAAACTGGGTTTACAACCTAGGCAGTACAGAGCCTGATTTCCCAAACTAGAATGAAGATATGAATGGCATGTGTGGGGCCCTTGCCCATGACAACAGAACAGGGAAATCTGTTAAGCTTATCTGTCCATCTTTATCACTTATACTTAGAGGCTAGGAAGGTACAGGTCATCCGATATAATACATTTCTGCTACCCCTGTATTGCAGATTATGTGCATAAGCAAAAAGCATCATTCAGCAATAATATACACACTCTACACATATAAGAATCCCTCGAAAATATCGGAAATGATATATCATTAGATGTTAAAAGATTGTAAATCCCCATATTTGGTACAAAATATCAGAAAATTGCAGTATCTTTCATGAATTTTCTTGGATGCTTCCATTTCACATATCTACCACGCATAAACGTTAAATGAGGATACCTGAGTCTGATGTTGTACTTGGGAAGCAAGGTTGTTCTTCTCAAATAGATTCTGAAAGTTATGCAGAGCTGTCCAGATAGGAATTGGTTGGTAGATTTTGTACTACTTAAGAGTTTACATAGTTCTAGATTAGCGTGTTGAGAATTTGGTGGTGGAATTATTTTGCCCACAACTGATTCAAACAAGACTTGGAGAAGTGATGCCATTACAAAGCCGATACATAGAATTAAAGTGTCTAAAAATTGCTCCTTTTTTCAGTTGGGGACCAGCTCTTTCAGAACCCAGTATATTGAAATCAGGCCTTTCGTATACTCTGTTCAGATTTTAGAGGGGGGTTTATTTTGCCCATAATTGATTCAAACCAGATACAATTAAGTCAATGCGATGGTGTGTATTAACCCGTTCAGAAAATAATGCCCATTATCAAATAGATACAATAAATTGGTGTCTTGTCATCAGAAAATGCATTACGCTGTTTAGCTACCACTTCTATGTTTTCATCACTGTTGTTATCATAAAGAAACCACCTCTGGACACCTACATAGCATGGTACATGATCCATTCTTTAAGAAATGGAGCTTGGTTCCAAAGCATTGTGCAAGCACAGACCTGATGGAGAGGCCTAAACATCTGCACAGGTTTTGAGATCATCATGGATTTAACTTCAACCCTATCTACAGATGGAAGTAAACCACTTCTGGATCTCCATATGAAAGCCTTCATCCCTTCAATTTCATGTATTCTAAGCCATTAGGCTTCTCACATCTGATCACTTGAGCAGCCATCAAAACCTTGGTTGTTCGTCAATAGACCTATTACTCGCGGAAGTTCTCAATGACAACAACATATTTTTTGGACAAACAGAATGCTTGCTTATTGAGGCATTAAAACCAAAATACTGTAAAAAGTTTTCTGCAAAGCCTGTCAATGTTTCCAGCATTGAAGAAGATTGGACCATGTAAATGAAACAAGTTCAGCTCAATTAGGCACCTATGCCATAGACTGCTTCATATGAATGAATACGACAATGTTAACAAAGAATCACCGCCATGTTCAAATTCAGACAGAATAGACACAATAAGATGATTATGGAAGGATCCAGCAATCTGCTACTGAAACAGAAACATCTGAAAATGACTTTTTGTGGATACCAAGACTCCAATACATGTAAAATTGATTTTCACCGGCAAACATCTTGGCGAGGTGCCAGATGCAACAAGGCTAACAACATAGGCACAAGGCCTCGTGTTCTGTATTAAACATTAACAAAAATTACAGGAAATTCATATGCTTGCCTTTCCATAATCGAAAAATATAACCATTTAAAGCAATCGGCCTAAAAATTGCCGAGTACAATGATATAGCCCAAGGCCTTCCATGGGGCTGGGCTATTTGCCCCTCCTTTCATTGCGGGATTGAATCCTCTGTAACATGAGCTGCTGCTTGAAATTATGAATGAAATTTTCAGCCATTGCATTCAGTTCGTCCGTGGATAGGCCATCTGGGTTTGTGCCATCTTCAGTCCAAACACAGTTGGTCATATCTTCATTATCAGGAACTTCCAAGACGTTGGATGCGGCCACTTTAGATTTGTTCATTCCCACATGAGAAAAGCTTTGGGTTGGCTCAAGTTTCAACCAGAGGAGAAAAATCATGGGATTTTCCTGAAAACTGAGGCGGAAATGGAGGATCAATCGGAGGAGAAAATTGATGGGTTTTTCTCAGAAACTCTGGAGAATTTGAAGACTCAACCTGCGGAGAAAAACGATGGGTTTTTTTGTGAAAAACCTGGTGGGTTTGGAGCCTTACCCTCAGGAAATTTATGTTTTTTCAGCCTTGAAATTTATGTTTTTTCAGCCTTGAAGGCTCAACCAGTGGAGGCCTAAATTGCAGCTCCTCTTCTTCTTCTTCAAAATTCTGTCCATAAAATTCTGTCCATGTTTATCAAATGTAGTCCTACGCATATTGCCAGCTTTCTTATTATTATTGCCATTGGCGGAGGACCTCTGCTGGAGGTGACTGCAATAGTCCCAATGACCAGATTCAATAACACAAAAAGCATTGAAGGGGTGAGCCAAGTGTGCATCACATTGCATACCTCTGGCAGGGACTCCTTGAGTGGCACCATGACAAACCTTGAAATTTCTATGGAAGGAAGCACGAACCTAATGCAAATGGGAAGGAGAACAAGACCCACAGCAACAATTGCAGGCTTGCTGGGCTCGTAGTAGCGCTCCATCAAAGGGACCAACAACCCGTAAACTTAAACAGCCATAAACTCCAAGAACTCTCCACAGATGTCAAGTGGAAAGTGAAACGTTTTTTAGGGTTTTTAAATGTTTTAAAACATTTTTTATTAAATCAGACGGCTGATTTTTGTTCAATCGTCTAACAAAAGATCTAACGGCTACGATTAGGACAGAAAGGCATTTGAGGGAGTTCATTTCAGAGGGAAACGCCTTACGGCGTAAAAATAGAGTTACTTCTTGGTATTTTTCCTCGCAGGATACGAAGGCGTAAGTTTTTTCATCAACGGTGCTCTCTGTATTCAATACCTTTTATTGTTCCTACCATCTTATTTTTCTATATTGGTAATCTATATCCTTAATTTCTATATATATATATTTTTCTTTTCTTTTCTTTCTGTTCCCACTTTCACATATTCTAATACCTTAATATATTATATCTGGTTAGGTTGAGATTTGAACCAAGGAAGGGATTGTGGGTTGGGGATGGGTTCTCCATATGTCTGGACATGGCAAGCGATACGTTTCAATTTACTGTTCAGAAGTTTCATTCTCTAAATGATATGGCTGGAGATAAATTTTAATT
Source organism: Pinus tabuliformis (assembly GCA_031772625.1). Taxonomy (NCBI): domain Eukaryota; kingdom Viridiplantae; phylum Streptophyta; class Pinopsida; order Pinales; family Pinaceae; genus Pinus; species Pinus tabuliformis. The sequence continues at coordinate 235,570,330 of CM062805.1, forward strand.
TACTAGCGTATTCCTTTAGGTATTTTTTTGAAGTTTCATTCTCTAAGTGTTATAGCTGGAGATACATTTTAATTTACTGCTTAGAAATATAGGGTATTCTTTCAGGGATTTTTGTGAAGTTTCACTCTGTAAGTGATCAGTTTAATTTTTTTTGTTTGTTTTAATCCTGTCGCGGTTTGAGGATCAAAATAGATCAGTGGAAGCTTCACTCTGTGAGTAATTAAGTATATTATATGTTCTAAGGTAGTGGGTTGTGTATGCTCTATAACCATATGCGCTTTCTTTGTAAAGGAGCGCAACCTTTTAGTCGTTGATAACAGGAACGTATGATCCTATGCTTTTCTCTTCACCGAAGAGGATCTGCTTCTGGTTGATTAGATCTGAAGATGGGATGTTAGACGCCACAAGTCCGTTCACACCATTGGAAATTGTAATTGAAAGTATTATCTGAATCATTTCCCCTCCTTCAACGTTATTGCTTCGCTTGTTTAGATGGTTTACATATTCAGTTGTAGGGCTCAGTGGCTGCATAATCAATATAAAGGGGTTGTGGTTGAGTATTTGTTAGTGTCATTTTTATTAGTTGTGAGTATTTAGCATTGGCGCTATTGGTCCTTGACATGCTTGATTTGAGAGATGATTGATCCTTGGGCTGCAGGGCATTTCATCTGAATTTAGAATTCGACCATAGAAAGCGGAATGATTCTTGGAAACTTCTTCAGGACGACTTAATTAGGGATCTGTTACAGTGTCTACATAAGGGTGTTTGGTGTAGAGTATTTGTTGTGTTGTTTGGCATTAACGTTGTCTTTAATCATTGCAGAATCCTTCGGCTGCAGGGTAAATATATTTTTCTACATTTGCTAGTTGGCCATAGATAGCAGAATATTCTCTTGAAATTTCATCAATACACAGACATCCGAGAAAGTATCTCAGGTCTATAGATCTAAAACTCCTTTTGCGTGCGTACTTTCTAATGTGAGTGTGCAGTTTATACTGGTGCGTCTATTTATATTTTGGTGACATTACATGATTGCTCCACAATCTGCAGTCCTAGCATAAATTGTGCAGGTCAGTGGATTGGAAGGTGGGTTAGAAGGCATTTTTGGGTCGAAAAAGGTTTTCTATTGAGCTCTGATGAGTGGTTTATAGTCACAGTTATATGTTCATGCTCTTTGTTAGTTGGAGATGCAATATTATATGATCCATTCATGTGAAAGTACTCCACTATCTACAGCCCTGGGCATAAATTGTGCAGAATAGTGGATTGAAGGTGCGTTAGAAAGCATTTTTGGTTTGAAAACATCATCCAAGAGGTTTGCTATTCAACTCCGATGAATGGTTTTTAGTTACCGTTATATGTCCATGTTCTCTGGTTGTTAGAGGTGAAATATCATATGAGAAGACGATAAGTAGGGCATAATACGTCGGGGTTAGTCCTTCAGAAGTTTTAACTGTGTTGTTTTAATACTTCTTTTATCATCGTATAGTGATGTGTGGTTTGACGGTAAGTCACATGGGTTATGCCTAGGCAGACCGAAGTTCAAATGTCATTGAGTACATTGACCTGCTGTGGTGGCGGCTAGAGGGGCGGATTCCCCTTTCCCGTGAGTCTGCTCTTGCTAAAATCATAGAGACTTAGTATACCCGACTTGCAGGTGGTTGGTTATGCTCTTGGTGTTAGAGTGGCAGCGTTGAGGTTTGATCCTGGGTCTCCCTTAGATTAGGCCAGACAATTACCGATTCACCATGTTGTATTAAAAAAAAAAATACTTCTTTTATCACCAGCCCTCCAACAATCTTAAGATAATCTGTCAATTGACGCACTTGGAAAACCCTAACGTCTGTCTCCTGACAGTTCTTGCAGGCACACGAGTTGAATATAATACTGTTTACTCCCTCTTCTGATTCCCTGCCCTTTGCCTTTGGGTTGATGGCGTCATTTCTTAATTGGAAAATGGGGTCTTTCTTCAAATATGGGCGATAACCGTATTGATGTAGTTCAGATAAAATCTCACTGCACCCAGAAAGCACCTGGTACTCCCTGGGTAACATACCGGTTAGTCTCTCCCTCATCCATAATTCTGACTCCATCCACGTCAGTTCTGTCAGAATGAGTAAGTGGCAAAATAAATAGAAACTAATTACATTCTGCATTGATTGAATCGAATTTAATCATATTTATAACGGAACTGAATCAAATTGCCGAATATTCGAATTTTTCAGCCTGATTCGACCGAATTTGGTAACTAAGGAGGATCTGGCAAGATTTTGCCGTCAATTGCATCACCTACTCACATTGTTGCATGTTCACAAGTTTAATGAGGATTCATTGTGCTTGTTTGCTTTTGTTCTGTTTCACTGGTGTGCATGTGAAATAAATGGCTGAGAGAGAAAGCAAGAGCTGGAGCATACTAAAAAATGTTTCTGAGGAGCCACGAGGGAAGGAGAAATATCTTGAGGCAGATGTGTTTCTGGGTTGTTTGATGGTGGAACCAAACCAGCCAACAGACTTTGATTCCTCTTCTAGTTTGATGGATGAGGTGAGGAGATCTGGGTTTATTTGTTGAATTTAATTTAATTTATTTATATTTTTGTTGAATTTAATTTAATTTATTTATATCAATACCAATTAGCATAGTTAATTTTCTTGTTTTTGTTTTAATAAAAGTTAAATATTTCTAGACATTTTTGGTTAAGGTTATTCATTTATTTCTTGTTTAATGCTTTTCTGCAACTATATAGAAATTACATAGCGAGTGCAAATGGAAAAAAAAAATTTGTTGGCTGAAAGTGCTTTGTTTGCTTATTTCTGTCTGCTTCGAGCTTCTCCATTAGGATACAAAGAATAGTTCTAAGGGCGAAGTGAACATGGTTGCTGTGGAACAATATTCCTAAGGTAACCTACAACAATATCTTCTCTCTTGTGTCTTGTGTGGTAGTAATATTGTTTATTGTATTATTTTGTTTTTAGATTTAAAAATTTGGGGATAAATATACAAAAACTATTCTAAAGTTCTAGCTAAGTGATTATATGATGAATATTACTTTAGCATGTGATTAATGACAGATGACATATACAGATTCAAAAGAGACCTTTGACAAGCAAACATGTAGGCATGTTTCATCTTATGGTGTTTATAACTTGCCTTAATGACTCGTTGATTAGTTCCACATATTGCAACTACAATGAAACATAGACTCAAAAGAATCTCAAGACTTAAAAGAAATTCGAGGAAAACAAGCAGTTTGACCTTTTATATACTACAATGAAACATGGATTCAAAAGAGACTCGAGGCAAACAAGCTATTTGACCTATTTTTATTTTAGGGTGGTTGTATAATCTTGAAATTCAAGAAACAATCCCAACAATTTTGGTTGAATCTAGTCCCACATGTTGCATATTGGGTTTCCTCCAATAAAATCTATTCATGTAAATTGGGGCTATATGTAACACAATGGAGTGAAGTTGAGTTTGTTCCAGATTACATTCTTTTACACTTAGTCTTACTCCCCAAGAAGTCATTTCCTCTAGTAAATTAGTGAATTAAATAATGAAGGGTGAAGCATTAGAATGAGAAATATTTTGATAGTTTCTGGTCCCATCTGTAATCAGAGTATTTAGGTAGTATTGTATTTATGTAGTATTTTTTTTTGTAGTGTGCCTCCTCTTAACACAAAATGTTGAGATCAATGAATAAATTAGAGTTTATTCTTTAACACAAAATGTTGATATCAATGAATAAATTAGAGTTTATTCTTTTGTATTTATTGATCTTTATTTTCGGTGGCTGCATTGGTCTGACATTTACATTTCTCCCCTAATTAATATCCCTTTCATTTCCACTGTATTTTTCTGTTGAACATTTGCAATTTTAATTCTGGGTTCTTCAGCCATAGTCGCACATTATTCTATGCAGATTTAGTGCAATATTATTTACTCCCTATATTAGAGGCACCAGGAGTTAAACATGAAACCTCGTCCTCTCTAAAAACTACCCCATGTTTGTCAAAACTATTTTAATTTTAATTTTCAATTCTAGTAATAAAATGCCTTAGAATTCTAGTAGTAATTAATAATGCCCAAAAAAAACAAAAAAAATGATAGTTAGCCAATTTATTATGAATGTATTTCTATAATAAACAAACAATATTTATTTGAAAAATATTATACATGTTTCGCAAGGTAAAAATAAATATTAAAGTTCATGTGAAGGTCAATTTAAAAATAAAACCGTCATAAAACAATTCCTTGATGGACAGGGGACAGGGTTACCCGTTAAATTTAACCCCTACCTGTTAGCATTCCGATAGCTTGACAAAGTGAATGAAAGAGATCCCTATTGATAAGGCATATTAGATTCCTTATCTTTCCGCATGGACTATAATACGGAGTAAGCCCTGGGCTACCATTTTGTATAGATAGCTTATCGCCTCGGGATCCTTTCCCAACCCCAAAATAAATGTTGATTGGGATGAAGAAAGCCCTTTTTGGTGAGTCAATCTATGACCCTATCTATAGGGACTTCTATCTTTATGGCACCCTCGTTTTTCTCCCCAAAAGGTAAGACCAAGTTTTCTCCTAAGATACACCCGAATTTCTTTATCAGTTTGACTTGAAAATAAAGTCCGCCTAACTCAGTTTGAAGAAATTGGATAAACTGGGTTAGTGTATCTCGCACAAGACAATACAAATTCACTCTAACGCCAATTGTGTAGTCATCAACATAACACCCATATGTAAGCCCTCTCTGTTTACAGATAGACAGGGCGAAACCATCCATTTCGTGAAGCACCACATTCATAAGGAGCGGAGAAAATACCACTCCCTAGGGAATACCTCTATTCGTAGAGGTATAATTTTGTCCTTTATCATCCAAAATAGGAGTAGATAGGAACTTCATTATTAGTTCTAAGAATAGGTTGTCCGATATGTGTTTCTCCAGTAAGCGAATTAATGTCAAGTGTTCTATTTGATCAAAACACTTTCTGACATCTGCATGCATGATTCGTTTTATCCCGGTCCACCTTTGTACTTCTGCAAAGGAGTGAGTGCTCATGGATGGGCAAAACCCGTATGAAACTGGAAGAAAGATGCGTTCGCATATTGCTTCCAACACATTGGTGATAGACCTGTGCACAACCCTATCAATTGGTGAAGAGATCGTTATTGGCCTTTTTTCCATCGATTTGGGCTTCAGAATAAATATTCTATGCATTGGAGAAAATTCGAACGTGCCTTTCAGTAATGCACAAGATATATCAGCCAAGCGCTCCTTTGAGATACCCGAAATGGTTTCATGGGTGATTGCGGGAGCCATCAATCCCGGGTGAGCTTGTATCTCTTCGTAAGCTCTAACTAGATTATCTAGGTGTAAAAACACTGCATAACAGATGGGTCCACCATCCTTGAGAGTCTTGTCATAACAAATGACACGACAAAGTACTCAAATACGAGGGGGTACAACTTAATTGATTCATCAATTCACTTAATATGGTTACAACCATGAATCAAACAATTAGAGACCACCTTGAAGCTTATAAGGGAAGGAATGGATCACGAATGATATCTCGTCATGGCCTTTCGCCTTTGGAAGCGTCCTTACCCTAGAAAGTTATCACTTACTTTCCTTCTAGCGGGCGGGATACCCTAACCTTCGCTATTGGTATTACCTGAGCATAGCAATTTTAGGTACTGTGACTCTTAGAGGTAGAAGGGCGAGTGACTTTGTACCTCTCCATTCTAAAAAGAAATAAAATATCTAATAAGAATAGGAATACAACAATTTTTGGATAATGAAAGATCTCTCTAATATGACAAAATAGGCCTTCCCATCAAACCAGCAACACCGACAAACCCGCTTTACAAAAAACATCAATCAGACATCTTACTTATCCTGTGAATTTAAAACTCACAGTTCTTACAATGGATCTGAAAAGCCTCTACAAAATACCACCATTTGGTACCAAAAGACCAGTTAAATACAAATTTCTTTTTGTAGCTGAAACAAGGGTGCCTCCTCTGAATTCAAGTTAAGTTAAGAAACCCTCTTGCAAGAGAGAACCTTCATTAGACAACTTATCCGCTTGTGCCTTGAATTCATGGTATACATGTGAAAATGAAGTAATTTCAAAAGAGGCTTATATTTCTTGGACAATCTTCATAATTGGGAGCAGAATGAAATTACCAATGTTCCATCTCCATAGGCTTGAATTTTTTTCAATCCTCTTTCCTCTGCAATTTTCAACAAAAGCCAAGGGGTACAAAATTCAGGTCGATTGTTTGAACCTTGGCCAACAACATAGATCAACTTAAGGTAGCTCATAGAGTCAAAACAACCCCTGCTCCACATATACCAGGGTTTCCTTGACTTGCTCTATTGAAGAAGCCTCAAGGCCTTTCATGGTCAATACATGGCATTAAAAAGATTCTAGGAGAAATATATTTGAGAATTACTTCATTATCAACTCAAGCCATTGTAACCTTTCACGCTACCTCTGCAAATGTGATAACCAAATCCTGAAGGGTCATCTGATTTCGGGTTCCCCAAATCCCATAAGAAAACAGGTAGGCGAGAACCTTATATGCTACTGTTGCCTTATCATATAACCAGTCAAAAATCCAATTAACCAAAGCCATCTTTTCCCATTTAGATTTTCCCACTATGGCTTGAGTAACCTCATTCCAGACTTCTCTAGAAAAAGGATAAGTCACATATAACTGATCCATAGTTTTCTCACTACTCTTGTAAAATATACATCTGCCTGTCCCTACTTAGTTCCTCTTCTATTCATTATCCAAGGTGAACAGTTTATTGGCTAGGGCTAACCACAAGAGAATGATGCAGATTAGATCTAGTGAATAAATCTTGGAGGAGAAGAGTTTAAAAGAAAGAGCCAAAAGAATAAAAATCCTATTCAACCCAGCCACACTAGAATAGGTGCAGAAATTATATAAGCGCAGAATTTTCCATAAAAGATAGGAAGTACCTAATCTATTGGAAGGAAGAGGAAAACATAATGAAAGGAGAAATGCATCAAAAATAAATTCGGTGCTAAAAAATCTCAAAGAGGACATTGACATGTATGACCCAAGGTCCACTAGAGAAAGTGGGAGAGGTGGGGGAAAGGGGAGGTATTCTCTCGACCATGAGTCGTTGGGTGAGAATGATTTGATCCAATCTTCTTCTCATTGAAATATGCAAGGAGGCTACTTGTTCTTGGGGATCAAGTCCTGATGATGAGTCTTGCTCTAGACTCGAAACGTCGACAAGAAAAAGATGAACACTGTGGATTATCCGAATTCTATCTCTCAAAAACCACTCCACAGAAACCTGCAATCCAAAATTATTGTGGATTCTTTGGGTTGATTACGTTGGTTCTTGTTAAAGTTGTAGCACTCTTGAACATTAAAGTTAGGAGCCATTAATGTTTAAGTCACATTATATGGTGAATATGTGATCAATGCAAATACAATATCAATACTCATGTTAGAGGTTAAGTGGTTAAACTACCTAACAAGGAGGGGTGATATAAAGAAGTTAGATATGATGAACAATGTGTGTGTTGGATATGTAAGGATGAAACTTTATCATCAAATATTTTATATTCTCTGTCCATAATTGTCTTACGTCTATGTGTGTGCCTTGACCATATGGCCCTGATCTTGGTTGAAGATTATTCCCTTGAGATTTTTTGTTTTTGTTTGGATCACTATTTTTTTTGATGATCGTGAGATTTTTTCTGACCTCTAGAAAACACCTCTCAGTTTAAGTACTACTTGTGTCTCTAAACTTCCATGATGGATTAGTGTACTGCTATGTTTGTTGTCATTAATGATTTTCCTGAGCAAATAGATACATTTCTGTAATAAATATCCAACTTACAAATGTTTTTGCATGTTTAGATAGATACATGATGGATTTGGCTAAACTGATAAAGAATCTTGGCACAATAATGAAAGAGATTTACACTAATGATTGACCTCATCAGTGGAGAGGAACTTGTTGTAATAAAATATTGAAAAACTAAACATTGTCTTTCTTATATTATTGATGGTGAATACTATATAGGATATACAAATATAGTTCACCGTCCAATTGTTTTTTTGGCATTGTTTCCATTTGTGTTAGATATGAAGTGCTTTTCCCTATTTATTGCTTGATGCAAAACCAAACTTGTATGCAGTTTTTTTTCCTTCAGCAATGGCCTCAATTCATTACTGCATCTCTTCATTAGTTGCTACTAGTTATCACAGTTGAGGTAATCCATCTCAAGAATTGTAAAATCTCTCTAGTGAAATTTTTTTAAACCAATGGTTGAATTACTTGTGTCTGGTGTCGAGGAATGAATATGCATTATGTAGGTCCATGTAGGAGATATGAAATGCAAATCTTTGCACATAGGTTGGTTTGTTTGACAATTTACCATATCTTTAATGTTTTGGGAATTCTATAGAGAATTTTGTCCTCGCAATACAAGGTTCCATGTGCAATTTTGAAGCTATAGTTGTTTAGTGAAATCTTTAGAAATTTTGATATATCTCGTAAATTTTTAATTCAGTTGGGAAAACAACATTTAATTTATAACCTAGAAGCACCACTTGAACTGAAAAATTGTATCAACTTCAGGTTCAAATGGGCATGCCATACACATAATGCGGTGGGGTTTTTATCAACCACTGAATGGCCACACAATTGTGATTTGTTAATGGCCTACCATAATCTCCACGTAGAAATAGACAACTTTTTTTATTAACTAAACACAAAGTTTATTAACTTCAAACATGCTTATTTGATTGAAATATTATGTTACCGGCAACAAATGCTAGGGCCTGAGGAGGAATTATGTTAGAATGAGCAACCTCAATTATCTATTAGTAGTTTGGGACTTTAGAAAGGTATGTGATTTAAGATTTATTTGAGACGATTTAAGAGGGTCCATGAAAGAAAAAAAAATATTTTTGGATTTAAAACTACTTCCAAATTTTTGTGATGCTTGTTTTCTTGAAGTAGATCCTCAAGCGTGTGATTTGTTGTTTTTTAAAGAGAGTGTAATTAAAATCTCACATTTGAGAACTTAACGAAAGCATTGAAGACTTTCAAATAAAATATTACACATTTTTTATCAGTGGACTTTTGTGTCTAGAAGATATTGTCTTCAGTTGTGAGAGTTTGCATTCTACATAACCATTTCAAGAAGATGACCGATAACCATTTCAAGAAGATGATCGATATTTTGATGTTTTCATTTGGGTTATTGCTTATTAGAAGTCTAAGCTTGAAGGTTTGCAAGATTCCATTGCTAAGGAAGTGGATTTGAAATTCGATGAAAGTTTGGACAATGATGTGTGGAAAATGGCATTGTTCACATCTTTTGAGAGGAAACAAAAAGAAGAATAAGAAAATAATCTTAGAGGTGATGAAAATAGGTTCAGAAAAATTTGACAATCATGAACTCAAACAATTTTTGTGGGACTTGTAGTTCAATACTACTGTAATCCACTAGGAAAGTCTTCTGCAACATTTGGAAATGAAGTGTTGACTTCATGTGTTGTGAATATTGGTGCTAAAGTTGCATTTGTTTTGTGTATTGAGGATGGAGTCGCTATGCTAGCAATAGGTACGAATCTTTGATCTGGTGGGGAAGATATATCAAGGTCTCCTTGATCACAATTCTATCATGATGACCCTTAAGCAGGTCTGGTGTTATTTCTTATGTTGTTGGTGAAATAATCAATGACCCACATTATCACGTGCCAAAAAAATATAATGCGTTGTATTTGATAAAACAAGTACCCTCACAAAAGGAAAACCCTTTGTTACTAGTGCTAAAGTTCTATCATATATGCAATTGGGGGAATTTCTCAAATTTCTCAAAATATTTTAGAAATGAGTTTTCTTTCTATTTGCAGTGGATCTTATCATTCTTGTCCATTGTCTCTATAGATTTTGAAGCAACAATTCTTAATCCATCTACTTCTATGGACAATACAGATTAGATAGACCTTTGACTACTTATGAATCACTATAAACTCCACAATATTCACTTTGGGAACTTATATCTTGGACAATATGTTTATTGCTTGACAACCAAGAATCTTCCTATAAGCCAATATTATCACATAATAAGGCAACAAAAAATTATTTTTCTTTTTACTTCTGAAGTAGAATCATATCTTATTGAAATTTATGAAGTTTCTTTATCCTTAGGTTCATTAACTTTGTCACAATTGATGCAATGATAACACACTACAAAGCATGAGTGAAAGCTTCCATACCCAAAATTTTCACTGGGACGAAGTTAGAGAGCATATATTCTAGCCTCTAATGAATCCCAACACAATATAGGAGCATTGTTTCTGAATCCATGAAGGGATTTTCTCCACATTCCTTGGTAAACTTGTTGATCTACGACCTTCCCTCAAACATAAAATACCAACACTGGGTCCCTTCAACTACCATACAATATTCATAAAAATTTGGGTGAAGTTTGAAAATTGAGGATTATTAAGGTCATGCTGTGGTTAGTACAATTCAACTCCACTTTTTCATTCTTAACAAATATGTATGTGTTGATCCATGATTGCATGTGCACGAGAAGCATAGATTTTTTGTTTTGTTCGCTAGAATGCCTCAGCTAAGTTTGATATAACATCAATACAAGACTATTGTGTGAAGTGAATTCCATAGGTATTTTACACAAATTACAAAGTATATGAACTTTAGATAAGAAATCATTAATGTTTAGACAGTAAAGAAATGTATTTTTTCACATATTACAAATTATATGAACTTTAGATTGGAAATCATTAGTGTTTAGATAGAAGTTAGAGAAATATTATAGATATATAGTTAAATATTGATCAAAGCTCTTTTATTCCAAAATATCTACATAGGTGCATGGGAGGGTAGATCGATGAGGAATCCCCTCCAAGCTTTCTTATGGACCATTCTTAACTCCTTTCACACTCTTGTATTCTCCTGTTATGAAGGAGGATCTACACAGGTGTGGCTTTTCCTTTTGGGGTTGGGCCAAGATCTCTGATAGATCACAAATTGAACCCTTTTGTTTTGGTTGTGGCACAAGAATTGATATAGTTTTTCTAAATAGTAAGGTTCCTACACTGCATGAAATTCATTGGATTTTATTATTTAGGGAAATCCAAATGATACATCAAGCACTTCCATCCCCAGTCCACGTAGTTGTGAAGTATTCAATCACTGCCACAAAGAGCAACAAACTGATCATGATATCCACTACCAAGAGAGATGCCAACTTGCTTGCAAAGTGCTCACTGTATTTGGAATGATTTTTCAATGAAATTTTCTTCCTTAGAAATAAATCACCATCTCCATATTTCCAGGACTTAAAATGTTAGGAATAAATTATGTTTAAATAGTAGGGTAAACAACAACTTGTATTCATTCAATTTGAAAACTTTTCATGCTCTATCCAACAAACTTTAAATCATTCCCTTACAAATTGGAATATCAAAACCCCAAGCAACATTTTTGGCATATCTGCAAATATCTTGATGTCTTGTGTAGTTTTCCCTGTTTTAATTGATACAATCGAGATGCTACTAAACTTTGAGGATGGACAATCCTTATTAAAAGAAATTATCAAGAAATTATTATTGCTCTTGAAATAGATAGATTCAACATTATTTTTTGAAAATATGACTAGTCAATCCTATTCCTTGGCATTAGTAAACTTGTGTGAGGATTGGTTTTAGCAAGTCACTTAAAGTGGAAATTGTTCAACTTAGAGTCTGCAGTAATACATGAAAGAACTCAATAAAAATCCTCAACAATTGATTAATTAATTAATTGTCTAATTAACTATATTCCAGTAACACATACATTTCAAGAACCAACCAGGAGACCTACTCGAAGCTTTTTTATTGACTCTTCCTAACTCCTTTCTCACTCTAATCCAGGTGGATATTGGTGGCCACCTGCCAAGTCCACCTAGACCCCCACCATTGTTTCTCTCAACATTTTCAGTTTCCTTAATTGTAGCACAACTTACTATTTTTAGCAGTTTTTCGGGTACTGAACTTCCGGAGCCGTTTTGAGGCCCTAAATGACGTTTTTTGCCCTTCCCAAAGTGGTTGTGCTCGGATAGATCTTTCTAACAAGCTAATATACGCGTCAAACGAAGATCGTATGCCAAAGTTACGACCCTGGGAAGTTGATGTACCAAATTACCCAAACGGGGCCCACAGTTTGGCGTTTCATCTTCTAGGGTTAGGTTTTGGAATGTTAAGGGTTTTCCATTGTTTCTCAACAATAAATAGGCCTTCGAGCCTCATTGTAACACAGTCCAGAGGCATGTAGCCACCACATCTCTTCTCAGAGATAAGCTACCATCGCCCTAGCTGGTTTATTTCCATTTCTGGTTGTAAGCATATTTCAGTATTTTCCATTAATGAAATGAAGTATTATTTCCGCTGCATCTTTGTGTATATGGTTATCTTTGTATTTCGTTGCTTTCCTGTTTAAATTTGGATCAGTGGTATCAGAGCGGTCTACTTTTTCTCTGTTTTTCTTTGCATGTCCCCAATGAGGTCGGGATATAAGGAGTTAGGGCTTGAACTGGTCGAACTTTTGCAAGGCCAGCTTCGAAAATCCCGACGGCCTCCCATGGCGGATGAGAAGAAAGATGAGGGGGCAGGAGATCCTATCAAAATCTTGCTCGAAGAAGCCCTCGAGCGACAACGGAACGCGATGATGGACAACTTTGCCCAGATCCTTCAGCGGCTACCCAGAAGCGACGCATCGGCTTCCAGTAGCTACTCTGGAAACGCCATGCCCTTTAAGGTACAAGTTAATTTTGAAATCCCCATATTCGAGGGTTAGATAGACGTAGATGCTGTAGATAAATGGTTAAATCTACTAGAGGGTTATTTTTCTGTTCTTGAATTTTCGAGTCGGGAAAAGATTGTTTTCGCTCTTCTCAAAGCAGCCCCCCACGTTAAGGACTGGTGGGAAACCTACTGCGAGCAGAAGGATGAAAGTACCGGCTCACTATTTTCAGCCGCACCCACCTAGAATTCATTCCGGGATGCCATCAAGGAGCAGTACTACCCTGTCGGAAGCTATGAGGATGAATACATAAAGTGGACCACGCTACGGCAGGGAAGGGGCCAAGACGTGCTGGAGTTCACCAATCTTTTCCATACCCTTCTCACAAAGTTGGGTATCAAGGATTCGGAGCAACATTGATACTCAAATACCGCGGCTGCCTGCACAAGTACATCCAGGAAGAAATACAATTCCTGAACATCCCCTCGCTCGGCACAACATACCGATATGCCGTCAAGGTCGAGCAAAAGTTTAAGCAAAAGAAGCGAGACTTTGGATCTGCGAATCCAAAGCAAGGGAAAGGTGCCCCTAAACCACAGAACAAAGGACAAAGCCAAGGCAGGGCAGCCCAAGACAACCCACCGAAGCTGCAAGCAAAGAACAGCCCCGCGAAGTCGAAAAAGGACACGGGAAAATGGTGTGAGTTCCATAAGAGCTCCACTCACAACACAAGTGAGTGTTAGGCCTGGTGGTTGAGCTAAAGGTTTCAAAATCAGATGCATGTTCCGACTCTGAATCAGAACCCGACAAGGGGAATGACAAAGGGAAGCAGATCATTGATGCGGATCCCAACGCCACTGTTGCTACCGCCAAGATCCAGAAAAGTGAACCCGAAGATCCAGAGGAGGAGGAGCGTCTCTTCCACTCCCAGATGTGGGTAAAGGGCTCCCCGCTACAGTTCATTGTTGATAGTGGGAGCCAAAAGAACCTCATTTCGGTAGAGGTCGTGAAGCGGTTGGGCTTACCGACCACAGCACATCTACAATCATACACCATCAGGTGGCTTCACCAAGGACGGGATATTCGCGTGAGCTAGCAGTGTCGCCTTCCATACAACATCAAGCCCTTCACAGATGAGGTATTGTGTGACATTGCTCCCCTTGAAGTTTGTGATGTATTATTAGGACAACCATACTTGTGGAAGTGACATGCTGTGTATGAATCAAGGCCCCGTGCTGTTATTATTACATTGGGAAATAAGTTGTACAGGATATCAGAGGTAGCACCGCCTACCGCTATCTCTTTGATTACTGCAAAACAATGCAGTAAGCTAATTTCCAAAACCGGGAAATTTGTGTTCCTGATGATACGCCCTCAAGGAAAGAAGAAGATGGTGGCCGCGACCTCCAGACAGGGCCCCTCCGCACGACAACTACAGATGAACAAGGTCGTGGAGGAGTACGAGGATATCTTCACCTCCCCCGCAGGGGTTCCTCTGCACTGTCAGGTCAAGCACTCCATCGATCTGACCCCAGGTGAGCCGTTACCCAATCGACCAATTTATCGGCGCTTCGTTCTGGAGAACAATGAAATCAAGAGGCAGATTCAGGAGCTCCTACAGAAAGGTCACATCCGTCCGAGTTCATCACCTTGTGGGGGCCCGATCGTGTTGGTACAGAAGAATGATGGGACTTGGAGACTCTGTATTGACTATCGGGCGCTTAACAAGATCACTGTCCATAATAGGTACCCGATCCTGCGGATTGATGACCTCCTGGACCAACTAAAGGGGGAAAAATATTTCAACAAGATCAATCTGAAGTCAGGATATCACCGGGTACTAATCGAACCCTTTGATGTGTGGAAGACTGCCTTCAAAGCCAAGGAGGGCCTTTTCGAATGGTTGGTTATGCCTTTCGGATTGACGAATGCTCCTGCGACCTTCATGAGGCTAATGGATGACATCTTGCGGCCATTCACCAACTCATTTGTAGTGGTATACTTGGATGACATTCTAATCTTCAACCAGAGTTGGGAAGAGCAACTCCACCATATCCGACAGATTCTCCAAACACTGCGGCAACACAAGCTATGTGCCAATTTGGAGAAATGCACTTTTGGCATAACCCAAGTTCAGTATCTGGGGTACATTATTGATGAACAGGGGGTGCGTGTGGATCCAGCCAAGATCCAAGTCATTCGAGATTGGCCATCTCCAATCACTTTGATAGAGCTCCGCAGCTTTCTAGGTCTTGCAAACTTCTACCGCAGGTTTGTGTTGGGGTTTTCTCATATCACTTGGCCCTTGAGTCAAGTCACCAAGGGAGGAGCCAAAGCAAAATTCTTTTGGTCTGAATCTCAACAGAATACATTCATAGAGTTGAAAGATCGCCTCTGCACGACACCAGTGCTCGTGTTACTAGATTTACAACAACCATTTGAGGTCGAGATAGATGCCTCTGACTATGCTATTGGGGCAGTCCTTACTCAACACGGGCATCCAGTGGCATATCACAGTGAAACACTTTCAGACATAGTTCAGAAGTATCCCACTTATGATAAAGAGATGTATTCCATTGTGCAGGCCTGTTGACAATGGAAGCATTACATTTTGGGGAAGGAAACGGTCATCCACACAGACCACTGACCCTTGCAGTTCATACAGACCCAAGGGAAATTGCAGAATGATCGCCATCAGAAGTGGTCTACATACCTACAATAGTTCCATTTGAATATCAAGTATAAGAAGGGCAGCACCAATAATGTTGTAGATTGCCTTAGTCGACCACCGATCATGGCGTTAACCACCGTGCTCAACTCTTGTGGGCATGAGACTTCTATTGGCCACTTCTCTACAAAAGCGACCCAGAATTCGGCCACACATACCAGACACTCTTGGAGGGTCGGCATGTTCCAAATTTTCACCTCCAGGATGCCCTGTTATGCCACCTAGGTCACCTTTGTGTTCTTTCAAGTGAGCATGCCAAGATGATTTGGGAAGCACACTACAGTCGTGCTGTTGGGCATTTCGGGGTCGAGAAAATGGTGGTATCACTGCAAAAGTATTTCTATTGGCCAAATCTTCGACAAGATGTTGGGAAGTACATCAGATCATGTACTGCCTGTGCCATTGCCAAACCGACCATCAAGAAGCAAGGCCTCTATGCCCCACTGCCTACCCCTAGTCGACCTTGGGAATCCATCTCCATGGATTACATGTCAGGCCTTCCTTCCACTAAGCATGGAAATGATTGTGTTTTTGTGGTCGTCGACAGGTTCTCGAAGATGGCTATTATGGCGGCCTGCAAGAAGAATATCACAGCAGAAGCCACTGCTAAACTCTTCTTTGAACGAGTGTGGGTGCACTTTGGGATCCCACAGTCTATCATCTCAGATCGGGACAGTCGGTTCCTCAGTACATTTTGGTCCAGTCTCTGGTCAATGCTGGACACCAAACTCACTAAGTCCACAGCTTTCCATCCTCAAACTGATGGCCAGACAGAGGTTGTCAATAGGATGATTGTGCACATTCTGCACATGTACAACTCAAAGCATCTACACACATGGGACGAGAGCCTCCCCTATGTTCAACACAACTACAACCGAGCTCTTCACAACTCTACTAGCCACAACCCTTTTCAGGTGGGCTTGGGATTCCAGCCACTATGCCCCATTGACGTGGCCATGCCACTTGTAGCTACTCACATAGATTCAGCTCATGTCCAGTCTGAAACAGATAAGGCAACCATCTTCATTGAGCACATCCAACATATTCGCCAGAAGGTCCATGACATTGTGGAGAAATCAAATGCCAAGTACAAGCAGCGACATGATCAACATCGGGTGCCACACCAGTTTCAGGTGGGCGACAAAGTTTGGTTGCATTTGCAAAAGGAACGCCTTACTGGAGCCTATCGGAAACTGAGACCACTCCGATATGGTCCTTACACCATTACTAAGGCTGTGGGAGACAATGCATTTGAGCTCAACATTCCCCCATTCCTTGGCCTACACCCAGTGTTCAATGTGGACCGCCTTTTGCCATACTTTCCACCATTGCTAGACACATCCGACATTGCAGAACAACTCACACCCACAGAATTAAATCCAGATTGCATGGAACAAGCTGCAACTGATCGGATCATGGACACACAGATCAAGAACACTCCCCAACAGAATATCCAATTGTATCGAGTTGTCAAAGTAGGCCAACTCCTTCACCAAGGCAAGTGGCTCACTAGGGACCAAGTTCAGCAAAAGTTTCCTCATCTCATGGAGGAACTCAACGCAATGGGGACCATTGCTTCTTAAGGGGGGAGGAATGATCCAGGTGGATATTGGTGGCCACCTGCCAAGTCCACCTAGAACCCCACCATTGTTTCTCTCAGTCTTTTCAGTTTCCTTAATTGTAGCACAACTTACTATTTTTAGCAGTTTTTCAGGTCCTGAACTTCCGGAGCCATTTTGAGGCCCTAAACGACGTTTTTTGGGAAATCCGGGGGCAACATGGGTCCATAGACTAATGTTTCCCTCCCCAAAGTGGTTGTGCTCGGATAGATCTTTCTAACGAGCTATTGTACACGTCAAACGGAGATCGTATGCCAAAGTTACGGCCTCGGGAAGTTGATGTACCAAATTACCCAAACGGGGCCCACAATTTGGCATTTCATCTTCTAGGGTTAGGTTTTGGAATGTTAAGGGTTTTCCATTGTTTCTCAACAATAAATAGGCCTTCGAGCTTCATTGTAACACAGTTCAGAGGCATGTAACCACCACATCTCTTCTTAGAGATAAGCTACCATCGCCCTAGCTGGTTTATTTCCATTTCTGGTTGTAAGCATATTTCAGTATTTTCCATTAATGAAATGAAGTATTATTTCCACTGCATCTTTGAGTATATGGTTATCTTTGTATTTTGCTGCGTTCCTGTTTAAATCTGGATCACACTCACCTACTCCCATAATATGATGGAGCATCTACTCTTTGAAGTGTGCCTTCACCCCCCGTGATTGGGCCAAAATATCTACTATATCTTCAACATTCCTCTTAAATAGCTACGATTTTCTCAATAAACCAAACTATTCCATGAATATTAATCAAGTAGAAATCCCCCCTTGTATCTTCCCTTAGGAAAATCCAACTTGAAAAATTATTGCTTCTAAAATAAACATGTTCAATTTCCTATCATTCAGTTGGTTGTAGCCGCAAATTAAGTATGCCAAAGTTACTGGAATATGTGGTTTAACATAGTTTTCTAACTGGCTGAGGAAGCATTAACCCTCTTCACCCATACTGGCATAGACAATATAGTTATCTAACCAAACTTTGGTTCAAGATTAGATGGGAACAAATAGCAATAAATATGAACAAGAAAATGCAAAATGGAATTTTGTACTAATAAGCAACCTAGGAAATACAAACCCCATTAAGTATATGTGTGTAGGGCAGACAATTTTTACTCTTTGTAGAATATGAAAACACTATGACATATGCTATGAGTGAAAATTCATTGATATTTAGGGCTGAAGCAATAACCTGAGCATTGGTATCACAAGACTATGAGTAGAACTACGTCTTTTTGCCTTGAGGTTACATCCAAGGGATGAATCCAACTTTGTTAACAGATAATGATATCATTATTGAATAGTAATGTGTTATGAAGCCAGCTCAAGAAAAGATAGAAAAGATAGATCAACGCCTTAGAATTCAGCCTCTTCGAGGGGGCAACCTCCTTTACATTACATAAATGAGCAATTCTTGGATGATACAAATGAAAAGACCTCCTTTATATATATATGAGTCTAGGGGGTCATAACATAATCAGAGCCGACATAACAATAATAATGTAATGGCACAATAATAACAATAGTGGGCTTCTATGGGGCACATTAGTAACAATATGGGCACTACATTGGTACATCAATATAATAAGTGGGTTGTACTAATAACAATAAGGGGTTACACTAGTAGTATAGGGGCCTAACATGCCCCTCTCTTTCAAAAAGCATTGTCCTCAACGCTTGAGTAGTTCTTGATGCTTCTGTATAAAATTCTTGTCCTCCCATGTGGAATCTTCAACGGGTAAGTTCTTCCACTTGATGAGATACTCTGAAATTAATCAATTTCGTAGCTGTCGGGTTCTTGTTTCTGTGACTGCTCCAGGTTCCAATATGATTTTTCCTTCCTTTTCAATATCTGGCAATATTTTTTGAATTGGGATCTTTTGCAACTTTTGAATAAGTGGCCATACTTATTTGTCCTTTTTCCATTCATCCCTTGCTTCGTTTATCCAATTTGGTTGGATAATAGAAATAGCACAAAACAATGCTTCCACATCCTCATCCTTGAAGAGTCTTCCCATTCGGTAAGGTCGCCATTTTTTAAGTGCATGTAGTATTGCCAACATTTCCTTCTCATAAATAACTTGCTTTAGATGTAGTAGTAAAAATACCCAGTCGCCTACATCAAAACATTTTTCACTATGATGTTGATCTACCTGTTGTTTCATTTGATTTTGCACCAAAGTGGTGTTATCCTTTAAAAGTTGGAGAACTTGTTGTTGATGCTCAATGTGATCTTTCACTGCTTGAACCTTTTTCTTCTTGATATGTCCTTCTATCTTTAGAGTTTGAGGAGTGGTAATTTCTTCCAATCCTTTACAAGATATGGTCGGATTCATTTCTTGACACTCGATGTGATCTTTCACTTCTTGAACATTTTTCTTTTTGATATGTCCTTCTATCTTGATAGTTTGAGGAGTGGTAATTCCGACCAGTGAATTACAAGATATGGCTGGATTCATTTCTTCTTTCTTGATGTGATCTTTCACTTCTTGCACCTTTTTCTTCTTGATATGTCCTTCTATCTTGAGAGTTTGCGGAGTGGTCATTCTTGCCAATAGTTTACAAGATATGTTCTGATTCATTTCTTCTTTCTCTGGGGTTGGGTCCTGGCATATATCTTCTTCTTTTGATGTTTCTTGATCCTTTTCTTCCTCCTCTTCATACTCTATGTAAAATAATTTCTTCTCAGCACACTTATGACCTTTATTGCATTTGCTGTCACAATTGTAACAAAGCCCTTTTTCTCTTTTTTCTTCCAATTGTTGTGGTCTAACCCTTGTAGGTTGTGGAAGGCTAGGAGAAACAACACATCCATCTTTAAAGTTGTGGGGGGTAGACTTCCTTGTTGCCATAATTTTACTTTCAAATATGTCACAAAGCCCTTTTACTCTTTCCAATTTTTGTGGTGTTGCTCTAAAGAAGGTGTTGCTCTTTGTATCCTCATAATGTGCTATCATTTCCTCCGTGAGAATTGACCATGTAACAAGTTGTTTACGAGAACAAAGCCCTTTATACCATAAAAATTGATCCGGTTCTAAATATGAAGATGCAATACATACCTTTTGTAACAGTGGTACACCATGTAGATCAAAATATTGCTCCATCTGAAGTATCCAATTTACCGGATCCTTGCCATCAAACTTCCTCATCTTGCTTTTTCTTGATTTTAGGACCTCGATCTTGAAACGACTGTAACTCTGTACTTGCAGATATTTAAGTTCTGAAATTGCTACCTGTAGTAGCCCTCTGTGTCCTCTTTCCAATGCCACCAGTCTGATCCAAATTGGATTCTCCAAAAAATAGTTATGCACAATCTCCCAAGATGACCTGATTATAGACCTTTCCAAAAGAGCGAACTTGTATGAAGTGCCACGTGTCAATTTTTCAACTTTTGGCTCTGAAAAAGATATACAAGAAACTACAGTCCGTCCTCTTTCTGTACCTTCTTATGAAATTTCAATCCAATGCTCAGAGAGAAAGTTATGACTATTTTCCCCAGGTCACCTGTTTTGAATGTAATTCAGGAGTATGCAAAAAGACCAAATTCCTCAGATCATATCTCCGTAAATATTGCGCGAAAAGCTTTGAAATTCGGACCCCAGGTTCAGAACGATTTCTTCTCAAATGGGTTTTTTTTGTGTCTTCTGAAACGTCACAGGAAAAAAGTTATAGCGAAAATGCCACGATGACCTGTTTGGAGCAGCGAAACCCTAGAATCCAAAGCTCTGATACCAAAGGTTATGAAACCAGCTCAAGAAAAGATAGAAAAGATAGATCAACGCCTTAGAATTCAACCTCTTCGAGGGGGCAACCTCCTTTACATTACATAAATGAGCAATTCTTGGATGATACAAATGAAAAGACCTCCTTTCTATATATAGGAGTCTAGGGGGTCATAACATAATCAGAGCCGACATAACAATAATAATGTAAGGGCACAATAATAACAATAGTGGGCTTCTATGGGGCACATTAGTAACAATATGGGCACTACATGGGTACATCAATATAATAAGTGGATTGTACTAATAACAATAAGGGGTTACACTAGTAGTATAGGGGCCTAACATAATGCTAGAAAATATATGCAATTTTCCAAGACTCTGAATGCTTAAACCATACAAGGAAACCCTTTATCTCTTCTTCCACAATGATATGGACAATATTCTAGGTTTTTGAGCTCTTTTTGAATCTAGGACTTAATCCTGTCGTTTTCATTCATGTTTCTTTTTGGCAAATGAAATATTTTCTTTATGAATGTTTTTGGAATCTAACAATTTACAATTTAAATTTCTCAGGTCAATTTTCTCCATCTTAAACTCATTTATTTTGATCTTTGGCATGTGATAACCGAGACTCACTCGTTTATATTTTCACAAGTTTATTTATTTGTATATAAACAAATTATGTTGCTTAACTTTATTGGATTATGTACCCTTTCTTTTCCTCTTTACTTGTCCCCTACCTGTTAGTTTCTAATTTCATAGCTTTTCCACCATTCATCTCAGGCCATGTTTTCTTCTCCCTTCATTTGTCCCCTTCTTGGCTAGTTGATTTCCATACTATTACCATCCTTTCTTTCCACGATTTGATCCATTGCACCCTTTCTTTGCATCCTTACAACTACACAATTACATGAACAATGAGAGGAGCATGACATTGATGAAAGTCCAAAGTCTTAGTAAAGTAGCCATGCACCACTGTAATATATTCAATTACATTGATGGTAAGTAGTGTGGTGTAGCATACCTACTCTACTTTGTGCAGATGAATGATATTCCTTTTAATAGAGTCAAAGGAAACAAATTGTTGTGAGCTCCCTAAACTTTAGCATTGCCTATCCCTTTGATAGAATATTTATTTCCTAACTACTAAGAAAATCATCCTATAATTGAGTGTTCTCACATGAAAAATATACATTTTGTATGTGTTATGCTCTTAACCTGCAAAAAGATACCGAAATACAGAATATGCGAAGAAAGATACCCATAACATAGAATAGTGAGAGACAACAACAAATATTTTATTATTCAGAAAGCAATGTTCACTGGCCTCTTTGAGGGGGCAACCTCCGATAGAGCAGAGCTTGATACAAAAATAAGACACGATACTCCTCGCAGGGAGTCTCTATCCTTTATATATGACTCATACATGCAATACCATGGATCAATACCATGGGTTTTATTAATACCATCTATCTAATACCATGGCCCATTTGCAACTAACTGTGGTCCCGTCATTAATTGCGGGCTAACCACTTACAATTATTAATATGGGCTTTATTGACTCTTTACTATGACTCGATCCCACTGCATAAATAAGGGGGTTAGGGTGGGACCCTAACATGCCCTCCCCCTTAAGAATAGCCTTGTCCTCAAGGCTGAAACTGCGGAAACTGCTGAAGAATAGTGGCTGGTTCCCAAGTTGCATCTTCCAGAGAGGTGTCTTTCCACTTGACGAGAACTTCCCTAATCATGCGGCCATGCAGGTGCCTTTCTCGTGTGTCTAGGACCTGTTCAAGTTGGAGCTAGATTGACCCTTCCTCGTCCAATTCAGGTAGACTGGTTTGAATTCTGCAATTGTTCCCAATCACTTTCTTGAGGCATGAGACATGGAAAACTAGATGGATTTTTGCAGTAGGCGGCAAAGCCAGCTTGTAGGCTACTTCTCCAATGCGCAGAAGTACTTGATATGGTCCGTAAAATTTTGGAGATAGTTTCTGACAACCCTTGTCTTTGAGTGATGTTTACTTATATTGTTGCAGCCTCAAAAAGACCTGATCCCCTTCTTGAAATTGGCGCTCTGAGCGATGCTGGTCTCCCTGTTGCTTCATGTGGTTTTGAGCTTGATGAAGATTCTCTCTAAGATGGGCGAGCATGGTTGCGCGGTTTTGTAGGAGTTGATCCACTGCTTGTACCTTTGAGCACCCCTTGATATAAGAAGTAGGAGAAGGAGGGAGTTGACCATATACTGCTTCATAGGGAGTCATTTTGGTGGTGGCATGATAGTTGGTGTTATACCACCATTCAGCCAGAGGTAAGCACTGTACCCAAAGATGTTGCTTTTCTGAAGTGGAACACCTAGGGTAGGTTTCCAGACATTTGTTGACGGCTTCAGTTTGACCATCTGTTTGTGGATGATAAGAAGTGTTGAGTTTAAGTTGGGTGCCTTGTAGCCTGAAGAGTTCTTGCCAAAAATTACTGGTGAAGATCGGGTCGCGATCGGACACAATAGAATGGGCATGCCATGCAATTTGAAGATCTGATATGAAAGATTGAGCAACCAAAGTCGGTGTAAACGGGTGGGGTAGGGCGCAGAAATGAGCATACTTCGAAAGTCTGTCCACAACCACCATGATGACTGACTTGTTTCCTGACTTTGGAAGACCTGTAATGAAATCCATAGAAACCTCCATCCATATTGCTGCCGGGATAGGCAACAGTTGTAATGTGCCTGGTGCTTTGACGGTCTCCCCTTTGTGGCGTTGACAGACATTGCATTCTGCTACAAAAGTAAGGATGTCCTTTTTTATGCCTGTCCAAAAAAATGATCTTCTGGTGCGAGCATATGTCTTCTGAAAGCCTGAATGTACTGCAATGGGGGATGAGTGCAATTCTGCCAAAATGCGACTTTTGAGGGTGGATGTTGGTGATATTGCAACTCTGTCCCTGTAGCGAAGAATATCATCCTGCCACGAGTAGCCCTTGGTGGAATTTGGATCCGCCTGCAATTGAGAAATGAGTTGGGAGAGCCCGGGATGTGAAAACCATTCCCTGCAAGCCTCTTCAATCCATTCTGGAATGGGAAGGGAAATTGCTAACAGGGTACTTCCCTCCTCAAATTGGCGAGATAATGCATCTGCTACACTATTTTCTTGTCCTTTCTTGTAAATGATCTCACAATCATATCCCAGCATTTTGGCGAGCCATTTATTTTGTTGTGGGGAAGATAGGCGTTGCTCCAAAAAATATTTAAGACTGTGATGGTTTGTGCGGATTTGGAAACGTCGCCCCAATAAGTAAGGTCGCCAGGTCTCTACTGCATGTAAAATGGCCATCATTTCCTTCTCATAGGTAGATTGGCCCAGATTCTTCCCACTTATTTGTTGGCTTGTGAAGGCCAAAGGTCACCCTTCCTGCATTAAGACCTCCCCAATACCCGTACCCGAAGCATCACATTCAATGACAAAATTGGCGAAGTCAGGGAGTGCTAAGACTGGAGTGGAACACATGGAATTTTTGAGAGTTGTAAATGCCTGTTGTGCGTCCTCATTCCAGAAGAATGAATTTTTCTTCAGGAGTTGAGTGAGGGGCTTCGCTATGCGACCATAATTGCGGACAAATTTGCGATAATAGCCTGTGAGACCCAAAAATCCTCTCAGGCTCTTCAAGGTCTTAGGTTGAGGCCAATCCTGCATTGCCTGGATCTTTTTGGGGTCCACCTTGACACCTTCACGCCCCACAATGTGGCCCAAATACTCAACTTCTTCCATGCCAAACAAACACTTGGACATCTTAATGAATAATTTATGCTTGCGGAGCAGTTGCAATAGTAGATCTACATGCTGAAGATGTGCGGCCCAAGTGCAACTACAGATGAGGATGTCATCGAAGAAGACAAGGACAAATTTCCTGAGATATGGTTTGAGAAGGTGGTTCATAAGGCTTTGAAAGGTAGATGGGGAATTTCAAAGACCGAATGGCATGACCAGGAACTCATAATGGCCTTCATGAGTTCGGAAAGCAGTCTTTGGAATGTCGACTTCCTTCATGCGAATTTGGTGGTAGCCTGAGCGAAGATCCAGCTTAGTGAAGAATTGAGCTCCATTGAGTTCATCCAGCAAATCATCAACCACCGGGATGGGAAATTTATCTTTGACTGTCAACTTATTGAGGGCCCTGAAGTCTGGACACATCTACCACTCCCCATCTTTCTTGAGCACCATGACCACCAGTGATGAATAAGGACTAACGCTGGGACGAATGACACTTGCTTCCAAAAGTTCCTTGATTATTTTTTCTATTTCATTCTTTTGGGTGAACAAATATCTGTATGGGCGCACATTTGGGGGTTGGGCCCCTGGAACCAAGGTGAGGCTATGATCATGTTCCCCTCTCGAGGGTGGAAGCTCATGAGGCTTGTCAAAGACCGACAAATGGTTATTTAAAATCTGTTGCATCTCAGGATGAATCAACAGAGACTTGGTTTCGACTGCCTGGATGGCATTAAATTGAGCTATAACTCCATGATGGCCCTTTTTTAGCAATTTTTCCATCCTATGCGAGCTGATGATAGAGGGAGCTCCTGCCTGGAGTCCACGGAGGGTATGTGTGGAGTTGTTCTGCTTAAATCTCACATATAACTCCTGGAAATCCATTGTGATTGGCCCAAGGGTGTGAAGCCATTCAGCACCGAGGACAATGTCGCACCCTCCCATGTGTATGGCAAACATGTGGGTCTTCAACTGATAATCCCCCACTTGAAGTTTGACATTTTCACAGCAGCCTTCACATTTCATTGTGCCCCTATCCGCAATTTGGGCTTGGAAGTTAGAAACTGCTCGTACAAAACAATGCACTGCTTCCGCGACTTTTTGATGGATGAAATTATGTGTACTTCCACTATCAATCAAGACTACTACTGGGCGATGTTTAATAAAACCTCTGATTTTGAGAGTTTGAGGTGAAGAAATCTCGGCCAAAGCATGCAACGAAATAACGGGTTCGTCAGGGACATTGTCCTTTTGGTTGTCCTCTTCTACCGCCTCATGTTCCTCCAATGGTGGGTCTTCCTCTGATGAGCTGTAATCAGTGGCATCAATTTGAAAAAATTTGGGCTCCTTGAATTTATGACGTGGGGAGTATTTTTCATCACAGTAGTAACATAATCCTTGCTTTCTTCTTTCGGCCATTTCTGCAGGTGACACCTTTTGAACCTTAAGTGTTTGAGTCGTGCTGTGAGCCTGTGGGGGGCGACCCTTAGCTGTGAAATTTGGGCGACTGTACTGGGCTGCTAACGCACGTTCCACGTTATGAGCTACCTTGCAAGCCTCCGTCCATGTGGGAGGGTGGTGCAGTATGATGTGGGCTTTTATGGCTTCTTTAAGACCGCTGATAAAACATTCCGTGTAGAACACATCTGAGAGACCCCTAGTACGGAAGGCTAACGCTTCAAAGGCTGTAACATATTCAGCCACTGTGCCAGTCTGTCAGAGCTTAGTAAGACGACCCAGAAAAGAAGATTCTTGGTCAAAGTGGTCTGTAAGAGCTTTTTTGAAGGTGGTCCAAGTCACAAAAGGTCCATTTCAACGTTGATGCCATTCCCACCATTGCCACCTTTCAGTGTCCAAGTACATGCTCCCCACCATAAGCTGAGTCTCATTATCTAAGGTGTTATTCAGATTGAAATAATACTCCATTTGTGCTATCCATGCTGCCGGGTGAGAACCATCAAATTTATGCATATCCAACTTGGGAGGTCGCGGACGAGATTGTTGGTGGGAGCCCCAGAGGTGAAGAGAGTGGCTAGACTCACCCTCATTGTGTCCATTGCCAATATACGCCTCCTCGTGGGCTTCCTCCTTGCCCTTCGGGATTATGCTAGTTAGTCTGTCAAGCTGAAGTTGGAGGGATTACAAGGTTTGTTCTAGTTTGTCCATCCTCTCATTGGCCATAGCTTGAGCTCTAGTTTCTACCATGCACCGACCTAATGTTCTTGAAATTTGGGACCGCCCAAAAAAATTTTCACTAAGAATTGAATGGTACCACCTTGCTCAGCTCGTCATCCTGATTCTGATGGGCTAGATCACCAATAAGTGCCCCGGAAGATCTCAAACTTTTTTTTTTCTCTCTGAAAACTCCTAACGGAGTTTTACTCCTTCCTTAGGAATACTGCAATAACCGAATCCTCAAAATGTCAATGCTGCCAAAAGTCCTGCAAAAATCATGCCCTGGTATAAGAACCCCACACAACTACTCAGATTCGGTGGATCTGAGAGATCTGAATGGCGGATCAGATAGCTCTGAGCGGCGGAACTGATTGCTGCTAAGGATCTGATGGATCTAATAGATTGGAATGGCTGGTCGGAACTGCGGGACTGATGTCTGCTGCTGCTTCTACACCCCTTTGCGCGAGCGGATCTGGTAGAGATGATGCGTGATCCCAAGATAGAAAAGGGAACTATGGTCTTGAGGAGTGTCAGGTGCTACAGATCGCAATATACATAAGGGTCTGACAGTAGTACTCGGCCCAATGTTTTAGGGCTCTAACTAAGGAGGATCAACTGTACCCTTAGTCGTACAACCCGACTACCCTATCGTACGGGCGAGTAATCTCTCCGAGTGCTGTTCTCGGTGTACTGTAGCA
This sequence comes from Pinus tabuliformis, assembly GCA_031772625.1. Taxonomy (NCBI): domain Eukaryota; kingdom Viridiplantae; phylum Streptophyta; class Pinopsida; order Pinales; family Pinaceae; genus Pinus; species Pinus tabuliformis. The sequence continues at coordinate 235,597,848 of CM062805.1, forward strand.
GCAAGATGGTCGACAGTTTATCTATGGCGAGGTTGCAGAGGAGCTAAGGGGCTTCCGATATACCCAGAAGGTACTTGGAAGACAGTCCGTACGCGGTTCTGTCTAATGCGCTACTACTCGAAGGGGTACCCACAGGGGTTACAAGGGAGTCCAACAAGCGTGACCACCTCTTGTATTTCCTACGTGCATGCCTCCCCAAATCCGCAGGTTTATGCGCTCAATGACAGATCCCGTGGTTTAAAGACGCCGGAACACGTCTCTAGCCAAAAAAAAAAAATTGCTAAGAAATGGAGATCCCACTGGCCCTGGAAAGTGCTCTGATACCACTTGTTATGCTCTTAACCTGCAAAAAGATACCCAAATACAGAATATGCGAAGAAAGATACCCAGAACATAGAATAGTGAGAGACAACAACAAATATTTTATTATTCAGAAAGCAATGTTCACTAGCCTCTTCGAGGGGGCAACCTCCAATAGAGCAGAGCTCGATACAAAAATAAGACACCATACTCCTCGCAGGGAGTCTCTATCCTTTATATATGACTCATACATGCAATACCATGGATCAATACCATGGGTTTTGTTAATACCATCTATCTAATACCATGGCCCATTTGCAACTAACTGTGGTCCTGTCATTAATTGCGGGTTAACCACTTACAATTATTAATATGGGCTTTATTGACTCTTTACTATGACTCGATCCCACTACATAAATAAGGGGGTTAGGGTGGGACCCTAATTTTAATAGAGTCAAAGGAAACAAATTGTTGTGAGCTCCCTAAACTTTAGCATTGCCTATCCCTTTGATAGAATATTTATTTCCTAACTACTAAGAAAATCATCTTATAATCGAGTGTTCTCACATGAAGAATATACATTTTGTATGGATGTCTTCAAACTAACTGTGTAGAAATTTATAATTCAAATTTAGCCATTTTTTCCATCTTAAACTCACTTTTCTCATCTGTTTTCATCATTAGCATGTGATTGAAAGTCAAGAAAGTCTTCTTCATATCTATGCAATCTTATTATCTTTGCATATAAACAAATAAATAAATTCCTCATTTTATCATCCCATTTACCTTCCAGGCATAGTTGAATTAGTTTATTCTACTAAAGCAATTCATGTGAAGTAGTTTCCAAGAATGAATTTCTCTTGTTGTTTCTCCTTAGAAAATTGAGATTGAATAAGAAATTGCCTCAAGAATAAAACAAGTGAAGGTTTTTTTCACATGTCACCTCTTCTCAAACTCAATGTCTCTTCTTTATATGAGTTTCTTCTCTTGAGGATAATTCCTGTAGTGGCAATTACAATCAGTCTACGACCTAAGACAACCAAGTTGAGCAAGATTATAGACACAACTTGTGAAGAACATAAAACAATATCTGACCCAATTGAGTTAAAGATATTGCACATTGGAGCTAAGTTCAAGAGTAGTGGTAAATTATATGGAAAGACACCCTCACTAACACTAATCGATGAAGAGATTTTAAATTTAAATATTAGGTGTAATATTTCTTGAATAAAGCTAATAACTTTCAGAGTAGTCATTTAAGTAACTACCCATAGATAAGGCTCTAGAATCTTGCAGGCCAGTAAAAGACAAATAATTTACTCATTGAAAATTGCAAGAGAGAAATATGAAGCTTAAACTCAGCTTGGACTTTGTACGCATCCAACCTGGAACAAATGTATCAAGTCAGGTTGCAATTGAGAGCCTTGATAGATCATGCTATGTCCTTGTATAATTAATCCAATGGAGAAATGTTTCTTTGGTCTCCCCATGATGCAAAAGTTGGATGCTATCATCAAATAGTTGCTAATTATCTTTAATATTTGGTAGGTTTTAGCGAGTCTGTAACAGACAAGGTTTGTATACTCACAAATATTCAGAATATCTAGAATATAGTAATATCCATAATAGGACAAGGAATATTTACATATAAGTAATATTTATATATAAGAATGTTGAATGTACAATTCATATTATTGGTTCCAAATGAGCGTTGAAATTCGATTGCAAGTTGAATTTCTGATCTTGGTAATTACTTGTGAGAGAATTATTATTCTATGAGCATTCTTTATTCTTCGTCAAACAATTATACGTTAACAATTTAAATTGTAAGAGATTACTAATTCCTATGGTTTGTAGAAAATATGATTGAGTATTAGGATCCTACGATATTGGGGTTGTCTTGGTTTTTGAAATGGATATCTTTTAGGATGTAAATACATATGAAAGAAGAAATTCAAGTGGGTACATTTGGCTAGATAAATTGGAAAGGTGTGTAAATGACATAGTTTTAGAAACAATTCCAAAATGCCATTTGTTTGGCATATTTTATACTTTTGGTGGGTATGTGAAGATAACATGCGAAAAGGATACTATGGGGTACAACTAGTTAAGAATGGACCAATAATAGAAATGATAATAACCTGGATTTCTATATTGCTTTTAACACAAAATTTACATCACGATAAAAGTATGAATATCCCATTAAGTATGACCTAAAGATGATTCAAGGAATCTCACCTTTAGGCTATGTACATGGAAGAGTAATTTCAAAGGTCTAAAGTTTTATTTGAGGCACTGTTTGTTTGTTTTAGTTAGAAAAAGGTTTTCTCTTGGTTTTATGTGACTTTCAATTTATCATTTGTAGCATGTTGAGAAATGGGAAAGAATAACGTGTGACATTTATTTTGCAGAAATTGATGTTGAATGAAAGGATACAGAGTTTAACCAAGCTACAATCTAATTTGGTAAAGGCAGAGGAACATCTTAAAAATCTGACTAAGAATACACCATATATAAAGTTTGAACACAAGTAATATATGGTTTTTTCTTTTTCATATATTTTCTTTTTCCTACCTCATTAAGGTTGATTTTTCTGTTGTCCTACTTGATTGATACCTTCTCATGACATAAAGACTTTAAATATGAATTAATATGTTCCTGAAACAAATCAGATTCAAAGTTTATAGATGTAAAAGAAAAAAAAGAATGTCAATGCCTTCATTTGATTTTTACTTGACTCTTATATGGACATGTTATAGGAAATGAGATTGCAAAAAGGATGGGGAGACAATGTAGAACATGTCTTGGATATGATTCATTTGTTGTTGGAGATTATTCAGGCACCTGCGCCATCAACTTTGGAAATGTTTCTAGTAGGGATTCCTATGATTTTTAATGTTGTGATTCTTTCACCTTATGGTTATTTTGGGAAAAAAAAGTTTTAGGAATGTTAGACAAGACACAGGTGGATATGTAAAAAAATATTTTATAATTGCAATGTCTATTCCTTGATATCCTGTCTTTATTGTTTGGTTGTATTTTGAATGTTTCCTTTGAGTTTGTTTTGTTTTTTAACCATGAAATTGAAAATAATTGGTATCATGTCCATTTAAACATCCAAAGCTTGAATACGAGATTAGTATTACATGATATTAATTGAAATTCTTTTAGCTATTTTGTGTTAAGAAAATTTCATGACTATTAGAAAAGTTTACTTTCATGTTGTTATTTGCTTGACCAAGTTCATGTGTTAGAGAATGAAATGTGTTGTGAATTAATGACAAGGATTAAACATCACACCTTAGATAATTTGTTTTCACAAGTTATTTACAGTTTGAGTTTTTTAGCATGTAACTTAGTTGGCTTGATTGTGTGTAAGATTTCTCTAAAGGTTGAATACTAAGTTACTAAGTTGTTTTTTCTATGGTGATGTTTTATTTTAATTGTTTATATAGGTCATTTAACCACATAGTGTCCACTATCCGACCCAACTGAAGAAAAAATATTCGCATTTCTTACTTTTATGGAGAAAAATTGCATTGTCATTGCTGATGTTGATGTATATTTCGTATAAATATTTTAATTCTACTTTAGTTTATATTCCAATATTCATCGTATTTCATGTCTTATACTCTACATTGTATCTTCTTTCGTTTTCAGGAGAGGAACTCAATATTAATGGTAAGAAGCAAGAATTGAAGAAAGAGGAGAACAATAACATTGGAACAACGAATGCAAAAAGAGAAAGAAGAGAACTAGTTTAGTGATACCCTTAGAGCCAATATATCGCATAAGACACACAGATAGAGATTGATGGTTAAGTCTTCAAAGTTGGTGAATTCACTTGCAATGTCTTGGAAATACGGTGATAATGTTTTGAAGTGATGAAACAATATTTCATGTCTAAATTGCAGTCCATTAATATTAAGTTGGAAACTCATGTTGTCATACTTGATATTTTATATAATATAATTTATGGTTGAAATTATTTATATTTGCACGTGATATTATTTAGTATTGTAATTAACATATGTAACTTTGCGTTTTCATATTAGATGAATATGCACATTGTATGACAATCTTTTTTTTTTTTTAGTCTCAAAATCATACAAATTAATTTGTGTTGATTAATAATGAACACATAAAATCAATCTAAAACCACTGAATTAGTAGTTCATATTGAGTAATGATGAATAAAAATAAAATTAATATAAAACTAAATTAGTCGTTTATAATACTTATTAATGAAAGTAAATGAAATGAATATTAACTACCGAATTAGTCGTTTATATAATGAATATGAAACTACCAAAAAAATATAGAAATGACTACTGCAAATAATAATTTTGTGATTACAAATGATGACTAAATTTCGCATTAATATGACTATTAGTAGTTAATTTACAATACCTTATAACATGACCAAAATTTAGTCATATTTCTTTAGTCATTAACTGGTTTCAAATGGTGACTCAAATTTACATATATATGACTATTACTAGCTAATTTACACTATCTTATAACACGACCAACATTTTGGTCATATTTCTTTGGTAATTAATTGGTTTTTTAAGGTGATCATATAGTAATACATTTTTTTGTATATTTGGTCATTAATCGTGGCAATTAATGACTAAATCAATGACTAAGTTAATGACCAAATTTATGACTAAGTATACTATTAGACGATAAAATTGAGACAACTAATTAATGACTAAGCTAAAAACGACTAAAAATTGGTCGCGTTATAAGATACTGTAAATTAGCTAATATTGGTCACCGATTAAAAAATGGTTGTTTATATGCAAATTTTAGTCGTTTTTTAAGCAACTAATTAGCCATTTTCTACTAATGGTGGTTTTACTCTTGTGAAATGCCTGAGCAGTCTAACATGGTATTTGTACAATCTAGAAAATCTTCCCTCACATGTAAAGTACTTCATAATAACCCTCATCAGTGGAGCAAGTTTTTCAAGGAGATGTCTAAAAGGAAAAACCTTCTTAATGCTGTGTTTATAGTGACCTTTGATGAAAGGTTAATAGTTTTGTAGGTCCAAGTCCAGACTCTTAAACCATTTTTCTCCACTGTTGGGTATCCCTGTGGTTTCTACTATGACTTCAGTTGAAATAGTGAAACTAACACCTGCAACAATGACCTTATCTCTCCTAAGATGAGTGGCAAACAAACTGGTCAACTTGGCATGGTATTTGACCCTTTGAACTAGCTCACAAAACCCTAAACACCCTACATTTTGAAAGCATTGTTTGGACAGTGGGGAAGACATCATCTCATCAATGTTTAGTGGTTCAAACCTTGAAATTTGGCCTCCCTTATTATAGGATTTCCTTTCCTCCATTTTGACAGTGTGCAAGAGAAAACCCTAATTAGGAAAATAGGGGAATTGGATGAGGGGATAGGATGAAGGGTTTAGGGAAGGGAAAAGAGGGTAGGAAAATTTAGGGAAGTAGGTAGGGGTTTTAGGAATGTTTGGGAAGTGAAATGGAATGAAATGGGTGTGAGGTATGATCTAGGGAATTTATACACAATCCAACTAGGAAAACTGTGAAAAATGCAGTGTATGGGCAAATTTGAGGATATGCACCATGAAATCAAGGAAAATAGACTTATGGAGGGGTCAAATAGACTTGAACTTACTTGTAGAAAGCTGTTGAGGATTTAAATTACACTTTGGAAACCTTTGAAAACTGTTTTATGACTGTAGGATAGAAAACACAACGAAATTCCGTGTAGGAGAGAAAACACAACAAAATTCTAGAAAATGCAACATAGGTCCTGGAAAACGCAGTGTGGGTGTTTGAATTGCCTTTTGGAGTATTTATGCCTACTAAAATGTTGAGGAGATGATTTGTTGGTGAATGAGATCTCTCTACTAATGAATATGAGAGAGAGAAATGAAATGAGATGGTCTTTATAGCTTGTTAAAGTCAATTTCATAATGGTAGGGTGGCCCACCATATGTTTTCACTTTGCTTTTGAAAGCTATGTAACTTTGGAACTTTCAAATGCAAATTTAGAACATTGAACTTATTACATCATTTTGAAATAAATTACACTTTGGAACATAACCTTTTCAGCAAAACCCTACTACTACTCCATCATTTGCCGGATTTATTAATGACATGGCAGATTTTGATGACTTTAACCCTAATGACTTAATGGTGACACTGAGCTGAATGAAGACCATGGTGATGTGACTGAGAAGATGATGATGATCTTTTAGTGATGGTACATCCAATTAAGTGATGGCAGTGACCAGAACATGAAAATTTTGAAGGAGCAACAATAGACCTAGACACACTAGCTAGTGACCAAATTTTATTCTGAAAACCTAATGAAATGATTAAAGTTTGACTTTGAGACTCCTAAAAAAACCTTGTAAGAGCATATTTGATCATTGGTGATAGGAATAACTGACTGAACTAACAAGTCCCATGAATGATCTTACCTCATCCATGTTGCTAGGAGCTGTCCACTCCATGATAACCCTTATCTTTTTTGGATCCACTACTATACCTTCCTTGGAAACAACATACCCCAAGTAATGTACCTCTATATAAAAGAAACTGCATTTACTGAGCTTAGCATACAACTGATGCTCTCTCAGCAATATCAATATTGCTACTAAGTGCTCGGCATTCTCTTCTTCATTCTTAGAATATATCAATATATCATCATTGAATACAATAACAAAATTTTCTAGATAAGGATGTAACACACTATTCGTCAAGCATATAAAAGTAGTGTCTAGTTAATTTAACGTCTTAAATTGCTCTACATAAATTATCAATCCGGGTATCATAAACTGATGAAGTGTGGTGCACCATATGTGCTTAGTTAACATTTTTCTTACTTCGTTGTTTTATAGATTTTATTTTGTTTTGGGGTTTTGTTCTTGTTGATCTCCTAAAGTATCTAATGCAAATGGAAAACCTATTCTAAGGTCTTAAGAATACTTTTAAATGTCAAGTATGGATGTAGATTTCAAGACAAGGTCTATGTCCCTAATGGTAACTTCCAAAACTTAGCACTTCAAAAGATCTTAAAACATGTTATTGATGGAATTAGTACTTAAACAAAAGTGTAAGTATACAGCTATTTCAATCAAGCAAAAGATGAAATACTGATCATGAAATCACTGTCTCTGCTGCTTGTCTAAATACGGAAATAAAAGTTAAGCTATTGCACTCAAACAAATCAAAAATTACAAGGAAAGTAAAACTAAAATCAAATTACACATTCATAATTCGATCCCTCACCATTAGTCCCACTATGGCTTTCGGAGGTAACCATCAATGATATGAGCAATTTAATATCTAATTGCAGAAAAGTAAAACTAAAATCAGATCACATCAATTCATAGTCTGACTCCTCGCCAGTTAGTCTCGCTATGGCTTTCAGAGGTAATTATCAACAACTTGAGCAATCTGATATCTAGTTGCATAAAAGTAAACTTAAAATCAAATCACATCAATTCATAGTCTGACCCCTCGCCAGTTAGTTTCGCTATGGCTTTTGGAGGTAATCATCAACAACTTGAGCAATCTGATATCTAAACTAACTAACAAAGCAAATGAATAAGAATGAAATCAAAGCATAACTGAAATTGAAAAGCTAAAAAAAAAAACAAAGTCAGCAAAGAGGTAAATCTCATGTCACTATTTGATGCAAAAACATGTAAAGAAAAACTAATCTACAATCAACCGGTTGAACACACTTACATGAATTAAAATTGTATGAATGGAAAATCTAATCTATCAAACTTGAAAGCAATCAAATGACATAATGAAATCAAAGAAAAATTACAAAATGAAATCTACTCTACCTTACATTCTAATATGTTCCATGACATCTACTTCACATCTCCTTCCATGTTGAGAACATCAAAGCCTTATTCAAATTCTTTAAAATTACAAAGTACAACAAAGCTCTCCAAAGATTTCAAAAGCCATCAAGGAAGAACTACAAACTCCAAGCTAAATAACTAAAAGTCAAGCCAAGCTAACAAATAAAGGAGAGAGATCTCCTATTTATACAAAAAGATGAAAAACCATCTCATTAATGAGAGTCCATGAATCTCTCCCTCTACCTCTAGAGTCCTAATCAAAATAGAAACTGATAAGACACATGTCTTCTTAGAGTTACAATACAATTAGGAGATGTGACACATATCTTCATGATCCCATGATTCTTTCCACTCAAATTCGAATTTGGCCTTAGAGTGCCACATAAGGGTCTTCTAGAAGTCTCCTTTCAACCTACACATGTCAACAATCTCAACCCATTTGTTAGGTATAAGCATATGCACATTATTTTCTAATTTTTAACCACAAATTCACTTAAAAGGCTTAGAATTAATAAAGATTGGAAAAACATAAATGTGGCCCAATGATAATGAAAGTGGGATGAATGTGGTGACATAGTAGTGAAATGGAGGTGATATAATGGACATAATAGGGAAAGTGTAATGGAAATGAATGACATTTTCAAGAGCCAACATACCCCCCAACTGAAGTTATTGCATGTCCTCATGCAATATATATTACATCAACTCTTTTGATCCTTGAGCTTTGGCTTAACTTTGCATAATATCATTTTATAACTTCATATTTTTGCAAAGTGTTTTACTTGAATAGCAACATGGCTGGTTCTTGTGTTACAACCAATTTTTTGTTGTTGTTGTTGTTGTATTCTATTTTGATCTTTGAACTTTGCATAATAATATTTTGATTATTGTTTCAAAGTATATCTTTATTGGATTGCATGATGGTTTGTTTTTGTGTGACAACCATGATTTTGTTTGTATCCAATTTATCCTTTAAGCACTTTTTGAAAAGCCATTGTATGTTCATAATAACAATGTAATAGTTAATATATGTTGGAAGTATGTGGGCTCCTGAATATGATATGGATATGGCATATGAAGATGAATGTATTCCCCCCCAACTGATGGTATTGACAATTTTATGAAATGAGGAAGAGAAATGTTTTTCCAACAATTATTATTCTAGCTTTTTATGGAATTCTATGGTCAAAAGTTAGAAAATGACGTACCTTCACTTACCCTTTGGAATGGATGAGTTGTATGTGTGGTGGCTGAAAAATTCTGATCATATTCTTCTTCAAGTGGCTGAACAAGAGGAGTCATGGATAGAGAGATAAGATGACTTTTTATTGTTTCTACTAAAACTTGCTGAATCTGCTCCAAAATGCTGAAAATAATAGTCTTCATGTCTTCAAAACTCATTGGCACAATTCCTACTATGTGAAAAAATGTTCTGATGTCGAACATCGTAGGAAATTGTTGACTTAGTGGCCATTAATGGATGCCACTAGTTAACATGAGAACTCTCATCATTGATGACAATGAGAGTCAAGATGCCCAAACACATATTGCTAGGTACGAATGATTTTGATGATGTCGAGTCACCTAGAAGATCTAACGAACAAGGGACATTAATGTATTCCCATTGTTTGTCAGCATGAGGACTTTCCATTAAGGCATGAAAGCCTCAAGGTGTTTTTACAAAGAACTTAGACTCAAAGGACTATGGACTCAATAATTTGCATTGAAGCAGAGCTTATTTGCGGAATGAAAATGACAAGGAATGGAAGATGAAAATGGAAGATGGCAATGGAGAGTAGAAATGGCAATGGGCAATAAGCATGTGAATGAGCCTCTTGCTTTTATTTGTGGGTTATGAATGGACAAAAAGAGATGGAAAGTATATGTGAATGTAAATGGAAAATATGGAGTGAAATGGGGTGAATGGTTTATTATGAAGTATGGATGTGACGGAGACAATAGTATTTGAAAGTTTTTCAAGTGTTTGGATCTGATTTTGCATCAGCATATTTCATCTTTGTTGCTGATCATCCTCTTATGAAACAAATTGGTCTCTTAGAGAGACACCATCCTCTTGTAGTCATTTGTCCTTCCTCCTGGAACCTGCACAAAAACTAATACTTCTTCTGCAATGGAATGTAAGGTTATCAAAGGAGAGAAGTGATCAATCTCTCTAGTTATGATATTTACAGACAAGACTAAGAATTTGGATTAATGAAACAAGTTCTCAAAGGAAAAATCAAAAGAATTTATACCTATTTTGGAATTGGACTTTAGCTACAGAATGTCGACGGTTTCTGTAGCTAAAAATCTTGAATAAAAAGTTAGCCATTCATCTTTCATCATCAGTCCAAAATTAATCAATACCTTCAGAAAAGTGAGAAAATAACTTATTCATTTCATTGATTCAATTTTTTTTTATTTTTTTTTGACATGCAGCGACTTAGTGTGGCGACTCAGTGATAATACACAACTTGACTTCCCTTTGACCGGGGTCTTTTTCATCGAATTGGATCAATTGAATAGGACACTATCCATGTACTGACATTTCCCCAGCTACCCATGTGGCTTGTTTTACTTGATGACACCTGCAACCTACAGTTTAACAAAAACAGCTTCAGAAAGTTGAACCAGCTGCGGAAAGTGGCTGAAACAGTCAACCATCAGACACATATCCCTGACTGCCCCTTTTATCTAGCTAAAGAAAGTCCAAGTCTAAGTGTGTTCAACTGATTTAGCTCTTCCAATGAGCCCCATCATTTTTATTTTTATTTTTATTTTTAATTTTTTTACCCAAAGTGTCACTTCCCTACTGCCTTCTGAATCATAAATCTTGAAGATGAATTTAGTCTTTTGGTTACTTAGCAATTAGGCACGGGAAATTTTTTAGAGCACTTCGACTATCAAAAAGATGCTTATGCAAGAGCTAGTATGTAGAAATGATAGATTATTTTCAAGATCAAATGAAAACCAATGATTTCAAAAATACCATTATAATGCACCAGACTTTGATATGATTCAGATCAGCCGACAATTAGTGTGCAAACAGTCCCAAAATATCACTTGAAAAACAAACAAGATAATACTTATTGGGCCTTTAAGTGTATTAGGATTGTCATAACTTATTTTCAGGACCAAACTTCGAAGATTACACTGTTGTAGCAGTTATATCAGACTTCTGAAATACACCAAACTGCTAAGGAAAATGAGCAACAAAGCTTCAACTTATAGTTTGATAAACAACTGAAGGCACATCATGATAAAACCTCCACTCCTTCCAGTTTTTAAATCATAAAACAACCCATTTCCCTTTGCTGTCATGCTTCTATTTTCTATTGTCTGTGCCCTGTTCATTATAAAATATGGATGATCATCTGGATTGGCCAATTTTGTCTACCTCATTCACATTTTCACCAACGAGAATTTGAAAGTACCACGCTACCCATTACCGTAATCACCAATTGAAAACAGAGTTATGCTGAATGAATAATCCACTAATTATCTTCTTCACCACTCATTCGTTTATAAAGTTCATGTGAATGGTTTTTTTAAGAGTAGAAAATGAGTAAATAAATATGATAATGATTTCATTCATGTCTTTGAAATGCACTCACATTCTCCTCTTTAATGCATTATAAAATCAAATTTCAGTGCATTATACCATACAGTGCTACCACCGAGAGCGATCACTCCTCCAGACAGAATAATTATGCACTCAAACTCCACTATCATAGTCCAAGCAATATGGATGTAAAAGAGTCGTATTCACTTGGTCAAGTTATCCAATTTAGCTATTAAACAGTTGGAGTGGAGAAGTTCGGTTGAAGATGACAAAGGTGTACTCAACTGGTTCACGTAATGGAATTAATTCAAAAGCAAAGCCGTCTTCAATTGGGATTACAAGTGTCAACAGGTGGCAATAAAAGGCAGGAGACGTGGTGGCAAAGGGTGGAAGACGTATAGTTAATTATCAGTATGCCATTGATTTCAAATCAGAAGCAGCCAAAAATCAATTGTCAGTTAATTAATTCAAATCCCGTTTTTTTTCCTCGCGGCCTGCAAAAATGGGCTCCAAAGAACTAAGAATTTCTCCCAAACCGCCACGAATCTCTTAAAATGGTTTTTGGGTTATCTAATTGACCCTACTGGCGAAAAAACCCATGTTTTCTTTTTTCAGATTCGTCTCCGTTTGGCCAAATCGTGCTCTCAAAGTTTGACATTTTTCTCTGTTTACGTTTTTCCTGAGTTGTTGCATTCGGCCTGTAAAGTTTCGAATCAGTACCAATACAGTGAAGATGACCCTAGCACTGAAGATGACTCTAAGAGTGAAGGATATGAACGTCCAGGAGGTGTGAAGTCAGCTCTACAAAGGGCAACATCAGCGTAGTCAACCTTTCTTGGCACATAAGGCCTGTTAATCTCATTGAGATAATTCTGCTCTTAAAACACATTCTCTTATTCTCTGCTGGTGTAAATATTCAAACCCTGGATCTATCCCACGATAATTACAACCCATTTCTCACAGTAAGGCTTGCCTCTATTACACAGAAGCATACGGATCTGATGCTTACAAAGCATAAGCATCAAGCAATGGTGCATACTGTGTCAGGTCGATATAATGGGACTTGGGGAATCTGATCAACAAATGGCACACGTTTTGGTGCCTTAGTATTATCACGAACAAGTTTCCTAGGTCTATTTTTTTTTTGGATCACAAGAGTTCTGAGCAGGTATTGGTCAAAACAGCTGGAACAATTTTATTTATTATTATTATTATTATTTTTTAATGTTTTTGCAGGTTCGTTTTAAGGTCAAAACTTGAACAGGGAGGCAGATTTTCTTGTTGAAGCCACAGTGAAAGCTAGGATTCAAGATAGCCATAGATTATTTGTCTTCTTTTTTTTCCTTTGAAATTGTAAATTTTTATAATAAGGATTAACGATTTTCAATTTCAGACAACAAAGATTCAAGAAAAACATGCTGAAAACAGGACTTTGATTGCGGTCTTAGGCTAGTTTTTTTATTGATCTGAGCTGGGTGAGTAGGATAGGACTCATGTCAGGACAATTCTGGAGATGCCCATGTGGTCGGTTTCTTCATTGGACGCCTGCAACCTGCTAAACCTTGAAATCAGCTGCAGAATTCTCAACTAGCTGTGGAATCAGGCCACATTCCGCAGCGAAGTTGCAAAACCTTATTAAAACATGATACAATGCTTTGAGGACCACTATAGACCATAACCAATCAATCTTGGACAGCTGAACCTATCAAAGCAGTTGGGTTTCATTTTTTCATTTTTTTATTTTTATTTTTGTTTTTATTGAGTCAATTGAAATGATGAAGTTTATTTTGTCTCATTTTTTTTTCTTTTTTCTTTATTTATTTTATTTTTTATTGACATAACAATTCTTTTTCTAATCCTCCAGATCACACAAAGTGCAGGAGGAGAGCATACCCAAGAATTATTATTATTATTTTTTACATAACAATCCTTTTTCTGATCCTCCAGATCACACAAAGTGCAGGAGGAGAGCATACTCAAGAATTTTTATTTTTATTTTTTTTAGATGTAAGAAATAAGGTCTCCTAATTACACTTCCCCGGAAACGACGCCAAAATGTCTAGTCAATTTAACATCTTAAATTGCTCTACATAAATTATTAATCCGGGTATCATAAACTGATGAAGTGTGGTGCACCATATGTGCTTAGTTAACCTTTTTCTTACTTCGTTGTTTTATAGATTTTATTTTGTTTTGTGGTTTTGTTATTTTTGATCTCCTAAAGTATCTAATGCAAATGGAAATCCTATTCTAAGGTCTTAAGAATACTTTTAAATGTAAAGTATGGATGTAGATTTCAAGACAAGGTCTATGTCCCTAATGTTAACTTCCAAAACTTAGCACTTCAAAAGATCTTAAAACATGTTATTGATGGAATTAGTACTTAAACAAAAGTTTAAGTACGCAGCTACTTCAATCAAGCAAAAGATGAAATACTGATCATGAAATCACTGTCTCTGTTGCTTGTCTAAATACGGAAATAAAAGTTAAGCTATTGCACTCAAACAAATAAAAAATTAAAAGGAAAGTAAAACTAAAATCAAATTACACATTCATAATTCGATCCCTCGCCATTAGTCCCGCTATGGCTTTCGGAGGTAACCGTCAATGATATGAGCAATTTAATATCTAATTGCAGAAAAGTAAAACTAAAATCAGATCACATCAATTCATCGTCTGACCCCTCGCTAGTTAGTCTTTCTATGGCTTTCAGAGGTAATTATCAACAACTTGAGCAATCTGATATCTAATTGCAGAAAAGTAAACTTAAAATCAAATCACATCAATTCATAGTCTGACCCCTCGCCAGTTAGTCTCGCTATGGCTTTTGGAGGTAATCATCAACAACTTGAGCAATCTGATATCTAAACTAACTAACAAAGCAAATGAATAAGACTGAAATCAAAGCATAACTGAAATTGAAAAACTAAAAAAAAAACAAAGTCAGTAGAGAGGTAAATCTCATGTCACTATTTGATGCAAAAACATGTAAAGAAAAACTAATCTACAATCAACCGGTTGAACACACTTACATGAATTAAAATTGCATGAATGGAAAATCTAATCTATCAAACTTGAAAGCAATCAAATGACATAATGAAATCAAAGCAAAATTACAAAATGAAATCTACTCTACCTTACATTCTAATATGCTCCATGACATCTACTTCACATCTCCTTCCATGTTGAGAACATCAAATCTTTATTCAAAATTACAAAGTACAACAAAGCTCTCCAAAGCTTTCAAAAGCCATCAAGGAAGAACTACAAACTCCAAGCTAAATAACTAAAAGCCAAGCCAAGCTAACAAATGAAGGAGAGAGATCTCCTATTTATACAAAAAGATGAGAAGCCATCTCATTAATGAGAGTCCATGAATCTCTCCCTCTACCTCTAGAGTCCTAATCAAAATAGGAACTGATAAGACACATGTCTTCTTAGAGTTACAATACAATTAGGAGATGTGACACATATCCTCATGATCCTATGATTCTTTCCACTCAAATTCGAATTTGGCCTTAGAGTGCCACATAAGGGTCTTCTAGAAGTCTCCTTTCAACCTACACATGTCAACAATCTCAACCCATTTGTTAGGTATAAGCATATACACATTATTTTCTAATTTTTAACCACAAATTCACTTAAAAGGCTTAGAATTAATAAAGATTGGAAAAACATAAATGTGGCCCGATGATAATGAAAGTGGGATGAATGTGGTGACATAGTAGTGAAATGGAGGTGATATAATGGACACAATAGTGAAAGTGTAATGGAAATGAATGACATTTTCAAGACCCAACAGGTAGCTGGAGAATTAGTCAAACCAAATTGAACTACAACAAACTCATAATGCCCATACATGGTCCAGAAAGTTGTCTTGTAAATGTCATCTTCCTTAATACATACCTAATGATATCTTGATCTCATATCAATCTTCGAGAACACTACTGTTCCCTTCAAATAATCGAACAAGTCATCAATCCTCGACAAAATATACCTTTTCTTAATGCTTATCTTGTTAAACTACCTATGATAAATGCATAAATTGAGAGTACCATCCTTCTTCTTTACAAACAACACTGATGCACCTTAAGGCGATACACTTGGCCTAATGTATCATTTTTCAAGCATTTCCTTTAACTGCAACTTCAACTCTACTAATTCTGGAGTGCTCGTCTTATATGATGCCTTTGATGCTGGTGCTTCCCATGATATAAACACAATAGAAAAATCCACTTCCCTGTGAGGTGGAACCTCTAAAATATCTTCGGGAAATACATCTTGAAACTCTTGTAGAACTGGGTACCTACTCAATACCTCGCATCCTCAACATCCTTACCTTTATCACTGGAAATATGTACTACAAATAACCCACACCCTTTCTTGCGACTGCGCTTTTCCTGCATAGTTGTCACCATTCTAACCAATGTTGCCTTCTTCTTACCCTGCAAGATTCTCTGTTGCCCATTGTCATCCAAGCACTCAATTGCCTTATCATAACAATCCACCTTGGTCCTGTGAAGATATAACCATTCCATGCTCAATAACATACTATATGATCTCACTGACAATACATTCAAATGCACTGATGTAAGCATGCCATTCAATTCAAATGTACAAGCTCTTACCCAATGATGAACTCTCTTCTTTGTGCCTATAGCCAACTAGACTAATCAAGATTCTGCATGCACTTCTTTATTCAAACCACACTTATCCACCAAGTCAAGGTTAACATAACTATAATTATATATAGGGTCAATCAAAATAGAAACAACTTGATCACAAAGATTTAATACCATCCATCACAATAATAGACGCCTAGTGATCCACCTGCCTAATATCCAATATTGCATAGATCCGAGGAATTCTCTTCCCAACATTCCCATCCATTTGCGCTTCCCGTGCATTGTAGATTTGAGGCCTACTACCCCGATTCTACAAAAAATCCCTCTTCAGATGCTCCATACCACATGTCCAACACTACAATCGTCTTGTACCATCACCTCTATTCTTCTTCCCTCCAGATTGTGACCCATATCCCTGTCTAACTACGTCGAAATTCTTATAAGGTGCAAAATTTTCTTTCTCTTCTGCATTATGAGGTCTTATTATTTTCAGATTCCATTTACCCTTAGCTGAGATTCTGTCTTACGCTTTGACTTCTTATAACAATGCTTCAATTTCCCAATAACTTCCTCAAGGGACTGAGACTCATCATAATCAATCCAATCTTTAAATGCTAATGGAAATCTGTAGACAAATCTATGAAATTTGGCCTTCTCATCTTTAAGATATGGTACATACCTCAATAACTCCAGAAAATTGGTTGTATACTCCTCATCTGTCATCGATCCCATCTTTAGCTCATAGAATTCCTTGGATTTGCTGTCGTGGTACCTCTTTGACAAGTATTTCTTTCTGAAAAGTCCCTTGAATTCATCCCAACTCAAATCTTTTGTCCTGACGTCTCTAACGTGCTTCACATCTTCCCACCATATGTCTTCTTTCCCTTTAAGGCTGAAGATAGCAATTATGGCCTTCATATTCTCTATGTACTCATGTGGCTCAAATAACTTCTTCATCCCAAGTAACCATGCATCTGCATCTTCCGACTTCTTCAACTCTCCATCAAAGGTAGGTGACTTTTCTTTATTAAACTCATCTGGAAAATATCCCCTGTCACTCCTCCTGTAAGTATGATAATGATGACGATCATATTTCTTGTCAGAATCAAAACTAGAATAGAACCTGTGTCCATCGCCTCTCTTAGTAGAAGTATCCAAGAGCTTTCCATCTCTGATAATGTCATCTCCATATGACCTGTGCCCACCATGAGATCTACTATCATATGCCCCATTAATACTATCTTCTTGTCCATGACTGATCTGAAGTGGTCCTTGTCTCTGCAATTCTAACAATCTCTGAAGGATTACTACATTGACTTCTACTTATTTCTCTCGTGCCTGAATGATTATGCCATTATATTCTTTTAACTCTTATTTCCACCTTCAAACTTCTCGATGTGTTTGATAAGTCAAAAGTATGCCCAACACCATGCTTCTCATCTGATCCATTAGGAGAGTCTCGTGAACTGTAGTCTACCATTTTGCTAGTCATCTTTGATATTCTTCCTACAAGTATACCATGTCAGCTAAGCTAAAGCATAACATAATCAACATACCTTAATATAGTTCCGGGGAGGATATATCGCCTGCAAGATCAACCATATTAGTACAAGACATGTATAACCACAATCATAGCACTATATAATCATCATTTCAACCATTATCCAATTAATATCAATTCATGACCATAATGACCACATATCATGATCTCATGCACGACAAATATCACCATATCAATATATGCATAATCAACATATAAACATTAACATACATAACCAACGCATAATTGACATACACTCAGGACAACCACATCCAATCAACTACATCATAAACTTTCACATGACGACACAACTGCAACCATGACCATCACCATGCATACACAACAAACAAATATACCACAAGCATAAAAAACACATATGCAATTGACATGTATGCATGACCAATACACTGCCCATTAAGTCCAAGGGGTGAACCATGCTTTGATACCACTCTATAACACCCAACTTGACATTTACCCAAGCTAACCGGTCCACTAGGGTAAACATGTGACAAGAGGCTACTATGATGTCATTCAACTCCCCATGTACAGTTAAGGAAGTGAAACCGACAAAACCAAACGAATCTAACCTTTCACACATGCTACAAAACCTTCAAGAGCCAACCAACCCTTCCAGGTGACCAACCCCTGAGGTAACTTGACAATTTACTGATCTAGACCCTCAACCACTCCCATGACAAGCCATGCATGCAACCGAGGCCTTCCAGTCACTCCCATAGTAAGGCATGTCAATGACTGTGGACTTTTCCCAACATTTCTGAAGCAACGGCCCCAGATTTTGAGCCACTTTTTCAGGGCAAGGTCTTAGGTTACTGCCTAGAACTTCATGAACCTTTCAGAAATGAATAATAACAAGGGAACAAAGCTACTAATGCCATCATTGGAACAAGTAATTGACCTGACCCCTACTATCCATGACATGAATTTTATCAAACATATCACAAATATGCAATCTATAGGTCATAAAAAAAAATATGAGCATAGGGGTGAAGCAGGAGGTTGATCAAAATAAGGTGGTCATCTAGAAAATATACTATTGGTTAATTTATAACCAATCAGATGTGTTCAAGTGGATTCTATACGTGGCTTATTTTATGTTGAGGGTCCCGTTTTTTTCTCTAAACACATTGGTCCCACGCTTGCTTTCCCTTTTTAAACAGGTGCTTCACTCTACACTGTTGATCTCCTCTCTCCAGATCTAACGGTCATCACTCACCCCGATCACTAACTAGCCCGTTCTTTTTCTACCATTGATCTATCTATCCGATCCAATGGTTGTCATGTGATTTTGTGTAGATTTAAGCACGGTCGTTATTACTTGTCGTGTCGAGTGCTCAGGCTAATCACGCGGACTTGGAATATTACCGCTTACCACTTGAAAGGCACGCGATATACCGCTTCCTGCTTTTCCAATACAACCCATGTGCATTAAATCAAACTTTAATAAAGCACTTAATAAATGTTTAGCGCTTAATTCCAAGATTACCCATTAACACTAAATGACCGTGATTAATGATAAACACATAAACACTGAGATTTACAATTAAAGCGTGAAAACAAAGGAAATACCCAGTTAAGTTTCAGAACGTAGATACACAGATGTAAACGAGATTCTGCACCAAGATTAACACACAGTGGCACACTGAATCAATTTATTCAATATAATAGAATTTATAGAGTCTTGGCCCTCTCAGCTCAATTACAACAATTTATTTAACCTCTGCTTCAATCTCAAAACCCTATCTATCACTCAGACTCTCACTTCTCACTCAATTCTCAATCATCCTAGCCAATCCTTTTTCATTACATTTTCTTCTCTTTTATGAGTCAAATCCTATTCTAACTGCACTAACAACTTGATCTCTATTTTAATCAATCTATCAAATATCTATTCTTAAGCTCTGTTACACACCTATGCTAACAACTTATCCCTTAGTCTAAAATAATACAATTTTCTAATTATTACAATAATGAAGTAAAGATCATTTTTGAGAGAACCAACCTTCTCTACCAAAACTGACTTTTGAAAACTCAGGTCAATGAAATTTAACTTATTTAGCCACAACATGTGAACAAACAATCACATTGCTGGCTAAGTCCAGATGCTCTTGCATCAGACTCCCAGGGAAGAAAAGAATCATTTCTCAGGCTTTCACGGTTTACTCCATACTTCTGCAACTCTGATTTTGTCAACCAACTAGCATCCTCCACTAGCTGTCCTTTCCATTTGACTAGATATTGAAAATAAACCTGTCCTTTGGTTCTTTTGGATACTCTTTTCTCCAAAACAGCTTCCACCTCTTTCTTAACTGTCTTTGGCATTTGTTCTTCCCAGTTCAAAGTTTGAACTTCATATTCTGTAGTTTCCTTCTGTAGCTCTATCTCTGTCTCTTTGTATGGATACAAATCTGCAACATTGAAAATAGGTGATATTCCAATTCCTCCTGATAATTCAATTTCATAAGCATTAGTTGAAAACTTTCTTACAATTCTACATGGTCCTATCTTTTTCATTTTTAGTTTATTGTAAATCTTAGCAGGAAATATTTCTTTTCTCAAATACACCATCACTAAATCTCCCACTTGGAATTCTTTCTCTCTTCTTTTCATATCAACTCTTTGTCTGTATTTGCTACTGCTTTCCTGCAATCTACCTTTGAAATCTTCTTGTAGTCTCTGCATTTGCTCTGCAAACTCTTCAAATTTTGCACTTCTTGTCTCTTGTTTACCCAAATTTCTGAGCTCATACACACCTCTTGGATTCATCCCAAAAACAATCTGAAATGGACTCATTCCAGTACTTTGATTTGGAGTGTTATTATAAGCAAACTCAGCCTGAGCTAGTGCTAAATCCCACTGCTTAGGATTTTGATACACTAAACTTCTCAATATGTTCCCCAAGCTTATTTTTACCACTTCGGTCTGTCCATTTTTTTGAGGATGGTACGCTGAACTGAATCTAAGGTTAGCACCTAGTTTCTTCCAAAGAGTTCTCTAGAAATGCCCTACAAACTTTGTATCTCTATTAGACACAATACTTACAGGAAATCCATGTAATCTTACAATTTATTAAAAAAATAGATTAGCAATATGTGTTGCATCACTAGTATTATTACATTCAAGGAAATGTGCCATCTTGGAAAATCTACCTACCACAACATAAATGGAATCATTCCCCCTTTGAGTTTTAGGTAACCCCAAAACAAAATCCATTCTAACTGCATCCCATGTTCGGTCTGGTATTGGCAGTGGCTGGTACAATCATGTATTCTAACTTCTCCCTTTAGCATGCTGAGATATCCTTCACTTCTCAACCAATCTCTTAACATCAGTCTGCATATAGTAAAAATAATTTACTTGAGCAAAGGTTTTGTCTTGTTCAAAGTGACCAGATAATCCTCCACTGTGTTTCTCCTTTATTATGTTTTACCTCATAAAACATTTGGGAATGCACAACTTGTTGCCTTTAAACAATAAACCTCCTTGGATAAGATAATCTAACCACTGACTTCTGTTATGAACTATTGGATTTTGTATTGCTGTATAAATATCTTTGAAATCTACATCATCTTTATACATTCCAACCATTTCTTCAAATCCTACAACACTAACTTTTAATTCTTGCACAATGAAATTTACCTTGCTTAAAGCATCAACAACTTTGTTCAACTTACCACTTGTGTATTTTATCACAAAAGTAAAGCTCTGCAAAAACTCTACCCACTTGGCATGTTTTTGGTTCAATTTTGGCTGGTTGTTTATGAATTGTAATGCATGATTGTTAGAATACAATATAAACTCCTTTGGTAGCAAATAATGTCTCCATTTTTTTAAGGCTTTTACAATAGCATAAAATTCTTTATCATAAGAAGAATACTTCTTCTTAGCTTCATTTAATTTATCACTAAAGTATACTATTGGTCTTTGTTCTTAACTCAAAACTGCTCTGATTGCAACTCCACTAGCGTCTGTTTCAACTTGAAATACTTTTTTAAAATCAGGTAAAGCTAAAATTGGTTTCTCTGTGATTTTCCACTTTAGCAACTTAAAATTCCTGTCTGCTGCTTCTATCCACTTGAATGGTTGATTAGTCTCCTTGATTGTTTCAAGAATTGGTGCATGAATCTGACTAAAACCTCTGATAAATTTCCTATAAAAACTTGCAAGACCATGAAAACTTCTTACCTCAAATATATTCCTTGGAATAGGCAAGTTCCAAATTGCTTGGACTTTCTCTGGATCCATTTTCAACCCTTCTTTTAAAACTACAAATCCCAAGTAAATTAATTATTCTTTCATGAAACTACATTTCTTCATATTTATCAATTGTTTCTGTTTCTGCAGAGTTCTTAAAACCAACTTAAGATGCTCTAAATGTTCTTCTTTAGTTCTACTAAAAACTAGAATATCATCAAGATAAACAATAACAAACTTTCCTGCATATTCCTTCAAGACTTCATTCATCAATCTCATGAATGTGCTAGGTGCATTTGTGAGTCCAAAAGGCATCACTAACCACTCATACAACCCACCATTTGTTTTAAATGCAGTCTTCCATTCATCTCCTTCTCTAATCCTTATTTGATGATATCCACTCTTCAGATCTATTTTAGTAAAATACTTTGATCCACTCAAACAATCCATCAAATCATCCATGCGTGGTAAAGGAAACCTATACCTGATAGTGATATTGTTTATGGCTTTGGAACATGTACACATACGCCATTCACCTCCTTTCTTTGGACTGAGTACTGTTGGTACAACACATGGACTAAGACTCTCTCTGATTAGTCCCTTATCCATCATTTCTTGCACTTGTTTTCCAACTTTTGCATTCTCTTCAGGAGTTAATCTATATGCTGCTTTGTTTGGCAAACTTGCTCCTAGTATTAGATCAATATGATGACTAATACTCCTGATTGGTGGCAATGCATTTGGCAACTCATCCACAATAATATTAGCAAAATCATTCAACAGAGTTTTGATTTCTTCAGGTAAATCATCTAAGTTTGTGGAAGTCAAAATTACCTTAGGTCTCCCTATGACAACAAAATGCATTTCTTCACCTTTTCCAACCTCTTGCAATAGCTCCTTTCCACTCATTAGCATAACATTGTTTCTAGGTGCTCCTTTGTCAGCTTCATCCTTCAATGGTAGCAGTGTATGTTTATTTCCATCCTTCTCCAGAGTATAAGTATTTTTCCTCCCATCATGAATAACTTTCCAATCAAACTGCCAAGGTCTTCCCAGCAATACATGGCATACATCCATTGGCATTACATCACACAATATCACATCTTTATAAGTACCAATCTGTATCTCTACCTTGCATTGTTCTATCACAATAATCTGATGTCCTTTCTGCAACCATGACACTTTGTAAGGAGTATGGTGTACTGTCTTCACTAATCCTAGCTTGTCCACCATCTCTATAGAAACAAGGTTATCAGTGCTTCCACTATCAATTATCACTTTACAACATTTACCTTTGGATTTGCATGTAGTTCTGAATAAACTCTTCCTCTGAGCTGGTTCTCCAGTCTCTTTCTCTGCCTTAAGCAATACCCTTTTCAACAACAGGGATTCTCCTACTTCAGGGGATTCTTCCTTTTCTATAATTTGAGGTGTTTCTTCCCTTGCCTTAGCCACATTCAAATTCCTCTGACTTGTTGTTCTATTATGAGGATAGTCCCATGATTCATGTCCCCATTCTCCACATGTGTAACATCGAATATCTCTTCCGCGACCTCTTCCTCTGGGTGAAATTCTTCCTCTATTAAAATCTCCCCTTTGTGGTGGTCTACTACTTGAACTTCCTGCTCCACTCTGATGTTGCTGAAACCTTAGTCTGGTAGTTCCTCTACCTCTTACTGAACTTTTCCCTCTATTCCTCTGATTTTATCTCCTCAACATCTCCTCTTCTACCTTCAAACTTGCTTGATAGGCATCTTCAATGGTCTTCAGACTCAACAAGCTGATCTCATCCTTATGTCATATCTTAAGCCATTGATATATTTGGCTACCTTCTCCATGTCATCCTCTGCATGTCCTACTCTAATAATCAATCTATAAAACTCTTCTGTATATTCTTTAACAAACATTCCTTTTTGCCTTAAATTCTGTAAATGTTTGAAAATATTTAACTGATAATCTTCTGGCATAAATTTAGCTTTCATTCTACTCACCATTTGTCCCATTGCTTGATCTTGGACTTTACTTTTCTTGTTTTGGATGTTTGTTGTTCATTCCACCAAATAGCTGCATGACCCTTCAATCTGGTAACTGCAAATTTCACCTTCTTTTTGTCATCAACCGTATCATAGTCAAAATATTTGTTCAATGAACTGATCCAATCCATCAACTTTTTTGCATTGAAACTCCCTTCATACACAGGAATTTCCACCTTTGGTTCCACCTACTTTAGCCAACATCTTGATAACTTTGGTAGTTTCATTTTCCTCCTCTTCTTCTTCCTCAGAAGATTCTTCTGCAAGCACTGACAACTCCTTCATCGGGTGTTCTCCTCTGAGCAATCTCTATTGTGTCCATCCTTGTACGCAGACTCCAGATCTCTTCTAGCAAAACTGCATTTGCTTCATGTCTTCCTCGACCTATGCCAGCTCCCCTCCTCGGTGGCATGTTTACTGCAGTAAAACTCAATCTCTGTGCTCTGATACGAAAAATGATGCAGGAGGTTGATCAAAATAAGCTGATCGTCTAGAAAATAGACTATTGGTTAATTTATAACCAATCAAATGTGTTCAAGCGTATACGTGGCTTACTTTATCTTGAGGGTCTCGTTTTTTTTCTCTAAACACATCGGTCCTACGCTGACTTTCCCTTTTTAATCAGTCGCTTCACTCTACACCGTTGATCTCCTCTCTCCAGATCTAACGGTCATCACTCACCCCGATCACTAACTAGCCGGTTCTTTTTCTATCGTTGATCTGTCCATCCGATCCAATGGTCGTCACGTGATTTCGTGTGGATTTAAGCACGATATTTATTACTTCGGAGGCACGCGAAAAAATGATTTTTCTCTCTCCTCCGGTTGCGACGTGTCAAGTGCTCAGGCTAATCGTGCGGACTCAGAATATTACTGCTTACCACTTGAAAGGCACGCGATATACCACTTCCCGCTTTTCCAATACAACCCATGTGCATTAAATCAAACTTTAATAAAGTGCTTAATAAATGTTTAGTGCTTAATTCCAAGATTACCCATTAACACTAAATGACCGTGATTAATGATAAACACATAAACGCTGAGATTTACAATTAAAGTGTGAAAACAGAGGAAATACCCGGTTAAGTTTCAGAACGCAGATACACAGATGTAAACGAGATTATGCACCAGGATTAACACATAGTTGCACATTGAATCAATTTATTCAATATAATAGAAGTTACAGAGTCTTGGCCCTCTTAGCTCAATTACAACAATTTATTTGACCTTTGTCTCAATCTCAAAACCCTATATATCACTCAGATTCTTGCTTCTCACTCAATTCTCGATCATCCCAGCCAATCCTTTTTCATTACATTTTCTTCAATTTTATGAGTCAAATCGTATTCTAACTGCACTAACAACTTGATCTCTATTTTAATCAATCTAACAATCAAATCTCTATTCTTAAGCTATGTTACACACCTATGCTAACAACTTATCCCCTAGTCTAAAATAATACAATTTTGTAATGATTACAATAATGAAGTAAAGATCATTTTCGAGAGATCCAACCTTCTCTACCAAAACTGACTTTCGACCACTCAGGTCAATGAAATTTAACTCATTTAGCCACAACATGTGAACAAACAATCACATTGTTGGCTAAGTCCAGATGCTCCTGCATCAAGGGGTCTCATACTTATCTGAGATTCGTAAAGAAGCATTGTTGCCTTATCACAATAATTGCATTATCATTTATTAGGTGATACATTCATTTGCTAATCAAAACATGATGATAGCCACACATCAAGTCTATCATAAAACATACTCATAACCAACATAAATAACAAGGATATGGAACCATAAAACCACATATGAACCAATACATTTACAAATGAAATACCAAGGATAAGGAGCTCATATTAATGAATGCATAATCCAACCAGGTATGGGACTTCCATGTACCACCTGACCATAGGTTGGCTGAACCAAATCTTTCTTTCAACCAATCGCCCCCGTGTCATATTCTAAGCATGAATGTGGGACTTACAACAAAACCAAACAGTGCTTCCTCAGGCTTTACCACAATCCCTAGTGGATCACTAGTCTTGAACCCTCATCAATAGAACCAAGATTTACCACAATACCCATCGGATCACTAGGCCCTAAATGATAAAAATACAATACCAGAATTTACTACAATCACCACCAGATCACTAGGCCCCAAACAATAAACATATAATACCAGGCTTTACCGCAATCCCCACCTGATCACTAGGCCCTAAACAAGCATGGATGCCTCTGGGATCTCTCCACCTAAACCATGAGATATTTATCTATCTCAACCTCTCGACTTTACTGTGTATCCCGTTATTACCAACCAAGGGATTCCTAGGCCTACGAGGTCACCATTCTCTGGGATTTACCGTATTTCCCATCCCGGGATTCCTACACCTTATGAATAATCCTGAGACAACCCCACTCAGCTTCGAGTCCATCTGAAAATATTGCTTAACCAAATACAAGAGAACCCACCACACCATGGCTATCTAGAAATGGCAAGGCAAGGCTGAAGAACATTGTCACACCTGGAAAAACCCATGCCAATGAAAACAAGCGAACCAAATACACACATGCATGTACCATGCATGCCAAATCTAGTAAGGAAATTACACATGCAAATCAATACGTGCAAGTAATACCGTTGTAGCTCCTTGATCTTGGTCTTCCTTGCTTGATATTTTCTTCCCTTTTGCCTTCTTTGTCCTTTCTTTGCTTTTTCTTGATCCAATGCTAAAGTGCTCCAAGAAAACTCTAAGTGTCCAAGAGTGTGAGAGAGAGAATAGAGAGAGAGCTCCAAAATTGAACTGAAAAAAGGTTACCAACTGATCCTCATAATCCTTTTTATTAATGAGGCCTCTATTTTCTTCAATTTTTCATTATTTTCTTTCATTTTCTTCCTCACATGCAATTTGTGACCTTTCATCTTCATTTTCTCTTAATTTCTATTATTTTCATAAATACATTGCCAAAAATGCCATTTTTCCTTTCCAAAGCCTTTTCCATTGCCTTTGCCTATTTTCTTAGCCATAATAAACCAAACGAACACCGGCACTAGGATGTTTTTCCCAACATTTAGCTTGGAATAAGTGTCCCGTGACCTTGGTTATTATGTTTCCTTTATTAACTTTATTACATGGATTTTTGACCAGGGATGTTACACCAAGCTACTTAGAGCTATAAGGAAAGGGGATAAACCACACTTGGGAAGTAAGGGACTCTCCCAAGGAAGAGGTTATTGGATGTTAATTTTGTTAAAAATATTCTTCATAGGGATGATTCAAATTTGAAGTTGTCATTACCCTTCAAGAGTTCTCAAACTTGTCATGAAAGGGCATAAAATTATTTCTCATGCAAATGAAAATGAAAAGAAAAAATTATTTGTCAAATTTGAGTTAAAAATTCCTTCTAAAAATTCCAATTAAAAGACAAGGAAACTTTTCATAATATGTTCTACTTGTCATTGTTTTCATAGATTTTTGGTTATGAATTAATTTTCTATTACCATAACATTTAAAAAACAAATTATGTTAACACATTTTCTCCACATCATGATAGTTCAAGAAATAAATATTATCGTTTTGATACAATAGAATCCTCTTGTTATAGAGATTTTGCATCCATGTATCACATATTTAACAAAATTACATCATAGTAGTGGGCATTGAAGATCAACATCTTTGATTGTGGTGAATCCTTTTGCTCCTCAAAGAGAAGATATAATTCAAATTCAATTCAACTCCCCATCTTCTTGGGGTTTGGATTTACAAATGGTACATACTAGTCCTCCATGGATATTTTCTTACTTCTAACTCCACTTGTTTGTATTTATTGCTTACCTAGCTTGTTTTCATTTACTACTTGCTTTGGCTGCTTGAATTTATGAGTATTACCTTCATGTCTTCTTTATTCCAACTTAATATGAGGACATGACAATAGGCACTAGGGATCAAAATTAATTCAATGAGGTTTGATTCCTTATTATTAGAAATACAATGCTAAGTAATGAGTAGTATTCATTCGTTTTTGTTAACCAAAAATAATGTTATCTATGTGTTCTTTCGCAAATGGTGTTGTAGGTTTTAACCCTATACAAATATTACCTCCAAACGAATTCTTAAAATAGAAAAATAAACAATGGCGAGAACATAAAACAAATGTATACAAAGATTTTCCCCTGGATCCCAAAATCAAGACTACCTGATTGATTTTTCATTTTCAATGTTACAATAGATATATATATATATATACCGAAGCATTCATAAACCCCAATCCACTAAGCCTGTATTAGAACATAATTGTAGTTCCCTTAACTGGATCTACAAAGTACTATGGTAAAAAACAATCATGCCCAAAACCATGTGCAAAACCCATGCACAAAACCATAGGCAGGTCTTCCCACCATCTATGCGTCCGTCCCCCATCCTTGGTTCCGCATATTTTTTTTTCCCAGGGCGCTGCCCCAGATGCTGTGCAAGGGGGCTATCGTCCCCCTCCAAATCCCCCAACAGGGGGGCTGCCCCCCCCGTGATCCCCCCGTTGCGCCCAACACAACTTACAATGCCTGGA
Organism: Pinus tabuliformis; assembly: GCA_031772625.1. NCBI lineage: Eukaryota > Viridiplantae > Streptophyta > Pinopsida > Pinales > Pinaceae > Pinus > Pinus tabuliformis. Next base: position 235,626,555 of record CM062805.1, read on the forward strand.
GCTAGTCGTGGAAAGAATATAACACATACCCAACATGTGTCATGCATCATAATGCACATGTGCATTGATCATTAGACCTTTTGACAAATGAATCTTGGAAGTTATATTTCTTTTATGTTGTTGGAGGTTTTAAATAGTTCTTGTTGTTTTTTGTTATTGCAAGATTGCAATGATATCCATAAAATAATACTATATTTTGATTTCCTTTTAAAAACTCTCTTATGGAAAATTATTCTTGGAAGTTATATTTCTTTTATGTTGTTGAAGGTTGTAAATAGTTCTTGTTGTTTTTTATTATTGGAAGATTGCAATGATATCCATAAAATAATACTACATTTTGATTTCCTTTTAAAAACTCATTACAATTTTTTGAACGATTGGGCCACTTACCTTGTAAGAAAGAAAAACAATTTCATTGCATTTGAATAATGACATCCATGAGATAAAAGAGTAAATGGTCTTATTAAATTCTCTCCAATTGATTTTTATATTGATTATAAGTAAATGGTCTAATTGAATTCCATCCATATCATTTCATATATAGTGTAAGTGAAATGATCCTATTAAATTTTCTCCATATAGATTGTAATATTGGTGATGAAGTCTTTGTATACTCATTCAAGTGTACACAGAGTTATGTTTTCTAGATAAGATTCTTTATTTAAGATTTACATAACTTGACACAATAGAAACTATGCCGTGTGAGATATATTTGAGATTTAAAATTATTTTTCATTTTCATATGAAAGTAATAGTATATTTTAACTTGTGAATATTGAAAAACTCAATTGAAGTTAAGCCTTCAAATTAAAATATAACCCTTCCCTTCAAATTTTATCTCTGATAGGTATATTGTTTTTAACCTCCCATTGGTAATGGAATATGTTTTTATTATTAATAAGTTTTCCGTTCATGATTTTTTTCTTTGTTTCCATTGTTATTTCTTTTCATTAATGATTCAAGTTTTAAGATAAAAGATCAAAGCAAAGTTTAAAGGGTTTTAAGCTCTCTTTTCCATAATTTCTTTTTGTAATTTAGTTCACAACTATTAGATCTATGAATTTGTTAATCCGTGTTGTAGATTTTTAACAATAGATTGATGACTCTAATAGGGATTTGAGCCATTTCTTGATCCCTTGTTGTGGAGGTGTGTTCAATCCTCCTTGTCTTTATATTTATATTTTTTGGCTCTATTTTGTTTGTTGTTTCACTTTGTGCGATGCATGTAGGAAACAATTGACGAAAAACCCTTAGATTTGTCTTAGAGATTAGTGCTGAACTATTGAAAGACTTCTAGGGGTCAATGCATTTATTGGAGTTCGATTTAGTAACACATCCAATTCCCCTAAGTCACCTTAAGGAGATGGGGGTCATAAAAAATTACCCCCTTTTTTTTGCCTTACTAAACCAAATTCCAAATCCATTGTTGTTTTCAACTCATTAAGAACTTTTCAAGAATATAAATTTCATTAAACACTGAACTTTTAATACAAAGATATAATCCTTTGAAGTTTCACAATTTTGTCTGACTAACATTCCATACACTTCATGTCAATAATTATGTGGCACCATGAGTCCACATGTCATCAAAGATAAATTCCAGTAGACTTTAGAGACACGTTGGCCTTATTACGTCCAAATTCCCCTCTTTTCGAAATATAAATATTATTCACATTATTTAATTCTTATATACAACTTGTGCGGGCCTAATGATTAAAAACATGTGCTTCTTTTAAGAGGTCATTGGTTGACTATGACTTTAAATTAGACTATTATTATTATTATTATAAACATACCTTAGAAACCCTTTGGCCCACCACCCTCCACGTGGCACCAATGTATTGTATATGATATGACCAGGGGTCGCCACACACTCATGAAACACTTTCCTCACACGTTGAATGAGATCTGATGGTGATATGTCAAAAGTGCTTGATCATAGGGTTTTCGATTGTTGAGATCAGAAAAGAGATGAATTTTCATAAGGGCCCAAAAACCATATCTTTCTTTGGGTATCTCTAACCTTCTAATAACATTCTTGAGTGAGTTGGAATGTTGGACACAACTAGTTTATTTGGGCTTAAAAATTGCCATTCTTGAACGCCCACACATACATCTCCACCATGGTATTTCCACATTTCCCACCCATTAATCTATTCTTACACCATATCCAAATGATCCTTGATTTTCCTGAAATATGCCATAATAAAACGAGCCAAAGATATAAGTTGTACCCTAGCATAAAGGGAATTAAAACATGACCTGAGCTTTGAAGGCTAGGTTTTTAAGTATATAATTACCATTTATACATAATTTCTTAGCTTATCCAAAAGCTATCCCAAACCTATAATCCTAGAGGAATTTCCCTTTGCACATGAAAAACTCTTAAGTGCATTTAAGTACCCTACCCTCTTTATTATGTAGTCTTATAACATTTTGGGCTTTAATTTGTAAATGATTTACTTTTATTATTAATATCCTTTTATTCATTTATAATATAACCACGGTTGAGTATTCTTCGACATTCATCTTATTACATAATATATATAATATAATATAATATAATATAATATAATATAATAGTACAATATGTTATTATATAATTCATATTTGTATAATTAGAGATCATTTAAAGAGTTTAATTGAGGTTTTATGGGGTTTCTTCTATGGCTAGCATGTCTTGAGTTAAACCTAGCCCTTTAATTAAATTTGAGGTTTTGAAAACCATTTTAATTCAAAGGAAGGAAAAATTATAATTTGGTTTATTTATTTTTATTTTACTTTAGAAGGCTTTTAATATTTAATTGGAAATTAACATAATTTGTTTCAATTTTCACAAAACAAATTTACTAGCTTAATGACAATTATAATTTCAAAATCAGAATTCTAATTCAAAACTCCCTTATTTTTATTAAAAAAACATGAAAAAATATCTCAAAAAACAAAAGTGTTGATGTTGCATCAATGTTATATATATATATATATATATATATATATATATATATAGGCTTAGTCTAACTTATAGATGAAATGACCTTTTTCACGATGATTTTTCAGGTTAATTATATTCAAAATCTGACAATTTTTTTTTTTAAACTTGAGTTTAAATTGTTTACTCTGAATAATTTGAGTGCTCCATGGGTTTTCAAGGGTGCTGAATCCATTTATGCATTCAAAAATATATTTTAAACAACAAAAAATCTTGAAATAGAACACCCCATAATCGAAAAATGTTGATGTTGCATCAACATTTTTTCCTTTTAAGTTAAAATTCCAACATTTTTTAGCAATCAAATTAAAAATAAAATATCATGACTCTGAAAAACCTTAAAATTCCAATAGTTTTCGATGATAGTGTTAAAGATAAAATATAATGGCTCCAAAAAACTTAAAAATTCCAAAAAAATTCAACTATGGTGTTAAGATAATACCATGGCTTCGAAAAACCTTAAACGTTTGACATTTTTCAACCATGACATTAAATATAAAATGTCACGATTTTGAAAAACCTTAAAATTTTGACATTTTTTAGTCATGGAATTAAAACCAAATATCATGAATACAAGAAGGCCTTAAATTTTCAATATATTTCAAAACCATATATCATGACTAAAAAAACCATAAAATGAATACCTAAATTAAATAGTCATTATATATAATGCAAAAGGTATAGCTCTTTTAAACTCTTAGCCTAAGAAAACTTGAGACATTGCAAAAAAAAACTAAAAATCAACCATCAAATTGACATGCAGTGGGGGTAGACTTGACCAATTATAATGAAAACTTAAAAATTGAGCAACAAATCAACACACAACGGCAATGAACTTGATTCATTGTAACGAACACTTAAAAACAAGTATCAATTTGACACATATTGGGGTCAGGTTGCTAATCGAGCATTCTCACAACCATTGTAATAAAAAAAAGTTACAAATAAATAAATAAAAATGAAAATGCAAAACAAAAAAAAAATTAAGAAAAATAAAACTAAAAACAAAAAAAAACAAAAACACAATACTACACAATATTCTAGAAGAAACTCTCACATCAACATAATTATCATTGTGAAAACCTACATATTAAAAAAACCAAAAAGTTTAAACAAATTAAATACAAAAAGTAAAATCCAAACATTATATATATATATGCATTTCAAAAAAACAAACCACACAGAGGAAAATTCATATATATATATTAAAATAAAAAACACAAATTTTAAAAATAATAAAAAAATAAATGGAAAACAAAAAAATTAGGAAAAAAATTATTAAAAAACATATTTTAATAGGAAAAAATATAAACAAAAAAAATTTAATAAATAAAAATTAAAATAATTTAGAAAAAAAAATATTATAAACAATTGATTTTATTTATTTATTTATTTTTATCAAAAACAAGTAGACAGGGGAAGGGTGGGGTTGATGCCCTTGTCATGATCGAGCCGAGGCGAGAGAGAGAGGGGGAGGGGGAGAGGGGGAGAGAGAGAGATGGGTGGGGTCAATGCCCTTGTCGCGATCGGGCCGAGGCGAGAGAGAGAGAGAGAGAGAGAGAGAGAGAGAGAGAGAGATGAGCGGGGTCGATGCCCTTGTCGCGACCGGGCTGAGGCATCAACCCGAGAGAGAGAGATGGGCAAGGTCCCCTCATTGTGACCAGGCCGAGGCATCAACTAGAGAGAGAGAGAGAGAGAGATGGGCGGGGTCAGTGCCCTCATCGCGACTGGGCTAAGGTATCAACTAGAGAGAGAGAGATGGGCGAGGTTGATGCCCTCGTCGTGACTGGGCCGAGGCATCAAACAAAGAGAGAGAGAGAGATGGGTGAGGTCAATGCCCTCGTCGTGACTGGGTTGATGCATCAACTAGAGAGAGAGAGAGATTAGCGAATTCGATTCCCTCGTCGCGACTAGGTCGAGGCATCAACCAGAGAGAGAGAGCGAGAGAGAGAGATGGGCGCTGTAAGGTCCTCGAGTTCTACCCGAGCGCGGGCGCGGTTGGGCGCCGGGCGAGTCGACGGGCGCGCGGGTGCACGGGCGATCGACGGGAGCACAGGCGGGCGCGCGGGCGCACGGGCGGGCGCGGGCGCACGAAGTGGGCGCGGGCTGCACGACGAGCGGGCGAGGGCTGCACGACGGGCGGGTGCGGCGACACGGGCATGCGACGAGCTGCGGAGAAAATGTGACAAAATATGCGACGATATGCAAACACTTATGTGACTAAGTGTTGGAGCCTATCACATATATATGCGATGGGAAGAAGTGTATAAGCCGACTTGTACATAAGGCTTATGGGCGCATGGATGGTGGTTTTGGGGGTTGGCCAAGGGGCTGCACACCCCTTGTAAACCCACGCAAGTTTGGGTATAAGTATGAGAACTTTGAGAGCTCATTCAACAACTCACATCATCTCTACGCATAAGGAGAAGGGTAAAACTGCGCAAGGGATATAGGAGCTGCGCATAGCTCATGCGCACTATCTAAGTGCGGTTTTGGAGTATCTTGTGCCGGTCTGAGGTGTGGGCAAGCGTGCCGAGGAGTTGGTATATGTGTAGATTGTGCAGGACTTGGTGGAGAGGAATTAAGTGGCTCGGGTGAGCACTTCTCTTTGTGCAAGGGTGCACATGTATTGTAAAAGGCAGAGTTGGCTCTCGGTTGTAATATTTGGCTAAGTGTAGACTTGGTTTTGCAAGGCACACTTGTACATTGTAAAACTGATATTCTTAATATATTGTCGGGCAGACTCGCATTACGGGGAGTTGCCCCTCCCCTTTATACTTGTTGCAATTGTTATTGTTCTTGGTATAATTGCATGATGATAATGAATGAGTATGGGCTTCATTAAGTATAAAGGATAATTGCATTTTACTTAGTTGTGAAACACAAGCTAAGTATGTTAATGTGGAAGTAGGCGTAGTCCACGAATGTTAGTATTGGTGAAAAGAAAGCGTTCGGTGGTGCCGCACCTTGCTACAAGCGGTTGGAAGACTACCACAGGTGTAGGGGCGTGATAGGCGGGGTCGATGCCCTCATCGCGATTGGGCTAAGGCATCAACCTCATCCACCCATAACTGTTTGTGTGGGCGGGGTCGATGCCCTCACCGCGATCAGGCTGGGGCATCGACCTCACACACACGGAACTGTTTATGTGGGTGGATCGATGCCCCATCCCTTGGTGACACGACTGCGTGAGGGCATTAAATCCCCCTGCCAAGTAGTGTATGTGCAGGGTTGATGCCTCGGCTTGGTCGCGACGCCAAGTGGCTACTGACATGGCGACTAGAGAGGCCCGTTAATATAGTTTCCATGTTGACGCCCCTTTAGTGTTGCAGTTGAGCTGGGGGTTGATTCTCGTAATTGACCCCGCCCACATAGTGCTGCATGGGAGCACTGTGTGGACTGGGTTGATTCCAGGAATCGACCCATGCCCCCTTTTCTTTTTAGGGTATATATATATATATATATGTATATGTATATATACTCAGTGACTGTTTGGGAATGATGGACTATGACTAGCTGTATTTGGCAGCTCTGATGTACTATGACCAGCAGTGTATGATCAATTGTCAATGCTTGGCTGCTATAGCCTGACCTTGTGACAGTGACCTACACTATCTTTCATTATAAAATAAGGTTACATATGTGTAAGATTTTCTCCTCTTTGCCGCAAAACAATAATATAACTTGTTACATCTGTTATGTCGTTTTACCATATACCTATCAATATATTCCTTCATGCGATTAACTCTAGAAACAAAACATCCATTCACACAACTAATACAAATATTCATGAAAATGAACATAATGTAATATCTCAAGTAGCAACCATTATGGGCCCACTTTGCGTAGAAAAAGTGTCAGAGAACCACTCTATAAGCCAAATGTAATATGTTATGCAGAAGAACTGTCAAATAGCCACCCTAGAAGCCAAATGTAATATGTTATGAACTTTGGTGACAAATATGAACAAAAGTGATCATTCTCAAAAGGTAAAGAGTGGAAAAAGAGGCGTGGCCAAATATGTGATCATTTTTTTTAATGAAATGGAGATCAATGAGGATATATACATGAGGTGTCGATCACTCTATTGCCACAACAAAAAAAATTAAGTGTCATTTTGTAGCGTGGGAAAACGAAAGGTTGGAAAATCATTTGCCACAACAAAAAAAAATGAAGTGTCATTTTTGTAGCGTGGGAAAACGAAAGGTTGGAAAATCATTTTTTCATAGTGTAGCTCGCGATGGGGTATGCACACAACTTTGAAAATGAGGTTGTCATTTAAAAAAATATAAAGAGTGGTGTGTGGAGTGAAAGGTCGGTGCGGGGATGCTCATTTTCTATTGAGCTAAAGGTGAACGAAAGCCTAATGAGAGTCATCAATAATTATTTTATTTTAATGTGCATGCCGGTTTTGTTTAATGTGAATGTGTGTTTTAATAATGTTTGAATGGTATTTTTTTAAGATATATTTTAGTTTCATGATCTAATTTATTTATAATGAGCTATAATAACGTTATTATGTTTTTAAATAATTATGTTTTATTAAAAAGGCTAAAGATGTTATAATGTAATGTAATGTAAATGTTTCAACTAACAAAAAAAAATCGTATAAAAATTAAAATAATAATAAAAATAAAAATGATTTATAATATTTATGCTAAAGATAACTTATTTAAAGGGGAAACTAAATCAGTCTAGATTCATTTTAATTCCAGATCTACCAAGAGTTAAAAGGGATTAAATTTTTTGAAATGCGAATCTCTTTTAAAGTGAAAAAAGATTTGATCTCTCACATATACTTAGTAGATCTAGAATTAAAATAAAGCTATACTAATTTTAATTAAATTTTAAAAACGTCTATGTTTAATTTATTTAAATAAATAATTACTAAACTATATTTTCAATAATTTTTATTATATTTAATTTAAAAAACACAAAATTTTAAATAATAAAATAAATATGTTTAAATTTTTTAAAATTTTATAATAAAAAATACCTTTTCAAAAATTTTAAAATTGTAACTTTTTCCCAAACATTTAATAAACTAGAAAATATACATTTAATATAAAATCATCAATAAATCATTTCAAAAGACTAACCAAAATAACAAATATTAAAAATTAAAACCATCGATAAATCATTTCAAAAGACTAACCAAAATAATAAATATTAAAAATCAAAAAAAATATTTCAAAAATTTTAAAATTTTAACTTTTTCCAAAACATTTAATAAATTGGAAAATATACATTTAATATAAAATCATCAATAAATCATTTCAAAGACTAACCAAAATAACAAATATTAAAAATTAAAACCATCAATAAATCATTTCAAAAGACTAACCAAGATAATAAATATTAAAAGTAAAAAAATATTTTAAAATAACTTATAGTTAAAAAGTCATGACTTTTAAATAATTAAAAAAATACATATACACGGTTATCATCACAATAGTGTTAGGAGCCAAACCCTTTTGAGAGCTATGATATGCATGAGCTTGTGATATGCATGGGGTTAGAAGTTATACTTGGATTTAGAGGATTTATATATTTTCTCTTTTAGATTATATTAAGAGGTTGATCCAATAGTATGCACTAATTAGTTTTTCATTATATAGTGAGCTTATGATATGCATGGGGTTAGAAGTTATACTTGGATTTAGAGGATTTATATGTTTTCTCTTTTAGATTATATTAAGAGGTTGATCCAATAGTATGCACTAATTAGTTTTTCATTATATAGTAAACCCTTTTGAGAGCTATGATATGCATGAGGTTAGAAGTTATACTTGGATTTAGAGGATTTATATGTTTTCTCTTTTAGATTATATTAAGAGGTTGGATCCAATAGTATGCACTAAGGAGTTTTTCATTATAAAGTAATGTTTAATAATCATATTGAGTATTCCTGGAACCATGAAATAAGGTATAATTAAATATATTGTTATATTAAAAGGATCATGATCTATGAAATAAATATTGCTTATAATGTTTATTTAATTTCACTTCATTTAATAAAAAAATCAAATATTTTTATTTTTTTAAGTAATAAATGTAATTGTTATTAATTTATTATATGAGTGGTGATTTCGAATCTTAAGCAGTGGAGAGAATCTTTTAAAATGTTATCGCTCACTCATCCTTGTGGGGGTTACCCTCCACTATTTTATTGTTATCATAGGATCCCTCTACTTGTATCATCCCTTAGTGGGAGTGATGGAGATGTGTGGGCTATTAGCTATAGAACCACAAAGGGATTTTATTAGGCAATTAGATATGTGTGGAATATGTTCCTTTTCTTAATAACTGTCCTTTCACTTAAAGGCATGCGTTATCTATTTTAATACTTTTATGGATGTTTAGTTCAACCTATCCAAGACACTGTGGCATAATGTATTACAGAATACAAGAAAATCAAACTTATAGTTAAAGAAATAATATATAAAGGGTGTCTTGTGGCATAATGTATTACAGAATACAAGAAAATCAAACTCATAGTTAAAGAAATAATATATAAAGGTATTTAGGATTATATGGTACATAAAGTGAAATGCTGAATAAATATATTATAAAATTATATTATGATATAATAGGTGCTTTTGATAATTTTGATAAGGAGATGTATTTATTTATACTCAATTATAAATATTTATAGCTGGTTGTTTTTGTGGTTTAATTATCATTTTTTTCCTTTATGGAAATAAATTAGAGTGAGGATAAGAATTTAAGAGTATTTTAGTTTGTAGTTTACATTAAGGTTGTTGAGGCCAACTCACATGTATATTCTTTTTATTCTTTTTTGTTGGTTGGTAGGTTAATTATTATAAATTATTCATTATAAAAGAAATTAGAGCAAGGTTGTTGAGGAGTTAAGAGTATTTATCATTATTTTAGTTATAGTGAATTAATTTTATTTTTTTGGAAAGAGATTAGAGTGAGGTTGCTGATGATATATGAGTATCTCATTTAAAAGTACCAAGTCATTACAACAATATTTATTCATCTAAGATAACCCAAATTGAAATAATTATAGTGAATTATATTTAATGGTAATCATTATGTTAAATGTCAATATTAGATTTGTGAAGTTGTGTCAATTATGAATAATTATAAAAAAATATGATTGACCATAATCAACCATCAATATTAGGTTAGAGATCCATGAGTTAGTGAGATATTAAAATCAATTACTCTTAGTCTACTTGAGTTTTTCTGGGCATATTTTCTAGTCAAATTTATTTGAAATCTCGCAGGGTTTTGTTTGAACCACAAATTCGAATTGTGAACTTTCCCCAATCTGAGTACCCCAATGGTTTTTAAGGGCATTGAATCCATTTATGGATTCAAAAATCATTTAAAGCAAAAGACTCATGAAATGACCAAATTTTATTTCGATGGATTCCGACCAAAAACTCCAAAACATAGAATTGTTAGACAATGCCATCAATTATTATTAACATATTGGGATTATATTTAATCATAAATTTTTATAATCAACCACAGTTAACTATATTTATTATTAGTTATTATTTTATGGATTAATGGTATGTTTGTGTGATAATATCAAATGTGGGCAATCATGTGTATCCATGATCTACCAAGATAAATTATGATCAAACATAATCTATCATAATTATTTGTAGAAACTTTTTCTACAATTATCTAGCTCTCTCTGATACCATGTAGAAATTTTTTCTACAATTATCTAGCTCCGATACCATGTAGAAATTTTGAATAATTTAACACATATTCAACAGAGATTATCCTGATCATGTACTATTGCGGAATACATACACAATACATAAGCTCCTATGCGTTGATCATCAATATAGCAGCATCAATAACAATAAAACATCAAGAGCATTCACACATTAACACAGTATGTATCCCGGGGAAAGCATCTCGCTAAAAACCCCACACTATCTGTATATTAATGATTGAGTCATGTAACATTACACAGCATAATACTTCTCACAAGTATCTCCACCTCTGTTACACATAATACAACTCAGATCTGATCTCCAAATCTCTTCCACTGCTTGCCTGCCTCCACTGCTCAATACCTACTCAAGAACTGATGAGAATGGCTCACCAAACTCATTTTTCACCTGCAAAATATTCACTCACTCTTTGTTGGACGTGAGCACAAGCTATAATGTGGGCAAATACGTGAGCAAACTCATTGGCATACTCAATCCCTTGATTGTGCAAGATCTGGTGCACAACTATAGTCACAACTGATAGCAATCTGATTCTCTCCACCTGTCCCTGTTGAACTGAACATGCACTGACATGCATCTGAGTTAACTGATGTATTCATTAGTTGTATTATGAGTTAATAACTTGTGAATTAATTAATAACTAATTCACCCAACTCATCTCTAGTCTATTTGCCAGTTAGACTAAATACAACCAGTTTAACAAAGCTAAACTGAACACAACTCCATCAACTCCACAATCAACTCCACCAAACTCAACTGATTGAGTTCTAACTGAAGTCATGCATGCAACAAGTCAACTGACTCATAAGAAAAGCGTATTTCCTTCTGACAGCTGCATGTGCCACCTCTATAGCTCAAACTGAAGTGCTCCAAGAGAATAAGATTAAGTTTATAGTCCAAATATTATTGTGAGATAATAATATTTGACTTTTCTATTTTTGACAGCCAGTCTAAAAATAGACTTTGATCACTCACACTGTGATCACTCACACTTTCATCAAAAATAGAAGTCCATCTATTTTTTCCCAACTTGATCAATCATCCATAAACAGCAACCTGCAATCCATAGACATGATCCATATGTCTAAAAATAGACTTGCGCCAAAAATAGCCTGCGGGCCCACTTAGTGAAGGCGACTCTTTTCACTAAGCTCCATCATCTTGTTGCAATCTCAACACTCCCTCTCGACAAGATATGGATTATCAGCAACCCCTATCCTGCCTCGGTGGTACTTGAATTTGCTCCTGGTGAGAGCCTTTGGCAGAATATCAGCATCCTGATCCTCCGTTGGAATGTACGAAAGTAACATGATCCTCCGCTGCACACAATCTCTGATATGATGGTACCTGATGTCAATATGTTTAGATCTATCATGAAATACAAGATTAGCCGAGAGTTTAATGCAACTCTGGTTATCACAGTAAATCACAGTAGGATCCAAATGAGAACCAAACAAACCAACTAGGATCTTCCTCATCCATATAGCCTCGCATGCAGCCAAACTTGCTGCCATATACTCGGCCTCTGCTGAACTGAGTGCCACGGATCTCTGTTTCCTGCTGTACCAAGAAACTGCTGTCGATCCGATACTGAAGACCCCTCCTGATGTGCTCTTTCTGTCCGTTGGGCTCCCTGCCCAATCTGCATCCGTGAAGCCACATAGCTTCACCTCATCCTCCTGTCTGTACCACAAACCATATCCCGATGTGCCTCTCAAGTAGCGCAATACATGCTTGCCCGCCTTCCAGAAGAGCTTGGTAGGCTTAACCGTAGCTTGTGAAAGCTGGTTAACTGCATAGCATATATCAGGTCGTGTATTGACCAAATACATCAGCGACCCCACCAACTGTCGATAAACAGTGGCATCCACTTCTTCTCCCGAAGTGGCATCCTCCTTCCTCCAACCTCCAGGAAGAGGAGTATCAACAGGCTTGCAGCCATGCATGTTGAACTTCTCCAGTATCTCCCGAGCATACTTGCCCTGAGAAACAAACAGTCCACCACTGCGCTGCCATATTTCCAATCCCAGGAAATAGTGAAGGAGGCCCAAATCCTTCATCTCAAACTCTGTAGCAAGATCCTTCTTGCATGACAGTATCAACAGTTCATCACCCGTTAGAATCAAATCATCAACATACAGTACAATGATAAGCAACTTACCCTCCACCACAATCTGGTATAGGTTCGGATCCGCCTCGCTCTTGGAGAATCCAAGTCCTGTGAAATAGCTGTCTATCCATGTGTACCAAGCACGTGGTGCTTGCTTCAACCCATACAACGCTCTCTTGAGCCTGCACACATGCGACTCGCTGCTGAAGACTTCAAAGCCTTCGGGTTGCTCAATGTACACCTCCTCCTCAATGACTCCGTTGAGGAACACAGTCTTCACATCCATCTGATGAATGTGCCATCCCATCTGCGCTGAGAGAGCAAGAATCGTCCGTATGGAAGAATACCTTGCGACAGGTGCAAAGGTCTCCTCATAATCGATCCCCTCAATCTGCGAAAAGCCTCGGGCAACAAATCTTGCCTTGTACTTCTCCACACTCCCGTCAGCTGCCTGCTTAACTTTGTAGATCCATCTCGAACCCACCACTGATTTCCCTTCCGGTCTAGGAACAATCTCCCATGCACTGTTTCTGACAATAGAATCATACTCTTCCACCATGGCGTCTACCCATGCGGGATCCTCCACAGCTTCCTCGAAAGAGGATGGCTCAGTCACAACACACTTGCTCATAAGAGCCATGTATCCAGTGTACCGATCAGGTGACTGTCTCTGCCTGCGTTGGGCTGTAGGTGGTCCTACAACTTTCTCTGCATCTTGAGCCAGTCGCTCAACTTCTGTCGAGCGCTTTCGCCCTCTGATGGTTGGCGCTGCATGAGTGATCTCTTCCACTCCATGAACCTCGTCCTGTGGCTGATCCACGTCCTGAAGCTCATCCTTAGGAACTAATAGCTCCTCATCTGCATGCAAGTGTAGCTCCCTCTCAAGCGAACACTTCATGGCTTTCTCCTCCTGAAATTTTATATCCCGTCGCACAACAGTTTTACCACTGTCTGGCAAATACACACGATAGTTGTGGGGTGTATCAGTGTACCCCACAAATATCCCAACCTCTACGGTCGGCTCCAACTTCTTCCTGGCATCCTTCGTCACATGCATGTAAACGTTAGCACCAAAAATCCTCAATTGAGAAAGATCAGGCTTCTTACCAGAATAAGTCTCCTCAGGTGTACTCATGCCAAGTATCCTATGAGGACAACGGTTTTGTACATAAACTGTTGTATTGCATGCTTCCACCCACAAGTGAAGGGGTAGGCCCTGATCATGCAACATTGCCCGTGCAACACTCACAATCGTTCTGTTCTTCCGCTCAGCTACCCCGTTCTGCTGTGGGTTATGGGGAGCTATGAGCTCTCTACGAATCCCTTCTGTCTTGCAGAAATCCTTGAACTCGTCCGAGATGTATTCACCACCATTATCGCTCCTAAGAGCCTTCACCTTCTTCCCCGACTCCTTCTCGACCAGTGCTTTGAATTCACAGAACTTTGAATATGTCTCGCTCTTCTTCTGCATGAAGAAGATCCAACACTTATGAGAGAAATCATCAACAAAAATCACATAATACCTGTGTTTTGCTGTCGAAGCAACTGAGAAAGGTCCACACACGTCTGTGTGAATTCTCTCAAGGATCGTCGTGGCGCAACTATCCTTCTCGTGAAGGGTGGCTTTCACAAACTTCCCCAAAGTACACCCCTTGCACTGATCTGACTGTGCAAGTGTGCCTTTAGGAAGCCCTGTAGTGATCTGCTGCAGTATCTTCAAGGCTCCATGGTGAAGGTGACCCAATCTCCTGTGCCACAACTCGCCATCATCCCGGCTCACCAATCCTTCTGCCTTGCTTGCCATTGTTGCGCATCCATCTACATGCAACTGATAAAGGTTCCTCACTCGAACCCTTATCTTCCGGGTCTCACCAGTTGTCTTGCTGCCCAGGAAAGCCTTTCCCTCGCTGAAAACAACATCATACCCCTTGTCTTCTAACATCGCCACTGAGATGAGATTCTTCTTCAATCCTGGAACATGCATGACTTCCTTCAATACAAAGGGTTTACCAGACTCCCTCTCAAAGGAAATGGTACCGATACCGGTCGCACTGTATCTACCATCATCGCCCATCTTGATGTGCACTCCAAGATCTTTGTCCTCTAGATCAGAGAACAAATCTCTATCTCCCGTTTTTGAAAAGACACACCACTATCCAAGAACCACACTGATCCCATCACACTTGAAACCAAGCATGCGATCAATGAAAAATCAAGCTCAAACTGAGAAGCTAAGGCCTCTCCCCCTGCAGATCCAGCAGCTTGCTTGTTCTTCTTCTTCTGCGGACAATTTGTGGCATAGTGTCCATGCTGGTGAGAGTGAAAACACTTCACCTTGGACATATCCTGCTTCTTGCCTTTCGCACCAGACTGAGAAGCTTTCTTGCTCTTCCCTTTCTTTGCTTTGGCAACCAAAGCACAATTCTCTTCATCAGCTCCCTTTGACGAAGATCTGTCCCTGGTACTCCGCCTGATCTCCTCCTGTACAAGATCTGACCATAGTCTTTCCCATACTGGCAACTTCTCCCGACCATTGACAGAGTCCTGATAGGAATGCCAACTCTTCGGAAGACCAAGGAGAGCCAAGCTCACCAAGTCCTCATCATCGACAGTAACCCCCACACTTCCCAGCTCATCTCGACACTGAGTGAACTTCGTGAGATACTTGGGAATACTGTCACCCTTCTCGCATTTGATGTTTCTGAGTTTATCTTTGAGCGCCAGCTTCCTCTGATCGCTCTTGCTTTGGAATAATTCTGTTAATGATTTCCACATCAAATATGGAGTAGCCTTTCCATGGAGGCTGGACACAATGTGATCCTTCACGCCCTCCAACAGAATCCTTCGACATTTTGTGGTCTTCTTTTGCCAAACTTCCACCTCAGCAGCATCAGTAGGCTTTGGGAAATCCGTATCTATGAACTCCTTTAGCCCGTTATCATCCGATACTGCCTCCATCCTGTCCTTCCATGCAATATAGTTTGAGCTGCCCTCAAGAGCATACTCCAATCGCAATCCGTTGAAAGACATTGTTGCGTTGTCACCAAGAAAACACTGCTGCAAATTCGAATTCCACCAGCAACCAACTCAACTGCTTCCGATCTAGAATTCGTGAGAACAAAATATTTCTCGTACAGAGATTGACTGTATGGGCTTTTACCAGATATTTCACCTTCCAAAGGAAGGATGAATCCAGAGGCTACCTGGCCCGATTACAGGCTCTGCCTAGAGAAATAGAATGTAAACACTTCCTGAATAGTAGATCTGATGATCAACAACTCTGATACCATGTAGAAACTTTTTCTACAATTATCTAGCTCGCTCTGATACCATGTAGAAATTTTTTCTACAATTATCTAGCTCCGATACCATGTAGAAATTTTGAATAATTTAACACATATTCAACAGAGATTATCCTTATCATGTACTATTGCAGAATACATACACAATACATAAGCTCCTCTACGTTGATCATCAATATAGCAGCATCAATAACAATAAAACATCAAGAGCATTCCCACATTAACACAATATGTATCCCGGTGAAAGCATCTCGCTAAAAACCCCACACTATCTGTATATTAATGATTGAGTCATGTAACATTACACAACATAATACTTCTCACAAGTATCTCCACCTCTGTTACACACAATATAGCTCAGATCTGATCTCCAAATCTCTTCCACTGCTTGCCTGCCTCCACTGCTCAATACTTGCTCAAGAACTGATGAGAATGGCTCACCAAACTCGTTTTTCACCTGCAAAATAGTCACTCACTCTTTGTTGGATGTGAGCACAAGCTATAATGTGGGCAAATACGTGAGCAAACTCATTGGCATACTCAATCCCTTGATTGTGCAAGATCTGGTGCACAACTATAGTCACAACTGATAGCAATCTGATTCTCTACCACCTGTCCCTGTTGAACTGAACATGCACTGACATGCAACTGAGTTAACTGATGTATTCATTAGTTGTATTATGAGTTAATAAATTGTGAATTAATTAATAACTAATTCACCCAACTCATCTCTAGTCTATTTGCCAGTTAGACTAAATACAACCAGTTTAACAAAGCTAAACTGAACACAACTCCATCAACTCCACAATCAACTCCACCAAACTCAACTGATTGAGTTCTAACTGAAGTCATGCATGCAACAACTCAACTGACTCATAAGAAAAGCGTATTTCCTTCTGACAGCTGCATGTGCCACCTTTGTAGCTCAAACTGAAGTGCTCCAAGAGAATAAGATTAAGTTTATAGTCCAAATATTATTGTGAGATAATAATATTTGACTTTTCTATTTTTGACAGCCAGTCTAAAAATAGACTTTGATCACTCACACTGTGATCACTCACACTTTCATCAAAAATAGAAGTCCATCTATTTTTTCCCAACTTGATCAATCATCCATAAACAGCAACCTGCAATCCATAGACATGATCCATATGTCTAAAAATAGACATAGTCTAAAAATAGACTTGCGCCAAAAATAGCCTGTGGGCCCACTTAGTGAAGGCGACTCTTTTCACTAAGCTCCATCATCTTGTTGCAATCTCAACATTATTAAGCTATGGGTTATGGGTTACTCACATTAGCCATTGATATATTAAAGCTACATTCAATTATGCATACATATAATAATAATAATTAAAAAAAGAGGGGTTTGAGTAGGGGACAATTTCCTCTTGAATATATAGATTTTATCAGGTCGATTTTTTTGGAAATCCAAATTACAACTACCAAACTATAGAATTTTAGGTAGTATAGAAGTTTAGGTGTCCTCGAGTTTTTGAGGATGTTGAATCTATTTCTAACTCCAAAATATGGATTGGAATTCTTCTAAATCAAGATTTTGCAAAATAAATTTAACATCATATAAACCAAACCATTGAGGGTGTTGAATCTATTTCTACCTCCAAAATATGGATTAGAATTCTTCTAAATCAAGATTTTGCAAAATAAATTTAACATCATATGAACCAGTGAAAAATTTGACATACGACTGAAATTATCACATCATTAGACGATGAATTAAAAAAATTTGATTTGTCACATCATTAGACGATGGCTTAAAAATAAAATAAAAGAAATCACTTCACAAATTTCAAATTTGATTCCATATTTAAAGAAAAAAACATCATTTAAACTGAAAGTGAAAATTCATTCATATTGACATACACAACAAATTTTGTAGTAAATTTTTTTATCGTTGAATATTAAAATTGTTTTGTTTTGTTTTTGTTTTTAATTCCACATGTATTTTTAGTGCGCCTAGGCTCTCCAACCCAGTATGTAAGAGATTTTGTAATGTCGTGACCTGTAAACATTTTGACTAAGTCAAAATTAAATAGAATAAAAATAATCCTATGTAATTGTCACATAATTAGACAATGACTTAAAAAAATAAATAAAAGAAATCACTTCGCACATTTCAAATTTGATTTCATATTTAAAGAAAAAAAACATCATTTAAACTGTAACTAAAATTCATTCATATTAACATATACAACAAATTTTGTAGTCAAAAAGTTTATCCTTCAATATTCAAATTATTATTTATTTATTTATTTTTATTTTTTTTAATTCCACAGGCATTTTTATTGCACCGATGCTCTCCAACCCAGTATGTAAGAGATTTGGTAATGTCATGACATGTAAACATTTTGACTAAGTCAAAATTAAATAGAATAAAAATAATCCTATGTTAAAATTAAAATTCTATGTTATTATTTTGAAATAAAAATAAAAATAACGATATGTTAAAATAAAAATTATATGTTGTTTTTTTAATTATTTTTTGTTTGGTAGTTAAGGTAAACTTGACCTGGTCAAGTTGCCAATGGTTTTTGAGCTCCAAGCTTATGAAAACCTAAGAATTAAAACCAACTTAGATCGCTCCAAGTTTATGAGAACCCATGAATTAAAACCAACCTAGATCCATCTTAACTCCAGATCTACCCAGTGCGGAGGGGTTTTGAGCTCCAAGTTTATGAGAACCCATGGTATTAAACCAACCTAGATCCATATTAACTCCAGATCTACCAATTGGCAAGTGGGATCAAATATCTTAGACGCAAATATCTTAAGATGCAAAAAAATTTGATCCTTCTCCACTTTTGGTAGATCTCAAATTAAGACAAATCTAGACTAGTATTTTATATATTTATATAATTATAAGATAATAATAAGGTATTAATATAAACATATTTAAGATAAAGTACTAAAAATTAATAAAAATTAATAGTAAGTATCAAAGTAAAAATAAAATTATTAAAAATTAAAATTAAAGCATTGCATTTAGTTTAAAGTATATTTTTAAAGTAAGGTTAAAGTAAACTTTTAAGTATCAGTAAAGCAAAGATAAAGTGCCGAGGGCGAGGGATTAAGAGGAAAGGGGGTGTAAAAGTTTTATGAAGATTGTAGTTAAGGGTAAAGTATTAAACATTGATTATTAATAAAAAGATGAGAGATGAAAAAATAAAATGTTAAATATTAAGTATGAAATGTAAATGAGTAAGGTTAAGTTATGAATAACAATCTAATAAAATTTTAGAAGTTAAGGATGATAATATATTAAAATAATAAAATATTAATGGTAATGATTAAGAGTAAATTAATTAATTAATTAAAAATAAGGAAATTAGGTAAGTTATGAATAACAACCTAATAACATTTTAGAAGTTAAGGGCGAAGTTTTAAATGGTAATGATTAATAATTAATTAAAATATCATTATTGAAAATAATATATTAAAATAAAAAATATTATTTGTAATGATTAAGAGTAAATTAATAAATTAATTAGAAGTAAAGAAATTAATATTAAAGATTAAGTAATAATTATTAATAAGTAAAAATAAATTATAGTTTCGATCTATTTTAATTTGGGATTTATTAATAGTTGAGATGGATCAAATTTTTTGAGGGGTAAATTTCTTTTAAAGTGAAAAGAGATTTGATCTTTCTCTACTCTTGGTAAATCTAGAGTTAAGATGAATCTACGCTGCTTTAAAATTTACATATATAATATTTCTTTCTTAGATAAGAATACGTTTGCCAAAACCATGGGTTGTCAAAACCTTAAGCACAAAATTTGTTAACAGTAAATTGACTATTTTACCTCAATGTTTTTTTTAAAACTAAACAAGTAGAGATTTGTATTATTAAAAAAATATGGATTACAAGGCCAAAACCTTTACATATTCCAATCCTCCTTGCAGGTTTGAGATTGAGCACAAAGGCTCAATCCAAATCCTCAAATGAGTTCCTCATGGCACAAAAATATTTAGTCCTTTTCCAACTAATTTTTTTCCAAAAAAGCCCAAAATACAGACACATTTACATTCCATTTTCCCTATAAGTTTATTTTGATCTAGTTTGACTTCTTGTTTTTTTCATGAAAAACTTTTTCCTTTCTTCCCAATTTGAATCCAACCCACCTTTTCTGTGGATTGTTCTTTGAAAACTACAATATAATATTATTTAAATCTTCCTCATCCACTTGATTTGCCCAAGAAGTTTCATTTTCAAAGATATTCCTTGTGGTTTCCTGATGGGATTAGTTTTCTACGATAGTTTGTTGATTTTCCACTAACACTGAATCCTTTGACTGCATAAGCTTCCTTCTTGTCTTGTGGTTCTTTCTTTTCCTAAAGATCTTTTTCTCATTCCCACCACTTAGGCCTTTGGGATTTTTTCTGGTCTTTGCTATTCTCGGAACGCTTGGGGCAGTTTTAAATTACATGCCCTATTTCATAACATGTTCTACATTGAAATGAAATATTCTCATAGTTGAGCATTTGGACCCAAACATAGTTTGGAGCCATCAAATTAATATTCATGGGAAAACCCTTGTTGAATTCCATCTCCACATGAATGCATGCATAAGCAGTCTCGCAATTTTTATTTTTATTATTATTATTATTTTTTTTGTATCAGGGCAATGATGGTAGAATTTTCCCCGTGTATTCTGAATGGAGGAAGCGATGTGTGATTTCATCAATGCAAGGGAAACCAAACTAGGGCTGTGGAGATTGATGTCATTACTGGGTCACAAGTGGGAGTCTAGGGTTGTGTCAAGAGACCAACACTCCCCCAAAACCATTGCCCAACTTCATAGATGGTCTTCTTGTCCTCAATATTATCAAAAACCACACTAAAGAAACCTTGCGCCATAGGGTAAATATTCAACTTGTTTGTTAAACATGCAAACCAAGCCATTCTCTGAAAACTATTTTTCACAATAGAAGACTTCCTCATCCACAAGAACATTGAGGGGAGAAATTTCTTATACCACTGGAGGACCAAAACCAAATTTCAACATAGAGCTGTATGAAACCAAAGAAGAGTTAGCTTGATCGACAAACCATAACCAAATTTCAACATAGAGTTGCATGAAACCAAAGAAGAGTTAGCTTGACTGACAATCAGAACCAAATTTCAACATAGTGATGTATGAAATCGAAGAAGAGTTAGCTTGATCGACAACCATACCTGCAAAAGAAACAAAATTTTTTGCCAAATCACAAGGATTCACCATTAAACAATTTGCAAAAAATCTATGCCTTCAAAGAAAAGCTTGAATGGCTAGGGCGACACCCTAGTTGTCCCAAGTGTTTCTAGAGCTCCTTCCATACTTTACCTCAATTTTATTTTAAATATTAATTATTATTATTATTATTATTATTTATTTATTTTATGTAATTTTACCAAGTTACAATGTTTTTAGGAAAGGACATGACATTACAACATCTCTTCCATATTGGCTTGGAGAGCACCTCTTGGTGCAACAAGATATTTAATCCTTATCCACACTTGGTAGATATGGTAGTTAAGACGGATCTAGACTGGTTATATATATATATATATATACATATACATATACATATACATATACATACACATATACACATACACATATACATACACATACAAATACACATATACATATACATATACATACACATATACATACACATACACATATACATACACATACACATACACATATATATATATATATATATATATATATATCTATATCTATATCTATATATATACTATTGGCAAAACTGTGGATTTTCAAAACCAAAAATTTCTAATGGTAAATTGACTATTTTATTTTAATTATTATTTTTTTTCAATGTAATTTGATTTAGTCAAAATATTTACGAGACAAGATAAGACAACACATTACAACATCCCTTCCAATAACAATTCATATTTATTAATATAATATTCTAAAACATATAATTAGTGTTAGTATGTGTTGTTTTGTTTAAATATAAAGCTTTTATTGCACCCAAAAGACACTTTACAATTCAACGACCCTAGGGCTATTACTAGATGTGGAGAGTCATTGTTTGGTTTTCTTTTTTTTTCAAGGGAAAAAAAACCCTTCTTTATAATCATGCCTTTCGCACAAGTATTGATAGAATTTAAGTGGATTTAGTTCTTTCCTATATTGTCATTATTATTCCCTACCACAACAGGGTAATAACGTATTTAGAATGCATTGATTTTGACATTAAATCTAAATTGACCAAAAATTAAACGAGGTTATCTAATATTTAGATTTGAGAAATTTTAATTTTTTTTAAATCTAATTTTTCTATGTTTTGATTGGATAAATTGTTTGGGGTCTTATTTTGTAATGATAATATGGTCGCAGTTCGTAAGTTGATGGATTAATTCACCTATACAGAACCCAATTAGTTCAGATGCCCTGCTTGTCATTCACTATATGGTGATATATCCATTTATTTAAGTTCATATTCGATGTAGACAGAGTACCCCTGAACTTGGGTTTGAAATGATCCTTTCCGCCAACACCAAGTATAGCCTTGTCACATGCATGTGACCTGTTGGTTACTGTGCAATGGTGGAGATGAGCGTAAAGAAATCGACGGTGAGGGTTGTGTTACCAAACCCTAACCTTCTCCGCCTTGGACTGTTGGACTGGATGCCGCAGTTGTCATTCCTCTTTGAGCTTGGTGGCTTCACCACCCTGCTCTGTTCGTCCTACAACAACTCCTAATGAAAATCCGCAGTCAGAATTTTCTCACGCTTATATGGATTCACTTCCAGGTCTGTAGTGGCTACAGTATATTTACGCCAATAGGCGTCCCTCCTCTTGGAATTGGGTACTTTAATGATTTTGCTAATTAAAAAATTTGATCGAATGACATAAATTTAAAGATGCCAGCATTTTCTTGTCGTCGCCACTACATCAATGATTATAATTCACAGCACTAACTTCCTTACATGTCTAAATCATATGTTTAAACTATACTTAAACTATTTTTTTACAAAACTTGATTAGAAATTTACTGTACAAATTGTTTATCACCACGTATGAAAATTAGAAAAAATTAAATTAAAATAAAAATTATAAACCCAATTTGAAACGTGGCTACATTCATTATGAAACGTGTCCATTGGATTAGAGAATATATGTATGTTAACCTATGCGTTACATTACATTCTCAATATGTATACTTTGTGCGTTTCAAAAATTTTAATCTTCCGAATATCCATTAGCATGTGCATTGCTGTGCGTTTCAAAATTTATAATAACCCAACTCTCCACTAACTTGTGCATTGCATATCAAACACATGTCCATTTAAATTCAGTTGTTCAGTACCATATAATGGTTCACATTCTATTAATCCTCATCGAAAGCTTTTGTCCATTTAAGTGTCCAATGGTTTCGTTTTCCATTCAATTCCACAAGGGTTCAAGCTTGGTCGAGGACTTCTTTCATCCATGTTCACGCACAACAATCTTCAATATGTGCCGTGCCAAAAACCATTAGTGAGTTAAGTTTATTTTTATTGTGCATAACAAGGTTCATTTTTTTATGTTGATGTTGTATTTTAATGTGCAAACCCACGTTTAGGTTCAATGTCATTGTGTGGATTAAGGTATTGTGTGGATTAAGGTTAAGGGTGACGTTTAATTTTGCAATAATTGTTTTTAGAGTTCATATTAATGGGGACAAAAACATTCGCCATTTAAATCCAGTTTTATTGTGTATAATCAGATTCAAATTTTTTTATGTTGATGCTCTATTTTAATATCTAGATCCAAGTCTAGGTTCAATTTAATTCTGTCGATTGAGGTTATATTTGAAGTTTAGTTTTGTAATTTTAATGTGCAGACCCACATTTAGGATCAATTTCATTGTGTTGATTGAGGTGAAGGTTGATGTTCAATTTTGTAATAATTGTTTTTAGGTTTCATATTAATGGGGACAAAAACATTCTACATTTAAATTCAGTTTTATTGTGTATAACCAGGTTCAATTTTTTTTATGTTGATGCTTTATTTCAATGTGCAGGCCCACTTTGAGGTTCAATTTAATTCTGTTGATTGAGGTTAAAGTTAAGGTTCAGTTTTGTAATAATTATTTTTAGGGTTCATATTAATGGGGATCTTATAATGTTCACCTATATTATTATCATGAATTTAGTCATTGGGTATGCAGTATGAGAAAGGTTGAGAGCAGAAGGATCTAAAGGACATGCAAAAGCACAAGGTTGAGAAAAATATTATAGAAACAAGTTCCGTCTTCACATGACATACCTGCCATACTAAGTTCCTTTAACATATTATCTCTATAGTTAGATAAAGTAATAATTAACTAATAATGCATTAATTAACTAATCAATTAGTTAATAATGAACTAATTAATAATTAAGTATTCTTAATAATATTTAAAAGATAAATAAATAATAAATAATAATATTATTAATATTATTAATTATTAATAATAATTATTGATATTATTAATTAATACTAGATAATTTGTAAATAATTAATAATAATAATACTTATTATTATTATTAATTATTAATTTATTGACCTTGTGGTTAATCATGGTCAACCATTGTCAACC
Organism: Pinus tabuliformis; assembly: GCA_031772625.1. Lineage (NCBI taxonomy): Eukaryota > Viridiplantae > Streptophyta > Pinopsida > Pinales > Pinaceae > Pinus > Pinus tabuliformis. The sequence continues at coordinate 235,651,278 of CM062805.1, forward strand.
GTCATCAACTATGGTCAATCAATAATAATTAATAATTAATCATGTTCAATCATGGTCAATTAATTATCTCAGCGTCTATAATACTTATACTAGGGTCTATAATATTTATCTTAGGGTCTATAATATTTATGTTAGGATTTATATACCTTGGATTTAATATTATTGAGTTGAGCTTAATATTATTTTGTTGGAATTATAATCCCTTGAGGTTTTAATATCAACCCCTTGAGTTTATAATATCACTAATAATAATAATAATTATTATTATTATTACTTATAATGCATATTTAATTTTACTTTCTTTAATTAAAAAAATCAAAAAATATATATATATATATATATTTTTTAAATATTATTAATTTATTATAGAATTTCGAATCTTCAGAAGTGGAGAGAATCTCTTAAAATGATATCGCTCACTCATCCTTGTGGGGGTTACCCTCCACTATTTTATTGTTATCATAGGATCCCTCTACTTGTATCATCCCTTAGTGGGAGTGATGGAGATGTGTGGGCTATTAGCTATAGAACCACAACGGGATTTTATTAGGCAATTAGATATGCGTAGAATATGTTCCTTTTCTTAATAACTGTCCTTTCACTTAAAGGCATGCGTTATCTACTTTAATACTTTTATGGATGTTTAGTTTAACCTATCCAAGACACTTGTGGCATAATGTATTACAGCATACAAGAAAATCAAACTCATAGTTAAAGAAATAATATATAAAGGTATTTATGATTATATGGTACATAAAGTGAAATGCTGAATAAATATATTATAAAATTATATTATGATATTATAGGTGCTTTTAATAATTTTGATAAGGATATGTATTCATTTATACTTAATTATAAATATTTATAGCTAGAATTATATCTATTGGTAATTATTATATTAAATGTCAATATTAGATTTGTGAAGTTGTGTCAATTATGAATAATTATAAAAAAATATGATTGATCATAATCAATCATCAATATTAGGTTAGAGATCCATGAGTTAATGAGATATTAAAATCAATTAGTCTTAGTCTACTTGAGTTTTTCTGGGCATATTTTCTAGTCAAATTTATTTGAAATCTTGCAGGGTTTTGTTTGAACGACAAGTTTGAATTGTGAACTTTCCCCAATCTGAGCACCCCAATGGTTTTTAAGGGCATTGAATCCATTTACGCATTCAAAAATCATTTAAAGCAAAAAACTCATGAACTAACAAAATTTTATTTCGATGGATTCCGACCAAAAACTCCAAAACATAGAATTGTTAGACAATGCCATCAATTATTATTGACATATTGGGATTATATTCAATCATAAATTTTTATAATCAACCACAGTTAACTATATTTATTATTAGTTATTATTTTATGGATTAATGGTATGTTTGTGTGGTAATATCAAATGTGGGCCATCATGTGTATCCATGATCTACCAAGATAAATTATGATCAAACATAATCTATCATAATTATTAAGCTATGGGTTATGGGTTACTCACATTAGCCATTGATATATTAAAGCTACATTCAATTATGCATACATATAATAATAATTAAAAAGAAGAGGGGTTTGAGTAGGGGGCAATTTCCTCCTGAAAATATAGATTTTATCAGGTAGATTTTTTTGGAAATCTAAGTTACAACTACCAAATTATAGAATTTTAGGTACTATAGAAGTTTAGGTGTCCTCGGGTTTTTGAGGATGTTGAATCTATTTCTACCTCCAAAATATGGATTGGAATTCTTCTAAATCAAGATTTTGCAAAATAAATTTAACATCATATAAACCAAACCATTGAGGGTGTTGAATCTATTTCTACCTCCAAAATATGGATTGGAATTCTTCTAAATCAAGATTTTGCAAAATAAATTTAACATCATATGAACCAGTGAAAAATTTGACGTACGACTGAAATTATCACATCATTAGACGATGAATTAAAAAAAAAAAATTGTCACATCATTAGATGATGGCTTAAAAATAAAATAAAAGAAATCACTTCACAAATTTCAAATTTGATTCCATATTTAAAGAAAAAAACATCATTTAAACTAAAAGTGAAAATTCATTCATATTGACATCACAACAAATTTTGTAGTAAAATTTTTTATCGTTGAATATTAAAATTGTTTTTTTTTTGTTTTTGTTTTTTTTTTTTTAATTCCACATGTATTTTTAGTGTGCCTAGGCTCTCCAACCCAGTATGTAAGAGATTTTGTAATGTCGTGACCTGTAAACATTTTGACCAAGTCAAAATTAAATAGAATAAAAATAATCCTATGTAACCATTGCCAAAACCATGGGTTGTCAAAACCTTAAGCACAACCTTTGTTAACAGTAAATTGACTATTTTACCTCAATGTTTTTTTTTTAAAACTAAATAGGTAGAGATTTGTATTCTTAAAAAAATATGGATTACAAGGCCAAAACCTTTACATATTCCAATCTTCCTTGTAGGTTTGAGATTGAGCACAAAGGCTCAATCCAAATCCTCAAATGACTTCCTCATGACACAAAAAAATTTAGTCCCTTTCCAACTATTTTTTTTCCAAAAAAGCCTAAAATACAGACACATTTACATTCTATTTTTCCCTATAAGTTTATTTTGATCTAGTTTGACTTCTTGTTTTTTTTCATGAAAAACTTTTTCCTTTCTTCCCAACTTGAATCCAACCCACCTTTTCTGTGGATCGTTCTTTGACAACTACAATATAATATTATTGAAATCTTCCTCATCCACTTGATCTGCCCAAGAAGTTTCATTTTCAAAGATATTCCTTGTGGTTTCCTGATGGGATTAGTTTTCTACGATGGTTTGTTGATTTTCCACTAATGCTGAATCCTTTGACTGCATATGCTTCCTTCTTGTCTTGTGGTTCTTTCTTTTCCTAAAGATCTTTTTCTCCTTCCCACCATTTAGGCCTTTGGGATTTCTTCTGGTCTTTGCTATTCTGGGAACGCTTGGGGCAGTTTTAAATTACATGCCCTGTTTCATAACATGTTCTACACTGAAATGAAATATTCTCATAGTTGAGCATTTGGACCCAAACATAGTTTGGAGCCATCAAATTAATATTCATGGGAAAACCCTTGTTGAATTCCATCTCCACATGAATGCATGCATAAGTAGTCTTGCAATTTTTTTTCTGTATCAGGATAATGATGATAGAATTTTCCCAGTGTATTCTGAATCGAGGAAGCGATGTGTGATTTCATCAATGCAAGGGAACCCAAACTGGGGCTGTGGAGATTGATGTCATTACAAGGTCACAAGTGGGAGTCTAGGGTTATATCAAGAGACCAACACTCCCCCAAAACCATTGCCCAACTTCACAGATGGTCTTCTTGTCCTCAATATTATTAAAAACCACACTGAAGAAACCTTGCACCACAGGGTAAATATTCAACTTGTTTGTTAAACATGCAAACCCAGCCATTCTCTGAAAACTATTTTTCACAATAGAAAACTTCCTCATCCACAAGAACATTGAGGGGAGAAATTTCTTGTACCACTGGAGGACCAGAACAAAATTTCAACATAGAGCAGTATGAAACCGAAGAAGAGTTAGCTTGATTGACAAAACATAACCAAATTTCAACATAGAGTTGTATGAAACCAAAGAAGAGTTAGCTTGACTGACAACCAGAACCAAATTTCAACATAACAACATGTGAAACCGAAGAAAAGTTAGCTTGATCGACAACCATACCTACAAAAGAAACAAATTTTTTTGCCAAATCACAAGGATTCACCATTAAACAATTTGCAAAAAATCCACGCATTCAAAGCAAAGCTTGAATGGCTAGGGCGAAACCCTAGCTGTCCCAAGTGTTTCTAGAGCTCCTTCCATACTTTACCTCAATTTTATTTTAAATATTAATTATTATTATTATTATTATTATTATTATTTCTTTTTTATGTAATTTTACCAAGTTACAATGTTTATAAGATAGGACATGACATTACAACATCTCTTCCATACTCGCTTGGAGAGCACCTCTTGGTGCAACAAGATATTTAATCCTTATCCACATTTGGTAGATATGGTAGTTAAGACGGATCTAGACTGGTTATATATATATATATATACACACACACACACACAATTGGCAAAACTGTGGGTTTTCAAAACCAAAAATTTCTAATGGTAAATTGACTATTTTATTTCAATTGTATTTCAATTATTAATTTTTTTAATGTAATTTGACTGAGTCAAAATATTTACGAGACAAGATAAGACAACACATTACAACATCTCTTCCAATAACAATTCATATTTATTAATATAATATTCTAAAACATATAATTAGTGTTAGTATGTGTTGTTTTGTTTAAATATAAAGCTTTTATTGCACCCAAAAGACACTTTACAATTCAACGACCCTAGGGCTATTACTGGATGTGGAGAGTCGTCGTTCGGTTTTCTTTTTTTTTCAAGGGAAAAAAACCCCTTCTTTATAATCATGCCTTCCGCAAAAGTATTGATAGAATTTAAGTGGACTTAGTTCTTTCCTATATTGTCATTATTATTCCCTACTGCAACAGGGTAATAACGTATTCAGAATGCATTGATTTTGAAATTACATCTAAATTGACCAAAAATTAAACGAGATTATCTAATATTTAGATTTGAGAAAATTTTAATTTATTTTTTATTTTTTATTTTTTTTAAATCTAATTTTTCTATGTTCTGATTGGTTAAATTGTTTAGGGTCTTATTTTGTAATGATAATATGGTCACAGTTCGTAAGTTGATGGATTAATGCACCAATACAGAACCCAATCAGTTCAGATGCCCTGCTTGTCATTCGCTATACAGTGATATATCCATTTATTTAAGTTCATATTCAGTGTAGACAGAGTACTCCTGAACTTGGGTTTGAAATGATCCTTTCCACCAATGCCACATATAGCCTTGTCACATGCATGTGACCTGTTGGTTACTGTGCAATGGTGGAGATGAGCGTAAAGAAATCAACAGTGAGGGTTGTGTTACCAAACCTTAACCTTCTCTGCCTTGGACTGTTGAACTGGATGCTGCAGTTGTCATTCCTCTTTGAGCTTAGTGGCTTCACCACCCTTCTCTGTTTGTCCTACAACAACTCCTAATGAAAATCCATCATCGAGTTTCTAGCATTCAGAATTTTCTCACGCTTATATGGATTCACTTCCAGGTCTGTAGTGGCTACAGTATATTTACGCCGATAGGTGTCCCTCCTATTGGAATTGGGTACTTTAATGATTTTGCTAATTAAAGAATTTGATCGATGGCATAAATTTAAAGATGCCAGCATATTCTCGTCGTCACCACTACATCAATGGATATAATTCACAACACTAACTTCCTTGCATGTCTAAATCATATGTTTAAACCATACTTAAATTAATTTTTTACAAAACTTGATTAAAATTTTACTGTACAAATAGTTTATCACCACGTATGAAGATTAGAAAAAATTAAATTAAAATAAAAATTATAAACCCAATTTGAAACGTGGCTACATTCATTATGAAACGTGTCCATTGGATTATAGAATATGTGCATGTTAACCTATGCGTTACATTACATTATTAATATGTATATTTTGTGCATTTCAAAAATTTTAATCTTCCGAATATCCATTAACATGTGCATTGCATTTCTGTGCGTTTCAAAATTTATAATAACCCTACTATCCACTAACTTGTGCATTGCATATCAAACACATGTCCATTTAAATTCATTCATTCAGTACCATATAATGGTTTACATTCTATTAATCCTCATCGACATATTCACCATATAGCGGTTCATATTCTATTAATCCTCATTGACATATTCACGGAAGCTTTTGTCCATTTAAGTGTCCAATGGTTTCGTTTTCCCATTCAATTCCACAAGGGTTCAAGCTTGGTCAAGGACTTCTTTCATCCATGTTCACGCACAACAATCTTCAATATGTGCTGTGAAAAAACCATTAGTGAGTTAAGTTTATTTTTATTGTGCATAACAAGGTTCATTTTTTTATGTTGATGTTGTATTTTAATGTGCAGACCCACATTTAGGTTCAATGTCATTGTGTTGATTGAGGTCAAGATTGACGTTTAATTTTGCAATAATTATTTTTAGAGTTCATATTAATGGGAACAAAAACATTCGCCATTTAAATTCAATTTTATTGTGCATAACCAGGTTCAAATTATGTTGATGCTCTATTTCAATGTCGGCCCAAGTCCAGGTTCAATTTAATTCCATCGATTGAGGTTAAATTTGAAGTTCAATTTTGTAATTTCAATGTGCAAACCCACATTTAGGTTCAATCTCATTGTGTTGATTGAGGTGAAGGTTGATGTTCAATTTTGTAATAATTGTTTTTAGGGTTCATATTAATGATTCAGTTTTATTGTGTATAACCATTCAACTATGTTGATGCTTTATTTCAATGTGCAGGCCCACTTTGAGGTTCAATTTAATTCTGTTGATTGAGGTTAAGTTAAGGTTCAATTTTGTAATAATTATTTTTAGGGTTCATATTAATGATCTTATAATGTTCATCCATATTATTATCATGAATTTAATTAATGCAGTATGAGAAATTAATAATGCAAAAGCACAAGGTTGAGGAAAATATTATAGAAACAATCACATGACATACCTGCCATTAAGTTCCTTTGACATATTATCTCTATAGTTAGATAAAGTAATAATTAACTAATAATGCATTAATTAACTAATCAATTAATTAATAATGAACTAATTAATAATTAAGTATTCTTAATAATATTTAATAGATAAATAAATAATAAATAATAATATTAATAATATTATTAATTATTAATAATAATTATTGATATTATTAATTAATACTAGATAATTTGTAAATAATTAATAATAATACTAATTATTATTATTAATTTATTGACCTTGTGGTTAATCATGGTCAACCATTTTCAACCGTCATCAAGTATGGTCAATTAATAATAATTATTAATTAATCATGTTCAATCATGGTCAATTAATTATCTTAGGGTCTATAATTTTTATTTTAGGGTCTATAATATTTATGTTAGGGTTTATATACCTTGGATTTAATATTATTAAGTTGGGCTTAATATTATTTCGTTGGAATTATAATCCCTTGGGGTTTTAATATTAACCCCTTGGGTTTATCATAATAATGATAATAATGATAATAATAATAATAATAATAATAATTATTATTATTATTTTTTGATAAGTAAGAGACGAACCTTCTATTAATCAAAGTAAATTACATAATATACAGAGTGCCCCAAACAGCAGGGGCGGCAAGGAAGCTTACAGGACCAAAACAACCAGGCCAAAGAAACCCCCAGAATGACTCAACAACAACAAAAAGGAGAGTCCATTGAGAAAACGGGTACGAGACCCATGCGCAACAGACCGACACCCCGAACCAGCAGTTAGCAAGCAACTAGCTCAATCAATCCCCGCCGTTGAAGACAAGGTCCCGATCCAACGGCAAGCACGGATATCGCATGGCCAAGATGCTCGGGGATTAGCTGCGCGATGAGAGCGGTTTCCTCTCTACCCTCATTGCCACGCATCACCCCCTCACTGGAATTGCTTACATTAACAAAAAAAAACAGAAACCAACATAGTGCCACACGATAACCATTCAAGGAAGTGGGATCTGGTTTTGCGGAGAGCCAGGCCCACAGAGGGTCCCGCCGTGAACCATCGAGTCTGGAACCTTGAGTAACCCACACGACTAATCCCAATCATAGAAAGAAGCGGCTCGATCCAATGCCCCATGGAGATATCGTGCGTCCGAGATGCACGGAGGTTAACCACACGATGAGAGCGGTTTCCTCTCTCATCACGACGCCATGTGTAACCCCCTGAGTGGAATCACGTGCTTCTTCCACTAAACCAGATACCATTCGAAGCCTACGCGATATACCACTTGTGGTTTTGTGTTCGTGGTATCGCCAAATGAAGACCATTCGTCCGATCCCGCTGGCCTTTCTGAGCCCAGCCTTTCCAAGCCATCCACCTGGAGTCGCTAACAGAAACCCGCTAAGCCAACTGTACACCAGTAGTCCAATATGTGTAATTTCCCGACTCGAAACCTTCATCCATCATCCAAAAGCCATGTAAGTTGTGAAGAGTAACCATGATCAGAAAATGAAGACGGATTAGGCGATGTCGTCCTCACCCCTGTCCTATGGATCAGCACTATCCATCCATGAATCTACATTTGTCAGCATTAAAATAATCCTCTCACAACTTTCTGGCAGGAAGCAACTCCCATGGATGCCGAGAGTCCTTGTCCTTATTGGCCACTCCTTCGTTGGCCAACCTATCTGCAAGCATATTTGCTTTCCTTCTAACATGAACAAATCTTATTGTTTTAAGGATTTGTAAGTGTGAGTGGATACAGTGAAAAACCTGCAACAGCTTCCAGTGCTTTGACACTTTATCTGGCGAGGTTCCATTTTGAATCTTCTTGGCTGCTTTGATGACCAATTTCGAATCTGCTTCAATGATAACATTCTGTAAATTTGCCTCCACCAGGATCTCCAAACATTGATCTAAAGCCAAAATTTCAGCCATGTTATTGGTACCCTTTTCCAGGTGGCCATGGAAAATGTATTTTGTGTGCCCCTCAGGATCCCTAATGGCACCCCTAAAGCCAGCTTCCCCGGGATTGCCCTTAGAAGCTCCATCAATATTTACTTTGAAGAAGCCCTGTGGAGGGGGCTGCCAACCCCTATCCCCAGAGTTTATTGCTCTCACTTCCTTCTTTATTCCTTGAGGGTTGATGGATTGAAGACCCAAATTAATAATAATGTGTTCCTCATGAGGCAAAGGAGGATTCAAGGGACTTGTTCTCAGAATGCTCCTAACTATTTCCTTGAGCTGTTTTAAAATCTAATTGATTATAAGCAGGGGCTCTCTGGCTTTATTTTTGAAGATCCGCATATTGCGTTCTTTCCAAATATTCCAAATGACAAAGCTTGGTACAAGCATCCAGGCTTTGTTGATGATCTCATTCTCTGAGAAGTTCTTCCTCCATTTTGTTAAAGTGTTGGATATGCTAAGCCTATCCCTGTCAGTTTGATTGAAGCTTGAGGTCACCCAATCCCAAATTTTAGCAGAAAAGGAGCAAAGATTTAGAAGGTGTTCAATCGTTTCCTCATGAGAGCCACAAAGGTGACATTTAAAGGGGCCAATGAAACCTTTCTTAAGAAGGTTTTCCCAAGTTAGGATTTTCCTTTGATGAACTAGCCAAATAAATAATTTTATTTTCATCCAATGAGGAGTTTGCCACAACTCCTGCCAGACTTTCTCAGTGTTTACAAAGTTAAATCATGTGATTGCATGTTTTGCCTCTTTGAGGTTATAGTTGCCTTCATTATTCTTTCCCCATCTTAATTGGTCAGGTGAGGAGGAAACCAGAATCCTTCTTTGCTCTAAGTCCTTGGCAAGAACCTCTGCCATGGCCTTCAGAGGGCTCTCTTCATTATAACTTAGGTCCTTCCATTTCCTCCATTTTTCCTTATCCCTCCCCAGATCCTAGAAATCTTTTACTAATAAAAGATCTTTGTTGTCTGTGTCTCTCTTGAGGGCTACGGGTTCATTCCTGTTTAGGATGGGTTCCTGTTGCCAGATGTCCTCCCAGAAACAAGCCTAGTCCCTTGCTCGAATTTCCAAAAAACAGTGTTGTTGAACAATACATTTGTTCTCCCACACAAGGTTCCATATGTGTGAGCCCATGATTTGTCCTGTCATTCTAATGTGATCCTGTTCCTGCCAGTGCTTGACGTACTTTTGTGTCCAAAGCTTGGCCCAGGGGGCTCTCAGCTCCTTGATCCATTACCACCATAGCTTTACTCCTAAAGCTTGACTTAGAGTTTCCAAATCATGCAGCCCCAAACCACCATGGCTTTTGGGCTTGCAGAGCTTGTCCCAGGCAACTAGAGCCCACTTATTTTTCTCTTCCCCTCTGCCCCACAGAAAGTTTCTTTGAATGCTTCTTATTTGCTGCTTAATACCTTGAGGAGCAGGGATAGCTGCAAACATGAAAATGGGAATGGCCTGCAATACCGCTTGAGTGAGCACAAGTCACCCTGCAAAGTTTAAAGCTCTACAAGTCCAATTGCTGATTTTGTCCTAAAGTTTGTTTAAAATAGGTTTCCATATTTTCTTACATAGAGGTTTGTCTGTAAGAGGAATGCCAAGATATTTGGAAGGCAACTGGTCCCTTTGAAAACCAAGAATCCTGGTGATATTTCTCTATATAGCAATATTAGTGTTAAAGAAAAAAACTTTGGACTTGTTTTGGCTTACCTCTGTGCCTGCTGCCATAGTGAAATCGTTTAAGATATCTTTGATTGCCTTTGCTTCCCTAACTGTGGGTATACCCTACAGCATAGTATCATCCACAAATTGTTGATGAGTGTTAGCCTCTCCATCCGGGGTGAGCTTGATCCCCTGAATTCTACCTTCAACATTTGCCAATTTGATTGCCCTACCAAGCCCTTCCATCATGAGGACAAAGAGGAAGGGGGAGAGCGAGTCGCCTTGTCTGAGCCCTCTAGAAGGTGTAAAAGTATTAGAGGGAGCTCCATTAAGCAGAATGGAGAAACTGGTTGAGGTGACTAGTGTCATAACCCATCTTATCCAGTTTTGGTCAAAGCCATAGGATTTTAGAATGGCTCTAATGTAAGACTAGTTGAGTTTGTCATAGGCTTTTGCAAGGTCCAATTGAATGATCATACTTGCTTTCTTGTTGCTTTTGAGAGAGTGTACCACCTCATGTGCTTGGATGATGTTGTTCAAAATCTATCTTCCTTCCACATAGCCTGTTTTCTCTTCTGAGATGAGAGAAGGTAGCAGTGGCTTGAGTCTGTTGGCTATCACTTTGGAGATGATTTTATACACCACATTACATAAGGTGATGGGCCTAAACCCATCTGGGGTCATAGCATTTTCCTTTTTTGGGATTAAAGCTATAAAGGTCACATTTAGTGCTTTCAAAACCTTTTTGTGTTGTCTTGAGTCTTCCACAACCTCGAGGATGTCCTGTTTGACTGTATCCCAGCAGGCTTTGAAGAAATCAACATTGAAACCATCTGGGCCTGGTGCTTTTCCACTTTGCATTTCCTTGATCACCTCACTGACCTCCTCTTTCAAGACTGACCTGTTTAGATTGTGGTTGTCCTCACTGGTGACTAACCTGGGAATGTGCTGGGTGAACTTATCAATGAACCTAGATCTGTCTTCCAATGGCTCCTTTGTAATGTTAGAGAAGTGTTGTACTAGGGTTGATTCCATTTCCTTGTGAGCGAAAAGCTCAATACCTTGAGAATCCTTTAGCTTTGTGATTCTGTTATGTGCCCTGTGGGCCATAGTGGATTTGTGGAAGAACTTAGTGTTCCTTTCTCCCTCTTTTATCCATTGAATTTTGGATTTCTGTCTCCAAAATGTTTCCTCTTGTAAGAAACACTCCTCCCATTCTTCCTGCAAAGAGTCAGTTAGTTTTTTCCTTTCCTCATTGAAGCCCTCTGTGATGTTGATCTGATTGATTTCCTGGAGTTTCTGCTCAGTACTCATTCTGGCCTTGATGATATCACCAAATTCCTTTTTGTTCCAATCCTTAAGTTTGGATTTAATGTGTTTCAGTCTCTGCTGGAGCATGTACATCTTAGTACCCTGAATATTCAAATCCTCCTTCCACCATTTGGCAATGTTATTGGTGAATTTGGGGTGAGAGAGCTAGGCATTTTCGAATCTAAAAGGCCTATTTCTCGGAGTGCCCATAAAGGAAGCTTCTAGCTGAACTGGCCAATGATCCGAGCCACCAAAGGGCAGAATGGACACTATGATGGCTGATCCTGTAAGGAGGAGATCCTCATAAACGATAAACCTATCCAGTTTTTCCGCCACTTGGGAAACCCCTCCTCTTTTGTTGTTCCAAGTGAAGGTTCCATTTACAGTCTCGGTGTCCACTAGTCCCATGTTCAAGACGAAATCTTGGAAGGCTTTAGAGTCTCTACCAAACTATCTAGTGCCTCCTTTTTTTCCGAGAGAGATATTATCATATTGAAATCATCTGCAAGTATCCAGGGTGTATTGGGATAACGTGCTCTAAGACCTTACAAGGAGGTAAGAAGCTTGATTTTATTTGCTTGCTGTTGAGGGCCATATACATTAGTTATCATGTAAGTCTCCTTGTCACCTATGGGACTACACACCACAAAAAGATAGTTCTTGGTCACTTCAGCATCCAGGATTCCCAGATTCTATGGATTCCACAGCGTGAGAATCCCACCTGCAGAGTTATTAGCTTTAACTTCTAAATAATCATACTTTATTAACCATTTGTTATGAATTTCTCTTATTTTCTCCATTGAACATTTTTTCTCTTGAATAAATACCATGTCTGGTGTTTCTTCTTTTATTCTATTACTAAGATTTCTTTGTTTCCTTCTGCTGCCTAAACCTCTAATATTCCAGGTTGTAAGCTTCATTAAGAAAGATTGGTAAAAGAATAGCTGGTAAGATCTTTCATCTTACTTGAGTTAATCAGTAGTTTCCCACATTCATTTAGCAATTCATTCTATCTTTTCCTTCCTCTTTTCCTCCCTGGGTTTTTTGGAGATAGTGTTTGTGGGTTCTCCATCATTTTGATTCCACTCTGCTCTTGGCTTTTGTGGTTTCTTTTGACACCAGTTCCCTTCAATTGTGACCTCCATAGATAGAGTTGTTGGACTCGATCATAATCTTGTTTTGGCAATGAGTCCACTCCTTTGTTCTTTCCTTATTCCAGAAATTGCTTGAGATCTAGATTTTCCCTCTCTAGAATCTCCTGTAGTTCATGGTCCTCCGTACCTACCTCACTTGGAGTCATCTCATGGTCCTTGCTGATCTCCATGCAGCTTTGTAGCTCCTCTGTCTGTTGGTTGTTCACTGGGATATCCTCCATTTCAGCTTCCATATCCTGCTCCTTAAGGACGTTCTCCTTGACTTGGACTGTCTCCACGCTCTCCTCCACTTCCTCTAGGATCTTGAAACTGTTGTGTCTTGTTTGTTTGTCTTCACTTGTTTTCTTGTGTGATCGTTTACCCCCTTTCCCTTTGCCCCCAACCTTGGTAAAACCCTCATGATCGTTGTCCACAAAGGTTTTCCCATTGCTTTCCAAGTTGTTTGTGGGGCAGTCTCTGAATAGATGGCCATGTTCATGACATTTGCGGCATCTGAATGGTATGTGCTCATAGTCCACCATTTGCACCCATTCTTCATCATATACCTCTAAGATTATGGCTTATGGAAGGGCTCTAGATAGATCCATTTCCACACATATTTGGGCGAAGGAAGTATATTTACCTTTGAGAGTTGCCTTTGAAATTTTCAGAAAATGCCCCAGCTTGTTGCCTATGGTTTTCAAGGACTCTGGTTGCCAGTAGTCCAGAGGTAATGAGTATAGTCTGATCCAAACCGGTACGGATGTGAATGTTTCACGTTCCGGAACAAAATTCATCGTCCATGGCCGCATGTAGAGTCCTGCCACAGCGTAGAAGTAAGGTCCCCCTTCAAACACTCTATCTTTGTCCTCTAGGCTCGCAAACACCACTGTGAAGAAGCCCTTAGAACCCAGATGTAAATGTATTTCTCCCTTTGGCTTCCAATGGCTCCTAATCCAGATGTATAAATCCCTCTCCGTTGGCAATAACCCCATGAACTTGTAGATGATCACATGTTCTTTCATATGGTCCATGTGTGCTTGAATCGCAGGATCACTCAATACGACCTGGGGAATGATGCTCAATTTGGGTTTGCAAACTCTCGTAGTTCTTGTGGAAGTTGCTTTTCCACTACTGCCTCCCTTCTCCTTTTCTTTATTTATTCCCTGTTGATTCCCTTCCTGATCCTGGGATTCATTTCTTCCAACTGTCTCCTTACCTCTTGCTTCTGAAATATTTCTTGACGGTTTTTTGAAATGTTTCCCTCCTGCTTCCTTGCCTCATTCTATGACTACCTGACTGTAGGAGGGAGTCGCGCTCCCCCCTGTGCGTCCAGCCATGGAACCCTAATGCAAAATCCTGGTGTCAACTTCAATCCTCGTTCAAGTTGCAAACCTCCTTCTCCCACCAACTCCAAGATTCATATGTCATAGTTATTATTATTATTAATAATTATTGATATTATTAATTAATAACAATATTAATAATTAACTAATAATAGATAATTTATAAATAATTAATAATAATACTAACAAATATTATTATTATTATTAATTATAATTTTTAATTTTTAATTATTAATTTATTGACCTTATGGTTAATCACGGTCAACCATTGTTAACTGTCATCCACTATGGTCAATCAATAATAATTAACAATTAATCATGCTTAATCATGCTCAATTAATTAACCGTCAACCATGTGCAACCATGGTGAACTTTGGTACACCTTGGTCAAACACGGTCAATCATGGTCAACCATGGTCCATTGCCACATTGTGACAAAGATTATTAATTAATAATTTATTGACCTTATGGTTAATCATGGTCAACTATTGTCAACCATCATCAACTATGGTCAATCAAAAATAATTAATAATTAATCATGCTCAATCATGCTCAAATAATTAACCGTCAACCATGTGCAACCATGGTGAACTTTGGTACACCTTGGTCAAACACGGTCAATCATGGTCAACCATGGTCCAATGTCACATTGTGACAAAGATTGTCTCAACATGAAAATCAACCACGATAAACCATGGTCAACCATGTTTATTTTAGGGTCTATAATATTTATCTTAGGGTTTATATACCTTGGATTTAATATTATTCCATTCGGTTTAATATTATTTCATTGGGTTTATAATCCCTTGGGGTTTTAGTATTAACCCCTTGGGTTTATAATATCAATCCGTCGGGTTTTTTAATCTAAGGGTTCATACTCCTACGGTGTAATATTATTCATAAGGTTTATAATATTAATCCTTGGGTTTAATATAAATCCCTTGGGTTTATAATCATGGTCAACCTTGGTGAATCATGCTTCAATGTCACATTGTGACAAAGATTGTCTCAATATGAAAATCAACCATGGTCAACTATTGTTAAGTGTTCTTAACCATGGTCAACAATGGTGAAACATTGTTGACCACTATCAACCATGGCCAATCATGGTCAACCATGGTCTAATGTCACATTGTGACAAATATTGTCTGAATATGAAAATCAAGCATGGTCAACCATGGTCCTATGTCGCATTGTGACAAATATTGTTTCAATATGAAAATAAACCATGGTAAAGTATCGTCAACAACATTTATTATTGGGTTTTAATATTTATATTAGGTTTTGTATACCTTTGATTTATTATATTAATCCCTTGGGTTAAATATTATTCCCTTAGGTTTATAATCCGTTGGGGTTTTAGTATTAACCTTCGATTTATTATTCTCTGAAGTTTATAGTATCAATCCCGTGGGTTTATTAATATAAGGGTTCATATACCTAGGGTATAATATTATTAATAGGTTTTATAATATTAATCATTGGTTTAATATAAATCCATGGTCAACCATCGTCTAACATTGCATTGTAACAAAAATTATCTCAATATGAAAATCAACCATAGTAAACCATGGTCAACCATGTTTATTTTAGGGTTTATAATATTTATCTTAAGGTTTATATACCTTGGGTTTATAATCCCTTATGGTTTTAGTGTTAATCAGTTCAATTTATTTTTCCCTTCGGTTTATAATATCAATCCCTTGGGTTTATTAATCTAAGGGTTCATATTCTTAGGGTATAATATTATTCATCAGGTTTATAATATTATTCCTTGGGTTTAATATAAATCCCTTTGGTTTATAATCATGGTCAACCATAGTCCAACGTCACATTGTGACAAAGATTATCTCTATATGAAAATCAACCATGGTCAACAATGGTAAACCATTGTCAACAATGGAAAACCATTGTAAGTCATCCTCAACCATTGTCAACCATGGTCTAATGTCACATTATGAAAAATATTATCTCAATATGAAAATCAACCATGGTTAACCATGGTCAACCGTGGTCCAAAGTCGCATTGTGACAATGTTTGTCTCAATATGAAAATCAATCATGGTAAACAATTGTCAACCATGTTTATTTTAAGGTTTATAATATTTATCTTAGGGTTTATATACCTTGTTCTATAATATTAATCCCTTGGGGTCTTAGTATTAACTTGAATTTATTATTACATTCGGTTTATAATATCAATCCCTTAAGTTTATTAATCTGAGGGTTCATATACCTAAGGTATAATATTATTCATAGGGTTTATAACATTAATCCTTGGGTTTAGTATAAATCCCTTGGGTTTATAATTCCTTGGGTTTTTAGAACTAATCCCTTGAGTTTATTAATCACTTGAGTTTATTAATCACTTGGGTCTTTAATATCAATCCCTTGGGTATATTAATCTAAGGGTTCATATTCCTAGCGTATAATGATATTCAATATGAAAATTAAGCATGGTCAACCATGGTCCAGAGTCGCATTATGACAATGTTTGTTTCAATATGAAAATCAATCATGGTAAAGCATAGCCAACCATGTTTATTATTGAGTTTTAATATTTATCTTAGGGTTTATATACCTTCATTTTATAATATTAAACCCTTGGGTTCAATAATATTCCCTTGTAATCCATTGGGGTTTTATTATTAACCCCTTGGGTTTATTATTCTCTTAGGTTTATAATATCAATCCCTTGGGTTTATTAATCACTTGGGTCTTTAATATCAATCCCTTGGGTATATTAATCTAAGGGTTGATATTCCTAGGGTATTATGTTATTCAATATGAAAATTAAGCATGGTCAACCATGGTCCAATGTCACATTGTGACAATGTTTGTTTCAATATGAAAATCAACCATGGTAAAGCATAGCCAACCATGTTTATTATTGAGTTTTAATATTTATCTTAGGGTTTATATACCTTCACTTTATAATATTAATCCCTTGGGTTCAATAATATTCCCTTGTAATCCATTGGGCTTTTATTATTAACCCCTTGAGTTTATTATTCTCTTACGTTTATAATATCAATCCCTTGGGTTTATTAATCTAAGGCTTAATATACCTAGGGTATAATATTATTCATAGGGTTTATAATATTAATCCTTGGGTTTAATATAACTCCATTGGGTTTATAATCATGGTCAACCATGGTAAACCATTTTCCAATGTCACATTGTGATAAAGATTGTCTTAATACAAAACTCAACCATTGTGAACAATGATAAACCATTTTCAACCGTCATCTACCATTGTCAATCATGGTCAACCATGGTCCAACCTCACATTGTGACAAAGGTTGTCTCAATATGAAAATCCATCATGGTCTAACGTCGCATTATGACAAAGATGGTCTCAATATGAAAATAAACCATGGTCAACCATGCTTATTTTAGGGTTTATAATATTTATCTTAAGGTTTATATACCTTGGGTTTATAATATTAATCCCTAGGGTTTATAATCTCTTGGGGTTTTAGTATTAACCCCTCCAGTTTATTATTCCCTATGGTTTATAATATCAATCCCTTGGGTTTATTAATCTAAGGGTTCATATTCCTAGGGTATAATATTATTCATCAGGTTTGTAATATTCATCCTTTAGTTTAATATAAATACTTTGGGTTTATAATCATGGTCAACCATGTTCCAACGTCACATTGTGACAAAGATTATCTCAATATGAAAATCAACCATGGTCAACCATTGTCAACTATGGTAAAACATTGTCAACAATGGAAAACCATTGTGAGTCATCCTCAACCATTGTCAACCATGGTCTAATGTCACATTGTGAAAAATATTGTCTCAATATGAAAATCAACCAAGTTTAACCATGGTCCAAAGCCACATTGCGACAAAGTTTGTCTCAATATGAAAATCAATCATGGTAAACCATAGTTAACCATGTTTAGTTTAGGGTTTATAATATTTATCTTAGGGTTCATATATCTTGGGTCTATAATATTAATCCCTTGGGGTTTTAGTATTAACTCGGTTTATTATTACATTGGTTTTATAATATGAATCCCTTGAGTTCATTAATCTAAGGGTTCATATACCTAGGGTATAATATTATTCATGTAGTTTATAATATTAATCCTTGGGTTTAATATAAATCCCTTACGTTTAATATAAGTCCCTTGGTTTTATAATCATGGTCAACCATGGTCTCAATATGAAAATAAACCATTGTTAACCATCGTCAACCATAGTCAATCATGGTCAACCATGGTCCAATGTCACATTGTGAGAAAGATTGTCTCATAATGAAAATCAATCATGGTCAACCATGGCCCAATGTCACATTATGACAAAGATTGTCTAAATATGAAAATCGGCAATGGTAAAACATGGTCAACCGTGTTTATTTTAGGGTTTATAATATTTTTCTTAGGGTTTATATACTTTGGGTTTATAATATTAATCCATTGGGTTTAATAATTCCCTTGGGTCTATAATTCCTTGGGTTTTTAGTACTAACCCCTTGGGTTGATTATTCACTTTCGGTTTTAGTATCAATCCCTTAGGTATATTAGTCTAAGGGTTCATATTCCTCGGATATAATGTTATTCATATGGTTTATAATATTAGTCCCTTGGGGTAAATATAAATCCCTTGGTTCAATATGATTCCCTTGGGTTAAATATAAATCTCTCGGGGTTTAGTATTTGGGTTTATATTATTGGGTTTGATATTAGGGTCTATAAGAGTGGGTTTAATAACAAGGTTTAAAGTAATGGGTTTATAATATGAGGTTTTTAATATTAGATTTATAATATAGTGTGCTTAAGATATAGAGTTTAATATACATGGTTTATAATTTTTTTTTTTTTTAGTAGGTAAGCACCCACAGGGGATTTGAACCGGTGACCAATCACAAGGAGTGCCTTAACAGTGCACCCATTCACCGTCAATCCAAATCCCCGTGGGCATATACATGGTTTATAATTATTAATAATCTCTTGGTTTTATTAATCTTTTAGGTTTATAATATTAATTATAAGGGTTTATAACATTAATCCCTTGAGTTGACTAAGCACTTGAGTTTATAATACTAATAATCCCTTGGTTTTTTAATACTAATAATCGTTTGGGTTTATAATATTAATCCCAAGAGTTTATGATATTAATCCCTTTTGTTTTTATTAATTCCTTAGGTTTATAATATTAATCATTGGGTTTATTAATCCCTTGGGATTATAATATTAATAATCCCTTGGATTTATAATATTAGTCTGTTGGGCTTATAATATTATTCATAGACTTTATAACATTAATCCTTGGGTTTATAATTCTTTGGATTTTAGTACTAATTCCTTGGGTTTATTATTCACTTGGGTCTTTAATATCAATCCCTTGGGTATATAAATCTAAGGGTTCATATTCCTAGGGTATAATGTTATTCAACATGAAAATTAAGCATAGTCAACCATGGTCCAATGTCGCATTATGACAATGTTTGTTTCAATATGAAAATAAACCATGGTAAAGCATGACCAACCACGTTTATTATTGAGTTTTAATATTTATCTTAGGGTTTATATACCTTCAGTTTATAATATTAATCCCTTGGTTTCAATATTATTCCCTTGGGTTTATAATCTGTTCGGATTTTATTATTAACCCCTTGGGTTTATTATTCTCTTGGGTTTATAATATCAATCCCTTGGGTTTATTAATCTAAGGCTTCATATACCTAGGATATAATATTATTCATAGGGTTTATAATATTAATCCTTGGGTTTAATATAAACCATTGGGTTTATAATCATGGTCAACCATGGTAAACAATTTTCCAATGTTACATTGTGATAAAGATTTTCTTAATATGAAAATCAACCATTGTCAACAATGATAAACCATTGTCAACCGTCGTCTACCATTTTCAATCATGGGCAACCATGGTCCAATCTCACATTGTGACAAAGATTGTCTCAATATGAAAATCAACCATCATCTAATGTCGCATTGTGACAAAGATGGTCTCAATATGAAAATCAACCATGGTAAACCATGGTCAACTTGTTTATTTTAGGGTTTATAATATTTATCTTAAGGTTTATATACATTGGGTTTATAATATTAATCCCTTGGATTCATAATCTCCTGGTGTTTTAGTGTTATCCCCTTTGGTTTATTATTCCCTTGGGTGTATAATATCAATCCCTTGGTTTTATTGATCTAAGAATTCATATTCCTAAGGTATACTATTATTCATCAAGTTTGTAATATTAATCCTTTGGTTTAATATAAATACTTTGGGTTTATAATCATGGTCAACCATGGTCCAACTTCACATTGTGACAGATATTATCTCAATATGAAAATCAACCATGGTCAACCATTGTCAACCTTGGTCAATAATGGTAAAACATTGTGAGTTGTCCTCAACCATGGTCTAATGTCACATTATGAAAAAGATTGTATCAATATGAAAATCAACCATGTTTAACCATGGTCAACAATGCTCCAAAGTCACATTGCGACAAGTTTGTCTCAATATCAAAATCAACCATGGTAAATCATTGTTAACCATGTTTATTTTAAGGTTTATAATATTTAGTTTAAGGTTTATATATCTTGGGTCTATAATATTAATCCCTTGGGCTTTTAGTATTAACTCGGTTTACTATTACATTGGTTTTATAATATGAATCCCTTGATTTTATTAATCTAGGTATAATATTATTCATAGGGTTTATAATATTAATCCGCGGGTTTAATATAAATCCCTTGGGTTTATAATCATGGTCAACCATGGTCTCAATATGAAAATCAACCATGTTCAACCATTGTTAACCATCATCAAACATAGTCAATCATGGTCAACCATGGTCCAATGTCACATTGTGACAAAGATTGTCTCACTATGAAAATCAACAATGGTCAACCATGGCCCAACATTGCATTATGACAAAGATTGTGTCAATATGAAAATAAACAATGGTAAACCATGGTCAACCATGTTTATTTTAGGGTTTATAATATGTATCTTAGGGTTTATATACATTGGGTTTAATATTATTCCCTTGGGTTTATAATTTTTTGGGTTTTTAGTACTAATCCCTTGGGTTTATTATTCACTTGGGTTTTTAGTATCAATCTCTTAGGTATATTAATCTAAGGGTTCATATTCGTGGGGTATAATATTATTCATAGGGTTTATAATATTAATCACTTGGGTTCAATATAAATCTCTTGGGCTTATGGTTTAATATCAGTCCCTTGGGTTAAATATAAATCTCTTGGGGTTTAATATTTAGGTTTATAATATTGGCTTTAATATTAGGGTTTATAACAACATGTTTAATAATAGGGTTTAAAGTACTCGATTTATAATATGAGGTTTCTAATATTAGATTTATCATATAATGTTCTTAAGATATAGAGTTTAATATACATGGTTTATAATTATTAATAATCTCTTGATCTTAGGGTTTATATACTTTGGGTTTATAGTATTAATCCATTGGGTTTAATATTATTCCCTTGGGTTTATAATTCATTGGGTTTTTAGTACTAATCCCTTGGATTTATTATTCACTGGGGTTTTTAGTATCAATCTCTTAGGTATATTAATCTAAGGGTTCATATTCATGGGGTATAATATTATTAATAGGGTTTATAATATTAGTCCCTTGGGTTCAATATAAATCGCTTGGGCTTATGGTTCAATATTAGTCCCTTGGGTTAAATATAAATCAATTTTGGGTTTATAATATTGGGTTTATAACAACGGGTTTAATAACAGGTTTTAAAGCACTTGGTTTATAATATGAGGTTTCTAATATTAGATCTAACATATAGTGTGCTTAAGATATAGAGTTTAACATACATGGTTTATAACTATTAATAATCTCTTGGGTTTATTAATTTCTTAGGTTTATAATATTAATCATAAGGGTCTATAACATTATTCCCTTGAGTTGACTAATCACTTGAGTTTATAATACTAATAATCCCTTGGTTTTATAATATTAATAATCGCTTAGGTTTATAATATTAATCCCAAGAGTTTATGATATTTATCCCTTTTGTTTTTAATATTAATTCTTTAGGTTTATAATATTAATCCTTGAGTTTATTAATCCCTTGGGCTTATAATATTAATAATCCTTTGGGTTTATTAATCCCTTGGGTTATATATATATATATATATATATATATTATAGTATAATATATTTTAATATATGGTCCATAAACTCCTAATATAGAAAATTATATTGATAAATATATACTAACCATAACATAATAGTGAGAGATAAATAAGTACTATTAATATATAATAAGTAATTTCTATTATTATGTTATATTTTAATTATATTATAGTTTGAAATATATGCGTGTGTATGTGTTGTTGTTATTATTTATATAGTTATTAAGAATCATATATTGTTAGCCTTTAATTAATAAGATATACCTTATAATTATTAATTATTAATGTGTTTGATATATGCCTATTGACGTATATCAACCGCATTGGTAAATGTGGTTGGACATGATTTTTATACACGCCTATCGGCGTATATCAACCGCATTGGTAAATGTGGTTAGACATGATCTTTATATACGCCTACCGATCTAGACTGGTGTTATATATATATATATATATATATATATATATATATATATATATATATATATATATATATATATAGATATATATATATATACTTTTTTTTTATTTTTATTTTTTTTTTCTGAAGAAAAAGTGAACTTTTTATTAAGGAAATAAAAAGTTACATTGCATATGTTGTGCATTTCTGTTGCTGCTTTTGACTGCCCATGCAATCAAAAAACGACCTTCCTTCAGGAGGGTCCATCTGATCTAAAAAAAAGACAGCTGAAAACAATATAGAACGGCTGCTTTGAACCGTCTAGCCATGTATTGTGTCGACCCTTTCAAAAGAGGGCAGCAAAAAACATCATAAAGCGGGTCTCCTCATATGAGGAAAACAACCCTTACAAAAGTATATAAGTTCTGAGTTGTCTAACATGCAGTTTTTGAATCAAAATTTCCATAATATCCATAATAAAGTCTGTGTAATAAGTATAACATAAAAACAAAAATGCTGTAAACTGTCACTGAGCAAAAGTGTGAGGCGGCTGATCCGTTGTTTGGGTCTACCCCTGGTTTTCTTCTATGATTTTCCAGCTGCCCAGATTCTGCTGCAAACCTTCCTTAGAAAGTTTGTCGGCTGAATCATTTATGTCCCTGTAAATATGACATAAAGAGAAACTGTTAAAAGAAGATTTTAATACCTGCATTTCTTCCAGCAAGGGTTTCAGAATTTGATTTTTGCATGAACTTTTCCCATTGACCCAATTTATAACGTTTTGTGAGTCTCCAAAGATCTGAATTGAGAAGATGTTTCTTTGAATGAGCCAACATAGAAGAAGCTTCAAAGCTGACATTTCTGCGAAGTTGTTTGATCCTGACCCTAGTCCAACTGAGGCTTTGAGGATATGGTTTGCATTTACATGGATGACTATTCCGGCTCCAGCCCTATTGTTCTGAGAGGCTCCGTAAAAAAAAGCCCATGGAATACCCACTTTAATGTGTACATCTTTGTTTTGTCTTTGAGATTTGTTCTCCTTAGGTTCAGGGATACTTGAGTATATAGAGACACTTTGGATTGTTGTGACAGCTACCGGTATTTCCTTGTCTTAAAAAATGCTCCTGTTCCTGGCGATCCAAACCCCCCAACAGATAATGAGGGGTAAGTTCCTCATATTCCCATCTGGGTATTGTTGCCACCATTTTGCCCAAACCTCTATTATATTTTCACCACCCCATTCAAACCTTTTGCTCATCAATTTCTCTGCCTCCCCCCAAATATTTTTGGTTTTTGAACAGTTTAGGAAAAGATGGTTGATGGATTCCACTTCTGACTTGCATAAGGTACATCTCCCTGGGCCATGCATGTATCTTGACTGAAGGATGTCCCAGGTTGGGATTTTTCTTTTTAAGATACACCAAAAGAAGAGTCTAGCCTTTGCCGGACATTTTAGCTTCCATAAGTGCTTCGGCCACCATTCCGGATTTCCCCATCCTTTCCTAGACATGATAAATTTGTATCCACTTTTTGGAGAGTATTCTCCGGTTTCTGCATGGGCCCAGATCAGCTGATCCATGCTATCTTTTATTCTGACATTTGACCTGGAGAGTTCTTGAGTATAAGAGTTCCATTCATTCCACCATCTTTGCTCTAGTTCTAAATCTTCTCCGTTTTTCCAAGCTTGTCCCCACATAGTTGAGTGACCAACTTTTTCCACCTGATTTAAGAAGAGTATGCCTTTGATTTCTAATTGCCTGATTAACCCGGGGGATAGAGCAAAATTTTCATTGCATCCTACCCACGGGTCCTTACCTATCTTCAAATTCCTTCCGTTCCCGATCTTCCATGCCAAACCCTATTCGATTACTTTGAAGGACTCCACCGTCGCTTTCCATATCACCGAGACATTCTTCTTATTCTTTGCTGGGTTCCTAATCCATTCTTCTAAAGGAGCTGGTTCTATATATTTCCTTTTCACTACTCTTGTCCATAAATTTTCCATCTTTATCAGTCTCCAGCCGGATTTTTCAGCTAGCGATAGGCTGAAGTCAGGAAGACTTTTTATCCCCCATCCTCCCCAGTCTTTTGGCCTTGCCACTTTTTCCCAGGCAACCCATGGAAGGACAGATTTCTCCTTTGAGCCAGCCCATAAAAATCTGCTACAAATTCTCCTTATTTTCTCCAAAATACCTTTAGGAACCCATGTTAATGCTGCCCAGTAAACTGGGATGGCCAGAAGTACTGATTTGATAAGTGTCAATCTTCCGGCTCTGGACAACCATTTGTAGCTCCAATGAGAGATTCTGGCTTCTATTTTGGCAATCGACCAGTTCCAGTCCCTTTCTTATATGCATTTGGTTTAAGCCAGAACCCTAGATACTTGAATGGGGATTCCATATTACTCGATTGATAAGGAAAGAGCGAAAGAATCTGGGCATTTTCTTGTCTGTCTAGGCCTTCCATTATTAACTGAGATTTCCTGGAGTTTATCTGCATTCCAGTTGCTTTCAAGAACAGTTCAAAAATGTTTTTTAATTCCTTTATCTCATTAGACTCTCCATTTGTGAAAACCAGAATGTCATCAACAAAAAGGAGATGAGAAATATACAGGTTGATAGCAACTTCGAGACCTTTTACCTTGCCTTCCCTTTTGGACTTTTGAATCAGCTGGCTTAACCCTTCTGCTACTAGAAGGAAAAGCAGAGGGGGCAGAGGGCAGCCTTGCCTCAGTCCCCTCTGTCCTTTGAAAAAAGGAGAGGCTGCGCCATTGATGAGGACTGCATAGCTGACATTTGTAATACACCCCATGATCCAACTGATGAAATCTGTTTTGAAACCTAAATGAGTTAGGAGCAGACGGACATATATCCAATTTATCCGGTCATAAGCTTTGGATAAGTCAATTTTGATAACTGCACCCTTCTTATTCTTCTGCCTGACACTGTGCAATACCTCCTGAGCTACTCCGATCGCTTCATGAATTTGTCGTCCATTTAAAAACCCGAATTGTTCCATTGAAATGTGTCTAGACAGAATTGGTTTTATTCTGATCGCGATCACCTTGGCAATAATCTTGTATATACAGTTGCATAATGAAATTGGTCTGAAGTCTTCAAATGTTTCAGGAACTTCCTTCTTTGGGATGAGGGCTATAAAATTTGCATTGAAAGGACTATAAACCTCTCCCTTCTTCCTGGACTCTTCTACAACTTCAGTTATTTCTGCTCCAATCAGATCAAAGAAATGGAGAAAGAGTTCTATGGTCCATCCGTCCAGCCCAGGGCTTTTTTCTTTTGCCATAGATTTCATGACACTTTCAACTTCCTCCTTTGTAACTGGCCTTATCAAATCCTCTGCTTCTTCCTCCTCCACATATCTTGGGAAACATTGCGCTGTTTTAATAACCTCAGCAATGGTGATTTCTCCTTGGTCTGCAAATAAGTTATGAAAATGAATTTGCCCTAATGCTGGCAGAGATTCAAATGTCTTTGCCTCTCTTCCTTCTTCGTTTTTAAGGTTCCAGATAGTGTTTGCAGACTTCCTCCCTTTTGCGTAGTTGTGGAAAAAACTTGTGTTTTCATCCCCTGCTTTAAGCCAGATCGCTCTGCTCTTGAGCCGCCATTCTTCTTCTTTTGCCAGGAGGATTTGATTTTTGAGTTTCTCAAGGTGGAGGATCCTCTCTTTGGATTCCTGTGTTGCGTAACCGTCCTCCTCTATACTTTCCAGCTTTTGAAGTTCCTCACTTATCCGAGTTATTTCCTCATTCTGTTTTACCTTCCTGTCCTTCGCCCATATTATAGTTGCTTTCTTCAGTCTTTTGAGGTTTTCCATAAACAGGAACCCTTTGTCCTCTGAGGTGCTAAGGTCAGGATGCCTCCAAGTTTCTTTAAATAATTTGATATAAGAATCTTCTTGCAGCTAAGAAGCATTGAACTTGAATGGAGCAGGCGGTTTAGGAGGAGGTTTAGAGAGTTCTAAGTAAACTGGAAAATGATCTGAAGGCCCTCCCTCTTCAGCCCATTGCCGAAACATAGGGATCGCGGAGGATAGTGCTTCATTAATGAGGAACTGGTCCAGTCTTTTTGCCACTCTTGCTTCTCCTACTCTCCTGTTCCTCCAAGTCGGCTTCAACTTAATGAGATTGACATCAATTAGGTTGTTGGCTGTTAAGAGATTTTGGAAAAAATCTGTCAGCGGATCTTCCCTAGCCGAAGGTCCCCAGGCCTCCGCTCTTCCTATTGAGAAGTTTATGTCTCCACCCAGCACCATGAAATTGTTCTTCAGAGTCGAGTTTGACATCAGGTCGTTCCAAAAGGCCACCCTCCCTTGACAAGGCCCATATATGTTTAATATTGTTAGAGGAAATTCAAATTCAGGAGATTGAATTTCCATACCCATCACCTGCTTCATGCCCCATTGGTTCCTTATCTTTATTCTCCCTTCCCTATATCCTACCGCCAATCCACCTGACTGTCCATCTAAGTCCATAGCCGAGAATTTCCATCCTGGAAGGAGGGCATTTAGCACCGATTCGACTTCTGCTCCATTCCCCAAGGTCTCATGAAGTAGAAGGATATCTGATTTTGAATTCATGACCATCTCCCTAAGAGCCAGTTTTTTGGGTTTACTGGCCAAACCCCTGCAGTTCCATGATGTAAGAATCATTTCGGAACGATCTCAGGGGTCTGCACCACTCTAAGTGCCCCAGTAATTGACTGCTGCTTCACATCTGCCACATCATGTTTAGCTTTTATCTGGGCCATGGAGAGATTGGATTTTCTTCCCCTTTTTTTCCTTTTCAGACTCAGAGGAGGGGATAGTCCTATACTACCCACAGTATCTAAGGGGTCCAGTTTGGTGTCCAGGGATCTAAGATTGTATGGGCAAGTAGGATGATGGACCGAGGGGATAGGATTAGAGGAAGCACCTTCACAATTCAGATCTAAGGAGGGGATTGCGACCGAGATGATTTCAATGCAGTTTTCCACTGTGTTTCTTTCATGACTTTCAATAAATTCATTGTTATCAGAAATGAAATTTTTTGAAGGAGATTCAGGGACCAGACAAGCTTCATTTATTTCTGAATTGAGAATAGGGGAAAATTTTGAATCTATGCACATACCCTTTGCGTCCTCGCTCTCGATGGGATTTTGAGTTGCTTTCGTTTCCACAGTGGTCTCCATAGTTGATCTTGCGCCCCCGAGCTCGAGATCTTTGTCCGCCCTTTTGAGCTGAGTGTCTTGTATTACAGCATTCGGTGTCTGCCCTTCCTGTTGATAATCCATCTCCATTTTTGCCTCTGTCTGATGTACTGAGGTCTCCTTCCTCTGTAGATTCTGATTGAGACGGGCAGCCTTCTCTAATTGCGCTGATGTCCTCTGGAACCATCTCCTTCGCCTTCCTAAGGGGCATTCCTTAGCCAAATGACCATAGACGTGGCATCTATGGCACCTGAAGGGCAAATATTCATAGTCCAGGATCTGTTCAAAGACGAAATCTTTGTACTGGAGATTGATCTTCTCTGCTAGACCTCCGCTTGGATTTAGGCTGACAAGGATCCGCGCCATAGCCTTGTTCAGAGTTTGCTTGAAGGACATGTCCGCTTCCAGGAAAGTACCCAGTCTGTTCCCTATTGCCTTGAAGACTGATTCGACCCACAGGAAGGAAGGCAATCCTGGTGCCCTCACCCAAACCGGGAAGAGATCTGTTTTCTCATGAACAGCGTCGAACAGCGGGCTCCATTTTTTTAGAAGAACAGGGATGTTCCTGAAGGCCCAATTCTTTTTGACCACCCAATCAGCCGCCTCTTTGTGCTCAAAGCGCACCATGAACCAGCCCTTTGCTAGGGTTGAAACCTCGAAACCTCTAATGATGTCGGTCTGCCAATTTTGTTCCCCCCATGCTTTAATGAAATTGGAGGAGAATTTTTTGCCCCTCGCCCTACCGACCAAGGTGCATTCAGCCACCTCCAGGGCCTCTTCAATCTGCACGTCCATGCTCAGAACCAGATTCCCTTCCAAATCCTGCGAGTTGATAGGTCTCCGTTTTTTCCTTTTCTCCCCTTTTTTCCTTGTCCCGACGTCCTCCTCCCTTGATTCCTTGTTTATCTCATTCCCTTATAGCTGTTCCAGGCCGGGATTCAAAGGGGACAGCCTCTGCTCGAAAGGGGCTAGATGCGAATTGATTATAGAGTTATTGAAAGGCTCAGATGGGGATTGATTTTGTACCTGAGACTCCAATGCTGAACCAGAAGGGTTCTTTCGAGGGTCTGGAGGTCCTTCTGGCCCGTCTTCCCTCCGTCCTTCAATCCTTTTGGGACTGCTTTGACCTTTGGCTATAGATGCCCTAGTAACAGCCAAAACCCTTCCAAGACCCCTTTCGGTCCTTTGCCCCGTGCTTGTACCAAAATTAACGATGTCTTCTAAGCCTCCAGAGAGAACCGGGCCGATGGATGGGGGTTTCCCTTTGCTGCCATGGAGGAAATGTCGAGAGCCTGCTGCATGCAACTCATTTCTGCTCGCCTTGCTTGAGTGCTGTAGATCTTGGGATCCCTGGTAAAAATAGTCATTCCCCTCCAACTTCTTGATCAAGTGAAGAGAGGGCTGGCTAATCCTTAGTGTTTCCGGAGAAAGAGGGACTGGACTTAGAATTTCAGGCGCTCCAAAGTAGCGTTTGATGTTATGGGCTGTAGGGTCTTTCCCCCAGACCGATAGAATATCCTCCATAGCCGGGTCTAGGTCCACGAGTTCGTTTGAGTTAACCATGGTTACTGTGAGGGTTCACGAAGTTACTCGCCGTTCGTTTTCGCTGCCAGCACAATGATTCTGCCTCCTATCCTCAGTAAAACCTCTGTTACTGTGTTCAACGCTATGACTCCCAGCTGTCAACCCTACGCTGATCCCAACCTCCAGCTGCCCTTCTTTCTGTCGCTATCCGCCGTGTTTCTGGTCCTTGCTTCAACTCAAACCAGTATCCTTTGCTGTTGCCCTAAACCCTCGTCCTGGCTGGTCCTGGTTCCCTCCTATGCTCCTACGCCCAAACCCTCGCCGGTTCCTCCATCGCTCCCAACCGCTACAAACCAATATGATAACTTTCTACAAGTGTATTTTCGTATATATATATATATATATATATATATATATATATATATATATATATATATATATATATATATATATATATATATATATATATATATATATACTATTGGCAAAACTGTGGGTTTTCAAAACCAAAAATTTCTAATGATAGATTGACTATTTTATTTCAATTTTATTTTAATTATTAATTTTTTAATGTAATTTGATTGAGTCAAAATATTTACGAAACAAGATAAGACAACACATTACAACATCTCTTCCAATAACAATTCATATTTATTAATATAATATTCTAAAACATATAATTAGTGTTAGTATATGTTGTTTTGTTTAAATATAAAGCTTTTACTACACCCAAAAGACACTTTACAATTCAACGACCCTAGGGCTATTACTAGATGTGGAGAGTCGTTGTTCGGTTTTTTTTTTCAAGGGAAAAAAACCCCTTCTTTATAATCATGCTTTCCGCACAAGTATCGATAGAATTTAAGTGGATTTAGTTCTTTCCTATATTATCATTATTATTCCCTACCGCAACAGGGTAATAATGTATTCAGAATGCATTGATTTTGACATTAAATCTAAATTGACCAAAAATTAAACGAGATTATTTAATATTTAGATTTGAAAAATTTTTAATTTATTTATTTTTTATTTTTTTTAAATCTAATTTTTATATGTTCTGATTGGTTAAATTGTTTGCGGTCTTATTTTGTAATGATAATATGGTCGCAGTTCGTAAGTTGATAGATTAATGCACTAATACAAAACTCAATCAGTTCAGATGCCCTACTTGTCATTCTCTATACGGTGATATATCCATTTATTTAAGTTCATATTCAATGTAGACAGACTACTGAACTTGGGTTTGAAATGATCCTTTCTGCCAACACCACGCATAGCCTTGTCACATGCATGTGACCTATTGGTTACTGTGCAATGGTGGAGATGAGCGTAAAGAAATCGACAGTGAGGGTTGTTTTACCAAACCCTAACCTTCTCCCCCTTGGACTACTGGACAAGATGCCGCAGTTGTCATTCCTTTTCGAGCTTGGTGGCTTCACCACCCTGCTTTGTTCGTCCTACAACAACTCCTAATGAAAATCCATCACCGAGTATCTAGCATTCAGAATTTTCTCACACTTATATGGATTCACTTCCAGGTTTGTAGTAGCGACAGTATATTTACCTATACGTTAATTTTTTCTTGATAGCTTTTTTGAAATCCTTCTAACTCTGTATTAACTTTCTTGACTGATCCCTCCATAAATTGCAAGGATTATGTTAGGAGCAATGCACCACAACTACCTTGAAATTGTCGATGGATGCAAAGCTATGGAATCTCCTTCCAGTTCCACATGTCATCCAACCACTCTCTCCACAGATTGCAAGGAGTATGTTATGGGCGATGCACCACAACTACCTTGAAATTGTCGATGGATGCAAAGTTATGGAATCTCCTTCCAGTTCCACATGTCATCCAACCACTCTCTCTTGATTGATCCCTCCACATATTGCAAGGAGTATGTTAGGGGCGATGCACCACAACTACCTTGAAATTGTCGGTTGATGCAATGCTATGGAATCTCCTTCCAGTTCGACATGTCATCCAACCACTCTTTGGAGGTAAGTTCTACCAATGTTTTAATTTTGTTTTTGAACACATTTATTCCCTACATGCTTCGATGTTAAACTGGAACTCTTGGGGTTGGAATACCCTTTACTTATGTCTTGGTTCAGTGACCTTACATGTTGCTTCTTGCCAACTGTTACACAGTAATTTGTCACTGTCTCCTTGTCAGTCTCCCTACTGTATCATGAATTCAAAATAACCATGCTCATGCTCTCTAAACTGGCCAAATGACCCACTTTGCCAAAGTTTTGCTATCAGCGCGACTTTTGGAAAAATAACCGCGCTGATGGGCGCTCCATAACAGACCAAATGCGCTGTCAGCGCGGAAGAACACGTGTTTCCCGCGCTGATCGAATTTCATGAGCCAGCGCGTTTGTTATTCATATCTGGTCGCGCTGACATGACCTTCCCTGTTATTCAGCTGCGATGTCAGCGCTCCAGTGCAGTTATAGACCCGCGCTGATCTAGTTTGGGCGAGTTTGTTCTAACAGCCAGCCTTCCAGATGACTCTAGACCTGGTTGTTGGCCTTGTGAGTGTCGCCCTCCCTTCTATGGCATGTTTGTTTGTCATTTGAGCCACCTTCCTTGGAAGTAAGCTTATCCTCCCACCATTTGTGGAGACTCCTTCTCCTATTTAAGCCTCTACCATTGCCATGAGCAACTAGTTTTTGGATAGTTTGGATAGTGTGGAATTCATAGTGCTTAGAGTGCTGCTGCTAATAGGTAGTTGGTGTGACAAGTGTGGATTTGCTAGAGGAAGCTTAAGGAAGGTTGTGAGTATTGCTTGTGTGAGAGAGAGCTTTGTTTTGGGAGAATCTACCTCCAAGGGTGAATGCTTAAGAGACTTGCTGGCTGGACCCTCTAGAGAAGGACTCAGCGTCAGAACTTTGGTTGTACCTTTCTCTGTTATTGATTAATAATAGATGACTACTGTTATGGTTCCATTCTCACTTGTCTTTGTAATGGTTAATGTGAATTACATCCTTTCTGACTGATGTATAATTGCATTTATTAGATTTCACGTTGGTGTTTGCATTTCTCTTCGTGTGTGCAGGTAGCTATCTACGGGGATCGTGGAAGATCGTGACCGGCCAAAGCGAAGGAGTGAGAACGACATCTCTTCATCAAACAATAGCGTTGGAATCCAAGTAGGTGTTCATTGCCTATCTTTTATTTGCAATTAGGAACTTGCACAGTAGCATTGATTGATTGTTGCTAGACCCATTCTGGGCTAGTAGGGATCGCCTCTATCCGTAGAGGGGATTTACCTCTCCAACACCAACCTTGCAAATCTTCTTCACCAGGATTCTCACTACCTTGATTAAAACATACAAATAATAATAGATCCACAATCAAAATGAATCTTATTTTAACTACATAATAATTGTGCAAATGAAAAAACTTTTATCTTCACTACCTTAAATCTTATTTTAATTACATAATAATTGTATAAATAAAAAACTTTTATCCTCACTACCTTGATTAAGACATACAAATAATAAATCCACAATCAAAATGAATCTTATTTCAGCTAGATAATAATTATCCAAATGAAAAAACTTTTATCTTCACTGGCTTGATTAAGACGTACTACGAGGATATTAATTTGACTGAGTCTTTAATAATACTCTTCTACTATATAGTTTGAAACACGGACAATTTCAAGCAAGTTGTCACTTGAGCATTGTATATAGGTTCCATTTTAATGTCAAACTCTAATATTCACGCAGTTTCACAGTAGAGAAAGACCCCCTACTATATCCAAAAGAAATTGAAAGATCTTTGAAAAGCTAAATAATGTTAAACATTTAATTAAAAGGATGAAAGTTTTTTCATCATATATTGTTGAAAGAGAAACTACATTGCGATATGCTACTAATAGAGATTGCGATTAAGAAAATGCATATTCAAATTCCACAAATTTAATGAAACATATATTTTTAGGACGAAAATGCTTAGTTGAATGAAATTCAACCATTTAGCAACAATGTTCAAAATCTTACTTTGTTTTAGCTAGTTTAAGTTAATTTTGTCTGGAAACTTCTTCACATACTATGACCAACTTGGTAGAGATGAGTTCCTCACATATGGCTAAGGAGGTAGCTTTACATGCAGGAGTGGGTGGTCTAGATTTTGTATTCGGTTGACAAAGTGGTTCAAGCCTCATAAGGAAACAAGGTAAATTTCCATTAAAGGAAATAAAATATTATTGATATATGAGAATTGATCTATTGTCATTGACAAGAAGCAGATAAATATTTCCTCATCAAAAAGAGGAGAAAAAATATCATGCTTTCATAAGATTTGAAAACAAAAACTGCCATGAAAAACATGAAGTATAGGAGAGTCGAGATTGAATGATTTTAAGCACTTGATTGTGTAACACACCCCCTCACCTCCCTAGACCAAACTAGGATGTAAGGAGATGGTTACCATGCAGACCCAACTTCCAAGGTTCAAATATGAAAATGGGGTCTAAATTTTTTGTCATTTTTCAATTTCCTAAAACCCAAAATAAATAACATCATTGCATCAGTCTTACTGAGACCTTTCCAGTGATACAAAATTTACCCCAAACTCAGTTTCCAGATTACAATTTATGGCCACTCAACATGTCATCCCTCTATTCTTGGCCATGCCACTTGATACCCATGTGGTGCCATTGTGGCATCCTCACCTAGATACTGAGGGTCAATGTTACGCCATCATGGCATATGCCACGTTTTCGAGGCCTAGAGCCCCACCTTGCTGATTAAATGTTAGGCGGAGCCTCTCCTCGAAACCCATTTGTGCATACTCCCACAACACTGACTCCTGACCTCCAACTTGCTAGGCCCCAATAACTGATTCCATGACTTAGTATCCTGCCCTAACTGCATCAAAATCCCAACTGTTTGATCAACACTATCCAGACCCGATTAGGATGGAACCTTGACTAGAATCAAACCTTGACTAGGGCCAACTCTTGACCTCACTGACTTTCTAGTACAACCCGACTTAAGCCTATTATGATATCTTTACAATTAGTCTATTTTTGAACTACTATACTTAGAATTTCTTTATGAAATCAATTTATACCTCTCCACGGTCCTGCCCCTCTTATCTATTGGCGGTGGCGACATTACAATTCAACAGATGATATGAAATGTAGACCCCCCAGCTTTGTCATAGGGGGGTCTGCATTCATAGTTCCGGGGTATGGTTCCTCCTTTTTCATCTAAAGATCCTCCATTTTGTGATGTCACCCCAACATATATATATCGGTGGAGGTTCAATGTAGATGCTCCCCTTTCCTCCCCGTTGACATGAAGGGGGAAAGATATGCATTTATATAGGTAATCTGATCATCGGTCCATCACATCCATTGATCACACCAACACCCATGGTTATATCACATAGGCATATGGCCTACCCCCACTCTCACGTTATCAGCAGCTCCAACCCTGTTCCAACCTTCACGAGGGTTCTGGCTTGGCACCCATAGCATCTACACATATCCTCTAGCCCTTCTTCCAGATCACATGCCCTGCATGTGGTCGAGAGATAATCATGGGAATTTACCTTCAAATAAATCACATCAGTAGTATTATACTTTGTATATTACAAAAAGATTTCAATCCAAGAATTTAGTTATTAACAAAGATTCACCCATCTCTTTTACACTCACACAGTTTAGTTTGATTTCAAGTTCTTATTATTACATAAATTCACATGTCAAATGTATTCAAGAAATTAAGTTAAATTCAAGCTCAGAAGTTAAATACATGAATTTAAAACATTCCTTAGAGAATTCATAGGAACCAACATTCCACATTTATACAGGGAATCATTATTCCTTAATGTTAACACAAGTACAATAAACATGTACATAAGATTCAAATGCACTAGTACATAATTAAGGACTTATCTTATGAGAGAAGCCTATAAACTAAGATTGAGACTCTAACTCTCCACCCAACCTTAGACAAGTCACAACCACATTTACTTGTAACTTTCACCCGAAGCCAGATTCTAGATCTTGAGGAGGATTGCTCAAAGGATGAAAAACAATGTTACTAGCTAAAACAGGGACTCCAAAGGCCCAAACACCTCCCCCCAACAACTATTCAAGAGTCAAATATTATGATCATGGAATCACTCTGCATAGATCTTCTAAATAGCTCTTAACTATTATACCTTTGAGATTTTTATTTCAATAAACATTAACTCAGATTTTTCCTTACTGCACAAGGAGTCACAACTCAATATCAATAGGAGATTTCCTTTAGCATGGAAAGGTTAATCAGTAGAAAAGCTACCATGGGAGTGTAGAGATCAAATTCGAGGTAGTTCTTTAGTGAGTGAAAGCACAAATTCTCCAAGCCTAGGGTCGCACCTGGTGTTTCATCAGCTCCATAATTACCTAAGTGAATCCACCTCTTGGCTAGTAGTTTCATCAATCTACCAATTTCCCAGTGGGTTCATCAGACCTTGGGCAAGACCCTCTTAGTGGTTTCCTCAACCTCAAGGCAAGTCACTTCACTGTTAATTTTTCTTCAGCAATAAGCCCACTTGGCTTTCTTCATTTGTGCTACCATAGAGAAAAATCTCTCCTCCATGCCTTCTCCTTCATGCCCACCCAAAATTCCCTCAAAATTCTTTATTTATTTATTCATGGTTTCTCTCCACTCTCTTCTTATGACTCAAATGCCTTGTAATTTCATCCATGAAGAGTATGGACTCCCTATTGTATAAATTCCTTCCTCCCCTATGTTGTGCCTCAATAGTCTGTGGTTCCATGTAAAGCCATAATTTTCCAAGCCAGTGAGACTATGCCACTTGCCTGCTTATATCCCCATGGTTTGCTTGATTTTTCTTTCTATTACATTTTTTTTACAACTAATGGAAAACTCACCTTTGCATGCCTTTAGCCATATCCAACCTTCTCCTCTGTTATATCATTTTCTCATTAAATTTGTTCTCTTTAGATTATATTAGTTTTCTAAGGAATTCATAGCCCTTTTCCTTATTTTCTCTGTTGGAAGTAATAGCACAACCCACCATTTAAGGCACACCAACCATCCTCCTTGGTTTTCATTTAAATTGTTATATTTCCTTGTTTTCCCAAGGAATTTCCTTCCTCAAACTATGGAATCTATGTCCCAATTTCCTCAACCATTTAAATTTTTAATAGAATAAATTATATTGTTTATGATAGGG
Organism: Pinus tabuliformis; assembly: GCA_031772625.1. Lineage (NCBI taxonomy): Eukaryota > Viridiplantae > Streptophyta > Pinopsida > Pinales > Pinaceae > Pinus > Pinus tabuliformis. The sequence continues at coordinate 235,687,831 of CM062805.1, forward strand.
GAATAAGCCAAGGGCTGTCACCAACCACACCCCCTTGGAGAAACATCGTACTCAATGTTTGATTCCTGAACACAAAAGGAAATATGCTTAACCACAACATAGATCAGAGTGAGATCTATATTTACAACTAATTTACATTCAATTTTCACATGCACAGTTGCTTGCCTAACAATTCAATGGAAAGAATATCCATTAAATCAACCCTCCTGCAACAACTAGTTTTTCAATTTTTGGTGATTTTGTTGTACATTATGATACCTTCAAGCTATTGTTGTTCATCTTTTTAGCCAACTGTATTTACACAAATATGTAATCAATTGTCCTTCCTGCATCATAGCATAATACCTCTAATGAGATTCATCGTACGAAAAGTTGTAATGAAAGTAAACATACCCTCATGAGCCAATTTCTCCACGAAGCTACTCCCCACAATATGACTTGGAAGCATGATCATTCATTCGTTCATGAGAATGATCACTTATAATAACCTGTCAATCACATTAGTGTTTCATAAAATCATTTATTTGTTAGCATGTTCATGGACTCAACACATATCTACATATGTTAATAAGGTCAATGTTGAGAGAACCTCCTTTGTGCCATTCTCATGGCTGCCATATCACTGTCCATTATTCAATGGACTAAACCAACCCACTTGGCCATTCCAGGTTTCCTGAAGCCCCTTGGGTAGCCTTATTAGGTTACCTAATCATGGCAATTGCAATTCCTGCCACCCACATAGTCATATTTTTAAGGATAACTTGCTTATTCCGCTACTATGATGGTTCTCTACCAGAATCCTATCATACCATGCAACACTGTTGTTCCTTTACTGCATCCTAATATAAGAATATATTTGCACATATATTTATAGCTTTCAAATTTTATGAAACTTCCCTTTTTCTACACCATTCTCATGATTGTTTTGTCACTATCCATTGATTCCCATGGACCCAACCAACCTGGTTGGTTGTTATACTCTTCCTTCCCACCTTCAATTACCCTTCATTCATGTAATGGGATTCATTCGGTCTTTACTTCTCTCATTGGATTCCATCACCTTGCTTCTAAACCCAAAAAATTTCCCAAGACTCCACCCCTCGACACAAGGCATAGAAGGTGACAACAAGAGAAAAATAAATAATCACAAAAGTTTAAAACAATAATACAAACCATAAATAAGGTAGCATGGCCATGCATAAATCAACAACCAAATGGTAAACTAAGCATGAAATTAATCATGAAACACATAATACATAACATTGCACAATATCAACAAATCAATGCCCTTGAGGTTTCGATAATTTCTAGATTTTCATGAGTGAAATGTGAACCTTAGCCCTCTCCATAGTTTCACTTAGTTCTTTACCCAACCAATTACTGAAATTAAAATTAACTTCTATACAATTCATTTACAAGTTATTTACACTGCTTCAAACAACAACAAAATGGGCACACTGCCCGCAGCTAATCATCCATCTCAACAATTGATGCTTAACAAAGAACTTTCCTATTTTCCACGGTCATATAGGCTCTAGGCACATTCTGAGCAACATCCCAAACTGTCTTGGCTCTATAAAAGTTGTACAAATTTGAGCCATCATTCTTAAATTATGGGAAATCCTTTCTTATATGATTTTCCCCGCAAGTCCAACACTTAGAGGGTCCTGTTTCGTACCCTTTGACCACATTTCTTATAGCCTGTACAGGTCGTCCGTCATTAGTAGCGCTGAACTTGCGCTAAGTCTCACCCTTATTAGTGGTGAGGCTTCTTTTCTTTTCCCAGGATATTGCCTTGAATTTCAATGCTTTCCTCCTTTAAATTCGAAGATACCCCTTGCCTTCAAATTGGCCTTGAGCTTTGGCCTGCTCCTAGACTGTTCATAAAAATGCTTTAACTTTTTGACTATGTCCTCCATGGTCCATGTCTTATAAAATATGGATTATTTCCTTGAAGGAATGTGGCATCCAATTGATAAATCTTTGAAATTTTGCCTTTTCCTCCTTGAGGTAAGGCACATACTGTAGCAACTCTAATAATTTTCTAATATACTCCTCATCAAATATTTTCCCTAATTTAAGTTCATAGAGCTCATTGGCTTTTCCATCAAAACACCTTTTAGATAGGTATTTTCTTTTGAATTATTTTTCAAACACATTTCAAGACAACCCTTCCTCCCTTATGTTCATCACGTTCTTCAAATCCTCCCACTAGATGTCTGCCTTGCCTTTTAGATTGAAAGTGGTCACCCTTTCCTTCATGTTCTCAAAGTAGTTGTGTACTCTAAGGATTTTCTTCATCTCGAGTAGCCATTCTTCAATGGCTTGTACCTTCTCCATCTCACCATTGAATATAAGAGGTTTCTACTTCTTGAATTCTTCTGGTACACACTCCTTCCTTTTTCCCTTGTCATGACGATGATGAAGATGGTGTCTATGAGCATCATTGGATCGTTGCCTGTGGTGGCTTGTCTTTGTTTCTAGGATGTCCAATTGGGTACCCCCTCTTACAGTTTCCTCACTTGAAAACGTATGGATTTTCTTGGATCTTCTCTAATATTCTCCATTAGTCTTTTCTTCTTTTTCTGTGGAATTTTTCCTACCACTATGGTTCGCTCCCAACTCATGCTTATTTTGCCTCTGTAAGTCTGAGAGGCTCTAGAATATGAGCACATTCATTTCTGCTTGCGTCTCTTAGGCTTTTACAAGACTTTCATTTCCGACCTTACAACTCCTTATTTCAGTCCTAATACTTCTCAAGGTGTCTATTCAATCCAAAGGGCCTTCCTCTCCTAATTGATCAATTTATCTTTCCTCTTCATATCCATGATGTGCCCTATATGTGTTATATTGCACTTGTTATCACTTTGTAATTTTCTCGGCTTTGAGAGGAAAAACCGAAGGTAACATTGAACCAATATTTTAGATCAAAAGTTGGCCCTTCCAATCCAGAGAGGGATCTCTCTACAATTCAACTGCTCAATGTCACTTCAAAAACTGATTGTGTGCTTAGATCAGTGGCCAGATATTTGGTAAAATGTGTAAGGGTTTGAAAGTGGTTGGTTGGGAGAGAAAATCATACCATTGGGCATGCAGTCATGTAAACCAAAAGTTCCCAAGTTTGGGTTTAGAAACACAACAATATTGTTTTAAATAGGAAAATTACAAGGCATATTTTTTCAAAAATATCTAGTGTCTTTTTTCATAAAGACAAATATAACAAATATCAATAATACTAAATTTAAAACAAAGATATCTCATGCACAATATGTCCCTTGATATTAGATTATGACCTTCTTGAAATAGAAATACCTTTACCTTAATCTTGTTCATATGTTTTTTTGGCTTTTAGTCCTTGATTTTGATTCTTTATTGAATCAAATGTTGATGTGCTAGCTCTGCAAGGTAATCTCCAACCACTTATCCTATCCCTTGATCTCAGGCACTAGAATTTGCTGACTCATAACTAGCGCTACACAAAAATATAGCAGTGTGATCATTTTGATGAAAATCTGAGAGACCTGCCTTTGAAGTAATCAAAACCTTTCCAATAGCATGCTCCACCTGTTATCAAGTGATTTTTGTAAACAAACTTATCATACTTTTTTTTATTTATTTACAAATAATGCCATCATTAATGTTGATCTTCTACAACTAGATTTTGTGCTTGAAAACACTGCTCGAATATGCTTGCCATCAAAATTGGACCTTTCCTTCTATATCCTTATTTCTACTTTGTAAATAGTTCCTAAATAAACTGGACTGGTCCACCATTAGTGCTAAAAATTGTTTCCTCTGTTCCAACACCCGATTGCAGTTCTTTGTCATGGTTTCCTTCTTAAGGCAGTAGTTACAAAAACTGAGACAAATGCATTTGGGATATATAAAATAAAGGTTCATCAAAATCATCATTGTCTTTTTGAGCAATCCTTGAACCATCTATTTCATCAACTATTTCTAGAGGCTAAGAACAAATTTTTCCATTGTAGAGGGTGTTGTTCAATATTTGCCTCAGAGACGATGCTTGAGTATTCATTCATAGCTTCTTTAGAGGATAACAACAAAGATTTGGAAATGGATATTTCATCCTTGAATGAAACTAGTTTGAAATGTTCAACTATTCCCAGTTTTGAAATTGATTTAGGAAACTTTCTCAACCAAGAAAACTCTCTCATGTCAAGCTATTCGAGTTTCCTGAGTTGCATTGTTTCATCTAGAAGTTCTTTTAAGCATTCACATAGCAAAATGTCAAGGTATTCCATCTTCCCAAAACCTCCAATAGATGTTGGAAGTTATTTCAGACCTAGACACATGGATTCCCTTAACATTTTAAGAGAGTAGAACTTTCCGAATTTATCAAGTAACTATCGAAGAAAGTGACGATGATAAACAAGTTTTTAATTAAAGGCATGTCACAAATACCAGGGTTTAAATCCTCATTTGTGCTTAGCTCTTGCCATAAAAACAAACCTTTGATTGGTGTTTAAGTTTTGAAATTTTTTCTGGCGCCTTTTAACATTTGGACCATCTGTGTATAAACTAGATGTTGTGTCAAAACTTAATTTTCTGAATAGCTTGTGCATAGAAATAAGGGACAATACTCTATGAAAATCATTGATTTCCCTAGTGTGTTAAGTCCACAATCAAATTCTTATGATGTTGTAATCTACTCAAAATTTACAATATCAATTACAGAGAATAAATAAATTTTGATTTCAATAGAATACAACCTCGATGACTACACTATCCTTGTGTTAAAGTTTAGCTAGATACATACTTTGTGACACTTGGTGAACTAGGCTTGATGTATAGTGTGTCATTTACAGTGTCAAAGCTTGAACCTGCTACCTTAACACTTGGATTTTTCATTTGGAATTGTATACAATACTTATCATTTTCTCCCTTAACTAACACTTGACATTCAACATTTGGAAATGATCACAAACCCCGAGGATTCAACGTGGAGATCCTTCTCAACATGTTGACAAAAACATTTGCGAGTTGGCACTTAGATATACGAATAATCAAAACCCTTTAAAATAAGCATTTGGGCATTGTGTTTATATATTTTATATTTTCTTCATGAGTTTTATATGACATGGATAAGGGGACTTGATATATTGCTACATATATGCATCACTATTCACAAAAATTACCAACATGTTGTGCACGCAACGCTCCTTGTGGGCTCCTCCCTTGGTGGCTTGGCGCTTGACTTTGTGTGTCAATATTTGGTGCTTAGTCTTGGTGCTACCTTGTGTTGTGTGGCTAGCTCGTGGACTTGGTTGGCTAAATACTTTGAGATTGGGCCCCTAGGCCCAATATTATTTTACCAAAACCACTATTACCCTGTTCGGTCATGGTGCTACCTTGTGTTGTGTGGCTAGGTCATAGACTTGGTTTGTTAAATACTTTGCGATTAGGCCTTTAGGTCCAATATTTTTTAACCAAAACCACTATTACCCTATTCCAAACCCGAGAGGAAAAATGTACATTTTTAACCAAAAATGTAATTTATTTTACAAGACTTTATATATTTGTAATAGACAGAAAAATAATATTAACATTGGCTTCATAGGCAATACGAAATGAGAAAAATGTGAGCACTATGAAAACATAAAAATCACAAGCGCTTAACAATGAGCTTCCAAATTAGAAGGCAACACAAATTGAAACTTGGTATAACTTAAACTCAGAACCCCAAGGGAGTTGATTTTAAAGAAATACTACATGTGATAACAACACCATTCTTTTCCTCATTTCTTCCGGCCTTTAGATTCTTCTTATGTGCTCTCATACACACGTGCAACTGTTACATCAATCAAATATAATTACACAATATAAATCATTACCTTGGATTGTTATTAGAAGTATGCTGATGTAGATCTAGTTGTAGTTTCACATCCAAAGTTAGTACATCAATATAATATGTTATGCAGCCAACTCACAAATAGAAGAAAAATATAGATCAACAACTTGAGAAATAGCCTCTTCGAGGGGGAAACATTCTTTACATCACATAAATGAACAATTCTTGGATGATTCAAATGATAAGACCTCCTTGGTATATATATGTGTCTAAGGGGTCACAATATAATCAGAGCCTAAATAACAATAATAATGTAAGGGCACAACAATAACAATAGTGGGCTTTTATGGGGCACAACAATAACGATATGGGGGATACACGGGCACAACAATAACAATAGGGGGCTACACTAACAATAACAATAGGGGGCTACACTAACAATAACAATAAGGGGGATACACTAGTATTATAGGGACCTAACATGTCCCTCTACTTCAAAAGAGTGTTCTCCTCAATGCTTGAGTAGTTCCGAGTGCTTATGTATAAAATTCTCATTCTACCATGTGGAATATTCAATGGGTAAATTTTTCCACTTAATAAGATACTCTAAAATTAATTGATTCTGTAGTTGTCAACATCTTGTTTTCGTGACTGCTTCAGGCTCAAATATGATTTTTCCTTCTTCGTCAAGTTTTGGTAACACTGTTTGAACTGGGAGCTTGTCACCAAAAACCTTCTTTAAGCACGAAACATGTAAAACTGGGTGTAATCGAGAAGATGGAGGCATATCCAATTTGTATGCAATAGTACCAATAATTTGCAACACCTTGTAAGGACCATAGTACTTGGGTGATAATTTATTATCCTTCTTATCTTTCTTGAGGGACATTTGTTTTTATGGTTGTAGTTGTAAAAATACCCAATTTCCTACATCAAAACTTCTTTCACTGAGATGATGATCTGCCCATTGTTTCATTCAATTCTACTCGAGAGTGAGCCGTTATCCTTTAAGAGTTGGAGAACTTGTTGTTGATGCTCGATGTGATCTTCCACTACTTGAACCTTGGAATTTTCTCTTAAAGATGATGTGATGGATGGTGGATGATGTCCATAAAGTGCCATAAATGGGGTAATTTTTGTTGCAGTATTGAAGGAACTGTGATACCACCATTCAGCTAAAGGTAACCACTTGACACATTGTGTTTGTTTATCAGATACAAATTAGCAAGGAAGACATCCTTCTAAACATTTGTTCACTATCTCAATTTTCTTGTTAGATTGAGGATGATAAGATGAGGTATGAGCTAATTGAGTACTAAGACAAGAAAATAATTCCATCCAAAAATTTCCAGTGAAAATGGTATCTCTATCACTTACAATAATATTTGGGTTTCCATGTAGTTTTTGAGCTGTTTCCATAAATGTAGTATCAATTGTACTGGATTTAAAAGGATGAGATAATTCAAAAAAGTGTGCATACTTGGTAAGTCTATCAATTACCACCATGATGACACTCTTTCCTTCAGAATTGGGTGATCCCGTGATAAAATCCATTAAGACCTCCTCCCAATGTTGACTTGGAATGGATAAAGGTTGTAATAGACCTGGGCTCTTAATTGTCTCAACTTTTTTTGTTGGCAAACCAAATATTATGCCAAAAACTTCTGAATATCAGATTTAAGGCCATCCCAAAAAAATTCCTTCTTGACCATGTGGTAAATTTTTAAAAATCCCGAGTGCCCTCCTAAGTGGGAGGTGTGCAATTCCAAAAGAATCTTTTGTTTGAGATGTGAATTATTGCAAAGATATAAGCGATCTTTGTACCATAATGAATCATTTTTCTAGATAAATGTATCAGATGTATTGGGATCTTGCTGCGACTTTTGAATGAGTGTCCACACCTCTTCATTATTCTTCCATTCATCCCTTGCTTCAGTTATCTAATCAAGTTGGATGATAGAAATGAAACCTAACAATGCTTCCACATCCTGATCATTTCTTGAGAGTGCATATGTAACAACATTTTGCTTCCCTTTTTTGTAGATGATTTCAAATTCATAACCCAACATATTTATGACACATTTTTGTTTCTCTTCTGAAGATAATATTTGTTCCAAAAATTATTTAAGATTATCATGATCTTCTTTTACCTTGAAGTGTCTTCCCATTAGGTAAGGTTGCCATTGCTTTAGTGCATGTAGTATTGCCAACATTTCCTTCACATAAATAGGTTTGTGTAAATATTGTGCTTTGATTGGAGAACTTTCAAAAGAAATGGGTCTTCCTTCTTGCATTAAAACAACACCAATTCCATTTCATGAGGCATCACATTCCACAATAAAGGTTTTTGTGAAGTTTTGCGTTGCTAAGACCGGTGCTTGGCACATTGCCTCCTTAATATGTTCAAAGGCCTTAGTTGCTTATGGAGTCTAATAAAATGCATCTTTCTTCAGTAATGTTGTTAGAGGTTCTGCTATTCTCCCATAATTCTTAACAAACTTGTAATAATGCCCTGTAAACCCGAGAAATCCTCAAAGATGCTTTATGGTTGTGGGGTTTTTCCATTCCTTAATGGATTTAATTTTGTTAGGCTCTACCTTAACACCCTTATGAGATACAAATGACCCAAATATTCAACTTCTTGTACTCCAAATAAACATTTCGAGTTTTTTTGTATATAATTATATCTCCTCCAATAGTTTGAGCACCCTATCAACATGTTGAACATGATCCTTCCAAGACTTGTGGTAGATTAATATATCATAAAAAAAAACTAACACAAATTTTCTAAGGAAGGGTTTGAAAATGGATTTAATCAAACCTTGAAATGTGGAAGGTGCATTTGTAAGTCCAAAAGGCATGACCAAAAATTCATAAAGACCCTCATGAGTTTTGAATGCTATTTGTGGAATGTCTTCGATCTTCATTCTAATTTGGTGATATCCTAAATGAATATCTAGCTTGGTGAAGTAAATTGTTACATGTAATTCATCCAACAATTCATCAATGACAAGAATGAGACATTTATCTTTAATAATGAGCTTGCTGAGCTCCATATAATCCGAACACATACGCCATGATCCATCCTTCTTGTGCACCAATAGTACTAGAGTAGATAAATAATTTTGACTAGGTTGAATTATACCGACCTTTAGCATTTCAGCAACCATACATTCGATTTCACTCTTTTGAGCATAGGGATATGTGTAAGGCTTGATGTTTGGAGGAACACTTCCTGGAATCAAATGAATAGCATGATCGTGATCACTATAGGTGGGAGGCCTTTGGGAGTCTCAAATACCTTGGAATGATTGTCCAAGAGTTTTTGGAGATCTGGAGAAATATATGTTTTTGATGTTTGAACCCCTAGTGAGCATAATTATGCAATTATGCCCCATTGTTATTTCTTTATAAGCCTTGTCATGCCATTAGAGTTTATTATCTTTCCTAGTTTCCCTGTGATATCCCTTAATTCAACTTCATTTCCTTCCCAAAAAAATTCAAGAAAAGCTCTTCAAAATTAAAAGCTATCGTCCCCAAATATTGTAACAATTATGCTTCTAGTACAACATCAACACCACCCATTGGAATGGGAAGCATTGGACTATTCAATACATATTCCCCCATTGTTAGCATGATATTATGACATTTTCCAGAGCAATTTATAGTTCCTCCATTTGAAACAATCACTTGACACGCCGGTGCTAGATATAGGAAGCAATTCAATTCCTTGGCTATCTTAAAATTAATAAAATTATGGGTACTACCCGAATAAATCAACACTATTACCTTTTTCTTATTGTTATATCCTTATATATTGAGAGTTTGAGGAGTGGTAATTCTTTCCAATGCATCACAAGATATGGCCATATTTATTTATTGTTTCTATGGGGTTAGTTCCTGGTGTATATCCTCCTCTTTTGATGTCTCTTGTTCCTTTTCTTCGTCCTCTTCACAATCTATGTAAAATAATTTCTTCTCAATACACTTATGACCTTTAGTGTATTTTGTATCACAACTGTAACAAATCCATTTTTCTCTCTTTTTCTCCAATTTTTGTGGTGTCAACCTTGTAAGTTGTGGAAGGCTAGGAGCAACAACACTTCCATCTTTATAGTTGTGAGTGGTAGACTTCTTTGTTTCCATAATTTTTCTTTCAACTTTTCTTTCCACCCTGAATGCCTTCTCCAATGAATCAACTTCCCAAAGGAAAACCTCATGTTGGATGTTATCCTTTAAAGTCCCTATGAAGACATCAATCCTGTGCTCCTCTAGATAATCATTACCATGATGCTTAGCCATTGAACCCTTTTGTTTGAGATTTATCAATTAGCTAACAAAAGTGTTTCTCTTTGTATCCTCATAATGTGCTATCATTACCTCCATAAAAATTGACCAAGTGAGAAGTGGTTTGTGATAAAAAAATCCATTGGTACCATACAAACTGATTGGGCTCTAAATAAAAAGATGCAATGCATACATTTTGTGTGTGTTTCAGATCATATAAATCAAAATATTACTCGATATGTAGTATCCATGTTACTGGATCCTTTCCATCAAACTTCCTCATATCGATCTTTGGAATGTGGTTGGTCTTAAACCCAAAGTTAGAGTCTCTAAATTCACGATTAATATTCCTTTTATTTTCATCATGAGTTTCATGGAATACCTTGTTGCCATTAGGAAACATTTCTTGTAACAACTTTGTCCTTCCTTCTAACCTTCCATATCTGACTTTAAACCTTCCATCTTAGCATTCATGCCATATTTCAAATCTTCCATGTATGATTTTAAACCATTCTTCAAGCCTTCCATTTTGCTTTCATTTTGTCTTCTATACCATCCGTCTTAGCTTCCAGTTCATTTTTGGTTACTCTTTGCGAGAGCAAATTTTTTTGCACTTGGTCTTGTATTTTTGATATATCATGTTGCATTGCTTCCTCTTCTTCATGCATCATAGTAGATGTTTCCGGTTTCTTAATATGTGTGTCCATTTTTTTTCGAGGCATTTCAGAATCAAACAATGATATCTATGCTTCACTATGACCTTTGAATCACTTGAAACTGTTTTTTCAAACAAAAGTTATGCAACTTTTAAAAAAATACACACCTTTTTCTTTCTTTTTAGAAGCTCGATATTAAAATCGTGTTATCTCTGTAATTTCAAATCTCCAAGGTCTAAAATTCTGTTTTGAGTTAGCCCTCTGAGTCTTCTTTATAATGCCATAAGTATGATGAAGATTGGATTCTTCAAGAGAAAATTTTGCCCAATATCCCACGATTACCTGATTATAGACTAGTTCAGTAGAGTGAACTTGTACGAAGTGCCATGTGCCACTGTTTCAACCTTCGACCGTGAAAATGATACATGAAAAACTATAGTCCGTGCAATTTTAGTAAATTTTTACCAAATTCAAATCCATTGCTCGTAGAGGAAGTTATGACTAAATTCTGTAGCATGAAAAAAACCCAACTTCTTCAGACCATATCTTAGAAACTATAGAGAAATAAGATCTATTTTTTTTTAGGAAGATCATCAAGAATTCAGATCCATGTGATCACAATTTTAGCTTCTGAACCTTCATAGAAAAAAAAGTTATAGCCAAAATTCCAAGATGGTCTGTTTGCAACAACGAAACCCTAGAATCCAAAGCTTTGATACGAAATGTTATGCAACCAACTCACAAAATCGAAGAAAAGATAAATAAACGACTTGAGAAATAGCCTCTTCGAGGGGGGAACCTCCTTTACATCACATAAATGAATAATTATTGGATGATTCAAATGATAAGACCTCCTTAGTATATATAGGAGTCTAAGGGGTCACAATATAATCAAAGTCTACATAACAACAATAATGTAAGGGAACAACAATAACAATAGTGGGCTTCTATGGGGCACAAAAATAACAATACGGGGGATACATGGACACAACAATAACAATAGGAGGTTACACTAACAATAACAATAAGGGGGATACACTAGTAATATAGGGACCTAACATAATCAAAATCATATTAAAGCATAGTACCATGCCACATACACATTAGAGAAATTTTAAGGTCTAAAATGGGCCTCCTAAGGAATATTATAAAATAATAATGGAAATAATAAAATAAGATTAGATTACATTATCAAATTTTAGAGGGATAAAAAGAAGAGGTTATTTTTACAAGTTGTATTTTCAACTTATCTCCCTACAAATTTACTCAAATTTTGAGTGGGAGCACTTGTTGGAAGAAAAATTTAATTCCTCATCCAAGGAGTACCCATGTTGCATACTTTCAATGGACACTACCACACAAAAAATGAGAAATACATGAAAATATGATTGCAATCATGTTTTTCATGTATTTCTCATTTTTCGTGTAGTAGGGTCCATTGAAAGTATGCAAGATGGGTATTCCTTGGATGAGGAATTAAATTTTTCATCTAATGATTGTGCCTGATTGAAATTTGAGTAAAACTGCAGGAATTAAGATGAAAATATGAGTTGAAAAAATAGTTTTTTATTTTTATTTTTTAATCTTTTTTACCTTTTTACTCTAAAAATGGTGAATCATTCCCCTTGGTTGACATCATCATATTGAATCCTATTGGTTCTTATAAAGTTGATTTTGGTTGTATATTTTTGTTTTGAGGCCCATTTTTAACCTCAAAATTTCTCAAATGCATAACATAATCAAATTCATCAATCAATATACATCATCAATATACACTATATCTAGGTTTTAACACTTGTCACAATGCTTCAAATTCTCATATTATCTCCAAAGGTCTAGTGCTGAAACCTTTTCTTTGATACCACTCTGTAAGACACAATATCACCTCCCTAGATCAAGCTAGGATGTAAGGATATGGTTACTATGTGGACCTAACTTCCAAGTTTCAGCTATGGAAATGGGGTCTAAATTTTTCATCATTTTTCAACTTCCTCAGAACCCAAAATAAATAACACCATTGTCTGTTTCATCGATAACTTTCCAATGATATAAACTTCACCCCAAATTTGGTTTCTAGATCAGAAGCTATGACAGTGAAACATTTCACCCCTATATTCTTGGCCATGCCACGTCATACCCATGTGGTGCCTATATGGTGGCCTCACCTTGAAAAAAGGGTTTGCGTTATGCCATCATCAAGTCGGGCCTCTCCACAAAACCCAATTGTGCACGCACCTGCAACACTGACTCCCGACCTCCAACCTTGCTAGGCCTCCCTGACTACCAATTCGCTGACCTGGTAGCCCAAACCGACTGCATCAGAATTCCAACTTGTTAGACCAACTTGATCCAGAATCGACTAGGGCATAACACTGACCAGAACTAAATCTCGACTGAGCTGACTGCTAACCTTGTCTACTTTTTGGTCCAACCTGACTTAAGTCCATTGTGATATCTTTAGACTTAGTCTTTTTTATGACCTTCTATACTTAGAATTTCTTTATGAAATTTATTTCGGCCCCTCCATGAGTGCCTCCCTCTTATTAATGGTGGTGGTAGCTTTACAATTCAATAGATGATATGAAAAGCGAACCCCCCATCTTTTCCTTGTCACACGGGGGGAGGGGGGTACACATTCAAGATTCTACGATTCTATCATTTTCATCTGATGACCCTACATTTTGTGACATCACCTCAATAGATCTATCGACATAGATTTAGTGTGAACCCCCTTCCCCCTCCCCCCTCTCCTCCCTGCTAACATCAGTGGAGGTCTACATTTTATATAGGTCATTCAATCATCGACCATAACAACCATTGATAACACTAATGCCCATGGTTATATCACATAGGCATATGTCTAGCCCCTGTTCCCGAGGTATCGACAACTCCGACCCTATTTTGACCTTTAGTAGGGTTCTGCCTTGGCACCCATAATGTCTACGCCTATCCTCTAGCCCTTCCACCATGTCACATTCCCTGCATGTGACTGGGGGCTAATACTCGAAATTAAACTTAAAATAAAGTGCGTCGATAGTATTATATTGTGTATATTACACAACGATCTCACCTGGGTATGAATTTTAGACTTACTCTTTTTCCTACCTTCTATACTTGTAATTTATTTATTTAGACCCCTCTGTGGGCCCCTCCCTCTTATACAACAACGATTGAAAATTTACAATTCAACGGATGATATGAAATGCGACTCCCCCTCCTTCCATGTCATAGAGGGGTACGCATTCACAATTTCGGGGTGATGGTTATGCCAATTTCATCCAATGACCCTCCCTTTTGTGATGTCACCCAAATAGATCTACCGAAGGTTCAATGAGGAGCCCCCCTCTCCTCCTCGCTAACATCAGGGGGGCTTCACATTTTATATAGGCCGTTTGATCATCGAACCATCATAATCATTCATCACACTAATTCCCATGGTTATATCACATAGGCATATGTCCTACCCCCTCTCCCAAGGTATCGACAAATTTGGCCCTGTTCTAACCTTTAGTAGGGTTCCAACTTGGCGCCCACTGTTTCTACGCCTATCCTTTGGCCCTTCCACTAGGTGACATGCCCTACATGTGACTGAGGTCTAATCTTGGGCATTGGCCTTCAAATAAATCCCATTAATAGTATTATATTGTTTATATTACAAAATGATATCGCTAGGGTACGAACTGGCAAGATGGAGTTAAATCCTTGTATTGACATGATTGTAGGGTCATCCCTCATGGTCCACACACACACCTATTTGGGGCTCATTCCATGCCTTGGAAACTATATAGGTTTATGGATGAGCCTAAAGGTTGATTACAGAACTTGCAAGCCAAACCATGGCATGATAATCGTTCATATATATATATATATATATATATATATATATATATATATAAGAAACCATCACTCCTAAGCTCAACAATTATGCACAATGGATTATCCCTCCTAAGATTTTATTTATGTTGATGGACATAGAGGCATGACGTTCAAAACATTTCAGTGCAATAATTTAGTTATTAACATAGATTCACCTGTGTATTTTACACAAAGGCAATTTAGACTGATTTCAAGCTCATATTATCACAAAAATTCGCATGCTAGTTGTATTGAAGCAATTAAGTTAAATTCAAGTTCAGGAGTTAAATACATGAATTTAAACCATTCCTCAGATAATTGCATAAGAACTAGCATTTCACATTGATCTGAATCTTTTACTTCAAAGATGCATACATAATTACATTTAAAAGAGCATGTAACCAAGTAACATAAACACATGAAAGAAGCAGAAATCAAAGCAACCATGAGATCAAAGACATAAGACAATTTGATGGCGGAGTTCACCTAGTGTGGTCTACGTCTCTAGGCCCTTCTCATTGTGTGGAGGTCTCTTTCATTAAATGGCAGCAAAAATAATTTACAATTAGTTACATAAATGACCCTTATACCTCCATTTTCTAGAATGGTTTGAAAATGAAAAGCTTAGTTGCAGAAATGAACATCACCGTTGAATTCGTTGCATGAAATCATGTCAATTGACTATAAACTTGACCCCTTTATGACATCGTCAAAATTTGGACCCTTGGGAATCTCAAAGATTCCCCTGAAGATTCCATCTTGGAGATGGGCGAAAAATCTGCTGCTTGGATGAAACTTCTGAGTACCTGAGAAAAATGACTATAAAGTCCACATCATTTTGCCTCTGTCAAAAATTAGCCTCCAAGGGTTATAAAGATTTCTCAAGCATCAAAGAATATCCCTGAAAGATTCTATCTAAAAAAACATGCCAGTCATGGTTCCTCCTCAGCCAATGTGTCAAGGTTCCGCCCTCTTGGCCCTTGTGCTCGACCTTCGATAGTTGGGCAATGAAACAAGTGGTTTAATATAATTTTTGTGGGTGGAGAATACAAGGTAAGTGTCACTAGCCCATTGGTAAAACATGGGGTTAGTTGCTGCGGGGTTGGGGGTCAAATCCCTGCTTGCCCAAACATGGTGTCTGTTTTTTTGGCGTATTTTTAATTTTAAGGGTCGTTGGGTATTGGGGCCACTGCTTGGGGTGGGCCGACCACATGTTCGACGCAGGTTCGAATCCTGTCGGTCCCTTCGGTTATGCTGTTTTCCATATGTATATTCATTTGTTATATGTGGTGGTATGCGGGTTGGCGGGGTTTGAATACCCACCAACCATTATATCTATCTATCTATATATATATATATATATATATATATATATATATATATATATATGGGGGGTGTTGGCTCGCCACCTCCTTTTTTAAAATAATTTTTTTGTTTTGTTTTATGAATAACAAATTAGCAAAAACAATTTGACCGATTTTTGGGGTTTACCGAAAATATTAAAGAGGCACAAATTCGCCCATTCTAGCAACCGAAATCCATGCACCGATAAATTCCAAATTACTGCCTCATTAGTGGCTGCCACTAGGCGTAGTTTAACCAAAACTTTGACTGGCCATAACTTTCACATACGACCTCGGATTGAGGTTCCATTCACGCCGTTGGAAATCTTGCATTAAGATATTCGATCTAATCCTAGTTCCAATTTAATCTAGTGACTTCTATTTTTTCACTTTTCCAAAGCTGCTTCTGACTTTTGTGCGTTTCTGGAGCCACCTGGATCATTCCTCCCGACTGAGAAGTTTTTGGTCGTCCAAAATCATGCACACAACCTGTACACTGCCTATTTCCTTTTCAAACCACACTTTCAACATCTACATTCCATGCAAACCTGTGGTACATTCTTTAAATAGAATACAAAACATGACTCAAACAACCCCATACTTGCCAAGAGTTTATAACACACACTCTTTGGTCAATTTTACATCAAAATAGAAACCAATACCCAACAAAAAGGCCAAAATCATCATCGTTTATTTAATAAGCAATGGAAAACACATAATCACTTTTACAATTATATTGCAACACATGATTTACAAAATCTGGCCATGACAACCTACTATATCTAGTAAAACCATCTCTTACTCAACAAAGTGAACGGGTTATCTCCTAGTGGCGGATTTTCTTATTGAACATCTTCTCCAACTAGTTTTTTCATAGGTGCTTTCTAGGGATGATCTGACACACAACTTTCTGGTTTCCATCCTTGTTGTAGTAACTAGAATGATTCTTCCTCCTCCAAACTAGCCGGATCGCTGTGGAACACTTATGCCTGGAACGCCTCTGATAAGTGCCTGTGGAATCCTCACTATCATTGGAATGTGATGAGGTGCTCCCATCATCCATCATTATTTGGTCACTGGTTGTCTTGGAGCATTCTCCAACCTCTTTTCTAACACACCCAAGTCCTTCATAATGAGGAAATTCCTCCACTTTGATGGATTCACAATGCCCTGGCCATTAATGTCGAGGCCTTTCCCTTGATACCCCATCTTCTTCAACAATTTTGATCCAATTCCTATAGTATGTTTCTCAAAAGAAACGAAATCATCATCATAAAAAGTACATGAAATTGAAGAATCACTATTTACCTCAGGCTTGTTATGCTACAACTTTTCCAAGGTCTCCTCCTTCACTTGTAATTGGTGCTGCAACCTTTGTTTCTCCTTTTATGCTTCTTGTAGTAGTCTCTTTAGTTCAACATCCTCCACTTGAATTATTTGGTTGATCTCTTCGAGTTATTGGATCCATGCAACGTTTAGTGTCCTCCTCATTTTTAGCTCAACATTTGCTGAAATATTTGTCTCATCGCTTGAATCGGAACCCAAGTCGATGGTTCTATCTTTTGCAATCCTACGAGAGACAATATTCATTCCATCACCTGAGTCTGATCCCAGTGTTGGGTTGTGTTATATTCTTTCCACGAAATTTTTTTTGGACCCTATATTTGGTGGGAAGACCTACCTATGGTTTTGTGCATGGATTTCGCACATTGTTTTGGTTGCGATGGTTTTCGGTCCATGGTATTTTGTAGATCCCGTCAAGGGAACTACAGTTATGTTCTAATCTAGGGTTAATGGATGCTTCGGCATGTATATATATGTATTGTAACATTGAAAGGAACAATGATGAAAAATCAATCTGGTAGTCCCAATTTTGGAATCCAGGGGAAATCTTTGTGTATATTTGTTTTATGTGTTATGCTCTCGCCATTGTTTATATTCTTTTTTTAGAATTCAGATGCAGTTAATTTTTGTATGGGGTTAAAACCTACACCCAGGTCAATTGGTCCAATGCCCACAAATCATACAACTGTGATCTTCTCATCACCCTCTTATTCAGATTCTTGGTCTTGTTGCACAGTTGCAACTGTCTTCTGCTTCTCATTTCTGTCGTTCCTCTTTGGCCTCAATTTTGGATATAGTTTCCAGCAATGTTCCTCATCATGCCCTTCTTTCTCACAATGAATATAAGAGGGCTTTGCTTCCCTTCTCTTAGTTGTTGCTGTCCTCTTTGGGTGGTCATCTTGTTCATGCTTCTCCCTACTTTAAATATGTACAACCTTCACACTAGCTTCATCAAGCTTTTTAGGCTCAAATAATAACAATGAATGACGCAAATAAATATGCAAAGAAAATATATTTCATCAACGTCTCAGAAGTGTCTAGTGGGACATTCAATGCTAATGCTTATTTCCTAAACTCCTCTATGAAATTCTGAACAGTTTGACCTTTACTTTGTTTCAAATGTTGCCATTCCATCATGACCTTTTGTCTGTAACCCAATGGGTAAAATTTTCCTCTTAAAGTAGAAACGAACTCAGACGAAGATGAAAGAAGTTTACGACTACTCTTACCACCCTTTTTCAGTTTGCCTTCCCACCATACGAGAGCAGTGCTACACATTCAAAGGGATGCTAACTAGATCTTGGCTTCATCCTCTTTGATTCTTTATATGTGACAATATACCTCAACCTACCTGATCAATTGTCTAACTTTTCTGCATTATATTCCCCACTAAACACACGTAAATGAAATTTGGCATCCAACTTGAAAAAGGGCGTTTTATGAGTTCTTCTACCTCTAGAATGACAAGAAGAGGATGAAAAAGAAATTCCGCTAGATGATGGAGAGGGAGGTTCAGGAGGCTCTTTTCCTCCTCCTTCATGATTTACTAAGGCATGATTATCTAGTTCTATCTTCTTAGGCTTGATTGTTTTCTCATATTCTATAAACAACTTGTCAACTTTCTCCGCCACGGTGAAGAAGATATTGTGATAATTTTTCTCTTCCCCTATTCAAGCTTCCTCATCTGCCATGTTCTGTTTTCATGTTGCATGCCCCACTTCAGGATCAAAGGATTTGAGTTTTCCTTCCCCTCTTTGGAGCTTGTTCTTAGTTAGCATTCACTCATGAAACTCACATCAACAAGACCTGCTCTGATACAAAACTTGATCTGGATATTTTACTTCACGGATGCATACAAAATTGCATTTAAAAAAGCATGTAACCAAGTAACATAAACACACAAAAGAAGCGGGAATCAAAGAAACGATGATATCAAAGACACAAGGCAATTTGATGACAGAGTTCACCCAATGTGGGCTACCTCTCTGGGCCCTACTCATTGTGGGGAGACCTCTTTCATTAAATGGAAACATAAATAATTTATAATCAGTTACATAAACGACCCTCATACCTCCATTTTCCTAAATGGTCTGAAAATGCAATGCTTAGTTGCCGAAACAGACATCACCATTGAATTCATGGCGTGAAATCTTGTCAAACGACTATAAACTTGACCTCTTTCTAACACTATCAAAATTTGGACCCTTGGGAATCTCAAAGATTCCCTAAAGATTCCTTCCTGGAGATGGGCTAAAAATACACTTCTTGGATGAAAATTTCAAGTACACCACTACGCTCCTTATGAAATTATGAGAAAAATGACTATAAAGTCGACATCATTTTGCTGTTGTAAAAAATTTGCCTCCAAGGGAATATGAAGATTCCTCAAGCATCAAAGAATATTACTGTAATATTTTTTCTCGAAAAATGTGCCAGGTATGGTTCCACCTCAGCGACTGTGTCAAAGTTCCTCCCTCTAGGCCCTCATGCTCGACCTCCACTGGTTGGGAAATGAAATGAGTGGTTTAATATAATTTTTGTGGGCAGAGAATACAAGGTAAGGGTCGCTGGCCCATTGGTAAAACATGGGGTTAGTTTCCACCGGGTCAAGGGTCAAATCCCCGCCTGTCCAAACATGGCATATGTTTTTTTTGGCGCATTTTTAATTTTAAGGTTCGTTGGGTATTGGGGCCTCCGCTTGGGGCAAGTTGACCACATGGTCGGTGTGGGTTTGAATCCCACCAGCCCCGTTGGTTATGTCGTTTGCCATATGTATTCATTTATTATATGTGGTGGTATGCGGGTTGGCGGGGTTTGACTACTCGCCACCTCCCTTTTCTTAATATTTTTTATTTTATGAATAACAAATTAGCCAAAAAACTTTGAATGGTTTTTGGAGTTTACCGGAAAAATTAAAGAGGCGACAAATTCGCCCATTCCAGCAGCCGAAATTCGTGTGCCAGTAAATGCCAAATTTTTACCTTGTTAGTTGCTACCACTAGGTCTAGTTTGACCAAAACGTTGACCAGCCATAACTTTCACATACAAACTCGGGCTGAGATGTTATTCGCGTCATTGGAAATCTTGCGTTGAGATCTTTGATCTGACCCTGGTTCCACTTATCAACCAAATCAGGAATATCAAATAAATCAAGCATGCTTATAAGATACTCAAACTTCTTATTAGGAAGAGACAATCCAATGACTTTTATTTTTGCGCTTTTCCAAATCTGCTTCTGAATTCTGAGCGTTTCTGGAGCCACTTGGATCACACATTCATACAAGAAATCACTTTTCCTTAACATTAACATAAGTACAATAAACATGTACATAAGCAACAAATGCACAAGTACATAAGTAAGCACTTATCTTATGAGAGAATCCTAACAACTGATATTGAGAGTCTAACTCTCCACCCAACCTTAGACAAGCTACAACCACATTTACCTGTAGCTGCACCCTCGAGCCAAATTCCAAAGATTAAAGAAGATTGCCCAAAGGATGAAAACCAATGTTTCTAGCTGAAAAAGGGACTCCAGAGGCCCAAACAAATCCACCCACTATCTATTCAAGAGTTAAATATGATGACCAAGGAACCACTCTCTAGAGGTCCTCTCAACAACTCTCAACTATTATATCTTTTATCTTTTTATTTTAGTCAACATTAAATCAATGTTTTCCTTATAACATAAAGCGTCACGACTCAATATCAAGAGGGGAGTTCCTTTAGAATGAGAAGGTTCATCAACAAACAAGCTACCATGGAATTGTAAATATCACCATTCCAAGTATTTCTTTAGTGAGTGCAGTCACCATTCCTCCTAAACCATGGTCACACCTGATGTTTCATCAGTTCCTCAATTACCTAAGTGAATCCACCTCCTGGCTAGTAGGTTCATCAATCTAGCAATTTCCCAGTGAGTTCATTAGACCTTGGGCAAGCCACTCGTAGTGGTTTCCTTAGCCTCAAGGAAATCTACTTCTTTGTCTTTTGCTTCAGCCAACAAGCCCACTTAGGTTTCTTCAGTTATGATACCACAAAGAAGAATCTCTCCCCCTTGTCTTACCCTTCATGCTTGCCCAAAATTCCCTCAAAATTCTCCTTTTTCTCTCATTTCTTCTCTCCACTATCCTCTTACGACTTAGTCTCCTTGTAATTCCATCCACAAAGAGTATGGATTCTCTGCTATCCAAATTCCTTCTTCCCCTGCGTCATGCCTCCATAGTGTGTGGCTCCACATATGACCATAATTTTCTAGGCCAGTGAGACACTCCCACCAACCTCCTTATGTCCCCATGGTTTGCTCAATTTTTTTGTCTATTACATTTTTGTTACAACTGATGGCCAACTCACCTTCGTGTGCCTTTATCGATATCCAACCTTCTTGCCCATGCTGTGATTTTTCTCATTAAATTTGTCCTCTTTTGCTTATATCTGTTTTCCAAGGAAGTCATATCCTTTGTCCTTCTTTTCTCTGTTGGAGTTAATAGCACAACCCACAATTTAAGGCACACTAACGATCCTCCTTGCCTATCGTTTAAATAGTCATATCTCCCTTTTTTCCTAAGCATTTTCCTTCCTCAAACTCTGGAATCTGTATCCCAATTTCCTTATCCATTTAAATTTTTAATAAGATAAATTAAAGTGTTTACAATAGGGGAATAAGCCAGGGGTTGTCATAGAGTGAAACCTTAGTCGAGATTGAGAAGCCTGAGGGGCTCGACATTGCAATATTATCCTACACCATGTGACTTTTCCATCTTGTCCTCTAGCCCAAAGCATGCAAGGGGAAACTCATATCTCTTTTGTGTGGGCACCACCACCAGGGTCTAGTTTGTTAGAAGACCAACAAGTTATGTCAAATAAAGTGAATAAATGGGTAGTGTGGGATGGTGGTGATGCAAAAAATTAGCATAGAAGGACAAGTGCTTCTCATAAAGTTTTGAAGAGCCGAACTAGGTGTCGAGAGAACCAACACCTAAATACGCACACACATATGCCATAAGTTTGTGGTAGATTGGCAACACCGCTAATAGAATTTCATTGTATCATTAGAGATATCCCCACATGACATTGATCACTCTTATCAATCATGATGCACTCATCGACAAAACAGTTTTCCTAATGTATATCTCATTATCATAGGTTTTAGGGTGCTCTGGTCATGGATGCAGACTTGATGGCCAACCTTGCCCATGAATAGTGCACACCTTTCATAGTTTATGGCAGAATGTATGGGTGAGGATGTTACAAAAAGTACAGATGGCATTATATCTTGAGATGAATGTACATGTTGTGACAGGAGTACTCAATATAATCATTACAAAATAAGACCTGAACCAATCATATTGTAGATAAATAAATTTAAATATTAATAAAAAATAATAAAATTCAATCCATAATGTTAAACTATGGAGAAGCTACAAATTGAATGCGTAATACCATGCTTGTGGCATATCTAGTAAACATATAAAAACTTAATATATTATTGACATGCTTGCTCCTTGGGAGTCATTTGTACATGAAAGATAATCAGCTCACCTAGACACATGTGGGTTGGGGTTTTCATGGATATAGCTAATATCGATCTATGGTGCAACGAATCACATAGAAAAAATAAATAAGTTACAAAATCATTTATTATAATAATTTTAATATAACTACCTATTAATCACTACGTTATTTATGGTTTCAAGAACATATTACTTAAGTAATCATAAGTAATATAATATCACCCCATATATATATATATATATATATGGAATTTTTATATCTTTATTATATCGAAGATCGAAACTAGCTATATCCACAAAAAAAAACCTAACCCACATGTGTTTAGGTGAGCTAGTTATCTTTTATATACAAATAACTCCCAAAGAGAAAACATGTCAATCTTGATAGCATTAGAACCCACAGAGAAAAGATAATATCAACTCCCCCTACCACCCAAGCTACACCGACTTGACATTTTATAACTTATTTATACATATATTAAAGATAATTTATAACATTTTCCTAATTTGATTAGGCGAATAAAATAATTTAATTAAAAATATATAATAAATTAAAAAATTATTAAAAAAAACATTATACGATTGGTAATTATTATCATCTTCTATAAAGAAATCAAATCTTAAAAAGTTCTCCACGGCTCATCGTTGTGGTTACGCTCCACTATTATATTTTTAATCATATTTTTATTATAGGATCCTTCTACTTGTATTATCCACTATTATATTTTTAGGATAGGATCCCTCTACTTGTATTATCCCCTAGATGGAGTGATGGAGATGTGTTGGGTGTCAGCTATAGCCCCCACACCGGGATTTAACTAGGCGATTATTTCAGTGTAGAATATGCCCCTTTTCTTAGGCGTCCCTTTCAATTAAAGGCACGCCTTGTCTACTTTAATAGTTTTACAGATGTTTATTTTAACCGATCCAAGACTAATTAATTTTAAAGTTTAAATATTTTAATGAAATAATATATAAAAATATTTATGATTATATGTTGCATAAAGTGAACATATCGCAAAATTGAAATGTTGAAAGTGAACATATGAGCAACTTTTTATGATTAGTTATAAAGTTTTAATTGGACTAATTTCAAATGGTGGATGTGAAATCTATTTAAGAAAATTAACAATAAAATGAAATCAAAATTTAAAAAATAACATATTTGAAAATAATATAATCTTTGTATTGATGGATGCTATTGAATATTGATTCTGTATTTATTAAATCATTAAGGTAAATTAGAGTTTTGGAGAGTACTTATGTTTCAAAGGTATGACTTATTGAAGAGATTTTATCTATTTATATTTTCCCTTGTAATTTGTTAATGACGGTTTTTTTAGAGAAATGATCATTTTGTTGTATTCTTTTGGCTTTGTGTTATTTTTTCAAGGGTTTTTTGCTTTTTGTTTGATGCATTCTTCTCTCATAGGTCTGGGACATCAACATCTTTAAGTTTTCATTCATAATTTATGAGTAGCTATTGATTTTGAAGAATTTTTGTGGTTCATCAAAGTTTCGGTAGGCCTTTGTAGATCTACAACATTATTATATTTACCTTGTAATGGCTCTAACTCTTAGTTTAAGAGTTTTTTCTTTGCAATTTTGTAAAGTCTTCAAAATTTAAAGTTCTTTTTCCTATTTGATCTTTTAATAAATGACTTTTGGTTGTTACATACAAGAACGCATGAGCGGGTTCATTATTCACAGTGAGATTTTACTTTCTCAACTTTTGCTAGTGTACATTTATCAAATTTGATTTCAGTGAGGGTTTTTGAGATTTTCAGCTACACCTCTATTTCTCGGTCGTTGTTGACGTTTTTATAATTTTTTTGTAGCATAAATTTCATTATCTTTAAGTTGTTAAGGTTTCTGGGCTTTTCTTTGTGTTTCTATTTATAGGTATTATGTTTTATTCTTTCAAGCCTTTATCATATCTTGCAACTCTTGCTCTGATGCATGTTTTTATGTTAAAACGACTTATCTTACATTTTTGAAGGTTTTTTGTTCCTAGAAGCTATCTGATGTTGTCTATATTTGAGCCATGAATTTTAAATATCATGTAGGGTAGAGGGGATTTTCATTTTCTAGTGGAATTTTGTATTGTTCATTTCTTTATGTTGTATATTATGTTAGCTTTTATATGATGTCTCTATTGTTCATGCTAGTGTGTGCTTTGACAACTAAATTGCACTGTGATGATTTTTAGGTATATCCAGGAGGTGGTTAGATTTGTAGGAACATAAAAATCCATTCAACTGCGATGGTTCTGAAGTAAGTTTCCCGTTATCATAGTTTTATATGGTGGGAGAACATTATGTCTAGGGTTTTATTGTTAGAAACACTGATTTATGAAGGTTTTATTGTGGGTCTGTTGATGATTTTTAATGTTCCGCCCTTGTTGTTTCTAAAGAATTTATGTAGTATGTTTTTTGGCTCTATTTCCATCCACCTTAAGATACTATATTTCAAGAGTTATATTGTACTATGTATTGTCTATGGTTTTCTTCCCTTTGTTTTTTGGTTTTTTACTATTATATATAGATATATATATATATATATATATATATATATATATATATATATATTTCAAGAGATGTCTCTAGCATTCTTACATTTCCATTGTTGTTTGATGTACCCTTTTTGAGTGCCATCACCTGATTTTGTCATTTGTGGAAAGTCAGAGATTTTTTTTTCCTTTTTTTTTCCCATTATTTGTATCATCTTTATACACACATGATGTCGTGTGTTTGTGCTTGTGGTGGATATTTATTAATTATGAAGGATTGCATAGTTTCCCTCCTTTCCACTATACTATATGATACCATTTCTATTTTCTTCTTAATTTTCAACTCTCCTAGATAGCCTATTTATTTGATAGTTTTTCTCTATCCCGTCTCTCTCCAATATTTGCAAGATATAATTTTTTTTGCTTCATCGGTGCAAAGATCTACCTTCGCAAGGGTATCGGGTTTATGTGATCCAATTCGTAGGTTGGTAGATATTCTAAACCTCTGCATGTGGTTCTATTACAACTCAATAGTGTATCACTTGGAAAATGTTGCATGTCTATATTGAGTGATTTGAGCCTATTTGCAAAATATATATAGTGGATTAGGTATGATATGCAAACTCTATTAGTTTGCACATTCCCACAAGTTGGTGATCGGTATTGGCCATGTTGAATCTCTAGAGAGGGTAATATCTAAGTCCTTTGTGTTTAGACTTGTATTCCTATTCTTATTCTCAGCTATGGTGGAACATGTAATATTTTCATTGTTCAATTATTCTTGCTTGGAAATTTACAAGTATTTTTGTTTGCCAATTCCAAATGTAAGTGGTATTTCCATAATCACCTTGTTCTAAACCCGAAGACAACCCTTGGTTGTGGGGATACCAGTGCCCAGGACATCCAAAAGATTGATGAAAACCATAAGATAAATGGCTAGAGAGTGGGACCATGAGAGCTGTAACGAACAATCTAATTTAGAAACCTAGCATTCAAAACCAGGTTGGCTAAAACTCCCGCGCACTGCAGAGCTTTAATTAATGAGTGGCTAGAATAAAGATGAAGAGGAGAAAAACTTTATAGTTCAGGGAGTCAAGAATTTGAACTTAAAATCTATTGAAAGAATGATGAAGAAGACAAGAAAATGAAGGAGTCTCTCGCATGGTGGTGCGCCAATCAAGACTTTTTAAACTAGAAAATGAGTACCAATTTAAGGTAAATTCATAATCAAAGCTTAAAAAATCTGCTACTATATTACAATCATACCAGTGGAAGAAAACATAACATCAAACACAAGAACGAACACAATGTTGTAATTTACCCAAGAGCTAGAATCCAAATGGTTCTTATTCTTTAGTTTCTGAGAAATTTCTCCATTACAATGTCTCCTATTATACAGACTTTGAACACCCTTCCATTATCACTATATCAAACTTCTATCTTTTTTCCTAACCTAACTGTCAAGAACGAGTTATGAAATTGATTTCTGTTACAATCCAAAAATACTTCTGTTAAAATTCTTATACAAGAATGGTTTACACGATAGATTTTGCAATGAATTTAATTATATATATATATATATACTTCAATGATAAAGATCGCTTGCCCTTTCCTAAAATTTTACACTGCATTTTAACGAGCCTTTCGAACATTACGAAGATGGGATTTGTGAACTAAAACAAAGTCGATTTCCAAGCAGTAATATTAGTGGGACCTGCTTGTCAAAAGTTATGATAGAGCTGAGCTAGAGGTACGCTGACTTTGGTGGCGGTTGATGGTGTGTTCGGGTCCTAGGTTGTCAGGGCATCTATGTCATCAAGTGAGAAGGATGATTTACATTGGCTTCTGTATCAGTTGAAACCACGTTGTTTTTGGAAACCATAAACCACTTTGAGTCGAGTCTCTTCAGCAGTTTTGAAAAATCTGAGGGAGGTGGCGCAATTCATTCCCACCGTTGATTTTCGCTGGGTAGTTTGACACGACTACTTGGAACCATCCCTCGCCTATTTTAATTCCCACACATGTTGTGTCGTCGTAATTCCATTGATATGGAGCATTATTACAGTGGGACGTTGATATTTTTTCATTGGTAATAAATATAAATATTTCATTGGTAATTGGACGTTTATAGTGTGATTTTTTGGAAGTTTTTCCAGTGGATTTTTTGGGTATAATTTCTCCAAAATTCTGTAGAAATTTATTGAAATCATAAGTTTGATGGATAAACCCTGCACACTAAAAGTGCCCTACATGGTGTTGAATATATATACAGTGAAAAAACTAGTTTAAATAACACAAAACAAAATTTCACCTCAATTTTTTTTACAAAATTCGGACACCAAAACTCTAAAAAAATCACACTATAAACAACTCCATTTTTGAATTCCTTTGACATTAATGTATACTAAAACTAACCAACCTGTGACATTGATGTATGATATAACTTACCAACCTTCTGGCATACACGGTTGTCCCTGATTGAGTTGAATTCGACAACGATTTCTGTAGCCAGTGTTTTCATTCGGAGTAAAATTCTTATCCAACAACATTGTGAACATGTGATTGGCTCTTGGAGCTTGCCCTCGGTTGCAAAATTGGGTAAAGCCCTTTTCCAACATTTCGTCTTGCAAACTGCATTCCTCGTCTATGCTTTCTATTTTGCAAAATCCTTGAACGTCGAAATTAAACCAACAAGTGTTATAACCCCATTTGAATTCTCCCGAATTTGTATGAGTGACCTTCTAGGGATTGTTGGCTATGCATTAGAACTGTTCATCATTTTTGTCTTTATTGCATATGGAGGATTAGGATCAAGCAAATCATGTACTTCTTCTTTCAAAATTCTTTCTGAAATAACTTTGATGATCTGCATAGTTCATAGAATATGAGCACCAACGAAATGCAATGTTGGTATCCTGCTTCTTGTTAGGCCCTTAGTGGGAATTTAAGATATAGATATACTAGCACAATACACAGAGAGATCGTCGATTGAGTTGAACAAATCCTTAACTTTTCCAATGTTCGATGAAGGAAACCATTATCTTAAATTATGCTTAATGCTTTAGGCTTTTATCTTCTAGGATATCATCTCCATAACCTAAGGAATAATTCCTATTTCACCACCCTCACCATAGCCAATGTCCATGGCATATGTATTACCAGAGCCAGTCTTTCCATATGCAAGAATTGTTGCATTATAGCCATGGAACAAACCATTAAAAAGTGGAGAAACACATTCCTAAAACATGTTTGAAGGAGACCTAGTGTAGATAAAATGATTGCTTAATTTGCTTAATCAAGTAAATAAATCCTCAAATTCTAAAGACATGCCTAAATCAATCTTGTTCTTCTTCCTTTCAATCAGCGAGCAATTTTAATATAAGAAATTGCATGGATCTTTTCGAATGCCCTCATTAGATTTTGGACAACAATGCATTGATTCCAACAATCTCAAGAACATTTCATGCTTATCACATAATGATCATAAGGAACCTACCCTCTGTGGTATTAGTTCTTAGAACGTATTGCATGGGCGCATTGGTAGTCTTGCTTTGCCCCACATCTATCAGGTGGATATTTACATTGGTGTTTATATGCACTCATGCTCCCACATAATCTGATGCATTGAGCACTTGCATGGGCTCTTGTGGGCTCCTGCCTTGGCTTGACAACTTGTGTGTTGAGCTCCCTGGTGGCTCGCACTTGGCCTCGTGATTAGTGAATATTGATGACATATATGTAGAAAAGGACAAGGACTTAGAGATTGGGCCTTCAAGCCCAATATTTTTAATAAAAACAATTTTCTGCATAAAAGGTCGAGAGCAATAAGAATACTATTTGAAAACCCAATTTTTTCCAAATTCAATTTATTTTTTGAAAACAAAAATCTTAAAAGATATATCCTGTGATATGATAAACCAATAATGTCCCAACTTCTTGAAAACCTTCATTATTTTCACTTAATAGGATTTAGCTACAACATATTGGCTCCAAATGGGGACATCCTTTTGCTTGCAAGACGCTAGGAACAATAGGCCAATAACCTTGTTGGGCATGGAGTCAAGAATACCTTAAATATGTAAAACCTAGAAATCTCCTAAAACTTTATTTGTTGGAAGTATTATCCTTATAAAAGCTGAAATGTAGAACTTTTAAAAACTGGAAATTCAATGCTCACATAGTGAGCTTATTTATGTAGAACTCCTACTTATAAACAATGCCGATTTTAGCCAAGTGAAATCAAATTTCCAGTGGTACCATTCCAACATTTGATGTTGGACCTTATACTAGATTATTAAACTTCAAAAACAAAAATAGGTATGAACCTCGACAAGTAAAACTGATAAAAAATGCTGATATATACCAAGAAGAAGAATCTGGCTACAAAAATAATCTTATTCCCGAACTGCCCAATGAATCCATATAGTCTGCTACAGGATCATAAAATTCATGAAAGAAAAAATTTCTCTGGTGAGGAACTTCACTGTTCTTTTGGGATGTTTTAGGGTAGCTAGAGATCGATAACTATAAAAAATGATTACCATTAATTTCTTCAAATTTGGGTTGATTGTGTAAACACAGTGCTCTTCTTGGAACAAAATGCTTATGACCAACTTCTTGTGAATCACTTACCTTTATTTGTTGGGCATCATTTCCTTCTTGAGGCTGTCTTTGGCATATGCTCATACCTTGTTCTTTATCTGAAGGAGACAAGTCATAAACCAAAGTCTCTTCGTCAACCTCATTATTAGCTTCCTCTTTTTGTGCAACCTGCCATGACTAGGACTGTTGTTATGGAAAGCCCAACTCCGATTTGAATCGTACACATCATAAATAGGAGGTCCATCAAATTCAACAAAATAAGTTCTTCTAGGACTTATTTTCAACTTAATAATGTCTCCTTCTTCCTTTTCTTGATTTCTAGGGAGTGCTTCTTAATGCAAGTCTATGTTTTCTTGGAGCTGAGCTTCACAAATGCCTTCAACGAAATCATTAGTCTTGGAAACATTTTGAACATTAAAATGTTCACATCAATCTTCAAACAAACATTCCCGTGAATATAAATTTCTGTAAAAATAATCAAATGTTTCTTGGAAGTTCGTTAGAGAAGATATATTGTAATGAGGCAAGGTTCTGTACCAAACCCTGGCTTCTTGGTCCAAAGAAAACATGAACACCATCATTTTCACATATTCATTAACAATTCCGTACTTCTCCATACATTCATGATAATATTTAAGGTGTTGGGTCAGAATTTCATCTGCATTGTGATTGAACCTTGGAAAATATATATTCCATTCAAGAAAAGAAGGTACACAATGAGGATAACCATCAATGCTAGAGAAATGTAGTGGTCCAAATTTGTTATCAGAAATGTAGGGACAATTATTTGTAAAAACCCAAAAAACCAAGAGTACCCCAAGTGAAGCAAACAAGTGAAGAGTTACAGCCAAACATTGGCTCTTGTCACCTTCAAGAACTAGTTGCTAATACCCATGGAAAATGCTTTCGTTTCTTTGTTCCCAGGAAATGACGCAAATGAAATGTTTTAACCCAGAATACAATTCATGGTTGTGGGGAAACCAATGCCTAGGACATCCAAAATATTGATGAAAACCTTAAGATAAATGGTGAGAGAGTGGAAGCATGAGAGATGCAATGAACAATCTAATTAAAAAACCTAGCATTCAAAACCAGGTTGTTCGGAACACCTAAGGATTTCAAAGCTTTAATTAATGGGTGACTAGAAGAAAGATGAAGAGGGACAAAGCTTTATAGCTCATATAGTCGAGAATCTAAACTTAAACTTTGTTGAAAGAATGATGAAGAAGACAAGAAAACGAAGGAGTCTTCAACATGGTGGACCATCCATTAAGACTTTTTAAACCATAAAATGAGTACATTTTAAGGTAAATTCATAATCAAAGCTTAAAAATTTTGTTGCTACATTACACTCATACCAATGGAAGAAAACATAATATCAATCAAAAGAAAGAACACAATGTTGCAATTAACAAAAAGTTGGAATCAAAATGGTTCCTATTCTTCAGTTTCTGAGATATTTCTCCATTACAAAGTCCCTTGGTATATAGACTTTGAACCCCCTTCCATTGTAACTATTTCAAACTTTTATTCTTTTCTTTTCCTAACATAGCTGTCAAGAATCAGTTATGAAACTGATTTCTATTACAATTGAAAACTAACTCTATTGAAAACTTTATATAGGATTAGTTTACATAACAAGTTTTGTATTGAAATTTAAAAACAAAATTTTAATATTATATATATATATATCTATATATATATATATATATATATATATATATAATGCCATTTTCATTGATAAAGACCCCCTGTCCTTTCCTAACATTTTACAATGCATTTTAATGAGCCTTTTCAAAATTATGAAGATAGGCTTTGTGAAATAAGACAAAGTCAATTTCCAAGCAGTAAGGATTCGTGGGCCCTGTTGGGTAATTTAATTGATTGTTAATTTACTTCATTAATTGTCAACCAAGATTCGTGTACTTGTAAAGTTCATGTGCACAATAAATTATAGGAGTTCTATTTTTTATTTTAGAATATGAAATTGAACTAAATATAAATGGAACTAGATTAGCTTAAAAAATTCCTACTCACATGTTCTTTCCATCAAAATTACTCTTTTAAAAGCAAATAAAACTTCAAGATGAAGTCAATTGAAAATTCTAACTATCAAACTAAATCGAAATTTAATCTATTGCAACAAGAATTAAAAGTTACTCTATTTGAACTAAATCAAAATTTAATCTATTGCAACAAGAATTAAAAATTGTTCTATTTTAACTGAATTGAAAATCTATTCTAATGGCATAATCAAAATTATAATTCTACTTGCAGGAAATTGAAATATTCTAAATTCTCTCGCAAATAAAAATCTCTATTCTATTCAACAAAAGAGGAAATCTAAATCTAATTATTTAAGAAAAATAGTAAGCTAATTTGTATAGATGTGTGTAGTTATGATTATAATTTCTATGTCTTATTACTCATGAAATCCAAGTAAAAAAAATTGAATAAAATACTATGGAAAGGAAATATTTTTGTCTTTTATGAGCGCTTGACCTATTCAAAATTACTAAAGATTAAACTAACCAATGAAAAAAATACCATTCAAAAACATTAACTAACTTCAGTAAAGAAGAGACTATTCATGAAATAAGTTAAAATTAACGTAACTAGAGATTAAAGTAATCTTACAACTCTCCAGGGGTCCCTCTTATTGAGTGCAAGCACGAAATCGAATATCAAACTATTTACCCATGCATTGGTCACCAAAGGAACATAATTATTTCTATTAAATGTCGAAGTATTCAATAGCAAATGATTACAAATTTAAAAAGAGTAACAATGTCTATTACTTCACCTCATGAAACTTTATAATCCTCTCTTAAAAAATTGTCATAAGAGTCATAAGCCGAGAAGTAGTTTTTACTTTGACAACTAAGTGAATTAAATTGAAATTGGAGTTTTTCTTCTCATGATTTGCTACGAAAAGAGAAAATCATGAGAATATTTTGATTTGACATATTGATCCCAGATTCTTCTCGTCCAATTCCACGCTCACTTGATAATTCCACGATCCTCCTTCAAATCTTGTGCACAATTGGAGTATTATAACCAGAGTTGACTTCTGGTTTAACCATTAGATCTCTTGAACCAGGTGAATTTCCAGACAATTGTGATAGGTGGATGTCCATATGTTAATCATTTTCCATCTACCTATGTCCTTTATTCCTTATCCAATGTGCTAAAACCTATCTAACCATGGATGTAGCTGCAGAATCTTTAGTTAGCTGCAAAATGAGTGCAATTCGATAGCTATAGGAATGTTTTGATTAAATTTCATAAAGAAAAAATATATTATAAACCATGAATGATTGAAACCTTTTATGATGTTTGGGCGTATATGAGGTGATCTTTCAACTTGGAAATGTAGCAAAACTATCATGAAAAGGATGGAAGGGAAAGAAAAAGGGTTATAAAAAAGAAGACAATTTTGGACTTCAACATTCCCCCACACCGAGGGTTTTGCATGTCTTCATGCATCAAAACTTCAAAATTTTCCAATTCCTTTATTCACTGTACTATCTCTAAAGCTTGGATCAAGACATCCAAGTTAGTGCCTTCTTTTTGCTTCTTAACACTAAATGCTGCTCTTGGTTTCTTCATTAAAATGTTTCTCTGCAACCCTCTGAATTTGTTTCCAAGGAACCTATTATTAGCCTTGAGTTTACCGTTTTTCTTATACCAGTGGAAAAAATGCAACAATATGTTATCGTTTTGAGTCCTCAGGATTTCATTCTGTACTTTTGTTGCCTCATGCTCTTGTTTGAGATGCTTTTTCAATACTCACAACTCATCTCTCTCTCTCTCTCTCTTTCTATATATATATATATATATATATATATATATATATATATATATATATATATATTATTTTGAATAATCTTCAACCTTGTATTGTTTTTGAGGAATATGATTAGTAAAAGCAACTTTTTCATTGAAAGCATATTCATATTCATTTTAGAGAGGGGAATTTACCTTTTTTGTGCTCTTTTATCGAGTGATTCCACATAATCATAGATCTATTTTTGGACTAAGTCGATTTCAGGTGTCTTCCTGGTTGTACTTGGAGTCTTATAAAGTGGTGACGCTCTAGTTTCTTCACTCATGCTATGATATCCTTCCTCGAGGTCAACTATCTCCAATGATTGTATGCTTAAACGCTTAGAAATGCATTTCATCCTTCTCAGTTTTACTTATAGCGCCTCTGTCTTTCATGTGATTTTTGTTTTCCTTATTTTCCTCTGTTCCTTATCCACTAATTCTTCTTCTTCTTCTTCAAACTGCTTGACACTTGTGCTTGTTTTCTTCCTTTTAAGATATTCTTTTTCTTTTTTATGTCTAATCTTCTCTAAGAACTGACAAGGAGGAGTGTCATCTTCAGGTACCTCTAGTGAAGTTTTTGTTTGCTCTACTTCATTAACAGTCAAACCCTCTTCTTTATTAATGGGTTCATGGTTAGGGTTTAATATTATTTTGCACTAGCTTCCTCTAGTTTTTGTAACCATTTCTTCCTCCTGAGCTACTACGAAATGATTGCAGACCAAAAAGTTTTTCCAATTGTCTCCCTCGCCCTTCAGATGTGCTTCAATGAGAATTCCAATTAATCCATGGTGATATAGGGCACTGTCAAGGGTTTTTTATTCTCATTGTACACTAGAAGCCATTTTCTTGAGACTACAGAGTAGGAAGTATGGTAAATTCAATTCATTTCCATCAATGAAGTGGATTAAGAGCTGAAAATGGTAAAAATACATGGTGACATATTTCCCCTCACAAGTTAAGAATTTTTGAATGACTAGCAACATATTCCCTCACTTAGTTTTTAATGCAATCACTGTTATCTCCTTTATGAAAATATAAGTACCCATACCTGGGTCTTAGAGGAAGATTGTTCATTCGTTTTCTTTGATTTTCCTATTTTTGAGCAAGCTCTCTCCGTTCCTAGGTAATTTTGTTGCTTCTGCCACTATGGACTCTGTGAGTATGAGCTTAATGTCGCCAATATCTACCTCTATATCAAAATTCCATGTAAATTATTTTGTAACCTCTGTCTCATGCCCATCAAATTTATCAAAGAAATTGAGCCATCCCACCTGCTGCAACTGATCCTTGTCTCTTGGATATCCCTGAAGGAATTTTACTCTATTGGGTTTTGATCTAACAATGACACCCATGGTGAGGGAGGAGTTTTGATCCTGAATTGTTTCTCTTTGACAAGGGTGGCAGAGGTAAATGGAAAGATGGTCGATAAGGCTAGATGGTTTGATGATGTCAAGTGGGGGTGAAATAGGTTACTTGTGACGATGTTCGATTCATAATTAAACTTCTCCTTTTATGTCAATGATTGCCATGATCCTTAGATCCAATTTTATAGGATTGTTAGAATTTAGGTGATTTTGGAGAGATTTTGATCTGATAACACGAGATATGATAACAAGGTAAGGTTATAACAAGTATAAGTATAGAGATATAGTGGTAGGGGGTGTTACAAGGTATAGTATTTGCCCAATTTTTATAATATATGTACCATGATCATTCGATGAGCTTAAAAATATAATGCTCTCAAATGTAAGACAATCTAACATCCTAGTTACTTACCTTAGCACATACCTCTTTGAAATTTGATATATTTTCCTTTGCTGCAGGTTCTAGAGGTTTTGTCCAATTTAGGTTGATCTAGGATACAAAATTTGAAGTTGGATGCAAAATGGCACTAATTCAGTAGTTGCTATTTTTCATAATTTTATGTTGTTGATGGAGTGGGATATTATTGTTGTTTCTTCCTAATTAAAATTTGAAGAAAACTAGGCCTCAAAAGTGATGCTTTAGACCTGTAAATTTATTAGAAAAAGAGGGGTAACAAGAAGATGGGAAAAAGACAAGGACTGTGAAAATATATACTGCCAAGAATTCTTAGTTTTCAGTTAAGATTTTATGTATAGACATGCCAAAAATGTTGGTTTTCATGTCTATACTTATTATTTTATATTTTCCTTTTTATTTTATTTTTTTTAAATTTGAGAAAAGAAAATTGCAATTGGGTTGGAGGGTGAGGGGAAAAATATCCTTTCTAAACCAACTTGAAATCTGAATTATCTTGCAAATATTTGACAAGTTTTTCTTCTGTTAATGGTTTATGATATAACCTTAATCTATGACCATTAACAAGGAAGGCAATTTTTTCTTCATCAATGTTTTTGATTCTAACTGCTCCATTATCAAAGACAATATCTATCTCATAAGGACCAAGCTAGTGGGTTTAAAAATTTCATTGAATATTTGAACTTAGAGTAGAACAGAATAGCCCAATCACCTAGATTGAACCTTTTGTGTGTGATGAATTTGTCATTCCATCTTGATATTTTTTGCTGAATTATGTTGGTTCTTTGGATAATATCTTGTTGAATCTCATCTAACTCATTTAATTATGCTAACCTTTGTTTTTTAGCTTTAGATAGATCAAGGCCCAATTTTGTTGTTGTTCTAAAAGTCTCCACTTGGAACTCAATTGGAAGAAAAAGTTGCTTCCCATAGACAAGATCATAGGGAGTATGCACAATTTTATTTCTCCATGTGGTACGGTATGCCCATAGTGCCTCTAGAAGCCGTTCTGCCCAACCTCTTCTATGAAAATGCACAGTCTTGGTTAGAATTGCTTCAAGTACCTTATTGGTAGATTCCACTTTCCCATTGGCTTGAGGATGATATTGAGTAGACTTCTGATGTTTGATTTTGTATTGCTCCATTATTCTTTGCACCAACTTGGATGTGAATTGAGTACCTTGATCTGTCACAATTTCCCTTGGGACACTAAAATGAGTAAAAATATCCTAAAAAGGAAATGTAACTACAACATTTTTAGTCATAGAAGGAAATAGTTTAGCTTCTACTCATTTTGTAACCTAATCTGTACAAACAAGTATATAATACCTTTTCTATTTAGATGGAGGATTGATTGGACCAACGAAATCTAGAGCCCTCTTTTCAAAAGGCTCTACAAGTACCTGTGGTTGTAGAGGCAACTCATCTAATGGATTAGGCTTTCCCATTCTTTGGTAACTATCAAATCTCTTGACATATTCCTTGGCATATTTAAAAATAAAAGGCCAATAATATCCCAAAATAAGGCCTTTGTAAGTAGTTCTTCTATTAGAGAAGTGTCCTCCACATGGTTCATCATGACAAGCTTTCAATATTTCTGGTACTTCATCTTCTCAAACACAACTTCAGATGATTAAGTTAGGTCCAGTTCTATATAATTCTCCTTCTATATAAGAGTAAGGTGCACTAGATTTGATAATTTTATGCTTCTCTTTGGCTAATAACTACGGGGGTAACTTTCTTGTAGCTAAATAGTTAGCAATATCTACAAACCAAGGAGTTTTAATAGATACTGTGAAAATATATTCGTTAGGAAAATTATCTTTTACAAGAACATCATTATTATCATTCTGCATTCTAAAAAGGAAATCAACAACTGTGTTTTCTTTTCCTAATTTGTCAAGAATAGTAATATATTGAATTCCTACAACAATAAAAACCATCTTTTGATTCTACCATTAGTAATTGTTTTATTCATTAGATATATAATAGTAGAATGATTTGTATGAATGAAAGTTTCATAATCAATGATATAATGTCGAAACTTGTTAATGACATGCGTGACAACTAAAAACTCCTTTTCTGTTACAATATAATTTAACTGTGCAAGAGTCAAATTTTTGCTTGTGTAATAAATAACATAAGGAGAAAGATATTTTTGTCCCAACACAACTCTTAAAGTTGTATCTGAAGCATTAGTTGAAACATGAAAAGGAAGAGACTAATTAGGTCCCCTTAAAATTGGCGCTTCAGTGATTTTTTGCTTCAGCTTCTACCTTAAATGTATCCACTTTAATTGCATCACCTGAAATATGGTGGCCTAAAATAATTCCCTCAGTAAAAGTCATAAAAAATTTCTCATGACTTAATGAAATGTTTGCTTATTTACACCTAATGAGAACTTTTCCTATTTTTTCAAGAGCTTCTTCAAAATTATTTCCATATATAGTGAAATCATCGATGTAAACTTCCACAAAATCATGAATTAAATTAGAAAAGATACCTAAGACTACTCTTTAAAATGTTACATGTGCATTACATAACCCAAAAGTAAGTACCCTATATGCATATGCATGTAAAGTTTGTTTTTTCTTGATCTTTCGATTCCAATTGGATTTGATTATATCCATTGAAACCATCAAGAAATGAAAAATATTTCTTCCGTGCTAAAGTATCTAGTACTTGATCTATAAAAGGTAGTGGAAAATGATCTTTCAAAGTAGTTTTATTCAATTCCCTATAATTAATGCATACTCTCCATTTTCCATTCTTCTTTGGAATAATCACCAAAGGTGAAACCCATTGACTATCTGATATCGGATAAATGAAATTCACATTAACTTTTGTAATTCCTCCTTGATAATTTCTCTCAGATTAGGGTTCATTCTTCTCTGAGGTTGTGTAATTGGTTTGGCATTTTCTTGAATATAAATATGATACACACATGTTTTAGGTTTTATTCCCTTCATATCAGCGTATTCCCATTCATATGCAGAAGAGTGTTTTTGTTGCATCTTTATCATTTTTCTCTTTTGAAATTCTTCCAATTTGTTATTGATATTTAATATTTTGTGTGGAAAGATTTCCACTAAGGAGTTTCCAAACTTTTCCATAGAATGTAAATCCATTTGATGAGATGATAAATATTCTATATTAAATTGTTCTTGAAAACTTTGATCTTGCTCAAAATATGAAGAAGAATCATTATTGTTCATCAAATTTATTAATTGATCTTCCTCGTTTATTTGTGAAAGAGTAAATATTGGTTGAATATCATCAAATTCTTCACTGTCATCATCTATCCAAACTTCACTTTCTACTTTAGTTATTGTTTTTACAGGTGGATACAATGTAAATTTCTTAGTAGATCTACCATCAGAGATAACAGATATCACCAAATCTACAACTTATGAATGCATCATTTGTAGATAACTAGGGTCTACCAAGGATTAATGGATGACCTCCTAAATTATTCTTGGGAGTTAAAATCTTAAAATCAACAAGATACTCCCATGAATCCAAAGGGACAAATAGATCTTCTAATATACCATCCGGTTTGATAACATATCTATTTGCTAATTGTAGTAATGTCGGGATATATTGACGATTGGGAAGCTTCAATTGACCCACAATTTGTTTGCTCATGATATTGATGGCTGCTCCTAAATCAATTAGGGTGTTTCAATTTCAATAACATTAATGTGATTTTTTCCAATAGGACTACCTGGATATAGATATTTTTGAACCATTGAT
Source organism: Pinus tabuliformis (assembly GCA_031772625.1). NCBI lineage: Eukaryota > Viridiplantae > Streptophyta > Pinopsida > Pinales > Pinaceae > Pinus > Pinus tabuliformis. The sequence continues at coordinate 235,727,109 of CM062805.1, forward strand.
TTCCCCATCATAACATCTGTAATCTTTCCTACCAATTGGATTTTCTCGACATCTTTTCTTTTTCTTCTTGGGTTTCTATTGCACATCTCCTTAATTGTTTTTGAAAATATTGGTATTTACTTTATAGCTTGGAGTAAAGGAATTTTGATGCAAACATTTTTCAACTCATCTAGCATATCATACTTTGGTAGAACAATTTTCCTTTCTATTCCCTTATCAATTTTGAGCCTTTCAGGAAAAGGTGGATTTTGTAGGGAAACAAAAGGTTGTTCTAGTAGAGGAATTGTAGAAGTTGGGTTTATCTGGTTTCCATATAAATGTGTAGGAACATATTCCTTTGGATGAGTCTTTTCTTGACCAAGAAGTGTTTCATTTTCAAGAACCTCATCCTCTTTAGATTTGTGGATGACAATTGGTGGTGAATTCTTTTGCAAAACCCTAACAGATCTAAGTTGCACATCATTTAGACCTAATGGGTTTATCATACAATCTTGGAAATTTTAACCTTCTACATTGTAGATAGGTTGTTGGCTTTTATTATTTTGGTTTGGAAGTGGCTGAGCAAGTAGTTGATTGGATTTACGAGGAAATGGAGTGGATGGTAATGAAAGTGGTTGATTTGGTGGTGGAGCTTGCAATTGAGGTTGAGAATGATTTGGTTGAGGAGGTTAGTATTGAGGTGGATATTGGGGATTTATACCATAATAATTCTGCCAACCATGTGCCCATGATGTATTTTTAGGTTGGGGTGGCCAAGGTGGCCAAGGCATATGTGCAGTCTAATTATTTTGTGGTTGTGCATATGATTGATATTGAGACCTTGTGTCATGCATGGCTGTTGGGATTTACATAGTATTTTAGCAATAAATCAAAGTTATTCAACTTGATTTAATCCAGCTTCATCCCGAAAGGCAAATTTAAGCCAAGGTATTAAAGGACACCTTTGTATCATGAGTTTCAGCACATATGACACACATTTATATACTATCAAGAAGACATTCCCTCAGTGAATGCTTTTTCCCACACCTAGGACAAAAGATAGATAATGCAACATTCTCAATTTTTTTCCTGTTTTGTATTTTGACATTATCTAATTGTTCACTAATATTCCCAAGGACTTCTATTTTAAATTTATCAAGAAAATTGCCTAATTATGCTCTACGCAATGTTCCAGTTGCAAATTTACTAGCTCTTGACATGGCTAGATCTCTTGGATTCTTATCAAATCTAGCCTTACTTATTGAATATTTTTACACGACTCACAAGTTTCACTGAATAATTATTGGAAAACATATCCTTTTCCCATTAAGTTGAGGAGGTAAATCCACTCATCTATTATAAATTTTAACAAAAGAGATTTCAATGTTTCCTCATCTAAACCGTTCATCCTATCCCTAAGTCTTCAAGGCTTTCATCCTCCTTTTGCATCATATTAAAGACTTCATCCTTAAGGTTACGGGGCATACAATAATATTTATATTTTTCTAAGAACACTCTCTTCATTTCTTCCCATGTTCTGATAGTATGTGTTACGAGACCCATAAACCATTTAAGGGCTCCATATTTTAGAGTAGTTGGAAATAATTTCAAATTTTGAGTATCAATTAAATAGTCATAGGATCTACATAATACTTGAAACTAAAAAAAATGTATCTGGATCCTCAGTTCTTAAGCCATGAAAATTAGGAAGAATAGAAGGTGAAATATTTTTCATTGTGGCTGTGGTATCTTCATCAAAGATAGGAAATCCATAAGGATATGGTTCTCCCCTACCTCCTCTACCACCTCGTCCTCCACCTCGTCCTCTATTTCCTCCTCTTCCTCTTCCACATCTAATCCTAAGTTCACCATTTGCATTGTTTACTTCTCCTTCCCCTTCTCCTTCAATTATAGACTCTTTAGAGCTAAAATAAGGTTCAACAATAAGATTGTCTAGCTCTTCCTCTCGTTCTTCTACTAATGATATTTCAAACTAAATTTCTTCCTCTTATTCACTAGGTACTTCTAACTCCTATCCTAAGATTTGTTCTCCTATTGAAGAGATAAATATAACTCCTTCAGTAGGGGTTGTATGTTATTCAACTACAACTTTAATGGAAGAAGTTGGCGAGTCCCTAGGTTGGATTTCAGACCTATGCACCTCAGGAAGTTTGTGTCCTCTTGCTATTGATTGAATGTGAGTGTCAGTGGATGGTTTGGCACTATGTGGTCTGTTGGAAGTGAGTGGTGATGTTGGTACTGAGCTTTTTCCTCTACCTCTACCTACAAATCTACCCCTAGAATCTCATTCTATATTCAGACATTCTAGGTGATTTTTATCATGCTTTAATTATGCATATATAAGATTGAATGCATCTAAGATGATATGAAAACCAAAATAATGTCCTATAAACACTTCTCCGACAATGACGCCAAAATGTTGGGTAGTTTAATTGATGGTTAAATTACTTCATTAATTGTTAACCAAGGTTCATGTACTTGTGAAGTGCATGTACATAATATATGCTAGGAGTTCTATTTTTTATTTTAAAATATGAAATTGAACTAAATATAAATGGAACCATATTATCTTAAAAAATTCCTATGAACATATTATTTCCATGAAAATTAATCTTTTAAAAGCAAATCAAACTTTAAGGTGAAATCAATTGAAAATTGTAACTATCAAATTGAATTGAAATTTAATCTATTGCAACAAGAATTAAAAGTTGCTCTATTTGAATTGGATCAAAATTTAATCTACTGTAGAAAGAATTAACAATTATTTTAAAAATTGAATTGAATTGAAAAATATTTTCTAATGGCAGAATCAAAATTATAATTCTACTTGCAGGAAATTGAAATATTCTCAATGCTATTGCAAATCAAAATCTCTATTCTATTCAACATAAGAGGAAATATAAATCTAATCACTTCAACAAAATAACAAGCTAAGATGTAACTCTGAAGGATTACAAATGTGCACAATTATGATTAGAATTGATCTGTCCATTACTCATGAAATCAAAGTAAAAGCAACTGAATAAAATACTATGGAAAGGAAATATTTTTGTCTTTTATGAGCGCTGAACCTATTCAAAATTATTGAAGACTAAACGAGAAATCAATGAGCAAAATACCAATAAAAAACATTAACTAACTACAATGAAGAAGCGACTATTCATGAAATAAGTTAAAATTAACATAACCAAAGACTAAATTAATCTTACAACTCTCCAAGGGCCCCTCTTGTTGAGTGCAAGCACGAAATTGAATATCAAACTATTTTCCCATGCATTGGCCACCAAAGGAATAAAGCGATTTGTATTAAATGCCGAAGTGTTCAATAGAAAATGATTACAAATTTAAAAATATTAATGATGTATATTACTTCTTCTCAAGGCCTTTTATAATCTTCTATTAAACAACAACCTTAAGAGTCATAAGCTGAGAAGAAAGTTTTTACTTTGACAACTAAAAAATTAAATCAAAATTGGAGTCTTTCTTCTCATGATTTCTACTAAAAGAGAAAACCACGAGAATATTTTGACTTGACGTATTTATTCCAAATTCGTCTCATCCAATACCACACTCACTTGATAATTCCACAATCCTCCTTCAAATCCTACACACAGTTGGAGTATTATAACCAGAGTTGAATTTTGGTTTGACCATTAGATCTCTCGAACTAAGTGAACTTCCATGTCATTGTGATATGTGGATGTCCATATTTCAATCAATTTCCATCTACCTATACCCTTTATTCCTTCTCTAGTGTGCCAAAACCTGTCTAACCATGGGTGTAGCTACACATCTTTGGTTAGTTGCAGAATGAGTGCATTTCGGTAGCTATAGGAATATCCTGATTACATTTCATAAAGAAACAATAGATTATAAATCATGAATGATTGATACCTTTTATGATGTTTGAACATATATGATGTGACCTTTCAACTTGGAAATGTAGCAAAATTATCATGAAAAGGATGGAAATGAAAGAAAAAGGGATATAAAAAAGAAGACAATTTTGGACTTCAAGAGACCCTGCATGTCAAAAGCTATGCTGGAGCTAAGTTGGAGGTATGCTAAATTTGGTGGCAGTTGATGGTGTGTATGGGTCCCACTTTGTCTTGGTATCTATGTCAGCAAGTGAGAATGGTGATGTACATCGACTTCTATAATAGTGGAAACCACATGTGGTTTTTGGAAACCATAAACTACTTTACGTTGGGTTCCTTCAGTGGTTTTGAAAAATCCGAGGGAAGATGGCGCAATTGATTCCCATTGTTGATTTTCGCAGGGCACTTTGACACGGCTACTTTGTGCCACCCCTCATTTATTTTAATACCCACACATGTTGTGTCATTGCAATTACATTGATTTGGGAGCATCATTAATGTGGGTCATTGATTATTTTGTCAACTGTAATAAATATGATTTTTGGATTCTCTTTGATTTTGATGTTTAAACAAAATTACAAAACCTTCTGTCACACTCTTTTTTTCTTGATTCAGTTGAATACGACAACTATTTCTGTAACCAATGATTTCATTTGGAATAAAATGCTTCTCCCAAAACATTGTGAACATGCGATTGGCTCTTGGAGCTTGCCCTCACTTGCAAAATTGGGAAAATCCATTTTCCAAAATTTCACCTTGCAAACTGTAGGCCTCCTCTACGATTTCTATTTTGCAATATCCCTGAATGAGAAAATTATGTCATGTCATAAGGTTTCATGCCTTATTGTATCATTTCTCTCATGACGTCTCTTTCTTTGTCAATCACTCCATTGCTGGAGTAGTCACCAATGAGTGCATGGTAAGTAAAGTCACTATTATCAACCCCTTTCATGACCATCTCTCGATGAATCTACATGGCTAATTTTTTATTGGACACTAGGACCAAAAACTAGTCCTATATTTCCACGAAAAAATTCATACAACTAGGAGAAAATGTTAGGAAGGAAGCTAATGGGATTTCCAAATGGGATCCCAATCTTCTATCCATGATCATGCCTTTCCTCACGAAAGATGTAATTTTTTTGGGTATTCACATTCCAAATATGAGGCAACATTACCAAATAGGCACCATTCTTAGTAAAATCTTGGTTTCCTTTACAACTAATTCAAACAGGAATTTTTGTAATCTGTTCTTTAAAATCTAAGCAATTTGAGCTTTCAAATCATCTGAGACTTGTCTAAGGAATTTTATTTTTTACCTTCACAATCAATTCATAGTTCCATTAGAAGGTATAAAGGTTTGCTTCTACCTATTTGTAAGCATGGCTGGCACAAGCTATCATCACAATTCTACTATTCTCTCCTAAAGAATCTTGCAAAAGGAAAGTCAATTTGTTGTTTCGATATAGAACATGAAATCCTTCTTTTTGTTTCCCAATGCATTGATGACATTCCCAAGTTCCAACATCCCCTTGTTAATGTGAATGCCTTCTTTTAAAAAAGGACCATCAGCACCAGTCCTCTTTGCACGCTCTAACCTTGAAAGGTCTACCAAGTGGAGCTTTACACATAAAAAATCTTCCCCTGCATTATCTACAAAGCTTGTTTCTCCTATTAAAACCACATTGTATTTCCACATCTGATCGATGGTGATTGTAAAGATGGCATGTGAAAGAATACAATGTGAATTCATGTTTTTGCTTCTGATTTCTCGGGATGATGACCCCTGTGTTAGACATGCGGCCATTTCTTTCCTAGTGCTAACATATATCCATTTATTTCCTAGTGCTAACATATATCTTTGTTAAACCAACAAGTGTTATAAGCCTATTTCAGTTCTCGCGAATTTGTATGGGTGACCTTCCATAGATTGTTGACTTTCCATTAGGACTATTCATCATTTCTGGCTTTGTTGTAGATGGAGGATTAGGATCAAGGATTTAATGTACTTCTTCTTTCAGAACTCTTTCTAAAATAATTTTGTTAACTTGTTTTACTTGGAACAATAGTTCAAAGAATATGAGCACAAAAAAAAATGCAATGTTGGTTTTCTGCTTCTTGTTGGGCCCTTAGTGGGAATTCAAGATACATAGGCACTAGCACAACAAACAGAGAAATCATCGATCGAGTTGATCAAATCCTCAACTTTTCAAATGATCGATGAAGGAAATCCTTATCTAAAATTATTGTTCCTACTTTAGGCTTTAAATATTCTTAAATATTATCTCAGTAACCCGAGGAATAATTCCTATTTCACCACCCTCACCATAGTTAGTGTCCATCGCATATATCGTACCAAATCTAGTCTGTCCATATGCAATAACCATAGCATTATAGCCATGGAACAAACCATCAAATGTGGAGCAACATATTCTTCAAAGATGGTTGATCAAGGAGACCAAGTGCATATAGAAAGATTGGTTAATCTACTTAATTAGGTAATTAAATCCTCATATTCTTACGATAAGCCACTAGTGATATTCTTCTTCTTCCTTTCAATTAGTAAGCAATTTAAATATAAGAAACTACTTGGGTCTTTTGGAATGCCCTGATCATATTTTGGATAGAAATTCATTGATTCCAACAATTTCTTTCAACGATTTCAAAATCATTTCATGCTTATCACATAATGATAATGAAGTTTCCCTCTGTGGTATTAGCTCTTGTAACGTATTGTATGCACACATCAGTTGTCCTAATTTATCCCACAAATTCCAGGTGGAGAGCTACAATGGTGTTTATATACACTCATGATCCTACAACAATCTAACACGTTGAGCACTTGCATGGGCTCTTGTGGGTTCCTCCCTTGACTTGACAACTTGTGTGTTGAAATCCTTGGTGACTCACACTTGGTTTGGTGATTAGTAAACTTCGATGACATATATGTAGCAAAGGATAGGGAATTGGATATTGGGCCTTTGAACCCAATATTTTTAATAAAAATGCTTTTCTACATAAAAGAACAAGAGCAATAATAATTCTCTTTAAAACCCCAAATTTTTCCAAATTCAATTTATTTTTGAAACTAGAAATTGTAAAAAATCTGTCATGTGATATGATAATCTAACAATGTCCCAACTACTTGAAAATTCTTCATTATTTCACCGAACAAGATTTAGCTACAACATATTGGCTCCAACTGGCAACAACGTTTTTCTTGCAATATGTTGGGAACATCAGGCCAATAGCCTTGTTGGGCATGGAGTCAAAAGTACCTTGAATTTGTAAAACCTGAAAATATCCCTAAAACTTTATTTGTTGGAATTATTCTCCTTATAAAGGCTAAAATGCATAAATATAACTTCTAAAAACTGGAAATTAAATGCTCGCATAGTGAGCTTATGTATGTATAACTCCTACTTATGAACAATGTTGATTTTAGTTAAGTGAAATTTGACTTCCAGTCATACTATTCCATCATTTGAGTGTTGGACCTTATACCAGCTTCTTGAACTTCAAAAAAAAAAATAGTTATGAACTTGGGAAAGTAAAACTGATCAACAAATGTTGATATTACCCAAAAGAAGAAATTGGCTACAAAATAATCTTATTCTTGAAATTCCCAAAGAATCCATATAGTCTGCTATAGGATCATAAAATTCATGAAAGAAAAAATTTCTCTAGTGTGCAGATTCACTATTTTGCTGGGATGTTTTGGGGCAGCCAAAGTTTGATAAATTTAAAACATGATTATCGTTCATTTCTTCAGCTTTGGGCTCATTGTGTCAACACAATTCTCTTCTTGAAACAAAATGAATATGATCAACTTCTTCTGAACTTCTTACCTCTATTTGTTGGGCATCATATCCTTCTTGTGGTTGTACTTGGCATATTCTCATACCTTGTTCTTCATTTGAAGGATAGAAGTCATAGACCAGCCTCTCTTTGTCAACCTAATTATTAACTTCCTCTTTTTATGTAGCTTCCCATGATTTGGGCTATTGTTATGGAACACCCAACTCCCCATCTGTATCATACACATCATAAATAGGAGGTCCATCAAATTCAACAAAATAATACCTTCGAGGATTTATTTGCAGCTTAATAATGTCTCATTCTTCCTTTTCTTGATTTCTAGAGAGTGCTTCTTCATGCAGGTCTATGTTTTCTTGGAGTTGAGCTTCACAAATGTCTTCAACAACATCATTAGTCTCGGAAAGATTTTGAACATTAAAATGCTCACAACAATCTTCAAACAAACATTCCCGTGAATATAAATTTATGTAAAAGTAATTAAATGTTGCATGGAAGTTCTTTAGAGAAGATATACTGCAATGAGATAGGGTTTTGTACCAAACCATTGCTTCCTGGTCTAAAGAAAACATGAACACATTCATTTTCACATCTTCATGAAAATATTTATGGTGTTGGGCCGAACTTTCATTTGCATTTTCTTTGAATCTTGGAAAATAGATATTATATTCAAGAAAAGAAGGTACATAATGAGGATAACCATCAAGGCAGAGAAATCTACTGGTGAAAATTTGTTAGCTAAAATTGCAGGGACAACCATTTGTAAAAACCCAGAAGACTAAGAGTACCCAAAGTGAAGTAAATAGGTGAAGATGAAACACTAGTTCTTGTCACCTTTAAGAATCATTTCTTATACCTAAGGAAATTACTTTTGTTTCTCTATTCCTCGACAACAACGCGAATTAGGTGTTGTAACCATGGAATAGTTCCTGGCCGGGGGGAACCAGTGCCTAGGATATCCAAAATATTGATGAAAACCTTAAGATAAACGACTAGCGAGTGGGACGATGAGAGCTGTAATGAATAGTCTAATTCAGAAACCTAGCATTCAAAACCATGTTGGCCAAAACTCCCGAGGATTGCAGAGCTTTAATTAATGAGTGGCTAGAAGAAAGATGAAGAGGGACAAAGCTTTATAGCTCAGGAAGTCATGAATATGAACTTAAAATCTACTAAAATAATTATGAAAAAGAAAAGAAAATGAGGGATTCTCCGTCATGGTGTGCCACCCATCAAGAATTTTTAAACTAGAAAATGAGTACCAATTTAGGGTAAATTCATAATCAAAGCTTAAACATTCTTCTACTATGATACACTCATACCAGTGGAAGAAAACATAATATCAAAGACAGGAAAGAACATAGTGCTACAATTTACCCAAGAGTTGGAATCAAAATGGTTCCTATTCTTTAGTTTCTAAGAAATATCTCCATTACAAGGTCTGCTAGTATATAGACTCTAAACCCCCTTCCAATGTCACTTTTTCATACTTTTATCTTTTTTTTTCCCTAACCCAACTATCAAGAATCAATTATGAAATTGAATCATGTTACAATCTAAAACTTCTTCTATTAATTTTTTTCTACAGGAATAGTTTACATAACATGTTTTGTAATGGCATTTAAAAGCCAAATTTTAATATTAAATAAAATAAATAAATAAATAAATCACACACACACACACACACACACACACACACACACACACACACACACACACACACACACACACACACACACACACACAAATGTATCCATAATTAACATGCAAATATAAATTAAGAACATGAGAAATGGGGAAAAGGATCTTAGGCTTGTATTATGCCAATAATATATTGTACATAGTCACACTGTCTTGAGGTCGTTACCTATATTCTCCTCCTCATGAACACCCATTTTCCATTGAACCTGTTATGCTAGCTTATCACAGAGAAAAATTATAGGTAAATACTGTAGAAACACTTTGCCATATCTTGATTTTTTCTCCTTTGTGATCTATGGAGAGCTTACTTTTATAGGTTTTCTTAGGCAGTGGTCACTTTAAATGTAAACACTTGACTGTGTTTGAACCTTTGATCCTTATCTTGTCTGAGTGATCAATTTTGACCTAATCTAACCTTATCCATGAAAATATGTGCTTTTTTTCTCCAACATAGTGTTACTAGGGTGTTGTTGGCTCTCTTTTGGTTGAATCCAATGTACATAGAGCATTGTTAGGCCTAGTGTTGCTTGGCTACAACTACAAGGGAGTGTCGAAGGAATCAATTCATGATTTTTGGAGCATTCCACAAACAAATTTTGACTTCCTAACTTGGAAATAATGTTCCCTTCTAGTAGACCCAATGGGGTGGATTTTTTAGCTATAATAGATGACCCCTAATGCATGAGGTTAGAAGAGAATTTGATGGCCAAAAACCATTATAATAAAAAGACTAGTGAGTGAGGCAGAGAGAGACCAAAGATAAAGACTTGTAGAGGCTGTGAAATTCATGGTCATATACATAAAAAAGTATAACTCAAGGTAGGGATACCCATAATTGGTACTGAGAGAATAGAGAATGGTCTCCCACACAACATAATGTAGACCTAGCCCAGACGGGTAGCCCTATTGGTTGAAGTCCCCCTTCTAGTTCGCTAACCCTTTGTCATGAGGTGCAGTTTCGAACCTTCAGGTTTTCCCATGTTAGGCTATAATAGTTGACCCAAATGGGCATGCATCCCCTTTTCATGGGCCCACCCATGGTTAATTATGATGAAGAAAAACATAATGCAAACTCATGTGATCAAGGACTAGTAAAGTTAGAAGATAGATATCTCGCACAATAAATATCAGTAAGGCTATACATTGATGTAAATTCTCACAATGATGGCCCTCAAAGTACATAATATATTATCCAACACTACTTGGGGGAGGAAATGCTCATGAGTGGGGCATACCATGATCAAGGTCTTTGACTCATCTCGATGGTACAACTCTGCTACATGTGAATGAATGGGATATTGTTGAGCATGCAAGGAGGCTGTCTGCTTACCAAGCATTGAGGCATCCCATTAATAGACACGAGATAGACCACTAATAATGAAAATGGTTCCTAAGATACCTAACACAATCTATAGAATGAAAATGAATGAGTTGATGTCAAGCACCCTACATAATTGGTCAACATGGGCTAATGATGTGAGGAAATCTGCCACTAAGGACTACAAGCTCCAAGGTACTAGATTGTTTCTAGATCTACATCCCAAATAAGGTGTTTACACTGATGGAAATAGATCCATCGGAGGAGGGACTTGTTGCATCCCCTATCATTTGACATGAAACTGAGACCAAGATAAGGTCTCAGATAATAACCAGTAAAGAAATGATGCACAACTAACACGAAGATGCTTGACACAAAAGGTATAATGATATTTGCAGAGGACTAACTCTAAATAGGATTTCCCATGAACTAGAATGACACGACACAAAATTTAACTTGGAATAAGAGAATGAATAATACAAAATGAATACAATGGTGACAAAGGAGGTATCACTAAATCACATAGATTAGAGGGGTAACCAATTAGGTGAGATATTGGCTCAATAACAAAGTGACTCGACTCAAGTTAATGGTGTGTTTCTAAAGATAGGAGAAGACCAACAGTAAGAGTATGAAACAAAAAATTTCCATGTTTAAGGATGATATACAACTTCCATGATACAACACAAAACAAACAATACTCCCCCCCCTTCCCTTATTGTATAGTGGATCCCCTTCATATTTTAGCGAGCATGAAAGAGAATCCAAGTGAGCTCGATAGGTTCCTTTTTCATTTAGTTTTAACGATCTCAAAAAAGAGATAAATTAATACTCAGAATGGTTCATTTTTTGTAAGTTTTATAGCAAGTACAAAAAATTAATGAAAGTACAGTTGTGTCCTTCTCATGGTTTAATGAGCTTGAGAATGGAAAAGAGATTTCTCGTCAAATTTCATCTTAACTAACGAGTATGAAATAATAGAAATATATTGGAATTTTCGAGTAGGTTTAATGAGTGTGAAATGGAAACAAAAGAAGCTTGGGATTTTAATTTCTTAATGAGCATGAAAAGAAGAATAAAAGGAAGCTCCTTATATATATGAGTGGTATAATAATACACATCTTGTACCATGGCCAATGAATCCGACCTAAGGAAAGGAGGAAGTGGAAAAGTGTTTGGAAATTGAAATCCATTTATCATAGTGGGTCTCTGAAAGATGATGATGGGTTGCAAGATGGAGGCAGGTCTAATGCAAAGGAAAGAGGTCAAGCACAACTACACGGTTGGTGAGTGAAATGAAGGCAAGCATCATTATGATAGCATCTAGTAAGACATTAAAGAATGTGAGAGTAGGCAACCAAATAGAAACAAGGAAAATAGTAGGGACCCCCTAAAGGGTGATAGAGGTCAGAAATAAGTGACAATGAGAGGCATGAGGTTCAATTACTATGTCATGGTGGGTACTAAAGAGGATCCCTGAACCCTTGAATGAACAAAACACGGGCACCAAAATAAAAATTAGGCTTTATTATGGGGTGCCCATGAAGGGGTAGGATCTAAGCTATAAGTTACGACGTGAAAAAAGGCATGGTTCATGTCATGACCTAGTGGGGGTGTCCCTAAGGTAAAGTGGAATGATGATGGAAAAGGTCAATATTGCAGTGACAATATTGATGAATCCTAATCCTATATGCCAGTTTCAACTTTATACCTGAAGGAAACATCAAATGTGTTTTCTTTGAAATGATGTATTATATAAATATGTACAAATCACGGCATAGTCTCATAGGTTATGAAATGTAGTGCCGATTGTCAAGCACGAGCCAAGGATTCCAATTAACATGTATGAACTCATGTGCAATTATGGGCAACAAATGGTGTACCATGATGGGGACATGCCACATCCAATTGAATTCCCCCATTCCTATATGTTGATGATTCTAAGGATAACTTAGAACCATAATATCAATAGGAACAACCCAATGACATAAAGGGTGAATAGTCTCACAAGCTCAGATAGCTCCATGATAATGATGATCAAGAAATGAAGAGGGTATGAGACATTCATCAATGGGGGAATTTAGAGTGGATAATTAGATGGAAAGTTCAGTGCTAAAAATTGTAGAATTGACTCGTTCTAAGGGTGTTACTTCATTGGATGACTTAGGAGATGCCCCTTGGCCTAATCTAAGATTTTGATTTCCAAGCTCCATCACTTCCAATTGCAGGAGAGAAAATGCATCATGGGTCATAGTCTCCCTTAATTTATTATGTAAATCCATAACCGTTAAGATGACCTTGTCTAAAGGAAGCACAATATCTAGGGAGTCATATGAAAGTGATGAAGTGATAGCCTATGTGGTGGTATCTCGTGAGCACCAGTATTGCAGCAATAACGCTGCAACTCCTGGGCTTCCTACTTTACTTTTATCAACCCAGTAGTTCGTAACAAACTTGGAAGTGATGGTGCTGTATGCACAAGTACTAGTTATTATTGCAGGCTGTCACTTGGTTAGCTGGCGCAAGATCACTAGGAGCTCAAGCCAACTTCTATGGATTCTAGAAGAAGCTCTATATGTGATGAAAGAAAGGAAAGCTTACTCTACAGAGGTTACTCTACTTGCAGAAAGGAAAAGAAGACTGAAATGTAAAGTAAACCTAACAAACCCTACTTAACCAACTAATCCTACTTTTGTAGAAAGAGAGATGAAAAACCATGAAATGAATGCCATTGCCTACTTAGGAAGTAAACAACATCTACTCAAGCTATTTCTAGAAGTAAATGAGCAAAAAACATCTTTTTGGATTTTTATGTGAAATTGTCATGCATGTAATTTATTTGATTGTGAATGTGACAACGATTAGGTGGCGATGGAGGGTGGTTTTGGGACTTGAGAAGATGTAGGATGGTGTGGATGGGTCTTAGGAGGTCTCAGGTGGCCTTCTGGAGGCTTTTCCCACAATCAGACTTCAAAAAGAAGCCTACAGGAAAATCTACAAGAGGCTGCAGGAGGTCTACAGGAGGTCTACAGGAGGATGCTGAGAGCTGTTTTGGAGGTTTTGAAGGTGTGAAAGTGGGTGGAAAGGGTAGCTGAAGGCTGGGATGATGTGTTAAGGTGCCTAGGGGTCACCAAGGATTGCTAGGAGAGGAAAATATGGTCGGGAGAGAGGAAGAAATCCTATGGAAAAAACAAAGAAAACTAAGGCAGATTTGAGGTGAACTTTGGGCGACCTGTAGGGCATAGATCAGGGAGAGAATGTGATGGCTGGTAGGCTGACTTGCTGTGAGAAGAGATTTTCTACAAAAGGACCTGAAAATCAAACAAGGAGATCAAGCAAGCAAGGAAACTAAGTACATCAAAAAACATAATTTTTCATCAAGCTAATCTAGATTATGAGTTATGGAAAGAAATGCTGAAAAATGCTATAATGAGAGAAAGCATGGAAGGAAACTTATTGCAAGACAAAAATGAGCATGGTGAAAGAGATCTAAAGCAAAGCATTAACCTTCTAACAAAATGCAACAATAGAAATCCTATGGAGAAGGCAAATCTATGTTTTTTTGTGGCAACAAGAGGGTCTTGGCCTTAGTTCATTGTCCCAAAGGGAGGAAAGGAGGCCAAGGCTCTGTTGATTGCCTTTTGTATCTTCTTTCTATCACTTTTCACCCTGCTATGGAAAACTCAAATGGAAACAACCTTCTAAATCACCAAAAGCAACCTATTCTTAACCAAGAAAGAGATCTATCTAACAACAACTAATCCATAAACTGAAACAAAGCATCCAATACAAACAAGAGGAGCTTGGCTGCTTGGATTGGGCCCTAACCCAAGAGCTTCAACCCTCTAAGGTAACTCAGTGCTAGCTCAACAAGGATCTCATCTTTATTATCAAAATAATAATAGGATTACATGAAACTGTCAACAAAAGTAAGCTCGAAGTTGAGCAGAGCAAAGCTGCAACAAAAATTTGAAAATTTGACTAACTTCCTAATGAGGCCCTAGGCCTTTCTACTTATACAACTGAAGCTCCCAATAAATTCCTTAAAATCAGGGAGGCTTGGCTCCCAAAACTTGAGATAAACATAAGTTATCCTCCACTTGCTCGGCTGCCTCCTAGTGCATTGATTTGGCTGTTTGTGCTTCGAGCTGCATGAAGGAGAATTCGAAGTGGGGAGTCATAAATGAGGGGGATACCCTCCTATAAATCCTCTCCTTTGTCCACTTCGAATTATTGCTACCAATTGTCCATTAAATCTTTGACTTTGTCTTCAAAATTCAACAAAAATCTGCATTAAACACATATTAGACTCCATGGAAACATAACCAACCCAACTCACTCCATAAGCATAAATATAATAAAAAAAATGCAATAAGCTAAGAGAATGGTTGATTAAACTATGTTAGGAGGCAAAATGAGCCCATATAATTACCCATTTATGGGGCTCATCATCACCCCCCTACTGAAGGTGTTGCTCATCCTTGGAGCAACTTAGTCCATCTCCTCATCTTTGATGGTCTTGATGGTCTCCCTGACATCCCATGCTTCTAATGTGAGCTCCTCTTCTCTGTCATGGAATCTTGCCTTTCTGTCCACCTCTTCCCACTTCTGTTGCTCTTCTTCCTCTTTTCTGCCTTCTAGCATGCCTAGTAGCAGTGGGGGACTCAATTTGAGGCCAATCCAATTGACCTTCAAATTCTGCACAGAGCGCTTGTACAGTGGCACTCTACTTAATTCTTATTTCATCCTTGTTGGGGAGTGATACTCCCTGATCTGCAAACTATGTGGTAGGGTGTTCCATCTCCTCATACAAGCATGAATACAGTCATCCCCAAGTAATCTCTATATCCTCAAAATGTGCAATTGCTTGAGCCTGATCATTGATATACTTAGGGGCAATTTGGGGATTATTTTCAAGCAGCTGGTGTGTGCTGATGAGAGCCATGGGATCTGATGGCTCAGCTTTGATCATTAAGGGCTCATTCTGCTCCTTTATCATCAACTTTCTTATTTCTACTACCCTTAACTCCTCATGATTCATCCATGATGCCATGGCCATTAGTTGCAGGTCCCCTAGCCTAGCATTGGGGTCCCACACATTCATGTCTGTGAGGGCCATGTTATGCAAATAGAATTCTGCTATTTTTGCCTTGTCTTCTGATGAACTTTGGTCACATAGGTCCATAAATTGTCTGTAATCTTGGAAAGGCATTGTGCCTCTCTGTGCCAAAGTATTTATCTAAAACTGTAGCCATTGGTCCTTGAGGTATAATCCATATGATTTTGCTGGTGTTCTGCATTGCAGTGCCTCCATGGACCAACTGGCCATGCATGCCAATTGTGTCTCTTTTTCTTGCAGCTGTCTTTTTAGCAATTCATTTTCTGTTTGAAGGTGAGTTCTTGTGATTGCTTCTCTATGTTTGACAACACTTAGTTCTTTGCCCATTTCTCTAAATTGATTCTCCATATGGCCAATATCCTCAACTCCCTTGGATTTGGCTATTTGCATCCACCTCTGGGTCCTTATTCTTTCTTTCTCCAACTCAAAGAAAAGTGGGATTGAAAATTTTTGTGGAATGATTCTTCCCCCCTCAAGAAGATTGTAGTAGGAGCCAAGACTAGGCTGGGGATCATCTTCTTGAGCCTCTGTTGCTTCTTCCTTCCCTTGTGACTGTCCTTCTAGTCTTTTTTCAAGTTTTTCGGTCTCTTGTAGTCTTGACAAGGTCTCCTGTAGAATAGTCTGTGCCTCTTGTAGGACTGTTTTTGAGTCCTGTAGTTCTACTTTTTCCTTCCATGTGGGAGATCTAGGAGTCCCCCTTTCATAAGTGATAGGTGCCTTGGAAGGGGATTCCTTCCCTTGGGTAGAGGGTGAATCTTCAATAACAATGGGCACTTTAGAAGAAGGCTGGGGTTTCCCTTGTTTGATCCTTGTGCTCTTCCTAGCCCTGAAATACATTGAGGTCTGCCTCTTCCTCTTTTGTTTTGGTTTAATTTGGGTGCTGAGGGCAGTGAGAGCAACTACTGCCTCTCTTTCTAGGGTCTTATGAGACACCTCGGTCTTTTCTGCCCCTTTTTCTCCTCCTTCTGTCTTTTTCTCTATCTCTGTTGGTTTTGTTTCCTCCTGTTCTGTTTTGGTTTCTTCCTTCTCCCCTTCTTGTTCCTCAGTTTCTTCCCCTTCTCCCCCTTGCTGCTCCTCCTCCCCACTATCAAAAGGACTGATATCATATGTGAGGGCCTTTATGTCATCTTCTGCTATCATGTTTCAGAAAATCTCCCATGCTATGGGGATTGTGAAGGTATGGAGGGCTTCTTCCACTAACATTTTAATTAACCCATGGTGAGCTGATTGATTTGGACCTCCTGCCTTTAACTTAATGCTGGAGTCTATGAGTGACTGTAGGAGAAAATAGGGGATGCTGAGTTTCTGGGGTGTTGGAGTTTCCATGCCATATCTCAGCTCAAGGAGGAGTCTAAAATGGTAGCCATAGACTATTCTATACCCCCCTTCACAGGAAATATATTTGATGATTTGGTAACTGACCTCATCCCAAGGGTAGGGTATGCTTGTCCTTCTAATTCCATTTTTGTCTTCTACAGGATGTTGATTGTTTTGGAAGAAGTTTTTCTTGACAGCCTGTCCAATTGGTTTTTCATCTTTGCTCCAAGGTAATCCAAGAGGAAGGGTGGTAACCCTACTAATAAATTATGGGGTGATTTCCATGGAGAGACCTCTAAAAGTAACAGTGGCATGGGTCCTTGAGTGAGGAACTAAAGAAAGGGCAAATTCCTGAGCAACTTCTTCATCAAACCCTCGGAATTTCTCAAAAAATGGCATCCAATTTGCTCTAGTGAATATGGCTACTACTTGGAGATGTTCATGGAGCCTGGTTGAATTTGTGGGCTCCTTCCTCATGAATCCCCCTGTCATTTTTCTTATACTCCCTTTGCACACCAAATGATGGAGACAAGAATTTTGAAGAAAATAGGAAAACAAAGAAAAACTATGTTTTATTTTTTAAGCAAACAGACATAATTATATATATATATATATATATATATATATATATATATATATATATATATATATATATATATATATATATATATATATATATATATATATATATTTATGTAATTCCTCTTCTTCTATGGACTCAATTCCTCCTTAAAATTGTATCATTCCTTGCACATATTGATAATCAAGGTGGGTATGCACAAAACCTACCTCCTCAAGCCAGAAATCGAGCAAAAATCCTGTGTTTTCTCCTTAAAAAAAACTTACTGCCCCTCCTGTAGAACTGCCTGTAGGTGACCCTGTAGAACTTGTAAGTGCTCCTGTAGAACACTGATAGTAGGAGGATGGATGAAAGTGATGGAGAATGATGGTTTCGAGGCTGTGGTGGTGACAAAGAGCTTGCTGCAGCTAAGTGGACGAGGATGAAATGAAAGAAAAGGTGGTGAAGGAGTTTCGAGGAGGAGTACTTATTTCTTCTTTTAGATATTTCCAGTGAGGGGGTGAGGTGGCAAAAAATGTAAGTTGCCATATTTGGACCACTGGTCCCCACTCGCCTTGTCACCATGCTTTCTTCCCGCAATCACCTCCCATCATTGCATCGAAGTTTGCAAACCCTCCACTACCTGTCCTTGGGATTTCTCTCTGAGTTTGACTACATGCAGTGTGGTGGCAACTCCAAATGAGCACAGTCAACAGGATGAGGGTGGCCAGTTAACTAGCCACATTTTCTCATTCAACCCTAACCATTTCATTTGCTTATGCATATTTTTCAATTACACCAATGCAACAGAGGAGCGGGTTAGTCACTTACCTGTGAGTCGAATGTATGTGCTGTGAGACATTTTGGCTCCTTTTGCTGCTGCATGCTTGTATTTCCTTTGCTGCATGACTGTATTTCCTTTACTACATGCTTTCTTCTTTATGATGTGTGGCTAGTTGTTTTGTGCAGGTATCCTCTAGCTGGATCTAGCTTCAGATGTCTCCTTCAATCCCATAGTTGCACTTCTTTTGTTGTTGTGGCTTGATTTTAATGGGATCAACTGCTACAAGAATTCCTATGGGAGCTCTTGTAGCTGCTTCTCCCTTTAAAATTTTACCTTTTTTTTTTTATGCTGGGAGATGTTAGGATGATGCCAAAGATGCTGATGGAGATGGAGAGGTACTTGGTAAACTGCAGGTGAGATTTGAGGTGTTGCTCCCTTTATTTTTTGTTTTTTGTTTTCTTTCTAAAACTAGTTTCTATGTTTTTTCGACAAGAAGGAAAAAAAATGATGATGATGAGGTGGTGCAGGTGTGGGATGGATGGCAAGGAGGGTTGATAGCTGTAGTAGGGTCTACATGCTCTTCATGAAACTTCCCAACCCCTTAGTACTACTTTTGGAACCATTTCTGGCTCTCGGTGATTTCTACAGGAGCCTCCTATAGAAAACACAGGGCCTCCTATAGAACACATAGTTTCCAAAAAAAACACAGTGGGGTGGAAGAAATGATGGAGAAGATGATGGAGAAGAGTGTGGAGGAGATCTTGCTCCTTAGGTCCTCCTGCAACCTGCAATGCACATTAAAATTCAATTTTCTTTTTCTTCTTTTCTCTGTTTTTGTTTTTTTTGAAAGACAACTAGGGTGCCTCAAGGAGGTTTTCACCTTGATTGCCTGCCCTGGGTGCCTCCAAGGGAGGTTTTCACCCAGGGATCTTATTCTCTTTTTTCTCTTTCTTTTTTTTTGCATCCACTGGGCTGCCTCAGAAGAGGTTTTCAATCCAATGATGGGACTCAAGCGCCTCACGGAGGTTTTCACTTGAGTCCTTATTATTTTTTCCTTTTTTTCTCTGTTTCTTCAGTGTGTGGAGGCTGAGACATGCCCCACTACCATCACTGTTTTATTCAGATATTCAATGAACTCTCGCTTGGAGAGGGGCTCCTTGTAAATTTTCAACCTATGTCCATTGACAAGCATGGGGATGGCTTCTTCATTAATGGTTCTGATCAGAACTGAACCATTGTCATTGCATTTTTCCACAGTGTAGGGTCCCAATCATCTTGTCCTCAGCTTGCCCTTGAAGTCTTTATACCTTGAATCATAGAGCAGTGCCCAATCTCCCTCTTGGAATTACTTCTCCTTGATATTTTTATCATGCCATATCTTCCTTTGAAGCTGAACTACCTCTGTGTGGAGGAGGGCCTGCAATCTTTGTTCATCCAATCCATTGAGCTGGAGTAGTCTTTCCTTTTGTGCATGGCTGAGGTCTAGGTCTAGCTGAGTTGCCATCCTTAGTGTATTTTATTCAAATTCTATTGACACCAAAGCCTGCTTCCCATAGACCAATTCATAGGGTGTGAACCCTGTGGTGGTCTTCCATGTTGTGTTGTAGGCCCAGGTGGCCTCAACCAATCGGTTTGCCCAATAGTTTTTGCTGCTGCTCACTACCTTGGTCAAAATTCCTTCCAAAGCTCTGTTAGTGACTTCCACTTGTCCATTGGCTTGTGGATGGTAAGGGGTGGAAGTCCGGTGCTTGATTTTATGATGTGTGAGTAAATCTTCAATCAAATTGGAAGTGAACTGACTACCCTGATCTGTGACCAGTTCTCTTGGATGCTTGAACTTATAGAATATGTTTTCTCTTAAAAACTCAGCTAATTTTTCCTCTGTTTCTACTTTGATTGCTTTTGTTTCTTCCCATTTTGTCAGATAATCAGTGCACACAATGATGCATTGCTTCTGTTTTGAAGGAGGGTTGATAGGACCCACAAAGTCCATGCCCAACTTCTCAAATGGTTCAAAGGTCACTTGAGGTTGCATGGGCATCTCATCCTTTGGAGTAGGTTTCCCCATCCTTTGACACTGATCACATTGGCTGGTGTATCTCCTCACATCTTGATGAAGAGTGGTCCAATAGTAGCCTGCTTGTAATATTTTGAAGGCAGTCCTCTTTGCTGCAAAATGGCCTCCACAAGGCCCGTCATGACAGGTTAGGAGAATGTGAAAAACTTCCTCCTCCCTAACACATCTTCTCAAGATCTGATCTGGGCCAAGTTTGAAGAGATTACCCCCAATCCAGGTGAAAGGGGTGCTTTTCCTCACAATATTGCTCTTCTCCTTTGAGGACAGGTGTGGTGGAAACTGTTCTGAAACCAAATAGTTTGCTATATCAGCAAACCATGGAGAGAGTATTGAGATAGCAAAAATGTGTTCATCTGGCATTTGATCATCCACCATTCCTTCTTCATCTGCAAGCAAATTTACTCTAGACAAAAAGTCAGCAACAACATTTTCTTTACCAGGCTTATCAACAATGGTCAAATCAAACTATTGTAGTAAAAGCAACCATCTAATAATGCGAGCATTTACATCTGGTTTTTTCATTAAATATCTAATTGCAGCATGATTAGTGTCCACAAAGGTTTGATAGCCTGTGATATAATGTCTGAATTTGTTTAAGGAATGCACCATAGCTAGGAGTTCCTTCTCGGTTACTGTGTAGTTTAACTCTGCCTTCGACAAATTTTTGATTATAAAGTATATGACATAAGGTAACTTTTCATCAATTTGTCCTAAGGCTGCTCCTATTGCTTTGTTCGAGGCATCCGTGTGAATGTGAAAAGGTAGGGCCTAGTTTGGGCCTCTCAAAATTGGGGCAGTCACAAGTTTGCTTTTCATGGTATCTAGGGCTTCTTGACAGTTTTCAGACCATATGAACTCGACATATTTTCCTAAAAGACCAAACAACAGAGACGCTAGCTTACTGAAATCTTTAATGAATATTCTGTAATATCCATCTAAGCCTAGGAAACTTCTGACATCCCTCACCTTTTGAGGAGGTGGGACCCTTTGGATGATGGCAACTTTGTTGGGGTCCACCTGCAGTTCTTGTTGAGATATTGCATGACCTAGCACGGTCCCTTCAGTCATCAAAAATTCACATTTTTCCAGACTAAGGGACAGGTTCATTTCAATACACTTGTCCAAGACTTTTCCTCGGTTAGATAAAGCTTCCTGAAAGTTAGAACCATAAGGAGTGAAATCATCCATATATATTTCCATTGCATCATGAACCAGTTCAGAAAATATACTCAATATTGCTCTATGGAAAGTGGCTGGAGCGTTGCACAAACCAAAGGGAAGGACCCGATATGCAAAGGTACCCCAAGGACAAGTGAAAGTGGTCTTATCTTGGTCTTCCGGGCTGATTTGGATCTGATTGTATCCACTAAACCCATCTAGGAAGGAGAAAAATTCTTTCCCCGCCAGACCATATAACACTTGATCTATGAAAGGCAAAGGAAAATGGTCCTTTTTAGTGGCTTTGTTCAATTATCGATAATCGACACAGATTCTCCACTTACCATTTTTCTTGGCACTAGCACCAAAGGAGAGACCCATTCACTGTCAGAGATGGGGTAGATGAATCCTGCATCAAGTAATTTTTGCAATTCTTCCTTAACAATGTCTTTAAGGGCTGGATTCATCCTCCTTTGAGGCTGCCTGATTGGTTTGCAATCTTCCTTAATGTATATATGATGAGTACATACTAAAGGGTGCACTCCCTTCATCTCCTTATAACTCTAGGCAAAGGCATCTAAAGGTTTTCTCAATAAGCTGCACAACTCCTTCTCCTGGGAAGTGGATAGGGATGGATTGATCTTCCAAGTTCTTTCTAGGCCGAACTCTATATTCTTAACACAGAGAGAGGTCAGGTCGGCCACACAGAGATATGTTAAGGGATTTTTTTGGGTTTCTATCACCATGTCCTCTAATGGTAGGGTACTCGGGGGTGGATTCTGAATTAATTTTTCAATGATATCATCCTCATCTTGCGGTTCCCCCCATGGCGGTTTCTAATGCACAAAGTGGTGCAGAATAGACTTCATCCTCATCCTCCTCCAACTAGAGAGGTAGATCATGTTCTAGCAAGGTTTGGGCAGGAGGGTATAGGACTAATTGTTTGGACATATGCCCATTCTTGATGGTCATGTTCCCAGCCTGACAACTGACATAGGCATCGACAGTAGCCAACCAGGGTCTTCCCAGGATGAGAGGATACCCAGTGAGCTTTGCCTTTGGCTGGAGAACCAAGAAATTAGCAGGGTACTCCCAAGAATCAATGGAGACCATCACATCTTCCTCAATCTCCTTAGGGGTCACGATGGAGCAGTCTGCTAGCTGCAGTACTGTCGTGGTCTTGCTCAAGGAGCCCTGGAGGTTAAGTTTGAGCATGGTATCCTTTTTCATCACATTAATGGCAGCTCCTAGATCAATTAATGTGTGTGGGATCATGGTGCCATTGATGTGGACATCAACTTCTGGGCTTCCAGGGTCCAGATATTTCGGACAGATTACCTGCCCCAACATCAGGTCGGACAATTGTTCTATGACATTGATGGTTGGGGCATCTCTCTTGCACCTACTTGGATGCCTAAAGCACTTCTCTTTGATCAACCTATTGTATATAGGCACATCTTTTATGGCTTGGAGAAGTGGTATCTTCACACATAACTGTTTCAATTCTCCCAGAAGTTCAGTTTCTTCTGGGGTGGGCTGTGTTGTCCCAGATAGTCTCTCAGGAAAGGGTGGAATTGCTTTAGGTTCACTTTCCTCTTTATCTTCCTCAACCTCCCTAGGGGGAGGCTGGCTATCTAGGAGAACCTTCCCAGATCACAGGTTAATCTCCTGAATCTCCACAGCATAAGTTGGGCATGATGGTTCCCCACTATATACTTGCTGAGCCTGTCTGTTGTTCAGGTTCGGGTTTGGCTGGGTAGGCATTTGGGGTTGCCTTGGTGGAGCAAGAGGCAATGGTTGTGGTTGAGCAGGTGGTGGAGGCAAAAGAGCGGGAGGAGAGTTGTACTGGGGCCTCCACCCCTGATGAGATGCATTCCACTGAGGTTGTGGCTGAGCATAGGATTGGAATGAATGAGTAGCTGGTTGGGCATGGTATTGAGATGGAAAGGACCAAGGAGGAGGCGTGGACCAGGAAGGATGAGCAGGAGGGCCCCAAGAAGGTATGGAAGTGACTTGGTTGGGGTTGTAGTATGCCTGAGATGTCCCTTACATCCCCTGCTGGTATGGTCTGGGTCCATGCGGTCTCCTTTGGTTCATGAAATAAAGTGGTTCAGTGGCTCCTTCGGCCCCTTGGTATACAACTTTAAGTCCGGGCAAGGAAGGGCACTTGTTTGTAGAATGATCTTCTTCATAGACTGAACAAACCTCTATAGAGTTCAATGGGCATTCGTTCCTAGGATGTCTCCTGGTGCACCTAGGACAAAAAATGGCCAAAACCCTCTCTGCTTTCTCTTGTTTCCTTTTGATATGAAAGGTATCCATTTGCATGGAAAGAGTCTACAACATCTCACTCTTGAAGTCTTCTAGCATGTTTCCAAGTTCAACTTTGATGGATGAATTGGATGAGGAGGTACTGGCCATGGGTTGACTCCCCTTACCTCTCTTTATGGCTGCTCTAGAATGGTTTCTAAAGACAATCTTTATGTCCTCATAAGGTAGTTGGTAGATGTCTCCCCTGGCCAGTAAATGGAGGGTGTCTAGAAGGTCTTCCGGAATTCCCCTGAGCAGGACCAAGTTCAGAGATTTAGGGTCAAGTGTGCACCTGGTCCTTTTGTAACTGAGCTGGAACCTCTCTTCATAATCTTCCAAGGATTCATCACTTCCCATGGTCATTCGGAAGATTTCTTCTTTGGTATCTTTTAACCTACAGTGGTCTCGGTATTTGTTATTAAAGGCTTGCTGCATCTGAGCCCAAGTTGTGATGCTATTGCCAGGTAACCCCATGAACCAGGACAATGCTACATCCTTGAGAGTAGAAGGAAATAGTTTCAACTTTTTCTCATCTTCTGCATAGTCATAGGTTCGACAGTTGACAACAAACTCAAACAAGAAGGTGTCAGGATCTTCTGTTGTCAAACCATGGAAGTGAGGTAGGGCCGAGGGACTTATATTCTTCATTTTTGTGTCCCCATTGGTCTCCCAGATGGGAACGGTACCCTCTATTCTTTCTCCATTCCCCCTCGCATTTCTGTTTTCAGCCATTGTCTCAGGAGGGATGTTTTCTCCTTCTTCTTCCCCTATAGGTTCTTCAAATATCTTTGGGTGTTCACCTAAAGGTTCTTCTTGATCACTGCCATCGAAGAAGAGAGAAGGTTGGCTATCTGATATAGTGGGGGTTTTGGGCAAGAATTTTCCTGAATTATCTCTGTTCCTACGAGGCATGAAAGGAAATATTTTTGGTTGGTTTTTGTTTTTCACTGCTTGTACCTGCAAAATTGAAATTGATTGAACAAAAAAATTGCAACTAACTGAAATGAACTTGCTGAAATGAATAATCTACTTTTGTTGAAATGAAATTTGCAGAATTGAAAATGAAAGCAAATGAAATGCAGAACTGAAAGCAAGGAAATGACTAATCTACTTTTGCTAAAATGAAGTTGCTGAAATGAAATTTGCAGAATTGAAAATGAAAGCAAATGAAATGTCGAACAAAAATCAAGGAAATGACTAATCTACTTTTCCTGAAATGGAAATTGTAGAATTGAAAATGAAAGCAGGGAAATGCGGAAACTGAAAGAAACAACTACTCTACTTTTGCTGAAATAAACTACTTAGCAAAAGGTTGCGATAGAAAATAGAAGAAAGCAGTAATCACAAAATACTCTGATGCTTCCCCGAAAACGACACCAGAAAGTGGTGAGCACCAATATTGCATCAATAATGATACAACTCTTGGGCTTCCTACTTTACTTTTATCAACCTAGTAGTTCGTAACAAACTTGGAAGCGACGGTGTTGTATGCACAAGTACTAGTTCTTACTGCAGGTTGTCACTTGGTCAGCTGGCGCAAGATCACTAGGAGCTCAAGCCAACTTCTATGGATTCTAGAAGAAGCTCTATATGTGATGAAAGAAAGGAAATATTACTCTACAGAGGCTACTCTACTTGCAGAAAGGAAAAGAAGACTGAAATGTAAAGTAAACCTAGAAAACCCTACTTAACCAACTAATCCTACTTTTGCAGAAAGAGAGATGAAAAACCATGAAATGAATGCCATTACCTACTCAGGAAGTAAACAACATCTACTCAAGCTATTTCTAGAAGTAAATGAGAAAAAAACATCTTTTTGGATTTTTATGTATTTTTATGTGAAATTGTCATACATGTAATTTATTTGATTATGAATGTGACAGCGATTAGGTGGCGATGGAGGGCGGTTTTGGGACTTGAGAAGATGTAGGATGGTGTGAATGGGTCCTAGGAGGTATCAGGTGGCCTTCTGGAGGATTTTTACGCAATCAGACTTCAAAGAGAAGACTATAAGAAAATCTACAGAGGCTGCAGGGGATCTACAGGAGGTCTACAGGAGGATGCCGAGAGCAGTTTTGGAGGTTTTGAAGGTGTGAAAGTGGGTGGAAAGGGTAGCTGAAGGTTGGGATGATGTGTTAAGGTGCCTAGGGGTCACCAAGGATTGCTAGGAGAGGAAAAGATGGTCGGGAGAGAGGAAGAAATCCTATGGAAAAAACGCAAAAAACTAAGGCAGATTTGAGGTGAACTTTGGGTGACCTGTAGGGCATAGATCAGGGAGAGAATGTGATGGCTAGTAGGATAACTTGCTATGAGAAGAGATTTGATGCAAAAGGACTTGAAAATCAAACAAGGAGATCAAGCAAGCAAGGAAACTAAGTACATCAAAAAACATAATTTTTCATCAAGCTAATCTAGATTATGAGCTATGGAAAGAAACGCTGAAAAATGCTACAATGAGAGAAAGCATGGAAGGAAAATTATTTCAAGATAGAAATGAGCATGGTGATAGAGATCTAAAGCAAAGCATTAACTTTCTAACAAACTGCAACACTAGAAATCCTATGGAGAAGGCAAATCTGTTTTTTTTGTGGCAACAAGAGGGTCTTGGCCTCAGCTCATGGTCCCAAAGGGAGGAAAGGAGGCCAAGGCTCTGTTGATTGCCTTTTGTATCTTCTTTTTATCACTGTTCACCCTTCTATGGAAAACTAAAATGGAAACAACCTTCTAAATCACCAAAAGCAACCTATTTTTAACCAAGAAAGAGATTTATCTAATAGCAACTATCCATAAACTGAAACAAAACATATAAATACAAACAAGAGGAGCTTGGCTGCTTCGATTGGGCCCTAAACCAAGAGCTTTAGCCCTCTGAGGTAACTTAGTGCTAGCTCAAAAAGGATCTCATCTTTATTATCAAAATAATAATGGGATTACATGAAACTGTCAACAAAAGTAAGCTCGAAGTTGAGCAGAGCAAAGCTGCAACAAAAATTTGAAAATTTGACTAACTTCCTAATGAGGCCCTAGGCCTTTCTACTTATACAACTGAAGCTCCCAACAACTTCCTTAAAATCAAGGAGGCTTGGCTCCCAAAACTCGAGATAAACATAAGTTATCCTCCACTTGCTCGGTTGCCTCCTAGTGCATTGATTTGGTTGTTTGTGCTCTAAGCTGCATGAAGGAGAATTCGAAGTGGGGAGTCATAAATGAGGGGGATACCCTCCTATAAATCCTCTCCTTTGTCCACTTCGAATTATTTCTACCAATTTTCCATTAAATCTTTGACTTTGTCTTCAAAATTCAACAAAAATATGCATTAAACACATATTAGAATCCATGGCAACATAACCAACCCAACTCACTCCATAAGCATAAATATACTAAAAAAACATGCAATAAGCTAAGAGAATGGTTGATTAAACTATTTTAGGAGGCAAAATGAGCCCATATAACTACCCATTTATGGGGCTCATCAGTATCATTGAAGAGGTGATCACTTCCACAAAAGGTGGCATTGTGATGACAAACCTAGATCTTTCCAACACTTCAACAACATTATACATGCATATGCCCCCTCATCCAAGACTATGTGATGAACACAATATCTGAAGACTTGGACCATTATGTGGAAGGCTAGATGATGTGGAAGATGGGGTTTTTATTATGAAACCAACTCACAAAATAAAATAAAGAGATAGATCAACATCTTCAAAAGTAGCCTCTTCGAGGGGGAAACCTCCTTTACATTACACAAATGAAAAATTCTTGGATGATTCAAATGACAAGACCTCCTTTCTATATATAGGAGTCTAAGGGGTCACAATATAATCAGAGTTGACATAACAATAATAATGTAAGGGCATAATAATAATAATAGTGGGCTTCTATGGGGCACAATAATAACAATACAGACACAAAAATAAAAATAAGGGGCTACAATGACAATAATAATAAGGGAATACAATAGTATTATACGGACCTAACATGCCCCTCTCCTTCAAAAAAGTGTTGTTCTCAGTGATTAAGTAGTTATGGATGCTTCTATATAAAATTCTCATCCTCCCATGTGGAATCTTCAGCGGATAAGTTCTTCCACTTGATGAGATATTCTGGAATTGGTCGATTTCGTAGCTGTCGAGTTCTTTTTTCTGTGACTGCTTCAGGTTCCAATATGACTTTCCTTCCTCGTCAAGTTTTGGAAATATTGTTTGAACTGGGAGCTTGTCACCTATAACCTTCTTTAAGCATGAAACATGGAAAATTGGGTGCACTCGGGAAGATGCAAGAGGCTCCATTTTATATGCCATAGTACTAATATTTTGCAACACCTTGTGCGAACCATAATACTTTGGTGATAATTTATTATCCTTCTTAGCTTGCTTGAGAGAAATTTGTTTGTATGGTTGTAGTCATAGAAATACGCAGTCATCTACATCAAAACTTCTTTCACTACGATGTTGATCTGCCTGTTGTTTCATTCTATTTTGTGCCAAAGTGAGGTTATCCTTTAAGAGCTGGAGAACTTGTTGTTAATGCTTGATGTGATATTGCACTGCTTGAACCTTAGAATTTTCTCTTAAAGATGATGTGATTGACGATGCATTATATCCATAAAGTGCCATAAATGGGGTCATTTTTGCTGCAGTATGGAATGAAGTGTTATACCACCATTCAGCTAGAGGCAACCACTTGACCCATTGTATCTGTTTATGAGATACAAAGCAACGAAGATATCCTTCCAAACATTTGTTCACTATCTCAGTTTCCCATCAGATTGAGGATGATAAGATGAGCTATGAGCTAACTGAGTACCCAGACAAGAAAATAATTCTGTCCAAAAATTTCCAGTGAAAATGGGATCTTTATCACTTACAACAATATTAGGTTTCCATGTATCTTTTGAATTGTTTCCATAAATGCAGTAGAAACTGCACTGTATTTAAATGGATGAGATAATGAAAAAAAGTGTGCATACATGGTAATTCTATCAACTACCACCATCATGACACTCTTTCCTTTGGACTTGGGTAAACTTGTGATCAAATTAATTGAAATCTCCTCCCAACGTTGACTTGGAATGGATAAAGTTTATAATCGACCTGGGGTCTTAATTTTCTTAACTTTATTTTATTGGCAAACCAAACATTCCGTCAAAAACTTTTGAATATCAAATTTAAAGGCCATCCCAAAAAAATTTCTTCATAACCCCGTGGTAAGTTTTTAAAAATCTCAAGTGCCCTTGTAAGGGAGAGGTTTTCAATTCTAGAAGAATATTTTGTTTGAGTTGGGAATTCTTACATAGGTATAAGCAATCTTTGTACCATAACGAATCATTTTTCTAGCTAAATGTATCAGATGTACTGGGATCTTGCTACAACTTTTGAATGAATGCCCACACTTCTTCATTATTATTCCATTCATCCCTTGGTTCGTTTATCTAATCTGGTTGGATAATAGAAATGGCACAAAGAAATTCTTCCACATCGTCATCCTTTCTTGAGAGTGCATCCGAAACGACATTTTGATTCTCTTTTTGGTAGAAAATTTCAAAGTCATAACCCAACATATTTGTGACCCATTTTTGCTACTCTTCTAAAGACAATCTTTGTTATAAAAAGTATTTAAGACTATCATGATCTAATTTTACCTTGAAGTGTCTTTCCATTAGGTAAGTCACCATTTCTTAAGTGCATGTAGTATTGCCAACATTTCCTTCTCATAAATAGCTTTGTTTAAATAATTTTCTTTAATTGGATGACTTTCAAAAGCAATGTGTATTGCTTCTTACATTAAAACAACACTAATTCCATTTCCTGAGGCGTCACATTCCACAATAAAGGATTTTGTGAAGTCTGGCGTAGCTAAGACCGGTGCTTCGAACATTACCTCTTTAAGATGTTCAAAGGCCTTCGTTGCTTCTGGAGTCGAAGAAAATGCATCTTTCTTCAGTAATGTTGTTAGAGGTGCTGCTATTCTCCCATAATTCTTAACAAACTTGTGATAATACCCTGTCAACCTGAGAAATCCTCGCAGATGCTTTATGGATGTGTGGATTTTGCATTCCTTAATGGATTTAATTCTGTTAGGGTCTACCTTAACACCTTCATGAGATAAAATATGACCCAGATATTCCACCTCTTGTACTCGAAAGAAACATTTGGAGGTTTTTGCATATAATTGTTTCTCCTCCAATAGTTTGAGTACCCTGTCAACATGTTGAACATGTTCCTTCCAAGACTTGTTGTAGATTAGTATTTCATCAAAAAATACTAACACAAATTTTATAAGGAAGGGTAAGAAAATGGAGTTCATCAAACCTTGAAATGTAGAAGGTGCATTGGTAAGGCCAAAAGGCATGACCAAAAATTCATAATAACCCTCATGAGTTCTAAATGCTATTTTTGGAATGTCTTCAGTGTTCATTCTAATTTGATGATATCCTGAATAAAGATCCAACTTGGTGAAGTAAATTGCTCCATGTAATTCATCCAATAATTCATGAATGACCGGAATGGGAAATTTATATTTAATAGTGAGCTTGTTGAGCTCCCTATAATCCGAACACATGTGCCATGATGCATCCTTCTTGTGCAACAATACTACTGGATCAGAGAAATAACTTTGACTAGGTTGAATTATGCCATCCTCTAACATTTCTGGATCCATACGTTCAATTTCACTCTTTTGGGAATAGGGATATCTGTAAGGCCTGATGTTTGGAGGAACACTTCCTGGAATCAAATGAATAACATGATCGTGATAAAAAATAGGTGGGAGGCCTTTGGGAGTCTCAAATACCTTGGAATGATTGTCCAAGATTTTTTTGAGATGCAGAGAAATAGATGATTTCGATGTGGGAACCTCTACTGAACATAATTGTGTATTAAGCCTCATTTTTATTTCTTTAGAAGCTTTATCATGCCATTATAACGGATTATCTTCCTTGGTTTCCCTGGGATACCCCTTAATTCAGCTTCATTTCCTTCCATTTTTTTCAAGAAAAGTTGTTGAAAATTAAAAGCTATCGTACCCAAAGATTGTATCCATTAGACGCCTAGTACAACATCAACACCACCCATTGGAATGGAAATAATTGGACTCTTAAATACATATTCTCCCATGGATAGCTTGATATTATGGCACTTTCTAAAGAAATTTATGGTTCCTCCATTTACAACCATCACTTGACACTCTGGTGTTTGATATAGGAAGCAATTCAATTCCTTGGCCATCTTACAATGAATAAAATTATGGTTATTGCCTAAATCAATCAACACTATTACATTTTTCTTCTTGATCTGTCATTCTATCTGGAGAGTTTGAGGAGTGGTAATTATGGCCAATGCATTACAAGATATTGTTGGATTCATTTATTCTTTCTCTAGGGTTTGTTCCTGGTGTATATCCTCTTATTTTGACGTTTATTGTTCCTTTTCTTCCTCCTCTTCACAATCTATGTAAAATAATTTCTTCTCAACACACTTTGACCTTTAGTGTATTTTCTATCATAACTGTAAAAAATCATTTTTTCTCTTTTTTATTCCAATTGTTGTGGTGTCAACCTTTTAGGTTGTGGAAGGCTAGGGGAAACACTACTTCCATCTTTATGGTTGTGAGTGGTAGGCTTCATTGTTTCCATAATTTTGCTTCAATTTTTCTTGCCAACCTGAATGCCTTCTCCTATGAATCAGGTTCCCAAAGGTGAACCTCATGTTGGATGTTATCCTTTAAAGTCCCTATGAACACATAAATCCTATGCTCCTTTGGAATATCTTTTACCCTTATATTCAATTTTGGGAAGTCCTCGATGTGCTCCACCATTGAACCCTTTTGTTTGAGATTTATCAGTTGGCTAAAAAAGGTGTTGCTTTTTGTATCGTCATAATGTGCTATCATTTCCTCCATAAAAATTGAGCAAGTGATAGTTTATTTATGAGATAAAATCCATTTATACCATACAAACTAATTGGGTTCCAAATATAAAGTTGCAATGCATACCTTTTGTGTGTTTTGCACATTATGGAGATCAAAATATTGCTCCATCTATAATATCCGTGTTATGGGATCCTTGCCATCAAACTTCCTGATATTGATCTTTGGAACATGGCGAGTCTTCAATCCAATGTTAGAGTCTATGAAATCATGATTAAGATTTCTTTTGTTCTCATCATGAGTTTCCTTTACTACCTTTTCGCCATTAGTAAGTATTTCTTGTAGCAATTTTGTCAAATCTATCTTCAAATCTTCCATGTTGCCTTTAAGTTTTGCTTCTATATCATCCATCTTAGCTTCCCTACCATCCATATTAGCTTCCATTCCATTCTTTAAATCATCCATCTTAGCTTCCATGCCATCCATATTAGCTTCCATTCCATTCTTTAAACCATCCATCTTAGCTTCAGTTACTTTTTATGAGAGCGGAATTTGTTGCACTTGGTCTCATAATTTTGATATATCATGTTGCATTTCTTCCTCTTCTTCATGTGTCATAGTAAAGATTTCAGGTTGCTTACTAGGTTTTTATTGGCATTATGCTACATGTGTTGTCCTTGATGGCAACCCACATACAGGTCAGTTCAGAAATGATAAAGGGAAACTCACATTGTAACAGGTCTATTTAGAGGTAACAAAGTAATGGGATGGAAGATCAGAATCAAGAAATTAAGGAAAGAGAATGGTTTAAGTTGTATATTTTGTTTACCCTAGTCCAAGTAGCATATACATGTGGGTACATAGAATAAAAGGAGCATATACATATGCATGTAGTTTCACAGAAGGAAAAATGTGTATGGGATGGAAAATTAAGGCTAAAGAATACCAAGGGTCCATACCATGGTATTAGCCCACAATATTGAGCGATGTAACATATACTTGATCCTGTCTAAGAATACCATAAGTTCTAAGTGTTGTTTTGGTGCATGGTATTGACAAAGGCTCTAGTATATAAGGAGGAGAAGATCAAAGGGCTAGGTGTGGAAGTGAAAGGGTTTTTCATGAATACTTCTATTTAAAATATATTTTGTGGTAAGGGTTATGGTTATGATATATATCTGAAATATCTTGTGCACCCTTGGATACAATGTTGGATCAGGATCATGAGACTTGAAATGACTTATCATTGTATGATCTGATAATGGATAGTCTAGATCTAATTGCCAATGCATGTTTTATCCTTTATATGTTGTGATCTGGGTATATCTGAAGTCTTGAAAAACTGCAAAGTTATAAGTCATTATTTGTAGATCTATACATTGTTTCACCTCGGTGAAGGAAAGTATACATGCTAGTTCAACACTTCCAAGTCACGTATGTAGAGGAAGGGCTTTTTGTTCAGAAATGACTAATCTATCTGATCAGTGCTACTGTTTTACTGTTGTTTGTCAATGATGTCTTCATTAGATTTGAAGTAAAACTGATTGTATAAGGAGATTGAATCTGGTTGACTGATTGATTGAGTAAGAAGGGTGATCTTTGTTGCTGTCTGTTTAGAACTTTGTAATATGACAATAGATCTTTAGAATGTCTTTGGTTAGTACAAATTTTGGTTCAAAAGTTTTATGAACAGTACCTTTAGAGGTATACGCAGGTTGTGTTACAGAAAGTAGCGTATACACACTACAAGAAAAAAGGTCATTGGTGAGGCTCATGCCTGTGACGAACCTTTGAGGTCCGTCACCAATGTGACATATGGTGACAGTCTTTAAAAAAGCGTTGTTGTAAGTGTATATAGTGATGGTCCTTTAAGGTTTGTCACCAAAGCCATTTTCAATGACACTTTTGGTGAGGGTCGTTCAAGGCTCGTCACTAATTCTCTCTTTGGTGACACTTTTGGCGAGGGTCGTTAAATGCCCATCACTAATTCTCTCTTTGGTAACACTTCTAGTGATGATATTTTATTGACCGTCACCAAGGATATTTTTGGTTACTTTTGGTGACGGTCAATAAATGTTCATCATCATTGATCATTCCAATGAGTTTTTTATGACACTTCATGCCTGTGATGGACCTTGTTCATCATCATTGATCATTCCAATGAGTTTTTTATGACGCTTCATGCCTGTGACGGACCTTTAAGGTCCATCATCAATGTTGCATATGGTGACGGTCTTTAAAAAATCGTTGCTGTAAGTGTATATAGTGATGGTCCTTTAAGGTTTGTCAACAAATCCATTTTCAATGACACTTTTGGTGAGGGTCATTAAAGGCCTATCACTAATTTTCTCTTTGGTGACACTTTTGGTGAGGGTCGTTAAAGGCCCATCACTAATTCTCTTTTTGGTGACACTTCTAGATATTTTATTGACCCTCACCAATGCTCTTTTTGGTTACTTTTGGTGACGGTCAAAAAATGTTCATCATCATTGATCATTCCAATGAGTTTTTGATGAAGCTATGTACTTGTTACTATATTTTTTGTCAAAAGATAACGATTTAAGACCATTTCTATGGAGTCTTTTTTATTATGTGTCCAAGGTCATAGTGGTTATAATAGTCAGTCAATTTTTTAAGAATTAATTAGTGTGAATCATTTCCCTCAAGTCATAAGAATATAGTTTTCCTATGAGTCAACACATGATTCATCTCTATTAAGTTTATTATCTAGCAAATTTCCTTTAAATAAAGTTCCACTAGTGTGTGTAGGAACTATATTATTTAATACATAATCAAGCTCTATCAATTCTATTAACAAGAGATACCTAACACTCCTCAACACTCATGGCACACCTTAACATGCTTTGGAACAATACACTAACATTCCCTGGCACTTCGCATGTCTTGGAATATCTTTGTACCTAGAACATCTTACCATGAGTAGGATGCCCAAGAACATGCTAGCATGCCCTAACATAGCATAGCACTCCCTTATCATGTGTTGGCATGCCCTGGAACACCTTGGCAAAATATTACATTGAAAAACATTAGAACATGGCACACATTGGCACTTGGAATGCATTGGAACATATTATAAGTGTGCCTAGCATGCCCCTTTTGAAAATGATAAAGTCTAGACTTATTAACCCTCTTATGTGTTCATTTGCTTGCATTTTGGCTTGTTTATTCTTTTTTTTCCTTGAAAATCCTTGACGCATATTGGCATACTATGGCACCATGCACATCCTAGCATGTCTTAGCACCTGGAATGCCTTGGCACTATTTGGCACATGGTATCACACCCCGAAAAGACCTAGCACACTCTAGCACTTCTTGAAATTCCCTTATATTACTTGGCATGCCTTACCCATGCTTATCATACCTTGTCACTCCCTCCTTGGCATGACAAATAACACTCATTAACACTCCCTGACGCACCCTTATATTCATTCACTTCCATGCATTTTGACCTAGTGCTCCCTTGTGTTGTCCTAGTACTCCCTAACACTCCTTAGCATGCATTAGCACTCTCTAGCACACCTTAGCACTCTTCGATATGTTCTTCCTTCATAGCATGCATCACACTCCCTAATGCACATTGGCACTTGGAAAGTATTAGCATGTTTGGCATGAGTTGAGATGACCTGGTATGATTTGGCATGGTTTAATATTAAAGTTATTTGAGATCAATTAATGGAAACTATATGAGAAGAAATGGAGGAAGATTTGGCACGTAGAATGCATTGACACTTGGCACTTGACACCTATTGGCACCTAGTGTTGGTTTTCCCAGCATGACCCTGATGGAAAAGGTAAATTGATAACCTATTAACCCTATTATGTGCTCATTTACTTGTAGTTTTACTTGTTCCTCCCTTTTGTTCCCTTGACAGTCCCTAGCATGCATTGTCACACCCTTGTACACCTTGGCATGCCTTTGCACTTGGCATGTATTATCTTGTTTGACATGTCTTCGTACTATCTGGAACATGTTAGCATGCCCTAGCATTCCCTAACACACCTTGGCAGTCATGACCTTACAACTAGCATTACATTTTTCCATGACTTGGGAAAATTACATTCATAAGAACACCTTGGCACTCCCTAGTTTTCATGCCCTCTGTTATCCTCCACAATGTCCCAGGATGATGAGGAGATCGACAGAGGTAATCACAGACCAAGGTTTTAGTTTGGTAGCTAGTATTACTAAATCAGAGAGGGCTCTCTCTATGAAATCACAACAAAGAGATGAATGGAATGTAAAGGATTTTAGGCTAGATAGCTAGGTTCAAGTGGGTTTTGGAAAATTTAGGGTTTTCTTGCTGGATAAGGGAGAAAAACGAGGTAGCTAGGTCAGAGGATCAAAGGGTTACAAAAAAATTACAAAAATGAGAAATGTAGCATTAATTTTGTGATGGATCTTAGGGTTTTTCGGTGTAGTGTAGTGTTTAGAAGAAGTGAAAGGTATTAATGAGCATGAAACATGAATTCATTAAGTAAGAAATAAAGTAACACATAATGATTTTTCCATCAAAACAGAGCTTTATGGAAAGAATTTTGTTTATAAAATGTAAGGAAAACAATTGAATAATTGATGAATGGAAAGAGAAGATTAATATCTTTTATATAAAGCTATAACAGAGAAAAAATAACATCACAAACTTACTGCACATGAATTCCTAGATAATTAATAGTTGCAAATTGTGTCCTTTGATTTCCAGAAAATGTCCAAGTACAAGCTACAATATTTCTCTCCTTTGAAATACAACCCATTCTATCACTGAGAAACTGATACATAAAGACCAAAAAAACATCTCCCCACTCTTAGGGGTTGAATCAATGACTCTAGGAATTGTTCCATGAGGTGTTCTAACCAATCCCTAATGTCTAGGGAAGTTAAAAGTGACTTCTACAATTAACTTTGACTCCAACCTCTCTCATAAATGAGGTCAAATTTACATCAAAACAACTTATAAATACTAACCACCCTTTATTTACATTTACTTTTACCCTTGACATTCACCTACTTCACCCTTTTGACTTTTACCAGAGTCAAACTAGGAATTACAAAAAATTACACAGTGAATTTTACAAAAATCTCAGAAATTTCCAGGTGTACATTAAGCTGTTAGAGGCCATTTTTGAGTGCCTTTCTAAAGTCAAAATCTAGATCGGAAGCCTTTTCTGGAAATTTGGGAGAGTGTAGATGTCTTTAGAGTATTGTTTCACTCAAAATGACCAATTTTGGCCGAGATATGGCCATTCTCCCAAGGTGTCTCCAAGTGCGGAACGAAATGGAAAGAGGGGCAAAAGGGTAATTTTTGGCCTCTTTTTTGTAAATTTCTCAAAACCTGAGCCCAGACCAGGAAAGTGGGCAATTGGGTTTGAGATGGTGTCATAATATTTCCAAAAATTCGGATTTTACATCATTTGGAGCCTTGAGGAAGAAGCAAAGTGTGAGCTCGTTGTGCTATTAGAAAAAAAAATTCAAGTCTACACCAAAACACAAAATTTTCTCCAAACCCTCCCAAAATTTGTCCAGAGATGCCTCCTTAGCACACCCAGAACTTGCTAACACTGTGTGTCATACACTATTATTCATTCATTTCCATGCAATTGAAACTAGTCCTTCCTTGTGTTTCCTTGAAACTATCTAACATACCTGGTCAATGCCTCCTTAGCACACCTAGAACTTGCTAACACTCCCTATCACACACTCTTATTCATTCATTTACATGCAATTGAAACTAGTCCTCCCTTGTGTTTCCCTGGCACTCCCTAGCATGCATTGGCACCACACCCTAGCACTTGACACCTCTTGGCATGCCTTAGCACTTGGCATGTCTTGGAATGACTAACATGCCTTGGAACTTTCTAGCATGTGTTATCACTTCCTGGAATTCCTTGCACACCTTGGCACTCCCTAGTTGTCATGCCCTTATAGATAGCCTTACTTTGTTTGTGACTTTGGAACCCAACCAAGTCATTGAAAAATAGTGTTGTCCCTAGAAAAAAGTCTCCCTTTGTCTAAAATTGCTTTTTCCATCCCCTTATCGTAATCGTAGGCTTCCCTATTGCAAGTCCTATTATGAAATTATCCTAATACACTTCGTCCTTGGAAAACCTGGAACACACTCTTATTCGTTTGTTTCCATGCACTTTGACCTACTTCTCCCTTGTGATGCCCTCACACTCCCCAACACTCATCGACATGCATTGACATTGTCTGGCATGTGTTATCACGCCTTTGCATTCCTTGGCATGCCCTGACACTCCTTAGCTATCATGCCCTCATAACTACCCTTATTGGCTTTAAGACTTGGGAACCAACCAAGTCCTACCTCAACTACAACATCTTGACCAAGTTATAGTTACTACAACTATACTATCCCTTGTTCACCTAAGAATGGCCTATAACTCATATTAGGCTACTCATGCCCAATCTTAGCTCATCTCACTTAAGAAGTTACCAAGACAAGGCTCACGTCTAACCATGGCCATAAAACAACTAAGCAACATAGTTTACATCTTGACATGGCATAGCACCTGGCATGTCTAGAAATCCCTTGGCACTATGTGGCACAAGTTGGCATTCCCTACATGCCATGGCATGCTTTAGACTCCCTATTATACCGTACCACTCCTTGACATGTCATGGCACTCTTGCATGCCTTGGAACTACCTAGCATATAACTTTGTCACTCCCTCTTGAGCACACTTGGAATTCACTGACACTCCCTATCATACACTCTTATTTGTTCATTTCCATGCATTTTGAACTAGTTTTCCTTTGTGTTTATGTCGCACTCCCTAACATTCCCTAACACGCATTGGCACACCTTGACATGCATTGGCATACCCTGTCATGTCGCCCTAACACTCTAGCATTTCTTGGCACCACCTCACATACCTTGTCGTCCCCTCCTTAGCACAACTAGAACTCGCTGACACTCCTTGTCACACACTCTTAATCATTCATTTCCATGCATTTGAAACTAGTGCTCCCTTATGTTTCCCTGGCACTCCATAACACTCCGTGGCATGCATTGGAACACCCTAGCACCTAACACATCTTGGCATGTTTCCTTGGCTTCTAATATGCCTTAACACTGCCTAGCATACCTTGTCACTCCCTCCTTAGCACACCTAGAACTCACTAACACTTCTTGTCACAAAATCTTAATTGTTCATTTGCATGCATTATTTTCACCTATTGCTCCCTTGTGTTCACGTAGCACTCCTTAACACTTCCTAGCACGTGTTTTTGATGGACAAAACACTATATAACTCAACCTTCATTTGTGAACAAGCAAATTTGATTATAGGGAAACTCAACCTTCATTTGTGGACAAGCAAATTTGGTTAAGTCTGTAATAAGAAGTGCGAAGATAACCAACCAAGAGAAGGAAACAAAGATAGAAGATTTTGGTGTTGTTTATGGGTCTATTTTAGGGCTAATAGATCCACAAATGCGAAGGAAGGAAGAACTATCGACTACAGAAAAGGTCGAAGATCTTGTTGTTGTCCAAGAAGTTGAATCAAGGAAGAATATAAGCAAGCTTACACATCGAATTATAATAAGATTTCATGCCATCCAAGCGAAGAAGATCAAGGTTCAAAAGGTTGGTCAACCACACATTCAAGGGTTTATGCAAGAGGGCCAAGAACTACAGATCTGATCCATGGAACTGGAATTTGAAGGATAGTCGAGTTATTGAAGGAAGAATCCTGATCATCGTTGACTCAAGGAAAAATAAGGAAGTTGAATCAAGGAGGCTTGTGACTTGGTCTTGGAGAGGTCATTGAGTCAAGGGTCTAGGCCATGGTCTTGGTATTCGTCAATTGAAGTCTATATAAGAAGAAGATCTCGTTTGGGTTTTCCTCTCATATTGGAGAGGTTTTGGCCCTGGTTGATCACATATTCTATGTATCTCTTGTCTCCTCATTGTTTATGCATTGGTATATGTTTGATGAAGAATATTGTTTTGAGCATTGTTTGTCATTGTGGATTAGTCTGGAATGTATTTGCGTATGAAAAATTGATTGGGTTTGTAAACTATGAGTAGAGAAGTGTTTGATTAATGCATGCTTCCTACAATAGAATGTGTCTCTTACTTAAACAATTAATTTAGTGGAAACATGGGTATTTGGACAATTATTTTAGAATTTATGCACCTTACAAGTACATCAACTCATATAATGCATAAATATAATAGAAAGTTGTAACATGTTGCATCATAGAAAGGATGTTGATAAAATATGATAGCTTAAATGTACATGATAGTTTGGAAAGGTGGGGAATAACTCTTATTTAGTCATAGGTAGGCTAATCAATTCCTTTTTTAATATTTAAATGTCCATGATGATTTTGAAAGTAGGTGGGTAGCAATTCTTACTCATGTCATAGATAGCCTAACGAGTACTTTTCTCTATCTAGAATATTACTAGATACAAATTTTTTTGTATTGTGTGCTTCTTCAATTTTTTATTATAATATATCATGTTATAAAAACTTTAAAATAAGCTTCTCACTTTGGTTCTTGCATTTGTGGTAAAATCTGAACCTAGCTTTTGAAAGTAGTGTTATTATGGAGGATACCAACAATATTTTTCACTCCATAAAGGTTTTAGCCTATCTTTAGTCTTTGATGAGTTTTTTTGGATGATTGTACTTTAAAAACAAAGATGCATCTGCAGTTTTCTCACTTGCTAATTTAGAATCAATGAAAAAAATCAAAATAGTTACTTACATTTATTTGTAGAGTTTACGTGAAATTGATGGAACATGGTGATTACATCAAATGAGTGTGAAATTGAATTTTGAAATTTTATTAATGTCCTCAATGCTTGGAAAATGTAATGGGATCAGATGATAAGTTAACATGTAAGGTATTTAGTGAGACAATGCTTCTCTTCTAAGAAAAGTATATCTAAACCAAGTGCAATACCAGGGAGAGAGAGGAT
This sequence comes from Pinus tabuliformis, assembly GCA_031772625.1. Lineage (NCBI taxonomy): Eukaryota > Viridiplantae > Streptophyta > Pinopsida > Pinales > Pinaceae > Pinus > Pinus tabuliformis. The sequence goes on from CM062805.1 coordinate 235,767,982, forward strand.
TTTGTAGTGTGCAAAGCTTAGTTGTGTGGGTTTGGGGCTAAGGCATAGTTTCTCCATTTAACTGAAGTAAAATGAGAGGAAATGAGGCAATGCATACTTTGTAAATCTTAGCTATGAGGATTTGGGGTTCAAGGCTTAGTCACTTCACAATTGAAATAAAATGAGATCAAATGAGACAAGGACTTGCAAATTATTAGTTATATGTAATGACATTAAAGTGAGTAAACAAAAAGTATAAAAATTTGAAGTAGAATCAACCCTTGTGTATGAAAGTTCAATCATTCATTTTTTTATGGCTGAATTCCCCCTCAAATATGCATTTGATTAATGCAAAAGCTTAGAAAACCACATCTATGTAATTGAGGTATCTCTTTTAGATGCACAAACCTTTCCCCTTGGATTCCCATTGACTTTGAGGTTGTGTTCCCCTACACTCTTATATGCTTACTAGGGATACTACACTCCAACATGACAGATTCTAAGATATATTGTGATAGCGGGGATGAGGGTTTCAGAAATTGTTGTTGCCACAAGAAAGTCTTGCCATGTTTAGTTCAACAATACGGAAGCAAAATGCTCATGTAGAAGGATTTATGGTGATTTTTTCAGTTGTGGGAAATAGAAATGCCATACCTTATGGTGCTTCTTGGTACAATATTACCGATTCATGGAGAAAGATCAATGGTTCCTTGGGTAGAACTATACCAATGTGTGGGTGGGACCAAGCTCATGAGATTAATTTTTTACTACCATCACAATTAACTACAACCAAATTGACTTATGAGATTCATTTTTTACTGCCATAACAATGAACTACATCCAAATTGGTTATAAAAGATTGCATTGTTAAAAGTTATTTTTTAGGTTTAAAGTTTGACATAATAAGTATAAAACCAAATCTCATTTCTTTAAATAACATGGAAACCCATAATATTAGTATTAGATAATTAAACATTAATAAAAAATATTTATAGTTTTTTTGTTTAATTATATAAAATCCAAATTTTAATTTGTTTAAAATTACAACTTACAACATGGTTAATTATTTTGTAATTTTGAAAAATAAAAAATATAATTTTTTGAAATGAGTATAGAATAAGATAAGAAAATATACATTCCATACATTTTGATATATTTATAAAATATAATGTTTTTAAAATTTATAAAAAAATAAAAAATTATAATAAAAATTTTAACAATCATCCAATTAAAAATTTAATTTCTGCCGTGTTTTCTTTCCCGCCTTAGTGTATTCGAATGAATGTGATTGAAAAAAAGGAAAGACCATTTTGCCGCGTTTTCTTCCCCGCCTTAGTGTATTCGAATGAATGTTGAGTAGTTGAAAAAAGAGGAAAGACCATTATGTCGCGTTTCCTTCCCAGCCTTAGTGTATTCGAATGAATATTGAGTAGTTGAAAAAAGAAAGAAAGACCAGGACAAGTTTTCTTCCCGCCTTAGTGTATTTGAATGAATGTTGAGTAGTTGAAAAAAAAAGACCATGGGCACTGTGCAATCTGATCTGTGGCTATATGGAAACAGGTGCAGGTCGCTGGATCAATCTTTAGGGTTTCTAGATTGATGGCCATTCTTAGAATTGTTTTGCAAATTTGTTTTATATTTTCACATGAAAAGTATGTTGAGTAGTTGGAAAAAAAAGGAAAGACCATGGGCACAATACAATCTGATTTGTGGCTATATGGAAACAGGTACAGTTGGTTGGATCAATTTTTAGGGTTTCTAGATCGATGGCCATTCTTAGAATTGATTTGCAAATTTGTTTTATATTTTCACATGAAATGGTCCAGTAATTAGTTGGTAGTTATTGTTTCATGGTTGAATTTGGATGTGTTGAGAAATAAGGTTGAGGAGGATCTCTTCAATGGCTTGCTCATAAAAGATTAAGGAGGATCTCTTCAATGGCTCACTCATAAAACATGGATCTATTTTCGCTGGGCAAATTTGGACCACGATGGAAGGGTGGAAAGATTAGAAGCCTTGGTCTTCTTTCAAGAGCCCAAGAAAATACTTGCACAGGTACCCTTTCTCTCCTTTAATTCCTTCCTCGATTTCAATTGCTTCAAACAATCTACTAGCTTTTTCACCTGAAATTAGGTTATTTGGGTTTTTTTCTTTAAGAATTTAGCTTCAAATGAACTAGCCCCACAATTACTATATTGGAAATGAAATTTATATTAAATATACGCTGAACTCTTATAGTAGTTTGGTAGTATACCACACCAGGAAAACAGTGGAAAAAACAACAACGTAGACTTCTCAGGGTAACTCCCTGCCCTCCCTCATTTCAATGCAACACGAAAATATTTTCTTGCTCTCTTTCCATTTCAGGGCAGTTCTTAATCAGACAAAAATCTCAATTTCAAGCTCTGTTACCGGAACGAAAGTCTTCATTTATGAAAAAAACCATATAAAAAATGGAACGGTATAGAAAACAATGTTTTATATGGTAGTTTTAGTTTTTTAATGCAATAAACTGGGTTTTCCAAAAATGGTTCATTTCTTGAAACTTTATGGAAAATGTTAATATGGTTCATTTGCAATATGGATCTCTTCCAGATTGGACATTGACATGAATCATAAAAAGCATTAGTTTTTTGGACAGTTTTTAAAGACATTTTCACAGTCTATGGTTAGAAGTCAACCATATATAGCTTAGGCGCTAATGGAACAGGTTTGTTGGAAATAGGTTGGGTGTTCTCCCTAGTGACAACACCTTGCAATAGTGCTTAATATATCTTTAACAACGTGGACTATTTGGGGATTTTATTAGTTAAAGTTATGTTATTTTTTTAATTGTAGCCATTGATGTGTAGCAATGTATGGTTAAGCTTTTACACTTTTTCTTTTGTTATTTTTGTGTTGCTTTTATTTAAAAGTGGATTTAGAGATTGTATCTAATATTTAAAATGTGTATTTTTATATAAAATTATAAATTGAAATGTATAAGGTTTTTTATATATATTTTTATAAATTAGTAATGTATATATATATTTTATATATATTTTTATAAAATAGTAGTTAAATAATTTAGTTAATTTTTCTAGTTAATTAATTATTTTATATAAACATTGGGACACAATATTTTTTTTTCTTTTCCATTGGTCTAGTTTATAACCTTTCAAATGATTGGAAAAAGATTTTGATAAAACCATCCTATAGAAACTTTTATCAACTATTAGACTATCTATAATATTAAATATCATCAACCAAAGACATTAATTTAATATATAAAAAATAATAATTATCTATTATCCATCCCATTAATAGTTTTATCCCATAAATACTTTTTTCGTCGGTAATAAGAGAGATTATGTTAGGTAATTTGCAATAATAAATCTTAAGAGCAACAAGCTATTGATTAATATGTCTATAATACAAACATAATTTCAACTATGATAAATATGGAAAGTTTCATAATTACATAAAAATAGTGATAGAAATAATTGTAAATTTATAAAATAAAAGTCTCAAAAATCAAAATACAAAATAGAAACCCATCATTTAATAAATTTTAAATACAAAACAAATAGGAGTACTACTACAAGAAAATACTCCTCTTCATTTATAAATAACCAGGGTAGATCTATCTCTCTCGAGCATCAAGAGAAATCAAATCTCTCTCTCTCTTGAGCTACAAACCTCTTTAAGTGAAGAGATTTGATCCTCTCAACGCTTGATTGTTGGACACAGATTGTCATTGATGTCAATATGGCAATATTCGTGGAGCAAACAGAGCCAAGAGGACCCAAGAGGAGCAGAACTCAAATATATGCCAAAATAGAGCTATCGGAGCTACAGAGGAGCCATATATGTATATGTCATATATATATGCCAAAGAAGAGGAGCCATCGGGAGCCATCGGATGAGCAATGGAGGAGAAATGAAGGAAGCAGATGGATGCAAGACGTGTATATCTATGTATTTACCTAGTGGAAAAACCATATGTATATGCATCTAACGCAAACGGAGGCAGAAAGACTTGGGTATATATGATTTAACACTATCGGTGGGCAAAACTATGCATATACAGGAAAATACACTATCGGAGGTGGATTGCGGACTTGAAACCTTATACACAGGAGTGTTGAGACATATCGGGTCCAGTACCTGATATCGCATCGCTATAAAGGAGTGGTCTACGTTAAGGTCTAGACCTAGACCTTTGCGATGTGCGATCACCGATAACGATATCGCATCGGACCTCCACCAAGGGTAACCCCCGATTGCGATGAACGCATGTGGACTTGCCGCTACATTACAATATGACTTAACCTTCATCACATCCATCACAGATCGCATGCCGAGAAGCCTTGCTGCATGAAAGCACTGATTGTGATAAGGCTGTGGACCCGACGGGTAGATAAACCATGGTTTAATACCACCATCTGGTTCATCGGAGCAGTGGAGGATCGACCCTCAGCCTTCGGTGGAGTCATGGGTCCAAAATATAAAGGATCCCCAGGAGTCACGAATCACCGATTGCGATTTAATCGTGGACCCGATGCAGAAATAAACATGGGTGTAACACACCTTGAAGTCCGCCCTTCAGTCATTTCCACTGTTTTGCCTGTGTTTTCCTATGTAATCGTGTTTTTGGCTTGCGCAGGGTTCTTAGGCCGAAAGGCCTATGATAACTGGTCCGTAACTGGTTCGATGATCTAGGAGGGTGTATCAGAGCGATGGAGAGTGCGATTGGGGCATAATGCCTCCGTTTAAACCAAAGACAAAACTCTGTGCATGCCCACAATCATTGTCAAAGGAGCGTTGTTATATTCGTAACCAGTAAGATGTGTTCTCCGTGGAGTTTTGGACCTCTCAAATGAATCTACATGTCCTTAGAAAGTCAGTGAACTTGCACAACATATAGGAAGCCGCAACGATCGTGGAGGAAGCCTAAGAGGAGGTGTAAGCAAAAACGAATGGACAGAGGCATGGGAATGTATAAAATAGTAAAAACAGAGAACTGTTGGTGTTGTTGTTGTGGTGAAGAACCAGAGTGTGAGGTAGCAGAAGCAGAAGAGGCAGAAGAGGTAGCAGAAGCAGCGGAGGCTGTAGAGGTAGCAGAAGCAGCAGAGGCAGGAGAGTAGGAGTCAGAGAACCTCAACTGAATAGAGTGTAACAACATACTAGTTTATACCAAGGTTGGGTTGGAGCCCAAGAGGTTGGAGCCTCAGAACTGAACAGGACTGAAGTCATTGGGGGTAGGTGTTCCTAAGTGCAGAACCACTGTAAAACAGAGTTTGTGCTCTGGAGGTTGGAGCCTCACTGAAGTCCAAGTTGGAGCTTGGAAACTATTCACAATCAGATATATACTTATATTGTATTTATTTCATTGCACTGTCTTGAGTTTTAATAAAAGCATTAATTCCAGTTGTTGATTTCTGTGTTCTGTGTATACATATACATATCTATATATGTTTTTGGCAATCACTAGAAAAAATAAAAAAAAAGTAAGAAATACTGATTCACCTCCCCTCTAAGTATTTCCAACAATTGGTATCAGAGCAGGCTTCTTCATACTAGCCTAACAGCTTGAAGAAGGATCCACAACCATGATGAGAAATCACGAAGAATCAGGAAGACCTCCTTTGTTTGATGGCACTAACTTTGGTTTCTGGAAGAAAAGAATGACCTACTACTTAATGTCCCTTGGACCTGAATTCTAGAATTTTGTTCAAAATGAATACCAAATGACCTCCACTCTTCCAACAGACCCAGATGAGAGGAAATCCTACATCGCAAATGCAAAGGCCTTGAACTCCATCACTAGTGGAATCACTGATTCCGAGTTTACAAAAGTCATGCACTGCACCTCTGCCAAAGAAATGTGGGATAAGCTAGTTGGCTTGTACGATGGAGACTCAAAAGTCAAAAAGGCAAAGCTTCAAACTCACAGAAGACAATTTGAAAGTTTGAGGATGGAAAATGAAGAAGATATTGCAGCATACCTCCTTCGAGTAGCTGAAGTGGTAAATTCCCTGAAAGGATTGGATGAAAAAATTGAATAAAGTACCATTGTTCAAAAGGTATTAAGGTCTCTTCCAGACAGATTTGACTCCAAAATAAGCGCTATAGAAGAAGCAAAGGATCTAGATCCCCTCAAATTGGATGAACTCCATGGAATTCTCACTGCGTATGAAATGAGGAAAGGTGGCCCAAGCTCCAAAGATGCAGCATTCAAGGCCTTAAAGTCAAAGAAGGGGAAAGAAAGGAATGACTGTAGTGATGAGTCAGATGTGGAATCCGAATTGGCTCAATTTGTACAAAAACTGAAGAGAGGATCTAAGCTTAAAGGAAATTATCCTCTTATCTGTTTTAAATGTGGTAAAATAGGTCATTATGCAGCAAGATGTCCTCATAAACATGACAGTGATGATGAAGGAAATTCTAAAAGAATGGCACACAAAAAGAAAGGGTTCAATAAGAAAAACTTCTTCTCCAAGCAAGATGAGTCTGATGAGGATGAGTTTATGGTCATCAAAAAGGAATCAGATGAGGAAAGTGATCATGATGAAAGCCAAGAAACATTATTCATGGCACTTGCAAATGACGATGACTCAGGGCTGGAAGGAAATGTAGATGAACTGTTAATAAGCGCCATTGAAGAAAATGAGAAACTACGGAACAAAATCATTTCTCTCAAAGTGGAAAATGAGGAAATAAGAAGGAGAGAAGATCTCTTGGAAGCAAAGCTTAAAGAAAAAGAAGAGACTTGTGAAGAACGTGAGGCCGAAATAGTGTCTTTGAGAAAGGAGTTGGAGCAAATTAAAAAGGGCTGTAAAAGCTCTCAAATACTTGAGACTATTCTAAAAAATAAGAAACCTCAACATGACAAGTCTGGAATAGGTTTCAAAGGAGAATCCTCAAGCACTAAGAATAGTGAAAAAAGCTATGCCGATGCACTTTCCTGCAATCCAAAAGATGAAAAAGTATGTTATCAAAAGTGCATCCCAGATCCCAAGAATGAAGAGAGAATTACTCCAAAGAAGAATGTGGAGTCGAATCATGGACACTACAACAAATACAAACCTGTACTCCACCAAGGGCCCATCACAAATCCAAAGAACGAGGGAGGAGTAATTCCCAGGAAGGAAATCGACTCAAACCGTGGTTGCTTCAACAGGTACAAAACCATCTTTCTTGGACACTTCTTTCACTATAAAAACTTCGGTCATCAAGCCAGACATTGTATGGCTCGCAAAAGTGAAAAGATAAAGCTAAGGGACCAAATAATCAACTCATATGCCCCCAAAAGGTAGGGACAAATCAAAACCTTCAATTCATTTGATCCCTAGACCAAATTTGATCTGATCTACTCTTTCTACTACAATAATGGACACTATGAACAAGACTGCCCACTCAAAGGAAGAAAGACCAGTAGCAAGAACTCCAGCATGGATAAATGTGGCCTGGCTTTATATGCTCAAAACAATGGAAACCATTGGTTTGTGGATAGTGGGTGCTCCAGACACATGACAGGAGGTAGAAGGAAGTTTGTCTCACTAAGCAAAAAGGAAGGGAATGTGTCCTTTGGAAGCGGATCTGGCAGAATTGCAGGAAAAGGAACAATTACTCTGATCAATGGAAAAGGAAAAGCTCAAGATGCTCTGCTAGTTGACGGACTGAAACACAACCTCCTGAGTGTCAACCAAATCTGTGATCAAGGACATAAGGTTGTTTTCAGCACCAAAGACTGTGAAATAAGGAACTCTGCCTCAGCGGAACTTGTGGCAAAAGGAGTGAGAACATCAGACAACATTTACATTCTGAACAAGATTCAAGAAAATAAATGCTACTTGAGTTAGACAGATGACAGTTGGCTGTGGCACAAGTGACTTGGACATACAAGCTTCGAAAATTTGATCCATATTAGCAAGATCAAAGTTGTACGAGACATCCCAAGGCTTTTCAAACCAAATCAAGGAGTATGTGGTCCATGTCAACATGGGAAGCAAACTAGAACCAGTCACAAGACAAAGGAGCTCTCTACATTGAAGCCCTTGGAGATCATCCATGCTGATGTGTGTCGGCCAACTAGAAATCAGGGACTCCAAGGAGAAAGGTACTTTGTGTTATTTGTTGATGATTATACTAGAATGATGTGGATATATTTTATAAAGTTTAAATCTGAAACTTTTGAGTGTTTTAAGAATCTAAAAGCCCTTGTAGAAAATGAAAAAGATTAAAAAATTAAGTTCCTCATAACAGACCGAGGGGGAGAATTCACATCAAACGAATTTAGTGAGTTCTATAATATTCATGGAATTAAAAGGGAATTCTCTGCTGCTAGAACACCTCAGCAAAATGGGGTAGTTGAAAGAAGAAATTGAACAGAACAAGAAATGGCAAGAACAATGCTATTAGCAGCAGACTTACAGCCTAGATTCTGGAGAGAAGCAGTAGGGACGACTGTCTATACATTGAATCGAACTCAATTAAGACCAAATTGTGAAAAAACTCCTTATGAGCTATGGAAAGGAAGACTTTCTTCAGTGAAGTACTTCAAGATCTTTGGAAGCAAGTGCTTCATAAAAATAAATGATGGCTCACCCAGAAAGTTTGATTCTCGGGCTGATGAAGGGATATTTCTTGGATACTCCACACGGAGCAAGGCTTACAAGTGCTACAATTATCGAATGAAGAAAATAGTGGAAAGCATTGATGTAAAGGTTGATGAAGATCTTCCAGAAAAGGAAATTGAAGAATATGAAGATGACTTTCTCATTGAAGAAGAAGAACCTAAAGAAGAAGAAATAGATGAGGAAGAAGAAGAAGAAGAAGAGGAAAGAGAACCACCTAATACCCCTTCAAATATGAATTATGTCCAAAGACATCATCCAGAAGTGCAGATCATTGGCGATAGAGATGAAGGTGTGCATACCTGAAGAAGGATAACAATCACACCCAAGAGAAACGTCATTGCCCACCTATCTATGATAGAACCAAAAACATTTGCAGAAGCAAGTAAGGATCCTCATTGGGTAAAAGCCATGGAAGAAGAATGTCCCAAATTGAGAAGAACAAGACATGGGAACTGGTACCTTGTCCAAAGGAAAAAAACATAATAGGAACCAAATGGGTGTTCCAAAATAAAATGAATGAGGAAGGACAGGTTATTAGAAATAAGGCAAGACTTGTTTGCAAAGGCTATTCACAAATTAAAGGAATTGACTTTGAAGAGACATTTGCACTAGTGGCCCGTATGGAAGCTATCATGATGTTCTTGGCATTTTCTTGCTCAAAAGGATTCAAAATCTATCAAATGGACGGGAAATCAACATTTCTAAATGGGGAACTCAAGGAGGAAGTCTACATGGAGCAGCCAGAAGGTTTTGATCTAACAGCAGGAAAGGACTTAGTCTGTATGCATTCCTTTGCATTGATGTCAAAGGGGGAGCAGTTTGACAGGGGGAGTCCATATGCATTCCTTTGCATTGATGTCAAAGGGGGAGAGCAGAAGAATATTGCCATCAATAACAAAGGGGGAGATTGTTGGACACAGATTGTCATTGATGTCAATTTAGCAATATTCGAGGAGCAAACAGAGCCAAGAGGAGCCAAGAGGAGCCAAGAGGAGCATAACTCAAATATATGCCAAAATAGAACTATCAGAGCTACAGAGGAGCCATATATGTATATGTCATATATATATGCCAAAGAAGAGGAGCCATCAGGAGCCATTGGAGGAGCAATGGAGGAGAAATGAAGGAAGCAGATGGATGCAAGACGTGTATATATATGTATTTACCCATCGAAAAAACCATATGTATATGCATC